>CM056589.1:28446482-31445232 GCA_029721435.1 Gymnothorax reevesii
AAGAGTTTAGCCAAGTTGTACTAAAATGAGATTAAGAGTGTGCAATGGCTGAATGTATGCAGACAATGGGATTCAGAGCAAGTGCAGAGTGTTTTTATGGAATGATTCACAAGACTTATAAAGAAATGTGCTCCAATGAGAAAACTGACAGCAAGGTCATTGGGCACTCCTTGGTTAGATGAGATGTGGAACTTGATAGTCCAACGCAATTATGCAAAAAAGAAACGTTGCAGATGAAACTAGCCTATAATCCTGTTTGTCAGAAAGGGGACATTAAGAAATACTGTAACCCAGGGATCCTCAAATCTGGACTTCGAATCTACATCCAGCCCAGGCTTTCTGTTATCCAATGCAAGTAAATGAACTGTTAGTGCCTCTGATTGGCCAGACTGTGTTAACACCTGACTCCCAGGTAAAGGGGTAGTGGAAAACAAGCAGTTCTCAGCCCTCGTGGGCTGTGATTTGAGGACCAAGGCTGTAACCAAACTGAGTGATAAACGTAAGAGAAGGGAATTTTAAATGCTTAAAGTTAATTAGGCCAAGAATAACAGAGAAAAAGCAGTAGAGAACTTGAGCCTGGCTTCCACATTCATTGTAGCAGATGGTGTATATTTACTATTTAACCTTGTGACAATGCTGATTATTTATATAACTACTTTGAGTAAGTTGAATAATCTGAGAAATAAAATGAATGATATAGATGTGACTCAATGTCATGAAATATCAAAAAATTGTAACAGGTGAGGGGTGCTGCAGGTTCCAGCTTCATCATGTTGGAAAAGCTTCGGTCATCGTCATCTGATGACATTTCCAGCCACAGAACGATATTGAAGGAAAAGTGTCCTTGCTCTCCTCATTATATTTTATTTCATGTTATTTTAATACTGCCACTGTCTTTTGCTTTCATCAAATCACCAAGCACACGGCATGCTCACGCAAACCGAGGACGGCAGTCCCACTGCTCACACAAACCGAGGAAAGTAGTCCCACTGCTCAAAGAGGAAAAAAGTCCCACCTTTACACAAACCGAGGACGGCAGTCCCACTGCTCACACAAACCGAGGAAAGTAGTCCCACTGCTCAAAGAGGAAAAAAGTCCCAGCTTTACACAAACTGAGGACGGCAGTCCCACTGCTCACACAAACCGAGGAAAGTAGTCCCACTGCTCAAAGAGGAAAAAAGTCCCACCTTTACACAAACCGAGGACGGCAGTCCCACTGCTCACACAAACCGAGGAAAGTAGTCCCACTGCTCAAAGAGGAAAAAAGTCCCACCTTTACACAAACCGAGGACGGCAGTCCCACTGCTCACACAAACCGAGGAAAGTAGTCCCACTGCTCAAAGAGGAAAAAAGTCCCACCTTTACACAAACCGAGGACGGCAGTCCCACTGCTCACACAAACCGAGGAAAGTAGTCCCACTGCTCAAAGAGGAAAAAAGTCCCACCTTTACACAAACCGAGGACGGCAGTCCCACTGCTCACACAAACCGAGGAAAGTAGTCCCACTGCTCAAAGAGGAAAAAAGTCCCACCTTTACACAAACCGAGGACGGCAGTCCCACTGCTCACACAAACCGAGGAAAGTAGTCCCACTGCTCAAAGAGGAAAAAAGTCCCACCTTTACACAAACCGAGGACGGCAGTCCCACTGCTCACACAAACCGAGGAAAGTAGTCCCACTGCTCAAAGAGGAAAAAAGTCCCACCTTTACACAAACCGAGGACGGCAGTCCCACTGCTCACACAAACCGAGGAAAGTAGTCCCACTGCTCAAAGAGGAAAAAAGTCCCACCTTTACACAAACCGAGGACGGCAGTCCCACTGCTCACACAAACCGAGGAAAGTAGTCCCACTGCTCAAAGAGGAAAAAAGTCCCACCTTTACACAAACCGAGGACGGCAGTCCCACTGCTCACACAAACCGAGGAAAGTAGTCCCACTGCTCAAAGAGGAAAAAAGTCCCACCTTTACACAAACCGAGGACGGCAGTCCCACTGCTCACACAAACCGAGGAAAGTAGTCCCACTGCTCAAAGAGGAAAAAAGTCCCACCTTTACACAAACCGAGGACGGCAGTCCCACTGCTCACACAAACCGAGGAAAGTAGTCCCACTGCTCAAAGAGGAAAAAAGTCCCACCTTTACACAAACCGAGGACGGCAGTCCCACTGCTCACACAAACCGAGGAAAGTAGTCCCACTGCTCAAAGAGGAAAAAAGTCCCACCTTTACAAAAACCGAGGACGGCAGTCCCACTGCTCACACAAACCGAGGAAAGTAGTCCCACTGCTCAAAGAGGAAAAAAGTCCCACCTTTACACAAACTGAGGACGGCAGTCCCACCGGTAAGAGAAAGTGAGGACAGCAGTACCGCCGCTTACACAAACTGAGGACGGCAGTCCCGCCACTTACACAAACTGAGGACGGCAGTCCCGCCACTTACACAAACTGAGGACGGCAGTCCCGCCACTTACACAAACTGAGGACGGCAGTCCCGCCACTTACACAAACTGAGGACGGCAGTCCCGCCACTTACACAAACTGAGGACGGCAGTCCCGCCACTTACACAAACTGAGGACGGCAGTCCCGCCACTTACACAAACTGAGGACGGCAGTCCCGCCACTTACACAAACTGAGGACGGCAGTCCCACCACTTACACAAACTGAGGACGGCAGTCCCACCACTTACACAAACTGAGGACGGCAGTCCCACCACTTACACAAACTGAGGACGGCAGTCCCACCACTTACACAAACTGAGGACGGCAGTTCCACTGCTTACACAAACCAAGGTACTAGCTAAAGTGGTTTAAGCCTCACTGTGAATACTGACAGATCAGCGCAGCTGTTAAGCCCTTGAGGATGACAGTTAACTCCATACTGCTCCAGGATGAGATTGCCCCCTGCTTAGCCAAATCAAACTTAAGTAGCTCTGGATAAAAGCATCACATAAATAACAATGTAAACCAAACAGGGGACCATGGGTGAGCGTATGACTTCTTTTCTTACCTCGAAAGAGCTCGGTCCAGAGTAGCGTCTGTGCATTTCGGTCTGTGATGGACTTCATGTCAGTGGGCATCTCCTGAGCGTTTACATATTCTACAGGAGAGAGAGAGGAGTAAATTACGGTGGGTAAAACAGTAGAGTTGGTGCCTTACTGCTTTACTGGGCATCTGAAATGTTACTCACTGAATCCCTCCCTCTGAACAGACAGGCTGAACGGACGCACCAGATGTGTGGTGGCTGAGAAAACGCCTGAACAAAAAACACAGCAGGACCCTTGGTGAGATCAACAGCATTGACAATAAACAGGTCTGGAACTGACTCCTGACAAACTACAAAATTCAAGTAGTTTGTGTCAGTTTGAGCTAAACAGAACTACATCACCAGACAAGAGGTCGAGTGCCATTAGGCTACACACACTACATTTCAGGTCCACAGTCCATAGAATTCTTTTAAGTGAGGTAGGACCTGAGGTTTATAAAAAATGCCAGGCTGGCCTACACCTTGACCAGAGAAACAGCAGTTCATGTCATCACTGATTAGCTGATTGATTATGTCAGTACTGACGAGAGCACATTGACAGACATGAGAGGAAACACACTTTCAAGCGGAGATTTATGAGAGGAGGAAAATCAGCAGGAATAGCCAGTGTTACAGACTCCGGAGAACATTTCAAAAAGAGGCTTTTTTGAAAATGAAAATGTCTGGTGAAATGTCCAAGTGTCCGGCAAATTTATTTCCTTCACCAGACAGTGTCTTGTTCACCAAGGTTAATTTCAGACCCTGAAGTAATTCTGCATACTTCACGGCAGTTCTGAAGCTATGGCTCCCTTCCATCCCTTCTTCAGACTTACCTGGACGGGACAAAGTGTACAGCAAACGCAGGGTTGAAGACATCACGTCAAGAACACGCTAAGAACACAGGAATGGAGGGGAAGAGAGCAGAGATTATAGACAGCAAATATGCAGGAAAGTACAAGCATCAAAACTTTATCCAACCTGGAGAATCACTCAATCCTTCTCTGCGACACCAACAGGACAGAACTGTGCATGACTATCCGCTGTGTTCCTGAATTCTACAGCGTCACTTGTGACAGTGCCACATTCGCTGCAGAAATGGGCCTGTGTCACCTCTCTCATTTACACACCAAACCAAATACCAGGCTGTAAATCTGTTTTCCACAACCAGTCCAGCTTGGCTTACCTCGTAACCCCCTGAACTTTTTAAGAATGAATAGGGCCAACAAATGTTACCGAACAGCTCATCTTATTGGCATCAGTGGATACAACCAAGTAACTTGACAACAGTCATTGTGTCAACAATGCCCCAGTTCTACTTCCAGAACACATGCACCAACACACACAAGCGACAGCTGATCAACTGAAATTACAGGAGGCACTTAAAACAAGATGCGTTTGTGAAACACTGATGCCCCCGCGCATAACATGCACATGCTAACCATTAAAGGCCTATCATGAGTCAAAGGTTAATGGTCAAGGTTACAAGGTCAACATTCATTACTTCATGAGAAAGGCCTTATCCTAAGGAATACATAGGCCAGGTAGCAAATGCCTATTGCTAGCTAATGAAAAGTTATGGCCCATGTTAAAGTTTTTGTCACCAAACGTCATGCTCCAAGGTCAAGGTCAGAAGGTCAAAAGTCATGACCCCATCTGAAATGCCTTCTGACAGGCAATGCATATGCCAAGTATCAAAGTCCTATCATGAGCCGATCAAAAGTTATAGCCATCGCAAAGTGCGGACAGACAGACAGACAGACGGACAGGTGAAAAACTATATGCCCCCGAAACTTCTTTTACGGGGGCATAAAAATCTCCTTTAACGATGAAGTAGTCTTGATCGGTCTCCAATCGTATTACTTAACTGTTAAGTTTTCCAATGATTAGAAATATCCATTGGTAAACGCACAGCTTCCTTCATAAAGCAATATTGCTGCGATAAAACAGGCAAGTAAATTCAATGCAAAAAAAGCTTTAATAACATTACAAGAAAAAATGACCTACTCCGTTAACATATATGTTTGCTTTCAGCACACCCCGTCATGCATGTCAGACCTACATTTCACCACTGTTTACTGAATTACAAAAAAGAAAATGAAGATTAGAAACAAGCATCCAAAACTGAATAATGTTGCTTAAAATGCATGCGTTACATTTCTTGTCATACCTTCACAAGGAGAACTGGCCACACCTGATTCAGCAGAATGTTTACAGAGTTCACGTAATGTTAATTTTTATTTTAAAAAAAGTCATTGAAGACAGGTCAAGACAAAAAACTAATTGAAAGGGATGGTCTGTGCCTCCTGCACTTTCAGCTCACCAGCCGCAACTGAAACACTCACTCACTCTCACACTGCGCTCACACACAAACAATACGCTCCCAAGTATTCATCCGAGGACTCTGGCTCACATGATAGCCACACCAAAAAATTAGGAACAAGTGCCATAGAAACAACAAACATACAATAAGACCTACTGGATGGGTTTGGGGCCAAAGTGACTTGAATAGCTGACACAAGCACAGTTTTGTCAGTATTCTGAGGGTTATAGCTGTAATAGCTGTAACAGCATGGACTCGCGCCTGCGCGGCAAATATTCTGCACATATGGAATGTTAGACATTCTGAACTTTGCAAGCAGCTCCGACCCGAATACTACAATCATGAACTCCGGATTCCAGGCAGTGTCTGCCATCGCATCACTCCACCAAACCAATCAGTTTACAATAACTATTTTACAATTCAATAAAAGCTTACAGATGTTTCTCCACCAGAGGTGGCTAATCTAGGTCCAAAGAGTAAAAAACCTCCCGAGTATTTTGTCCTGATCCACCTGGGTCGCCCTATTTGTAAAGGAGTGGTGTAGAAGACAGTTATTTCAAAGCAATGCGTGAGAGAAGGCAAACATCTAAGTTAAAACATGCAGGATTATGGCTCTGCAGGAGTAGGGTTCCCCACACCTGTATTAAAAGGACAGCCAGGAAGATCAGACAAAATGCTGGGGAGGATTTTTACTCTTTAGACCTAGATTACCCACATCTGTTCTCCACATGCTAAATTCAGACATAATCCAGCTCAGTTCAACGTTGTGAGCATTTCATTCACATCTTGCGTGGATCGCAGGCGATTTGGACAAAGAATACTTAAACCGCATACACGGTTTACATTTCTAATGATTCTGTCTGTGCAAACGTTACCGTCACTAGCTAATGTTAGCTAACAGGTTCGACAGGGTCACATAGGGTAAATTCGCGGATTGAAGCAAACATCTATTTCTGCAAAGTATCAGAGCATGACGCCACACGCTAGCTTATTTTATTTCCTGCTTGATTAGACAGAAAATAAATCAACAGTCAACTACATGGACATTATTAGCATACCTAGCTGACGACCTCGAAAAGACAACTTGAATCACAAGGCACGTTCACAGGGCTAGATTAGCCTATCACATCAGCCGACGGTTAGCTTCCCGGCTAGCTAATTCTTCAAGGACTTTCTCAATGACTGTCGCAATGAAAAATACAACAATACGCAGGAAACACTATCAAAATTTACAGAACGGTAAATGAACAGCCAAAACATTTATATTCAATAAATAGGTATTGGCCACATCCCACACATTTCAAACCTTTTAAGCTCACCGATTGTCGCTATTTGGCCTTCTCAACCAGAACAGCAGACTCTTCGGGAGTATTCTTCTTCTTGCGTCTTGTGTGCTCATTTGTTTTGCTATATTTTGCTTTACTGCCATCTACTGCCATGGAGTGTCGGTATTTGTCGACAAAGAACAAATATGTACATATGTTCGCTGTCTGCCACAGCATATTGGAGTTGGAAGTAAACAGAGGATCTCTAATGAGTGAGCTTTAGATATCAAAATTATGAAACTAGAGTAGTAATTTTTGTTTAGTCCGAGTCTTCAGCGAGGATTGAACGAAATCTATCACTTGAGCCTCATAAATTTGATATCTCGGGCTCACGAATTTGAGATCCTATTTATCCTATAAATGTCACCATCGTATTATTTGGAAAATTTTAAAAAAGCCTTAACAATGAGTTGGTGTAATCATTCGTATGACTCACCCCTTTTTGTGAATGTTCCATCCATATAAATTCATTACAATGTCAGTGTGGTTACTGGATTGTCATGGATTGTCATACCCTATCAAACTTTCTCATAAGCTAATGTCTTCTAATGTTGAACTAAGCTCTTCCTCCGTGTGCTTAGGTAGACATATGACCAAGGAAAATGTAATTTCTTTTTGGAGTCCAAGTAATAGGAACAAGATCCCAAACTTGAAATTAATCTCCAGGATTAGGACCGCATTCTTTTTAATCCTTTGGCCCTGCCAGTTCCTCAAAGTCACTTTATTAGGAACACCAGCCACTCTTCCATTGACAACCAGGATTGGGATAGTTCTTGCTCAACTGTTTGTTCTGTTGGCTGGCAGTCCTGTGTCTGCATGGGGGATTCCCCACCTGGCTTTTGCATTGGGGCAGCCCCTGGCCAAATACTACCCTGTGAAATGTACCATTAATCTGCACTGGTGTCAGGGTTTGTCCATTGCAGCCCCTCCCCTTCCACATTCTTTCGCTTCCACCTGAACAGGCTGCAGGTGTGACTTGTGGGGGTGGAGGGGATTGAGTGGTATACATAGGACTGGCTGTGCAGCCCCAGTTTGCTTCTGCATTGTTTCTCCTTTGTGTACATGATGGCTGCTCTCTGTTTTTATGTTTGCCTCTGTGCCAGTATTAAACGCTGGTTCTTTTTAAATCTGCCTGAGCAATTGAGTCTTCTGTCCATATGGGCCCATGGTCCCAGTGCCCGCCAGACTACAGTTTACATCTGGTGGGACAAACCATGATATCTGGTTCCTAGTCTAGATCTTAACGGTCATTATGTTGCAAAATAAAAACAAACCCACCAGCGAAATGGCTAAACCATTAGGTGAGACCAACTATTTGATATATCCTCTAAAACCTCTGATAATGACTTTGATGAATTATTTTCCTGGTGAAGACAAACCATATGACAACTGTTAAGCAGATCAAGAACACCATCTAGGAGGTAGGCGAATCTGAACAATCAAGAGAAGAGCAGAGTAAACACTAAAGGTTTACGATAGTATGCATAACTATTGGTGAGCGGAAATATATGTTTACCTAAAAACATACATCTGCTAAAAGCCTTAACAGTTCAGCAACAAACCAAAAGTTGAACAACAAAGAAATGAACAGATGAGACAAAGATGAACATGTACCACAATGATGGGGATACAAGAGTATGGAGAAGGAGTGGAACAGCTTGTGATCTGAAGCACACCTCCTCATCTGTGAAGTGTGGTCATGTGCAGCACGAATGCCTGCCTGTTGAACTGCACCTGCCTGCTGCTGCATCACTTCTGCCTGCTGATAGTTAACAGCATACTCCCCGCTGCCACATCAACCAGTGCGGTCAGAACATTCCCAAGAGAAGTGGGAGATGTCCTGACACTCCTGGCTCCCTCTTTAAGCTCAGTAGGCCACAAGGAGTGGGCCTAGATGGCAAACCTTAAATCTATTCATTTGCATTTATTTGTGAATACTGCAGTTATCTACATGTGAGTGGGCTGGTTGAAATGTATACAGGCACCAAGTCAAATTAACTACTCTTTTTTTGCTTTTGCAAGAAGCATTGAATTGAATTTAGCTAAAAGGGTGTCATAGGAAGATGTAGATTCTGGTTTGAGACAGTCTCCTTTTTAAGTGTGGTGCATTGGTAGCATGTCCTGAACAGGGTACAACACAACTTCCTCACTCCTTTCAATCATTTTCCTTTTAGAATATTTTGCATCATTATTTTTATGTTTATAAAACTGCTCCTTAAGTAAAGCTGGGACAATAGGTTCTGGGAATTGGTGGTGATCTATTTTTTTGTACCACGTTAAGCCCACCAGCTTTACAAGGTCTTGCTAGCATGGTTGCTATCTCAGTAAATGGGAAGTTGAACATCTCCAAACCAGCTGACACAGCTTTAAATCAGCTTCAAACCAGCTTTATACTGGCTTTAAACCAGAGCGAGCAGCGTAGAACCCTGCTGGACCCAAGCTGCTATTCCCAGCAGACATTTCCAAGAAATTCACTCCCAAAGCAGACGACAGTCATTAATCAACTACTCATGCCTGACAGGGCTGACGTCACCAAGCCTGGCAGTCTGTGCAGTGGCTCCAATTAGCCAAATTATTCTTTTGCACATCATGGACTTTAATGACCTGCAAATACGTCAAGGCAAACACTCGCAAGCAAAACATTATTTCATTGAGGACTGTTTATTGATGGCCCTCTCTGAGCATATCAACCACCTGAATAAAAATGGAATATTTATCTACCTACTTTTCACCTACAGCAGTGGTCATCTCCCCTATTCCTGGAAACAGATCCCCTTGTAGCTCTTCAATCCTACAATAACAAAGTACATTATTGAACATATAGAGATCTCATTGAATGGTGGTAGGATCGTATGTGCCAGATTTAGGTTGCAATGAGAATCTTCAGGAGGGTTGATCTCTGGGAACAGGGTTGGTTACCATTGACCAACAGCTTATTAAACATAGACCATAGTGGAAAGAATTAAAACTGCAGGCACATATGCTCACACATGCATTGCACACTTGCGCCCATGCACCTTGATATGGCCTCAATAAGCTCACGCTTCATGACAAATTAAATTAATCACAGCTTGTTGGCAAAACCAATGACAAATGGAGCAAAAGATGTCCTTTATTAGCAAGCGCAAACAAACAAGAGTCGTGAGGTTGCACCTGCCACCCGCGCTGCGCATAGGTGCTGCACTGTCTCATCGTTATGTTCGAGCAAACATTTATCCATGTGTTTCACTTTGTGGATTTTAATCACAACTGATACCAAAGTAAGTGTTCCTTCATTCTAAATTGTTATGAGCTGTAATATTAGCAGTGGTCAAACAGGACATCACCACTGTTCACTTTCTAGGCAGTTTCTGATGGGACAGTCAGCAACAGCACAAGAAAGGTGGCGGTTTTATCGCATATTACCAAAGTTTATGAACGATTTAATTGTCAGCCAAATCAAAAATAAGTAAGAAAAACAAGACAAGACTTATGACAGGATAATGATACAGCTGTTCAACGAATACATAATGGCTGTGATATTCCCTGGATTTCAGTGAACGTATCGAAGAACGTGTCAGAGATGGGAGCAGAGCTGCGGGGAGGTGTGGAGAGGGCGTTGTTTATGACTGTCCTGACCATAGAAATGATCACGGGGGTTGTGGGAAATTTTCTGATTCTCCTGGCAAAAATCAAGGTAAGCAGTAGAAGAAGTCGACGTAAGGATATGGAAAGATCACTGGTGTAGTGATCCCTGTAGAAGGGGTTATAATTTATTCACCAGATGGGTAAATCACAAAGGAGAAAGTGGGTCTACTCTCCCATGTATTTCAATGACTTCTTGGCTCATGGGTGGGTATACTGTAAATTGACAGGAAAATGGTTGGTATGCTCTGTATTTCTGCTTAGACTCTCCTCTACACCACTGGAGAATATCTAAATGATGCAAAATGACGGTGACTACGGAAATGAAAAGGACTGATTTGTGACAATTGCTTCATTACTAAGCACAAGACCAGGAAAGATACAGTGATTGAGAGTTAGATGAGTCTAAGAAATGCTGTAAGATGAAGCTGTGCCACAGGCCAGTGTGGGGGAATTACAGTGAAGGCATATGAAAAGCATTTCCAGAGATACTGCTGTTTTTGTCCTCATATATGGGGAACTGTATCTGCCTTTTTCTCCTTTGGTTTTTATCCTGCTTTCTATGGTTTATCATGTCTCCTGTGGGCTTGTTCCAGTGTCTTTCTTCTCTCATTCTTCCTTCCTGACTTTTGCCTGACCAAAAAATCAATTGTTGTCTGCCATCATTTAGCAGATTGCAATCCCTTAAATGAGTTGAGGTAAGGTGTGCTTTTCTTTCAGATGACTAGTGCAAAGAAAGACAAGCCCATCCAATGTAGAAGTGTTTTTTTTTTTTTTTTTTCCTGAAGTCCATCCTGCCAATCATGAAAAAAAACCAGCATGGCAGTCAAGAAATGCATGATCATGTCGTCCAGTGTAAGGGCAGTCAGATTATCTTAGCGCTAGGGCTGTCTTTTCTTATGTCCTTGGAAATTCTCCATTACATTTTTCATGAACCTCATGACGGTTTCCAGTAAGGTTAAGGAAACATGATTTGGAACTAGACGATAGGACGCAATGTTTTGACTATTTGAACGAAGCCTTCGATTCCCCCAATTTTCCAGCCTTTGCTTGCTCCATTTCTACCTCTCCCCAATAAGTGGAGATAAGGTCAATATAGGAAGGCAGGAAAGGAAGGAAGAGTATGAAAAATAAAGTATTAGAAATCTCTCTCTCTCTCTCTCTCTCTCTCTCTCTCAGTGTAGGGGTCAGTTCCTGTGTAGATGTTGGCTCCCATTTGTCAACCTGTCAATCTCTGACCTTGGCTCCGCCCTTCTAATCATCTCTGGATCCCTATTTGCTGTGGTAACTGGTGGTCAGAGGTCACCATGGTGTGAGATTGTCAGCCTGCTCAAATTTGCTTTCATCACTTCCTCCATCGGCAGCTTAGGTATGACTGTTAGAGTGATGCAGAATTTTCTGAACTTTTAAAATATAGGAACCCTCCCTCCTTCCTGTATGGCTGTGTGTGAATGTTTGGTGGTGGTCGGAGGGGCCGTAGGCGCATACTGGCAGCCACGCTTCCGTCAGTCTGCCCCAGGGCAGCTGTGGCTACAAAACATAGGTTACCACCATCAGAGTGTGAATGAATAATGCCTCCATTGTAAAGCGTCTTTGAGTGTCCAAAAAAGCGCTATATAAAATTGATGCATTATTATTATCATTATTTAAAGTACAGCAGGGATAATTGACACTGTTCCTGGAATAGCCTACTGCCCTGTGACTTTTCATCTCAACTCTGTCACCTTCTCTAGCTATTGAGTGAAGTGAGCCAAATTAGGATTGTAGGTTTCACTGTTGAGCTCAGGAACAGCGTTGGGTCTCTCTGAACTAGACCAAAACATGTTTAAAGTACATGAGGACACAAGACATGGGGGTGTAAATACACCTGTCCTGGAATTTCAACATAGTCTCATGCCAACTCATCATATGGTGATGCTACCTGACCAAACCTCGATATAGGACAAAAAAGGAGACTTTTAGCATCCTCATTTGATGTTTTGCTGAGGTTTGGGTGAAGGTTGGGGGATAGGGCTTGTTTTAACATGCATGGAATAAAGGAACTAAAAGTCACCTTTTACATTCTATATTGACATTTGATCAGGTAATATTGCTATATAAGGAGTCGAGATGAGACTAGGCTCAGAATTTAATGCAATCCTTAATCCTGAAAGGTCCCATCTCTATGAAAATAGATTTCATATAAGCATGATATTTTCTTCAACAATGGTATTTCATACTGAGTTATTATTAAGTGGTTTAAATGGAAGTATGATTAAGGTCAGCTTTGAGAGATGATAACGTGACTGAAGTTATACATAGTTAATTGAGTCAAAACCTATGATGAGGTCTGTGATTTGTAATTTCAGTAGAAGTTAGTGACCAGAAGATATTCAGTGAGAAATAAGCGCAGAAATGTATTTAAGATAGAGACTGAACTGTCGGCACAAGCTGCTCCCTCTGTTTGACCCTGTGCCCTCCCAAACCTATCCCAGCAATCCTCTGCGTCCAGAGGACCCTGCGTGTGCCCTCCACAGGAAGCTGTCTGTCGATCCTCATGGCAGTGGCCTGCCTCACTTCCTGGGTTACAGGTGTGGTGTTTGGCAGCGTGCCTGTGGTGTACAAATGGATCAGGTGAGCAGGGGAGTGAAGGAGAAATAAAGGGAGAAGAGAGAAAAGGGCAGGTAGAAATAGGGAGGGGGGCGAGAGGAGAAGGTGGAGTTTGTGTTGTTTTCCTGTGTCTTTCATCGTTCTCACGTTTACCTCCATAGTAGGAAGTTACTTCATCCTGTTTTATCGTATTTTGTATGGGGCTGAGTAACCGTCATGCATTAGAAATCACATAAATGGGGTGGGTGGGGGGGAGTACCTACAAGCCAAAGATCTGCATAAGACCTGTGCTACAAGCATCCAAACAGAGTAGACAGTAACAGCATGTTATTTAGGGGACAATCTAATCATGAATGCAAATGAATTTGCAGAGTAATCCTGACAAAGATGTGCTGTTATTCATTAAAATTACACCAGCGGTGCAAAGCCCAGGTGTCAGAAAATAAAAAGCGTTTATTTGATATCATGAGTTTCTTCCACGCATAAACTCAGCAAGCCAATTTCACCAATTGATTCCACCTTCTGGCTAAAAAATATTGCTGATTGGCTAATCTTTGCAGTTGGAACAAAAACTGTGAAGGATCTTTATTGTCTGAATCCGGATTTATAACTCAGTGAACAGCCAGTAAGCGATGCGAGAGTCCAGTTGAGTGTGTGCTGTCTCCCTCAGGTACGACCCCGCAGAGATGCTTTGTGCCGTCTTCTGGGAGAGCAGCTACTCTGACATGCTAGTTTACATCCTCTGCGCCTTCTCTATCTCCATCTTCCTCCCCTTCCTGCTCATTGTCATCTGCACCATACTGACATCTGCTGGCTATGGCTGGAAATGCAGCAGGTGATTGTCACTCTTCCATTCTGGCAGTCAGTTAGGATCAAACTTCCAATTCTACGGAGCCCCCGAGGGGACCTCAAAAAAAAAAAAATAAAGACGTAAACGGAATCTTGCAAAAGTTAAAAGCTACTTTTTTTTAATGTCCCCTCGGAGGCTCCGTACAATTCTACTGTTTTCCAATCTGATTCTTTATAGCCCTTCAGTTATTGCCACAGTCAGTACAGTGAATGCCTTTGTGTAACCAGAATATGCACATAACTGTACTGTACTAGTACTAGCTGCATAGTACCATTTTAAAAAATCTTAAAATAGGTTCACAAATTAACTTGTCGGCCAACAAACCCTCCTCTGCCTTGTCAAATCCCCATTAAGTATCTTTCTCTCTCTCTCTCTCTTACTCAGCGACCTTTGTTCTGTCACGCCTCTGTTGGTGGGGTTCTACATGCTCTGCTACACCCCCTTTTTTGTCTCTGAGGTAAGGGTTTCATGGCAACTCCCTACTTTCATCATGGCCAGGAAGAACAGGGAAAGTTAAGGCTTTCTGGCATTTTACTTCTCAAGTATGGAAAACTAACTGAAGCAGGAAAGTAGTGTAAAAAGGAATTTGAGACCACTAGTTGAATTTGATGCTTTTTATCCAAAGCAACTTGCAGCTGATTAGAAAAAGGATGGGCCGATCCCCCGAGAGCAATGTGGAGTTAAGGGTCTTGCTGAAGGGCCCAATAGCTACTCTTATATCAGCCATGCAAAGTCCTGCATTGGATATTCTGAGACTCAAACAGGTACTAAATTCAGTCATCCTAAATTGACTGAAATTGACCTTTGAATTCCAATAGGTAGTTTTGCAGTCTATGTAAGAACTCTGAGAATGTTCCTTGCGCACCTAACAATTGTTGTATTCAACACAATTTTTGTCATTGCTCCTGCCATCCAACCAGCTGGTGCTCTTAGGGAGAGTGGACCTATCGCCAGCCCCTGATTGGCTTCGCACCCTGTCATCAATGTTGGCTTACCTGGACAGTGGGCTGAACCCACTGATCTACTGCACCAATAAGGAGTTCCGACAGGCGGTGCTGGGGCTGCTGTGGACTCATCAGAAGTTGTCATCTGAACCGGTCCTAACTGCTATGGCAAAGCTAGAGTCATGACACAGGGCCTGTTAATGTGTGTTGAGTTTTCATGTCAGTCAGGTTTCACAAAACAGGATTATTCAGTCCGCTGGATAGCTGCATCCAATTAAACCTGTGGCCATCCCAAATCTAGAACAAGGAATTACATGAAAAGAGCTGTTTTATTTAGAGGTCTTTCACAGCCCAGTTACCCACGTCTACAGTGGATAGGGATGTGAACTCAAGGAGCCGCAGGTCCAAATCCCAAGTTGGACACTTCTGTGTGTTGTATATGCATCTAAAAAAAACTAGAAATCATTCAATTAACATCCAGTGGTTCAAATGGAGTGCGTTCAACCTGACTGTGGTAAAATGGATCGCACTGCTTAGAGTGTAAAAGAAATTGTGTTTGCAATGTTTAATATTTTTATGTTGATCTCCTTGATAAGACATATCTGCTGTGCTTGTTTGAAGAAATCAATCTTAACTGTAAGAAAAAATGTTTGGCCCAATACATTGAAGCAGAGTATTCATGTCAGTGAATTTGACCATTCATTACAAACTACTGCCCCATGGTTACGTCCACTTCATTTTATTTTCCGAAATATTTCCAAAGCGTAGTTAAAATAATCAAACCAAAAATCGTGACAAATTTACATGGCAAATGTACAAATAGTGAATTTAACATCCTGTACAGCACCATATTTATGACAGGCAAGACTGCTACACTCTGTGATGGGCGGTCTTTGAGAAAGTTTACTTGAGCTGAGATATCAAGCATTTGATTTTACATTCATGGTGTAGGCTGTCTGATTAACAGCATGTTTCCCAGCCAGAATGTTGGGAGTCAAACAAGCTTGTTTAAAGTATACGGGCTTTGTATGCAATTGTACAAATTGATTTTAGATATACATTTTGCTCATCGCTCAGGATAAACAAACGTATTGTACAATGTATTATAAGTTCAGATATTCACAATACAATTGCCAAGAAAGCCTAACAAATCATAAAGAAGTTTTCATGTTGGTCTGATACAATTCCTAAATAAAATATGAATATGGATAATTCCACCAAATCATTTTCTGATGTCCGCTCTACTCCTCCCGTCTCTGAGCCAGTTTTGTGAGGTGTGTAAGAAAACAGAAACTGTAGTGAAACTGGAAAACATCGCACACTTTGGACCAGAAATGCCCGGTTAGGTGCTGAAAAGCGCGGTATAGCGCCAAGGGGTGGTCCAGTAGCTTCAGGGCTACGAATCCAATGCAGCTCAGCATCGCCAAGACCAGGTACCGACGGGAGAGAGAGTCTCCGAACCGCCGCTGAACCCGCACGCCTTCGGTCACCGCAAGAGCCACGTGACAACCGAGGGCCACCTCGAAGCCGCGATCGTGCGTCAGTGCCAAAGCGTAGCTAAGCAGAGAGCAGAACTCCACCGTCAGCGCGTGGCTCCATCGCCATCCGTGCGTGATGAAACTACACCAAACCGGCACCCACGCAAAAATGGGCAGCGTGAACCACTGGTCTAAAACCGCGGGCACTCGACTTAAGGTAGCGAGCCGAGCCCACTGAACCGGTGCGTAGGTTATTGCCATGATAGCAAACACGTCTTTCACATAAGCAGCGTCTTCGCATTTTCGGTCTCCAGTTCGCTGGGACAGCCAATGAATTCCCATTACGATGTATCCCAAGTTGATCAGTGAGTTAAATGGCATTGCCAAAAAGGCCGGGAGATAAGAAACTCTTCTCTCGGCGTAGTGTTCATAGGTCAGGTCCACATGAACAGAGTTAAATATCCCGCTGGTTGCCACCGAAACGCAAAGTAATAGTGGAATAGTCACGTGTAATAGCGCTTGTTTCATGGTTGAATCGTGTTCTACGCGGAAAGAACACAATTCCTGCCACATGTAAGACTATAATTAATGCAGATTATGCGAAGACCAGAATAGTTAAGTTGAGAAAAGTTCCGAGGACAGTTTCACACCAGGTTCCCGGAAGTTTTCTCTGCCTGGGAGGTGACGTTTTTTTTTTTTTTTTTTTTTTTTTAACTGTTAGCGTTTTGATTGGTTCGTGTCGAGGTAAATGTCTGTACTTCGACAACATTTCTGACCAATCGCACAGAACTTATACCATTGGTGAGTTAATATTGATAAGATGAAGTTCTATCATTCAAACACATATAAAGCCGTTAATGACAAGACTTAAGTATTTTCTGGAGGAAGTGAAAATCTAAATGAAGGCCCGAAGACGAAGAATAATGTATGAAACAATGTTTGACACACTGATCACCGAAATTTATTGGACAATGGCACATGATATGTACTCTTGTTCTGTTGCTCCAGTTAGTTTCAAGATGTGTATACAACTGAACATGTATTCGTCATACTGAAGAGAAGGCTGAAGGCTAAAGCTCCCTGAAAAAAAACATCAAGAACTGAATATGGTTGCCAGTCTGGCAGATCATCAACAGGGGGGATATCCAGTGTCTTGTGATGTTTATGCATCACAACCCTTAAGCAGTTATAGCACACAAAGGACATGCAATTAAATATTATTAAAAAAATGATTACTTTATTTTAAATAATATCAAACTGTCCAATATTTCAAAATGCACTCTAAGAAGGAGGGAATATGTCCAAATGGTGCTGTCTTTTCTAAACAGCTAATCAAAAATGGATGAAAATACTCTCAAAAAGTGACAGAGCTCAGGTCCAAAATACAAATGTGCCACTGTTCATAGGATTTTGGCACTCACTGAAAGCTAATATCTTATATCAATTTACTTTTTAATGTTCAAGACATTGAGTGTCATAGTCATTCTGAAGAATCTATGAATATGTTCCATTTAAAAAGATTCAGTTAAGATATAGTTGGAGTTTGTTGCAGTTTCTTTGGGATGCATGGAGTTTCCTGGT
The DNA here is from genome assembly GCA_029721435.1 of Gymnothorax reevesii. Classification (NCBI taxonomy): domain Eukaryota; kingdom Metazoa; phylum Chordata; class Actinopteri; order Anguilliformes; family Muraenidae; genus Gymnothorax; species Gymnothorax reevesii. The sequence continues at coordinate 28,464,212 of CM056589.1, forward strand.
GGTATTTCGTTTCCCTGATACCGGTTTGCTCTGGGGCCGAGTCCCCTGGCAGAGTGTCGGATATTCCAGGATTCCACAAGTAGGATTTTGGCCCGCTCTGCATCTATTCTCCTCATCTGGTCATACATATAAAACTACAGCATGTCTGCTGCACCATAGCAATCCCCGAATGTCCTAGTTGGAAGTCTGGTGTCCAGGTGTAACTGTGGATTAAATGGCAATATGTAGTCTGTCTAAATCTGTGTAAGCTCCTTTGCAAAAGAACTTCTGCTAACAAGACTGAGAAGTCTAGTAAACTGAGCTAACAAACTGTTGGGGTTGGAAAAAAAAAAAACTCCAGAAAACAATACAACAAATACTGTAAGGACTGAAATAATATCATAAACAATGCCACATATACAGTAAACACTTTGAAACAGATACCTGAAATGAATCTCCAATGACCCAAACTTTAAAAGATACAGTTCAATATGCATATTTTCAAAACAGGCACCAAAGGTCAGCCCTCAAAAGACGCTGCAAATTACACAAAAATCAAACTTTGTCTCCCCCTACTGATGACATTTCATTATTGTCATTGAATAAACAGTTTGTAGTTTTACGTTTGACCGCAGCTTATTCTGTTGAGTCATAAAATTTCACCTCAAGCGTTTATTTCAAACACCAGAGAGACAGTAAACGTCCGATTTGCGTAATATAGTCCTTTCGCTGGAGCTCATCAACAGCACTGCTGTAGAAGCGGTGAAGCAGGCTTATGTATCAGTTTTTATGCTGGCTTTACACTGATACGCCGCTCCACTTGGTTGTGATGCTGTCCGCTATTTAGTTTCTATAATTCTAACTTCACTTGGGGGTAATCCAACAGATATCCAGGACTTGAGTGTGGTAATGAGATTCTGGATGGGAAAAGGCTGAATAGAGTCACAAAGTAGTTATGCATTTGTCATGTTTCAAATATTCCATAATTCATGTTATTTAATTTCAGTAAGAATTTTAGTAAGTAGTGACTGAACAGGGCAGCCTTGCTGTCAATCACAAACCTTGCTTCCGAGTGTAACTTTAAGGTGTACTGCTACGTAGCACAAGGCAGATATATGTTCCCATTAGAATAATGAACAAAATCCCGATAAAGGCTGCAATCCCAATGACCACATGGCTGCGAATGTCTCTCTCTGTAAAAGAAAGACCGCACAAATTGGTGAACAACAGTGTGGTTTCAAGAGGCTACATGGTGGTACCACGTACAACTGTGCTGAAGTTGTGAATAAATATTTCTTACACATATTTATTCATGACTGGTTTCATTTAATCCAGCTAAACTATTAGATTCCCTCATGAAAATGTCTGAAAGGACTGGCTTTAATTTTCAAATGGATCAAGATCTTCAAAGCTGTGGGGTTGACTCTTCTAGCTGGTCATAGGTGGTCAGAGGTTTGTCAAAGACCTATATTTGCAGACAAGGCTGTGTGAGAAGGGATTTTGACATCTTTAATAAGCTTCTCAGTGCTGATAAATACAGAAATATAATAGTTTCTCACCAAAACAGTGGTCTTCTGGTCTGATTGTGACTGTCTTATTGCTGATGGGGTTAGTCGTCATACAGCTGTAGGGGGAGCTGTTCTCCTCTATCTCCAGAGGGAGGGAGAGAGGGGAGCTGAGATTTGGGCTGCTGGTGTAGGACAGTGTCTGTCCCTCTCTGCGCCAGGACAGGGTGACCTGTCTCCCGTTCTCCACAGAGCACAGCACACTGCAGCCCGGCTTCACCCGGTTCTTGGTCAGCACCCGAGGCCTGCCCACTGGATCTGCACAAGGACAATGACAGTGCAGCAGTGCATTAATTCATCGTGTAACTAAGTAATATTGTCCAGTTAATACCAAAGAAAGTTATGCAGAAAATCAAAACAAACTTAAACAAAAATAAGAGAAGCTATTAGATGTGACCAACTGAACCTTTTGGGAAATGCTTAAAAAGGAAGAAAGCACCGATGAGTTCAGGAATACAAAAAGGCCAGGAACAGGCCTACCAAAGAAAACGTAGTCTCAGCACACAAAAACTTTGAAATGCACATATTAATCGCGGAAATAGCAACAGAAAAATTAAACCCTGCTACTGAAACTGTAAAAACAGCACCATAAACTGTTGACTTGGTAGCATAAGACTATGAAACTGCAACATTTTCTATCGCATCCGTCTTTGTCATTTACTGCGCTTGCACGTACAGGCCCAGGCTTCTTTCAGAGATGGCGGAATCAGGCGTATCTCCTTCGGTTGGTAAGTAAAACTTCCAAATATGACATTATTGTTAATGCAAATGTATAACTATGAATTGTAAGACGTAGCTGTTACATCCACATTCTCGTCAATTAACTTATTTTAGCATGTCACACCGAAAATGAATTCTTTTCCTGGTTCTCAAGAACCCCTACAGAACAGCTGGTCAGATCAAAAAAATTTTCCAGGAGGTAGGCATACCAGTGCTGAAGTCAGCAATGAAGAAAAGACTTCACCAGAGTTAATACAGGGGGTTTGTTTTAGCATATAAACTATTGGTAAGGCTTAAAAAAAACAGGAAATTTGCCAAAAAATGTAAATTGCCAATGTAATTCTGGAATAACATCCTACAGACTCACGAGACAGATATCAGACAGATAGAAAAAGAATGATATGGAGAAGGGAAGGAACTGCTCATGATCTGAGGCATACCACCTCATATATGAAGAGTGGTTATGTATGAGCATGTATGGCTGTTCATTAAGCTGGTTCACTTGAATCTACTGGTGATGAGACTATTTTAAAAAGCTGGAGGATAAGTTCTGAATTGTATATGGCTATATTGTTATCCCCCGCCAACACGAAGTGTGAGGGGGATATAGGTTTGACCTCCGTCCGTCCGTGCGTGCGTCCGTGAATACGTCCGTCCGTCCGAGAGAAAGGGGACTACTTTTCTCTGAAACTATTACAGATAGGACAACCAAATTTGGTGTGTAGCTTGAGACCATAAAGGCCTTGATGGAGTTTGAAAATAAGAGGCACACGATTGGCGGGGGATGTTGTTGACCATGTCGACTTGTTTGCTTAGATTCAGCCGAATGCAGCAGAATTAATGAAAACAGCTTTTCAGCACAGTTGGATGGTGACTTGCATACTGCAAAAACAACTCAAGATTTTTTAAGGCAAATAAGTCAAATATTAGCCATAGACAAGTCAATCATATGACCTGAATGGAACTGAGCAAGCAGTTTTCTTGCTGAAGGCAAAACAACACAATAACAGGGCAGGGACTGAGGACAGCTGCAGTAAAGGCCTGGCAGACCATCAGCAGGGGAGAAACCCAGTGTCTGATGATTTCTTTTGGTTTCAGACTTCAGAAACTCATTGAATGCAAGAGGTTTTCCTCCGAGTTTTAAAAAACAGAATATAACAAGTCGACATGGTCAACAACATCCCCCGCCAATCATGTGCCTCTTATTTTTGAACTCCATCAAGGCCTTTATGGTCTCAAGCTACACACCAAATTTGGTTGTCCTATCTGTAATAGTTTCTGAGAAAAGTTGTGCCCTTTCTCTCGAACGGACAGACGGACGCATGCACACACGCATGGACAGACAGACGGAGGTCAAACCTATATCCCCCTCCCACTTCATGTTGGCGGGGGATAATAACTGATCATGTCAGTTTGCCTAATGGCTTTTGAACCTCTAAACCTGAGGAGGCTATGCATAGAGTAGGTGTAATTCGGACAATAATTTTTTTTAAAAAACTTTCATTGAAGTTGAAAGTCTGCACTTCAAGCACATCTTGATTGTTTCTTTTCAAATCTATCGTGGTGGAATATAAAACAAAAACAATGAATATTGTGTCTCTGTTCAAATATTTATGGACCTAACTGTATCTGACATTCTCATAAATAACAAGGAACAGTGGAGGAGAACATTCTCCTCCTCATCTCATGCAGCCAAAACCAAATCACGTGTGCGAACTGCATTGTGTGAGAGTTATGGTTCATCTGTCAAACATTAGGAACCAGGGATCTTGTGATGATGCTCCTCTCCCTTCATCCTCTGTGCTGAAATTATCTCCATGGTAACTGTCTTGCCCTGCAGTTCTGAACTAATGGCAGACGAACTTCCTCTCAGCCAATTTTTACTTCCTTGTTCCATTATCTTGGTGTTACCATTGCTTATTTCAGTCACAATAACGACAGGATAGAGAAAACCCATTTTTAAAGGAGCAAGTCATCACATCTGTCCCTATCAAGTGACTGATGTGGAGATTGCTTGCACCATCACAACAGAAGTGTAACTGCTGGTCAAGTGCATGCCCCTCAGGTATAGCTGCCTGCAGAGCCCTGGATTGCCAAATATTAAGTGTGCTGTATGTATATTTTTGATCCAAATTTTGCATCAATCACAGAAAACATAACATAAATTTATATAATAACTGTACCTGTGAATGTTTTGTTTTGTTTTTTTTTTTTTGAGAAATGTATTTTTTCCAATCATTCTGCCACAAGAAAATAGCAGTCTTAGAAATCATTGATTCTCTAGACTGCCATGACATACATAAACAAGTGTGTGTAAACTTATGACTTCAACTGTACGTGATGTCATTTGTCGGTTCAAATGCAATCCTGAAATGGTCTGCCCAGTGCTTCCACGGTCTGTCAGTTCTGTCAGCAGTAATAAATAGTTCAAGAATTCCCCCTTCATTCATTTTTTCTAAGCTTTTGCAGTGTCTTTCTGGCCAGTTTTTAAAAATAGGCATGTAGAAGTCTCTTACCAAAACAGTATTCTTCAGGTCTTACTATGACCATCTCATTGCTAACAGGGTTTGCAGCCACGCAGCTGTAGGGGGCGCTGTTCTCCTCTATCTTCAGGGGAAGGGAGAGAGGGAAGCTGAGATTTGGGCTGCTGGTGTAGGACAAAAATTGGCCCTCTCTGAGCCAGGATAGGGTGACCTCTCTCCCATTTTCCACGGAGCACAGCACACTGCAGCCTGGCTTCATCTTGTTGCTGCTCAGCACCAGAGGCCTGCCCACTGGATCTGCACACGGACAGTTACAGTACAGCAGTACGTTATTTCATCACTGTTGCTGAGTAGTTCTGTCCATTTGGTAACTAAAAAAGTGACAAAAATGTGACAGATAATTGGTGTTAGGGAACTGTAACCACAGTAAAACAACATTTAGCCAATGTTAGTGTTATTAAAATATTAATTACAGTGCTGTGGAAAAGTATTTGCCGCCTTCCTGATTTCTTATTTTTTTGCATATTGGTTACATTTAAATATTTCAGATCATCAAACAAATGTTAATATCTGACAAAGATAACCCGAGTATTATAAAATGCAGGTTTTAAATGATGATTTCATTTATTGAGGGGAAAAAGCTATCCAAAACTACCTGGCCCAATGTAAAAAAGTCATTGTCCCCTAAACCTAATAACTGGTTTGCCACCCTGGGTGAAAACAACTGCAATCAAACGTTTGCAATAACAGGCAATGAGTCTTTCACATCGCTGCGGAGGAATTTTGGACCACCATTCTTTGCATTATTGTTCTAATTCAGCCACATTAAGGGTTTTCAAGCATGAACGGCCTGTTTAAGGTCATGCTACTGCATTTCAATTGGATTTAAGTCTGGACTTTGACTAGGCCACTCAAAAACCTTAATTTAATTATTATTTTTTTAAAGCCATTCAGATGTGGACTTGCTGGTGTGTTTTGGATCATTGTCTTGCTGCTTAACCCAAGTGCGCTTGAGCTTGAGGTCACAAACTGATGGTCAGACATTGCCCTTCAGGATTTTCTGGTAGAGAGCAGAATTCATGGGTCCATCAATTACGGCAAGTCATTCAGGTCCTGAAGCAGCAAAGCAACCCCAGACCATCACACTACCACCACGTTTGACTGTTGGTATGATGTTCTTTTTATGAAATGTTGTGTTTGTTGTACTCCAAATGTAACAGGACGCGCACCCTCTAAAAAGTTAAATTTTTCACTCGTCAGTCTGCAGAATTTTTTCCCAAGCGTCTTCGAGATTAGTAAGATGTTTTTTGGCAAATGTGAGATGAGCCTTTGTGTTCTTTTTGGTTAGCAGTGGTTTTCACCTTGGAACTCTCCCATGGATGACATTTTTGCCCAGTCTCTATCTTTTTGTTGAATCATGAACACTGACTTAAACTGAGGCAAGTGAGGCCTAGAGTTTGTTAGATGTTATTTTGGGTTCTTTTCTGGCCTCCTGGATGAGTCATCTATGCACTCTTAGAGTAATTTTTGTAGGCTGACCACTCCTGAGAAGGTTCACCGCTGTTCCAAGTTTTCTCCATTTGTGGATAATGTCTCACACCGTGGTTCGCTGGAGTCCCAAAGCCCTAATGGCTTTGTAACCCTTTCCCGACTGATGTCAATGGCTTTGTTTGTCATCTGTTGTTGAATTTTTTAAGATTGCTGCATGATGTGTTGCTGTTTGACATCTTTTAGCCTACTTCACTTTGTCAGACAGGTTCTATTTACAGTGCCTTGCGAAAGTATTCAGCCCCCTTGAACCTTGCAACCTTTCGCCACATTTCAGGCTTCAAACAAAAAGATATAAAATTTAAATTTTTTGTCAAGAAACAACAACACCAACAACAACAACAAGTGGGACACAATTGTGAAGTGGAACGAAATTTAAACTTTTTTAACAAATAAAAAACTGAAAAGTGGGGCGTGCAATATTATTCGGCCCCCTTGCGTTAATACTTTGTAGCGCCACCTTTTGCTCCAATTACAGCTGCAAGTCGCTTGGGGTATGTTTCTATCAGTTTTGCAGATCTAGAGACTGAAATTCTTGCTCATTCTTCCTTGCAAAACAGCTTGAGCTCAGTGAGGTTGGATGGAGAGCGTTTGTGAACAGCAGTCTTCAGCTCTTTCCACAGATTCTCCATTGGATTCAGGTCTGGACTTTGACTTTGCCATTCTAACACCTGGATACGTTTATTTGTGAACCATTCCATTGTAGATTTGGATTTATGTTTTGGATCATTGTCCTGTTGGAAGATAAATCTCCGTCCCAGTCTCAGGTCTTGTGCAGACTCCAACAGGTTTTCTTCCAGAATGGTCCTGTATTTGGCTCCATCCATCTTCCCGTCAATTTTAACCATCTTCCCTGTCCCTGCTGAAGAAAAGCAGGCCCAAACCATGATGCTGCCACCACCATGTTTGACAGTGGGGATGGTGTGTTCAGGGTGATGAGCTGTGTTGCTTTTACGCCAAACATATCGTTTTGCATTGTGGCCAAAAAGTTCGATTTTGGTTTCATCTGACCAGAGCACCTTCTTCCACATGTTTGGTGTGTCTCCCAGGTGGCTTGTGGCAAACTTTAAACGAGACCTTTTATGGATATCTTTGAGAAATGGCTTTCTTCTTGCCATTCTTCCATAAAGGCCAGATTTGTGCAGTGTACGACTGATTGTTGTCCTATGGACAGACTCTCCCACCTCAGCTGTAGATCTCTGCAGTTCATCCAGAGTGATCATGGGCCTCTTGGCTGCATCTCTGATCAGTTTTCTCCTTCTTTGAGATAAAAGTTTGGAGGGACGGCCGGGTCTTGGTATATTTGCAGTGGTCTGATACTCCTTCCATTTCAATATAATTGCTTGCACAGTGCTCCTTGGGATGTTTAAAGCTTGGGAAATCTTTTTGTATCCAAATCTGGCTTTAAACTTCTCCACAACAGTATCTCGGACCTGCCTGGTGTGTTCCTTGGTCTTCATGATGCTCTCTGCGCTTTAAACAGAACCCTGAGACTATCACAGAGCAGGTGCATTTATACAGAGACTTGATTACACACAGGTGGATTCTATTTATCATCATTAGTCATTAAGGACAACATTGGATCATTCAGAGATCCTCACTGAACTTCTGGAGTGAGTTTGCTGCACTGAAAGTAAAGGGGTCGAATAATATTGCACGCCCAACTTTTCAGTTTTTTATTTGTTAAAAAAGTTTAAATAATTCAATAAATTTTGTTCCACTTCACGATTGTGTCCCACTTGTTGTTGTTTCTTGACAAAAAATTTAAATTTTATATCTTTATGTTTGAAGCCTGAAATGTGGCGAAAGGTTGCAAGGTTCAAGGGGGCCGAATACTTTCGCAAGGCACTGTAAGTGATTTCTTGATTCAACTGGTCTGGCAGTAATCAGGCCTGGGTGTGGCTAGTGAAATTGAACTAAAAAAATAGGACCCAGGGTCCTGTAGCTCACCGGCAAGTAATCTTATAGTGATGATACAAGTTACGAAAATTCCATGTGAAGTTTGACATTCGAATCATTGAAAGTCAATGCAAAGGTCACTAAATAAAAGTACACATACATTTAAAAGATCCGCTGTTATATAAACCTAAACTCTGAATCAGTTTTGGTGATACAAGTCATTGAAAATTCAATATGTCACTTGTGAACTTTAAAGATCACAGAAGGTAAAGTCAGTAAATGGACTTCATATATGACTTTCTAAATGGCTCTACATAAACCTTGCCTCAATCTGTGACCATTTTAGTGATAAAAGTCACTGAATCTTCCCTAGGTCACATTTGACCGTCAAAGGTCAATATGAAGGTCACCAAATGACTTCCTATACGTCTCTAATGCAAATCTATGCTCCATCCGTGACCGTTTTGGCAATACAAGTCATTGTAGTTGTATTATGTCAAGTTTGACCTTCAAAGGTCACCAACTGTCAAGTTGAATGTCACCAAATGAAAGTTCATGGGTGACTTCCTTTAAGTCTGTGCCACAAACTTAGGCTCTATCGCTGACATTTTAGTGATAGAAGTCATAGAATTTTCACTCGGTCAAGTTTTACCTTCAAAGGTCAATATGAAGGTCACCAAATTACATTTCAGATTTGAATTCCTATATGTCCCCCATACAAACTTACACTCTATCTGTAATGATTTTGCTGATATATCATTAAAATTTAATTGTAGAGTTCGGCCATTGAAGGTCACTGAAGGTCAAGTTCAAGGTCACCAAATGAAACTTTATACATGACTTCCCAAACCGATGCTCTATCTATCATAGTTTAGGTGATACAAGTCATTGAAATTTTGATATGTGAAGTTTGACCTTCAAAGGTCACTCAAGCTTAAGTTCATGGCTGTCTAAATGAATTTCATATATGAATTCCTATGAGTGTTTAATACACATGTTCCCAATCTTCAATATTTTCAAGCCTAGAAGCCTTTGAAAATTGTTACATTTTAATTTGACCTCAAGTTTGACCTTTCAAAGTCATCTGCGGTCAACTTTAACATTGCCAATTTATAGGTCATATATGACTTCCGATATGTCGATAATACAAACTTAATCTCTATCTGCAACCATTTGGCCTCCACAGGCCATCTTGCATATTCATAAAGTACAGCGCCCCCACTAGACCCACTTCAGTCAATTCAATCAAAATGACGATCGCACTGTACATTGACGGTACCAAGGGAAGTTCATTGCCTGTTTAGAAAAAAATTTATCATGCGGTTTTTGAGAAATAATTTTTTTATAATTTCTCAGTCCTATCTTCACCATTGGGCCCAAAATTTTAAGGGCCCATAAAACGGACAAAAATTATTCAATAAAAAATCTGAAAAAAAAAAACTCGTCTGGAGACCTGGTCTAATAGTATATTGTGGCAAATTTACACAAAAATTTATCAGGCCAAAAAAAAAAGATGAAAAATATTCTGGATGATGGAGGACGGGCGCCGGATGACGGACGCCACACCATGACAATAGCTAATCAGCCCATAGGGCCGGTAAGCTAAAAATGTGGTTCAGCACAGTTATTCCATGATTTAACAAGGGGGGTGGGGGGTGTATTACTGTTTTTCATAGGGTCAGGTAGGTTTGTATAGCTTTTTTCTCTTAATAAATGAAATCATCATTTAAAAACTGCATTTTGTATTTACTCAGTTTATCTTTGTCTAATATTAAAATTTAATGATCTTAAATATAAAAGTGTGACATATATGCAAAGAAATAAGAAATCAGGAAGGGGGAAAATACTTTTTCACAGCACTGTATTTTTGTAGAAGCCGAGCATATCATCTGTTCATGTCATTGTGGCTTTTTCACTGCCAAACCACAGAAATGAATAACGTGTGCAAAACAAGGTTTGTTGAAGTTTCAAATGGTCCATTTGTCAAATAGGAATTAAGTGCCTCTGCTGAAGTTATCTCCATAGTCGACATGGTCAACAACATCCCCCGTCAATCATGTGCCTCTTATTTTCGAACTCCATCAAGGCCTTTATGGTCTCAAGCTACACACCAATTTTGGTTGTCCTATCAGTAATAGTTTCTGAGAAAAGTTGTGCCCTTTCTCTCGAATGGACAGACGGACACATGCACACACGCATGGACGGACAGACGGAGGTCAAACCTATATCCCCCTCCCACTTCATGTTGGCAGGGGATAATAACTGATCATGTCAGTTTGCCTAATGGCTTTTGAGCCTCTTAACCTGAGGAGGCTATGCATAGAGTAGGTGTAATTCAGACACAATTCGGACAATAATTTTTTTTTTTAAACTTTCATTGAAGTTGAAAGTCTGCACTTCAAGCTCATCTTGATTGTTTCTTTTCAAATCTATCGTGGTGGAATATAAAACAAAAACAATGAATATTGTGTCTCTGTTCAAATATTTATGGACCTGACTGTGTCTGACGTTCTCATAAATAACAAGGAACAGTGGAGGAGAACATTCTCCTCCTCATCCCATGCAGCCAAAACCAAATCACGTGTGCGAACTGCATTGTGTGAGAGTTATGGTTCATCTGTCAAACAGGAGGAACCAGGGATCTGGTGATGATGCTCCTCTCCCTTCATCCTCTGTGCTGAAATTATCTCAATGGTAACCGTCTTGCCCTGCAGTTCTGAACTAATGGCAGAAAAACTTCCAGGATAGAGAAAACCCATTTTTAAAGGAGCAAGTCATCACATCTGTCCCTATCAAGTGACTGATGTGGAGATTGCTTGCACCATCACAACAGAAGTGTAACTGCTGGTCAAGGGCATGCCCCTCAGGTATAGCTGCCAGCAGAGCCCTGGATTGCCAAATATTAAGTGTGCTGTATGTATATTTTTGATCCAAATTTTGCATCAATCACAGAAAACATAACATAAATTTATATAATAACTGTACCTGTGAATGTTTTGTTTTGTTTTTTTGAGAAATGTATTTTTTCCAATCATTCTGCCACAAGAAAATAGCAGTCTTAGAAATCATTGATTCTCTAGACTGTCATGACATACATAAACAAGTGTGTGTAAACTTATGACTTCAACTGTACGTGATGTCATTTGTCGGTTCAAATGCAATCCTGAAATGGTCTGCCCAATGCTCCCACGGTCTGTCAGTTCTGCAGTAATAAATTGTTCAAGAATTCCCCCTTCATTCATTTTTCTAAGCTTTTGCAGTGTCTTTCTGGCCAGTTTTTAAAAATGGGCATGTAGAAGTCTCTTACCAAAACAGTATTCTTCAGGTCTTACCACGACCATCTCATTGCTAACAGGGTTTGCAGCCACGCAGATGTAGGGGGCGCTGTTCTCCTCTATCTTCAGGGGAAGGGAGAGAGGGAAGCTGAGATTTGGGCTGCTGGTGTAGGACAAAAATTGGCCCTCTCTGAGCCAGGATAGGGTGACTTCTCTCCCATTTTCCACAGAGCACAGCACACTGCAGCCTGGCTTCATCTTGTTGCTGCTCAGCACCAGAGGCCTGCCCACTGGATCTGCACACGGACAGTTACAGTACAGCAGTACATTATTTCATCACTGTTGCTGAGTAGTTCTGTCCATTTGGTAACTAAAAAAGTGACAAAAATGTGACAGATAATTGGTGTTAGGGAACTGTAACCACAGTAAAACATCATTTAGCCAGTGTTAGTGTTATTAAAATATTAATTACAGTGCTGTGGAAAAGTATTTGCCGGCTTCCTGATTTCTTATTTTTTTTGCATATTTGTTACATTTAAATGTTTCAGATCATCAAACAAATGTTAATATCTGACAAAGATAACCCGAGTATTATAAAATGCAGGTTTTAAATGATGATTTCATTTACTGAGGGGAAAAAGCTATCCAAAACTACCTGGCCCAATGTAAAAAAGTCATTGTCCCCTAAACCTAATAACTGGTTTGCCACCCTGGGTGACAACAACTGCAATCAAGCGTTTGCAATAACTGGCAATGAGTCTTTCACATCGCTGTGGAGGAATTTTGGACCACCATTCTTTGCATTATTGTTCTAATTCAGCCACATTAAGGGTTTTCAAGCATGAACGGCCTGTTTAAGGTCATGCTACTGCATTTCAATTGGATTTAAGTCTGGACTTTGACTAGGCCACTCCAAAACCTTAATTTAATTATTATTTTTTAAAGCCATTCACATGTGGACTTGCTGGTGTGTTTTGGATCATTTTCTTGCTGCATAACCCGAGTGCGCTTGAGCTTGAGGTCACAAACTGATGGTCAGACATTGTCCTTCAGGATTTTCTGGTAGAGAGCAGAATTCATGCTTCCATCAATTATGGCAAGTCATTCAGGTCCTGAAGCAGCAAAGCAACCCCAGACCATCACACTACCACCACGTTTGACTGTTGGTATGATGTTCTTTTTATGAAATGTTGTGTCTGTTGTACTCCAAATGTAACAGGACGCACACCCTCTAAAAAGTTAAATTTTTGACTCGTCAGTCTGCAGAGTTTTTTCCCAAGCGTCTTCGAGATTAGTAAGATGTTTTTTGGCAAATGTGAGATGAGCCCTTGTGTTCTTTTTGGTAAGCAATGGTTCTCACCTTGGAACTCTCCCATGGATGACATTTTTGCCCAGTCTCTTTCTTATTGTTAAATCATGAACACTGACTTTAACTGAGGCAAGTGAGGCCTAGAGTTCGTTAGATGTTATTTTGGGTTCTTTTCTGGCCTCCTGGATGAGTCATCTATGCACTCTTAGAGTAATTTTTGTAGGCTGACCACTCCTGAGAAGGTTCACCACTGTTCCAAGTTTTCTCCATTTGTGGATAATGTCTCACACCGTGGTTCGCTGGAGTCCCAAAGCCCTAATGGCTTTGTAACCCTTTCCCGACTGATGTCAATGGCTTTGTTTCTTATCTGTTTCAATTTCTTAAGATTGCTGCATGATGTGTTGCTGTTTGACATCTTTTAGCCTACTTCACTTTGTCAGACAGGTTCTATTTAAGTGATTTCTTGATTCAACTGGTCTGGCAGTAATCAGGCCTGGGTGTGGCTAGTGAAATTGAACTCAAAAAATAGGACCAAGGGTCCTGTAGCTCACCGGAAAGTAATCTTATAGTGATGATACAAGTTACGAAAATTCCATGTGAAGTTTGACATTCCAATCATTGAAAGTCAATGCAAAGGTCACTAAATAAAAGTACACATACATTCAAAAGATCTGCTGTTATATAAACCTAAACTCTGAATCAGTTTTGGTGATACAAGTCATTGAAAATTCAATATGTCACTTGTGAACTTTAAAGATCACAGAAGGTAAAGTCAGTAAATGGACTTCATATATGACTTTCTAAATGGCTCTACATAAACCTTGCCTCAATCTGTGACCATTTTAGTGATAAAAGTCACTGAATCTTCCCTAGGTCACATTTGACCGTCAAAGGTCAATATGAAGGTCACCAAATGACTTCCTATACGTCTCTAATGCAAATCTAGGCTCCATCTGTGACCGTTTTGGCAATACAAGTCATTGTAGTTGTATTCTGTCAAGTTTGACCTTCAAAGGTCACCAACTGTCAAGTTGAATGTCACCAAATGAAAGTTCATGGGTGACTTCCTTTAAGTCTGTGCCACAAACTTAGGCTCTATCGCTGACATTTTAGTGATAGAAGTCATAGAATTTTCACTCGGTCAAGTTTTACCTTCAAAGGTCAATATGAAGGTCACCAAATGAAATTTCAGATTTGACTTCCTATATGTCCCTCATACAAACTTGCACTCTATCTGTAATGATTTTGCTGATATATCATTGAAATTTCATTGTAAAGTTCGGCCATAGAAGGTCAAGTTCAAGGTCACCAAATGAAACTTTATACATGACTTCCCAAACCTATGCTCTATCTATCATAGATTAGGTGATATTAGTCATTGAAATTTTGCTATGTGAAGTTTGACCTTTAAAGGTCACTTAAGCTTATGTTCATGGCTGTCAAAATGAATTTCATATATGACTTCCTATGAGTGTTTAATACACATGTTCCCAATCTTCAATATTTTCAAGCCTAGAAGCCTTTGAAAATTGTTACATTTTACTTTGACCTCAAGTTTGACCTTCAAAGTCATCTGCGGTCAACTTTAACATTGCCAATTTATAGGTCATATATGACTTCCTATATGTCGATAATACAAACTTAATCTCTATCTGCAACCATTTGGCCTCCACAGGCCATCTTGCATATTCATAAAGTACAGCGCCCCCACTAGACCCACTTCCGTCAATTCAATCAAAATGACGATCGCACTGTACATTGACAGTACCAAGGGAAGTTCATTGCCTGTTTAGAAAAAAATTTATCATGCGGTTTTTGAGAAATAATTTTTTTTAAATTTCTCAGTCCTATCTTCACCATTGGGCCCAAAATTTTAAGGGCCCATAAAACGGACAAAAATTATTCAATAAAAAATCTGAAAAAAAGACTCCTCTGGAGACCTGGTCTAATAGTGTATTGTGGCAAATTTACACAAAAATTTATCAGGCCAAAAAGGATGACGGAGGACGGGCGCCGGATGACGGACGCTACACCATGACAATAGCTAATCAGCCCATAGGGCCGGTAAGCTAAAAATGCGGTTCAGCACAGTTATTCCATGATTTAACAAGGGGGGTGGGGGGGGGGGGGGGTGTATTACTGTTTTTCATAGGGTCAGGTAGGTTTGTATAGCTTTTTTCTCTTAATAAATGAAATCATCATTTAAAAACTGCATTTTGTATTTACTCCAGTTATCTTTGTCTTATATTAAAATTTAATGATCTTTCATATAACAGTGTGACATCTCTGCAAAGAAATAAGAAATTAGGAAGGGGGAAAATACTTTTTCACAGCGCTGTATTTTTGCAGAAGCGGAGCATATCATCTTCTCATGTCATTGTGGCTTTTTCACTCCCCAAAGTATTGCCAGCACAGACACATGTTAATCGACTAATCCAGCTCGCCCGATTCAACTGTCCCTCAGCTGACCTCACCTGTTTTCAATTAACTTGTTTACATCTGGAATGTTCCAAACAGGTTTATTTTAGCATTTTTTGGAATGTGTTGCAGGCATCAAATTCAAAATGAGTGAATATTTCCCAAAAAACACATTCCAAAAAAGCTGGGACAGGGGCAACAAAAGACTAGGAAAGTTGAGGAATGCTAAAATAAACCTGTTTGGAACATTCCACATGTAAACAGGTTAATTGAAAACAGGAGAGTGTCATCATTAGGTATAAAAGGAGCATCCCAGAAAGGCTCAGTTGTTCACAAGCAAGGATGCAGGAAGTGCATCAACTGATTGTGAACTAGGTCTGAGTACAGCCGTTAGTTGTGTGGTAAAATGCCTGGTGTAGCAAAGTAAAAGGAAATATACACGCAACATGCTGATATAAGATAGATACTTGTATATCCCAACGTACAATTGCTCATCTACTTAGCTACCACTTCTGACAATAAGATGCGACGGATAACCCGATCAGCATTCATTCTGCAAATGGCGCAGCACAATTGGTGGTTCTCACCAAAAGGTCACGCAATCAGCCAAGAGCAGAAAACATGAATATTTATATATCCGGTTCATTAGTAACGTAAGGGCTAAATGCAGGCCTACCGACTGAGGCCAGGCTGTATCAGCAAGTGACCATTGGGAGCGACCAAAGCATGATTCGAATGGATTCCAGGCTACGCAGCACCCTGGTCGGAAATTTGTAGCCTGACTCCGCCAGCCTTCGTACTTCCGCTTAATTTCATTTTGCTTCAGTACTCAGTCTGGTCACTCGTTTACCTCGGCAGAAAGTCTACCGAACCAACCAAAGAACAGGAGGCGTGGCCGAGAGCAATAATGTAGCAGCTGCGCCGAGTTTGAAATTCTACTCTCCGAAATCAACAATGGCCACTGACTTATGCTGCATTCAGTAACGCGTCCCACGAATATTGTTTTCGAGACATGACTGGAAAATTCCGTTCTTTTGACCTCACGACCTCACTGTCCAAATGGTCCTTCCTCGTACCTTTGACTTAATTCACAATACGACTCGTGTTTACGAGTGTTACCGAATCCAGAAATAGATACATGGAAGGCCATTCGCTCTGTCATGGAGGAAATCGCGGATATCGGCAACTTATAGCAGCAAGAAGATGAATGTTTGGTTAGTTTTTTGAATGGAAATGATGTTGTAGCGCTACTCCCTACAGATTGTCATATCTTCTTAATAGCAATCTTGAAATAGGCACCCTGTCCATCTCTGTGAGAGACAGCCAAAGCTAGCTTGTAGCTTCTAGTGTTTCATTGCCCGCAAATTTCACACTATTTAAGTTAACAGTAAACTTTTTAAAAGCCATGTTTTTGTTCGTGTCACAAGACCTATTCGCTGTCTCAGTGTTACGTTGTCATTATCCATGAATGAAATGGCTGTCTGACACAGCCAAACGCTTAGAGCCCAACTGTGTTGCTATAAAGTTAGAGAGCAAGCTCAGTATGATGTTAGCGCAAGTATGGTTAATGGTTCAGTTTTCTTGTCAACGCAGATTTCGTCCTGATGTAAATAATGCGCTATTCTCATCGATTCTGCCATTGGTTTCGGGTCTCTTACATTTTTTTTTTTTTTTTTTAACAGCAGCAGTATCTGCAGGAAAAACCAAAGCTCAACACTTTGTTTCTAGTAAGGAGAACAGAAAGAGCACCTTTGGTTCTTTTAAGTGAATGAGTGAAGGCTAAAATGTGGTAGATGGGCATATGTTTGGGTACAGTATTACCTTTAATGTACTGTTCAGTTTGTTTTCACTGCATTCCTGGTATGAAGGACTGTGTTTACAGTAGATGTACTTGGCGGCTGAGCCGGCGCATAACATACGTCATCGCCAAACGTTAGTGATTAGTTTACGGGTACACCAATGATTTTAAACTTCTGGCAAGCGCCCACCCACCAGGGAGTAAACAATTGTCAATGACAACTGGCAAGACTGTGTACGAAGCAAAGCGAAGTAGCAGTCTGGTTTTATCGGGCGAGGAAAACTGAGGCCAATGTGGAAATCTCTAAAATTTGCATTCTATTTAATGCCCGGCAGATGGCGATTTCCTTGGTTGCAGAAAGAAGTTCAATGCTATAAGTCAATGAGAAAATTACCCTACTTTCCCACCTGATTTATTATTTTTAAATAATGACTTTCCACATTATGTTATGGTATATTTCGCAAGTTTCAAGCCCCTTCGATATATCATGACGTTAATTTTTGTAAATTTTGGTCCCAAATTGACTAGAATGAAGGATAAAGCCAGAATATGCCTTAGGGGCGTGGCTATCCTCTGGTCCTCGTCAGATACAGCCAGATCCACCCGTAGATCTGCCCATTGCTCCTTCCTGGACCTTCAATTCACACTATCGTCCAATAGGAATCACATCTGGTTTCAAAATGTCAAAATGGCACTGTTCAAATTGCCAGAATCGATTGCTTCCTAAATGGTATGCTGAAACCAATGGGTGAAGTCATGGTTGCTTATTCCATCTTTTTATACAATCTATAGGTGTGCCCAGTGCTCCCATTGCACTGCTGAAAATTGGCTGCAGAATAATCAGCCAGTTCTCCAGTAATAAACAGTCCAACAGTTCCTCCCTTACTTTCAATTACATACTTATCACAAAGCTTTTGTAGTATTGTTCTGACCTGTTAAAAATAAGCATGTTAAAGGCTCTTACCAAAGCAGTATTCTTCAGGTCTTATTATAACCATCTCATTGGTTACAGGGTTTGCAGCCACACAGCTGTATGGGGCACTGTCCTCCTCTATCTCCAGAAGGAGGGAGAGAGGGAAGCTGAGATTTGGGTTGCTGGTGAAGGACAGTGTCTGACCCTCTCTGTGCCAGGACAGGGTGACTTCTCTCCCGTTCTCCACAGAGCACAACACACTGCAACCTGGCTTCACCCTGTTCCTGCTCAGCACCAGAGGCCTGCCCACTGGATCTGCACACAGACAGTTACAGTGCAGCAGTACATTATTTCATTACTGTTGCTGGGTAATGTTTTCCAGTTGGTTACTGAGAAAGTCATAAAAATGACAGCTAACCCATATGAAAAATTACCACAAAATACTACAGTAAAAATACTATAGTTTTCTATAGTAACTGGAATTTTTGCAGAATTACTGTAGATATACTATCGTAACTCAAGCGATGTGTGTAGTGATGCTGAAGCAAATCACAAAAGTCAAACTCTACTATAGTAAACTATACCAATGATATTCAATTACTATAGTATATTTAAAACAAACTATAGTTTACTGTAGTAAAGTGTAGTTTACTATAGTTGACATCAATTTTATTGTAGTAAACTATTATCAACTAAATTAAATTTTGGGAAAGGGTTTCAGTGAAATGCTTTTCAGGTAGAGCCATAAGGCTGAGGTTCTTATGAATTGTAATTGTGAAGCATATCATCCTATTCATGTGTCATTGCCAAAACCATTGAAATAAGCAACCACATCTGCAAAACATGCATTGTTTAGGTTTTAAAAGGTCCATCTGTCCGACAGGAAGAACCTGGGATTATGAGGTACGGTTCCTCTCTTTACATCCTGTCTGCTGAAATTATTCCCATAGTAAACAGCCAAGTGTTGCTGCTTTGAGCTATGACCAAAAGAGCTTGCTGTCAGACAATTCTTACTCCTGACGTTAGTGTCTCCAGTGTAACCTAATTCAGTCAGAAAAAAAGACAGAAAGAAGATAATATATTTTTAAAACGGACAATATATAAAGTTGGATGACTCAAACGGAGCGAAAATTTCCTTCTTACGAATGCCGCCGTCCTGCAAATTTGGAGTCTGTGCATTTGTAATCAAGGGTTGAGCCGCGGAATCAAGGTCCCACCCACTCATGACTCAGTCACAAGCATCCGCTGACCTTTGTATGTTGCCTGGCCAGCTGCTTCAGTGTGAACGTCAATGCTGCTTATTGATTACTGTCTATAAACTGATTCGACTATGACTGACGGTTCATTGAATGGTTGGTAATTATGGATTTTTTTCCAAATAAAGTTGTATGAAGATAGAATACGTTTGCCGCTTTCCTCGTTCGTGCTGTTGTCCAGTGCTCCTGCCTGCTTCAACCAACTGGTACTGACTGCCACTTACAAGCTAGGCAGTTAATACATTGACTATAGAAAAGTACTACATTAAACCCAACTTCTGGACCAACCATTGGAAATGAAGTAAATACAGTCTATGAATAAATAGACTGTCCACAATCATGAATTTTAACTACACATCGAGCTAACTAATTCAGGTGGCATGTAATTGAATCTTGAATTACTTATTAGCTAGCTATCTGTTTTTTTTTTATCCTTCGTTATTGCTATCCTTCGTGCGGTTGGGCGGGCGGGCGTCCCCGAAAACTTCGACATCGGGCTGAGGGGTATTCCGTGCATTGCACGCCTATTTTCTTACTTGCTAGCTAGCAAGATTCAATAATAGGTAATTTTAGTTAGCAACAAGACTTGATGGTAAAAAGCTCTTATCTTTGAACATAGCATCACAGATAACAGTAAATTACGCTATACGCAGAGTAAAGAGCTTTTTACTTTCGATTTCCTTTGCGATCTAGGGTGAGTTGTGACAGAATATTGCCAAGCTACATAGCTAGCTTGCTACCTAGCGAACTGGTTTTACTTTTTGACAATTCCATCACTGCTAACAGTTCATAATGCTATCCTCAGAGCAAAGAACTTTTTACTGGCAATCTTTGTTGGACTTTCAAAATCACTATGGGTAATATTTAGTTGTTTCAGGACCTAGCAACTTACGCACCTGAAAAGTTGTTCTATCTCCTTGACAGCCGCACACTAGCTTCCCAAAATTCTCTAAAATAAGTAATCCGCCGAGGAAGTTATGTTTTCAACCGTGTTTGTTTGTTTGTTTGTCTGTTAACATGATAACAGAGAAAATGAAGAAGAGATTGGCACGAAAATTGAAGAGATGGTTGGTGGTCATACACGGAGGAGTTGATTCAATTTTCGGAAGTGATCTGGAACATATTCTTGATTCTAGATCTGGAAGAAGTGAAAATAGACCTGAATAGACTGATCGTCCCTCATGTAATGAACAGATTTTCATAAAATTTCAACATTAAATGGAATCTACACTAATGTAGAATTGATTATTGTAGTTGGTGATCTGGATAATATTCTTGTGGATCCAGACACAAAAATACTGACACATGGCGTGGCAGAGGTGTGCACTCTACCGAGTGCCCTTCTAATTACACTTTTGAATATTATTTCGTGAAAAAGAAGCATTTCTTCCTTTGTTATTCAAACGGTAAGTTTTACCGGAGTGCTCCGCCTCCTCCAGTTTCTCCTGCGCGTTGTATCCAATCTGTTTTATCTCGGTTCTCAGCTAAGCCCTGTGATATTTTTAGGTTTGTATATTAATAGTACTGGTACTAGATAAAATTCAAGTTGGCTTATTAGGAGTGCTTATTACATATGGAGTTTGGCTCAATTTGGTATTTCATAACATAATATAACATGACATGACTGGCAAGAACAGGCCTTTCAGCCCAACTAAGCTCCCCAGTTTTTTTTTATTCTCTTGTGAATATATCCCTTCAGATACTGAATGACTCAGTGGTATCTAGCTTTAGGTCAAGCCTGCCCTTGAAAACCCCCAAGGTCTTTGCCTCAACAATATGGTCAGGCAAGCTATTCCACATTGAAATTACTCTTTGGGTGAAGAAATATTTCCGAATATCAGTGCTAAATTTTCCTTTGGTCGACTTCCATTTGTGACCCCGAGTTCTACTCACAACACTTGGTCGAAGGAATCCAACATAATTCACTTTGTTAATCCCTTTAACATATTTAAAGACCTCAATCAAATCACCCCTGAGTCTCCTTTTTCTAAGACTAAAGAGATTAAGGATCTTCAGCCTCTTCTCGTAGCTTTCTTCTTTCATACCTGGAATAAGCACAGTGGCTCTTTTCTGAACTTTCTCTAGAGCCTCTATATCTTTCTTAAAGCATGGTCCCCAGAACTGTACACAATACTCCAGATGTGGTCTCACGAACGTGTTGTACAAAAGAAGCATCACCTCCTTAGATTTGTACTCAATACTTTTGGCAATGTATCCCAGCATACGATTAGCTTTTTTAACTGCAACGCCACAATGGCTAGAACCTGTGAGGGTTTGGTCAACAATCACTTCCAGATCTTTCTCGTGTGCAGCACATTCCAGTTTTAAACCTCCCATGAAGCAATCCCGTCTAAAGTTTTTATTACCTACATGTACAACTTTACATTTTGCTAGATTAAATTTCATTTGCCACATTTCTGCCCAACTCTGGATTCTATCCAAATCGTCCTGAATCACTTTAGTGGACCCTGAACTATTTGCCAAACCCCCCAATTTAGTGTCATCTGCAAATTTAACCAATCTGCTCTTAATAGTCCTGTCAAGGTCATTAATGTAGATGAGGAACAGCAGGGGTTCCAATACCGATCCCTAGGGGACGCCACTCCCCACTATACCTAGCTCAGATGAGATATCACTGACCACCACTCTTTGTGTTCTGTCCTGTAACCAGTTTTGAATCCACTTCAGAATACCTCCATTCATTTCTGTTTACTGAAACTAAGCCCCTGTAAAAAAGAGGCTTATAATCCATTTACATAGTTTCCCCACGGTTTCTACTGTGACTGCAGCTTAGGGCTTCTTATGATAATAAATTAATTAATTGTGGTTCCCAAGCTTCTGTCTCAGCATTAGTCATTTTCTTTTATCTAGGGTGAGTGAGGTCATAAGGTGGGGGGTTCAAAATGTGGCCAAAACTATGTGACGGTTGCAGGATGATCGCACTTTTGGAAAGAGATTGAGCATCTGGAGCGCAAGATCCTTGATTTTCAGGGCCAATTGGCAGCGCGACATAGTTCGCAATCAATAGAGTTCCTAGAGGAACTAAGTAGTATGTCATTTCAAGAAATGGTGTGTACGCCAAAGCAGGGTGGTACAGGGATCCAAGAGCAGGCAGGGAGACAAAGTTGGGTGACTGTAGGTCGACAACGCAGGAAAGGGCGTGCACACCGTACAGTGACAGGTCCTCCAGTGGTTGAGGTGTCCAACCGATTCCGGCCCTTGCAGGAACTTGATTGGGCCCCTGACCCTAAGAGACCCTAAGAGAGACCCTAATGCAGACTACCACAATGGAAGCTGACAGCGTTACATGCACTATTGATGAAATACTTTTAAAGCAACAAAGCATAGTGGGGGGCTTGAAGTAGCAGCCGCATGGGAAATCAAGGGGGTAGAGCATTAGTAATAACCTGAAATGTTTTTATTTAAATGCAATGCAAAAACTAAATTTCCAGAGCTTGAGGCTGCTGTGATTAGTGGCTATGACATAGTTGGGAATACAGAGACATGGCCTAGTGAAGAGGATGGAGATGAATATAATATAGAAGGTTATAAGCTCTTTAGGAAGGATAGATGTAATAGGCGAGGAGGGGGCGTAGCAATCTATGTGAATGAAAACATAAATGTACAGGAAATTCCCAAAATTGGACATTCCTTGCCCTGTGAAGATATCTGGGTCAGGCTCATTGGCAAACATGAGACAGGTTTAAACATAGGAGTATGCAATCAACCACCAGCTTTGGACAGTACAGTCAATGAAATGCTTTATAAGAGGATTACGCAAGCTTGTAGAGGTGGAGGGACTATTATTATGGTAGACTTAAATTATCCTGGTATCAATTGAGAAATGGTGAAAGGACAGGGTAGGGGGGAGGAAGAATTTCTAGATGTTATACATGATAATTTTTTGGTGCAGTATGTTAATAAACCTACAAGAGAGAAGGCAATTTTAGAATTAGTGCTCTGTAATGACCCAGATAGAATTAGCAATGTTGAGGTACTGGAGCCACTTGGGACAAGATATGGGAAAGATTTAAGGGGGTTTTACTTGAATCACAATGCAAATTCATTCCAATGGTGTCCAAAAGTAAGCTGAAAAAGCAGAATCCTCAGTGGATGACCAAAAGTATTCATAGGATTTTGAGGGAAGAGAGGAATCTTTGTAAGATGTACATGAAGGATAACAATGAGAACACTAAGGCTGAATATTGTAAAATGCGGGCTGTGGTCAAAAAAGAGCTGAGGAATGTGAGAAGACTGTATGAAAGACAAATTGCAGAGGGGGCAAAAACTAACCCTAAGTGCTTTTTTCAGTACTGTAGCAGAAAAAGGAAAGTCAAAGAGCAGGTTAAGTGCATAAAGAATAAAAATGGATCACTGCTATATTATAACAAGGATATGGCGGATACCTTAAACAGTTACTTTGTTGAGAATATTACCTCAGAGGGGGTCTTTATTTGGCCAGAGGGCATGTTAAATGCTCAAGATTATTTAGCAGAAATTGAGGTTTGGGATAACAAAGTATTAGACAAGTTGCATAAACTAAAGGCAGATAAGGCAGCGGGTCCTGATGGCTTATATCCTAGAGTGCTCAGGGAAGTTGGTGAGATCATCTTTTAGCCACTATCCACCATCTTCAGGTGGTCTTTAGAAACTGGAGAAATACCAAATGATTGGAAACAGGGCAATATAATATCAATATATAAGAAAGGGGACCGTACCGAGCCAGGAAACTACAGGCCAGTAAGTTTAACTTGCATTGCGTGCAAAATATTGGAATCTATCATAAAAGATGAGCTGGACTTATTTCTTGAACGTATCAGTATCTTGAGGGATAGCCAACATGGTTTTCGTAAGGGAAGATCATGCCTGACAAACCTGGAATTTTTTGAAGAAGCCACCAAGACTTATGACCAGAGCAAGGCTTATGACATGATATACTTGGATTTTCAGAAAGCATTTGATACAGTTCCACATAAGAGACTAATTTTTAAAATGAGCTCCATTGGAGTTACAGGAGGTATTCTGGAGTGGAGTGGGGGGTTTGGCAAATAGTTTAGGGTCCACTAAAGTGATTCAGGATGATTTGGATAGAATCCATAATTGGACAGAAATGTGGCAAATGAAATTTAATCTAGCAAAATGTAAAGTAGTACATGTAGGTAATTAAAACATTGGACGGGATTACTTCATGGGAGGTTTAAAACTGGAATGTGCTGCACACGAGAAAGATCTGGGAGTGAATGTTGACCAAACCCTCACAGGCTCTAGCCATTGTGCGGTAGCAGTTAAAAAAGCCAATCGGATGCTGGGATACATTGCCAAAAGTATTGAGCACAAATCTATACTTTAAGAAAGATATAGAGGCTCTTGAGAAAGTTCAAAGAAGAGCCACTAAGCTTATTCCAGGTCTAAAAGCTATGAGAGGAGGCTGAAGATCTTGAGTCTTAGGAAATGGAGACTAAGGGGTGATTTGATTGAGGTCTTTAAATATGTTAAAGGGATTAACAAAGTGAATTATGTAGGATTCCTTCGACCAAGTGTTTTGAGTAGAACTCGAGGTCACAAATGAAAGTTGACCAAAGGTAAATTTAGCACTGATATTCGGAAATATTTCTTCACCCAAAGAGTAATTTCAGTGTGGAATAGCTTGCCTAGATCTTGGGGGCTTTCAAGTGCAGGCTTGACTTAAAGCTAGATACCATAGAGTCATTGAGTATCTGAAGGGATATGTTCACAGTAGTATAAAGAAACTGGCGATAGTAACTGAGCTGAAAGGCCTGTTCTTGCCATTCATGTTATATTATGTTATGTTATGTTATGTTATAATCATACCAGGTTGATACTTGACATGATTGACTATAATCACTTAATTGAGTCAGACAGTCTTATTTTGTTTCTTGACTTTTATAAGGCTTTCGATTCCCTTGAACATCCCTTTATTCTGGAGCCGCTTAAATTCTGGGGTTTCGGAAACAATTTCTGTGACATAATTAAAATGATTTATAGTGATATACAAAGTATATAGCTCTGTATCCCTTAAACCAGGAATGACTCCACGATTTAAAATTCTCCTAGGTATTCATCAAGAATGTCCTATTTCCCCCAAAATTTTCATCTTATCCACACAACTTCTAACATTAATGGTTTGCAATGACGCTGAGTTGCGTGGTATTTCAGTTCTTAATAGAGAATTTAAAATCAGTCAATTTGCGGATGATACTTCTATTTTCTTAAACAATAAATTAATGGTCAGAAAAGCACTTGACGATATTTCTCTTTTTTCAGAAGCATCAGGATTAAAGTTAAATATTGACAAATGTGATTTACTATACCAATCCATTCATGCTCAGAGAAAATCATTAATTCTATTAAAGAGGAGGTGAAATATCTTGGAATATGTATATCTAAGAACTCTATTAAGAGAGAGGATGTCAATATAACATGGAACTTAACATGGAAAAGTCACTTAGTAGATGGCTCAACAGAGATCTCACCATATTTGGCCGAAGATCTAAAGGAGACGGTGTATCAAAACTAGTTTACCCATGCCACTCATTAAACATTTCTCTGACAAATGTAAGAAAAGCTAACTCAATTGTATTTCAATTCCTTTGGAAGAATAAAACGCACTATGTCAAAAGATCACAGCTGGTCAAGGATTATGAAAATGGTGGCATTAATGCATTGGACTTTGAGTCTATGGTTGGAACTTTTAAAATCAACTGAATAAAAGCATACTTGGCTCAACCTGATTCCATGTGGTTTCACATACCTAGGTCTCTGTTTAAGAACATTGGAGGTCTTGAGTTACTTTTGAAAAGTGATTTTGAAATTGTTAAGATTCCTATTAAACTGCCAAACTTCCATAAACAAATTTTACAGTTCTGGAAGATGGTGTTCTCCCACAACTTTTTGCTTCATAGCATCATCTTGTGGAACACTAGAGCTATAACTGTCAACAGAAAATCTGTTTTCAAAAGCTAGTGGCATGAGAAAGGTGTTCTTTTTGTCAGTGACTTGCTGGATTGTAATGGTAACCTGTTAGATTTTGCCTTTCTAGACAAATTCAATTTTAACTGTCAATATAATGAATTTAAAAAAGATTAGTAAAGCAATCCCTTTATCTTTAATTAATCTCATTCATAGTACGCTATTAAACACTAACATTAAATCCACACTCTCGAAATTGAAGATTAAAGAATTGGAATTAACTTATAAAATATGCAATAACAAATATATATCTTATGTGTGGAAATGTGAACTTTATCATAAACACAATAGGGGGGTATATACAAAATTTCCACTTATTCAGACCTTGCCTACATTAGAAAAAGCTTACTCCAGGTACATTAAATGGCCTGTTCCCCCAAAAGTTAAAGAAACACACTTTAAGATTATTCATAATGTTTACCCGGCTGCAGAATTCATCAAAAAAAAGGTTTAAGTTTGAGGTCGACCCTTGTTCATTTTGCGAGTCATCTGACGAATCCCTGGAACACCTTTTCTTTTTGTGTCCATTGTCTAGAAGATTTTGGTCAGATGTTGAGATTTGGTTATTCCTGAAACTAGATGACTTACCAGATTTTACATTATCTGATATCCTTCTTTACAAAGAACATTCAATTCCAATAATGGTGGATATGATCAACATCATAATTCTTTGGGAAAATACCATATTCACTGCTGCAAGTGGCGAAAGGCCAAGCCCTCCTTTGTATTTTTTGTCAATGAGTTTAAGATATTTTCTCATGCACTTAAAAAAATTGCAGTCATGGAAATTTGCAAAAAACATCTGCTCAACTCTTTCTCGTTTTTTTACTTTTCTAATAATCCTAAACCCTAAAATGTGAATACTGTACATAATGATTTCTTCCTCGCTTCTTATTGGTGTCCTTCCTCAAAATGGTTTCATGTCATTTTATTACCTGCAATGTTTTTCCTTTTTCTTTCTCTTTTATTTTGTTGGTGTACCTTGAGATTTTGACTGTGTTGTCCATTGAGATGTCTATATATTTTTGTTAGCAATAAAATATTTTTTTTTAAAAAGTGATCGGAGGGTTGAGCCAGGGTACTGAGGTCCCACCCACATACCTGCCCAGGTCAGTCGCAAGCACATCCCTTGAACTTTTTATGTAGCCTGGTTGGCTGTTGTCAATAGCTGGGCATGCACAGTTTGATCGCGAAACTTATCTCTTCTGTGTCTTCGGGAAGTTAAAATAACCAAAATCTCCTTCCCACGACATTGCCTAATAATGCAGCACTCATATTTGCACACTTTTAACGTATATTTTGCACAGATGACATGAAAGAAAGCTGGATTCATTTAGATTGTCGCGGTCTCCCTTTGTTATGGTGTGCACAAACATACATCATCTTGGTAAGAATTACTTAATTTCTTTAAGCCCTGAGCCTCTGGCATGAAAATGACAAGCGCAAAATGAAATGACTATATCTCTGCAATGGATCAGTCAATTTGAATAATCTTGGCATCATAATAAAAGTAACACCTTGGGGATTTTTGTCATGGTGCAAAAATCAGTGTAAATATCACTGAGTCAGATAAGATGGAACACAGTTCTGGAATGTTTAGGTGGCCTCTCCAAGCTGACGCTGTGGGGTTTCATATTTTCAGGTACCAAACTGTAAAACTCATTTAATTACACTTACATGCCACTACAGGCATACATTCTATCCAAATACAACCACTTTTCAATTTTTAGAATTTTTTAATTTTTTAATTTTTATTATTTCTGCCAGTCCTGAAGCCTACACAATTTCCCAATTCAAAGATAATACATATAAAGAAAATGAAGTTTGACTCCACTGGAGCAGGTTTATTTTAAAAGCAAATAAATAAAATTACAAATACAAAGGTAATGTAAAAGAATGAAAAAAGTAAAAGGAACAAAACCCCAGAAATGTATTTGTACACATAAAAAGCTAGAAATGCCAAAGAACATACATGTCTGTTTAACCCTGATTGCCTGAATTGCGGCATTTTATCCTAACCACTAGGCTATGGCAGATTATAGAGTGGGGAGTGTCAAATTGCTAATATAAAGAATGAGTCAAGAAAACACACAAAGATTCTGTCAGAAATCAACTTTGAAAACGACTGTGGGATATTTAGCAGATAATTATACCGAAAATACCACAAACAAACCAATTAAGCGTTTATATTGTCGCACTATTTCCGTTCATGGGAATGGCTCATGGACTCAGTTTGACGCACTGGGAATGCAAGGCTCTAGCTTAGGCTAGGTTTCTGTGATTAAGGTGGTTTAGAGCTCTTTGGAAACATCAGAACCCGTAGAATCAAATGGCTACTGGCAAAGTCTTACTAACAGCATCACAAGCCGATCACAGAGAGGAAAGTACATTGCAAGCAAGCAGAATTCTGAGGAGCTGAGATCTTTGAAGCAATGCCCCGAAAAAAAGAAAAAGCATGCTTGGAGACTGGCAGATCTAATTTGTTATAACACGGAAACATTGGACTAACAATAGCAAGCGCAGATTTACCCATGAACAGATTTTTTATTCCAAAATGTCAAAGGTAAGGACATTTTTTTTGCTCATCTCTGTAGACTGTAATGTGTACGCCTGCTGTTCTTTGAGTGTGGTGTCGGTTTTAAATGAAATGGCTTACATCGTTGGATTCTGTGGACTTTCCTCTTTCATTTAAGATATTGTTTGTATGCATAGCACAAATTCAATAGAAATGCTAGTGACTCAGTGCTGATATGATTTTATCCTATGTTTGGCTCCATTCTTATTTACTTGCTTGGTGCTTGAATAGCCGCTCTTGTGCCGCTACTTTTTATTGATTTTTCTTCAGCTTTTAACTGTATCCAGCCTCATATTTTAGCACAACAACTTAAGACCACCCACAATGTTGATCATGGTCTTATATGTTGGCTTTTGGATTTTTTTACCGTCAGGTCGCAACGTGTGAAGGTCAATGGTGTTTTATCAGATGTTCTTTTATCATCCACTGGGTCACAGCAGGGCTGCGTTTTATCACCGCTTTTATTTGTTTTATATACGAATGCTTGCCAGAGCCAACATGCCGGGCATCAAATAATTAAGTATACTGATGACTCTGTTATCGTGTCATTGGTAAATCATGACAATCCTGACCATGGCCCTGTGTAGGCAGATTTTATTGACTGGTGTAAGTCTTCCTTTTTAAACATAAATGTGGCCAAGACCAAAGAGATGACTGTGGATTTTGGGAAGAATGCTGCAGTCATCTCCCCTGTAGTCTTTGGTGAACAGACAGTTGAGGTCGTCAACCAGTATAAATATCTTGGCACCATAATTGACAGCAAATTGAGCTTTGAGCCACAGGTCAATGCTGTATGTAAGAAAGCACATCAGCAAATGTATTTTTATCGCAAGCTCCGTAATTTTAATGCGGAGAGCACCTTTATGAAAATGTTTTATTCTTGTTTTATTGAATCTGTGCTCACATTTTCTTTTATCTGCTGGTATGAGACACTCACCATCAAAAACAAAAATCGACTGCATGGGATAGTCAAAGTCTGCAGCATGATCTCAGGCGTCGCCTTAAATAACTTGAATGAACTCTGTAATATTAGGTCCTTGAAGAAAGCCCGTGCTGTCCTGAGTGACCCCTGCCATCCGCTTTTTAAAGAGTTCAGAATGCTCCCCTCAGGCCGCAGATATATTGTGCCAAAATGCAGAACTAATAGTCTCAAGAACTCTTTTATTCCTGCTGCTATTGACCTTTTAAACAAGGCAATGTGAGCTTTCCGGCTTTTGTTATTTATTGTTGTACTCTGTGTTTATGTTTGTTTTTTTATTTAATTGCTGTTGTTGTTGTTTTGCCGCTGGTTGTGGAACAAGTTGCCCCTCGGGGATAATAAAGATATTCTTAATCCTTGATCCTTGAATTGTGTTCAGTTTAGGTAAAAATTGTCAACATGCACTTTTTGCATAGTTTCTTTACATTAAGTGGATAAGCCGCATTACAATGCTGCAATTAGGAAACACGCTGTAGGCCTATTTATTATGCGTAACGACCGCCCATGGTACCGGGGGCATTCGGGTTTAAGAGGTTAAAATGCAAAAAATATATTTGGAAAAAAATTATTTGACACCTACTTCAATTTTTTTTGTGTGGTGAATGTCCCATCCTTTAACTTTCAGGACACGGGTTTATAACATATATTGCAGTCAGCCATTAGGGGGTGATCCAGATGTTTTGGCTTCAATTTTGGGGAGCTATTAGGTTGTCCATCCTTATATTCACTCAATGGTTTTCAAAAAACAGGCCAGCACATCTGTCCCCATCGAGTGGCTGATATGAAGATTACATGCACACTCACAACAGAGCTGAAACTGCTGGAGGTCGGGTCTGTTTACCCTCAGGTGGCTGCAGAGCAGAGCACCGGATGTTTTCATTCTAAGAAAACATATTATTAATCAATAAGATAACAATACTTGTGGATGTTTTTCTGTGAAAAAGAAGAAGTATTCATTCCAGTCATTCTGCCAAAGAAAACGTTGCAGAAATTATTGAATCCATAAAGTGCCATGACATACATGCCCTATTCAACTGGATGTGATGTTTGGACCTCAACTGTACATGATGTCATGTGCTACTTCAAAGGCAATCCTGTAATGATATGCCCAACGCTCCCATTGTAGTGCTGAAAATTGATTGTAGAATAGTCTGCCAGTTCAACAGTCACTCCCTCGCTTTCAGTTATATTTCTCAAAGTGTTTGCAGGATGTGTTTAACAGTTGAAAATAAGAGCATAAAAATTTCTCACCGAAGCAGTAGTCCTCAGGTCTTAAAATGACCGTCTTGTTGCTAACAGGGTTTTCAGCCACGCAGCTGTAGGGGGCGCTGCTCTCGTTCAACTCCAGAGGCAGGGAGAGAGGGGAGCTGAGATTTGGGCTGCTGGTGTAAGACAGTGTCTGTCCCTCTCTGTGCCAGGACAGGGTGACCTCTCTCCCGTTCTCCACAGAGCACAACACACTGCAGCCTGGTCTCACTCTGCTCTTGCTCAGCACCTGAGGACTGCCTACTGGATCTGCATGTGTACACAGCAGCAGCAGGTACCTTCACCTCTGACAACTAACACCAGGGCTCATAACTCCAGTCTAAACAACTCTGTTAGAGTGAAATCTGTGAATGGCATGCATAGGCATAATTTTTGCAAAGCATCACATGCATAAAATGAAAATGAACAGAAACAGTAATATCTGCGGCAATATTATCATAACTACATTATTATTCTCATTTTTTAATCATTTTTTAAAAATAACGATCAGATTTCTGAGGGTTGGGCAGTGCACGAATGCTAAGAAGATAAAGTCATCTCTCTCCTTACTGAATGGATATTTTTCCACAATACCACTCAAAGAGTACTGGGCACGGTGTGCATACTCACCATACACATTAAGCTGGTATATTGACTCTAAAACTTCATATTTGTCCATATTCTGAACCATATACTCCCCAGAATCCTCCATTTCAAGCCCAGTGATGGTGAACAGTCCAGTACTGCTGTCCCACTGCAGTCTGCTGGAGAGGCTGACGTAGTGCACGATGTGTCTAATCACTCTGGCAATCTGGCTGCCATTTTTTAGAAGCAGTCCATTCTTTTTCACTGCTGCTGGGAAAGAGACTTCATCTCCCACAATGCTTTTTAGCTCCTTCACCTCAGACTGTGCAGAGGATATATACACGCCTGTAGAGAAAGGGGGGTTATCAGTTATGGCTGGCGATTGGTTCATTTAAAGATGTAATGGGTAATGTAATACGACTTTGTTAGTGGTAGGTAAACAAATATCTCTGACTCCATTATCTGAACATTTTGTGCTGATTTGCCAAATATGGCTTTGGGTGTACATGCATTGGTGTGAATGTGCTGAAATAATGCAAAACAGGGCTCTGTATCCCAGAGAGCATGATCTACTGCTACTAGGCCTAACTCTGCTGGAATTACCTGCTACTCATCAGGGA
Organism: Gymnothorax reevesii; assembly: GCA_029721435.1. Taxonomy (NCBI): domain Eukaryota; kingdom Metazoa; phylum Chordata; class Actinopteri; order Anguilliformes; family Muraenidae; genus Gymnothorax; species Gymnothorax reevesii. The sequence goes on from CM056589.1 coordinate 28,496,369, forward strand.
ATCTTACAAACAGAGAGTTTACACCATCTTACAACTATCTCAGACTATATTACAGATCTGGGTGCCGAAATTTACAATTGACCCACAGAGCCCCCACAAAGATTACCCTTAATGGGTGAAACTCTCTGACCCTGGCCAAAATATCGTTTGAATGATATAATAGATGGATCTGCCTGGAAACTAGCATCTATCCTAGATAGGCTGCATATGCAACCAGTGAAACTATTGGCCAAATGACCCTTTAACAATGCTGTCCTTAAATCATATATGCGATCAGTACACACATTGGTTTTCACAGAGATCCAGTCTGTGTCAATGCAGATGCTAAAACAATATCTGGCATTCATTGGGAGGTGCACTTTGTATCAACAAATTTGATCCTTCAATCAAAACGATGGCATCATCTACTTTCCTTCCAGGTATTAATTGAACAATTTGTGCTACAGATGGCTTCTGTCTGTCATCATACCGCCTGCCAGGTGGAGGGAGGCTGGAACAACGCTAATATGCAGCCCTCAGTGATTTTATCATCCCCTTTTGTTACTTTATACTTTAGACATTTATGTAATTGCCATTTCTATCCAGAGTGACTTGCCCTAGTAACATGCAAAAAACATGCAGTATAATATTTAAGAATACACACAGATATTTACTAGAAAAATCAGGCAAAGTAGCAGGACAAGAGCACAATCATTGTGACACACTGAGCATGAAACCGATCGGCAGGTGGGAATACAGAGTTGTTGATTCGCAGTAAAATCTTCCAGTCAGAATTGGCTCGAATGCACTCTGTGTTAATTTTACACTAAAAATGTTACTGACTAGTGGTACTGTGTGCTCTTTTGAATAATTTTGATCTGTAACAAAGTAGCACAGTAATATATTACAAATAATACACGTCTCTGCATTCATGTTGTGGTTGTGTTCATGTTGCGTCTGGTATTGAAGGACATGTCCTGAGCCCGTACTGGTGTAAGAGCACAAGACTATAACTGGCATTGAAAAGGTACTGAACTCAAAGAGAACTGTTTTCAAAGGCAGAAATTGAAGTGCTATCATTTTCATTTGAGTGTGCTCCTCAGTGTAGAATACCGAGTGTGTTTTATTGGCCTTCAACCATGGAACCCTAAAAGCTGTGTATGTTTTAGAGCTTCGGACAGCCATTTCAGGGACACACTGACAGAGGAAACACTTTAATAATAACAACATATCATAACAAGCGCAATCTGAAATGGCGAACCTTCACCAAAGCTGAATAATCCCTCATTTGTCAACGCCATCAATTTCTGATATTATCTTAACATCACTGACGTAATGCCCCTCAATTTAAATCATTTCTAATCTTTATGTATTTGTGAAAATGTGACTAAAAATGCCATAAATCTCTCTTTTTTTGTCATTGCAAAGAATCCTTCAAAAACAAAAATAAAATAAAAATAAAATACTCTACGTTCAGATCCAGATCTGGGTCACTCCCAAAATCTATTGACTTCTATGTTGGGCCAAAACCCACCTCTGGTAAAATTGTTCATTAGTTTTGGCATAATCCTACTAACTATCCAACAAACAAACAAACAAACCAACCGACCAACAAACACGACTGATCACATAACCGATTTGGCGGAGGTAAAATGTGTTCATCGATATTGTGCAAATAAAGGTAAATATTTATTGTCTGTAAGTTCTCTGAAAAATAAATAGAGGTCGTACCGTAAACCCCGAGGAGGCCCAGGAGAAGTGAAGTCTGTCCCATCTTTCCGGCGTGAGATGGGATAATTACAGCCTCTCAGAGCGAAGCCGCAGAGGCAGAAATGCCTTTCACGATTCTCCATGCATCGTGGCCCCTCCCCCGGTTTGTAATGTTCTTATTAAGTGTGAGATGAACTGCACTCCCCAGATGACATTTCTGACATTCCCGGGAATGCTGCGTGATCTGGCTATGTCTTGATAATTTCTAGTTCATCCTGGGAAAAGGGGAGTGCTCATTTACCCTGGTTTTCCCTTTGCTCTGTCCCGGGTAAAGAGTTACTGACAGGCTGTGTTCTGGACTTGTGTGGGGGAAGGCTCATTTATCTGACCCTTGTAAAACCAGGAAAGTTCAGATGAGATTATGCTTTCCTTCTTTAAGGGCACACTGAGGGAACCATTGCATGTAAGGAGAGTGACAGAGTGGAACGAGGGTAAAACCTCAGGAGCAGCTGAGAGCTTTGTGAAATGGCGGCATTGTGGAGCTCTTCCCAGTCATTTTCTTCCAGATGCAAGTTAGCATCCCAAGTTGGGCCACACCTCACTCAGCACAGGAAGATCCTTCAAGCTGAGTGAAAAAAAGATTAACTACAAATAAAAACTCCTTTCCTCTTTTATCCTTGAATCCCCATCATTGCCTTTTATCCCCATCATTACCGTGTCATCGTCAGCATTATTATTTTGTGTAACATATTTAATGCTTTACAAGATTTAATTAGGAATAAAACTTAATGATTGGACAATAAAATAGTATAAAAGTACACAGTAATCAGCAAAAAAACTTATATGCAAATAAGAGAAAAAATACCTGAATTGTTCAATCATAAAATGACTGTATCGGGAAATTAAAAAAAAAAAAACAGTGATTAACCCAACAGAAGAAATCTTAAAATGGTGCAGTCAGGAGTTGTCTCAAAAGTTTCTTTATTTAATTTATTTAAACTTTATTTAACCAGGAAGACCTCATGGAGATTGGCAATCTCATTTGCATGTGGATTAGCAATCTCATGTGCTCATGTGCAAAGTTGCAAACATAAAACACACAAAGCAATTTACAAACACATGGTCACAGAGTCACAGATCAGAAAGCCATCAGTCAAAGCATCTACAGCCTCATATATCTTTTCCCAATGCCTTTAACTGAAATTTAAAAAATATTTAAGGAGACCAGCTCCTTCAGACCCAACTCCTCCAAGCTGCAGGAGCAGCATATCTGAAACTCGTTTTACCCATTTCCAGGTGGATTTTGGGAAGACTTAGCAGAAACAAGTCTTGTGACCAAGTCACAGAGCGAAGACTCTCGCTTGCAACGTCTTTTACTTCAATAAAATTACATGGGAGGTAAGGGAATGGCTCAACTGATTCAAGACACTAGAAGCATTTATCATTCCATCATATTTCAGTTTATTTTTAGGATTTTGGTTGAGAAAAGGGGTTGTAAATATAAAAAATCTTCATAGAAATTCAACATTGCAGTTGTAAAAAAAAAATTATAATAATATTGAGAATCAAAAAATGGCTGAAGGTTAAACTATACATGTCTGGGATCATAAACTCCTTGACCACAATTATAATTCATCTGAGCATTACATTCTAAATTACCTACTCTCTTGGAGCCAAATAAGGCAGCTACCCCGGGGTGCATTTCCCAAAATGTTACATGGTGCGTCCATCCACAGACAATGGGTTCAACTATGTACATTAGCATCAGTCATTTTGGAAACGCACCTCTGGCTCCCCAAACACTAAGATCCCTCAAAATTGCGCTCCGTCAAATCATAAAATAATCATATATTTAACACAAATCAACTTTTGACACATGAAATTCAATATGGATTAATGATTTTCTGGTTGAGTTTAGCATGAGTTTATCAATGTAGGAGCAGTTTGATATCAGTGGTCACCAGTTACCTCTTCAAACACAAAACATGCCTTTTCTCCATGATACAGTTTCAAATTTTGTCCTTTTTTCTTCAGAGTCCCACAAGCCAGCATACATACTCATTAAAGGAACTGCTTACTTAATGGTCAGAACATTCACCCTGTAATGAAAAGCCAGCAGTTCCCACTTCTGAGCTTGCAACCTCATTTAAACACTTTCCACACCTTATAAGGAACAAGTATAACTCACTAACTCAGTAGTATCTGAAATATACCTTATTATAACATAACAGACATTCCACCATCAGGAGAAATCAGGCAATATTCTACCCTAGATTAAACAGAATGGTGCAATGACGGTACCAAGGGGTCTACTGAAGTCCTTGAGCTGTTGGCATAATAAACAAGCCAAAACATTGGGATTCGATTTAATTGAATACGGTATAAATTCCAAAACAAAAAGCCACATTGAGCAAAATGCAACCACAGTAGCAGTAGCAGTATTTCTTCATTGAATCCCTCATCCAGAGACAAATGTATATGGTAGAAGGAACCCTCCAGTCCTGTTTCATTCGGAATAAATCGCATTGACCATATCCTTACCTCGTTTAAATTCCGTAAATGTAACTGAACACTCCAGGTCGGTTTTGGAAGTCTTTTTTTTTCTCTTTAAATTGTGTAATTTTCAGCTGCGCAACTGTGCCCAACGTAAAGAGAATACCACCTACCTTGTTCTTACGCAAAGGCTTATTTACTCTTCTGATTGCCCAATCAGTGTCAGTTACTGTGGCCATTGGATAAGAAAGAAGTCAATTCAGACCCAGGTAAGCTTCAAGCGGGCGTGAACTATAACTGTGCAGTTACGCAGGTGAGCCTAAGAAAATAATTGAGTGATTGGCTATCAACATGAGTACTTTGGAGGAAAAAAGGAGAATTTGTAAATGGAGTAATCAATGCATAAATACATGGTAGAAAACTACGCGTTTTTGATATGTGATGACTATAATTGGAAGTAGAATGACATAGTATCAATACCATGTTGAAATTTTGCTTCAGAAAACTTTTTTTTTTAACTACTAATTTGGATACCATTGGCTCACTGTAGCTGAAGTGCTTCCCTCAGAGGACAACGATTTTTCCTCTTACAAGAGAGAATCTTTTTGAACTGCTGGATAGATACTATGGGCAAGTATTTTGAGCAGTTTTCACATCAGGATTTGCTGAGGAGTTTAATTCATGTTACTCCTGAAAAACTGGAATGGGACTGAACTCGTCCATATTCTAAACTGTGTTCGAACTTGGGTTGCTTTTGAATATTCAATAACTGATCTGGATGTCCCATCTAGTGATAGAATATTGTAACTGCGTGCATAAATTTGCAGCTCCATGTCCACTGGCAGACACATCTGCACAAAGAGGTTAAGAATGAGGATGACGAGTTTGACGAAAAATCTTGAATTTTGTTGCTGTAATGCTGTTGAGACAAGATTGAAATTGTCTGTGAGTATCAGCTGGTCTTTCCTGTGTGGAATCGGAATTTTTCCAAGTCTGAACTGATTGATTAAAATAGCTACAGCCAATGTCACGAACACAAACTCCACCAGTCTCAGCACAGACAGATAGAGTTCTGTCTGAGATTTGATGGTCTTCTCGGCTTTAATGATGCACTCTTAATGAAAGATTCATTATTAACCCCCCCCCATCAGATAAAAATGTCTTATAGCAAAATTATCACCATGCCTAAACTACTATAACAGGTACTGTATATAAGTACGTAATGCAGCCCTACCTGTGGCACTACACTGGACTTAACTTTATCATCACTGTACAGAGTACGACTACAAAGCCAAAACAGAGCATTTGCATCTAACCAGAAATTCAAAAAGTAATGAATAATTTGTTAAATTCAGTAAAATCCTGTGTGGTAAAATGATATTCCTGCAATATGCTGTATATACACAAGCCATGAGGTCGGCTGGGGGCACTAGATGTAATATGTCCAAGATGTGTGTGAGAGCGTTTTTTTTCTTTACTTTTTCCTTTTCAATTCACGTTTGCGTGGGCCTGTGTTTATGTGCGTGAATGTGTTTGTGCACGTGTTCATGCTGCATGCAAATGCAAATGAGTGTGAGTATATACAGGGCATGACCAGATCTAGTGGGGTGCAGATTTGGGCTACGCCCCCCCCAGATTTCTGCCACACCCTCCCTGGTCCTCCTGACTTACTGACGTATGCTTCAGCCCATTGACTGTATGCTTCGGCCAAACTCTAAAGATCACGTAGTCTCAATTGCTGAACATTACTTTGTAGTCATAGGCTTGATTAGAGGTAGGCCTTCTGTATATTTAAGATAAACTTCATTGAGCCCAGTGGATAATTTGTCTTCGGCATTTGATTCAACTTATTTTATTTATACTTAGGAGCAGTGGACAGCCACAGAGCAACGCCCAGGGACCAACTCCAGTTCTAAAGCCAGAGCCTTAGTCAGGGCCATTAGTAAAGATGTTTATACTGTACATCCAGGTTTTTCTGCATGTTTTTGACTGCCCACAGTTAAAAACTGAAAATGTGTCTAAAGCTAAGACATTTCTGGGGGGATTATTTCATAGAAATGTAGCTTTTTAAGATAGCTCAAGGCTTTACCTCCAATGTTAATTTTGGGTATGTCTGTTATATTTTTAAATATTATTTGAATATCTCACTCGCAGAGTGACAATTCTGAAAGACTATAGTAGGCTACAGCGGGAGATATGTGTGTCACAACAGTATTACTAATCAACCTGATTTTCTTTCATTGTTATCTTTGGAGGTATTTTGTCGTTCTGATATATACATGAATGCGATTAATTGAGCGAGCAGCAAATGGTGTTCGGCCTCTCAGAATGAGCCTTCGTGGGAGTTGCATGTGGAATGTAGATCTGACTGTGTTCGAACAAAATTCCGAGAAACAGTGCAGTACCACCTCAAACCAGGAGAGGGCAAAGGCGCGGTACAATTGTACATGGTGAGGCTCTGGCACCATGTTGATTGCAAAAAACGGAGACATGCTACTGCAAGTAGTAAACAATCCATGATTTAATGTCAGAAATTGAATATGAATCCTCCATTGGGGGCTATTGCAGTAGATAGCTAGTAGATAGTAGAAATTCTTTACATTTAGAGTTGGGCAAATTTCAATACAATTCGGGAAAAAAGAAATAAAGAAATACTGGAACAAGAACTGAAATTAATAGAGGATGCTTGGGAGAGTTTGGACACTTTTTATATTTTAGCATATCAAGCTAATTCTATTCACGGCATATAACCATTAATTGCACTTATGATACACACATCCAGTAATTCACTTCCTGTTTCAGCTGTTACTGAATGCAAGCATATGTGTAGGAGGGGGACACAAGTTTTAAAGTAATGTTTTTTGGCCCAACTCTCCCTTCTAGTGAGTAGAGTTGAGCCAAGGCCAGGGGAGACTTGGGCCACTGCTTAGGAGAGTTGGGCCACATACAGCAGAGTGTAGACACACAGCAACCATCCAGGCAAGGAAAATATGAACACCATAAATCAAAATTCATGAAATAACAATGAACATGAAATTAATCAATATTCTAGTAGAAATCCACTAGCAAAAGTCAACACTGAAGAGAAACTTTTTGCAACACATTTTGTTTTAACTTAACTAATTTTGCAGAAAATGTGAACCATTAAATTCCAGATATTATATAAAGTGTTTAAACATTGAACTTTACCAGATAATGTCAGCATTGCTACAAAACATATTCTACATTTTCCAATTATCACATTCTCATGTCAATGTAAATTTTGAACAACTTGAGAACAAGCTTTGTTTCCAAAGGTAATGTGGGCCGATCAAAATAAATTCTGATACAACCCCTCCAGGAAAAATGTATCTTTATCAGCAAAATATATGTTCCAGGTATGACTTTATATGATATCATTCATTCTGAGGTTATAGGTCCCTAATGTAAAATTTGATAATGGCATTACATTCAAATTGATGGATACTGTAGCACACTTTCTAACACATCCCCACCATCATCATAAACCTATGCTATTTGATGAGCTGTACATGTGATACATGTATAGCATCCCTGATGCTCAATAAAGAGATGAGTGAAACTCCCATCGTGTGAAGTCACAAGCAAAAGTACATTTTCTTGCCCAATGAGCTGTTCCACCAAGCTGTTGAGGCTCAGGGAGCTTATTGACAATGTCTTCCTTTGGGAATGATGACACATCACTTTTATTTATTACGAATGTAGGTGTTGTCTGCCTACGGGTAAATTCCCGTTGAAGGGCCATGGCCCAACTTTCCCACCCACAAATGTTCCAACTCTCCCAATGTCCACCATATTTATTTCAGTGACAATTTCAGCAAAGAAATATATCACACAGATTTGCCCAATACCTTGATGGAGGAGGAATGTCACAGCTATCTTGTAGAATAACTATGGACAGTACACTGTATAGTATTGAAGAGATATAAAAATTCTTACCGTGAATTCCAGTTTTTACTCTTTTGAGTCAAAAATGCACTTCTCTGCAAAAACATGGACAGACAGCCAAAACGTCTGCAGTCTCTTATGTCAATAAAAAGATAATGCCTAGTACTTCCATTAGATGGCACTACCTGCCCAATACATTTCCCAAGTTCCATGAAATTAAGGGTGGCCCAACTCTCCCCAGCCTCCCCTACTGATATTGATGAACTTTGTTAGAAGGCATCTGTATAAGTAACAGTCTGGACTCCATTTCTACATCTCCAATATAAATTGGATGAGTTATAGTGAAGGAAAGCTTGAGGAGCCTTCATAAGGTCCAGAGCTAAGTGGGTTGAAGAAGGGTAAAAGAATACAGCTTATTTCTACGGTTTGGAAAAAAGGGGGCAAGAGAAGAATGTGATTAATACACTCATGATTAACAATATGAAATTCACAGACCACAAACTAATGGCTGAGGAGGCGAATAGATTTTATTCTGATTTATATTCATCAGACTATTTCAGGGAAGAAGCAAATGCATTTTTGAGAACATAAAAACCCACATTCCGCCTGCAAATACAGAATTTTTTTTCAACTTTGCAACTCAGAGATTGAAATTTGGGAACTAGACAACGCTGTCAAAATAATTTAGGGGCTCCAGGTTAAGATGGATTGGCCTCAAACTTTTACACTTTCTTTTGGGAAGATATACAACCCTAATTCCAAAAAAGTTGGGATGCTGTGTAAAATGTAAATAAAAACAGAAAGAAATGATTTTCAAATCTCATGAACTGACATTTTATTCACAACAGAACATAAACAACATATTAGATGTTGAAAGTGAGACATTTTACCATTTCATGAAAAATATTAGCAAATTTTGAATTTGATGGCGACAACACATCTCAAAAAGTTGGAATAGGGTTACGTTTACCATTGTTTAGTATCCCCTCTGCTTTTAAAAACAGTCTGTAAACATCTGGGAAGTGAGGAGACCAATTGCTGAAGTTTTGGGAGTGGAATGTTCTTCAACTCTTGTCAGATGTAGGATTTTAGCTGCTCAACAATCCAGGCTCTTCTTAGCCAGATTTTTTGTTTAGGATGCACCAAATGTTCTCTATGAGTGAATGGTCTGGACTGCAGATAGACCAGTTGAGCACTCAGACTCTTCTACTGTAAAGCCATGCTGTTGTGATCGATGCAGTAGGTGGTTTGACATAGTTTTGCATAAATATGCAAGGCCTTCCCTGACAGAGACAATGTCTCAATGGGAGCATCAAGTTGTTGTAAAACCTCTATTTACTTTTCAGCATTGGTAATGCCTTTCCAGATGTGTAAGATCCCCGCGCCATAGGCAATGCAACCGGATACTATCAGAGATGTAGGCTTTTGAATGTGTGCTGATAACAAGCTAGATGGCCCCTCTCCTCTTTAGACCGCATGACACGGCGTTCATGGTTCCAAAAAAGAATTTCAAATTTTAACAGAACAGCTTTTCATTCTGCCTCATTTTAAATGAACTTTGGCCAAGAGAGGACGGCCGCGTTTCTGGATCGTCAAGTCAAGTCAAGTCAAGCTTTAGTTATATAGCACATTGAAAAACAACCGTGGTTGATCAAAGTGCTGTACAGTATAAGCACAAATAACATAAGAACAATAAGATAGACAACAAACAACAAGAGAAAAAAACATTATCGTGATCTTCTTAGCATGATACAGTGGCAATGATAAAGAGGACTCCACAACCGAGAGTGTGTGAGACAGTTGAAATCAACTTTAATGTGCTGAACACAAACACCAGTGAGAGCACCTGCGAACAGGAAATTGCAGGCTTGGAGAGCCCCGGCACATGCGCCAGTATATCACATACCCCAAACTAACTACCAGTAGACAGGCGTGACCTCTTTCCTTCCTTCCCAACACCCACCCCTATCCTGTGGGAGAGAGTAAGCTGGCTAACAACAGGTGACAGTTACACAACCTAAGCTCAACAAAAAGCGCTAATCTTGTTGTGAAGACACTATACATATGATGTTTTGCACTAAGTTATGCTAAGCAGATATGCAGGCCAAACACAGGCAGGCAAGTAGTACAACAATGCAGGAAAACAGAGACTATCTATGATTACGGAGGTAAGAGAGGACTAAGCGAAGCAATGAGCAAAGCTAGTCCATTACATAGTCACTCAGATGAGGTGGCAGATGACACTGCCTGGTGGAGCGTCTAGGTGAAGAGGGCGCCACACCTGGATCACATCAAATTCTCTGGAGCCACTTGCTGATCAGAACGAGGGGGGGGGCTCTGGCGGAGTCGGGCAGGGTCCAGGGGAGCTAGCGGGGCTGGGAATTGATGCTATTTTAGGGGGGGATTGCAGGGGAATGAGGGAACTCAGGAGGCGCATGTGGCTTTATTGGGGAATCCTCATCCTCGTCTCCAGAGCTGGCAGTACAGCTGGGATCACGACATGACTGGGACTTTGTAGCAGTCACTTATCTTGACGCGGTAAGTGAAGTTGCTGAGCTGAGACCCCACAAATTTGCGGACACCACAACAGAGCCCGTCGACAGCGGTAACGAGGTATCGGTCGCGGCTACACGACTTTTTGCAATCCGCATGCAGGTATACAAGATCTCCAACATCAATAGTCGGGGTGACTCAGAACCTCCCCTGAGGGGTCTGGACTTCTCAATGTAATGGTGGTTCTTCTAACGAGCACTGTGTTGCGAGCATATCAGGTTATGGTCAGTCAGCAGCAACTGGGAGCAGGTGAACTGGTCTCTCTGTGCCCACATCTCTCGAGCAGATAAGCCATGAGAGCAGATTCTGGAGTTTAGGCAGGCAGTTGCAGTAGCCAGGACCCTGAAAGATACAGGGCCACCATGAGGCTGCTGTCTGAGGAGCTCCTCCTCCAACTCCCTAACTGCCTTCTCTGCAACCGGATTCTTATTAGGGTTCTTCACATGACCAAGCTCTAAGGAGAGCGTCGCTGAGAAGTGCGTCATCAACAAGGGCTTTGAAGGCGGGAGCAGGGTCTGTGCGGACCACAGCGAATGGCCCATCCAGAGGGCGGAGCTCCACACAAAGCCTAATAAGCATGTCCCGCAATGTTTGGCTATTTTTCCTCTTCCACAAGGAGAGTAAAGCATGCCATACAGTCTCGCACCACTAAAATCAGCTGACGTGCACGTTTAATGATGTCAGCAGCGAATATAGTGCCGACAGCAGTAGGAGGGTCGGATGAGGACAGCTCCAAAATAGCTTGAGGAAAGTGGCGCACAGCTGCGCAAGAATGGCATCCTTCAGTGACTCGAGTGAAGGCCTCATCAAGATCTCCTCACCAACATCCGAAGCTGGTTAGCTGTGGGGCGGTTGAGTTGCTGCTAAAGAGCTGTCAAAAATCCATCCAGGACTTGTCTAGGGACAACAATGCATTCACATGTAGGGGAAAGGGACTCATGACATGTGACAACAAGCAATCCATCACAAGCTATGGTGACGACATTGAGAAACCTTTTGACATCCTTGATGTTAGTTAATTTCTTTGACGGTCGCGTCCCTTGGAAAAAGTGAGCATGGATACGACGCAAGTCTGGCCAATCAGCCTGCAAGGAATTCCACGCCATTCTGCCTGTGAAGGGAAGCATGGCACGCCCAGATAAAATACTCTTGCTGGACAGAAGGAGCACAACCAAGTCCTGAGCGCATTGAACAAAGCTACACACCTGGCACGCAATGTCACCACAGTCAGAGGGGTTACAACTGTGTTATGGCCCCAATTTGTTATGACATACAAGACAGCAAGGGATGACAGACAAAATTTTAAAACTTTCAAAACAGATTTAAATATACAAAGACTGACAACTAACCTACAATTTATACTACTGACCAAGATTGACATACACAAGAAAAAAAATATTTACAGTCCCCTGAGATGGGGTTGCTTGTCAATGTCTTGGGACAGGAAAAGGCTCCAACAAAGGCAAAAATCCACAAAAAGCTTCAGAGGTCTTGAAAAGAGTGACAGGTCTGGTCAAATGTATCCTTCTCCTTTTCTCCTTCTCCAATTTCTCCTTCTACTTTACTCTCTCAATTTTTCTCCTTACATACTCGTTTCCAGCCCCCTCCCACCTTCCAGCTTATTTTCAATTCTCTGGGACTTTCCCCTCTCAGGCATGCCCAGGACATGCCCAATATCTAGCTCCAGACTGGCATAACAAAAAAAATGTCAATACTGCCATCGAGTGGCTTTTTTTTCCACATGCGACTGGCAAAGTCGGATGGTAGAATGGCAGCGCCCGCTACATGTCGCACGGAAACATGGAATCAGCTTGTGGTAGGGAGGAACATTGACAGACGAAGGCTCCCCTCTGCTTACCTTCTCATAAGCTTGCACGCATGGCTTGCTGATTGATATCTCTTTTTTCCAAAGGAGCCCATACGTTGCAGTATGCTCCTAGGTGGTTTAAAATAGGGAAATATACAGAAAGAAGAAGACACAAACCCTTGTGTTAAAGGAATTCCGTGAACAACCTCCACTTTTCGGCTTTTTATTTGCCAGAATGATTTTAAAAGGAGGCGCCAATATATTTCAGGGGGGTTTTATTAGTGAGAAGGGGATTTAGAATATTAGTATCGAATATTAATATCGCGATTGCATATTGCTGCAGTTACAGCTACCAATCATCTGTCTCTGCAGAAATACTCTCACGCTGTCTAAAGACGCGCTCTCTTCCAAGGATCTGACGCGCTAAGGCATCCAAAAGAAGCAGGTCTGCCATGACGCTTCTACTTATATACAGAGACAAATTAAGAGAATATTTTTGGATCCAGGGGGGTGCAGAGTTGGGTTACTCCCCCCCAGGGAGTATTCAGAAACGCCTCCAATTGACCATATATGGTTGCAGAAATCCCTTTAAGAATGTGTGAATGGATTTTTTACCCCTCACCGAAATCATGGCAAAGAGGGCGAAGAGGAGGAATTTCTCTGACACCGAGATTGAGGTACTTGTAGGAGAAGTTGAAACAAACCAAAAAATACTGTTTGGAACACTCAATGCAGGTGTAACGAACAAAAGAAAAAATATTGCGTGGGAGAGATAACGACTGCTGTTAATTTTGTTTGCTGCAGGTGAAATAAAAAGCTGGGCTGAGGTGATTGATAAACATTCATTTAGACAGTAAAATGTGACAATAATGCAATGTTTTTTTCAGTAACTCAAACTCAAGCCGGTCCCCCCTGCACTCAAAAGCTGGAGGCAGTGGAGGAGCCAGAGGAGTTGGAGGAACAGTGAGCAGCCAAGGCCATCCAAACCCCTTTCGGTGCATCCTGGGGTGGCGAGAGTGCTGACGGAGGCAGTGCTGCAAAATCAACAAGACACAACCAAATCCAGAAATAAAATAAAGGATCAACTGAACAACATCGCAAACACTTTACTGCAAATAAAAGAGTCGCTGACACAGATTGCTGCATGTGCATAACAAATGTTAAATAAATGAACTTTAAAATGTTGAATGATGTTGAGATTATTTTCCCACAAACACACTCGATCTGAAATTTCTTACTTTTCAAAGATAGCTAACAGGCAGACTTACCTAAAATCTCTGTGTGATCCTCTCTCTTGTTTGAATGGCAGCTGCATTGGGGGTGGGACAGGCTCAGCGTTAAGCCCCTGTCACACTGTCGCGACTATTGTGTCATAACAAATTGGGGCCATAACAATATCCCACATGCATTAACCTTATTGCTCTTTTTTGCAATGTGCATATTGTTTGTAAAGTTAGTATCTCACTGAGTGGCGAATGCTTAGGAATGTAGCAAATGAGTTTTGTCGGAGTTCGTAAAAGGGCGCAAAGCAGTTCGGTAAAAGTTTTTAGGATCGCAAACAGTTTTTCTTGCTGCAAAAAAATTTTGAGCATGTTCAAAATTTCTTTGGGAATTCATTTGCCCACAAACAGTTGCAGACAATTGTAAAAGAGTTTCCAAACAGTTGTACCACGTGTCGCTTAAGGTCATTGTGGTTCGCAAAGTAGTGACCACTATTCAATAGAGGTCCGAATGCTGACGAATGTAGATGAATATTGGGTTTTGTGAGGATACCATCAAGGTTTCGTCAACATTGCAAAAGAGTTTGCAAACGGTTTTTAGGGTCGCAAATAGTTCATTTTCATATTCTAGAAAGCCATTTCCAATTCTTTCGCAAACAGTTACACAAATGTTGCTAACTGATGCTAAACGTTGCCAAATGTCGCTAATGACACCTGGGTCTATTCTGATTTTCGCCAACTTTCGTCAAAAATTCGCAACATTCGTAAGCATTCGCCATTCAGTGAGATACTAGCTTAAGTTGCTCCTGTAGATATTACCCTAAACTTCCACATAGTAGCTGAGATATCGTAGAATTAGTGTGTAATACAGCACGTAAAGTATTTTTTGATTCAGTATATGTGACAACTTGGTGCAGGACCCAGGACAGCGAACTGAAAATCATCAATCTGTCCTGGGGTGAGGCAAAGCAGACAGCCTAAGATCGAACACGCTGGAAATCTGCAGTGAAGGCCCTTTGTTCCAGCTGTAACCCAGAGGATTAAGAAGAAGAAGAAGAAGAATATGTCTAACTTTCCTCAGTATCCTAACACTTTTACAGATCTTAGAACACAGATATTTGATGTGAGTATTCCAGCAGAGCTTATGGTCTTATACATCATCCAGAAACTTATATTCATTAACCCTTTCTATCTTTACCTTTTTGATTTTTACTTGTACCTCTGTATATATTTTATGCTTTCCAAACAGCATGTATTTCATTTTGTTCAAGTGAAAGGATAATTTGCTTTTATCACACCAACATTTAATTTTACCCATTTCTTTTGCAGCCACCTCTAATAGCTGCTGTAAATCCATTCCAGAACAAAAAATATTTGTGTCATCAGCAAAAAAAATTAATTTTAGAAAATCCGATACTTTGCAAATATCAGTGATATATCAAATAAACAATTTGGGACCCAGTACAGAGCCCTGTGGGACCCCACACGTAATATTGAAGCACTTTGATTTGTGTTGGCCCATCTGCACAAATTGTTGCCTTTTGGTAATATAACTTTTCAACCAGTCAAGATGTAAAACTGAAATAATTCTTGTGTGTCAATGCTCTGTAATATAATATTGTCATTGAGGTTTTGTCACTTTTAGGGGGATAAGGAATATAGTCTATTTGACTACTATGATCTTGCACTCGTGCAGCTATAGGGTGTAATAATTGGAAGATGCAATGCATCTTTTGTTTTCCCAAGGATGCAGACAGGTAAGAAATAAATGAGCAACTGTCATATTTCATTCCAGCTTTATAACTTTGAATAAACTAAATGATGTCGTTTCACTTTGCAAAGCTCTTCAAGTTCACTAATGGCAATTACAATAATTAGCAAACGCCCTAGCTTGCCAGCAAACTCATATTCATTATGCTTATAGACGTTAGTGGTGTAGAAAAAATGCCTGAAGAAGCAAACTAAAAGAGGAAATATAAATGCTTCACGCAGACATAAGACAGATGCTTATATACTGACCAAAACTTCCAACGCAACACTCGGATTTATTGCAACACATTAGTAATTTCATTTTCTCACGATAAATTTAACAATACATAACAAAAATTAAGATTCAAATCAAAAACACAGTTTTAGAGTCAGGAATGAAGAACAGATTTTTCCTGGCTTCCAATTCATTGCATCAGTTGAAGGCGCAATTCTGGATCACCGAAGTCAGTATCTTGTATGGCCTCCTCTGGCGTCACACACAGCCTGGATTCTGCGATGCATGGAGTCAATCAAATGCCGAATTTCAGCCTGTGTGATGCGGTCCCATTCCTCCCGGAGTGCTTGACGCGACTGTTGGACTGTGGCTGGTTCTGGATCACGCCTTCTCACCCGGCAATCCAGAATATCCCAAAGATGTTCTATAGGGTTTAAATCTGGGGAATACGCAGGCCAATCAAGACAATGAACCAGTGGCGTGCACAAATAGACGCTAGGTGGTGCTACAGCACTTGCCCCTTTGCCCTTTATCAATGAAAGTGCCCTTTTGAAATTTCGTTTTTTTTTTTTTAAATGATTATATTTTTTATTATTATTATTATTATTAATAACACTTTAGTGGGGCCAATGTTGAAATGATCTTTTAGAAAAGCTGTGTGATTAAAAACTACTGAAAAAAATGCCCCAAAATGGGCCACCTCCTCACGCACTTCCAACCTCTCATCCTTAGTCACGTGAACACGCGCGCAGTGCATATAGATGCGCTGCAGGAGCATATCAGCTGAGCGATTGGAAGCCACAGTCTTGTGCCCCACCAGCCAGGTAACAGACAGATCAAGTGAAATCGTACAGTTTACCTTCCAAGCCCAACCTGTAATCATTTTGTTGTGCAGTAGCATGTCTCATACACAGTGACGGTCCGTCGGCAGAAACACAGGGCCAGCAATAACCTCACCTTTCACTTCTTAATGACAGACACCTCTCGCAGTTTACCTCCCCGATTAGCAACCGTTGCTCAGACTGATTGGAGGAACCGACGAGAATCTAACTTGTTTTTGAAAGCCGTGTTATACATTGCACTACGAAATTATACGGCGTTTAACTTACTTCCGTACACCAATGGCTACGGAAAAAATATCAATAGCCTACGTCTTTATAATTCCTGAATTTGCGTAAATTAATTCGTGACGTTCATTGAGCAATTAGCCATGAAAATCTGTTCTATATACTCTGAATGTGACAGCCAAAGTGCGTAGTAGCACAGCTGAGTGAAGACGAAAATAATTGCTGTGAAGTCCGCAAAAGTTTTGTATTTTTTGCAGATTGTCATCCTTGCGGATTCACATCAATTATATCAACATAGCCAACAGGCAATCGCTTTGTAATTAGCATTTCTCAATCATTACGTGTCACGCATTGGTGGTGGCTATTCTGTTAATTAACTGTTTGATTGTTAATCAATCAAACCTGATCGCAAACAGTTTAAGAGCAATTATCCGGGAAAGGGTGATGTTACTGAAGGCCTTCCTGGCATCTGACGGTACGCCACTGCTCATACAGCACCAAACAACTGAGCATTTTTTTAGCCGACTGGTCACCTGATTAGCTAGTTTAATGCTATAGCCCATATAGATTACGTGAGGACGACCTCCACAAACAATGTCAGTCGACTTTGCAAATCTATCTGTTATGCTGAACGTTTTCTTTTGTGTAGGTTTTGTTAGGCAACATAAATGAACACATAAAGAAGAATCAGGCAGTTCCTCATTGCCTGAGAAAAATATCCCCATAAAGGCTACCCATGTGCCTTCTTGTGATGAATGACAGTCGTCATGAATTGCATTGAACATGTGCATGTAATGTTTATTTAATTTTTTTAATCTCACACTATAATAGCATGTTCCACGTGTGCAAAAAAGTGCCCTACCCCTCCTCCCTGAGCACTTGCCCCCCATAATGTCTGTGCATGCCACTGCAATGAACATTATTCTGCCTCAGGTAGTCCTGACAGACTCGGGCGACATGTGGTCTTGCGTTATCCTGTTGCAGCGTTAGGCAATAGCAATGGACGAGTGGAACTGGTACAGGGGTAAGGATGTCGTCACGGTAATGGGCCGCACTGAGGTTTCCATCGATGAAAATGAGGTCTGTCTTGTGTCTACTGCTTATTCCAGCCCAAACCATCACGCTAGGTCCACCCCAGCGGTCACGCTGGAGGATAGTAGTGTCAGTATAACGCTCCCGTCGCTTACGCCATACACGCAGTCTTCCATCAGACACACTCAACTTGAACCTCGATTAATCGGAGAAGAGCACCCTGTTCCAGCTGAGAGCATTCCAGCCCAAAAGTGTCCTTGACCATCGCAGACGGAAGGCGGCGACGTGCAGGAAAACACCAAACCACGGCGGGGACGTTGGTTGTGCAAGTCGGCTTCACGCAGGCGGTTGCGTCCGGTTTGGTCGCTAATCCAGTTCTGGTGACGACCTCTGGTCTGAGCAGCTGCGACACTAGCTGGCAGGAAGTGATTGCGCAGGTGCTGGAGGCGAATATGGCGATCCTGCTGAGGGGCGGTGACACGTGGTCTGGGGGCACGTGGTCGATCACCGGTGCTTCCTGTTTCATTATACTGGCTCCAGAGACGTGATATGGTCGACATGTGGACACCCAGGTTCCTTGCAACCCGTCTTTGTAACATTCCACCAGTGAGCATACCAACGGCTCGCTCTCGCTGATTTTGACCTAGGCGCGGCATGGTCACATGTTGACCCAGGATAATGCAAAGGAATATTTAAGTTGCCCATTGCTACGGCTATTTATTGACCAAATTCTCGAAGGATTGGTCAATGAGTTCTACTCAACCTGACGGGATAGGCAAACATCTAAACAATGTTCAATCAAGCGCAACGAGCTGCCCACACAACAAAATCTAAACAATTTTCTGAGCTTTTAAGTTGTAGTTGATGTATCATGGCTCAAAACCAATATCCCATTTCATGTCCACCAAATATTTCAAAATTGTATGTGTTGCGTTGGAAGTTTTGGTCAGTGTATATTCCAACATATTCTGCGAGCAGAGCGCTCAAAATACTTCCGCAACCGCGCCCACTTAGGAGGCAGGAAGTGTGACCAATTTCTTATAATCGAGGTCTGTTGGGGATGAGAAGTCTTCCTTTTTTAGTGTCTTCTTTTACCATAAACTTGAGCTGCCCCAGCTTCTTCGACTCGCCACAAGCACCACATTTGATGCGTCACTCCCGTCATGCATTGCACCACTGCTTCGGACGCTCTCGCCACTCTCCGTAGAAAATGAATGGAAGGCGTAGGCGTTCACGTGCCGGACTATCGTCACGGTGGATTTACTCTGGCGCGGTGCGTCAACACCTTGCAAACACTTTGTTCGGCTTCGTATGGGCATCACAGCTTTTCTTCTCCATGCCACTGATTCATCGAAGCGGAAGACATAGAAGAGGTGAAAGAATTCCAGAGTGAAATTTTTGGCTCCACATACGTGTAAACACCTTAATTATACATTCCAAGAGATTTTATTTACTTCCATCAAGGAAAAAATACATTGAATAACAAACCATTTCTCATGTGCTCCTAGTCCTAAGGTAGATGACTAATCTCTGTTGGAAAACTGAGGCTGTAGTTGTCTAGATGAACTGCCTTTGTGCATGTATTATTAAACACACAAAATGAGGTACAGCTTATGCCAATAAGTGTAGATGGCAGTGTATAAGGAAGGTCAAACTGGCAGAACAAGCGCACATAAGAGAAGCAGCTACATGATCATTATTACTCCATCAACATTGACTTGTCCTTATCCAAGTGTAAATGACTGTCCTAGAAAAAAAATTGCAAGTTTTACTGACAATACATATAAAATTTTTGACAACTATTTTAATCATTTTTATATTTACAAATTACTTCAGAAGTATACTCCAGCAATAAAACAAAAGAATTGCTGTAAGCATTCTCCAAGTCCATGCTGGGTAATGCTGAGGTCTGAATTTGGAGGCAGCTCCTGTAATCACATCACATAGAGCGGTAACTTTCAGGAACTACGTATAGAAAATTTCATGTTGAAGCATTTGTTAATGATTTTGTGTCTTGCGATGGCATTACTAATGTTGAATGGTCCAATTTAATTTTGAATGAAAAATGCAATGAATTTAAGGGAAAACACTTTTCTTGAATCTGTAACACGCTCCAGTTCAAAATTGCAGACTTCCTAAGAGAAACAATCCATGGGTAACTCCAGAAATTGTAAAATTGATGTATGAGGGAGATTACCTTAAAAGAAAGGCTCTTAAACTTAAATGTAACGTTTTATGAGGCTAATATGTAGTATTGAGAAATAGAATTAGCCAGTTGATTCGTGATGGTAAGCAAAATTATAAAATAAGTGAGATTGATGACAAAAGAATTATCCTCGTAAAATGTGAAAGGCTCTTAACAAACTCACTGGTAGAGATAAGCACCTCCAAACATTGATGCTCAGAAGTTCAATGAATGTTTCAACTCCATTCGTACTGAAACGGTTTCACACTTACAATCTGATATTAGTAATTAAATATTTTGGAAATGTTAAAAATCTATCCCCAAATTTGAATTTACTCAAATCAATGTTCAATCAGTAAAACCATTCCTCCTTGGTCTTGGTGATGTTGTACTGTAGATGTTCTAGGGTTCGGTGGTAGACTATTGTTTCATGCCACAGATGTTATTGCACCCAAATTGGAAATTATCTTGTATTACAAAGCTTATTATTATTATTATTATTATTATCCAGCTTACAAAGGTAAAGGAAACAGAGATGAGGAATGTAACTTTAGGCCTATCAGTGTCATGTGTCGTGTTGCGAAAATGATCGAACGACTCGTTCAAAATCAGGATATGAAGTATTTGGAAGAGTATGAACTAATTAGTGTTGACCAGTCTGCGTACTTGAAACACCATGATACACAAATCTCCCTGCATAGAGTCATTGATGATTGGTCATGGAATATCGAGGATGGTCTTGTTACTGGTATATGTGCTCTTGACATTTGTAAATGTTTTGATACGATACATCATAGAATTCTCCGAAAAAAAATGCAATCATATGCTTTTTCTGATAATACCATTAAGTGGTTCAATTCATACCTATCTCAAAGAGGTCATACAGGGTTTTGGAACAATGTCAATACAAATATTGATTATGTTAATATTGGTGTCCCCCAGGGTTTGGTATTGTTATTGTATGTGAATGATATCATTTCTTAGGTTCAACTGTATGTAACGTTTATGCTGGTGATGTACTTATTCACTGTTCAGGATGTGATATTGAAGAAGTAGATACTGAGCTACAATGCTCTTTAGACAATATTAAATTGTGGCATGATAATAATATGTTAGCAGTAAATTCCTCGAAATGCAATACTTTGTTGGTTACCACACAACAAAAAGAAGCTTTGTTAAGTAATACAGATAATCAAGCTCCTCTTATAGACTTATATTTGAATGATAATCACTTAATGTGGAACATTGTACAATCTAGGTGTATAAATTGATTTTTAAAAAATGAGTTGGTTGATGAACTTCACAAACAAATTGTATGATTTGGTCTTTATGTCGCTTGTAAAAATTCTTGACAATGGATTTGAAAATACTGAAATATATAAGTCCACATAGAAAGAATCTATATGAACATATATGCACATATATGCAACCTATATGCAGCATATATGCGAATATAGGCCAAATTCAGGTAAATATATGTGCTTATAGAGGGCATATAGGTCACCTATATCGCTTCTTTATTTCCACATATAGGCCCTATATGTGCATACAAGGCATGTCTCCTATATAGCTCATATACCCAGTGGCCGGTTCTGTTTGTCAGACCTATTGTATAGCTGACTATCTCACTTTTGCAATGGTCATACATGAAGCCTAGCTCATATTTTTCATTAATATAAGGTATTTTCTTATGATTATAAGGTAATATCTGTATATTAGTCCAAAGTCACTAACAGAAATAACAAGAATTTCATGCAATAACTTATTAATCGCATGTGAACACGTGAAACTGGCATCACATTTGATCCTAAATACACGTTGACACGTGACAACAGCATGTTATGTGTGAACTATGGGAAGTGAGAGGAGACAAAAAGTTATATCAACACAAATATCTAATACTATTTGTTACATAACAAATGATGAAAACTAGATGATGCGCACTCTATAGAGATGCTAACCCACGCCTCTTGTTGACCTGGACGTTTGACCTTTCTACCTCAAAATGCAAATTTGGACAGCGTGCCCTAGGATCATCTACCCCGCAAAGTTTGGTCATCCTAGCTTCAGTGGTGGCCGAGCTGCCGCACGGACACACACACACACACACACACACGCAGACGGTGCTAAACTGTATAGCCACGCCGCCTCGTTGGGCGTGGGTAAACAAAATGGTTTGATAATGTTTATTTCATCAATTGATCATTTTTTCAAGTTTAAGTCACTGCCAGTTTCACCACATTAGATAAAATTGGATTCACATCATTATAGCTCATACAGATCCACAGAAAGGTAATACACTACACTGTTACATCCACCAAATGCAATGTTTTCTATCTTGTCTGTAATGCAGTTTCTAGATGAATATGGCTCAGAGGTCCTTTGTCTAAATGTAGCAAGATAAAACAAATAAAATAAAAGTACACAGAAGAACATACATTCAAGTAACCATGCCTTTCAAGTGTCATTTTCATCCCCACATCTATTTGATCATTTCTCGGTGGTTAATGAATTTGAAGACAAAGGGCTCTAAATTCGTAGACCAGGCGCAGGCGCGTCCTGTTGGCCAGACGGGCGCTCATAAAGAAGATTCTATCAGATCTTAGATCTGAATATTCTCTGCCCAGCGAATGCATAAAAAGCAACTATTAACGGGCGCAGGCTTCGTAGGAGAGCTACGAGCTGTGCACTCTCTCCTGAGCTACCAACAGGGGGCCGCATATGCGAAAAAAGCATATTTGTTTAAATCTATTGGTACATAGGTCCCTCTTTGGGTATCCCATATTCAGGTGATATTGGTTAGGCCCTAAATTAAAACTTTTATGCTGTCCTGGCCAAAGGCCAGAACCCCAGAACACAACAATGGTGTTATGAGTTACTTCAATTGCTATGAATATTCCATTGCTTATATAACTTGGAGCTATTCCTCGTACACTTTTGTAGATCAAAAATGCCATGAAATAATCTCTCCGCTGTACAATATTCAACAGGTTCAATTCTTTACCTATATTAATACCTGTGGTGTTTACAAAATCGTAATTGTTAACAATGGCTCTACCAGCTCTATTTTGCATTCTTTGGATTTTGTTTGCATTTGATTGCTAACTGTAACCCCATAAGGTGATGGCATAATGAATTGTAGGTGGTAGAGTACTCTTCCACACGGAAAGAACCTATATAAGCATTTATGGTTTTAACAGTTTCATGTTCCAAGTTTCATAGTTCATAGTCATAGCTCAAGTCACAGTTTTAACAGTTTCTTGTTTCAGGATTTTACATTTCATGTTTCACATTCATTGTCCATGTTTTTACTTTTCCATGTTTTTGTTTTTGCCAGGTCTGCCAAGCCACTCCACCGCTTGTCTGCGTTCCGCCCCGTGCCTTCGTTGTTGCACATTTCAGAGCTCTGGTTGGCTTTGGTGTTTCCCCCTTACTTCTGTGCTGTGCTGATTCGGGGCTGTCTAAGCTTAATTGACAATTAACTGTTTTTAAGTTACTAACATTTACTAACATTCAGTGGGTGGTGTAATTCTTAGATTGGCACATTACTAATATTACTAATTTAGACAGGGGGTTTATCGTCATGATTCCTGCTTTGCTATTTCAAGATCTTGCTGTGCTTTTCTGTTCTTAACATTCATGCTTGCTTCCAAGCTGCATACTTAATTGGTACTTAAGCTGAGCACGCTCATTCTCTTAATGAGCAAGTCTTGTTATCCAATCTTGGTCCATGTCTCATGATCTTGCCCTGCCTCTTGTTTCTCCTCCTCCAGGTGTTGCCCTTCATGTCTTGATTTCTCACCCTTTATCTGGATGCGGTGGAAGTTGGCTGGCAGACAGTGTCTTGCTCATGTTTTCAAGTCCTTGTTCTTGTTTGCAAGTTCATGTTCCCAAGCCTTGTTGTCATAGTCATTTTGTATATAACCTTAGTCTTGTTTTTCATTTCTGTTCTTGTTTATCTCCCTGGAGTTTCCAGTGGTTTTTTGTTCTTGCTGTTTTTGCTCTTTAGTTCATTGCTCTGTGAAGCACTCCTTAGTTTGTCTTTTGCAACCCTTTAGGCCAAGTTTTTTGTTGGCCCTCGTGCCTGTTTGTTTTTGTTTTAATAAATTCCCTTTTCCCTTCCACCTCGCATTTGGTGTCTCTGATCTCGCATCAACCATTTACATTTAAGTGCCTTGAATGTCTTTTTTTCCTAATGTTACTAAGGAATGTACCAAGACCACATTTTCCTATTGTTGACCAGCTTTATGGAATTTGTTACCAGAAAGGTTGAAAGTGTGTACCTGCATTGTTAGCTTCAAAATAGAAGCAAGGAAATATTTTATGAATTGTTGATCTGTTTGACTGTTATTTGATTCATTGTTTGTTTGTTATTTTATACTATAACCACATCGTAAAACAGTATCTCTTAATTGTGCCACCCGGTTTATTATTTTTAATAAATAAATAATATAAAATGAAATGATAAAAAAATCCTCAGAAAAAGCAGAGGTTATGTTGTGCGGTGGTTAACATGGTGGTGGTTGTGCACAGAATGCATAAGAAGCGACACCAAATTTCAAATTAACTTCCTATAATTTCCTGAAATAATAAAGCTGATCATGTAAAACATTTTGTCTTTGTATGATGCCCTATCTCAGCTTTAACTCTCCAAATTCGGACAAATGAATGCATCACCTTAGCAAATATGTTTCAGTGGCTGAATTTATCAGTAATTGCTGTGCGCTAATTGGTAGGCTAGTTAACGGCAACTGAAGTCAGCCAGCAAGCTAGTAAACTTGAAGGTAACTCAATAGCAAATGCAGCTCTAGTGAATGTACAATTTACTAGAACGACATCCATTGCATTGTAACATGCTTTTTCAATGTCATATGGTACACTTGCATGTTTTAAAAAGCACGATGAATGTTGAAAGGAATATAAAGTTTTTATAGCAACATATGCTCCCCTTCAGACAACATCTGTTCCAGGGAAGGCCTTGTGTATTTCAGCAGGATAATGCAAAACCACAAACTGCAGCTATTACAACAGCATGGCTTCGTGGGAAGAAGAGTCTGTGTGCTGAACTGGCCTGCCTGCAGTCCTGATCTTTCACCGATGGAAAACATTTGGTGCATAATTAAACGAAAAGTCCATCAAAGGAGACCCAAAACTCTCCAGCAGCTGTAAGCCTGTATTAAATGAGAGTTCCAATGGCTACCCAGATAGCAAGCATCTCCGCTCTGGATCTGCCCTGGCTCTGTACCGACTCCAGCTGCTCAGAGCCGGGGCAGGTCCGGAGCGGAGGTTTGGCTCGGCTGGGTAAACTCACGAAACTTGTCTCCTCAATGCCTAGACGCCTCCACTCTATGTTAAAAAGAAGAGGGGATGCTAAACCATGGTAAACAGGCCCCGTAACTTTTTTGAGACGTCTAGAAGCCATCAAATTTGAAATTAGCTAATTTTGTGAATAAAATTGTCAAAATTGTCAGTTTCAACATTTGCTATGTTATCTCTGTTCTGTTGTGAATAAAATACTGGCTGGTGTGATTTGAAAGTCATTGCATGTTGATTTAATTCACAATTTACACTTTGTCCCAACTATTTCAGAATTGGGGTTGTAGTAAATCCAGGTGACTAGAACAAAACACTTGGGAGGATTTTTATTTTCTGAATATGGATTTTACACCTCGGTTGCTGACAAACTGCAGCACCTTTAACTGCTTCTAGCCCCGCTGAAGCATAACTGCATCTGCAAAAAGGCTGTTTTTCTCAGGCTGTTTTTGATTGGTCCCTGAGGTATCGAAGGGAAATGTGTGCATGTTGGTCCTACAGCTCCATGACAGGCTCTGACTGGCTGGATCGCCTCCTTCTGCTCTCAGCCCTGCAACCAACAAAGGGAAACATCATAAGAGAAAACGCACTGATATTGCAGGTGTAATAAGATTACAGGCTCATTATGCATGATTTTACTCCGTAAACATTAATACAATAACAATCCTAAGGCATATCAGTGAGGCACTGGAGATCTCTTTACACAGGTTAGTCCACCTTGCACTCCTTTACTAGTATTTGCTGTTTTAAAATGTCTGTGGAATGTTTTTGGTTGTGGGCTTTTTTTTTCTTTTTTTCGCAGTGGAGCAGGTGCGGTTGGACAACTATAGGCCAAAGTAGGACCTAATAAACCACTGTCAGGCTCGGAATTAAGAAATGCAACAGCAACAGTCATCAAAAATCAAAAAAATCAATGATAAAAATGGCAAGGTGACTTTAACCCCTTTCTGCAGATGTAGACGCTCGGGTCTATAGATATGCAAATTTAAGCACCTAGTTACAGTACTTGACCACCAGATGGCACCCCCGGATCAGCTACTGAATATTCACAAGCAGGCAGAGCTGAAACGCGATTTAGAGTATGGAGAAGTTCCCTCCAATCCCTGTTTTCCAGGAGTTGCATGAATTAAACTCCTCAGCTAAGCCTGATGTGCAAACTGGTCAATATCCTTGCCCATAGTATCGATCCAGTAATTAAAAAAAATTATCACTTGCGACAGAAAAAAACTTAGTACTCTGTAGCAACCATTTTAGCTGCAGTGAGCCAACAGTATTCCAATTAGTGGTTAAAAAAATATGTTTTGTGAAGCAAAAAATCCGACATTGGTATTGATTCTCTCACATTCTACTGTCAATTACAGTCATCTCACACAAAATATGCGTAGTTCCCTCCCATGGATTAACGCATAGATTCCTCCATTGACAAATTCAGCGCTCCCTTCTATCCACCCAAGTACTGGTGTCGATAGCCAGTCACTCAATTATACACTCAGATTCATCTGTGTAACTCTACAGTTATAGTTCACGCCCTCGTGAAGCTTCCTCCGTAACGATGTATTGATAGACTCGTTTCTTATCCAATTCCCGAGTGTTTAAACTTTCCTCAATAACTGAAATACATTGATCGGACAATAAGAATAGGATAAAAAGCTAAGCGTGAAAGTAAGGTCAGTTGTGTTCTTCGAATGTTGGCCACGGTTGCGCTGCTGATAATGATGCGATATCAAAGAAACAAAGACACCCGAAACCGGCCTGAAGTGTTCAGTTTCATTTACGAGATACATGTTGTATGGACACGGTCAATGGGAATTATTCCGAATGAAACAGTACTGGAGGGTTCCTTCTACTCGATACATCTGCCTCTGGAGGAGGGCATCAATGAAGAAAACAGGTTATACTTCTAATCTGTTAGCATTTTGCTCAATATGGCTTTTTGCAGTAGAATTTATACCGCATTTAAAGACATCGAATGACGAGGTTTTCGTTTCTCCAAATGCATGCAGCACATGCCCGTCGGTAGATCCCTCGGTACGTTCATTACACCATTCTGTTGAATATGGAGATGTAACCCAGCGGTAACTGCAGTTACTTTTTGTAATCCTGTCAGGCCTGTTTGGTGTGTATTACCCTTTAAGAGTCACATTACGGCAGTTTTACAACTGCCAGCTGATTTACGATGCTGCCCCCAGTGGGATTCGCGGGCCTAGAGGGATGTAGCTGCAGCTAAATGTGTTGCTTCCAAGTTCTTAACGGTAGCAACCGATACTGTGATGTTTCTTTGATTAGGTGAGCATTAACACTTAATGTAGTCTGTGTTGTAATGATGTGTTGTGTATATGAAGGTTGAGTTAAAAGACACAATAGAGATTATTGATTTGTTGATGTTGTGTAATGTTAACTACCAGCTATGTGTTTTGAACGTAGTTGAACGTAACAACTGAATGCTTTCTCGAGCCATGTTTTTACCAGAGTGTCACATCATTCTGTATATTTTTCTTTTCTTTTCTGCCGATATTTGATAATTCATAAAGTGTGTAAGATTTACGATGCTGCCCCCAGTGGGATTCACGGGCCCAGAGGGATATAGCTGCAGCTAAATGTGTTGCTTCCAAGTTCTTAACGGTAGCAACCGATACTGTGATGTTTCTTTGATTAGCCGATACTGTGGAGATTGGCGACTTGGACTTGAGCGAGAGCGAGAGAGCGCGAGTGCCGAGGTGCCGAGAACGTTCGCCGCTCGCCGTCTTCGTAACCTTCCTCTTGATCATTCCAGGCAAACACACACGTATCCCCAATTCCCCTGCATATATTACACGCACACATAAACATAAATAAAAGAGCACTCTCTCTCAATTTTTTTTTTGGCTGGCCAGCAATTGATTTTTGTTTTGAAAGGATGACTTAAAGACTATTTTATTCAAGACCCGGTCGTGATTTTTTTTTTTTTTTTTTTGTTTATCGACGAAATACTCCTGAACTGGAAGACAGTAAATATATTTCCATTTGTTAACTCCTGTTTTGAACTCAAGCAGAACATTCTAGTTTTTTTTTTAAAGGGAGATTAAGTGCATTCAAATTTTGTATGAAAAGGAGAATGTTTTCATAACTCTACTGTTTTCATAACTACTGTATTGCATTTGAAATATTGCTACTCACTGCAAGATCGGTTTATTTTGCATTGTATTAAAAGAGGTGTGTTGTATTTCAGTCCCAGAAATTAATTAATAAATCCTGGGTTGGTAGTAAACAGCTATCAGGACTCTGACTGATTATACTCCTTGGTTACAGAAACATATGTCGATTGATTTTTTTCTGAAAGTGACGTTTCTGTTCTGTTAAAATAAGGTGTATTTCAGAATTCAGATATTCCTGAGTTCGTGAGTTTTTACCCTTATGAGGTGTAAGGTTATGAGCTCGGATGTGAGAGCGGTTAGCTTATCATTGCAGTGCGAATGTTATAGCTGTTTAATCAGCACTTTGTTTAATGCTTGGGGGCAGAGGCATAGCCAGCGGGGGGGCCAAGACACGTCCCTTTATGACTGCAATTAGTAGTTATCAATCATTTTTCTTTATTTACGCGTTTTCCAATGATTGTAACTGGCAACCGAAGACACGGTTTCTCTCCATATGTGATCTAACAGCGATTAAATTATGGGCTAAATTAAGTACTGTTGGCGAACAAGAACAGAGAATTGGGTTCCACAAAACTTCGGTTTAAAACAATTATTAGTCCTGACCCGTTCTCAGTCTTTTTCATAATTAACAAATGGTTCATTCCGAGAGCACTCCACACTTAACAGGTGCTGCTTGTTCTCCACGATTAGGTAAGACAACAATCATTGTCGTCTTACTTAATAGGGGGAACACGCAGCACCGGTTAACTGTGGAGTGCTCTCAGCCCAATTCTCTGTTCTTGTTCCGCAACAGTAATGAATTTAGCCCATGATTTAATCGCCGTTAGATGACATATGGAGAGAAACCGTGTCTTCGGTTGCCAGTTACGATCATCGGAAAACGCGCCAATAAAGGAAAATGATTGAGAACTACTAATTGCAGTCATAAAGGGACGTGTCTTGGCCCCCCAAGCTACGCCTCTGCTTGGGGGACTTTGAAGAAAAACTGACAAAATTGTAAACTTTTTATGGAGAAAAGGCATGTTTTGTGTTTGGAAAGGTTACTAGTGACCACTGATGTTCAGCTGCACTGATATTGATAAAGTCATACTAAACTCAACCAGAAAATCATTAGTTCATGCTGTATTTCATGCCCCAAATGTTAATTTGTGTTAAATATATGATTGATTTATGATTTGACAGTGAACCATTTTGATGAATCTCAGACTTTGGGGAGACACCTGAATAGCTGTCTAATTTGGCTAATAGCAAGCGGATAATCTAGAATGTAATTCTCAAGATGAATTGTACTTGTGGTCATGAAGTTTATGATCCCAGAAATGTATAGATTTAAGCCCCAGCAGTATTTCATTTGTCAGTATTATTTTTTTTTTTTGCTATTTCAATGGTGAATTCTCATGAAGATTTGTTACGTTTGCAGCCCCTTTTCTCCACCAAAATCCAAAAAATAAACTGAAATACAATGGGAGTCTAAATGCTTCAAGTGTCTAGACTCAATTGAGCTAAAGTTTTTCTGTCTGTGAAGCTGCAATCTTGAATTATAAAGCCTTAAATAAGGTAACACCTAAAAAGCCAGATTTGGCTTCTGTGCAGGGGTTAAACATAAAAACATAAGAAACTGGGCAAGGTTAAAGATGAGGATGACGAGATTTACGAAACATCTTGAATTTGCTGCGACAAGATTGAAATTGTGTGTGAGGGTAAGCTGCTCTTACCTGTGTGGAATTGGAATCCTTCCAACTCTGTACTGATTCATTAAAATAGTTACAACCAATGTCACGAACGCAAACTCCACCAGTCTCAGCACAAACATTATGTACAGCACTGCATCATGGGTACTGTAATCTGAGAGAGGGGGCGAGAGGTAAAGAGAGAGATATTTTTTCAAGTTTAATTAGTGTGTAGCTGCTGTTAGGCTATGGAATGAGCTCCTTCATAATTTAACATCGCAGCACAAAAGGAACCACAGTCAACTAACAAATTTGGGAGTCTTAGAAAGCACAATAACACTGGAGAGAAAGCGTGCCTACACAAGATCAGCATTTGCTGTTTTTAACTAGCCACAATACCGATTCTATCGGTCTTTAAGCATTAATCAGATTATTGAATGGAATATTTACATCAATATGCCAGCACTGATTAGCATTCATTCTAAGGATAGTGAAGCTAGTGCTTCATTTGATTACAGTTTTTCAGTTGACATTGTGATCTGAAGCAAATTAGAGTTTATTTGACGAAACAGGGGCCAGTCACCCCCTTGAGCAATGTGGGGCTTAGGGCTTTGCTGAGGGAGACAACAGCTATACTGAGCTCAGTGGGTCTACACTGGGGTTTAGCCCATGCCTCTTCTGTGTCCAAGTGAAACACTGTAGCCGCTCACCCTGTGGCCCACACATCTGACTGGGGTGAAACACTGTTTTCTCCACACTGACGGGGTTTCTGGCCTCGCAGGTGAAGGTACGGTTGGATAGCTTGATCCCCAGTGTAAGAGACCGAGTGCTGAGATCTGGGTTACTTGTGTTGAGGAGGGTTTCTCCCTTAATGCTCCAGGACAGGCTGACCTCCATACCGTTCTCCACTGAGCACTTCAGCAAGCAGCTGCTGCCCCCTGCTGCTCTGGAGGACTCAATATGGGGCTTTGACACAACTTCTGTAAAAAATCTCACAGCTCAGCTTCACAGCCTCAGGACCACACCATATCGCTGAAACAGACAGCATCACTGACATGCACAGTACCAGTGACACAAAGAGCAATACTTTTGTACACAGCACCACTGTCACAGACTGCATCAGTTACACACAGCACCAAGCTCGTAGCCAACCTCGTGGAAGGCGGGGTTATTTTTAGCTCGCCGGGACGAATGTCCGGAGAGCTATTGTCGTACCCCCGGCGTCCGCGTCCGTCCGCGTGCAGAAAAACTTTAACCTTGCCCCCCGGCGAGCTTTGTTGTCTTTCTGACAACTCTTGTTTTAAAAAAAAATTGACCTTTTTGCAGCCACATGCACACATACACACACGCACACGCACACACACACACACACACACGTGAATGGAGTGGCGACACAGAGGTACACACATCACACACGGAGCACCAGATCGACTTTCAGAGTGGGCATCAAGACTGGAAAGGAAAGTCTTTATCAAAAATGTAAAATGTACTTGCATACTGTATGTGGCATAGACAGATTATGATATAACAGTCCCTGGCTTCTGGATGCACAAATGGCCCCGCCTGGTGCCCACCACACATATAGAAAACAACAACTAAGAAAACAACTATCTTAATCGGATTTACAGCATAAGAGCAGTTAAGCATCAAAACCAACAGCCCATTAAAATGAAATAACACGAGTGGCACAAACAGCATAACTGACGCACACAGCACCACTGAGACACACAACATTACTGATGCATGCAACAGCCCTGAAAAAAAATGACATGGGTTACACACAAGATCAGTGACAAAAAGGGTTATACACTCATTCAGCTCCACTAGCACATACTGTTTTAGTGATGCACACAACACCACTGACACACACAGCCACATGGACACGGAGTATCGCTGATACATCCTGAGCGACTGACACAGAAGATCACTTACATACACAGCAGCAATGACACACTATTACTGGCACACACAACAGCACTGACATGCAGCATTCCTGATATAAGTCATCACTGACTTATGCAGCACCAATATGACATATAACACCATAGACACGTCACTGATGCACACCACAACTGACACTCAGCACCACTGGCGCAGACAACATCACTAAATCACAACATTAGCAAAGCACACAGAGGGACAGAGCAGGAATGACACATGCAACATTACTGATTCACACCATCACTGGCGCAGCATCACTGAGACACACACCATCACTGATACAAATTAACTATGATATACACGACATTACTGATGTACAAAGCACCACTGACGCACAGATCATCGCTGAAATTAGCTCCTGAATACTGTTTGCAGCTACATAGAATAAACATTGATTTGTATATGACTGGGAAATGATCTGTCCGTAGACTGCACAATTATCCATCAATCTTTAAATTCATTTATTTATTGTTGAGCAGTATCTTTATGTACTGCACATTGCTTTCACCACTTGCGAACTTGAGTTTAGTTTGGCCATCGTCATTATTCATGATATGCCAAAGCATTTTGAAGAGAATACAGCTCATATAGAGGCAAAATGAATCAATCATATTGTACCAGTTAGAAAGTATTGTCTGATTCTCTTTAAAGCACAAAAAAATTGAAAATATATGTCCTGACTGGTGAGATAGAAGGTAGCTCCCGCAAAAGCATTTTTCATTTCGAGTAGATTTTTAAAACTTGAGGAAATTCGACCTCATCATCTCCTCCCTCCCAGCTGGGCAGCAGTTTTAAACAACTGTCTGATTCCTCCCAATGAAATAACGGCAAAATTAAACCATAACAATGTCCAAGTGGTTCATTAAAGTGTACCTATTATGGTTTTTCATTATTTCAATGTCGTAGTGTGAGTCATATCATTTTAATGTTTATTTTAAAGGTCTGTGTCAAAGTCACCTCCTGAAGAAGCGCTCTCTGCCACAAAACACATTGCTTGAGAGCTGACTGAAACGCCCCAATAGCTTCTGGCCATTTTTTTCATCAAATTCTTGATGTCACCATTTGAATTTTCGCACCAAGTTGATAGTTTGGCACACCATTGAATCAAGTGGGTTTCGCCCACAAGGCTACACCGGTATTTGTTTCTACAGCTCATTTGCACTCTGGAGCGGAAATCCAGTATGGTAAGGGGCGTGACACTTCCCAAAACACGCATGAACGGTGGACCAATCACGAGTGAGTGATCAAGTTGACCAATCACAGCACCCTGGGGTTTTTGGGAGGATGGGGCAGTACCTCAATAGAGTGTTTCACAGACTGGTACTGTAGAAATGGCCAGCATGAGAAAACTCAAGTGTTTTTTAACAATGACGCATTTAAACGTTTTTTTTTTTTTTTTTGTAGACTTCAAGAATACAAGAAAGACTAATGAAAAATCACATAATAGGGCCACTTTAAAAAGTTGAGCTTGGTTGCTGACAAGACAGGCAATTAGATTAAATCAAAATAGTGTACATTGTGCGTCTTTGTAAATGCTATCATAAATATTAAAAAAACTGTCAGGAATCTGTTGTTGGGGCTTATTTTCGCTTAACTGTGCTTTTGTCAGTTCGAAACGTCAATGACAACAGCATTTAAAGTTTTTGCCAGTAGGCTCTGCCACAGGCCCCCAGACCCCCAGTTATTTTCTCACTGCGGTACGCTTCACAGATAGTCATATTTACAACAAAAACAGGTGATATCAAAAGTTTGGAGAACCCTACACTGACACAAGCAGTATTGTTGACACACATACATCCAAATGCACTCTCTTCTTTGCACTTTCACATAAACAAAAACATCCTGTAAAAGAGCTCACTCTCTCTCTCACACACCCAGAAATACATACTACAATGTCTCATGAGCTCCAAAATTACTGGCACCTCTGACTGGTAATGCACAAACAATTAAAAAAAAAATTTCAGACAGGCCCACTTTGTCAAAACCCTGAATTATATTATCATTTGCAATGAATTTATTTGCAATATTTTAATTATTATTACACGTGAAAGCCATTGGCGGAGAGAACAGCAGCAAACCCCCTTAATGCAGAACAGAGCAGCATCAGTGATGCGTCGTCATTGAATAAGTCAGAAAAACATGTAAAGGAGGAGCTGGGGATGGAGGTGGGTTGCAAAATGAGCAGAGAAAGTGGCAATAGGAGGCTGGCAGTGCATCTTTAAACAGGGTGCCTTGTTTGAGATTTGTCTACTGAGTACGATCTGTACCATCAAGAATGAAGGCAGGCTTGCGAGCTTGGCGTGACTCCATGGCCTGTCTGAACTACCACTGTGCTCAATATGATTATGTAAATATTATAATTCTTGAGAAGCGGAATATACCAACATGTGTGAAATACTTTACTTTATTAATGTTTCAATGGGAACTACCTAAATCATAAAAAATCATTTAATACAAAATAAATTTAGACAAAATCAAGGTTTGATAATTGCTGGCACCCTTAATTTAGTATTGAGTGCAACCACCTCTGACAGGATAACAACATGAAGTCTTTTCCTCTAATTTTTGACAAGGTTCAGGCACACATTAGGGGGGATTTTGGACCATGCCTCTAAGTAGATCCTCTCAGGATCCTTCACATTCTTGAGTTTGCATTTCGAGGGCCGAGGATTAACTAGTTCTATCTAGCATTTTTTACTTTTTGAGAAAAATGAGTTTTTATATTTAGCTATTTGCTATTTTAAAACAATAAAAGGTACATATCTCATAACTTATTTGTAGCTAGGATATGATTCCTTGATTTTGAAACTAGTTAGTACTGAGACTATTGTAGGACAGATATCTCATTTTTGAGTAAAATGTCAGATAGAACTAGTTAATCCTCGGCCCTCGATTGATCAACTGCCCTCTTCAACTCAGCCCACAGGTTTTCAATTGGATTGAGGTCTAACGACTGAGATGGCCATTGCAGAACATCGACTTTGTTGTCACAGAACCATTTCTGTGTGGGTCTTGAGATATGCTTTGGGTCATTGTCTTGTTGGGAAGTCCACCTACAGGCAAGTTGCATCCATCTGGCAGAGGCAACCAGATTGCCAGCCAAAATATCCTGACACTTGGAGAAATTCACTTTGCTATTAATCTTAACCAGTGCCCCTGAACCTCTTGAATTAAAACGGCCCAAAAACATTACATCATATTTCATCGCGGATATGTGGTGCTTCTTTTTGAATGCATCTCATGCCAGTGCTGTAGCTGACTGAAACGTGCAACTTTAGTCTCATCTAACCAAAGCACCTTGTTCCAGTCATATTTTAAATGATGTATGGCAAACTCTAAGTGCTTGCTTTTGTTTTGTTTTGTTTTGCTTGCCTTCTGGTCAGAAAAGGCTTCCTTCTGGGGATCCTTCCAAAGAGCCTGTGGTTGTGGAGGTGGTGCCTGATGGTGCCGTTTGAAACCTGGTCACCCTAAGATGCCTTTAATCCTACAGTTCCTTTGCTGCGATTCTTAGGGATCTTGTTGCTTCACTCACCATCCTCATCAGTATCCTGGGGGCAAAATGCAGTTGCATCCTCTACCC
The DNA here is from genome assembly GCA_029721435.1 of Gymnothorax reevesii. Classification (NCBI taxonomy): domain Eukaryota; kingdom Metazoa; phylum Chordata; class Actinopteri; order Anguilliformes; family Muraenidae; genus Gymnothorax; species Gymnothorax reevesii. Next base: position 28,531,943 of record CM056589.1, read on the forward strand.
TGGAGGTTTTCAACAGTTCAGTATTTTTGAATTTTTCTAATGTAAATAATTACCCTAACAGTGCTCAGTGGCATATTTAATCATTTTTGAAACATCTTCTAGCCATTACTAGATTTATGAAGGTCTATGTCCATCTGCTTCTTTTGAACAAACAGTTGTTTAGTTTTCTTCATGGTCATGGATGACAAAGGAATATTGCAAGTGTGTTACCTCATTTTTGTGCCCTTGTGAAACAGAAAGTGATGTAATGGCTCAATATAGTTCCTTAACTCTTAGATGAAACTTAAATGAGTGGAATTAATACCTTTGTAATGACAGGTTAAGGTACAGTATAAAATGCACTGAAAAAATGGAAAATGTGGGACTGGTGTTATGAAACCGGTAAACACATGGAAAACACGGAGAGAGAACACGGACAAGGGGGGGGAGAGACACCATATGCCGGGAAACAGAATTTAATAAACTCAAAACTCGGGAAGGAAAGATAACCAAAGCATGCAGGCCAAAAGAAACACCGTGCACAAGCACTGAAAAGGAGAAAAACTCAGGAATAACTGGGGAACATGGAAACACTGGAGGGCAACACGGACTGGAGCACTTGGGAACACTAGAGGGTAACTCGGACTGGGGCACTCGGGAACAGTGGAGGGCAGCACGGACTGGGGCACTCGGGAACAGTAGAGGGCAGCACGGACTGGGGTGCTTGGGAACAGTAGAGGGTAACTCGGACTGGGGCACTCGGGAACAGTAGAGGGTAACTCAAACTGGGGCACTCGGGAACAGTAGAGGGTAACTCGGACTAGGGCACTCGGGAACAGTAGAGGGCAGCACAGACTGGGGCGCTCGGGAACAGTAGAGGGTAACTCGGACTGGGGAACTCGAGAACAGTATAGGGCAGCACGGACGGGGGCACTAGGGAACCATAGAGAATAACTCGGGAACACAGGAGGCTCGGGAAGGCGCAGCTGGCACAGATGGCAGACTCGGAAAGGCGCAGCTGGCGCAGATGGCAGACTTGGGAAGGCACAGCTGGCGCAGATAGCAGACTCGTGAAGGCACAGCTGGCGCAGATGGCAGACTCGGGAAGACACAGCTGGCAGGCGGCAGACTCGGGAAGGCACAGCTGGCGGATGGCAGACTCGGGAGGTACAGGGACACTCGGACACAGAGGGCTCGGGAGGCATAGGGACACTCGGATACAGAGGACTGGGGAGGCATAGGGACACTGGGATGCAGAGGACTCGGGAGGCACAGGGAAACTCGGACACAGAGGGCTCGGGAAGCGTCTGCCAGACTGCACAGGAACTGCTCTGGACGGCTGGCACAGAACTGGGAATGAAGTGAAGTGATGTGAAGAGAGTGCTGTGTGAAATTAAGTCAGATCAGCCCGGCTCTGCAGTGCCGGGGAATATATAGAGAGGGGCACGGACAGACACAGGTGCTGAAAATAATATAAATAACAAGAGGTGGAACACGAGGGAAACCTAATTTCATGAAACAGGAAAACACCAACATACGGACAAGGATCACAAGACTCTCCCATCGACGGGATAAATAAACTGGATAAGGACTTCTAAGTGCACAGAGTAGGAGGCAGAATAGAGATGAGAGAATTTGCAGAGTATCTGCAAGAAATGCAGCAACGGAGATTAAGCGAAAGCCGGAGGTGGAGACCAGAACTGGGCGAATGCAGAGAGGTCGTTAGTCAATTAGTAAGTGCAGCTGTACAATCCCGAGTGCTCGTTAGTACGTTAGTCTTATATACAATGTTAGTTTTGGTTAGTAAATTATAGAAAACAACAAGTCGACATGGTCTACAACATCCCCCGCCAATCGTGCGCTTCTCATTTTTGAACTCAATCAAGGCCTTTATGGTCTGAAGCTACACACCAAATTTGGTTACTGTATCTGTAGTAGTTTCTGAGTAAAGCTGTCCCCTTTATCTCGGACGGACGGACGGACGCACACACGGACGGACGGACGGAGGTCAAACCTATATCCCCCTCCCACTTCGTGTTGGCGGGGGATAATAAACTGTTAGTACGGCTTAGTAATGTAGAAAAGCAAGGGGAAGTAAGCAAACAAGATCGGAAGGAAGGCTGAAACCCAGAATCCATCAAATCACCCGAAATAGTGACACAGTCTATAAAGACTATAATGGGTAAGACGTGGACCGGAACAATATGAAAGAGATACGAAATGTGAAACACTAAAACATAAGACGAAAGGCTGACATCACAAAAATAATAAAACCTAAAATTGACTAACCAAAAACACGAAGACCCACAGAACACAACAACTGGATTCAGATGCAAATATGAAGCTGATTTTATTACAGCTTTTCTGTATTACAGAAAATGCAGAAAAAGACATGCAAAACAAACAGGACATGATGTTCCAAAATATTTACAAAAAGGCGTTTTGCTTAAATAATCACCACAGCCCTTAATAAATGATGTAGTTTTAGAAATACGCGCATGAACGGTACAATGTCTGTGACAGACTAAAAAATAACAACAGGATTATGAGACTTTGCACTAAGTGCAAATAAATGGAATCAATGAGAAAATGGTCATGAGCGACATGTGCTGATGACCGGATAAATGTGGAATGTGGGCTGGGTCTTAATAGACTGGTGATCAGGAACGCTGGGGGCATGGTGTTACAACATGGTTTCATTCTGGTAGTTGTTATTTACAACGAATGTCAAGGGTGCCATTCATTGTGAAACCTTCATTTGGAGGAAATAGATTTTCGTTTCGTTTTTCATTTTCTTTGGTCCCATTGGAGCATTAATATTGTACAGTATTTCTCACGTGCTATTTAGAGCTTCTCTATAAATACTTTTTTTTAAACATTTTTTTTTGTTTTGTGTTGTTTGTGCTTTTCCAATCAGGGGTGCCAGTAATTTTTGAGCCCACTGTGCAGGCATATGCATCCACAATCTCTCTCATGCACACACTTAGGCTCTTTCACTCCTAAACACACAGAAACACACAGCATCAATAACTTGAAGAACCAGTGACACACAGCATTACTGATACATGGTCGTACCCCCCATTGTTACTCTTAATTCCTTATGTTAACAATTGACGGCAACACATGCAATGTTTGTAATCTGACTGTAGAGTCTAAGCGCAACTGAATCAAAATAACAATAAGATGGTCTAGCAGTTGGTTAAAATACAAATACTCTTAAGCGAAAAAAAACATCACAGTTTCTCACCATAGCAATACTTTTCAAGTATGACTTCGACAGTACTATTTCGTGCTGGGTTTGCAGCCATGCAGATATAGGGGGCGCTGTCCTCCTCTATCTCCAGAATGAGGGAGAGAGGGGAGCTAAGATTTGTGCTGTTGGTGTAGCTCAGTATCTGACCCTCTCTGCGCCAGGACAGGGTGACCTCTTTCCCGTTCTCCACAGAGCACAGCACACTGCAGTCCGGGTTCACCCTGTTCTCGCTCCGCACCTGAGGCGTGCCCACTGGAGCTGCATGGACATACACACTCACACAATCAAACAGACAAATGGACACATACGGATAAACTCACAATACACACACACACACACACCCACGCACGCACAAGGACACTTAGAAATGGACAGAGAGACACACACACATGGATAAACACACAATACACACACATGCTAACAAACGTGCATATGCAAACTCATTAAAACATGCAGAAACACACACACACACAAATTAGCATAAATACACACAAATAAACACACACACACACACGAAAAAACACACTCACAAACAAATGTAAATACAAGCATAGATAAATACACAATCCCTGTACACAAGCACTTATCCATACGAATACACGAACACACACACACTCACAAACATACACAGAAACACACACATACACGTTCCTCTTAGGATAGGTTTGACCATTTAGTGCCTGGTATCAAATGTGGAGCACTGAAGAACACAAAGGACTCATCTCAGAGAACTGAGGTTTATTTCACAATGGCCAAAGGGCTGGTACTGGTGTTGAAATCAAACTCTACAGTCTGGCTTGGTGTGGTGTAATAAAATAGACCCTCAATGTTACATCCAATAGTCCATAGAGACAAGGGGCAGGTTGGGGATGATTGGTTTTCGGTAACACTTTACTTGAAGGTATTGCCACAGTGACGTGACACTGTCATAACTGTTACATGACACAGTCATGAACATGTCATAAACATTATGTCAATGTCATAAACAATTATGACTCAAGACAACTCAAACAATGTCAGCTTCTCAATACAATAACTGAATGAAACTTAAAGACAATAGTCATTAACGTTAATGATATTGACAAGATGTTTCTGACACATTCACGACTGTGTCATGTAACATTTATGAGAGTGTCATGTCACTCTTATGACAATACCTTCAAGTAAAGTGTTACCTGGTTTTCTCTCTCTAAGCTTGTTTGAGTTATTGCTAATGAATTTCGATAACACTTTACTTGACGGATGCATTTAGGGCTGTGCGATATGACCTAAAACTCATATCCCGATATAGGTTACCTTACATCCCGATAACGATATACATCACGATATAGCACAATTTCTGTAATTTTCATGAATAAATAGTTTCTACAAAATCACCACATGGAAAGGGCTATTTCTTATTGCATTTAGAATTAGGTACCTGACAAATAAAAAGTACTAATCATATTTTATAATTTTTCTCCTTTCATTTGTAACCTTCATGCAAATTTTCAATTCATCAGTGAACAAATCCACAATACGACTGTAAAAGAGAAGTGTAATGATGGAAGGAGTCTATTGGCAATCTGTACATGCTTCCTGATGCTGGCACATTTTTTCCCAGGCAACAATGGTGCCCTGAGTGCACCATATGGAGCGACACTCAGAAAATTACTTTTCTGTCAAAACTTGGCCACAGCTACACCGCAGGTGTGTGCGGCTCCTGCAGAGACTCTCTGCACCTCTCCAAAACCAGAGCAGCATGTAGGGAGATGCAAGGCCGTTTAGGTTCGCTAGACTTTGTTGTGCGACCTCCGTGTTTCGTGCCAGTGGATGAAGACAACATGATGCTGGTCTACGTATCTACTGCGATGTTGCTAGCCCATCCCCAAATTCTGCATACTGCAAGTAGTCACTAAATTTACGGTGAGAAATAAATCAAAACATTGCTTTGGAGTAAGCGTTTTGTTTTAGAGAATGGTGTCGTGACCTCTTCTATTATCTGAGCTTCATTAGCACGGATAATAAAATGACGCTGCCGTCTTGTTGTAGTGGTTGGTGAAGTGCGACTCTCAGAACAAACCATGTCGACCACTACAGCATAGCTGCCGCACTTCCTCACAGGATTGAACTTAGTGATAGTCCACCCAAAAACTATAATTTGTATATCAATGACTCGCCATTAGATGTCTCGAAAGGACAAAGTTGTTTTTCACCTGGCCCAACTTTATGGCCACTGGAGAGTTTTGAAAAATCATACTGATTCCTTTTCTCTGGAAGCAAATAGGGTCACCCAGTATCAACGGCAAAACTCCACAAATCGTCTGTTGACAAACTTTCAAACCGTCATTGAACACATCGTCCAGTATAATCCAAGTCTGCTTTGTCCACTCTGTTATGGCCCCAATTTGTTATGACATTAACAAACAGCAAAGGACGACAGACAAAAAATTTTAAACTTAAACACATTTAATAAAGAAACACTTTAACTAATCTACTATCTACTCTAATGACCAAGATTGATTATATACAAAAACAGAAATATTTACAGTCTCTTTGGTGGGTTGCTTGGTGAGGAAAATGCTCTAACACAGGCAAAAATTGACTAAAAGCTTCACAGGTCTTGAACAGAATGACAGGTCTGGTCACATGTATCCTTCTCCTTGCAATTTCTCCTACTACTTTACTGTCTCACTTCTTCTCCTTATATACTCTTTTGCCGACCCCACCCACATTTAGACCTCTTTTTTTTAATTTTCTGGGACTTGCCTCAGACATGCCCGGAACATGTCCAAACCTAGCTCCAGTCTGGGCTCAACAAAAAAAAGGGAAATACTGCCATCTAGTGGCCTCTATTCACATCACAACTCGTATCCTCAGAACTCCAGAAACGCAGTTATTTTTTTGAGAAAAAATAAAATGTTACACTTACGCTTCAAGCAATCTGGCGCATTCAACAGAGGTTCCGCCTCCTTGCTTGTTCCCAGAGACTAATAAAGTTTTTGAAACATGTATTTTCCCTTCTCTCAAAAACTTTATAAGTCTCTGGGAATGAGCCACGAGGCAGGACTTCCACTGAATGCGCTAGATTGCTTGAGCGTGTGGTGTTTTATAATTTTTAGCGATAAATATCCGCATTTGTTCATGTTACGTCCACAGCTCTTAAAGGGATTAAAAGGAGGTAACATAAAACCAGATGTATAGGTTTTACAGAGGTTTTTAATAAAACAAAAAGGATTTACACATACATACACTCAACAAAAATATAAATGCAACACTTTTGTTTTTGCTCCCATTTGTCATGAGATGGACTCAAAGATCTAAAATTCATTCCATACACAATATTACCATTTCTCTCAAACATTGTTCACAAATTTGTCTAAATGTGTGATAGTGAGCACTTTTGCTTTGCTGAGACAATCCATCCCACCTCACAGGTGTGCCACATCAAGATGCTCATCAGACGCCATGATTAGTGCACAGGTGTACCTTAGACTGTCCACAATAAAAGGCCACCCTGAAATGTGCAGTTTTTGCTTTATTGGGGGTCTGGGGACTCAGAACCAGTCAGTATCTGGTGTGACCACCATTTGCCTCATGCAGTGCAACACATCTTCTTTGCATAGAGTTTATCAGATTGTCAATTGTGGCCTGTGTAATGTTGGTCCACTCCTCTTCAATGGCTGTGCGAAGTTGTTGGATATTAGTGGGAACTGGTACGCGCTGTCGTATACGCCGGTCAAACACATCCCAAAAATGCTCAATGGGTGACATGTCCGGTGAGTATGCTGGCCATGCAAGAACTGGGACATTTTCAGCTTCCAAGAATTGTGTACAGATCCTTGCAACATGGGGCCATGCATTATCTTGCTGAAACACGAGGTGATGTTCATGGATGTATGGCACAACAATGGGCCTCAGGATCTCATCAAGGTATCACTGTGCATTCAAAATGCCATCAATAAAATGCACCTGTGTTCTTCGTCCATAACAGATGCCTGCCCATACCATAACCCCACCACCACCATGGGCCACTCAATCCACAACATTGACATCAGCAAAGCGCTCACCCACACGACGCCACACATGCTGTCTGCCATCTGCCCTGAACAATGTAAACCGAGATTCATCCGTGAAGAGAACACCTCTCCAACGTGCCAGACGCCATCGAATGTGAGCATTTGCCCACTCAAGTCAGTTACAGCGACGATCTGGAGTCAGGTTAAGACCCCGATGAGGACGACGAGCATGCAATTGAGCTTCCCTGAGACGGTTTCTGACAGTTTGTGCAGAAATTCTTTGGTTATGCAAACCAATTGTTTCAGCAGCTGTCTGAGTAGCTGGTCTCAGACGATCTTGGAGGTGAACCTGCTGGATGTGGAGGTCCTGGGCTGGTGTGGTTACACGTGGTCTGCGGTTGTGAGGCCGGTTGGATGTACTGCCATATTCTCTGAAACGCCTTTGGAGACGGCTTATGGTGGAGAAATGAACATTCAATGCCCGAGCAACAGATCTGGTTGACATTCCTGCTGTCAGCATGCCAATTGCACGCTCCCTCAATGCTTGCGCCATCTGTGGCATTTTGCTGTGAGACAAAACTGCACATTTCAGAGTGGCCTTTTATTGTGGGCAGTATAAGGTACACCTGTGCACTAATCATGGTGTCTGATGAGCATCTTGATGTGGCACACCTGTGAGGTGGGATGGATTGTCTCAGCAAAGCAAAAGTGCTCACTATCACACTTTAGACAGATTTGTGAACAATGTTTGAGAGAAATGGTAATATTGTGTACCTGGAATGAATTTTAGATCTTTGAGTCCATCTCATGACAAATGGGAGCAAAAACAAAAGTGTTGCGTTTATATTTTTGTTGAGTGTATGAATAACTGTTCCAAAATCATCGACAATGAATAAAGCCAAACCGAACTATTTGCAAAGTTCAGTTCAGATCTGAACAATATACGGGAACAATACAATCGGAAGCAACAGTTTCTAAGTTTTATCAAGCCGAGTCAGACGCGAACACAATCAAAAGCAGCAATTTCTAAGTTTTATCGAGCCGAGTTAGACGGGAACAACATATTCAAAAGCAGCAATTTCTAAGTTTTACCAAGCCGAGTCAGACAAGAACAACACAATCAAAAGCAGGAATTTCTAAGTTTTATCAAGCCGAGCCAGACGAAGTTCGGGCGACAGTCCACTTCAGGAAACAGCCGCCCGCGAATGACGCTCTCTGCAGCCTTTTAAAGGAGTTGCCATTTTCTTGTCGGTTGCTGATTGGAAGACAACCGAACACTCCCATAAGCAGTCGCCCCAATCCTCCACCTCCACCTGGCAATCTGAGGGGAGACAGTCACAGGCATAGATATATATAAACACTAGATGGATCAAGCGCGCTGCGAGCCAATGTGAAGTAACGTCGTCACAGGGCAACCATCTTGGGACAGGGCTGCTCTATCACTCATAACATTACAGCCAATGGAGCACGGACTTTGAAATAACTGTAGATTGCTCAACTCTTCCAAATTCTCAACCGATTTTCAAACAAAAGCTTGGTTTGTCAGGTAAACATCAGAGATGTAATCATTTAACTGCATACTTAAGAATAATTAAAACCATTGAATTTGATATAAAAGGTACATTACGTTAATAAGGTGTGTAATAATCCTATCCGTTTGTAAATCCGTCAAGAATTCAGCGAGTTACGAGTATTTCAGTGAGTAAATCATGCACCTTACCGCCGACTACAGCACAGCGCACCAGAGCAGTCCCCTGTCCTAAGATGGCCGACCAGTGACGACGCTGCCAACTCCGCCTTGAGCCATCTAGTGTTTATATATATCTATGGTCACAGGCACACTGAAACACCCACTCGGCATCAGCCGTAACAGTTAGGCAGTCAGTTAATGTTGCCTATGCTCATCAACTCCCATAATAAATTACCGGAAACAAATTGATTTGTAACACAACGATAGAAACGATGGAGCCAAACATGGAACAATAGACACTTTTTTACCGTGGCATGAAATATATATCGTCATATCGCACAGCCCTAGGTGCATTCATAACACATTTATAGCAGCTGTCATGAATTGTTCATAAGGCATTCATGAGGGTTTCATAAGACATTATTCAACCTTCATACTCATCCTTTCATAAACGTGGAACACAAAATGGCGATCACTTGTCAAAATAAAAGTCTAACGGTCTCAAGGCAGAATTGCCGTGTTTGTTGTAAACCTGTTAGGCCTACCTGATCATGTCACATGCAAAGGGTAAGTCCAGTGCCAAAGAGACAGAAGGTGGGCAAGTAGCCTATGTAATTTTTATTCCAAATCAACTCATGGTCCATGCACAGCTTGGTCAGGTGAGCGAACATGAGAGGACGCTAGATGCGAAACTCTTTGTTCGCTCTGAATAATAAAATGTGAAGTCAATGAACAGTGTTGCGGTAGTGTTCTTACGGACTAAATAGTTTTTACATTCCATAAAATGTTTAATGTTTTCAGCGGCGCTGGAACGAGTTTGAAAGTGGGGGTGCAAAAAAAAAAAAGGAGAAGAACATGGTTTCGGGCTGGGTTCCCCCGAGATCATTTAGAAAATTGCGGAGGCCAATTAGCATTCACGTGCATTTTCATGCGGGATACTATAAGATAATAAAAAAAGTCACCTAAAAAAACTCATTTTATGTGTGCATTGGTTGTTAGGTGCTAGTGAGTTCGGGTTGGTTTCATTCAAGCTCCTGATTGGACTGCATGTAGCATCTTTTTGCGCACAGACTGATTTCATCTACAAGTTCTGAACTACGGCCTGGCAAAATAAACTGTGCTTGATATTGACAAAGACACGCAATCATAACCTGAATTTCCTTTCAAGGACTAGGTAGTCTATACCAGTGGTCTTCAACGTCGTTCCTGGGGACCCACTGCGTATGCTGGTTTTTGTTCCAACCACAAGATTTTAGCAAGCTGTTAATTTGTCTTAAGTGCATTTAATGTTTAGAGAAGTTATTTGCCCTCAAACTCAAAAGTTAATAGAAATGTCTATGTTTGCCATGAAGAATTAAAAAAAAATTTGTGATATATTGGAAATAACAGCATAAAATGAGAGAAATCAATGTAACAAATCGAAGTAAAGATGTAAATGGCTCCTAATTGATGAAAACTGGCACATCGTGACAAATTTATTTGACAAGCAAATGGTAAAGAGTCAAACCAGCTTTGTGTTATGTTAATCTAATTAAGTTCACCTGTAGTTTACTAAAAGAAAATTGAAACAGTTGTGTCAGCAGCCTGATTCGGGGTTTACTGATTTCCTCAGTGTCTAATCTGTTTGAAATGTTACATTACTTGACATTTCTTGCAGTATGGAAATAAACACACTATCTTCTGGGGTATTTTATTCTTTTATTAATTTATTAATTTCTTTTATTTTTTTCTTCTTTAAGACAAACAGCTTGTTAAAATCCTGCCATTACAATTGTGGTTGCAACAAAAGCCAGCATACGCAGTGGGCAGGGGCGGAGCTAGGCTCTCACCCCAGAGGGAGCGAAGCATTACAAGGGGCCCCTCAGATTTTCATGCACAGTCAAGTGTAAAATAACAGATAGGTCTGCATCATATTCTATCCTAACCAACACAAATCGTCACTTATTGAGCCAAGCAAACTTACGTTTCAGATAAAATACAGAGAAGCCACTTTGTCAATCAAATTGCTCAGAGGGAGAGGAGAAAAAAAAAAAAAAAAAAGCTGCCAGAGCTTTGGCAGCAAAAGCATATAGGGTATGGTTGCCAGGCGTCCTTTCACGAGAATAGTCATTTTCATTTATTCCGAGCCTTCAGCCAGGTAAAAGTGAGAGTTACTACACGAGTTTCATTAATTTGATTTGTCGGCAAAGCTGGATCGTTCCCATTTTTTGTCACTAGCCGGTCGAGCTTGTGAGAGAAAAAAGTCACTAGCCCTCAGAAGATTGAACAAGCCCTACTGAAAAAGACTGGAATATCATTAATTGCACACGTACAAATGTGATTAAAACACTTTATACAGATCAAAAACAAGTTTAAATAAATAAAAAACGCAAACAGTTTAAATGAAGCAAATTATTTCATGTCTTGAGTTCGTTCACTGCCCGGCCAAAAAAGTCACCTCTTGGATTTCACTACACAAAAAGGGTAAGAGCCTTCCATTGGATAATTACTGCGGTGATTAATATGTTTCAGCTGGGTTTTTTAACCCTAACTGATGCAGTTAGTAGCTTCTCATTTTTAAGCAACAATGTCAGACCATATCCTGTGGCCATAGAAATGGTGTTGTTGGACTGTTTCAGAAGGGTCAAACTACTGGCCTGCATGAGGTAAAGAAAACAGATTTTTGAAACTACTGAAATTAAGTTAAGAACTGCGATTAAGAGCTGTAAATTCAGATTTAGTTAAGATGTGTAAATATCGAAGCTTACTACCCTGCCATGACAACGACCACAAGCTTACACATCAGCAAAAAAAAAGAAAGAAAGAAAAAGAAGAAACGTTACATTACAACAAAGAGTGAGATAACGACGTTGATCTTTAGGCATGGGCAATCTGACAAGGAGGTCGTGATCCCATGGGGTGGCTTTCGGGGGAGACCCATTTTCTGGTGCGAACCATAACAAAACCATGTCACCTGCACATGCATAAATACAAGTGTGTGGCAGCGCGGTCAGTAACAGGGTTACTGCGAAAAACATCGGACGAATACCACTGCTAGGAGTTAGTACTGCCAGTAATATTTGGGTTACTGCGAAAAAATTTTTTCGTAGAGGCCAAAGCGAATGTCAAATTTATGGGAAGAAAACGAAATTGGCAATTACCTTGGAAAGAATACAGCGATAACTGGGTCAGTCCGAAAACTTGCATTTCTGTGCAATTACCTCACGAGTCCAATATCTGACATAAAGGTGACAAAGACAGGACATCGGTGACTTGAAAAAGCAGCGATGAGAAAGACGAAAGCTGCAATATTTAACGATATTTAAATATATTTAAAACAATAACTGCACACTAACTGCTTTATTTCTGCCGAAGATCTCAAATATACAACAATCGACTCTGCACTAAAAGAAAGGTCACTTATAGGCCTACTCACCCTCTTGAATGGCATTCCTCAAACCTTGCGCTGAGCAAAATCCTCGTCTTGTCTTGAAATTAATACAATAGTCGTGGACGGTACCATTATTTAGGTCAAACTTCAGCTTATCTTGATTTGGCAGCATTGCTGCTTGAGGAAGGGTCGTCCGTGGTGCGGCAACTGCTTGAAGCCAAATGAACTTAGTACTGGTAGCTTTGCTACACCCTCCTCCAGTTCTTTCTTTTCTTTTTGACTACTGCTTTCATGTTTGAATGGAATTACTGCTCCCAAGTTTGGAAATTTGATGATTTTCAGATTTTGCGCTTGAACTCAGACTTTACAGACATTAATGTGGTCACATGATCAAATAAAATACAGATTTGACATTGGACAACACAGTACCCTCCAGGCTTCTTGACTATTTGCATATCAGTATGAAAGAAAAACCTCAAATAAAATAAGAAAATAGTTGATTTCAGTAATAGTCTTGAAAACGTCAGAATATTAAGCATGAAAACTATATGAAGCTATGAATAATTAATAAAAAAAAAACACACACACGATAGTGACTAGATTACCGACATGGGGGTTTATATATAAAACGTCAGACGGCATACTCCATGCTATCTGGGGAGTACATGTCTTAACGGCAAGTCTTACGACTGTTCCAATTGTTTTTTTCTGTTTGACGTAATGAGAATATACCTCAGCGAGGCAGCTGCTGGGCCCCCACTGACCGTGGGCCCTGGGGCGGCCGCCCCTTTGGCCCCCGCGGTAGCTCGGCTTATGGCAGTGGGTCCCCAGGAACGACGTTGAAGACCACTGGCCTATACAATAATAATAACTAGGATAGTCGCTGACAACACTAACAGTCTCCAAGACGCGCCACCTTACGCCCTTACGTTAAGAACATGACTGTCATTTGCGTACATTCTGCAATGGAAGAATAAATAGTGAAATATTATTTATGTATGGTAGAAGAAAGTTTAGCCTTATTTTCAGGAAGGCACTGTTAAAGCAAAATTGATGTGAGATCAGGTCGACACCAGAAGCGAGGTGAAGGGGAATGAGGAGTTTAATAAAACAAAAGCAAACAGGCACGAGGGCCAACAAAAAACTCGGCCCAAAGGGTTGCAAAATACAAACTAAGGTGAGCTTCACAGAGCTAGAAACTAAAGACCAAAAACGACAAAAACAAAAGCCACTGGAAACTCCAGGGAGATAACCATGAACAGAAATAATACTAATGATGTCAATAACAAGACTTGGCTTGGAAAACACAACGCTATATACAAGAAAACAAGAACTATGAAAAGCATGGGACTTGAGCAGAAACTTGGCAACAAAACTTGCAAAGATGAACAAGAACATGAGACACTGTCTGCCAGCCAACTTCCACCGCATCCAGATAAAGGGTAAGAAATCAGGACATGAGGGGAAACACCTGGAGAAGGAGAAACAAGAGGCATGGCAAGATCATTGGACATGGACAAAGATTGGTTGACAAGACTTGCTTATTAAGAGAATGAGCGTGCTCAGCTTAAGTACCAATTAAGTATGCAGTTTGGAAGGAAGCATGAGTGTTAAGAACAGAAAAGCACAGCAAGATCTTGAAATAGCAAAGGAAGAATCATGACAAACTCCCTGTCTAAATTAGTAATATTAGTAATGTGCCTATCTAAGAATTACACCACCCAGTGAATGTTAGTAAATGTTAGTAACTTAAAAACAGTTAATTGTCAATTAATTTTAGACAGCCCCGAATCCAGCACAGAAGGAAGAGGGAAATATCAAAGCCAACCAGAGCTCTGAAATGTGACAAGCGGTGGAGTGGCTTGGCAGACCTGGCAAAAACAAAAACATGGACAATAAACATGAATTATGAAATGAGTAATCCTAACACAAGAAACTGTTAAAACTGTGACATGAACTATGAAACTATGAACTATGAAATCCTGATACATGAAACTGTTAAGACCATAAATGCTGTCCTGGCCAAAGGCCAGGACCCCAGAACACAACAAAAATAATGTCGCATTTTCACTGTTTTCACTTGAATGAGACTGAAAATATAAAACTGGGCTCTTTCGTTCATTGTGTTAGGTAGCATTCTTTCATCCCCAAAAAGTTAATTTAATTTGGGCCAACGGTTACCCCAAAAGAGTCCACACAAAATCTATCACTTTTCACTTTTTTCACTTGACTGAGAGTGAAAATGCAAAATCGGGCCTCGTGATTCACGAGTTTAGGTAGCAATCTATCATCCCTGAAATTTAATTTGATCCAATGATTACCTCAGAATGCTATTGACACTTGAAGTTGTTTGATGCCTTTTCACTTTTTTCACTTGACTGAAAGTGAAAATGTAAATTAGGGCCTCATGATTCATATACACATTCACAGTTACATTCACACATTCATAGTTACATAACAGTCATCATCCCTGACAATTTCGGTCAATTTGGTCCAATGGTTACCACAGAGTAGTCAACAAGTCAGTGAGTAATGATCCTTTAAAGCAGGGGTGTCCAATCTAATCCAGAAAGGGCCGGTGTGGGTGCTGGTTTTTGTTAGAGCCCAGCACTAACACACTTGATTCTACCCAGCAGGGTCCTGATTGAACCACCTGATTAGTTAATTAGTGGATTCAGGTGCTGTAGCACTGCTGGCTAGAACAAAAACCAGCACCCACACCGGCCCTTCATGGACAAGTTTGGACACCCCTGCTTTAAAGTAACAATGACATGTAAAGCAATTTTTGTCCAAATTTGAGACCCCAACTTTATATTTCTACATTTTATGGCTTAAATATTAACAAATTGATAGTAGGGTATACCACAGGACATGTAGTGCTTGCATTTGCGCATCTGTAGATGTAAACAATACCTCAATAGGATCATTGGTTAATGAGTCATGATCCTCCAAAGTTCCCTCAAAACTGAGATTTTCGGTTTTAGTGGTTCTTCAAACAGATCTCAGAGCAAAACCACGTGACTCATGATTTTTCAAGTAATTTTCCTAAATTCATATATGTATCTTCTTCAAAATGAGCTATGAAACACACAGTTATCTTTATCGGTTGTTGCAGTAGAATATTGCCAACACAACCACCCTCAGAAAACCTAAAAATGGCAAAATTTCAAAGATTTAAATTTATACTCAATTTACAGCTAAACTATTCACATTTATATAATAAAGTCTATCCGAGAAATTGTAGATCTATATATTAGGAACATTTTGATACCATTAAACATGAAATATCATGTTATGTTACTGAGCTACAAGCATTGGAATATGACACCAGAAATTTCACTTTCCGAAAAGAGCCATTTTCAAAGGAAGATAATTTAATTTCTAAGATGAAATTGGAAAAATGCCATGATAACTTTGTAGAGAATTCTATCTGCTTTCATTTAAGCTATTACACATATTTGTCACTACAGCCGTTAGTGAGAAGAAGATTTTTAAAGAGGACCTCCGTCAAATTTTTAAAATGTCGAAAGATTTTCAGTTTTTTCGGAATAGCGAAAAATCTAGTCAGGCACTCAGAAACCGCTATGGGTGCAATCGATGGGGAATGATATCCTCTACATTTTGGTGAAAGTTTTGTGAAATTATCTTGAATAGTTTTCGAGCTTTTGAGATTTAAAGATTTTTACGTTTTGAGTCAACCCCCTTGACGCAGAGTGAAAATGAAATTTTTTTAGGTGACGTGCCGACATCTCATTATGCTCCATCATCCCTGAAAATTTAATAAAAATCGACCCAGTAGTTACTTCAAACGAAAGCGCACAAAAAAAGTACAAATTATAAGAATAAAAACAGGACGATAACAATAGGTCTCCACGACCTTCGTCTTGGAGACCTAAATAATAGGCTTAATAACAATCATCATCATCTCCGTTTTCTGTCCAGTGCAGCCAATAAGGTCATTCCCATTCTCAATGCAGTGCCAAGACGCACCCGCATATTTTGGCCTGCAAATAACTGACAGATAATAATTTCATTGCATTTTAGAAGAGCCCTATAACATTGAAATGATCAAAAACATCGAAACAATCTTGTGCTCCACCACGTCCTCAAACAGCAATAGAGAGATCTACTTCAAGGTTGCTCATAAATAGAGGAAGGTTTGGCGTATGGGCAACGCTCATGAACTCTTGACTTCAACTTCGTGAATAATAAATTAAGGATTCAAATTCAATCTGTACATGATGCAGCCCACCAGGCTCTGAAATTACGTCATACTGCCAGAATCATTTCTATTGGAAAAGAAATAAAAAAATCACAAGGCGAGACAACGATTGAGTTAGGCTAACAAGCGAACAGTTTAATAATTTTAAGTTTAACAGTGGCATAGCGACTGTTAAACTGTTTAACACAGGCACAGCAAACCTAGAAACTAATCAAATCTGGAACATGGACTGAAATAAATACAATTTTCCGGGTTTTACTTTGTGCAAAAGCCAGGCTTACTCACTTAGCCAGCATAGCGGAATACCTCCCAACCTGCCCCAACATCCCAACTTGCATAAAACATAGTCACAATGTTACTGTAAAGTTGTAGCTATATTATACCATAGGAAAAAAAATCATTACAGTTACATTGTGAGAGATGTTTCCGTTTGTTGGGACGTCCCAAGACAGCCTGTCATAAATGCAGCATTGCCACGCAGGAGATACTAACCGTACACATACAGCCTGAATGTTGTTCTTCTGGTATCTTTACCATCGTTGTTCTGCACTGTGTAATTTCCACGGTCCTCCAGCTTCACCTCAGAGAGGATGAAAATCCCAGAGCTTCGGTCCCACTGCAGTCTGCCGCTGTAATTGTCATCGGTGATGTTGGGCTGGCTGTTTATCAACTTAGCGATCTCATTGTCATCTTTTGAAAAAAATGCCGTCTTTTTCACCACCTCTGGGAAATGGACACGATCACCCAGAATGCACCTCAGTGCTTCAGACTGAACAAAAGATGTATAGAAACCTGGGAAGAGGGAGAAAGAGAGTGAGAGAGGGGATGATAAGAGAGAGTTCTGACTTTGAACGACATTGAGACATGATGCATGGTGACTGTATTTCAGGTATCATACAGGAGAACAATTTACTGTGTTAGGACACAATTTTGCGCCATCTATCACAAAATGAAGCGATAATTGTCTTCATGAGAGGGATTTTTGCATTTTGAAACTTAACACAGGTGAAAATAAAGAAAATGAAGACATTTTAAGAAAAAAAAATTATTTAACCAAATCATAGAATTAGTGAGCAGGCATGAATAATGATGGGAACCATCTCAAAGATTCATAATTTTTTATTTTTTTTTGATGCATTCATATTCTCAAATTTTACCTAATTCAATCAATTTTTTATGGTCATTTTAAGACGAGTCTTGGTTACAGTATGTTGTCAAAAAATGAAAAATAACTGCAATTGTCCTCCATCAGTAACAGTTTTTGCCTCACAAGGATCAGCGTTGGCGCATTTTATGATAGTGCAAGCGCACCAATGATACAACAGGTTCTTATGCATGTAATGAACATGCTGCATACAGACACAGCATTAGCTACAATTTTAGCACTAGATTCTTCACGTCATTCATTAAAATACAAGATTTTTTTTTTTCATTTATCTGCAATGAATTGATTGAGACAGATTTGGAGGTGGGAATGGACTTCCTCACAGGAAGTGGGGAAGTGCACACAGGAAGACGCCAAGATTTTGCAGCTCCCCTGGAAAAAGCAGAATTAAAAACATTGATATTACAACACTCAGAGTTCTGTCTGAGATTGAATGGTCTTCACAGCTTTCATGATGCACACTTAATTTAGAAAAACTATAATTCATGATTAAATTTCCCCCTAGTCAGATAAAAATGTCTCACAGCAAAAGGATTACCGTGCCTATCCTACTATAACAAGTATATAAAGGTATAAGGCAGCCCTACCTGCATTATAACAGATGAATAACACAGTGATAGAGTCATACCTGCAGTCCACCAGGTACATAACAGAAAAATGGCTGTTCTCATGGTGCCTTGGAGCAGGAGTTTCACTGGTCGCAATGTCTATTGCCTGGACTTCCTGTATCCGAGAACCAAAAACCTTTCAGACTCCACCTCACCTCACCACAAACACACAGACACAAGAGCGCTCTCTCTCTCACACTCACACACACAAGTGCAATGCAAGCAGACATGGACACACAAACACACAAACACAATCTCTTGCTCTCTCACACATACAGAAACACACACATTCTCACACGAATGCAAGCAGATATGGACACGCACAAGCACACAAACACACACACATACACAATTATTCTAAAAACATTTTGTGCCAAAATATTATCCTAAATTTTGCAAGGATTGGTTGTGTCGCTCAAATGTTCTTCAGCGGGCTGTTCAAGAGGTATAGATCAGAGACTCGAAAAACTGCCTCCCTGTCAGTTTTCATCCAAGCCTGTGGCACTACACTGGACATAACTTTATCATCACTATGTAGATTACTTCTACAAAGCCAAAACAGAGCGATTTCATCTAACCAGAAATTCAAAAAGTAATAAATAAATGTTTAAATAAAATGCAGTGAGGTAGAATAATACTAATGCAATATACAGTATATACACGAGCTATGAGGCAGGTTGGCAGTACTAAAAAGTAGATGTGATATGTCCAAGATGGAGGTTTGCGCATGCTTTTTTTTTTTTTTTCAATTTGCGTTTGAGTGGGCCTGTGTTTATGTGCGTGAATGTGTTTGTGAACTTGTTTGTACTGCGCGCAAATACGATTCTCAGGCGGAATTGAAGTTCTTGTGCACAGAGCTTAATCAGTTTCACATGGGTTACGTACGGTGGATTTCAACTCTCGTAACATGAAAATCAGTTTTGACCCGAACGCTTTTCTTTACTCAGGAATTGAAAGAAATAGAATTGCACAAAGGTGTTTCAAATGGTCTCATTTCATTTAAAATATTTGACTGATCGTGAAACACAAGCATTGGGGCAGTCATTACACATAGCAGGGTCACGGTCGCGGGAGGAAGCTGTTTCTGAATGGCGACTGCAGTGTTTTGCGGATGTTAGAGGAATGAGTCGTCCATGGCAACTGCAGTGTTTCATGTATGTCAGAGGAGTTAGTCATCCATGGCAACTGCAGTGTTTTGCAGATGTTAGAGGAGTGAGCTGTCCAGGTTGACTGCAGCTTTTCACGGATGTGAGAGGATTAAGTCGTTCATGGCTGGAATGAGGGGGTCCTTGGAGATGCCTATTTCCCTCCACACACGGGGGTTGAGCTGGATGCCCTAAATAGAGGGTGGATGGGCACTGGTGATGCGGTGGGCTGTTGTCACCACCTGCAGGAGGGACTTCCACTCATGCCCCTTTTCCACCGAGCTGGTTCCAGTGCTAGTTTGGACCCAGAGCCTGACTTAGCACTGGTTCTTTGCTTCTCCACGGCCTAAGCCTCAGCTCCTAGCTCTCAAAACTGGTGCCAGAGCAAGCATCAACTTCTGGCTAGTCTAGAGCCAAGCAACAATTACGTCAGGGGCAATAAGGTAATATTATGACCTCTCGTACTGTCAGGCCAAATTTATTTTCTCTCGCAGCACAAGCTAGGATTACTTGTGAACTCGTAGGATAATTTATCATCCCAAATGCCGGGAACCTTGGTAGTAAATGTCTTATGACTATTGCCAAGTCAGAAACTAGTTTACAAGGATACTTGCGCTGAAGAAATGCCTATTTAAAAAAAAATAAAAAAAACCATTGGTTTGTAATTGGATCTGACATGAACATTTTTTAAAAATTTTTTTTTTTTTAACATTGGTTTGTAATTGGATCTGTCAAGTAGCAAAGGCTATTTTTTAAGAAAATTAAGCCGATACTGTATTCTACTATGTTGCAGAATTGCCAGAATGTTTTTGTTCTCCACCAAAACATTTCAATCGATGAGACATTTTACAAATACAAATGTCCACTCGGCCACAAAAGTTAACATCCGAGACAAACATGCGCAATGAAGTTATGATTCTGCCTTTTGTGCGTTGTGTCGTGCTTATTTGTGCTTGTGCTTAACTTTCGTTTTATTTTTCAGCGTACAGTTCAGCCGTCTGACGATCCACTCCCAATCTGCATTCTCCAGTGATGTCGCGTGACTGCCTTCAGCCTGCCTGCGTTTCGTCGTCCGATCACGTTTCCTTTTTTGGTTTTGGCTCTGGTATTTCATTCATTGCTTCCACCTGTGTTTAATTCTGGGTCTCGCGAAACTCTGAGTGAATGCGTTCTCTGATAAGATAATTACTAACCAGCACTAATTTGAGGGAGATTGTAAATATTTTGTCACATAGTATTAACCTTAATTAACTCATAAGCGAGTGCATGCATTTCTAGCTTTCATGAATTCTGCCTAAGCTATCCCTGAATAACTGCATTAAAAGCTATGCATCCCTTTGCTTCTCTTGTGGTGCTTTTTACTTGTCACGTTCGGATTACCTTAATCTATACTGTCAAGCTTGATTGATGGTCTCAACGTCTTGTCTCGAGTCATTCTTGTTAACCTGGTTCTCGTGTAATTGTTTATTAATCCCATATGTTTCTGTTTCATTCGAGATTGCATTCCGAGTCCCCGCCTCCTCTTGTGGCTATTTATGTGGCAGTATTGGGAGCGGACGTCAGACGAATCCTCGTATTGACTCTGTTCTACTTAGCGAAATCTCAGTTCTTTGTGCCTTCCAAGTTTCTCCTTGTATGATTATCGAGTCATATATTTTGCTGCGCCCTTGTCTTGTCTGCCCCGTGTTTAAGTCTTCCAGTGTGTCCGTCAGTTTAGTTAGGTTCAGTTTTTCTACTCTTGGAGTGAGTATTTCTGTTTCCCCCTGCCTTTGGCTGTGTACTTTAGTTTTCCCATTTGGTCAGTTCATGTTCACAGTGTTTCATTGGCGTGTCTGCCAAGTTTCTCCTAGTGCTTTGTCTTTAATAAACACTTCTGGATCCTGCAATTGGTGTTCTCCTGACCTCTCCTTACAGATGAGGAATAAATGTATTCAAACTCTGCTCATCCGTTGCCCCATGGTAAGCCCCAAAATGGGATTTTGAAAGTGCTGCGGTATTTTTGGTTGTTAGGACTGTAAGGATAGCACTCAATGGAAATCCGTAAAACCGAATGTATTTCCCATCCAAATATCTGTCAGATCTGGTCCCATTCCCGAGTAGCGACAGAAAATAATTCCAGTCGCTCACACTTTCGTTGCCAAACAAATCAGGCTGAGGCGAGCCTGGCGAGCCCACTAGTATACAAGGCTCCCGTACACACACAGTCTTTATTTTAAGACGAGTTTACAAGGTTCCCAGTCTGAAGGGGTTAAAACAACAGCCGAGCAAGTGAAGTCTGCTTTTGTTTTCAAACAAATAAAAATGGAGAAGGCTAAGCATATTATGGTCTGTGATGTTCTGCCAGTTCTGGTTTTTGTTTATTTCCACTTGGTTTGTTTAGTTTATGCTTTCAATAGCCAATCATCTACCAGTTTATGCACATAAACTGTTTTTCCCCAGCGATGTCTTGCGTTTCTATGTTCTTTGCCAGTGCTCTACCCTGCCTGGAGCTGTCCCATTTGGGGTGATTTCGGAAGTTTCCGGTGTTTCTCAAGTTCCTTCATGCCTCATTTACTTCCTTCAAAACTGATTACTAATTAAGTACTAATTCCGCTAACACAGTATGTTTTGTCTAGTTTGTCTACTAACCCTTAATAATATACTAATCCTGTAAATAACTAACATACTAACTTGCACTATTTGGGTAAAATTATTACCGCTCTTACTACTAACATTACTGAGTGAATCTCTTGCTTTCCACACCAATCTGTAACTCCTCCCTCTCTTTGCTATCCTATTCCTTGCCTGAGTTTCTGCAGAAACCTTGCAACTATCTCTTCTGCTTATCTGTTTCTTCGATCTCTCCCCACTTAGGCACTCCTTGAATGGAGCCTTTGTTGTTTAAGGATATTGTGTGAAAACTAGTCTTTGTCATTGTTGCCCATTTTGTATTGTTTAATTACCTCTTGTTTTCCCCTCTCAGTTAATGTGTAGATTATTCCTCACAGCTGTTGCCCTGCTTAGCTTTTTGCCTTCCTTGTGTATATCTAGTCCCTCACCTCTGCTTAGCTTTGTCAGACTGTTGATCAACTTTTCACTGCACTGAACCCTGTATACACCGGTGATCGGCTTGTGATTTTGTGGCATCCTTCTGCCCTATTCCGACTACTATCTGTGCCTGCCTGGATTTGTTTGCTCGCTGATTAAGCCCTGGCTGCCACAATGCCCTGTGGGAGTCATATAACTGCCATTATTCTTAAGTTAAAGTCCAGTTATATTAATCTGTTTAAAATAATCTAAATCTCTGGGAACTTCATAACATGTTTATATGTTCAATATCCTGTGAAGAAATCATTTGTATACTTATAACCCAATTAAACTATATAATAATTCATCTTAAGGCTTTTTCATGACAACTGCATCATATTAGTACTTATTCATATCATGTTTGGTCTTGTTATTCTCAGGGGAATCCAAGGAGTTGAATGGAGTATGTTTCATTCCCATTGAAGTTATAGTTCATTCCCTTTTGGAAAATCCTGAAAATTGGTCAGAATCTAGTCGGATAATCACCCTAGTCTCCTCTCTATGCTAGATTGTTTTATTACTCCAAATGGCGGAAACCCAAAACCCAGATTTGACCCCCCTTCCAGGGTGTTTATGGCCATGCCGCCTGGATCAAAGGTGTGGTTTAGTTTAAAGCAAAGAGAGACTTTCCTTTGGAGGAGAATCGTCTCCAATCCCTCCCTAGGCCCACAAGGGCGTGAGTAATCTTTTAATTATGGAGAATCGCCTTTGAGCTCCCCACACACGTGGTGCAGTCTCTCTCCACGTGCGTATCCCTTCCTCCAGGTATGACTTTATTCTCTCTTTCTAAATTGCATGTAACTTGTAATTGGCGTCACATTAATTTGTTTGATCTAAGCTTGTGCCTACCTGGTGATTAAATTATTGTTATTCCTTTAAGCTTGCGTGGTTTCAATGACTCTTCACACATGTACATTCTTTCTAGCCCCGTTGCGGCGGATACCTAGGGGTTTAATCCCAACCGAGGTTCGACTGGCCAGCGGCCTGGTATGGGAATTGGTTTTATTAGGTTGGAGAGACAATCATGACCTACCTACATAAAGGGTTTATGTATTGCTGGTTCTGGGATTTTAGCCTTAAGGAAACCCATGGACAAAAAGTCGGTTATCTGTTAAAATTCCCTTAAGGAACCCATGGGCGTGCATAAAACCTGGGATGCTGTTGCAGTGATGGCTGACTTCCAACCTCTAATCTAACCAACGAACCTAGGATCCGGACACGGTGTTAAAACCCGGGAACATTAATGGAAGTGACGGCGGTTGTCCTTTAAGAGTTCAAGGTATAATCAACTTCGAGATCCATGCATGTTTTCCCTAAATTATAAATTCCAATTCAAATTTGGAGTCACGTATTTAACGAGGATATAACTAGAATTGGTACTCAAAATGTATTATGGAGTCAGAGTAATTGTAACTGTTGTGCTTTTGTGCCCCATCTTTGGACGGAGAAAAATATCCACTCTATTGTGACTCATGCCAGCCAGGAAATCGCGCGACTCAACGCCAGCCAAAAAGAACACGTAAAACCTTTGCCCCTGCAACGTCCATATTTGGTATTGTTTTATGGGGTTTTACAGCTCTTTCTAATTTCCAACTGGCAAATTAAAGTCAAGCTGTTTAGGGACTTATTGGGCAAAAAGGTTGATGAAAGTCAAACTGCAAGTGCAGCACATCTATGGGAACTTACAGAGCTGCACAGCAGCAAACTCATTAAAAGCCATAAGACTGCCCTTATAAAAAAATGTGAATATGCTCAGCAGATATGACAACAAGTGCTGGTTAGTTTGATGGATTTAATTAGATACTTTTTCCAAAATAATAAGAGCTTATTTCTTTATTCAACATGTATTGCAAGAAAAATGTGGGTATGTCCAAACTTTTGACTGGTACTGTATGTGGTTTGTTAATTAGTAAAATATCAATTAATATTGACGGAGAGAGATCCTTAAGGTTCATATTTGTGGGTTAAGAACTTACCAGGGTAAGGACTAGTTCAGTCAAAGACTGTTTGAGGCAATCTGACTCTTTAGACAGCCAGTTTAGGTTTAGATCACCCTGAGGACAAAAACGGGAGTAAATTTTAAAATTTTGGATAAAGCTTCCATAGGGGCTGAGGGAGGATGATAAATTCCGACAACAGAGAGGTGCCCATATGTTCTGAGTTTATTACTGATAGCTCACACTTTTGGGACAGAAACATTAAAAGCCATGAATGCCTTGATATTACTTCTGATTTAGGCCGCCACACCACCACCCTTTGACAGTCTTTCACATCGATATAAGCTGTAACAATTTAAGCACTCAACAGTCTCTTTGATGGAAGGGTTCAACCAAGTTTCAGAAATAACTAAGATGTCTGGATTGTCAGTTCTTACGCAGTTATTAACACAGTCCATCTTCTTTATTGTGCTTTGGATATTGACATGCGTCACACCAAAACCTCCCCTATTTGTAAAGTTTACAGGTAAAATTTTGGGAGGCGGTTGGCTCCCAGGAATTGCCAAAATTGTGCTTGAAATTAACTTGACCTGAATTAAATTTCTGAAACAGGCAAGTGAGGTCCTTGGAAATGTAGTCACCCAGGAACTTGAAGCCAGTTGCTTTTGTTCTGGTTCATCAGGGCAAAGTAGATGGACTCATCTATTGAGAGGTAAGCAAACTGACTCGGGTCCACTAAGACTGGCAGGACTAAAGGTGGAAAAGGATCATCTTCTCAAAGCTCCTGCAAATGATGGAGGTGGGGGGACAGAGGTTACTGAGGGCCGTAGCAGCAGAGTACTTTGGTATCGGCAGAATGGTGGCTGTCTCAGAGCAGGTGGAGATTACAGCTGGGGCAAGGGACTGGTCAAAGATGTCCACAAGGATCGACTCAAAATCCTGATTCAAGAAGCTGAATCGGAATCAAAGAGCCACAACTTTCACCACCTCCGACCAACTACAAGCAACTTTTATAATGGATTGTCAGTATTCAGTCTAGGTGGACTTAGTCAAGGTGGTGTGATATACCCTTTACACTGGAGGACTGTCAGTTAGGAGGACCAGATATCGAATGACCAGACCCCATGGCGCCAGATGATCGGTAGCAGCAGTTGTATAAAAGTGTATGCACAGCGGTCTCCAGAAGAGCATATGAGAAGTCCAGGATGAAAGTGGATCAAGTGTTGATATCAGGATTCTCTCCCAACTCTGTTGAGAAGCTCTCAGGAGCTGCAGAATTCTCAGGGCAGTTGGGCAGCTGTACACAGTAAAAATCATAGTGTCAATTTTACTCTTTAAGAGTTGAATTTAACTCTCTGTCAGATAACATTTGGTCCCACTCAAAATAAGTGTAAATTTTACTCTACAGCCAGTGTAAGATTTTTATAGTTAATTTTACTCTATTTTGTGTCAAAATTAACAATGAGGTGTGTAAAAATATTTGACACTATAGGGAATCATCACCCTGCAGAGTAGATCTCGTCCTTGTGTGGAAGTGGGAATTGACTCTCACTTTTGACACTTCCATTTAGACGATTTCACTCTGCATAGTGCTATAACTACTCTATCCAGAGGAAAATGGGTTTACTCTGGAATATTGACACTCCATTTTTTACTGTGTAGTAGGAATGAAACCAATAGAAAATACTCCAAACATTCCTGTTTCGACAACACAACTTCCTCTTTTCTCTGCTATTTAACAGCAGGTCTGCAGATCCAAGTTTGTGGCTGGCTTTCTTTTCTGACCGTTTAATTCTGACTCATGAGACTTCCCTAGGTTGTTATTTTGCGTCACTCTTACTTTTATGTGGTCATCCTATCGCAAAACTTAGTGGAACGAAAAAGGATTCCCTCTGTTATTCATTGCCAAATTTTCCCACTTCATGCGTTCAGCATGAAAACATGTACACTCAGCACTCACTCTCTTTCAACGAAACATTATAATATGGCCATGAATTCCCTCCCAAACTGCTTCAGAGTTTAGTCATTATAATTTTCATATTATTGTCCATCTCTACGTTTTCCTCTGTAAATCTACAGAGGAGCAGCACGGGGCTCAGGAAACTACATTGAGATGACAGGTGATTATTTTTGGCTTCAATCTCAAAACACCAGGACACTTGTTTTTTTGCAAATAAATGTTTTTTGTGACAATATCAAGTCACTTTAATGTTTCTCAGGGCTATATTGTGGGTATATTGTGATTTGCTTGACTAACAGCATTAGTGTCTGTACAGATGCAATGATGACTGACAGGATATCCTGTCACTGGTGGCAGAAGCCCTGAAATTTATCTGTGGACACAAGCGGTCTTAAATGCTTAAAGGTCATCAATATAAATTGAGATTTTTATCTAGTTTCACCAGCTGGGCATCTCAGAATCCACCACATGGGTCACAGTTTCCTTTATGTCATCACAAGCTGAATTTTTAAAAAAAAAATCACCAATCTTTCTCACAAATTGATTATTTCCTTACAAACAACTCAATGATAAAAGACAGTGTTCACACTACAATACATCCAATTGTTATTTCTGATCATGCCCCTATCAGTTTTACCTTCATCACAAAACAAGAAACAAAAAAACTTCCCAAACTGGTGCTTTAGCACATCTTTACTCATAGATTTTGATGCATACTTTAGTGGACATTGAATGACTCTGTCACACCAACACTCCTCTGGGAAACGGCAAAAGCAGTGCTGAGAGGGAAAATAATTTCATGAAAAAAAGACAGAACAAGAACTAGAAACCAAATTAGAAGGAAAAATCTAATTACTACATAATTAACATGCAATTAATCTCACAGAACAAACACTAAAGGAAATCAGAGAAACCAAATTTCAGCTAGATAATATCAACAAAATGACCCAATTTTCACGACAAAAATTATGATATAACCACTTTGAATATGGTGATAAATCTGGGAAATATTAAGCAAATCAACTTAAACACAATAACGAAAAAACATACATCACAACTATTAAAGACTCGACTGGGAATAATATCAGTGATCAACAAACCATATATAACATTTTCAAAGAATTTTACCCAGATTTATACAGTAATGAAAGTTAAAAAACAGACAAGAAATTGATAATTTCTTGAATGATATTACACTGCATCTCTCCTTCAATCCAATAAACAACTTGGAAAAACCACTATCCATTACAGAATATTAAAAGGCACTTGGAAAAATGGCAAATAATGAAGCACCAGGCCCAGATGGACTCCCCTCCGAGTTTTACAAACATCTCTGGAAGACAATCTCGCCACTATTTATTAGAATGGCAGATGAAATAAAAATATCACAAACCATCCCCACACATACGAACACCCCAAACATCTCAGTACTGCTTAAGCCAAACAAAGATTGCACTCTTTGTTCACGTTACAGACCAATCTCCCTCATCAACACAGACATAAAAATCATAAGTAAAGCACTAGCGATCCTGGCAGAACCAGTCATTCAATCTCTCATACACCCAGACCAAACAAGATTCATAAAAGGCAGACATTCATCAAACAACACACGCAGATTATTCAATATTATTCACACAGCTCATGAACAAAAAATTAAAGCCATTATCCTTTCACTCGATGCAAAAAAGGCCTTTGATAAAGTTAACTGGACATTTCTTTTCATGACTTTGAAAAAATTTTGCTTTGGAGAGTCATTGATTCAGTAGATAAAAACACTACACAGCACTCCTAGGGCAGCAATCATAACTAACGGACTAACATCACAAAGTTTTGCACTTAACAGTGCACTTCACATACCAGACAACGATGTCCACTCTCACCACTACTCTTCGCCGTCTTCATTGAACCACTAGCAGCAGTAATCAGACAAAATAATGCAATCACAGGTATCACAACTGAGCAAATAATGCACAAGATTAGCCAACATGCAGATGATGTACTATTATTCATACAAAACCCAACCCAATCTTTAAATGAAATTATAGAAGCCATGAAAACATTTACAGAATTATCTGACTATTCCATCAACTGGAAAAATCAACCATCCTGCCTCTTTATGGGGATAGTGGGAATGTTGCATCTCAACTATCGCACTTTCCATTCACTACTGGTAATATCACATAATTGGGCATAAATGTATCCCCAAGCTGTCAGAATTGTTCCAGTTTAACCCCACCCCATTACTAATATCAATAGAAGATGGCTTGGATCGATGGATGCCACTACCACTATCCATCATAGGTAGAATTTCTGCAATAAAAATGATGATACTACCCAAATCACTTACCTGTTCTCCATGATCCCCGTCCAACCGACAGCAAAATGGTTTAAAAAATTGGACTCATTGGTAACAAAATTCTACTGGAAAAATCAAAAACCCAGAATAAAACTATCAACACTACAAAAACCGGAAGATCATGGAGACCTGGAAGCATCCCACTTCCAGAACTACAACCTGGCAAGTCAAATACAATACCTCATCAAATGGATAAATGCAAACCATGATCCCATCCACCCCTGGATTGACATAGACCCTAACTCTAACCCTAACATATCCTTGGCAGGCTTACCCTTCATTAGCAGTACCATAAAAAAAACACAGTTGTTTCAAGAATCCCGCAATCTCCATAACTCTGACAGCTTGGTGGAAAAATCAATAAAATGATAAACCTCACAGTAAGTCCCAGCATGCACACCAATTTGGCACAACCCTGACTTCACTATAAACAAATGACCTATGATTGGCAATAAATGGGAAGAAAAATGGATCTCTCATATGCACCATATTTTTGAAGATAACTGCTTTCCCTCCCACAGTTAATTGAAAAATACAACATTAATAAAAATCAGTGCTTCCAGTACATCCAACTGAAACAGTCCATTAAGGAAAAATTTCACCAGCATTGATCTCAAAGAATCACCACTACTGAATGATCTAAACAAAATTGCAAAATCAAACAAACTTTTCACTAAACTGTATGAACTTATATCCTCCCTTGGTTCTGGCAACACACTATGCGTTCCAATACACAAATGGGAAGAACACCTCAACATCAAATCTAACACTAACTTCTGGAATGAAATCTGCAGGAACATGTCACAAAATACTAATATCAGGCTAATCCAGTATAAGGTAATTCACAGAACACATATTACACAACAAACAATGTACAAAATGGGAAACCGATATATGCACTCAATGTACACTTAACACTACAGATAACTTCCATGCTGTTCGGCTCTGCCAACCTGTACAACACTTTTGGGGAGAGGTAATCACCGAACAGTCGGCACTATTTAAATGCAGCATCCCATTAACCCCATCCATCTGCATATTAGGTGAAATTAACACAATTCCAACACAAATCACAACACCTCTACTAGTAGCCCTAACTATTATGAAGGTACATTTGTGTCTTTATTATTCAATCAAAAAAAGTTGCTTCAACCAAAAAACATATTTTCAATCAAAGAAAAAAAGTGTTTGAATAAAATTGAGACCCAAAAAATTGCATTTGAACACTGTGTTTCTTTGATTGAAATGAGTTATTATTTGATTGAATTTTTTTTTTTTGGTTGAAGCAATTTTTTTTTTGTTCCATTTTGTGGATAGGACATTTTTGTTTTTATTATTCAATCCCAAAAAATATCACTTCAATCAAAAAATATGCTTTCAATCAAAGAAAAAAGTTTTCAAATGAATTTTTTTGGTCTCAATTTTATTTTTGCATTCAAAAACTTTTTTTCTTTGATTGAAGTGAAAAGAGTTTTGAAGTCGGTTTTTCTCGCAGTGGGCGGACGCTTCCCCATTGCTAAGACATGTTTGAGTGACAACCAATGACGTTTGAAGTTGGAATCTCTTTCTAGAACGAGGAAGTCGCCATTTGCAATGTATACACTCAAAAATGATGGGTTGATTTTTTTAATTCAACCGTAGGATTGCTTGAGTTGAGTAAATTTTATGGGTTGTGTTCTGAAATATTGGATAATTTGGTCAAACCTTACTTTTGGGTTGTCATAGTGACAGTTATGTGCCTGTTCTTCACGCGCTTGGTGCTTCCCTCTCAGAGGTCTCCCGTGGAAGGAAAATCAGCAAGAGTTACTGGAAAAACATGTAAGTATTTTATATTTCAATTGTGTTCTTTTCATCAGTTTTTGCAAAAAGGGATGCAAGCCCATAGTTGGCATTGTATATATTGTATACATCAGATCGGTTTTTACACTAGTTTACATCGACAAAATTGTAGTTCACCGTCATTTTTTCCTAACTTTGCAGAGTCAGCTATTTGGCAAGCTAAACTAACGGTTAGCGTTTACTGAAACTTCAAGTTAAGAACGGTAAAAAGAGTTCTAAAAGGGTATGTTAGTTACTTAACTGTGAATTATTTAATGTGGGTTTATTATTGCTGCGAAATGGAGTAGTGGAAATATAGGTTTTTAACAAGGTAGCTGCAATGGCGCCACCAGGGGGTGGCCAGGGGTGGCCACGGCCCCCCCTATAAATTTGTTGGCCACCCCACTGGCCACCCCACTCGCCAGTATAACATTAGATTGTAGTAGCATCAGTTATGCATTTCATTCCAAATGCACAGCCAGGCAAGCCGAGTAGTTCCCCCCGCCGCTGTAGCACGCTCCGACAGCAACGGCTCAGTGTGCACGACTAGGTAGCTCAAATCGACGGGTAGCTCATTTCGATAGGACATCAGTGAACGACACGAATTAAGAGAGAAGATGAAGACTACAAGTAAGTTTATAAATCAGAATACTCTTTTGAATTTGAATTTGAATTTATTAGGTCTCCCGTAGGAGAAATTTGTCTCGAGGGACAGGCCCCCCGTGCTGCTACATACATTGGACAATACATACAATATACCATACGCAACATACATTGGACAGTACAGGACAATTTTGTAAAAGAAGTGGGGGAAGTAAGCGCCATCGTGACGTGTGCTTTTTAAGTGCTAAATGGTGCTGTTACACACCTATTATAGCAGCTTTTTGACCTGTTTTCGACTTTTGTAATTGAGTTACGTAGCTAATGCTAACTGCAGCTTGTCTATGGTATGTCAATTTTCAGACGATGAAGAGAAAGTCGACAGACATTTCTTCTTATTTTAAGAAGAAAATTAGCACAGGAGGAGAGGAAGGGACGACAGGGGAGCAACAGAGGCTTAGTGAGGAGGATGAGAAGAAGGAGAAGGAGGATAGAGGAGAGGAACAGACAGAGCAGCATGACGAGGATGCACAGCCAGCATCCGTGATAGAACACAGTGATGAGGAAGAACATCAGACAGCAGCAGAACACAGAGTCAGTCAGCACCAACACTGGTCACAGAAGCGAGGCAGGACTCGGCAAAAGCAGGTGTGGCCGTAATAATGAAATTGATGGCTAGCCTAGATGGTAACGTCATACAGAGAATGTTTTTTTTTCTGTGTCCATTAAATTACAAATTATGACAATCACTTAAAGCTTTTTGATTCATGTTTATTGGTAGTTGTGTTTTATTAGTCTGAATAGACATGCTTACATGTCATTTTTACAGCTTTAATTGATAATTACTATGGAGAGGGGCTAAGTATTATTATTGTCAGCAGTATTATTACTATTTTAATGTCACTATAAGTGATTTTGCCTCTTGTTTCATCATAGATATCTCCCAGTCGAGAGCAGAGCAGCCCAAGCAGCCACAACTTAAAATCTTCCCTCATACCTACCAAGGGGACAGAAGACGATGCTTCTCCAAAGTGTGGTACAATACACATAAGTGGCTGGAATACTCCCAGAGTAAAGATTCCGCCTACTGTTATGCCTGCCGGCACTTCAGTCTCCCCTCCTCAGGTGATTCAGCATTTACATCCGAGGAGGGGTTCAAAAATTGGAAAAAGGCAACCTTCAAAGAAGGGGGACTTTTAGGCCATGCCAAATCTGAAGCACATACTAATGCAATGCTAGCATGGGCAGAGTATGAAAAGTCCACTTCAAGCACACCCTCCCTCTCAGCCTCCCTAAATGCAGAGTATAACAAATTAGTGAAGGAAAATAAAGAGTACATTAAAATTGTTGGAGAAACCTTGCTCCTCACAGCTACACAGAATATAGTACAGCAAGCACATAAAGAATCAGAAGGTGTCAATAAAGGAAATTTTCTCTCTATAATGGAACTGCTAGCCAAACACAATCCCATAGTCCAAAGAAAAATGACAAGTCAAAGAAATGCAACATATGTTGGGCATGACACACAAAATGAAGTAATTGATTGTCTAGCTGAAATGGTCCGTGCTTCAATAACTAGTGAAGTTTCCCAAAGTGAGGCTTTCAGCATTTTGGTTGATGAGACTAAAGACCTCAGCAAAAAAGAAGAGATGTCCTTCGTGGTTAGATACTACTACAATGGGTCAGTATGTGAGAGCTTCCTTGCGTTCGAGGCAGCACAGCGCCTGGATGCTGCTGCACTTTCACAGAAAATCATTCAAATTTTGCAGAAGTATGGTCTTGATTACAAGAACCACCTTGTAGGGCAAGCATATGACGGAGCCTCAGTCATGAGCGGAAAAAACACCGGTGTACAAGCACGCATGAAATCAGAGGCCCCATTAGCTTTTTATGCGCACTGCAATGCGCATTGTTTGAATTTAGTATTAGTTGACAGTGTGAAATGCATCCCTGAAGGCTATTGTTTCTTTTCTCTGTTGCAGAAACTTTATGTCTTTATGTCAGGGTCATATGTGCACCAAAGATGGTTTAAGGTGCAGAGGGAGATGTTTTAGGGGGCCCCAAGAGAGTTACAAAGACTGATAGAGACACGGTGGGCATGTAGGTATAATGCTTGCAAGACAGTGAGAGACAGATTGCCAGCCATCATACGTCTACTAAAAGAAATATCAGAAGAGCAAAATGGTGACAGAGCTATAGAGGCAAGAGGTTTATTAGCACAAATAGATCTCAAGTTTATTTGCCTCCTTGTAACATTCACCAGTGTTCTTGGTGAGATAAAATATCGGTCAGACATTTTACAGTCCCCACAACTTGATTTGGGCACAGCTGTCACACTTGTTGACTCTCTTGTTGACACATTGGAGGGTTACAGAGAGGGCTCTCTCTTTAATGACATCTGGGACAATACTCTAACTTATACTGAGCAATGCAACATCAGTGTTACACCTCCAGGCCGTCAGGTCAAACCAAGCTCAGGGCTTTAAGGGCATTACCTGTTAACTCCAATAGTTCAATGACAAGTCAGCACAGAGAAGGAGTCATTTCGGACAGGTACATTTATTCCAGTTATTGATGTGCTTCTCTCTGAGGTTAAGAGAAGATTTTCTAAGGAAAATTGTGTAATAATGAAAGGGATACAGGCCTTGAGTCCGTGCAGCGCCACATTTTGTGAGAAAGACGTAGTGTTTCCATTTGCTTCACAATATAACTGCAGTACTGAAGATCTCCAATATGAGATTCCCCAGCTTAAGCGAATTCTTGAGAGGAAGCAAAGTAGTGGTCAGGAAAAACCAAAGGCATTAATAGAGCTCACCCTCTTTCTGGAGCCAAATAAGTAGGCCTTCCACCAGCTTTTTAAACTGTACAAAATAGCACTTGCATTACCTGTGAGCACTGCATCCTGTGAGCGCAGTTTTTCCAAGCTAGAATTAATCAAAACTGCCTTGAGAAGTACCATGACTGATGAACGTTAAAGCAATTTGGGGTTGCTAAGTGTTGAATCACGAAGAGCCAGGGCCATAAATCTCGATGACTTTGTGGATGTGTTTGCCAGAAAACATAGCAACAGGCGAATAAAACTGTTCTGAAGATAGCCTGGTTATCAAAATTGCTTTTATTTGTATCTGCTAGCATCTGCTTTCCCCAGTAATCATTTTGTTTTGTTGAATGTACACCTTATGCTACATAACACAATAAAACAGAATTGTTGTGGAACTCAAAATGTTGACTGACTGGACTGTTATGGACTATGCACATTAAATCATTAGTAACATGAAATATAACACAATTAACCAAAGTGTATCAGTAGGCGTGTCCTTCAGTCTTTCTGATAGTTTTCTACTGGCCTGTTTACTACAACAACATAATAAAAATCTGAAATGATGGCTTTTCGTTTTGGTGTGCCACCCCAAGAATTTAAGTGGCCCCATCTGGCCACCCCTATGAAAAATTTCTGGAGGCGCCACTAGGTAGCTGGCCAGCTAGGTGCTTCAGTTTGTTCCTTCCCATTGATTAAGAGCATCGGTGCTGCCACAGCTCACTCCTGCGTTAGAGGAGGTAACGGTAACCATATCTTATCTTTGTTTTACTTCTGAGAAAGGTGACGAGTTTGAAAAAGAAAAGCTAAAAGTACCACCATGTCCTGATGTTAGCATTAGTTCCACTAATATTAATAACGGTAATATTTATACACTGGGTAAATTACAGCTCGCTGCCTTGACGTTACTGCTGCTGTATGGAGACGGATGGAAGCTAACGTCAGGTAGCAGTAAGGAAAATAAAGCCAAGGCAAACAGATTAGTAATCCCCTGTCAGGCCAACTGTATTTAGTGTATGTCAAACTAGTTAGCATAAAAGTTATGTTACTGCCATAGGTTTGTTTGAAGTGGGGGATTTTAACGGGGCTGGCCAGCTAAATTTGACATTTATAATGACCGAACAGTGCGTTATTATGGGATTGTGTTAAGGCGGCGATTGTCTGAGTTGCTACATTGCGAGCTAAGTTAGCTAGCAAGCAAAGTTGCTCCAGTGCATTAAAGTCTTAAGTCAGCTTAGTGTTCGTAGGACCTGAATGTTAGCTTACTTGGTAACTTCAGAGATGTCAAGTCTCACACATTAGGCGTGAGTATCTCCTCTTAGTGGCATTCACGTTCCTGTGCTGTAGTCAGAAATATCGATGCGCCCTGAATAAATTCACTCGCGAAATTTTAGTCATTGTTAGATAATCAGTTTCATGTGCATTACGGTGAATTTCCCCACTAATGACACAGAATTCTTACGCGTGTTTTTACTCAGGGATTGAAAGCAATGGAATTGCATAAAGACGTTTCAAATGGTCTTATTTCATTTACACAATTTAAACGATCATGAAACGCATGCATTATTTCCAATCCCTGTGTAAAGAGAAGCACAGGAAGTCCGGAGTCATAATCGCTTTCCATGTTACTTGTGGTGAGGTCCACCTTTACTCAAGCGAAACTGAAACTTCAATGCACAAGGATTATAATACCGTGTGAGAATCTCATTAAGCGTTCAATGAATAATTGCGGACGAAGGTGAATAAGTCTAAAAATGCGTGAGACCTTCGCCGAATGTGTGAGATTTGGCATCTCTGTAACTTCAGTTTTTAAACTGTAAAATAGCACTTTATGATGAATGACGTCACTGCTTTCGGCTGAGGGAACGAAGTTGAGATAGTGGAAAGAATTAAACATGGCCACTTACTTTGTTAAGCTTATTTATCAAATGCTGATGTACTGCTGAAAGAAAGCTATGACTGTAAAATAAAAATTCAGATTTATGAACAGAAAATGGATTAATTGAAGAGAATTGAGAAACTGTTATAGTATTTTTATAAGTCTTGTCAACTAAATTTGGTTGAATGGTGAGGGATTGAGAAGTCATATTTTTTTTTTAAGATTTGTGATCAGAATTGGGTGACTTTCCTGTTTATATTATGCCATTTTATTGTTCATTGTTCAATCTGCTCTCTCTTTCTCTTCTGTTGTCTGTATATATAGCAGTAATGGAAAGTAAACATTTTCAGAGGGTGCTCATCATAAATTGGGACATAAATGCACTTTTGAAGTGTCTTCTCCAGTTTTCTGTAGCCAGAAAAGGTTGGGTAAGGAACTTTTCACCATGGAGAGAGATTGCCTGGTGGAATGGTTTGGAATAATAATGCTAGTTTTGTTTTGTTTTTTTAAAGTTAATATATCATTAAATGATACAAAAATGTATCCATTCAGATGTTGAAGGCCCCTCCCCGGAAGACTCCTGACCGTGATGCTGTCATCACTTGACAACAGAAATTGGAAGACGTACCTGACACAAGCTTTGAAGAAAACAAGAAGTCTTTCAATGACTTAAAGCATGTAAGTACAGTCTGCAGTTGTGCACACCGGTTTCCAAACCATAGCGTGACCCAAGATATCTAACTACACAACGGCTGTCTCAGTCACCATGCATGATCTGAGACTGTTATTACCGAGTAATTACATTTAAACTTATGTTACATTTTCATTCAGTTCACTTTACCAACACTAAATGCATCGCCATACAATAATTCAAAGCTTGCCAATGAGTGAGACCAAGCATAGATCAGCAGAAGATACCTCCAGAGCTTTTAATGAGCTGAAAACACCAAGGACAGCTTGTGACAGGAGCACAGACTGGAACAGTGGTCAGAAAGTCCAGTTCAGGCTATCGGCAAACAACGTCAGAAACTGTGATTCTACACCGCGTTCATCAACAGTTCAGGGTCAGATGTTGGGTGGTCAAGATGATTTGCAACGCCTGTTGAACAAGGAATCCACTGTGTGGGAGTGGGGTCCATCTCTGCTCTGGAGGCATCTACAGAACAGGGAGACACTGTACCTATTAAATTGCAGTAGTTGCATCAGTTATAATACTTCCACCTAGATAACTGAAGATGGAGAACACTAGGACTTGAGATAAGGGGGTAGATCGAGTAGTTGTCTCAGCTAGAGTGATTGGTCCAATTTATGCAAATCAACTGATGAATCAGCCGAATGTGTGCAAGTACTGAGGAGGGAACAGTGTCTTTGGACATACTTTGGGAACAATTTTTGGACCAAACTCAGCATTCACCAAAATGGACCCAATATTTCTGGAGGTAATCAAACACATTTTCATTTTATTTTTGGTAATAACACCAAGCCCTGGGACTAACTCGGAGGTGTATTTTGATTCACAAGGTAATCTAGACAAAGCAATGCATTTCCTTCTGCCTCCATAACCTGCCTATTGAGACATAGAGTAAGTCGAGTAACAGTGTCCCTTGACAATTATTCCTCTTTTTCTACTGCTTTGCCAAAGGAACACAAAGTGCTGTGGAAACACATCAGGTGTCAGAATACCAGACCATACCCAACCACTCTATCCATTGCAAGGTGGTCAAAGGTCATCAACCACGATGTCATGGATGCTCAAAGAAAGCTCAAGGACATTTACATCCAACATCAGACCATCTTTAGAACTGAGCTACTCCATCCACTGAGAAATGCTGCAAGATGTGGCTGAAATCTTCAGAAGCAGTTTACACCCTGTGTTTAGATTTTTTGTTGCCATTTATTTGTCAAATGTTCAATATTGTGGTTCTTTATTGTGTTGATTTCCCTTCCCTTTCTTCCTTGGCCTTAAAGACCACAGCCATTGCTCTCAAGTATTTGTTTTTAGAAAATGGGCACTTAAGCAAAGCCACTCTCTGTGATGGGTACTGGCAGTGGACGCCAAGAGCAGCGGCCAGAAATAAAAGGCAACACTCACAGTGTGCTGAGAGACTTAAAGCAGATAAAAATAACTAGGCTCGCGCTACCAACGGACCTGCCGTCGTCCGTGGTAGAAAAAACAGGCGAGCTAGAGGAAAACAAAAAAAGGGGGGGAAAAAACCAAAGACTCCCTTACTCACTAACTCAATTCCTGATAAGCAACAAAATGCTTGGCAAAATCTCTGTAGAGAACCTTACCGGCTAAAGCGCTAAAGTAGAACTGACACTCTAGCAACGGGAGCAAAGCGAAATAGGAGCTTAAATAGAGTCCGGGCCACGCCCCCAATCAATGCCAGCTGGTCCAGGAATTCGATAGGGAGCAAAACGATATCGTCCCGGAGGAGAGCCACAAACAGCTCTCAAAGCTCCCAAACCATGACACTCTCCTTGATGTGTGAAGTTTTTAATGTACTGGACATTCTTTCCACAGACAGTTGTGTGTGATCTTAAGGCTCTTCATTTGTCTGCCTGAGCAGTATTTTCACCACGTGATACTATATGGCCATCTTGACCCAAATGTTACATAAACTTCCACTTGTACTGTATATAACTAACTGTGTAAGGTTTGAAGACTTCTGACCAGGAAATTGAATGGAGATTGCTTTAGTGGATAATGCTGTACTCGTTTCATTGAAAAAGAAAATGCACTGATCATTTTAATGATTGCGGTTAACTGAAGTATGTTTAGAAATTTTACAAGTTCAATATAATCCTGCTCAAATGGGAAGCAGCTGTTACCTGGGATGAAGAAATAAAGGTCAGATTATGCAAAACACTGTTATTTGGTCAGTAGTAATGTATACGAGTTGTGATAGGGGAAGAAAAATTCATAAACACCAGTATTGTATTTTAAAACAAAACCCATATTTAAGTTTCTTAACCAATAAGGACTAAGAGTAATAACTTCCTAGAAGTTGGGTTGTTCAATCAACCTATGCAGTTGGGTTGATTGTACAACCCATTATGCAAGGTCAAAGTAACCAAGCACTGGGTTTGTCCATATTAGACCCAGTGCTGGGTAGCAGAAACAAGCAAATTTTGGTTATATTGAACCAAACATTTGTAGAGTACAGGTATGCGGTGAATAGGTCTTCCGTCCTATCGATACGCACACTTTTCAAAAAACGGTGGCGGATGGAAAAGTGCACAACAGTAAGTTGTAATTACTGAACTATGGCGGTGTCTCAAACCGTACACTTGCATGCTCCAAGTGCGCATAGTGAGTGCGCGTCCATCTTGGAGTGTGAGTCCAAACCGTAATGTGGTACTGCAGAGCACAGATAAAGTACCCGGATGTGCACTCCCTTTGGCCAAAATTTGGAGCATGCATCGATGCAGACTTCGGCTGGAAACAATCCCATCATTCCTTTCGGGAAACAAGTTCTGAAGTGAGTCAGATGTTAAATGGCTGCCGATAAATGGCAGAGCGGAGCCTCATCTGGGACTTTCTATGAATGCAAGTTGTTCACATTGCTAACATTTGTTATTTTTACTATTCAAATGTAAATTACGGTTTAAGATCGCTGTTAAAATGTGGAGGGTTCATCAGTTTATGAAAGGAACGGGCTTAGACTCCAAGTGCAGTTCAGCATCGGCAGGACGTTTATTGGGATTGACAAAGCTCATGGTCAGGGACAGAAATAAATAGCCAGGCGAACAGAGTAATACAGAATAGGCAGAATCGAAGTTAGGGGACAAGCAAAATAATTCGGTAACCAGGGAAACAGTCCGCACAAAGACGGTAACAAAGGGGGCTGAGCTAAGGGAATGGAAGGGGAAGGAAAAAGGGAGTTGGATGGGATAAGGGAGAACACAGGAGATACTAAACAGAATGGTACAAAATGGGAATAAGGGAGAACTAAGTACTAATCAATCAACCAGCAATCAAACAACGTAATACAAACAATCAATAACGAGACTTACGGGAGATTTCACAAGAAACGAGCAATCAACAATCGAAACCAGAGAAGCGCAGAAACGAGACTTGACCAAGACGAGCTATGGGAAGAAACGAGTCAACAAGAAGCTGAGGAAAAAGTGGGCCTTTTAAACACTAACAAATTAAGTGGAATCCCAGCTAAACACAGGGCAGCTGCAGAGAGAGGTGGAACTAGAAAAGCAAGGAGGGTGATAGGAGAGAGGGGAAACAGGTGGAGTTCTAACTCTAATCTAACTAATCACCCGTGCCTCGCTAAACTATTCTCCGGTGCGGATAGTCAATGAGAACAGCGAGAGAGAAGGAAGTGGAAATACCTAACCGAAATTACAGGGAAGAGAGTGTGATGAAAAAGGCAAGATGTGACAAGACAGAAACTAGAGGAAAACACTGAAGACCAAAGACAGCGCAATCTTGCAGAAACATACCAACTCTAAAAGAATAAATATGATAAATAAATAATTAGCAACTAAAATTAATAAAACATACTAAAAACAAACATACCAATCACCGATTTCTAACAGTTTAACGTTAATTCATTAATTTGCGGTTTTACAGCCGTAGCTAATGTTACATTCGGTAACACTGACTCATAAACACGAGTCTTGTCGTGAAGTAAGTCGAAAGTACGAGGAAGGATCATTTGGACAGTGAGGTTGTGAGGTAAAAAGAACGGAATTCAGCAGTCGTGTCTCGGAAACAGAGCTCGTGGGACGCGTTACCGAATGCAGCATAACAC
The DNA here is from genome assembly GCA_029721435.1 of Gymnothorax reevesii. Lineage (NCBI taxonomy): Eukaryota > Metazoa > Chordata > Actinopteri > Anguilliformes > Muraenidae > Gymnothorax > Gymnothorax reevesii. Next base: position 28,572,576 of record CM056589.1, read on the forward strand.
TCTAGTCAGCTAGTGAAAACGGGGCTTGCCGTTGGTGACTGTTGTTACCAAGCTAGATAGTCAGAAAAATATGGAAGTAAGTGATTGGTTTGACAGGTTGGCTGAGTCATATGGTAAATGTTTACAGCTAAGTCCTTTGCGATGCTGCTGTAATGTTGTGGGTAGTTGGCTAGCTAATCTTACTCGTTTGACAACCCAATTTTACCCAGGCAGCTGGCTTTCTTGCTTGTTACACACCACAGACACCGGTCGTTAGTACAGGAAACCGTATCCATTATTTTACAATTGTGGGTTATGCATTGGTCTGTCGAATACTCGCTATTTCTCATCTTGTACGAAACTGCCGTTCTTTAGCTAATTATTTACTGGTCATATATCCCCTGAGATTGTGTAGTATGACGTTATCTCTTCAGGTTTTTATTAAACCTGAGTTCTCTTTTGCTTAATGGGATTTTTTAAATCTGTAATGGCTAATTGTATATCCAGCACTAGATAAAGAAAATAAAAAAGCAATGACTTTTCAATGCGCCAAATTTATGATGAGGGGTCTTGCAGTCTGCTGGTAGCTTGTTGAGGTCTGACACCTGCTCTGCCATGCTGTACCTCCGGTGCGGTCCAGATGTCTCCCCATGAGGATTGCGTCTGAGTTTGGGGTGTTCTCTTTTGAGGAGCTCTTTGCCTTCAGAACCCAGGCATAGATTATGGAAGACAGTACAGGCTGTGGCCAACTTTGCTGAAAACCTTTGAAGCTCCTTCACCTGATTTTCATCTGACCAAAGGATCACTTGATTCTAAGTTTAAATTTGAAATTTGGCTGCCAAAGTGGGTCTCACCTGGCCCCTTGGCAGGCTCCCTGTATTGGGTGGTGATCTGGGCCAGATTCTCTAGATATTGGTACCCTCTGTATTAGTACATTGCCGTAGGGATATAACAGGTGCTGAGTTTAGATGGGGCTATTCCAGAGGACCGTAGAATTATGGAGAGACACAGGGTAACCCCCAAATGCATCCAAGAAGTTTCCAAGAGGGGCTATAGATTTTCTGCATTTTATTTGGCAAAAAATCTTTTGGTCCTTACAGGTAGCTTTATTCACGTATGGCTCTCAATTATGGCCCCTACAGCTTTTCCAGAATGCAGCGTCCTGCCAGCTAGCAGATCCCTACGCCATTGGCTTTCAGATTCCCTAAATTGGGGAGTTTGATTATTCAAGGAAAGAAGGCCATGTTGCGCATGGCATGAACCAACCTGTGTACTGTGCTGTAGGGGACAGAAAACATTTCTGACACAACTCTTTGATGCTCTACTAATAACCTTGTGCACTAGTACTGAAACTGTGTGGCCCCAGCCATGATGCATCATACTAGGTAGCATCCCACTGAGGATGTGGATTACCCTCTTCTTCGTCTTTTATATTGCAGTGTTTCTCTATAAAGATTTATATTTCAAGTGAATAAAGATTTTCCTAAAGTTCTGTCTTTGTTTTTTACTGACAGCTAGTGGTTCGAATCAGAAATTAATTGTCAATTTCAAACATTTACGTGGTAGGGAAAATTACTTAATTATAAATCTGTATCTGTGGCGCTGATGAATAATTAGTTGTGTGAACTGCGTACTTTCTAATTCCAGTTTTTCGAATCAGTTTCAGCATATTTGAAAACATAGGCCGAGTCAAGTACTGTAAACAAGCTAGCTGGCAGTACTGACCTCGCAACCGACATCAGTGCTGATGAGCGTGAATGTCTCGCGGAGCACTGCCCTTGCATCAGCTCTCCAAGTGGCTGGCCTCCGTCGTGCGTTTTTAAAATAATTCATATCTGAAACCGAACCGTTTTTTCCCCATTTTCAAAAAAATTAAGAACTAGAAAACGCGCATAGGGACAGAAAAATACCAGTTCCACATTTGATGATGATTTGCTGGTTAACTGCTGGAAAATAACATGCACTACCGCTGGTGTTTACAAAGCGATGTCGCTTTATCATGTTGTTTGTTTATTAAATATTTGGAGAAGCACTGAATATTCCTGTATTATCTTCCAATTGATGAACGGAACGAAAAATGAGAATTCTACTTTAGTTAGCTGATGTAGCTTGGGACTTATTATATACATCTACATTTACCAAATATTTTCACGATGACTAAACCACATGCCCTTCAGTTTAACTGGAGCATTCGAAAATGTTAACGCTAACGGGTCAGATGTCACTAAGAAGTGTGAGTGTGTTCCACAATGCTCACAAAGTTCCGTGCTACCGCACTTTCACACTCTCGAGTCTGCATTTCTCCGCTATGACTGGAGTGCACCCTCGGAAGCACCATAGTGCAGAGCACGCAAGTGCGCTGTTTGAGACACAGCTAATCACTTTTCACTGGATATGGATGTCTGATCACTGCAGACACTGCCCCCTGATGTAGATATGAGCGGACAGGTAAAAAAAAAGAAAACATAGCCGCCGGTAAAGTTTTAATCATGGTTTGAGATACAATTTTACAACACAAATGCAATATCAAATGTTTAAAACGACTTTAACAGGAAAGTAAGCTAATACTATTGATTTCAACTCAAAAATGTCAACAAAATAGTTGACTTGCTGTTGTGTAACGTGGCTCAGGGGTGCGCTTCCCGAAATCACAGATGCTAACTTCCATAGTCGTAACCATTGACTGAATGGACGTATTACTTAATTTCTGCAACTACACTTTTGGGAAACGTGCCCCAGGCTTGTGTCCTCTTTAGTTCAACGATTAATAACCACATTATAGTCCAGCAGCCAAATCGATTTTTTGGCTGAATCGTGCAATGAGGTACGTCCAACGTTTTTTGATGGATTCCTGTTCAGAAAGTAGTCCTGAGTCATAATTCGACAGGTGCCAACTTAGCACCCTTGAGCAATTTTTTAAATTTGCATATTTCCAAAATGGCCGCCAATTTGCCAATTTACAGATAGTTTGGCCCATATTTCCGTCTCTAATCCGCGTATTGTGGGCAAATTAAAGGTGATAGCCTGACTTTTATGCCACAGAACATTTTTTAAAATGACTAGTACCTTTTTTTGGCAATTGCCTAATTTGCATAAATCCAAAATGGCCGCCATTTCACAAATTTAGGGACAATTTGGCATGTTTCTCTGCCTTATGTTCACTTGCTTGAGGAGAATAAAAGGTAGGCCTACAGTTTTTTTCCTCGCAATGATTATTTCAAAATCACAAGATCTGTCTTTTGATCACTAGCACCATTTCTTATTAGGGGGCGACCATTAGATATTCGGGGGGGCTGGAGTTTTTCTTCTGAAGATTTTTTTTTTCACTCACAAAACTGGAGGACAAATTTATTTCAAATTCTGCATGTGTTTGTGTGGGAATGGAATACTGTTTGAAGTATTATTTTTCACGTTTGCCCTGGCCAAAATTATTTATTTCTAGAAAAAAACTCCAGGCCACCCCCTGAATATCTAATGGTCATCCCCTAATTTGCACAAGATACAAAATGGTCAAAGAGTAAAGAGTATCTTTCACCTTGTAGTTATCATTACAAATAATGGACTTGTATCAGCGAAATAAAAATGATAAATTGAGCTCACGGACTTTCTGCTATATTTGACCTCATACCTTGAGAACAATACAATTTGCATAAGTCCAATCATCTTATTTGCATAAATCAAAAATGGATTGATTGTATCCATAAGAAGAAAACAACGGCTGCAGCATGTGTAGCATGTGTTACAAAGATAAGCCAAGAAACATGTATTCTGTTGTGAACATTTTTAATGTCCATACTAAATTGTCTAACATACTTAAACTGATATTTTTATAGCTATGTTACATAATGAGGTATCACATTTCCCACAATTTTGTTTTGATAAATATGGTCCATGTTATTTTACATTATCCAAAACTATCAATCAATCAGATACACACAACTTGACTTGGAAAGATTCAATGCCATTCAATTAACTACAGTATAGGGTTCAACACTATAGTTTCATAGCAAGTATATACTTTCAGCTATAAACTGGAAAACTAACTATGAACTGGTAAACTAATAACGATGGTATGCACAGCAAACTACATGTACACCTTTCGATTGGATAAACATGGTCAATGTTCACTCAGTTTATGTTAGGCAAAACTGCATCGATCTAACAGATACGCAGATGTAGGCCCAGTGGCACATTACAAAACTTCTATGCGCTTCAACTAACTACATACAACATAGAGTTAGACACTTTAGCTTCATATCAAGTACATAATGATTTGAGCCGTCAACTATAAACTGGTAAACTAATCGTGCCAATCTTTAAACTATGGTTCGCATAGCAAAGTACACCTTTGTAAGAAATACTGTGTCGATGACCGTAACTCAGTCACAATCTCTCCCATCATCCTCACCCTCACTGACATTGTCATCATCACTCTCATCGCTATGGCGTGTGTATTGATTATTACAAATGAATGAATGAATGAATGAATTCAATTAATTAATTAATTAATTAATTAGAAAGGTAATCATCAAGGAATCCATCAAATCTGATCTCAGCCTATTCAGTCTGACCACAGCAGACACAGCCTATCTGAATTCTGGATTTACCTTGATCGGGCCAAAATGCAAGGAAATATCAAAGATTTAAAATCATGGACTGATTAAAAATGTCTGAACTAAACAGAAAACAATGTTTTTGAATAACTCTAAGTGAAAACTAAATTCAAGCATAATATCTGGCCATGTTATGTGGACTAGAGGCAGAGATAAAGGTTCAAATATGTATAAATTGGCAAAATGGGGGCCATTTTGGATTTATGCAAATTAGATAACTGTCAAGAAAAAGGTACTAGTTACTTTAAAATTATTCTGAGGCATAAAAGTCAAGGTTACACCTTTCATTATCCCACAATGCGTTAGTTAGAAGTAGAGATATGGGCCAAATCGTCTGTAAATTGGTGAAATGGCGGCCATTTTGGATTTCTGCAAATTAAAAAAAATTTCTCAAGGGTGCCAGGGTGGCACCCGTCAGATTATGATGCATAAACAGGAATCCATCAAAAAACGTTGGACATACCGCATTGCACAGTTCAGCCCTCGGCTGCTGGAGTAATTAATGGAGTCAGACGATTCTTGCTCGTCTGCGTGCGAATTCTATTATCTTTTCCGGATTCAAGACTATAAACTGACCACACAACACAACGCACTGCACATGAAGTACGGTATAAACCAATATGTTATAAAGTCAGGAGCCTGAAACTTTTGTCAATGCTGGCAAGCTAATTTACTTGTAGATCACGTTACTTATAACCATTCCGTGGAGTATCGTAAAATATGGGTCTACCGTGAAATGTTACGCACGTTGTACTGCGGTATTTTACGTTTGTTTTAAAGCTCCTTTTTTCTGTATTTCCCCAGATATCTGATCCTCTTGGAGTGCCTTGAACAGTTCATCCATGAATTTCTACATGTCAGCTAACCAGAGGCCGTGCCTTTCTATTCACCCCCTATTCCCTTTTCGATAAAGTCTGTCCTGATTATACAAAATAATTTGAATACTGCCTCATTACATTTTTAAGTGCGAGTTAACATTGATTGTAATTGTGGTACTCAATTTTATGATAGTGGCCGATGTTCTGCCAAATTTTGCTCCCTTGTCAAAAAATGCTACCGTAATGCAAAGCGATCGTAAAGTCTTTGTTTTCGCCTTGATATTGCAACACGAATCAGTTTACAGTAGTAACTTTGTTATTTGTTAACTTATTATAAGATTCTTAGATTTTATAACGAGTTGGATAAGTTTGTTCAAAGACATATGCCCATATACGCCATTATCATCTAATTTCCCCATTTTCGGGAAAACTCAGCATGTATATGCAAATATATGTCCGCTTACAGGTGGAAAAGCGCACTGAAAATAAATCTATTTTTACGATTTTTGAAGATTCTGAAGATATGAGCGAGGAAACAGTCCGAGATTTTAGGTTTGCGCAAGCGCAGAACCACGAGGTAGCATATTTTGAAAGGTAGCAAGATTTGTCCGAACACCGGGTCTGCGTAATTTAGGATTGCCTTTTCTGGCCTTTTTTGCATGTGTCCCAACTTTTTTGAGACCTGTTGCAGTCAGAAAATTTTAAAGAAGCTATTTTTGTGGATAAAAATGTAAAATGTCTCAGTTTAAACATTTGAAATGTTATCTGTGTTCTATTGTGAGTAACATTGGCTTGTGATCTGAAAGTCGTTGCATTTTGATTTCATTCACAATTTACACTTCGTCCCACCTATTTCGGAATTGGGGTTGAACATCTACACGATCTTCGTCTCATGCTCAACTGTAGCATTTTTTAGGACTTGTATATCTTCGTTTAGATGGAAATCAGCCACATCGTCGAGTCTACCTGCATGACTCCCATTGATCTCAGATGCTGCTCACGAACATTAGATGTTCGGATTTCATACAATCACATTACCACCAAAAATATCGCTCTAATAAATGCTTTACCACAAATAATGATTATGTATGTTCAGTGCTCGTTTGGATCATGCACAAAAAAAGTTATCATTTTGGATCTCATCTGTCAAATTGCTGAAAAGTTTTGTCATCAAGTATGAAGGTCTGTAACTAATGTAAAAATAAAGAATGGTTAGTTAATGGTTTGCTAAGCAGTGTTCAAACTGAATTTATGTAGTGCCGTAGGCGCACTCATGGGGACATTACGTTAGATGCTACTCAGCTGACACATTATGCAAAGCGCATCTACATGCAGTAATGTGAATTGGTGCTATTCAAAGTAATGGAATTATACAACTCAGTTCATGGGTATATCCATATCATTTTAATCCAAAAAAGTAAGGTGAGTGTTGGCTGCGTACATGGTTCTACGATATCACAACAGCGGCCTGAGTTTACTATACTTTTCGCTGCGCTACATGATGAAGTGTGGCAATCGAATATATTACGGCCATTCATCAATAAAAATAAAATGGCTAAAATATTTGCACCGTAATGCCAGCTCACTTTACCTACTTGGTCGCGTCTATACTGTTGATCACAGATGGACAGCAAGGAATGTCCATTGTTCCACCCACTCAGTTCAGATCATGCACAAAAAATAGTTATCATTTTGGATCTCACCTGTCAAGTTGCTGAAAAGTTTCGTCATCATGTATGAAGGTCTGTAAGTAATTTAACAATGAAGAATGGTTAATAAATGGTTCGCTAAGCGGTGTTCGAACTGAATTTATGTAGTGCTATAAATGCACTCATGGGTTTTACGTTAGATGCTACTCAGCTGACACATTATGCATAACGCATTAAAATTGAGTCATGTGAATTGGTTCTATTCAAAGTAATGGAGATATACAACTCAGTTCATGGGTATATCCACATCATTTTAATATGAAATAGTAAGGTGAGTGTTTGCTGCGTACATAGTTCTAGGATGTCACAACACCGACCTTAGCTTACAGTCCATTTCGCCGCGCTACATGAGGTGTGGCAATCGAGTTGCTACAGATTATGGCCATTCATCATTTAAAATAAAATGGTGAAAATATACTGAGCAACAAAAGAAACGCAAGTTAGCTAGTAAGTTAATGTGTTCTTATGGTTACTGAAAGTGACCGCAAAACATAGAAAAGTTTGATGAAACGAGTGCAAATGTGCACACGCTAGTAATAAATTAGATCTGCAATAATTACACGCAAACTTATTTTCAAGTCTGCCTTTTATTAAGTTGCGTTTCTTTTGTTGCTCAGTAGATTTGCACCTTAACGCCAGCTCACATCACTGGCTTGGCTACGTCTATAATGTTGACCACAGACGTAGACGGCAAGAAATGCCCATTTCTGGTCTCCCCATATCCAGCGGCATGTGATGCACTGCATACGGCTTATCATTAGCAAGTGGCCGCACTACCTAGCCTCTCACATGCCAAAGAACGCATGCTGTGGCTCTTAGCGCCGTCCCTAGTATTCCAAAATGCAGTGGATCTATGGGAGTAAACCCTGAAAAAAAATCAAGATCAGCCCCTGCTTGGGTTAGCCCACTGGTCCTTTCAAGATAGCCTCTCTGGGGTTAGTGATGGTGATTTGTGTTTCTATATGATTCCACTCCAGAAGCTACCCACTGAGGAACGCAAGTACAGAAGTGGGCAGCCTGCTTGCCCACTGCGCAGAGCCAGTGGTAATTAACCTGCTACGGACCCAGAAACATCTTATAAGCAATCGCATCAACATCTGCGTCGTCTATCTGGGCTGCATAATAACCAGCATGACAGACCCTGAGTTTAGCCTCGAGGACCTCGCAGTTCTGATCAGCCCAGATCTGCTCGCAATTAGTAAATTTGATTTTCTATGATAATTACGCACAAACTTATTTTCCGGTCTGTCTTTAATTAACTTGCTTTTCTTTTGCTGCTCAATATATTTGCACCGTCACGACACCAGCTCAATTTACCGACTTGGCTACGTCTTTAATGTTGAACACAGACAAACGGCAAAGAATGCCCATTGCTCCACCCACTCACATCCGCTGCAGTGTTAAATTTGGAGGAAACGAGCACGCGCTTACATAGGAGGACCCGTTGATGTTCGCATAGCCTGAATATAAATAAAACATTTTGTCTTTGCCGAGAAACGAGGCATCAATGATTTAAAAGAGAAAAATAAACCGTTTCGGTATCGATAATTTGTGGCTGTCAAAAAAATTTATTCACGGATTTATCAGCGTGTCTTTTTCAATTATTCCCTATGGAGAAATTTCTTTTTGCCCCCATGGCATCACGTGACCTGCAATATCAAGTTCACCGCTACGCCCATGTCAGCGTGTGTTCTAGCCTTCGTTGTCTGTCCAGTTTTCCTTATAAGTCCATGGCATAACTGTACATTGCAAATGGCAACTTCCTCGTTCAAGAACGAGATTTCCATTTCAAACGTCATTGGGGTAGACACTTGTCACTCAAACATGTCTGACCAATGGGGAAGCATCTGCCTACTGCGAGAAAAACCGACTTCAAAACTTTTTTCACTTCAATCGAAAAAAAAAAAATGACTTCAAAACTTTTTTCACTTCAATCAAAGAAAAAAAGTTTGAATGCAAAAATAATATTGAGACCGAAAAAAATTAATTTGAACACTTTTTTTCTTTGATTGAAAACATATTTTTTGACTGAAGTGATACTTTTGGGATTGAATAATAAAGACACCAATGTGCTACCCATAATATGGAACAAAAAAAAATGTTGCTTCAACCAAAAAAAATATTTTCAATCAAATAATAACTCACTTCAGTCAAAAAAAAACCTTTTCAATCAAAGAAACACAGTGTTCAAATGCAATTTTTTGCGTCTCAATTTTATTTCTGCATTCAAGCAATTTTTTCTTTGATTGAAAAGGTTTTTTTGAATTGAAAATATGTTTTTTGGTTGAAGCAACTTTTTTTTTTATTGAATAATATAGACACAAATGTACCTTCATAAACTATCGCCAAGAAAACAATACTGCTAAATTCAAAAAACAAAAAACAGCTGAAAATTTCTCAATGGTTAGACTTATACGCAAAACAATTGTCAGTTGAACACTACTCAGCCCTACAAAAAAAACAAATGCAACAATTTAATAAAAAATGTCCATGGTTTCATGATATTATCTCACTACCGGTCAACTAATGCCTACGCACACTACTTAAAAAAAAAGATTTTATCGATACAACAGTTCTTACTGGCCATAAAGAATTATTCTCATCCTCCCCACACTTACTTAACCTCATACTCCACAATTCCCTTTCTTTTTTAAAATAAGTCTACTTATCAAATTTTTCTATTTTTTTCCTTTTCTATTTCATATGTCTTCCTTCTCCCCTTTGCTTCAATAATTATTGTGGATGCAGTTAATTTTCTCAATTGTCATAGTTAACGTTCCTTCTTACTTTGTCTTGACCACTTTTTTGTTGTTGTTTCTTTTTTTTATGCCAAGTTGTTTTTTTCTCTCTTTCTGATTGTTTTCTTTCATTTGATTTCTGATGTCCTGATTTCATTATTTTTTCTTTCTCCCTTCAAAATCATCGAGCAGTTAGTTTGTTACAAGGTTTTGTCTGATCAAATGTTGTTTTAGTTGGATTGTCCCCACTATGTTAAAATCTTCTCCTCATACCCTTCCCTCCGGATTGTTTCCATGATGACTGTTAATCAAAAAAAATGAAGCTGACCTCCCAAGGGGGGGTGGGGGGGCGGGATAGAAATAAAGGGAAATTATTCCTGAAAAAAATTTATATATCACCAGCGACTGAAATGACCAAATTTAGTCCCTGTGGCCATCAAGACCTGGTTTACACTCAGAATGCGAAGGCTAATCAGAACTACTTTAATTAAGTGCTTCGTACCAGAGGCCAACTTGGTTCATTGTTTTTTCTTATGTTTATTCTCTGCAACTGCAGTTATCACTTTTTCCATCATCATTTTTGTGAAGCCACAAGTTTCCTGTTGGTCTAGCTGATGATTCTGTGACATTGAAGATGTGAGGAGACAGATACCCTGTGCCCATTGTGATCGTGAAGGTGGTGTATGTGTCCTGTTCTGAAACTTCTCAGAGAGAGGGTCCTTCAGCCTGTATAACCAACAAGCGAGCACCAAGTCGAGCCACTGACCAAAAACTGCCAAAAAACATGCATTAGTCAATGGATGGAAATGGGAAAGCCCAAACCTGTTTGATGGAAAGTTCTGATCATCAAAAGTCCTCCATTGTCAGCACAGGAGTGATAAATTAATGTTTCATGGCCATATCATCCTCCAAATTTAAAAATGAGTCAGGCAGTGAGATTCAGTGCAAATCAGAGTTAAGAGCATAATAATTACTGGAGCCTTTAGGCAACAAGTCTAAAAATGGGCATTTTTTTTTCTTTCTTTTTTTTCCTGTGTCGCGATCTTCATTAGGCTTGTTTACCAATGCAGCGCATGTGCAAATTTTAGTTCCGTGCACGAGGTAGCCTCTACTTGTTCTTCATTGTTTTGGTGCAAATATACCATAGTTTTGAAAGACATGTTATGAAACATAGTGGTGGAGATGGGGTTTTGAACCTCAGTGACCTGTCTGAGCACCATAATTCATTGGAAATTCTAGAACTTTTAAGTTTCATAGGATACAATGACAATAAGGGGGAAGTACCGACTGACAGCTTTAATTTGAGGGCAATTTATCCATACTGGATGAAGCATAGAGAACTGACAGCACCATGAGTACAAAGTGCCCCCACCCCACGCCATTTTCTGATGTGTCATAAAACATCAGACAGTTAATCAGGATGTTGAATAAAGTTATATTTTTTCTTGTGGTCATTGACATGACTTTTGCCTGCAATGACCAATTGAAGGCTGTAATGCATAAACATCACCAGACACTAGTGTGTTTCCTGGTGATGCTCTGCCAGGGCTGTACTGCAGCCATCTTCAGCTCCTGCTTGTTTCTTGGACTATTTGTCCTCAGGCTGCTTTTCAGAAAGCAAAATGCTTCTTCAGTTGGATTTCAATCTGAAGATTCAGCCAACAAAATCAAATTTACAAAAAATGTGTCACTGTCCATTAATTATGGTGCTCGCTGTATGTTTTACTACATCTCCTTTGAAGGCAAAGTGTTGAGTGTGATTTTGCTGGAGGTTGTCAGTCGGTTAGTCCGGTGGTGCACAGTGTTTAGTTCTTCTTGCTGGGATTGTAAATTTTCTACAATGCCAGTTACAAAGGGGAAGTAGGCACTTCTATGGTCCATCTGTTTCCCTCCTGAACCTTCTTGGATCTCATTTCCCCATCCTGCTGTAGCATTCATCAGACTGCAGTGTCACTCAGCGACAACCTCCGCACCGCTGCATAGAACTTTTTGTGCCACAAATACAAAGCTAATGGACACTAAAATAAAACATGTACATACAATATAGCCCATCTTTCAGGACTTCAGTTGCGCGAATTATGTCCTTCCCTGCTTAAAGGTCCCCTATTATGTCACTAGGTGCACAGCTATTTAGTTATTTCAAGCCATTTCAAAATCTTTTCCCTCATGACATCACATGGGGAGGTAACCAACCAGAGGCAAGAAGAACTGATCACCTTCGGCCAAGCAATCAATCAGATTTCATTATTCTGGGTGATCACTCCCCCTTGTAATATCAGGTAGGGGATATTTTGAACTGGCTCATGATGGCTAATTTTAACTGTAACATGTGTTCTCATGGACCCACCCAGCCAAAAGACGGTCTTTGCTGCCATAAATTTGCTCTCCTGGTTTGAGCGACTGTACAAACCACGAAACAGAAAATTCTTTCACTGAATTTGATGCAGAAGAATGAGATTTGCCTAACAGTTGTATCAGTCTTTTTTGAAAAATGATAAAGCTGAGGCCAGAAAAAAAGTCTAGCAGAGGGCAGAATTGAACCGCAATTCTGCTATGCCCCAATGAGTCATACTGAGCCATTTGAGTTAATGGTTAAAGCATTTGGTCCAACAAAGATTTTAGCTAAGGCGTCTCCTACATACTACTGCCCCTGCCTCAAAGATAGTAAGTCCAATTTACGAGGAGTGTCTTCTGAGCAAAATATGTCAAAATTGTGTGTGTAGTGCCAAAAATGTGGGAACAAGAGCAAGTTATAAAACGTTGTTTTTATCCCCCACTGCGTGTTTAGCGTGAAGCAGGGGATATAGTATTCAGCTCCGTTTGTACGTACGTACGTCCGTCCGTCCGCCCCGAACATTGTCAGCGCGATATCTCAAGAAGGAGTCAACCTATTTCAATTCTTTTTGGTACCAACCTTCCAACTGGGAATGCGTAGACACCAGTTGGTTTTGGTGACCCTACGGCGGGGGATATAGTCACTTTAGTGACAAACTCTTGTTCAGCTTTCCAACCAGAATTTTCTGTCTCACTTAGTATTGAAGTTCATAGAGTTTCGGTTTGTGCTTCCATCGCTTTTCGGCTCATACTGTCAAAACCATCTGTCCGATTGCTTGCATTGTTATATTTTTGTGACCAGCACAACTCTTGCTACAACTTGGATATAGAAATATTTATGAGGAGTAAAAACTGTTGGAGTTAGAGCAAGTTTAAGAGAAGACTTCTTGATGATTTTACAGCTATTTGCCACTCTAACAGTGACATCACCGCACTGTAAGTTCCCAGAATGTATTGTAACAGAAATTATTTTTATAAATTATAATTTAAAAAATCAAGAAGTTATGAAAAATTTGAACAGTGAATAAATTCTACAAGCTTAACGTAATGGTTTGAATGACATTTTTAGCTAAAAATATTACAGAGTGAAAAAATACCAGAAAATAACTGAATCAGCACAAAAATGACTTGATTCAATAGGACCCTAAAAAATTACATTTAAAATTAAATAACTCAAAAACTAAAAAGAAAATAAAAAATCTGTACAGATGCAACGTAATTCGGCTGAATTTTTAAAAGTCTTAACGGAATCGATAGCTTATACGGTGTAGGAGGAGTTTGTTGGCCAAATAGAAGAAGAAATAAAAGACTGGAGTAAAAGACAAAAGAGAAAGGAGGACTCCTCACCGAGTAGTAATTTTTGGAATCAGTCATGTGGGTGCCCCGCCCCTTTAGATAGACTTGCGGCAGGTCCTGAATGAATTGATTCCAATGGGGATAAGTGAACCTGAGCACAGATTATCACCGATTATTTTGCACCATTGTCACAGAATTAAATATTGAATTTATTTTTCACAGGCCACATATCTGCCAAACATTCTGGTGCTGCAATGGCAGTTTTAAGACCAACAGATTAGGAGAAAATGAACTTTGTTCGAGAACTGTGTCTCTCTCAGCAGCGGTCACGTAACATCTGGCAATACAAAAATACAGTATGGAGTGCGGGAAAAGACAAATTCAACTTTCAAACTGAAGTAATACTCATGTTTATGTGCTCAATAATACTGTTATTGTCATCGATGATTTATCGTTTTTAAAGGGAAAAGGAATATATTTCATTGCTATGATCTTGTACTTGATTGATGTCAGATATTAAACAAGAGGGGAAAAGCTGCAAAATCAGGTGCACAAATTAAATGGGGGCTCGTCTGGGAGAGACCACTGTGTGAGTTATTTATTGAAAATCAATCATTTCAAATTGTGAAATTGTTTTTTTAATTTTCCTATATATATTGACAGATCAGCAGCAATGGATGATTTCTTGGATCACCAACCATAGAGGTTTTGAAGTCTTTTAAAAAGATAGAACTGCAAGAAATATGCAGACAGTTAGAGCTGACAGATGTAAAACCAGCCCTGCAAAAATCAAGACTGAGATTGTTGAACATTACATTGATGAAAATGTTTTGCACCAGGAGATCTGGAACAGTTTCCAGTGGAAAATCCAAATGTGGAAATGGAACTTAAATTAAAAATGCTAGAAATTGAAAGGGAGGAAAGAGAAAAACAAAGAGAATTTGAGAGGGCAGAAAGAGAAAGGGAGAAAAAAGAAAAACAGAATTTGAGAGGGAAGAAAGAGAAAGGGAGGAAAAAGAAAAACAAAGGCAGTTTGAGTTAGAAAAATTAGCAAGAGAGAGAGAAAGAGGAAAGAGCAGAAAGAGAGGGACAGAGACAGAGAGATTTTGAATTAGAGAAGTTCGAGAAGAAAGGCTCCAAATGGAGCAACAAAAAATTAAAATGGAAGCGGAGAACAAATTTTGTGCTAGCCTGGAGGTAAAGCTGGTGCCTCCATTCTCAGAGGAGGAGGTTGATAAGTATTTCTAGTGTTTTGAGAAGGTAGCTAAGAGTTGCTAGTGGCTAATGGAACACTGGCCTCTGAGGTTGCAAACTGTCCTCAAGGGTAAAGCTCAACAAGCCTATTCAGCTTTGTCTGCAGATGATTCCTCTGATTGTGAAGTTGTCAAAAAGGTTATTTTGACAGTTTATGAGTTGGTTCCAGAGGTTTACCGACAGAAATTCAGAGGTCTGAAGAAATCTGTCAATCAGACTTATGTGGAATTTGCTAACAAGAAGAATGTTTGCTTTGAGCGCTGGTGTACTTCTATGTAGGTCAAGGATGATTTCAATTCAATAAAAGAGATGGTGTGAGTTGAAGAATTCAAGAACTGTGTTAAGGATGATTTGATTTTAAAAACAGCACATTTGTATGTTCTCGGTATCCAACATGCATTAACCTTATTGCTCTTTTTTGCAGCTAATTTTGAGTTTTGTCAGAGTTCGTAAAAGGGCGGCAAGCAGTTCGCGAAAAGTTTTTAGGATTGCGACCAGTTTTTCTTGCTGCAAAGAAATTTTGAGCATGTTCAAAATATCTTTGGGAATTTATTTGCTCATGAACTGTTGCAGACATTTGTAAAAGAGTTGTACGCGTTTGCAAACAGTTGTAACACGTGTCGCTAAAGTTCTTTGTGGTTCGCGAAGTAGTGACCACTATACAACAGAGGTCCGAATGCTGACGAATGTAGATGAATATTGGGTTTTGTGAGGATACCATCAAGGTTTCGTCAAGATTGTAAAAGACTTTGTAAATGGTTTTTAGGGTCGCAAATGATTCATTTTCATATTCTAGAAAGCCATTTCCTATTCTTTCGCAAACAGTTACGTGAATGTTGCTAACTGATGCTAAAAATTGCTAAATGTCGCTAATGACACCTGGGTCTATTCTGATTTTCGCCAGCTTTCGTCAGAAAAGTTGGCAAATCAAAAATTCGATACATTCGTAAGCATTCGCCGTTCAGTGAGATACTAGCTTAAGTTGGTCCTGTAGATATTGCCCTAAACTTCCACACAGTAGCTGAGATTTCGAGGAATTAGTGTGTAACACAGCACTTAAAGTATTTTTTGGTTCAGTATATGTGACAACTTGGTGCAGGACCCTGGACAGTGAACTGAAAACCATCAATCTGTCCTGGGGTGAGGCAAAGCAGACAGCCTAAGATCGAACACGCTGGAAATCTGCAGTGAAGGCCCTTTGTCCCAGCTGGAACCCAGAGGATTGAGGAGAAGAAGAAGAATAATATGTCTAGCCTTCCACAGTATCCCAACACCTTTACAGATCGTGGAACACAGATATTTGATGTGAGTATTCCAGCAGAGCTTATGGTCTTATACAACACCCAGAAACGTATATTCATTAACCCTTTCTATCTTTACCTGTTCAATTTTTACTGTATTTATTTTACACTTTCCAAACAGCATGTATTTCATTTTGCTCAAGTTCAAGGATATATATATATATATACATATATATTTTTTTTTTTTTTTTTCACACCAACATTTAATTTTACCCATTTCTTTTGTAGTCACCTCTAATAGCTGCTGTAAATCCATTCCAGAACAAAAAATTTTGTGTCATCAGCAAAAACAATTTTAGAAAATCCGATACTTTGCAAATACCATTGAAATATTAAATAAACAATTTGGGACCCAGTACAGAGCCCTGTGGGATCCCACATGTAATACTGAGGCACTTTGATTTGTGTCGGCCCATCTGCACAAATTGTTGCCTATCGGTAATATAACTTTTCATCCAGTCAAGATGTAAAGCTGAAATAATTCTTGTGTGTCAATGCTCAGTAATACTATTATTGTCATTGGGGTTTTATCACTTTTAGGAGGAATAGGAATATAGTCTATTAGACTACTATGATCTTGCACTGGGTTGACATCAGATTTTAAAAAAGCATCAAAATAAGGCGCAAACATTAAATGCATTCCGTATCCTGAGTTTTCCATGCATGCTAAAAATACTGAAACCTCGTGCAGCAATAGGGTCTAATAATAGGAACATGCTATGGATCTTTTGTTTTCCCAAGGATGCAGACAGGTAAGAAATAAATGAGCAACTGTCATATTTCATTCCAGGATTATAATTTTGAATAAACTAACTGATGTATTTCACTTTGCAAAGCTCTTCAAGCTCGCCAATGGAAATTACAATAATTAGCAAACGGCCTAGCTCGCCAGCCAACTCATATTCATTATGCTTAATATAGACGTTGGTGGTGTAGAAAAAATGCCTGAACAAGCAAAGTAAATTGAAATATAAATGCATCATGCGGACATAAGACAGATGCTGTATATTCCAACATATACTGCGAGCAGAGCGCTCAAAATACTTCCGCAACCGCACCCACTTAGGAGACAGGAAGTCTTTTTTGCCATAAACCTGAGCTGCCCCAGCTTCTTCGACAAGCCACAAGCACCACATTTGATGCATCACTCCCATCATCCATTGCGCCACTGCTTCGGGCGCTCTTGCCACTCTCCATAGAAAATGAATGGGAGGCGTAGGCATCAGTTCATGAGCCTGCACCTGCAAACGCTTCGTTCCCCTTTGTGTGGCTGCTTATGGGCGTCACAGCTTTTCTTCTCAATGCCTCTGATGCATTGCAGCAGAAGACATAGTACATATGAAAGAATTGTAGAGTGAAATCTTTGGCTCCACATACATGTAAATATATTAACTATACATTAGAAGAGATTTTATTTACTGCCATAAAGGAAAAAATACATTGAATAACAAACCATTTCTTGTGCTCCTAGTCCTAAGGTAGATGACTAATCTCTGTTGGAAAACTGAGGCTGTAGTTTTCTAGATGAACTGCCTTTGTACATGTATTATTAAACACACAAAATGAGGTACAGCTTATGCCAATAAGTGTAGATGGCAGTGTATAAGGAAGGTGAAACTGGCAGAACAAGCGCACATAAGAGAAGCTACATGATCATTATTACTCCATCAACATTGACTTGTCCTTATCCAAGTGTACCGTAAATGAATGTTTTACAAAGCATAGTGTAACTATTTTCATCAGTTTTATATTTACAAATTACTTCAGAAGTATACTCCAGCAATAAAACAAAAGAATTGCTGTAAGCATTCTCCAAGTACATGCTGGGTAATGCTGAGGTCTGAATTTGGAGGTAGCTGCTGTAATCACATCACATAGAGCGGTAACTTTCAGGAACTAGTATAGAAAATTTCATGTTGAAGCATTTGTGAATGATTTTGTGTCTTGTGATGGCATGACTAATGTTGAATGGTCCAATTTAATTTTGAATGAAAATTGGAATGAATTTAAGGAAAAAGATTTTTTTTTTCAAATTTGTAACACGCTCCAATTGAAAATCGCAGACTTCCTAAGAGAAACTGTGAGGTTTTACGAAATGAGCCAAGAGCGAGAACCAGATAAATGCAAAATGGAGGCTTTATTTCTGAAGGGGGAAACCCCCCAACAGAGCTGGCAACAGTACAATGTCCACAATCCACAAACAGAATCCAAAGGGCAAAATCCAAAACTGTAACCAGGGCACCAATAACACAACTCAAGGTCAGGCAAAAATGGTTCGGTACACAGGCGTGGGTTTGGTGGAGAGACAAACTCATAAGCCGTAAACAGTCCGAATCCAAATACCAGGGCAGCAAAGACAATAGACGTGGTCGGGCAAAAATAGGTCAAAACTCACGAAGGCAATCAGATCCAAAAGGGCAAACCAAAAAACAAGTGTCGGGCAATCCAGTCAGAAAGAAAATATCACAGTGAGCAAGGCGAGGAACGTAGCACAAGACAAAGGAGTAAAGACGATCTGACAAGGAACTAAAAGTGTAGACACCTTATATACACATCCGGGTTAAGCACATGACTAGGGTAAACAGGTGTAATCAATGACATGGGAGAGACACATGAGGAAAACTAATTACATGAATTTGGCGAAATGCCGAAACGCAGACAGGGATAACGAGACATTCCTATGAACGAATAAACGGCTCCGGTTAAGGAGTACTAAAGTGTACAGTCTAAAGAAAAGGGAAAGCAAGAGATATAAGAGGAAACCGCAGTGGAGATAATTAGTGATAGACAAGGAGGGCGGAGATACAGATTGGGCGAAAGCTGAGAGATCGTTAGTCTATTAGTATGTGCAGCTATACAATCCCGAGTGCAAGTTAGTCAGTTAGTATAAATGTACAATGTTAATCGGGGTTAGTAATTATCGAAAACAATAAACTGTTAGTAGGGTTAGTAGATAGCATAAAGAGAGAGGAAGGAAGAAAATGAGATATGAAGAAAGATTGAAATCCCAGAAACCAGGAAATCACCCGAATGAGTGGCACGTCAGACAAGGGACCGTGGGCAAAGACCTACACGAGACAAGACAGGGTAAACGAAGAGCAGGACTAGAAATCACAACAAGACTATGAAAGAATGGCAAGGCTATGAAACATGGCAAGACTGTAAGACATGGCAAAGACATAAATAATACCAAAACATGAAACATAATAAAACATGAAATCAAACAACAAAACACAATACATAATCATGGGGATGGTCAGGGGCAGGCAGTGGTCACTTAAACACAAAAAGCATACATGGCAAGCCAGGCACAGAACTTAAACATGGGGCAGACAAAGCATGGGTGAGATGCAGATTCACAACAGAAACGATCCATGGTAACTCCAGAAATTGTAAAATTGATGTATGAGAGAGTTTACCTTAAAAAAAAGGCTCTTAAACTTAAATGTAACATTTTATGAGGCTAATATGTGGTATTGAGAAATAGAATAAGCCAGTTAATTTGTGATGGTAAGCAAAATTATAAAATAAGTAAAATTGATGACAAAAGAATTATCCTCGTAAAATGTGAAAGGCTCTTAACAAACTCACTGGTAGAGATAAGATAAAAATATCACCTCCAAACATTGATGCTCAGAAGTTCAATGAATGTTTCAACTCCATTCGTACTGAAACGGTTTCACACTTACAATCTGATATTAGTAATTAAATATTTTGGAAATGTTAAAAATCTACCCACAAATTAAAACCATTCCTCCTTGGTCTTGGTGATGTTGTACTGTAGATGTTCTTGGGTTTGGTGGTAGACTATTGTTTCATGCCACAGATGTTATTGTACCCAATTTGTTTTACAGGACTGGAAATTATCTTGTATTACAAAGCTTATTATTATTATTATTATTATTTTTATCCATCTTACAAAGGTGAAGGAAACAGAGATGAAGAATGTAACTTTAGGCCTATCAGTGTTATGTGTCGTGTTGCGAAAATGATGGAACGATGGAACGACTAGTTCAAAATCAGGATATGAAGTATTTGAAAGAGTATGAACTACTTACTGTTGACCAGTCTGCGTAATTGAAACACCTGCATAGAGTCAATGATGATTGGTCATGGAATATCGAGGATGGTCTTGTTACTGGTATATGTGCTCTAGACATTTGTAAATGTTTTGATACGATAAATCACAGATTTCTCCTAAAAAATGCAATTATATGGTTTTTCTGATAATGCCATTAAGTATTTCAATTCATACCTATCTCAAAGAGGTCAAATAGGGTTTTGGAACAATGTTAATATAAATATTGATTATGTTAATATTGGTGTCCCCCAGGGTTCAGTATTGGACCCACATTGTTCTTATTGTATGTGAATGAAATCATTTCTTAGGTTCAACTGTGTCTAACGTTTATGCTGGTGATGTACTTATGTACTGTTCAGGATGTGATATTGAAGAAGTAGATACTGAGCTACAATGCTCTTTAGACAATATTTAACTGTGGCATGATAATAATATGTTAGCAGTAAATTCCTCAAAATGCAATACTTTGTTGGTAACTACACAACAAAAAGAATCTTTGTTAAGTAATACAGATAATCAAGCTCCTCTTATAGACTTATTTTTGAATGATAATCACTTCATGTGGAACACTGTACAATCTAGGTGGACAAATTGATAAAAAAAATGAGTTGGTTGATGAACCTCACAAACAAATTGTATGATTTGGTCTTTATGTCGCTTGTAAAAATTCTTGACAATGGATTTGAAAATATTGAAATGTAAAAGTCCACATAGAAAGAATCTGTATAAACATATATGCGCAAATATGCAACCTATATGCCGCATATATGCATATACAGGCCAAATTCAGGTACATATATGTGCTTATAGAGGGCATATAGGTCTCCTATATCGCTTCTTTATTTCCACATGTAGGCCCTATATGTACATATAACGCATATGTCTCCTATATAGCTCATATACCTAGTGGCCGGTTCTGCTTGTCATACCTATTGTATAGCTTATATCTCACTTTTGCAATTGGCATACATGATGCCTAGTTCACATTTTTTATTATTATAAGGTATTTTCTTATTATTATAAGGTAATGCTAAATACACGTTGACACATGACAATGGCATGTAAACCAGTCATTATTAACTATGGCAAGTGAGAGGAGACAAAAAGTTATGATATCAACACAAATATCTAATACTATTTGTTATATTTTTTTCCTCAAACAGTAATAACAACTAGGTCATTTCTTTCTTGACCATATTTATTTCCATTCTATGAAGATTGAGTTGTCTTTTGTGGCAGACAAGGAAATGCGTAAAAACAAAATGGTTTGATTATGTTTATTTTATCAATTAAGCATTTTTTCAAGTTTAAGTCACTGCCAGTTTCACCACGTTAGATAAAATTGGATTTACATCATTATAGCTCATACACATCCACGGAAAGGTTATACACTACACTGTTACATTCACCAAATGCAATGTTTTCTATCTTGTCTGTAATGCAGTTTCAAGATGAATATGGCTCAGAAGTCCTTGGTCTAAATGTAGCAAAATAAAACAAAAATAACAAAATAAAATTACACAGAAGAACATACATTCAAGTAAACATGCCTTTCAAAAGTCATTTTCATCCCCACATGTATTTGAGCATTTCACTGTGGTTAATGAATTTGAAGACAAAGGGCTGTAAATTCGCAGACCAGGCGCAGGCACAGCGCAGGTGCGTCCTGTTGGCCAGACGGGCGCTCAGAAAAAAGATTCGATCAGATCTTACATCTGAGTATTCTCTGCCCAGCGAATGTATAAAAAAACAACTACTAACAGGCTCAGGCTTCGGAGGAGAGCTGCGAGCTGTTCACACTTTCCTGCGCTACCAACAGGGGGCCGCATGTGCGAAAAAAGCATATTTGTACATGGGTCCCTATGTGGATCAGATTCGGGTGATATTGGAAAAGCAAAAAAAAAAAACATACAAGTTTTAATATAGGGCCACATATAGGTTTTGCATATATGTTACAAACAAAAAATTGGCCATTTTCATATATTATAGGTACATATAGCTGCATGTATGTACCTATATGTACCTTTTGTATATGAAAACAGCCAATTTTATATATGTCGTATATATGCAAAACCTATATTAGGCCCAATATTAAAACCTTTATGCTTAAATAGGTTTTTTCCGTGTGGGAGAGTACTCTACCACTTACAATTCAATATGCCATCACAGTTAGCAATCAAATGTTAACAAAATCCAAAGAATGCGAAATAGAGCTGTTAGAGCCATTGTTAACAATTACGATTTTGTAAACTCCAGAGGTATAAATATAGGTAAAGAATTGGACTTGTTTAATATTGTACAGCAGAGAGATTATTTCATGGCATTGTTGATGTACAAAAGTATACGACGAATAGCTCCAAGTTATATAAGCAATGAAATATTCATAGCAATTGAAGTATCTGATAACATCATTTACAGCTTTATGGAATTCATTACCAGAAAGATTGAAAGTGTGATCCTGCATTGTTAGCTTCAAAATAGAAGCAAGGAAATATTTTATGAATGGTTGATCTGTTTGACTTTTTACATTGTTTTTTGTACTATAACCACATCGTAAAACAGAGTATTTCCTAATTCCGCCACCCTTTTTAAATATATTTAATAAATAAATAATATAAACTGAAATTATAAAAAATCATCAGAAAAAGCAGAAGTTATGTTGCGCAGAAGTAAACATAGCACAGAATGTATAAGAAGCAACACCAAATTTCAAATGAACTTCCTATAATTTCCGGAAATAATAAAGCTGATCATGTAAAACATTTTGTCTTTGTACAATGCCCTATCTCAGCTTTAACTTTCTAAATTTGGACAAATGAATGCATCACCTTAGCAAATATGCTTCAGTGGCTGAATTTATCATTAATTGCTGTGTACTAATTGATTGGCTAGTTAACGACAACTGAAGTCAGCCAGCAAGCAAGTAAACATGAAGGTAACTCAATAGAAAATGCAGCTCTAGTGAATGTACAGTTTGCTAGAACGACATACATTGCACTGTAACATGCTTTTTCAATGTCATTCTTCCCCACTTACTGCACCCCTTCCTTTATGTTATGAGCCCGGAGTCTTCTCAGCCAAACTTGAAATGTTGTTGTATTTTACCCCATACTTTTACTTAACAGTCTTTTGAAAGAACCCAGCTCGCTGCCTAGCCAGTTCTACGAGAGTGGATGCATCAATTCCAGCCCTAATTTAGTCAAAAACCTGCCGCTCCTATATTGTAATTATTGAGGGACTGAATTTGCTCCTTGGATGTTTCATTTTTGTCATATTCTCATTATTTAAATAATTTGTACGTCCTCGATTCGATTTATTTTTCCTGCAGTCGGATTTATTTTTCCTGCAGTCCTAGCTGCTATTCATAAGGTGGAACATAAGGATAGACTTATAGGGCTCTAATTTCCTGGCGCAGCGCAGGTGGCGTAGCGAGGCGCAGCCCGCGCAGTGGTAATTTCGTACGGCGCAGCCCGAGTAGTGGTAATTTCGTGAGGAGCGCAGCCTTCGGTAGACGAAGGTGCGCCGAGATAGGTGTGGCGGCTTAGTAGGGGGAGGTGTCACATATTCATCAAGACGCAGTGACAATTTCGTAGAAAAAGTCTCCGCTGGAGTTGCGCAGAAAACTCGCCAGCTCCAACCTGGTTTAATTTCCGTGCAGTGGTAATTTGGCTGACCGGCGCAGAGTGCGCACACGTCACCGAAATCTCACAGGCAGGTTTACAGAATGTCAGGCACATTTCAATGCAATAAATAATTACAGGAAGCACTATTTATTGTAACTATCTGAATAAGGACATAAATTATAGTATCTATATCGATTGTCCTGATGTCAGGCGGTTGCCACGCGTAATGGAAACTTGACCTGGCTTAATCAACGCAACTGAATCTGTGATGCAAACTAACGACTTCACATCTTTCTCAGCCAACCACAAACTGTATAATATATATATATATATATATATATATATATATATATATATATATCGAATGCTTGCGTTCTATGCTCATTAAAGCCGCTTGCACACTGGATGCGAAACAAATTTTTCGCACGACTGATTACAGACAAAGTCAATGCAAAGACGCGATAGTCGGACAGGGTTTTAATATAGCTCCGTGTCCGAGAGTCATAAAAGTTCTAATTTTTCCGAGTATTCCAGGAATTATTAGACGTGCAAACTTGGCCATGTTTGTGTTCGGCCTTCACAAAATGCAAATTGATAGATATCGACTTTTCTTGGTCTTTTTAGCCTATTCATCTGTTTTCTTCCGTTGAAGATAGACATCAGTATTTATTCGGTCTTTCTTTTGAAAATTAGTGGATTGATTAGATGGATCGATCAGATTGACGCTTTATTTCCACAGCAGAGATAAAATAGTGCGTGAGCAAATCAATTCCATGACCACTGACAGAGTGAAGAAATCATCGCATGCAAGATCATGACTGTCCGACACGAAACGCAAATTACTCCATGTCCAGCAGCCAGCAAAAAGTAAAAGTATTGATATGAGAACAGATTTATAACGAAATAAAGAATAAAAATATATCAGCAACAAACGTGATATCAAACAAAGATGACCCGCCAATAAATAAATCGCTGTGTTCATTGGATGCTCTGTTGTTAAATTGTTTCTTTTTATTCTTTATTTCATTATCAATCTGTTCTAATCGTCCTTTTTTTTTGGCTGTCAGACACGGAGGCATTGTACATTGTCTCGCGCCAATGTCTACTTGCTTTATTGTGCAGAGCTTAAACAGAAACATTGATTGAAATTCTCGGTACTCATCTTGAAGAACTGAACCCTCTTATCAAACATTCACGTTTTAATATCTAAAAGAGTCTGTAGATTTGAAGAAATGAAAAACAATAATAGACTGTCGGACACGGCGATTTATTAAAACCCTGTCAGACCTTTGGACACAAGACGCAATCTGTCGAGCGAAAAATTCGTTTCGCGTCCAGTGTGCAAGCGGCTTAATACTAGGCTACTATTATTGTCACTTATGTTTTATCGTCTTTAGTGGGGGAAAGGAATACAGCCTGATTGCAATGATCTCATACTGAGTTAAGATCACATATTGGAAATAAATGTGTAACGTATCTTGCTTTGTAGTATATGCATGTTAATCCCAAAATTTTAAGCAGCAACAGTTTGTAATAATAGGAACACGCTATCCATCGTTTCTCTTGCCAGTGATCAAGATTTGACTCGGCAGTGTCGCCTTCTATATTCTAACACATTAAAGGTGAGGTGAGGAGCTCATTTGACTGGTGAAGATTTGACTCAGCTGTGTTATACCCAAACACGCCTTCTTTGCCAACTTGCGCTGGAAGGAGGGGCAAAGGCGGGACAGAGGAGTACTTGCGCCAGGCTACGCCGGGCACGAAATTGCCGCATAAGCCTGGACACACCCCGTTGTCCATGGGGGGTGTGCCGCGCCTGCGCCGCGCCGGCGCCTGGTCTACGAAATTAGAGCCCATAGTGTTATCTGCTGAAAAACGTGACGATAGCTTGCTGGCTCTATTGGAATCAGACGAACCCAGGGGCTCTTCTTCCGTACGTTAGACTGCAAGCTTGCTAAATCATTTAGTGTTACCATGCTTTATAAAAACATGACCCAGCCATTTCAATCCATTATGAGAAAAGCTGAAGGAACTAGAGAGTCCAGTCAGCTGCAACCGCATGGGTGCAGCTCCCAAAAACCCGCTTCTCCACATAACGCATTATTTGGCCAGTACTGTCACCATGGCAGCCAAAATTGATCGGTGTCATTAGTGAATTGTAACACATGTCCATACCAAATATGCAAGTAATGGGGTCAAAAACTGCAGCCTGTACTGCACCACAAAGAAAATGTCCATGTTTTGCCGCTAATTTGCATATTATTCGGCCTATACTGTCACCATGGCAACCAAAATAGATTGGTGTCATAAGCGGAGTATGACACATCATACCAGATATCAAAGCAATAAGTCAAAAATTTCAGCCTGAAGAACGTTTACAAGGAAGTGTCTACGGATGCGGCAGCAGCAGATGACACACGTGAATCCATAGTAGCCACCAGACTTTGCTTGGAGGTTTCAATTAGCTTGCCATGTGCAAGGATCAGATGTTGATCTGCTGCGTGAGCAGAATTCATGCGATAAAGGCAATATTTATCAAGCTAAGTAACTAGCAATTGTGTTCGTCTTAAAATTCGGGGATAATGACTGCGGAACTGGCAAACTGAACAAGGCTGTGACTGATGCGCCATTAGACTAATAAAGCTAATCTGAGTACAGAAGAATGACACTCTTATGACAGAGTACCGCTACCTTCATTCATATATTTATCTTCATAGGTATTCTTGAAATGAAAAATATGTATTTAACGCTAGATATGACTGACTACCTTTCACCATTCCCATGAATGCTGAAAGGTATGTAAAGGTTTTAGAGCAACATATGCTCCCCTCTAGACAACATCTATTCCTGGGAAGGCCTTGTGTATTTCAGCAGGACAATGCAAAACCACAAACTGCAGCTATTACAGCATGGCTTTGTGGTAGAAGAGTACGTGTGCTGAACTGGCCTACCTGCAGTCCTGATCTTTCACCGATGGAGAACACTTGGTGCATAATTAAACGAGAAGTCCGTCAAAGGAGATCAAAAACTCCAGCAGCTGGAAGCCTGTATAAAACGACAGTGGGATCAAATTCCAATGGCTAAACTCACAAAACTTGTCTCCTCAATGCCCAGACGCCTCCATTCTATGTTAAAAAGAAGAGGGGATGCTACACCATGGTAAACAGGCCCCGTCCTAACTTTTTTGAGACCAATAGAGGCCATCAAATTTGAAATGAGCTAATTTTGTGAATAAAATTGTCAAATTTGTCAGTTTCAACATTTACACTTTCAGAATTGGGGTTGTAGTAAATCCAGGTGGCTAGAACAAAACACTTGGGAGGATTTTTATTTTCTGAATCTGGATTTTACACTTCAGTTGCTGACAAACTGCAGCAGCTTTAACTGCTTCTAGCCCCGCTGAAGCATAACTGCATCTGCCAAAATCCGAAACTGTTCTTGATTGGTCCCTGAGGTATCGAAGGGGAATGTGTGCGTGTTGGTCCTACAGCTCCGTGACAGTCTCTGACTGGCTGGGTCGCCTCCTTCTCCTCTCAGCCCTGCAACCAGCAAAGGGAAACATCGTAAGAGAAAACGCACTGATATTGCAGGTGTAATAAGATTACAGGCTCATTATGCATGATTTTACTCAATGAACATTCATACAATAACAATCCTAAGGCATATCAGTGAGGCACTGGAGATCTCTCTACACAGGTTTGTCCACGTTGCACTCCTTTACTAGTATTTTCTGATTTAAAATATCTGGAATGTTTTTGGTTGTGGGCTTTTTTTTTTTCTTTTTTTCGTTTGTTTTTTAGTGTGCAGTGGAGCAGGTGTGGTTGGACAACTATCGGCCTAAGTAGGGCCTTATAAACCACTGTCAGGCTCGGAATTACGTTATGCCAAATCAACAGTCATCAAAGATCAAAAAACTCAATGATAAAAATGGCAAGGTGACTTTAAACATAAAAACATACGCAAGCGTGCAAGGTTAAGGATGAGGATGACGAGATTTACGAAAAATCTTGAATTTTATTGCTCTAATGCTGCTGAGACAAGATTGAAATTGTGTGTGAGAGTCAGCTGCTCTTACCTGTGTGGAATTGGAATACTTCCAACTCTGTACTGATTGATTAAAATAGTTACAACCAATGTCACGAACGCAAACTCCACCAGTCTCAGCACAAACATTATGTACAGCACTGCATCATGGGTACTGTAATCTGAGAGAGGGGGCGAGAGGTAAATAGAGAGATATTTTTTTAAGTCTAATTTGTGTGTAGCTGCTGTTAGGCTATGGAATGAGCTCCTTCATAATGTAACAGAACAAATGGAACCACAGTTCACTAACAAATTTGAGAGACTCGCAGAAAGCACAATAACACTGGAGAGAAAGCATGCCTACACAAGATCAGCATTTACTTTTTTTAACTAGCTACATTACGCATTATCTCAGTCTTTTAGCATTAACCAGGTTATTGTATGGAGTATTTACATAAATATGCCAGCACTGATTAGCATTCATTCTCAGGATAGTGAAGCTTGTGCTTCATTAGATTACAGTTTTTCAGTTGACATTGTGATCTGAAGCAAATTAGAGTTCATTTCACTAAACAGGGGCCAGTCACCCTGAGCAATGTGGGGCTTTGGGCTTTGCTGAGGGAGACAACAGCTGTACTGATCTCATTGAGTCTACACTGGGGTTTAGCCCATGCCTCTTCTGTGTCCAAGTGAAACACTGTAGCCGCTCACCCTGTGGCCCACACATCTGACTGGGGTGGAACACTGTTTTCTCCACACTGATGGGGTTTCTGGCCTCGCAGGTGAAGGTATGGTTGGATAGCTTGATCCCCAGTGTAAGGGACAGGGTGCTGAGATCTGCGTTACTTGTGTGGAGCAGGGTTTCTCCCTTAATGCTCCAGGACAGGCTGACCTCCATACCGTTCTCCACTGAGCACTTCAGCAAGCAGCTGCTGCCCCCTGCTGCTCTTGAGGACTCAATATGGGGCTTTGACACAACATCTGTAAAAAAAAATCTCACAGCTGAGCTTCACTGCCTCTCTCACGACCACAGATACACCACATCGCTGAAACAGACAGCATCACTGACATACACGGTACCAGTGACACAAAGAGCAATACTTTTGTACACAGCACGACTGACACAAACAGCATCAGTTTCACAAAGCATCACAGACACACACATACACAACACCGCTGGAACAGCACCAGTGACATTCTCAGCACCACTGATAGCTTGCTCCACTTGAGAAGAGAGAGCATTGTCGGGATCTTAGCTGCATAACAGGAAAAGTGTTAGTGAGAAAGGGATTCATTTGGATTATTTCCCTTTTCTTTTGTCTTTAGTCGAGCTCGCCTGTTTGCTACCACGGACGTTGTCAGGTCCGTTGGTAGCGCGAGTCTTGTGATTTCTATTTGTATTAATCTCTGAGCACGCTGCTGGTTTTGTCCTTTTTATTTCTGGCAACTGCTCTTGGCGTCCTACCACCAACGCCATCACAGCGTGTCTTTGTAAATGCTGTCATAAATATTTAAAAAAAACTTTCAGCAATCTGTTGTTGAGGCTTATTTGCGCTTAACCGTGCTTTTGTCAGTTCGAAACCTCAATGAAAGGCAGCATTTAAAGTTTCTGCCAGTAGGCTCTGCCACAGGCCCCCAGATCCCCAGTTATTTTCTTACTGCGCTACGCTTCACAGATAGCCATATCAGGTGATTTCACAAGTTTGGAGAACCCTACACTGACACAAGCAGTATTGTTGACACACATACATCCAAATGCACTCTCTTCTTTGCACTTTCACATAGACAAATACATCCTGTAAAAGAGCTCACTCTCTCTCTCACACACACCCAGAAATACATACTACAAAGTCTCATGAGCTCCAAAATTACTGGCACCTCTGACTGGTAATGCACAAACAATTAAAAAAAAATTTTTAGGTCCACTTTGTCAAAACCCTGAATTATATTATCATTTGCAACGAATTTATTTGCAATATTTTAATTATTATTACACGTGAAAGCCATTGGCGGAGAGAGCAGCAGCAAACCCCCAGAGTACAGAATAGAGCAGCATCAGTGACGCGTCGTCATTGAATAAGTCAGAAAAACATGTAAACGAGGAGCTGGGGATGGAGGTGGGTTGTAAAATGAGCAGAGAAAGTGGCAATAGGAGGCTGGCAGAGCATCTTTAAACAGGGTGCCTTGTTTGAGATTTGTCTACTGAGTACGATCTGTACCATCAAGAATGAAGGCAGGCTTGTGAGCTTGGCGTGACTCCATGGCCTGTCTGAACTACCACTGAGCTCAATAATTATGTAAATATTATAATTCCTGAGAAACGGAATATACCAACATGTGTGAAATACTTTACTTTATTAATGTTTCAATGGGAACTACCTAAATCATAAAGATCATTTAATACAAAATAAATTTAGACAAAATCAAGGTTTGATAGTTACTGGCACCCTTAATTTAGTATTGAGTGCCACAACCTCTGACAGGATAACAACATTAAGTCTTTTCCTGTAATTTTTGACAAGGTTAAGGCACACATTTGGGGGGATTTTGGACCATGCCTCTAAGTAGATCCTCTTAGGATCCTTCACATTCTTGGGTTTGCATTTATCAACTGCCCTCTTCAACTCAGCCCACCATATTTCAATTGGATTGAGGTCTGGCGACTGACATGGTCATGGCAGAACATCGACTTTGTTGTCACAGACCCATTTCTGTGTGGGACTTGAGATATGCTTTGGGTCATTGTCTTGTTGGAAAGTCCACCTACAGGCTAGTTGCATCCTTCTGGCAGAGGCAACCAGATTGCCAGCCAAAATATCCTGACACTTGGAGAAATTCACAATGCTATTAATCTTAACCAGTGTCCCTGAACCTCTTGAAATAAAAAGGCCCAAAAACATTATATCATATTTAATTGCAGATATGTTGTGCTTATTTTTGAATGCATCTCATGCCAGTGCTGAAACGTGCAACTTTGGTCTCATCTAACCAAAGCACCTTGTTCCAGTCATATTTTAAATGATGTATGGCAAACTCTAAGTGCTTGCTTTTGTGTCCTCTTGTCAGAAAAGGCTTCCTTCTGGGGATCCTTCCAAAGAGCCTGTGGTTGTGGAGGTGGTGCCAGATGGTGCCGTTTGACACCTGGTCACCCTAAGATGCCTCCAATCCTGCAGTTCCTTTGCAGTGATTCTTAGGGATCTTGTTGCTTCACTCATTATCCTCATTAGTATCCTGGGGGGCAAAATGCAGTTGCATCCTCTACCCTTGAGTTTTTCAACTGTTCAGTATTTTTGAATTCTTCTAATTTAACTAATTTCAAATAATTGCCCTAACAGTGCTCAGTGACATATTTAATCATTTGTGAATCATCTTGTAGTCATTACTAGATTTATGAAGGTCTATGACCATCTGCTTCTTTTGAACAAACAGTTGTTTAGTTTTCTTCATGGTCTTGGATGACAAAGAGATATTGCATGTGTGTGACCTCATTTTTGTACCCTAGTGAAACAGAAAGTGATGAAATGGCTCAATATAGTTCCTTAACTCTTAATACCTGTGTAATGATAGGTAAAGGTACAGGGTAAAGTGCACTGAAAAATGGGGGGTGCAAATATGAAGCTGATTTTATTACAGCTTTTCTGTGTTGTAGAAAGGGCGGATAAAGACATATGCAAAACAAACAGGACATGATGTTCCAAAATATTTACAAAAAGGCGTTGTGCTTAAATAATCACTACAGTCCTTAATATATGTAGTTTTAGAAATACGCAAGTGAACGGTACAATGTCTGTAACAGACTAAAGCATAACAACAGGCTTATGAGACTTCGCACTGACTAAGTGCAAAACTCTGGCTTATACAGAGGAATCAATGAGACAATGGTCATGAGTAACATGTGCTGATGATTGGATAAATGTGGAATGTGGGCTGGGTCTTAATAGACCGGTGATCTGGACTGCTGGGGGCATGGTGTTACAACCTGGTTTCATTCTGGTAGATGTTATTTACAACAAATGTTAAGGGTGCAATTAATTGTGAAACCTTGATTTGGAGGAAATAGATTTTAAATTAAAGCAGTACATCATTTTGCTTGGTTCCATTGGTACATTACTATTGTACAGTATTTCTCATGTTATTTATTTATCTATAAATACTTTTAATTGAGATTTTTTTTGTTTTGTATTGTTTGTGCTTTGTCAGTCAGTGGTGCCTGTAATTTTGGAGCCTGCTGTACAGGCATATGCATCCACAATTTCTTTCATGCACACACTCAGGCTCTTTCACTCCTAAACACACAGAAACACACAACATCAATGACTTGAAGAAGCACTGACACACAGCATAACTGATACATGGTTTTACCCCCCATCGTTACTCTAAATTCATTATGTTAACAATTGGCAGCAACATGTGCAATGTTTGTAATCTGACTGTAGAGTCTAAGCATATGTAACTGAATCAAACTAATATTAAAAAGGTCTAGCAGTTGGTTAAAATACAAATACTCTTAAGCAAAAAAAGTCACAGTTTCTCACCATAGCAATGCTTTTCAAGTATGACTTTGACTGTGCTATTTCGTGCTGGGTTTGCAGCCATGCAGATATAGGGGGCGCTGTTCTCCTCCATCTTCAGAAGGAGGGAGAGAGGGGAGCTGAGATTTGGGCTGCTGGTGTAGTTCAGTATCTGACCCTCTCTGCGCCAGGACAGGGTGACCTCTCTCCCGTTCTCCACAGAACACAGCACACTGCAGCCCGGCTTCACCCTGTTCTCGCTCCGCACCTGAGGCCTGCCCACTGGATCTGCATGGACATGCACACACTCACACAATCAAACAGACGGATGGACACACACAGATCAACTCACAATACACTCACACACCCACGCACAAGCACACTTTGAAATGGACAGAGACACACACACGGATAAACACACAATACACACACATGCTAACAAACAGGCATAAGCAACTCACAAATACTCAAAAACATGCAGAAACACACACACAAATTAACATAAATACACACAGATAAACACACACACACGCAAACACGAATAAACGTACCATACACACCCTCACAAACAAACATAAATGCAAGCATAGATAAACGTACAATACACATACCCACACGAACTTATCCATACGAACTCACACACTCACAAACATACTCAGAAACACACACATACACGTTCCTCTTTGGATAGGTTACACCATTTAGTGCCTGGTATCAAATGTGGAGCATTGAAGAACACAAAGGACTCATCTCAGTGAACTGAGGTTTATTTCACAATGGGCAAGGTAGAGATGGCCAAGGGCTGGTACTGGTATTGAAATCAAACTGCAGTCTGGCTTGATGTGGTGTAATTAAATAGACCATCAACGATACATCTAATAGTCTAAAGAGACAAGGGGCAGGTTGGGGATGGTTGATTTTCGGTAACACTTTAATTGAAAGTATTGTGATAGTGACATGACACTGTCATAACTGTTATATGACACAGTCATGAACGTGTCATAAACATTATGTCAATTTCATAAACATTTATGACTCAAGACAACCCAGGCAATGTCAACTTCTCATTACAATAACAGAATGACACTTAATGACAATAGTCATAATCTTTTATGATATTTTTTGACACGTTCATGACTTTGTCATGTAACATTTATGAGAAAGTCATGTCACTCTTATGCCGATACTTTCAAGTAAAGTGTTACCTGGTTTTCCCCTGCCACACCCACTGAAGTGCTGTGATGGAAATTAAAGTTGAGCCTTACAGGAATAAGCCTAAAACATATATTTACATATTGGTGAAACTGATGTAAAAGTGATAATAAAAACTTGCGACTTATCAGCAAGACCCTTTAACGCCCTAAAACAATAGCTTCCACAGACAGCAGACGGTCATAGGGTCATGCTTCATCTGTAGGACAGAGCTAGGCATTTGCTCATTTCTAAAATGTTGTGCCAGCCACCTCTCTGGCATGTGATCAACTTTGTGTTCAAAATTTCAATCAAAAGATAAAATCAAACTAAACACATAGCTTGCCCAGGCATAAAAAAAATCACCTGCAATATTTTCCAATATTGTTCAAAACTCAAAGTTCTTTTTGAAATAAATTTTTAATATGTATTTGCCTTTCACACCTTGGCTGCAGTGAGATAATACTGGCTGATTAGTGTAATTCTCAGTGTCTCAGTATTACAGGCATCCATTCATACGGGTCACAATTATATTTTCCATTTATTATATTTAACGTTATTTCATTTCATTTAATCTGAGCACACTAAGTTTAATATTTCAGGCATACCGTAATTTTAAAAATTTGACATCAGGAAACATACTTGAATATCTACATACAGACAAACATCCCAACTTACATAAAATATAGTCACAATGTTACTGTAAAGTTGTAGCAATATTATACCAAAAAAAATCATTTCAGTTACATTGTGAGAGATGTTTCCGTTTGTTGGGACGTCCCAAGACAGCCTGTCATAAATGCAGCATTTCCACGCAAATGATACTAACCGTAGACAGTCAGCGTGAATGTTGTTTTTCTGGAAGTGTTACCATCGTTGTTCTGCACTGTGTATTTTCCACTGTCGTTCAGCTTAGCCTCAGAGAGGGTAAAAATCCCAGAGCTTTGGTCCCACTGCAGTCTGCCACTGTAATCGTCATCGGTGATGAAGAGCTTGCTGTTTATCACCTTGGCGATCTCATTTTCATCTTTTGAAACAAATGCAGTCATTTTCACCACCTCTGGGAAACGGACACGATCACCCACAATGCACCTCAGTGTTTCAGACTGAACAAAAGATATATAGAGACCTGGGAAGAGGAAGAAAGAGAGTGAGAGAGAGGATGTTAAGAGAGTTAAGAGAGAGTTCTGACTTTGAGCGAGATTGAGACATGTTGCATGGTGACTGTATTTCAGGTTTCAACCAGAAGAATGATTTACAGTGTAAGAACACAATTTTGCGTCATCTATCTCAAAATCAAGCAACAATTGTCATAATGAGAGGGATTTTTGCATTTCGGTAATTTAAATACAACACAGGTGAAAATACAGAAAATGAAGACATTTTAAGAAAAAAAAAAAATGATTTGACCAAATCATAGAATTAGTAAGCAGGCATGAATAATGATGGGAACCATTTCAATATTCTCAGATTTAACCTAATTCAATCAATTTTTTATGGTCATTTTAAGAGGAGTCTAGGATACAGTATGTTGTCGAAAAATGAAAAACAACTGCAATTGTCCTCCATCAGCAACACAGTTTTTGCCTTGCTAGGATCAGTGTTGGCACATTTTATAATAGTGCAACCACACCCATGATACAACAGGCTCTTGTGCATGTAATGAACATGCTGCATACACACAGCATAAGCTAAAATTTTTAGCACCAGTTTCTTCATGTCACTCATTAAATACAAGATTTTTCATTTATCTGCGATGAATCGATTGAGACAGATTTGGAGGTGGGAATGGAGGAAGTGAGGAAGTGCACACAGGAAGGCACCAAGATTTTGCAGCTCCCCTGTGAAAAGCAAAATTAAAAACACTGATATTACAACACTCAGAGTTCTGTCTGAGATTGAAAGGTCTTTTCAGCTTTAATGATGCACACTTAATTTAGAAAAACTATAATTCATGATTAAATTCCCCCCATTCAGATAAAAATGTCTTACAGCAAAAGGATTACTGTGCCTAACCTACTATAACAGGTATATAAGGGTATAAGGCAGCCCTACCTGCATTATAACAGATGAATAACACAATGATAGAGTCATACCTGCAGTCCACCAGGTACATAACAGAAAAATGGCTGTTCTCATGGTGCCTTGGAGCAGGAGTTTCACTGGTCGCAATGTCTGTTGCCTGGACTTCCTGTATCCGAGAACCAAAAACCTTTCAGACTCCACCCCACCTCACCACAAACACACAGACACAAGAGCTCTCTCTCTCTCTCTCTCTCTCTCTCTCACACACACACAGACACACACGCACGCACACACTCATGCCATACGCGCACACACACACACACACACAAACACACAAGTGCAATGCAAGCAGACATGGACGCAAACACACAGACATGTCACCTCTGCTTTTTTGATTTGAAAACCTGCCTGTCTTTGGACTTCTGTACCGTCACTGTGTTTACCTGGTTTTGGACTTTTGGTTCCTTTCACCAGACAACAAAGCAGTGGTCTGAGGGGGGACCCAGTGCTTCACTGCACAGTGGTCATCCTCCAAGGTCCAAAATAAGTTGAAGGGGACCTTTGTGTAGTGTGAGTGTTGCTGGGTAAGCAGACGCGTATACGGTGACGTACAGTATCAGTCAAAAGTTTGGATACACTTTGCTAATGTTACAGCACTCTGGTTTTTGAGAAATTTAAATGGCTTAACTTATCTATATAACCTGAAATAGAATCCTGTGAGAGTTAACCCCTTTCTGCAGATGTAGACGCTCGCGTCTATAGACCTGCAAATTTTAGCACTTAGTTACAGTACTTGACCACAAGATGGCACCCCCGGATCAGCTTTTGAATTTTCCCAAGCAGGCAGAGCTGAAACGCGATTTAGAGTATGGAGAACTTCCCTCCGATCCCTGTTTTTCAGGTAGTTGCGTGAATTAAACTCCTCAGCAAAGCCTGATGTGCAAACTGGTCAATATCCTTGCCCATAGTATCGATCCAGTGTTTCAAAAAATTATCACTTGCGACAGAAAAAATCTTAGTACTCTGTAGCAACCATTTTAGCTACAGTGAGCCAACAGTTTTCCAAT
This sequence comes from Gymnothorax reevesii, assembly GCA_029721435.1. Taxonomy (NCBI): domain Eukaryota; kingdom Metazoa; phylum Chordata; class Actinopteri; order Anguilliformes; family Muraenidae; genus Gymnothorax; species Gymnothorax reevesii. The sequence continues at coordinate 28,609,139 of CM056589.1, forward strand.
TAGTGGTTAAAAAATACGTTTTGTGAAGCAAAAAATCTGACATTGTATTGATTCTCTCACATTCTACTGTCAATTACAGTCATCACAGACAAAATATGCGTAGTTCCCTCCCATGGATTAACGCGTATATTCCTCCATTGAAAAATTCAGTGCTCCCTTCTATCCACCCAAGTACTGGTGTCGATAGCCAGTCACTCAATTATATACTCAGATTCATCTGCGTAACTCTACAGTTATAGTTTTCATCTGCGTAAGTCTACAGTTATAGTTCACGCCCTCGGGAAGCTTCCCCGGTAACGATGTATTGAAAGACTCGTTTCTTATCCAATTCCCGAGTGTTTAAACCTTCCTCATTAACTGAAATACATTGACCGGACAATAAGAATAGGATACAAAGCTAAGCGTAAAAGTAAGGTGGGTTGTATTCTTCGAATGTTGGCCACGGTTGCGCAGCTGAAAATGATGCGATATCAAAGAAACAAATACACCCGAAACCGGCCTGAAGTGTTCAGTTTCATTTACGAGATAAATGTTGTAAGGACGCAGTCAATGTTTGGAAAAGGTAGCAAAGAGTTGCCAGTGGCCAAAGGAACACTGGCCTCTGATGTTGCAAACTGTCCTCAAGGGTAAAGCTCAACAAGCCTATTCGGCTTTGTCTGCAGATGATTCCTCTGATTATGAGGTTGTCAAAAATGTTATTTTGAGAGCTTATGAGTTGGTTCCAGAGGCTTACCGACAGAAATTCAGAGGTCTGAAGAAATCTGAAAATCAGACTTATGTGGAATTTGCTAATGAGAAGAAGGTTTGCTTTGAGCGCTGGTGTACTTCTGTGGAGATCAAGGATGATTTTAACTCACTAAAAGAGATGGTGTTAGTTGAAGAATTCAAGAACTGTGTTAAGGATGATATTAAGACCTACCTTAATGAGAAGCAAGCACGAAATTTGCAATCAGCTGCCAAATTTGCCGATGAATATGTTCTCACACATAAGTCCAAATTTCAGTCTAGCAGTAACAATAGATGGTCCCAATTTCAGAAAAAAGGTAACGGTGATACCCAAGATTCCTCACCCAAAGACAAAGGCAAATCTGGTGATGGTGCTCAGAAATCCAGTAACAGGTCTGATCAAAGTGTGAAAGCTGACAGTGACAAAAGTGGTCTAGTTTGCAGTTATTGCATGAAATCTGGTCATGTTACAACTAACTGTTGGTTCCTTAAAGCTAAGAAAGAAAAAGAAAAGGATACCAAACCAAATGCCTTTGTGAAAACAAGGTTTGAGACCCCTGTAGTAGATAACCGATCTGCTAAATTGCCTGCTTCTTGTGTGGCTAAAAAGCCTGATACTGCTGACTTTGTGAGGGAGGAATTTCTTCCATTTGTGTCAGAGGGATTTGTGGCTCTGAATGAGCAAACTACTCCTGTCCCCACATATATCCTAAGCGATACCAGAGCTTCTCAGTCACTTTTGTTGATGGACTCCTTGGAGTTACGTGATGAGACCGCTCCTGGGGATTTCATACTTGTACAAGGTATTGAAGGGAGGACTGTTTCTGTACCCCTGCGCTCTATATTCTTGAAGTCAGGTTTAGTTACAGGACAGGTAAGGTGGGACTTATGTCAAGTCTACCTATCAAAGGTGTTTCTCTGTTGCTAGGCTATGACCTGGCTGGGGGAAAAGTAGTTCCCCCTGTTTATCTTACTTCACAGCCGAGCACTAAAGATGGCGAGAAAGACCCATCTATGTATTCTTCCTGTGCTGTGACTCGTGCTATGGCCAAGAAGGCTAAAGAAGAAGATATTGTGGTGCCGTCCAGCACATTGAATAGTCAGGACTCAGGTGGTTCGCCTCATGACTCTGATTGGCTTACTATGGTTTCTCCGTTTGAGGACTTATCAGATACTTTTATCAGTTTGTTGTTCAGCCAGCCAGATGGGTTTAGTGATTGTGATGTGTCCAGAGACTTGCCTCTGTCCAGATAGCAGTTGTTGAGGAGCAAACTAATGATCCTGAAATTTGTGCACTAAAGAGGAGAGCCCTTCCTGATAAAGAAATAGACGCAGTTCCAGTTGGGTATTATCTCAAGGATGGTGTGTTGATGCGGAAGTGGTGCCCTCCTGATATCCCTGCCAATGCAGATTGGGCAGTGGTTAGGCAAATTGTTGTTCCTAAGGTCTACAGGAATGAGATCTTAACAATGGCCCATAGTTTACCTTTAGGGGGTCATCTTGGTGTTAACAAGACTGTTGATAAGATCATGAAACACTATCTCTGGCCCGGGCTTCGAAAAGACGTTTCCAACTTTTGCAAAACCTGTCACACTTGTCAGGTAGTTGGAAATCACCAGTTGGACCCACCTGTAGCTCCATTGCAGTCTATCCCAGCATTTGGGGAGCCCTTCTCTAAGGTCATTGTTGATTGTGTTGGTCCATTACCCAAGACTAGATCTGGAAATCAGTACTTGTTGACAGTCATGTGTGCATCTACCAGATTCCCCGAAGCCATACCTCTACGTAACATCAAGGCAACTGCAATCTCAAAGGCTTTGATAAAGTTCTTCACATTGTTTAGCCTTCCCAGGGAAATTCAGTCAGACTAAGGTAGCAATTACACTTCCGGATTGTTTCAGCAGGTTTTATATGAGCTCGGTGCAAAGCAGATTCTTTCTAGTGCCTATCATCCAGAAAGTCAGGGTGCCTTAGAGAGGTTTCATTCCACTCTCAAGACAATGATGAGGACTTATTGTTATGATCATGCGAAAAAATGGGATGAAGGTGTTCATTTACTGTTGTTTGCAGCTAGAGAAGCAGTGCAGGAGTCTACTGGATTCAGTCCGTTTGAGCTAGTGTTTGGCCATGATGTGAGAGGACCTTTGCTATTGTTGAGTGAACAATGGCAAGAGGAAGATCCACACATCAGTCTGTTAAACTGTTAAATGTTAGCAAGTTCAAGGTAAGACTGCGTGCCGCTTGTGACCTAGCCAAAGAGAACTTGAAATCAAGTCTGGGAGAAAATGAAAACTTGGTATGATCATAAGGCTAGAAGCCGTGAGTTTAAACCAGGAGACAAGGTTCTTGTGTTCTTTCCCTTGCAGTCCAATCTATTGCAGGCTTGATTTAATGGTCCTTATGAAATTCTGACAAAAGTCAATGATCTCAATTACATTGTAAAGACTCCAGAGAAGAGAAAGCCAAAACAGTTGTGTCACATAAACATGCTGAAGCCTTATCATGATAGAAATGCTAGGGTTGCAACTGTCACTTCAGATTCTCCTATGGCCGAGATTTGTGAAGATGAGGGGGAGTTTCAAGATGGTGAACCTAAAATTAAAGCTGAAGTTCTTTCATGTAAATTGTCAACTTCTTAGGTGTTGCAAAATCTTGATGTAAAACTCCAGCACTTAGAACCCTCACAGAAAGATCAGTTTTAGAGGTTGATCAAGAAATATAAAGATCTATTTCCTGATGTTCCAAAGAGAGTTTCTATAGCTTCTCATGATGTAGATGTTGGTGATACCTCAGATTGGAGTTCACCCTGTGTGCTAGTTCCAAAACCTGATGGAAGTACTAGATTCTGTACAGATTATCGCAAAGTCAATGCTGTAACTAGAACTGATGTCTTTCCAATACCTAAGATTGATGATTGTATTGATAGAGTAGGGCAAGCAAAGTTTCTGACTAAGATTGATTTATTGAAGGGTTATTGGTGTGTGCCTTTAACTGAGATGGCCAAGAGCATCTCTGCTTTTGCCACACCATCTGAGTTGTACCAGTATGAAGTCCTACCCTTTGGCATGAAAAATGCCCCAGCAACTTTCTAAAGGATGATAGTCTACAATCGCCGGATTGCCCCACACGGGTGCGTACATCAACGACCTGATCACATGCAGTGACTCCTGGGAAGAACATCTAAAAGATGTAGAGACGTTGTTCCAGCACCTGACCCAGGCTAACCTGACTGTTAAACTGAAGAAGAGTGACTTTGGTTGTGCTACTGTCACCTATCTTGGCTACGTCATAGGCCAGGGTAAGGTGGCACCCATAAATGCTAAATTCCAAGCCATCATGGACTTTCCAGTTCCTGACAACAAAAAAGCTTTGCGCCGCTTCCTTGGAATGATCAGGTACTACCACAAGGTCTGCAAAAACTTTGCTGAGATTGCTCTAAGACTCACTAACCAACTGAAGAAAGGCGTAAAGTTCACCTGGGATGATGCATGCCAGAGAGCCTTTGATCGCCTGAAGTCTCTGCTGTGTCACTTCCCCGTGCTCAAATCTCCTGACTTCAACAAACCGTTCTCTATCGCGGTCGATGCTAGCGACCAAGCTTCTGTGCTTCTGTGCTCCAAGGATCTGTGCTCCTACAGAGAATGACTCTGATGACATTGAGCATCCCATGGCATACTTCTCCAGGAAGTTCAATCGCCACCAAAGGAACTATTCCACAATAGAGAAGGAGCTGTTGGCTCTGGTTCTATCTTTACAACACTTTGAGGTTTATGTTTGTACCGGGAAAAAGCCAGTGATTGTGTACACTGACTACAATCCATTTTTGTTCTTGAGTAAGATGAAAAACAAGAATCGGAGATTGTTGAATTGGAGTTTGATTTTACAGGAGTTTGACTTGGAAATTAAGCATGTAAAGGGTACTGACATGTGATTGCTGATTGCTTATCCCGTGTTTGAATATGTGTATATATCATGTTATGAGCATATTGTATTATATGTATATATGTATACAGTGTCTACTTATATTTTTCTTTTAAATACAAAAAAATGGTTAAGTATAAGTCAAAAATATACATAAAAAATAAAAAATATATAAAAATATAAGTCAAAATTTTTCCCTTTTGGAATGGAGGTGTAATGTGAATAGAGGCCACTAGATAGCAGCATTTACCTTTTTTTGTTAAGCCCAGACTGGGGCTATGTTTGAACATGTTCTGGGCATGTCTGGGGCAAGTCCCAGAAAATTTAAAAAAAAGGTCTAAATGTGGGTGGGGTCTGCAAAAGAGTATATAAGGAGCAAAATTGAGAGTAAAAGGGGTAGGAGAAATTGCAAGGAGAAGGATACATGTGACCAGACCTGTCAAGACCTGTGAAGCTTTTAGTGGATTTTTGCCTGTGTTAGAGCATTTTCCTCACCCAGGACATCACCAAGGAACCCAACCAAAAGGGACTGTAAATATTTCTGTTTTTCTTGTTAATCAATCTTGGTCAGTAGACTAGTTAGTAGTTAGTTGCCTTTGTCTAATTAAATGTGTTTGAGTTTTAAAATTGTGTCTGTCATCCCTTGCTGTTGTAAATGTAATAACAAATTGGGGCCATAACACCACCGAGACTGGAAAAAGGGGCAGAGGAGGGGTTGGAATGGGATCCTCAGTTGGACTGGTGAGAGCCAGAGGATAATTACTTTTTGGGGGACTTCAGCGATTCGGAATCTGTCACGGATTCATTAGATTCTGAGGGGTCGGTGCGGATGGACCCGGACAAGGTGGCTGCGGTCAGGAATTAGCCTGCACCGCAGAGTGTTAAAGAGGTCCAACGTTTTCTGGGCTTTGCAAACTCTTATAGGAGGTTTATTCGTTATTTTAGCGTGGTTGCTGCCCCCATTATTGCGCTCACTAAAAGGAAAGCCTCCTCAGTGTTTTTTTGGTCTCCTGCAGCTGATGCTGCTTTTCAGGAATAAAAGAAACGTTTAAGCTCGAAGCCTATTTTGGTTTTGCCCGATCCCTCCTCCCTCCCATTTGTTGTGGAGGTAGATGCTTCGGAGGTGGGCGTGGGTGCTATTCTGTCCCAGTGCCCTCGTTGGGATAATAAGCTCCACCCATGTGCGTACTACTTCCGGTCTTTGTCTGCTGCTTGAATGCAATTATAGTATTGGTGACCAGGAGTTATTAGCGGTCGAGCTGGCGCTCGAGGAGTGGCGCCACTGGTTGGAGGGAGCTGAGCACCCTTTTGTGGTTCAGACCGACCACAAAAACCTCCAATATATTCAGCAGACCAAACGGCGTAATTCTCGGCAGGTGCGATGGTCATTGTTGTTTAACCGCTTCGATTTTATGCTCACGTACCGCCCGGGCTCTAAAAATATTAAGCCTGAAGCGCTGTCACGAATGCACAATCGCACGGATAGCGATCCTACCCCAGAGCCTGTTGTTCCTTCTGCCCAAATCGTGGCACCTGTTTGGTGGGAGGTTGGGGCGGTGGTTCGTGAGGCGTTGAGGTCTGGTCCCGGTCCTGGGGGGGAGCCTCCTAGTTGTTTTTCCCGCAAGGAGTTAGGCCGCAGGTTCTCCAGTGGGGACGCTCTTCTCGCTTGGGGGGGCACTCGGGGGCCCATCGGACCAAGCAGTTCTTTGTCCCGTCTTATCGAGTTGGGCAGAGAGTTTGGCTATCCACCCAGGACCTCCCGTTGAAGGTAGAATCCCTAGAACTGGCGCCCCACTATATCGACCCATTCAAGATTGTACGTAGGATCAATCCGGTTACGGTCCAGTTGAAGCTCCCGAGATCTTTGCACATACATCCGGCGTTCCACGTCTCCCGGATTAAACCGGTTAGCAACAGCGTCCTGGCGCCCGTCCACACGCCTCTGCCGCCACCGCGCATGGTTGAGGGCGGGCCGGTTTATACCGTGCGCCGCATTCTGGCCGAGAGGCGTGTTGGGCGCGGGGTCCAGTTACTGGTCAATTGAGAGGGATAGGGTCCCGAGGAGCGATGCTGGGTCCCTTTGCGGGATATTCTGGACCCCTCGCTTATTTCAGATTTTCGTGCGACTGGGGAGCTTTGCCTTAGAGGGGGGGGGGGTCCAGGCATGGTTTGGGAGCTTTGTTAGCTCCTTTTGTTACTCTCGTCCGGGACGATATCGATATCGTAACGCTGCTGGGTTTCACTTTTATTTCTGGCCACTGCTCTTGGCGTCTAAACACGAACGCCATCACACCTTTAGGCGGTTTCTGACAGTTCCGCCACAGACGTTGACTCCAGATTCCTCCCATTTGTTCCTCATTTGTTTTGCTGTGAATTTTCCGTTTTCACGACATATTGCTTTAAGTTTTCTGTCTCAACGCTTTGAAGTCTTCCTTGGTCTACCAGTATGCTTGCCTTTAACAACCTTCCCGTGTTGTTTGTACTTGGTCCAGATTTTAGACACAGCTGACTGTGAACAACCAACATCTTTTGCAACACTGCGTGATGATTTACCTTCTTAAAGAAGTTTGATAATCCTCTCCTTTGTTTCAATTGACATCTCTCGTGTTGGAGCCATGATTCATGTCAGTCCACTTAGTGCAACAGCTCTCCAAGGTGTTATCATCCCTGGTTAACTGCAGACTACTGAGCAAATCTAATCTGATGCAGGTGTTAGTTTTGGGAATGCAAGTTCACAGGGTTTTTTACAATTTTTTCCCTCTGCTTAGTCTAAAAAAGTAACTATCACTGACTACCGCATTTTTTTTTTCTTGATTTCTTTTAGTGTTTCTTAAAGCCAGAAAGTTGCCATTTGAAATGACTTTAGTTTTGTGTCATGTCAGTGATCAGCTTTTTCTTTTTTTTTTTTTTTTTACAAAATTAAAGAACTGAATGAACATCCAAGACTTCTGATTCCATCATTTTCCAGGGGTTGTATTAGAATATTACAGTATGAGGTAATGCAGAGAACACATATTACAAAAGTACACAACAAACAATGTTCAACATGGAACTATCAGAAACTGATGCACTCAATGTACATTTAACACTACAGATAACTTCCATGCTGTTTGGCTCTGCCAACCTGTATAACACTTTTGGAAAGAAGTAATCACCGAACAGTCAGCACTATTTACAAAATCCAAAACCAGTGAAGTTGGCACGTTATGTAAATCGTAGATAAAAACAGAATACAATGATTTGCAAATCCTTTTCAACTTATATTTAATTGAATACACTGCAAAGACAAGATGTTAAATGTTCAAACTGAGAAACTTAATGATTTTTAAAAAAAAAAAAAAAACTTATTTTTTTAAAGGCAGCAACACATTACAAAAAAGTTGGCACAGGGGCCTTTTTACCACTGTGTTACATCGCCTTTCCTTTTAACGACACTCAGTAAAGGTTTGGGAACTGAGGAGACCAATTTTTGAAGCTTTTCAGGTGGAACTCTTTCCCATTCTTGCTTGATGTACAGCTTAAGTTGTTCAACAGTCCGGAGTCTCCGTTGTCGTATTTTACGCTTCATAATGCGCCACACATTTTCAATGGGAGACAGATCTGGACTATAGGCAGGCCAGTCTAGTACCTGCACTCTTTTACTACGGAGCCATGCTGTTGTAACACGTGCAGAATGTGGCTTGGCATTGTCTTGCTGAAATAAGAAGGGGCGTCCATGAAAAAGACGTTGCTTGGATGGCAATATATGTTGCTCCAAAACCTGCATGTACCTTTCAGCATTAATGGTGCCTTCACATATGTGTAAATTGCCCATGCCTTGGGCACTAATACACCCCCATACCATCACAGATGCTGGCTTTTGAACTTTGCGCCTATAACAGTCCGGATGGTTCTTTTCCTCTTTGGTCCGGAGGACACGACATCCACAGTTTCCAAAATAAATTTGAAATGTGGACTCGTCAGACCACAGAACACTTTTCCTTTTTGCTTCAGCCCATCTTAGATGAGCTTGGGCCCAGCGAAGCCGGCGGCGTTTCTGGGTGCTGATGATAAATGGCTTCCGCTTTGCATTGTAGAGTTTCAACTTGCACTCGCAGATGTAGCGACGAACTGTAGTTACTGACAGTGGTTTTTTGAAGTGTTCCTGAGCCCATGTGGTGATGTCCTTTACACACTGATGTCGGTTTTTGATGCAGTACCGCCTGAGGGATCGAAGGTCACGGGCATTCAATGTTGGTTTTCGGCCTTGTCGCTTACGTATAGTGATTTCTCCAGATTCTCTGAACCTTTTGACGATATTACAGACCGTAGATGATGAAATCCCTAAATTTCTTGCAATAGCTCGTTGAGGAATGTTGTTTTTAAACTGTTCGACAATCAACTCACGCATTCGTTCACTAAGTGGTGACCCTTGCCCCATCCTTGTTTCTGAATGACTGAGCATTTCAGGGAAGCTGCTTTTATACCCAATCATGGCACCCACCAGTTCCCAATTAGCCCGTTCACCTGTGGGATGTTCCAAATAAGTGTTTAATGAGCATTCCTCAAATCTCTGTCTTTTTTGCCACTTGTGCCAGCTTTTTTGAAACATGTTGCAGGCATCAAATTCCAAATGAGCTAATATTTGCAAAAAATTACAATGTTTACCTGTTTGAACATTAAGTAACTTGTCTTTGCAGTGTATTCAATTGAACATAGGTCGAAAAGGATTTGCAAATCATTGTATTCTGTTTTTATTTACGATTTACACAACGTGCCAACTTCACTGGTTTTGGGTTTTGTAAATGCAGCATCCCATGAACCCCATCCATCTGCATATTGGGTGAAATTAACACAATTCCAACACAAATCATAGCACCTCTACTAGTAGCCCTAACTATCGCCAAGAAAAAAAATACTGTTAATTTGGAAAAACAAAAAACAGCTGAAGATTTCTCAATGGTTAGACTTAGACTCGCAAAACAATTGTCAGTTGAACACTACTCAGCCCTACAAAAAAAAAAAAAACAAATGCAACAATTGAATAAAAAATGTTCATGGTTCATCAAAAAAAAAAATATCATATGGATACAACAGTTCTTACTGGCCAAAAAGAATTATTTTCATCCTCCCCACACTTACTTAACCTCACACTCCACAATTTCCTTTACTTATTTAATTTTTTAAAAGAAGTCTACGTATCAAATTTTTCCTTTTTTTCTCCTTTTCTATTTCTTTTGTCTTCCTTCTCCCCTTTGCCCAATAATGATTGTGAATACAGTTAATTTTCTCAATTGTCATAGTTAACATTCCTTCTTACTTTGTCTTGACCACTTTTTTGTTGCTGTTTCTTCTTTTCGAATAAGTTGTTTTTTTCTCTCTCTCCTTGTTTTATTTCTTTTGTTGTCTGATGTCTTGATTTAATTTTTGTTTCTTTCTCCCTTCCAAATCATCGAGCAGTTAGTTTGTTACAAGGTTTTGTTTGATCAAGTGTTGTTTTATTTGGATTGTCCCCACTCTGTCAAAACCTTCTCCTCATACCCCTCCCTCCGGATTGTTTCTATGATGACTGTTAATAAAAAAATAAAGCTGACCTCCCAAGGGGGGTGGGGGGGTGGCATAGAAATAAAGGGAAACTATTCCTGAAAAAGAAATATATATATACAGTGGCGCTCGAAAGTTTGTGAACCCTTTAAAATTTTCTATATTTCTGCATAAATATGACCTAAAACATCATCAGATTTTCACACAAGTCCTAAAAGTAGATAAAGAAAACCTAGTTAAACAAATGAGACAAAAATATTATACTTGGTCATTTATTTATTGAGGAAAATGATCCAATAATACATATCTGTTAGGGGCAAAAGTATGTGAACCTCTAGGATTAGTGATTCATTTGAAGGTGAAATTAGAGTCAGGTGTTTTCAATCAATGGGATGACAATCAGGTGTGAGTGGGCACCCTGATTTATTTAAAGATCAGGGATCTACCAAAGTCTGATCTTCACGACACATGTTTGTGGAAGTGTATCATGGCACGAACAAAGGAGATTTCTGAGGACCTCAGAAAAAGGGTTGTTGATGCTCATCAGGCTGGAAAAGGTTACAAAACCATCTCTAAAGAGTTTGGACTCCACCAGTCCACAGTCAGACAGATTGTGTACAAATGGAGGAAATTCAAGACCATCGTTACCCTCCCCAGGAGTGGTCGACCAACAAAAATCACTCCAAGAGCAAGGCGTTTATTAGTCGGCGAGGTCACAAAGGACCCCAGGGTAACTTCTAAGCAACTGACGGCCTCTCTCACACTGGCTAATGTTAATGTTCATGAGTCCACCATCAGCAGAACACTGAACAACAATGGTGTGGATGGCAGGGTTGCAAGGAGAAAGCCACTGCTCTCCAAAAAGAACATTGCTGCTCGTCTGCAGTTTGCTAAAGATCATGTGAACAAACCAGAGGGCTATTGGAAAAATGTTTTGTGGACAGATGAGACCAAAATAGAACTTTTTGGTTTAAATGAGAAGTGTTATGTTTGGAGAAAGGAAAACACTGCATTCCAGCATAAGAACATTATCCCATCTGTGAAATGTGGTGGTGGTAGTATCATGGTTTGAGCCTGTTTTGCTGCGTCTGGGCCAGGACAGCTTGCCATCATTGATGGAACAATGAATTCTGAATTATACCAGCGAATTCTACAGGAAAATGTCTGGACATCTCTCCATAAACTGAATCTCAAGAGAAGGTGGGTCATGCAACAAGAGAGCGACCCTAAGCACACAAGTTGTTCTACCAAAGAATGGTTAAAGAAGAATAAAGTTCATGTTTTGGAATGGCCAAGTCCAAGTCCTGACCTTAATCCAATCGAAATATTGTGGAAGGACCTGGAGCGAGCAGTTCATGTGAGTAAACCCACCAACATCCCAGAGTTGAAGCTGTTCTGTATGGAGGAATGGGCTAAAATTCCTCCAAGCTGTTGTACAAGACTAACCAACAGTTATCAGAAATATTAAGATGCAGTTATTGCTGCACAAGGGGGTCACACCAGATACTGAAAGCAAAGGTTCACATACTTTTGCCACTCACAGATATGTAATATTGGATCATTTTCCTCAATAAATGACCGAGTATAATATTTTTGTCTCATTTGTTTAACTGGGTTCTCTTTATCTACTTTCAGGACTTGTGTGAAAATCTGATGATGTTTTAGGTCATATTTTTGCAGAAATCTAGAAAATTCTAAAGGGTTCACAAACTTTCAGGCGCCACTGTATATCATCAGCAACTGTGGCCATCAAGAGCTGGTTTACACTGAGAATGCGATGGCTAATCAGAACTACTTTAAGTGCCTCGTACCAGAGGTCAACTTGGTTCATTGTTTCTTCTTATGTTTATTCTCTGCAACTGCAGTTATCACTTTTTCCATCATCATTTTTGTGAAGCCACAAGTTTCCTGTTGGTCTAGCTGATGATTCTGCAACATTGAAGATGTGAGGAGACAGATGCCCTGTGCTCATTGTGATCGTGAAGGTGGTGTATGTTTCCTGTTCTGAAACTTCTCAGAGAGAGGGTCCTTTAGCCTGCATAACCAACAAGTGAGCACCAAGTAGAGCCACTGACCACAAACTGCAAAAAAACATGCATTAGTCAATGGATGGAGATGGCAAAGCCCAAACCTATTTGATGGAAAGTTCTGATCATCAAAAGTCCTCCATTGTCAGCACAGGAGTGATAAATTAATGTTTCATGGCCATATCATCCTCCAAATTTAAAAATGAGTCCGGCAGGGAGATTCAGTGCAAATCAGAGTTAAGAGCATAATAATTACTCGAGCCCGTTGGGACCAAATCTAAAAATGGGTGCTTTTTTCTTTTATTTTTTCCCGTGTCGCGATCATCGTTGGGCTTTGTTACTAATGCAGCGCATGTGCAAATTTTAGTTACGTGCACGAGGTGAAAATCTCAGTGGCCCAGGTAAAAACTCAGTAGCCTTTACTTGTTCTTCATTGTTTTGGTGCAAATATACCATAGTTTTGAAAGAAATGTTATGAAACATAGTGGTGGAGATGGGGTTTTGAACCTCAGTGACCAGTCTGAGCACCATAATTCATTGGAAAGTGACACATTTTTTTTATACTTCTAAAATGCTAAAACCCCACAAGTCAAGTCAAGTCAAGTGTGACTTATGGGGTTTTAGTAATAGGTGCTTCAATTGAAGGCTGTAATGCATAAACATCACCAGGCACTAGTGTGTTTCCTGGTGATGCTCTGCCAGGGCTGTACTGCAGCCATCTTCAGCTCCTGCTTGTTTCTAGGACTCAGGCTGCTTTTCGTAAAGCAAAATCCTTCTTCAGTTAGATTCCAATCTGAAGACTGATTCAGCCAACAAAACCAAATTAACAAAAAATGTGTCACTGTCCATTAATTATGGTGCTCACTGTCTGTTTAACTGCATCTCCTTTGAAGGCAAAGTGTTGAGTGTGATTTGGCTGGAGGTTCTCAGCCGGTTAGTCCGGTGGTGCACAGTGTTTAGTTCTTCTGGCTGGGATTGCATGTTTTCTATAATGCCACTTACAATAGGGGAAGTAAGCACTTATGTGGTCCATCTGTTTCCCTCCTGAACCTTCTTGGATCTCAGTTCCTCATCCAACTGTAGCATTCATCAGACTGCAGTGTCACTCAGCGACAACCTCCACACAGCTGCATAGAACTTTTTGTGCCACAAATACAAAGCTAAAGGACACTAAAATAAAAAAATTGACATACAATATAGCCCATCTTTCAGGACTGACGAAGAACGGGCCGTCTTGAGCTTCAGTTGCGCAAATTAGGTCCTTCCCCGCTTAAAGGTCCCCCAATATGTCACCAGGTGCACAGTTATTTACTTATTACAAGCCATTTCAAAATCTTTTCCCTCTGGACATCACATGGGGAGGTAACCATCCAGAGGCAAGAAGAAACTTCAGCCAAGCAATCAATCAGATTTCATTATTCTGGGTGGTCACTCCCCCTTGTAATATCAGGTAGGGGAGATTTTGAACTGGCATGTGATGGCTAATTAGCTGAGCACCTGGTGGCATAATAGGGGACCTTTAACTACAGTACAATACAAAAAAATACATGGAATATTTAAAAAATGAATTAAAATGCACCAATAATATTATTATTAATTAGATTTAATATAATATGTATTTATATTTATCATATTTTTAAATGCTGCTTTAAATTCAGAAACCATTAAATTAGTCTCTGTAGATAATAAAGAATATCAATAACTGAAGTTGCCACCACCTCTCTGGTACCATTGATCAGGCTGAAACTGGGAAGTTGCTACACAGGGGCAGACTGTCACAAATTTTGGACCAGTACCAAGCGCAGATCACCAGGTAATTACCCTAATTGACCTTTATTAAAAAAAAAAACTGAAGAGAACTCAGAAGGCTTTCAGAGCTGGAAAGTAATTAGAGTTGGTGTCAGGTCGGGCAGGAGAAAACAGCTACATTGGAAAGTAGGGCAAGGCTTTGTCAAAACGACTGGTCTTGGGTCAGTTACTGGGATTGCAAGCCGAATAAACCAGGGCACACCAGACAAGTGCACACTGGAAGGAAAGAGAGACTGGAGGAAGCCTCTCACCAGGACCACAGACTCTGGAAGAGTGTTTCCTCATAAAGAGATTCTTGGTCTTAAGAGGAACTAGAAAAGGCAAAATATTCTGAAGAAAATGTGTGTGCTTGCTTCAGCAAGAAAAGTAGAAGAGGTTGGCTTATAAAATGAAGGTGCTTGGAAACTGAGAGGCAAAGGAAATTGCTGAAGAAATGTTGAAAAACTGCTGAAATGTAAACACAAAACTTTAAAGCTGAAAGTAATTGTTTAAAGAATTCTAACTTTTCAGCTGCATCATGACCGAGTCTACTCCGCTTCAACTCAGCTGTAAAAACTGGTCAGTTGGAGTCAATAAGGCTGATGCATTTTCTCTATGGCTCTGTGGATATCAACGCAGTGCAATGCTGAGAAATTAGCTTTATGGAAGAGTAAACATGGCAGGTGACATTGGCAGACTGCTTGCAATTGTCATTGCTTATAACTCATTGTCAGCGTCTCCCCCAGTCCCAAACTGTAAAACGCTGAACCTCCTAACTAGTGAAATGCTATATTCGGGGCTCTCTGTTCATTTCTGTGCACTGTGTGTTCACTAACTAAAGCTAATCATAGCAAGCTGCAGGATATCAGTAACGTACATGTTGTGACATTATTTGCAGCTCCCTCTTTATTTCTGTTCTATTATTAGCTAGATAGCCGAATACAGTACAAAGAATGTGTTCGAAACGGGACAAGCTTGAGCGCTGAAATTGCCATCACTGCGGATGACATAATCAATAGCTAGCTAAGGTTAACTATTAACCAACTCAATAAGTATGGAAAAGTTACGCCTGCTGGCTTGGCAAGGATGGCAGTTATGGTCATTTTGATACCAATATTTCGAATGTTTTAGATAAGATCGTAAATAAATCTCTCTCGTGCGAATAGTTGCTTGTATATACTGGAATGGGAGCTTGAGAAATTCTTTTCTGCTTTGCAATTTTTTACTGTAACTGTTAAAGGAATTTTGATTTTACATTCCAAGTATTACCTTCACGAGAGAAAACTCAAGACGACTCAGGAAAAAAAAATCAGTCGGAGACAGAGAAGTTAATATCCAAGCCAAAGTCCATTTACTTTTTTGCAAAAAAGGATCCCCATACAAAGTCAAGTCAGAATGGAGGATACACAATTAGAAAGTTCTCTGGTATTTGTAGGAATACTCCATGGCGTTCTCCTCCCCCCGTGCTGATTTACACATCACGCGAGCCTTGCGTCACACGCAACTGAGTCAAGTTGGTACGTAACCACGTCAAGTTGTCTAGGGATACACACACATCTTGCCAGGGAGGAGAGCACCTGCCTTCTCTCACAGCTCTGGCTCCAGCTTATCTTGTTATGGATTCTGGAGCTATCTATGAACACATAAACTTAGAGAAAGAGAAAAACATCTTGCCCTTGGTACAGACATTAGTAGACCACAAACTCACTAGCAGAGTTATGCAGGCCCCTGCTAAATCAGAAATATGCAAGCACACACACACACTCTAGGCCTATGAAGTTGTGAACTAAAACAGAATATGAGCAAGCAAGGATAAGCAATTAATAATAATTAAATGAATCAATAAAAAATGTTTCCACAGTAACGTGTTCTCATTGACCCACTCTGCAAAAAGAAAGGTCATAGTTGCCCTGAATGTGCTCTTTTGGAGCTGGTTTGAGAGACTGTACAAACGACGATGCGGAAAATTCTTTCACTGAATTTGATGCAGAAGAATGAGATTTGCATAACAGTCGTATCACTCTTAATCCGAAAAATTATAATACTAAGGCCAGAAAAAAGTCCCGCAGAGGGCAGAATACCGCTATGTCACTATTTCACGGCATCACACTTGGCCATTTGAGTTAATGGTTAAAGCATTTGGTCCAACAAAGATTTTAGCTAAGGCGTCTCTTACATACTACTGCCTCTACGAAGATAGTAAGTCAAATCTACGATATGGAAGTACCCTGCTGAAGAGGAGGGTCTTCTGAGCAAAATATGTTAAAATTGGTGCGTATTGCCAAACTGTGGGAACAAGAACAAGTTATAAAACTGTGTTTTTCAGCTTTCCAGTTGCAATTTTCTATCTCATTTAGTATTGGAGTCACTTTTCAGCTCATACTGCCCCATTTTGCCCCAACACTAACAATGCGTCCATAAACACATTTTGCCGTATTGTGGAGCCGGACATTATACAGACGATTGCCACACACCAGCCCTCCTAATTTGACTAAAACTGAAAGAACGGCTTTGAATGAACTGATGGATGATAAGGATATTTTCATCAAGCCGGTGGATAAAGGAGGGGGTATCTGTATTCAAGATTCTGAAATGTATAAACATGAAATTCTTTCTCACTTGTCAAATACCAGATTTTACAAAAAATTAAATCATGATCCTACCATCTCTTTTCAAAACGAATGCACTGCACAGTGTGGACACATATAGACACTTTATGGGTGTTAAATTTAACACCATGGGTGTTAAATCAACACTGGCTAATTTGCTGTGTATTGTGGCGCAAACAGATTCATTATTGTCTCCTTTGTCTGAATTTGTCAATTTCTTCTTTAAACCTTTTGTCCAGACTCTGCCAGCTTACATCAAGCTCCACTGATTTCATTGATAAAATTTCAGATCTTAGGGATTTACCTGATGTTGCCCTCTTGTTAACCGTTGACATCACAAGCTTTTACACAAACATACCCCATGAGGGGGGCTTGGAGGCGCTAAATTTTTATTTTCCGAGACAGTACATCAAACCCTCCTAATCAATTCATTATTGATTTGGCCAATTTTGTGATAAAATACAATTATTTAAGTTTTGAAAATGATTTTTATTTACAGTCTCAGGTACAAGCATGGGCTCCATTGGATTTTTTTGAAAAGAATTTCATTTTTAATCCAGACAAAAACATACATTTGCCCAAGATTATAAAATGGTACAGATTCATTGATGACATCTTCTGTGTATGTGATGGAAATTCTGATGAACTGGCAGATTTTGTCACTTTGTTGAACAGTTTTGACAGTAATTTATATTTTACGTTGACCTACAGCGATGAAAAAGTCAGTTTCTTAGATATGTGGGTTATTGAAAACAGCAGCTCTCTCATTTCACCTATCTATCGTAAGGATACAGATAAAAACACCTTATTGTTGGCCACCAGTTGTTTCCCCACGCCTCTAAAAAACGGCCTTCCTATCAGTCATTTTTTTCGATTCAGAAGAATCTGTCATTCTACAGACGGCTTCATTGAGAAGGTAGTTGATATGAAGATTAGATTTGCGCAGCGAGGGTACCCAGCCTCATGGATTAATCAAGCATATGAATTGGCTCTCAATAAGACGCGCTCCCAGCTGCTAAAAGAGAGTGTTTAAAAAAAAAAATTCTCTGTTAGGTGTATCACTCAGTACTCTGCCCACTCTGTTAAAATAAGATTTGTGTTTCAAAAACATTGGCATATTCTAAACTCTGATCCAGAACTTGCCTCCTTGTTCAAAGATCCTCCTCTCTTTGTAAATAAAAGGGGAGAAATATAAGCGATCATCTGGTTTGTGCCAACTTTGACGATATAATGAAAACCAGTCAAGCTAAGCAGAAACTTTGCACCCCCTCCCCAACGGCAACTACCGTTGCGGTAGTTGCGCGCAGTGCAACAATACTATGAAAACAAGCTATTTTTCTCATTCCCACACAGGCAAATTATTTCCCATCAACAGTGTCATCACTTGCGCATCCACACACGTGATTTATTTGATACGCTGTCCTTGTAGTCTTGCTTATGACCGGGAATATCCCGTGGCTGTGCATTTTAATGATGCTCACCATGACATCTCCTCTTTACGTTTCTGTGGCATTGAACAGGTTAACCTGCCACCTAGGGGAGGTGACCATGACAAACTACTAAAACAGCATGACGCTTACTGGATTCATACCCTCCAAACATTGGCTCCCAATGGTTTGAATGATGAATTACTCCTAAATATGTCTCTGTGATCCTATACTGAATTCAGTGTTAAACATGTATTTTGATGCCTGGTTGGAGAACATTATTGGGGCCTCTCTATTCAGCTCCAGTTAATTCTGGACACGTATGAATATGTACATATATCACTAAGTTGATCTAACAATGTGACCTGCTGATTGTGTCCATTTATTTACTGTATGTATACAATTTGACTGCATTATTCGACTGTTAATTAGTGTAATATTCCCTGTGATGATAATTTTTTTTGTAGATGCCATTTTTTAGAAATTCGGCACAGTTAAAAGGTGTTGGGGTTTATATGACTTTTTCCTGCTGTCATTCATTGTATTTGCAATTGTGTGCAGTTCAGATAGGGCAAAATGAGAAATATTTTGAGGCAACGAATATAAACGATCCAGCCAATAATATTATTTGACGATAATGCCTGATTACACAACGAGGAGAGAGTCCAACTCACGTTAGTGTTCTACTTACGAATTGCGAAGCCTTGCTTCTAATTTCAGTTTATTCATGTTTTCTTTAGCCAACATACAACTCATTGGTATATTATTTGCCAATAACATTATGTGCCACGTGGGGGCACCCCTGCCTCATTAATATTATTGCTGAACTTCCCCTGAAAAGAGATGACGTAACAATAGATAATTAGACGAGCATATGCTTAAAATAAGGTGACTAGAAAATTTAAATAATGAAATTGATTTTTGAAAGGATTCAAAATTATACAAATTTAAATTTAAAACTGCTTGAGTTTTATTCTATGTATGCATTATAATTAACTTATAAATGCAAAATGCTTTGGGGGGTAACATGCATTAATATTCACTTCTGTTATCGGTTCCGCTTCTTCCTCCCTAGGGTGGCAAGGGACCTGGAGCATATCCTAGCAAACTAAGGGCAAAAGCCATGGACACACCTTGGGCAGCACGTCAGTCCTTTGCGGGGTGTATACAGCATTTACACGCCATACACTCAGACACTTATACTCAACGGGGCTCCAATTAGCTCGATATGCCTGCCTTTGGACTGTTGAGGAAACTGGAGTACCTGGATGACACCCAAGCGTATACACGGAGAACAAGCAAACTCCACTCAGAAGCCCCAGGCTAGATTTGAATCCATGACCTTCTGACTGTGAGGTAGCCATACTCCTCCTCCTCCTCTTCTTCTTCTTCTTCTTCTTCTTAATAAAACTGCAAAGTGTAATTATTAACAGTCACCACTGAAATCCTGCCCGGTGGGAAATAGACTTTTCTGAGCTCTGGTTTGATGATGTAAATGTTAGGGCTTATTGTGGCTCTGTGCACACTATACCCACAGCAGAAAATATCCATTTAATTCCACTTTATTGTGTTAGAAATTAGCAGGTCCAGGGAGTGTTCAGGAATGGATGTGAGTCAGGGGTGAAACAAGTCTGCAGTAGTCTGTGGCCTAAGGAGCAGGGTTGGAGCTGTCTGTGGATAAAGGAGTAGGGTCAGAGCTGTCTGTGGAATAAGGAGCAGGGCGGAGCTGTCAGTAGGATAGGGAGCAGGGTCGGAGCTGTCTGTGGAATAGGGAGCAGGGCCGAAGCTGTTTGTGGAATAAGGAGCCGTTCCGGAGTGGTCTGTGGAATAGGGAGCCTAGCTGGAGCTGTCTGTGGACTATGGCCAACTTGACCAAGGGAGGTGCAGGCACCCCTGTGAAAAGAAATAAGCAACTCGGTCAGGCAGAATACGGAGTAAAGATCTACTCTCCCAATCAAATTTCAAATTAATTCAATTTTATATTCAAACCCCGAGATAATTTTATTTAATCTATGCCGTGCTATGATTTATTTAAGCAGCGGACCAGTCTAAAACAGTCTCCTTTTCAGCAGGAACATAGAGCATGTTAAAGGATGAAATCAAAATAAACACAAGAAACACAACGGGCATCATAGAAGCTAAGTACCAATCAGTAGAGATAAGAGCAGTTCACTTGAGTGAAAGGCTTAATCAATGTTTTATTATGTCCTAATGGGATTGGTTCCTCCAGTTTTTGGTAAATTTTGAGGCAATTTACTGATATTCACTGAATTTACCCAAAAATCACTTATTGATAAAGAATCTAACCATGTGGGTGGCCTAAAAGACATATCATCTTCCACACAAAGTACAAGAGCCATGCTGAAGGTAGAATTACAGGAAAGATTTCATATGGCATCTGATCATTTAGATTCTTCCATCAAACAATTGCATGAAGTTTATTTGTTTGTTTATTTGACAGGAATAGTGCGCTTCTTAGATGTACCCGAGTTTGCTATGAGCAAATTTCCATCTGTAGTCCAGGCAGAGACCAACATCCATTATAAGAAAATTAACACTGTTGTTTAAACACTATTACAAGACAGTACATTATAAATATAGGACAACAGCAGCAGCAACAACGATAAGATTTCACCGCATTAAAGGCTGTATCAGCGATTCTGAACTGTTAGCAGCTCCTCTCATGAGAGGACTACTGTACACCCAAATACCATTCGTTGCTGGTGCATAAAAGTTCATTTATATGATATGATATGGAATATCTTCATTTTTATTTTGCACAAAAACCGTGATAGAAACTTTTTACTTGCATTTCTTGAATTCAGCATCCTCAAATGAGGTAATATGAGGCCTTTTTGGGAAATCAGCAGAAAAAATTTTTCAACATGCAAGGTGGTGTTACTGTTGGTGCCAACAGAGAGACTGCCCCGAACGAAATTATTCCCATAAATAAAAAAATGTTAAAAAAAATTTTATCCTTAGGCAAGCTGCATTTTGTTTTATTACGTCTTGCAGAATGCATAAAATCTAACTGTGTCATTTTCCTTTCATTTATCATTGTGTATTCTTAGATATATAAATATGAAAAAAAGAATTCGCAATTTGTCAAAAAACCTGACGTGATACACAAATTTTTTGGGCAAATTTGAAATCAGTGCCTTCAAATGATTTAAAATTAACACAGTTTATCAAATCAGTAAAGAATAAGTTTCAAAATGAAGGGCAAGACTTTTCTGCATCGATGCTGAATGGTTCAACAAAGCATCAGGATGCATCGTAGAACCAATTATTTCCTCCACCCCTGCTATGTACCATTGAATGGGTTATGATTAATATCCAGGGATTGGGTCGTCGGGGCCCCCGCCCACGACTGCCACCCAAAGCACAATGCATCGGCCCCTTCTGAACCCTCCCGCGGGGGATGGGCCTACGGGAAGGCGGGCCCACGTCGCTCGTTCGGGCTGTGCCCAGCCGGGTCCTGTAGGCGGAGACCCGACCACCAGGCGCTCGCACCCATGGGTTTCCTCCGCAGGGTGGCGGACCGCTCCCTTAGAGATAGGGTGAAGAGCTCTGTCACCCGGGAGGAGCTCAGAGTAGAGCCGCTACTCCTCTACGTCGAGAGGGGCCAACTGGGGTGGCTCGGGCATCTCTATCAGATGCCCCCTGGACGCCTTGCTGTGAAGGTGTTCCGGGCATGCCCCACTGGGAGGAGGCCTCGGGGGAGACCCAGGACACGCTGGAGGGACTATGTCTCTCGGCTGGCCTGGGAACGCCTCGGGATACCCCCCGGAAGAACTGGAGGAAGTGTCCAGGGAGAGGGAAGTCTGGGCATCCCTGCTTAGACTGCTGCCCCCGCGACCCGGCCCCGGATTAAGCGGTTGAAGATGGATGGATGGATGGATGGATGATTAATATCTTATTGAATAATTTTGTAAATAAAAGTGGAGTCCCATTAAGAGGGTGTTCTGGCCCAAACCACCAATTTCAAAATTATTTTCAGCATTGATAAACCACCCCATGGCGTTCATGAATACACCAGAGTAACCTGCGATATCTATTTTCTTTATGACTAAAAATGATATTTTTACATTTTTTTTTGTTTTTGGAAGGGATCATCCATGCTGGGGACCCACAAAGTGTCACCAATGATTATAATCATGTGGTTATCAATGCACATTGTACCTGATATATTTTCCTAATGAATTAAAAAAGAATTTGTTGAAATTGATGCAGTACTGCCGAGATGGGAAGATATTTGTTCAAAAAATATGTTCAGTAATGGAGATTTCCAATGGCCACGTGTGCAAACGATGGTACATTTGACAAAGTTCCCAGCCACAACACACTACGGGAATTTGCTGAAAATTAGGTTAGCCAACATTCAATGAAAAAACCAGGATGTGTCGACATGGATAACATCTTCATCCAAACAGTTGCATCAACCGACCGTTGTAAACCCTAAAATGGGTTTGTGTTCATATGAAATGAACTTGCTTAATTCTTCTAGTTTAACTTTTTTTAGTAATATAGTTATTAGGTATGACCCTTAAGATGTCTATGCTTATAATGGCCTATTCTTAGACCTTCAAACTAATTCAGTTGGTCCGTATTATGGAAGGGAAAATAATGCCAGCGAATCAACATTTTTGACACACTGGACCATCTGAAGTCCTGGATGGAGGAGCCTGACAATGTGATTGTCGACAGAGGCTTCAGGGATGTCATGTCTGTTCTTTAGTCCCATGGTTATGCTGCTTGTGGAGCTATCGACCAACCAGGGGAGCATTTCCCGAAATCACAGATGCTAACTTACATAGTTGGGCCCATTGACTGTGAATGGACATTATGTAAGTTGCTAACTTTGTTAGCAACAATGCTTTTGAGGAACGTGCCCCCGATTCTGAGTTAAGAGCAGCAGATGTTGCGATCACATTGAGGATGAAGTCTCGCTTGACTAGGCTATACTCCCTGGCAGAAAGAGTTAAAGCGAAACCAGACATGACTCGAAAGGCAAAAGTTGTTTGGCAAAAAATGGATGCTAGTGATATACAGTTTCCTCTCTTGCAGTTACAGCACCTGATGAAAGTCACATGTGGGGTATATCAGCTCAAGCAGGCACCGGGTTATGTCTCAGAACATCTCACCCCCTGATGGAGACTTTGTGGTGTGGATGTGCCAGTACACACTCAACCTTATCAGAGGTCAGATTCACTCCAGACATCAGTCGCAGACTAAATATGTCTGGATTGTAGACCCTATAATAAGTGATATTGATACAGCAATACAAGATAAACACCAACTAATTAATTTCGGAATGTATGACATACTAATTCACTTTTGGGAAATTACTTTATAAATAGTTAACATATAGTTACACTACAGGCCAACAGTTTGGAAGCAAGATCAAATTTGTACAAAAAAAATCATAGTTTCATTGGCATACTTTGCAACAAAATAAACATGATTATTAAATAAAGAGTCACTGAAGAGAATACATTTTTATCAGTTATTTCCTTTTTTTTTTGCTTCGACTTTGCTTTCTTCAAAGTAACCTCCTCTTGCTTTAACAACAGCATGTATGAGGCATTCGTTCCAAAAGTTTTTAAAGGTATTAGTGAAGAATTGCATTCCAAGCTTTTTTAAGTTCATTAGTGAGAGACAGCTGATTTGTGGGATGCTCTTTTCTGATAGACTGATCCAATTTGTCCCACACAAGCTCAACTGGAGAGAGGTCTAGAGGCTGAGGGGGCCAAACCAGCTTTTGAAGAACACCTTCCTAATCTTTTTTGTCTAGGTAACCCTGACAGAGCTTGGAAGAATGCTTTGGGTCCTGAGGGAAGAATGCTTTTGACCTGTATTGGCCTTGCTTCCAAACCTCCGGCCTGTAGTGTGCGTATGTGTACATATACTATATATATATAGTTAACAACTCAAAGCCAATCACACAAGTGGCTGTCAAGTGCATATACCAAGGCGATGTTCTGCATAGGTATGAACCCCCTCAGCCAGATCATCATGAAGAGTGGCAATGGATAGTGGTTCCGGAGCTGAGCAACCGTCAGCCACCTCCTCTAAATGGATGGCATCAATCTGTATGAGAGAGATATCGACTTCTTGATCCAAGATTTACAGCAATGACATCAGGAGGTCTGGGCTATCAAGAAATACCATACAGCTCACATCAAAATGGAAAAATATCGCGAGAACTCTCCCTTACTTATTGCTATCTTTGTATCGCTACTCTACCACCAGATCAGAGCCATGTAGAAAGTGAGTCGCGTCAACTCCTTTGACTCCAATGGGCCACATTTTTACAGCAATGGCAGGTCGTGGAGTCTCCTACTAGTTCCCGCAAGTTAGCGTCAAGAATAGTCCAGCAGCTGAGCTGAAGCGGAATGGACCGTTTGTGATGATCTTTCAAAAGGTAAGACGTTTAAAGAATTACACTGTATATTGTCAGCACCAGTGGCGTAGCCAGCGGGTGTGCCAAAACACTTTCCTTTATAGTGGGACAGATAATAGCAATTTTGCATGAGAATCGTGCAAAATGTGATACAAGCACCAAAATTGGCATGGTCATTCCCATTGGTCTACTGAACAAATCTACTCGATTGGCCACTTGAAAATCGAAGATGGCCGCCATTTTTTAAGATGGCCGCCCAACTTGTGAGTTGAGAATGGTTTCCCTCACAGAAAAGTGTGTTTGATCTATTTGAGTGATCTAAGTGTCCAAATTTATGTTTTTTTTTGCATGCTTGATCCAATTTTTCTTGTTTCAGCAGCCTAAAATGAATATATTTCCATTTTTTTTGCTTAATAAGATACTTTTTCCGGCATTTTCAGCTAGGATGAGTGCTTATTTGGGTATACCAATGTTGGTTAGTTTTTAGGGAGTAGGGTGTAGTAGTAGAGGAAATACCTTTGAGCAGTCAGCTCCAGGCACTGGTCCTTGCTACACATGTAACTCTCACCTATGGCTCCAAGAAGCTGCTAGTGCACGGCAGCGGCCACACCCCAGTACCTCGTGTTGGCTCGCGGGCTAAACTAGGTGAGGTTAGCAAACAGAGAGTCTCTGCGTGTGATGGAGTTAGTCAAGCTCAGATATGTAAAAGGTGCATGAAGTCAACAAACCAGACGTACTTGACCCATCATAAAGCCATTTTTGTTAAAAGAGTGATTGTCGGGCACTACCAGGGCACACTGGTGATGATTACTGCTGTGAAACCCAGCATGGGGTTCAATGCCAGCGAGCTTTATAAAACTATCTAGTGTCCCAAATGTTGCTTAACCGATCCCAGATCAGGTTAGCAGCTGCACCTGAATTGACAGTATGTGCCAGCACGGGATAGCCGAGCTAAGGATAATGGGGTTCAAATTTATCTGGAAGGTGTACAGATCGCACAGGACTTGAATGGTATTGGATGAACGATCGGGCCAGGAGTAGGCCAAACATGCTTTGTTTCATCTTCAGCAACTTAGGCAACATGTTTGCACGAACCTAGTTGTATCCCATACAAGAAAGTGCCCGATATTGACTCGGGGTGGTGAAAGGATTATCCCTCCCCCCTGTTCAAAGCAATGGCTTCAAACAGACCATCTTTTGTATGTCTTGGCAGACAGACTGGAGCAAGTGTTGCCTTTGTCAAACAGAGAGAAGGAACCTCTAACATCCCCACTCAAAAATCCGGCCCGAAGGGTAAAAAATGGGTATAGCCTCTTAGGGAGGAACATTCCCCAGTTCTATTCCCTCAACCAGATGCCAATCATGATCAACCCACAAAGGCTAAATGATGGCTGTGGCATTGAAGAAACCTTGAGAAAACATCACGGTCACTACCATGAGAGCTGCAGGCTTCTCTTTAACAACACCAAGTAGCAAAGGGCTGAAAAAAGATCTACTCCTTCAACTGATGGAGACAACAGCAGTAGCACTATATAATACTAAGGAGAGGGTCAGACCCTAAACGGGTAGAGTGCTTCCTATATGAAGAGCAAGGAGACCTTAATGATCTGAGAACAGCGATGACCATGAAACTGAATCAGCGAGTGAATGAGTGTGTAAGCAATCTCAATGATGGGAAGCTGCTTGCCAAACTTAGTGCTGGAGATGTTGTTGCCTAGGAAATCAAGTACCATGCTGCATACTTGACCCATCTCTACAACCAGGAAAAAGCTCATCTCCATGCTGAAAAGTTTGAGAAAAAAGAAGGGGAAAACATAAGATCATATCCCACTGCTTTCTCTGAGCTTGTGACTTATACCACTGAGGCCAAAGCTGCGAGGGTGCAGATCCACCCATCTTCCGTCTTGGCAACCTATGCACGCTCTACAAGCAGAGACTTCAGCAGCTTGGCATTGACACTCCCGATGTCCATTCTACATGACTGAAGGAAATTTCAGCCCAGCTGGGAGAGGCTGTTGTATCCCAGTATGTGGAAGATGGAGTCATCTGCCCACCAGCCCAGAGGAAGGATGATTTCACCACTTCAGCATTGGACAACATAGACCACAACCCAACTGCGCCAATAGCTAAAACTTCTTTCCGTGGCAGTCTGTGATGTCGTCTCTGCAATCGGACGTGTGAGATCCGGTGGAATTCTGTATTTCCGCGCTTTCATGGGCTGTGATGTGGTGTCTTCTTTCCACGGGAAAGCAAAGAAATCTGCGTGGCAGACATGGGATGTCTGTGGTGAGGTTTCTGCAACCTTCAAAAAGCTCAGCAACTGTCCAGCAGAGGTTTCTGATGATGACCTACAGAAGCTGGAGGAATTTGCTGTCATCGTGTGAGGCAGATCAAGTGCAGTCACCGGCATCGACGAGGCACGGCTGGATCTCTTCACTCATAAGCAGGGGCCCTATGATGCCATCCCACCAACATGTGCAGCCCTCAAGGAACATGCAAAACATGCTGCCTACCAGGCCGGAGTCATCTGGGGCCAGGCAACTATATGCAATCCAGAATTCATCAGTCCTGCTAACTGGAGTTGGACACAGAGCAGGGAGATGTGGCAGGTCCGTTGGACGATCCTTCCACCAATTGCCGCAAGCAGCCAGGAACTGACAATGTGTTCGTGCAAGAAAGGCTGCAGCCGCAGATGCAAATCTTCTCATGCACTGGACTCTGCAGCTGTGTGTGCAGCACTAGTGACGCACAGGAACACACTACTGCTGTATCTCTGGACACTTTTGAATATTTGCCATGAAATTGATCCTGATGTTTGATTACTGATGTTTTTACTTGACCTTGATTGCACAGTGTCTAAAAGCACATCCACAAGGACCATGAATACCACCGTCATTTATTCATTTTAATTTCATCTATCTGTTAATTACAATATGTTCTGCTGGGACATTCAGTACAGCACAATGAAAGATATGCATTCTGCTCAAATGTGATTTGCTACATCGCCAGCCTGATTTGAATGATCTAAGTGCTGTATGTTGCAAATATCAAAACTACGTGTATGTGTTTGTTTGATTGAAAATTATCATTAAAAGTTTCATTGTTTGATGAGATGCATTGTTGCTTGTTTTACACTCAAAAATAAACTCAAATAGCAGAATTAAGAACAAATTCATCTTTGATGCCATTTTAAGTTGTAAAAATAGATCCAGCATGCATGAAAACACACACAATGCCACCAAGATCACTCAAATCGACCAAATATATGCATTTCTATGAAAGAATCTGACTTTGAAAGTTCATTTTGGTGGCCATCTTGAAAAAACAGGTGCCATCTTGGATTTTCAAATGGCCCATAGGGCAGATTTTACAAATACCCCATAGAGAACACCCATGCGAAATTTGGTGCTTGTATCACAATTTGCACGATTGTTCTGTTATCTGCCCCGCTATAATGACAGCAACTAGCCCTGGCTAGTTCTCAATCATTTATCTTTATTTACACATTTTCCAATTATTGTAATTGGCAACTGAAGACACAGTTTCTCTCCATATGCGATCTAATAACGATGAAATCATGTGCTAAATTCAGTATAGTGGCGGAACCAGAACTGATAATTGGGGTGCACAAAGCATCCGTTTAAAACAATTATTAGTCCTGACTCCTCACATGTTCTCAGTCATTTTCATGATTAACAAAAGGTTCTGTCCAAGCGCACTCCACACTTTAAGCTGCAGTTGGTAAGTATTAGAAAAGTAACTTTTTTTCATTTTTGCTGTCACTGTGTACAGACAGTATTATATAAAACTAGTACATTGTAATTAAAAAAGCCTCCTTTAAACCCACCTAATGCTCCTACTGCAGTTTAAAAGAATCATTCAGCCCGACCAAAAAGAGCCAATTAGAGCCAGGATGGTGTCTGACAGCTGTCAAACAGTGCACATGCACGCGCTGCAGACAGCCCCTCCCCCTTCCTCCTCAGTTCACGCCAGTGCTCAGTCAAGTTCAAATCTCCGAGAGCGGGTTCAGGAGCTTAGAGCCATCAACAAGGAAAAAAATACCAATACCTCCTTCACCGTCAACAGCGCACATGGCTAAGACAAGTAAAAAAAGGAAGCCAGAAGAAAATAAAGCACAAAAGAAAGAATTTAACAGGTAAACCGCTGCTTTATTTGTTGGTTCATTTTTGCTCTGCAAATAAGCGAGTTGGCGTAGCTGACATGTTCACCAAACTAACCCCAGCCCTAACTAGCATCAATTCATTTTCGCTCTGCAAATAAGCAAGTGAACGTCGCTTCCAAGCACAGTTACTGTTCGAATAGCCAGAGTCTTGTGATTGTTACAGTACTCCACAGTGCATGTGACGTTACAGCGATGTTGTAGTCGAGCTAACTTTAGCTTGTTTCAGATGCTAGGGCTAACGTTACTGGCGTTGTTTTATTAGAAAGCAGCAGAAAATCTCTTTATAAAGTGACCTGGCAGTCTTATCAGTTGTGTTGTTGTCCTTATAAATATGTGGAACAATTCTGTGCTCTCACAGCTAAATGCTGACATACATTATTTTCTGGCCATACAGCTGGATTCACAACAGTTTCTGTACGCAAAAAAAATGGGTAACTTACTGAAATAAGCGTGTGCTGGGTTTTGAGTGAATACATACTGCTGTAGATGACTTTCCATGTCATGATTTATTTCTGCTCGTTCGTTGGTAGGCGTGTTGGCAGGCGTGTTGTTGGACCTGAAAAATCCTGGGCTAATATCCCTCCATTTATTGAAAATTAGTCCTGGCTAATTCTAGATGGGTTTCCTTAATTACCCCGGAGTGAAATGGGGGGGAGAGAAATGTTGGAGAACTAATGTAAATATAACATCAGACTCGTTATAGTAGTGAATGTGGTGAAGTGAGATTGTCTTTGAGAACAAGGTAGCTAACGTTAGCTGGTATAATAAAGTTAACGTTACAGAATAATAAAGAAGAAAGCCATCGTTTGCTGTGATACATCACTATTAATATTGATTGTGGGAGCTTTTTTAACTACTATGCAGTGAACTTAGACGTGATCTCTTGTTTGAGTGTTTTAGGATTTGTGATTATGTTGACCATTTACCTGTCAATATTCTGTTGCTGCTCAGCTAATTTTGCATCGATGATTAAGGGAGAGGGAGGCTGGAGGACCAAATTGAATATTGAAAACAGAATGTATTGGCCAAATAGCCTTCCATGCTTAATTTTCCAAAATGTTTGACCTATGTGGAGAATCATACTGAATACTAAAAATATTGAGCTGTACTATATTTCTTGTCTGAAAGACTGCAAAGAACATGATCCAACTTTATGCTCATTCCTGTCATACAGTGGCTCCAATAAGTATTTGTACAGTACTTGAAAATTCGACTACATAACAGCTTTTGTATATTCGGCTAAATGCTTGCTATTGTGTGAAAAAGTGATTAAAATACTTGATAATCAATATGTTTTAAACAAATATTTAATGTCAAAATGGCATATTTGGTCAGAAAGGCGATTATCTGACCCAATAAGTATCTGTACAGTTCCATTAGTGAGTCACAAAACTTATAATACTCACCTAAAATTGACTCAAGATGTTTACAGGACATGGTTGACTCACTTGGTCTGATTTAGTCAAGCGTGACCATACTGGACACTCCCTCTGTACACAGACTGGCCTATGTAAATGGTCTGACCATGCCCATAATGTATTCCTGTGATATATGGCTAAGACAGGCGAGATACCCCGTCGAATGCGGGAGCAAATCATTCAGCTACATAAAGAAGGCCAAAGCACCAGAAAAATTGGAACTCGGCTATCGTTACGCCACACGACCGTGCAGTACATCATCAAGAAGTACAAACAGTCTGAACGCATAGCCAATGCAGCCAGGAAAGGACGTCTTAGGAAGACCAGCCAGCGCACTGACCGGTACATCTCCCGGCTGGTACAGAGGGAGAGACAGTCCTTGGCCTCCAGTCTTGCCACCAAAGTGGAGGAAGCAACTGGAAGCCATGTTTGTGCCCAGGCCATCCGTAACTGGTTCCATGAAGTACAGTAGTGTACAAATACTTATTGGAGTCAGACCGATCATTCTGCAGCTTTTCATAATGCAGGGACTAATTGTGCTATCAGTTAATACTCATTGATAGTCACCTGACAGTCCTTTGTCCTTTCTGAAAGTCATGAAGTTTGCATTAGTCATTCTTGAATTGATAACTTAGATCCTCCATTTTCATGCAATTATTAAAACCCCAAACAAATAAAGAAATGGTTGAAAACTAAACGGAATTTTGAAACATTCCTTTCCCTCCCTCTGCATAATAAACATGAGGATGGGATTAAACAAGCATTGTAGTCAAAAGCAAAAACAAGAATTCGAAGCAATCAACAACAGGAACACGCTCTTTAAAATAACTAGCTCTCGTTTTGGTCATTTTAATTATTTTAATAATTCTAAGGCACTAAAACTGCTTGAATACTGCATATATTGAGTGCAAATGTTTAACATTCTGCCGTTAAATGTAACTTTTTTGCGGTTGTTTAACGTTGGGGTCACTAAAGTGAGACAGCAAACGTTCACTCAAGCCTAAAATATGTCAATGCGAAAATAACGCTATTTATTGACTAGTAATTACAGAGAATCGCAGGTATGTCTCTCTCTAGCCGATTTGACACATGCATATAAATTGCTTGCCAGCAACTTCCTGGAGTTATAGCGTAACAAATGATTTAACATAATAAATATAACATGAATGGCAAGAACAGGCCTTTCAGCCCAACTATGCTTGCCAGTTTCTTTATATTATTGTGAATATATCCCTTCAGATACTGAATGACTCAATGGTATCTAGCTTTAAGTCAAGCCTGCTCTTGAAAACCCCCAAGGTCTCTGCCTCAACAATATGGTCAGGTAAGCTATTCCACATTGAAATTACCCTTTGGGTGAAGAAATGTTTCCAAATATCAGTGCTAAATTTACCTTTGGTCAACTTCTATTTGTGACCCCAAATTCTACTCACAACACTTGGTCGAAGGAATCATACATGATTCACTTTGTTAATCCCTTTAACATATTTGAAGACCTCAATCAAATCACCCCTGAGTCTCCTTTTCCTAAGGCTAAAGAGATTAAGGATCTTCAGCCTCTTCTCGTAGCTTTCATCTTTTATACCTGGAATAAGCTTAGCGGCTCCTTTCTGAACTTTCTCTAAAGCCTCTATATCTTTCTCAAAGTATGGTCTCCAGAACTGTACACAATACTCCAGATGAGGTCTAACGAACGTGTTGTATAAAAGAAGCATCACCACCTTAGATTTGTACTCAGTACTTTTGGCAATGTATACCAGCATCCGATTAGCTTTTTTAACTGCTGCAGCACAATGGCTAGAACCTGTGAGGGTTTGGTCAACAATCGCTCCCAGATCTTTCTCGTGTGCAGCACATTCCAGTTTTAAACCTCCCATGAAGTAATCCCGTCTAATATTTTTCTACCTACATGTACAACTTTACATTTTGCTAGATTAAATTTCAATTGCTACATTTCTGCCCAATTCTGGATTCTATCCAAATTGTCCTGAATCACTTTAGTGGACCCAAAACTATTTGCCAAACCCCCCAATTTAGTATCATCTGCAAATTTAACCAATCTGCTCTCAATATTCCTATTAAGGTCATTAATGTAGATGAGGAACAGCAGGGGTCCCAACACCGATCCCTGGGGTACGCCACTCTCCACCATACCTAGCTCAGATGAGATACCAGTGACCACCATTCTTTGTGTTCTGTCCTGTAACCAGCTTTGAATCCACTTCAAAATACCTCCTGTAACTCCAATGGAGCTCATTTTAAATTTAATCAATTTTTCGCCACCACGCTAATCCTATTTGTAGTCTAAAAACTACACATCCCATGATCCTCCTGATTCTCGGGCAGAATGAGTTTAAAATGCATTACAAATTACCTGCACCTTGCTAATTGCCATAGGTATTTGTTTACTTAGCTTAGTGAGACTGTGAAGCCGTCCGGCAATGTACTCTGTACTTAGTTATATTTACTTGCTAGATAACTAGCGCCAATTTAATTTAATAGCCAAGTATCTTTGGCCATCATTTGTTTGGTTAAAAACTTGCTAGCTAGCTGGCAAACAAGCTAATCAGCTTTGTCAACGCATAGGTTAACTGACCGAGCTACATAGCTAATTCAGGTCTGCTTTCTCATCTAACGTTAACTCTGGTTAAGTGCCGAAATAATCGCAATTCATTGTTTTAAGGGATTAAAATTCACCATGTGAGGCAAGCAAACTGACGTTTAGCTGGCTAACTTAGCCAGCAAGCTAGTTTACCGACTTCGATGGATGACTTACATCATATTAGGTCGCAATATGAAAATTATAACTCGCGAAACATTCCCGGCTTGACACTAGCTTGAGTAGCCAAAATAATCTAGCCAAACGTATGGCTATTCACCATTTTTATTGACTTAACTAGCTTACTAACTAGGTTAGCGAACTAGCTATTTCACTAACTTAGCCATTTAGTTGGTGTAATTTAATGCTAGCGAGCATGCTAAATGACAGTAAGTAACATTAAACTAACGATTTACTGTTTCTTTTGCTTTAGCAATGTGCACAAGATGAAAAGAGCTCGCTAGCTTGGTGGTTCGCTAGCATTGCTAAATGCTAGTTAGCTGAATGGCAAAATAATTCATCGTGATCCATTCATTTCTAGGCATGTAGCTGGCTAATGGTGGCCCCCTGTGTGGTAACGGATGCACGGACATAGACAACAGCTATTTTGGGCACCAATTGGCCACGGTACTGTCGTTGTACGTTGTGAAATCTTCAGACTTGTCCTTGTCAGGTCATTCTAATGAAATTCTGTCTCAAACAACTAATTCAGGAGCACCAACAAGCTTGTGATCTAGCGCATCTTCTACCACAGGCTGCAAGTGAACAAGAGGCTACTCAAGTTCCTGTCTGTTTTTACTACAAAAAATGGTGTGCTTATGAGAAAGTGGCATCCACCTGATGTTTCTGCAGATGAAGAGTGGATGATCACCCATCAAATTGTTCTTCCAAAGACTTATTGTCAAGAAACTCTGAATGAAAAATCCGTCCACTTTCCAACATTTGGTAAACAGAGTGATTGCTGGACTACCAGGATGTGAGACCTATATCGATGACATAATCATCACCAGTGACAGCTTCCAAGAGCACCTCATCAGAAACTTCTTTCAGAGAGTGAGTGATGCCAAGCTGACTATCAACCTTATTAAAAGTGACTTTTGTAAAGCTACAGTTGTTTGCTTAGGTCATATTGCAAGACAGGGTCAAGTCAAACCAATTGATGTAGAAGTTAAAGTTATCACTGAATTTCCTGAGCCTACAACTAAAAGACAGCTAATGAGATTTCTTGGGATGGCTGGCTACTCCAGAAAATTCTGTAAAAATTTTTTCCATCATTTCTGAACCTTTGACAAATTTACTAAAGAAAAATGCAAAATTTGTTTGGGATGAAAAATGGCTAAATTAATTTGACCAATTTGACCAGCTGAAAGCTATACTCAAAAATGTACCAGTTCACTTGTTTCCTAATTTCAAAAAGGAATTCAAGTTGGCTGTTGATGCCAGCGATATTGGTGCAGGCGCAGTTTTACTGCAAGAAGACACTGATGGAGTAGATAATCCTGTTTGTTAGTTTTCCAAAAAGTTTGATAAACATCAGAAAAACTATTCAACAACTGAAAAAGAATGTTTGCCACTTGTTTTGGCTTTACAACATTTTGAAGTGTGACTTGTTCAGCTACTTCCATTAAGGTCTTCAGTGATCACAATCCCCTCACATTCTTGCATAAGATCAAAAACAAGAATCAAAGATTACTGAGATGGAGTTTACTTCTGCAAGAGTATGATTAGGATATTTCTCGCATCAAGGGAAAAGATAATGTCATCCCAGATACACTTCCACATATGTTTTAATTCTTTATTTGATTGTGAAAAATGTAATTTTACTTTTCTATTTGATTGTGAAAAATGCACTGGTTGTTATGTATAGGATTGATATAATACTAATATAATTATCTATGATACTTTTGTGTAAAGTTCAAGATTATACTGATTATAAAACTGTGTTAATTTTAACAAAAGAAAGCTTTTAGCAAACTTTTCTTTTCTTAAGGAGGGGAGGTGTTCAGCATTGCATATCATTCGTAAACGGAGCTTTGTTACATGCAGTTTTTGTTGCCTTGTTGGTCAGCTATTTATTTTGTTCTTGAACACCCTCTGGTGGTGTGTCTGTAAAACATGATCTGATGTAATATCTCTTCTTTGAGGTAGACTAGTGCTTTCGAGAAGTTTCTGGCACCTTCCTGCCTGGAGGGGGCGGGACTTCCCCAGGAAATTACCCAGGAATCCTTTGGATCTTTCCAGAATGTTGCTAGTCTATATAAATGCTGCGATTTTAGTCAGAGAACAGCAGAGCAGAGCAGAAGCAGGGTTTTTGTTTTGGCAACAAAGTTAATTCGTGGCATTAGAGTGCTATTAGAGGATTAAACTGTGGATTTTTTTGTAGAACTTTTTTTTTTGTGAAGAATAAATTTAAGTTTTCATTGCTGGTTTTCTTTGTTGTGATTTTTTTTAAGTCATAACACAAGGGTATATTGCCGTCCAGAAACGAGGTAAACTTCTGACTTGCTCCGTGTTTAGTTCTGGTGGTGTTATATCACAAAAAGTGTCATACATAAGGCATGTTTACCCTTTCAAGACTGTCTTTACCTTTTGACACTTTGTGCATCTCGGAAATAAGCTAAACTACTCGCCATACCTATGCTCCGCAAGTACGGAAAGCAATACAAGCGCGAAACCAGGCTGCGCATTTTGCTGATTCACTCTTTACATTTGCAATGTGGAGAACGGTATCTGAATAATCCAGCTAGCTTAGTGGTTAAGGCGCAGTGCTCTGGTGCAGGGGTCAAACCTTGACTGAGCGTATAATGTTTTTGAGCAGTGGAAGCATAGTTCTTGTGTAAATAATTGACGGGTACCTGATAATTGTACCTGTTGTTTTTCCTTCTTACCATTTTTACCTTATCTTTGTATTACAATTTTGTTCATTTGCTTGTTTTATTGAAAATAAATCTGCTCCAGTGGAGTCAAGCGTTATTTCCTTTATATGTATTTTGTTTGAATCGGAAAATGTACATAGGACTACAGGCCTGCCAACTCTCATGCATTTGGCACGAGAAATGCGCAAGATTCAGTGGCATATTCACATTCTTGTGCAGTAGTAAGCAATTACTCAATCAATGCAATGCATGTGTTTCATGATCTTTCAAATAGTTTAAATGAAATAAGACCATTTGAAACGTTTTTATGGAATTCCATTGCTTCCAACCCTTAAGTAAAGAAAAGTGTGAGAAGTCAGGATTCATAATTGATTTCCATGTTACTATTGGTGAAATCCACCGTAACGCAGGTGAAACTGATAAACCTCCATGCACAAGGACTTGCAAATCCGCCAGAGAATCTCTTTCAAACGCGCTGATTGAATAATTGCTCGACTATAGCATGGGAACGTGAATATGCAACTGAATCTCACACATTTCTCACGCCAAATGCGTGAGAGTTGACAGGCCTGGGACTAGTTGCAATTAATAATTATTAATAATTTAAAAATACAAAATTAAAAAAGGTTGTAATTAGATAGAATGTATGTCTCTGGTGATATATAAGTGATACACTCAACAAAAATATAAACGCAACACTTTTGTTTTTGCTCCCATTTGTCATGAGATGGACTCAAAGATCTAAAATTCATTCCAGATACACAATATTACCATTTCTCTCAAACATTGTTCACAAATCTGTCTAAATGTGTGATAGTGAGCACTTTTGCTTTGCTGAGACAATCCATCCCACCTCACAGGTGTGCCACATCAAGATGCTCATCAGACACCATGATTAGTGCACAGGTGTACCTTAGACTGTCCACAATAAAAGGCCACCCTGAAATGTGCAATTTTTGCTTTATTGGGGGTCTGGGGACTCAGAACCAGTCAGTATCTGGTGTGACCACCATTTGCCTCATGCAGTGCAACACATCTTCTTCGCATAGAGTATATAAGATTGTCAATTGTGGCCGGTGGAATGTTGGTCCACTCCTCTTCAATGGCTGTGTGAAGTTGCTGGATATTAGTGGGAACTGGTACGCGCTGTCGTATACGCCGGTCAAGCACATCCCAAACATGCTCAATGGGTGACATGTCCGGTGAGTATGCTGGCCATTCAAGAACTGGGACATTTTCAGCTTCCAAGAATTGTGTACAGATCCTTGCAACATGGGGCCGTGCATTATCTTGCTGAAACATGAGGTGATGTTCATGGATGTATGGGCCTCAGGATCTCATCACGGTATCTCTGTGCATTCAAAATGCCATCAATAAAATGCACCTGTGTTCTTCGTCCATAACAGATGCCTGCCCATACCATAACCCCACCACCACCATGGGCCACTCGATCCACAACATTGACATCAGCAAAGTGCTCACCCACACGACGCCACACACGCTGTCTGCCATCTGCCCTGAACAATTTAAACCGAGATTCATCCGTGAAGAGAACACCTCTCCAACGTGCCAGACGCCATCGAATGTGAGCATTTCCCCACTCAAGTACACCTGTGCACTAATCATGGTGTCTGATGAGCATCTTGATGTGGCACACCTGTGAGGTGGGATGGATTGTCTCAGCAAAGCAAAAGTGCTCACTATCACACATTTAGACAGATTTGTGAACAATGTTTGAGAGAAATGGTAATATTGTGTATCTGGAATGAATTTTAGATCTTTGAGTCCATCTCATGACAAATGGGAGCAAAAACAAATGTGTTGCGTTTATATTTTTGTTGAGTGTATTAAATGAGTTTTACAGTTTGGTAGCTGAGAAATGAAAAATGACATACAATGCCCAAAATGTGTCCAAGGACTAATACGGAGATGCTGCCTAGGCATGGCTGTGTTTTAAAAAGGATCAAAAACGGTAGTATTTAGAGGGAATGTATGCCTGTAGTGACATACGTGATATGTAATGCGTTTTACAGTTTGGTACTTGAGAAATCTCAAATGGCACAGAGTGCCCAAAAAAGATGGCCAAATGGCCAATTTGGAGATGCCAACTAGACATTCCTGAGCTTGATTAGAACAAACTTTGGCAGGGATAATGGTGACATTCTGTGCTGTAATTTTTAAAGGTTTCTGACTGCAACTAAATTACATTACATTACAGGTTCTTAGCAGACGCTCTTATCCAGAGCGACGTACAAAAGTGCACAAGATCAGTACAAAAGTGCAGAGCTCCTAGGAGACAAGTGCTAACAGTAAGTGACAGAACACGTTCCATTGTTACAGATCTAAATCAATAACAAAAGGGCAAGGGCAAAGTCAAGTGAACAAAATGGCAACAAGGTCAAGTGCATCAGAGGCAAGTGTCACAAAGGGGCAGGAAAATCAAGTAAACTGACAATATAGGGTGCAACAAAATGAATGGAAACCAAATCAAGCGGTAACAATCAGGAAGTAAGGTAAACAGAATTAAGTGCAACAAATCAAAGGATGTAGGGACAGGATTCAGGGACAGTGGAGTATGGGAAAGGTGGAGCCTGAAGAGGTGGGTTTTCAGGCAGCGCTTGAAGATGCTCAAGGATTCTGCTGTTCTGACCTCGATAGGTAGATCATTCCACCAATGAGGTACCAGGACAGACAGCAGCCTTGAGCGGGAAGGGGAGGAGCGGAGAGAGGGGGAGGAGCCAGGCGACCAGAAGTAGCAGAGCGGAGTGCTCTGGTAGGGGTGTAAGGTCTGAACAGTCTCTGGATGTAGGCTGGAGCTGTTTTGTTGACTCCCTGGTAGGCCAGCACCAAAGTCTTGAATTTGATGCGAGCGGCAACAGGGAGCCAGTGGAGCCTTGAGAGCAGGGGGGTGATGTGGGAGTGTCTCGGGAGGTTGTGGACCAGGCGAGCTGCAGCATTCTGGATTATTTCAAAAGGGATAAAAGTAACAATTTGTTTGGCAGAAATTAGATATTTTATTTATGATGTGTTCCATCTTCATTTATTCTGAATCAGGGTCATATATACTGGTTTTTACACCATGACAAAAATGCCCTGGGTGTTAACCTTTATTATGATGCCAGGATTTTTGAAATTGACCCAAGTAGCTGCAGAGATATACTCATTTTGTTTTGGGCATGTCATTTTCAAGCATTTGGCTGGGGTGGGGGGGGGGGGGTTGTTTGGCGAGGAGGGGAGATCAAAGTTTTATAAGTTTTAATATTTATCTGTCAATCTCCATCCTACATTCCTCCTACTTTTAAAATGAAATGCAATTAAAAGCCAAACTTCCTCCCTGATACCGATGTCACTGAGACGTGGTGTGCTTTGTTTCTTATAGCATTATAAGCACAGCCACAAACAGCCCATAAAACAGGCATTATTTCAGTACAATAACGTAACCAAAGTAGCATGACCTAGGCTCAAGAGCGTTTGCATGTCAACCAACATGGCAGAATGTTAATTTGCATATTGTTGTAACGTAGATTGAAAAAAAATGAAGAACGGACGGGTTTTCAGTATTTGCATTGTTTTTAATAACATTGTCTACCTAGTCAGCTTTATAGCCAGTTGAAAAATATTTTTGCCAGGTTGACTCCCCTCATGACTCCCTTGCTGGAATTCCACCACTGGCTGCCAGTTGCAGCTAGGGTCAGAGTCAAAGTCCTGACTATGACTTCTGTTGCAGCGAACAAGACAGCCCCTTCGTACTTACAAAGCCCAATTCCAATGAAGTTGGGACATTGAGTAAAAGGTGAATAAAAACAGAAAACAGTGATTTGCAAATCGTTTTTGACCTTTTTTCAATTGAGTACACTACAAAGACAATATATTTACTGTTCAAACTGAAACTTTATTGTTTTGTTTTTGTTTTTTTTTTTTTAAATATTCACTCGTTTTGAATTTGATGCCTGCAACAAGTTCCAAAAAAGCTGAGACGGGGCATGTTTGTTGTATTTGGTGCTTCATAATGTGACACAAATTTTCAATGGGAGACAGGTCTGGACTGCAGGCAGGCCAGTCTATTACCTGCACTCTTTTACTATGAAGCCATGCTGTTGTAACCCATACAGAATGTGGCTTGGCAGTGTCTTGCTGAATAAGCAGAGACGTCCCTGAAAAAGAGGCCTCTTGGATGGCAGCATATGTTCCTCCAAAACCTGTATGTTCCTTTCAGCATTAATGGTGCCTTCACAGATGTGCAAGTTACCCATGCCATGGGCACTAACACATCCCCATACCATCACAGATGTTGGCTTTGGAACTTTGCACGTATAACAATCTGGATGATC
Source organism: Gymnothorax reevesii (assembly GCA_029721435.1). NCBI lineage: Eukaryota > Metazoa > Chordata > Actinopteri > Anguilliformes > Muraenidae > Gymnothorax > Gymnothorax reevesii. The sequence continues at coordinate 28,648,970 of CM056589.1, forward strand.
CTTTTAATTTTTAGCCCAGAGGACATGACGTCCATGATTTCCAAAAACAATTCGAAATATGGACTCGTCAGACCACAGCACACTTTTCCACTTTGCGAAAGTCCATCTCAAATGAGCTTGGGCCCAGAGAAGCCGGCAGCATTTTTTGGTGTTGTTGATATATGGCTTTCGCTTTGTATAGTAGAGTTTTAACTTGCACTTGTAGATGGCACGATGACCTGTGTTAACTGACAATAGATTTCCGAAGTGTTCCTGAGCCCACATGGTAAAATCCTACCAAATGATGTCAGTTTTGAATGCAGTGCCACCTGAGGGACCAATGGTCTCGGGGATTCAATGTTGGTTTTTGGCCTTGCCACCTACGAGTAGAGATTTCTCCGGATACTCTGAATCTTTTGATGATAATATGGACTGTATTGCACATTCAGAAGCATTGTTCTTAAGCTGACTATTTGCTCAAGTAGTTGTTCACGAAGTGGTGAACTTTGCCCCATCCTTGTTTGTGAAGGACTGAGCCTTTCAGGGATGCTCCGTTTATACCTAATCATGACACTCACCCGTTTCCAATTAACCGGATTACCAATGGAATGTTCCAAACAGGTGTTTTTTCAGCATTTCTCTACTCTCCCAGTCTTCTGTTGCCCCTGTCCCAGAGTTTTTGGAATGTGTTGCAGGCATTAAATTCAAAATGAGTGAATATTTAAAAAAAAAAACAAATAAAGTTTATCAGTTTGAACATTAAATATCTTTTCCTTGTAGTGTACTCAATTGAATATAGGTCGAAAAGGATTTGTAAATCATTGAATTCTGTTTTTATTCACGTTTTACATAACGTCCCAACATTTTATGGAATTGGAGTTTGTACAAGAAGTAATCACCCTGTTCAAACCAGCTCAGCCACTTTGTTCTGCGGCAACAGGGCCACTTCGTCCACATGCTTTTTGACAAAACAGCAATCTCTCATCCAGATCACTTGACTTTTCCTATCTTGCACCCCAGTGGTGGAATAACCTACTGACATCCCTACGAATCGTCCAGTTTCCTTAGATCTTCCGTGTTCTGTTGTGACATGAAGCTTCAACTGCTTCAGAGGTACCTAAGCTTGAGCCCCCTACCATAATGTATATTTTTTAAAAACTGCTCTGAGGTGCTTGCTTCCAATTGTTTGTTTTTCTGCTTGCTTTATTGTCTACTGTCTAGTGTACACATTACTTGTTCTTGACCTAAGGTGACTAATATTCTATACTGATTCTATCTTGCAGCAGCTTCAGTGACCTGATTCTATGCACTTGCTGTATGCTGTTTTGGATAAAAGCATCTGCCAAAAGCTGTCGGGTAGCTCACTCTATAAAGCATCGCTGTTGTGTATTCAGGTAGAAAATTAAACACGAAGTCGGAGCTTAAAAGGACAAAGAACTTTTACTGACATAGGGTACTTCTTTTTCCGTCTCCATAAATTTCGCATATCCATCATACAGTATCCTTTTAGCGACCTCTACAGATGGGCGTATATAACTTGAACAAGTGAGTATATCACATTTTCCCTTTTTGGTGAAAATAAGAACTCCTGGGTAGTTCAAGCGACATTTCTGAATGACCCATATCAAGCAAAAAACATTTCTTTTCAATTCCTATTAATGTAACTCTATTCATGGCATTTCACAGTACATTGAAAACAATAACTTCAGTATTGTGGTGCATTCTATTACTTGATACTGTTACGTGACATAATAAAACAAACAACCCCAACCAGTAGCAGTCAAGAACAATAACAAAAGCAATCATATGTCTGACTATGTTACTGGACAAAGTAACTGGTAGCCGCCTGTCTCTGACCATTCTTTGGCCCACTGGGGCAGCTTCATCTGATGGACCAGGGGCAACTGTTGCAGCTTGATTTTGTCCTGTGCAGAAGGAAAGGTGGGAGGCATTCCACATCATCCCATCATCCAAAATGTAAGTGTCCAGTCCCTTTCTTTCAAGCACCGTCCGAGGCGCACTGAACTTAGAACTTCCTTTTTTTCACGTGAGTTGGAAGCCTCACTCCCACTCTGTCTCCCACAGACAGATTTGATGCTTTTGCTGCTTGCTTGGTATCAGTGTACACTTTAACCTGCTGGTGGCATGCAGTTACCCGGTTACGTACAGAGTCATCGGTCCACGGCGATACTCAGGCAGGTAACACATGCAGTTTCGTCCTCAGTTTGAACCCACTTCAAGAGTGTGTTACAGGAATTTATGTGGACCTATTTTGCCAGTGTAATGATTGAACCAACAACTAATGATGTATAGTCTGATTTGTGTTATATTATGCTATTTTGTGTTTTTAATGGTGCCCTCTACAAGTCCAATTGATTGAAACTTTCAGGCTATGTTTCAGGTTCTTATCTGGACATACAGTATCCTGTGAGTTTTGTAAAGATTGGAAAAACTATTTATGATTTATAGTCTGATTTGTGTTATACCACGTTGTATTGTTTCAAACTTACAGCGCCCCCTGTCGGAAAATTTGAATAAATGTTCAGAATATGTTTCAAGTACTAATATGAATATATCCTGTGAGTTCTATGGCTATAGGACAAACAATTGCTGATTTATAGTCTGATTTGTGTTCAAACCATGCTGTTTTGTTTAGCAGTTATAGCGCCCCCTATCAGTCAATTTGATCGTCATTTTCTGAGTATGTTTAAGGTACTTATATGAATATACCCTGTGAGTTTTATGGCTATAGGAGAAACAATTGCTGATTTATAGCCTGACCACGCTGCTTGTTTTGAATTTATAGCTCCCCTTATCTGTCAGTTTGAATGAAATTTTTTGGCTTTGTTTCAGGTACTTATATAAATGTATCCATTGAGTTTTACGACAAAAGGACAAACAATTGCTGATTTATAGTCTGACTTGTGTTATACCACGCTGCTTTGTTTTGCATTTATAGCGCCCTCTATCAGTCAGTTTGAATGAAATTTTCTGGATTTGTTTCAGGTGCTTATATGAATATATCCTGTGAGTTTTATAGCTATTGAACGAACAATTGCTGATTTATAGTCTGACTTGTGTTATACCACACTGCTTTGTTTTTCATTTATAGCGCCCCCTGTCAGTCAATTTGAAGGAAATTTTAAGAGTATGTTTCAAGTACTTATATGAATATATCCTGTGAGTTTTATGGCTATAGGACAACCAATTGCTGATTTATAGTCTGATTTGTGTTCTACCTTGCTGTTTTGTTTAGTTGTTATAGCACCCCCTATCAGTCAATTTGAGTGAAATTTTCTGGCTTTGTTTCAAGTACTTATTTGAATATATCCTGTGAGTTTTATGGCTATAGGAGAAACAGTTGCTGATTTATAGTCTGTGTTATGCCATGTTGCTTTGTTTTGCATTCATAGCTCCTCGTATCGGTCAATTTGACTGAAATTTTCAGAGTATGTTTCAAGTACTTATATAAATATATACTATGTGTGTTATGGCTACAGGACAAACAATTGCTGATTTATAGTCTGATTTGAGATATACCATGCTGCTTTGTTTTGCAGTTATAGCGCCCCTATCAAGCAATTTGAATGAAATTTTCTGGGTAGGTTGCAGGTACTAATTTGAATATATCCTGTGAGTGTTATGGCTATAGGACAAAAAACTGCTGATTTGTAGTCTGATTTGTGTTATAACATTCTGCTTTGTTTAGCAGTTATAGCACCCCCTTTCAGTCAATTTGAAAGAAAATTTCAGAGTATGTTTGAGGCACTGATATGAATATATCCTGTGAGATTTATGGCTATGGGACAAACAATTGCTGTTTTATAGTCTGATTTGAGTTATACCATTCTGCTTTATTTAGCAGTTATAGCGCCCCCTATCAGTCAATTTGAATGAAATTTTTTGGGTATGTTTCAGCTACTTATGTGAATATACACTGTGAGTTTTATGGCTATGGGACAAACAGTTGCTAATTTATAGTCAGATTTTTGTTATAGAGCCCCCTATGGGCCGATTTGCATGAACCTGTCAGGGTTTGTTCCTGGTAATGATTTGGACATATTCTGCAAGTTCTGTGATGAGTGGCCAAATGGTTGTTGAATTGTGTCTATTTATGTGCAAAGCCACGCCCCCGCTGAAGTTCATTGGTTAATATCTTGGAAACGAAATGAGATATCGACAAGCTTTATGCATTCTTTGATAAGCTTGGTCCACTGATGATCCACAGCAAATCGAAGGAATTGGGACCAACGGTTTAGGAGGAGATGTTTAAAATGTTTTTTTCAAAAAATTCAAAATTCAAGAAAATTAAATATGGCGGACCTTCAAGGTCCTTAGGTAAAGTTGTAAAGAATTTACCAAGGAATGTCTCTACCAAGTTTCGTGTAATTTGGACTTACACAGTAGGAGCAATGACCTTTAAAGTGAAAACCTGTTTTTCTAGAATTATAGCGCCACCATTAGGCCGATTAAATTAAAAATGCCTTGGTCAGCACTTACACGCAAATTCCAACCAGTGTGCAAAAATTCAGGACTCTGCCATTTACCATCTCACGGGAATTTGCAAAAACATTTCTGAAGTAGAAAAGAAATAATAATAATAATAATAATAATAAAAAGCGAAAACAATAGGGTTTCAGCCCCATGGGCTTGAACCCCTAATAATAATAACTAGGGTTGTCGCCAACAACACTTATGGTCTCCAAGACTCGCCACCTTACGCCCGCAATGGAAGAATAAATAGTGAAATATTATTTATGTATGGTAGAAGAAAGTTTAGCCTTATTTTCAGGAAGGCACTGTTGAAGCAAAATAATGTCGCATTTTCGCTGTTTTCACTTGAATGAGACTGAAAATATAAAACCGAGCTCCTTCGTTCACTCTGTTAGGTAGCATTCTTTCATCCCCGAAAAGTTAATTTAATTTGGGCCAACGGTTACCCCAAAAGAGTCCACACAATCTATCACTTTTCACTTTTTTTCACTTGACTGAGAATAAAAATTCAAAATAGGGCCTTGTGATTCACAAAGTTAAGTAGCAGTCTATCTTACCTGAACATTTGAATTAATGGTAAACTCATAATAGAATCCTACTGGAAGTTGTTTGATTCTTTTTCACTTTTTTCACTTGACTAAGAGTGAAAATGTACAATCCGGCCTCGTGATTCTAGAATTTACATAACAGTCTATCATCCCTGAAAATGTCGTTCAATTCGGTCAAATGGTTACTATAGAGTAGTCCACACAAATCCAGTGAGTTATGATCCTTTAAAGTTACAATGAGGTGAACAGCAATTTTTTTTCCACTTTCTGGACCCCTTCATGATATTTCTAAATTTTAAATATCAACATTTTAGTAATAGGGTATAACATAGACAATGTGGAGCTTGCATTGGCGTATGTGATGATGTTAACAATACTTCGATTAGATCATTAGTTGATGAGTCATGATCCTCCGAAGTTCCCTCGAAGTTTTAGGGGTTCTTCAAGCAAATATAAGAGCAGAACACCGTGACTGATGATTTTTCAAGTAATTTTTCTAAATTCATATACTGTATGTATCTTCTTCAAAATGGGCTATGAAACACAGTTATCGTTATCGGTTGCTGCAGTAGAAAATTGCCAACACAACCACCCTCAGAAAACCTGAAAATCGCAAAATTTCAAAGATTTTAATTTATACTAAATTTACAGCTAAACTATTCACATTTATAGAATAAAGTATATCAGAGAAATTGTAGATCTATAAATTAGGAACATTTTGATACCATTAAATACGAAATATCATGTTTTGTTACTGAGCTACAAGCATTGGAATATGACACCAGAAATTTCACTTTCCGAAAAGAGCCATTTTCAAAGGAAGATAATTTGAAGTTCTACAATGAAATTGGAAAAATGCCTCAAAAACTTTGTAGAGAATTCTACCTGCTTTCATTTGAGCTATTACACATATTTGTCAGTTAGTGAAAAGAAGATTTTTGAAGAGGACCTCCGTCAAATTTTGAAAATCTCGAAAGATTTTCAGTTTTTTCGGAATAGTGAAAAATCTAGTCAGGCGCTCAGAAACCGCTATGGGTGCAATCAATGGGGAATGATGTCCTCTACATTTTGGTGAAAGTTTTGTGAAATTATCTTGAATAGTTTTCAAGCTATTGAGGTTCAAAGATTTTTACGTTTTGAGTTATCCCCCTTGACGCAGAGTGAAAATGAAATTTTTTTTAGGTGACATGCCGACACCTCATTATGCTCTATCATCCCTGAAAATTGAATAAATATCAGCCCAGTAGTTATTTCAAACGAAAGCGCACAAAAAAAGTACAAATAATAGGAATAAAAACTGGACGATAACAATAGGTCTCCACGACTTTCGTCTTGGAGACCTAAAAAAAAAATAAAAAAGCAAAAACAATAGGGTTTCAGCCCTACAGGCTTGATCCCCTAATAATAAAAATAATACTAATAATAAAAATAAAAAATAAAACACAAAAACAATAGGGTTTCAGCCCTACGGGCTTGAACCCCTAATAATAATAATAATAATAATAATAATAATAATAAACCAGCAAAATAACAATAGGGTTTCAGCCCTATGGGCTTGAACCCCTGAATATTTATTCATGATGTATATTATATATATCATCAGGTCTGGCGCTAGACCTGAAAATTTGGGGGAAAATATCCATCCCTTTATTGACTACAATTAGTCCAAGCCACTGATCTATATATAAGAACTGGATAGCTGATGACGTCATAATTTTGAAGTTACCGCGCCGCCATATTGGTATGCCCAACTATGATCTCTCAGAACATTACTCGCATTGAACACGTTGCAGCCAACGATATAATTAATTGAGAAGATATCTTTTCACAGACACGGAAGAGGCGGTATTTTATGTTTCCTGATCAGATCGACCTGACTGTACGAGAAATGCCTCAAGGACCGCAGATTTAACTAGAGTACGCAGCAGTTGAACATACCTTTAACATTTTCTATGTACAACATCACCATTTGACCATATGCACATACCGATGAGTGCATTCCCTAGGAAATCTATACAGATTTTTCTACCTCTCGCCTGAGTGGGGCAATGGTACAACGAAATTGAAGTCCAAAGTCATTGAGTTGAAGAAGACAAGGTGTCAATCCTCAGAAACACTGGGTGTGAGATTCAGTCGCGCATAACGCATATGTAAGGAGCCGCGAATGTCTTGTATTGAGTTTTCTCTTGTGCTGTCTTTAATCAGTAGCTGCCACAAAGCGAAAGTGGGTTCACTGAAGAGAACGCAATGTAAAATTATCAAGGTCGCTAAATCAGCGTTCACATGAGAAGTGAAGTGAGTTGTGCATTGTGGAGATGTATGTAAAACTGCCGACCATTCATTGTCGAGTGTGAATCACATTATTTAAGCAGCTCTGATGTTATGTCCTAATTGATAACCTGGCATAATTAAATTTGTCCGTCAACGGTAATTGAGTATCAGCAGAACATTAGCCTTTTTTTAGTGCTGGCGTAAATTAGCCTTAATGATTCGACCAGTCAACACCTGGTTTTCTTGTCTAGTTAGTTTGGTCTAATATTATAGACAGCGTTTCAGAGCAGTTTTAATGGATTATCTAATTTATGCCATGTAACACTGATTGATCTGGTTAACTTCAGTTCGGTAATCTAGGTAGCTTTAGGCTCACCTGATGGATCACGTTAGCGAACATTAATTTGAAGTGTTCCAATAATAAACGTTTGCTGGGCTAACGTTGACACATTATCTGCCGTTAAGGTAGATCGCCAGTGGCTAAAAATAAGCAATATATTCATTGAAATTCATTTATGTGTATCTGTCTTCACTACTGCCAGTGCACTGTCTCGCCACATCCCCCCAAAAAATGTCGGGTTACACTTTACTTGAAGGTACCGTCATAATCGTGACATGACACTGTCATAACTGTTACATGTGTCATGTAACAGTTATGACAGTGTCATGTCACTCTTATGACGAAGTTGTCATAAACAAGACAACCCAAACAATGTCAACCTGTCATCTCAAAAACTGAATGACACTTCATGACTACGTTTATGACATTTATGTAATGTTTATGACGCGTTCATGACTGTGTCATGTCACTCTTATGACGATACCTTCAAGTAAAGTGTTACCAAATGTTGCTCCGCATTGCAAGGCTGCATCAGGGCTTCTCTGCCATAGAATACTATATAACGGTTGCTTACTACCGGGCATAGTAAAATGGCTGCTCGACCACTTCCGCTTGCTTCGAACTCCCAACGCAGTTCTCTATCATGTCAGCAATCCAGTTATTCTATATAGATCAGTGGTCCTGGCTAATTGTGGATGGTTTTCCTTTATTAACATGTTTTCCAATTCAAGAATAATCAAGTGGGAACTGAAGACACGGCTTCTCTCCCCCTTGCAATCTAACAGCGACAAAATAATGGGCTACATTCAGTACAGAAAAATAATTAAATCATAAATAGGTCCATGCACTGGCACTCAGCAATGGAATTTTTTTTTACAGCGAGAGCGGCATTTCAGAACTCTTTTGCGAATGAAGGTAATTTCGGCGAGTATTCACACCTGCTTTAGCTGCACGGTCATGCAACTTGCTGCAAAAAATAGACAGCTGTCCGATTGGAAAATGTAAACGGATGAAACCACGTACTTGTCACCAGAATTACCTTCATTCGCTGAAGAGTTCTGAAATGCCACTCTCGGTGGAAAAAAGTTACATTGCTGAGTGGCAGTGCATAGACCTAATTTTATTTTTCTAAAATAGGATTTTGTTCTATGCTTCATTTCAGATGGGAGAGGGAGTTGGAAGTGCATGGCGAAACAGATTTTTTATTTATTTATTTTTTTTTGAAGTTTCCATCACAACAGGGGTAGGCTTGATGTTTTTTTATAACATACCAAACATTAAACAATATGTCAATTTCGAATAATAATGATAAGTTAATCATGAATTGTATTATTTTAACAAAAACAGATCCTCCCCTGTCTGGATTCGACCTCATGCACGAGCAATTTAAATTCGTCCACGAAGGAACGTGGCGACCTTCCTCTCTCCATCACTGGTTTCAGTTTGAGGATTTGGGATAGTGCACCCTGCTAGTAAAGGCAATGGCACCTGGCACATTGATTACTGGCGTAATGCCTAAACCACGCCTATGCATAATATAACGGGTATCGCTTGAGTTTCAGCGATATAGGCAAGTGTGCAAGATAGCAACTTTTGCGGGGGAACGCCTCTTACTCATTGCTAAATCCCGAAATAATGGGTTTAGGGACTCTGGCGTGAGATAGGACCCTATTACTCATTTTCTGGGATGTTTGGCTTACTTTTTGTATTTTTTCAAAGAGATTCTTGGTGTCACTCACGTGATGCATTCCGTCAAACACATTACCGATCTCCAGACCTTGTTTCATAATGCCCTAAACACGAGAGAATAAGAGTTCAGGTTACGTTATTCAGTTATTCTTGCCTGTACAACTGGCAGTTGATATGGAAGTTTAGATGTTGATTTTCCGTCAAGTGTCAAATTACGTTCGTCGCAGTTTTCAGCTATCAGATTTCAAGGGCAAGATAATACATTCGTGTTTTTGATGCAACCTGCTCAATGGAGCTAAGGTCAGAGCACAAAGCATTTCTTAGGGATCTTGTTGCTTCACTCACCATCCTCATCAGTATCCTGGGGCGCCAAATGCAGTTGCATCCTCTAGCCTTGAGGCTTTCAACAGTTCAGTATTTTTGAATTTTTTGAATGATAAATATTTTTAAATAATTGCCTTACAGTGCTCAGTGGCATATTCAATCATTTGTGAATCGTCTTGTAGTCATTATTGGATTTATGAAGGTCTATGTGTTGTGATCTGTGCATTCTGCTGTCATGTTTAAGTTCTGTGCCTGGCTCAGCCATGTTTAGGATTTCTGTGTTTAGTGACCACTGCCTGCCCTCTGACCATTCTTAGGATTATGTATTGTGTTTTGGTAGTTTGGATTTCATTGTGTTATTATTTTTCATGTCTTAGTAATTTAGTTTCCATGCCATGTTTTCATTTCTATGCTTTGCACTTTGTCTCCCCTGTCTTGTCATGTGTGTATCTTTGCTCACGGTCCCTTGTCTTGTGTGCCACTCATTCGGGTGATTTATTGGTTTCTGGGTTTCAATCTTCTTTCATTATCTCGTGTTCTTCCTTCCTCTCTCTTTAACTGTCTTACTAACACATACTAACAGTTTATTGTTTTTGCTAAATACTAACCCACACTAACCTTGTATATTTGGACTAACTTACTAACAAGCACTTGGGATTGTATAGCTGCACTTACTAATTGACTAATGATCTCTCAGCTGTCGCCCAATTCTAGTCTCCGCCTCCTTGCCTATCCCTAATTATCTCTGCTGCAAGTTTCTGTGGATTTCCACTTATACTTTGTGCTTTCCTTTTCTTTTATCTTGGCACTTAAGTACTCCTTAACCGGAGCTGTTGTTTTGTACTTAGGTTTGTCTTGTGATCCCTGTCTGCGTTTTGGCTACAGCCAAATTCATGTAATTAGTTTATCCCTCATGTGTCTCTCCCTAATCATTGTCACCATTGATTGCACCTGTTCTCCCTGGTCATGTGTTTACCCTGGGTGTGTATATAAGATGTCTGTTTGGTACACTTTCTTGTCAGATCGTTCTCCCTAGTTTTCTTGTGCTACGTTTCTCGCCTCGATTTCTCAGTGTTTATCTTTCTGACTGGATTGCCTGAATTTTGATTTTTGCCTCTGTGTTTTTGGATTACTGTTGCATCTGTGTGTTTTGACCATTTTTCTGCCTGACTACGAGATCTCTGTTTGATGCCCTGGTAACGATTCGGATTACATCCTGTGGATTCTGGCTTGCTTCTCTGATAGAACTATTCCTGTGTACCAGACCCATTTCTGTCCGACTACGATTACTGTGATTGCTGCCCTGGTTTTTGATACTATTTTTGCCCAACTGGATTTTGACTTTTGGATTGTGGACTCTGTACTTTTGCCTTCTGCCCTGCGGGGGTCCTCCCCCTTTATTAATAAAACAAGCTCTACTGCATTTCCTGGTTCTTGCGACTGGTTCCTGATCGCACCATTACACTATGGCCATCTGCTTCTTTTGAACGGACAGTTTAGTTTTCTTCATGGTCTTGGATGACAAAGGAAAATTGCAAGTGTGTTACCTCATTTTTGTACCCTAGTGAAACAAAGTGATGTAATGGCTCAATATAGTTCCTTAACTCTTAGATGAAACATAAGTGGAATTAATACCTGTGTAATGACAGGCAAAGGTACAGGGTAAAGTGCATTGAAAAATGGAAAATGTGGGGCTGGATTCAGATGCAGAAATTAAGCTGATTTTATTACAGCTTTTCTGTATTATTGAAAAGGCAGAAAAGACATGCAAAACAAGACATAATGATCCAAAATATTTACGAAAAGGCCTTGTGCTTAAATCACCACAGTCCTTCATAAATGTAGTTTTAGAAATATGCGAATGAACGGTACACTGTCTGTGATAGACTGGAGCATAACAGGATGATGAGACTTCATACTAAGTGCAAAGCTCTGGCTTATATAGAGGAATAAATGAGACAATGGTCAAGACCCAGATAACATGCCGGAGTTGGCCCAACGTTGTCACAGACGTTGGCCTGACGTCACACGCTAACGATGGGCCAACGTAATTTTGGCCGTCGGGGACACGTTGGGCCAACATTGTGTTGCCAAGGTATGTGTAAAGGTTGGCAATAAGTTGGCTCATAACCCATTATTGAGGGAAGGATCACAACAGGCCCACCAACTTGAAATGATCTCCCATCCAGTTAATAACCAGGCCTATACCTGCTAGACAGAGGAGAAGATCAAATAGTGCCAAGACTGCAGTACTCTTCACTGTCCAAACCCTGGAACTTTACTAAAAAATGTAAAGAGGAGTCTGATATGGATGAAGTCTGCAAGTTATAATATTCATTTACACAGCAATTAATAATCAAGTCATTACAATCAAACAATTACACAACTTAATTACAATTTCAAGAACAATAATAATGATGATAAAAATAATATTAATAATAGTAGTAATAGCTAGCTAAATGGGGCCAACCTCAGACAACCAACAACCCCTCCTTCAAATAGCTGAACACCCGTTTGTTCTCCAACATGAACTCCCACTTTTATTGATGCCCAACCTATTTATTTGGTTGTTTGCCTTACGTTGGTTCAATGTTGGCCCAACGTTGGCAATGGTTGGCAGCGTCAGAGTTGGAATTCCAACATTGGGCTAACACTAAACCAACGTTAGTTGCCCAATCTATTTATTTGGTTGTTTGCCTTACGTTGGTTCAATGTTGGCCCAACGTTGCCAATGGTTGGCAGAGTCAGAGTTGGAATTCCAACGTTGGGCCAACACTGAACCAATGTTAGTTGCCCAACCTATGTATTTGGTTGTTTGCCTTACGTTGGTTCAATGTTGGCCCAACATTGGAATTCCAACTCTGACGCTGCCAACCATTGCCAACGTTGGGCCAACGCCTGCTATGTTATCTGGGGAGTAACATGTGCTGATGATTGGATAAATGTGAAATTTGGGCTGGATCTTAATAGACCGGTGATCTGGAACGCTGGGGGCATGGTGTTACAACCTGGTTTCATTCTGGTAGATGTTATTTACAACAAATGTTAAGGGTGCCATTAATTGTGAAAACTTGATTGGGAGGTAATTGATTTTTAATTAAAGCAGTAAAGGATTTTGGTCGGTTCCAGTGGAACATTAATATTGTGCAATATTCCTCACGTGTTATTTACAGTTTCTCAATAAATACATTTGTTTTTAAGTTTTTTTTTTTTTTAAGTATTGTTTGTGCTTTGCCAGTCAGGGTTGCCAGTAATTTTTGAGCCCACCGTACAGGCATATGCATCCACAATCTCTCTCATGCACACACTCAGGCTCTTTCACTCCTAAACACACTGAAACACACAGCATCGATTGTGAGGTACAGTTCAGGAACCACACGCGAGAGACAGTCATCCAAAAAACGCATGCTTTTAACAAAGTCCGAGTCAAAGCCAAAAAGCACAAGAATTGCCAAGCCACAATACAAAATCCAAGAACATTGTCGACTAGACAGGCAGGGGTCAGAACCAGAAAGACAGATGAGCAAAGGTACAAATCCGGCAAAAAGTCGTATTCGATGAACAAATCCAAGGGTCATACATGGGGCATCCAAACACAGAAATCGTAGTCATACAAATAGGGTCGAAATCCAAAAAGACAAAACATTACAAAAAGGGCAAGGCAAGAATCGAAGTCGGACAGTCCAGTAGAAGAAAAATAATACTCAATGACATACAAGGCGCTCTGCACAATGAAATATTGATCAACGTTCTGACTAGAGCTGTGAGTGAAATGACTGCTTAAATACACATAGGGGAAGTCACATGCTACAAAGGGGAAGCAGGTGAATTGGATTAACTAATTACAAAGGAATGAACATGAGGAAGTTCCTGATTACAAGGAATTGGCAAAAGCCAAAATGCGGACAGGGATTACAGAGACAGCCTACTGACATACTTACGGCTCCGGTTAGGGAGTTCTACCGTGCACAGAGTGAGAGTCAGAGTAGTGATTAGCCACGTGCAGAAAATCTGCTCAAACATGTAACCCTGGTTTACAAGGCCCTCAATAAATAAAAGCCTGTTCATAAAAGCAGCTAAAATAAATGCATTACCAGTGATATAGACAATGAATAGACTAACATGGTTAAAAATCATTAAAATGTCAGGAATGCTATATTTCATGATATAGTATTCAATTTGGGTTTAAAAACACAGTAAAGAGCTAAAACTTGTAAATCCATGTGATTATTTTTATTTAAAAATGGCTTGTTATGTATGATAATTTTTTGTACTGCATTATATTTCATTTGTAAATGAAGATTTGTTACATGCTGTTTTGCTGCCTTGCTATAGCTATATTTATTTTGTTCATTTGGCACCCTCTGGTGGCACCCTCTGGTGGATTTCCCTAGAATCCTGTGGATCTTTCTAGAAGGTTGCTAGTCTATATAAATGCTGTGATTTTGAGCAGAGAGCAGACAGCAGAATAGAGCAGAGCAGAAACAGAGTTTTGTTTTGGCAACAGTTAAATAGTGGCATAGGAGTGTTATTAGAGAATTGAATAGTGGATATATTTTTTTGTACAACTTTTTTTTGTAAAGAATAAATTTGTTTTAGTTGTACTTTTAGGTTTTCTTTGTGATTTTTTTCAAGTCATAACAAATTGGAGGTTCCACCGAGATTGGATTCACCAAAAATTATTATTTTATATCTTGTGACTAGTTTAAAAACCAGCAATCATGACCTTTGATGTGGAAAGTTTTTTGAAAACTCCAACCCAGGAATTAATTGTGCTGGCAAAGAAGAAGGACTTGCTGCAAATAGCCTCAACCCTTGGATTATCTGATGTGAAGTCATCAATGAAGAAACAAGAAATATTCAACCTTTTGGTGCAACATTTCATCGATGAAGATATCTTTGGGGAAGAAGCAGCAGAATTAATTAAAGCTGTGGAAGTGCCTGCGACGGAGCTGCAAAGACTTGAATTTCAGCTAAGCCTGAAAGAGCTGGAAGAAAGAAGGTTGGAAAGGGAGAGAGAACTGGAGGAAAGAAGGATGGAGAAAGAAATGGATGAAAGAAGGTTGGAAAGGGAGAAGGAGAGAGAACTGGAGGAAAGAAGGATGGAGAAAGAGAAAGAACTGGAAGAAAAAAGAATGCAGTACGAATTGGAAATGAAGAGAATAGAAGCAGGTACTGTTTCAAAATCTTTTGGACTTTCTGATCGTTTTGATGTGGTTAAGCATATCAGACCTGTTACTCCTCTCTTAGAGAATGATTTTGACCAATACTTTACCCATTTTGAAAAAATTGCTGAAAATTTGAAATGGCCAAAAGAGCATTGGACAATGATGTTACAAAGTGTTCTTACTGGTAAAGCTAGGAAAATCTATAACCAGTTATCTGTCCAACAGTGCGCTGATTATGATTTTGTCAAATCTGCCATTCTGAAGGGTTATGAATTGGTCCCCGAGGCTTGCAGGCAAAAATTTAGGAATTCTCGCAAGGAAGCCAGTCAAACTCATGTTGAATTTGGCAGGTTAAAGGAACAGTTGTTTGATCAGTGGTGCAATTCCATGAAAGTTGAAAAGGATTTTGAAAGAATGAGGCAACTTATTCTGCTTGAGGAATTCAAAAGGTGTGTCCAGCCTGATATTAAGATTTTCCTTGAAGAAAAACAAGCCAATACTTTGCAAGATGTTTCTACCCTAGCTGATAGTTAAGCATTGACTCACAAGTCTTCTTTTGTCCAAAAATCCCCTTTTTCAAAATTGCAAAGCAAGTCTCAATCCAAGACTTCTTCTAATAACACTTCTAATGATTCTAAGGCCACTTCTGATAGGAAACCTTCCCATGAGAAGCAATCCTCTGATTCTTTGCCCTCTGTGTCCTGCCAATACTGCAAAAAGCAAGGTCACCTTATTTCTGAGTGTTATGCTCTCAAGAAAAAACAACAATGAGAAGAAACCAAGCCAACTGCTTTGACAAAGAGAGAGTCTCTTGTGTCAATGGTCAGCTCAACTGATCTTCTACCTTCTGTGTCTGATTCTGTTATGGAGGGTTTTGAGCCATTCATCACCGATGGTTCGGTCTCACTTTCACATGATTTTTCCTCATCTGCTCCTGTTCGAATACTAAGGGATACTGGTCTTCCCAATCTCTTATTCTTGCAGATATTCTGCCTTTTTCGGACAAATCGTCTACTCAGGCTAATGTCCTTATTCAAGGAGTAGAATGCGGTTTTACAAGTGTACCTCTCCATAATGTTCATCTCAAATCAGACTTGGTCTCTGGGCCTGTTACTGTTGGTGTTAGGTCTTCTCTTCCTTTCAAAGGCATTCATTTGCTTCTTGGTAATGATCTTGCTGGGGACAAGGTTGTGCCCTACCCTATTGTAACTGACACTCCCTTGATTGATCAAGAATCTGACTCTATAGAGGAGGAAATTCCAGATCTCTATCCTTCATGTGCAGTTACTCGTTCTATGGCCAAAAAGGCTATTCAAGATGATGCTGACCTGGACTTTAACCTGGCTGACACCTTCATTGGGCAGTCTTTTCATCAGGAGCCTTCCAGTCCTGAGATGTCTGGGAAATCTTCAGACTTGTCCTTGTCAGGTCATTCTTATGACATTTTGTCTCGTAAACAACTTATTCATGAGCAACAACAAGCTCATGATCTAGCGCATCTTCTACCACAGGCTGCAAGTGAACAAGAGGCTACTCAAGTTCCTGTCTGTTTTTACTACAAAAATGGTGTGCTTATGAGAAAGTGGCATCCACCTGATGTTCCTGCAGATGAAGAGTGGATGATCACCCATCAAATTGTTCTTCCAAAGCCTTATCGTCAAGAAACTCTTAGTCTGGCCCATGACAATTCTATGTCAGGTCATTTGGGTATCAAGAAGACCCTTCAACGTGTCAGAAACCACTTCTTCTGGCCCAACACGAGGTCTGATGTACAGGAGTACTGCAAATCCTGTCATACTTGTCAAGTGATTGGGAAGCCGAACCAGAATATTCCAAAGGCTCGACTTAAGCCCATTCCCGCTTTTGAAGAACCTTTCAGTCGGATCATCATTGACTGTGTTGGACCATTGCCGAAGACTAGATCTGGTTGTGAGTACTTACTGACTATCATGTGTGCTTCCACCCGGTTTCCTGAGGCAATTCCACTTCGTAATATCAAGGCGAAGACTATATTCAAAGCTCTTACCAAGTTTTTCTGCTTAGTTGGTCTTCCTAAGTCTATTCAGTCTGATCAAGGATCAAATTTCATGTCTGGCATATTTCAACAAGTTATGCATGAGCCTGGTATTAAACAATACAGGTCATCAGCTTACCATCCGGAGAGTCAAGGTGCTTTGGAGAGGTTCCATCAAACCCTGAAGAACATGATAAGGACCTACTGCCTTGACACAGAGAAAGATTGGGATGAAGGTGTCCATCTTCTTCTGTTTGCTGCCTGTGAAGCTGTTTAGGAGTCTCTTGGGTTCAGTCCTTTTGAGCTCGTTTTTGGGCATACAGTCCGTGGACCTCTAAAGCTACTGAAGGAAAAGTTGCTCACTGAAGATGATGTCCCAATGAACTTGCTTCAGTATGTCTCTGACTTCCGTAATCGTCTCTCTGAGACTTGTGACTTTGCTAAGTCTAATCTCAAAGAAGCTCAGGGCAAAATGAAAGCCAGATATGACCTTCATTCAAAAGATAGAAGTTTTAAAACTGGTGACAAAGTTCTTGCACTTTTGCCAGTTCCTGGAAACCCTCTAAGAGGCCGATATTTCGGCCCATACACTGTCCTCAAAAAGGTCAGTGATCTAGATTACATAATTTTAACTCCTGGAAGGAGGAAACAAAAACAAATGTGTCACATCAACATGCTGAAAGAATACATTGATAGAGACACTCAGCAAAAGCCAGTCAATGCGGTAAATACATTTGAACTGGAAAATTTCAAAGAAGATTGTGATTGCCCCTTAGAAAATGAACCTGGTCCAGTCAAACTTTCAGACATTCTTCAAAATATTGACAGCAAGTTGTCCCACCTGGACCCTTTTCAACAACAGCAGCTAAAGCAGCTCATATTTGAATATAGTCACATATTCCCTGACGTTCCATCAAGGACTGATTTGGTTTACCATGATGTCATCCTACAAGATGATGCCAAGCCTGTAAAACAGCATCCCTACAGAATGAATCCAGAGAGGCAGAAATACCTGAAACAGGAAGTCAAATATCTGCTTGAAAATGACTTTGTTGAACCAAGTTACAGTGACTGGAGTTCTCCATGCATCCTAGTTCCCAAACCCAATGGAACATGGTGAATGGTGACAGACTACAGGGAAGCGAACGCTCTATCAAAAACGGACTCATATCCTATTCCCAGGATTGATGACTGCATTGACAAAGTTGGACAGTCAAAGTATGTCACAAAATTTGATCTCCTTAAGGGCTCCTGGCAGATCCCTCTAACAGATAGAGCAAAAGAGATCTCTGCCTTCGTCACACCAGATAGATTATACCAATACAAGGTCATGCCATTTGGAATGAAAAATTCTCCGGCCACCATCCAACGTCTGGTAAACAGAGTGATTGCTGGACTACCAGGATGTGAGGCCTATATCGATGACATTATCATCACCAGTGACAGCTTCCAAGAGCACCTCACCTACATCAGAAACTTCTTTCAGAGAGTGAGTGATGCCAAGCTGACTATCAACCTTGTTAAAAGTGACTTTTGTAAAGCTACAGTTGTTTACTTAGGTCATGTTGTAGGACAGGGTCAAGTCAAACCAGTTAATGCAAAAGTCAAAGTTATCACTGAATTTCCTGAGCCAACAACTAAAAGACAGCTCATGAGATTTCTAGGGATGGCTGGCTACTGCAGAAAATTCTGTAAAAATTTCTCTATCATCTCTTTTGACAAATTTACTGAAGAAAAATGCAAAATTTGTTTGGGATGAAAAATGTCAAAATTCATTTGACCAGCTGAAAGCTATTCTCAAAAATGCACCAGTTCTCTTATCTCCCAATTTCAAAAAGGAGTTCAAGTTGGCAGTTGATGCCAGTGACACTGGTGCAGGTGCAGTTTTACTGCAAGAAAACACTGATGGAGTAGATAATCCTGTTTGTTACTTTTCCAAAAAGTTTGATAAACATCAGAAAAACTACTCAACAATAGAAAAAGAATGTATGGCACTTGTTTTGGCTTTACAACATTTTGAAGTCTATTTGACTTGTTCAGCTACTTCCATCAAGGTCTTCAGTGATCACAATCCCCTCACATTCTTGCACAAGATCAAAAACAAGAATCAAAGATTACTGAGATGGAGTTTTCTTTTGCAAGAATATGATTTGGATATTCCTCACATCAGGGGAACAGATAATGTAATCCCAGATACACTTTCACGCATGTAATTTTATTTCTTTATTTGATTGTGAAAAATTTAATTTTACTTTTCTATTTGATTGTGAGACTTGCACTGGTTGTTATATGTATGATTGTTATCATTATCAATGATACGTTTGTGTAAAGTTCAATATTGTTCTGATTATAAAACTGTTAATTTTAACAAAAGAAAGCTTTTAGCAAACCTTTCATTTCTTAAAGAGGGGAGGTGTTATGTATGATAATTTTTTGTACTGCATTATATTTCATTTGTAAATGAAGATTTGTTACATGCTGTTTTGCTGCCTTGCTGGTCAGCTATATTTAGTATTTAATTCATTTGGCACCCTCTGGTGGCGTGTCTGTAAAATCATTAAGAAAAGACTAATGATTTCTAGAAGCTTCTGGCACTTTCCTGCTTGAAGGGGGCGGAATTTCCCTAGAATCCAGTGGATCTTTCTAGAAGGTTGCTAGTCTATATAAATGCTGTGATTTTGAGCAGAGAGCAGACAGCAGGATAGAGCAGAGCAGAAACAGAGTTTTGTTTTGGCAACAGTTAAATAGTGGCATTGGAGTGTTATTAGAGAATTGAATAGTGGATATTTTTTTTTACAACTTTTTTTTTGTGAAGAATAAATTTGTTTTAGTTATACTTTCTGGTTTTCTTTGTTGTGATTTTTTCAAGTCATAACAGGCTAAAAAGAAAAATGTGTTTAAACTCTTATTTTGGAGGGTCAATGTTGTGGCATGACCCATGTGACTAGCCACAGCCAACCGGGTTTGTTTTTTTTTTTTCTGTTGCTGAATGAAGGAGATACGCAGTAAGTCCTTGCGGAGCTGCTGCTGGAAAGGGAGATACGCAGTCAGTCCTTGCGGAGCTGCTGCTTAAAAACGAGGAAAATAGACTCTTTAATCCTTTTTTTCTCTTCTATCAAAAGCTACTTTGGTATTCTGAATAAGTTTCTTTTATTTCAAACCTTGCCTCGGTGACACTGCCAAACGGGACTTCGTGAGTTTAAAAAATTGTTTTTTATTTTATGCAATATTTTGTCAATCTATTGGTCATTGGGAAGCTAAGGTAGCAGATTTATGTTGTTTTATGTTAAAATGGTGAATGTAAGTGCTGAATTTGGTGCTTAATTGGAGCACAGGCCTGTATTTCGATGTTCTGTAATGTTGTATTTTCCGTCGCCATGATGGCGAGTGCGCCACCTAATTAAGTGCCAATTAAGTTGGGAAAAAAAAACAGATTTTTATTGATATTCGAAGCTACTTGATGTATTGTTTAATTTATTTATGCATATTAATTGGTTGTTATGGTAGGCCATTAAGGTGGGATCGGGAATTCTGAGCTAACCGGCGTTGGAATCCATGTGCGAGATACAAGATCCATGTGCAAGATACAAGATGGCGAGCCGCCCAGGGACCCCTTGAACTGTGTATTACGTAAGAGCAAATCGCCCTCTACAGGACGTTGCGCTGGTTCATCAAATACTGGTAGGATTGATCCATACCTCTCTACAAAACTGCAGTGGACTCTCAGGAACACTGGAATAACCATTCGGGACAGTCAAAGGATAAAGAGTTACGGTAACAGAGACATTTATTTGAGATATGCAAATATTCAGTTTTTTTGCTGGATTATTTTGAGTTTTGTACACTTTATCTCTCTAATTTTTGTCAACCATACATGTAAACCCCTTAAGAACTACGCATTATAAATACAGCATTTTCTCCAAATCGCGACATTGTCAAGCGGCATATCCACATTTCGCAAAGAAACTCGGCCAAAAGCTTGTGTAAACCATTTTTACCTCAACCGAACACAATTCAAGCGCCAAGCAAGTAAATAAACATGCAGCAGAACATAGGATAAAATCATATCAGCGCTGAATCGCCAGGGTTTCTGCTGAATTCGTGTTATGCATAAAAACGATACCTCAAATGAAAGAGGAAAGTCCACCGAATGCAATGATATGAGCCCTTTCATATTAAACCGACACCACATTGAAAGAACAGCAGGCACACACTTTACAGTCTACAGAGATGAGCAGAAAAAAATTCTTGCCTATGATATTTTGCAATTAAAACAAGACTGCTCGAGGGTAAATCTATGCTTGCTATTGTTAGCCCAATGTCTTTGTGTTATAACGAAACTAGATCTGCTGGGATCCCAGCATGTTCTTTCCCAGGGCGTTGCTTCAAATATCTCAGTTCCGTAGCATTCAGCTTCCTAATAATGTACTTTCCTATCTGCTTTTTGCTTGTGATGCTGTCAGTAAGACTATGCCGGTAGGAATTTGATTGTATGAGTCCTGATGATTCTAATGAACTCTAAACAACCTTAATGTTGGGTTTTACGAAATGAACCAATCGCGAAAACCAGTAGAATGCAAAAGGAGGCTTTATTTCTGAAGGGGAAACCCCCCAACAGAGCTGGCAACAGTACAATGTCCGCAATTCAAAAATCAGAGTCCAATGGGCAAAATCCAGAGTCAAACACAGGGCACCAATCACAAAACCATTGTCAGACAAAAGAGGTTAAAAAAACAAAAATATAGCAAAAGTACAGGGAATAGGCAAAACTCGGTGTCTAGGGCGGTCCAGTCAGAAAGATAAATCACAATGAATCAAGGCGAAAACAAGCGTGGCACAGGAAACAAGGAAGAACGATCTGACAAGAAAGTGAACCAAACAGACCTCTTATATACACATCCGGGAGAACACATGATCAGGGAGAACAGGTGCAATCAATGGTAACAATAATCATGGAGTGACACATAGGAATAAAACTAATTACATGAATTTGGCTGTAGCCAAAACGCAGACAGGGATCAGAAGACAAACCTATGAACAAAACAATAGCTCCGGTCAAGGAGTACTAAAGTGTATGGATTAGAGAAAGGAAAGCACAAAGTATTTGTGGAGATCCACAGAAAATTGCGGCAGAGATAATAGGGAAAGGCAAAGAGGTGGAGACTAGAATAGGGCGACTGCTGAGAGATCATTAGTCAATTAGTAAGTGCAGCTATACAATCCCGAGTGCTTGTTAGTAAGTTAGTCCAAATATACAGGGTTAGTGTTGGTTAGTAATTATCAAAAACAACAAACTGTTAGTATGTGTTAGTAAGACAGTAAAAGAGAAAGGAAGGAAGAACACGAGATAATGAAAGAAGATTGAAACCCAGAAACCAATAAATCATCCGAATGAGTGGCACGCAAGACAAGGGACCGTGAGCAAAGGTACACATATGACAAGACAGGGGAGACAAAGTGCAAAGCATGGCAAAGAAAACATGGCATGATAACTAGTAAACTAAAACATGGAAAATAATAAAACAAGAAATCCTAAATACCAATAACACAATACACAAACCAAGAATAGTCAGACATAGGCAATGGTCAAGAAATGCATGGGTCAGGAAAAACATGGCACCAGGCCAGGCACAGAATTAAAACATGGGCATGGCAAAAAACATGGAACATGGCATGGCAGAAACGGAATCACAACACTTAATGGCAGAAACCTAGCCTGAGCTACAGCCTTGCGTTCCGAGTGCGTGAAGCTGAGTCCATGGGACATATGCATGTTCTTGAATAGCGCGACAACATAAACGCATAACTAGTTTGTTTAAGGTATTGTCCGAATAATTATCCGCTAAATATTCAACATTCATTTTCAAAGTCGTTTTCTGACAGAATCTTTGTACTATTCCGCACAAACACTGAGACTACAACAGTACAGTACGTATTTTCCTTACCCAGAGACTGTTGTCGATTGGCACGGCCTATTGGATAAAATTCAGCGCTGCTGAAAGGAAATTGTTAAGGTACGATTCCTGATCAGGGTACCTTTTTTTTGGGAAATAATCACAGTTGCCTTCTACAAATAATTGCTGGGGTTTTTGTTATTCTTACTTTTCTTTAACATACTTTCACATGGCCTTTGTATTTATCATTTTACTTGTTTGTTTTGTTTTTTAATAAATATGCCTCAGTGGAGTCAAACTTAATTTTCATTGTATGTATTATCTTTGAATGGGAAATTCTATAGGCAACAAAACTGGCAGAATTTTTTTTTTTTTTTTTTTTAAGAATTAAAAAAAAAATTAAGTATTTGGATGGAATGGATGTCTGTTGTGATATATAAGTGAAATTTTATGGGTTTTACAGCTTGGGATCAGAGAAATCTGAAATGGAACACAAGATACCTAAATTGCCAAAATGAAGAAGCCACCTAGACATTCCTCTCTAATTTTGCTGATTGAACTGATCAGAATAAACTTTGGCACAGATAATGACATTCAGTGCTGTAATTTTTTTTAGAGGTTTCAGGGTGCAACTCAACAAATTTACAAGGGATCGAAGTAAAACTTTGTTTGGTGCAAAATGAGATCTTTCATTTACATTGTTTTCCATCTCCATTTACTCTGACTCATTGACATATACTGAGTACAAATGAAAACGCACCACTTGAAAAAAGTCAATATTTAAGTTCAAATGAACTTCAATATAATTTTTATTCAACAACAACACTACAGTGACGTCACCCGACATGCCAGGCGCAAGAAATGCGAGAATTTCAAGTTAACTGTAATGCTAGGCAATTTTTTGCAAAAACGCAACATCTTGCACGCACACCACGGGAAAAATGAAATTCACTCTGAATTTGTGCACACATTGCCTTTAAAAGCATGTGAATCCGAATAAAATTTCACTTCTTCACTGACACTTGTGAAACGTCGACACTACAGGTGCTGGTCAACGAATTAGAATAATTTGAAATAGCGCAATCGTTAAATTTCCTTGATGCATTTTTTGTGCAGAAAGCAAATCAGGTGTTCACTGCGCCTGTCCTACTTGTTAGAGTAATCACAGAACTTGCTACCTGTAAAAAATTTGCTCAACTGAGCTTTCCAAAAGCCTCATTTAGGCCATTTAACTGTGTCACTGTTGATTCATTGAATTAGAATAATTCATAAGTCATTTCATTGAATTAGAATAAGTGCTCGAATTTTTGTTTTCTGTGAAGAGTGTTCACTGTGCAGTATATAGTCAGGGTTGAGTAGAATTTCTAAGTTGTAAAATCAATCATGGGTAAGCAGCGCGACCTCTCAGCGGGAATAGTGACTCAAATTCAAGCCCTTCACTAACAAGGCTTGACCCAAACTAAAATTGCTGAGCAGCTCGGCATCAGCCAGTCTTCCATCTGCAAAGCTCCCAAGAAAGACTGCAGCAAGCGCACCAACTGTTCCGACGTCCGAAAAACTTCTGCTCGTGACAACAAGCAGCTGAGAAAGATCGCAGTCAGCAACCAGTTCAAGTCCATTTCTGAGCTCAGCGGCTTGTGGAACGAGCAGACCGGTGCTAAAGTCTTGAGATCAACCACTTACCGTCGTCTGCGCGAACTCGACTTCAAATCTTGCGTTCCAGCAGTAAAACCAATGCTGAACAAGAAACAAATGCAGAAACTGCTGAAGTGGGCCAAAGAACACGGCGAGTGGACTGCAGAAGACTGGCAGAAAGTGGTCTTCAGTGGCGAATCATGCTTTTGCATCTCCTTCAGTGACTAAGGTCCTCGTGTCTGGCGTTGTGGTGGTGAAACCTACAACCACGAGTGCGTAAAAAGATCCGTCAAGTTTCCCAGAGCGTTATGGTCTGGGGATGCATGTCCGCTCGGGGTGTAGGGAAACTCTGCTTCCTCAAGAAGACTGTCAATGCTGCTGTATACCAAGATGTTCTGGAAACGTTCCTGATTCCGACTGTTGAGGGACAGTTCGGCGAAGAAGACCTCATATTTCAACAGGATCTTGCACCGGCTCATGCGGCAAAGTCGACCAAAGATTGGTTCGCCGAAAAACAGCTTGAAGTTTTGGCATGGTCGGCCAACTCGCCTGACCTCAATGTCATTGAAAACCTTTGGGCCATCGTCCAAAAAATTCGCGACAGAAAGCCGATTACGCTGGACCAACTGAAGCAGAACATCGCCACTGCCTGGGAAGCTGTGAGTGCGGAAACTTGCAACAAGCTGGTCAAATCGATGCCGCGGAGACTTCAGGCAGTTATACAAGCCAAGGGGGCAGCCACAAAATACTGAGAAAGTGATGATTCTAATTATAGTAGAAATTATTCTAAGTCAGTGAAACGGTTTCTCAATTATTCTAATTCAATAAAACAACTGTGTCACAGTTAAATGGCCTAAATGGGCCTTTTGGAAACCTCAGCTGAGCAAATTTAGTTCTGTGATTACTCTAACAGGTAGGACAGGCGCGGTGAACACCCAATTTGCTTTCTGCACAAAAATGCATTAAAAAAATTTAACGATTGCACTATTTCAAATTATTCTAATTCATTGACCAGCACCTGTATGCCGCGACTTACAGCCCTTGAACGGGAACGTGCCATAGGCATGCTTCAAATTGGGGCCAGCACCAGGGAAATTGCTAGACGACTACACTGCGCACACACAACAATCGCAAGACTCCATCAAAGGTTTCTGCAAATGGGGAGCACTCGGGACCATCCTCGACCGGGTCAACAACGTGTGACAACGGCACGTCAGGACCGTCAGATCGTACGGGATCATGTCCGAGACCGAACACTGCCAGCGACAAGAACGGCTGCTCAAGTCCAAGGACGACGTGGATTCATTCACCCCAACACCGTACGGAACCGTCTGCGAGCTGAAGGGCTGCGTGCACGACGTCCTTATTTCGGCCCCATATTGACGGATCGTCATTGAAACCAGCGTCTACAGTGGGCAAACAGGCACCAGAATTGTTGACTACGACAATGGCACGGTGTCATCTTTTCTGACGAGTCACAATTTCACTTTAGGAACGCAGATGGCCGTATACGTGTTTGGCGGAGACGTGGTGAACGTTATAACGCCGATTGTGTCGTTCAAACGGACCGTTGGGGTGGTGGCAGCGTTATGGTGTGGGGTGGCATAAGCTACCGTCACAGAACTTCTCTCCATATCTGCAGAGGAAGGGTGAACGGCGTCTACTACCGGGACCAGGTGCTGCAGAACCATGTTGTGCCGTTCTTTAACCAACACCACGATGTCCACACGTTCCAACAGGACAACGCTAAGGCACACACTGCAAGGGTGTCGATGCAGTACCTTGCACAGCAGAACATCCCCGTGCTTCAGTGGCCAGCTCTGTCACCCGACCTCTCCCCTATCGAGCACTTATGGGATGAAATTGGACGACGTCTTTCACATCGACGCCAGATGGACAACATCCGAGAACTTGAGGTTGTCCTTGTTCAGGAGTGGAATGCTATCCCTCAGAACACTATCCAGAGACTGATCAACTCCATGCGACGACGATGCACCGCATGTGTCAATGCAAATGGCGGTCACACCCGTTATTGACTTTCCTGTTTGACCCCTACACCAGTTAAACCTCTCTCGCGCATTAAAATTATCGTGAATGAAATTGAATGATGTTTACATGTCTTCTTAAATCATTCATTATCTCAAATGCATCATACCTATATACTTCACATATCAATCCGTGGAGCTATTCCAGATTTCGTGAGTGGTGCGTTTTCATTTGTACTCAGTATATATAGTGATTTTTACACCAAGTATGAAATCCCAAATGGTTCTACCTTTATTACGATACCAAGATTATTCAAATGGACCAAGCAGTCGCAAAGATATACTCATTTCATTTTGGACTTGCCATTTTCAAAAAAGAGGCTCAGGGCTTAAAGGGTTAACGATCAGGAGAGTACAAAAAAAAAGGAAAAAAAGTATGCCTTTAAATGGAGTCCGGGTCAAAGCAAAAATACACAGGAATTGCCAAGCCACAATACGAAATCCGAAAACAGTATCGACTACACAGGCAGGGATCAGAACCAGTAAGACAGAGGTACAAAAACGATAGGCAAAAAGTCGTAGTCGACTCCTAATATACACACAGGAATGGTCGCATGCTATACAGAGATCAGCTGTGGGGAATGAGGCTAATTACATCGAGAGAATCACATGAGGGAGCCCCTAACCACGAAAATTGGCGATACGAACGGGAATCACACAAACAGCCTATGACATTTATACAGCTCCGGTCCAGGAGTTCTACGTGCACAGATAACCAGAGCAGGAAAGTACGTGCGAGAGATTCTCAGGGAGAGCAAAGCGAAAAACAAGGGGTGGAGAGTATTACAGGGCGATTGCGGAGAGATAATTAGTCTATAAGTAGCGGTGCAGCTTCACAACTTAAATTAGAGTGCTTATACACATGGTTAGTTGTGTTAGTAGACTATAATATAAAATACAAATGTTAGTCTTGTTAGTAATCAGAACAGGAGGGTGAGGAAGACTAGAGTTTTCAGGTGAACACGTGTCACCTGCGAAGCTTATGTGAAAGTGTGACTACTGGACAGACAGACGGACAGACAGACGCCGGACAAAGTGATCCCTATGTGCCGCTATGCTTCGCAGGCGACACAAAAACGAGATACGAAGGAATTTTTTAAACACCGGACTTCATTTAAATCACCCGAATTCAGTGAGCACGCAGACGGGGAAGACGGACTAAACCAACTAGATCATAAGACAGGGGAGACAAGTGCAATGGAACTGAAACATGGAATAAACCAAAAACCTGAATATTACAAAAACCAAAAAGAACAAGGCAATCAGAGATAGCAGACCTGGCCTCAGCCACGGGCTGACAGACAGAGTGACAGAAACACACACACACACACACACAGACATGATCATTGCTTAACCTGGCTCCCCCTAGAGGGGGGCCAGGTAATAAATAAAAGACAATAATCATGAACACAAAACCAGAACATAAACATGACCAAAAAATCAGAACCATGACACATTTGAAATGTCTTCATGTAATTCCATTGGTTCTAATCCCTCCGTGCACAATGACTTCAATTCCGCGCGAGAATCTCTTACATAAGCGTTGATTGAATAATTGCTGACTACTGCAGAGGAAAGTAAATATGTAACTTAACTCAGACCGAATGTGTGAGAGTTGATGGGTATGCGTTATAAATGAAAAGTGGCCACACCTGATTATGTTGAGAGTTTTCAGAGTTTATGTCATGGTAATTTAAATGAATGATTGAAAACAGGTTGTGACCAATCTTTAATTCTAAGGGATTGTTTGAGCTTCCCCTGTTGCCAGTTCACAAGCAGCCGCTGCCTATGATTGGAAATAAATGGAAAGAAAAAGGGATCTCTCATATGCACCATATTTTTGAAACTAACACCCTGCTTTCCTTCCCGCAGTTAACTGAAAAATACAACATTAGTAAAAATCAGTACTTCCAATACATCCAACTAAAATAGTCAAAAAAAGGAAAAAATTGATTTCACCAACATTGACCTCAAAGAATCACCTCTACTGAATGATCAAAGAAAAATTGCTAAATCAAACAAAGCTTTCACTAAACTGTATAAACTCATGTCCTCCCTTGGTTCTGACAACACACTATGCATTCCAATTCACAAATGGGAAGAACACCTCAACAACTTCTGGAATGAAATCTGCAGGAACATCTACAACATGTCACAAAATACTAACATTAGACTAATCCAGTGCAAGGTAATACAGAGAACACATATTACACGACAAACAGTGTACAAAATGGAACTATCAAAACCGATATATGCATTCAATGTACACTTAACACTAAAGATAACTAATTCCATGCTGTTTGGCTCTGCCAACCGAACACTTTTGGGGAGAGGTAATCACCAAACAGTCGGCACTATTTAAATGCAGCATCCCATTAACCCCATCCATCTGCTTATTAGGTGAAATTAAGACAATTTCGACACAAATCACAACAACTCCACTAGTAGCCCTAGCTATCGCCATGAAAACAAACTGCTAAATTGGAAAAAAACAGCTGAAAATTTCTCAATGGTTAGACTTATTCGCAAAGCAATTGTCAATTGAACACTACTCAGCCCTACACACACACAAAAAAACAAATGCAAGAAGTTAATAAAAATGTTCATGGTTTCATGATATTATCTTGCTACCGGGCAACTTATTCTCATCCTCCCCACACTTCCTAAACCTCATACTCCACAATTCCCTTAACTTATTTATTTTTTAAAATAAGTCTGCTTATCATATTTTTCAATTTTTTTCCTTTTTTTATTTCCTTTGTCTTCCTTCTCCCCTTTGCTTCAATAATTACTGTGACTACTGTTAATTTTCTCAATTGTCCATAGGTGCATTTACACTGCAAAAAATCGCCAAGTTAAAAATTTCGAAATTTCACCCTGCTTTTTACACTGGCAAGAAAACTTGCAAAGTTAGCTTTGTTGGAAAAAAATCACAGTTTCAGGAAGTAGTGCGCATGCCCCGCGTACACCGTTCAAGCATTCCCAGCACCCTGAGTAACCAAGTCACATGAGTAACTTCGAAGTTTCAGATGTGTGTGTTCACATTACAAGACTTCTTGTGAAGTTTCACGCTCTGGCTTAAGAGTTTTCTTGCAAGGTTTCAGATGGCTTTTGGCATGATTGCTTGGCAACTTTCGCCCTAACTTTGCGAATTTTCTAACTTCGCGAAGTTTCACTTGTAGTGTGAATGCACCTTTTGTCTTGACCACTTTTTTTGTTGTTTCTTTTTTTAGGCTTAGTTGTTTTTTTTTCTCTCTCTCTCCTCCTGTTTGCATTCATTTGTTTTCTGATGTCTTGATTTCATTTTTTTTCTTTCCTCCTTCCAAATCATCGAGCAGTTAGTTTGTTACAAGGTTTTGTTTGATCAAATGTTGTTTTATTTGGATTGCCCCCACTCTGTCAAAACCTTCTCCTCATACCCTTCCCTCTGTATTGTTTCTATGATGACTGTAAAAAAAAAATAGAAATGAGGCGAAACTATTAGAAACTACTCCTGAGGGGGGGGGGGATATATATATATATAAAAATCACCAGCAATTGAAATGACCAAATTTAGTCCCTATAACCATGAAGAGCTAGTTTACACTGAGAAAGCGAAAGCTAAGCAGAACTACTTCAAGTGCTTTGTTCCAGAGGTCAACTTGGTTCATTGTTTCTTCTAATGTTTATTCTCTGCAACTGCAGTTATCACTTTTTCCATCATTTTTGTGAAGCCACAAGTTTCCTGGTGGTCTTGCTGATGATTCTGTGATGTTAAAGGCGTGAAGAGACAGATACCCTGTGCTCATTGTGATCGTGAAGGTGGTACTGTTTGTTTCTTGTTTTTAAACTTCTCAGAGAGAGGGTCCGTCAGCCTGATTAACCAACAAGCTAGCACCAAGTCGAGCCACTGACCACAAACTGCCAAAAAACATGCATTAGTTAATGGCTGGAGAGAGCCAAGCCCAAACCCGTTTAATGGACAGTTCCAGTTCGGTTACACTTTACTTGAAGGTACCGTCATTAGAGTGACACAACACTGTCATAACTGTTACATGTGCCATGTAACAATTATGAAAGTCTCATGTCACTCTTATGACGAAGTTGTTATAATCAAGACAACCCATACAATGTCAACTTGTCATCTCAAAAACCGAATGACACTTAATGACAACGTTTATGACATTTACATAATGTTTATGACACGTTCATGTCTGTGTCATGTCACTGTTATGACGATACCTTCAAGTAAAGTGTTACCAAAACGAGTCAGGCAATGAGATTCAGTGTAAATCAGAGTTAAGAGCAAAATAATTACTTGGGCTGATTGGCACCAAATCTAAAAATGCGCTCTTTTTTCTTTTTTTCCCATGTCGCGATGATCCTTAGGCTTGGCAATCAATGCAGCGCATGTGCAAATTTTAGTTTTTTAGTTCAGACAGTGTCACTGAAGATTTTTTTATTGGTTTCTGTGTCACAGCACCTGAGAGATCACTAATTTAAGCACACAGGGGTGCTGCTGTCTCCATAGAGACAGGCACACACTTCCAGGAGCTGCTGTGTCAGACTCACGGACGCACGCGCACAAACATATACACACACACACGCACAGACACACCTGTCTGTGTTTCTCACTGATAAAAATACAGCGTCAGCAATTAAACATGCCAGAATAGACAAATTTCAGAGCGCTTTCCTGTAAACAATGTCAGATGACACCTCTATGTGTGTGCGTGTGTGTGTGTGCGAGACAGACAGACTAACTCCCTACACTCTGCCAAACTGCCACTCTAGTGTGTGTGTGTGCGCGCTAGTGTGAGAGAGACATTGGGCTCTAATTTCGTAGACCAGGTGCAGGCACGGCGAATGGGGGGTGCGCCGCGCCAACCGGGTGTGTCCAGACGTATGTTGCAATTTCGCGCCCGGCGTAGCCTGGCGCAAGTACTCCTCTGTCCCGCCTCTGTCCCTCCTTCCAGTGCAAGTTGGCAAAGAAGGCGTGTTTGGCTTATAACACAGCCGAGGCAAATATTGCTCATTGGCAAGAGAAACGATGGATAGCGTGTTCCTATTATTACAGCCTGTTGCTGCTTAAAATTTTGGGATTTACATGCATGGACAACAATGCAAGATACATTACACATTTATTTTCAGTATGTGATCTTAACTCAGCACAAGATCATAGCAGGCTGTATTCCTTTCCCCCACTAAAAAAAGATAAAACCTAAGTGACAATAATAGTAGCCTAGTATTAAGCCGCTTGCACACTGGACACGAAAAAATTTTTTCGCTCGACAGATTGCGTTGAAAGCAGTGTCTTGTGTCCGAAAGTCTGACAGGGTTTTTATATATCTCCATGTCCGACAGTCTATTATTGTTTTTAATTTCTTCAAATCTACTGATTTTTTTTTCGATATTAAACGTGAATGTTTTGATAAGAGGGGTCAGTTCTTCAAGATGAGTACCGAGAATTTCAGTCACTGTTTCTGTTTAAGCTCTGCGCAATAAAGCGAGTCGACATTGGCGCGAGACAATGTACAATCCCTCCGTGTCTGACAGCCAAAAAAAAAAAAAAAAAAGAGGGCGATTAGAACAGTTTGATAGCGCAATAAAGAATAAAAAGAAACATTTTCACAACAGAACATCCAACGAACATTGCGATTAATTTATTTGCGGGTCATCTTTTTTGGATGTTCTGTTGGTTGGTGATGTATATGTATTTTTATTCTTTATTTCGTTATAAATCTGTTCTCATATCAATACTTTTATTTTTTGTTGGGTGCCAGACATGGAGTATTTTGTATTTCCCATCGGACAGTCTTGATCGTGCATACGATAATTTATTCACACTGTTAATGGTCATGTAGTTAATTTGCTCTCTGATTGTAAGCATTATTTTATCTCTGCTGTGGAAATAAAGCGTGAATCTGTTCGATCCATCTGATTAATTTGCAAACTCAAGACCGAATAAAGACTGTTGTCTATCTTCAAAGGAAGAAGACAGACGAATAATAAGACCGAGATAAGTCGACAGCTCTTTGCATTGACTTTACCGGTAATCAGTAGTGCGAAAAATTTGTTTCACGTCCAGAGTACAGACGGTTTTACCGACCATAGAACGCTAACATTATATACGCACTGTTTGATATCGAGGCAGTTTGTGGTTGGCTGAGAAAGATGTGAACTCGTTAATTTGCATCATTGATTCAATTGCGTTAAGTCAGGTCGAGTTTCCATCACGCGTGCCAACCGCCTTTGATCTGACATCAGGGCAATCGATATAGATACTAGGCTATAATTTATGTGCTGATTCAGATAGTTACATTTTACAGTGGTTGCTGTAATTATTTACTGTATTGAAATGTGCCTGACATTCTGGAAACCTGCCTGTGAGGTTTCGGTGACGTGTGTGCACTGTCTGCGCGCCGCTCAGCCAAATTACCACTAGACAGAAAGTGAACCAGGTTGGAGCTGGCGAGCTTTCTGCGCAACTGCAGCGAAGACTTTTTCTACGAAATTGTCACTGCGTCTTGATGAATAAGTGACACCTCCCCCTACTACGCCGCCACACCCATCTCGGCGCATGTTCGTCTGCGCATGGTGTTGCACCTCACGAAATGATCAATGCGCGGGCTGTGCCGGACGAAAGTACCACTGCGTGGGCTGCACCAAGAAATTAGAGCCCATTGCTTTTAACTTTAGCGCCAACATTGTAGCAAGCACATTCTCGAGGTTCGTCCTGACGAAACGCAGTTCGAGCTGAAGGCTGTAATGCATAGACATCACCAGGCACAAGTATCTTTCCTGTTGATGCTCTGCCAGGGCTGTACTGCAGCCATCTTCAGCTCCTGCTTGTTTCTAGGACTATTTGTCCTCGGGCTGCTTTTTGGAAAGCCAAATGCTTCTTCAGTTGGATTTCAATCTGAAGACTGATTCAGCCAACAAAACCAAATTAACAAAAAATGTGTCACTATCCATTAATTATGGTGCTCACTGTTTGTTTTATTACATCTCCTTTGAAGGCAAAGTGTTGAGTGTGATTTTGCTGGAGGTTCTCAGTCGGTTAGTCCAGTGGTGCACAATGTTTAGTTCTTCTTGCTGGGATTGCATGTTTTCTATAATGCCAGTTACAAAGGGGAAGTAAGCACTTCTATGGTCCATCTGTTTCCTTCCTGAACCTTCTTGTATCTCAGTTTCCCATCCAGCTGAAGCATTCATCAAACTGCAGTGTCACTCAGCGACAACTTCAGAACTTTTTGTGCCACAAATACAAAGCTAATGGACACTAAAATAAAAAATGTACATACGATATAGCCCATCTTTCAGGACTGACGAAGAACAGGCCGACTTGAGCGTCAGTTGCGCAAATTATGTCCTTCCCTGCTTAAAGGTCCTCCATTATGTCACCAGGTGCACAGCTAGTTAATTATTAGAAGCCGTTTCAAATTCTTTTCCCTCGTGACATCACATGGGGAGGTAACCAACCAGAGGCAAGAAGAATTGATCACCTTTAGCCAAGCAGTCAATCAAATTTCATTATTCTGGGTGGTCACTCCCCCTTAATATAAGGTAGGAAAGACTTTGAACTGGCTCATGATGGTTAATTAGCTGAGCACCTGGTGGCATAATAGGGGACCTTTAACTACAGTACGTACAGCTGCCCTATAGTATTAAACTACATGGAATATTTAAAGTGAATTAAAATGCATTAATAATATTATTATTAATTACATTTAGTATAATGCGTATTTATATTTATCATATGAAGAAAATATTTTTACATGCTGCTTTAAATTTAGAAACCATTAAATTAGTCTCTGTAGATAATAAAGAATAATATCAATAACTGAAGTCGCCACCACCTCTCTGTTACCATTGATCAGACCGAGACAGGGAAGTTCCTACACAGGGGCAGACTGTCACAAATTTGGAACTAGAACCAAGTGCAGATCACCGGGTAATTACCAAAATTAATCTTTTAAAAAACTGAAGAGAACTCTGAAGGCCTTCAGAGCTGGTTGGTGCAAGGTCGGGCAGGAGAAAACGGGTACATTGGAAAGTAGGGCAATGCTTTGTCAAGACGACTGGTCTTGGGTCAGTTACAGGGATTGCAAGCCGAATGAACCAGGGCATACCAGGCAAGTGCACGCTGGAATGAAGGAGGGACTGAAGAAACCTCACACCAAGACCGCAGACTCTGGAAGAGTGTTTCCTAATAAAGAGATTCTTGGTCTTGGTCTTGGCGGAGCAAACATGGCAAGTCACTTTGGCAGACTGCTGCAGCTGTTGTCATTTATAGCTCATTGTCAGTGTCTTCCCCAGTCCCAAACTGTTCAACGCTGAACTGGCCAACTAGTGAAATACTATTATTCGCGGCTCTCTGTTCATTTCTGTGCACTGTGTGTTCACTAGCTAAAGCTAATCAAAGCAAGCTGCAAGATATTGGTACCACATGTTGTGATATTATTTGGAGCTCCCTTTTTATTTCTGTTCTATTATTAGCTAGATAGTTCGTGAACACAATGCACAGAATGTGTTCGAAATGGGTCGAACTTGAGCGCTGAAATTTCCATCACTGCGGATGACATAATCAATTGCTAGCTAACGTGAACAATTAAACAACTCAATAAGTATGGAAAAGTTACGTCCGCTGGCTTGGCAAGGATGGCACTTACGGTCCTTTTGATACCAATATTTTGCATGTTTTAGATAAGATTGTAAATATATCTAGCTCGTACGAACAATTGCTTGTATATACTGGAATAGGAGCTTGAGCGATTTTTTTCTGCTTAATTTTTTTACTGTAACGTGTTCTCATGGACCCACCCTGCAAAAAGACGGTCTTTGCGGCCCTAAATGTGCTCTCTTGGAGCTGGTTTGAGCAACTATACAAAGAACAATATGGAAAATTCTTTCACTAGATTTGCATAACAGTCGTATCAGTCTTAATCCGAAAATTGATAATGCTGAGGCCAGAAAACAAGTCCAGCAATAATGCTGAGGCCAGAAAAAAATTCCAGCAGAGAACAGAATTGAACCGCAATACCGCTATGCCACAATTTCACTGCGTCACACTGAGCCATTTGAGTTCATGGTTAAAGCATTTGGTCCAATGAAGATTTTGGCCAAGGCGTCGCTTACATACTACTGCCTCTACCTCAAAGATGGTAAATTCAATCTACGAAATGGAAGTACCATGCTGGAGGAGTGTCTTCTGAGCAAAATATGTCAAAATTGAGAGTGTACTGCCAAAAATGTGGGAACAGCAAGTTATAAAACTGTGTTTTTCAACCTTCCAACCAGAATTTTGTGTCTCATTTAGTATTGGAGTTAATGGAGTTTTGGTTTGCCCTTCCGTCACTTTTTGGCTCATACTTCCAAAACCGTGTGTCCGATTGCTTGCATAGTTGCGTTTGTGACCAGTGTTATAGCCCCAATTTGTTCTACAATTTACAACACAACAGCAACAGCAAGGGATGACAGACACAGTTTTAAAAACTTAAACACATTTAATTTTTAACAAAGACAATAACAACTAAACTAATATTCTGACCAAGATTGAATACAAAAAAACAGAAATATTTACAGTTTCCTGGTGATGTGCTGGGTGAGGAAAAAAAAAACTCAAACACAAGCAAAAATCCACAAAAGAAACTTCACAGGTCTTGAACAGAAATGACAGGTCTGGTCACACGTATCCTTCTTGCAATTTCTCCTACTACTTTACTGTCTCAATTCTTTTCCTGATATACTCTTCTGCAGACCCCACCCACATTTAGACCTCTTTTTTTTACTTTTCGGGGACTTGCCCCAGACATGTCCAGGACATGTCTAAACATTGCTCCAGTCTGAGCTGAATAAAAAAAAGGTAAATACTGCCATCCAGTGGCCTACATTCACATAACACCTCCATTCCAAAAGGGAAAAATTTTGACTTACAAAGGCAAAATTTTTCTTTTAAATACAACAAAATGGTTAAGTAGACACTTGTGTGTACATATATATCATACAATATTCAAATAAACACGTGATGTATATATACATATTCAAACACGGGATAAGCAATCAGCAATTACATTGTCTGTACCCTTCACATGCTTAATTTCTAAGTCAAACTCCTGTAAAATCAAACTCCAATTCAACAATCTCCGATTCTTGTTTTTCATCTTACTCAAAAACATTAACGGATTGTGGTCTGTGTACACAGCCATTGGCTTTTGTCCTGTACAAACATAAACCTCAAAGTGTTGTAATGAAAGGACCAGAGCCAACAGTTCCTTCTCTATTGTGGAATAGTTCCTTTGGTGGCGATTGAACTTCCTGGAGAAGTATGCCACGGGATGCTCAATGTCATCAGAGTCACTTCTCTGTAGGAGCACAGATCCACAAGCTTGGTCGCTAGCATCGACCGCGATGGAGAACGGTTTGTTGAAGTCAGGAGATTTGAGCACGGGGAAGTGACACAGCAGAGACTTCAGGCGATCGAAGGCTCTCTGGCATGCATCATCCCAAGTGAACTTTACGCCTTTCTTCAGTTGGTTAGTTAGACTGAGAGCAATCTCAGCAAAATTCTTGCAGAACTTGCGGTAGTACCCGATCATTCCAAGGAAGCAGCGCAAAGCTTTTTTGTTGTCAGGAACTGGAAAGTCCATGATGGCTTGGACTTTAGCATTTATGGGTGCCACCTTACCCTGGCCTATGACGTAGCCAAGATAGGTGACAGTAGCACAACCAAAGTCACTCTTGCTCAGGTTAACAGTCAGGTTAGCCTGGGTCAGGCGCTGGAACAACGTCTCTACATCTTTTAGATGTTCTTCCCAGGAGTCACTCCATGTGATCAGGTCATCGATGTACGCACCGGTGTGTGGCAATCCAGCGATTGTAGACTGTATCATCCTTTGGAACGTGGCTGGGGCATTTTTCATGCCAAAGGGTAGGACTTCATACTGGTACAATCCAGATGGTGTGGCAAAAGCAGAGATGCTCTTGGCCCTCTCAGTTAAAGGCACACACCAATAACCCTTCAATAAATCAATCTTGGTCAGAAACTTTGCTTGCCCTACTCTATCAATACAATCATCAATCCTAGGTATTGGAAACACATCAGTTCTAGTTACAGCATTGACTTTGCGATAATCTGTACAGAATCTAGTACTTCCATCAGGTTTTGGAACTAGCACACAGGGTGAACTCCAATCTGAGTTGGAGGGTCTGATAATATCATGTTTTAACATGTACTCAACCTCTTTCTCAGCAATAGCAATCTTTTTCTTTTCAGGATTCATCCGGTATGGATGCTGTTTTATTGGTTTGGCATCACCAACATCTACATCATGAGAGGCTATAGTAACTCTCTTTGGAACATCAGGAAACAAATCCTCATATTTCTTGATCAACCTTTCAAACTGATCTCTCTGTGAGGGTTCTAAGTGCTGGAGTTTTACATCAAGATTTTGCAACACTTCAGTGTTTGACAATTTACATGAAAGAACTTCAGCTTTAATTCTTGGTTCATCATCTTGAAACTCCCCCTCATCTTCACACGTTTCGACCATTGGAGAATCTGAAGTGACAGCTGCAACCCTAGCATTTCTGTCATGATAAGGCTTTAGCATGTTAATATGACACAATTGTTTTGGTTTTCTCCTATCTGGAGTCTTCACAATGTAATTGAGATCATTGTGTTTTGTCAGAATTTCATAAGGACCATGAAATCTAGCCTGCAATGGATTGGACTGCAAGGGAAACAACACAAGGACCTTGTCTCCTGGTTTAAACTCACGGCTTCTAGCCTTATGATCATACCAAGTTTTCATTTTTCCCTAACTTGATTTCAAGTTCTCTTTGGCTAGGTCACAAGCTGCACGCAATCTTTCCTTGAACTTGCTAACATAGTCTAACAGACTGATGTGCGGCTCTTTCTCTTGCCATTGTTCACTCAATAATAGCAAAGGTCCTCTCACTTCATGACCAAACACTAGCTCAAATGGACTGAATCCAGTAGACTCCTGCACTGCTTCTCTAGCTGCAAACAACAGCAAATGAACACCTTCATCCCAGTCTTTCTCATGGTCATAACAATAAGTCCTCATCATTGTCTTGAGAGTGGAATGAAACCGCTCTAAGGCACCCTGACTTTCAGGATGATAGGCACTAGAAAGAATCTGCTTTGCACCTAGTTCATACACAACCTGCTGAAACAAACCAGAAGTGAAATTGCTACCTTGGTCTGACTGAATTTCCCTGGGAGGGCCAAACAACGTGAAGAACTTTATCAAAGCCTTTGAGATTGCAGTTGCCTTGATGTTACGTAGAGGTATGGCTTCAGGGAATCTGGTTGATGCACACATGATTGTCAACAAGTACTGATTTCCAGATCTAGTCTTGGTTAATGGACCAACACAATCAACAATGACCTTAGAGAATGGCTCCCCAAATGCTGGGATAGGCTGCAATGGAGCTACAGGTGGGTCTAACTGGTGTTTTCCAACTACCTGACAAGTGTGACAGGTTTTGCAAAAGTTGGAAACGTCTTTCCGAAGCCCAGGCCAAAAGAAGTGTTTCATGATCTTATCAACAGTCTTGTTAACACCAAGATGACCTCCTAAAGGTAAACTATGAGCCATTGTTAAGATCTCATTCCTGTAGACCTTCGGAACAACAATTTGCCTGACCACTGCCCAATCTGCATTGGCAGGGATATCAGGACGGCGCCACTTCTGCATCAGCACACCATCCTTGAGATAATACCCAACTGGAACTGCGTCTATTTCTTTATCAGGAAGGGCTCTCCTCTTTAGTACACAAATTTCAGGATCATTAGTTTGCTCCTCAATCAACCGCTTTCTGGACAGAGACAAGTCTCCAGACACATCAAAATCACCAGACCCATCCGGCTGGCTGAATAGAGAACTGATAAAAGTATCTGATAAGTCCTCAAACGGAGAAACCATAGTAGGCCAATCAGAGTCATGAGGCAAACCACCTGAGTCCTGACTATTCAATGTGCTGGGCGGCACCACAACATCATCTTCTTTAGCCTTCTTGGCCATAGCCCGAGTCACTGCGCAAGAAGGATACAGAGATGGGTCCTCATCCCCATCTTCAGTGCTCGGCTGTGAAGTAAGATGTACAGGGGGAACTACTTTGCCCCCAGCCAGGTCATTGCCTAGCAACAGAGAAACACCCTTTATAGGTAGACTTGACATTAGTCCCACCTTTACCTGTCCTGTAACTAAATCTGACTTCAAGAATATAGAGCGCAGGGGTACAGATACAGTCCTCCCTTCAATACCTTGTACAAGTATGAAATCCCCTGAAGCGGTCTCATCACGTAACTCCAAGGAGTCCATCAACAAAAGTGACTGAGAAGCTCCGGTATCCCTTAGGATATATATGGGGACAGGAGTAGTATGCTCATTCAGAGCCACAAATCCCTCTGACACAAATGGAAGAGATTCCTCCCTCATGAAGTCAGCTGTATCAGGCTTTTTAGCTCCACAAGAAGCAGGCAATTTAGCAGATCGGTTATCTACTACAGGGGTTTCTAACCTTGTTTTCACAAAGGCATTTGGTTTGGTATCCTTTTCTTTTTCTTTTTTAGCTTTAAGGAACCAACAGTTAGTTGTAACATGACCAGATTTCTTGCAATAACTGCAAACTAGACCACTTTTGTCACTGTCAGCTTTCACGCTTTGATCAGACCTGTTACTGGATTTCTGAGCACCATCACCAGATTTGTCTTTGTCTTTGGGTGAGGAATCTTGGGTATCACCGTAACCCTTTTTCTGAAATAGGGACCATCTATTGTTACTGCTAGACTGAAATTTGGACTTATGTGTGAGAACATACTCATCTGCAAATTTGGCAGCTGATTGCAAATTCAGTGCTTGCTTCTCATTAAGGTAGGTCTTAACATCATCCTTAACACAGTTCTTGAATTCTTCAACTAACACCATCTCTTTTAGTGAGTTGAAATCATCCTTGACCTCCATAGAAGTACACCAGCGCTTAAAGCAAACCTGCTTCTCATTAGCAAATTCCACATAAGTCTGATTTTCAGATTTCTTCAGACCTCTGAATTTCTGTCGCTAAGCCTCTGGAACCAACTCATAAGCTCTCAAAATAACCTTTTTGACAACCTCATAATCAAAGGAATCATCTGCAGACAAAGCCGAATAGGCTTGTTGAGCTTTACCCTTGAGGACAGTTTGCAACATCTGAGGCCAGTGTTCCTTTGGCCACTGGCAACTCTTTGCTACCTTTTCAAAACACTGGAAATAGTTGTCTACGTCCTTTTCAGAAAATGGAGGCACCAGTTTTACCTCCTGACTGGCACAAAATTTATTTTTAGTTTCAATTTTAATTTTCAGTTGCTCCATTTGGAGTCTTTCTTCTCTATCGAATTTCTCTAATTCAAAATCTCTCTGTCTCTGTCTTTCTGCTCTTTCCTCTTTCTCTCTTTCTTTTTTCTCTTCTCTTGCTAATTTTTCTAACTCAAATTCTCTTTGTTCCCTTTCTTTCTTCTCTTCTGTAGCTAATTTTTCCAACTCAAACTGCCTTTGTTTTTCTTTTTCTTCCCTTTCAATCTCTAGCATTTTTAATTTAAGTTCCATTTCTATATTTGGATTTTCCACTGGAAACTGTTCCAGATCTCCTGGTGCAAACACATTTTCATCAATGTAATATTCAACTATCTCTCTAGCCAGTCTTGCTTTTCGCATGGCTGGTTTTACCTCTGTCAGCTCCAAATGTCTGCATATTTCCAACAGTTCGGTCTTTTTAAAAGACTTCAAAACCCCTACGGTTGGTGATGCCAAGAAATCATCCATTGCTGTTGTCAATATATTTATATAGGAAAATTCACAAAAACAATTTTACAATCTGAGATGTTAGATTTTTCATAAATGACTCACAAAATGGTCTATCCCGGACGAGCCCCCAATTTGTTATGGCCCCAATTTGTTATACAATTTACAGCACAACAGCAACAGCAAGGTATGACAGACACAGTTTTAAAAACTTAAACACATTTAATTTTTAACAAAGACAATAACGACTAAACTTATATTCTGACCAAGATTGAATACAAAAAAACAGAAATATTTACAGTTTCCTGGTGATGTGCTGGGTGAGGAAAAAAATACTCAAACACAGGCAAAAATCCACAAAAGAAACTTCACAGGTCTTGAACAGAAATGACAGGTCTGGTCACACGTATCCTTCTTCTTGCAATTTCTCCTACTACTTTACTGTCTCAATTCTTTTCCTTATATACTCTTTTGCAGACCCCACCCACATTTAGACCTCTTTTTTTTACTTTTCGGGGACTTGCCCCAGACATGTCCAGGACATGTCTAAACATTGCTCCAGTCTGAGCTGAATAAAAAAAAAGGTAAATACTGCCATCCAGTGGCCTACATTCACATTACACCAGCACAACTCTTGCTACAACTTGGATATAGAAATATTTATGAGGAATGAAAACTGTGGGAGCTAGAACAAGTTTAAGTTAAGATTTCTTGTTAACTTTACAGCTGTTCGCCACTCTAACAGTGACATCACCACACTGTCAGTTCCCAGAATTTATTGTAACAGGAATCATTTTGAAAAATTTTAATAAAAAAAAATAAAGTTACAAGAAAGTTG
Organism: Gymnothorax reevesii; assembly: GCA_029721435.1. NCBI lineage: Eukaryota > Metazoa > Chordata > Actinopteri > Anguilliformes > Muraenidae > Gymnothorax > Gymnothorax reevesii. The sequence goes on from CM056589.1 coordinate 28,690,995, forward strand.
AACAGTGAAGAAATACAAGCTTAACTTAACATTTTGCAATTTGAATGACATTTCTAGCTAAACGTATGAGAGTGAGAAATGGCAGAAAATAGCTGAATCTACTGAATCAGCACAAAAATGCCTTTATTTAATAGGACCCCAAAAAAATGACATTTAAAATTAAATCTCCAAAACTAAAAAGAAAATCAAAAATCTATACAGATGCAACGTAATTCAGCTGAATTTTTTTGAGTTTGAACGGAATTGATAGCTTAAACGGTGTAGGCGGAGTCAGTCAACCGAATATAGACAGAAAAAAAAAAAAAGGAAGAATAAATAAGAGAATAGTGTGCTTCTTCACTGAAGCAAGCTCACAATAAACACCAAAGATAGAGGATGCTATACGCTGACGAAGAGACAGAACAATCTAGGAATGCTTTCTGTTCTTTTATAATGAGCATGTTTTGTGTAGTGCTCCAGCGGGGCGTGACATAGACCAGGCAGGAGTCAGGCAATAAAGAGAGATGGATATTTATTATTTTAAATGACAACCAGGCCTCCTGGCTGGGTGCAGAGCAGATTTAGGCCTCCCTCCAGGTAGGAGAGCAGGAGGCAGCCATGGCAAGTGCAGCAGGCTTGGGGCTGAAGGCTTTAACAGGGTCACTGGCTGGGTCTTCCTCTGGTTCTGAGTCTGAATGAAAGGAGCCACATTAGCTTTTGCACTCTCAGGCTTAGGTCTGCCAACTCTCTGCCTTTGGCTGGGCATTTTATAGGCAGGCAGCCAATCAGAATTATGAGCCGCAGCTGATCTCCTGTGCTGGAGCAATGAGCTGCCGGATTGAGGCTCCTGCCTCTGTCCAGACTTGAGTGGGGGAGAGTGGTGCTGAATAGTGTGACAGCACTGTCCTTGGTCCTGAAGTCTCCTCCTGTGGGACAAGGGGACAGACAGGCGTGGCCCGTATGTGGGCAGGGGCGGGGTTTCCTATCCCTGCACCACAGCCCCCCCCCCCCTTTGAGTCACCTTGCCTCCTGGAGGGATGGAGGTCCACAGGGCATGCCGGCGCGATAGTCCATCTGCATTTCCATGTCGGGCCCCTGAACGGTGCACCACCTGAAACGAAAAGGCCTGCAGAAAGAGGAACCAGCGAGTTATTCTTGCATTAGTGTCCTTTTCCTGAGCCATCTACTGTAAAGGAGCATGGTCTGTCACCAGTGTGAACTGGCGCCCCAGCAGGTAATACTGGAGGGACGAGAGAGCCCACTTAATAGCCAGAGCCTCCCTCTCAACCGCTGCATACCGTGTCTCACTGGGGCGGAGCTTTCGGCTCAGGAAGACGGGGTGCTCCTCCGAGCCAAACTCCTGGGAGAGCACTGCACCCAGGCCTGTCTCTGAGGCATCGGTCTGTACAATGAAGGTTCGTGAGAAGTCTGGGGCATGGAGGACTGGGTCGGAGCACAGGGCACTTTTCAGACTCTGGAAGGCGTGTTCCTCTTGCTGTCCCCAGGCTACTTGTTCTGGCTGCCCCTTTCAGGTAAGGTCTGAGAGAGGCGCAGCTGTGGATGAGAAATTGGGTACAAAGCGGCGGTAGTATCCGGCTAGGCCCAGGAAGGCACGTACCTGTGTCTTAGTGGTAGGGCGGGGCCAGTCTCGTACTACCGCCACCTTCTTTCCCTGGGGCTTCAGCAGGCCTCGGCTAATGGAGTATCCCGGGTACTGGGCCTCATTCTGGGCAATACAGCATTTTGCAGGGTTTGCGGTGAGGCCAGCCCGCCGAAGGGTCTCAAGTACCTGGCGCACGTGGCCCAGGTGTTCTTCCCAGGAAGAGGAGTGGATGACGACGTCATCGATATAGGCAGCTGCAAAGCGCTGCACTGGCCGGAGTACCACGTCCATCAAGCGCTGGAAGGTGGCTGGCGCCCCATGCAGCCCAAAGGGGAGGACTCTGTACTGGTACTGCCCCATAGGGGTTGAGAATGCAGTCTTCTGTCGATCCGCCAGGGCTAGTGGGACCTGCCAATACCCTTTTGTGAGGTCAAGAGTGGTTATGAATCTTGACTCACCCAGGCGTTCGATCAGCTCATCTGCTCTAGGAATGGGGTAGGCGTCAAACTCCGATACTGCATTCAACTGCCTGAAGTCATTGCAGAACCTTAGGGAGCCGTCAGGCTTGGGCACCATGACAATTGGGCTTGACCATGGGTTACAGGCCTCCTCAATGAATCCCAAGTCCAGCATTCTTTGAACTTCTTCCATGATTGCCTTCCGCCGTGCCTCTGGGACTCTGTAAGGCCGCTTGTTTACCACCGTTCCGGGAGGGGTGCTGATGTGATGTTCAATGACTGCCGTTCGACCTGGGTGGACCGAGAAGACGTCTCTGTATTGAGACACCAGTTCTTTGGCCTGCTGGACTTGGTGAGGGCTCAGCTCTTTCCCCATCTGTGGGCCATCAACCCCCTTGTCGATGGTGGTGAGTAACGCAGCCGAGACAGCCTCAGGACCATCCACCTACTTCTTGAGTAGATTTGTGGTACACTTGCTGAGCTCGCCGCCTGCCGGGTTAGTCCACCAGGTAATTAACAGGCCCGACCCGCTCCCGGATGGTATACGGTCCCTGCCAGGATGCCAAGAATTTATTTTCGGTGGTCGGTACCAACAGCAACACTCGTTCTCCCGGCTGGAACTCGCGGGGTTAGGCTGGCCGATTGTAGGCACGTTGCTGGGCACGCTGGGCTTCCTCCATGTGCCCTCTGACTAGTGGCATCACCTCATCTATTCGCTTCTTCATGTCTTGCACATGTTCGATGAGGCTGCGGTGTGGGGCAGGTTGCTCCTCCCAGGCCTCTTTCGCCAGGTCGAGGAGTCCCCAGGGCCTTCGCCCATACAGGAGCTCAAATGGGGAGAAACCTGTGGAAGCTTGGGGTACCTCACGTATGGCAAAGAGTACGTAGGGAAGGAGCTGGTCCCAGTGGCGCCCATCAGCCGTGATCACCCTCCGCAACATGCGTTTCAGGGTCTGGTTGAAGCGTTCCACCAGGGCATCTGTCTGAGGGTGGTACACTGACGTGCGGAAGTGCTTGATCTTGAGCAGTCGGCATACATCAGCCATGATCTTAGAGACAAATGGAATGCCTTAGTCTGTCAAGATTTCCCTTGGTAGCCCCACCCAACTCACCAGCTGCACCAACTCCCGGGCGATGGCCTTGGATGTGGCAGTCCGCAAAGGAATAGCCTCCAGATACCGGGTGGCATCGTCAAGGATCACCAGCAGGTACTGGTAGCCTTGAGCTGATCGTGGTAGGGGTCCCACCAGGTCCAGTCCAAAGCGCTCAAAGGGAGTTTCAATGATAGGCAAGGGTATCAGAGGAACTGGTGGGGGTCGGACTGGAGATGTACGCTGACATGTGGGACAAGCCTGACAGAACCTCTCCACGTCTCGGTGGAGACCGGGCCAATGGAAGCGGTCAGCTACACGGTCCAGAGTTTTCTTCTGGCCTAAGTGAGCCCCTAGGAGATGGGTGTGTGCCAGAGTCAGCACCTGGGGAGCATACAGGCGTGGGACCACCAGGAGTTCCTTTTCCTCACCGCGGCGCTGGGTGTGGTAATACAAGAGCCCATTCTTCACCGCGAAGTACCCCTGCGGCAGTGGACCTTCTCCTCGCTGTACTCCTTCCAGCACACGGGCATGGCTCCAGGCATAGCGCAAGCAGTCGTCCTGGTGCTGTGCCATCTCAAACTTCCCCCGGGGCAGTACCTGGGCAGGAAAATCTGAAAGCATTTGATTTGGGGGGGGGCTCACCTTCTGCATCTGCCTCCTCTGCATCGTCGCCAGCGGGGTAGTGCTCTCCCAGCCATGCAGCGAACGGCTCAGAGTCTGCTGCCTCCTGGACTGGCCGGCGGGTTGGAGCCCAGCGGCGGTGCTGTCTGGGGCGGCGGGCCTGTTTGGGGCCCCGGGCCACTTGGTACAGCTGTTCAAACCCAGGGCAATTCCGTCCAAGGAGCAGGGGCACAGACACCTGGTACCACCCCTGCAGTCACTGTCCATTTCCCATGTGGAGAGCTCAGTGGAAGCATCACGGCAGGGGCCTGGTGCACATCTCCAAGGACACACGTGAGTGGTAGATAGGCCTGGGTTTGGGTCGCCTCAGGAGGGACAAGGTGAGGCTGTACTAGGGTGACAGCACTTCCGGAGTCAAGGAGGGCAGCTACCGTTTGACCTCGCACAGTCACTGGGCAGTAGGCGGCCGGAGCAAGTTCTCTTTGCGCAGCAACCTCCACACCTAGGCATCGCCTATGGCCAGGGGGAGGGTGGGCAGAGTTTGGATCAGTCGGCATTGACACATCTGTGGGGAGCCTCCATGGGTCTGGCCTGGCTGAGTCCGGTCGAGCAGGCCGGGCCGTCATTGCTGGTGGCCCCGCTGCTCCCGGAGGCTTAGGGACTAGCCTTGATGACTCCCTTTGTTGGAGCCCTGGACCCGTCAGTTGCCACCCCACCAGGGTTTTTGTGTCGGGCGCTCCCCCGCTCGCAGCATTTCCTGGACAGCCTCCCCTTGCTCGACCAGGGCCACCATGTCTGCAGGGTTGGAGGGGGCATGTTGCCCCACAAGTTTTTGCTTCACAGGGCAACGCCCGTAAGAAGCGGTCCTTGACCACCCTGTCCACAATCTTCTGGGCTGGCAGGAGCTCTGGTTGTAGCCACCGGTTCCCCAGGCGTTGTAGCTGCGCCATCTGGCTACGGGCCGGCACCCCAGGCTGATACATCCAGGTCTGGAACCTCTGGGAGGCTGCAGTGACGGACAAGCCCGCACGTCCAAGAATTTCCTCCTTCAACCGCTGGTAGTTGTGTACATCAGCAGGGGCAAGATCGTAATAGGCCTGCTGGGCTTCCCCAGTAAGGTAAGGGGCCAGTAGACTCACCGAGGCTTCCGGGTCCCACACCTCCCTTTCTGCGATCCGCTCAAACGTGAGCAGGTAGGCTTCTACATCATCGCCTTCCGCCATTTTGGTCAGGTGATCTCGGGCCGTCATGGCGGGCAAGGGCCTCGTGGAAGCTTGGTTGTGCAGGATTTCTGCTAGGCGGGCCACTTGCTCAGCAACTGCCTGGGCGCTTTGCTGCTGGCTCACATTGGTTTCCACCAGGGCCTGGAGAAGGTCCTCCATCTTGCTGGAGTGACAATGTCTATTAGGTACTGTCCTTGAGGAAAAAAATAAATAAAAATTTTTTTTTTATAAAGTTCGTCCTTTTCTCTCTGTAGCTATGCCACTGCCGGCATTCTCCACCAGTGTAGAGCTCCAGCGGGGCGTGACATAGACCAGGCAGGAGTCAGGCAATAAAGAGAGATGGATATTTATTATTTTAAATGACAACCAGGCCTCCTGGCTGGGTGCAGAGTAGATTTAGGCCTCCCTCCAGGTAGGAGAGCAGGAGGCAGCCATGGCAGGTGCAGCAGGCTTGGGGCTGAAGGCTTTAACAAGGTCACTGGCTGGGTCTTCCTCTGGTTCTGAGTCTGAAAGAAAGGAGCCACATTAGCTTTTGCACTCTCAGGCTTAGGTCTGCCAACTCTCTGCCTTTGGCTGGGCCTTTTATAGGCAGGCAGCCAATCAGAATTATGAGCCGCAGCTGATCTCCTGTGCTGTAGCAATGAGCTGCCGGATTGAGGCTCCTGCCTCTGTCCAGACTTGAGTGGGGGAGAGTGGTGCTGAATAGTGCGACAGCACTGTCCTTGGCCCTGAAGTCTCCTCCTGTGGGACAAGGGGACAGACAGAGGCGTGGCCCGTATGCGGGCAGGGGCGGGGTTTCCTATCCCTGCACCACATTTGATTTTAAGTTCGCTGAAAATAAAGCATAATTCCATACATAGACACGAGGGCTATGGCGATAAACACTGCGATATGCTTTGCAAGTTGTTTGGTTCTTTTGGCATGAATCAGTTGCCATGGCTGTGGCAGGTTGACCTCGCGTGATGTCACGACGTTGGCAGTTTTCAATTTTCTGAACAGGTGGGCATCTTACGCCAAGGGGATCATAACCACAAACTGTTCATTTTGGTTCCACCATCTATCAGTTAGTTGTAACGTTGGGCTTGTCATTGCTGTGTTTTGAACCGAGACCTTAGCCTTATATTTTGAGACGACGAATATAAACAATCCTGCCAATATTAATATTATTTAATTATAATGCCTGATTACACAACGAGGAGAAAGTCTAACTCAGTGTACTACTTAGGAATTGTGAAGTCTTGCTTCTAATTTCAGTTTTTGTTTTCTTTAGCCAACATACAACTCACTGGAATATTATTTGCCAATAAAATTATGTGCCACGTAGGGGCACCCTTGCCTCATTAATATTATTGCTGAACTTCCCCTGGCAGCACGCCAGTACTTTGCGGGGTGTATACACCATTTACACGCCATGCACTCAGACACTCATACTCAACGGGTAATTTAGAGACTCCAGTTAGCCCAATATGCCTGCCTTTGGACTGTGGAGGAAACCGGAGTACCCGGATGACACCCAAGTGTACACACAGTGAACATGCAAACTCCACTCAAAAAGGCCCCAGGCTAGATTTGAACCCATGACCTTCTAACTGTAAGGTAGCTGTACTCCTCCTCTTCTTAGCAGTTTTATTAATTATAATAATAATAATAATAATAATAATAATAAGTGTTATTTCTAGCAGTCACCACGCAGCACTGAAATCCTGCCTGTTGTATAATGCTTTTCTGAGCTCTGCTTTGATGGTGTAAATGGTAGGGCTGATCGTGGCTCTGTGCACATTATACACACAGCAGAATATATCCATTCAATTCCACTTTATTGTTTTACAATTTTTTACACAAATGCTGCCACAAAAGACGCTTTACAGAGATGCATGAGAGTAGATGCCCGGCATAAGTCCCCAAAAATGCATATGAGGTAAATTAGCAGGTCCAGAGAATGTTCAGTTATGGATGTGAGTCAGGGGTGAAACAGGTCTACAGCAGCCTGTGGCCTAAGGAGCAGGGTTGGAGCTGTCTGTGGATTAGAGAGCAGGGCTGGTGTATGGAGTTAAATTACTGCCAAAACCTTGTATACAAACCGAACATGTTTTACAAATGCACCACGATTCACAAACAAATACAATGTGATTTGCAAATATAAAAATGATTCACGTGCAAACAAAGTGTGGTTTGCAAATATAAAAACGATTTGCAAACAAATACAGTGTGATTTGCAAATATAAAAACGATTCACGTACAAACAAGGTGTGATTTGCAAATATAAAAACGATTTGCAAACAAATACAGAGTGGTTTGCAAATGCAAAACACCATTAACAAACAAATGTTTTCAGTTTTACAAATACAAAACGTACCGATTACAAGTATACGACGAGAACCATTTCCTACAAGTACAAATCACTTTTGGCAGTTTTCTACCGCTGACATGGCGTAAAAGATTTTCTCACAAATGTCCTCACTGTTATTGTCCCTGTTAAACAGCAGGTGGGGCTATGACTCAATATCCTAGATCTCTACACCGTGAAGTTGAACAGAATAGAGAACGACCGCCAGCGACAACCGTGGACATGAGGATGATGGCTGAGGCTAAATAAAAACGCAGTGTCTTCATGTTCGAAATAACTCCGTGTCCGACAGTGGGATGGTGTCAATATAACTCCGTGTCCGACAGTGGATTATTGTTTTTAATCTCATGAAGTCTACTGAATCTTTTAGATAGCCTATTAAACGTGAATGTTTGATCAGATGGCTCAGTTCTTCAAGATGGGTACCCAATCAATGTTTCTGTTTAAGCTCTGCTCAATAAAGTGTTCTGATTGATAGTGATATATTTTTATTTTCCATTTCATTATAAATCTGGGCCCGTATTCACAAAGCATCTTATCTTAGCGCTAGGAGTACTCCTCATTCGCGCTAAAACATTTTATGTAGGAGTAAAATCTGAAAAGTAATTCACAAAACCGCTGAGAGCAACTTTTAGCCATCCGAGACACCGAGGGTAACGCTGCAACGATCTGTTGGCTGATATTATCCCACGCATACCGCTTGGATTTGCTGTTCACCCCCGAGCCAATTTTCCCTCTGATTAGGTTACATGCTTTCGCTCCAGCACCAACTGGCCCAGCAGCAGTAACTGGTCTTGGCTCCAGCTGGGCTTTCGCGTCATTTTTGAACTTACATCCATGACAGTTTAGGGCAAACAAACTTGAACGGCTCGACATTTAAATGATCGCAACATATTCTCATTCTCATCGGGTAACAAGTAGCTATTGGGGCCAGTGACGCGTTTCATTAATAACTTGTTTAATGCTATTAATGTTTTTACAATTATCTCTTTCCTATGTATGTTTATTTGCCTAGAGCGTGATATGTGGGGACCGTGCATTGCAATTTTCAAAAGTGCTCAATATACTATTATCTTAAACCGAATCTAAAAAAACCAATGCTTTGTATGTTAACAATAACTTGCTTAAAAGTAACCGTGTTTTAAATTATTATTATTGTAGGGAAGAAAATTATTTTAATGTCAATGTTAAAGTTAAGGTTAGGCTTAGAGTTAGGGCAGTGTTTAAAAAGGGGATTGTCGTACCTCTCTACTTTGAAATGCATTTGAAAACTGCCGAACCCGTAACAACTGCCATTATTTTTTTGGACAAACCAGTCCCTTGGACTATTTTCTCATTTTTTCCTCCATGGGTTGTATGTGGGATATTTTTTTCAATGGGTTGCCCTGCCACCAAACAACCAATCACCGTGCTCATTGTTCCAAGACTCGTGCATGAGAATTGACATCAGCCATAGCAATGGAGATTACTCCCGCCTATCTCAGAGCTACCCCTATTCTAGGAGTTACCAATTTTCTTCACTAAAAGTTGCTCTCAGCGGTTTTGTGAATTTTAAGATTGTTTTATCATAAATGTTTTAGCGCGACTTAGGAGTACTCCTAGCGCTAAGATAAGATGCTTTGTGAATACGGGCCCAGATTTATAACGAAATGGAAAATAAAAATATATCACTATCAATCAGAACACTTTATTGAGCAGAGCTTAAACAGAAACATTGATTGGGTACCCATCTTGAAGAACTGAGCCATCTGATCAAACATTCACGTTTAATAGGCTATCTAAAAGATTCAGTAGACTTCATGAGATTAAAAATAATAATCCACTGTCGGACACGTAGTTATATTGACACCATCCCACCGTCGGACACGGAATTATTTCGAACACGAAGACACTGCGTTTTTATTTAGCCTCAGCCATCATCCTCATGTCCACGGTTGTCGCTGGCGGCCGTTCTCTATTCTGTTCAACTTCACGGTGTAGAGATCTAGGATATTGAGTCATAGCCCCACCTGCTGGTTAACAGGGACAATAACAGTGAGGACATTTGTGAGAAAATCCTTTACGCCATGTCAGCGGTAGAAAACTGCCAAAAGTGATTTGTACTTGTAGGAAATGGTTCTCATCATATACTTGTAATCGGTACGTTTTGTATTTGTAAAACTGAAAACATTCGTTTGTTAATGGTGTTTTTTATTTGCAAACCACTCTGTATTTGTTTGCAAATCGTTTTTATATTTGCAAATCACACCTAGTTTGTACTTGGATCGTTTTTATATTTGCAAATCACACTGTATTTGTTTGCAAATCGTTTTTATATTTGCAAACCACACTTTGTTTGCACGTGAATCATTTTTATATTTGCAAATCACATTGTATTTGTTTGTGAATCGTGGTGCATTTGTAAAACATGTTCGGTTTGTATACAAGGTTTTGGCAGTAATTTAACTCCATACTGGTGCTGTCTGTGGAATAAGGAGCAGGGCCAGAGCTGTCAGTAGGATAGGGAGCAGGGCTGGGCCGTCTGTGGAATAAGAAGCAGGGCCAGTGCTGTCAGTTTGATAGGGAGTAGTTCCAGAGCAGTCTGTGGAATAGGTAGCAGTTCCGGAGTGGTCTGTGGAATAAGGAGCAGTTCCGGAGCTGTCAGTGGGATAGGGAGCAGGGCTGAGCTGTCTGTGGAATAAGGAGCAGGGCCGGTGCTGTCAGTAGGATAGGCAGCAGGCCTGGGGCCGTCTGTGGACTTTGGCCTACTTGGCCAAGGAAGGTACAGGAACCCCTGTGAAAAGAAATAAGCAACTCGGTCAGGCAGAATGTAAACGATCAGAAAAAGGAACTATTCTCCTAATCAAATTTCAAGTTTATTTAATTTTATATTCAAACCCTGAGATAGCACGGCATAATTTTATTTAATCTATGATTTATTTAAGCAGCGGACCAGTCTGAAACAGTCACCTTTTCAGCAGGACCCCGCATTATAAAAACATGAAAAACATAGAGCATGTTAAAGGATGAAGTCAAAATAAATACAATTAACACAACAGGCATCATAGAAGCAAAATACCAATCAGTAGAGACAAGAGCAGTTCACTTGAGTGAAAGGCTTAATCAATGTTTTATTATGTCCTAATGGGATTGGTTCCTCCAGTTTTTGGTAAATTTTGAGGCAATTTACTGATAAACCAAATAATTAGTTAAGGAAGAAAATTTTCAAAAATCACTTATTGATAAAGAATCTAACCATGTGGTTGGCCTAAAAGAAATATCATCTTCCACACAAAGTACAAGAGCCATGCTGAAGGTAGAATTACAGGAAAGATTTCATATGGCATCTGATCATTTAGATTCTTCCATCAAAGAAGTGCATGAAGTTTATTTGTTTGTTTATTTGACAGGGATAGTGCGCTTCTTAGATGTACCAGAGTTTGCAATGAGTAAATTTTCATCTGTATTCCCAGGGCAGGTGGCAGAGACCAACATCCATTATAAGAAAATTAACACTGTTGTTTAAAAACACTATTACAAGAAAGTACGTTATAAATATATGACAACACCAGCAGCAACAACGACAAGATTTCACCACATTAAAGGATGTATCAGTGATTCTGAGCCAAAACATAATTTGTCACGTTCAGGAGCTTTTTCCTCAATAAAAGTTAGCAGCTCCTCTCGTGAGTGGACCAAATCGCATTTGTTGCTGTTTTGATCGGTGCATAAAAGTTGATTTATATGATATAATAATGAATATCTTCATTTTTACTTTGCAAAAAAACTGTGATAGAAACTTTTTACTTGCATTTTTTAAATTCAGCATCCTCAAATTAGGTAATATGAGGCCTTTTTGGGAAGTCAGCAGAAATTTTTTCAACATGCAAGGTGGTGTTACTGTTGGTGCCTACAGAGAGACTGCCCCGAACAAAATTATTCCCATGAATAAAAAAAAAAAAAAAAGAAAATTTAATCCTTAGGCAAGCTGCATTTTGCTTTATAACATCTTGCAGAATGCTTAAAATCTAACTGTGTCATTTTGCTTTCATTTATCATTGTGTATTCTTAGATATCAATATGAAAGAAAAAATTCGCGACTTGTCAAAAAACGATTTGACAGGATTTTTAGGGCAAATTTGAAATCAGCGCCTTAAATTATGTAAAATTAACACAGTTTATCAAATCAGCAAAGAATAAGTTTCAGTCGGTTAAGGCACTGCATTGCAGTGCAGAAGTGACTATCACGTTGCGGGTCCGAGCCCTGGTCGTACCAACCGGCAGTGGTCGGCAGCTTTTTCAGAGTGGCGCACAATTGGCCATCGTGCTACAGGGTTTCAAATAGGGAAGGGACAGCCGGAAAGGAAAATAAATAAATAGCTTTGTTCGTTGCTCAAGCGCCTCCTGTTGGCCAGACGGGCGCTCGTCAGGAAGATTCTCAGTCTGTTCATGTCCGGGTATCTTCCACCCTCGTTCTGAACTTGCGAAGATTCAACCAATGAGTGTATAAGTGAGAGGATGTGATCAGGAACCAGTCGCGAGAACCAGGCAATGCAGTAGAACTTGCTTTATTAATAAATGGAGAGGACCCCAGCAGGGCAGAAGGCAAAAGTACAAAGTCCACACTCCAAAAATCAAAATCCAGTTGGGCAAAAATAGAATCGGAAACCAGGGCAGCAATCACAACAATCGTAGTCGGACAGAAATGGGTCTGGTTCACAGGTACAGGTATGTCAAAGAAGCAAAACCAGAATCCAATGGGCGTAATCCGAATCGTAACCAGGGCAGCAAACATAGATCTTGTGGTCGGGCAGAAAAAGGTCAAAATTCACAGATGCAACAATAATCCAAAATCACAAAGGCAAAAAATCGAAAGGTCTGGCAGTCCAGTCAGAAAAATAAACACTGAGTAATCAAGGCGAAATGAAGCGTGGCACAAGAAGACTGAGGAAAACGATCTGACAGAGACTAGCTGTAAAAAGACATCTCATATACATTTCCAGGGAGATCACATGGTGAGAGACACAGGTGCAAACACTCTGACTCAGACTGATTACGAGGGAGCGTCACATTTGGGAGAACCTAATCACATGCAATTTGGCAAAAGCAAAAAACGCGGACAGGGATCACGGGACAAACCTTTATACAGCTCCAGTTAAGGAGTTCTAACGTGCATAGATAATTAAAGAAGGACAGCGTGATAAGACGTGGAGATTCCACAGAAAATGCAGCAAAGGCAATCAGGGAAAGACAAGAGGCGGAGACTAGAACAGGTCGAGTGCTCAGAGCTTGTTAATCAATTAGTAAGTGAAACTATACAATCCCTTGGTGCTTGTTAGTAAGTTAGTATTATATACAATGTTAGTTGGTGTTAGTAACTTCTAGCGAAAATAAACAAACTGTTAGTATGGTTAGTATAATAGAAAAGTAAGGCGAAGTAAGCAAACGAGATCGGAAAGAAGGTTGAAATCCAGAATCCAATAAATCACCCGAAGAGTAACACGCAGGGCTGGGGCAGTGTGCAATGACAAGACAAAAGACCAGACGGGGGAGACAAAGTGCAATGCATAATGGAAAACATGAACCGGAATGTGACTATGGCAAAATGCAAAAGATGGAAAAGTACACATTAAGACAATACATGAATAAACCAATACTTATAGAACCCAATACATAATTCTAAGAGTAGTCAGACGTGGCAAATATCAAAATACACCAAAGTCAGTCTGAATAGACGAGGCATGAACATGGGCATGGGCAAAACAGAACATGAGCAAATACAGAATCCTAACAATAAGAAGCACTGGATGACAGGCACTTGCTTCGGAGGAGAGCCGTGAACTGTCTTCGCTTTCCTGAGTTGGCAGCAAGGGGTCGCATACGAGCAAGTTTGGTACATAATTTACCAATTGGGCATTCCAGATTTGGGTAGGATTGGAGATGCCAAATTTAAATTAAAAAAAAAAAAGAAAGAAAAAAGAATGAGTTTCAAAATGAAGGGCAGTTTTATCAATTAAAGACTTTCCTGCATCGATGCTGAATTGTTCAACAAAGCATCGCAATGCATTGTAGAACCAATTATTTCCCCCACCCCTACTATGTACCATTGAATGGGTTATGATTAATAGCTTATTGAATAATTTTGTAAATAAAGGTGGGTGTTTTCCCACCTTTATTTACACCCATCAAGGGTGTTTTTTGGCCCAAACCACCAATTTCGAATTTATTTTCAGCCTTGATAAACCACCCCATGGCGTTCATGAATCCACCAGAGAAACCTGCGATATCAATTTTCTTTATGACTTTATTGGCCATCAATGCTGGGGACCCACAAAATGTCACCAATGATTATAATCTTGTGGTTATCAATGCACATTGTACCTGATATATTTTCCTAATGAATGAAAAAATTATTTGTTGAAATTGATGTCATACTACCGAGATAGGAAGATATTTGTTCAAAAAATATGTTCTGAAACGGAGATTTCCAACGGCCATGTGTGTAAACGATAGTACATTTGACAAAGTTCCCGGCCATAACACACTAAGAGAATTCGCTGAAAATTGCCCGAGGGTATGGGGCAAAGATGTGTCGACATGGGTAACATCTTCATATCAACTGACCATTCTGTTTATACTAAATGAATTGTGAGAGTATGGCTCTCGCTTAATTCTTCTAGTTTAAGTTTTTTTCAGTAATGTAGTGACTAAATATGACCCTTAAGATGTTTATGCTTAAAATGGCCTATTTTTAGACCTTCAAACTAATTCAGTTGGTCCATATTATGGAAGGAAAAATTATGCCAGCAAATCAACATTTTTGACACACTGGACCCTCTGAAATCCTGGATGGAAAAGCATGACAATGTGATTGTTAAGGTTAACCTCAAAGAGTGGTTAACCTTAAATAATTTTATTCCAGTCGCTGGAACCTTAGTCCGAAGAACAACTGCTTGTCTCAATGCTGCTTGTGGAGCTATCGACCAACCAGGAGAGCGTTTCCCGAAATCACAGATGCCAACTTACATAGTTGGGCCCATTGACTGTGAATGACACAAACTATTAAGTTGTTTTAATGTGTCTTGTTCAGTCTGGATGTATAGTGTTTAATGAGCACTTCCCAAAAATATTTCTGAACATGCAAGCCTATACCTTCTACATGCAAATAGTCAGTGAAAAAGTTATTTTGAACTTATCACTAAACACCAATACATAGGTGCAGATGTACATAAAAATTATGAACAGATAAAAAATCCACTGGAAATCATTACAATTTAAGGTGCCACACTGATCATTCTGCTGCTTTTAATAATGCAGGGACTAATTGTGCTGTCAGTTCATACTCATTGACAGGACCTGTCAGTCCTCTGTCCTTTCTGAAAGTCATGAAGTTTACATAAGTCATTATTGAATTGATAACTTAGATCCTCCATTTTCATGGGATTATTAAAACCCCAAACAAATAAAGAAATGGTAGAAAATTAAACAGAATTTTGAAACATTCCTTCCCCTCCCTCTGCATAATAAACATTAGGATGGGATTAAACAAGCATTGTAGTCAAAAGCAAAAAGAAAACAAGAATTCAAAGCAACAACAGGAACACGCTGTTTAAAATGGCTAAAACTTGTTTTGGTCATTTTAATTATTTTAATAATTTTAAGGCACTAAAACTGCTTGAATAATGCATTTATTGAGAGCAAATGTTCAACATTCTGCCGTAAATTGTAACTTTTTTGCGGTTGTTTAACGTTAGGGTCACTTAAGTGAGACGGCAAACGTTCACTGAAGCCTAAAATCTGTCAACAAGGCAAAAATAACGCTATTTATTGACTAGTAATTACCGAGAATCGCAGGTATGTCTCTCTCTAGCCGATTTGACATATGCACTTAAAGCCAGAAACTTCCTGGAGCTATAGAGTACTAAAGTGATGACGTCACGCTGGTGTCGGAAGTAAAATTTCCCATTCATTTTACCCATCGATATTTTTTTCAGTTCACTTTTGAAGCACTTTCCTTTCTTTTCCAGCCTCCATTGACTTCGAGATTTTTTGTCATATTTCTGAGTAACAAAAAATGTTGTTTTTCTTGACAAGAGTCAGCTACAATTTAAATTATTTTAATTTTTTGCCACCACGCTCCTATTTGTCGTCTAAAAACTACACGTCCCATGATCCTCCTGATTCTCAGGCAGAACAAGTTAAGAATGCGTTACAAATTTCCTGCACCTTGCCTATAGCTCTCCTGCAATAGGCGTGGCCTAGCTGTGGCGAATACGAGGTCGAAAGCCCCAGGCTCTTGACGCTACGCACTGCACACAGACAAACGTAGAAAAAATGCAGAGTAAATGGGCCATCGTTGGCCGTTCCAACTGGCCTGACCGGGAGAGGGAGAAACAATTTTACCGTGCCCCCGGTATTATTCGGAATCAGGGTGAAAAAAACTTTGGAATTTTCAAGAATTCAACAAGCTAAATGGTTTTCAAGCATCTCCAGGGCTGACTTGGACATACACAAGAAGGAAATCCATGTTTGTAGTGACCACTTCATGTGTGGTTAAGTTTTTTTTGTGAATATACACTTGAGACAGTTTGTATTGAATTATAGTTGCAAACTGATAATAGGCCTATTTAAGAAAACTGTTATAACCGCTCGGGCACTACCACGTGTGTTGGCGTGTTGCGCTACTGGTTGACTTATTTGCAGTAATTCTGATTGGTATGCTTGCATTACTTTGATTAGCAATCAAGGTGGTAGTTTCGTCTTAATGTTACCTGATCGTAGCGACTACAGCTGAAGCAAAGCAGAGAGCTGTTGTATCTGTCCAAGTTGGGCTGACAAGGCTGCAAAACGATCGTTTTGCTTATCTGGGGTTAGTCGGGAAATTTGCTGTTGTGCGCCCTTAGAAAAAATGCTATGATTTACCACTGGATACCATTCATTTACCATTGAGAATTTTCGTAACGGTGGGCTGGATGCTAAAGCTGTGTCTGGTACAACAAACGATTTCTCTGCATTGCCGTGGCAGAATTTTTTCCCCCTTAAAAAAAATGTTTTGGCAAATTACAAGCTGAAAAAAGTAGAAACTATGAATTCTGCTCTCTACCGGAAAATCCTGAAGGAGAATTTCCAACCATCAGTTGGTGACCTCAAGCTCAAGCGCACTTGGGTTATGCAGCAGGACAGAATGATCCGAAACACACTAGCAAGTCCACCTCTGAATGGCTTAAAAAAAAAACAAACTGAAGGTATTGGAGTGGTCAAAACAAAGTCCGGACTTAAATCCGATTCTTATGCTGTGGCATGACCTTAAACAGGCCGTTCATGCTCAAAACCCCTCCAATGTGGATGAATTAAAACATTGTGCAAAGAAGAGTGGGCCACAATTCCTCCACAGCAATGTGAAAGACTCATTGCCATTTGTCGCAAACATTAGATTGCAGTTGTTGTCGCAGAGGGTGGCACAACCAGTTATTAGGTTCTGGGGGCAATTACTTTTTCACACCAGGCCAGGTAGGTCCCCGTAACAGAGTGCTCACTTACAGTGGGGTGGGTGTTGGGTAATGCTCACTCAGAGTGGGGTGGGTGTTGGGTAATGCTCACTCAGAGTGGGGTGGGTGTTGAGTAAGCACAAGAAGTCATTCTCTGATGCAGAAATAATAAAAGACTGTATGAAGTGATGAATTTTTCCTCCTTTCGTGTGTCCTTTGTGTCTGTTTTTAAAAAGAAAAGTGTTATTTACCCCCCTCCTGAAATATTTGTTTTGGATTCTTTACAGGGGTGTATTTTGTTTTTAGTATTTATTTACAACCCCCATTCTGAAATAGTTGGGACAAAGTGTAAATTGTGAATAAGATCAAAATGACTTTCAAATCACACCAACCAGTTTTATTCACAATAGAACAGAAATAACATAGCAAATGTTGAAACTGAGAAATTTTACAGTTTTATTCACAAAATAAGCTCATTTCAAATTTGATGGCTGCTACAGGTCTCAAAAAAGTTGGAACAGGGACCTGTTTACCATGGTGTAGCATCACCTATTCTTTTTCACACAGAGTGGAGGCATCTGGACATTGAGGAGAACTGAGTGAACTGACGAAGGTCACTTGACCGAAAGCTTGGTGTTCCACCGTTGCCTTTTCCACCTAATAAAGTTCAGCTGCATTATCCTGAGAGTGCCCTTAGTATTTCTGCATTAATTTTCGTCGTCTTTGGCTGCACCTCAGCGCAGTCGGATGTGCGGAGGATCTACTCATATGGACATATTTTTCCACTGTACGCCACAGTATTGTTGGGTTGGTTGGTTGGTGGAAGATACATTGATTTGTTGTGGCTTGACCAACTAATAAACGGACCTTTGACTCATGGAAAAGTTTCTTTGTTGACCTTTAAGATTTGTATTTGACGATCCCTAGTCTACACTGCATTCAAAGGCTGTTCCGAACAAGGTGAAACCATACCTGTTGTAAGTGGGTCTGGATGGCGAGGGTTTGGTCCACACAAAACTTGCTGGCACTCCGGTTTTCAAATAGTGGACCCTTCCAGCTTCAAGAAAAGGTCAATCGTAAATCGTATATCGGCCTTCGCATGAATGTTTGGCTTTTTTTACCCTTTAAAAAGGGTCTTGCTGGCAAGGGTTTGGTAAAGTCAAAACTTGCTAGCACTTCAGTTTTCAAGTAGAGGGCACTTCTAGCTTCAAGGCAAACCACGTGTTTGTCGGCCTTCACATAAATATTTGGCTTTTTTTTACCCCTTAAACACTCACTGTCCCTGCAAGGGTTCAAGCTGAAGTTGCTGGTGCTGACAAATTTATGATGCCACATCACCACCCCACAAGCCCATGTAGTTGATTTTGTTGTTGGCGTTCACGTGTATAAAACCTCTTTTGGAACCCTGTATAAAGGGTGCCAGGGTCAAATGGACAGGAGTCCAGCAGCCAGCAATGGTGATTTATATACAATATACATCACGTAGAATAACTTGACTTGTAGGGGTCAAACCTTTTTACCCTTTTCACAAAAATAAAATGAGCCAGCTCCCAGTCTAGCTCTCCAGCTAAATACATTCACACATACCAATTGGGAGAAAAAGTGACTCAATCGTAACTAACGTTAGCATTATTTACTTTGCCAAAGAAACGCTTTAGCGAGTGCATTTACTGATGATCTTGGGCTAACTCAGGGTTAACTGCTGAAGATTGATATGATGAGCAAAAGAAATAAACTGATAAAGAGCCAAAGTTTGGGAAACGTTTTTCGGTGCCCTACAAAGCCAAAGTGCAGTAACTGCGAAAGAATTTAAACAGCAATAAATGGCTTCAGAGATTGTTTGCTGTCCTAACAAATGAATATTTAGCACATCTATGATAGAATATGGTTAACTGACTTGCCATGGAGTAATTTATATCTAAATAAATCCTAACCATAATATACTTTCAGGCCCAAAACTGCATAACTCACATTGCCCAAAATGTAGTTAATGCACTTTGGCTTTGTTGGGCAGTTTGGGTGGGTTTAGAATTTGTTCTGAGGTGCAATTCCCAGACATTATATAGGTTTTGGAAAACTTTTTTCTGTGCATAGTTGGGTGGGTTTAGAATTCGTTCTGAGGTGCACTTCCCAGACATTATACAGGTCGCCTTATTCCAAATAAGGCAGGCGGTGCCCACTGTTACAATGGTCAGCAGTAGAGGCAGCAAAGACATCAACCTACTTGGAGTAAGTATGCAAAAATGGTGGTTTATTCTTTCCCCAGTGACAGTAGTGCAATTATTTACAAAATAGAAAAATGCCAAAATAATGATAATAACAATATTAATAATAATAAAATTTTAAAAAATTCTACTTGATAAAGCAGTCAAAAATATCTAAAAAAATGCACAGACTGACAATTGTGCAGTATTTGGCTACACCAAGCAACTGGTCCAAATCACAGCACTTGTTCACAGTTCCTCTCCTCCAGAACTCTGAACCCAACTCCCCTTCATCCCTTCCATTAACCCCAAAACCACACCCCCGGGATATACCATTTTAAGTTAAATTCATTATCAAAACACTGCATATTCAAGTTTAAATATCCACAAACAATTCAATATAATTCCGGATCAAAAATCCTCACTAAAATTAATTATCAGGAGAGTACCAAAAGCATATCAAAGCATTTTTACATGCCAACTTGCAAAAGCCAAAAATTCCCCTCTGCCCCTTTAAGAAACATTGGTACACGCATTCAGTGCATTGCGTGAAATAGAGGCATCAGACCACTACTTCCTGTTTGGTCGTGGCACACAGCAAGACTCCACAGGTTCGTTCAATTCCATAAATAAAAATGTTTAAATACGTACTTGCTTGGTTTTGTATCATTTTCATTGCATGCATGTGTGTTTAGTTGTTTAAATATACTGCTGTCAGTAGGCCCTTCCTGACAGATACTTAAGAAACCAGAAAGCAAATCAATGCTACATTTCTGCAGGGCTGATATGAAACAAAGTTACCGCTTTGGGACAGCTGACGAACGTGCAACAATGTAAAAAAATTTTTCACCATTCTGTATTTCCGGCATGCGTGGAACAGAGTGAGTGAATTGTCACAAGATACACCAGTCTTAGCATGACGTCCATTGTTTTAATCAAATGATTCTCCAGCACGGACTCGTGCCGTGACACCCACTTTTTTGGATTTATACGCTAAACTAACGTAGGAAAAGAAATTACACATCCTGCTGGAAGGGTTTCGTGACTGGGTAGGGGAGACCGGGGAGAAGTGGGCCACTTTTCTACTGATCATCATTACTATGCAGGAATGAACCATAGGAGATCCACAGTGTAGGCGACAATTAGCAATCCCTTACCCTAACAGCATGGAATACAGGCACAGTCCGAGAACGAATTACCATCACCTTCAGTCCTCTTTTTTTTTTTGATGAAAAAATGGCTCACTTCTCCCTGATGTTCGGAGAAGTGAGCCAGCTGACTGGGAGAAGTGGGCCGGCCTTGCCGAATGCTCTGGGAGAAGTGGGCCACCCCTCCTGAAAGAAATAATATTATATGTGGGGGTAGGTGACAGCTAATTGAACAAGACTAACGTATCGCTTAGATACCCCCCATCCCTTCACACCCTTGTGGCAACATAATACAAAACCCAAAACCAGTGAAGTTATTTGCAAATCCTTTTCAACTTTTATTCAATTGAATACACTGCAAAGACAAGATGTTTAATGTTCAAACTGAGAAACTTTATAATTTTTTTGCAAATAATCATTAACTTAGAATTTAAAGGCAGCAACACATTGCAATAAAGTAGGCACAGGGGCCTTTTTACCACTGTGTTACATCGCCTTTCCTTTTAACGACTCTCAGTAAATGTTTGGGAACTGAGGAGACCAATTTTTGAAGCTTTTCAGGCGGAACTCTTTCCCATTCTTGCTTGATGTACAGCTTAAGTTGTTCAACAGTCCGGGGTCTCCGTTGTCGTATTTTACGCTTCATAATGCGCCACACATTTTCAATCTGGACTACAGGCCGACCAGTCTAGTACCCACACTCTTTTACTACAGAGCCATGCTGTTGTAACACGTGCAGAATGAGGCTTGGCATTGTCTTGCTGAAATAAGCAGGGGCGTCAATGAAAAAGACGTTGCTTGGATGGCAACATATGTCGCTCCAAATCCTGTATGTACCTTTCAGCATTAATGTTGCCTTCACATATGTGTAAGTTGCCCATGCCTTGGGCACTAATACACCCCCATACCATCACAGATGCTGGCTTTTGAACTTTGCGCCTATAACAGTCCGGATGGTTCTTTTCCTCTTTGGTCCGGAGGACACGACGTCCACAGTTTCCAAAAACAATTTGAAATGTGGACTCGTCAGACCACAGAACACTTTTCCACTTTGCATCAGTCCATCTTAGATGAGCTTGGGCCCAGCGAAGCTGGCGGCGTTTCTGGGTGCTGTTGATAAATGGCTTTTGCTTTGCATTGTAGAGTTTTAACTTGCACTTCCAGATGTAGCGACGAACTGTAGTTACTGACAGTGGTTTTCTGAAGTGCTCCTGAGCCCATGTGGTGATGTCCTTTACACACTGATGTCGGTTTTTGATGCAGTACCGCCTGAGGGACCGAAGGTCACGGGCATTCAATGTTGGTTTTTGGCCTTGTCGCTTACGTGCAGTGATTTCTCCAGATTTTTTGAACCTTTTGACGATATTACAGACCGTAGATGATGAAATCCCTAAATATCTTGCAATAGCTCGTTGAGGAATGTTGTTTTTAAACTGTTCGACAATCAGCTCACGCATTTGTTCACTAAGTGGTGACCCTCGCCACATCCTTGTTTGTGAATGACTGAGCATTTCAGGGAAGCTGTTTTTATACCCAATCATGGCACCCACCGGTCCCCAATTAGCCCGTTCACCTGTGGGATGTTCCAAATAAGTGTTTGATGAGCATTCCTCAACTCTCTCAGTCTTTTTTGCCACTTGTGCCAGCTTTTTTGAAACATGTTGCAGGCATCAAATTCCAAATGAGCTAATATTTGCAAAAAATTACAAAGTTTACCTGTTCGAACATTAAGTAACTTGTCTTTGCGGTGTGTTCAATTGAATATAGGTTGAAAAGGATTTGCAAATCATTGTATTCTGTTTTTATTTACGATTTACACAACGTGCCAACTTCACCGGTTTTGGGTTTTGTACTTCGGATCACCCTCTACCCTGTCCAATATTTCCTTAATGGAATTACTTGAAGTGAGAAAGAAAAAATGGGGGTAGGTGAGTTCTCACGGCGCTATTCCATCATTCCGAATATTTTCACAGGGTTAATTTTTTCCATTTCAATCTTCCTAGTCCCCATAAACAGTTCCTTGTTAAATGAATAAACATCTTCAAAACAACAGCCAGGTGGATTCTACTGACACACGATTGAACACCTCCCTCCCTGGTCAGTTAGCAAAGAATATATGCCCCAAGTCACGATTGCTCAGGTGGTGGTGAAATGGTGTTTTCATGGTTTTAGGCCTGTGCTGTCAACATGATCAAGGCTAAATTGAGCTGGTAACATCCGGAGAAACGAGATGAGAGGTGAAAGATCTCGAACCTTTACACAACAAGGATCTGAACCCTGAAGTGAGCCGGGTGGGAGAAGTGAACCACGTGGCTCACTTCTCCTATGACACGTGGCCCACTTCTCCCTGATGTTCATAGTTCCATACTTTTGGCCACCAGTGTTTTAAGTGTCAAACCTCCAGGCTGGGTGTATGCTATAATAAACTAAACTCCTAGAGAACTTACATAAAACATTTATTCTGTTGTGATTTATGTCATGTTAGGACAAGAGGCAAAAAGAATTCGGATTCAAAAATTTACTTTTGAAGTCAGAAAATGACTATCTGTGACGTACCATGCACTGTGCCTACTTCCCGCTCATACTCAGGATAGCTGTTTGGGAGTACCCGCGCTGCATCACGTGACCACAGTAATGAATTCTCCTCGCAGTAATTTTAGAACTTAGCATAGGTGGCCCACTTCTCCCCAGTCTCCCCTACTATATTTATAAATGCTTTGTATCCCTGTGCCGCGCTTTCTCAGACAACTACCGCATTTCTACCCTCATGTTGCTCTGAAGTTACCATTACCTTCTCCCGACCTTCTGACCACGAAAGAACTCCGTTTTGATGTGATCTGTACTGTATGTCCTGCTGGTCATCAGATATCCTACTGGTATAATCAGCTGGTCAAAGGAGGAGATAGAAGCCACTGATATCGTGTGAGGCGCGGGCTTTTACATTCACATAAAGGACACATAAATAAACAGACAGACAGAAGTTGATAACTAGGTGTAAATGTTATGTGTGTGTGTGTGTGCGCGCACGCTTGTGAGAGATTTGTGTGTGTGCACATATGAGTGTGTTTGTTGGGGGACAATAGTCAGTAAATTGTTTTAGAGTGAGATAGAAGAGAAGTGTTCGAGCCAACATGAGGTGCAGGGGTAAGGATTAGATCACGATTGGTTCTCAGCAATAAAGTGGCAAAAAATGCTGTTGTATTGAGGGAGATGGCTGAGTCAGGTTTGTAGGAAGTTAATAATTGGTGACCAGATGGAGTGGGGTTCAATAGTGCGGTGTTGTGTATGGTGTTCCAAAGAAATGTAATCAAAGAGTAAGTTTTTCCATTGAGCAATATTTGTATTGTTTTTTGATTTCCAGTTCATGAGAATAGTTTTTTTGGCGACAGCTAGGGCAGTGAGGAGTAACCTATTGTTTGTTTTAGTTAAATTTGTGTTAGATGTGTCACCAAGTAAGCAGAGTGATGGGGATAAAGGGATATGACAGCCCAAGAGGATTGAGAGTGATTTGGTGACATCTCTCCAAAACTGCTGAACCGGTGTACAATACCAAATAGCATGAATGTAGGTGTCGGAGATGTTTTGGGTGCAGTTCATACAAGTGCCTGGAGAGAACCCCATTTTAAACATTTTGTGCCCAGTGTAATGAATTCTATGGAGTACCTTGTATTGAATTAGTCGTAGATTTGCATTTTTTGACATGATATAGATATTTTTGCAGATTTGGCTCCAGAAGTCGGCATCAGGAGCAATTGACAGGTCATTTTCCCATTTTATGGTAGGAAGTGATAATGAGTTATCAGACTGCAAAATTATGCTGTATATTTTAGAAAGGAGTTTTTTAACTGAACAAATATTGATGAGGTCTAAGCATGCTGCTGGGAGGTCGAGGTTGGTGGTTGTGATATTTCTTGCGGCATGAATTGATGATTTAAGCTGTAAATATTCCAAAAATGGATTGCTCCTGATGCCGTACTCCTGGACCAGGTGGGTAAATGGGACAAGAGTATTATTCTGGAAAATGTGTCTCAAGTGAGTGATTCCTTTGTCAGACCATGTGTGAAAGTAGAGCGGTTTCTTGTTGCTGAGAAAGTCAGGGTTGTACCAGATAAGAGTGAATTTAGATGGACCTAGTGTAGATTTAGTGATATTGTGGAATTTCCACCAGGCTATCAGGGTCGTAGATATTGTCAGTGATTTAAAACAGGGGTGGGTTTTAATGGATTGACTCAGAAATGGTAAATCAGAAGTGAAAATACTGTTGCAGAGTGTCTGTTCTAGGTCTAACCACGTAGTGTCTGATTGCTGGTGATGGACCCATTTGAATATGTATTGTATTTGAATTGATAGATAATAATGATGAAAATTTGGTGCTGCAAGGCCTCCTTGTGTCTTTGGTTTTTGTAGAGTTGTTAGTTTGATTCTTGGGGTTTTAGATTTCCAGTAAAATTTTGTTATAATTAAATCAAGAGATTTGAACCATGCGAGTGTAGGTTGGGCTGGAAGCATAGCAAAAAGATAATTAATTCTTGGAAGTTTCGACATTTTAACTATTGCGATTCGGCCTATTAAGGACAGTGGTAGACTCATCCAACGGAGGAGGTTATCTGTTATTGTTTTAAGCAGTGGAGTATAGTTGAGGTTGAACAGTTCTGATAGCCTGGGGGAGATGTTAATACCCAAATATGTGATATGATTTGTGCATAAAGGAATTGGTGAAGTGCACGCTGTCATTCCCGATTATTATTTTGCAAAGGGAGGATGGAAGACTTATGCCAGTTAACAGAGTAGTTGGAGATGCTATAGAATGTTTCTATGAGCTTAATTGTCTCTGGAAGGGATGAGTGGGGATTTTGGATAAAGAGTAAAATGTCATCAGCATAAAGACTAATTTTGTGGTGTATGTTTTGTGTCTGGACTCCCTTAATGATTGTAAACATCTACATCTGCCATTGATACACACCCTTACCCCCCTTGTTCTCCTACATACTTCTTTCACCAATGTTAAATATTTTTCTTATTGTTTTCTTTTTCCTTAATGTACTATATATCTATATTTTTTCCTTTTCCTTACAAACCTCATTCTGCCGTTTAATTTGCATTTTCTCAGCTTAAAATAAAAATAAAGTTGTCCTCCAAAGAGGGGGGGTGGTGGCGGGCTTAAAAAAAAAAAAGAAGCCACTGATATCAAGACAAGGAAACTCCTCGCAATGCATGGAGGGTTTCATCCCAAGTCCAGCACCCTGCAACTGTACAGGATGCGGACCGAGGGAGGCTGAGAACTGGTGAGTGTTACTTTCTGGGATGAAACAACTTAGATCCAAGAGTAAATCCTGTAGATGGCCACCAAAGATGAGCTGCTAAGCGAATGCCTCAGGCAACAAAAACCTGATACTGGAGAAGAGGAGGACCAACCATCATGGAAGGACAAGCCCCTTCATGGCATGCACCACTGCCACATTGAAGTGGCTGATATCAAGAAATCCTACCAGTGGCTGGAAAAGGCTGGATTGAAAGACAGCTTAGAAGCACTAATCATGGCTGCACAGGAACAGGCCCTCAGTACAAGATCAATAGAGGCAGGGGTCTACCACACCAGACAGGATCCAGGTGCATGCTGTGCAAAGATGCTCCTGAGAAAGTTCAGCACATACTTGCAGGGTGCTAGATGCTGGCAAGAAAAGCATACATGGAAAGCCATAACCAAGTGGCAGGCATAGTGTATAGGAAGATCTGTAATGAGTATGGGCTGGAAGCCCCGAGGTCAAAATGGAAGACACCTCCTACGGTGGTGGAGAATGAGTGAGCTAAGATCCTGTGGGACTTCCAGATTCAGGCTGACAAGATGGTGGTGGCTAATCAACCAGACATTGTGTTGACAAACAACGGATGACGGCAGTAGTGATAGATATAGCGATCTCAAGCGACAGCAACATCAAGAAGAAGAAACAGGAGAAGCTGGAAAAATATCAAGGGCTGAAAGAGGAGCTGGAGGAGATGTGGGGAGTAAAGGGAACAGTGGTACGAGTGGTAATTGGAGCACTGGAGGCAGTGACACACAAAGTGGGAGAGTGGCTACAGCAGATTTCAGGTTGAACATAATGGGCTCTAATTTCGTAGACCAGGCGCGGTGCAGGCGCGGCGAATGGGGGGTGCGCCGCACCAACGGGGTGTGTCCAGGCGTATGTTGCAATTTTGTGCCCGGCGTAGCCTGGCGCAAGTACTCCTCTGTCCCGCCTCTGTCCCTCCTTCCAGCGCAAGTTGGCAAAGAAGGGCTGCGCCGGACGAAATAGTCGCCACCTCCGCTGCGCCAAGAAATTAGAACCCAATGAAATTTATGGAGTGCTACTTTCTTGCGCTGATCTTTGCTTAAAGTTTAATAAACTGTCTGAGAATTTCCTCTCTGCATTGTTGTAAATGCCAAGCTTTGCTATTTCAATTTTTAAAAATAGGCGTGCAATGCACGGAATACCCCTCAGCCCGACGTCAAAGTTTTTGGAGACGCTTGCCCACCCGCCCAACCGCACGAAGGATAGCTATACCCTGTCAGCCTTGAGGGCTGAGGGGTAAAAATTACAAATAATTTAAGCAACTTATTATTTCCCAAAGGCGAACTTGGAACCCAATAAAGCCAATAAGTAGTTCGGACTATGTAGCGAAGATGCTGATGTAGCTCGCAACCATGCCTTGGGAAACATAGCAACCCAGATGAAAATAAATTAGAACCTAAGCCATTACAGAGTACCTTGTTAGCTACAGCTATTGGGTTCTACTGTTGAAGTAAACATTAATACTGACTAACTTGTCAGCAGACCGTCTCTAAATGGGGAATAGCAAGCAAATCCAAACTGTAGCAGGCTAATTGATTAGCAACACGACTGTGGCAGCAGGAAATGCTTCTCTGATTGCAGTTTATATTGTAAGCCCTCACGATTTTCGATTTTGATCTCTCGGTGTGAGAAAAGTGACATAGAGCCCAGCGGTGTTACTGTTTCAAAAGTTGAACTATTGCCAACCGAGAACACCATAGGAAAAAGCTGTGCGCTAATGGTGTTTTTTGCGCGGAGGACGATGAGCGCTGTCAATGCTGAACGTATTTGCATTAAAAATTGACGCAGCCAGCACAAAAAAATGTTCCATGTGGACACAGGCCCTATTCATCATGAAGCCAGATTGTGTACATTTGTATCCTCTCAGGAACTTATATGCTTTGAGAGGCTCCGGAATAGGACAGGGGAAAGTTGATCAAGTAATTGTAGATGTCTGGACACAACAACTACCTATCCACAAAACCCCATCCCATCTCCAGTTAAGCAGTCTACATCCAGTGACCTTGTTCCTGATTGGTCTTGCATTATTAACTATTCCCTTGCCTGTGAACACAGTCCTCCTCTCTTTAAGGTTTCACATATTTTCCCGATCCTCAAAAAACACTCCCTTGAACGATCTGATAACCAGAATTACTGCCCTGTATCACTGTTGCCCTTCTTGCCCAAAACTCTGGAGCGGGCCACTCTTGATCCATTATCATCTTTTCTCCAACAGAATCACCTCCTTGACCCCCTACCAGTCTGGCTTTCGAGCTGGCCCCTCAACAGAGACTACTCCTTTGTCTGACAAACGTGCTCACCAGGTCACGTGCTTGACCCATCTGCTGCATTTAACACTGTTATACACTAAGTCCTGATCTCCACTCTCGCTGAGATGGGCATTTCTGAGATGCCTTCCCTTAGTTTGTTAACTATCTGGCAGATGGGACCAGTGTCCTGGATGGGATCAGTCTTCACCCCCTAAGCACATGTCACAGGTTTCCCTAAGGGATCTTTTCTAGGGCCCCTGCTGTTTTTGTATTTACCTTACGCTCTTGACTCTGTTATTTCATCCCATAGTTTCTCCTATGACTGTTATGCTGAAATCACCCACCTTTCCCTGTCTTTTCCTTCTCCTGACGCACAGATCCAAGGTAGAATACCAGCGTGTCTGGCCAACATCTCAGTGTGGATGGCCAGGCATCACCAAAAGTTCAACATGGAGAAGACCGAGCTTCTCTTCACCCCCCAGCAGATAATCCCCAACACAAGAGCTTACCATTACTATTGACCTCACTTCTGTAGCTGCTACTTGCTCTGCCAAAAAACTGGGGCAAGTTTTGGACATGCAATGCGACCTCAAGAAGCATGTTGCAGCAAAACACCATCCTGTAGATTTCTTCTGTACAACATGAGAAGGATTCGACCCTTACCAGACCAGCTACTCAACACAGCTGATTATAGCCTCCATAATCTCTTGCCTGGACTATTGCAATTCCCTGCTCGTCTTCCATCCTATGCAAGGTCTAAAATTAACACCTTCCACTTGCAGAATATGGGCAAAAATCTATTTTAGCAAACAAAAAAACTTGCAGGTGACTGAATTTTTGCAGTATTGCACAAACTCTCTCTTCAGATAGTGTATGCCACTCTTCAACTCACATCACTGCAAGTGAGGCTGGATTTGCATCAAACCTGTGCAGTGCTGGCAGCATGCAATACATGTATGACCATCATTAACTGCTTCACAATTTTTGGATTGACCCTCATTGTGCACTGCGGTAACGCTAACTGTATCTTGCTAGCAGTCATCCAGGACCCCCCCCCCGCTAACCAGGAAAGGAGGCAAACTTTCAAGTATGTGATGGCATACAGTCAGTGTTAGACAACCAAAAAAGCACAATAAAGATCAGGGACAAAGTACAGCTAAAAGACAATTCATGGAGAAGTGGCACTTCATCAAGAAGGGGTGAGGAGAAATTGGCTTCTGTATGATAGCAACGTGAACACAATGAGTTGCAGAGTTGGCTGCAGATACTCAACCAACAGAACCAGCGCTTTTGTGGTCAGGACTGATGGAATGAAAATCAAATCTATTAAAGACTTTAGAGACCCATAGCTTCTCTTTCATATGAATGAAAGGGCTACAAATTTGTGGCCTCCTCTCTTTCAACCAATGCTTACAAATGGGATGCTAGTTCCACTGTATACAATATTAACCCTTTAAATCTGGATTCTGTTTATGGGATAATGATTTTTGGGATATTGGAGGGTCAAGATAATTGAGATTTGTGTGTTTGAAGGCCTTTTGACAACTTCTTCAATGAATATAATGACATTTCTGTTACTCAGATTATTTTCAGGGACACCAGATTACTGGTGGGGTTATGGGGGGGGGGGGGGGGGCGTGCCTAAAAATGGTCACAGAACAAATAGACCTTCAGAACCTCCATTTAAGGAACTAATTTCAACATGTCTCCACTTGAGATAGACAATTTAAACAGATAAACAGATTTAAACTTACCATAAGTACGTCCTTTATAGGCATATTAAGAAAATTTTTCCGGAGTGGTAAGGGAAGGGCCAATAAAAAGTTTGCTAATCCAGCTCCCTCTGTGCGAACCGATTTTTCGAAAAATAACATAAATGGCGAGAACAGGCTGTTCAGCCCAACTAAGCTCGCCAGTTTCTTTATGCAATTGTGAATATATCACTGCAGATACTCAATGACTCAGTGGTATCAAGCTTTAAGTCAAGCCTGCTCTTGAATAACTCTCAAGGTCTCTGCCTCAACAATATGGTCAGGCAAGCTATTCCACGTCGAAATTACTCTTTGGGGAAAGAAATATTTCCAAATATCAGTGCTAAATTTACCTTAGGTCAACTTCCATTTGTGACCCTGAGTTCGACTAACAACACTTGGTTGAAGGAGTCCTGCATAATTCACTTAGTTAATTCCTTTAACATATTTAAAGACCTCAATCAGATTACCCCCTAGTGTCCTTTTCCTAAGACTAAAGAGATTAAGGGTCTTTCATCTTTTATACCCGGAATTAGCTTAGTGGCTCTTCTCTGAACTTTCTCTAGAGCCTCTATTTCTTTCTTAATGTATGGTCCCCAAAATTGTACGCAATACTCCAGATGTGGTCTGACGAATGCGTTGTACAAAAGAAGCATCACTTCCTTGGATTTGTACTCAATACTTTTGGCAATGTATCCCAGCATCCGATTGGCTTTTTTAACTGCTACGGCACAATGGCTAGAGCCTGTGAGGGTTTGGTCAACAATCACTCCCAGATCTTTCTCGTGTGTTGCACATTCCAGTTTTAAATCTTCCGTGAAGTAATCCCGTCTAATGTTATTATTACCTACATGTACTACTTTACATTTCGCCACATTAAATTTCATTTGCCTTATTTCTGCCCAATACTGTATTCTATCCAAATCAGCCTGAATCACTTTAGTGGACTCTAAACTATTCGCCAAACCTCCCAATTTAGTATCATCTGCAAATGTAACTAATCTGCTCTCAATATTCATATCAAGGTCATTAATGTAGATGAGGAACAGCAGGGGTCCCAACACCGATCCCTGGGGGATGCCACTCCCCACCATACCTAGCCCAGATGTGATACCACTGACCACCACTCTTTGTGTTCTGTCCTGTAACCAGTTGAAACCACTTCAGAATACCTCCTGCAACTCCAATGGTGCTCATTTTAAAAAATAGTCTCTTATGTGGTGCTGTAGCAAATGCTTCCTGAAAATCCAAGATGTCATAAGCCCTGCTCTGGTCATAAGTCTTGGTGGCCTCTTTAAAAAATTCCAGGAGGTTTGTCAGGCATGACCTTCCCTTACAGAAACCATGTTGGCTATCCCTCAAGATATTGTTACGTTCAAGAAATAAATCCTGCTCATATTTTATGATACATTCCGATATTTTGCACGCAATGCAAGTTAAACTGACTGGCCTGTAATTTCCTGGCTCAGTACGGTCCTTTTTCTTACATCTATCCTTCCTAAAAAGCTTATAACCTTCTACCATATTCATCTCCATCCTCTTCACTAAGCCATGTCTCTGTAATCCCAACTATGTCATAACCCTCACTAATCATAACGGCCTCAAGTTCTGGAATTTTATTTTTTATGCTTCTTGCATTTAAATAAAAACATTTCAGGTTATTACAAATGCTCTTCCCCTTCGATTTCCCATGTGCCCGCTGCTCCAAGCCCCCGACTACGCTTTGTTGCTTTAAAAGTATATCATCCATTGTGCATGAAACGTTGTCAGCCTCCATCAGGGCAGTCTTCATTTCCTTTTGTGTAATATTCACTAACCTCCCTGCCCCCCAAGTCCCTAGTTTAAATAATCCTGTGCTACCCTCAACTTACGCTGACCCAGTGCAAAGGTACCCCTTCAGTTCTGGCGTAGCCCGTCAGCCTTGAACAGGTCACCCCTGTCCCACAAAAAGTTCCAGTGCCCCATAAACCTGTACCCCTCTTTCTAATACCAGGTTCAGAGCCACGTGTTAAACCTCCAGGTAAAATTCTGCTTCCCTCTGCTTGCACGTGGTACCGGTAGAATCCCGGAGAACACTACCATGGAGGATCTGCTCCTAGGCTTCTCAGCTAATTCCACAAATTTGCCTTGCAGAACCTCAAACCTACCCTTACCCTAGTCATTTGTCCCAACATGGACCATGACAACTGGATCCCTCCCCGCTCTGGCCAGGAGCTTGTCCGCACACCCCAGGAGGCCTCCTACCTGGGCAACAGGCAGGCAACACACCATACGAGACCCTTTGGCCCACATTTCTTGAAGGGGACCTATTATGCCATATTTCCAAGTTTACATTTTGATCTTAGACTCCCCGAGAGTACTCCTGATCATTCAAAGTCCAAAACAGGGTCCTTATTTAACTCATACTGCCATCCTCAAAAAAAACCCATTTGTCGTCCATTGCAGTCTCTGCCTGAAACACCTTGTTTGGGCTGCTCTCCCCCCCCCCCCCCCCCCCCCCCCTCTCCGTGTGCCCAATTTCTTCTGATTGGCAAGCTCTGTTGAGGGTGGAGCTGGGATAGACTCAGCAGAGTGCAGTTTCATGGGTCCCTAGGGTGAAACGTGAGATGTATTTGCCATCTGAGCTAAGGAATTTTGCAATCAAACACTGTACATGTGTATAGATCTAATAAAATGAACTTGTTCTAATAAACGCAGCAACGAAAGTGGAGGACGCAGTGCGAAAGTCTGGCAGCTCAAGCTCAAATTTGCCATCTACCTACGGCATGGTGAGTACACCGGTATTTCCACTCAATAGCTAGCACTGAAGGAAAACTCGAATGCACCCCATACAGACACATTAGTAGAACGGGTCAACATACCCAAGTGTAGACCGGAGACCGTAGAAATCCGGTGGGCAGCAGTTAAGAGGGGAACATGGACAGTGAGGAGCAGCAAAAAGTGGACCAACAACTTATGGACTGCTTAGGTGTGCATTCTAAGGACAAGCTGGTTCGTGTGCATGACTGTGGTGTATTGTTCGTGTAGAGTAACGAACAGCTTCTGCGCTGGTATATGATGGAGGGGCGAAAGCTCCAAGCTATACAGCCTTTGCGGAAATTGCCCGTGGTAATGGTTTACTTATTGCTTCGGAATGACCAGCGTTTGCTCGCGGAAAATGGGCGCTTGAAGCTGCTTTCACACCGGACGCGAAACAAATTTTTTGCACGAGAGATTACATTCACAGTCAATGCATTGTCTTTACATTGACTTTGAATGTAATCTGTCAAGCGAAAAATTTGTTTCGCGTCCAGAGTGAAAGCGGCTTAAGGCACCTATAATGCGTGTATTCGCGTCTTTGCATTGACTTTGATTGTAATCTGCTGCACGAAAAAGTTGTTTCCCATCCAGTGTGAAAGCAGCTTTATGGATAGTCCATGGCAGCTTGATAGCGCTCTAGTTATATTATGAACATAATACAGGTGTACGTACTTGTCGCCGAAATTACCTTCATTCGCTGAAGAGTTATGAAATGCCATCACCGAGTGATGGTGCATAGACCTAATTATAATCTAATTATTTTTCGGTACTGAATGTAGCCTATTATTTTGTTGCTTTTAGATTGCATGGGGGAGATAAGCCATGTCTTCAACTGCCGCTTGATTATTATTGAACTGGAAAACGTGTGAAGAATGAAGGAATTTACCAGGACTAATTATTATCCCTCGCTGCGTGATTAGCACGAAGCAGGGGTATAGCATTGGGCTCCATCCGTACGGACACATAAAATTGAGGCGGCGGGGGATATTGCCATGTTAGTGGCAAACACTTGTCTTCAATAAAAGGAGGGATGTTAGCCCCGGAATTTTCAGGTCTCACGACGCGCCGGTTTGTTGGCCAGCAGTGTTGACTGTTCGCAGCAGAAATGTCTCGCCTCGGCAACTTGGCTGCTTTCATAATGTGAGCGTGCAAAATTTCTCCGCAGTTTCATGCAACAGTTCGCGTGCCTTCGCGTGCACGGTAGCTTTCTAGGGGAGGGTCTGAGGAGTGCAGTGGAGAGGGAGGGGGAGGGATCTGAAAGTTGCTTTTTTAAAATTTTTGTGCTAAGTCCTCTCTCTCCTCAAAGTTACAGACTGCAGCTTTAAGTGACCTGACTCTATGCACTTGCTGTATCTTGTTTTGGATAAAAGCATCTGCCAAATAAATTCAATGTAATGTAACTTGCACTGCATGAACAATACATGGAATCTACCATAAGTTAGATTTATTCATTGAAAATAACAAGATCCTAAGAGATGGCAAACAAGTAATCAGTTAAGGAAGATCCAGCCTTACAAAGGTTTTGGAAAATTACCTGAGATTCTCTGCCTGCAGTTATTCGCTCACTTTCCCTAAGTTGACGTGTTCAGCTCTGCTGCTCAAATGACGGACTTGTGCCTGAATGGAATTACAGGGAGGAAGATGGAGAAAGGAGACAGAGAAAGAAAAGCATATTGAGAGGAAGATGGAGAGACGGGGATAGACCAAGAGAGATAAAGAGACAGACAAGGATGGAAAGACATAGAAAGAGAGAGATAGAGACAGAGAAAAATAATACATATATACTAAGAATACAAAGCATTCAAAATACACCTAATAAGTGACTTTTCATTGGTCATTCTTGTATTCTTGAAGTCAACAAAAAATGTTTCAATGCGTCATTGTTAAAAAAAAAAAAAAAAACAGAACACTTGAGTTCTCTCATGCGGACCCTTTCTGCAGTACATGTTTATTAAACGCCGTGTTGAGGTCCTGCCCCCTCCCTCCTGAAAACCCCAGTGTTGATCGGTCAGCTTGATCACTCACTTGTGATTGGTCCACCGTTCGCGCATGTCGGAAATGTCATGCCCCTTACCATAAATGGAGTTCTGCTCAAGAGTGTAAATGAGCTTTAGAAACAGTTTAAATGATCATGAAACACTCGCATTTCTTCCAATCCCTGAGTGAAAAAAGCGTGAGAAGTCCGGAGTTATAACGCAGGTGAAACTGATAAACCTCCATGCAAAAGGACTTCAATTCCGCTCAAGAATCTCTAACACATGCGTTGATTGAATAATTGCTGACTACAGCAGGGGAATGTAAATATACCCGAAAACTCAAGCAGAATGCGTGACAGTTGACAGGTATGCGGTATTAATGAAAACTGGCCACAGCTGATAATGATGAGAGTTTTCAGAGCTTTCTGGTAATTTAAATGAATGATGGAAAACAGGCCATGTCATGACCAATCATTATTTTCAAGGGATGGGTTTGAGCCTCCCCTATTGCCAGTTCATCAGTGGCCACTGAAAAGCACATATCAGTTGTAGGACACCCTCTGTTACCTAGAACCATAAAAACATCAAGAGTAATGAAAAACTGTGCATGATACAAAAAAAGGCAATGAACAAAATGCAGGAAGTCAGGGTGAAACACAAGGCTGGAAATACAGTACAGTCGCCGTTAAAACCAAAGAGATGGCGCTAGTTCACACCCGGCTATCTCAAACATTTCACTCTTCTTACCCATTTCTAACCACGATCTAACCAATGAGCCTTATCACAGGTCAATTTACAGGAATAACCACATGTGGCTCCGCGGAACTGAATGTAGTACCGCGTGTAAATTATAGAATACACTGTAAAAAATATTAGGGTGGTTCAACTTGAAAACTTA
The DNA here is from genome assembly GCA_029721435.1 of Gymnothorax reevesii. Lineage (NCBI taxonomy): Eukaryota > Metazoa > Chordata > Actinopteri > Anguilliformes > Muraenidae > Gymnothorax > Gymnothorax reevesii. The sequence goes on from CM056589.1 coordinate 28,726,142, forward strand.
AGTTCAATTGCTGCCTTAAAAAGGTAAGTAAACTCAACTTCAAGAAAAGCTTTTTTTCAACTTTTCATTTCACTGAAGTGGCTTACAACCTTGAGTTGGAGTACCAGGAACTCATGAAATTAAGCTGAAATTTCATAACTCATGATGTTAAGTGGAAGTAAATGATAGAAAAAAGTTATGATGACTTATTGAGCTTATCACTTTTTACAGTGAGAGGGCATTTTGACTGTTAGAATTACGTTTGTGTCTGCCATTATGTATTTTAACATCTTGTTATTTTCTCTTGCAGTTGTAGCAGGATGAGGTGTTTCATCCCTGCTCTGACTGTGATCGTGCTGCCTAGTGTTCTCATTAGCCAATCAGCTCTTGAGGCCACTCTATATAGGAAAGCACTGTGCATCTTGTCGCCTTCTTGCTCTTTGGCTCCGAGGTTCCGCCCACTCCCTGGTTAGCTCACTTCCTGTCTCCACCGTAGCATCGGTGCAGGTAAGGTAGCAGTAGCTGCCTCAGTTTGTGTGCTACTTTGCGGATTTGATAAGTTTATGAATCGCTCGGGTTGTTTGCAGTTCGGCGTTGTCTGCTTCAGCAGTTTACGGAGAATCCCCGTCCTGATGCGCTTTGTTGGCCGTTGGTTTGCCACGGTATCTAGTGTTTCATTAATATTGGTTCTCTCCCTGCCACAGTCTGGCGTAATCGGCAGGATTTACATTTTGAGAGCAGAGACGTGTGCTCCTTTTTATTTTTTTCTTCTCATTTTTTCCTTAATGTTTTATGGTGGCCCTTGCTTAAAATAACTGTTCCGGTGTTTTGCGTGTTGTGTCGAGGCAAAGCAGCAGTCGGTTTCTTGTGGACTCTCTCGGTCCTGGTGAAGGCCCAAATTGGTTGTTTATTTTTCCTGTTTATTTTTTCATTTTACTGCCCTACTTTGCTGCTTTTTTTTTCACCTTTTACTGGTCAGGGTGTAGCTATGGAGGGGGAGCCTCAGGAGTTGAGGGACTTAGTAGTTCAGTTGAGAGCGGATAATGAGAAGCTGCGCCAGGAACAGGCTGCGGCAGTGTCTGGTCCTGCTGCTATGCCCTCTACTTCTGCGGGGCCCCCTACTGCTCCTTCCACTGTTTGTGCCCCTTTAACCGACAGCCTTGTGTTCCTGTCCAGAGACAGGAAGTGTCCCATGTTTAGGGGACGAACAGGTATAGGGTTAGTGGAATGGATTGACGAGGTACAGGCTTGTGTTAGAGCGCGTCATTTATCTACACTGGATCAGGCATTTTTCTTATTTGATCACCATGAGGGAGAGGCACGTGAGGAGATCAAATTTCGATCCAGTGCGGAACGGGGAGATCCAGCCAAAATAAGATGTTGCAAATAAAAATAAATAAATAAATAAAATAAAATGTTGCAAGAGCTTTATGGTTGCTCTGATTCTTATGTAGCCTTGCAGGAGGCTTTCTTTTCTCGTCAACAGCAAGAGGGGGAGACCCTGCAAGAGTTCTCCCTCGCTTAAATGAGTCTCATGGCGTTTGTAAAACAGCGTGCACCAAGTGAAATGCCCAACGCAGAGGTCTTGCTGCGCGATCAGTTTGTCGAGCATGTTATTGACGGCGCTCTCCGTCGCGAATTGAAACAGTCGGTGCGTAGGCAGCCTACTGCTACATTGCTGGAGGTCCAGGGTGAGGCAATCAGGTGGGAGCGGGAGGGTTTGCCAGGAGGCGTTAGGGGCCGAAGTCACTCCGTCCCTTCTGTCCTCGGGTCTCAGTGTGGGGTCAAGAGTGAATCCGAGGTGGTAGTCAGTCCATCCCATGTGTCTGAATTGAGCGAGATGAGGGAGATGCTCAAACTCCAGCAAGAGCAGCTCAACCAACTCAAAGCATCTCTCGTTTGCAGAGCTCTTACCAGCGCAGTCACTCTTCTCATCGGGGCCTCATCATCTGCAGGCGCTGTCATCAACTTGGTCATTTTGCCAGAGAGTGTGATGGGTTCGTGCTGCCCCTCGCCCTTAGCAGTCCTTACCTGCACAGCCCCTTGGCATACAGTACCATCCCTCTCAGCCTTCGGAAAACTAGCGCCCGCCGAACTGCAGAGTCACAGTTCGGGGGGTGCTGTTATTGGCTCGGAAGTTGTAGGTGGTCCGGAAGAGGTATCCAAACTCCTGTCCTCTTGTCCCCATTTATGTGTTACCATGGGTGGAATTACTGTTCCTTGTTTGGTGGACACTGGATCCATGGTGTCTACCATAACTGAGAGCTTCTTCCATCAGTACCTTGAGCCTTGGGGTCAGGAGAGGCTTCGGTCTTGCCACTGGCTGCAGCTTTATGCAGCCAATGGGTTGTCCATTCCTTATATAGGCTATATGGAGCTTGATATTGAGCTTTGTGGTAAGCTGATACCCCGGTGTGGGGTGTTAGTGGTCAAGGATCCACCTGGTGGTGTGTCTCAGGTCCCTGGTGTGTTGGGGATGAATGTCCTCCGTAGATGTTATCGAGAACTGTTTGGGCAACACGGTTTGGCCCTGTTTGACTTGCCCTCTGTATCAGAGGCTTCAGAGCCTGTTGTGCAGGCACTGCAAAAGTGCCATCAGGCGAGTATGCAGGTCTCTCGGCCTGCTTCTGGTAAGGTCACTGTGCGTGGCAGGAAGGCTTGGCGTATTCCTGGTGGTGTATTGAAGGTTATCGCAGCCACATGTTCGAGCACTACGCAAGCACCACAACATTGTTTGAGCCCTTGGACTCTGGTCTTCCTGCTGGACTGCTTGCCTCTCCTGCCTTGGTTCGGGTAGAAAGGGGCACCGCCTACATTCCTATTGTGAATGTTGGTTCTACCGATGTGCTTCTCTATCCCCGTACGGTTGTGGGCAGCTTGGACGAGGTAAGGGTGGTGAGCCTGCCTGCTGGTGTAATTGAAGTGCCATCTGCGGTGGCTATAGTGGCTTCTCAGTCTGTTTCGGCTCCTATTTCAGCACAGATAGCAGCCATGGATTTGTCCGCCCTGTCTGCTAATGAGCAGGATCAAGTGAGATCTCTTTCAAACCAGTATACATCTGTTTTTGCTACCCATGAGGGGGACCTTGGCTGCACTAATTTGATTGCACATGACATTCCTCTTTTGGACGATGTTCCCGTTCGGCAGCGATACAGGCGCATCCCTCTGTCTGATTATGATGTGGTCAAAGAGCACATTAACAAACTGCTGGAGGCGCAGGTAATTCGAGAGAGCAGCAGCCCTTATGCTTCCCCCATTGTGCTCGCCAAAAAGAAGGACGGCAGTCTTCGCATGTGCGTTGACTACAGGCCGCTGAATAATAAGACAAGGAAGGATGCGTTCCCTCTTCCTCGCATCGAAGAGTCCCTGGATGCCCTGACCGGTGCTCGCTGGTTCTCCACCATGGACCTTGCCAGCGGGTACAATCAGGTCCCGGTTGCGGAAGCTGACCGGCCTAAAACTGCATTCTGCACGCCCTTTGACCTATTTGAGTGGAATCGCATGACCTTTGGACTCTGCAATGCCCCTAGCACCTTTCAACGTTTGATGCAAAGGATTTTTGGCGCTCAACAATCCCAATCCTTGCTTCTATATCTTGATGACATCGGTGTCTTCTCCTCCACAGTTGAGCAGCATCTGGGGAGATTGGAAGTGGTGCTAGGGCGGCTGCAACAACAGGGTTTAAAGGCTGAGCTTTCCAAGTGTGCATTTTTCCGGCAAGAGGTGCAGTACTTGGGGCATTTGATTTCCGACAAAGGTGTCTCCACTGACCCCAGCAAGCTGGAGGTGGTGGCTAACTGGCAGCCGCTAAATACCATCTCTGAACTGCGGTCGTTCCTTGGCTTTGCCAGTTACTACTGCCGGTTTGTGGAGGGCTTTGCCAAGTTGGCTGCCCCTTTACACAGGCTGGTGGCCAAGCTGGGAGGCACAAAGTCGAGAAAGAGGTCAGAGTGTGCTGTAGCTGAGAACTGGTCAGAGGAATGTCACTGCAGCTTTAGGGCTCTTAAGATCAAGCTCACCACTGCTCCTGTGCTTGCTTATGCCGACTTTTCCCTCCCTTTCATCTTGGAGGTTGACGCCAGTTATGGAGGTTTGGGAGCTGTGCTGTCACAGGAGCAGGGTGGTAAGGTGAGGCCGATTGCTTATGCAAGCAGAGGTCTACGGCCCACTGAGCGCAACTTGATCAACTATAGCTCCATGAAGTTGGAGTTTTTAGCACTCAAGTGGGCCATGACTGAGAAGTTTAGGGAGTATCTGCTTGGACATAAGTGTATTGTCTATACGGACAACAATCCGCTCAGCCACTTGTCATCTGCCAGACTCGGCGCCACAGAACAACGCTGGGCAGCCCAGCTTGCGGCATTTGATTTTGAAATCAAATACAGATCCGGAAGGGTTAATAAAAATGCTAATGCTTTGTCTCGTCAGCGTCCTCCCAGTGCACGGGACATGGAAGTTATGTTCCCTAGTTCCCTTCACTTCCTGAACCCCTCCAGCAAGTTCTGCAGGTTCAAAAGTCACAAGCAACGCAGGCTGCCATCGTAGCTCTTGCTCATCATACACCTTCTGAGATCCGCTCACTTCAGCAGGCTGATCCTGTCCTCAGGGAAATCTTGAGGTTCTGGAATCAAAAGCAGCGTCCAAACTATGAGGAGCGCAAACTGTTCTCTCAGCCTGCTTTGGTCTTACTCCGCCAATGGGATCGCCTGGTTGAGAGGGAAGGCACCTTGTACTGTCGGATCTTCCGCCCAGATGGCGCTGAGGCGGTTTGTCAGTTGCTGTTGCCTACAATTTTAAAAGAAAGGGTTCTGATGGAGGTCCATCAGAGGCATGGTCACCAGGGCGTCGAGAGGACCTTGGAGCTGCTGCGGCAGAGATGTTATTGGCCAGGTATGTCCTCTGATGTGGCACACTGGTGTCAGTCTTGTGAGAGGTGCCAGGTGGCCAAGAACACCCAGCCTGCTGCTCATAGCTTCATGAGACATCTGCTGGCTTCCCGGCCAAATGAAATTGTGGCCATGGATTTTACTGTGTTGGAACCCACACGTGCTGGGCTTGAAAATGTTCTCGTCATGACTGATGTTTTCAGCAAGTATACACTCGCGGTTCCCACTCGTGACCAACGAGCCTCAACTGTGGCCCAGGTTTTAGTTACCGAGTGGTTCTGTAAATTTGGAGTGCCTGCCCGTATCCATTCGGACCAGGGCCGCAACTTTGAAAGCAGTCTGATTCAACAGCTTTGTGGCCTGTATGGTATTGAAAAATCTAGAACCACCCCGTACCATCCAGCTGGTAATGGGCAGTGTGAGCGGTTCAACAGAACCTTGCATAACCTGCTGTGAACCCTGCCCATTTCTTGGAAACGAGACTGGAGCTCCTGTCTCCCTCAGCTCTTGTACTCATACAACACCACTCCCCACCAGGCAACTGGTGAGTCTCCATTCTTTCTAATGTTTGGGCAGGAACCCAGACTCCCCGTTGATTTCCTGTTGGGTCAAGTGCAAGAGCCGGTTAGGGGCTGTGTCCATGAGTGGATTCAGGAGCATCAGGCCCGTTTGCAGATTGCTTTTGAAGGTGCCCATGAAAGGCTGAGAGTTGCAGCTGAGCGTCGGAAGAACTACCACGACCAGCATGTCTGTTATGCTGCCCTGGAGGAGGGTCAGTTGATGTTCTTGCGGGACTTTAGTCACAAGGGGCGTCACCGGATCCAGGATCTGTGGAGCTCAGTAGTATACAGAGTCCTGAAAGTCCCGGAGGAGGGAGGCTCTGACTACACTATTGCTCCGGAGGATGACTACACTAAGGTCAAGCATGTTCACCGTACACTGTTAAAGGCTGTGGTTGGAGCTAGTGCTCCAGAATGCACTATCGCCCTTCTTTCACCCCCTCTTGAGGAGCTACAGTCGGAGGATGAACTATCCCGTGATGGTGATCTGTTTGTGTTAAGGCCTGAGATTTCTCTGGCGACTCCTACCCAAGCAGCTGCAGTGACCCAGCCCACTTCTCAGCTGCTGCCCCCACCGGTAGGTCCAGTTCTAACTGTACCAGGCCCATTGGTGGCTCCTGCTGCTGCTAAGGCAGATTTACCACTGGCAGACTTGGCTCCTCCACCAGTGGTTTACCCGGTCACCAGTGACGTAGTAGTTCGTCGGACACCGCGGTCAACGGCGGGCCAACATTCTAATGTCCACCATCTCCCCCGACTCGCTGGAGATTCGGTGTATAGGGCTGCAAATTCTTCTGGCTCTGTGTCAAGTGCAATTTCAGTGCTTTTTAGACCATGGAATTAGCATTGATTGTTACATCGTCGGGGCGACGATGCATTTAGGGGGGGTAGATTGTAGCAGGATGAGGTGTTTCATCCCTGCTCTGATTGAGATCGTGCTGCCTAGTGTTCTCATTAGCCAATCAGCTCTTGAGGCCACTCAATATAGGAAAGCACTGTGCATCTTGTCGCCTTCTTGCTCTTTGGCTCCGAGGTTCCGCCCACTCCCTGGTTAGCTCACTTCCTGTCTCCACCGTAGCATCGGTGCAGATAAGGTAGCAGTAGCTGCCTCAGTTTTTGTGCTATTTTGCGGATTTGATAAGTTTATGAATCGCTCGGGTTGTTTACAGTTCGGCATTGTCTGCTTCAGCAGTTTACGGAGAATCCCCGTCCTGATGCGCTCTGTTAGCCGTTGGTTTGCCACGGTATCTAAGCAAGCAGGAAGTTCGCCTCTCCTCTCCTCCATAGGTGCATGATTTTGTGCGCTGATTGGTATGTAAAACTTACAACCGCTTGTTAGTTTATCATTAATGTTTAAAGTGTTTCATTAATATTGGTTCTCTCCCTGCCACAGTCGGGAGTCTGGAGGTTCAAGTCCCCGCCCGGGCCCTCCTTCGGCCTGCTACACAGTGAAAGTGGAAGTGAGAGCTTATGCGACCTCTGGAAAGCGTGTGGCCTAGCATGAACAGGAAAAAAAATATTATGATAAATTAGACAGCGTAATATAAGAAATTGTATTCTTGAAGGAATTTGTTTTCGTATTTTAAATATGTCTTTTTATTGCAGAAACTGTGATTCTGAGAGTTTGTTTGTAGACCTTCAGCGAAGTGTGCCGCAATTGATTTATTGGTTTTGAAATGCCAACCACAATATAAATAAACAAATTGGCAATATACAACTTAATAGCCTGTGATCTTATGCTCACGTTATTCTCCGAAATTATGCGTTTTCAGATCCTGCAGAGGTGTGAGGTTGTCTCTCGCCGAGGAGTCAATCTCCGTCCTAAACAGTGGGGAAATGCGTCGTATCGTGACAGGTTCCATAGTTGTGAATGTGATTTCAGTTTATGATTGGGCATTTTATACAAGATTTCAGCTACGCGCTGAGCAGGTCATTAATTCTTTAATAGGCTACAATGAGCTTAAAGGAAATATTGGGCCGACAATGAGTGATAAATAGAGATGTATTGAGTCAGTGCCAGGTGTATCCGCTTTTAATTCCGTGAATTCAGTTTATGAAAGAGCCATTCAGTTTTAAGTGACATTTAAGTTATTGTCCTTTAGAGATAAGATATTGAGCACTTCTTTTCTTAAATTGCATTTTCCTTATTATAAGCTTACTAAAACAACCCGTGTAAGGTTCCGCAAATAGTTTATTTTGCTCGTTTTTTTTTTTTTTTTTTGCGCATTCAAGAGTCGTTATGGTCGAACTGAATTCATATTGTATACAATTCTTTTCTAGTTGCAAGCTTTGCGAACATTATGTTCGAACATCTGAATGGTTATCTGAATGGTTATGACAAGTCATTAAAACAAATACAGACGATGCAAAACGTTTTGAAAAATTGGTTAAAAATCGCCAATAAGTATTAGAAAAGAAACAGTAACATCGCATATGGAGAGACCATGTCTTAAGTTGCCAAGCGCGATAATTGGAAAACGCGTCCGTAAAGGAAAATAATTGCGAACTACCCAGGACTAATTGTCAAAAAGGGACGTGTCTGCGCCCCCAATTCCCGGGTCTAGATCCGCTACTGTTTAATGTACTTGGCATGTACTAGGCCTACTTCTGTAACCTTGTGATAAGATTACTTAACAGTAGCTTTAGACTTCTTAATAATCAGAAGTCGGACCATAAAGTCATATATAAAAATAATCTTTTATTACAGTTCTAGCAAAATATAAAAATAGTTGTTCTATATGACACAAAACCAGACATAAAAAGGAGACAGACTAGATTTTCAACAACGTTCAATTTACAAACACTATTGTACAATCTCCAAAGTGCGAGTGCTTTGAGGGTCACAGGGGAACTAGATTCAACGCAAATGAGCTACAGTGGACTGGAGCAGGTTCCTTGCTCCACCTCAGCGATCGCTGTCAGCACAAAAAGAATTACAGAAATGAATATACAATAAATCAAACAATTCATTATGATAACCGAGATACAACAATAAAATACATTTCCATAAATATATCGCAGCACCAGCGCACACTCACCTCCCTACGGTGCACCGATTGTAGGCACTTCAAACGGCAACACGGGACCTGAGTCCAGTAACTCGCATCATACTGTGCAATTCAAAAGATTCACATCCCATTCACCTCACGTTATGATGTCACAACGCCACACCGAGATAGGCTAAAGGAAAACAAAAATTCAATAATGATATAAATACCTGCACAACATTGGCTCATGCCTACCGGTTATTACTATGAGATAGTGATAGTCCGTTTGAAGCTGATGCCTCGTTGCATGTGTCTAATAAAACAACAGTGCTTTAGAAGCACTGTGCCGAGGCTTGATTTGGTTAGCCGGAGTCATATGATCAATGACGTCCGAAGCTTTGATCGCGATGTCACTGCTTTGGGAGTAATTCGAAAGGTTTATACGGCAGTAAAGCATTGGCGGGATTTGTGAAGTGTTTTGGTGGTGATTTCGTGCGATAGACAGCGAGCCAGTGAACGGCATATTGAGAGACATGTAGCCAGAGAGGAAGAGAGGACGCTCTTCCGTGTGGGAATACTCTATCGACTTGCACTACAATTCCTGTGCACTGCTGCCTCCTCTGTTCCATTGAAAGGATTTTTTCCAAGGTAGGAGAAATTATCTCCAAAAACAGAAACAGACTCGGCCCTCGCACCGCGGAACAAATCCTCTTCCTAAACAAAATCCAAATAATATAACCTTCTATGCGTTATATGTTTTTATTCGTTTATACACATTTTCACTTCCCAGTTCATAAGCACATCTACCCCTAGGTCAAAATACATTAGAAATAGGCAATGCACAGAAGTTACAATATGATACATATACGTACCTGTTCACTGGATAATTACATAAGCATGTGGAGAATGAGACCTCACAGCACAAACATACTCCAAAGCTATTAAAAAAGATTGTGTTGTACTTTTTTAAAATCTATGATGTTTACAAACATCAGGAAGTCACAAGCAAAGACAGACCACACCATGGCACATGTTTAAACAAGGAAAGTTCTTTCATAAAATGTTATTAATCAAATAAACATATTTTTTTCAGCCCCCTAAAAAACATGTTCAAAGCACAACTATAATCCAATATCAGGCGGAGTTGTCACATGATATAAAAACGATGCTGTCAACTCAACTGGTGTAGAGTGGGTAGCCATAATGAAGCAGTTAATTTCAATTTCTAGATTCAAGCTGCTCTTTATACTTTTGGCCACCAGATGCCACCAAAGAGGAGTGTGAAAAGCTTCGAGTAATGAACCCTTTTTCGATACAAGCCTCATTGTTCAAGAAAGCTTCATTTGGGCATCACTACTATGAGACTGCTTGTCCGACAGCAGTGCCCCAGCCATAGAAAAAGAGACGCTGGCGTCTTAGGTTCTGGAATATACTTGCTGCGTGACCGAACGGACGCGTACCCAGTGTGCTTTGTGAGTGCACACACTTGCTGCAGCACAACGCGTGGTCCAAAACGCATAGTATTGGAGGTCTCCACTAGAGGCAGACAGCAGCAGATCGGACCCTGAAATCGCGAACCAGATATCGCATACACTGTCACAATCATAAAACATCCTTGGTCACAATGGATTCGTTCGCACAAGCGCCCCTAGTGGTCATGTCAATACTGCATCTCACACACGCGGCACGTTACCTCGCGTCAAGATGAGCGACCTCTACGCTCACGAACGTAGAATATGCGTGGCAGCCATGATGCGTAAGCGCACGCATCGCGAGCAGCAAGTATATTGCAGGCTGCATTCCAATCCGAAATAAGATACTCCCTTCACTTCTTCCCTCCATTCGAGTGAGCCCTCCGAATGACGTAGCAGGCGAGTAAGCCCTTTCCGAGCGTGGGAGGGCAATAGAGGGGACTTAGGGTGAGAGTTGTGGGAAATCGGATTGGAACGATTCTCGCCACGTTTCTTCTGCACTTCAACCTTTGTCAACAAATGGGAAGTTTGTGTTGCCTTGGAGACGAGTGAGTTAGTTGCCGATACATTTTACATTCCACAGTTCAGGCGGAAGCGTACCGCATCATTATGGCAAGAAGAGGACAGCGAGCTCGTTTGATTGCTGCGGCACTTGTGACTGTTTATTGGAAAATAAAGCTGCTTTCACCCTGGACGTGAAACAAATTTTTTGCACGACAGATTGCATTCAAAGTCAATGCAAAGACGCGAATATTCGCGTATTTAATATTCGTGTCTGAGCCTTGTGGCTCAGTTAGGATTAAACAAACACCTGGCTAACGGGCTATCGCCCAGCTACCGCGAGCGCAGTAGGCGGCGGGAGGTCTTCTTTTGTCTTCGTGCGCGTCAGGACGCCGGTCCTACTGCACAGCTCACGACGAGATTTCTCGGTCCTACCGACAGCCTAGCGCCCCCTTACTGCCGGATTAACGACCTTTTCTTTGGTTTTAAAGCCGACTGTACTGTACTGGTTAAGGTGAGGATCACAAAGGACTCCAAAACTAGGAATGTAATTCATATGCATTGAATCATGCTGAACAAAGCTAAAAAAAAAAGTACTAAAACCACATTTTAAAGTTGCAGACAGAGCTTAAAGCAGTGCAACAGATACTTACGGCAAAAAAGAACAGCAAAGAAAACTGCAAAGATGATTGCAATGAATGCAATAACACCGAAAACAATGGCAGAAATTGTCCATGAGTTGGTACCTGAAAAGAGAAAGACTTTAAAACCTTGACTGAAGGTCAGCTGAGCAGTGATTATACTGTTCTGAAGTGTTACTCAATCAGGGGAAATATCTGTATTAAGATGATGTTTAAACAAAATTTAAAGACTTTCTTGGATAATGAGTGCTATGAACATAAAAAGAAGAGGAATTCTTGAATCCCAGTGTTTAGCAGTGCATAAGAAAGATCCCATTGTGTAGTAGAGTGCAGTTAAGACTGTAGGGTGTATCAGTGTGTAGTTTAGGCACCACTGTGTACCTATGTGTAGTACAGACACAATTTTGTACCTGAGTATAGTGGAGATCCCAGATTTTATTTGTATGCACTATGCAGTACAGACTTCAGTGCATAGCCGTGAGTGGTACAGTATGTAGCTGGGAGCGGTACAGACCCTCATATGTAGTTGGGAGTGGTACAGACTCCCATATGTATGTAGCTGGGAGTGGTACAGACTCCCATATGTATGTAGCTGGGAGTGGAGATAAGTATTTGCATGTTTTACCTGTGTGACTGCTCTCTGCTCCAGAGGTATCAGGTCACATGATAAAAAGAAGGCAAGATATCTAGTTAGTACCGCTGAGTGGATTATAGTCAATGATGGTAGTCTTGCATACACGGTCCCCAAAATATGGCACTCTTAAGTAATTATAGGAAATATTTCTGTTTGAAAATAATCCGATAGACACACTGACAAATACTTGAGCATATATTTGCAAGAGATCTGGAGAGAGTCACAGAGACACGATCATGTAATGACGAAACATTAATCCAAGTTAAAGGAAAAATACAGGCTAAATAATTTTAACATTTTTATAAAACCTTCGACATCGATGGACAATTCATTCAAGGGTTTGTTTTCAGATATGTGTAATATCTGAAATATCTGTGCTTGATCGTTATTTTCAATATGTTACTCGCTATCCTGTTGGGCCTCTGTCTGATCCGCTTAAACGTGCAATTTTCCTGTATTCCCCAGAATGACTTTCACCTTCCCCGTTCATCCGCAAAGCCAGAGTGTTACATTCTGGATGTATGAGGCTGATCGCATGGCAATAATGTAATCACATGGCGTTTCTACTTGCTAAATTACGGATTTCCCTCAGAGAAAATATTCCAAAAACGTGATCCTCTATAATTCTGAGACAGAACCCTCAAGTTGTTGTTCCTGAGGGGATGAAACCAATATTCAATACTTTGGTTGATTGATGCCACAGCGAGTTGAAGACTCCTATAAATCTTCAGAGTGTCTGCTGCAGTGACTTCACTTTATGACGTTGTCTCATCTACAGAAATTGACTTCAGGCTAAGGAAAACCTTAAGGTAGTACAGTAGTACAAGCTATTGTATTTAATATTCATACAAGCTGTTTTCTCCTTAACTGTGATCGGTATTTACATTAACACTGATGCCAATACACTGCCCTCAATAATTATTGGCACCCCCTGGTTAAGATGTGTTCTTTAGCTTCGAACAAAATCGGCTTTTTTCTAAATAATATAGGACCACAATGAAAAAAGAGGAAAATCCAACCTTTAATTCAAGTCCATTTATTCAGTGGGAAAAAAAAATCCCACATTAAGAAATAATTATTTTACATCAAATCATGTGTACCACAATTATTAGCACTCCTGATGTTAATACTTTGTACAACCCCTTTTTGCCAACAAAACAGCATCTAATCTTCTCCTATAATGTTTCACAAGATGGGAGAATACAGAAAGTGGGATCTTCGACCATTCCTCTTTGCACAATCTCTCTAAATCATCCAGCGACCTGGGTCCTCTCCTCTGCACTCTCCTCTTCAGCTCACTCCACAGGCTTTCAATGGGGTTGAGGTCTGGGGACTGAGAAGGCCATAGGAGGAGCTTGATTCTGTGTCTGGTTAACCATTTCTGTGTAAATTTGGCCACATGTTTAGGGTCTTTATCTTGCTGAAAGACCCAGTGACGATCCATCTTCAGCTTTCGGGCTGAGGCCACCAGATTTTGATTTAAAATGTCCTGATATTTCAAAGCGTTCATGAAGCCATGCACCCAAACAAGGTTCCCAGGGCCTCTGGAAGAGAAACAGGCCCACAGCATCACCGATCCTCCCCCATACTTCACAGTGGGCATGAGGTACTTTTCTGCATACTCATTTTTTGTGTTCTGCCAGACCCACTTAGAGTTTTTGTTGCCAAAAAGCTCCATCTTGGTCTCATGGTCTCATCTGACCAAAGCACACAGTCCCAGCTGAAGTCCCAGTACCGCTTAGCGAACTCCAGACGTTTGCATTTAAGATTGTGAGTGAGAAAAGGTTTTTGCCGTGCATGCCTCCCAAACAGCTTGTTGGCACGTAGATAACGCCTGATGGTTGTTTTGGACACTGTGTGACCCCAAGATGCCACCATTTGTTGCAATTCTTTAACAGTGAGCTTTGGAGAACTTTTTATTTCTCTTACCATCCTGCTCACTGTGCGTAGTGGCAAAATAACCTTGAGTCCTCGTCCAGGCTGGTTTACCACTGTTCCAGTTGTTTTAAACTACTTACTGATTCCTCTGATAGTAGATATGGGCAGGTGCAGGCGAGTGGCCATTTTCTTGTAGCCATTGCCTGACTTGTGAAGGTCGACACACATCTGCCTTACTTGAATGGTGTGTTCCTTTGTCTGTGAATGGTGTGTTCCTTTGTCTTTCCCATGTTGGAGAGTGGATGAGAGAAATCGCCTCTGTGTCATGCATATTTATACCCCAGGGAAACAGGAAGTGATGAATTACTTATTAAAATGTTCCTAGATACTCTGATCCACTTTGAAAACTACTGTAGAAATGACAGAAATACTTCAATTACATTTATTTCCAAGGAATTGTTAGGGGTGCTAATAATTGTGGAACAGGTGATTTTATGAAAAATAATTATTTCTTAGTCAGGGATTTTTTTTACCCTTAAGATTCACTTGAGTTGAAGGCTACATTTTTGTACAATTTTCAGTGTGAGAGTAAGCTATTGCAATAAAAATTGAATTTATTTTAAGGCTTTTAACACATCTTAACCAGGGTTGCCAATAATTATGGAGGGCGCTGTATAAGCTGTCATCACCTGCACGGACACACCTTCAGCCAATGGAGCCATACCTGCTGTACTGACACACCCAAAGCTTTATACAGTTAGCTTTTACAAGCAGTATTAAAGCTTCGATGGCCTGTTGAGTTGTACCTGCAATACTGACACTCCCCAGCCAATGGTGCTATACCTGGAGTTTTGACATATCCAATGGATTGCAGAAATATTAGTGCCCCTCACAGAAAATGCACTAACATACTATAAAATTACCGTCATTATAAGCTCAAAATGCCAACATATGAGATTTACTGTTCTTTATTTATATTTTAGTAGAAACAACTGACATTATTTATTCATTTAATTTAAAAAATTTCCTCCTAACCACGTTTTAACAATTTTTACCACCCCTGGGTTAGTAATAGGTGCAACCACCCCTAGCAAGGATAACAGCATGGAATCTTAAGGTGTACTAGCTAACAAGGTTGCAGTGCACATCCGAAGGGAAGTGGGGACATTCCTCTATGCAGATTCTTTCAAGATCAGTCACTTTCCTGAGTATTTGCACTTATCAATTTCCCTTTTTAGTTCAGCCTACTGGTTTTTCATCAGATTGAGGTCAAGTGACTGAAATGGTCATTACAGATTTTGATATGTATTTTGGGTACAAACTGAGACAACCAACCTATATAAAGCCGAGGGAGTATCAGCATTTTTTAAAAAAACATGCCTGCAGTATGGATAGAGAAACCTTTGCAGAAACATCATACAGTTATTTGTATAAACCTCTGAAAAGACATTTTCCAAATATATTATGTTCAGATGGAGAAAACGGAGATTCTGATGATTCTAATATTATGGGGGAGACGGCACAAGCACTCACTTTCGAATAGAGTCAAACAAGCAAAGAATGGTTAGTATCAATGCGGGAAGTGTGTACGGCAAAAAAAACTGACCCAGAATGTTTTTGTAGCTCAGAACACAAATTATTAGCGGATATTCTCCATGAGAAAAAAAAATTCCATGCATAACAAACAAGCCTAGACTGGAACTTACGAAGCCCATAAGCCAACTTTACAAATGGCGTTCACAGATGCGATAATAACTCAGCGCGTTAGGAAGCCTGAACCAGAAGGGGAACTGTCAAATTGGTATGTTTACACGCGATACCCACCACCACTTGAGGTAATTTTTGCCCATATCTGCCAACATGTCGTCAAACTTAAATGATACGGTGATTAATTCCGTCAATAAATGAACTTAAAATATGCCTAAATTGTAGGTCATTTATTTTCAATAGGACAATCTGGATAATGTTCTATTGATCTAATGAGTACTTTTAAGTTGATGTACATTTTGGGTACAAGTGGGCCTACCTTTTAAATCAGGTATTCTTTACGACAGAGTATGGTCATATACCCACACTGAGAAACACTCCAGTGGCATTAGTTATTGTTTTGGCACAGTCCAAATCTACAGTGAAAACTGCAAGAACGCTTTGGCAAGGAGGACTTGTGTTCCAGCCTCTTTGTGTCATACTGCTTATCCACATATTTGGACGATGGCGTCTCGAATGATATATATGAAGTGTATGGACAGCAGTGACTATGGAAGCCCATAGGGAACAATATTAAAATGATAATGTCAACTTAAAAATAAAAATGCAATTCCGCAATAACATTTTAATTTTCTATTTATGTACAGGTATGTGTTAGTTGAGTGAATATTAAATTAAAAAAGCATTAATCAGATTATCACTTTCATTCTCACAAACTTGTATGGGCATTCAAAGACAATATGCAAATGATAATGGAGAAGCTGTTTGACATTTAATTTTCAGTCATGCTCTGCTTTTTCAGGGGACAACATTAAAACGTGATAAGTGGAACAGCACCCCCTAGGCTACTGCATTTACACATACATGTGAGCACACTCTTTTAGGGACAACATGAAAATGTACAAAAATGTTATTTTTTAACAAGTTAAAAAACATAATGAAAATGGTACTCATTCAGCATGTAAATTTCAAAGACTCTGGACAATATTACAGTGCAATAACCAGGACTGCGCCCCGAGTCCATTGCATTTACATTTATGTCAACATGCTCTGATGAGGTCAACATGTAAATGAAAATGAAATCTGTCAGTCCTCTCATCATGGAATGTTTTCAGTGAGGACATCATTTCCTCGTTCACCGATTTGGCGTGGTAAAATAAAGAATGGGGAACATATTCCTGGCTAGACCTTCAGACCTTCCTGATTTTGTCAGACAAATGTTTTAAATCCACAATTCCTTTCTGTGTCCAAGCCGTGTCTCCCCCAAAAAGCAAACATGGGAAACAGGAAAGCGAATTAACTACACTTGCTGTTAGCCAGTCCTTTCATCAAACCAACTGACACAAAACTTACGATTTTGTCGTTTATCAGCATGTGTAATTTGAATAACAGTTGAATGATGCGGCTCCAGTCTCTTAACCTCCATTTTTCCCCTCATAAGACATTGAAGAAAAGAAGACGATCCACCTCATTCATCTTAGCATTTGCATTCATCTTAGCATCATAACAGACAGTGGTGTTGGGCAAAATGAAATCAGCCCAAATGACAAGCAAATCACGGGGGCGCGAAACATTGCATTTCAATCATGTACTCACGCGTCAGCCCGCTGCTGACTGGTCAGAACCATCGACCTATGGGCTGAATAAAGTTAGCCCAAACGGACAGTTAATGGCGAGGGCGTGACATGGCACCCGTCAATCGTTTACACCCGGAAAATAAATAAGAGCAGATGTGAGCTTGGGTTGCATAAAATTAGCCCATTTGGAGATATCCAGTGTTTTTCTTTTAACTATTTGCTGCTGTTGTCACTTAAGGTTTCACTGAAATTAAACTTATAACTATCTTTTGTATGTTATTTAGACAATAACTCTCTCATTTTTATTACATAAAGTAGGGAGGGCTTAGCCCCACTAGCCCACTGATACCAGCCACCACTGGTAATATCCATCCATGTGGCAGAATAAAGTATTCTGTACATCGTGTGTAGTGTACTTTGCAGATCAATGGCAAAGTGGTGTATTATCGCAAACAATTGCAGCAGCAAATATCTTGTAAAATCAGACAATCTGATGAACATATTCACCACAAAAGGCTGTATAAATCTACATGTAACTCTAATTCTTCAGTAATTTAAGCCCATATGCAATATTTATGCGAAATATAATATGAAACAAGAATGAAAACAAAAAGCGTGGACATGGATCAGTCTGGTTGTAAACTCAACCATCTATCTTTATTTTGTTGCATGCACAAAGACATTCTGTCATCAGTCGATCATTGTGCCTAAAAATATTCACTAAATAAACAGATGAAAGCAGATTTTAAACCCACCTGTTAATTTCTCGATGACAAAATCTGGCGGCGAAGCAAACCCGGAAGTGTAAGACGCTACCCTATCATTCCGATGAAGAGTATTAGAGGAGTCTTTGAGAGCGGGACCATTCAACTTTTGGACGTTTCCCGATCGTTTCGCTAATGGGTTTTTAGAGCATTGCTGGAGATCGGGGACCATTCAATACATAAATAAAAACAAATATGTCTACCGCTCGCAAATTTAGCAATCGCAAAAGACAATTCAAGCCCAAATTTTGATCCTAGACACCCCCCCACCACCTAAAATTTTCTCCTCGGCTTTACACAAATCTCGTGGGTGACCATTTTGGCTCCTAAAACCGCGGATTTCCGCGAATCCGCAGAAAATTGGCATGCCTGTATTACAGTTTATTTTCATGATTTTGGTAGAGGAAAATGGCTGCAAATATAAATCTACATGAAAATTGAGCATTGAAATAGTAAAAAAATACACTGAGAATTGAAAAATGGCTGGGAGTTAACCCCTTAAGCCCTGAGCCTCTTTTTTGAAAATGGCAAGCCCAAAATGAAATGAGTATATCTCTGCGACTACATAGTCCATTTGAATAATCTTGGTATCATAATAAAGGTAAAACCATTTGGAATTTCAAAACTGGTGTAAAAATAACTGTATATGTCACTGAGTCAGAGTAAATGGAGATGGAACACAGTATAAATGAAATATCTCATTTTGCACCTAACAAAGTTTTACTTCTATCCCTTGTAAATTTCTTGAGTTGCAGCCTGAAACCTCGAAAAAATTACCGCACATAATCTCATTCTTATCTGTGCCAAAGTTTATTCTGATCAGGTAAATCAGAGCAAAATTAGAGAGGAATGTCTAGGTGGTTTCTCCAATTTGGCAATTCAGGTACCTTGTGTTCCATTTCAGATTTCTCACATACCAAACTGTAAAACTCACTTATATGTTACTACAGGCATACATTCCATCCAAATACAACCACTTATTAATTTTTAGGAGAAAAAAAATTTATAATTTCTGCCAGTTTTGCTGCCAATACAATTTCCCATTCAAAGATAATACATACAATTAAAATGAAGTATGACTCCACTGGAGCAGATTTATTCAGAAACAAAACAAACAAATAAAATTATTAATACAAAGGCAATGTGAAAAAATGTTAAAAGTAAGAAGAACAAAAACCCCAGTGATTATTTGTAAAAGGAAACTGTGATTATTTCCAAAAAAAAAAAAATGCCCAGACTGGGAGTCAAACCCATTGTAGAATCTGAACATATGGCTGAGAAGCTCAATCCAGAGCAAGCAGTAAAACTTTTATGACATTCCCCTAGTATGTTCCTGCAGCCTGCCTGTGGGGGGTAGCATCTCTGGGGGGGGGGGGGGGGTTGGGGACGGGCGAGTCGCAAAGCCAAGGCTCCTGTGAGTGTCATATCAGTGTCCCCAGACTAGCTAGCTGATATTGTAGGTAGTGATAGGTTTTAAGTTGGTTTGCCGGTGTCTTGATGTATTACCGGTCCTGGAAATTCTATTTTAAAAGAATACCCCTAGGCTGAGAAACCGGTATTTGATTGACCTTCTTAAGGGGCTTTTTGGGATACATTAACCTGGGTTCGTGATATGTTTATGCTCAGTGCTACTTTGTTTATGCCTAGATGCTGCAATCATGGTAATTTCTTCCATCCTCTAGGACTATCGCCGAACTAAGATCCTGCGGCGGCATTTATTACCCTGGGGGCGTTTGCTGAGTGACAATGGTTTTCACAGACGAGTCTGATGGTGTAGATGTCTCGAGATTCATGCATGCTGTCCCAAAACTATCAATTCTAATTCTAATTTGGAGTCAGATATCAAACGAGGATATAACTGAATTTGGTATTCTCGATGTACTATGGAGTCAGATTAATTGTAACCGTTGTGTAACCATTTTATTGTGATTCACACCAGCCAGGAAGTTGCTTGAATTAACGCCAGCCAAGAAGAACACGGGAAACCTTCAGCCCTCTGCAATGTCCGTCCTGTTTTGTGGGGTTCTACACCAAAAAAAATGTATTGCACTGTTGTAGTCTCAGTATTTGTGCGAAATAGCAAAGATTCCGTCAGAAAACGACTTTGAAAATGAATGTTGAATATTTAGCGGATAATTATTCGGACAATACCTCAAACAAACTAGTTATGCATTTATATTGTCGCGCTATTCAAGTACATGCAAATGTCCCATGGACTCCGTCTGACACACTGGGAACGCAAGGCTGTAGCTCAGGCAAGGTTTCTGCGATTAAGGTGGTTTAGAGTTTGTTGGAAACATCAGAACCCATTGAATCAAATGGCTACAGGCATAGTCTTACTGACAGCATCACAAGCCAATCGCAGAGCGGAGAATACATTGCAAGCAAGCTGAATGCTAAGGAGCAGAGATCTTTGAAGGAACACCCTGGGAAAGAACACGCTAGGATACTGGCAGATCTAGTTTAGTTATAACGCAAACACATTGGGCTAACAATATGGAGCGCAGATTTACCCTCAAGCAGTTTTTTATTACAAAATAACAAGGGTAAGAATTTTTTTTTTCTCACTCTGTAGACCGTAAAGTGTATGCCTACTGTTCTTTGAGTGTGGTGTCGGTTTAAAATGACAAGGCTCATATCATGGATTCTGTGGACTTTCCTCTTTCATTTGAGGTATCTTTTGTATGCGTAGCACAAATTCAGTTGAAATGCTAGTGACTCAGCGCTGATAATTTAAGGTTGGGTACGATTACTCGAGTATTTGAGTACTCGTCGTTGAGGTCAGTATTCAAGTAACTCTTTACTACTTGTGCACCTGCACAGTGTGTTGGTTTTGGCTACAACTCATTTGGCGGTGCCATACATATAGAAGTAAAGCAAGACCACTCACTCTCTATTCTTTGTGCATTCCACCATGGTTAGTAGGCACCAGCTTCCGGTCATGGCAAAACGCATAGAGAACATTATAAAAACCGTTATTCAGAAATGAATTATCTTAAATAATAATAAAAAATAAATAAATAATAATAATAAGGCTGCTATCGGACACTTTTTCACATAAGGACATGCATGTAATTGAAAGCTTTCAAAATAGGAGCAATATCAGGTAAACTAGTAATGAAAAAAAACAAATATTTATCTGTAAATATATGAGTAAAACTGAGTTTTTAGAGAGAAAACAAACATTTCTTCACGGTCTGCGTGGTTTTCACAGCCAACAGCGCAACAGGAACCAAATATTTTGACATATAAATCATACGTATCCAAATTGGTTTTTACACAACATGCTTTCTTTTGCGCTGCGGAAGCTGAAGCCAACTTGCTATGTCCATGGGCGATGCATGCACCATGTCAGCCATGACCAGGAAGAGTGATGTCCGTAAATACTTCAACAAAAGGGACGACAATAATGTGCAGAGCAAGATATGTGGCGTTAAACTTGCATATCACAGAAATACAAGCTCAGAGAGAGCAGGTACAGGAAACTCAGTCTGCTGGTGAAGCAGTACCTGAGCATTCCTGCTACCTCTGTACCAGCAGAAAAAATATTCAACAGCGGGACTTATTCTAAGATCGCCTCCGCACTTGGCTATATTTATTATTTGTTTTAACAAAAACAAATTTGAACTTTGTGTTTATGATTTAGGCTGTTTATTGAGAGTTTACTAAGTGTTTAGCGACACGGAACAAAGTCCATACCACTGTCCTGTCCCGTTAGCTACCTGTGACATTTGGCAACTGAATGTTACAACAGGGTAATTGATGGTCCGGTTACAGTTGTTCAATAAATGCATTTGGAATAGCACTTGGTTTGCAGTTGGCTGTTTATTCACATAAATGGTTAAGTATGAAGTAACTTCAGGGATGTTCTCCGTAAGCCAGCCATTTAGGAAACAATAGGCACAATAAGTTGGGGAGGTCCGTGTCCGACTGGAAACAGTAGTGGAACTAATGTTACAGACCTCCCGTATTTATTTTTACGGTAAAATATGGACAATATATGGTTAGCGAGTAATCGATTACTTGTTTATAATGCACTGAGAGTACTCCAATATTGAAATCACTGAAAATGCCCATCCCAAATATAATTTTATCCGATGTTTTGTTATATGATTATTTACTTGCTTGGTGCTTGAATTGTTCACGGTAAAAATGGTCAACATGAGCTTTTTGCCTAGTTTCTTCACGTAAAGTGGATAAGCCACATGACAATGTTGTGATTTGGAAATTCTGTATTTATTATGCATAACCATCGGGGCGTCGACCTTAAGGGGTTAAACCAATACATTTCTGGGATCATAAACTCCTTGACCTTAAGGGTACTACATCTGAGTATGAAAGTATAAATTATCTACTCTTTAGGAGCCAAATTAGACGGCTCTCCACGTGGCTCCCAAAACTCTCAGAGCCCTCAAAATGGTGCACTGTCAAATCATAAAATAATCATATTTTTAACACATCAACTTTATGTGCTGCTGCATGAAATTCAATATGAATTAATGATTTTCTAACAGAATTTAGCATGAGTTTATCAATATAGGCGCAGTTGGACGTCAATGGTTACCAGTAACCTCTCCAAACCCAAAACTGTGACGTAGCGTTCAGGAACCACACGCAAGAGATGGAAATCCAAAAAACGTATGCCTTAAATGAAGTCCGAGTCAAAGCCTAAAAACACAAGAATTACCAAGACACAATACGAAATCCAAAAACAGTGTCGACTAGACAGGCAGGGGTCAGAACCAGGAAGACAGATGAGCTACAGATGCCTACATAGACGGTAGGCAAAAAGTGGTAGTCGATGAACAAAGCCAAGGGTCATACACAGGGCATCCAAACACAGAAATTTTGGTCATACAAAAACAGGGCAAAATCCAAAAAGACAAAACAATACAAGAAGGGTTATGGCAAGAATCGAAGTTGGACAAACCAGTAGAAGAAAAACAATACTCAATGGCATACACGGCGCTCTGCACAAAGAAATATTGATTAACGTTCTGACAATGTAAGAAATGCAGTGAGGACTCTTAAATAGAGGGGAGGGAAGTCACTTGCTACACAGGGAAAAGGTGAGCTGGATGAGACTAATTACAATGGGAGAGTCACATGAGGGAAACCCTATCTACGAAAATAGGCGAAAGCCAAGACACGGACGGGAATCGCACAAACAGCCCATGACATTTAAACAGCTCCGGCCAATGAGTTCTAAGTGCACAGATAATGAGTGCAGGAAAGTAATTAAGCACATGCGAGAGATCTCGCAGAAACGCAGGGGGAGACAGGAAAAGCTGAGCAAGAGGCGGAGACTAGAACAGGGCGATTGCTGAGAGGGAATTAGTCTTAATTAGTAGCGGTGCAACTTTACAGATTTAACTAGAGCGCTCGTTGGTAAGTTAGTAATCTATATCCATGGATTAGTTAGTAGACTATGATAGAAAATACAAATGTTAGTTTTGTTAGTTATCAGAACAGTAAGGCGAAGGAAGTAAACGAGAATTGAAGGAATATATTAAACACCAGAAACCATTTAAATCACCCGAAGCATGTGAGCACACAGACCGGGAAGACGGACTGAACCAACTAGATCACAAGACAGGGGAGACAAGTGCAATGGAACTGAGAATGGACTAAACTAAAACCTGAGAATTACAATAACCAAAAAGAGTAAATAAAAGACAAAATCATGAACACTGAACTTGAACATAAACATGACAAAAAACCATAACCATGACAAAAACATGACACGGTTTAAAATTTTGTCCGTTTTTCTTCAGAGTCCCACAAGCCAGCACACATACTCATTAAAGGAACTGCTTATTTAACGGTAAGGATATTCACCCTGCTATGAAATGATAGCAGTTCCCACATCCGAGCTTGCAAACTTATATAAACACTTTCCACAACTGATACAGTAAGGAACTAGAACGGGCACTCGGTAGAGCGAATACCTTCGCCGACGCCACTGAATCCCTCGCCACTGGCGTTGGTTTCATGCCGATCGGATAAAAATTGACCGAGATATGGCCGAAAGTCGGTTTTGACCTTTTCGTGGCCTTGACCTTGACCTTTGACCCGATCACTCCCAAAATCTAATCGATTGATCCTCAGGTCATGCCAAATCAACCCACCAAATTTTATGAAATTCCGTCTGGTACTTTTTGAGTTATTCGATACACATACACACAGACAGACAGACACACAAACAAATAAATACACTGGGATCAAAACATTACCTTCGTCAGCGAAGTCGCTGGCGAAGGTAACAAGAATAACTCACTAATAACAATACCGGCAATATGCGTTATTTTAACGCAGAGGTGTCAAACTGACTTGTAAAAGGGCCAAGAGGCTGCAAGTTTTCCCTCCAACAATGCAGAAGCACACCTGATCCAACTAATCAGTTGTACAAGCCTAGATGAGTTGATTAAATCAGTGCTTTCAGGTGTGCTTCTGCTTGGTAGGATTGAAGACCTGCAGCCTCTTGGCCCTTTAACAAGTCAGTTTGACGCCCCTGTTTTAACAGAACAGACATTCCACTATCAGAAAATAGCAGGCAATATGCTACCCTAAGTTCAACAGAAAGGTGCAACAAACATAGCAGGGGGTCTACCGAAGTGCTTGAGCACTTAAGACGGGATGTCATCCGGATGGATTTTTAGTATGGCTCCACTGTATTCTGTTTATGGATGATACCGTCCTTCTAGCGACTACTCGTGCACGTTGTTTAGAGAGCGTTTCTATTATGCTAGAGTTTTGCCAACAGTATGGTATGTGTATAAATTTTGAGAAAACAAAATTTATGGTTATAAATGGTACGGACAGTGACAGGCGCCCACTTGAGTGTAATGGAAATATCATTGATCGCTGTTCTAAATATATTTATCTCGGAGGCAGTGGAAGGTTTAGTGATTTTATTGATGATCATGCCACGGAGAAAAACGAACATTTGATGAAGAAGTTTTCGTTTTTGAGGAGTAACAGAGATTTTCCAGTGTACTTGAAGCTGAAGGTGTTTAATGCCTGTGTGCTCTCTAGTTTCTTGTATGGATGTGAGTCATGGTATGGCTTATCATTAAGAAAGCTAGACCGCATACATATGGCTGGTCTGAAAGCTGTGCTAGGAGTCAGAACTTCATGTCCCAATGATTTGTGTTTAGCAGAAGTGGGATGGTTGACTTTAAGAGCAATTATTAAGGAAAGACAATTTAGGTATTATGATAAAATTATGAAAGATAGGCGTGGCATGGAAGATGACCCTCTTATGTTTGGCATAGAGCTAGCACGTTTAAATAACACTCCCGCTTAGAGGTATATTAGTAAAATACTGGATTTCGGATCATCTTTTATTTTGGAAGATATAGCCGAGATAAATATTCAAATTAAACAAAGCGATGGTATAAGATTTAATAAATATATTTTACATAATCCTGATTTAATCGTGCATAAGGTATACAAAGAGAATATAGTGCAGGAGTTCCATAGATTAGAATTTACTCGTTTTAGGCTCTGGGCTCATCGGTTAAAAATTGAAACTGTTCGTTGGTCTAGGATACCCAGAGACGAAAGAAAGTGTGATTGTGGTATGAATGAAATTCAGGACGAAAGACACGTTATAGAAAATTGTAATCACCTCAGATTTTTAAGGGAAAGATACCCAAGTATTAATTTTACTATAGACCGATTTAGCACAAGCGACGATGCACCAAAGTATGTTTTTGATGCGATGCATTATTTTGTATAAAATAATATTTTATGTGTATGTATGATGGACTTTCTTTGTCAATAAACTACTACTACTACTACTACTACTACTAGCCACATAGAAATTTGACAGCAATATTAACCATCTTGTCAACACATTATTTTGACATTATATTTCACTTCGTTTAAGCTGCACAGCCAAAATTGAATAAAATTTCCTTAACACAGTAATGTAGGGATTTACAAGTATGTAAATAACGTAGCCTAAACATCATGGGATATCGGATACATAACAAAAAGTTTTAGTGTTTCCAATAGGATTTGGTGATAAATATTTGACATTTGGAAAGAGTTATTTGACAATTTTTGTGTATTTATGATGACGAGGGTCCAGATTACATGCCTTTGGCCAACATTAAGATAAATATATTTTCCTGAAACATATTTGAAATCCAATAATTTAAGGTAGTTATAACTGTATATGGGTTCATATGGAAGCGTGATGTTTCAGATCAAGCAGAACAATAAAAAGTTTTGACACTGGGAATCTTGATATGTGACTGAGTTTTTATAGCCGTGAAACTTCATATATGGCATCACAATACTTGAAAGGCTATTACATAGATATTTTTCCATAATTAGAATGCAATTTTGACTGAATCATGATCAGGTTGGCCCACACTGTATGTGCATCAAATATGAACTAATTCTACAGTGGGAATCTTAAGCTTTGTGCTTATTTAGAGGACTCGGTAGCGCAGTGATTAAGTGTGCTTGAATTGGGATCGAAAGGACTGCGCAGAAGTCATAGGCACATTTAAAGCAATTCTATAGGGCAAATATGCGAGCAAAAATAATTACGTTAAATCTCTAATGACTGAGAAATGTACTATATTGAGCTGTAAACTGATAGAAATAAATCAAACTGATATTTGGTGTGACTAAACTTTGCCCAAAAGTTTGGGACTCTGTTGTGTTGTGCTATAGTTTTATAGCATGATTAGCATTTGCTTGTTCCAAGCAGAGTAGAGAACCACCATTCCCCTACAGACTGACTGTCATGTCTGAATCTATCCCTCCAAGTGATTGTAGGAAGCCACAATGATGTTGAGATCAAAGCTCTGTCAAGACTATATTATCTATATAAGCTGTTTGGCATGAAAAGCAAACTACAACTAAATAAAAATACAAATAGTAAAAAAACAACTACAACCCCAATTCCGAAATAGTTGGGTCAAAGTGTGAATTGTGACTAAAATCAAAATGCAATGACTTTGAAATCACACCAGCCAGTATTTGCAATAGAACAGAGATAACATGGTCTCAAAAAAGTAGGGACAGGGGCCTGTTTACCATGGTCTTCTTTTTAACAGAGGGTGGGGGCATCTGGGCATTCAGGAGACAAGTTTCTTGAGTTAAGCCATTGGAATTTGATGCCACTCTTTGACAGACTTTTTGTTTAATTATGCGCCAAATGTTCTCAATCGGTGAAAGATCAGGACTGCAGGCAGGCCGGTTCAGCACACGGAATCTTCAAGTACGACACCATGCTGTTGTAATAGCTGCAGTTTGTGCCTTTGCAATGTCCTGCTGAAATACACAAGGCCTTCCCAGGAATAGTCATCAGGAGGGGAGCATTTGTTGCTCTAAAACCTTTATATGCCTTTCAGCATTCATGATGCTTTTTAAAACATGCAAGTGTCCCGCACCATATGCGCTAATGCATCCCCATACCATCAGAGATGCTGGCTTTAGAACTTAATGCTGAGAACAGGAGGGTGGTCTTTCTCCTCTTTAGCTCAGAGGACACGACGGCCATGATTTCCAACAAGAATGTCAAATTTGGACTCTGACCACCGTACCCTTTGCTACAGTCCATTGTTAGATGAGCCTTGGCCCACAGAACACAGCGGCGCTTCTGGATCATGCTCAACAATGGCTTCCTTTTGGCATGATCGAGTTTTAGGTGGCATCTGTGGATGGCACGGCAGACTGTGTTTACAGACAGTCGTTTCTTAAAGTATTCCTGGGCCCATTTAGTTATGTCAATGAAAGAATCATGCCGGTGAGTGATGCAGTGGCGTTTGAGGGCCCGAAGATCACAGGCCTCCAGTAAAGGTCTTCGGCTTTGTCCCTTACTCAGAGATTTTTCCAGTTTCTCTGAATTTTTTGACGATGTTATGCTCAGTCAATGATGAGACCTTCAAAGCCTTTGCAATTTGACGTTGAGGAACACTGTTTTTAAAGTATTCCACATTTTTTTTTACACAAGCCTTCACAGTGTGATGGCTGTAGAAATTAGGACCCCAAAATCAGCGGCCAGAATTAAAAGGCAAAAAAAAAAACCACTGAGAGACAATCAGACTAAAAATGCAAGACTCGTGCTACCAACGGACCTGGACGCCGTCCGAGGTAGAAAACAGGCAAGCACAAAGATCCAAAAAGAAAAGGGAAATAATAAAACAAAAATTCCCTTTCTAACTAACACTAAGCCCCAAATATGCAACTAAGTCCTAAACAGAACTCTGTTTTGAGACCTTACCAGCTAAAGCGCAAATATCACACTGACACTCTAGCAAAGGACGCAAGGCGAAACTGGAGCTTAGAGTCCGGGCAACGCCCCCAATTAATGCAAGCTGGCCCAAGAATCCGATTGGGAGCAAAACAACATTGTCCCGGACACCGGACAAGAGCAACAATAAGAGCTCCTAAACCATGACAGGACCCCCTCCTCTAAGGGACAGCTCCAGAAGTCCCCAAGGAACCCCACACACAAAACTCCAAAATTAGTGAGGGATCCAGAATATCCCGCGAAGGGACCCAGCACCGCTCCTCAGAACCATATCCCTCCCAGTCTACGAGGAACTGGACCCCACGACCCACACGCCTCTCGGCCAAAATGCGGCGCATAGTATAAACTGGCCCCCTCTCAACCATTTGTGGCGGCAGCGGGGGTGTGTCGGCAGGTGCCAGGATGCTAGTGCTAACCGGCTTAATCCGAGAGACGTGGAATGACAGATGTACGCTTAAAGATCTCGGGAGCGTCAACTGGACCGTGACCGGTATGATCTTCCACACCATTTTGAACGGGCCGATATAGCGGGGCGCCAGTTTTCGGGATTCTACCTTCAAGAGGAGGTCCCGGGTAGACAGCCAAACTCTCTTCCCAACCCGATAAGACGGGGCCAAGCGACACCTTCTATCAGCGAAGGATTTTAGTTTGCGCCCCGAGCGCAACAGAGAAAAACGGACCTTAGTCCAAACCGACCGACAGCGATGAATGAACTGGTTGACTGAGGGAATCTCTGAATCATTCTCAGTCTCCGGAAATAGTGGGGGTTGGTAACCCGCCTGGGCCTCAAACGGGGAAAGCCCCATGGAGGAATTACACAGCGAGTTATGGGAATATTCGGCCCAAGCTAAAAATCGACTCCACGATGAGGGATTATCCGCCGCCAAACCTCTAAGAGTGTTTTCTAGAGACTGATTAGTCCGTTCCTTCGACCCGTTGGTCTCCGGGTAAAACCCAGGAGGAGAGACTCACAGTGGTTCCCAACTGCTTACAAAATGCCTGCCAGAATCTGGCCGTAAACTGAGGGCCTTAGTCAGAGACGACATCCTGCGGAAGCCAATGTAGCCGGAACACATTGTTAACCACAAGATGCGCTGTCTCCCGCGCCGAAGGCAGCTTGGGTAACGCGACAAAATTAGCCGCTTTAGAAAAACAGTCAACCACGACCAAAATGACTGTGTTGCCGTCAGATACAGGCAGCCCCGTTACAAAATCGAGGGTGATATGCGACTAAGGGCGCCTGGGAACAGGCAAAGGTCGCAGCAGAACAAAGGGAGGGAGATGGGAAGTTTTACTCCTAGAACAGACGCCACAGGCAGCAACAAACTCCCGAATGTCTCTCATCATATCTCGCCCCCAAAAATGTTGGGCAAGGAACTGCTTAGTCCGATGGGCTCCCGGATGCCCCGCCAAGCGGGAAGAGTGTCCCCACTGGAGGACCTGTGGCCCAACTCTAAGCGGCAAAAACAAACAGCCAGGAGGCTCCCCCCCCGGACCGGGATCGGACCTCAACGCCTCCTGAACCACCGCCTCAACCTCCCATTGAATGGGTGCCACGATCTGCGCTGAAGGAATAACTGGCTCCAGGGTAGGATCGCGATCAGTTCGATCATACATTCGTGACAGGGCGTCAGGGTTAGTATTTTTAGAGGCCGGGCTATAAGTCAGTGTGAAATCAAAGCGGTTAAAGAATAATGACCACCGCGCCATTACGCCGCTTGGTTTGCTGAATATATTGGAGGTTTTTATGGTCGGTCCATACCACAAAAGGGTGCTCAGCTCCCTCTAACCAGTGGCGCCACTCCTCGAGTGCCAGTGTGACCAATAATAACTCCTGGTCACCAATACTATAATTGCGTTCCGTGGTAGACAAAGACTGGGAGAAGTACGTGCATGGGTGAGGCTTATTATCCCAACGCGGGCGCTGGGACAAAATAGCCCCCACGCCCACTTCTGAAGCATCTACCTCCACAACAAATGGGACGGAGGGATCGGGCAAAACCAAAATAGGCTTTGAGCTAAAACATTTATTTAATTCCTGAAAGGCGGCATCAGCTTCACGAGACCAAAAAAACGCTGAGGAGGCGTATTGCACTCTTTTTAGTGAGTGCAATAATGGGGGCAGCAACCATGCTAAAATTATGGATAAACCTCCTATAAAAATTTGCAAAGCCCAGACAGCGTTGAACCTCTTTAACACTCTGCGGCGCAGGCCAATTCTTAACCTCAGCCACCTTGTCCGGGTCCATCCGCACTGACCCCTTAGAAACAATAAAACCCAAGAACGAGACAGTTCGGGTGCGAAAAACAAATTTTTCGGCTTTACCAAAAAGTTTAGCATTGAGAAGGGCTTCAAGCACACGTCTGACGTGTTGTTTGTGCTCTGAGAGTGTTGAAAAAAATATCAAAATGTCGTCAAGATAAACGAAGACAAATGTCTCCAACATGTCTCGGAGCACGTCATTGACGAATGCCTGGAACACTGAGGGGGCGTTTACAAGCCCGAACGGAAAGACCAAATATTCGTATTGCCTGTCATGAGTGTTAAAAGCCATTTTCCATTTGTCCCCCTCTCGAATGCAAATTAAATTATAAGCATTACGAAGATCTAGCTTCATAAAAAATGACGCCTCCTGCAGACGTTCAAACGCGGAATTCATTAACGGAAGGGGGTATCAGTTTTTAATGGTGGTTTTATTCAAACCCCGATAATCAATATAGTGTCTCAGACCGCCATCCTTTTTCCCCATGAAAAAAAATCCCGCTCCGGCAGGGGACGTGGATGGCCGAATAAAGGCGAGAGCCTCCTGAATATATTCTCGCATAGCCCTACGCTCAGGTTCTGACAGCGAATATAGCGAACCCTTAGGCGGAGTTGTCCCAGGATAGAGATTGATTTCGCAGTCGTGCGGTCGATGAGGTGGTAACGTCTATGCTCGTTGCTTTCTAAACACCTCAGCAAGATCAGCGTAATCCCTGGGAACATTGGAAGGCAAGTCAAAATTCAGGGAGGCCCCAAATTCCTCACCCTGCTCCGAATCTAATGTCTCCGTGACTGATTCAGAATCGCTAAAATCCTCTAAAAGGTAATCGTTCTCTGGCTGTCGCCAGTCAAATTGAGGATCCCATTCCAACCCCTCCTCCGCCCCCTTTTCTAGTTTAGGAGGGTACGATGAGATAGCCTCCTCACACTCGCCCCAGGCATCAGCCTGCCCCCTAGCTTCATGTCTGGGAACACAAGTTTCATTATCTCTACAATGAGAGCTGCAATTGGTGCCCCAGCGGATGATAGGATTGTTCTGTTCCCCCCAGCTGATGCAAGGTCTGTGTTCCCGTAACCAAGAATACCCTGAAACAATGGGAAAAGCAGGGGAACTGATAATAAACACAATAAAATAAAATAACCGAACCTCCTCTGAGTGGCCACCAAGCGAAATGAACATATTTAGCGGTTTAGACACTTCGGTAATAAGTCCTGATCCAAGCAGGTGACCGTCCAAAGTTCTGACAGTGCATGACTGTGAAAGCCTAACAGTGGGAACGGAGTACTTCCTAGCCCACCCAATATCCATGAAACAATTTACTGCACCCAAATCCACGAACGCTTCAATAGTAAATTTCTTGCACTCCACAGTCAGCTCAACAGGGATTAGGGTTCGGAAGGGAAATTGGGTCTGCCCCTCTGTAGCTCCCCACATCGCTAGAGGGGTTTTCTGTTTTCCTCGACACTTAGGACAACGTGGACGGGTATGACCCGGCTTATTACAGTTGAAGCAGATTATTCTTCTGCTAGTAGGTTTATTAGTCCGACTGTCAAAGGAACTATCAATTTGCATGGGCTCAACCGGGGTAAAACTTCCAGTGTGTGAAATAGGAGCCGCACACTCGCCACTAGTAACTTTAGCCCCATTGTCAGCTAGCGGCAAGCTGTTTAGCTTTTCCCTGTTGCATTCGCGTATGTGGTTGTCAATTCGCACCGCCGTACGAACTAAGGAATCTAAAGTCAAACAGGGTTCTAAAGTAGCCAATGCGTTCTTTATCTCCTCTGTATGGGCATGACTGAATATGGTTATAAGAGGAGCCTCCGGCCAGTCTGTCTCTGTAGCCAGAGAGCGAAAAGCAATAGAGAACTCTGCTGCACTTTCTTTGCCCTGTTTCAGGCGCATTGAACATGTAGCTGCGTCCTGACCACAAATGTCTTGATCAAACACTGACACCATTTCTCAAACAAGAGCCTCCACAGAATCTACGACCGGTGAATTAGATCTGATTAATGGGCCAACCCAAGTGAGTGCTGTGCCAGCCAGCAGGGATAATATAAGTGCTTCCCGAGAATCCTCATTAATGAATTGTGACAGCCGAGCCTTAAAAAATATTTCACACTGGGAGATGAAATCCTTACATTTTCCGGCCTCGCCACTATATCTTTGGGACAACTGTAACTTAGGTTCTCGGGGAAGATGTATGGGCGATGCTTGTGCAACTTTTTGTGAAACTTTTGTGTAGACAGGGATCTAATACTCTCGGTCAAACTTAACAGAACACTCTCCTGTTTCTGAAGCGAATTCTCATGAAGGCGGAGTCTCTCAGCTAAACCAGCCTGTTGAGTGCCCAGGCTGGAAAGCCCTTTGCCAAAACCAGACAGCATATCTTGCTGGCTGGTAACAGCTCTCTTAATTTCAGCCACTGCTGGTGTCTCCATGATGGCTAGAGTGTACTGTGATGGCTGTAGAAATTCGGACGCCAAAAACCGCTGAGAGCTGAGAGACAAAAAGACTAAAAATGCGAGACTCATGCTACCAACGGACCTGGACGGCGTCCGAGATAGAAAACAGGCGAGCTCGAAGATACAAAAAGAAAAGGGAAAAAATAAAACAGATTCCCTTTCTAGCACTAAGCCTCAAATATGCAACTAAGTCCTAAACAGAACTCTGTCTCGAGACCTTACCGGCTAAAGTGCAAATATAACACTGACACCCTAGCAAAGGACGCAAGGCGAAACTGGAGCTTAAATAGAGTCCGGGCAACGCCCCCAATTAATGCCAGCTGGCCCAGGAATCCAATTGGGAGCAAAACGACATTGTCCCGGACGAGAGCAACAAGAGCTCCCAAACCATGACAAACAGGTTGGAGAGCCTCTGGCTATCTTTACTTCTGAGAGACTCAGCCTCTCGAAGATGTCCGTTTTGTAGCCAATCATGTTACACACCTGATGCCAGTTAACTTAATTACTTGCTAAATGTTCTTTAAGCTGATTTTCTAATATATTAATTGCTTTTTCAGCCCTTTTTTTGCCTGAGTCCCAACTTTTTTGAGACCTGTTGCTGCCAGAAAATTTGAACTGAGCTCATTTAGTGGAAAAAATGTAAAATGTCTCAGTTTCAACATTTGAAATGTTATCTATGCTCTATTGTAAATAGCATATTGGCTCATGCAATCTGAAAGTCACAGCATTTTCATTTTATTCACACTTTACACTTCGTCCCAACTATTTCAGAATTGGGGTTGTATTTATCAGTTTCAAACATCTGATATATTGTCTTTTTACGATTTTCAAATAAATATAAAGTTGAAATGATTTGAAAATCGCTGCATTCTGTTTTCATTTACATTTTAGAGCATCCCAATTTTTTTGGAAATGGGATTGTAATATTACTCTCACTTCAATGGGATTCAAAGGTGCACAATGTGAATGTCTGAAAGTGTCGATCAAATCAAAAAGACTTAAATTTGCCAATACTGTTTGTCTGTCCTAGTACATGCTATTGTTTTAAATTACAGTAGTAAAACCATTAATAATAGAAATCTTTAGCTCAGCTCATGCGCAATTATCCATGGTTTTTTATTTTTTATTCTTTTCTAGTTCAAACATTTATAATAATATGCTGTGCACTACTTAGGCTGAAGAAAAGTCCTGTTACAATGTTTTAAAACAGTGGTTAATTCAGAAGTTTTGAAACTTTCAAAGGCTTGAAATTTCCATCTGTAACACAGTGGTAACAAACATGTATATATATATAATTGATGAAATTCTGTTTTTATCGAAAATCGCTTAAATCCCGAGTGTAGCTCCACTTACCATTGTTCTCTTTGTCCTCTATGCACGGTGGTATGAAGTATTTTGGGGCACATGCATAAAAGAGAGATGATAATATATTAGCTCAGTTATGAATCAAAATTACACACAACATTTTCATCACACATGGGGAAAGTCTGAGTATGTTTTATTTTACAAAGAGAAATGACATTTGACGTCGTATTTGCATACGACCTCTCAGAAAGCTGAGTTATACCGTACATTTTCAGCATTTCAGACTATTGCTCCAAAAGCGATTCAGGTGAAACCTCCAGACAGCAGATGGGATGTCCTGTCCTTTATCAAGTTTTTAGGTGATAGATATGAGTCACTGTTCAGTCTCCCAAGTTATGACTCCTGGCCCCGATGATGTAAAATTTTTTTATGATGTTTTTATTGTCGTTCTGCCATTATGGGCTATAATGATAATTCATAGAACTAAAGGATTTGTGGTTGTCATCTAAGATGTGCAAACAAAACTAAAATACTACTAGTAACTAAACTAACTAAACTAAAATACTAATAATGCCACAACTACTAGTTGTACCACATCTCATGACTAATACTATAATGAATGCTACCATTTATTTTAATTCTTTTATATCAAGTTTTAGAAACAACTTTAAAAAAATACAGGAAGCGGTCTTGATTTTACTTGCCAGAGCTGACCATTCAAACAAATGTGAATCAGGTTCAAAATTTTAAAGTGTATTTTGAACCGTAACATAAGAAAAGGTCAATGGAATGGGAAAAATCGTAAAGAATTTCTTCATTTTCACAAAAAAGCTTCCATGCATATTACATTGTATTAAAGGAAGCCGGGGCACAGTTAATCACGGGGCACATTGAATCAGGGCATTTTTTTCAGAACTGACAAGGGGAATACCAAAATGACATCATCACTTTTTGTGTTTGGGGACTTCCCATCCAACAAAGCTCACTTGGTATCTTCAGGATCACTACTTACAAAATAGCAAGGTAAAGTATGTTTTAGGCATCAAAAGTAAATTTCTACCAATTCAGTTTGTAGGGCATATCCTGTAGACCACCACAAAATATACAGAACAGGCCAGGAGTTTGGACACACCTTCTCATTCAATGCGTTTCCTTTATTTTCATGACTATTTACATTGTCGATTCTCACTGAAGGCATCAAAACTATGAATGAACACGCGTAATTATGTACTTAACAAAAAGGTGTGAAATACCTGTAACTGAAAACATGTCTTATATTCTAGTTTCTTCCAAGTAGCCACCCTTTGCTCTGATTACTGCTTTGCACACTCTTGGCATTCTCTTGAAGGTGTGTCCAAACTTTTGGCCTGTACTGTTAATCAAAACATGATGCAGTAGTTAGTGTGTTTGTCATTTTTACTGAATGAGTGTTTGCTTAGAACTAAAGCAGCATGGACCAGGAGAGGCAGTTTAGGTCAATGAGTGCACATGGGGTATAGTGAATCACTGGAAAAGTGATTCACTCTGCCCCGACCATGTGATTTACTGTGCCCCTGTGTGGTATTTGATCAGATACTAATGCCTGACTGCTTTTTAATGATAATTTGTCTTAGAAGTAAGAAGTTGAGTGTACTCACCCAGACTCATTGCAGATGTCACACCCATACAATAATTTTGTTAATCTGCAATGAGAAAGCCTGCGCTGCACCTTTAACAAGGTTTAGCGCTTAAATAAATTTGGTGAAATTAAATGAATGGAATTCACTTCACTTGGAGAGTGATTCACGGTGCCCTGGATACTGATCCACCCTACCCCAGCACAGGGGCACAATGAATCACTTGGATCTTTTTTAAAAAATGTGATGGTAGTGGCCTGGATATGATGCCTTGTGTATATACACACAGAACACCCACCCCTTTATGCTCAGTACATAATGGTAAGCTTGCTTACAAACAGAATGAGAAAACCAATGAAACAATTTCGCCGATTCACTGTGCCCCGGCTTCCCCTACATAGCTGATTCCGCTAACTTCAAACAAAACTACATTTTGCAGAGCCTAGCTTATTTGCTCAAAACTAGTTGATGGAAACCATTCTAATCTGCATTTTCCTTTTTTTTAACATTTCAAAAGTTTTTTTGAATTGTGCTTGACAAGTGGATGGAATCGTTGCCATTTTTGAGGTCCAGAAATACCTTAAA
The DNA here is from genome assembly GCA_029721435.1 of Gymnothorax reevesii. NCBI lineage: Eukaryota > Metazoa > Chordata > Actinopteri > Anguilliformes > Muraenidae > Gymnothorax > Gymnothorax reevesii. The sequence goes on from CM056589.1 coordinate 28,762,233, forward strand.
TCAAACAACTTGAAAGAGGAGTGGTACAGAGGTAATATAAAGGAAGAGGGAGCTCTGAAGTCTATAGCCATCATAAGTAATTCATTAGGTGAGAGGAAGGATAGGCTAGTGTTTACAAAGAATCAGTTGTGCCCTGTGTCTATTATCGCGCACAAACATTCCATCATTTGACGGGCCGTGTGCGGCTGGCTTTGGCACTATGTTGCCGGTACCCATCAACGTGGCTACATATCCCCTCAGTTGGTTTCAATGTCCACTCTACTAAAGATGAGCAGGAGTGTGCTGAGTTCGTGGAAAGTGAATGAATTTCAAACAGTTGATATTCGAGTATTTGATGATCAGTGGCGGAAACACCGGAGACTCAAGCCCCCCTGTGATTGGGATCTGGTATCAATTAAACTTATGGCTATGGTGATAAAATTACAGTGGCAGTTCCAGAAAAATAGAGCTTACAGATTGCGCTAATTAATGTGGCCAAACAAGATCAAATCCTTTAGTTTTACAAACAACAACAAAGACTAAGTCATCTCAATAATGGGAAGAAACATTATTAAGAATTCAATCCATCAATGTTTAATAATCATGTATATATTCAGGGGCCTATCTTACATAGATTATTTAATTTTTTATTGAAATTGACAGTCAACAGGCGGTATATTTCTGTCTATATTATGGAAAATATCCTTCTACTTGCTTTCTTTTTGTGGAGATTTATGGGAGACGTGATGACCAATCAGACTTCCCAGAAAATGTGGTCATCAAAACGTAAACACAAATATGCGAGGAAAAAAGCAAGAGAGTAAGATGAGCTGAGGGTAATACGCCAAAAGTAAATTCCAATTCCTCTACTGTGATGTGCAGCGGTAGAAATCAGAGGAAAATCAGATGGCGTTACCTGAGCTTGGCATGATGCTATCTGCTTAGCGGACTAATTAACCTACTCCTGTCCTTTGGCTTGGAACTTTGTTTTACACGCAACAAGTTCATTGTTTACAGGCTAATCATTTCGCCCTCACAAGACAGTCAAGACATAGATTGTGCCAATGCTTAGGTGGTATTGTTTTGTGTACCCAGCAAGATAGAGATCTGAAATTCTCCGGGTACACAGTCCCTTTCGGGTACATTAAAGCATTGATAAAATCTCATTATTTTCAGTGTAGAGGATATTCAACATTAAAAGTTAGAAAATTTTGCTATCCCCAATAATGTACCACAGAGATTGTTTTTGAACTGAGATACAAACAGCTAGTTTTCTCTGAAAACAAAGAGTTTAGCTTGGTACTATGCTGGGTGGATAGCTTTCAGACCAAAAGGTGGCGCTCTGCAGAGCTAATCTTCTACTGACCTAATATTCCATATTCCCAGACATATACCAAAGATCTGTCTTTTCACATATTCAACCCCAATTCTGAAATAGTTGGGACAAAGTGTAAATTGTGAATAAAATCAAAATGCAATGACTTTCAGATCATATGAGCAAATATGTTACTTACAACAGAACATAGATAACCTTTCAAATTATGAAACTGAGACATTTTACATTTTTATCCACAAAATAAGCTTATTTCAAATTTTCTGGCTGCAACAGGTCTCGAAAAAATTTGAGACACAGGAAAAAAAAAAGGGCTGAAAAAGCAATTACTATATAAGAGAATCAGATGAAAGAACATTTAGCAAGTACTTAAGTTAATTGGCATCAGATGTGTAACATGATTGCTATAAAAGTGATGTCTTAGAGAGGCTGAGTGTCATTTCAAACAGATTATTTATCCAGCTGGCTGATTGAACTGGGGCGGCGCTTCCCCGGACTCTATATAAACCGGAAGTCTGCCGCGCCTCCGTTGCTAGAGTGTCTGTTTGTAGCTAAGCACTATGTATAGCCGAAGATATCTCAAGTCAGGATTTATGTGACTTTATATCTTCCAGTTATTATTGGAGTTCCTTCCACTTGACGAATTTTCCCTTATCTACTCTTGTTCTCTCTCGTGCTGCTTCCGTTTTTTCGGAATATTGTACGTCCTTTGGAAGTGCGAGTACTTTCTGGTGGTCTGTACAATTCGATGTTCGTATTGTTTCCGTACTGCTCATTCTCTCTCTCTGGCTGCTGCACTTGGTCTCTTAATTTTACCAGTGTTAAGGTCTGGTAGGGAAAACACTAGGAACTCGGAAACAAGGAGACAAAGGGGGATGAGACCCCATATGCAGGGATCCAAAAATATTTATTAAATAAAACCAGAAAACCCAAAAGGGGAAAACGGGGCACTCAGGCCAACAGAAACACCGTGCAACTGCACTGAAGGAAGGAAAACTCAGGAATCCAAAACTGAATAGAAGGGAACACCAGGGGGCAGACTCGGGAACTGACAGGGGCAACTCGAATAGGGGCAACTCGGAAGGGGGCACTCGAGAAGCTCGGGAACAAGGGAGCTCGGGACAGAGGCTGGAGACAAAAGGCAGAGGGCAGGCACAGAACGAGAAGACTGGCACAGCTGGCAGGTGGCTGACTCGGAAGGCACAGCTGGCCGGGAGAAAGGCCTGGGAAAACATCAGGAGGGGGCAGACGAGGACGACTGGAACATCTCGGGGCGGCGACAGGAACAGCTAGGAGCGGCGACAGGAACAGCTAGCAGCGGCGACAGGAACATCTTGGAGCGGCGGCAGGAACATCTTGGGGCTCGGGAGACGACTTGAACACTTAGGACACGGGAGACATCAGGGGGCACCAGGGGGCTCAGAGACGACAGGCAGGGCGGACAGGACTGGACGGCACAGCTGGCAGACTGGCACAGCTGGCAGGAAGAAGGCTCAGGAAACAACTGGCGGGGGGCAGACTCAGACAGAACTGGAGCAGGAACTGCAGGCAGGGCAGGCTGGGCTGGGGCATGATGGCTGGAGAACACAGAGAAGATAATGGGGACCAGAGGGAAAGTGCACAGGGGCAAGGAGTGGTGGCGCGAAGCGAGCGAGCGAAGCCAGATCTGAAACTGGCTGCTTGCAGGGAACAGATATAGGGCAGGGGCACGGGGAGACACAGGTGCAGAAACTTAATATAATTAACGAGGGGTGGAATATGAGGGAAACCTAATTACATGAAACAAATAAACATTAACACACAGATGAGGATCACAAGACAATCCCAAAGGTGGGATAAATAAACTAAATAAATATTTCACAGTGAATAGAAAGAGACAGGAAAGATAAGATAAATGCAGAAGGTTCTGCAGGAAAACACAGCAAAGCCAGTGAAAGAAAAGCAAGAGGCGGAGACTAGAACAGGGCGAATGCTGAGAGATCATTAGTAAATTAGTAAGTGCAGCCATACAATCCCGGGTGCTCGTTAGTAGGTTAGTCTAATATACAATGTTAGTTTGGTTAGTAAATTCTAGAAAATAACAAACTGTTAGTGGGGGTTAGTAATATAGAAAAGCAAGGGGAAATTAGTAAACGAGAAAGGGAGGAAGGCTGAAACCCAGTATGGCCCAGTATCACAACAGCATGGCTTGGTAGAGTCCATGTGCTGAACTGGCCTGCCTGCAGTTCTGATCTTTCACCGATTGAAAACATTTGGCGCATAATTAAACAAAACGTCCATCAAAGGAGACCCAAAACTCTCCAGCAGCTGATAGTCTGAGTATTAAACAAGAGTGGGATCAAATTCCAATGGTTTAACTCAAGAAACTTGTCTCCTCAAGGCCCAGATGCCTCCACTTGGTGTTAAAAAGACGAGGGGATGCTACACCATGGTAAACAGGCCCCTTTCCCAACTTTTTTGAGACCTGTAACAGCCATCAAATTTGAAATGATCTCATTTTATGGATAAAATTGTAAAATTTCTCTGTTTCAACACTTGCTATGTTATCTCTGTTTTATTGTGAATAAAATATTGGCTGCTGTGATTTGAAAGTCATTGCGATTTGATTTTATTCACAATTTACACTTTGTCCCAACTATTTCGGAATTGGGGTTGAATATGTGAAAAGACAGATCTTTGGTATATGTCTGGGAATACCTGGGTTGTACCTTTCTTTACGCAGTTGGCCAGCTGAATGGTCGTCGATTTAAATATTGCAGCTGCGCTGAATTGTGGGACAGAGTTATCTCCCTTCTTTTTAAAAAAAGGATGGTTCTGTGTACCCTATGGGGCACCTTTCCTTGACATTTAAAAAATTTGAATCCCCTTGTCATGGCTTCCACGTAATTTTTTCCGGATCATTTATCGGGAGTTAGGCACTTTCCTAGGCAAAAAAGACTATTCGGCCTCAGTCCCGCTCCTTCGAAATTTGGGATAAACCTCGACCGTTTGACAACAAAATTTAGGGGAATTACCGCCGCCAAATGGTAGGGAATCTGCAGTGTCGGGACATCAGGGGGGTGGGGACTGATGTCCTGCACTCTGCAGCGAGGGCTCACTCGTTTGAGTTGGATGGGACCACAGAAAATGTTATAACAGAGAAACTGCGAGCATGTCTTCATAAAAATGGCTTTGATGACTACTTCTTGGGTGAGTGTTTTGTGGCATTTCACTGATGGGGCATCAGTAATGCCGAACAGAAGAGTTGCTGTACCAGATTTCCAGACCTGTTTGTGTGGCACTGCTCAAATTATCGTCTGGAATTAGCAGTTGGCGATGTTCTCAAGGAGGTTGGTGGACTTAACCATTGTAAGATCTTCTTTGACAAGCTTTACTCTCTAGGCTATATCATGCCTCACCCAAAAACCAAAGAGAACTGTGTCACTGTGCATGCAGTGTTGGGCAACATCCCTTTCAACTGGACATGTTTTGTCGACAGATAATTCATAGATTGATTTTAACAAGAAACTAAACTCTCAGTGGAGTTTTAAAATAATTTTCTTAAAATCAGCTTCATGTTCTAGCATTTGAATGTATCACTTAATGATCTGCTGGTACCGACCGTCCACCGCCTAATTTACCTGCCAACAGTTGAAAAGGGGGAGTACCGGCATTTTTTTTTTTCCACTTAAAGCACTGACCGTGACCTATACAAGGCTGTTACGGTAATAAAATGTTACGGTAATTTATTATATAAGTATAATCAGGGCTCCAAATTTTGGGGTTGGTTTTCTAGGGGTTATACTTTAGGGGTTGGTTGGTACTAAGTGTTGTTTGGTTTACTAGGGGTTGGTTGGTACTAGGAGTAGTAGTAGACAGAAAGGGAGATTAATTATTTTGACTTGAGTAAGCAAGTTGAATGGATTTAAATCATACCTCCAGTCTTGATACAAGAATTATTTCTAATAATTCCTCATTTCAAATGTATCCCTGTAGCAGCACTCTTTTCATTATTTATTTATTCATTTATTCTTTTTTTTGTAGCCAATTTCTTTTTTTTTTTGCAAAAAGAGAAGGGAAGCAATGACTTGCCTATAATCTTAGTCAATAAAAGTCCATGAGTAAAATGGCAGTCAAAATTGAAGGTCCGAGGCACTCTGATAAGTAAAAAATCCTTTATTGGCAGGGATATCTACGCGTTTCGACTCCAACGAGTCTTCATCAGGACATAATGAGCAATTACAAAACACGTGTTTAAATAGAAAATTTAACTTACTTCCCAATATTCATAAAAATTTGGACTCTCCTCCATCATGAGTGTCATCGATAGCATAACTGAGCCTACATCCAAATATATTGACTTTTTTATTAAGCCACTCACATGTTCGTTAAAAGCCTATCTTCAAGACTCTACACGTGTTAAGAAAGCTTGAGGAAATTCGGTCAATTGGAAATGCCTACCTAGTTACTATGGATGTAGAAGCTCTCTACACAAATATTGATCATGCTGAAGGCCTGGAAGCTCTATATCACTTCCTGCAAAAAAGGCCTAATATTGACACCCCTCCTACTGATTTCATTGTGGAATTAACAAATTGGAGTCTAAAGAACAACATTTTTTTGTTTCAGGATCAACTGGGAGGAGAGGTATGTGTTCAGCTGGAACAATCCATTTAGAGACCACATTAGGTGGTATGGCAGGTACATTGACGACCTCTTTTTTATTTTCTCGGGCTCTGAACATCAACTTATTGGTTTTCATCAGTATCTTAACTCTACCAACCCCAATATCAAACTTAGTCTGGATTACAGTAATAAAACAATAAATTTTCTTGATCTGAACATTACTGTTCATTCAGATGGACTGCTTCATACTTCCATTTATAGAAAAAGTACTGATAGAAATACCATTCTTAAGGCTGACAGTTTTCATCCAAAAAGCTTAATATCTAATATTCCATATGGTCAGTTTTTAAGACTGAGGAGGATCTGTGAGCGTGATGATGATTTTGAACGTCAAGTAGACAACATGTATAAGAGGTTTGAACAGAGAGGTTATCATAAAACAGCTTTGACAAAAGCCAAAATATTCAATAGAGAGCAGCTTCTCAATAAAGAACGGAGAACAGTACAAGAATCCTCTAAAACATATTTTTCTGTTCAGTATAGTAGTATGGCTTTAGTTTTGACATCAAACACATTATTAAAAAGAACTGGGATATTCTGCTGAGTGACAACTCTCTAGCTACCATGTTTACTGAACTACAAGTTTTTTGTTTTAGTAGAGCCCCCACTCTTAAAGATACTTTGGTCCGGAGCCACCTACCCGCTCCGAAATCTTCCTCCTGGTTTCCCAAACCCAGAGGCACTTTTAGATGTGGAGCCTGTAAGCATTGTGATAATATCAAAAAAGACTTTATGTTTGTGGATGTCTTCAACAAAAAGACCTTCCATTGCAACGCCTTTGCAAATTGCAATACAACTTTTGTTGTATATAGATTAGAATGCGAGTGTGGCTGCTTTTATGTGGGCCACACTAAACGGAGGCTGCGTGATAGATTGGCTGAACACAAATATGCCATAAGGGAGCAAAACCCAAACTACCCTATGGCTCAACATTACAAATTAGCAGGCCACACTAATCCAGATACCCACAAAGTTATGGTTATTGAGGTAGTCTCTAAAAATTTGAGGGGTGGGGGGGACAAACTTAAACGTCTCTTGCAGCGAGAGACTTTTTGGATCTATCCACTAGGGGCCACCTCTTTCCCTGGCCTAAACGAGGAGATTGATTTTTCCCCCTTTCTGTAATATTTTATGCCAACATTATGGCAAATTTAGTTGTATTTTGAATTGTTATGGATGTGTACTCTAGCTTTATTCAGTCGAAGGCCTATCATCGCTCCTCTTCAGAATGATTCTTGATTTCTCTAATCTTCAGTACTTCTTGTGATTTTGTCATATGCTCTTGCTCATATTTTATGTCTAAATGTTTTTGTGGTGACTTTTTCCCACCTATAAACGCTATATTTATGAGTTATTTATAGCATTATAGGAATGTAAGCTCTGTGTTTTATAACTTAGGTCCAATTTGTGTGTGGTGATGAACTAGGTAACGTGATTGCGTCATATGATGCTCTTTATCTATTTAAACACGTGTTTTGTAATTGCTCATAATGTCCCGATGAAGACTCGTTGGAATCGAAACGCGTTGATATCCCTGCCAATAAAGGATTTTTAACTTAGAGTGCCTCGGACCTTCAGTTTTGACAGCCATTTTACTCATGGACTTTTATTGACTAAAATTATAGGCAAGTCATTGCCTCCCTTCTCTTTTTGCAAATTATTTTGTCCATTTTCTGAAGAGCACCTGATTTTGAGGACACATTGTTGTATTGGATTCTCTGACCCCATGTAGCACTCACCTACCTTCTCTTTTTTTGCACGTTCTTTTTTTTTTCTTTAAAAATTAATAAAAAACTACAGGAATGGGTTACAGACTGACTTTTTTTTCGACATGCTCAGGAAATTATGCTGAACACCAAATTATTGTTCATTTTGCCAAAACGAGAAGTTGAAAAATCACTATTTCGGTGCATGTAAAAAGAAAAAGTAAGTCTGTAACCCATTCCTGTAATTTAAAAAGTATATTGTGTAGGAATTTCTCTCATTAAGCGGTGAAATTGTATTTTGCTTTCAAACGAATAGTGCTCTCTAGCGCCTCGCTTTTTCAAAGGCGTGTGGCAACTAGCCGTTATGTACCAAGAAGCTGTGACATCATGTCATCCAATACCATTTCACAAAACCACGCTGAACTGCGGCCTACGGTGGAGTGTTTGTTTTTAATACAAACTCTCAGACCGCTTTTGCACAAGGTACGATTGTTGAGGAGATATACAGAAAGAAGGAGTAGTTCACTCTGGTGTAGAAAGAATTCCGTATCTAATCTCTGCTTTTTTCTGGCTTTTTACTAGCCAGTACGATTTTAAAAGGAGGTGCCAATATGTTTTGAGGGATTTCATAATTGAGAGGGGGCTATAGAATATTCATATCGCGAATGCTTGCTGCGCGAGCCCTAGCAACCCAGTAACATGGATTACCGCATACAGCAGCACAAGAAATTAAGCTCAAATTTTCTTGACTGTGGCAGTCAAACGCGAGTCTGTCATCTTGGATTTGCCCGGTGATGACTGTCAAACAATAATATTACAACATGATGGCAGGCGTGAGACCGTAGTGTTATGGCCCCGATTTATTATGACATTTAAGACAGCAAGGGATCAATCAATCAATCAATCAATCACCTTTATTTGTCCCCAGTGGGGCAATTGGTTGTACAGCAGAGGGAGCAAACATAAGTACATGTAACCAACAAATAATCTTATAAAAACAATAGAATAAATAGAAAATGAATATCAATCAAATCACTACAAGCAAGTTATCTTTTCCTCCTGGAATTGAATAGGGAGATGGCTGAAGGAACAAAGGAATGTTTATATCGGTTAGTTTTGGCAAGTGGAAGTCTGAGCAGTGAAACGGATGGAAGGAACTGGAACTGATCATGTAAAGGGTGTAAACAGTCAGACAGAATAGATTCGACTCTCTTATGCAGCTGTTTGTTATACAGATCTTGCAGAGTTTCTTGAGCAATGCCAGTTATTTTGCTACAGACATTGACCACCTTATTAAGAACATTTTTCTGTTTTACCCTAAGTGATGAAAACCAACAAATGAAAGAAAAGGTGATCACAGACTCAATAAAAGATCGGTAAAACATGGTCATCAGAGATGAATCAACATGGAATTTTGAGAGTTTCCTGAGACAAAATAGACGCTGCTGACTTTTCTTGTAGATCATGTTAGTATTTTTCTCAAATGTCAGTTTGTTATCTATTATAGTCCCTAGGTACTTGTAGCACTCTACAGTTTCTACATCTTGTCCATCAATAACTGTGCTGTCGGGAGAGGGATGCGAGCGTCTAAAATCTATGCACATGTCCTTAAAAATAATCAATGACAGGACCATGAGCTGTTGCAGTACTGTTCAGCAGGCTCAAAATGACCGTGTCATCTGCAAATTTCAGTATATGATGGTTTTCAAATGTACTACAGCAGTTGTTAGTGTACAGTATGTACAACAGAGGAGAGAGGACACAACCTTGTGGTGAGCCAGTAGATGTTCCAGATAGATCTGAGAGTTGTTCATTAACCCTCACTCTCTGTGTTCTGCACGTCAAAAAGTCCAGAATCCAACCGACAATGCTACCATCCAGACTAAAGTTGTCAATTAGTCTCTGGATTAGCAAATGAGGCTGCATCGTATTAAAGGCGGAGGAAAAGTCAACGAACAGCAATCTAGCATGATTGTTAGAGCCCTCAAGGAGCTTGTAGATATAATCTAGCAGTGTTAAAATGGCATCTTGAACCCCCCTCCTGGTCCTATAAGCAAGCAGTGGATCAAGCAAATGTTCAGTCCTATTCAAAAGTTCAGCTTTAACCAGTTTTTCAAATGATTTCATGACTAGGGAGGTCAGGGCTATCGGCCTGAAATCATTTAAAGATGTAGGATGTTTAATTTTGGCAGCAGGAACTATAGTGGCCTGTTTCCACAAGATAGGAACCTTCTGCTGAGAGAATGACAGGTTAAAAATATAATTAAAAATCGGTCCTAGTTGTTCAGCACAGATTGAGAGCATACGACCACTAATGTTATCAGGGCCAGCACTTGTTCTGGTTTTACAGTGTTTAAAGGTTTTGACAACCTTATGCACATCAAAAGGAAAAGAAGCAGCCAGTTGATTGGATTCCAAAATAGTGTTTTTCAACATAGTTATTTCATTGCTAAAATCATACTCATCAAATCTTGAATAAAATTTGTTTAACTCCTGTGCCAGAACCAGATCAGAGGTGAACCCATCTAACGAGACCCTTTTCTTTACAATATCACTCAGCCCAACCATGGTCTTAATACTGTCCCACGCTGAGCCCAAGTTGTTATTGCTAAGCTTGTCTTCAACTTTTAGTTTGTGAGAAAATTTAGCTCTCCTAATTTCCTGTTTAATTTCTTTTTGAACAGAAATAAGCTCAGAATGGTTCCTCTGTTTAAAAGCCTGTTTCTTTTTATTTAACAACACTTTAAGATGACTGCTCACCCATGGTTTACTATTTGGGTAGGATTTAACAGTCTTTACAGGAATAACAGTGTCCTCGCAGTAGGTTATCCAGGAGCTGACAACATCGGTGAGTTCGTTAATGTCACTAGTGGATTCAATGAACTCCTCCCAAGCTGTACTGTCCAGACAGCCCTGAAGAGTCATTTTAGCCTCTTCTGACCACACTTTGATGTTTTTGGTTGTTACTTTGCCCCTCTGAAGACATGTGCGATAAAATGGAATAAGGTACACACAGTTGTGGTCGGCTGAACCCAGCGGAGGGAGTGGTATAGATTTATAGGCCTTTTTAATGGACCCATAACACTTGTCCAGTATCCTGTCTTTCCTGGTGGGACAAAGAACGTACTGGTAAAAGTTCCTGAGGGTTTTATCCAATGAGCAATGGTTTAAATCACCTAAGATGAAATTAGGAGCGTCTGGAGAAATTGACTGAAGTTTTTGCACTGTTTGAAAAATGAGATCAGTGGCATTTGTCTCATTAGCCTTTGGATGTATATAAACAACAGTCACAAAAATCTGTGGAAATTCACGTGGGAGATACACAGGGCGCATGGACAAAGAAAGCAATGATGACAGACAAAATTTTAAAACTTGAACACATTTAATTTAACAAACACTTTTAACTAATCTACTATCTACTCTACTGACCAAGATTGATATAAACAAGAAAAAAAATATTTACAGTCCCTTTTGTTGGGTTGCTTGGTGATGTTCCCGGTGAGGAAAATGCTCCAACACAGGCAAAAATCCACAAAAAGCTACACAGGTCTTGAAAAGAAGTGACAGGTCTGGTCAAATGTATCCTGCTCCTTGCAATTTCTCCTACTACTCCACTCCCTCAATTTTCCTCCTTATATACTCTTTTGCAGACCCCTCGCACATTTAGACCTCTTTTTTTTTTCTCTCTGGGACTTGTCCCAGACCTGCCCAAGACATGCCCAAACCTAGCTCCAGTCTGGGCTTAACATAAGAAAGGTCAATACTGCCATCTAGTGGCTTCTATTTGCATTACACCTCCATTCCAAAAGGGAAAAATTTTGACTCATGAAGGCAAAATTTTTCTTTTCAATACAAAAATGGTTAAGTAGACACTTGTGTGTGTGTATATATATATATATAATACAATGTGATCATAAACATGTGATATATACACATACTCAAAGACAGGATAAGCAATCAGCAAGTACATTGTCAGTACCCTTTACATGCTTAATTTCCAAGTCAAACTCCAATTCAACAATCTCCGATTCTTGTTTTTCATCTTACTCAAAAACATAAACGGATTGTGGTCAGTATACACAATCATTGGCTTTTGCCCTGTACAAACATAAACCTCAAAGTGTTGTAAAGATAGAACCAGAGCCAACAGCTCCTTCTCTATTGTGGAATAGTTCTTTTGGTGGCGATTGAACTGCCTGGAGAAGTATGCCACGAGATGCTCAATGTTAACAGAGTCACTTCTCTGTAGGAGCACAGATCCACACGCTTGGTCGCTAGCGTCGACCGCGATGGAGAACGGTTTGTTGAAGTCAGGAGATTTGAGCACGGGGAAGTGACACAGCAGAGACTTCAGGCGATCGAAGGCTCTCTGGCATGCATCATCCCAAGTGAACTTTACACCTTTCTTCAGTTAGTTGGTGAGACTGAGAGCAATCTCAGCAAAGTTCTTGCAGAACTTGCGGTAGTACCCGATCATTCCAAGGAAGCGGCGCAAAGCTTTTTTGTTGTCAGGAACTGGAAAGTCCATGATGGCTTGGACTTTAGCATTTATGGGTGTCACCTTACCCTGGCCTATGACGTAGCCAAGATAGGTGACAGTAGCACAACCAAAGTCACCCTTGTTCAGGTTAACAGTCAGGTTAGCCTGGGTCGGGCGCTGGAACAACATCTCTACATCTTTTAGATGTTCTTCCCAGGAGTCACTCCATGTAATCAGGTCGTCGATGTACGCACCCGTGTGTGGCAATCCGGCGATTGTAGACTGTATCATCCTTTGGAACGTGGCTGGGGCATTTTTCATGCCAAAGGGTAGGACTTTATACTGGTAAACCCAGATGGTGTGGCAAAAGCAGAGATGCTCTTGGCCCTCTCAGTTAAAGGCACACACCAATAACCCTTCAATAAATCAATCTTGGTCTGAAACTTTGCTTGCCCTACTCTATCGATACAATCATCAATCTTAGGTATTGGAAATACATCAGTTTTAGCAGCATTGACTTTGCGATAATCTGAACAGAATCTAGTACTTCCATCAGGTTTTGGAACAAGCACACAGGGTGAACTCCAATCTGAGTTGGAGGGTCTGATAATATCATGTTCTAACATGTACTCAGCCTCTTTCTCAGCAATCTTTCTCTTTTCAGGATTCATCCAGAACGGATGCTGTTTTATTGGTTTGGCATCACCAACATCTACATCATGAAAAGCTATAGAAACTCTCTTTCGAACATCAGGAAATAGATCTTTATATTTCTTGATCAACCTCTCAAACTGATCTTTCTGTGAGGGATCTAAGTGCTGGAGTTTTACATCAAGATTTTGCAATACTTCAGAATTTGACAATTTACATGAAAGAACTTCAGCTTTAATTCAAGGTTCATCATCTTGAAACACCCCCTCATCTTCACACGTCTCGACCATAGGAGAATCTGAAGTGACAGCTGCAACCCTAGCATTTCTGTCATGATAAGGCTTCAGCATGTTAATGTGACACAACTGTTTTAGCTTTCTCCTATCTGGAGTCTTCAAAATGTAATTGAGATCATTGAGTTTTGTTAGAATTTCATACGGACCATGACATCTAGCCTGCGATGGATTGGACTGCAAGGGAAACAACACAAGAACCTTGTCTCCTGGTTTAAACTCACGGCTTCTAGCCTTATGATCATACCAAGTTTTCATTTTTCCCTGACTTGATTTCAAGTTCTCTTTGGCTAGGTCACAAGCTGCATGCTGTCTTTCCTTGAACTTGCTAACATCGTCTAACAGACTGATATGCGGCTCCTTCTCTTGCCATTGTCCACTCAACAATAGCAAAGGTCCTCTCACTTCATGGCCAAACGCTAGCTCAAACGGACTGAATCCAGTAGACTCCTGCACTGCTTCTCTAGCTGCAAACAACAGCAAATGAACACCTTCATCCCAGTCTTTCTCATGGTCATAACAATAAGTCCTCATCATTGTCTTGAGAGTGGAATGAAACCGCTCTAGGCACCCTTACTTTCTCGATGATAGGCACTAGGCACAAGAAAGAATCTGCTTCGCACCTAGTTCATACACAACCTGCTGAAACAATCCAGAAGTGAAATTGCTACCTTAGTCTGACTGAATTTTCCTGGGAAGGCCAAACAATGTGAAGAACTTTATCAAAGCCTTCAAGATTGCAGTTGCCTTGATGTTACGTAGAGGTATGGCTTCAGGGAATCTGGTAGATGTACACATGATTGTCAACAAGTACTGATTTCCAGATCTAGTTTTGGGTAATGGACCAACACAATCAACAATGACCTTAGAGAAGGGCTCCCCAAATGCTGGGATAGGCTGCACTGGAGCTACAGGTGGGTCTAACTGGTGTTTTCCAACTACCTGACAAGTGTGACAGGTTTTTCAAAAGTTGGAAACGTCTTTCCGAAGCCCGGGTCAGAAGAAGTGTTTCATGATCTTATCAACAGTCTTGTCAACACCAAGATTACCTCCTAAAGGTAAACTATGAGCCATTGCTAAGATCTCATCCTGTAGACCTTCGGAACAACAATTTGCCTAACCACTGCCCAATCTGCATTGGCAGGGATATCAGGACGGTGCCACTTCCGCATCAACACACCATCCTTGAGATAATACCCAACTGGGACTGCGTCTATTTCTTTATCAGGAAGGGCTCTCCTCTTTAGTACACAAATTTCAGGATCATTAGTTTGCTCCTCAATCAACCGCTTTCTGGACAGAGACAAGTCTCCAGACACATCAGAATCACCAGACCCATCAGACTGGCTGAATAGAGAACTGATAAAAGTATCTGATAAGTCCTCAAACAGAGAAACCATAGTAGGCCAATCAGAGTCATGAGGCAAACCACCTGAGTCCTGACTATTCAATGTGCTGGACGGCACCACATCATCTTCTTCTTTAGCCTTCTTGGCCATAGCACGAGTCACTGCACAGGAAGGATACAGAGATGGGTCTTCATCGACATCTTCAGTGCTCGGCTGTGAAGTAAGATGAACAGGGGGAACTACATTGCCCCCAGCAAGGTCATTGCCTAGCAACAGAGAAACACCCTTGATAGGTAGACTTAGCATAAATCCCATCTTTACCTGTCCTGTAACTAAATCTGACTTCAATAATGCAGAGCGCAGGGCTACAGATACAGTCCTCCCTTCAATACCTTGTACAAGTATGAAATCCCCAGAAGCGGTCTCATTACGTAACTCCAAGGAGTCCATCGACAAAAGTGACTGAGAAGCTCCGGTATCCCTTAGGATATATATGGGGACAAGAGGAGAATGCTCATTTAGAGCCACAAATTCCTTTGACACAAATGGAGGAAATTCCTCCCTTACAAAGTCAGGAGTATCAAGCTTTTTAGCGCCACATGAAGCAGGCAGTTTAGCAGATCGATCATCTACGATCGATCAAGGGTTTCTAACCTTGTCTTCACAAAGGCATTTGGTTTGGTATCCTTTTCTTTTTCTTTCTTAGCTTTAAGGAACCAACAGTTCGTTGTAACATGACCAGATTTCTTGCAATAACTGCAAACTAGACCACTTTTGTCACTGTCAGCTATCAGACCTGTGACTGGATTTCTGAGCACCATCACCAGATTTGTCTTGGCCTTTGGGTGAGGAATCTTGGGTATCACCGTTACCTTTCTTCTGAAATCGGAACCATCTATTGTTACTGTTATACTGAAATTTGGACTTATGTGTGAGCACATATTAGTCTGCAAATTTGGCAGCCGATTGCAAATTCAGTGCATGCTATCATCCTTAACACACTTCTTGAATTCTTCAACTAACATCATCTCTTTTAATGAGTTGAAATCATCCTTGACCTCCATAGAAGTACACCAGCGCTCAAAGCAAACCTTCTTCTCGTTAGTAAATTCCACATAAGTCTGATTGTCAGATTTTTTCAGACCTCTAAATTTCTGTCGGTAAGCCTCTGGAACCAACTCATAAGCTGTCAAAATAACCTTTTTGACCACCTCATAATCAGAGGAATCATCTGCAGACAAAGCCGAATAGGCTTGTTGAGCTTTACTCTTTAGGATAGTTTGCAACATCAGGGGCCAGTGTTCCTTTAGCCACTGACAACTCTTAGTATTTCCAGTGCATCGAGAAGGTAGCTATCAACCTCCTATTCTGAGAATGGAGGCACCAGCTTTACCTCCTGGCTAGCAAGAAATTTGTTTTCAGCTTCCATTTTGATTTTTAGTTGCTCCATTTGGAGCCTTTCTTCTCTGTCGAACTTCTCTAAATCGAAATCTCCCTGTCTCTCTCTCTCCTCTTTCTCTCTCTCTCTCTTGCTAATTTTTCTAACTAAAACTGCTTTTCTTTCTCTCTTTCTGCCCTCTCAAATTCTCTTTGTTTGTTCTCTCTCTTTGTTACGACCCTGGCAGGTTAGCCTTTGTTACGACCTTTTGGGTTAGCCATGCCCCTTTGGGCAGGTGTACCTGTTTCTGCTGATCTGTCTTTGTGTCCCCAGGTGCGTTTGATGGGCTGCGGTATAAAAGGCCTGCCCTATTAAATGGCGTGGGCTCCCCTCCTCCTGGCGTTTGGGTTCCTCTGGATTTATTTTGTCGTTTCTTTAGTTACTCCCCTAGACTGACTTTATGCAACACTTTTGGTTGTCTCATTATACTGACTTACACCACACTTTACATTCTTATCTTTCATTATTATCATTCTTTAGTAGATTATTTTATTATTTGGAAATCTGCGTGTGGTCTCCCCTTTATGTAGCCTGGTTTGAGCCGCCGGTGTTACATTTTGGGGGCTCATCTACTCTTCGGTTGGAAGGTGATGTTATTTTTCCACTGATTTGGTATTGCATAGCAGTGGTTATGTTGCTTTGCCGATGATTGGTTTGGTTTGTGATATTGCGCTTTCAGGTTTACATTTCCTGTTGAGCGAAAGTATCATCAATTGGGGAGGTCTGCACAGATATTGTTTTGCTATTAGTTATGCTTTGGTTTGGTAATATTGTTTATTAAGTAAATATTTGTTTTGTGGAATTGCCGTGGAGGAGGGGAGTTACATTGGGTCCTTGCAGCGTGCAGACTTCCGCTGCAAGACCGATTGGCAGGGAATGCCTTGTGACTGGGTCCAGGTGAAACTGTTAGCGTTTAGTGGGTGGCTGGTAGGTAGTGCCTACCGAGCCTTGTGAATCCCTGCTTAGGCGAAGAGCGCTTACCGCTGTTTATTATTTTGCCTTTTTTACTTTAGTTTATTGTTTTTGGTGGGTCAAACGCGCTGGGGTTGCCATTGGCAACTCAATTGCATGAGGGCTCACTGAAGACTAGTATTAGAAATAGTTAAGGTTTTTCTGTTAAGGTAGGTGTCGGGCGGCTCTGTATTCGGGGGTTCTGGGGTGGGAGTTGCACCTGTAGCCTAATTGGTTGCTTGCGTATGTGCTGCATTGGTAAGAATTGTTTGTAATTATTTCATTTTGATAATTTGGCATTATTGAAATATTCAAGAGCAATTCCTGTCTTTGAATAAGTAGATAATGGATTCGGTAGAGGGTTTTTTAGCAGCCCCGTCAGAGGAAGCGCTGAGCAAATTAAAAAAAGATCAATTGCGTGTAGTTGCAGAGCATTATAAATTCGACCAGGATTTGGCTGAAGATCTTAAAAAACAGAAGTTATTAGACTTAGTTATAAATCGATCTTGGTCGATTTGTCCGTCATGCCTTTAAATCCTGCGAGTGAGATTATAGCTCCTTCGACAGCAACGTCTACTCCGATAGCATTAAATTTGGTAGGCCTAAATAATGGGTCTAAGTTAGGCAAAATGGAACTAATTTTTGAGCAACAGATGGAACTCCTTAAGCTAGAGATGGAGCTGAAACTATTAGAGGCCGACGTGGAATTTAGACACATGGAAGTTGAACACTAGAGTGTTCAGGTGAACACGTGTCGCCTGCGTGTGACTACCAACTGAAAGTGTGACTACCAGACAGACAGACAGATGGACGGACGGACAGACAGATGCCGAACAAAGTGATCCCTATGTGCCGCTATGCTTCGCAGGCGACACAATAAAACTAAGATCTCTGAAAAGGAAAAAGAATTCGCTCTTGAACAAAAGCTCTTAGAGGCGTCGGAGAGAGAAAAGGAGCGTGCGTTGGAGTATGAAAAAATCAAACAACGTGAACGAGAGGCAAAACGTGGGATCGAAATTAACAAGAGCCATCTGGCAATGGCGTATCCCCCCGGCCCCCCACATTCATGGATTAACTGCTGAAGAAATTCCTAAATACCAAAAGGCACATCTACACATGACACCTGGCCTACATGTCAAATTTTGTGAAGAAATACTGAACGGTTTTCAAGTTATGCTCCGGACAAAAGAATGTTTACAAACGGACAGACAGAGCGATAGCTATATCCCCTCGCATTATATGCCGGGGGATAAAAAAGAACGGCTCTGATTAATTGCAGAGGGCAAAATTTCAGAGGGTGGAAGTGGGTTTTCCTCAGTGCCTGTGGGAGGGTCAGGCGCAGAGGAAAATCTTTCCAGTATGATTAGGTTTTTACCTAAATTCAATGACCGAGACCCTGATATTTTCTTCTCACTTTTTGAGGGCATTGCTGATGAGCGCGGTTGGAGTGACGGAGATCGGACACTATTCGATCCAGACTGCTTTTACAGGGCGAGCCCAAGATGCTTTCATCGCATTGTCGGTTGCTGGGTGTAAAAACTATAACTCCCTTAAAGAGGCGGTATTACGGGCCTATGAACAGTTTACGGAATACTATAGACAGCGTTTTAGGAACTGGCAAAAAACTGAGCGTCAGACACATTCTGAAGTAGCTAGAGATCTGGTTAGGTTTTTTTAAATTGCTGGCTGTCTTCTTTAAGTGTTACTACCTTCGAGCAATTACGTGATCTTGTGGTTCTCGAGCAATTTAAGAACATAGTTCCTGAAAGGCTTGCTACTTTTTATTATTATTATTATTATTATTATTATTATTATTATTATCCCCCCGGCATATAATGCGGGGGGATATAGCGATAGCCACGTCTGTCTGTCCGTCCGTACGTCTGTAATCATTTAGTTTCCGGGGCAGAACTCAAAAACCGTTCAATATTTCTTCACAAAATTTGATGTGTAGATCTGATATATCATGTAGATGTGCCTTTTGGTATTTAGGAATTTCTTGAGCAGTTAATCCATGAATGTGGAGGGCCGGGGGGATACGCCATTGCCAGATGGCTCTTGTTTAAATGAGCATAAGATCAAAACTGCTGCGGTGGCAGCGGTACTCGCCGATGAGTACATGTTAAGTCATAAAAGTAAAAGAGAATATCCACATCACCATAATGATACTCGAGAGGGTCAGCGGTCTGCTCGTTTTAATGGCCCAAATAAATCTGAGGCTAAACCAGATTCATCTAAGAGCGTTAAACAGGGTTTGGAAGATCGGTGTAATTACTGTTTAGAGTTTGGTCATTGGAAGAAAGAATGCCTGAGATTGCTGAACAAGAGTAAAAAATCATCAAATTCTGCTAAGTTTACAGGGTGTGTAGCACCTGTTCATCAGGGTGATTATGTCACCCATATTGAGGCTGAGTCGTCTGTGGTTATGACTCCTGCGGAGCATTCAGGCTGTGTGGTGCCTCAGTGCCCTGTAGGAGATGATGGTATCAGTGAGACTTTTGGTCCATTCATAACAACGGGTTTTACTTCACTTATGGGCGACTCTGAGATTAAAGGACAAGTTCGTACTCTGCGGGACACAGGCACGTCAGAAAGCTTTGTGGCAGAATCCGAGCTACCCTTTTCATCCTATTCTCGCACAGGAAAGTGCATTCTTATACGCGGCATAGGTATGCAGACCTTGTTGGTTCCCCTGCACAGGATACGATTAGAGTCTGATCTTGTGCAGGGTGATGTCGTTGTAGCTGTTCGTCCGTCACTACCCGTACCTGTCGTGGATGTAATTTTAGGAAATTTGTTAGTGAAAGATCGTGTGTGGCCAAGTGGTCCAGTGCCGCCGCCGGTGGTGGTCACTGAGTCGGAGGCGGCTCATTTAGATGAGTGCGCCTCCGAATTTCCTGATGTATTCACTGCTTGTGCGGTGACTCGGGCACAGAGACGCGCACAGGCAGTGGAGGTTCCAGCTAATGCACCAGAGTCTAAACTTTTAATTCCACAATTCCCATCAACCTTTGATGGCAGTGATTTTGTTCTGGCTCAGAAGTCCGATGAGGGGTTAGCTATGTTATTGTCTGAGGCTTTGCCGCAGGAGAAATGGTCTGACATTGACTGGGGATATTTTATTTGTAATGATCTGCTTGTGCGCAAATTTGTTTTGTAAACTGGAGAAATGAATTAGATTTTGGCACAGATTGTTGTACCAAAGAAGTACAGAGAACAGGTTTTGCAGACAGCTCAAGGGGATGGGGCAGGGCACTTTGGGGTGCAAAAGACGCACAATCGACTTTTCCAGCATTCTTACTGGCCGCAATTGAGACGCAATGTGGCTGGCTTCATTAAGACTTGCCATGTATGTCAATTGACTGGTAAGCCGAATCAGTCTATTAAACCAGCGCCGTTGCATCCCATTCCGGCAGTGGCCCAATCCTTTGAACGTCTTTTAATAGATTGCGTCGGTCCGCTACCGCCTGCTAAATCTGGTTCTGTTTATTTGTTAACAATAACGGGCCAAACAACGCTATATCCAGCTGCGTTTCCTCTGCGATCCATAAATACTGTTGAGAAACAGGATTTTTTGGGTGTTGGCAATATGAGTTGAGCCAGACGGTTTGGTCAATGGGTAATGAATGTGCATTAGGTGATAAAGAGAAGCCATCAGGTCCTGAAAGGACATATCGCCTATTTGCCACTCCCAGCTGGGAGCTCCGTTTGTCTTCAGTTCCAACAGGACAATAGGCACTACCACCTTTTAATTGGAGGCTCCGTATGCCCACATATGCCTCAGGATAGGCCCAATTGTAGAGTACTGCTTTTTATCAATGTGTAAACCCTGGAACCAATCAGCAACAACTTCTGATAACATTAAAGAAGTCATATGCAAAAGTCTGCACTTTAACATGTATAAAGCTTCTTACAAAATGAAGGAATTTTAGAACTTTGCATCACGCTGTTGTTCTCACGGCCGGCTGTGGAATAAACTCTTTCCTGTTTTTGCCACGAACATCGGAGTCTACTTCTTCATCGGGACATCGTTCTTGGTTTTTTATTAAGTTACCCACAAATTTGGCGCTGCGAGCAGGGTGGATTCGTTTCCGGACCTCCGTAAGTTTCCTGACCAATTCAAGAGTGAGTACTTTGTTTTATCTAAATATAATTTGCAAGGCAAAATTACGGAGATCTGGAACGCTCCACCCAGTGATACGTTAACCTATTAATTTTAAATTGACCGGTGTAGAAGCGATCAGTTGTTTGTGGTTAAAAAGCTGTGTCTTTGTGTAATGTGTGATGGTAATCAGTACTGCTTGTGATACCAGTGCTGTTGTGTGATACAGGCCTATGTATTGAAAACATAGCTATTTTGTGACGGCGTGAATGTTGGTCATCCCTGCCTTCGGAGAGTGAGAATTCACGCCAAAAAGGCGAATATGTGATTGCGTGGCTGTGGCAAGCGTATGTGGGTCGCCCACGGCACAGACGTGAATAATTATTTTCACGACTGGGTATTAGGTAGCCTACCTAAGAAGCGCATACCGTGTCTTTGTTTTTTTTTCGGTTTATGTTTCGGGAGAGTTAGTGTTAGCGCCCGGGCCCAGAGTGAGCGTCTTTCACTTGGGTACTTTTTGTCTGTGTGTTATAGGTTGAGAGAGAGTGCATGTGGCGTGCCTCCAACCATCTTGTGGGTATTTGAGAAGCCAACTCGTGCCCGCTGTGAATCTCGTCATTGTCGCACTTGAAGTTTGATGTTGTCCTGAGTCTTTATTGTTTCGTGTTGGTTTTTATTCTTGACTGTACGCTTAGTGAGCTACTGGCTAGTTACGCGCGTTTATACATTACTGAAGGCCTATCTTACAAATAGATTTTAGACTGCACTTTGAAAAACGCCGTATTAATTTTAAATAAAGATGGCAAACAAAGTTCAAACGCCCTTAAATGCGCCGGCAGTATAACTACCTATTTGCGGAAAAAATATGCAAAAGAACAAAAGGAAATGTGTAAGGCTGGTTGGAATCCGAACTGATCCACTCCGGAGTCGCTTGAATGGTGGTCCAAATAGAAAAATAAGAGAACAGCATGTGGTACGCTTAATTTAGTAACTGAACACAGAAGGCTAATTGAAAAATGCAATGAATTACAAAACTGCGTACAAACACAGAATAATGAACTGGACGAATTGCGTAGAAAGATTGAATTGGAAGAAAAATCTAAAAACTCAGAGCTCGCACCTGTCCCGGCTGGATTTGAAGGCGTCCAATGTTTGTACCCCGATTTGAATTGCCCTACCATTACAGACATGTGATATTTGGATAATAAAGAAATGAGTAACACCGCTCCCATGGCTCCAATGGTGACGAAAATTTGCGGTAAAGAAAGTGAACAGCGGCTTCACGTCGACCATGTACCTCTCGGTGTAATCGACATGAGAGCACTATTAAAGGATTTACTGAGTCTTCATACAAATGACGATAACTTGGCGATAGTTAAATGAGCTACAACGAAGCATGTCTTTACATCCGTTAGACTTGTTTGCAATTGTGCACGCAAAGTGTCCCACTCCAAGCTGGAACACAATGGAGCCTGAATACCACAGGAGGGAAACATGGGCATCCGGGCCCTGGGCAAATCACGCTGAGCTTCAGACAGCGATTACCGACTTTTGTGAGGCTGTGAAAACTGCTTTGGGTAAAGGTGCACCCAAATGGCATCGATTCACTGCGGTAGTTCAGCATAACTTGCCATTTACAGAATACGCTGACCTAAAATATGAGGCATTTGAAATGCATAGTGGCTTCCCTATCCCCAATAGAGACGTGGCTGTTTTTACTCAACAGTTACTAGCAGACGCGGCCCCGCATAGTCAAAAGGTATTAGCAATTGGCATAAATCGAAGTAACACTTTCAATGAAATCGTTGCGTGGGCTTCGTGGTTAGAAGAACAAATCCATAGAAATGTGTCTACCACTCATCCTATTGCAGCCGTGTGTGACAATATTAAAATACAATGCGGGAATTAGAGCAAAACCATGCCATTCACCCAAAGACACCACCAAAACTACTGAAGGCTGACTCAAACCACGCTGCCTGGGACACCCACAGCCTTCATTAATCAGGTGCATGCGTTCTTAATTGGTTGTCTAATTATTTTGGTAACTTGGGTAAAATTGTGATTGAATACATTTTTCAAGTTGCACTGAGATTATATATACTTGTCCTGTTAATTAAATGTGTGAAATTCATCCTTAATCAATTAATCTGTGGTAAAGTGAGTAAGGAAACTGCACAACTTGTTCACTATGACAGGACTCCAACAGCAGTCATAATACAGATCTAAGCTGTAGTGAACCAGGTGTACTTGAATAATACCCCCACATTGTATTCTGTTCTCTCCCTCATACACTGCTGAGGACACCTGCACCAGACCATACTGCTGAGGACACTTGCACCAGACCATACTGCTAAGAAAACCTTCACAAGACCACACTGCTGAGGACACCTGCACTAGACCACGCTGCCGTAGATAGGACCCCAAGCTTTCGGACCATGCTGCCGCAAACTCCTGTGCCAGAAGAATACTGCACAAGACAACCCACCACAACAATATTGCTCATCATACAGGTCATTGTCGTAGAATTCAAAAGGACTTGTGCCATTGACAATAATGGCATTCACATATGCGACCAGTACACATGACAGCCAAACATTCCAACAACTCAGAGCTGTTATGTCTGTGGACTCTAAGTAGCAGTGCCTGTACTTGGTAATAGGCCATGTACATGATATATTTTTAAAATGTTTCTTTGACACTTCTTGCCTGTTCTTTTCTTTTATGCACAGCCGATCACTAACAGTGGGTCCTCTACATCTCATACTCATGCCTATTTAATATAGCCTTCCAGTGCCAGTCATTGACAGATGACATTGGGCCTCGAGAGCCTGGGTCTGTCCAAAGTTTCTTCCACTTAACTGGGGAGTTTTTCCTTGCCACTGTCGCCTCTGGCTTGCTCTCTTGGTCTCTGGCCTGGTATCCGCATAATTTTCTTATTCTTATTACTTTTCTTACTACTGGCCTATTACTGGCTGCTGAACAATTGTAAAATATGTTACGTGACGACAGCAGCCCACTGATTGGTCAGAGAGAATTGGCTGCGATGGACAACTCGCTTCCGCATTATCGATAGGAAATAGGCTTCACTTTCGATCACTGAAACAGGTCTTCAGATTTTGGTTTTGAAACGTGTGTTGTTTTAGGCAGCTTGATAAATAGACTTTGCATTGCCTTACCTTTCAAACAAGGTTGCGTTTGTTCACCGAAGCTACTGCATTTATGAATGCATTTCTTTGTCCGTGATCCTGTTTGTAGCAAAATTAGAAGCAACGGGGTTGTGTCTGATTCCGTTTCCCCAATGCCCCTTGAGAGAGTTATTATGCTGCCGAGAGTTATTATGCTATTAAGCGATACATTCTAATACTCTGCCATCTCCCGCGATTTGTGCGTTTGCCTCGTGTTTTGCCTTCACTTTCAAAGCGAAATGTTAAATGAGTATGACGCCTGCATGTCAAGCTAATAAACAATGATTGTTTTATCATATATGTTATTTGTTTCTTTGTTATGAAGGAAAAAAGTAAATTAACATCCGTGTGGTGATTCCATATTTTTCCAGGGGTTGCAGTTACATTATGGAATACTGATGGTACACAAATGCCTTGAGAATATATTGCCATTGCCATGAATACTCAATGCCTTTTACGGATATCATTGCTTTGCGTTTTTATGTGGTACGTATTTAATGTGCAACCCAATCGGACACAACACCAGCTGCTATTCTATGCATCAGGACAGTGTCAAACAGAAATTGCAATTCAGCATTCACGGACTTTAATGCCATAACGTGGTGACGGTGGTGCACGTCCCCTGATTTAAAACATACAGACAGGCGCGTGCTGGCCGCAGTTTTTGTTTGTCATCACAACATTCTGTTTCGGCCGTATTGTTTCAGTGTTAAGTCTTTCAGCCGAAAACCGAAAATGCATTTTTTGGCCTTTTTCGGCCAAAAATTTTCGGTGGCTGAAAATTCGGTGCATCTCTAGTCAATATATATAGGAAAATTCAAAAAACAATTTCACAATTTGAAATGTTAGATTTTCAATAAATGACTCACACAATGGTCTAACCCGGACTTGAGCCCCCAATTTGATATGGCGTCAATTTGTAATGACATATCGGACAGCAAGGGATGCCAGACATAATTGTAAAACTTTAACAGATTGAAATATTAACAAACAAAGAAAAAAGAGAGAGATATTTACAGTCCCTGTGGTAACTGAGAAGGGGTTTCTTTGTTGCGATGTCCTGGGACAGGAAAATGCTCGTACACAAGCAAAAATCCACAAAAATAGCTTCACAGGTCTTGAAAAGAGTGACAGGTCTGGTCAAATGTATCCTTCCGCAATTTCTCCTTGCAATTTCTCCTACTAATTTACTCTCCCAATTTTTTCTCCTTATATACTCGTTTCCAGCCCCCTCCCACCTTCCAGACTTTTTTTCAGTTCTCTGGGACTTTCCCCTCTCAGGCATGCCCAGGACATGCCCAAAACCAAGCTGCCAACTGGCTTTACAAAAAAAAATGTCAATACTGCCATCTAGTGGCCTTTTTTTCCCCACATTACAGGTACTTTGCTACTCATATCCAGCCTACAGCACCCTCTGGGGGCGAAATGTAGAATATCATCTACACTGAAAATACTACCATTCAGATTTTACTAATGTTGTAATGTACCCCAAATGGACTGAGTATCCACAGAATTTCAGATCTCTATCTTGTTGGGTAAACAAAATAATGCCACCTGAACATAGGCACGATCTGCTAAGAAATAGTCTGTTTTGAGTTTTCCTCCAACTTTAGATCTGTCTAGCTGGAAAGGGTAGATACTATCAAATAAATGCTTAGTATTCCTGCAACTAAAGTTCGAAAAGCATAACAAACAGCATTTACCACCATGGTACAGATCTGGGTTTCTGAGAAAATATACTGCAAACATGCACCAAAAATCAATTTTGACCACCTTTCCGGCTGTCCATTGCTCTAACCCAGCAAGATACCAAAGTACTATTCACGGAAAATAAGTCTTGTTGTTAGTAAACACATAATAAACTATTCTAGATTGGTATATACAAAAGTATCTGGGATATTATTTTATTCCCATTTCAATTTTTATTGTTATTTCTCAAATAATTCCAGCTCAATTACATAGTTACCCAGCTTGGCACTGATGTGGTCCTGAAGTCTAACCAGACTTGAAGTGTCACAGGACATGACAAAAGAATAACATCTTTGGTACTATATATCCTTAAGTCATGATAGTTGATGTAAAATGTGGTGTCAACAGCAAAACTAAGCCACTTTAATGGCTTCACAGTGGCACCACCACTAAAAAGAGGAGCCATTCTGAAAACTCAGAAGAGGTCAAAGTTCAATTTCAGAGATCAGACGAGTGAATGAGCATCATTGGATTTAACAATAGCGCAATGAATTAGACCACAAATTACTAATACAATTATGCTTCCCTTAAAAGCAAAATAAACTAGTATTCCCATTTAAAGTTTCACCCTATTAAAGACGAGGGTGCCTGAGAATACTGATACAGTTCAGCAGGTGTGTTGCGGTGCAGTAGCAGGAAGCTTACCTGTGCAGTTCTCTTCCACAGTTATTGAAGTGTTCAAATTACTGACAGAGTTGTTTGCCACACAGGTGTATGTACCCTTCCTATAAACAGTTTGAGGCAGACTCAGATAAGGAGCATCAAGGGAATGAGAGCTGCTGTGGTCCTCCTCCTCACCCTCTCTGTACCAGGACATGGTCACTTCAGTCCCTTTGTCCACTGTGCACATTAATTTGCAAGGATATTCACCACGGGTGATACTGACACTGGGCTTTGATACAGGAACTGTGCAAAGAGAAGGGAGAAAAATAGTTAACACAGGTTAAACATGACTAATGTAGTATAATTATGAGTCAAGTATGGATTTTTAATGATACAGCTCACAGTTGAGCTGAAGCACACCAAGTTTCTATTCATAATTTAAAAAATGTGTAATTTTGAAGGAGCTAGCTTTTGTTGGATCTGTTTTGAACATGTTCAACACTGACTGTATTGAGACGGGTTCAAAACACCATTCCCAATCTTCAGTCATGTGACTGAGTAGCGTCCACCCCAGAAAGTACCGCAGAAAGGTTTGAATGAGAGTTGACTTAATGGCATTAATGATTTAGTGATTGACTGAGACAGCTGGGAAATGGCGATAAAATTGAGAGATCTTTGTAAATGTGTATAATGTGTGTGTGTCTGTGTGTGTGTGTAAATGATTAAAAATTGGTGTAATACAGCCATGTCAAGAGGCCTATTGCACAAAGGCGGGATAAGGATTAACCCAGGATCAGCACGGGATTAGCTTGATATCAAGCCCAATTTCAGTTGCAGAGAGCATGTGGGCTAAGCCTTGGCACTAATATCTTTGGAAACAAATTCTGTGGAGCTAACCAGCTCCAGAGCTGGCTCACCAACTGGCTAAGTTCCTTGCTCCAGCCAATTTCACCTCACCTCAGTCAGCAGTCACCCAAATTGAAAATCAATGTCCTTAATAGTCTCTCTAAATTGTCCACTACACAGTGCTACCTCAATTACAGAAGGTCCAGAGTAATTATCTTTAAAGCTTGTTACCACTGATGTCAGAAAAATAGCCAGTATTCAACCATTTGTTATGATTCTGCTTTTGCCTGTCCATGTTTTTGTTATTACCCTTACTATTACCCTTACTCCATGCCATGTTTTTTGAGTGATTCCATGCCATGTTTTGTATTTTGCCTGTCTTGCCTTGCCATGTCTTTTTCCTGCCAATTACCATATTCACTTTAGTTATCATTCTGGTTTTTGTTATGCTCATACCCTGCATTGCACATAGTCTCCCGAGTCTTGTCTTGCGTTCTGTGACAGTTTTATTTCCCCAGTCTTGTGTGCCACAGTTCCAGGTGATTTCATGGTTTCTGGGTTTCCAAACATTTCTTCCAAATTTGTTTGCTTCCTTCACCTTACTGTTCTATCTTTACTAAAAATACAAATGGTTTATTATTTTACATAAATTACAAACATTAACTAACATTGTTTATAGTACTAACTTACTAACAAGCACAATAGCTGCACATTACTAATTCACTAAAGACCTCTCAGCACTCACTCTGCTCTAGTCTCCACCCCTTGCCTTCACTCAATTTATGTTGCTGTGATTCTCTGCACCTTGTTAATCACTGTTCTGCCTCTCACTCTGTGCACTTTAACACTCCCTAATCGGAGCCGTGGGTTTGTCATAGGCTGTCTGTGTAATCCCTGACCGCGTTTTGGCTTTCGCCAATTTCATGTGGTTAGGAACTTCCTCTAGTTCATTCCTTTATTGATTAGTCTGAACCAGCTCATCTGTTCCCTATCATAGCATGTGATTTCCCCTACGTGTATTGAAGCAGTCATTTCACAACCAGCTCATCAGAACGTTTTCCCTGTGCTGCGATTGTTGATGCCTTGTACTCTTAGTGTATACTTCTGACTGGAATGTCCCGGATTCTGATTTTGGCTTTACCTTTGATATTCCTGTACCCATGTACCGTACCTGCTTTGCCCGACCCTGAGTTTTGTGTTTACTGCCCTGTGTACGATTTGGATTACGTCCCTGGTATTCTGATTTTGGATTGTGGACCGTTGCCTTCTGCCCTGCGGGGATTCACCCCCCAGCTTCAATAAAACACCTTTTTGCTGGATCTTTTAGGTCTCGCGTTTGGTTCCTGAACGATACCTCACATCATTATACTCAAGTATCCATGTGACAGTCATTATCACAATTTAGTCAACCCCCCTTCACCTCACATTTTAACCATATTAAGAATCTCTCATTATCAGATTTGTCCTTTTCTTCGTCTTTATTCAGACTGCGACGGGTAAGGCAGAGTTGCCTTAGCGCCGGACAGGTGTGCCATGTCACTGGCTTCACGATACAGTAATCAAACATTTTCAGGAGGCTCCGTGAAGTTATTTTGTGATGTTAACATTTTACTTTTGTATTTGAATATGCCTCCATCAGAAGTGATTAAAAGCAGAAAATAAAGTCAGCTAGTCTTCTAGATCGGACTATCATTTCAGAGTTTGTGCATGACAAAAAAAGGGGTTTGAAGCAAAATTGTAGGGAAATATGTAGGAACTTGGCAGTTCATACATGCATTTTATGCAAAATCACATCTGCCTGTTTTCATGTCTCAATGTTATATTTTAAATATGTCTAGCAACGATGGCTTTATCACATTCACACAGGCGCCAAAGTGCATCAGCTACTCCTTTTTGATGGCGCTGAAACTTCTCTAGTTTACTTTGAGTGCAGCTCACTTTTAGACTCCTCACAAATGCCTTGCACCATTCAGACAGAAACAGAGGGAGTTGCAAGTAGAAGCATTTTAGAGACGGCTTCGTCACTTTAACGCGGTCTAAGAGAAAAAGCTGGTGCATATGTCTGCTGCATCTACTAAGTATCTATGGTGATGATCAGTGATTCTGTGATTAATTCTCAGGGTATATATGAGATACCCGTGTGCGCGCACTCAGCATGATCAGCGGCAGCTTCACTTAGTCCATCTTTTCCACCTGCTGTTAGCTTTGTGCAATAAATTAAGCCAACGGCGCGCTGTTTGGGACATGGCAATCCCTGCTGGGTCTGTCTGTATCTAAGCATCCAGACCCTCCCAGATTTCTCAAAAAATTCATATGGGTACCTCTGGTGGACTTATGAAATACCAAGTCTTAGACTAATATCCCTAATAGTTTTACAGTGATGGCCTGTCACAATTTTAAGTTTGTTTTTTTTTTTTTTTTGAAAATTGTGTTTCGTCCAAATTTGGGCTTCCACTCCACTGCTCCGCTATTATTTAACCTACAGATCAGAATTTTGGTTTCCCAAGCCAACTTTTCCCCTAAAATCAGAATTTTTGGTCAAATTAGGTGCATCTACCTTGGTTGCTCCACAATAGTACTCCAAAGTTGGCCAAAAAGCCAAAAATTGCTGTACATTTTAAATGCTACAGATCAGAAGGTTTAGGGAATTCAAGCTTGAAATTTTTTGTGAGACCATTCCCGATACCTCTCATGGGTAATCCACTTTAATCTTGTTTGTATCTTGGCAGGAATGAGAAGAAATTTTTTTTTTATTATTTTGCTCGTTTTTCATTTTACTGAAAAAATAGCAATTTTGAAGTCCCTGATTCACCATGTGCGCAACGGACCACATCCTTCAAATCTTTACCATAGATTGCAATAATTGTCAACTTTATCTGACGAAAAAAATTGGGATGGTGTTCAGCATAGTTTATTTTATGTGAATTTTTTCATAGACACACCATATTGGCCATTTAAACGCACCATCGCACATCATAAAATGCTATAGATTTGTTGAAAGTATGAATATTAAGTAATGTTCAGTTCATCATGTTAAATCTTGAGACAAGCACAAACTTGTTTCATCTTACATCATCATTAAATCTGCAATCTGAGGTAAGTGAAGTGTGATGACTTAATAATTTGTCTGAACTCGTTTTGGTATTGCGTAATGATGACCAGTATAAAACAGCTCCAATGATCAGATTATCATAATCACTCAACCATGGAGGGTAAGAAGGATTTACCACAGTGTGACTTCGGCACATAATTGGGTGATGAATGTCACAATACACGTATGGCAAGAAAAACTGGCTTCTTCAGAGTGGATACCGTAAGCAATGAGGATCAAAAATTGCCCACCTGGAGATCTGGAGTTATGCTTGAGAAATTTGTTTTCATCATGAGAAGTTGTTTTTATCTCGGTGCATGAGTGTACATGTGCAGATCCAGGAAATATTCATACCAAACAGATTTCACTTAAGAGTAATTTCCATGTTTTGTGTAGCAATTGTATAAGTTTATCCGGATTCCATTACAGATTTGCATAATGAGCGATTTTTAGCTCTCTATGTTCCTGCCAGTGAATGTCAATTTGATAGTTAGCAAATGTTAGCAAAAATTAAATAATGAGATTAAAAGAAGCATTCTTATGGTCTCCAACAAAAACCACGTGAACCATTCCAATGTAGTAGTCGTACATGTAATCCATTGTTAAGCTTCAAATAAAACAATAATTTTGCTTGAAAAAATGTATTGAAGTTATTTTTTGCATGTATTTCGCTGTTTCAAAGAGCCTAGATGTGGCAAATGTGCTGGATTTGGTAATTGATGCTACACGATGCTGAATTTTCATCAATATCCGCTCGAATTGGGCAACATCTTTCAAAAAATTGCAGTAAAAAAACTAGGCTGAGCACCATCCCAATTTTTCTATCAGATGAAGTTGACAACTACAGCAATCTGTGGTAAAGATTTGAAGGATGTGGTCAACTGCGTACATGTTGAACCATGGACTTCAACATTGCTATTTTTTCCGTAAAATGAATCACGAACAAAATTTTAAAAGATTTTCTCCTCATTCCAGGTCATGTGACTTAATGACTCAAAATCAGTGCAGGATCATAGTACCAAACTGGTTGGTGGAGATGCACCTCTTTTTATACCATTTTAACACTCTTGATCATTTTTATGATTTTATTTAATGTAAATATTAGCATTTTAGCTGAATAGCTACCAGGTCATGTGACTTAATGACTCAAAATCAGTGCAGGATCATAGTACCAAACAGGTTGGTTGGGATACACCTCCTTTTATTCCATTTTATCTCAACCAACCAGTTTGGTACTATGATCCAACACTGATTTTGAGTCATTAGGTCAAATGACCTGGAAGCTATTCAGCTAAAATGCTAAGAGGTACACCTCTTTTTATTCCATTTTAACACTCTTGATAATTTTTATGAATTTTTTAATGTAAATATTAGCATTTTAGCTCAATAGCTTCCAGGTCATGTGACCTAATGACTCAAAATCATTGCAGGATCACAGTACTACACTGGCTGGTTGAGACACACCTCTTTTTATTCCATTTTAACATTTCTGATATTTTATATGAATTTTTGTAATGTAAATATTAGCATTTTAGCTCAGTAGCTTCCAGGTCATGTGACCTAATGACTCAAAATCAGTGAAGGATCACAGTACTACACTGGTTGGTTTAGACACACCTCTTTTTATTCCATTTTAACACTCTTGATCATCAACTTTTGTCAATAGCCTCTAGGTCATGTGACATAATGATTCAAAACCAGTGCAGGATCACACTGACACGTCTCTTTTTATTGCCTTTCAATAACCCACATTTTATTTTGAAAATCGGAAGTTCGTCCACGCTGTAGCATCCTAGCGTAGACTTTCTCAACCTCATCCGTCTGTTACCCGTAAAGTTTGCAATACGGGAGCACTTAAAATGTGGAAGCGGCTGGCTTGACTTCGCTAAAAGGAGAGACGGCTGGGTTGACCGCAGTTGCTGTGACAGAGGGGGATGGAAGTTACGCATTGTAACTAGTTCCAAAGAGTGCAGAGCAGAGCAGGTTCCTGAGGCCGCCTGTCCAACTCCTCATTCTAACCAACTTGTTCTGGGGAGCAGGGTTGTCACGAGAACCGATATTTCGGCACCAAGTCGATGTCAAGATTCTGAAAATGTGACGGTACTGCCTTTTCTGCAATACCCGAAGTACCGTTGGCACCCGAGGCGGCAGATCTGCCCGCTTCGTTTGTGTTGTTTTGGGTGAGTAAATGAGCGGTTATCTGGCAACCCACGCAGCGTCTGATGACGTGACTACCCTGCTACCTGTGCTAAGGCGAACAACAGTCAATGCATGCAACATGGCAGTGGCACGCGCATCTGCGTCGTCTTTAAATGCAGCGACAGCTGCCCCTCCATTAGTTGAGAAGAAAAACGCTAAAAGTCACGTATGGAAGTACTTTGCATTTGAGGTTGATGAGCAGGGATTAATAGTTGATCCTCAAATACCTGTATGCAAAAGATGCCGTAACCGTTTCCAGACGAAAGGGGGGAGCACATCAACTTAGCGAAAAATCTAAAAGATCGACATCCAGACTTGTACAAAGAATTCAAGGTGCGTGCATTCAAATTCCCGTGTTATCATTGTTGCCCATATCTAATAACGTTACTATGATGAGCCCACAGTAGCCTAAATGAGCTGCCTGGCGAAGTAACGTTAACGTTATGTCCAGCCCCGTCTGTCCCGCATAATTAAGTTAGGTAACGTTGCCAGGCAGCTAATTGACTGAATCGCCTAACGTAGCGTTAAAGGAGTTGAGTCACGTGAACTGCGCATGCTCAGAACTTTGAAAACTGTTCATCCTAACAAGAAATCAAAATCAAGGCGATCGTGACTTATCTTCCAAAAATCCGTTTCCATCGGCGCTCTACATTCTTCAATTTCTTGTATATATATTTTTTTTCGTTCCTTGAACATAAGGCTTTTGTTTTGGGTATTTTTTGTCTGGTATAAGTCTAATCGCTTTCTCCAGTTCGGTTTCTCACCTCTCAATTCTTGCATGGTTTTCGCCTACTGCATTGGCATAGAGCACCACAGAAGCGATCTACAGTCTTGCAAGGGCAACCAGTCCTCTTTCGTCCAGATTTTGTAGAGCATGTGCTCTTACATCGGCAAAAATCCTCGTTCGGCTGATCGAGTTCGTCTGTTTTTTTTCTTGCTGTATAGAAAGCAGACGGCAGTGCTACATGAAGGCGCTCGAATTTATTTCCCCAGCCAACAAACGCGTTTTCCAATTATCGTAATAGGCAACTGAAGACACGGTTTCTCATGCGATCTAACAGCGATGAAGTCATGGGGTAAATACCGTAGAACTGAGAATTGGGGTGGACGTAACATCTGTTTTAAAGAATTATTAGTCCTGACCTGTTCGCAGTCATTTTCATGATTAACAAAATGTTCACTCCGAGAGCGCTCCGCACTTAACAGGTGCTGCTTGTTCTCCCCGATTAGGTAAAACGACAATCATTCGTCTGGAAACGTTTGCTTAATTTAAATCAACGATATTCAAAATTACTGTCGGTATTGAGTGGGAAAAAGTGGCACTTGGTGGTGAAATAGGCTATAAAAATATGCGGCTCTATTTGACTTTGATTTATCCTAATTGTCATAAAGGGAAGTGTCTGTGACACCCCAATTCCCGGTTCTAGCTTCGCCCCTGGGGGAGATTCACGTCCTGCGAACTCCTACGAGTATCCGCACGTGGGAAAGCCTGTCTGTTTATCTGATTTTCATACGTCACCTCCTGAGCATGCGCATTAACCGTGACACAGCTCCTTTAAACAACCCTGAAATAATACAAGTTATCAAACGTTATTCTTTGTTTTGTTTGTGTGTGTGTGTGTGTGTGCGTGCGTACGGTTGTAATAGGCTATTGTTCATTGTCATTCTGTCATTAAAAAAAGTTTGTATACTTGACAGCAACATGCACAGTATTTTAGGTTATTGTTTTTTTACTTGAAGGCTACATGCACTGGTGCACAATATTTTATTTTATTTTATTGTTTAATACTTGAAGGCTACATGCTGCAAGCGGTTGGTAAATAAGCACAGTATTATTATTTTTTATACTTGAATGATACATGCACTGTGATGCACAGTATTTTATTTTATTGTTTAATACTTGAAGGCTAGCTTACAGTACATGCACAGTATTTTATTTCATTGTTTACTCTATTGTTTAATACTTTAATGCACAGTATTTTACTTTAATACATTAAAGCTACATGCCATTTGTTCTGTTTAAGCACACAGTATTGTTGTTTGTTGTTCACTTCTAATAAAGGAGTGTATGTTGAAGTACATGGGATTTTTTATTTTTACCATGGTATCGAAATGGTATCGAGAATTGTGGAATTTCAATGGTATCGGCATCGACTACTAAATTTCTGGTATCGTGACATCCCTACTGGGGAGCGAGTTAGGACGAACATTACATATTGTGACAGTCCCTCGAGCGCATACAAATAATTGTAATGGGAAAGTCTGAACATCTGCTAGCTGCAAAGTGCAGACAACAGGAAACATCAGTGCCCATCAATTGCACTTAACACAGAGTGAGAGTAATTGAAAACTTGTATGTATTGCGTAGATACAAGAGGATAAAAGAATATGGGGATGTCCATGACGCAGCAGCGCAGATATCAGCAACTGTAACTCCCCTAGAAAGAGCTGTGGAGGAGGACACGGCCCGCATATAAATGTGCTCGAAGGTCTGGCGGGAGATCCGCTCCTGCACTAACATACGCTTGTGTGATAGCATCACACAGCCAATGACCCAGGCGCTGTTTTGTCAGAGGCTTCCCTTGAGAATGCGCCCTGTAGTGAACAAATAACTGTTGAGTCTGTCTGATGCTCGCCATACGTGCCACTTAATGGGATAGCGCACGTACTGGGCAGAGGCAATGCAATATTTCTTCCACCTCATTCTTATGTGGGGGAGGGAAAAAAAACCCTCCAGAGAGATCACTCTTGAACTATAAAGCACTAATAATGATATTTGGAATGAATGAAGGATTTGGCCATAGAGAAGCGGCGCTTCCATCTCCTCTCATGAAGAGACAAGACGAGGAGACTGAAAGTGCACATAAATCGCTAACTCTCTTAGCTGTGGTTAACTCGAAGAGGAGTGCTGTCTTCCAGGACAGAAATTTAAGTGAGATTTGTAATATAGGCTCAAAAGCAGCTTCTCTTAGAGCGCGAAATACCAGTGGTAAATCCCATTGTGGTGTTAAGCAGCGCGTGGTGGTGTTAACCATGCTCTTCCCTTGTGACATTCACTCTGTGTACGATCTCTGCAACTTCTTCTGACCTTCTTTTTTTTATGTGTTTTCTTTTCTTTTTCTCTTTCATAAATGAGGCTGTGATCAAAGGTTTTCATGTTAAGTTGCACATTACATAAGTGTCTGCAGTGCGATTTGAACCTGGGAACATATGGACAAAGCAATTTCAAACACACCATACCCTATGGCCTTCATCACTACACCAACTGAGTTTGTTGTCAGCCCAGAGCATCAGTTTCCATTCATCGCTGAAGGGTGGCTTTACACACACACACGTACTCACGCACGCACGCACACACGCACGCACGCGCACACACACACACACACACACACACATACACACACAAAACCACCCTTCAGCAATGAATGGAAACTGATGCACTGGGCTGACTCTATCGGCGTAGTGGTTAAGACCACAGTGTATGGTGTGTTTGAAATTGCTTTGCCTACAGGTTCGAATCTCGCTGCAGACACTACTGTAATGTCTAATTTAAAATGTAATTGATCACAGCCTAATCGATGGAGGAGGAAAAGAAAACATAAAAAAGAAGGGCAGAACAAGTTAGAGAGATCGTATACGAAATGAATGTCACAAGGGAAGAGCACGGTGGTGGAAAAAAATATTTGTGCCCCTTCTAAAATTAGCCTTGCAAAGCAGACGGCCCTGATTCATTGTCTGAAATCCTGCAGGTCCGTCTTGCCGACTACCGTCATCCAACAATTTCACGGCTAAATTTTTTACAGCCCAATCAGGGGAAAGAGAGGCGGGAGATGCAGACGTGACATCACCAGGAAGCGACTTTATGTTTGAATTCAATGGCGGTGTGCAAGCGGTTCCTGTGGATGGGTCAATATCAGCAGTTTTCTCAGAAATAGAATAAATTTCTTCATTAAAAGAGGAGCAAAGAACGTCGCTAAAAGCCTTTCTGACGGGAAACAATGTTTTTGCTCTTCTCTCGACTGTTTCGGTAAGAGTTTGGTCTACCAGCTGGCTCCTCTGGTCATGAGAAAGATGTGAAGGACTCCAAACCCCATGTGGATTAGTCGGTGATGAGTGTGATGAGAAGAACCATCGTCCAATCAGCAGCCACAGAGATTTTTTAAAGGTTCCTCCTCTGAATACTTTTTTGAACGGCTCTTTCCCAGATGGACTTGTGAAATATTTCCATGGCGGATATATGGAACTGTCTGTCTGGCGTGTCAGGTTATTCTAAAATCGTACCGGCCAAATAAAAAAAAGAACCCAAAAAAGTGGAGGTTGTGTCTGGTACTCATGCCCAACGTTGAAAAAACGTTGTGAAATCAACGTTGATTCATCTTTCAAAATCAAAACATAATTCAAGGGTGATTCAACTATAATCCATGACGTTGATTCAATGTCATGCCCAACGTTGAAAAAACGTTGAGAAATCAACATTGATTCATCTTACAAAATCAAAACATAATTCAACGCTGATTCAAATATGGACCATGATGTTGATTCAACAGTGAAAAAAACGTTAAAGTGCTTGCTGGGGATCGTACGCATGAAGATGTAACACTATACCATTTACAAATAACTATTCCGGTGTTTTAATTCCGTTTATAAGCTAAGCAAAAGCCAACTCAGGATCAACCTTGATCAACATTTCGCAAAACGAGTTTGCAATGAGGAGTTAATGTTATGAGTGTTCCACTCAGGGAATATCGCAGAGCTAAATTACAGGTGTTTGCATACTTTTTCCAACTTGTGTAAAGATAAAGCTCCAGTAAATTATTAAAATGATATCTGGTAATATAGGTAAGACATTACATTGACTAATAA
Organism: Gymnothorax reevesii; assembly: GCA_029721435.1. Classification (NCBI taxonomy): domain Eukaryota; kingdom Metazoa; phylum Chordata; class Actinopteri; order Anguilliformes; family Muraenidae; genus Gymnothorax; species Gymnothorax reevesii. Next base: position 28,799,716 of record CM056589.1, read on the forward strand.
CTTAACGCCATCATTTAATATTTGTAGTTTATTGCAGGCATTCAATTGAAATTTCCCTTAAAGTTTCCCATGCAGGAAACGGTTCCGTGTACAGTCGGTAATCAAAACAGTCAATGTGAAATGATGGTTCTTTTTGGGTATGTTAGCAAGACATAGTATATCTTTACCTTTCTCGTTAAAGGACAACATGGTTGGGGTTTTTAGTATTTTACTTCTGGGTTCAGCCATCTTGTATCCTCGGTCAAACGGTGATGCAAGTTTTTTAAAGTAGGGATTCAAAGAAAATAAGTAGACTACCAATAGAATTGGTCTGTTATGGCAATTTCATGATAGGTTGAAGGTAAAAAAAGTTTATATTCGCTTTCCAAATGTTGCTCCTTTTCCACCGTAACCAGTCTGCCCACACGCTCATTTTCCGTGACATCACATATGGGTTGTGTTCTCTGAGAGTACCCAGATGTTCCATAGTTATAATAGAGAGAACACTGTGAAAACTGTCTTCAATTTTGTTTTTAAAGCCTGACGAGTCAAAACTCGAAATAGATTTCTTCCAGTAGTTCATAGTTTTAAATCCCATGTTAAAATCTTTTTTTTTTTAAGCTACTGTTGCATAAAGGTTATTTCTTTCATCGATGCATATCTGTTGTGCTGCTTATTTTGGTTTGTTCCGCGCTTGCAAAAAGTCCAGCCTTCGTGCTGGCTATACGCGTACTCTAGTTTAGAAAGAAAATTATATCTTTACTGGAGTCATGCTACCATTCTGAGGAAGGCTGGATAAGCAAAAGCTGGGCTACAAAAAAAATTGTATTTTATGAACACGATCAAGTAGATTCCCATAACAGTGATTGACTGACCTAGAAATATGGAGTGACGAGGTCGATGCCATTTAGAACACAATCGTACCCCTCAAATATCTCCACCCAATCGTCCGCCTGTACTTCTCATGCACTCAAGCTCAATTTCAGGTCTTAATTGCTTTTTACAGCTGTCGTATCTCTTCCTATGGTTCTTTCTTAAACTTCTGGTCCTTCTTCTTCCTTGATGGCCAAAACGAGACAAAACCTCACATCTAATAACGTTAGATAGTTACATTATACGCAATAGAATGATCTGACGACAGGCAGCTGAAAGTGCATGAACAATATGCATTCCAACGCAAGTTGAGAGAGAGAATACATTCTAAAGATCTTCCTTTCGTGTTTTGTCATCGCTCATATCAAGTTGAAAAAATATAATCAATTAAAGGGGACATATTATGCTGATCCTTCTTTTAATACATATAGGTAATGTTATAATGTTGGATGTCCATACTCAACCTCCGAAAAGTTTCTAAACATAATAAACAGGGGTTTTGCCGTAATCCAAGAACGTGGTTTTGTGAACGTGATTTCCTCTCTGAACAGAGATCTTCACGAAATCTGGGCAAAACCTGACATCGGGTTGTGCCGTCCAATTAGTACAGACCTAGGCAAAGCCAATCACGGCGCTGGACCTGCCCACACCGGAAACTATTCTAGCAGACATGAACAACCTCGAATCATACTATGCCTTAGTAGCATCTATACTTCCAGAAATACAAAAGAAGAACTGCAGATCATTTGAGGTGCAGTTTGGTCAGTATTTCTCCCAAAGCTGCTCGTCCGTTTACTTTTGGACGCGAAGAAAAGCACCTATTTCTTCTCCAAAAGACGATGCCTCCAGAAATCAATGGGTAGCTTTTTTGTTAGCTGGCGGCAAACAGCCACGGCCAAAGGGAACGTTGGCAGTTTGTGCTCAGCATTTCACCAAAAACAGCTTTGTCAGTTAAGTATAATTCAACACAGGATAAGCGTTTCAGCTGCTTCTCAAACCTGAAGCAGCTGCATCGAACAAGTGCTTGGAGTCACAAGCTGTAAGTAACGATATAACAGCAAATAATGTAAGTGAAGCTAACGAGTTATGGGAGGCTAGCGGGACCGCTAACGATAGTTAGCATTAACAGCTAGCCTCAAGCACAGGCTTTGTATAATATCTGAAGAAGCCTGTATCGGTCGCGACTGTCCGCGACTCACAAGCTATGTTTCCATCTACTTTTCGATCGAATTATCTGAAGTTGGCCAAAAATATTCATTCGAAAAAAGCTGGTGAAAATACGTTTCCATCTAACGGCATTAAAGCGATAAAAAGTAGTGCGTAATGATGCCACATGCTGTTATGCGATCAAATTGGTATATCGAGTACATTTCTGACATTTTAAGCAGTTTCCATTCATTTTTGCACTGAATCGCAGAACCTTCAAGTGAACAAAAGTAGTTTGTTAGCCAACTAATTTAGCTGGTTAGCCAAAATGGATCGCCTTTACCAACAAATGATAATAACTGCACAAGCTGTAGTCATGCTTAGGTGCCAGCTATTAGCAGCATAGCAGACCATTATCAGAAGGAAACTACGGCATCAAAACACCGTAAAGATGCAGTAGCGGATTTTTTCGGCGAACAACATTTCCATCAGCATTTATCGCATAAGCCTTTTACCGATCAAGAGCAAATCAGATGAGATGGACTGTACAAACTATGATTCGATGGTCTTGAAATCAAGTCTAATTTCACTGTCTCCGTGAGGCAGTTTTAATTTAAAATTACTTAATTTGTATAAGAATGGAAACATGGCCACAGATGCGGAAGCAGTTGCTTCACAGCATAAGCCTACCCAACTGAAGGCCTGGTGAATGTGGTTGTAACACTGCGGCTAATGTAGCCAAGTTACTGTTGCTAATGTTTGTGTCCTAAATATGCAAGAGTAATATCAGGGGAAATTCAACAGAAGGTGTGTGTGAACATAAACCTCATTTAAAGCAAACTTTTTATACTTGTTTGTAATTTGGATGCTTGGTACAACTGCCCCCCCCCGGTAACGGAATTTACTGTCTGTAAAATCTGTATTGCAGGGTAACATTAGTTTCTGTAGTTGTTATGACCGCTCAATTATCAGCTGCTGCATGTTAGTTTGCGTGCTGTGCAAATTAAAATGCTCCTGGTAACTTGTAGGCGGTAATTAAGATTGGTATGCTTGTGTTACTTCGGTAAGCACCAATGTAGCAGTTCCATCATCACGTTGCCTGATTGTAGCCACTACAGTTGAAGCTAACCGGAGAGGTCCTGTATGTCTTTGCAGAGTTGGGCTGCGAAGGCTGCAGTTAGACCAGACGCAGGTTTTGCAGAAATTGGGGCACGTTTTTGCGTGCTTGTGAAACGATTGCTTTACTTATCCATGACTGGGGTCAGCCTGATACTCCTCCATTATCTGTGCAAGCTCTCTGATGCTACCGGTGAAAGCAATAGGGAAGCGCACAGGCTATAACGTTTCCCGTATGACGAACAATTTCTCTGCATTGCCTTTGATTGAATAATTAATAGGCGATTGAATATTAAATTCTTTCCTATAAAAGTTATCGATTCGCTAAACAGAACTTACGGTCTATAAAACCTGTATTATGCTCATAACTGGAGCTCTATCTGGTCATTCCGACGCAATAAGTAAACCATGACCATCGGCAATTTCCGAAAAGGCCTTTTAGCCCGGAGATTTCTCCGCTCTGTCATATACCAGCGCAGAAGCTGTTCGTTACTCCACACTAACGACACACCACAGTTATGCACACTAACCAGCAGGTCCTAATACACACCAAAGCAGTCCTTAAGTTGTTGTTCCACTTTTGGCTGCTCCTCACTGTCCATGATTCCCTCTAGACTCAAACCCACTGGATTTCTGTGGTCTCCGGTCTACACTTGAGTATGTCGACTCGTTCTACAAATGTGTCTGTATGTGGTGGATTCTAGGTTTCCCTGCATCCTAGCTTTTGAGTAGAAAAACTGCTGTACTCACCACTGTTGCCGTGGCAAACTGCAGCCGATAGCAAATTCGAGCTGGAGCTGCCAGACTTTCGCACTGCGTCCTCCACTTTCACCGCTGCGTTTATTAGAACAAGTTCATTTCATTAGATTTACATTCAAGTATAGCGTTAGATTTCGGAATTTCCCCTCCAATTCCTTATTAGATGGTAGACGTGTCTCACGTTTCATTCTGGGGAGGCAGACCCGGAAAACTGTGTTCTGAAGTCCCGCCCAACTCCGCCCTCCACAGAGCTGGCCAGTTAGAAGAAAGTGGGCACACGGGGAGCGGGGGCCATGGCGGAAGAGCCACCTCAATGAGGCGTTTCAGGCAGAAACCTAATTGTATCTTCATGATTATTTCATTCCAATTCCAGAGTCCGGAGTCATAATTGGTTTTCATATTATACGTGAAATCCACCGTGACACATGTAAAACTGATAGACCTCCGTGCACACTGACTTCAATTATTACTTCGCAACGTGCTGGCCTAATGAAAACTGGCCACACCTGAGAATGCTGAGTTTTGATCCGACGCTGAAACCCTCCGCCACAGTCTCAAAAAATCCTGGAGGAAAACCTGCCTTTAAATTGTATTTACACAATTTCCGTCAGATTGTTTATATATGTCCATGTACCTTCAATGTAAAGGCCTATATAGAAATGGATTTAAATAAAAAAAAAGAGGGGTTTCTCCATTATAATTGATCCATTTCAAGTAAAGTATGACTCAATTTTAACCTTTAACAAAAAATAAAGCTGAGAGAGAGACATAGTATTTCTATAGACCAGATCGGCCTAGGCCGGAAGTCCACGTGCACATGCCCAATATAGATGATGTGGGGCAAAAGGAAATATAGCGGCTAGTTGTTGCGTAGAGGGGTTCATAAACCGGTATCATAAAGACAGGGACATAAGGTTTTTTCATGTTCCCCGTGGCTTGTGAACTTTGTCCCGAATGAACACACTAGAGTCTGCAGTAGCCGACTCATTTTGTCAGGGCTGGCCCGACTTCGTTGACCCAAATAATGTTGGCCTCGCTCTGTTTCCCCCTACAAATGAAATGATCTCACACTGACGCAAGCTAAAAGGAAAGAGCGATCTGATTGGAGAAATATAGTTAAGGTACCAGTTAATATTATAAGTTATCTAAGTTGGCCCCCTAATCGTCAAATAATTGTTTAATCTTTTGTTGTTTCAAGGTGTTATTGTTTTGCAGTGTCCAGTTTTTGTATCCACATTTTGAAAAGTGACTGGCTTTGTTCGATCCTATAGGCCATATACGACGTTAAGTAGATGTTAAACTCTACGCAAAAAAAATCAAACCAAAGGGGGAATGTTTGTGCCATACTACGTTTTCAGTCTAGGTAAGCTCTGAGGGGCTCATTACAGAACGACCCTCAGAGCTAAGTGTAGGTGTAGTTTTCATTTCGCTGCTAGCAACAATAATTTGGTTTCCTTGCGATTTCGATTTCATAATTACTGGCTATATATAGCCAACAATGGGGCATTTGCTTGCCAGTTAGTTTTGCGGACGTGAAATAATGTCATTACCACCACTATGATTGGGTCCCACGCCTTAAGTCAGCTAATGGCTACAGTTCTTGCGACGAATTTGCATTGTTCAAAACAATCGGTAAGCTCACGTGATCCGAATCGCTTCTTAACATGGATAAGTGCACAGGTACACATGTAAAATACAAGGCCATATCATCACTGTTTGACTAAAAGCTACAAATTTGATTTCGGATTTTCATTTGTGCTGAAAATAACAATGTCAAGGACTTGCCTTTACAGTATCTCGCCGATATAGGCCTAGTCTCTCAAATGTCAGTTACGCTGAAGAAGTCAATGCTTTCAGTTTGTAGGAGAAAACTAATAGAGCTTATATCAGGGATGTGATTTGGGTGAAGTGAAATTATCTGAAAATTTAGCCAGGGGTCTGGGGGCCAGGCGCCCAGCTGGGTCCAGGCCCAGGGCAGTGCCCTGGTGGGGGGGAAACGGGGAGGGGGGTTCGAGGCGGGGGCCAAGCACCCCGAAGCTCCTAGGTTTTAGTGATTTTTAGTGCCCTAAGTGTACTAAGAATTCAATAAAATAATAAAAAACAGAATTATTATCCAATGTATATTCAAGCCAACGAACAAGTCAAAGTCAAAATTTGTCACAAGCTCCAAGCTTGTAAAGAACTTAATCTGTCACAATTGCACTCAGATTAAAGTCAAATAACATTCATTGAATACAGCCAATATATCAGTAAAATCATTGGCTTCTTAGTCAACTCCAAAATCATATCACAAAGTCACATGCTCATGGGATTTTACGAATTTAGACTTCGCTGAATGCACTGTGTAATAGCAAAAATGAAAAATAAGAACATAACCACTGTAGATACACACCACTAATAAATCTTTTTTCTTTATCCAATCATCTGTAGAAACCATCAGTGAGTTCGGTGAGTATTTTCAGCTTCCAATTATTGACTAAAAACACAATCCTAATGGAACTCCTGGAAATATGCATTACATATTATGCATTACATAATAACCTAGGGGTCTATTCTCCCATGCACCTAAGTCGAAAAAAGCGCGTAGCTACGCGTGTTCTCCCCTCGACTTAAGTCTGTGCATTACGTGCCCTGAAGGCAGTTATGCACTTGGAGCGGAGCAAGGCGAAAATCGGGGCGTTTCCGGGCGTTTCTCATGCAAATAACACTTACGCGTATTCTCCCCCTGGCTTACGCGCTTTTTACATCAAGCGCATTTGAGGGCTGTATTAAGGTCAAGCGCCAACATAAGGCGAAATGGAATATTGCGTTTGATGTCGGTTATAGGCTGAATTCTAACATTAATTTTATTTTATTTAACATGGTTAAGGTTGAGACATGCAATATTCGATTGTTCATCCTTATTTCTAAACTACATTTCTCATAACCATAATAAATTATCAAACGAAAGATATTACGCAACAGCCTCTTCTCCAATTAGTTCAATTACAAACGCATTACAAACAATTACAAACATACCGGTGGTCATCAAGGTCACAACTGCGCTGTCGGTCCTGGCATCTGGGTCGTTCCAGAGAGTGGCTGGTGATGTCATGCACATATCTCATGCGTCTGTGTCAAGGTGTTGGACACAGTTCGTTGACACTCCAAGTTCTTCACCATGCACTTCCACTGCAGAAAGAGTGGGTGCCAGCTCCTCCTCCAGTGCAGTGAAATGCACAGGGGATGATGGTTGCCCACCACCTGCTGCGTGCACACTTCTACGGTGTGCAGTGAGCCTGGCTTTTACAGCGCCCCGCAGATCTCTCCATTTAGGCTAGGCAGTGTCTATTTTGCCGTCTGACGGTTACGTTTTTTTCTGCTATTCTGCAGTCACGTCCGCTTGACATGCGCAGTTGTCACAGATGTGGACTTAAAGTTTGTAGGCATATACACGGCGTCGGCAATTCACGCTAAAGGGCTATTATGCCGTCTGCCCAGAGGGCAATTCACGCTGGAAGGTTATTTTGTAGGCTAATCTGTCCTGCGAAAAATTTGTTACGTGTCTGATGTGAAAGCAGCTTTATGGACAGTACGCGACAGTTAGAGAGAGCTACTACCTTTTTAATCTCTGCCTTTTTTGGCTTTATTAGCCACAACAATTTCTAAAGGGAGATGAAATTATATCAAGGTAGTGCAGACAAATCATTTGTAAACCACATCTGTGAAATTTGGTTTTCGGCTTTGGCTCGACGTCGTCATCGTTGTCTTCATGTTCTATTAACAAATGCGACTGCCCTATATGTTCATGATAAAAAAGTTGTGATATTCTCACGAGGGAGGAGAATGATTTTCTAATTGAGGATATCTGTATTAACTAACTCGTGTCTTTGTTGCCAATTTTTTTTTTTTTACCACTGATAATACTGTATATTTTAATGTGTGAATAAAGATATTATTAAATAGGGTACTCTAGATTGAGCCCTACACTGGCCAATACCAAAGCACTACGCATTTGTTAATCAATTTTAGCCAATGAGGAATAGTCAACATGGGAAGAATCATTATCAGTAAATTGGATAATTGATTATAATAAAGTAATAGGCACAAGTTCAAGTGAATGTGTCACTCAAATCAAATGGGACATAATAGGCTACAGATATAGAATTGTGTGATTGCTGGGGCGGTTTCGGGCGGGGGGATGACAGCGTGCGGGGTAAGAATCCTTTGTTATATGGAAGCATATAGTTAACAAAATTAAAATTAAAATGCAATGTCAGAAATGCATTTTCATTTTCAAGATACAAGCGCATTATTTGTATCATAATGAAAATGCAAATGTAATCCTCCACTTTGCATTTTCATTTGCCTGCCTCTCTTTTGGTTTAGTCACACCTCTTTCATAAGGCCGCCTACATTCTGAAGTTAAGCGCTCTCGGCGTGATCGAAGCGAGTAGGGGAGAATACGCTTAACTAAAAAGCGCTTAACTCGAATCGCGTAAAAAAGGACTTGCGCGCTAATGGGAGAATAGACCCCCTACTGAATAAGCCAAACAACAACGGAAAACCGTGTCACACATTCGGCTATATTCGGTGTCCAGTGACGCTAAAGTTACATGAAAAAACAAAAGTGAAACTACGAGGAAGGTCCTGAAGCACCTTTAATTATACGACATGATCGAAAAGTTGCGTGTCGTAGCGGTATCATTCGCTAATATTGCTAAAGGTCATAGATTAGCTGGGCGGCTGATGAAATAACCATGATTTAGCTTTGGAACTAGACGCCCAGCTGCGTTAGCACTGATAACCCGTGCGTATGCTGGCCACAGTAACCAATTAATTCAGCATTCACCGAAGTCAAAATGTAGGGTGATAATGCTTCATATTAAAGTGTTTGAAAGTGAGGTAGGAAAATAAAGGTCCATCAGGTTTGTTGGTAAGCTTATGCAATGCAATATTATGGTTTGACCAGCCGTATTACCATTAATGGGAGCTGGCGAATGGGCGTCAAAGAGCTAAGACGAGCACCCACTTGCACTCCCGGGAGATACTGATACACACTGAACTAACCACGCAACTTACCTGCGGTGTACAGCATTTGTCTCGACGAGTTACATAAAGGGATGCAGCAGTGTTCAGCCGTCAACCACTCACGCCGCTGAAACTTAGGCTACAAGACTGCTTCATCCTTGCTCCACAAGCCGAATGGGCTACACAAAATACAGGTATGAGGACTATTAATTATTATCACTATACTACAAGCTATCTGTCGTCTCGAATATCCGCAATATCTTGGTCGTTTCTTTCCCGCAGTGCTGAAACTTGCCGCCGCGGCCCCTGCCCTCACAGCATGACATTTGAAGTGCCTTAGCTGGCGAATTTGAAAAGGGAAGTTCTGTAGAATGCATTGTGCATAAGATCAATTCTGGCACGGAAATACTAAAAGTCGGAATTCTGTAGATATGAAATCAGATTTTCAAGACTGAAAAATTAGAGTTTTTTTTTAATTTTTTTATTTTGAAGGTAAAAAAGTGGAATTCCACGAATTAGGGGAAAAATCATATCCCTGCCATATCGTCAGGGGGAAAAGAATTTCGGATCCAGCCTCCTCTTTTTTCCGGCTTTTTATTTGCCAGAACAATTTTAAAAGGGGGTGCCAATATGTTTTAGTGAAGTTTTATCCGTGAGAAAGGGAGTTTAGAATTTAACATTAATATTTAATATCGCGAATGCATATGCTGCCCCTGCCCTAGCAACCCAGTGTGTCATCAGTGACATGACAGCCGCCGTTAACGACATGCAACTGACATGAATAGTAGCACTTGAAACTAAACTCTAAATTTCCTTAATTGGATGTACACTTAACGTGTTTTCATATCCTCATGTTTCTCTGGGTACCCAAACATCAATTGATATTTGGAGTAGGCTGAACAAAGAATTCTTAATCTCGCCATCCAGACACAAAATGCACGCTCACACCCTAGAATGTTCCCGATCGAAAAATATTCCTGTTTATAGTTCAAATCCACGCTGTAAACTGCCTTTTACTGAGGGGAAAGTGAAAGAACAGAGCAGAGCAGAGCTTGCAAAACCCGTACGTGACGTCACCCGAAACAGGCGTCTTTTCTAGCATCACGGAAGTATTCATGCTCGATTAAGTACTGTCGGTTCGTGCGTGTTTCCATTTTCTCGTATCGATAATGTGACAAAATGACATTACATTGCATTCTTTGCGTTCTAAGGTTTCCACTGATGTCAAAATTGCCATATTTCTGTTTTTCCTTTGAATTCCTACTTTACACACAGGCGATGTAGTAATTTTCTGCCTGTCCGAGCACCTCTAGCCTTTATCAAAACTGTACGAACGTAGCATACGGAGGTTGCGCCAGGCTCGTTAGCTCGCCAGGCTAATCCCCAGGTTAAAGAAATGAGGAAGGTGACCAAAAGAATTTCATGATCTGGAGAATCAGAGTTGTGAGTAGCGGGTCGTCATGTCCCAAGTAGGCGGCGATTATCGCCGGTCACCGTCTACTTTTGAAAGTCCTGAGTCCTCCTCCTGAATCTGTGTCAGGAGGCGTGGAATTAGAGGTACGGAGGGAAAAGCGTAAAGTAGGTTCGCGTGAAGCAATTACAGAATGCTTCTGCCAATTTCCCGAAGCTGGGCTGATCGATCGCTGCCCTAGTGGCTTGTGAAGACTGCTGCCTTCATGTTGTCTGTTCTCGCTACATGTTTGTCTGTCAGCATTGGGGCAAAGTGTTTCAGCACTTTCAGCATTATAGACTTTTCCAGGTAGTTTATGTGTTGGGAGGGGGGCTGAGGCCATTGCCCCCCCACCACATGAGACTGGCACAGTCCCCCCCAACCTTTGAGAGACACATCTGAGAACACTGTGCAATATGACTCTCCGAAGGCGGACTCTCACCATCAGAATTCAGGGGTTTTCTCAATAAGCCAGCGGTTTTCTCAATAAGGCACTGGCAGCCCCAGAAGGCCATTAAGATAAACAAAATGTCAAAGTTTTTGTTGACAGATGTACGCATGGACAGACGCACACATGGAAGGACGCATGCACGGAGCCAGATACCATAGCTCCCGAGCCATTCGGACGGCGGGAACTAATTAGGAGCCTGTAACTGAAAATGTTGATAAGATAAAAGCAAATTGTAGAAGTTTTTGGTGATATTTTTAGGCCAGTGACCTTGAAAAAATAGGCCAAGGTCACCTTTAGGCACGTCATTTGTAGGACTTTGAGATGAATGTCCAGTAAGCATTTGGAGCCAATAACTGAAATACCCTGACCAAAACTTCCAACACAACACTCGGGTTTATTGCAACACGTCATTTTCTTAGAATAAATTTAACAATACATAACAATTATTAAGATGCAAATCAAAAACACAGTTTTAGAGTCAGGAATGAAGAACAGATTTTTCCTGGTTTCCAATTCATTGCATCAGTTGAAGGCGCAATTCTGGATCACCGAAGTCAGTATCTTGTATGGCCTCCTCTGGCGTCACACACAGCCTAGATTCTGCGATGCATGGAGTCAATCAAATGTCGAATTTCAGCCTCTGTGATGCGGTTCCATTCCTCCTGGAGTGCTTGACGCAACTGTTGGACTGTGGCTGGTTCTGGATCACGCCTTCTCACCCGGCGATCCAGAATATCCCATAGATGTTCTATAGGGTTTAAATCTGGGGAATACGCAGGCCGATCAAGATACTGAACATTATTCTGCCTCAGGTAGTCCTGACAGGCTCTGGCGACATGTGGTCTCGCGTTATCCTGTTGCAGCGTTAGGCGATAGCGATGGATGAGTGGAACTGCGACAGGGGTAAGGATGTCGTCATGGTAACGGGCCGCACTGAGGTTTCCATCGATGAAAATGAGGTCTGTTTTGTGTCTACTGCTTATTCCAGCCCAAACCATCACACTGGGTCCACCCCAGCGGTCACGCTGTAGGATGGTAGCGTCAGTATAACGTTCCCGTCCCCTACGCCATACACGCAGTCTTCCGTCAGACACACTCAACTTGAACCTCGATATATCGGAAAAGAGCACCCGGTTCCACCTGAGAGCATTCCAGCCCAAATGTGCCCTTGACCATCGCAAATGGACGCGGCGACATGCAGGAGTCAACACTAAACCACGGCGGGGACGTTGGCTGTGCAAGTCGGCTTCAGGCAGGCAGTTGCGTACGGTTTGGTCGCTAATCCAGTTCTGGTGACGACCTCTGGTCTGAGCAGCAGTGACTGTAGCTGGCAGGAAGCGATTGCGCAGGTGCTAGAGGCGAATATGGCGATCCTGCTGAGGGGTGGTGACATGTGGTCTGGGGCACGTAGTCGATCACCGGTGCTTCCTGTTTCATTATACCGGCTCCAGAGACGTGATATGGTCGACACGTGGACGCCCGTCTTTGCGACATTCCACCAGTGAGCATACCAACGGCTTGCTTTCACTGATTTTCACCTAGGTGCGGCATGATCACACGTTGACCCAGGATAATGCAAAGGAATATTTAAGTTGCCCATTGCTATGGCTGTTTATTGACCAAATTCTTGAAGGATTGGTCAATGAGTTCTACTCAACCTGACGGGATAGGCAAAATTCTAAACAATGTGCAATCAAGCCAAATGAGCTGCCCACACGACAAAATCAAAACAATTTTCTGAGCTTTTAAGTTGTTTTACAACAGAAATTGCGCCTTTCATACAAGATACATTATTCCTGTACTGCACATAGAACTCATTGGACCATTTATATGGTTGTTATGCGGACTTTCTGACTTTGCTTTGCTTTGCAGTGTCTGGCAACACTCATCCTTCTGGAGCCACCAGACGATGATCCAGTGAGTATTCTTCATTAAAAGCATAGGCTTAGCATGTCCTGTCAACACTAGGTCAATACAAGCTCTATTGTGTATGGCAGGAGGAAGGTACTTCTGCTGCAGCAGATGACAAGGAAATGGTGTTGCTGGACTCCAGAAGGCTCGACGTATTGTGTCAATCTTGTGGAAATACTCATTTTTTCCATGATGGCTAGGTCAGTGACGTGATGGTCACAGCAAATATATTTGTAACATCACTCAGATGCTGTGCAACCTGTAAGCCAGCTTGGCAACATAGTGAGTATTGCCTGTAGGAAAACCACATTATGCACATTTCCTTTTGTGTTAATTAGGTGTTTTACAGGTTCACAAACTCAAGACATCTCTACACGCAATGCCTCAAAGGACAAATGGAGCTGCCAGATGTGAAAATAAACATGCAAAAGAAACTCCAGGACATGGGCCTGTACCAGAAAATTACAAAAGGATGCAGGAACCTGGACATAGAAATCCTCAAACTCGAAAGACAAGTTATTTCAATGCACACTGTAAGCATGACTGTAACACAATGCATTCATCATTTGTTTTTCTCTCTGCCAAGCTCCAAGCTGACAAGTGACGACCACAGAATTAAAGGCCAAAAACCATTAGTCTCCTCCCTGTTTCATGAGTGTTAAGTTAACTATATGATAACTGGATCCAGTAAAGGGAGAATCATTTTGGAAGATTATGCAGCAATGAAACCAAACGACCACTACCTATGTGCTCCCAATGGCAAATAAAATGCAGGAACATATGGAAGAGTGCTTTGTTATTAAAAGATGGGCTACATCAAATTTAAAGAGAACTAAAATAATGAACAATGTGTTGATCTCAGTCCAGTCTTCCATTTACAATTTCCTCACTACTGAATAAATTAAAACCACCTTCACAACTTCATCAGCTATTTCTGATCATCTCATCAGCTTCATTATGTATTCATCAGACCTCTGTCAGCAATATGAAGAGCAGTCGTCATTGCAGTATGCAGCCAAACACTAAAAATGACTCTCATGAATGATCATTACAACTAAAATAACTGCAAGCATTCTTAACTGAATGATATAGCATCTTTTTTTAATGCAGGCTAAAAAAAATACAGTGGACCATGGAATAACTGTAAAATACATTTATTCCCACTCAGAGTGATTGCTGACTGAACAGATAAGGCACTAGGATTAATAAAGCCTGGCTGTTAGCCTGGTCTAGAACAGGCTAGCAGCACAGAATAAATCTCCATGGTAACTTATGTGCCCCTGCTTTCGTGCAACTGAGTCACGGCTAAATTAAGCCGGGATATGTGGAAAATCCTGTATTAATCCCTTACCTTGGTTTTTTGTAATAGCCCTCAGGTAACTGCTGATGGTGTGACAGTGACATACTGTGTTTACCGACAATAGTTTACATATGTGTTCCTCAGTTCATGCAGTGAATTCCACCACAGAATCCTGTGTGTTTCTAATGGAGTGCTACCAGTGGACCTGAAAATCACACTCATTCAAAATTGGAGTTTGGCCTCGTCCTATGCACACAGTTTTTTTTCTGGATTCTCAAAATCTTTGAATGATATTATCTACCATAGAGGATAAAATCTCCAAATTCTTTACCATTTTAAGTTGAAAACATAATTCATAAATTGTTAAACAATTTCCCCATGCAGTCTTACATAAAGTGGTTAGGTCTTCACCATATTCACTTATGAAATACTTTTTATACCCAATCATGTAATTGGTCTGTTGCTAAATAATCTAATTAGCTGTTAGATGTTCCACTAGTTGTCTTTTTTTAGCATCATGCAACTTTTCCGCTCTTTTACAGTCCCGTTTCAACTTTTCAAACACATGTTGCTGTCATCAAATTAAAAATGAGCCGATATTTTTCAAAAAACAATAAAATTTATCACATCTGATATATTGCCTTTGTACTATTTTCAAATAAAAATAATGTTCAAATGATTTGAAATTCATTGCATTCTGTTTTTATTTACACAGCATCCCAATCCTTTTGGGAATGGGGTTGTAATATTACTGTCACTTCAATGGGATTCAAAGGTGCTCAATATGAATGTCCACAAATGTCAATCAAATCAAATTTACCAATATTGTGCCTATTACGGTAGTAAAACGGTTCAGGCTAATTTCAAAGGCCGGCTGCAGATTTCCATCGACGTCATGTCTTCCATCTTTCAATCTGGATGGCTGGAGGTGATCTCACGACAAATCTGCAATCCGCCTCTGAAATTAGCCCATACCGTCGTCGTAGTAGTAGCGTAGTTGAACCATCAATAATCAAAATCTGTTGCTGAGACTCGTGTGCGATTATCCGTGTTTTTTTCTGCGCTAATATTTATAATGGTGGTGTTCTGACAAATTTTGATACCTTGTCAAAAAATGCTACCTTCATGCAAAACGATCGTGAAGTTTTTGTTTTCGCCTTGATATTGCAATATGAATCAGTTTACAGTAGTAACTTTGTTGTTTGTTAGCTTTTTTATAACATACGCATATTTTGTAACGAGTTGGATAAGTCTGTTTGAAGATATATGCCCATATACGCCATTATCGTCTAATTTCTGCATTTTCAGGAAACCCCAGCGTGTACATGCAAATATATGTTCGCTTACAGGTCGAAATGCACACTGAAAATAACTCTTATTCTATGATTTTTGAAGATACTTAAGATAAGAGCGAGGAAAGAGCCCGAGATTTTAGGTTTGCGCAAGCGCAGAACCGCGAAGTAGCATATTTTGATGGGTGGCAAAATTTGTCAGAACACTGGCAATGAAAGTCTCTGCCAGTACGCTGTGCAGCACTAAGTTACTTAATGATAAGTCCCGTCGCAACGTTTCGAAACAGCAGATGTTTCATAAGTTTCGAAACTGTTTCAAAGGTTATAAATTTCCACCTGTAATACAGTGGTAACGAACACGTTATATGAAAAGAAATTAACTGATGGCATTCTGTTTGATCAAAAATCGCTTAACTCCCGTGTGTAGCCACACTTACCATTGTCTTCTATGCACGGTGGTCCAAAGTATTTCCGAGCACATGCGTGAAAGAGAGATGATAATGTATTAAACCTGTCTACGCCCGCCCTCTAGCGGCTACGTCGCCCACGTCAGTATTTGACGTTTAAAACGGATTTCACGGATAGTCGGTATTATCGAACTGAGCTGCTGCGAATTAGACATCTTTGGAAAGTTTAGAGCGCCACTTCGCTCTTTGAGCAACCGCAGTCGGAGCAGCTTGTGGCCTGTTTGGCGATTCAACAAGACCTAGAAATGGAAATATTTCGGGTGTATGAGAGCTTCTAAGCAAAATCCCATCTTACCGAATTGGCGAGCACGAAACATTTGCTGGCCTGCGCCACCGTATCTTTCTTACAATAGGGTAAATAATGCTCACATGAACGGTCATTGAAGAATCTATCCGTTTATCTGATTTAGTTGACAGTCCTCTTTTTCACGATTAGGTCGACGTTGGTGATTTTCTTTCGGCTTTGAACGATTTAAACAAAAAAAAAAAGCAAGTTGGCTGGCATAAACTGATTTATTCATTTACATATATGCTTGGATGACATTCGGGCCAAATGTCAATAGTAGCTTGGCAAGTGAGCAATCTTAATGTCTCTACCAACAGGCTTTGCTTGGTACCACTGATCACCGATAGCCTACTATCCGCTCTCATGATCTCCAGAGAGCCGCTGGAACTTGCAATAATGCCTGGCAACTTAAAACTAACTTCACAGTTGTGCTCCGCCTTTTCTACCTTGACGGCCATATAGACTAACATTTCCCGAGCTTAGATGGGCCTAAATATTTTTTCTTCACGCTCAGGCGGATGTGCGTGCGCCTTAACGCACAAGATGTAGGCACGCTGACATTTTTGATTATGCCAAGGTGATTGAGCACTTTACTTTTAATACCACGAAAGCTATTAAAAAATGGTATTTAATTGCAGCCACTGGTAGTTTTCAAGACAAGCTAACTTGAGACATTCGGTTTATTTTATTCTAAATAAGGCTCTTCGTCCACGGAATATGGTAAATGATTTCGCCGATGTACCGCGCACAGTCGTTGGCTACTAGCCATCAACAGAGAACGAACCGTTTAAACCCTTAATTCTATGCAGAATGGTTTAATTTTGTATGTATGTGAAGGTTTGCCAGTGCGTTTTCTCTCTATCTCCTCACTGTTTAGTGCGTTTGTGGGAACTCGGCAAATGAAGACTGCAATGTTTGGTTTGGGGAAATGAAATTCACTTTATTCCATCCCTCGCCGAAAACATTGCCACTCATTTTAAAAAAGAACATACTATCTAACTGTTCAGCATGATACATTTTATTTAATTTTTTGCTTGTTTTTTTTTTTTTTTTTTTTTTTTTTTTCATTTAGTTTCAGATCAATTAAATTTAGCTCATTATGACCGTACTCAGAAGGGACACGTCAGGTTCGTCTATAGAATTGAATATATGAGGTTTGTATGCGTGTGTGTTTGTGTGCGTGTGTTTGGGGGGGGGGTTTGCTTGGGGGTTGTAATAAATCCTACCGCAGAATCTTATACAGTCATATTGAGCGTGTCCGCGAACGGATAGGCCAACATATCACACTGATAGGGCTGTTCTGAGGTCCCACTGCGCTATTACGAGCGCTTTAAATTTGCGCACAGCATACCTCTGCATTCTACCATAAATTCCTTTCCTTTACCTATTTGTACCTACCTACACACAATGCATGGTCTGCAGGGATCCTTTTTTCGTTGTGAGGCTGCTTGTTTTCATGTTATAAACACTTACCAATGCACGATTACATGAAATTGAAATTAGGGTCGATGTCTAAGCTCTGCAACTGAGCAATTAAGCGCTACTCTTCAGCCCGCTAGCTTTTGTGTTGTAATCACTGGTGTCCACTGCGCACCCATCTCTGTAAACATTCAATATTCCCGTAAATTTTGAAAAGCTAAATTAAATCATTTGGGATAAACAGCTTTTAATCATTTTGGGAAGGCTTAACAGACAGATGGGGACAATTGGGGAAAGTTTTTCATGCGACCTCACCTGTTGAATAGGCTGGCAGGGCATGCGCGCTAAAGCGCTTCGATGCCAGAAAATAGTCAGCCGAATCACTGTTAAGAACTCTAACATTTCCCGATCACGTTAGTTGCGAGTTGATAAACTTCCACAGAGGTAAAAATACAGTATTTCGATTTTGTAGTATAAAAGCGATTGAGCAACATGTATGTTTTTGGTTCCGCATGCCACACCGTTGCTGATGCTAATGTGCTAGCCTCGATAGCGCGGGTGTTTCCTGCATTTTCAAACTTAAGCTGTACGACTAGAGTTAGTGCCTCGAAGGTATGACGAATAATTTCAGACCTGGTTCATCAGGAACTCCTGGACTTTAAAGGCTTCGAAATGGTAACTGGTTAGCACAGTTATGAATAAAAAATTACACTCAGCATTTTCATCACACATGGGGAAAGTCTGAGTATGTTTCATTTTACTAAGTGAAATGACATTGACCCCGTATTTGTACTGTGTGACTTCTCAGAAAGCTGAGTTATACCCTATTTTCAGCATTTCAGACTATTCCTCCAAAAACTATTCGGGTGAAACCTCATGACAGCAGATGGGAAGTCCTGTCCTCTATTCAGTTGTTTAGGAGACAGATATGAGTCACTGTTCAGTGTCCTGAGTTTTGACTCCTGGTCCCTATTATATGTTTTTATCATAGTTCTGTCATAATGCGCTATAATGGTAATGCACAGATCTAAATAATTGTGGCGGTCATCTAAGATTTGCAATAAAAACTACTACTAGTAATAATACTGCCACTACTACTAGTAGTACCACATCTCATCACTAATACTATAATGAATGCTACTGTTTATTTGAATTCTTTTACATCAAGTTTTAGAAACAACTTTAAAAAATACAGGAAGCTGTCTAGATTTTACTTGCCAGAGCTGACCATTCAAATGAATATGAATCCAGTTCAAGCTCTAGCTGCAGTTCCAGCTAGTAAAATTGGGACAACTTCCAGAATTTTTCGAAAACTTGTTACAAAGGGCATAATAAACTCCGACCAGGTAAATAACGAAATTGCGTGTGTAAATATGGTTTGTTATATGATTTTTAAAGACAAAATATTGACATGGCTTCTGGACTCCCATCTGGATGCATGAAAGCTGCTCACAAGCTAACGCATTGCAACCTACTATAACTCCAGATAGAATAGACTCTTTGTTAAACTGTTTGGAGGAGTTTTTACTTAAGAAAATTAACAGGAATTATCCCAAATAATGTTTGGATGGAGTATCCCTTTAACTCAACTCATCTACGGCATAGAAAAACAAAAACCATAATTGTGTTTTTTTACCTGTAATGAGTTTATTTGCATTTAATAAGGATGAGATGCTCTCTATCATAGATGATCTAGCACTGAATATTTAACATTTCATGCATACGATATTGCATCAGTAATAATATACCACCGCAACAATTCTAATATACTGTAGAAACATATACACTAAAGTATTAGAAATAAAACACAATCTACTGAATTGTAATAATGCACACCTACACAACTGTGATAGTAGATAAATACGGACATAAAATCACTGTTATGATAACATATACTCACTACTGAAATTTTGATAACATGGACACTCTCACTCTGTGAAACTTACTGTACACATTCAGCTGGTAGACAGTAGTTATTTTCTGTTCTGTGTTCTGAACTTTATACTCTCCAGCATCAACCTCTTTGAGCCCAGAGAGGGTGAAGAGGCCAGAGCTGCTGTCCCACTGCAGTCTGCCTCTAGACTCATTGGAGGGGGTGGAGAAGCTACTGAAGGTGACATCTCCAATGACACCACCTTTGTGCGTCAAAGTCCCCTTCGTTTGCACTGGAGTTGGGAACTCAATGCTCTTTCCCACAATGCCATCCAGCTCCTCAGCCTGGCCAAACACACTCACTGCTGGAGACATAGATAAAAGGCCTAATCAAAGATCATGAAACACACTCACAAACACACACACACAGCAGGAGACACAGACAGACAAGCTATCGTTAAAGATAATCAAGCAGTATTACAGAAAAGAGACATTATAAGGCTCTAACAGAAAGGCTACTTTACGTTAATTGATACATTTTTATAGACCTACATTTGGAACAGAAACTATTTTGCAATGCAATACTGGCTGTGCTTGGGTTACTTGGCTATTTCCACCGCAAGAAAACTTAAATTAAACAAGTTTTCCCCATACTTTGAAAATAGTGATTATAAAAATCACACTTTAACCACAAACTTATGTCATCGTTAATATTTGAATTCAATACTTGCTTTTTAGCTCTGTTGTCTATGTATTACACTGTATTTTGAAGATTCTGAATATGACGTCAGAGGCAGCGCAGTTTCATATCATTGGAACCCTGTAGGAATGGGGCCCTTAAATTTGTGACAGCATGCTGGTTACCACCCGTCTCCCAACCCCACTATAAAATTCACCCTTGCCTTTTTGTGCAACCCCAATTCTGAAATAGTTGGGACAAAGTGTAAATTGTGAATAAAATCAAAATGCAATGACTTTAAAATCACAGCAGCCAGTATTTTATTCACAGTAGAACAGAGATAACATAGCAAATGTTGAACCTGAGAAATTTTACAATTTTACCCACAAAATAAGCTCATTTAAAATTTGATGAATGCTACAGTTCTAAAATAAGTCGGGACAGGGGCCTGTTTACCATGGTGTAGCATCCCCTCTTCTTTTTAACACAGAGTGGAGGCGTCAGGGCATTGAGGAGACAAGTTTCTTGAGTTTAGCCAGTGGAATTTGATCCCACTCTTCTTTAATACTGGCTTTGTTTTTTTAGAGAAATTTAAATGGCTTAACTTCCCCACATAATCTCAAATGAAATCCTGTGAGAATAAACTGTCGGAAGTTAAAAGAAAATAATTTACACGTTTGAATAGTGTCTGAAATTTTGGAATTCTCAATGAAGCCATATTTTGCGAAGTAAACTGACAAACAAGCTCCTTCCATTTTCCAACAGCCGAATTAAAGTCAAGCTGTTTTGAGACATAAATGGCAAAAAGGCCTATGAAAAGCACAGCACAGTTGTAGCACATCTTTGGGAAGAAAGACAGCTGGGCAGCTGCAAACTCTTTGTAGCCATATGACTGTCCTTGTGGGGGGGGGGGGGGGGGTGTGAGAATACTCAGCAAGTATGACAAGAAATGCTGGTTAGTTTGATAGATTTAAGAATTAGACCTTTTTTTGCTAAATAAAGGGTGTCTTTTTTTTTTATTTAACATGTCTGGTAAGAAAAATGTGGGTATGCCTAAACTTTTGACTGGTACTGTATTTTTAAGGAATTAAAAAAGTAGTTATCGTGAGCTGTTGAAAAACTTGTTTAAAAGAGTTGCTGCAGGGGATGGCAATGGGCCTAAACCCGTACCAGTCTCTCTGCTTCCGGTAAATGCTGGATTATAGATGCTTGCGAAAGGTTGAGTGTGCTCGACTGGTTGTAAAAGGCTGGCAGTGGTTGTATTGGTTGGCGGAGCACAGATTTTGTGTGTAGCTGATTTACAAGATTCAACATGTTTGTTGAAATTTTATCAATGCTCAAATATTCTCGTCAGAGAGCAAACTGGGTCATCTTAACACTAAAGTGAAAAGCAAGGTGGCAAGGGTAGGCGATGATTTCGCATTTTGCCATCTACAAGTTAAATGAATCCAAAAGTCTATTACTCTTAGAAGTGAACAACGGTAACTTAGATTGGATAGATGGCAACGGCAACCCGCAGCCAATGATAACACATGATGTGACGTCTGATCACATGATCTGCGCGGTAAATTCACGAAATCCATCACATTGTGCAGAGAAGCCCGCCATCTGAGAAATTCATTAATTCAGTAATTCCCGATGGCTTCATTTACATTAAACACACACTGAATTGTGGGAGTTAAATTTATGCTGGTTTGCTTAAAAACTCTGATCAGATTATTGTAAATACGTGGATTTTGGTTATATATATATTTTATAACTTATTTTTAGCATGATAGAGTTTTAGGTAGCATCTGTGGATCAGACAGACAGTGGTTTCTTGAAGTATTCTTGGGCCCATTTGGTAATGTTTAGTAATGTCAATGACAGAATCATGCTGGTGAGTGATGCAGCGGAGTCTGAGGGCCTCAAGATCACGGGCATCCAGTAGAGCCTTCAGCTTTGTCCCTTACGCACAGAGATTTTTCCAGTTTCTCTGAATCTTTTGATGATGTTAAGCGCTGCCGATGAGGAGACCCTCAAAGCCATTGTAATTTGACATTGAGGAACATTGTTTTTAAAGTATTGCACAATTCTTTTACGCAAGCCTTCACAGGTAGGAGAGTCTCTTGCCATCTTGACTTCTGAGAGACTCAGCCTCTCAAAGACATCCCTTTCATAGCCAATAATGTTACACACCTGATTCCAGTTAACTTAATTACTTGCTAAATGTTCTTTCAGCTGATTCTCTTATATATTAATTACTTTTTCAGCCCTTTTTTGCCTGGGTCCCAACTTTTTTGAGACCTGTTGCAGCCTGAAAATTTGAAAAAAGCTCATTTTGTGCATAAAAATGTAAAATGTCTCTTTTTCAACATTAGACATGTTATTTATGTTCTACTGTAAATAACATATTGGCTCATGTGATCTGAAAGTCATTGCATTTTGATTTTATTCACAATTAACACTTTGTCCCAACTATTTCGGAATTGGGGTTGTATGATTTATTGTGTCTTGTTCTGTGACTTAACCCTCTTGGTGTTCTGTCGTGTAATGTTTCTTACCCTGTTGGTTTTTTGTGATGTTGTGTGTCTTCTCCCCATTGTTGTTCTGTGATGTGGTGTATCATTAGCCTGTTGGTGTCCTGTGATGTTGTGTATCTTTTCCTTGTAGGTGTTCTATAAGGAAGTGTACCTTTTCCCTGTTTCAGTTTTATGATGTAGTGTATCAGTTCCCTGTTCGTGTTTTGTGATGGAGTGTGTCTTCATCCTGTTGGTTTTCTGTGATATACTGTGTTTTTTCCCTTTTGTTGTGCTGTGATGTGGTCTATCTTCAATCTATCGGTGTTATGTGATGTAACCTATCTTTAGTATGTTAGTTTCTGTGATGTGGTATATCTGTAGCCTGTTGGTGTTCTGTGATGCACTGCTTCTTTTTCCTGTTGGTGTTCTGTGACGAAATGTATCTTCATCTTCTTGGTGTGTTGTGATGTCCTGTGTCTTTTCCCTGTTGGTGTTCTGTGATGTGTTGTGTCTTTAGCCTGTTGATGTTCTATGGTGAAATGTATCTTCATCTGTAGTGTTCTGTCATGTAGTGTGTTTTTCTCTTATTGGTGTGCTGTGATATGGTGTTGAACCTGTCGGTGTTCTGTGATGTTGCATATCTTTATCCTTTTGGTGCTCTGTGATGAAGTGTATCTTCATCCTGTTGGTGTTCTGCGATGTAGAGTGTTTTTTCCTTTTTGGTGTGCTGTGATGTGTATCTTTAACCTATCGGTATTCTGTGATGTAATCTGTCATTAACCTGTTGGTGTTCTGTGATGCTGTGTATTTTCTCCCTGTTGGTGTCCTGTGCTGAAGTGTATCTTTATCCTCTTGGTGCGCTGTGATGTACTGTCTTCTCCCTGTCAGTGTTCTGTGATGTAATCGATCTTTAGCCTGTCGGTGTTCTCTAATGCTGTGTATTTTTTCCCTCATGGTGTTCTGAGGAGTATCTTCAACCTGTCAGATTTCTATGATGTATTCTACAAAACCCAAAACCAGTGAAGTTGGCACGTTGTGTAAATCGTAAATAAAAACAGAATACAATGATTTGCAAATCCTTTTCAACCTATATTCAATTGAATACACTGCAAAGACAAGTTACTTAATGTTCGAACAGGTAAACTTTATAATTTTAATTAATAATATTAGCTCATTTGGAATTTGATGCCTGCAACATGTGCATATGCATATGATGAATTTTTAAGAATATTTAAATTATTATATGATAAAAACTGTCCATTTAAAAGTCAAAACAGAAAACAAAAATATAAAAACAATCAGTGGATCACAAAAGGATTGAAAAATGCCTGTAAAAAGAAAAATACACTATATCGGGAATTCATAAAACACAAAACTAAAGAAGCAGAAAATAAATAAAAGAAATACAAAAATAAATTAACTAACATTATGAGGATATGTAAGAAGGACCACTATCATAAAATATTAGATCATAATAAGAATAATATTAAAGGCATATGGAAGTTATTGAATAACATTATTAGAAATGGCTCTGGACAGGTTCAGTACTCCCAGTATTTTGTTTAAAATGATAAAAGTATCTATAATATGAATGATGTGGTTAATAGGTTTAACAGATTTTTTGTGAATGTTGGACCAAACTTAGAGAAAAAATCCCTGATATGACATCAGGAATGATAATCTTATAGAAAGGAACACAAGCTCAATGTTTCTCAAAGCAGTAAAAGAAAAAGAAATTATAGATATTGTTAATGAATGTAAAAATAAAACATCTGTTGATTGTGATGGAATAGATATGGTAATAGTAAAATACGTGATCAATGAAATTTTCAAACCACTAAGTCACATTTTTAACTTATCCTTCCAAATGGGTCAATTTCCAAACAGAATGAAAATAGCAAAAGTCATCCCACTGTTTAAAACTGGAGACAAACACCACTTCACAAATTACAGGCCTGTTTCTCTTCTCCCACAGTTCTCAAAAATTCTGGAAAAACTTTTCAATCTCAGATTACAAAAATTCATAGATAAACACAAATTACTCTCAGACAGTCAGTATGGATTTAGAACAAACCGGTCAACTTCACTAGCTTTCATTGAACTCATAGAGGAAATCACTAGTTCCATGGACAAAAAAAAATTTGCAGTTGGGGTATTCATTGACCTAAAAAAAGCATTTGACACAATAAACCATGAAATATTAATTAGTAAACTGGAACGTTATGGGATCAGGGGTGTCGTTTTGAACTGGGTCAGAAGCTATTTGGAAAACAGACAACAATTTGTGAAGATGGGAGAACATCAGTCTGAATGTTTGATGATATTTGTAATGTCTCAAAATTATTAAGATTTGTTCTGTTTGTTGATGATACAAACATTTTGGGTTCTGGTGAGAACTTGCAGCAACTTTTGGACATTATCACTTCCGAACTCAGTAAAATCAATGATTGGTTTGATAAAAATAAATTATCATTAAATCTGAGCAAAACGAAATTCATGTTATTTGGAAACTGTAAGACAAAAACTCAAGTGCAGATACACATAGATGGTGTTAACATAGAGAGAGTGGATAAAATTTAATTTCTTGGTGTATAATTGATGAAAAAATTTGCTGGAAATCTCACATAAAACATGTACAAACCAAACTGGCCAGAAGCATTTCAGTCCTTGCTAAAGCAAAACACATTCTGGATTATAAATCACTTCACATTCTCTACTGTTCACTGGTTTTACCATATTCAAATTATTGTTCAGAGGTTTGGGGAAACACTTACAAAAGGTCAATACTACCAATAATAATACTTCAGAAAAGAGCCATGAGAATAGTTCACAATGTTGGTTTTCGAGAACACACAAATTCATTGTTCCTACGATCTAAAACTTTAAAATTCGGTGATCTAGTAGAATTAAAAACGGCACAAATGTTATACAAAGCAAGAAATAATCTACTGCCAGAGAACATCCACAACTTGTTTTCTGAAAGAGAGGGGAGCTATCATTTGAGGGGAAAGTTAAATTTGAAGATTTTAAGTGTCCGCACAACACTGAAAACTTTTTGTATTTCAATCTGTGGAGTGAAACTGTGGAACAGACTGAGTGTGGAGCTAAAACAATGTTTAAACATAATTAAATTTAAAAACAGGTGTAAAGTAATGATTTTCACAAGGTACAGGAATGAAGAAGGGCTTTGTTAAATCACCTGGGGTTTGTTGCAGTGTTTGTTTGTTTTGACACTAATTAACTATTGTGATTGTGTAGATTTGGTTGTAAGATGATATCTGGGTAATTGATTGTATATTCAGAAGTGTATTTAAAGGAGAAAAAGGTATTGTATAAAGGGGTAGGATTAAATAAGTTTATACTTCTTCCTACTCCCTTTCGCACATGTAAATGAAGAAGTTTTAGTGTTTGTGAATGGAATTCATTGTTTATTTTTGCTGATGTAATTAATTGTGTTATTTTGTTAGTGTTTTTTTTTGTTTTGTTTTAATTTTGTTTTGTTTTTAACTACCTTCTGTTTCATTTTACATGCACAAAATAAACAAACAAACAATAAATAAACATGTTTCAAAAAAGCAGGCACAAGTGGCAAAAAAGACTGAGAGAGTTGAGGAATGGTCATTAAACACTTATTTGGAACATCCCACAGGTGAACGGGCTAATTGGGAACAGGTGGGTGCCATGATTGGGTATAAAGGCAGCTTCTCTGAAATGCTCAGTCATTCACAAACAAGAATGGGGTGAGGGTCACCACTTAGTGAACAAATGCGTGAGCTGATTGTTGAACAGTTTTAAAACAACATTCCTCGACGAGCTATTGCAAGAAATTTAGGGATTTCATCATCTAGGGTCCGTAATATTGTCAAAAGGTTCAGAGAATCTGGAGAAATCACTGCACGTAAGCGAAAAGGCCGAAAACCAACATTGAATGCCCGTGACCTTTGATCCCTCAGGCGGTACTGCATCAAAAACCGACATCAGTGTGTAAAGGACATCACCACATGGGCTCAGGAACACTTCAGAAAACCACTGTCAGTAACTACAGTTCGTCGCTACATCTGCAAGTGCAAGGTAAAACTCTACAATGCAAAGCGAAAGCCATTTATCAACAGCACCGAGAAATGCCACCAGCTTCGCTGGGCCCAAGCTCATCTAAGATGGACTGATGCAAAGTGGAAAAGTGTTCTGTGGTCTAACGAGTCCACATTTCAAATTGTTTTTGGAAACTGTGGACGTCGTGTCCTCCGGACCAAAGAGGAAAAGAACCATCCGGACTGTTATAGGCGCAAATTTCAAAAGCCAGCATCTGTGATGGTATGGGGGTGTATTAGTGCCCAAGGCATGGGCAACTTACACATATGTGAAGGCAACATTAATGCAGAAAGGTACATACAGGTTTTGGAGCAACATATGTTGCCATCCAAGCAACGTCTTTTTCATGGACGCCCCTGCTTATTTCAGCAAGACAATGCCAAGCCACATTCTGCACGTGTTACAACAGCATGGCTCCGTAGTAAAAGAGTGCGGGTACTAGACTGGCCTGCCTGCAGTCCAGTCCTGTCTCCCATTGAAAATGTGTGGCGCATTATGAAGCGTAAAATACGACAATGGAGACCCCGGACTGTTGAACAACTCAAGCTGTACATCAAGCAAGAATGGGAAAGAGTTCCACCTGAAAAGCTTCAAAAATTGGTCTCCTTAGTTCCCAAATGTTTACTGAGTGTCGTTAAATGGAAAGGCGATGTAACACAGTGGTAAAAAGGCCCCATGTGCCAACTTTTTTGCAATGTGTTGCTGCCTTTAAATTCTAAGTCGATGATTATTTGCAAAAAAAAAAAAGTTTCTCAGTTTGAACATTAAACATCATGTCTTTGCAGTGTATTCAATTGAATATAAGTTGAAAAGGATTTGCAAATCATTGTATTCTGTTTTTATCTACGATTTACATAACGTGCCAACTTCACTGGTTTTGGGTTTGTACTTTTTTACTGTCATTGTTCTGTGATGTGGTCTATCTTTAGCTTGTTGTTGCTCTGTGATGTATTGTATCTTTTCCCTGATGGTGTTTTGTGTTGTGTATCGTTTCCCTGTTGGTGTTTTGTGATGTACTCTCTCTTTTGCTTTTGGTTCACTGTTGTGTGGTGTATCATTTGCCTGTCAGTGTTTTGTGATGTTGATTTCATGGGCTATCTCCTTACCTATGCATTTCCTCATAACATTTCCAAAAAACCTTCATTCTCAGTTGAGGAACTTTTTGGACATTATAAATCAGGAACCCTCTCCAAATTAAGGGATGGAGTATGTGGTTTCACTTCGGCATAGTGTCACCTATGAGACATGTTCAAATTAAAAATTTTTACTGTACCTGGTTCTTCATTTGAAGGAAAAATAAGAATAAATCACCATTACCTAGATATTGCATGCACTTTCCCAGAACTTCAAATCATCTACATTATCAACAGAAGTTTCTAATTAGCATTGACTGAAGGGAAAGGTTTGGCTTCTATGCCTCATCTTTGATGAGTGAAAGTAAATAGGCCCCTAAGTAAATGTTTGTAAACACTAACTTTATCATATGAAATGATGTGCAATTAACTTCAATCTGCATGACAAAGGCATCACCACTTTCAATTTAGTTCAATAATCTATTGTCATCTCAAAAATTTGAGAGTAATAGAACCTGTGCGGAAGAAAACACCTAATTTGCATATTTTTTCAAATGCAAATTGGTACATCCTTTTGGCAATGGCCTTATCAGAACCAGAGACCCTGTAAACTTAGGGGAAACCACCAATATTGTCCCTGTATCTCTTACAGTAAGCGAGCTAAGGCTAAATACTGGGATTTCAGTAATGGCCGTCTTAACATGCATATCACCCAAAACGCTTAAAGGTTCTAGGGCGGCATCTCTCAGATTCTTGATCAGCACTCTTGAAAGATACAAAAAC
Source organism: Gymnothorax reevesii (assembly GCA_029721435.1). Lineage (NCBI taxonomy): Eukaryota > Metazoa > Chordata > Actinopteri > Anguilliformes > Muraenidae > Gymnothorax > Gymnothorax reevesii. The sequence goes on from CM056589.1 coordinate 28,828,175, forward strand.
TGCAGAATATATATATTTTTTTTAGGGACTCCAAAATAAAGTTCACCCAGAAAACAGGGTTTCACTGCTAGACTATGATCTGGAAAACGGGGACGGTTTTCGGCTCTCTTGTCATCAGCGGAATTCGTTTTGGCAGCCGTCCGAGGCTTCACAATAGTGTTCTATTCACTCTGCAAATAAAACTGCATTCGCACGCACCCAGACTTCTCCATCAATGATAGGCGCTCTATTTTCACCCCGGCCGTGTATTGCGCGATGTCGTATGCATGTTAATCCATGAAAACTAAAACGCTTCCCAATAGCTTACACAAATAGCTATCTATAGCCGATCAGAAATACTAAACAAATAACAGTCGCTGAGGCCTATATTGCTGCTCCCCGAGCACCGCAACCGAGTACAGCAGTCGCTGAAGTGCCTCGCATTCATCATCAGAAATCTTACGCAGTATAATTTGGGTGGTTATTACAGTGGAAAAGCAGTACATAAGTACTGCACAAGACTGACACCGTGTCTACAACACTCAATCCTGTTCAAACCTATAAATCGATCATTTATTAACATGAAGATTATGACAGGCTATAATTTAAAAGAAAAGCAGCTCATAATGATTCGTTTTTGCAACGCAAGCCGCCAAATATCGTATACGCACGTTGCACGGTATTTTCGCTGGTTTCAAATTTAGCTCATTCATTGATCAGCACTTGCGTTCCGTGAGTACTTTCGTTTTGCTTTGCTGTTACACATTTTTAGTCGTTGCTTATCCGCTTAAAAGCGCCACCACTATGAAAATAATTATTAGCCACTTCACGTGTTAGTTAAATATCGTTTGGAGGTAACTGTCTGAACTCATACCTGCGGTGAGAAACAAGCACATCGAGAAGATGCTCCGCATTTTTCCTCTCCTCTGTGATCTGATGCTATTGAAATGGCTCACGTCCTCCTACTCTGAGATCAGCGACCGTTTTAATACCACGCCTTTTACCGAACGCTGCCCTGCCTCAGCAGTTCTTCAGAGCTTCACGCTCAACAATGACTCGCATCTCATTTTATTTGCAGATATTCTTATGACCTTTGAGAGCCACCTGAAAATCATACGAAGGCCACACGTGAACACCCAATAAATTGCAACTTCATGGGTGAATTGCCATGAAACCCGTAATGAGTCAGATGTCACAAGCCCTTTTCACAGGGGTTACATGTGGAGCACTTCATGCGTCATGTTTCCCCTATAAATTTACTGTAAAGATGAATGAATTCAGGCACTTTTAGGTTTACATCTTGAAAACCAGAAAAGGGTATTACTTTGCTCATTCCTTTGAATAGGAAAAGTAAGAACAGTGGGAGAAGCCTTAACCCACGGCACTGTGGACTGTTCAGACCAGTTCAAGGCAGAAGCTGGGAGACTGAAATCAATCAATGCTGGATTTTTAGCTGAAATATGGCATGACATCAGCTCTCCAGGAACAAGGTGGGGCAGCCCTGGTCCAGCAAGTGCCACAGATTTCGATCAGATCAAGCTATGTTCCTCAAACAATTCTTGGATGGCTTGTGCCGTATAACAGGGCTCATTATCATGCTGAAAGAGGCCACTGCCATCAGAAAATTGTTGCCATGAAAAGGCTATTCTGGTCCGCAGCGATGTTCAGGTTAGTGGCTTGTGTCAAATTAATGTCAGCATAAGCGCCCAGACTAAGGGTTTCCCTGAAAAACTATTGCCCAGAGCATCACATTCTCTCCACCAGCTGCTCTGCCCACTGTACATCCTGGTGCCATCTCCTCTCTACTTGAATTGAAAGAAAATGGAATTCACTGGACCAGGCAAACCTGTTCCCTTGCTTTAAGGTCCAGTTCTGATACTCCTGCACCCATAAATCATAAATTCATAATTAATAAAAGGGTGAGGTGATGAGGTAATTGGGAATCCCATTTGTAACTTGGATTGTTTGCAATGGTATTGCTCAAACAGGCTGGGTTTCTGTGCCAGATTTAGATCCAATGATGGTTTGCCTCCGAAGACCCATAGATCTGTTTTCAATGATGGCTCTCTCTCTCACTGCACTGAATCCAACCTATATGGGTGTGGTTGGACTGATAGTTTTCCGCTGTCTTTTTCCTCAATTGGGTACATCTCTTCATTAGAAGGCTTATCTGCTATCCACATAACACTTAAGATGGTTAAGCAATGAGTTCACATTGTTGAAAGGGGTCATACTATGATTTTTTAAAAATCTTTCGGTGAGTGTGTTATATAGATTTTTGAGCATGTAACACATCTGCAGTTACAAATGCCAAGAGACACTGTCTAATGGGGTGATTGTTAAATCACTACAAATTCAGCCTTCCTCTCTCCACTTGCTAGCAGTCATTTTCTGCTAAACAGGAAGTTATTGTTTGCGTTTCTGTAAAAACCCCTTCACTCTGAAAGTAAAATGTGCACTTTTGATTTCCTCCCAGTTCTCATTTCTGTTTTGTCTGCCCGGATATCCTGCAGATCTTGTCTGCCCGTTTGTTTGCGGAGAGGAAGATTTCAGAAATGAAAAATCCTCTAGATGAATTAAATGTCTTTGTGAGATGACAAAGAAAGCTAAGTTAAATGGTCTTCTCATTATCTGCTGATCTTAACCTTGTACAACATGATTAGAAGATGCCGAATTAACATTATCTTTGAGAAATTCGACTTCATTTCCTTTTTTCCAGTAGGAAAATATGCTGAAAGGTAGCACAATGTTGAAGATAAACATTGTGCAGATTCTTGAAGGGGCTTGAAGATATCTCATCTAACAGAGAATAAGAACATCAATGAGTTACTTAAGACCAGCCTACAGCCTGAAGCACAATATTTTCCCAGATACTCATTTGATGCCACAGATTCACATTTTCATTGAAGGGAACACACAGTGAACCCTATTAAGCACAAAGCTTGGGTAAATCACTGAATGCTCTGATTACCGATAACACGCTGATTGTTTCTGATATTTCTTTACATCGGACTCTCTTTTTGTTGAACATTGAGCCGATAGAGTGGAGGTCGTTGCTCGTCCGAAAAGCTGAGAATGATCCACGAATTCCCAAAGTTTGGTCACCACCTGCCACCTGGTGGGAATTATGAGAACTACTTGATATGATCTTCATGCATAAGGGAGGCACTGAGATAGCAATTGTTCTCTAGAGCATGTGTAGGAATGGCACCTTGCTATTTTCAATTAGAATTTATTTATTTATTTTTCAAAATGTATAATTGGCTCATTTCAAAAGTTTCCGATATTGTCTCAAGCCAGAGCATGACAGAAGTATAATTCAGAAAATTCATCCATGATCAAACTTTTTTTGTCAACATGTTCTTCAGCTATGGGAGGAAATATGTGTAAACACGGGAAGAACACGCGAGCTCCACACTCAGAGACGCCCTGAGTTGGAATCTATCCTATGGCTTTTATGCTGTGAGGCAAGAGTGTGCCATTCTGCCTTCCTGTGGAAAAATTCCAGTTCTTAAAAGAAGAATTTTCTCCAGAATTTTCTAATTGTCAGAACTGGATTTGATGATAAGCATTCGTCTTTTTTCGGGAGGCAGAATTCATTAATGAAATCAGTTGTCTGAGTTTACAGAGGGAGGATATGCATTAGGCAGTGGCATAACTGTCCCAGCAGGTGTAAGGGGTCCGACGAACTACTATGAAACATAATCAGGCCCGGTGCTCGAACAGGGAATTGGGGGAGTGAGCCCTCGCCGCGGAGTGCTGGACATCAGTCCCCGCCCCCTGATGTCATTTCCTACCATTTGGTGGTGGTAATACCTCTAACGTTGTTGTCAAACGGCCCAAGTATATCCCGAATTTCTGAGGAACGGGGCTGCGTCCGAATAGTCTTTTTTTTACTTGGAAAGTGCTTAACTCCCGATAAATGATCCGGAAAAAATTACGTGGCAGCCATGACAAGGGGATTCAAATTCTTTAAATGTTAAGGAAAGGTGTCCCATAGGGTACAAAGAACCATCCTTTTCAGAAAGAAAGGAGATAACGCTATCCTACAACTCTGCGCCGCTGCAATATTTAAAGCGACGACCATTCATCTGGCCAACTGCGAAAAGACGGGCACATCCCCAATTCCGAAATAGTTGGGACAAAGTGTAAATTGTGAATAAAATCAAAACGCAATGACTTTCAAATCACAGCAGCCAAAATTTTATTCACAATAAAACAGAGATAACATAGCAAGTGTTGAAACTGAGAAATTTACAATTTTATCCATAAAATGAGATAATTTCAAATTTGAAAGCTGCTACAGGTCTCAAAAAAGTTGGGACAGTGTTTACCATGGTGTAGCATCCCCTCTTCTTTTTAACGCCGAGTGGGGGCATCTGGGCATTGAGGAGACAAGTTTCTTGAGTTTAGCCATTGGAATTTTATCCAACTCTTATTTAATACAGGCTTCCACCTGCTGAAGAGTTTTGGGTCGCCTTTGTCGGACTTTTCGTTTAATTATGCGCCAAATGTTCTGAATTGGTGAAAGATCAGGACTGCAGGCAGGCCAGTTCAGAACACAGACTCTTATACTACAAAGCCATGCTGCTGTAATAGCTGCAGTATGTGGTTTTGCATTGTCCTGTTGAAATAATCAAGGCCATCCGTGGGATAGATGTTGTCTGGAGAGGAGCATATGTTGCTCTGAAACCTTTATATTCCTTTCAGCATTCATGGTGCTTTTTAAAACATGTAAGTGTCCCACACCATATGCATTAATGCATCCCCATACCATGCAGAGATGCTGGCTTTTGAACTGAATGCTGATAACAGGAGGGGTGGTCTTTCTCCTCTTTAGCCCAGAGGACGCAACACTCTTGTTGGAAATCATGGATGTCAAATTTGGACTCGTCTGACCACAGGACATTTTGCCACTTTGCTACAGTCCATTTTAAATGAGCCTTGGCCCATAGAACACGGCGGCACTTCTGGATCATGCGCAACGATGGCTTCCTTTTTGCATGATAGAGGTTTAGGTGGCATCTGTGGATGGCATGGTGGACTGAGTTTACAGACAGTGGTTTCTTAAAGTATTCCTGGGTCCATTCAGTAATGTCAATGACAGAATCATGCCAGTGAGTGATGCAGTGGCGTCTGAGGGCCCGAAGATCACGGGCATCCAGTAAAGGTCTTCGGCCTTGTCCCGACTCCCTTAGGCACCAAGATTTTTTCAGTTTCTCTGAATCTTTTGATGATATTGTGCACTGTCGATGATGAGACCTTCAAAGCCTTTGCAATTTGACGTTGAGAAACATTGTTTTTAAAGTATTGCACAATTCTTTTACGCAAGCCTTCACAGGTAGGAGAGTCTCTTGCCATCTTGACTTCTGAGAGACTCAGCCTCACAAAAACATCCCTTTTATAGCAAATCATGTTACACACCTGATGCCAGTTAACTTAATTACATGCTAAATGTTCTTCCAGTTGATTCTCTAATATATTAATAGCTTTTTCAGCCCTTTTTTGCCTGTGTCCCAACTTTTTTGAGACCAATTGTAGCTATAAAATTTGAAATTAGCTGATTTTGTTGATGAAAATGAAAGATGTCTCAGTTTCAACATTTGAAATGTTATCTATGTTCTATTGTAAATAACATATTGGCTCATTGTGAGGGAGGCGGAATTTAGAGGACCAGGAGCGATCGAATGGGGGACTGAAAGTTACCCCCGCACACGCGGAGAATAACCACTAAAACGTTCTGAGAAAATAAACAAAGAAACCACCCTTTATAAAACAGGGCGAGCGGACGAATAGTCAGAACGTCACAATAAGAAACTCAAGACATATCCAAACTCAAGCACTCCCGTCCGAACACGGGCTTTGGCTGCCTTATACTGTTGGCGTGTGGTGCTTGGGTACTTATGAAGCTTTTGATGCTTCACGGTGAAGTGAGGCGAGGGAAATAGCCCTGAACCCTCTATCGCTGTTCAAAGGGAAATATACCTAAAAGACCTCCGACGTTTCGCAGAAGCGTTACTACCTATTAAACTTAATACTCTGCTCCGTAAGAGACGGGAGCTGTGGACTCGGGGAAATTGGCAAAACGAAAAGAACCTCCCGGTCCACCAATAATCGGGTAATCTGGACAAGAAGCCGAGACGGCAAGAGGACAGGAGCTCCAAACGTTCAGCCCCCAAGAAGGGAACCCACTACAGAGCGAGAAATAAGCAAAGACCTAATCCCACGGCAATTTTATGCTCACATGGGAATACAAACCACTAAACACTGGAACGAGATGCTACAGATTGTAGCGAGCAGTTACCTCAGAAAAAAACCAGTCTGTACCTTACCGACTCAAGTGAAACACTCAAGCACGGGTAGGAAGGCAGAGCTGGCTTTTATAGGCAGATTAGATTGGGCAAGATCCGACCCAGGTGTGCAACTCAGAGCGAGACACTGACACCTGCTGGACGAAATGGAGAATCGTCCACAACCCATGACACTCATGTGATTTTATTCACAATTAACACTTTGTTCCAACTATTTTGGAATTGGGGTTGGATATGATGGGCAGGGGACTGATGATTATTTTGCTTAGTGTAAGTGCATTCGGATTCACTAGTGCGGTTGTTTTCCTAAGTCGTCTGGAATTCCCCTTTACACCTGTCCTTTATCTTATGACATTTTCCACAAAGGTTAAAGAGAAGTGGTTAGGTTTTCGTGGATAGGACGTAATTTTTTTTGACTAGCCGGACGCAGCCCGGGACTCATGTTTCAGAAATATGACAAATTGGTCACCCGCCACGGGACTTTGCTCCAGAATTCCTTGATTCCTTGCTCCAGAACATTACGACCACCCAGCTGAAGAGGGTGACACCAGTTCACCTCTTTCCCCGCTACATCCGATCCTGGGCCCCGGGGGCCTTTTGGGGGGAGTCACCTGGAAGAGAAAGGCGCGCCCTGAGGGGGTTGCTAGGCCACAGGGCGGGCCAGGGAAACTAAGGGGGGGCGGGGGCTTTTCGGCAAATAACTCTGTGCTGCAGCAGGCTATAAGGACGGGGTTTGGAGGTGGCAAAGGCGGGGGTAGCCCTTTCAGGGGAGCCTCTTCTGAACCCGGGGTGCGGTGCCGGTCGGCCGCGGAGGGCGCAAACGTGTTCCAGCCCCCGGCCTCCCCTGGATGGGAAGGCCCAAGTCGCTACCTGCTGGTTGCCTCAGAGGGGCCGGGCCAGACGGGACAAGGCCCCTCGAGGAGGGCTGCAGCCCCGCAGAGACCGGGGGGGGGCCCGTGGAATGCAGCTGTGACCTGTCGGATTATTACCCATATCTCCGCCCTGCAGCCAGCTATCAGGATGGGGCGAGGCGAAGCTGGGATATTGCCCTTTCACCAGGCCCCAGGCTCGACCTGGGGCACAGCCAGAGCAGGGCCTAAACCCACCCCGTCTGATTACTTTTGGCCACCACCTTCCCCTTCCGCCCCATGAGCTGGGGCCGGGTCTGCTCCCCAGTCATTTCCAGGGATCCTTCCTGGCACCCCGGGCTAAGCCCACCCTCGCCCATGCTCTCAGGGCCCCACGCTGGGGCGGGGTCGAGGCCCTGTCCTTCTGGGGCCATTGCATGTCCTCTTTGCGCTTTCATGCCTTTTTACTGATTTCCTTTCGTGTCCCGCTCTCTGTTGTGTCTCCTATCAACTCCTGCACTACTTTGGTATCATAGTTGTTGTCATTGTGAAGCACTTTATGTACTAATGTACGGCGAGTTGGTCATTATTGTGGAAAACCCCTTCAGGGCAATTAGATTAAAATATTTTATATATATATATATATATATATATATATATATATATATATATATATATAAGAGATGAAATATTCATAAAGCAAAATTTTAATTTTAACATATTTATGTATTAACTTAAATACATTTACGATTTCCATAGAGTACAGATGAGTATATGTACTTCTTGCAGTCGTCCACCAGATGGTGCTGTTCTTGTCATTGCCATAGACCACACCTATTGGATGTCCGTCCCCGCCTCTTTGTCCGACCCCGCCCCATTCCGCTGCCCGCAGTCAGGGGTACTTGGATTGGGAGGGCACAGACACGTCCCTTTATGACAATTAGGATAGTCCTGGCTAGTTCTCAATTATTTTCCTTTATTGACGGGCTTTCCAATTATCGTAATTGACGACTGAAGACATGATTTCTCTCCATATGCGATCTAACAGTGATGGAATCATCATAAATTCAGTAGAACTGAGAATCGGGGTGGACGAAACATCCGTTTTAAAAAATTATTAATCCTGACCTGTTCTCAGTCATTTTAATGATTAACAAAAGGTTCACTCTGAAAGCACTCCACACTTAACAGGTGTTGCTTGTTCTCCCCGATTAGGTAAGACAACAATCATTCATCTGGACACGTATTTGCTGAATTTAAATCAACGTTATTCAAAATTGCACACCTACGCAAATAGCTTGAGCTGCCTGCGATTTATAGCCCATTTCCTTGCCGAGTGTGACTTTTTTTCCCTCAATGAGTAATTTTGAATAACGTTTACTTAAAGTTAGCAAATACGTTTCCAGATGAATGATTGTCGTTCTACCTAATCGGGGAGAACAAGCAACACCTGTTCAGTGCGGAGTGCACTCGGAGTGAACCTTTTGTTTATCATGAAAATGACTGACAGCAGGTCAGGACTAATAATTGTTCAAACCAGACGTTTTATCCTCCCCAATTCTCAGTTATACTGAATTTACCACATGATTTCATAGTAGTCAAATCGCAAATGGAGAGAAATCATGTCTTCAGTTGCCAATTTTAATAATTAGAAAATAATTGACTACTATAACTTTTTTTGGCCACTATCACGGTTTTGTCTTGAGTGTTTTTTTTTTTTTTGTGGGGGGTTGCCCTATTGAAATTTCTTAAAATTGTATGTTTTATTAAAAATAAATATTAATTGTTTGCACCACTAAATTGCATTGCTTGCCGTCTTCTGTAGTTCTAAAGGAAGAGGGCTTGCTGGGAAATGTTAATTTGTCCAATGACCTTGTTCCCTGTCATTTGCGACAACTTGCGTTGACGTCACGTCAATTTCTCCTCAACCTTTTTGGAAGACGCAAGTGTTCTATATTGAGTGAATGATAAACAGCATAGAAGCATAATGTTTAAGCCCAAACAAAAAAAGCGGCACCCAAAAGAGAAAGGATGAGTAGCCACCTTATTCTCACGTCCCATCATCCCCTGTGCGAATATTGGGTGTAATTTCTGCTGCATCCTGTCACTGAACTGTTTACACACACACACACACACACACACACACACACAACCCTACCAAACTTATTTTTTTAGAAGCTCTGGGATCCCCTGAACATGACATTAACTGGTAACAGTGAATAAACTGGGACTCAATAGTCAAATTTACAATTAGTTGTGCTCAACCATCAAAAACATTAAATTCCAGTGAGTGATGTGCATCGATTTACTATGAAGTAAAATCGCCAATAAGCATTATATATCATCTGAAAGAGAAATTTCTCCTGATTACAATGATATATAATTAAACTACTCTCGTCCAAAATATTACACTCAAATTGCCAAGATTAGAGAGGAACCCTATTTTTCTGAGAGATGTTCCCCACCGTACCAGCTGACTGTATCCTATGCCACTGTGTAATATGTATGAAACGTAATGGATTGTTATCCAGAGTAAATTAAGCTATCCAACAGTACGAGTAAAATTAGCTCTACTCCAGCCAACTACATTATACAGTATTAAGTTGCAAACAAATCAAATGCTATAACATGTAAAACACAGTGAATCCATTTTTCCCATACTTTTAATTTTAGCAAAATGAGGTTTGGAGTGCAAGACTACTGTTTGGAACAGAGTAGGCTATTTTCAAATTGTAGTAGACTTTTGCTACTTCTGCAGCCTCATCTTAAACTGTGCAGGATGAAACCTTTGTTACACTGACTGGCATTACTGTACTAATACAACAATTTTCTGTCCTCCCTACATGTGACATCATACCTTGTGCTCTCCTGGCACTGCTGTCAAAATGCTTCTGAGGACCCGGCGTCTCCTCTGCGGCGGTCTGTCTGAGCCTAGCCATAAAGTAGGAATCATTGTTAGTCGACATTGTTATGGCCCCAATTTGTTATGACATTTATGACAGCAAAGGAAGACAGACAAAATTTTAAAACTTAAACACATTTAATCAAACAAAAACCTTTAACTAATCTACTATCTACTCTACTGACCAAAATTGTTAAACACAAGAACAAAAATATTTACAGTCCCTATGGTTGGGTTGCTTGGTGATGTCCTGGGTGAGGAAAATGCTCCAACACAGGCAAAAATCCACAAGAAACTTCACAGTATTTTTCCTCCTTATATACTCTTTTGCAGACCCCTCCCACATTTAGACCTCTTTTTTTTTATTCTCTGGGACTTGTCCCAGACATGCCCAAGACATGCCCAAACCTAGCTCCAGTCTGGGCTTTAAATAAGAAAGTTCAATACTGCCATCTAGTGGCTTCTATTCACATTACAACATAATGAAATGAGCACCTACTGTTTTCGGGGGTTTTTTCAAATTCAGGTTTTTCAGCCAAATTCTGGCTTCCTCTTCTGTAGGTAGGCGATGGAAACCGCTGAATACAAGGACAATCCCCTATGTTCTGGGTGCATGTTCAAAACGCTGTTGATCAAACCATAAATTTAGCTACCTCTGGTCGTTAGTTCAGCCTCAAACAACACAATAGGTGCCGGAGCTCTGAAGGGACATTTTAAGAAAAGCAAGTAAAATTGTTGAAAAAACGAGCTGTAATCGCTAAAGTTAATTGAAAGAAACGCCGCTGTACTTGAATAGCCACTCGCTAAAAGCTACTTCCGCCGGAAGTTGCACCCAACATCATATCTACAGTGGCGCCCTCAGGAATAAGGTGGATAGTGCTGAACTGACTAACTTAGATCGTTTTGTATGCATGCTCCTGCTTCATCGAATACATGCAATGTTAAAGCGTACCGGGAGGCTAACGTAAGCTCACCATCTTTTAAATACAGTCATGTAATTGTTACCTCTGATATGAACGTAGAACATAAAGACTGATCCTTTTGGCGTGTCTGGAGATTAAAATCATCAGTTAAGTTACACTACTGTGCCTCGCGCGTAATCATACACGGACCGGTGTCTCCCCGTGAGACCTGCTGGGGGATCTCTGCAAGCATTAAGCTTAAAGAATGCTCATAATGTAGAGTATGTAATTAGTATTTTCCTCATTAATAAAGTATTAGCGGTATGTAATGAGCCACCATGCTTTTCTCAATGGCTATTTGTTATATGTTTATCGACATACTGGCTGTGTTCGAAATCACCCCCTATCACGGATATTGTGCACTCTATAGTGTGTCTGCTATTTTGCAGTGTTGTTTGAATTTCTTTCATCCACTATATAGTGGACTTTAAAATACCTAAAGGGCACAGCGGGATTGCGTGTGTTGTGATCTGTGATCCTGCATGTCATGTTTAAGTTCTGTGCCTGGCTATGCCATGTTTAGGATTTCTGTTTAGTGACCACTGCCTGCCCTTTGACTATTCTTAGGATTGTGTATTGTGTTTCGGTAATTTAGATTTCCTGTTTATTATTTTTCATGTGTAGATCATTTAGTTTCCATGCCTTGTTTTCATTTCCATGCTTTGCACTTTGTCTCCCCTGTCTTGTCATGTGTGTATCTTTGCTCACGGTCCCTTGTCTTGTGTGCACTCATTCGGGTGATTTATTGGTTTCTGGGTTTCAATCTTCTTTCATTATCTCGTGTTCTTCCTTCCTCTCTCTTTTACTGTCTTACTAACACATACTAACAGTTTATTGTTTTTGCTAATTACTAACCACACTAATCTTGTATATTTTTACTTACTTTCTAACATGCACTCAGGATTGTAAAGCTGCACAGACGAATTGACTAACTACCTCTCAGCAGTCGCTCAATTCTAATCTCCGCCTCCTTGCCTATCCTTAAATTATCTCTGCTGCAAGTTTCTGTGGATTTCCACTTATAATTTGTGCTTTCCTTTTTCTTTTATCTTGGCACTTTAGCACTCCTTAACCGGAGCTGTTTTGTACTTAGGTTTGTCTTGTGATCCCCGTCTGTTTTGGCTACAGCCTAATTCATGTGATTATTTTATTCCTCATGTGTCTCTCCCTGATCATTGTCTCCATTGATTGCACCTGTTCTCCCTGGTCATGTGTTTACCCCGGGTGTGTATATAAGATGTCTGTTTGGTTCACTTTCTTGTCAGATTGTTCTTGTGCTACGTTTCTCGCCTCGATTTCTCAGTGTTTATCTTTCTGACTGGATTGCCTGACTTTTTGATTTTTGCCTCTGTGTTTTTGGATTACTGTTGCATCTGTGTGTTTTGACCATTTTTCTGCCCGACTACGAGATCTCTGTTTGCTGCCCTGGTAACGATTTGGATCACGTCCTGTGGATTCTGGCTTGTCTCTCTGATAGTACTATTCCTGTGTACCAGACCCACTTCTGTCCGACTACGATTACTGTGATTGCTGCCCTGGTTTTTGAAACCATTTTTGCCCAACTGGATTTTGACTTTTAGATTATGGACTTTATACTGTTTTTCGCCTTGGGGGTTTGCCTTGCGGGGTCCAGGGGTTGGGATCACCCACCACCCCAACCCCCCCCCCTTTACCAATAAAACAAGCTCTACTGCATTTCCTGGTCCTTGCATCTAGGTCCTAATTGCATTACAACAGCATGAGCAATCGTCGCATACTGCTTCGAATGCATCTTAAAGTCTTGGCCGAACACTTTGTGACCTGCATATTTAGATCATTTCGTGTATCCACTGCTCAATATGCATCGAGGGTAAGGGACAAGGTGGAAGTAAAGCTTTGTTTTACAGCTAGGTTTAGGTTTAGGGGTTAAGGTTAAGGGAACCAGTAATGAGTCGCTTTAACCTAAGCTGTTTAATGGAGATAAAATGATTATATCAGTTTTGTGGATGGAATTAAGTGATGACCCCTAAAACTGTTGCCTTCAAAGGATGCAGCTTATGCTTTGAGATGCACCCATTGTAGTGCCGTATACCACAATGCACTGCGGTCGTCGGTTTCCACAGAAAATGAATGTGAAGAGCGAGATGGCTCCGCCCTGCAGACATACTTTCTCCAGTGTTCCCGTAAAGCTACTTTCTCACCGGACGCGAAACGAATTTTTCGCAAGGCAGATTACATTCAAAGTCAATGCAAATTCGCGTCTCTGCGTTGACTTTGAAATCTGTCGTGCGAATAATTCGTTTCGCGTCCGGTGTGAAAGTAGCTTAAAGCGGACATGAAACACCAGGAGCAGTTAACATATTTTACAAGTTGGGTTCCCACTCTAAAAATTAATTACAGTTTCAGCACTGTCAGTGAACCTGGATTAAAATAAAAAGCAATCTAAATTACATTTTTCAAACCAGTGTGGCGCCATCTTTGTGGCGCATAGAATATGACGTCACGTGGTTGGTTCGCTTGGAACTCCTTTATTAGCTTGCATTGGAGAAACTTATGACAGCACTGACTCAATGGAGAATATGGAACCTCAAACTAAAAAACGATCCAAGGGGGTCACTTTTGCATCGCCCCTGGATGCAGCAACGAATTTTATACGGCTAAAAATCAAGGAAGGATTGTCCACTTTCATGCTTTGCCTCTTCTGAGGCAAGTGGTTCTTCGTTGTTGGCTAGCTGCACTGTAATGAGAGAATCCTCCAGTTAGCCGTGAAGCTAGGGTTTATAATGAGCATTTTGTTGAAGAGGACTATGTGGAGGAGAGGCTTTTTGAGTCCAGCAACCTGGTGGTTCGATGATCCAAAAAACTCAAGTCCGAAGCTGCTCCCTCTGTGTTCGACTTTTCCTCTTATGAGGTCGGGTGTACAGACCGTCCGACCCAGTCAACTAAAAAAAAGGTAGCTGTGCTCCGTAATGAAAGGGCGCAACGGCGCGCCTATCTGGCCGAGCAGAGAGAGGTACGACCTGCAAGTTGAGATGACCTGAAAATAAAATCAGCACTATCTTCGAGAATATAAACGTCTTTATAACATCAGGGCAGTGGTACTGTTTTCCAGTCAAAGCTCAGCAATCTAGTCGTTAATAACCTAGCAACAAAACAATCTCATCACATCCGTATCCGTTCATCGCGATATGTGCACCCCTCTATAACCATTAACAAGTTCAACAGCTCAGCTTTCTTACCTTGGCAGCACAGAGACTCTAATATTCACCGGCATCTCTGTAGAAATCAAACATTTTCTTCACCTTACAGTCTCTGTCCATTTTCATTTCGGCTTTTCCCCCACAAGTAGGAAGTGATAATCCACTCATAGCAGTAACTGGTATTGGAGCTCCGTTCAAATAATGTGGTAAAATTAAAGAAAGGAAAAAAAATTCACAGCTACCGTATTTCACCAATTCATCGCCCGGGCGTTTAATATGCAAAATCGACTTGGACCCCGGGCGTTTAAAAGAACGAGGCGGCTATTCGCTGCAGGCCTTTATTTATTTTTGCACCAGGTCATTATCGTAATGATAGCAACTGTCCAACATATTTTCAGTCGGTCGATTTAAGATTACGGTTCACCCTTTTGTTCTAACGTTAGCTAGCGCTCTTATTTTGACCGAAATATCCATCAGCTTGAATAAGGAGCACTACTCCTCACATATCTTTCATTACTGTTAACAGTTTGCTGTCAATAACGCAAGCTGTGCATGATTCATACAAACTATAGTGATAACTGTTAAAGTCTGACAGTGATTTTGCACAAAGAAATAAAATTCAGCATCTTAAGTGCAAAAGGTTTTCACTATATCCACAACACCTTCATTTGTAAAAACTTTTATTATTCCAAAATATTTGTATAAAACTATACAGCTTCACTGTGGTCCATGAGGAAGGAAAGCAGTCAGGGCTTGTCCTGGGAACATTCCTGAGAAAAGAAAACGTATTAATATCAGTCCATCCTTTCGCTGAAACTAACTGGCAAGTTGCAACTCAAAATAGTGCCCATCTCAGCCTGCTACAGCTAGCTAACAAATTGACGATATCATAAGCATGCTAACTAGCCGGACTAGTCAAAGTCAACTTTATACACTTTATGCACTAGCTTCCAAAACTGATTAAGTGCTTTTATCAGCCTAACAGCGACTTGTATTAGTGACTAAGCGAAAGTAGACTTTTTCATCCATACCGAAGTTTCAAACGTTAGTCTGCCCCTACGTGCTAAGTAGCTATCGTTAGGTAAGGTTAAAATACCTGCTGCTGATGGGCCGCTCCAGAGTGTCCGCACGGACTTCGCGGAGGGAGAGCACGGGAATTTCCAATACTTCCCTCTCACAGCAGAGCATCTGGTAGGTGCAGGACAGGGTTATGCACTGCATATCCCCGAGCAAGTGATCCACGTTCAACTCCCGACAGCAGATGGACTCGCTTGCGGTCGGCATTTCAGTGCAGTGACCACACAGACACCAGGTTGTGTTACTCAACCTCTCCACACCAGAAGGAACCGACGGCTGCTCCTCAGATGAAATATTGTCCATCCTTTCTCTCCTCCTCACCGGCTCGAAGGCATAAGCCATTGGGTTTCTTTGGGTCCCCTCAAAATACCGCTCAGCCTCGTCTTCTGACATGTTAAACTCGGTGAAACGTACGCCTGTGACTAACTCGAATCTCCAACCAACCAACCTCGTGACGTCACCAGAGGTGCGACAGCAATATGGCGGCGAGCCAGAACGAAAGCTTACATCAGTACCAAACATAAATCTATTTTATTTTAACGTGTAATCGTTTTTTTTGTCAAATTTTTTCTCAAATAAGTTCCAACACACTTAAGTCTTTACAAAAGTCGCAAAAAACTGGGCTGTTTCATGTCCGCTTTAAAAATGTCCAGTTTGTTTACATGATGCTCGGTGCGTCCGCTTATATCAGTGGAATATTCAGCGCATTTGCTGACGCAACTATGTTCAGAAAATTCCGGTGTAGTGTCCGAAATCTCCTTTGGTCATTCCCTACGTAGTGCACTATATAGGCTATCATATACACCATATAGGGAATAGGGAGTGAGTGAATGAGTGGACGATTTCGAACACAGTTACTGTGACAAAAGCAATTTCGGATGTGTGGACCGTAGTTGGAGAGGATTTATCGGACCCCTGAATTTCCTATACCGGTAGTGACGTACATGGCTTGCAGTGAAAACCGTGCCGTAGCCAGTCCCTCCGAGAACATGGCTTGCAGTGAAAACCCCCCGCCGGCAGCTATTCCCCATGCCAGAATTCCCGAGGTTTTCAGAACGATAGAGGACCTTGAGAGAAATCTCAGAAATGTGGAAGAAGAAACGGTTTGGAAGTACATTATGTACAAGAAACATCCCAATTTCGGGGAAAAGAGTGCGTTTTCATACATTGCCTGTTTCCGCGCGAATTGTAATGACTTTTACTTCGCACGTAATGTTCAACGCGATAGCTTTATAGAAGTTTTTAAACACTGCAAATAGCTAAAATGAATTATTGTTTCGTCCTGATATCCCAAGATACACTTTGCTCGTTGTATAGGTTCAAAACTAGTACTATGCATATGAAGGTCGGACTCTCCATGCTCTCGTCTCTCCCATCCAATGAAGTAACGGTAGAAGAAAGATTGATCATTTTAATAGATCGGTCAGTTCTAACGTCACCTGTGTCTAACGTCGGACTCTCCCTGCTCTCATCTCTCGCATCCAATTATGTAACGCTAGAAGAAAGAACTGGCGGATCTATTACTATCATCATCCTAACTTTACCTGTATCTGATCCTAGCTTAATTAGGAGATTGTGCAAAGAACTGCAGCAGAAAGTAACCATTTTTTCTCTCAATCACCAAACCTTCCCATCAGTTGAGATGTACCAGTTGCTTTTAAAGCAGTATTTTGCAATATAAACCCCTGCCACCCTAGTGACCTGATGCTATGTTGGCTCCTTGCTTCTCTTATTGTTTTAAAAAACAAGCATTTAATCCTGTATCATCTTGTAAAAAGCAATACTCTTTCTCACTTGTGTTTAAATGGGCTTCTTTTTGGGCAGTGAAATTTATGGAGGCATTGTAAAACTTGTTGCAATGAATTTGAGCAGAGTATAGCATACATATACTGATAAACCACTGATACAGCCAATTGCCAATAAAAGAACATTATCATTATATTTTAAAAAAAATGATGATAGTAACAATATTGACTTTTAAAGAATGCTACACACTCTAGGTTGTTCTGACTTATCGATGAAGAAATATGTCACACTTTGTTCTGTAAAAAAAACATGTACTCACAAGAAATTAATGCAAAAGAACAATTTTTTTATTATTCAAATATTCAGCAGCCTAATCTGTGCTGAAAAGTACAGAACAATCTAATCCCGGACCAGGTACTTTCATGCTTTACCCAGATGCAATGCAATATAGGAACCCTCCCTCCCTCCTGTAAGGCTGTGTGTGAATGCTTGGTGGTGGTCGGAGGGGCCGTAGGCGCATACTGGCAGCCACGCTTCCGTCAGTCTGCCCCAGGGCAGCTGTGGCTACAAAAACGTAGTTTACCACCATCAGAGCGTGAATGTGTTAGTGAATGAATAATGCCTCCATTGTAAAGCGTCTTTGATTGTCCAGAAAAGCGCTATATAAAATTGATGCATTATTGTTATTATTATTATTATTATTATGCATAAACACACCACTAGTCTTCCTGTACTTCACAATACATAAACATATAGAAAAATTTACAAAATACAACCACAATAATAGTACATATAGGGGAAACTATTTCTAGTATTACTTCAGTTTCCTAAAGTCATGTTCCCCTCCTTATTACAGCGCCCTCCATAATTATTGGCACCCCTGGTTAGGATGTGTTCTTTAGCTTCTAATAAATTCAGTTTTCTTTTTCTAGATAATATAGGACCACAATGGAAAAAAAACGAGGAAAATCCAACCTTTAATTTAAGTGCATTTATTCAGTGGGAAAAAAAATCCCACATTAAGAAATAATTCTTTTACATCAAATCATGTGTGCCACAATTACTACCACCCCTGATGTTAATACTTTATACAACCCCCTTCTGCCAACAAAACAGCATCTAATCTCCTATAATAGATGGGAGAATACAGAAAGAAGGATCTCTCTAAATCATTCAGCAACCTGGATCCTCTCCTCTGCACTCTTCTCTTCAGCTCACTCCACAGGTTTTCAATGGGGTTGTGGTCTGGGGACTGAGATGGCCATGGGAGGAGCTTGATTCTTTGTCTGGTGAACCGTTTGTGTGTAGATTTGGCCACATGTTTAGGGTCATTATGTTGCTGAAAGTCCCAGTGACGACCCATCTTCAGCTTTCAGGCAGAGGCTACCAGATTTTGATTTAAAATGTCCTGGTATTTCAAAGCATTCATGATGCCATGCACCATAACAAGGTTCCCAGGGCCTCTGGAAGAGAAACAGGCCCAAAGCATCACCAATCCTCCCCCATACTTCATGAGGTGCTTTTCTGCATACTCATCTTTTGTGTTCCGCCAGACCCACTTAGAGCTTTTTGCCAACAAAAACGATCTTGGTGTCATCTGACCAAAGCACATGGTCCCAGTTGAAGTCCCAGTACCACTTAGCGAACTCCAGACGTTTCCGTTTTTGATTGTGAGTGAGAAAAGGTTTTTTCTGTGCATGCCTCCCAAACAGCTTGTTGGCATGTAGATAGCGCCTGATGGTTGTTTTGGAGACTTTGTCACCCTAAGGTGCTGCCATTTGTTGCAATTCTATAACAGTGTGCTTTGGAGAACTTTTTATTTCTCTTACCATCCTCCTCACTGTGCGTGGTGGCAAAATAACCTTGCGTCCTCGTCCAGGCTTGTTTACCACTGTTCCAGTTGTTTTAAACTTCTTACTGATTCCTCTGACAGTAGATATGGGCAGATGCAGACAAATGGCTATTTTCTTGTCGCCATTGCCTGACTTGTGAAGGTCGACACACATCTGCCTTACTTGAATGGTGTGTTCCTTTGTCTTTCCTATGTTGAAGAGTGGATAAGAGAAATGGTTTCTGTGTCATGTCATATTTATACCCTAGGGAAACCGGAAGTGATGATTTACTAATTAAATGTTCCTAGATACTCTGATCAACTTTGCAAACTACTGTAGAAATGACAGAAATACTTCAGTTACATTTATTTCCTAGGAATTGTTAGGGGTGCCAATAGTTGTGGAACAGGTGATTTTATGAAAAATAATAATTTCTTCATCAGGGATTTTTTTCCCCCTTAAAATTCACTTGAGTTGAAGGTTACATTTTTCTACAATTTTCAGTGTGAGAGTATGCTTCTGCAATAAAAATTGAATTTATTTTAAGGCTTTTAACACATATACCAGGGGTGCCAATAATTATAGAGGGCACTGTATGTCCTTATGGACTCACTCACCCAAAGTTTGTAGTAACTATGTTCTATGCTATTGTCTTTTCCCTGTCAATTGCTGTACAATGTTGTTTTCTTTCCAACATGACCAGCTTATATTGTCTTCAAACTATATAGTGATTGTGCTGTCTGCACATCTTTAGCTAATTAAGATTCATATGAATAATCTTGAGTATTAGAATATATTGCATACAATCAAGAAGTGAATTCTAGGAATGGAGTTTTTTTTTCGTATTGTTTTTGTGCAATATAAATAAATTCATGTATTATTACAAAATGTTGGCTGCTGTTTCTTGGACCTTTTCTACACATCTTATTCTATCTGACAGCGGCCCATTAACTCACTCGTTCAAATTACCGGCATACATCACATGGTATCCAAATTGAAGCTGATCTTTCATGTCTAATTATATTTACAGACAAGAACCATAGTGATGTTGGCATCTGCAAAGGAAAACAGTTCACATTTGTTATGACATCAAAATCATTGGAATCAAAATGTTTTCTGTTCCAATGTGTGATAAGTAAAGAAAATAAGAGGATAAAAAAACTGTAGGTCTTATAACTGCAAATAAAATAAAATAAAAAAAGTCAAGTTTAAATATGATATAACTTGGGAGATGGCAGCAAGTTGTAATTTCAAATGAGCTCATTTTGTGGATAAAAATGTAAAATGTGTCAGTTTCAACATTTGCTATGTTATCGCTGTTCTATTATGACTAAAATACTGGCTGGTGTGATTTGAAAATCATTGCGTTTTGATTTTATTCACAATGTACACTTTGTCCCAATTATTTCGGAATTGGGTTTGTAAAAATTACCGAGATTGCGTCTGCTTTTTCTAGAAAATATGAACGCTCTGAACAGATGATTTTTTTTTATCCATCCTAGCTGGAAACATTAAAAATGATTGGCAGGTTTGGAAACGGCCGCTGTGTTTTCAAAGGAAGGGCACGTAGATAGATTCAAAACCTCTTTCAAAGTATAAAATCATTAGGCTGTATCTCACCCCTCTGCCTGAGTGTAGCTATGGCCGTCTACTTAAAATTAGGTTTATATGATGCAGAAAGAAAGCACCACAATCAACCTATATTGAGAGCCGACAGCAAAGTGCGAATACAATTCAACGTTTAGTAGCGCGGCTAGATGAAAATAATCTGTCGGCCTACAGAGCATTCATATTTTCGAGAATAAGCTGACGCAATCTCGGTTATTTCTACTTTATATTCATGCATTTTGTTCGGTGTCACTTACTAGTTTATTATTAATATGCCAGATCAGTGCAGGATAAAAAAGCGACGAGTTGGGTATTGCTAGACTACATTGATTGTAAACCAGCTCTCTTCACCAGCTTGAACAAATACATTAATAACTAATCATTTATCTAAATGGCAGGCTAGACGAATGATTTGGCCAACAGTTTTGCTGAGAGCTTAGGCAGGCATCTACGATGTAATCGTAGTATTCTGGGCATGCATGGACTGTGGAGTCAGTGGAGCAAGGCTCGTATAGGCAAAAATATTTCTGTCTCGCGATGCTCCTTCAGTGGTCCGGAACAGGGTCGCTGATCGGCTGTACGCAAATGAGTTTCTGTTGGTGTCCGCAACTCTAGGGGGAAAGAAAAATTCGCGAACGGGTGCTGGGGTACGTCACTTCCGCTACAGGAATTTCAGGGATCCAATAAAATTTTTTTTTATTTTTTATTTATTTATTTTTTTTAATATTTCAACAATAATTCCTTTACAGAGGATATACATTTCCAAAACATTCATACAAGGAATAAAACAGGCATCAGAAATCATAATTGGGGGATAACAAAGAAAAAAAAAAAAAAAAAAAAAACAAAGTAACAAAAGCAAAATTACAGATAATCAACTAGAGCTCCTCACTGAGATTAAATTCATTTACTAAGCTAAAAAGCTTCAATGCATTTTTTTTTCTCATACATTTCAGAGACAAGAAATAGTGACAAAGCTCTTTCTGAAAAGCATAGAATCTAGGTATAGTCTTCAGGAATCTATTTTTATGCACAAAGAATTTTCCAAGGATAATAATAACGTTAATTGCTAGGCCTTGCACACTATCTTTTCTAATTAAACCATATATCACATTTTCTTTAGTCAATTCACATAAACCGTCAAATTTAGGATACAGCCAGTAATGCACATCTTCCCACAGAGCCTTAACAAATTTACAATCATAAAATATGTGCTCAGTTGATTCATCACATTCATCACAAAACATGCAGTTTTTTCTCTCCAGACCAAATCTATGATTAAGAAGTTCTCCAGAAGGGTAAATATTGTTAATTATCTTAAAGTGAATTTCCTTTGCCTTCGGGGCTATTGGAAAGGCAAAGAATTTGGTTCTCAATTGCTCAGCTTCCACTCTAGAGAAACACCGCAAAACAGAGTTTCTATTTGACAGAAAAGGATACAATTTCTCAACAAAAAATTTCCTAAGTGTGGAATTAGACAAGTTTGAGCTGGAGAGATCATATCCATTTATCAGAAGTTTGGAAAGGCAAGGAGTTAGCTTATTTTGATAAAGATTACAAGCAGACACAATAGTTACTAGCGGAATTGCTTTGACAACATCATCAAACTGTTTGCGGTCATTTAAATGAAACTTTCTACAAAAATTTTCATAAGGCATTATAAACATTCCATTATCGTCCAATAAATGCATTACAGACCATATACCTTTGTCTAGCCACATTTGGTTAAACAAAGATTTATTTCTAGAGACTATGTATCTGCAATTCCATAGTGGGGTGACATGGGGCCTAAAGTTATGGCTGTAAATCATTTTCCAGTAAAATAATATCCGCTGATAGAATGCAGAGAGTTTGATGGGGAGTTTTCTGGGGTCATAGTCACATCGTAAAAGGAGATTGATACCTCCTAGTTTTTCAAAAATTCGTTTAGGGATGTAAAACCAAAAACTGTTTTCATTTTTTAAAAAGGAACGCAGCCAATTAATCTTAATTGTTCCATCAATGCATTCAATGTCAATGGCCTTGAGCCCACCTTCAGCATACTCCTTCACCATTACACCTTTTTTAATATAGTGTGACTTTCTTTTCCAAATAAAATTAAAGTTAGCCTGGTTTATAGCATGTATTGCCTTGACAGGAAGCGACATTGAATAAGCCGGGTAAATGAATCGTGAGATGCTCTCCATTTTTGTAAGAAAGACTCGACCGATAATAGAGACGTCTCTTTGTGACCACACATTCAAAAGTGATTTACATTTATCTAGGTTATTCCAGATGTTAAGAGTAGCTAGAGTATTACTGTCCTTAGTAATGTGTATACCAAAGTATTTCACAGACGATTTGACTGGGATGCTATGAATTGTAGAAAAAGGGTAATCGTGGATTGGCAATAATTCACATTTTTTAAGGTTTAGTTTTAAACCAGAAGCTTTTGAGAAGAAATCAACTGTTTGCAGGATTTTAGGTAGCTGACTGCCGTCCTTCATAAAAATGGTTGTGTCGTCCGCAAGTTGGCTTATCACCAGTTCCTTACCTAAAACTGTTAGTTTCTCAAAGTCCGCCCGTTTAACAAGAATGGAGAGCATCTCTGCTGCAATTATGAAGAGTAGGCAAGAAATTGGACACCCTTGTTTGATTCCTTATTGATTGAAAATCTTGGAGACATACCTTGCGGTAAAACAACTGTGCTGGTAGTGTCTTTATAAAGGAGTCTCATTACATTGATAAAAGAATCCCCAAACCCAAATAATTCCAAAGTACGAAACATAAATTTGTGTTCAACGGTATCAAAAGCCTTAAAAAAATCTAAAAATAAAATAAAACCTTCATCTTTTATCAAAAAGTTGTAATCCAGTAGATCAAGCACAAGTCGTATATTATTATGAATGGAGCGGCCTTTAATAAAGCCAGACTGTGTCTCTGAGATGATTTGTGTGATGTTTGTTTTTAATCTATTGGCATAAATGTGAGTAAAGAGTTTATAATCATTATTAAGCAGAGTTATAGGTCTAATATTGTCGATTACTTTTGGGTCTTTATCAGGTTTAGGAATGAGAGTGATGATTCCTTGCTTCATCGTAGTTGGCAAAGTGTGGGTTTCAGAAATTTCTTTCATCACATGAAAAACAAGGTCTTTAATGTCTTGCCAGAAATGTTTATAAAAATTACTGGTTAGACCATCTGAGCCCGGTGATTTGTCTAAAGACAGGCATGACATTGCATTTTCCACTTCACCCATAGTGATGGCTGCATCACACTGATTTTTAAAATTTTCATCCACTCTGGGGACCCAATCCTTTATATACATAAAGAAAGCTTCAGCATCTACATCTGAATAGGAGGAAGAGTACAGATTACTGTAAAATCTATATATTTCCTGAGAAATCTTGGCAGGATCAGAGCATTCTAGGCTATCAATTAATAAAGTCTTGACAGTATTCCGCTCCTGTCTCCTTTTTTCCAGTCTACAAAAATAGGCGGAACTCCTTTCTCCTTCCTCTATCCACTTTGCCCTGGATCGGATATAAGCACCTTTAGCCTTATTTATGTAGATTTCATCAAGGGATGATTGCAGTGGAATCAGATTTTGTTTATCCCTCTCACTCAATACAGGCTGGTTACAAATGGAATTTATTTCTTTAATGATTGCCAATTCTTTCCTTTTACTAGCCCTGTTGAATAATTTGCTATTTGATATATAAAGCACGCCAGATTTCTATTTGATAAATTCCCATTTCTACCTGTAAGTTGTAAGACTTGTATCTTCAGTTATATCCTTAATCATTGCTTTGATTTCCTGACAAAAAGGCTTACTTTCCAGAAGGTTCGAGTTAAACTTCCAATATCCTCCTTTTATAACACTAACATTTATGGGCTTGAAAGTTAGTTTAACCACAGAGTGATCCGTTAAAGGAGCCACAGAAATTGTACAGTTTGATTCCATTCCCGGCCCATTGTCAGACACTAACCAGAGATCAATCCTAGATTTAATCAAACCATCAGGTTTAAACCATGTGAAAGCTTGCATATTAGGATTTTCAGAGCGCCAGGCATCTTTTAAATTGAATGCATTACAGAAGCCAATTAGAGCATGGTTATAATGGTGAGTTTGGTATTTTGAGGGAGCTCTATCCAGCCATTCATCCATTACCATATTATAATCGCCTCTAAAGACCAGATCATCAGTGGGAAACCTCTGTAATAGAGCTTTAACGTTCTTTACAATTTCAGCTAACAAACTTTTATTTTGGGAGAAATTATTATATCCATATATATTGCCTAAGATTAAAAATCTACCATTCATTTCAAAAACACAAATTATCCAGTGCCCAAAAGTATCTCTTTCAGTGGTTATGACCTTCCCAGGGAAATTGCATAGTAGAACAGCGACCCCTGCTGGCTAATTTGTGCCATGACTAAAAAATATTTTGTCACCCCACTGACCTACCCAGAATTTCTCATCTGCCGAGTTCGAGTGGGTTTCCTGAAGAAGAAAACATTGTGCCGATTGATTTTTACAAAATAAGAAAGTTGACTCTCTCTTTATAGAATCTCTCAGACCTCTAGTGTTCAGAGAAACAGAGGTAAAAACAGAATTACATAAAGAGGACATAAAAGGGAATTAAAAGGTAACAATCTAAGGACGAGTGCTTTCCTCTGAATAGAGGGGAGTTTAGGGGGACTAATCACTGCTACGAGAGCCCCTAACTAGAAAATCTTAATAACAAGCGAAGTAATAGGAGTAGAGCTAAATATTATTTCAGAAAAACCAAGTACATTACATTGTAAATCAAAAAGTGCATCAATTGTGAACCAGAGTAAAGATTGCTGAATTGAACTACCTCTTCAGGTTAAGGAAAAATATACATATATATATATATATATAAAATAAATAAAAATAAAATTTTATATATATATAAATATATATATAAAAAAAGAAATTTTTTGCACCGGGGCCAATCATAATTATGTTACACCACTAGTATTAGGATTCTACTGTCTTCACCTCGGACCCCAACAGGCCTGAACATTATACCAATAGTCTCCGCCCTGATCAGCCTGTAACTCACAGCTTTCCAGGTGATGAGCATATTCTTATAATTATGGGGAATGGTTCGTGCATTCATGGAACAAAAGCATTTCAGTTCCTCTAAAGGTGATAACCTGGAAAGGCCCTAAGTGCTTCACACTTCATTTTTGCTGTGTCTGTGAAGCCTGTGGTTTTATTTTTAATTATTTATGCAGGGATTAAAGTTCTCCGTCGTTAGACGGATTTCCGTCATTTGGAGTCCATATAGGCCATTTACTGTAGGCCTATGTGAGATCAGTGTGAATCCAAGGGAAAAAAAGAAAAAAGGGGGGCGGGGGACGCTAGTTCGCAAGGTTGGCATCCATTGGTACCAATTACGCCATGTTCGAAATACCCACGCGATAATTGTTTCCCATTTGAGTTTTCTACCTTAATGATAACTACACAAGCATACTTTAACTACTTTAGCTAAATGGGAAAGTCGGCTTTTTTTAAAAAAGAAAAACATACTCTACTCAAAAGTTTGGATCACCTTGAAATTTTCTTGTTTTCCATGGGAACACGCATGAAATTAGTCTGAATAGGAAATATAGCAAATGAACAGAACATGCTGACATTGTCTGAGTAAAATAATGATTTTAATGGAAAATGATGAATATGTACTTCAAACTTTGCCTTCATCGAAAAAAAAAACCCACCTTCACTGTTGATACTGAAACTGATGTTTGACAGGAACTATTTAGCGCCGCTGCTAGTTGACAACCTGTGAGGCGTCTTTGTCTTAAACAATGACAAGCAAAATAGTTAAATAGCTAACCTAAAAGACAAATGCGTTTCTATTGAGTTGACGCCCAAGAAATTGAGCAATGGATGAAAGTAAAAATCTGACGCTTGTCTCACGGTTACATACATGAAATGATATATGAGAGAATAGCCGAAGCAGATTTCATGTTTGCATGACAACTACGCAGTCAAACTCGCTAGCTAGCAAGCCAACCATACAAAATAATAGGCTACTTAGCCTGCCATGAAGGTGCAATTAGCTGTCAGGACCAGAGCATGTGAGCGGAGCGTGAGCGAGCGCGGAGCGGAGCGGACGAATTTTGAAAGGAGCGCAGAGCGGGACTTTTTTTCTAGGATGATTCGGGTAGAGCGGGGCGTTATCCCGCTCCAGTTTCGCTCTGTTACCGCTCACATCACGGTCCCGATGCATGCCCAAACATACCCCAAAATGCATCGGTGTTCACTTCATTTAGGCTACAGAGAGCAAGATGGAGTTCGCAAAATATTTCAAAAGAGGCCGATAGGTCATACAGGTGCAGATGGTGATAAGGAGAAAGAAAGAGAAAGTAACGAAATTGTGTCTGTGAGCAAAGATTCCCTGTGGAATCTAAAAAGACACCGCTCCCGCAAACACTCCGTGAGCACTCTAGCAAGAAAGAAAAAGGTGAGCATTTGGAATTAGGCTGCGGTTATTTTAACTTACAGTACAGTCGCCGTTAAAACCGAAGAGACGGCGTTCGTTCAAGTCCAGTTCCCTCGGACATTTCGCCCTTCTCGCCCATTTCTAACCACGATCTAACCAATGAGCCGTAATTTACCCCCAGGAATAACCAGATGTGGCTCCGCGGGACTGAGTGTAGTACCGCTTGTTCGTTATAGAATAGAGGGCATTTTGAGTGTTTGAATTACGTTTGCGTTTGCCGTCATGTATTTTAACATCTTTTTATTTTCTCTTGCTGTGGAAGTGGAAGTGAGAGCTTATGCGACCTCTGAAAAGCGTGTGGTTGATCATTTCCTCGGTTTAAGAAGCCTATATGAACAAGAAAAAATATATTATGATATATTCGACAGTGTAATATGAGCAATTGTATTCTTGAGGGGATTTTTATTTTATTTTTTTTTTGGTATTTTAAACACGTCTTTTTATTGCAGAAACTGTGTCTGCAGTTCTGAGGGTTTGTGGGTAGATCTTCAGCGAAGTGTGCCGCGATTTATTGGTTTTGAAAAACCATTCGCAATATCAACTGTGGCGGCTCATCGGTCGTTACAAAGGGAAGCCAAAACCTCGCCCTTCAAAGCTAAATGACTTTTCTTTATCAGCAGTTGCTCATACGAATTGGTTGAAGGACAATCAAATTTATTTTCGATAGCAAATGACAACGCAATTTATCAATACGTCTTTATAAATTAGTTTGCGAGGCTTCTTTCGCAAGAAGCCACGACAGTCCATTTTCTACAATCTTAATATAGAAGAAAAGAATGCGATGTTGCACAGCTTATTGCTTGATGAGCCTCACTAATCAATTTGCGAATCAATACCGTTTCATGAGCTCCTTGAGCGCGGAATTTATAGCATAGGTCTGTGGTAATTTATGTCGTAATTTATGTGTGGAAGAAAACCCCTCATAATTTCGTGGTGCAATGTATAACAATGCTATCGAAAATAAATTTAACTCAATTGACTGTTCTTCTAACAATTCGTATGAGCAACTGCTGATCAAAAAAAGTAAACTGCGAAAGGTTTAAGTCATTAAGCTTTGAAGGGCGAGGTTTTGGCTTCCCTTTGTTACGGCCGACGACCCGCCACTGAATATCAATAAACGAAGTGGCAATATACAACTTAATAGCCTGTGAGCTTATGATCACGTTATTCTCCAAAATAATGCATTTCGGACCTGCAGAGGTGCGAGGTTGTCTCTCGCCAAGGAGTCAATCTTTGTTCTAAACTATGGGGAAATGCGTCATATCGTGATAGGTTCCATAGTTGTGAATGTGATGTCAGTTTATCGTTGGGCACTTTATAAAGAATTCCTGCCACGCGCTGAGCTGATCATTAATTCTTTAATAGGCTCCAGTGAGCTTAAAGGGATTATTAGGATGACAATGAGTAAGAAATAGAGATGTATTGAATCAGTGCCAGGTGTATCCGCTTTTAATTCCGTGAATTCAGCTTACGAAAGAGTCTTTCAGTTTTAAGTGACATTTAAGTTATTGTCCTTTAGAGATAAGATAATGAGCAGATCTTTTTATTAATTAAGTTTTCCTTATTGATCGATATATAGTAAGCTTACTAAAAATAACCAGTGAAAATTCCGCAAATAGTTTTTTGTTTATTTATTTATTTATTTATTTATTTTTTAATGGTGCGTTCAAGAGTCGTTTAGGTCGAACTAAATTCATACACGTCTTTTCTAGTTGCAAGCTTTGCGAACATTATATTTGAACATCTGAATGGTAATGAAAAATCATTAAAACAAATATAGACGATGCAAAACGTTTTGTTATGACAAATTGGATAAAAATGGCCTATTCGTATTTTTAAACGAAACCGTGTATAAATCAAAAAACATTCAAGTTCTTTCCGTAAATTAATTTCACTGAGACGGGGGGCGAGTAATCATCGATATAGGAATGGATATAAGCTACTAAATTACAGGTTTGTAACAGGAAAAATACCCTATTTCAGCACTTGAGTGTAATTTAATAGCACATAAAAGCACACATTACCTCCGAACATAAAATATTGCAGAACTGATACCTGACAAACAAAATCCTCACCAAAAATAGCATGATATTTAATAATCCAATTGCGTATTATAGCCTACCGCACTAAAGTTTTAAATAGGAGCACAGGTTGAGCAAACTGTATCGTCAAATATAAAAAGGTTAGCAGAAATGATTACCGGCAACATCACGCCCGCCAAAGCAAATCAATATTTTATGTAGGCTTCGTTACTTTTGCATTCATATAAGGAAATAAATCGCCAACAAGCTGTGCCATTATCTACATGTACGGACTACTGTCAAAACGACCGCCCCAACCGCCCTCTTGGCTCAGATATGATTAAACAAACACCCGGCTAACGGGATATGCCCAGCTACCCCGTGCTCGGTAGACGGCGGGAGGTCTTCGTTCGTCTTCATGCGCGACAATAGGTCCTACTGCACAGCTCACGGCGCGATTTCCCGGTCCTAAGTGTTAACATTTGTGGGTTTTTTTTCCAATAAACATTCACTTTTAAACTTTATGATGTTCAGACGCAGAGCTTTGTTAATAGGCTGTAAAAGTAAAATGTCCGAAAAAATAAAATCTAGCCATAGGACAAATAGGCTACTTTGTATTTTGCCAGTCCACCTCTGATTAGATCTAAGGCTTCAGCTAAACATGTAAATTTAATATGCATGCAAACATTTTTGGAGTGGAGCGTGGAGCGAGTGTGGAGCGGAGCGGGATGCAGTCTTGCCGGAGCGCTGAGCGGTCATGGGTGGAGCGGCATGTTGCGACTTTGAGCGAGGAGCGAGGGGATCGACAACCTATGTGAGCGAGGAGCGGGAATTCTCGCCGGTCCACTTCGCTCAGATGCTCTGGTCAGGACGTAGTTTTTTTTATATACATATAACCCATGCGTCATACACTGCGGTTTTATGCCCTTATGTTTGACTTGGAAGGACCTCTGATTTCGAGACACAAAACTCTGAGTCTTTTACGGTATTTAACATTCTGCTTATGTCCACAGATAATGTAGTCATAAGCATCCAGTGACTTGTATGCTCGTAGTTCCTCCCTAGTGTAGCTACATGGTAGATTTCTCAATCAAATGGGTCACAGGCCACAGAATACTGGGCCACTAACTAACATCATCTACTCACTCACTGATACTATACAGATCTGGAACTCGGTTGCCATTTGTCAAAGTTAATTTGTTTAGATAGAATTCAGGATCTTTGATGGCTAATGCCCTCGCATAGCTTGACAAGCTATTATGGTATGCCATACTTCCGTTGCCAAGCTGGGAGCGCAGCATGTTTTGTTTGCAAACAGTTGTAATGTGAATGTGTAATGTGATTGACTTTTTTGTTCAGCCCAGTCTGGAGCTACCTTGGGCATGTCCTGGGCATGTCTGAGAGGGGAAAGTCCCAGAGGAAAAAAAAGTCTAAAAGGTGGGAGGGGGCTGCAAAAGAGTATATAAGGAGAAAAATTGAGAGAGTAAAATAGTAGGAGAAATTGCAAGGAGAAGGATACATTTGACCAGACCTGTCACTCTTTTCAAGACCTGTGAAGTTTCTTTGTGGATTTTTGCCTTTGTTGGAGCATTTTCCTTACCCAGGACATCACCAAGCAACCCCGTCTCAAGGGACTGTAAATATTTTTTTTCTTGTATACGTCAATCTTGGTCATTAGTATAAATTGTAGGTTAGTTGTTAGTTTGTTGAATTAAATCTGTTTAAGTTTTGGAATTTTGTCTGTCATCCCTTGCTGTCTTGTATGTCATAACAAATTGGGGCCAAAACAAATTGAGGGCTCGTCAGAATAGACCACTGTGTGAGTCATTTATTGAAAATCAAAAATTTAAAATTGTAAAGTAGTTTTTTTTTATTTTCCTAGATATATATTGACAGATCAACAGCAATAGATGATTTCTTGGCATCACCAACCGTAGAGGTTTCAAAGTCTTTTAAAAAGACAGACCTGCTAGAAATATGCAGACAGTTAGAGCTGACAAAGGTAAAACCAGCCATGGGAAAAGCAAGACTGGCTAGAGAGATTGTTGAATATTACATTTATGAAAAAATGTTTTCACCAGGAGATCTGGAACAGTTTCCAGTGGAAAATTCAAATGTAGAAATGGAACTTAAATTAAAAATGCTAGAAATTGAAAGGGAGGAAAAAGAAAAACAAAGAGAATTTGAGAGGGCAGAAAGAGAGAAAGAAAGGCAGTTTGAGTCAGAAAAATTAGCAAGAGAAAAAAAAAAAAAAAGAAAGAAAAAAGAAAAACAAAGAGAATTTGAGTTAGAAAAATTAGCAAGACAGAGAGATTTCGATTTACAGATATTAGATAGAGAAGAAAGGCTCCAAATGGAGCAACTAAAAGTTAAAATGGAAGCGGAGAACAAATTTTGTGCTTGCCAGGAGGTAAAGCTGATGCCTTCATTCTCAGAGGAGGAGGTCGATATGTATTTCTGGTGCTTTGAAAAGGTAGCAAAGAGTTGCCAGTGGCTAAACAAACACTGGCCTCTGATGTTGCAAACTGTCCTCAAGGGTAAAGCTCAACAAGCCTAATCGGCTTTGTCTGCAGATGATTCCTCTGATTATGAGGTTGTCAAAAAGGTTATTTTGACCACTTATGAGTTGATTCCAGAGGCTTACCGACAAAAATTCAGAGGTCTAAAGAAATCTGACAAATCTGACTTATGTGGAGTTTGCTAACGAGAAGAAGGTTTGCTTTGAGCGCTGGTGTACATCTATGGAGGTCAAGGATGATTTCAACTCACTAAAAGAGATGGTGTTAGTTGAAGAATTCAAGAACTGTGTTAAGGATGATATTTAGACCTACCTTAATGAGAAGCAAGCACTGAATTTGCAATCAGCTGCCAAATTTGCAGACGAATATGTTCTCACACATAAGTCCAAATTTCAGTCTAGCAGTAACAATAGATGGTTCCAATTTCAGAAAAAAGGTAACGGTGATACCCAAGATTCCTCACCGAAAGACAAAGACAAATCTGGTGATAGTGCTCAGAAATTCAGTCACAGGTCTGATCAAAGTGAGAAAGTGGACAGTAACAAAAGTGGTCTAGTTTGCAATTATTGCAAGAAATTTGGTCATGTTACAACTAACTGTTGGTTCCTTAAAGCTAAGAAAGAAAAAGAAAAGGATACCAAACCAAATGCTTTTGTGAAAACAAGGTTAGAAACCCCTGTAGTAGATGACCAATCTGCTAAATTGCTTGCTTCTTGTGGGGCTTAGAAGCCTGATACTGCTGACTTTGTGAGGGAGGAATTTCTTCCATTTGTGTCAGAGGGATTTGTGGCTCTGAATGAGCATACTACTCCTGTCCCCATATATATCCTAAGGGATACCGGAGCATCTCAGTCACTTTTGTTAATGGACTCCTTGGAGTTACATAATGAGACCACTTCTGGGGATTTCATACTTGTACAAGGTATTGAAGGGAGGACTGTATCTGTACCTCTGCGCTGTGTATTCAGATGACACGCAGCTTTATATATCTTTTAAGCCAGGTGAAATCGATCCACTAGATTAGAGATGTGTCTTAAAGCTGTTAAAGCATGGATGACACAGAATTTTCTCTCTTTAAATCCAGATAAAACTGAAATATTGGTAATTGGTCCCAAATCACTCAGAGACACATTCCTCAAGTTTTCTCTCAACGTCGACAGTCTCCGGGTTTCTGCAAAAGCTGTTGTTAAAAACCTTGGTGTCACCCTTGATTCAGAACTCTCTCTGCACTGTCACATAAATAACATCATAAAAGTGGCTTTCTTTCATCTTAGAAATATATCTAAGCTCAAGGAGATCCTCTTTCTCCCCTTCTTTTTAATATCGCTTTAGAACCTCTTGCGATAGGAATTAGGGGCCACCCGCATATTTATGGTATAAAATTTGGTGACTCTGAAACCCTTATAAATCTTTATGCTGATGACCTTTTGATTTCTGTATCCAAGCCAGAAATATCAATTCCTCATCTCTTAACATACATTAAATCATTCAGTAGATTGTCAGGTTACACCATTAATTGGGATAAAAGTGAACTTATGCCTCTGAATGATGACTTGAATCCAGTATTTTTGAAGTCTCTTCCATTTAAACTTACTACGACCCATCTTACTTATTTAGGTCTCAGGATTTTCAGAGATCCCAAACTTCTAAAATCAAATTTTATTGATATGTTAGATAACTTAAAAGCTATTACTAGGAAATGGAATTTACTTCCACTCTCTATGATTGGGCGCATAAATGCAATAAAAATGGTTGTACTTCCAAGATTTCTGTACCTCTTCCAAAATATTCCAATTTTTTTATCTGTGTCTTTTTTCAAACAATTAGACTCAATCCTCCTTTCATTTGTTTGGGAAAATAAATCCTCGCGCATTTCCAAAGTTCATTTACAGAAAGACGTGAGGGAGGGAGGCCTTGGACTCCCGGTATTTAGACATTATTATTGGGCTGCAAATATGAGGGCTCTATGCTTTTGGCGAACAGCCACACCCAGTAATGATTGGTCCATATCTGTCCCTCTTTGGGCAAAGATTGAAGCCAAAATTTTGAAGACCTTTCCTTCAGTGTTGCTTTTTGGCAAAGTAAAGATTTCCAAGGTTATCGGTCACAACTTTATAATTAAGGACTCACTGAAAATTCTCAACCAAATCAAGCAATATCTTAGCCTTTCAGAGGTTTCTGTACACTTACCGATAACCTCTAACTATTTGTTTAAACCAGCATTATCTGATGGAGTGTTTTTGGATTGGAGAGAGAAGGGACTATGCTGTATTGGCGATTTTTATTTAGATAATAAATTTGCTTCATTTTTTCAACTTCAAACTAAATATAATCTTCCCCAATCACATTTTTTCCGCTATCTTCAGGCTAGACATTTTATACGAGAGTGCGTCCCTCTCTTTATGACCAAACCCAAGAGTCATCCTTTCTACGACCTTCTACTTAATGTGCCAAATTCTAAAAACCTTGTATCTAAATTTGTCGATATTCTTTCAGTTTCAGTTGATACCAGTCATCTTAGGGAGGTCTGGGCAACAGAGCTAGATGTTTCAATATCTAACGAACTCTGGGAGGAATGTCTGGCTGCAATACAAAGCTGTTCTATTAATTCAAGATATAGATTAATTCAATTCAAAGTCCTACATAGACTACACTATTCTAAAGTTAAACTGCATAAGATGTATCCAATAATATCTCCTATGTGCAATAGGTGCTGTACGGCTGATGGTTCACTCTCTCATCTTTTCTGGCATTGCCCAAAGCTAGAGAGTTTTTGGAGTGATATATTTAATTGGTTTTCCAGACAGCTGGAAAGGAACATTCCCCCAGATTGTATGCTGGCAGTGTTTGGATGCTCCGATAACTTAGCAGCCATCCCTTCCCATCAGAGGCAAATTCTCAAAGCAGGCATGGTTGCAGCAAAAAAGTTAATTTTATTAAACTGGAAGTCCCCTCTGCCCCCATGTTTTAACAGATGGCTAAATGAGATGCTGTTCATTGCTAAAATGGAGCAGATTGGTTCTAGCGAGGGAAAATCTCAAGAGGCCTTTTTTCGAACATGGAAGCCTTTCCTGTGTCTGTTAAGGAAAGAATAGAGGTTCTCCCCTTTTTTTCCTTTTCTTTTTGCGGTTTGTCCATTTTGTGCTGCTAATATAGAATTAAAAAAAAAAAAAAAAAAATGCAATGATGGTCTAAACTAGACCGGCTGGAAATTCCCCATTTAAAGAACTGCTATACAATGTTTTTGTCCCTGTTGAATGTTTGTCATATTATGTCTGCAGGCCTATGTAGCAAATATGTTAGCTTTTTTTTTTTTTTTGGTTTGTCATTATTGTTACTGTTTGCCATGAGGTGTGATTCTGTGTTGATGTATTTCTGTAAGGCAACTTTTTGCAGGCCTATGTAAATGTTGAAAAACTTTGAAAAAAAAATATTAAAAAAAAAAAAAAAAAAAAAAAAAAAAGAAATATATCTAAGCTGAGAAAAATGCTGTCTTTTCAGGACGCCGAAAAAATGGTTCATGCACTTGTGTCCTCTCGGCTGGATTACTGTAACATTTTACTGTCAGGCTGCACCAGTTCTATCCTGAATCGCCCTCAATTAGTACAGAATACTGCTGCTAGGGTTCTGACTAGGACGAAGAAATATGACCACATTAGCCCAGTACTCAAAAATCTTCACTGGCTGCCTGTCAAATTTAGAATTGAATATAAAATTCTACTGCTTACCTACAAAGCCTTAAATGATTTGGCCCCAGAATATCTTAGTGCACTTCTCATTCCTTACTCCCCTCCAAGATTACTTCGTTCACAAGGTGCTGGATATTTGAAAATTCCAACTATATCTAGAGTTACATCTGGAGGGAGAGCATTCTCCTACAAAGCCCCTATCTTGTGGAACAATGTCCCAACGGACATTCGGGCCTCAGACACAGTCTCTGTGTTCAAGAGTAGGCTAAAAACTTACCTTTTTAGTCAAGCCTATGATTAGATCATGATTAGATCATTATGTATAAAACATTACTTAGCTCTGATGGGACTGACTTAAACCTAGTTGATGGGTTCATAAGATATTGGAAGCCTGAGTTAAGTAAATCCATGTGGAACCGGTGGCACTGAGCATGCATTAACGGTGCCAGTGGGGCTTGTTACAGCCTTAGTCACCGGGGAGGTCCATATGGTACTGGTGTAGTGTTACGCAAATCCATGTGGAACCGGTGGCACTGAGATAGCACTTACACGGCACCGGTGGGGCTTGCTACGGCCTTAGTCACCGGGTAGGTCCACATGGTGTTGGTGGTATCTGATTGAAAAATTACGCAGCCTTGGTCGGATGGAATTTCAGGGCCTCTGCGCTGCATTAAGTGGATGAAGGTTACTAGCTTTTGGTCGTTAAAATTGCTTAAATCCATGTGGAACCGGTGGCACTGAGATTGCACTTACACGGCACCAGTGGGGCTTGCTATAGCCTTAGTCACCGGGGAGGTCCATATGGTACTATTGTTTAGAAAATGAAAAGTGATCTAACAGCCTGGAATAAGTGTTGGGCCTCTGTGCTGCAGGAAATGGATGGAGGGGTGTTGACTGTCTCCTGACCAGTCTCCTTATAACTTCTCACTTGGCACATGACAGAGGACGGTACTTTTATTATCATGCAGTAGTTATCCAGTGCCTCACACCCCTTTCTTCTGTGTCTCTTTCCGAGGATCTTTCCCTCCACTTCCCTGAGTCCTGGACCGTATGAGCCCTGTCCCTCACCATGAGCGCTGGCTGCTGCTGTCCTGCTGTCCTGATCCGATCCGGTTTGGCCCTGGTCCAGTCCTGCACCATCCTCGACTTGCCACTTTCTGAAGCTACCGTTGCCACTGTTTAGATGGACTTAAATGGAACTCCTCTGTCGTTCACTCCATTTTACTTTTTTTGTTCTTAATTAGCTAGCCCGCGGAGGATGGGCTCCCCCACTATGGCCGAGTTCTTCCTGAGATTTCTTCCCACTGGGGAGTTTTTTCTCACCACTGTTGGAGGATTTTTCTCCCTACTGGGAGTTTTTTTGCCTCATTTGCTGTAGTGGGGAATAGGCTGGGCACTGCCTTTTTATTTCTTTAAACTCTCACTGTAAAGCGTCTTTGTGACAGTCTCTGTGAAAAGCGCTCTACAAAATAAATTGAATTGAATTGAATTGAAGTCAGATTTAGTTATAGGACAGGTAAAGGTGGGTCTTATGTCAAGTCTATCTATCTATCTATCTATCTATCTATCTATTTCTTTGTTGCTTGGCAATGACCTGGCTGCGGGCAGTGTAGTTCCCCCTGCTCATCTTACTTCACTGCCGAGCACTGAAGATGGCGATGAAGACCCATCTCTGTATCCTTCCTGTGCAGTGACTTGTGCTATGGCCAAGAAGGCTAAAGAAGAAGATGATGTGGTGCCGTCCAGCACATTGAATAGTCATGACTCAGGTGGTTCACCTCCTGACTCTGTTCGGCCTACTATGGTTTTTCCATTTTAGGACTTATTAGACCCTGTTATCAGTACTCTGTTCAACCAGCCAGATGAGTCTGGTGATTCTGATGTGTCTGGAGACTTGTCTCTGTCCAGAAAGCTGTTGATTGAGGAGCAAACTAATGATCCTGAAATTTGTGTACTAAAGAGGAGAGCCCTTCCTGATAAAGAAATAGATGCAGTTCCAGTTGGGTATTATCTCAAGGATGGTGTGTTGATGCGGAAGTGGCGCCCTCCTGATATCCCTGCCAATGCAGATTGGGCAGTGGTTTGGCAAATTGTTGTTCCGAAGGTCTACAGGAATGAGATCTTAACAATGGCTCATCTTAGTGTTAACAAGACTGTTGATAAGATCATGAAACACTTCTTCTGGCTCGGGCTTCGAAAAGACATTTCCAACTTTTGCAAAACCTGTCACACTTGTCAGGTAGTTGGAAAACACCAGTTAGACCCACCTGTAGCTCCATTGCAGCCTATCCCAGCATTTGGGGAGCCCTTCTCTAAGGTCATTGCTGATTGTGTTAGTCTATTACCCAAGACTAGATCTGGAAATCAGTACTTGTTGACAATCATGTGTGCATCTACCAGATTACCTGAAGCCATACCTCTACGCAACATCAAGGCAACTGCAATGTCAAAAGCTTTAATAAAGTTCTTTACGTTGTTTGGCCTTCCCTGGGAAATTCAAGCAATTATACTTCCGGATTGTTTCAGCAGGTTGTGTATGAACTAGGTGCGAAGCAGATTCTTTCCAGTGCCTATCATCAAGAGAGTCAGGGTGCCTTAGAGCGGTTTCATTTCACTCTCAAGACAATGATGAGGACTTAATGTTATGACCACGAGAAAGACTGGGATGAAGGTGTTCATTTGCTGTTGTTTGCAGCAGGAGAAGCAGTGCAGGAGTCTATTGGATTCAGTTCGTTTGAGCTAGTGTTTGGCCATCAAGTGAGAGGAGCTTTGTTGAGTGAACAATGGCAATAGAAAGAGCCGCATATCAGTCTGTTAGACTATGTTAGCAAGTTCAAGGAAAGACCACGTGCAGCTTGTAACCTAGCCAAAAAGAACTTTAAATCAAGTCCGGGAAAAATGAAAACTTGGTATGATCATAAGGCTAGAAGCCGTGAGTTTAAACCAGGAGACAAGGTCCTTGTGTTGTTTCCCTTGCAGTCCAATCCATTGCAGGCTAGATTTCATGGTCCTCATGAAATTCTGACAAAACTCAATGATCTCAATTACATTGTGAAGACTCCAGATAGGAGAAAGCCAAAACAGTTGTGTCACATTAACATGCTGAAGCCTTATCATGATAGGAATGCTAGGGTTGCAGCTGTCACTTCAGAACCTCCTATGGCTGAGAGTTGTGAAGATGAGGGGTAGTTTCAAGATGATGAACCTAGAATTAAAGGTGAAGTTCTTTCATGTAAATTGTCAAATTTAATTGTCAAAGTGTTGCAAAATTTTGATGTAAAACTCCAGCACTTAGAACCCTCACAGAAAGATCGGTTTGAGAGGTTGATCAAGAAATATAGAAATCTATTTCCTGATGTTCCAAAGAGAGTTTCTATAACTTCTCATGATGTAGATGTCGGTGATGCCAAACCAATAAAACAGCATCTGTACCAGATGAATCGTGAAAAGAGAAAGATTGCTGAGAAAGAGGTTGAGTACATGTAAGAACATGCTATTATCAGACCCTCTAACTCAGATTGGAGTTCACCTTGTGTGCTAGTTGCAAAACCTGATGGAAGTACTAGATTCTGTACAGATTATCGCAGAGTCAATGCTGTAACTAGAACTGATGATTGTATCGATAGAATAGGGCAAGCTAAGTTGCTGACCAAGATTGATTTATTGAAGGGTTATTGGTGTGTGCCATTTGCCACACCATCTGGGTTGTACCAGTATGAAGTCCTACCCTTTGGAATGAAAAATGCCCCAGCCTCGTTCCAAAGGATGATACAGCGTACAATCGCCGGATTGCCCCACACGGGTGCGTACATAGACGACCTGATCACATGGAGTGACTCCTGGGAAGAACATCTGAAAGCTGTAGAGATGTTGTTCCAGCGCCTGACCCAAGCCAACCTGACTGTTAACCTGAACAAGAGTGACTTTGGTTGTGTTACTGTCACGTATCTTCGCTACGTCATTGGCTAGGGTAAGGTCGCACCCATAAATGCTACTTTCCAGTTCCTGACAACAAAAAAGCTTTGCGCTGCTTCCTTGGAATGATCGGGTACTACCACAAGTTCTGCAAGAACTTTGCTGAGATTGCTCTCAGTCTCACCGACCAACTAAAGAAAGGCATAAAGTTCACTTGGGATGAGGCATGCCAAAGAGCCTTCGATCGCCTGAAGTCTCTGCTGTGTCACTTCCCCATGCTCAAATTTCCTGACTTTAACAAACCGTTCTCCATGGCGGTCGATGCTAGCGACCAAGCTTGTGGATCTGTTCTCCGACAGAGAAGTGACTCTGATGACATTGAGCATCCCATGGCATACTTCTCCAGGAAGTTCAATTGCCACCAAAAGAACTATTCCACAATTGAGAAGGAGCTGTTGGCTCTGATTCTATCCTTACAACACTTTAAGGTTTATGTTTCTTCAGGGCAAAAGCCAATGATTGTGTACACTGACCACGGACCAAATCAGTTAGTATTTTTGAGTAAGATGAAAAACAAGAATCGGAGATTGTTGAATTGGAGTTTGATTTTACAGGAGTTTGACTTGGAAATTAAGCATGTAAAGGGTACTGACAATGTAATTGCTGATTGCTTATCCCGTGTTTTGAGTATGTATATATATCATGTGTTTATTAGCATTGTTACGACCTGGCTCAGAAGTCGTAACAAAGAAACACAATGGAGGACACGGGACACAAAATAGCCAATTAAGCGAAGCGTTTACTTAATAGAAAGGAAAAACTATATACAACATATAGAAAACGTGATCGTCAGTACGTTAGTAGTGTAAAGCAATGCAGGCATGTAATGTTAGTGTCGTGAGGCTAAATGCATAAAAAGAAATCAAATACAAAACAATCGCATAACGGAGCCTGAAGCAGGCCAATGGCATCAATCCCATATTCTTCAGCTAAGTCCTTTTATAGGGAAGCCGAGGATGTATCCTTAACGAGCGCCAAAGCCACGCCTATGAGCGCCTGCAGGAAAAAGGGCCGCGCTCAGAGTCGTCACAAGAATATTATTTGTATATAAATACAAATGTCTACTTTACCATTTTTGTATTGAAAAGAAACATTTTGCCTTTAAGAGTAAAAATTTTTCCCTTCTGGAATGGAGGTGTAATGTGAAAAAATGCCACTAGATGGCAGTATTGACTTTTTTGTTAAGCCCACTCAGGGGCTAGGTTTGGGCATGTCCTGTGCACGTAATTTCTTTTCCTACGTTAGTTGAGCGTATATCCAAAAAAGCTGGCGTGGCCTGCCTTCTTTGGAAAATGAGGACTGAGACGCCGGAGTGGAGAGTTCCAATCTAACCTGTATACGCCGAGAGCGCTGTATACACCGATTTGCATTTGATTCGATGTCAAGTTCTTTTGTAGGAGTATGTTGGTATTTTCAACATTTCATACATGTCTATTGTTTATTGTAATAAAATGTTGTATAAAAAGGTATACTGTTTTCGCTTTTATCAGGATATTTTTTGCTAAATGAATGTTCCTAAAACCCCCTCCCTGCTGCGTGCAGGGTACGCACAATCTCTACACACCCTCTTTCTGGACATACGAACTGAATGAAACGTTAACTGACATCAAGAAATTACACGGCGCAAAAAATTATCATTAATACAGTACGTAAGGAAAATTTTGGCTTTTTTTGGACACCGCCCCCAGTACGTATATCAGTCGCACCTCATTATACCCCCCTCCCCCACCTGTACCTTAGCCATATGCACATTCAACTTTGAAAATTTGGCACAGTCCTAGATAAAAGCTCACACTTTTAACTGGGAAAATCAATCACATATTCAGAAGGAGACTAGAATGATAACATACGCCTTTTTGAGGGCCTACAAGAAATGTGATTAAGCAGATTATTTTGCAGAATTATTTGCAACTTCCGATTCCAACATTTAATAATTGGAAAAATCAATAATGAAACAATATAAAAATTTTACAACCATGCTGGGCTGTTGAATTGGTACATAAAACCTTTGAATGCGACTCCTCTTATTATGGCCTCCCAACTCCAACTCCGGTGACCCAAAGATTAGTTGACGCATCACCTGGACAAGTAGCTGCTGTCTGTCCCCTTCCAGTTCTGAAGGCCACTAGATTTTCATAATGATACATAGTGGCACATAGGAAATAGTAGGGGCTGTATTGTGTGTGTGGTGCCCCAGGAGTGCAGGCCGACAGCCTTTTCTCTTATGCAATGTGTATGCAAATGAGAACATAACTGCAGTATGCTACTATGAAATGTGGGCCTGAGTATGACTTCGAAACACTAACAGAAGAGGGAATTTTGTCAGTATCTACACTACAGCACTAAATGACAGCATGCATCCAAGGTGAAATGAACTATCTGATGTATAATAGAGATGCATAAATTTGGAACAGGGTACGAATGGTGTTTTTTCCATATACCCCAAGACAGTTGAATCACAAAGAGAACCACAGCAGAGTTGGCTAGATTACATAATAGCTGCAACTACAAATATATTTGGAATTACAATTACAATACAAACTGACAATGTTACATGAATATCTTGATTTTTTTATGCTTGTTATCAAATTTCAAAATAATCCACTACATTCATGATTCTGGGCATACGATATGCAGCTAAGATTTACAGTAATCAATTACGCTAACCTAAAACAAACATAACATACATCGCCAGAAATTGGAAAAAACTAAAATGCAATATGGTCCCCTGCCTGACTAAGTTTCCCCCAAACTTCCCATACGAAACAGACAGGGTGAAACTATTTACAGATACAGAAATGTTGTATGTCACCTATGTACCAACACTATTCCTATTCCCTATCTACCAAAGCCGACTGCCACCATCCCTACAGAGCGGGTGTATTCCCTAACTCAGTGTGTGTGTATGTTTGTGTTTATGTTCGCGATTCCCCCAGATCTCTGGTCCAGGAGAAACTTACTTACACTCACTTATCAACCTGAAAAGTAAAAGTTATATCCTCCCTCTTCCAAACATGCAGGGTAAAACTATTCACAGATATATCGGTGTGAAGTTTTTGTGCAAGTCAGTAATGCACTAGCCTATGCCAAAATACTTTTGTAAGTAAAAGTAATAAGTAATGTGCCCAATTAAGACTAATTTCTAGGGATAAAGTGGTTAGCAACTACCGCGTCACCCACCTCCTGATACCCCTAGCCTATGCCAAAATACTTTTGCAAGTAATTTTCCCAATTTAGACAAAGGAAACAATGAATGACTGCACTGAATGCCCAATTTTACAATCAGGTTAATCCAAAATATTTTGATAATGTATGGCATATCCTGAAATTTTGATTCTACTCTTTTCATTATTTCGCACTGTGGTTGCCACCCAGCATGGTGTTCCTTGCAACGCACTCTGACAATGTGGTGCAGTCACTCGCGCCTTTTTCCGATGCTGCGGCATGAGAGCAGACGTTGCCTTCCGTTTGCTGTAGCCATGCTCCGATGTGAAGGAGGCTTTTGTTGGACGGCCAGCAGTCAAACGTCTGCTCCCGCCTAGGGGTCCTTCCCTCCTTGCAAACGCTGTAGGCTGCACTCCAATTTTTGCCGAAGTTAGGAGTGCTTTGGCCTTCGGCTTTCGTCCCACAGCAAGTGCAGCTCCATTATACCGACCGACAGTATGAAGAGCACTCAATTTATGGCTCTCAGTTGACATGTTTTTGAATGATTTTGTAAACAATAGTGCTGCTTTAATTTCTTCTTCATTAGCACTGTTCAATTTTGATACCAAATAGGCATGGCACTGATCTGCAACCTCCTTCGCAGATGATAACAGCAAGGGGGCAAACGCACTTGATGCGTCGCCAGCAAAACCATCGGCTGAAGACGGGCCAGCACTTGGTGCGTCAGACACAGATGAGTCTGGGTCATTGTCAGAGTGATGGGTACGTTCGGAAGCCACCGCATTGGTGTTGTGAAGCTGCTGAAACCAATGGTCATTGGCTTCACATC
Source organism: Gymnothorax reevesii (assembly GCA_029721435.1). Taxonomy (NCBI): domain Eukaryota; kingdom Metazoa; phylum Chordata; class Actinopteri; order Anguilliformes; family Muraenidae; genus Gymnothorax; species Gymnothorax reevesii. The sequence goes on from CM056589.1 coordinate 28,871,332, forward strand.
CCGTGGCCAGCCTGTAATAGTTTTGTCGCAGAGCTGCAGATTGGACTGGCAAAAAGTTCTTAGCATCCAGTCCAAACGTCTGCATTACTGCAGCCTGGTGCTTGCATGGTGCACCAGTCTTACCCACCCCACAAGAACACATCCCAACTTCCATATTGACTTCGTAGGAAGTGGAGTCATTTTTTTTCACAACGTATTCCTCCTCACTACTTTGGGAAATGTATGCTGGGTCTACATCTTTCGCAGATGCATTGAACCGGGAGGCCAGCATGGTACTGCTCATGCGATTGTTAGCAACATCTACAAGCTTTTGGATGTTATAGTTCTCGTAGCGCGTGATGATAAAGTCTACTAACTGGCAGATTTTATATGCCTTCAGGCGATGCAAAATCTTATCTTTGAGGATGCGCTTGGTTGCCTCGCAATAAGTAGTGGTTATTACCACGGATCCTCAAAGCTTGCCTCATCGACACTGCCCAGCAAGCTTTCCTTTGATAGATTTCCCTCACTCGCGTTGTATACTGAGGGTATTCTCAGGGCAACGGAATTACTTTCAGTTGCTGTCTTCAGTCTAGCCTGCAGGTCAGCTTCGGTGTCGGCATTCACCATACTCTTGAAAAGATTCAAGAGATGGGGTCTATCAGCTTTAGCAATGTTATGTTGTCCATCCCAAAGCCACCGCCACATGGCCTGTAGCAGATGGAATGTACACAACAATCGCTGTGCATTGGGATAGACAACATTCAGAGCATTACGCAAGGCACTGCAGTCATCAGTCATGAATATCCCTGGCCCTTCTGAGCTGTTGAAGAAAGCTTTTTCTGGGAGTATTGTTCTGAGGAGCTTCCGTCAGTGAAGTCTCAGATTCAGAAGAGGTAATAACTACACCCAGGGGAAGCGCGCCAATAGGGGAATGGGTCAGAAAAACAGAAACCATGCTGTTTTGATGATCCATATGGCCTGATGAATCTACAAAGACCATCTCCTTACTGTATTCCCACATTTCATGCACCCGCCTCATTAATGGAGTGCAGATGGCTACAGCAACCTGACCATTATCTAACACTGCACTCTTCATGCACTCCTGATTCTGCTCCTCATTATACTGCTGGATTTTCTGATTCAGGAAACCCATCATATTATCCTCCCCAAGGTCCTCATAGTGCCGCTTGAATTCTTTGTAGAACAACCCGTGAAAAAATAAAAATGTATAGATGAGAAGAAATGAAAATGTCGGTGTAAGCTAAGCAAAGAATGTGTATAAGTATCAAGTATCATTTTAGTGATTAATCCACTTGAAGACCAAAATTTTACATGTGTACCATTTGAATGATCCCATATAAAAGTAGAGCAAAATGTAGGTTTCGTATCAGTACACTTCATATGCAGGTTTCACCCTGGTGGCATTACCCGGCCAAGGTAATGCCAGTGAGCAAAGGAAAGGTCAAAGAAGATGTTTTTGACATAGGCGAAGAAAAGTCAGAAAATATCAGTATGTAGAAATATTTAAGATTGCTAATTAACAGAACTACGACACTAACTAAAATCAATGAAGATAGAATCAGCAAATATGAAAATATTATATTGCACAAAAGATATTCAACACACCATTCTAAGTCTTTTCAAATAAGCTATACCAGGGTGTCAACTGCATGAGATCTCAATGTGTAAAGGGATCATTCAATTAATATGAACACAAAATTTTCCCCTTTTCAGACCCTCCTTTCCTCCCTGTACACATGGCATACACACCTCACTGTACCCCCCTGCAAGCCATACGCACAAGTTTGAGTTGATAAATTTGAGATATAATTTCCAGAAAAATAACTATACACTGTTAAAAGAAAGTGTTTTGAAACCCCCAAATTGGTGGCAACTTAGCTGCCAGCAATAAAGGTGTTACAGAACGCTCATTTTATAGTGTCTGAAAACACTAAACTAACTATTGAAACACACGCTAACAGAGTTCATGAAACACCACTTAAAAAGAGCCAGTGCACTCAACATGTAAACACAGAGTGGTGTGTGAAACACAACACAATTTGAGTTTGCAAACACTGTGTGGAGTAACAGAACACTCCTCATGGGGGGTCATGAAACACTCTGTAGACAGTATTGGAACACCCCTCAAGGGGAGTCATGAAACACCTTGTGAACAGTAGTGGAACACTCCTCATCGGGAGTCACAAAACACTCTGTGGACAGTGTTGGAACACTCCTCATCGGGAGTCACGAAACACTCTGTGGGCAGTATTAAAACACTCCTCATCGGGAGTCATGAAACACCTTGTGAACAGTAGTGGAACACTCCTCATCGGGAGTCACGAAACACCTTGTGGACAGTATTGGAACACTCCTCATCGGGAGTCATGAAACACCTTGTGGACAGTATTAGAACACTCCTCATCGGGAGTAATGAAACACTCTGTGGACAGTATTAAAACACTCTTCATCGGGAGTCATGAAACACCTTGTGGACAGTATTGGAACACTCCTCATCGGGAGTCATGAAACACCTTGTAGACAGTATTGGAACACTCTTCATCGGGAGTCATGAAACACCTTGTGGACAGTATTGGAACACTCCTCATCGGGAGTCATGAAACACTCTGTAGACGGTATTGGAACACTTCTCATCGGGAGTCATGAAACACTCTGTAGGCGGTATTGGTACACTCCTCATCAGGAGTCATGACACACCTTGTGGACAGTATTGGAACACTCTTCATCGGGAGTCATGAAACACCTTGTGGACAGTATTGGAACACTCCTCATCGGAAGTCATTAAACACCTTGTAGACAGTATTGGAACACTCCTCATCGGAAGTCATGAAACACCTTGTAGACAGTATTGGAACACTCCTCAGGAGTCATGAAACACTGCTTGTTGAGGTGTGGTCATCTGGGCTTCTGAAACACTGTGAATATTAATTGTTAGGCTCGCACACATAGATCACACAGGTATTGCAAAACAGATACAGGTCTTCATGCAAAAATAAAAAGAAACTTTCTAAATCATTTCTATGACTCTATTACTTGAAAAATTGTGTTCTGACAGCAAAAAAGAGAAAAAAATTCTGCAATGCATTTGCCATTTTTAATATTACAACATATACAAATATCCACTGTCTAACTTTGCATGTAAGTACATACACATGTGTCACAGAAAATCCCCAAATTATTTTGCCATTGGTCGCTTTGTTTGGTTGCAGCGCCACCAGTAACCGAAAATTCAGGGCCAAAAATAGGAAAGAAACCAGTCTTATGAGATGCAGTATAATGGGAAATCTGTTCAATCTGGCAAACTATTTCTGATGGATATATGAATTTAAGTACTTGAGCTTTCCTGTGTATAAGTTGCTATGGAGTGGTAACTTGAAGAATTGTTTGGCAGGCGCTCACAGTTTGGGGAAAAAAAATAAATGGAAATCCACTTTTTGGACCTTAATTTTGTTTTACTCCAGCGACATGCCTTGAGAAACTATGCTTTATTGTAAAGGTCTATGAACATGAAATGGCATAATGTGAGAACACCTCTGGTATCTTGCTCAGGCTTTGGGATATTTTGCCTTGAAAAGTAAACTTCAGCTGTTTTGGCCCTATTTTGAGGTCTTATATTTCAATACTCCAGACAAGAATGGAACTAATGAATAGGTTGATTTATACCTTCTGACACGGTGTATGAAAGGTCCCAAAAATTTCTATGGCACTACAAAGTATTTTAGTGCTGTCCCCTGTCGATAATACAACCTTCTCGGCTAATTGGAGACCATCTTCAGGAGTCTATAAAATTTTACTCCAGCTAAATAGATATTTGAAATATCTTCAGACTCTACCACGTAAATTCAAGAAAAGGTGGAATTATTATGGCACTCTATATGGTAAGCCAGATATTTGATGTGTAATCTCAGCTAAAACTGTCAATAGGAGGCGCTTTCCCCTGTACCTTATTTTACAGCATCCCCATCGATGTGCCACAGTAAAACCTTTGGAAACTTAATATATTAATTGGACTGATGAGAAAAAAAAATAAGAATTTGTTATGGAATTAAGGTGGAGTTCTTTGGTCTTCCAGGAGGGGGTGCTGTCAGGTATTCTTGCGAGTAGTCAATTTCTCCCGCAGGTGCCACAGGAAAACTTTCATGAATATCACCAATGACCTTCATTTACCTGATCAAAGTGAATTTTTCCATTAGTTTAGAACAATGCTGTCCTGTACTCACGTGCACTCCAGAGAGATAGTACAGTAAAAATCACTTCCCATCGAATAAAGGGCAAGGGCATCACAAAGTTTATACATGTTTTTACTCCCTCCCCCTTTATGAAGCTCCCTCCATAGCTGTGAGGGAGACTTCACACAGAGTGACTCTTGGTAGTGAAGTAGTAGTGGTGAGGGAGCGTTTTGGAATTGGATCTATGACTGCATCCAAAAACTCTCTTTTGCCTTGAAAAGTTCCTAACTACTAAAAAATGATCTGGAGGTAATTACATGGCAGCCATGATGAGTGCATTCAAATTCTTTAAATGTTAAGGGAAGGTGTCTCAGTGCTTCTAATTTACCTCCTTTAGCATAGGGTACACAGAACCATCCTTTTTGAAAAGAAAGGAAATAACACTTTCCCACAATTCTGAACAGCAGCATCATTGAAAGCGGCGACAATTCATCCGGCCAATTGCATAAGGCCTGTTCCATGTCAACTGGATATGAAAAATGAACTTTTGGACATTGGTGGCACTTAATTTCCTTGTCCTTGTAACTATTTGTTTAGACATATGAACATTTCCCAAAAGTCAAATATTAAGACCATCAGCAAATTCCCAAGGATTTTATGACCTTCTCAATTTCTACCCCTCGGTGTGGCAATTTCCGACCCTGGGGTGGGGCATACCATTTCTTTCATTCAATATCTCAGCTGCTCTTTATGCCACATGGCTGAAATTTCTAGCACATAATAAGCTATACCCAATTGTTTTTATCAACCAGAAAAGTGGGCCATTAACCCTTTACTTTTTGAAAAATATGGCCTCAAATGTTGCCAAAATTTAGGTTTTTTCACATATTTTGGCAATTTGCCAACCTCATAAATCGGCAACGGTTCAGAATTTTTTAATGGTGTCTATTTTGTTTAATAGTGACCAGAGTGCTTGACTGATCCATTGTAAAAGAACATTTGATACCTGCTCTGATATTTTTATTATAAGGCCCAAAGATGGTCGCAACTCCAAAGTGACCCGCCTTTGATGGGTCAAAAGCCAAGTGGGGATTATTCCAAATTTGAATTTGATAAACCATACTGAAGGTTTATGGCCCTGTCTTGACAGGGTAAAAGGGCAGAGATGTGTTTGAAGCCTCCTTTTTATGTTTTTTTTATCAAGAAGATTGGGGTTCTGACCCACTTACATATTGTACACAAGCAATGTACACAAATGTACAGCAAGTATACAGGAGTGGAGACAATTCCAGCAATCTATCAGAACTAAAAGTTTTATCCCAAGAGACCTGCTCTGAACTGAATGGTCTTGGGCATGAACTGTACGATGATGGGGCTAGGCCTTTCCATGAGTAGGGGTCGGACAGTTCAGCCTCTGAGACTTTGCAATCGTTCTCAGATTTGGAGTGATTGGATGTTTTCCCGCACAGCCGTGTTTCTTCTTAATTGAATAATATTAAGCAACATACCGCCGCCTGGTTTAACAGAAGGGAATTTATAATTTTAAAAAAATTTAGGTGGTCTAATACCAACCGCCGTCACATCACCAGCCTTTTTTAAAAGTGTTACGACCATAGCATGGCTAGCGAACAAATTCCAGACCCCCAGACACACAAAGCTAGCTCATGTGGCTAGCAAAAGAATTCCAGAACCCCTGACACACAAATCTAGCCCACATGGCTTGCGAACGAATTCCAGGTCTAGATGAACCAAAGTTTCATTTTTTTGTTTAAATGATTATGGCAAAACACACCACAGGTGTCCAGCTAAAAATGCAAACAAAAAAAATTACAAAAAGTTACAAGGGCCACATAGTGCAAAAAATTTATAAAACACAATCAGAAGGGACTTGGCAAAATCGACATCCAAGCAGAAGCCACGCCTCCTCATACATATTCAGCTCCCGGACGAGCCCCCAATTGTTACGACCATAGCTATGAGGGCATAACAAGAAGGGAGACCACAGAGGGAAACAAAAGTTTTTGTCAAAGGCAACCTCTAAACTCAGCGCCATGGTCACAAACAAATCCAATCTCCTCCTCAGAAGGGAGAAGGCATCTTATTTAAATAGTGTCTCACACGTGGAGTTAATGAGCTTCAATTGTCTCTTCACAAATTGAACTGAATGAGTCAATTGAATACTGATACCAATCAGCAAAGTGGAATTTTTACATGTACTCTTATCTAAGCTTTAACAGACCAGCAGGGCTGTAACAAAAAGGGTAAAAAAAAAAAAAAATTCCATAAAAATTCTTGAACGGGAAGACAGTGGGAAAAAGGAGTAAAATAACTCCTGCCCCAGAAAAAACAGGAGGATTGACAGTCCTTTATAAGGCACTTGAATTCAGCTTTTTAGTCAAATTCACGCCAAAAATTTAAAAATGCAGGCTTCTGTCTTTCAGGTTTATAACTTCAACTGCAGGATTAAATTAATTGCGCCGTAACAGAGTAACTGAAACCACAATACACCAACGCTATACTACTCCATACATAATACAGAGGAAGTTCAGCATTACATATGGCGTTAGAACACTGACAAAAATTGCGCGCTCGAATGAGACCTGCGCCCAAAATTCGCACGTGCAAATCAAACATACTAGGAGAAATACATGCTCGCAAAACTTTTAGCGAGCGCTTTAAAAGCACTCGCGAGCTATATTGTATCCTGCACCTTTGTTCCCCCAAGCAATATTTTAGCCTGTGAGGAGAAATACATGCTTGCAAAACATTCTCCTGCTCGTGCACAAGACTTTCTCCTGCTTGCTCGCGAGTGGATTTTTTTTCAGTGGCTGTTTTGTGTCAGTGAGGAGGTGGTTATTGTCAGTAAGGAGGCGGGCCTGAGGGTATGCCAACCCCCAATTGTAATTGGTTGAGCAACTTCATCAGTGGGACCGCAAGGTACGGCACACCACTAGGACAAACGGAACAAACCACACAGCCCTGAATAACTTGTATCGTGAAAGTTGTTCATGTTCCGCCTGTTCCTTCAGTAGCCAAAGCGTGGCCGACTTCAGAGGTAACGTTAATTTTGTACGGAAGAAAATGTATAATATCTATTCAGTGCATAATTTTTGTAACATAGCTTGCCTTATTTTCTGTGCTTGACAGCCAATACAGATATTTAAAACCTTAAACTCCATGATTTGCATTTATAGCCACATGTCCGCAGACTTTGAAACAGCTATCTGTCCGCAACAGGGTGTCTCGAAAACACAGACCTCAAAATATTGAAATATCAATATAGGCTGTGTCTCATTCTCGCCTCGGAAATGTTTAAGTACGTATCTTATTCATTACAATTTAATGGCCAGTGATAACACAAAAACTATAGATAATTTAAGTCTGTATCGTGTTACTCTTACTATTATTGAAAGCTAACAGTAAACAGTCTATTCAGAGCAATTCAGTCTAACCGGAATAGTGACTTGGATAAGCGTTCTCCAAAATTATATCGAAGTGTCTACGTGTCCAAAAGTCGGACAGGGTTTTAATATAACTCGGTGTCCGACAGTCGATTATTATACCATATTTCATAAACAAGGTTCACAAATCTTTAAAAAAGGTGCCTGAATAGCACTCCGGTTAGCCTGAATAGCCTGTTTACAGTTAGTATTCAATAATCGTAACATGATACAGACTTATCTATATCGTTTTGTGTTATCACTGGCCATTAAATTGTAATAAATAAGAAACATACTTAATTTCCAATGCAAAAAAGAGACACATATCCATATTTCAATATTTTGAGGTCTATGTTTGAAACACCCTGTTGCGGACAGATAGCTGTTTCGAAGTCTGCGGACGTGTGAAAATAAACGCAAAACAGCAGTGTAAGGTATTAAAATATTTGTATTGCCCGTCAAGCACAGGAAACAAGGCAAGCCATGTTACAACAATTATGCACTGAATAGTAATTATACATTTTCTTACATACAAAATTAACGTTACCTCCTTGTAGTCAGTCATGCTTTGGCTTCTGAAGGAACAGGTGGAATATGAAGAACTTTCACGATACAAGTTATTCAGGGCTGTGTGGTTTGTTCTGTTGGTCCTAGTGGTGTGCCGTACCTTGCTTTCCAACTGGCGAAGTGGCTCAACCAATTACAATCAGGGTTGGCATGCCCTCAGGCCCGCCTCCTTACTGACAATAACGGCCTTCTCACTGAGAAAAATCAGCCACCGATAAAAACCCACTCGCCAGCGAACAGTGGAAAGCATTGCACGCAAGCAGGTTTTGCGAGTATGTATTTCTCCTCGCAGGTTAAAATACTGCTCGAGAGAACAAAGATGCAGGATACAATATAGCTTCGAGTGCTTTGAAATCGCTCACAAAAAGTTTTGCGAGTATGTATTTCTCCTAGGATGTTTGATTTGCACGTGAATGTTGGGAGCAGGTCTCATTCGCGATTTTTGGCAGTGTTCTAACACCATTCTTACAGGACCCAAAACTTTTCACACGTCTTTTTTAAAAAAAAAACAAAACATTTTATGAAAAAAAAATCAAGACCTTTTCAAAGTAGGCTATTTTATGAGTACAATAGAGCATACCTTTAGCCTCCACCGAATGTTTTAAAAAAAAAAACACAAAACCATACACCCACACCCACCCAACTCAAAAGGTATCAATATTAGCCTCCACCTAATGTTTAAAAAAAAAAAACACAAAACCATACACCCACACCCACCCAACTCAAAAGGTATCAATATCCTGAACAAAATTGGCCATGAAAATCTTTGATAATTTGGCTTAAGAGATGCTTTTGGTACCAAAATGAAGCCTTTTTGTCCCCTGCGTAATGGGTTAGGTGTAATTTAGCGCTCTTGGAAAATTTTGTATCATCCCTAAAAATCACAGTGACACAGTCCAGAAGGGTAATCCAAAACAGGGTCTATAAACAGGCAGAAGATCAACAAAAAAAAAACAAAAAAAAAGGCCAGGCCACAGCACGAAATCGCAAACCAGAGGGATTGTCGAGAGTCTGAAATCTGAGGTCATAAGGCAAGGCAGCAAAAGACAGAAATCATGGTTGTACAGAATTGGTCAATAACAGGAGGCAAACAAATCCAGGCAGGCGCAGACAGGTATCAGAATCAGACAGAAGGGTAGCACAAGCATACAGGTAGCTCAGCACAGGAAAAGTTGATCCATGCTCTGACAAAGAATGCGCAGAAGTGAGGAACTCTTATACACAAGGGAAGTAACGAGTGAGGCAGAGCAACAGGTGTGAGGGATAATCTAAACATTTACTGAGAGGGGGAAACAGAAAAGGTCATTAACAATACAAAATCGGAAACAATGACAAAGCCCAGTTTCACAAGACATCCTTTAATAACAGCTCCTTTCAAGGGGTGCCTAAGTGGGGAAAGATGGGAGAAACAGATTAGTAATAGAGAGTTTCTGCAAATACTTTGCAACTAAGACAAAGGACTGGTTGAGCTAAGCGGGCAGAGTTATAGATTAGAGAGGAAAGTGGAGAGATCCAATCATTAAAGATAGTAGTTTGTGCGATCATAATAGTACCCAAACAGTGCAAGTTACTATGATAGTTATTTACAGGATCAGTATATTAATATAGATTAGTACAGAGGTGGGCAGCGAGGGCCGTATCTGTCCCTGGTTTTTCACACCAATGTCTGGTCTTTAATTAGTTGATTGTCTCAATTAGCCATACCATTAATGAAATCTGACATTTCATGCGCATTTCTTTAAATTATCATGAAACTACAAAGACTAGTCTTGTCTCCCTTCATAAAACATTTTACTTTGATCGAAACATTGCAAAAATCTATATTTGTGCATGCAATCAATTAACTCAATTAGTCAGGGTAATTGATAGGAATAAAAACCTGCATACACACCGGCCCTCCAGTACCGTGACTGCCCACCCCTGGATTAGTAGATAAACTAGACAAACACACGGAGTGTTAGGGGTATTAGTACTTAAGTAATTAGTGTTGAAGGAAGCAAACAAGATGCGAAGGAACTTGTGAAACACCAGAAAACGTCTGAAATCACTGGAATGTGACCGCTAGCAGATATGGGGGTGCACTAGCAGTAAAAACAAAGAAAGGCAAGACATCACAGGCGGAACCAATGTGCACGGATCTGGTAATCAGCAATGCAGTGGCAGATAATACTAAGTTCAACAGAATCAATTAACTAACTAGAAAAGCACTCGGAGAGCGCAGACCTTCGCCAAGCACAACATTTCCCTCCATATTGCGACTTCCAGCACAGATATTAGTCTTACATTTATTTTATCTTCATTTTTAGATTCCTTGACCATGAAAACATGACAATTTGATTCATAATGCTATATCAATATTAGTTCCACAGCATCTTGGCTGTTTAAAGATGTCTGTTGCCTGTTTCTAGCTTCATTCGTTTTTTTTTTTTTTTGGTTTGTTTTTTTTTTTCTTATGATGCCAGTTTCAAAGATCTATTTTGGAACGAAGCTTCCTGCCGAATTCGGGTATTTGGGAATAGCGCTACTCTTAAAGCTTTCTAATCATGCGGTTCAATAAAGACCTTAATTAGTCAAATCAGGTGCAGCACTATTAAGCTGCTTACTGGACATCAAACAAATTTTTCGCACTAAAGATTACGTTCAAAGTGAATGCAAAGACGCAAATACACGCAAAATGTCTGTACTCACGTCTTTGCATTGACTTTGAACGTAATCTTTCGTGCGAAAAACTCGTTCATTCCGCGAAGAGCATTAAAACCGTGGAATGCTCACCTTTGAGTTGATTATCCCGCTTATACCATAGTCATTTGCCAGCAATATCAAATCGAGGCATTAATCTGAAACGGAGATTATGCATAACCCAACATTATGCGCGATTATGTGGACTGTAGCTAACTTGCTACTGTTATGGCCCCAATTTGTTATTACATTTAAAACAACAGCAACAGCAAGGGATGACACACAGTTTTTAAAAACTTAAACACATTTAATTAACAAAAGACAATAACTAACAATAACCTAATGACCAAGATTGATAAATAAGAAAAACAGAAATAATTACAGTCCCTTTTTGGTGGGGTGGCTTGGTGATGTCCTGGATGAAGAAAATGCTGTAACAAAGGCAAAAATCCACAAAAGAAAACTTCACAGGTCTTGAACAGAAATGACAGGTCTGGTCACATGTATCCTTCTTCTTCCAATTTCTCCTCCTACTCTACTGTCTCAATTCTTTTCCTTATATACTCTTTTGCAGACCCCACCCACATTTAGACCTCTTTTTTTTACTTTTCGGGGACTTGCCCCAGACATGTCCAGGACATGTCTAAACATAGCTCCAGTCTGAGCTGAATAAAAAAAAAGGTAAATACTTCCATCCAGTGGCCTATATTCACATTACACTACCTACAATTACAATGAACTTAAAACGGTTTCCGCAGTCAGCGAGCTGAAATCAGTCTGCTTGCATAGCACGTAGCTAGCGAACTGTCAGCAGTCGCTGATACATGAAGTGGACACGTTAGCTTCATTTGTAACCGTACTCAATTACAATCTTTTAATGGATAAAGCCTGATTTTTTCGCTGCTATAATATTTACGGTCATTATCGCTTGAGTTCGAGTCAGCGAGCTGAAATCAGTCTGCTGGCATAGCACTTAGCTAGCGAACTGTCAGCAGTTGCTGATACATGAAGTGGACACGTTAGCTTCATTTGTAACCGTACACAGTTACAATCGTTTAATGGATAAAGCCTAATTACTTCGCTGCTATAATATTTACGGTCATTATCGCTAGAGTACCTACAGTTAACCGCCCCGCAGGACGCACTTATATGACGCCGCTAAATTTCCTGGAGATAAATGAGCAGCTAGGTTTCCGTTGTACCCTGTCAAATATCAGCTCCAACATTGCTATGGTTACAAGTTGGCCAGTGGATGAATTTCGAATGGTGAAACGACCGTAGCCAAACTACCTGTGCGGTTCCACGGTTTTAATGCATACCTGCCAGAAAAAAGTATTCACCCAGACCATAGTATAAGGAATATTCACCAATATCAGTTATTGAATATTCTCACAACTGCCAGTAAACTGAAATAAGAAGTGACGCTTCATTCCCCCAATATCTGTGCTTTTTTTAATTTCATTGGGAGTCCCCGGTAATAAACGCTAAATTAAATAATTCTTTTGTGTATTTGTATCGTTTTGTCAGTCACAAACAAGAGATGTTGCGGTACCACCTCTGACACCGGATCGGAGCAGGGTATGTTTTCAGCCAAAATACACTACATTACTCCCCAGCACTGATTGTAGAACATGTTTGAAACTTGTCCTGTATTTTTTTATCCAAGTGCCCTGACCATTTTTGGTGGAGTTATATGCATAAATGTTGAAAATGGCTTTATCTCCCAATGTTAAAGAATCCTTTAAAAAATTCCTGGATCCGGGCACTGGCGGCCCCAGAATCTCTCGCCAAAGCAAAATGTCAAAGTTTTTGACGGACAGAGCCTGATACCATAGCTCCCGCGCTGCTCGGGCGGTGGGAGCTAACAAAACATAAAACCAGAACATACAGAAAAACAGATCATGGCAGTGTAAATGTGTAAATTAGGCTTTTTTGTTGTCTTTTAGTTTTGGATGAGGAATTTGGTATCTGTCTGAACTACACTGATGGGTGGGTGTGACTATGGCTGATTAACAGCTGATTGAGAACACCTGGATGACCACAACCTTTAATTAAATCTTTTGCACATAGTTCACCTTGGCCACAAACCTGATGAAGCCAGCTTGTCCGGTGAAATGTTGATAATATTAAACTGCAAGGTATTTGAGTGTGCAACCATTTCATACTTTTAATTTGTGTTATCCAAAAAATCTGCACCTCGCACTATCAGGTGTATGCTTCTTTTGTTTTTAAGGAACTATATTGAGCCATTACATCACTTCCTGTTTTACTCGGGGATAAAAATGACACAACACAGATACAAAGTTCCCATCTCTCAGTTGGTCATAAACATTAATAAATCTAGTAATGGTTATAAGAATATTCACAAACAATTGAATATGCAACTCAGCACTGTCAGGGCAATTATCATACAGTTCCAAAGATATGGAACTGTTGAAAACCTCAAACACAGTGAACACAACAGCAATTTGCCCCCCAGGTTACTATGGAAGATGGTGAGAGAAGTAACAAAATCCCAAAGAATCACTGTGAAGGGATCGCAGGCCTTGGTGGCATCTTGGGGTCACCAGGTTTCAAAAACCTGGTTTTTGGAAGGGTTGCCAGAAGAAACAGAAGCAAACGCTTGGAGTTCGCCAGACATCATTTAAATTATTACTGGAACAAGGTGCTTTGGTCAGATGAGATCAAATCAGACGTTTCAGTCAGATACAGCATCAGCATGTTTGGCGTGGAAACAGTGATGCATACAAAGAGAAGCACCTCATACCCGTGGTGAAATATGATGGCGGGTCAGTCATGTTTTGAGGTGTTTTATTTCAAGAGGTCCAGGTGCACTGGAAAAGAATAATGACGTAATGTATCAAAATATTTTGGCTGACAGTCTGGTTGCCTCTGCCAGAAGGCTGGGACTTTGCTGTAAGTGGACTTCCAAGCAAGATAATGACCCAAAGCATACCTCAAGATCCACACTGAAATGGTTTCGTGACGACAAAATCAATGACTCCATGCTGTTATCCTTGCCTGAGGCAGTTGCACTAAGTACTAACTGAGGGGTGCCAATTATTAAGAAACCATGATTTTGTTGAAATTTATTTTGCATGAAATGGTTATGATTTTGGTTGTTTCCACTGAAACAAAGTATTTCACTCATGTTGGTATATTCCGTTTCTGAATAATTATTGTTTTATCATTGTTCGTGCATTATCAGTCAAGGGTGCCAGTAGTTTTGGAGCCCATTGTGTATAAATGTTCTGTTTTTCATCGCAGCTCCAAATTTGTACTCAATAGGCTAAAAAGGAGAAAATAGTTTGATAGTATTTGTTTCTTTTCCACGGTTCTTTCAAGCTTTGTTCTAAAATATTATGTTGCAGTGATTCACAAATTACCCCCAAAACTTCACTGTCAATTTCATGTTTCTCACAAGTCTTTATTACTTCAGTCAGTCTGTGTTCATCAGACACATCAACAGAATTGGTGCAATCCTCAATTATGGGTTGTATTGAGCTAGAACCAAGCATACTAACTTCCTGCTACTTTAGAATAGTGATTGTCAATCTTTGTGTAACATCATACCTTGTTCATCTTGCTCCATAGTCATCACTCTCATTACGGCCACAGCATTGTACATCATGAGCAATGTTTGGCAAATCTGTTTCAATATTCTCTTTCAGTTAATCTTTTAATGAGGTGACATCTGTGATGTCTGCTTATATGAAAAGTGTATGAAGAGCATACTTCAAAAGTTACATTACTGTGTTCCATCACACAAACATTAAATTGATTTTCAGCAGTGTGCATCATAATCTGAGGTCAGTGCTCTCCAATTCTCCACTTTGTGGTCACATGTTGGACATCTAATCTCAAGGTTTCAAATACTAGTATCAGGGAATTTATCAGAGAGCATATTTCTATGAATTCTACACACGTGCTTTGTACAATATCCAATGCTTGAGAATATTTTGCAGCTATACTCCCTTACAACATTGGGAAGGTTACAAGACACTGTGAAATTTGGCTCATTACTATGAATTCCAGTCAGGCCATTAATCTTGCTATGTTTCTGCATTGGGTAATGCAACATAATTGACAAGTCAACATTTTTCAAAGAAGGTAGATACTTATACCTTTGACGTTCTCAGCAAACCTGAAGGAAAACATTTTATAAAGACCTGATCCTTCGTAGAGATTCACATGAAACACTCCAGATCACTGCTCACCAGTAGGTCATTTCAGATTTGCAAATTGCATTAATTGCAATTAATTGTCTTTGTAGCAAAATATACTTTAGAAAAAATCAGGGTCCCTTTAATGAGTGCTGTGAGCCTGCAGTTTTGTCTTTCTCTAATTCATTTGTAACAATTTCCTCAGAAGAGGAGAAGAGCATTCAGAAGAGCATTTTTCAGAACTCAAGATGAACATACAAGAAGCCATGCAGACAGAGTCATATAACAAAAAAAAAAAAAAAAACATGATTCCATATTTCCCCAGAGGGAAGCCAAGCAAATGCAGTCTTATGGCTTTCCAGATGTGATTACAAACAAATGACATGAATAAAAAAGTGAATTTAAGTGACCTCTAAAAATCAGACAGTTAAATATCTGGTTTTATATTATGCCGAACAATGTATAGCATTTGTCATTCTAAAGTGGGTATGGCTAAAGAACAAAGTGTCTCCAACAAGTTTCAGCTCAAGTCCAAATTCAAAAAAATCCTGGGGTCAACTTAAATGTTACTTGTCTGTCTGGTTAGAAAATAGGTTTAATTGTTTCAGGCTGCTGAAACCCATGTTCTCCACACATAAGTCAGTACCTCAAAACACTGCGTTTCCACTCGGCTATTAGTGCAAGCACTAGGGAAATAATTATCTTTTTTGGTACCCGTAATGGTGAACCCGGTCCGACTCCCAAACTTCACCAAGTAGTTTTGGTGTCTGAACCAAACCAAGTGATATCGATGCCTAAACCTCACCCTCACCGTAATCCTCACCCTTACCCTGAAGATAACTAAGCAGTTAAACATAACCAAGTAGTTTTCGTGCCTAAACCTCACCCTGGGCCATAGACTTTCTAAAAGACTGGACACAGCACCTGGGTCTGAAAAGTGAGGCCAATGTGAAAATCTCAAGAAATTGCAGTCTATTTAATGGCCAGCAGATGGCGACGTCGGTAGTTCCAGAAAGAAGTTCAATGCTATGTCTATGAGGAAATGACCCTACTCTCCCACCTGATTTATTATTTGAATAATGATTTTCCACATTATTTTATGGTATCTATCTCAAGTTTCAAGTCTCATGCAATATATCATGATGTTTGATTTTGAAAATTACAGTCCCAAATGGACGAGAACAAAGGATAAAGCCAGATATGCTTTTTGGGCGTGGCTATCCTCTGGTCCTCGTCAGATAGGGTCAGATCCACCCTTAGATCCATCCCTCACTCCTCCCTGGATCATCAATTCACACTCTCTTCCAATAGGAATAACATCCAGTTTCAAAATGACAAAATGGCGCAGTACAAAGTGCCAACATCAAGGCTTCCTTAATGGTATGCTGAAATCAGTGGGTGACATCATTGTTGCTTCGTCCATCTTTTTACAACGTTTATAGGGGGACCCCAGTTCTGTTCCCAACCTTAAATGTTAAAGTACAAAACCCAAAACCAGTGAAGTTGGCACGTTGTGTAAATCGTAAATAAAAACAGAATACAATGATTTGCAAATCCTTTTCAACCTATATTCAATTGAATACACTGCAAAGACAAGTTACTTAATGTTCGAACAGGTAAACTTTGTAATTTTTTGCAAATATTAGCTCATTTGGAGTTTGATGCCTGCAACATGTTTCAAAAAAGCTGGCACAAGTGGCAAAAAAGATTGAGAGAGTTGAGGAATTCTCATCAAGCACTTATTTGGAACATCCCGCAGGTGAACAGGCTGATTGGGAACAGGTGAGTGCCATGATTGGGTATAAAAGCAGCTTCCCTGAAATGCTCAGCCATTCACAAACAAGGATGGGGCGAGGGTCACCACTTAGTGAACAAATTCGTGAGCTGATTGTCGAACAGTTTAAAAACCACATTCCTCAACGAGCTATTGCAAGAAATTTAGGGATTTCATCATCTACGGTCCGTAATATCGTCAAAAGGTTCGGAGAATCTGGAGAAATCACTGCATGTAAGCGACAAGGCCGAAAGCCAACATTGAATGCCCGTGACCTTCGATCCCTCAGGCGGTACTGCATCAAAAACCGACATCAGTGTGTAAACCACCACATGGGCTCAGGAACACTTCAGAAAACCACTGTTAGTAACTATAGTTCGTCGCTACATCTGCAAGTGCAAGTTAATACTCTACAATGCAAAGCGAAAGCCATTTATCAACAGCACCCAGAAACGCCGCCGGCTTCGCTGGGCCTAAGCTCATCTAAGATGGACTGATGCAAAGTGTAAAAGTGTTCTGTGGTCTGACAAGTCCACATTTCAAATTGTTTTTGGAAACTGTGGACGTCGTGTCCTCCGGACCAAAGGGGAAAAGAACCATCCGGACTGTTAAAGACGCAAAGTTCAAAAGCCAGCATCTGTGATGGTATGGTGGTGTATTAGTGCCCAAGGCATGGGCAGCTTACACATATGTGAAGGCACCATTAATGCTGAAAGGTACATACAGCTTTTGGAGCAACATATGCCATCCAAGCAACGTCTTTTTCATGGACGCCCCTGCTTATTTCAGCAAGACAGTGCCAAGCCACATTCTGCTCCTGTTACAACAGCATGGCTCCATAGTAAAAGAGTGCTGGTACTAGACTGGCCTGTCTGTAGTCCAGACCTGTCTCCCATTGAAAATGTGTTGCGCATTATGAAGCGTAAAATACGACAACGGAGACCCCGGACTGTTGAACAACTTAAGCTGTACATCAAGCAAGAATGGGAAAGAGTTCCACCTTAAAAGCTTCAAAAATTGGTCTCCTCAGTTCCCAAACTTTTACTGAGTGTCGTTAAAAGGAAAGGCAATGTAACACAGTGGTAAAAAGGCCCCTGTGCCAACTTTTTTGCAATGTGTTGCTGCCTTTAAATTCTAAGTTAATGATTATTTGCAAAAAAAAAAAAAGTTTCTCAGTTTGAACATTAAACATCTTGTCTTTGCAGTGTATTCAATTGAATATAAGTTGAAAAGGATTTGCAAATTATTGTATTCTGATTTTATCTACGATTTACATAACGTGCCAACTTCACTGGTTTTGGGTTTTGTACTTTCAGTGATTAAATCTAATAAAGTTGCTCCGAGACTGCTGTCCGTACTTTACAATGATCAGATACGTATGTGCATATTTTTAGACTGAAATACCCAAGGTACGAATGTCCTTCGCAAAAGGCCAAGTACTGCACACATGAGCTGCGTTCTTGCATGGGTGGGAACATGAATGTCTTTAATGTTGAACCTAATGCTTTAACCACG
The DNA here is from genome assembly GCA_029721435.1 of Gymnothorax reevesii. Classification (NCBI taxonomy): domain Eukaryota; kingdom Metazoa; phylum Chordata; class Actinopteri; order Anguilliformes; family Muraenidae; genus Gymnothorax; species Gymnothorax reevesii. The sequence goes on from CM056589.1 coordinate 28,889,642, forward strand.
ATGCTGTGCCCTGCGTTAATAACGTTGGCATAGGTATGGAAACAGCATTTAGTGAACTGGATAAGTCATTCATTCATAATTATGAACCATTTCTAACAATAACACTGTAGTCATGTTATCCTGCATGTATGTGAGTTGTAATTATAATTACAAAACAAATTCTGAACAGGTTTCCTGCATATCTGTATTTTTTTATGTTGACTGACTGTGGAAATGTGGAAGATAGCGAATGAGCGGCGATCCTGTGTTGGACACTGTCAAATGCAAAAATTATAGACTGCCCATTCCCCTCGGTGAGGCACAAAGATTTTTATTTTATTTTTTTTATCTATCCCTTATTTAGCCAGGGAAGTCCTGTTGAGATTGAAATCTCTTTTTTAAGGGAGCCCTGGGGCCAATTGCACAGCCAATTAGATCAGGGGAAGATTAGGTGGCAGGTCAAAAGAGCCAGGTTGGGACTTTTCGCTATGACACCGGGGAACTCCCTGCTCTTATCAAAGAGTGTCATAGGATCTTTAATGACCACTGTGAGCCAGGAGCTCAGTTTAACGTCTCATCCGAAAGACGGCATCTCCTTCAGTACAGTGTCCCCGTCACTGCACGGGGGCTTATTCCGCCAGAGGGCAAATCACCACCTACTGGCCCAATAAAACCTCTTCCAGCCGTAACATATTTTCTTTGGTGGTCTCCCATCCAAGTACTGGCCAAGCCCAGACCTGCTTAGCTTCAGTCACACAGCTGGAGCAGATCGACTTGTGGTATAACTGCTGGCAATGAGTTGTTTCTCTGTGAGCATGTGGGCCTACAAGTCACTGACGAGATTGCCCAGGGCATGGAAGCATAAACAATAGAAATACCTTTCACAAATTCCATTTGAAATTTCTCTTCACTGCGTAACAACAAAAAATTTAATGCAAAAATCATTTCTGATCATAGGCTATATTTTGATTATTATACGTAGGAGATTCTTTTAATTAATTTAGAGTTTATGGTATGTTGCACTTAGACAGGAACAGCACTAAACTTCTTGAGTTGGAAGAAAACCTGTTTTTTGTATTTTAAACTCTTGAGTTCGCCGAAACACCAACATTGGGTTTAAAGCAAACACCCTCCTAACACCAGACCTCACTCAAGAAACCCTGTTTTCTGTGTTTAAAATTCATTTTGAGAGTGCCGAAACACCAACGTTTGGTTTCAAAGCAAACACCCTCTGAACACCAGGCTTCACTCACCAGCCTCCAGATCTGGTTCCTCAGGACACAAAACCAGAGTGTTGAAACTTTTTCTTTTAACAGTGTTGAGTTAAGATCACAGAGAGAACATGAATGTGTAACGTATCTTGCATTGTTGTCCATGCATGTTAATCCCAAAATTTTAAGCAGCAACAGGGTGTAATAATAGGAACACGCTATCCATCATTTCTCTTCCCAATGATGCAGGCAGAAGTAAATGAGCGACCGTCGTATTTCATTCCAACTTCAAAAGTTTGAATTATCTGGCGTAGTTTCGTTTCGAAATTCCATTCAAGTTCGCTCATGGTAATAATTTGAGAATGCCCTAGCAAGCCAGCCAACACATATTCGTAATGCCTAATATAGGCGCAAGCAGTGCAGAAAACATGCCTGAAGCAGCTAAGTAAAATGCAACATTAACGCATCATGCAGATATAAGACAGAGGTTTCTATATTCCAACACATTAAAGGTGAGGAGAGGAGCTCATTTGATTGGTGAAGATTTGACTCGGCTGTGTTATACCCAAACACGCCTTCTTTGGCACTTGCGCCGGCGGAAGGGACCGAGGCAGGACAGAGGAGTACTTGCGCCAGGCTGCACTGGGCACGAAATTGCAACATACGCCTGGACACACCCTGTTGGCACGGCACACCCTCCATTCGCCGCGCCTGGTCTACAAATTTAGAGCCCCTGATGCTACTGATCTTTCTCTTCAGGAACGACTCTTGGGGTTGATTGGTGTCAGGTGTGCAAGTGCTTGGTTGAAATGAAAGCCTGCACCCACACTAGCCCTTGCAGGGTAATGTTGAATAACCCTGGCCTAATGAGCAAAACATTAACAAATGTATGCAAATTAAATTTTAAATTGTGTATCTTGGATGAAATGTAATCCATTGGTCGGACGGTGATGTGGTCCCCAGTGACCTTCCTGGAAGGAAACCAGGAAATGTTGATCACTACTGTGAAGGAGGCGAGAGCATTCATTTTATGAGCATGATGACAACCAATTTGTTGGTTGTGAAATGTTTAATGACTTAACTGTGCCATCCATTCCGTGTCCATGGACTAGGATTTCTCAAGGCCAATTTGAATATTAAAAACAAATGTAGCTTCTCATCCACTTATTTTGGTATCTGGCTATGTTTGCCTAAATTCCGGTAGCAGAATTTAAAGCCGCATTAGTCAATGCATTAAACTTTGATTTTTGCCCATATGTGGGTCATGTCAGGAATATTTTGTGTGGTGTTTCGGTTGGGGGTTATTTATTTATTTTTTTAGACCAAGGGTGTCAAACTTTATCCATAAAGGACCACTGTGGTTGCTGGTTTTTGACAGCACAACACTTATACACCTGCTTCTAATTATCAAGATCTTGATGGAACCCCCGATCACTCAATTAGTTGACTCAACAGCTGGTGTAACCCTGCATGGGCTATAAAGACCCGCACTTACACTGGCCCCTCACTGGCACGGTTGTTTTAGGCCGAGTAATGCAGTGCTTATTAAACGTTTATAACAAGCTTAGTTAATTTTATTACATGCAAAAACCTTGTATTGTGTCGAGCAAAGCGGAAAGCTGCGATTACCACGTTGGCCGGCACATTAGTCTGGGAATATGTCCTGCAGGGTGCCACCAAGTCAATGCACACTCCCAATTTTCAGAATTAGTTGTCTTGTGTTTAATGGCTGAATATACACTGCAACAATTTAGAGATGTGCTAGGCGTGTTCATGTTCAAGTCATATTTGCATGCTGTTGGAACACCTGGGAAGGATGTGCAGCCTATCCCCAGGTGATGTCTGGATGTTGACATAGGCTAACAGTCATCAGGCCTATACAACTATTCTTGAACAGTGACAGATTGTCTTGACTTGACCTCTGCACAATGATCTTGTAATATTTTAATGCTTGCTGGGAGGCAACTTTGCAAAACTGAAGCCTATATGTTCCAGATTTCAAGTTTTGATTTGGTTACACAAAGCAAATGTTGTTGCAAATGGAGAAAAGAGCTGGTTTGCACTCTTATCCAACCGGTGGCTTTAAGATGGGTTTCATGCACCTGAAGTAGTCGCCTGCTAAAAACTGCAGTGTTCTTGCTGATATTACTAATCGTTGGATATGTATACTCTTCCAAAAAAGAAACTATACATTGTTTTTAGCATCAATTTATTATACATGGAATATTTTTGACAAATGTGGAAAACATATTGAAATATACTCTTCCAAAAAAGAAACCATACAAATATAGAATTTTTACACTTTCTTTTCAATATGTTTTCCACATTTGTCAAAACATTTCATGTAAAATAAATTGATGCTAAAAACAATGTATAGTTTCTTTTTTGGAAGAGTATAATTCAATGAGACTTAACATTATCCATGAAATGTGTACCATTGCCTATTTAATGTATAATTTTGGCTTGTATGCATTTGCATTTCAGATTTTGCACTTTCACCACCTTTGGAAAGGCAAGTTTTACAATGTTCACAATATTGTAAGATTTAATAATTCTATCCATTAGGCATTTTACATAGCCTACCTTTCTCAAATTCAGCTTTGTTATTTATTTTTGTCTGAAGGCTTGAAGTATTATTAGAAGTCACGAGGAAATAATAAGCACAATTGAGAAGTTTTCTGAACCTGGGGCTAATGTAAAGGATTACAGTGTTCACCATGCAGCAGGTTTTTGAGAAAATGTGTGCAAAGACTTGGGAGTGCCCAATGCACATCGTTTAAAACTTCGTCAGGCATATATCCTAGTAAGGTAATGTGCAGCCTCATTGTACTTCATTAGTTCTTGTTTTGACTCCGGTGGACCCGAACTGTGTTCCCATAATTTCTGTAAAGTTCAGGACTGATGTGCTAAGTGACATTTTATATTGGGGTGGGCAATTCCAGTCCTGTAGGGCTGGGGAGTATGCAGGTTTTTACTTCTATCAATTACCCTGACTTAATTGAGTTAATTGATTTCATACACAAATATAGATTTGTGCGAAGATTAGGTAAAAAGAAATGTTATGGCAGGAGACCAGAACAATGAACAAGATCATGAGCTGGGCAGTTAAGCAGCTAATTAGTTAAATTTTGTGAGCCAAATTGGAGACAGCAGAAACCTGCAGGATGGTAGCTCTCCAGGAACAGGGTTGGTGACCCCTGATTTAAAGAGATGCACCTGAATTTCCGATTTCATAGATTGTTCGGCTAATTTAAATAAGGCAAGAAGTTGACATGAAAACCAGGGACAGATTTGGTCCTCGTTGCCCACATCTGTTCTACATGTTGTAGATGCGCTTTGGAAAGAGCATTGCCCCCTGGGGGAAAGAAGGTATTTTGTTAATGTGTATTGAAGGAATCAATGAATAATAATAATATAATAAATTTTTTTTTTTAAATCAATAGAACATTTTTAAATTTAAAAGCATTGCAAAAGTCATGCAAAAGTGAGACATACGTTTGGCTTTGCATTAACATAAGCAATCATCGTTAAATTAATGAAGTCATGTATGTTTCCAATTACCCCATTTTGAATTTCAAAGTTGTCTGAAAAAATTTTATGTACCTATGAACTGGAAATGATTTTATAACGTATCAAATGGTTTTCTCATTTAAAATTGTCTTTTGTCCATGATTACTGAGGTGGCTTTATTTGCACCAAAATGGAGTGCAGACCGCAATTTTATCAAAGTTTTGGCTTGATACCAAGTCATCTTTTAGCAAACTTGTATATTGAGTTCAGGTGTTGCATCATGCTTAACTCTGCAGTAGTTGATGGTTTTTGTTTGTCCTCCTGCCCCGCTCCGCCCCCAGCAACTTTCCCGGTGGAGTTGGAGACTGAGGCGGACATGGACCTTGTCCAGGGTAATATGACACCATTGGTCATGCAGGAGGTTGAGCTTGCATCTGTATCTGCATCCTCCAGTAAAAAGGTAATTTATGTAACATGTTCAGATGGTAATGTAATAGTATGCATAATTTCAAGAATCCTTTGACATGTAGGGTGTAGGTCATAATCCCTTTCTGAAATATTGTAGGAGGATATTAAAGGGTCATTCTGTGTCTACTTCACCCTTCTTCCCATGCAACCAACTTCATCTGTCAATGTTTAAAACATTCAAAAGGGAAACTAAAAATAAAACCCGAATTCCGAAATACCTGGGACAAAGAGTAAATTGTGAATAAACTCGAAATGCAATGACTTTCAAATCACAGCCAGTATTTTATTCACGACAGAACAGATAACATAGCAAATGTTGAAACTGAAATTTTACAATTTTATCCAAAAAATGAGCTCATTTCACATTTTATGGCTGCTACAGGTCTGAAAAGTTGGGACAGGGGCCTGTTTATCATGATGTAGCATCCCTCTTTCACAGAGTGGTGGCGTGTGGCCATTGAGGAGACAAATTCTTGACTTTTGACATTGGAAATTTTATCCCATTCTTTACTACAGGCATCCAGCGGCTGGAGAGTTTTTGGTCTCCTTTGATGGACTTTTCGTTTAATTAGGCGCCAAATGTTCTCAATCGGTGAAAGATCAGGACTGCAGGCAGGCCAGTTCAGCACACAGACTCTTCTATTACAAAGCCATGCTGTTGTAATAGCTGCAGTATGTGGTTTTGCATTATCCTGCTGAAATACACAAGGGCTTCCCTGGAATAGATGTTGTCTGGAGGGGAGCATATTTTGCTCAAAAACCTTTATATACCTTTTAGCATTCATAGTGCTTTTTAAAACATGCAAATGTCCCACACGATATGCAATAATGCATCCCCTTACCATCAGAGATGCTGGCTTTTGAACTGAATGCTGATAACAGGAGGGGTGGTCTTTCTTCTCTTTGGCCCGGAGGACACAGCACCCATAATTTCCAACAAGAATGTCAAATTTGGACTAGGCTGACCAGAGGACACTTTGCCACTTTGCTACAGTCCATTTTAAATGAGCCTTGGCCCACAACATGGCAACGCTTAATCATGTTCAACAATGGCTTCCTTTTTGTATAATCGTTTTAGGTTGTATCTGTGGGTTGCACGGCGGACTGTTATGCACCGTCAAGACCTTCAAAGCCTTTGCAATTGGGCATTGAGGAACATTGTGTTTTAAAAAAAAAATGTATGTATATATATAATTTATTTACAAAACCCAAAACCAGTGAAGTTGGCACGTTGTGTAAATCGTAAATAAAAACAGAATGCAATGATTTGCAAATCTTTTTCAACCTATATTCAATTGAATACACTGCAAAGACAAGTTACTTAATGTTCAAACGGGTAAAATCTGTAATTTTTTGCAAATATTAGCTCATTTGGAATTTGATGCCTGCAACATGTTTCAAAAAAGCTGGCACAAATGGCAAAAAAGACTGAGAGAGGTGAGGAATGCTCATCAAACACTTATTTGGAACATCCCACAGGTGAACGGGCTAATTGGGAACAGGTGAGTGCCATGATTGGGTATAAAAGTAGCTTCCCTTAAATGCTCAGTCATTCACAAACAAGGATGGGGCAAGGATCACCACTTAATGAACAAATGCGTGAGCTGATTGTCGAACAGTTTAAAAACAACATTCCTCAACGGGCTATTGCAAGAAATTTAGGGATGTCATCATCTACAGTCCGTAATATCCTCAAAAGGTTCAGAGAACCTGGAGAAATCACTGCACGCAAGCGACAAGGCCGAAAACCAACACTGAAAGCCCATGACCTTTGATCCCTCAGGCGGTATTGCATCAAAAACCGACATCAGTGTGTAAAGGACATCACCACATGGGCTCAGGAAAACTTCAGAAAACCACTGTCAGTAACTACAGTTCGTCGCTACGTCTGCAAGTGCAAGTTAAAACTCTACAATGCAAAGCAAAAGCAATTTATCAGCAGCACCCAGAAACGCTGCCGGCTTTGCAGGGCCCAAGCTCATCTAAGAAGGACTGATGCAAAGTGGAAAAGTGTTCTGTGGTCTGACGAGTCCACATTTCGAATTGTTTTTGGAAACTGTGGACGTCGTGTCTTCCGGACGAAAGAGGAAAAGAACCATCCGGACTGTTAAAGGCGCAAAGTTCAAAAGCCAGCATCTGTGATGGTATGGGGGTGTATTAGTGCCCAAGGCATGGGCAACTTACACATATGTGAAGGCACCATTAATGCTGAAAGGTACATGCAGGTTTTGGAGCAACATATGTTGCCATCCAAGCAACGTCTTTTTCATGGACGCCCCTGCTTATTTCAGCAAGACAATGCCAAGCCACATTCTGCACGTGTTACAACAGCATGGCTCCATAGTAAAAGAGTGCGGGTACTAGACTGGCCTGCCTGTAGTCCAGACCTATCTCCCATTGAAAATGTGTGGCGCATTATGAAGCGTAAAATACGACAACGGAGACCCCGGACTGTTGAACAACTTAAGCTGTACATCAAGCAAGAATGGGAAAGAGTTCCACCTGAAAAGCTTCAAATATTGGTCTCCTCAGTTCCCAAACGTTTACTGAGTATCGTTAAAAGGAAAGGCGATGTAACACAGTGGTAAAAAGGCCCCTGTGCCAACTTTTTTTCAATGTGTTGCTGCCTTTAAATTCTAAGTTAATGATTATATGCAAAAAAAAATAAAGTTTCTCAGTTTGAACATTAAACATCTTGTCTTTGCAGTGTATTCAATTGAATATAAGTTGAAAAGGATTTGCAAATCATTGTACTCTGTTTTTATCTACGATTTACATAACATGCCAACTTCACTGGTTTTAGGTTTTGTATTTTCTTTAAATGCAAGCCTTCACAGGTTGGAGAGCCTTTAACCATTCTTACTTCTTAGAGACTCAGCCTCTCGAAGACATCCCTTTTATAGCGAATCATGTTACAGACCTGATGCCAGTTAACACAATTACTTGCAAAATGTTCTTTCAGCTGATTCTTTAATATTACTTGCTTTTTCAGCCCTTTTTTTTATCCCGTGACCCAACTTTTTTGAGACCTGTTGCAGCCAGAAAATTTGAAAATCTCATTTTGTGGATTAAAATGTCTCAATTTCAAATGTTGAAACTATGTTCTATTGTAAATAACAGATTACGACACAGTGAAAACCCTGCACTCAAAGAGACACATTTGAAAATCGGTGTCTATGGGCTACTGCCGTTTTGAAGACTGCCCTGTCAATGTTCATGTTGAAGTGACTGACGAAAGCACCCTGAAGGCTGCAGTGGTTTTCACAGGAGGTGATGGGTGCCATTGCACTGAGGAACTGAGAAGACGACCAGTGCATGCTGATTCACGAAAGTCAACTGGGAAAGTTCTGGAAACAAAACTCTGACTCTTTATTTGGACTCAATGCTAAAAATGAGGGCTGGCGCTATTATTAATCGCGATTAACTTAAGCGCAATAAAAGTAACTGCCACTATGAGGTAGACAGACGTGATTGCTTATTACCTTTTCTATGACACTCACCAAATGCGGTCATTTGAAATGCTTCCGGGAATATAACTGTGATTTGAAGTCCGCTAATTACCAGCGAGGTAGGACAGCCTCCATCGCCTTGGCATAATTAGCTCACCTTAAATCAATTCCCGTGTACTTTGCCTGACTTGCAATCAAACCATTTATTCAGCCAACTGACAACTCAAAACCAAAATGGGGCCTATTATGATTAAGAAGAGAGAATGAGAACCAGACAGACCTAACCAGGCTGCCGCGTTATATTAAAAGATTTTCAAACTCGTTAACAATTTACATGTCACATTCTATACCCTTAAACAAAATGTTTTCCACCTTCACTGTTGGTTATTTAAATGCTCAAAAGTAAATAAAACAAGTGCTATGAGTTACATTATTTTAAATTACTTTCGTTCAATTATCTAATAAAAAAAGCCTCAAATTTGCGGCAAAGATTCGCCTGACCGTTAATTGCCAAATCTTTGGTGCATTTGACTATTGCCTGCAATGCAAATGTATTCTCTCTCAGATTCATTTTTGGTATGCCTCACAAAATGTTTTACACTTCACGTAGCCTATATTTTTAAGCTCTTAAAACCAGGGCCATCTTGAATAAATTCTTTTTTTTTTTTTTTTTTTTTATTAGAAATATCTTTTATAATGCATACAAAGTTCCTTGATGAAGGTGGAATTTAGAGGTCTGCTATTTATTCAGATTATTAATATTTTTCAATCTAACACGGCAACCTGGTAAGGTCCGTCTGCTTCTGATTATCACTTCTTAATCATTATACGCCACATTTTGATTGTGATTAGTCAGTTGGCTGAATAAATGGCTTGATTGCAAGTTAGGCAAAGTACGCGGGAATTTATTTAAGGTGAGCTAATTATGCCAAGGCGATGGAGGCTGTCCAACCTCGCTGCTAATTAGTGGACTTCAAATTAGTTTTCTTCCCGGAGGCATTTCAAATGACCGCATTAGGTATGTGTCATAGAAAAGGTAATAAGCAATCACGTCTCTCTGCCTCATAGTGGCAGTTACTTTTATTGCGCTTAAATTAATCGCGATTAATTATAGCGACAGCCCTACTAAAAATACCAGGAAAGGCCATCGAATCAGGGTGCAGGGATGAAGCACCAACAAAGGACGTTTTGAAAAATATTGCATGGGCTCAAAGACAAGAGAAACTACTAGATTCCAATGAGTTAATTCTCCAAAAGATGGTTGCCCAGAAACAGGGCACAGACAATGAAGTGCTGCAGAACGTTATTATGTACCCAAAAGGTATAATGCTACGGTCAAGGAAAACTCTGTCTTGTCTTCTACCAAAGATGTAAAGAGGAAATTGTCTACTGTAGGTATGTAAGGGACCACAGAACTACATTTCCCATGCAGTCAACAGGAAACAGAAACATCCTATACAGCACCACCTGGTTCCTTTACGTTTCCCCCAATAGAATGAGTCTAAAAGCAATAAAACGGGAAACAGAACTCTTAGAACTAGGGACCGCACCCAGTTCACTCTCTCTTCTTGGCACACTTCCAACGGAGGAGGTCACACTCTCTCATAGTGCATCTTCTCTCAAGTGAAGCTACCCTCCCCCTCCAGGGAAGGCCAGGCCTTTCAGGCCTTTTCAGGCGAAAAAACGGCATTTGCATTGGAATTCATGCATCCTGCGAAATTTCATTTGGCCTATCTGCAGAGTGCTCACAACTCAGCGAAACCTCCATTTAAGCTCAGGACTGCAGATCTCATTAAACTAGTTTATACCCGGCGCTACTGCTAGTTGGACACGGAGCAACTTTGAAAAGAACTTTTCCGAATCGGCAAGGACATTCCGACACAGCGGAGCTGCACGCATTCCTCAGGTGGACACAGGACTTCGGATCCTCACACCCACCAGGACATCCTTGCCAGAACTGTGATGCTCAACGGACTCAGAGAGGAATCCCGAGCTAGGAAGTTCAGTGAGACTAACTGAACATTCCAGGCAGTAATGCAGTTAGGCGATTTTCAACTTAAAGTGTATTGCATTTAAGTTGTCTATTACTGATGTAATTGTATAATTGTATTGTGTCCGTTTATATTTCATGAAGTTAAATAGCCATTGATTGTTTGTTTTTACATGCATAATCTTTTCCCTGGCTAACTTTCTAATGCTGCAATTAACTAACACACATGTAACACGCATGATAACTCAATTAGTAATACAAATTGCATATGAGCTGAAGCAAACTCTTTTCGCAATTCTTTGAATCTAAGTTGATTTCTCCAACCGCGCATTGTCCGCCTATAACTACATTGACAAATTCTAAGCAGCTCCCGTGCTGAAAGAATTTGTCCCAAGACTAAGGAACTCGTGCCCACGAGCACGCACACGCATCTGCCACGCGCGCAGACACGTGCCTGCCCACACCCAAAATCGCGCACGCGAGTGCGTCCTGCACGCACGCCAACACACACACATGCACACTTGCACGTACACACACGCACCATTGTTCCTCTCTCTAATTCGTATATAGTCCTTCTGTAGATTAGCCCATTTATATTCTGTGTTCGTTTGTTTAATAAATTCATTAATTAAACCTAGTGTCTGTTTGGTGCTGTAACACGTGAGTCTAAGTCTGAGTCAAAATAGCCTATGTAGAACTCCAAAATTTCTTCAGATTTTTATTTAAATTGTTTTCTTTAATGACTTATATTGGTTATTTTAATTATTGATTAAAATTCCATATTTTTGTTTATTTTAGTAATTTTATGAGACTGGTTACTAAATTTACAGGTTTTCTGCTGAATCAAATGGTTATCTTGCGGGAAGGACTATTAGGACGAAACGTCTGAATAATCCATCCTTGCTATTTTACGTATCGTAAAGGCAGATTCCCCGACGCATTGGGGTGCCTCGTGGGAGGAACTTTAATATTTTTATTAAAGTTTTAATAAATAATTATTCAGTAATTTATTATTTATGAATTACATGTGATAGCCATTTAAATGCCTTTTTTTAAGCTGCTGCACCTACACTACTTTGATGCAACGGGGAGTGTAGTCCGAAAAGGGAGTACAGAGAGTCACCCATACTACGTCTGAGTGGGTTGTACGCAGTCCATCCCAGGGGGCATCACCACTTCCTGTACCAACATGTCACCTGTGACCACACCACAGCATCCGTGACTTACTTTCCTCAGGCTTTTCAGAGTAACCTGATCCGGATGTATGGCAATGCCGTCAAAACGCCCGTAATGATTTGTGATGGCTCCATGGTGCTTCTGCAGTCGCTGTCTATGCCGTTCTGCCGGCATCCAAGTCTGGATAATCTACTGCACAAGTACTACTTGATAATCACTGGACAACATCCCAGTGAAAAAATCGACCTGCCCATTCTTCACAGATGTTCGAGCCACATTATGAAGAATGCAAAGGATCTTTGCAAAAAACAGTAAGTATCATTAGAATGAGTACTTCAGTTCATTTAAAAATTAAATAAAACTTTTTTTTCTTGTATTTCTTGTAGAATTCAAAAACACTACATGTTGACCATGCACATTTTTGGCCTTCTCGCCTGCTCTTCAACACTAAAAGAAATTGACGAAGTGTTTCTCAGGGCAACCGTCCTATTTTGTAGTCCTTGCTCAGGAGTGAATGTTGCAAAGCACTACAACAATCTCCAGAACATGCATTGTGGACACATGATGGGTGTAGCATTTAATCAAGACCTATCCAGGAAATGCTCTTTATACAGGCCAGCCAGGAATTTCATAAGCATTAAATGTCATTGAAGGGATGCCTATGTCATTGAAAGCTGAATAAATATTAAATGCTTTTCAGAGGCATTTGATCAGTTCAGTATTTCTAAAAATGTAGCATTAACCTGAAATGAGTGAAATTCCGTAAAGTATTATGATGTAAACATTGGTTATTAATTGTCAAATGGTGAATATTGCTTTTCAGCAAGATGCAGGAACGTCACCTATAAACAGTCATTTCCAGGTCATAATTGACAGTGCACCGCTTGATCTTGATCGTGACGTGGCCAACATCTACCATGCACCAACATTTACTTCAAGTTTGGCAAAGCACTCCCTCCCACATGCCACGGTCTGGAGTAATGCTTGGTTGGTTTCCGAAGTCCTGTAAATGAATTTGTGATTTGAGTTGAATATTTGTACGTATTGGAGTCCCCTAATTTTGAAATGTTCTTTAGGGGATTTAGGATGTCATGGGACTAGCCCAGCATACCAGCATTTGAGCAGGCTTTACAAAGATATCAGTCAATTTAAGAAACGGGTAAATGTTGCATAAAAACTAAAATTCTCTATCATTGTTAAATCGCTTGCCTTAAGACATCAACATGAGATGTAGTTCTGCAAATGTGAAGTACAAACAAGACAATAGAATGCAGGGCATTATGGAGAAGAGTCAGTGGGACCTAAAGAAAATTAGGTTCCAGAGAAGGAGACTCAAGACTGGATGACTTTGTCCTCATTTACCAGAAGATGCATGATGCTCTGCTCCTAGAATATGAAGATGTCAAAAGATCCAGAAGGAAAGTAAGGATTAATTTGAGTTTTTAATTCAATAAAGTGCTTAAATGAAGATAATAAGTAGTGCCACTTTAACCCTGAGCTCATTTTAAACACTTGACTTGACATTGTCATGGTTTAGAAGCGTTGACAGCTCATTTTGTTGCTCTCATCCGGGACGATATCGTATTGCTCCCAATCGGATTCCTGGGCCAGCTGGCATCAATTGGGGGAATTACCCAGACCCTATTTAAGCTCTATTACCGCCTAGCATCTGTTGCTAGAGTGTCAGTGTTACATTTGTGCTTTAGCCGGTAAGGTCTCTAGAAAGAGAATTATTAGGGACGTTAGCTGCATAATTGAGGTTTAGTGGTAGTGAGCAAGGGAATCTTTGTTTAATTTTTCCCTTCTTTTTGTACCTTCGAGCTTGCTTGCTTTCTACCTCGGACAACTTCTAGGTCCGTTGGTAGCGAGAGTCTCGCATTTTTATTCTGTTTGAATCTCCCTTTTCTCTGTTGTTTTTACCTTTTAATTCTGGCCACTGCATTTGGCGTCTAATACTCCACACCCATCACAGACATACTGTATTAAAATGCGGCATGTGAGTGTCTGGTAACAAAATTTATTCTCTGCAGCCCACCCCCCGTCCTTTCAAGTTGAAAGTTGAAATGGAGATGTGAAAGAGCAGAAGTGTGAAGCGTAAAGGAATCTGTTTCACCATTGGTGACGGACCTGCCTTTTAAAAAACAGAAAAGCGAGGTAATCTTGCAATTTGCATTTATTTCACTATCCAAATATAGCGTGGAAAGGTTTTCTATCCATGCGTTTGAGTGACAAACACAGATCTGTGCATCTGACATTCTCCATCCCCTTCAGTTAATGGTACACTTAAGACAAACATTTCACAAGTTAAGCTTTTAATTTCATTGTTCTGCTGTGTGTGGGGCTTTTATTTAAAACGATGCATGCCCAAATTTGTAACACTTTACAATAAGGGTATGAGGATTAACGTTAGCTCCTTAACGATCAGTTGATTAGCAACTAATGCGTTAAAATTTACAAATGGTCAATTATGGTTGTGTTGAGGATTATATTTCAATGGTTCTCATCAATCAGTAATCAATTCCATAATATTCATATGTGAGCAGCAATAACACATAGTGCACGCAGTGGGCCTCTGTAGCTCTGAGTATCTATCCTGTTCACTTGATTTGAAAACATAATCAGGTGACACATTTAAATGTATTTGATTTCTGTAGCTTTGATCAACATTTGTTCAGTCGAATCATTGTTTTCAGTAATAACTAATCAGTTGATTCATTCATTCATTCATTCATGTATCTATTTGTATCATAATCATTTGACTTTTTCCTCCTTTTTAATGTATTTTCTTTGAGACTAATACTTCTGTGCACCACCAATATTTTCAAGAGAATCCCAAAGAGAGCTGCCAACCAACAGGGGAAACAAACTTCGGAGATAATGAGTGTACAACCCATGTATTGTGATTGGAACAGTGTTTGATGGGGTCTTTTCATCAAATATGGCTGTGGGAACGCTGGGGTGGTTCTCCTTGCGCAAGGAGTACTCGCCAGGTTTGGATTATTGTCTGATTCAAGGCTGAAATAAAATTTGATAACTTCTGAGATTTTGTCTCCAATTATTAACAGACAAGTGGACCTCGAAAGTAAACTTTTGATTTCGGAAGACGACACTTGCATAATGCTTATTCAGCTATTTGTTTCCCCTCAGGTTGAAAACATCCCTCAAGTATCTGTTTTGCAGCACTTCAAGCTGTTAAACCATAATGTATAAATTAATACCTTCATTGATGTGAACATTTGCAAATGATTGCCAGATGTATTAGTAAAATTTGCTATTAGTAAATGCTTATTACAATTAACATTAGTTAATGCAGTAAAGTGTTACCCCTGAATTTGTGTGGCTTTAACAGAAAAAGCTCTCCAGAGCCACCCCCAGATGTACCAGGTGAACAACCCGAAGTTAACATTCCAACACAGGTCGTTATGAAATATTTCTTGAATTGCATAATGGTTATCTTGAGGACAATACTGTTATGCTCTATTTCTTAAATGCATTACAGTATCCCATTGCAAATTTGTAAAATTTGGATACACTTCATGAATCCCACCTTGCTTTATTAAATTGGTTAGAATCCTAAAACCCCATAATCTTGTTTGTATTAAACTGTGTTATGCTCCTTGTTGTGTTCCGGGGTTCTGGCCTTTGGCCAGGACAGCATTTATGGTTTTAACAGTTTCATGTTCAAGATTTCATAGTTTCATAGTTCATGTTCATAGTTCATGTCATAGTTTTAACAGTTTCTTATCTCAGGATTTTAGATTTCATATTCATGTTTATCGTCCATGTTTTTACTTTTCCATGTTTTTGTTTTTGCCAGGTCTGCCAAGCCACTCCACCGCTTGTCTGCGTTCCGCCCCGTGCCTTTGTTGTTGCACATTTCAGAGCTCTGGGTTGGCTTTGGTATTTCCCCTTCCTTCCATGCTGTGCTGATTCGGGGCTTTCTAAGCTTAATTGACAATTAACTGTTTTTAAGTTACTAACATTTACTAACACTCACTGGGTGGTGTAATTCATTAGATAGGCACATTACTAATATTACTGAGTTAGACAGGGAGTTTATTGTCATGATTCCTGCTTTGCTATTTCAAGATCTTGCTGTGCTTTTCTGTTCTTAACGTTCATGCTTGCTTCCAAACTGCATACTTAATTGGTACTTAAGCTGAGCACGCTCATTCTCTTAATGAGCAAGTCTTGTCATCCAATC
The DNA here is from genome assembly GCA_029721435.1 of Gymnothorax reevesii. Lineage (NCBI taxonomy): Eukaryota > Metazoa > Chordata > Actinopteri > Anguilliformes > Muraenidae > Gymnothorax > Gymnothorax reevesii. Next base: position 28,905,629 of record CM056589.1, read on the forward strand.
TCTGTCCATGTCATGATCTTGCCATGCCTCTTGTTTCTCCCTCTCCAGGTGTTGCCCTTCATGTGTCTTGATTTCTCAGCCTTAATCTGGATGCGGTGGAAGTTGGCTGGCAGACAGTGTCTCAAGTTTTGTTGCTCAAGTCTCGTTTCATAGTCAAGTTCTCGCTCATGTTCCCAAGCCCTTGTTTGCTAGTTTATGTTCCAAGACCTTGTTTTTATAGTCATTTTGTAGATAGCCCCAGCCTTGTTATTCATTTCTGTTTTTGCTTATCTCCCTGGAGTTTCCAGTGGCTTTTGTTTTCTGTCGTTTTCTGATCCTTAGTTCCCAGCTCTGTGTAGCTTACCTTAGTTTGTCTTTTGCAACCCTTTGGGCCAAGTTTTTCGTTGGCCCTCGTGCCTGTTTTATTTTGTTTTCAATAAATCCTCATTTTCCTTCACCCCGCTCCTGGTGTCTTACTGATTCCCTATCACTCCTGCCCATTTCCTTTACATGGAGCTGTGCCTGAGGAGGCGAGGCCAACTGGGAGAGCTGTTGATTGTCCTCATGAGCTGCACCTGCCTTGAGGCCTTTAAAGTTTGCCCCGAAGCTGGACAAGGAGCTCAGATTCACGAGTGCTGTGAGGAGATCGTGATTGTTCTGAGTGGAGACCTGGGGATAGCTATTGAGTTACTGAGAGGGTTTGGAGGGCCTGAAAAATGGAGTGGGAAGTAGAGGAAGGAGGGAAAAAGAAAAGAAAAAAAGAATCAGAAAAAGGAGAGGAAGAGGTTTATTTAGTTGGCATGAAATTAGTTAGATCCAGTTATAAAACAAATCATGTATTTAGTGATAGGCATTTTTTAGGACAATTTATTAAAAAAGAAGTGGGAGATGTAAAGTCAGTGAGGGTTTGTAGGAGTGGACTGATAATTATTGAATGTAAATCTAAGCGACAAAGGGATAAGGCATTGAAAATTGTAGAATTTGATTTATCCGAAGTATCGTGTTTTAGTATGCGGAATCAGCCTACAGTGAAGGGAGTAATTAGTGGAGTTGTCCATTCGGTGAAAGCTGAAGCATTTTTGAATATTGAAGGTGTTTGCGGCGCTAGGAGATTAAAAAGCCACCGTGACGGGGAAGAAACTGATAGCTTGTCAATTTTATTAGAATTTGAAAAAGAGCTACCAGAAAGGGTAATGATGGATTATGTCAGCTATAGAGTGAGGATATATGAACGAAATCCATTAAGGTGCTTTTGGTGCCAAGACTACGGGCATGTGGCTGCGGTTTGTAGGAAAAGGGTGTTTCGTTGTAGACGATGCGGGAAAGACGGATGCAATGAAGAAGATTGTGAACTGCCGAAAGAAAGAGCTGTATGTCTTCATTGCCAGGGTAATCATGAAGCGGGTGCTAAGCAGTGCGAGCGGAGGAAAACTGAAGGGAAAATTGAAAGGACACGTGTACATAACAGAATTTCGTATGCTGAGGCGGTTAAAAAAGTGAGGGAAGAAAAGGGAGTCGCAGAGCCACAAGAGCAAAGTCGAGATATTGATCGTATCAGTGTAGATAAAAGAAGGTTTCTGGCATTTGTTGCAATGGTGATAAATTGTGCGAGCGAGATAGAGTCAAAAACGGAAAGAATTAAAATGGTGGTACACGCAGCCAAGGAGTTTCTTGGGATAATTGACGTGAAAGGAGAAGAAATTAAGGGCATGTTAGAGAAAGGGTTTGGAGGGAGTGGGAGTCAGATATCCTCTGAATAAATTTGGTTAGTTGGAAAGAACAGAGAACTTATTTCACAGGATTTAGGTAAATCGTTTTTTTTTTTTTTTTTTTCAGTAGTAGTATTAGCTTTTGTATCCATACCCCAGTCTAGCAGGTGGCGGTAATGCACCTATTATTCTAAGGTGCCAACCGCCAAAAAACCAAAAGAAGAAGAAGAAGACAAGGAGCTCCCCCCCCCTCGACACTGCCATTATGTTGTTATTGTTTATGAGGATTAGTTTGGGTGACAATTAAGTAGTTTCTTTTTCATGTTCCCCGGCAGGACGGTGAGTATTTTCTTTTTTGTTGTTTCAATTATTAGGAGTATACTTTTTGTTTTCTCCCGTCCTGCCTCATAACAGCTATGGGGAATATATTTTGTTTGTGATTGATCTTTTTTTTTTTTTTTTTTAAATTACTTTTGGTGTCAAATTACAATTGGCAAATAAAATGCCTACACTTTTGCTGTTACCAGCAACTTTTGACGGTTTGATTTCTCCATGCGGCTTTCTTATGTTTATGGCTTTAGTGCAAATATCACTGACAGTATTACCAAACCAGTGTTGTGACTGGTAGTCGTGATTAAAAATCTGTTTTATGCTAGAACGGTGACTCAAGCATAATGAGGACCATGTCAAAACACGTCCTTGCATAATGACTGGAATCAAAGTGAAAACCTAAAATTGCTGAATCAACAACAGACGCTTGCAATATGTGGTTAATACACTTGCCTATAGAATGTATGTAGATGCTGATTGTGACATCTGTGAATTTCTAAGTGTATTACCAAGACATATTTAACCATCTTTATGGTGTTTCCTTGTCAGTAAGAGGTTGCATTAATGTTGACCTTTCTATGCCATAGAACCCAGACGTTACACCAGAAGCTCCATCCACATCGCACATGGCAAAGGTGCAGGAGAGGCAAGACCGTCCAGAGGATGCTCAATCACAGGTGATGCCATGTGCAAGTAAATATCACAATAGATTCTAATGTAGCAGAAATCTACTAGATATAAAAATCAAAGTTTCAGTTTTCACATCATGGTGCATTTCCATTTCATTCTGTCAATAAATGAAACCTTACCACAGTCAATCAATAGTGAGTGGGGAAAGAACACTGAAGTATTTGATCAAAATTATTGCAAATGAAGGAACTTGATGTGTACAAAAGCAATTTAGAAAAATATGAAACATGGAAATTCTATGGAGAACCGTAGTCCTAAAAAATTAAATATAGGGAAGATTTGTCAATGGACAAAAAAAGCAGATTCAAAGGTGTGAATGAAAGATGACAAATTTTAAATTGGAATTGTTCAACTCCTCAAGCAATGTGTAAATCATGCTCACAAAATGATGCATTTCTGGCCCTCAGCTCACAGAACTGCGGACAAAAGGGGATACAGAATTAGTTGTTTCTGCGATTCCCCTCTCAAATCAGAGGGAACAGCTTTGTTGTTCGCCATAGTGAGCTCCACTACTGAAGGTTAGGTGTGACAAATTTACACTACTTGGGCTATTGATGGTGTTCCAATGTCAGGCTACTTGTCTGTACATTTATAATGCAACAATTGTCTCACAGTGAATACTTCAAAATGAGGAGGACGTGCTGCACAAAACTGACTGGGTGGATGTGTTCTGCAACACCCAGTTCAGCAGGATGGAAGTAGCTGTGCTGTAATTGCCATCATGGTACAGTACATCTCTTTTTTTTTTTATGTGGGCTTGAAAAATTGTGCCTGATTTCAGTTTTTACGTTAAATCTTTTCTGTGGCAGTATTTGGACAATAGCTATTGAGTCTGAATCAGTGTTGCATACTGTAATTAAATATGTCGTGTGTGTGTGTGTGTGTGTGTGTGTGTGTGTGTGTGTGTGTGTGTGTGTGTGTGTGTGTGTGTGTGTGTTTTTTATTTTTGGTTTTCCCCCTTTGTTAGATGGCAAAAGCGGCTATGGGGGCCTTCCCACAGCTCCTAATCATGGCATTTGGAACAACAAGAGATGGCACAGGAACGTAGAAGCTTGGGTTTGGAAATTCTTGAAGCATCAGGTGTTTACACTTTCTTTCTTCATACTTTGATTTGTACAACCCAAGATTTAAAAATGGCATTTTCAGTTTTCGACAGGGAGAGCAACTGTGCCATGTGTGCTGTATCGCAGTTACCCAGTCCAGGGCCTTCCATTACTGACTGGATAAGTTCTAATTTAATTTGTGTCTTTGTGCTTGTTTTGGCCAAATTGTGACTTTAACTGAAAGTCAATATTGGACAGCTGACAGGAAACGATGGCATAGGAATCAACATGGACTTCCACATTTTTTTCATATACATCTAGAGGCATTTTCAATGGTGTTAAATCCATCCAACCCTTGTTGTAATTTGCAGTAAGACATTAATGTACCACTCCTGCAATCTGCCTTGCACTTGATTGGAACTGGACAGGTCTCATTTTGAATTTGCCAGCTGCCAGTGGGTAGACAGATTGCCAAACAGTCTAAATGACTAATGTAAAGCTGCAACCTTGGTAATGATTTCATATTTGAGAATGAAATCTTGAAACCTAATGACTGCATGCCTACACTGTTATAAACCTGCACCTTCTTATGGCAGTTATTTTAACTAATTTTACAATAAGTTTACCAAAGATTTGTGTAGAGCAGGGGTCCCCAATCATTCCCAGAAAGGGCCGGTGTGGGTGCAGGCTTTCATTGCAACTAAGCAATTCCACACCTGATGCTACTAATGAAGCCCTGGCCTCTTTGCAAAATAAGCTTGATTAGTAGCATCAAGTGTGTAGCTGCTTGGTTGCAATGAAAGCCTGCACCCACACTGGCCCTTTCTGGGAAAGATTGGGGACCCCTGGTGTAGAGGTGCGAATTGTCTTGAGATTTTGCAATGGCTTACTCGGTTATCTAATGATGGCAAGGAGTTACATTCCACACGTAGTATCCGCTGCTAGCCCAGCTACACAGTTCGTAAAAAATCCACTTCAGAAACGTCATTTGAAAAAAGAAAAAATCTTTGGTTTATTACTCAGTTTCAAAAAATATAATTTCACTGACATACAAGTAATGTGGCTGGCTAATACACTTGCTGTAACTGATGACTAATCACCGATAGGAAGGTAAGAAAACCATTTGCTTCCGTAGCTCTCAAGCACAAACTGTGCGTTATCCAAATCAGCAGAATATTTTGTGTAGGTAAGCGGTCTTAAAGGACAAGTACACTTTTTTATCAACATGTACTAAATCACATAAAACATGAATTCTAATATGCTTTTAACATTTTTAACCATTATATGAACTTCTAAATGAAATTATGCATCACTAAACTCTTTATATCATCAAATAATGTATCTTACATTCTGTATGTAAAATTATGCCTCTTTTTAACACACTTTAATCATGTTATCTGTATTTAACACTATGAATTGTTCTTTAGCCTCTACATACCTGGCCCCTAATTGCTTTCTAGGGTAGAAGCAATTACAACTTATCTAAAGAACGTCTTCTACTTAGAATGTCTTTCTTCTGAGTAACACTCAGGTAAATAACAGTCCTTCTCACACTGCTTCTTGAAGTAAGCAGAGCTTCGTTATCGGCCTCTCAAGCTCATTAGTTTTTGTCTTAACTCGAACCTTGCGGACCATTCCATGCTCATCCTCCATAGTCCTGACAATCCTTCCGATCAGCCAGGATGCCCTAGGTGCTGACTCGTCGACGATCAAGATGATCTCCTGGGATGAAGTTTTGTGATGGATGGTTCCATTTCTGTCGGAGTTGAGGCAGATACTCGGTCCAGCGCTTCCAAAATAGATCGCTTATATACTGGACCTGCCTCCATCTTTTCCGCGCGTAGTTGTCATCCTTCCGGAAGGGTCCCGGTGGTAAGTTGGGTTGAGTCTTCAGTAGCAACAAGTGCTATGGGGTGAGAGCTTCCAAATCATTTATCATTTGAAGGCATAGTGATATGCCTACTGTTCAGAATGGCCTCACATTCACAGAAAAACGTTTGAAGACCTTCTTCATCCAAGGTTTGTTCTCTTAGCACAGCAACCATGATCTTTCTAATGGAGTGGATGATTCTCTCCCACACCCCTCCATGGTGTGAACCGAATAGTGGATTAAATATCCATTTGATGTCACGTTGGAGCAAGCTGTTCTCGATTTGTGAAACATTCCACTCCTTTATAGCCTTTCTGAGCTCCCGGTCAGCTCTGATGAAGTTAGTCCCATTATCGGATCGCATCTCCTTCACTTGACCTCTCCTTGCGATGGAGCGACGCAGAGCATGAGTAAACGAATTTGTTTCCAGCGATGTTGCCATTTCAAAGTGGACTGCACGACTTGCGAGGTAAATATGACACTATACCTTTTTATAGACGATCTTCCACGTTTTACATTGATTGGTCCAAACAGATCCACTCCACTTCTGGTGAAAGGTGGTTCGTCCGGCATGACTGTTTCTTGGTAAGTCCGCCATCATTTGTGTACCTGATGCACCATGTTGTCTTTGACATGTAGTACAGTGAGACAGCATTTTTCTGATTGTTGAGGGAGCATCGATGATCCAGTATCTTTGACGTACATGAGACAAGACATGATTATGTCCACTGTGTCCCAGCCGCTCATGTGCATCCTGGAGAATCAGAGTAGCCTTGCAATGGTCTTTAGGCAGGAGCATTGGGTGCTTAGCTTCGGCTGGCATGGATGCTCGACTGAGCCTCCCCCCAACGCGAAGGATTCCCTCTTGAAGTTGCGGATTCAGTCTGTAGATTCGACTACTTTTCTTGACGGGCTCTTTTCTCTGAAGAGCAGACATTTCCTCTTGGAACTTCTTTTGCTGACAGTAGCGAATGCTTGTCGCAGATCGTCCACAGTCAGGTAAGTCTGTTTAAGACTCCTCTTGTAGCTTGTCATTCCTTTATTTACTTGTTCTTGATCCTTGTATAATCCATTCATTTCTTTTCTCTTTTTTGACAGGGTTTACTAGGGTTCCTTTGACTCAAGTCAGCCACGCCACTGCCTTCTTTAGCCGAATCCATGAAGAGAAGTATTCCGTTAGCTGTTACATTGCATCAGTGCCTTCTTCTACTGCTGTAGCATTAACAAGGATGCCTTTCTTGACCTCAGGATCTGCTACTGTAAGCTCCTTTAAATGATCAGTCTTGTCTGGCCATTCCCTTTCTGGCTTGCTGAGGAAGGCAGGCCCTGAGATCCATACTTCGTTCTGCGTGAAGACGCTCGCCTTTTGCCCCCTGGGAGCGTAATCAGCTAGATTTAACTGAGTGTTGATGTAGCTCCATTGCTCTACACTTGATGCTTGTAGGATGGTAGCGACCCTTTTCGCCACGAATGTCTTAAATCTAATGTTCTCATTTGCTATGTACTTGAGTAGGGCGGTGCTGTCTGTCCAGAACTTGAAAGTGGCAGCTGTAGTTCTGACAGTGGCAGCTGTAGTTCTTTCTTCAGCATGACATCCACCTTCTCAGCTAAGGTTGCCGCCGTCAGCTCCAACCGTGGGATAGTCGTGGGCTTGAGAGGGGCGACCCTTGCCTTTCCCATGACAAATGAGCAGTGTATTTAGTTGCTGCTGTTCTTCTGGACTAGGTAAGTGACAGTACCATAGCCTTTTTCGCTCGCGTCACTAAAGTGATGTAGTCGAGCCTCCACTGCTTCTCCAAACTCTGGTGGCTTGAAGCACCGATCCACTCCAAAGTCGGTGAGCTGCTGAAGTTCTTCCATCCACGTTGACCACTGTTGTGCAAGATGGTCCGGCACAGCATCGTCCCATCCTGCTCTCAGTCTGCACAGTTCTTGCGGGACGTTTCTGGCAGGCAGTATGACTGGAGACAAGATCCCCAAACGGTCGTAGACTGAACTCATCATTGATAAGATTCCCCTTTTGGTGAGAGGCTTCTGCTGGATGTTCCCGTGGAACTTGAACTGATCTGACTGGATACACCGTTGTACCCCCAAAGCTCTCTCAATGAGGAGTGAATCCTGGTCAAGGTCGAGGTCTTTGACTTCTGTTGCTTGGTCCTCTTGTGGAATGCTTGACAACACATCCCGGTTGTTGGTCATCCATTTCGTAAGTCTAAATCCTCCTGTTTGACAGATGGCCTTCAAGTCTTGGTGTAGTTTGACAGCTTCTTGTTTAGAGGCAACTGATCTCAAACAGTCATCGACATAGAAATTATATAAGACTGTATCCACTACGGCTGCATCAAAATTGTTCTTGTTATCTTCGGCACACCTTCTCAAGGCATAACTAGCGTAGCTTGGTGAGGAGGTGGCACCAAACAAGTGGACCTCCATCCTGTATTCTTGCAGCTCTTGTGAGATTTCACCGTCCGGCCACCACAGGAACCTGAGAAGGTCAGCATCTTCTGGTGGGACTTTCACCTGGTGGAACATTGATTCCACATCCGTCATTATTGCAACTTGCTTTTGACAGAACCTTGTTAAAACGCCGATCAGACTGCTTGTCATGTCAGGCCCTTGCAGTAGTTGTTCGTTGAGTGTGGTTCCTTGATACGAAGCTCCACAGTCGAATACCACTCGTATTTTCTGCTTCTTACGGTGGTAGACGCCGTGATGCGGGATAAACCAAACCTTTCCGTCGCTCTGGTTTAATTCTTCATCTGGGACTTTTACAGCATAGCCCTTATTGATCATGTCGTTCATGAAGCCAATATAGTCTTCCTTGAACGTCTGGTTTTTCTGAAGCTTCTTCTTCATATTGAGCGCTCATTGCTCTGCCACTGCTCTGTTGTTGGGCATTTTCACTTCTTTGTTCTTCAACGGTAGACTAATCGAGTAGTAGCTGTCAACCAGCTTGGCTGAATCAGAGACTCTGTCCATGAACAGCTGGTCTACCTTGGACATTTCCAAATGCTCTTCTTGAGCATTCTCAGGAAAATCACACTTGAATTGCTGAGTCCATAATTCTTCCAGTCGAGCCACTGAGATGCGATTCATTTTGATCTGTGAGTATCCATGTTTGGTTCGGCTTCTGATGTTCTCACGCAGCGGTCCATTAACGGTCCATCCCAGTGCTGTGCATGCTGCATACGGCCCATCTTTGACGCTGCGGATTACCTCCTCTGGTTCTAAGGCCTTCGCCACATCAGTTCCAATCAGAAGCCCGACGTCTGCGTTGATCGAAGGGATTCGTACACCTTGCAGATGTGGCCACTTATCCACGTCTTCTTGATTTGGAATGTTCTCTTTACTTACAGGGATAACCTTTTGTGCGAAGACCTCTGTGAGCTCGATGAAGTCATGGCCTTCTGGGCTGCTCACTTCTAGGCCTGGTACAGCTTTGCAGGAGACTGCCTTTTGTTCTCCCATGGTGGTGAGAAGGATGTTCACATTTTTTCGCTGGCAGGTGAAGGTTGTTTGCCAGCTTGTTAGTGCAGAAGGAAGCGTTACTCCCTGGATCCAGGAATGCATAACAAGTCAGCACCTTATTACCTTTCTTTGCCTTTACTCTCACGGGAACAATGGCGAGGATACTATCTGTAACCCCGGCCCCAGTCTGGGAGCTTGTGTCCCCTGCATCCACGAATCCGCTGACCACGGTTTGTTCTTCCTTCGGAGACTCGTCCTTAGCCTCCCCCTTAGAAGCCTCTTCCTTGGGTGAGTCTTTGGGTTTCTGTTTTATGTGTAGGAGTGTCGGGTGTGTTGCTGAACATATCTGACAGCTCTTCTTTTCTTCACAGACCTTACTCATGTGTCCTGCTGTAAGACAACTGAAGCAAAGTCCTTTGCTCTTGAGGAACTCCAACTTCTCCTTATGCAACATTTTTTGAAGTTTCTTGAATTGTTCCATGGTATGGTCTCCCTGACAGAAAATACACGATTTGTTGAAGGCCTTGTTCACATTTGTTCCGTTCTTCTGAGTTTTCTTATTTCTGCCAGCAGTGCCTTTCTCAGCTTTCTGTGCTTTTACTTCAGTGGCCAGTGTTGTGATGTTTTTTTTCCACTTTTCTGTCCTACTGTCGGTCTGGCATTTTATTTGCCCTGGGAGTTCAACAAACAAAGGGTGTGATGCCATTTCTGCTTGCGTGTTGATGAACTTTACTACATCTTTGAACTTCGTCTGGCAATCCTGCCTTTTCTGAATGTCTATGGCGACACTCCTGAGTATCTCTCTCAGCCTGTAGGGGAGCTTCGCAACGATTGTGCGCATGTTAGCAGCATTTTCCATCTCATCTAAGTACTCGAGGTCTGACATTGCATTACTGCAGCTTGTGAGAAAGAGGGCGTATGATTCGAGTGCCTTGGTGTCATCTGCTTTTATAATAGGCCAATGTAAAGCCTTGTCAAGATAACCCATGGATATCTTGTATTTATCACCAAAGCGTTCTTTCAGGAGTCTCTTAGCTTCAGGATAACCTAGTTCTGGGTCCGTGTGATAGCAACTGCGCACTAAGTCATTAGGCTGTCCACTTGTGTGTTGTTCTAAATAGTAAAGGCAATCTTAGTTATTATCAGTCTTACTCTCTACGCCATGTTCAAACGCTCTCATAAAGAGACGATATTCTATTGGATCTCCCTTGAAAACAGGAATGTTCTGTGGTGGCAATGTAGAGAGCTTCTGTTGCTTTATTAGGCTTTCAGTGATGTGGTTTTGGCGTTGCATGACGGTAACCAGATTATTTGTATTCACAGAATCATTCACTGAATATAAAAGAGCTTGTATCACATTGTCACCCACATTTCTTTTTATTGTGCAGCTATGCTGACTACCGCTGTTGGCTACACCACTATTACTGCGGCTGACATCATGCTTCACTGGAATAGACGTTAGAACATCCACCCTACTTCCTTTAGTTCTGCTTGACGCATCTGAACCTTCATATTTTCGTAACACTGCGAATTGCACATCAGCTGCAGCGAGCCCAGCTTGTAGCTCTAACTCTTCCTTTTCAGCTTTGAGCTGTAGTTCGTGTTCTTCTAAAACCTGTTTTCTTCTCGAAGTGGCTGACTTGGCTAACAGAGCAGCTCTTTCCAACTCTACCTTTAAGCGTTCAGAACGAGCTGATGATGTTGTTGAAGCAACGCTGACAGACTTAGATTTTTTAGATTTCTTGGATGTAACTGACACACTATCTTCAGGTTGTATCGCATCATTAACCTTATTAGCTTCCTCTTAGCGTAGCTTAACCGCCTGTATACATACAAGCACATCCTGCACAGTCTATGTGCTCACTATTTCTTGGCTCAAACCAATCCCTTTGATCTGTGTTCATATTCTCTTCACCAGGGGCGTGCTGGGGATCCAATTCAGGCCGGGAGACTACCAAGCAAGCAGGCCACTGAAGTGTTGCGGTGGACGCAAAGCACGCGCGGCGAAAAATTTGTGGGGGTTTTTCTTCAAAAAAAAAAATGACTTTAGGCAGCATTTAGAGTTGTCATAGCAACTACAACAACACTATTAGACTGACAGCCACACAACAACACTCTATTAAACACAACCATGACAACAGCTCCACACAGTCCTCCATACCACTACTTTTGTCTTCTCTAATCTCTTCTCTATCTAATCTCTTCTGTACATCATACTGTGTCCTTTTCTTCTATATTATTTATATATTGTGCAGAATTACACAAAAACAAGTTTATATTATTTTGTCAGCAAATCGTTTAGATGTCATGCCAGCTTACATTAGCTAAAAAGAATACCAATATTGAATATAAAACTATTGTATTGGCTGTCCTAGAAGTCGATAGATGACGTCATTACCTAATTTGCATAATACACCTTGTGCATGGGTTTTGGAGTTGCCATGTGTTTTTGTCTATCGCTTAGTTTGGCATAGAAATCAGCCTTGCAATATATGCAGTATGCCCGAGTATCATCCCCAATAAACTGCTTCAACCTGCCTTTGAATTCAGGGTTTCATTCCCACTCCTTTCTGTACTTTTGACTGTACAGTTTAGACTGAGCCAGGTTTAGCTTGTGTCACGGAGAAATTCAAACACACACGGAACTGTCTGGACGAGGCGAGTATCTTTATTAGTACAGTTATTTATTTAGACAAAAAAATCACATTTATCCCACCGTGACTGCAGGGGCGAAGCTAGAATCGGGAATTGGGGTGGCACAGATACGTCCCTTTATGACAATTAGGATAGTCCTGGCTAGTTCTCAATTATTTTTCTTTATGGACGCGTTTTCCAATTATCGTAATAGGCAACTGAAGACACGGTTTCTCATGCGATCTAACAGCGATGAAGTCATGGGGTAAATTCCGTAAAACTGAGAATTGGGGTGGACGTAACATCTGTTTTAAAGAATTATTAGTCCTGACCTGTTCGCAGTCATTTTCATGATGAACAAAATGTTCACTCCCAGAGCGCTCCGCACTTAACAGGTGCTGCTTGTTCTCCCCGATTAGGTAAGACGACAATCATTCATCTGGAAGCGTTTGCTTACTTTAAATCAACGTTATTCAAAATTACTCTCGGTATTGAGTGGGAAAAAAGTGGCACTTAGCAGTGAAATAGGCTATAAAAAGCATGCAGCTCTATTTGACGTTGATTTAAATTATGTAAACGCGTCCAGATGAATGATTGTTGTCTTACCTAATCGGGGAGAACAAGCAGCACCTGTTGAGTGCGGAGTGCTCTCGGAGCACAGAAAACCATTTGCTTCCGTAGCTCTCAAACACAAACTGTGCGTTATCCAAATCAGCAGAATATTTTGCGTAGGTAAGCGGTCTTTAAGGACAAGTACACTTTTTTATCAACATGTACTAAATCACATAAAACATGAATTCTAATATGCTTTTAACATTTTTAACCATTATATGAACTTCTAAATGAAATTATGCATCGCTAAACTCTATATATCATCAAATAATGTATCTTACATTCTGTATGTAAAATTATGCCTCTTTTTAACACACTTTAACCATATTAACTGTATTTAACACTATGAATCGTTCTTTAGCCTCTACAGTTTGTGTGTTAAGTGTAAACCAGTTAAATGTGCGCAGGACTCCACTTACAGTTAAATTAACATATTCTCTCCTTATATTAAATTCAGCTTATTAGTTTAGTGACTGAAAGTTATTGATGTGTATGTGTGTTTGGCTTTACAGATTCAGTGTGATGGCTGTTGCCAATGGTTTCACGCTCTGTGTGTCCAGATGGACACAGCTGTGCTTCAAAAAGCACAGAGTGGCGAATCGAACTGTTTATGCACTCAATAACTCCAGGCAGCTCACGGTATTCCACACACCCACAGGGAATGGCAGTGTAAGTACTTTCTCTCCCCTCAACCCACCACACTTGGGAAATTCACTGAAATTGATGACTGCTCTTGCATTCTTGTCACTCGGCCTCCCTAGGCTCTTTAGTGTTCCTCTGGTCCCTGTGTGCAGCATACTTGTGCCCTGTCTGTGTGGGTGGCTGCTCAGGTAGGGGGCAGCAGAGCCCTTGAGGTGGGCATGCCCCTGTGGGGTGTGGGGTGCACCCAGGAGAATGGGCGTTGGTGTCCCCCTCTGGTCACTTGCCTACCCTCTTATGGCCTATGGGGGTGCCGGTGTGTGTGGGGCTCGGCTCAGTGCCGTGCATCCTTTTGCGGTCCCTGGGTGTGGCCCTTTTCCCTGCAGAGGGTTGGCCAATTCCCTGCTGGGCCCTTCCCTGAGGGTGGGATGGGAGCTCTCTGGGCGCACCATCTGCACTTCTTGCTGGGGCAGGGCTGCCAGTGCTGGAGTCCAAGGGGGCGTGCTGGTGGGCTGTGTGCATAGGGTGTGTGCCTCTGCCCTGGCACCTGGCTCTGACTGCCAGGCAGCAATTTCTCCTGTGGTGGGGTGTGGTTACTAATTCCTCTGGCATCCCAGGTCTGTTGCATTCCGGCTCGGCCCTGGTTGTTGGTCTTCCAGTGCTGGGGGGCCAGATTTGGGTGCTGCCAGTGCAGCTGCTTGCCCCTGCTCCTCAGCTGCAGCGACGGCTTGTTGCTTTGGCCCGGGGGCATTCTCAGGGGGATCCACTTGGCTGCTTGGGTGTGAGGGACTGGCCCCTGTGCTGTCTTGGAGTTACTGGATTGTAGGTGGAGTGGGCCTGGCCAGTGCCTAAGGCTGGAGCCTGCCATGACATCAGCTCCCAGGGGCCCTGTCCTAGGCATGCCTCGCTCAGCAGTACACACACCTAGGACTGGCTGGGTAGCTGTTGTAGCGGACTGATGGGAGACTGGGTGCTCCACCTCACTCCCAGTGGGGGCCGTGACTCAGTCGCCCTGCAGATTTTAATTGTATTGTAGACACAGCCTGAGGGCAGCTGAGGGGTGGTGTGTGTGGGGGTGACTGCAGAGCTGTTTGGTTGCTTGGCCTCATAATTACATCTCGGCTGCTTTCACATGTATGACACATGCACACCTACACTTGCCGGAGTATGTTTGGGGGCAGTGTGGCTGTAGAGCAGTGGTGGGCCTGGTTGATAGCTGTCTGGCCGGGCCTGTAATGACAGTTTGCTTTTAGGAAGGGCAGGGGAGGGGATGGTTGAACTCCAGCCCGGCACTCACTGGTTCACCTCAGTGGGCCCCCAGTTGCTTTCAGTGGCTTCCATCGGGGCAGATGGGGGGTGAGGTGGGTCTTGCCTGCTGGTTTTGCACCTGTTCTGTGTTCCTCTGGCCTCCGGGTGGTCAGTACCATGTCTCGGTCGTGTTTGCAGCTGGCTGAGGTTGCTGGGATAAGCAATTCAATTCACACATGCATGAGCAGCTCTCACACACACAAGCAGCAGGCTTCTGTTTAGTTGATTCAAAAACATAATCAGATGATGCATTTGATTCCTGTAGCTTTTATCAATATTTGTTCAGTAAAATCATTAGTTGTTACTGAAAACATAATCAATTGAATCATTTATGTACCTGTAGCCAGGTGGAACGTTTTGACTGGCAAGGTGTGTAGTTAGAACGTAATCACCTGTGGCACAGGGCGGAAGAGAATCATTGAGTGTATCTCAAAGCGTAGGCTGCATCCTTCTAAGGCTGCATTTTTAGGGATCGTCACTTAATTCCATCTGCCAAACTGACGTGACATCATTTCATCTTAGCTTTGGTTTAAGTGAGTCGTCATTCATTTCCAACTCTAACCTAAACTCTAACCCCTAAATTTAAACCTAGCCCCAAACCTAACCCTAACTCTAAATTTAACCAAATCCCTTTCCATAAATATTAGTTTGGTGGATGGAAGTCAGTGATAACCCCTAAAAATGCAGCCTTCGAAGGCTGCAGCCTATGCTCTGAGATGCACCCGTTTTCTCCTCGCAGTCAGCTAAGACACCAGAAACTTTGTTAGCGTCTCTTTCTACCGCTGGGGCACTGCTGTCGGACAAGCAGTCTCATAGTAGTAACCGTTATGCATGAGCCAGTGTTGAGCAGATATTGATATCATTTTTGTTTTTCTTTATTTTGGTGTGGCGTTGTGACATTATAACGTGAGGAGAATGGGATGTGATTTTTTTTAATTGCACAGTATGATGCGAGTTACCGGACTCAGGTCCTGTGTTGCTGTTTGAAGTGCCTAAAGTCGGTGCACCGTAGGGAGGTGAGTGTGCGCTGGTGCTGCGATATATTTTTGTAAATGTTTTTTATTGTTATATCTCGGTTATTATAATTAATTGTAACATTTTTTGTATATTCATTTATTCAAATATAATATATTCAAACCCTAACCTTAACCCAACTCAGCCACAAACAATGGTTTGTTCTGCTCAAATTATTCTACCCAGTGTCAACAGATCAGGTAACTTACCAGCATTAAAGACATCAAAATGGGTATTCACTCAACGTCTCCTCATCGACAACAATAAACAAAAGAAAAAAAAATACTGTGTGTGTATATATATATATATATATATATATATATACTTTCGGATATCTTTCACTTCCACCCTTCAGCGATGAATAGAAACTAATGGCACTAAGCTGGCAATAAACTCAGTTGGTGTAGTGGTTAAGGCCACAGTGAATGGTGTGAACAACATTGATCTCTTCACAGGTTTCCTGGTTTGAATCCCGCTGTAGACACTAGTGTAATGTCTAACTTAACATGTAAATCTTTGTTCACAGCCTCATCGACAGAGGAATTAAACATAAATAGTTCAAGAGAAGAGGACATAGAGTAAATGACTTGAGGGAACAATACAGATGTGGAAAGTGGAATTATCGTAAAATTTTTTTTACTCGCGCCGCGTCTTCCCCTTCCTTTTAAATTCTCTGGGCGCTCTGGGCAGCATGATTCACCATCTCCTTGTTCTGGCGGGCAAATGTAGATTGGGTGCTGAATGTTGCGAATGTTTCAGACATTCGATGGACGGAATTAACGTTAGCTACCTAAAAATCACTTATTTCAAGGGGACCAGGGATGTAGTGGTCGCGGGACGCGAGGGTGGTGAGATTTGCGAGTTGTGCGAGTTTTTTTTTTTTTTTTTTTTGATGATGAGATTTAAAAAAAAATTGTCTAAGAAATATTTTTTAAAAAACATTGCCTCTGTTATCATTTTCGCCATTGTATAGCTTCTAATAAAGTAATAATACACACTGCAATTCACAAATATTATTAACAGGGCTCTCAAGAGGCACACGCATTGCAAGAAGTTCACACGCTGACAAGCCACACATGACATTTCTCACGCTGAGAAGTGATAAAACTCGCCGCACATTAGAAACATAGACTGTATAAAAAAAGGGATCTATGAATGGATGAGGCGAAGGCAGACTGCTCAGCTTGAATCGGCAACCTATCAGGCAATCAGAAAATAGTAGTTGTTGCCAGGTGAAATAGCAGCGCCTTAATCACGTCTTCCACACACGCACGAATGCGCGCGAATGCTGCTATTGTGTACACACGTCAAAGAAGAGCTGGCAGTGGAAGCCCGAAATCAGGTAATCATTTCATCACTGAACTTTTTAATTTTTTTTTAACAATAGCTGCTTATTAAAGTCGAGGAACTATGCAGGATATTTGCTTTATGGATCATTTTTGACCTCAATTTTACTGCTTTGGATGGTTATGGTTAGATGAATTGACCCGACATGTAGTGTATTTTTGCTGAAAACATAAACAAACCCCGCTCCCATCCGGTGCCCGCCTACTTGAGCCACCACTTCTGGCCACAAGGGCTGAGGATTTACCGGACCCCTGAAATTCCTGTAACGGAGGTGACGTGCCGTAGCCAGTCCGAGAACATGGCTTGCAATGAAAAGCCCCCGCCTGCAGCTATTCCCCATGCCAGAATTCTCGAAGTTTTCACAATGATAGAGGACCTTGAGAGAAATCTCAGAAAAGTGGAAGAAGAGACGGTTTCGAAGTATATTACGTACAAGAAACAACCCAATTACGGGGAAAAGAGTGCGTTTTCATACATTGCCCGTTTCCTCGCGAATTGTGAATGGCTTTTACTTCGTACGTAATGTTCAACGGGATAGCTTGATAGAAGTCTTTAAACACTGCAAATAGCTAACATGAATTATTGTTTCGTCCTGATATCCCATGATTCACTTTGCTTGTTGTACAGGTTCAAAACTAGTACACAAAGGTCGGCCTCTCCATGCTCACATCTCTTGCATGCGATGAAGTAACTGTAGAGGAAAGAACTGGCCGATCTATTAAAATCATCATTCCAACTTTACCTGTGTCTAAGGTCAGACTCTCCATGCTCTCATCTCTCGCATCCAATTATGTAACGCTAGAAGAAAGAACTGGCGGATCTATTACTATCATCATCCTAACTTTAGCCTACCTGTATCTGATCCTAGCTTAATTAATTGTGAAAAGAACTGCCGCCGAAAGTTACCATTTTTTCCTCTTTCACCAAACCTTTCCATCAGTTGACATGTACCAGTTGCTTTTAAAGCAGTATTTTGCAATATAAACCCCTGCCACCCTAGTGACCTGATGCTATGTTGGCTCCTTGCTTCTCTTATTGTTTTAAAAAACAAGCATTTAATCCTGTATCATCTTGTAAAAAGCAATACTCTTTATCACTGGTGTTTCAATGGGCTTCTTTAGGGCAGTGAAATTTATGGAGGCATTGTAAAACTTGTTGCAATGAACTTGAGCTGAGTATAGCATACATATAATGATAATCCACTGATACAGCCAATGGCCAATAAAAGAACGTTATCATTACATGTTAAAAAAATGATAGTTACACTATTGACTTTTAAATAATGCTACACAATCTAGGTCGTACTGACTTATCGATGAAGAAATATGTCACACTTCGTTCTGTAAAAAACATGCACTCACAATAAAATAATGCAAAAGAACAATTATTTATCATTCAAATATTCAGCAGCCTAATCTGTGCTGAAAAGAACAGAACAATCTGATCCCGAACCAGGTACTTTCATGCTTTACCCAGATGCATAAACACACCACTAGTCTTCCTGCATTTCACAATACATAAACATATAGAAAAATTAACGAAATACAATCACAATAAAAGTACATATAGGGGAAACTATTTCTAGTGTTACTGCAGTCTTCTAAAGTCACATTCCCCTCCTTATTTCAGTGCCCTCCATAATTATTGGCACCCCTGGTTAAGATGTGTTCTTTAACTTCTAATAAATTTACACTCAACAAAAATATAAATGCAACACTTTTGTTTTTGCTCCCATTTGTCATAAGATGGACTCAAAGATCTAAAATTCATTCCAGACACACAATATTACCATTTCTCTCAAACATTGTTCACAAATCTGTCTAAATGTGTGATAGTGAGCACTTTCGCTTTGCTGAGACAATCCATCCCACCTCACAGGTGTGCCACATCAAGATGCTCATCAGACGCCATGATTAGTGCACAGGTGTACCTTATACTGCCCACAATAAAAGGCCACTCTGAAATGTGCATTTTTGTCTCACAGCAAAATGCCACAGATGGCGCAAGTATTGAGGGAGCGTGCAATTGGCATGCTGACAGTAGGAATGTCAACCAGATCTGTTGCTCGGGCATTGAATGTTCATTTCTCCACCATAAGCCGTCTCCAAAGGCGTTTCAGAGAATATGGCAGTACATCCAACCGGCCTCACGACCGCAGACCACGTGTAACCACATCAGCCCAGGACCTCCACATCCAGCAGGTTCACCTCCAAGATCGTCTGAGACCAACTACTCAGACAGCTGCTGAAGCAATTGGTTTGCAGAACCAAAGAATTTCTGCACAAACTGTCAGAAACCGTCTCAGGGAAGCTCAACTGCATGCTCGTCGTCCTCCTCGGGGTCTTAATGTGACTCCAGATCGTCGCCGTAACAGACTTGAGTGGGCAAATGCTCACATTCGATGGCGTCTGGCACGTTGGAGAGGTGTTCTCTTCACGGATGAATCTCGGTTTACATTGTTCAGGGCAGATGGCAGACAGCGTGTGTGGCGTCGTGTGGGTGAGCGCTTTGCTGATGTCAATGTTGTGGACCGAGTGGCCCATGGTGGTGGTGGGGTTATGGTATGGGCAGGCATCCGTTATGGACGAAGAACACGTGCATTTTATTGATGGCATTTTGAATGCACAGAGATACCGTGATGAGATCCTGAGTCCCATTATTGTGCCATACATCCATGAACATCACCTCATGTTTCAGCAAGATAATGCATGGCCCCATGTTGCAAGGATCAGTACACAATTCTTGGAAGCTGAAAATGTCTCAGTTCTTGCATGGCCAGCATACTCACCGGACATGTCACCCATTGAGCATGTTTGGGATGTGCTTGACTGGCGTATACGACAGCGCGTACCAGTTCCCACTAATATTCAGCAACTTTGCACAGCCATTGAAGAGGAGTGGACCAACATTCTACAGGCCACAATTGACAATCTGATAAACTCTATGCGAAGATGTGTTGCACTGCATGAGGCAAATGGTGGTCACACCAGATACTGACTGGGAGTCCCCAGACCCCCAATAAAGCAAAAACTGCACATTTCAGAGTGGCCTTTTATTGTGGACAGTCTAAGGTACACCTGTGCACTAATCATGGTGTCTGATGAGCATCTTGATGTGGCACACCTGTGAGGTGGGATGGATTGTCTCAGCAAAGCAAAAGTGCTCACTATCACACATTTAGACAGATTTGTGAACAATGTTTGAGAGAAATGCTAATATTGTGTATCTGGAATGAATTTTAGATCTTTGAGTCCATCTCATGACAAATGGGATCAAAAACAAAGCGTTTATATTTTTGTTGAGTGTAGTTTTTTTCCAAATAATATTGTTGTGATTCTGTCTTTGCAATGCCTTGTCCCATTATTTAGGCCCTTGTCATGTTACAAGTTCTGTGCCTGGCCTTGTGCCATGTTTAGATTGACCCATGCGTATTCCTTGACCATTGCTCATGTCTGACCATTCTTAGGATTGTGTATTGTGTAATGGTAATTTGGATTTTCATGTTTTATTATTTTTCATGTTTTAGTTTGATCATAGTACTCATAGCCATGTTTCCTTTTCCATGCATTGCACTTCGTCTCCCCCATCTTGTCTTGAGTGTTGTATTTGCTCACGGTCCCTTCTTTAGTGTGCCACTCATTCAGGTGATTTATTGGTTTCTGGGTTCCAATCTTTTCATTATCTCGTGTTCTTCCTTCCTCTTACTTTTGCTATCTTACTAACACATACTAACAGTTCGTTATTTTTTGCTAATTACTAACCAACACGAACATTGTATATTTTGACTAACTTACTTATGAGCACTCGGAATTATATAGCTGCACTTACTAATTGACCAACGATCTCTCAGCTGTCGCCCTATTCTAGTCTCCGCCTCTTTTCTTTCCCTAATTATCTCTGCTGCATTTCTGTGGGTCTCCACAATTACTTTGTGCTGTTCTTTCTCTAATCTATGCACTTTAGTACTCCTTGACTGGAGCTGTTATCTGTCCATAGGTTTCTTTTGTGATCCCTGCCTGCGTTTTGGCTACGGCCAAATTCATGTAATTAGTTTGTTCCTCATGTCTCTCCTTGATTATCATGCCCATTGTTTGCACCTGTGTTCGCTTGTCATGTGCTCACTGGTATGGTATGCTAGCTAGAACTAGTATGACAGCTAGTTTTGATTTATTTTCTAAGGGGATACTGTAGTTTGCCCAATTTGCAAGAGTCTGTGTTGCTCTTAAATATGTGCTTGACTGTTAAATGAAAAGGTTTGTAGTAATTGTACGTATACAAAAGCTTGTTCACATTTCAAACATTTCTCATAAGTTAAAAAGACAGTCAAGCAATTTTTCGGGCATCACGAGAACAGAGGGCACTGCCACTTCACAGCAGCATGGAACATTACCTTCAATTTTTATTATTATTTTTTTGTGTGTGTTCAAGTTCAGAGGATGGATCCTTGGTGATACTGGGGCTTGACTAGGGTAACACTCCCTATTCACTGAGCGGGGCCCAACTTAATGTTCCATATTACTGTTTTATGTAGCCAGTATAGTTGGTGGTTGTTGTAAGTAACAATTCAGTCAGGAAAACGTTTCACGTTTGAATAAAATAGAACAATTTATTCATGGGTATAAGCATTACATTGTATTTTGGCGGCGGTTCTGCTCTGGAGGAATGTCCTACCTAGGCACAGCAAACATACAAACATAGTCATGAACAGAAATCAAAATACCCCCGATGTGAGCAGAATCAAACAGGTGGAGGCTGGGGTGGAGGTGGCAAGCAAAAAAACCAAACAGCATGTTGCATTGCATGTAAAGACATTGCAAACAGCAGCAGAAGCAAGTGAGCTTGACGTCTTTCAAATAGACCGCTGTATGACCTTGTGATGTGTATCCTCCAATTGTGTGCCTGCTGATGCTGACGTGCTGGTAGCTTACCAGGCTGCTGTCAGCTGATGTAGCTCTTCTCGAGTTTCCTGCCTGAACTAGTTACACTCATTTTTGGCATTCTGGGGACCAAAATCACAAAGCATTGTGTTATTTTTACTTTCTTTAGGGGGGTGGGGGATGACACCCTTGACAGATGACCTCCTCGTTGGTGGATGACAGTAATGTTTCTTTTTTCAGACCTGTAGCAACCAGCAAATTTGAAATGAGCTCATTTTGTGGATAAAAATGTAAAATGTGTCAGTTTCAACATTTGCTATGTTATCTCTGTTCTATTATGACTAAAATACTGGCTAATATGATTTGAAAGTCATTGCGTTTTGATTTTATTCACAATGTACACTTTGTCCCAATTATTTCGGAATTGGGTTTGTAAAAATTACGGAGATTGCGTCTGCTTGTTCTAGAAAATATGAACGCTCTGAACAGATGATTTTTTTTTTAATCCATCCTAGCTAGAAACATCAAAAATGATTGGCAGGTTTGGAAACGGCCACTGCATTTTCAAAGGAAGGGCACGAAGATTGATTCAAAACCTCTCTCAAAGTATAAAATCATTAGGCTGTATCACACCCCTCTGCCTGAGTGTAGCTATGGCCGTCTACTTAAAATTAGGTTTATATGATGCAGAAAGAAAGCACCACAATCAACCTATATTGATAGCCGACAGCAAAGTGCGAATACAATTCAACATTCAGTAGCGCGGCTAGATGAAAATAACCTGTCGGCCTACAGAGCATTCATATTTTTGAGAATAAGCTGACGCAATCTTGGTTATTTCTACTTTATATTCATTGCATTTTGTTTGGTGTCACTTACTAGTTTATTATTAATAGCCAGATCAGTGCAGGATAAAAAAGCGGTGAGTTGGGTACTGCCATACTACATTGATTGTAAACCAGCTCTTTTTACCTACTTCAGATATTTGGGCAAATACATTAATAACAAATCATTTATCTAAATGGCAGGCTAGACGAATGATTTGGCTAACAGTTTTGCTGAGAGTAAGGCAGGCATCTACGATGTAATCGTAGTATTCTGGGCATGCATGGACTGTGTAGTCAGTGGTGCAAGGCTCGTATAGGCAGAAATATTTCTGTCTCGCGTCACTCCTTCAGTGGTCTGGAACAGGGTCGCTGATCGGCTGAACGCAAGTGAGTTTCTGTTGGTGTCCGCAACTCTAAGGGGAGAGAAAAATTCGCGAACGGGCTACGGTACGTCACTTCCGGTCCAGGAATTTCAGGGGTCCAATAAATCTTCAGCCGCCGGGGCTGGCACTGACAATGGTATTGTTGATGGCACAGTTACTCGCCCAGTGTTTATGCCTGAAACATTTACTGACCAGGGCTGCGATTGGTCAGATTGGTCCCAACAGTTTGCGTTGGCAGCGGATGTTAATAATTGGAATGATCTTAAATTAAAATGTATGTCAGTCCTGTTGTCTGGGAGGGCTAGGGATGTTTATTGTGGACTAACTGTGGAGGATAGGAGTAGCTATTTGAATCTGCGAGCTGCCCTCAAAAAATGTTTTGCCTCCGGCGAAAGTGAAGACTGGAATCGAGCTAGCTTCTCCTCCAGGAGGAGGTTGCTCACCGAGGGTTCTGTAGCGCCTTTTGGTGGTGGCGGAATATTTATTACAGTACTTATCCTGCCATGTAGGTACAATTAACTGTTAGGACGTAGTTTTTTTTTATTTTTTTTAATAACCCATGCGTTATACACTGCGGTTTTATGCCCTTATGTCTGACTAGGAAGGACCTCAGATTTCGAGACACAAAACTCCAAGTCTGTCGCAGTATTTAACATTGTGTTTATGTCCGCAGATAACGTAGTCATAAGCATCAAGTGACTTGTATGCTCATAGTTCCTCCCTAGTGTAGCTACACGGTAGGTTTCTCGATCAAACGGGTATATATATCAGGCCACGGAATACAGGGCCACTAACTAACATCATCTACCCAGTCACTGATACCACACGGATCTGGAAATTGATTGCCATTTCTCCAAGTTAATTTGTTTAGGTAGAATTTGCGATCTTTGATGGCTAGTGCCCTCGCATAGCTTGACAAGCTATTATGGTACGCCATACTTCCGTTGCCAAGCTGTGCGGCAGCCTGTTTTGTTTGCAAACAGTAAATGGGTCTATATGGGTCTATATCCATCTTTTACGTTAGTTAACTCAAAATAGAAAAAAAGCATCACACATCTAGGACATAGGATTGGTGCGTAAAAGAGGCATGAGATTATCAAAAAATATAACCATGATTTTTGCCTAATGAAAGTCTTGGACCGATACGTTGCCATTAAATTGCAATTAAATATTTTTTGCAAGTGAGACAGTGTACGGAACATTAAACTCTCAAATACACTACTTCTTATCATAACCCTTGTATGCATGTATTGTCTCCTCCCATTCAGCAGCTTGTGTCCCTATTTGAAGTAATGTCTCCTTTAATTGGTTTGTGTCTGGCGTGCTCCCTTATCCCCAGCTGTGTCTTGTTTCATAGAGATCTTCCCTGTGTATCTGTGACATGTACAGAATACCCGCTCCTTTCAGATGCAAGTTGCTAGACAGTAATTAGCTATGTCTGCTTAAACCCAGTCAGTATTTCCTAGTTAAACTCTTTGTCCTCTGAAAGTAAAATGTACTTTTTAATGATAGGAATTTACGGAAGCCATTCCTTTATTTATTGATTTTATTTATTTATTTATCATTTAAGAATAAGCTCCCAAGCCTCTCTCAAGGGTATTGGGCTCGAGACCACATTCTTGTTAGTTCATGTCCAAGTATGCTCCACTATCCAATTTATAAGGTACAAACTCCCAATCCTGCAGCTATCAGAATTGGAAACAAATTTCTCCAGAGCTATTCCTTCCTGCCCTGAGGCAGTTAAGCTCTGGCAAAGTGTGCACTCCATCAGGCTGTCGTCCTGGAATGCCTGGTCTGGATCATCAGAACTTCTTTCTTCAACAAACAATTCTGCACTTATTTCTAGACTGTTGATAATTTCTGAAAACATCTTTGTTACTTATCATTCTGCAGTGATGTTGTTAGGCACGCGTCCTGCGTCTCTGACCCATTAAAATCTGCAAGGCCCCAGTAATCTCACTATCCGTGTGTCCCAGGGACGCGCCTTATTCTTCCCATGAGAAACGATACATTGAGAACAGCAACTCGTGTTTAAAATCACAGTAATTAGTAGGCCCGTCATGGATATTCCATAGTCGAACAGGCCTACATATCGATTTTCTATCAATAAAAAGAACCACTGAACGTGAAGAAATATTCGATAATTAGTTAAAAAGTCACGTCAAGATAATTAACCGACTGTCAGTGTGTGCAGTGTATTGCGGGTGGCTAGCAACGCGCTATACTGCAGAGACGATTCGCTGTCTTGAAACTGTTACATCTTTGTGCCGGGTGCGCGCAGTGCATGCCGGTTTGACAGCCAGTCAGGAGCTGGAGTCGCACCACCTCGTTGATATTTTACGTGGTAATGATGGCGGAGAGGTCGACTTCACAAGAAAGCTGCGGTTCAGAGACAGTGGCGGCTGGTGAACTGGTGATAGGGGAAGCTCAAACCATCCCGTCAAAATAATGATTGGTCATGACCTGTTTTCAATCATTCATTTAAATTACCATTTCAGAAACTCCGAAAACTCATTATCAGGTGTGCCCAACGGGCACACAACGTTGTCTAAACGTTGTGACAACGTCGTTTTTGGTCGCGACGTCGTACAACTTGAATACAACCTGCAGATAACCCAGCGGGCACACAACGTTGTGACGACGTTGTATAGTAGTTGTACCATAACGTTGGATTTTGGTCGGATGAAGGTTGTTTTGCAACAAGCCACAATGTTATGACAACTTCATGGCGACGTCATAACGATGTTGTATCAACGTTGCGTTTAGGTTGTCGCGACATTGTTTACTAGTTGTACCACAATTTAATGTAACACCATTTAATTATAAATAGGTTTATGCACTGGCACTCTGCAACGGTAATTTCTTTTCCAGCGAGAGCGGCATTTCAGATCTTTTTTGCAAATGAAGATAATTTCGGCGACAAGAAAGCACACCTGTTTTTGGAGCATGGTCACGCAACTTGCAGTAAAAAATAGACGGTTGTCCGATTGAAAATGTAAATGGACAAAACCACTTACTTGTCACCAGAATCACCTTCATTCGCTGGAGTTCTGAAATGCCGCTCGCTGGAAAAGAAATTACCGTTGCCAGTGCATAAACCTATTTATAATTGAAAAATTTTTCTGTACTGAATGTAGCCCATTATTTTTCGCTGTTAGATCACATGGGGGAGAGAAGCCGTGTCTTCAATTGTCACTTTATTATTGAATTGGAAAACGTGTTAATAAAGGAAAACCATCTAGAATTAGCCATAAATTTGCAGAGCTACAGAACAGTCGCTGTTAAAACCAAAGAAAAAGTCGTTAATCCGCCAGTACAGGGGCGTTAAACTCTCAGTAGGACCGGGAAATCTCGTCGTGAGCTATGCAGTAGGACCGGCGTATTGACGCGCATGAAGACAAAAGAAGACCTCCCACCGCCTACCGCTCACAGGGTAGCTGGGCGATGGGTGTTTGTTTAATCATAACTGAGCCACGAGGGCGGTTGGGGCGGTCGTTTTGACAGTAGTCCGTTCATGTAGATAATGGCACAGCTTGTTGGCGATTTATTTCCATATATGAATGCAAAAGTAACATTAGCCTAAAATATTAATTTGCTTTGGCAGGGGTGATGTTGCCGGTAATCATTTCTGCAAACCTTTTTATATTTGACGATAGTTTGTTCAACCTGTGCTACTATTTCAAACTTTAGTACGGTGTAATACGCAATTGGATTATTAAATATCATGCTATTTTTGGTGAGGATTTTATTTGTCAGGTATCATTTCTGCAATATTTTATGTTCGGAGATAATACATGCTTTAATGCACTATTAGGCCTATTTTACACTCAAGTGCCAAAATATATTATTTTTCCTGTTGCAAACCTGTAATTTAGTATAGCCTATCCATTCCTACAGTAGGCTACGCTGACCGCAAAATGGAATTTGTTTGAAGCATCTGGTATCGATACAGAATTCGCTGGCTGAAAGTTATCTGTTCACAAATTTGCGGAAATTACTCACGCTTTTTGTGGATCAATTCGTTTTCTTCAGTCCTTAGGAATAAAGCCTTGCAGTCATTTTTCAGTGGCACGTCCTTTGACTGGTTCCGCAAATAATTTCCAGTTTCGCAAACAGCGCCCTTTGTCAGGCCGAACTTATGACATTTTGTTTATTGGCATTATTGCGTGCCCCTGGCCACAACGAAACAGACATGTATTTTCCATCAATTTTAGCCAGCATTACTCTATAGGGGATATCACAATAATTGGTCAAATTTATGGCTAATTGTTCCGTGTGTCAACATTGTGTCAGCTGGAATCCACGTGCGCTGGCCTCAGTTCACGATGATTTGTGCATACATCGATATTCCACTGCTATCAGCGACCACGGATTATTCTTTCTACTCTTTCCAATTCAAGTAGGCCTAGTAAATGCCTAGTATAGGCCTACGTTAAATTTATCAGGATGAGACTACAAAATCAGATTAACACAGGACATGAGTCATGATCAGCCCGTTGAGCCACAGAAAAGCAGTTATGGTGGGAGGGAAAATGTTTTATTTCACACTGACTACAATAAACTTACATAAAATTATTTCAGAAAAAATAAACAAGAATAAAGAAGTTTGAAACCTACAAAATGGCCTTTGCGGAACTAGTCAAATGACCAGCAGTCACTCTAATGGGTGTTGATGAAAAAGTATCAACAGTACGAAATTGGGATTTATAAGGTCAAATATACGAGAGTTTCCGATCATGACACTAATAACATGATGAATCCCAGGAATACACATGTTTAACGGCCACACACTGCATAGTGCGCCTAATCACAAGCGTTGATTTGGTAGCCTACTGCTGCAACGGCAAGCAACAGTTATCGGGCATTTATTTCTCTATGAAGCCAAATGTCTCGAAACGATAGTTAAGAGTTAAATCCACAATAATTTACCGTTCTAGCGGTGTCAAACTCGAGGCTGACAGTGAAGTCTTTTTCCCGCAAAAAAAAAGTTTGATTTCTGCAAATTGAGGAATCGGTCAACCCACTGTAGGCTATATCGAAGATTAAGTTACTCGCGCCCCGTCTCAGTAAAATTCATTTAGGGAAAGAACTTGAATGTTTTTCGATTTATATACTGTTTCGTTTTAAAGTGCTAATTGGCAATTTTTAACCAATTTTTCAAAACGTTTAGCATTGTCTGTATTTGTTTTAATGACTTCTCATAACCACTCAGATAACCATTCAGATGTTCAAACATAATGTTTGCAAAGCTTGCAACTAGAAAATAACTGCGTACAATATGAATTTAGTTCGACCATAACGACTCTTGAATGCACTAAAAAAAAAAGCAAAATAAACTATTTGCGGAACCTTATGTTTTAGTAAGCTTATTCTATATCTATCAATAAGGAAACGCAATTAAAAAAAATATCTGCTCAATATCTTATCTCTAAAGGACAATGTCACTTAAAACTGAATGGCTCTTTCGTAAATTGAATTCACGGAATTAAAAGCGGATACACTTGACACTGATTCAATACAGCTCAGTTCCTGTCATCTCTATTTATCACTCATTGTCACCCTAATATTCCCTTTAAGCTCATTGTAGCCTATTAAAGGATTAACCCGTTACCACTCCGACGGCCCGTAATCGGGCCGTCAGGGAAGTTGAAAACATCCTACGTCATTTACACAGCTTGTATGCAACTGAGATACTCATGCCACATATCGTCAGAAAGCTAAGATTCTTGAGATTCGAATGATGCCAACCATTTCAAAGCATAATCATCCCAGCAGCTTTAATCAACGCCCATGTCAGACCACAAACAAACGAACAGTTACAAAACTGATGTAACTCACCAATGAAGCCCCCTAGTACTTTTCCAGTCCGACATATCCCCTCAAAAATGGTCTTGTTACATCCACGAAGTTCCAGTAAATCCAACCAAGTAAAGTTTTTAGTCCAAAACACACTATTATACCGGTAAATATCCATGAACAGCTGCTGCATCGTTTGAAATGAATCGGTGGTTATCCACAAAGTTCGCTGCATTAGTGGTCGTTGCTTCGGAACAGATTTAGACAGTACACAGCCATTTGCGCCAAAATGGAGTCTGCACTCTAACCTTTCGATTGACACCTCACTCGACCAGTTACGAGCTTCCCTGCCCTGCCTACAGCCTGCTATAGCCAACGAGTGCCTGTGTTGAAACGAAGCTCATGCCTCCTTTTTTTGTGTGTAGCCCGAGCAACCAGCAACCAATCGAGACGACGATTGTTGCATTATAACACCAACGAAATTCCGGAAACGCCGATATATAGGTTATTGGGGTGGCGAAAAGGCTGGCGCTGCCTATCGCTCGCGTAAGAGAATGGACAGAATATGGCTCAGCTGTGCGTAATGCGTGCTGTGCGTTCCGCAAAACAGAGCGAGGCAGAGAGAGATTTCCAGCGAATGTTTGATGGTTGTTTACGGAGTTTGAAAGAAAAAATAGCCAAAAGGTTGTGAAAAAATTCATTTTCAGTTCAGAAGCTGCAGAGCTGTGCACTCGGCGTGCAAGTGATAGCTCAGGGGAAGAAATATCTGACCAAAACCGTGATGGCTCCGTAGCAGAGGAAATGTTTCTCGGAGGAGATGACATTACTCTTGACAAGTACGCATCATATTATAACTTATATTTCATTATATAATAACATTACATTTATATTTATTATTATTATTATTATTATTATTATAAAATTACATTACGTATTATTTGCATCTGTCACGGAAGGTGGAACGACGTCATGTTTTCACCGGAGTTGGTGATTCTGTTTGTTATTCTGTAATTCTGTGTAAATAATTACGGGAAGAGGATATTATAATATGATGTTGATATTATGATGATTATATTATTACCATATTACGCATTATTACCTCCGTTACCGAAGGTGGAAGGAAGTTATTTTTTTCGCCGGCGTTGGTTGTTGTGGGAATTTTAATTTTCATCCCTGTAAGAAATCAGAGTGAGACAAAGTAAGTAAATAGGATCCATTTTACTATGTGCCACATAGGGTCTTCGTTACAGGCAAGAACGAAGACAAAGGAATCTCTCCTTTGCATTGGATATATGTAAAAGCACAAAGTCAGAATCTCCTCCCCTTGGGGTTTATATGCACAAATTTGAGTTTATGCCTCAGTAACCTTTTAATTTTTTTATTTATCATATATTGTAAATAGTTTGCTATGGAAAGGTTATTTGTTTGTTTACCTTTCATGTAAAAAACATTTTTTTACATGACAGCACTTGTTTTGACTTTAATATGCACAAATTTGAGTTTATGCTTCAGTAACTTTTACTTTTTTTATTGATCATATATTGTAAATATTTTACTGTGAGTTTGCTGCGTAAAGGTCATTTGTTTGTTTACCTTTCATATAAAAAAGCATTTTTTAACATAAAGGCACTTGTTTTGACTCTTATGTGCACAAATTTGAGCTTATGCGTCAGTAACTTTTTTTCAGCAATATTGATAGTGAATCTGGATATGGCATTGGATTCCTCTAAGTGTCACCTTTCATTAGAGCCCAACATTATGACTGTAGGTTGAAGCGTTCAGGAGTTATGCCCTTTTATCCTAGGTATGTGACCATGGTTATCCAAGGGTCCTTTTGGGGTCTCCAAATGGCCATTTTTGGAAACGCCTAGACATGGCCTTAGAAAAACGTGTAAAATGCTCATTTTCTGTAGGATTGCTATCAAATTTGAACTGGAACTAAGTAAGACTTCATGCTGTGGTCCCATTGTGTTTTTCAGCTAATAAGTCCCAGCTGCTCTCATCTACAGGCATCTGTTTGCAAAAAAAATTTTTGGCGAGAGTAAAAACCTTCTACTTCAGTGTGTTCCAGCTTGGATTACTCAGTGACAGTAGCACTTAGAGTATTTCTTTTAGCTGGGGGAAAAACTTCAGAGTGTGTCCTTTCAAATGAGACCATAACCAGGGTTCCCACAGCTTAGGGCAAGTTAAATTCAAGACTTTTTAAGACTTTTTTAATGCCATTTGATATTAAATTTAAGACCAACTTCATAATAAACACAAATGGAAAAATAACACCTCATCATAGAATTCGGGACAATTTTGCCCAAATGTTTATTTGAACATGAAATATGACTTTTTGATCAAATGAAAACGTTTTTTTGAAAAACATTAATACTAGGGATGGACGATATTAGATTTTTGGCCGATATCCGATATGCCAATATTTTACAACTCATTTGGCCGATATCCGATACTGAGACCGATATTTTTTCCCCCCACATCTAATTGCAGTGATCATCTACACTCAACAAAAATATAAACGCAACACTTTTGTTTTTGCTCCCATTTGTCATGAGATGGACTCAAAGATCTAAAATTCATTCCAGATACACAATATTACCATTTCTCTAAAACATTGTTCACAAATCTGTCTAAATGTGTGACAATGAGCACTTTTGCTTTGCTGAGACAATCCATCCCACCTCTCAGGTGTGCCACATCAAGATGCTCATCAGACACCATGATTAGTAGACAGGTGTACCTTAGACTGTACACAATAAAAGGCCACCCTGAAATGTGCAGTTTTTGCTTTATTGGGGGTCTGGGGACTCAGAACCAGTCAGTATCTGGTGTGACCACCATTTGCCTCATGCAGTGCAACACATCTTCTTCGCATAGAGTTTATCAGATTGTCAATTGTGGCCTGTGGAATGTTGGTTCACTCCTCTTCAATGGCTGTGCGAAGTTGCTGGATATTAGTGGGAACTGGTGCGCGCTGTCGTATACAATGCCGCGCTCTACAATGCCAAGTGAAAGCCATTTATCAACAGCACCCAGAAACGCCACCGGCTTTGCTGGGCCCAAGCTCATCTAAGATGGACTGATGGAAAGTGGAAAAGTGTTCTGTGGTCTGACGAGTCCACATTTCAAATTGTTTTTGGAAACTGTGGACGTCGTGTCCTCCGGAGCGAAGAGGAAAAGAACCATCCAGACTGTTATAGGCGCAAAGTTCAAAAGCCAGCATCTGTGATGGTATGGGGTTGTATTAGTGCCCAAGGCATGGGCAACTTACATATATGTGAAGGCTCCATTAATGCTGAAAGGTGCATACAGGTTTTGGAGCAACATATGTTGCCATCCAAGCAACGTCTTTTTCATGGACGCCCCTGCTTATTCCAGCAAGACAATGCTAAGCCACATTCTGCACATGTTATAACAGCATGGCTCCGTAATAAAAGAGTCTGGGTACTAGACTGGCCTGCCTGTAGTCCAGACCTGTCTCCTATTGAAAATGTGTGGTGCATTATATACAACAACAGAGACCCCGGACTGTTGAACAACTTAAGCTGTACATCAAGCAAGAATGGGAAAGAGTTTCACCTGAAAAACTTCAAAATTGGTCTCCTCAGTTCCCAAACATTTACTGAGTGTCGTTAAAAGGAAAGGCGATGTAACACAGTGATAAAAAGGCCCCTGTGCCAACTTTTTTGCAATGTGTTGCTGCCTTTAAATTCTAAGTTAATGATTATTTTCAACAACAAAAAAGTTTCTCAGTTTGAACATTAAACACCTTGTCTTTGCAGTGTATTCAATTGAATATAAGTTGAAAAGGATTTGCAAATCATTGTATTCTGTTTTTATCTACAATTTACACAACGTGCCAACTTCACTGGTTTTGGGTATGTATATCGGCAGATATCAGCAGAATGGCCGATGTCCGATATTTAATTTTAAAGCCGATATCATTCACTGATATGGCACTGCTTTTTTCAGTTCCTCCTCCACCTCTGCCAATTCTGCCATTTTTTCTTTGTGGCGCTTTCTCAGTGTGTTCACTAATTCATCACGAGTTCACATTTTTAAGACTTTTGAAAGATTTATTTAAGACATTTTAATGCCAATTAAGGCCTTGTTTTTAGATTTGTGAATTTAATGCCTTTTAAGACTTTTTAAGGATCCGTGAGAACCCTGATAACCATCCATATAGTCCAAACGGTTCAAGAACAGCGTTCAATTTACTTTGGGTACGCTTTTCATAGGCATTTTAGGCAAATTTTCCCGGAGTTTTAATAATGACCTGGTCAGTGCGTGGCAGAAATTTTCTATAAAATGCCCAACCATAAACTGACATCACATTCGCAACTATGGAACCTGTCATGATACAACGCATTTCCCCAGAGTTTAGGACGAAGATTGACTCCTTGGCGAGAGACAACCTCACACCTCTGCAGGTCCGAAAATGCATAATTTCGGAGAATAACGTGAGCATAAGCTCACAGGCTATTAAGTTGTATATGGCCAATTTGTTTATTTATATTGCGGCTGGCTTTTCAAAACCAATAAATCAATTCTGGCAAACCTCGCTGTGGATCTACCCACAAACTCTCAGAATCACAGTTTCTGCAATAAAAAGACATATTTAAAAAAAATTTTCCTTTAAGAACACAATTTCTTATGTTTCGCTTTCGAATTTATCATAATAGGCTATTTTTTTTCTTGTTCATGCTAGGCTTTTTAAACAGAGAATCAGCCACGCGCTTTCCAGAGGTCGCATAAGCTCTCACTTGCACTTTCGCTGCAAGAGAAAATAAAAAGATGTTAAAATACATAACAGCAAACACATGTAGGCTAATTCTAACAGTCAAAATGCCCCGTATTCTATAACTTACTCGCGGTACTACATTCAGTTCCTCGGAGCCACATGTGGTTTTTACTGGCGGTAAATTGTCCTGTGATACGGCTCATTGGTTAGATCGTGGTTAGAAATTGGTAAGAAGGGCGAAATGTTCAAGATAACGGGGCGTGAACTAACGCCGTCTCTTTGGTTTTAACTGCGGCTGTACTGTACATCCGCTGGCAGACACATCTGCACAAAGATGCTAAGCACCGTTGTTCTTCTCAAACACGCCAAATTCAGATAATCCTTAAATTAGAAATGACATTCATATTTTAATTTGTAACAAGTAACGAAGTGGCCCTTGTCAAAGTAACGAAGTAAAAGTATACTTATGTTTTAAATGTAGTAGAGTAAAAGTCCTGCTTAAAAAAAAAAAAAAACAGAAAAAAGTAAAGTACAAATCCTCAAAAAAACGAAGTCTTCGTTTGAAAGCCATATCCACCATCAGTTTTCCTCGAGAGCAGTATGCAATTCTTAAACATAATATATAAAGCAACTTGACAAAGTCTTGTTCTGTGGCAGTGTACTTTTATTTGGGTGTAATGTGTGTATGTATTTGTTTGGTACCAATACATTGACTGTAACTCAAGCGCGGCATTTGGGTGTAATGTGTGTATGTGTTTGTTTGGTGCCAATACATTGACTGTAACTCAAACGCGGCAAACTTTGGTGGGCGATAAAACAAAGGAAGAGTACCGTAACTTCAGGGCCATAGAGTAACATCTCTTTTTGATGTGTGGCTAAACAAAGGCAGAGTATCTTAACGTCGGCGTCCCAAAACAAAGACTAAGCACCGTAACTGCAGTTACGGCATTCTGTCATGGTTTCTCATGGGATTTTAAGAGTTACTGTTGACACAGACCTTGATTTTTACATTAAAACTATCAAATTGACTAAAAATACTCATCCAGATGATAAAGGAGGTCTTCAATACCCCCAAAATGACAATAACTCATTTGCGACCAAAAGTGATGTTACGGTGTTTTGCCTTTGCACGACAGATATTTCTTATAATATTTTCTTGGGGTGCCAATGATTGTTCCACATGTTTTTGGAGGACAAGTTTATTTTAAGATAAGAATATTTTTTTCTTTCAAACATTTCCTTTAAATTGAAAGTAAGTTGTTTTTTTCAAATATTTTGAAGTCACGATGGAGAGGATTACCAGCAAACATTTTTCATAGCCTTTTTAGCTAATATTTACAAATGGTGTCAATATTTGTGGAGGGCACAGCAATTCTGGATGACTATCAGTTCTGTCTCCCTCCTGTCCCATTATAGACTTTTTTAAGAAGATTCAGTCAGAACTTCTGTGTGGATGACATGGGTATTTATGGGGCAGTGCCCTTCAGGCATCCTTGAACCAGGTTACTTTATTAGTATTAATCTTGCAAACCTGAGAGTTCTTCGTATGATAGAGAAGTATCCAGTGCTTACAGCACTGTCTCCAACGGCAATGCAGGATATGCAGCACAATAGTTACATTTGTAACTTTCAATAATTTCAAATATAAATAGTAGAACTAGACAGAAACAGCCTAGCAAACTGATAATTTATCAAATCATTTCAGTATTCACCAAAACCATCCTGACCAAGCTGAAAAACAGAACAGAAATGTTATCACTAAAAAGATTGTTTAAAGCCCCTGAAAATCATGTCAGCTTTGACAGTGAGTATACTGAATCAATCATTTTCCTGTGTGGCTAGTCTCCTGTCTAAAGAGTTGTGTTAAAGTTTCCTGCGAGCCTCTCTGTCCTCTGTTTACCGCATGCTGTTGACTATTTCCGTTCATCTCCCTTTTCTCTGAGGAAATCTTCTTCAGTTGCATTATCTCTGGCTGCATGGAGTTGGAGAAAGCAAAAGAGCAAAAGATAGAGAGAGATACCTCTTCCACTCAGGCTTGAGTAGGCACTACAACTACCAAGACAGCAGATATTTCATGAGGCAAATACTTCAGCACATTCTAATACAAACCAGTAAACTAATCACTTAAATAAATAGCTGGCCCCATGTATACCATCACATGAATTATACCACGTCCTAGCGGCAATCACTGTGGTTGCCCCCCCGTGTGGCCGTAATGCCCGACTACTCAAACAGCCAGTTTGGCTTGCTCTTTTTTCAAGTGGCCATGGTGCCCAAAAATGACCCAAAGTGACGATTCTCGACACAAAGACTGAGCTGTGCGGCACACGATTTTTTTCCCCTGTACCGTTAATGCGTTGCTATTCTGAAATTCTGGTCCCCCCACGTGACTTTCGTCCCATAATGCGCGGCAATTTGCATCATGATTACGCCGACAAAATAAGGCTACACTTTGCGTACACTGCAATACTCGCTTTCGAGCTAATTGACTACCTAGCTAGCAAGCTAAAGTGATATCGAACTGTATAATGTTATAGCCAGCGCGCCAATCTATTTAGCTACATAGCCAACTGGCTAGCAAGCTAAAAAGGCTACAGTTTGCTTTCAATGACCGAAGTATTCTCAGAAATAATTATGCGGACAAAATAAGCCTACAGTTTGCGTACACTATCATACTCACTAATAAGCTAGTTGGCTTCCTAGCTAGAAAGCTAAAGTGATATCGAACTGTATAATGTTATACCTGGCACGCCAATGTATTTAGCTACATAGCCAACTGGCTAGCGAGCTAAAAAGCCAACTGTTCGTTTACAATGGAATACTCGTGAGCGAGCCATTTAGCTACCCAGCTATCAATATAAAGTGACATCAAAATCAATAATGTTATAGCTAGCATGCCAATGTATTTCACATCCTAACTTTCCTCATTTCAGAAGGGCATTCAAAGTATTTATCACTGGGAATCATTGTTATCTCCTCAATGATGAAAATCTGTAGAGCCCGGTTTTATTCCCATTGGATATCAGGAACAATGTGGACTATGGAGGTGTTTTCTTTTTGAGGTCCTAGAAATTGTGATGCATTAACGGTACAGAGAAAAAAAATTACAGCCAGCAAAAAAGGACACCATAAGCACTTGTCAAACACAAAAAGGCTGAAAACGGTTATTTTAACCTTATTTTATTATTTTCACTAATTTTGAACTAAATTTTTGTTTTTATTGCCAATGTTCAACTCTTCTTTTTCTTTTTGCCAACTTTCAGCCATGTTCTCTTGTGGATTTATCTGTAAAATAGTTTTTTTCTTTTTAGTCTCATGCTTGCAGGATTTTTACAACCCCAATTCCAAAATAGTTGAGGCGAAAGTGTAAATTGTGAATAAAATCAAAATGCAATGACTTTCAGATCGCATATGCCAATATGTTATTAACAAAAGAAAACAGATAACATTTCAAACGTTGAAACTGAAGTAGAAAAAGGCTACGCACAACGATAACATTGGACGGGTGCATAAATATTTTAATTCTTGGAAAACAACGTTTCGGTCCAAGACCTTCCTGAAGGTCTTTAACTGAAACGTAGCTTTCCAAGAATGAAAGTATTTTTTGCAAGTAGGATGGTGTGCAGAAGTTTGTGTCTTGTAAATGTTGAAACTGAGACATTTATCCACAAAATGAGCTTCTTTAAAATTTTCTGAATGCAAAAGGTCTCAAAAAAGTTGGGAGACAGGCAAAAAAGGGCTGTAAAAGCAATAAATATGGAAGCGAATCAGCTGAAAGAACATTTAGCAAGTAATTAAGTTAACTGGCATCAGGTGTGTAAAATGATTGGCTATGAAAGGGATGTCTTAGCCTTATTGCAGAGGCTTTGAGGGTCTCATCATCGACAGTGCATTTATCATCAAAAGATTCAGAGAAACGGGAAAAATCTCTGTGCATAAGGGACAAGGCCGAAGACCTTTCTTGGATGCCAGTGATCTTCGGACCCTCAGACACCACTGCATCACTCACCGGCATGATTCTGTGATTGACATTACTAAATGGGCCCAGGAATACTTCAAGAAACCACTGTCTGTAAACAAAGCCCGCCGTGCCATCCACAGACGCCATCTAAAACTCAATCATGCAAAAAGGAAGCCATTGTTGAGCATGATCCAGAGGCTTCACCATGTTTTGTGGGCCAAGGCACATTTAAAATGGACTGTAGCAAAGTGGCAAAGTGTCCTCTGGTCAGCCAAGTCCAAATTTGACATTCTTGTTGGAAATCATGGGTGCTGTGTCCTCCGGGCTAAAGAGGAGAAAGACCACCCCTCCTGTTATCAGTGTTCAATTCAAAAGCCAGCATCTCTGATGGTATGGGGATGCATTAGTGCGTATGGTGTGGGACACTTGCATGTTTTAAAAAGCGCCATGAACGCTGAAAAGTATATTAAGGTTTTAGAGCAACATATGCTACTCCACAGATGACATCTATTCCAGGGAAGGCCTTGTGTATTTCAGCAGGACAATGCAAAACCATTTACTGCAGCTATTACAACAGCATGGCTTCGTAGTAGAAGAGTCCGTGTGCTGACCTGGCCTGCCTGCTGTCCTGATCTTTCACCAATTGAGAACATTTGGCGCATAATTCAATGAAAAGTCCGTCAAAGGAG
The DNA here is from genome assembly GCA_029721435.1 of Gymnothorax reevesii. Lineage (NCBI taxonomy): Eukaryota > Metazoa > Chordata > Actinopteri > Anguilliformes > Muraenidae > Gymnothorax > Gymnothorax reevesii. The sequence goes on from CM056589.1 coordinate 28,943,549, forward strand.
ACCCAAAACTCTCCAGCAGCTGGAAGAATGAAACGTGTCTCCTCAATGCCCAGACGCCTCCACTTTGTGTTAAAAAGAAGAGGGGATGCTACACCATGGTAAACAGGTCCCTGTCCTAACTTTTTGAGACCTGTAGCAGCCATCAAATTAGAAATGAGCTCATTTTATGGATAAAATTGTAAAATTTTTCTGTTTCAACATTTGCTATGTTATCTCTGTTCCATTGTGAATAAAATACTTGCTTGTTGCCACTCACAGCCATCATTAGACTCTGGGTTTCCTCCCTGCTCCTCAGTTCCTGCTCCTTGTTGGGCCAAATTGCCTTCAGAGAGTGAAATGCATGCTTTATTAGATGCAGCTCAGGTGACTGACTCGGCCAATGCAAATCATTCTACCTATTTGCATAAAAAAAATCTGAAGTTGTCCACCTGCACTATTGCCAGCCAATGAGTTTTGAAGCAATTTGGCAAATCTAAGCAAATGATACGGGCCAATAACATGTAGAATCCATCTGCTGCTTTGGTCAGTTATGGATTCATTTTTCTTAATTCATAAATATACAAACTAAAAATGCACTTACCATTGTTGGAATTCTTACTTTGACCTACAACAGACACAACAAATTCAACAGATAAACTTTTTTGAGATTGGTAAAAAGGCATTAAATAATATAGGAAAGAGTGAACCACAAAACCATTAAAACCAAAAAGACGTGATTTGAAATGTCCATTCACTATCTATTATGTTCAAAACTCAATGACACATTATTTCAAGTAGTCCTTTCAATTGCATTTTGAAAATATAGACTTATTTCAAACCTAATGATTGCAATAAACTCCAAATAATTTGGCATAGGAGCAATATAGGGCTAATAATGCTTAGGCAAGTTGCAACAATAACGTGATGTGAAATAGGTGATGTTAAAAACGTGAGCTAATCATGTTATAGTATATAAGGAGCCTCCGAACAAGGCCTAATCCCTAAAAAGCAAAGATGGGGATTCACCAATTGGTCAAAATGCTTGCGGACCATTTTCAGCCAAGTGTTTAATTAGCATAAAAGACACTTTTGAAAAATGAAACCCATTTTTCCCCCATAATTTGGCCTGATTTTGTTTTCTCAGTGAAATTTTCAGTATTCTACGAAGCTGCAATGCAAGAACCATCTTCAATTCTGAGAAAATGCATTTTTTAATTTTTCATGTTGTCTGTCTTGTTAACCGCAGTTACAAGAAAGACATGTCTGTCTTGTCACCATGTTTTTTTTTGTCAAAATTCTATATTAATAGAATATTTAATATTTAAGTTTTAACAAAGTTTTTGAAGTAAAATGGTTTCAGATGCACTTCACTTTGTTTCTAAAGTGTTTTACAAAAAGATTTAAGGTAAAAAGGCTTAGGCCCGTATTCAGAAACGACACTCACACTCACCCTCCACTCACCATGTAGTGAGTACGATTGAAATGTAACTGGAGTGTGAGAAAGAGATCGACCGTCCACTAACTGAGAGAGCGGTCCCACTCCTCGCCAATTGCTGTTCATAAACGCCAATCGAGCATAACTGACAGTAGTGGGAACTGGTTACCACAGGCGGTGCGTCGGCTGCTGCAAAGGGACGCTCAATCCTCACCCTTCAGTGCTGAATGACCTAAACCTGTCGCAGTTCACTTTTCTTGATCAGAAAGTTTCTCAGACAAACTGGTAAAACGACAATCAAATCAATTTATTTTTGATAGCGTTGCTCAACATTGCTTCACAAAAGTGATGCGTATCTTTCGCACATAAATGACGACGTAAATATCAGCATGTCTTCATAAATTCTGTGGTCGAGTGGCTCGCGAAAGGTGCAGGACAGCCCGCGAGGCTCACTAAGCAACAGGCTGTGAAACGTGCCGAACATTTGCTTCTACATTCAGCAATTAAGAACGTAGAAAAGAATGGATTCTCGTGACTTACAGCGACATGAGCCTCGCAGACCAATCCACACGCGTCCCACGAGCCAGCAGAATTTTCCAACCCATGAGTAAAGAAAAGCGCGAGATATCAGATTGCATGAGAGTTGACAGATATGCATCATTAATGAAAACTGGCCACACTTGATAATGTTGAGAGTTTTCGGAGTGTCTGCGATGGTAATTTAAATGAATTGAAAACAGGCCATGTCCAATCATTATTTTTAAGGGATAGTTTTGAGCTTCCCCTATTGCCAGTTCACCAGTAGCCACTGGTGGGTACACAAATGCTAACCTTGAGTTCACCGCAGTGCAGTTCGTAAACACTGAAACCAGGTGGTCAGTTAGTAAGTTACCGGCATCGTATAATCATCATTATAGTTAAAATTTGCGTAGTTGCGATTGCGTCAAGCACGTGGCTGTAAATGATTCTGAGTTTCTAGTGTTTGTAACCATCTGAAAGCCATGACAATGAAATACCGGCACAAGTTTGTGCGGCTCAAGGGAGGTGTTCCCTGCACTCAACCTTCACTCAGAAAGAGACGCTATTTTAAGTGGGAGTGAGGTGTCTGAAAGCAAATGAGTGTTAAGGCAATCTCAGACTCATTTAGTATAACCTGACACTAACTAAGTTTTAGAACGCGCTCACATTCAATTAGTGTGAGTGTCGTTTCTGAATACGGGCCTTAATATCTGCAGAGTAAAACAAAAGAGCAATACAGTAACAAAAATTAAAATGTATTAAATGAACAAAAGCTGGTGGTTTCATATGACAATTTTATTAAAAGAAAAAGTGTCCAAAATTGAAAGAAGTTTAAAAGAATTCAGAGAATTCGGGGGGGGGGGAGAGAATCACAATGCATAAAACTTGCTTTCAACAGTACAGTCCCCTCCAGCCACCACAACACTACTGTAGGGTTCAAGCATTCTATCCCATTGTTAGCATCATTTGTGTTAAAGTTTTGACCCTTTCATTGTCAAGGGTGAAAGGTGGAGGGCACTCAAATATCATTTAATCAATTAAGAATTTCCTTTCAACTGATAAAATACCTTGGCCAGTCATAGACATACTGGGAACGGCTGCCAACACGTTCTAGGAATTTTATTTTGAAATTTTTCTCATCAGTAAGCCTCTTAATATAGAATGAGCGTGTTTTCCCCATATGAAAACAACAGCATAGAAACTCTGTTCCTCAAGTCTTAAATCACTTGGCTCTTTGTCTTTGCCCAGTGCCTGTGTCTTCATTTGCTCACCAACTGCACTGCTGAGACTATTGTTTTGCTCACGTTGCCAAGCCTTCCACAGCATATACTCATTGCGATCTTCAGGAGAAAAAGTGGAAATGTCTTCCACCACAACATCAAACCCTTCTAACAAACGCTTCTCAAACAGATTCCTCTGTTTTGCACTAAGCTTCTGCTGAGCTTCAATCTTATTTAACGTGCTGTTGGTGTGGTTTCAATGCAGTGAAAGCGAAGTATGTACGCAGCTCTTTTCTGCAGGTCAGTCTTCCAGCGTATATCTGCTCTGTATAGCTCAGAGTGGAAAATAAGAGAACCTCCCTCATTACCACAAGAGAGCCATCTAAAATAGACAATTTCATTGAAATAAAGAACCAACTTCACCGTGCATTAAATACCAGAAAGCAAGAGAGACCACATCTACGACTGTGAAAATGTATTAATGCGTACATCACTCAACAATTCCAATGTTTGCCTCCGCATACAACACAAAGACATTATACCTCAATTGTGTTCACCAGTGCAACATAAACACTGTATTTCACTGAAGCAAGGGAATCAGTTCCATACGACTGAGTTAAGTAATTTCAAATGTGATAACTTAAACTGTCCAGAAATCCAAGAAGAGAATTACACAGAAGCTATTGAAAAAGAACAGTTTCACTTTTTTCGTAATAACCATGCAATAAATCCAGGTTCTTCTGAAATATTTTATGCCTTTTTGGTCATTATGATGAATAGGTTTATAATAATCTCGGGGCAAGCATCACATCATGCTGCTGCTGCTTCCCATCCTCATGGTTGAGGGTCGGGTATTGTTGAGGCAGCCTGCACAATCGTACGCCATCAGAGGCGATCCCTCGCAGCCCTTGTGCAGGCTGCGCAGGTCTCGCCGGTCCAGTCCCTCACGTCATCGATCCAACGGCGTTTTGGTCTCCCTCTACGGCGTGCACCGTCGACTCTGCCCTCTAAAATATGTGTGCAGATGTTGTGCACGGACTACGTGACCAAAGTACTGGAACTTCCTCTTGCGAACAAGTGAAAGAAATTGTCTGGTGATGTTTAATTCTTCCAGGACTAATGCATTTGTACGATGGTCGCGCCAGTTGATGTTAAGAAGCCGACGGTAGCACGTCATTTCAAACGCGAGCAGGCGGTTCTCATCAGATGACTTTATTGTCCAAGACTCGGCTCCATATAGCGCTACAGGCCATACCAAGGTCTTTAGCACCTTAAGTTTGAGCTGTTTGTTTAGGGCCCAATCTTTCCAGATCTTCTCAAGGGCGCTGAGGGCAGAGCGGGCAGCTCCAAGGCGAGCTTTAATCTCTCTGGTGCAGTCAGCAGTATCCTCTATCATTGCACCGAGATACTTGAAGTGGTGAACTTGTTCCAGCCTCTTTCCTTTACATGATGTTGATGTCCTCGGGCTCTCTGCCAGTGCTGCCATAACTTTAGTCTTCCCTGTCCTGTCAACCCTGTCAACCTCATTTAGTAGGTGCTGTAGATCTGCGGATGAAGTCGAGATTAGGACAATGTCATCAGCGGAGCGGAGATTGTTGAAATTACATCCGCTAATATTGAGTCCATTCCAGTTGAGCTCATCAACCGTTTCTCTCATGATGTCTTCTGAGTAGAGATTAAAGAGCATGGGAGACATGAGACAGCCTTGTTTCGAGCCCTTCTCTATCTTGAAATCAAAAAAAATGTCTAATTTGTTCCCAAAGCTGTTTTGGTTTTGGCCGCTTAGACTAGACGAAACTGGTGGGCTACTTAGTCTAGCTAGTATAGTAGGCCTAGGCCTTGGCCTTGTTTCATCAACATTTCATCAAAATTATATGTCTATGAACTGGGTTTTTTTTTTTTTTTTTACTCGGGTCAGTAGGCCACGAGTCTAAGTTTTGGCACCGAAGCCTCTTCTTTTTTGGGGGGGGGTCCTCCATTGTCCTGCTCATGCTTGCCCGGTTTCGTGACTGGCCCATATAGAACACTATTTTGCTGATAGGGCACGCTCAAGTGAAGCATCTGTTCCAGGAGCGTATTCACTGGGAAGTTTAATTTGCACGTACACTCCCATTCATTTTTGCCTACTGTAAAATTATATTCAAAAACACTCGCGTGCGAGTCGGGGTGATTTTGGTATCGCTGTACAGAGCAACATTTTCACTCCCTAAATATCTGCTTTTTTGGAGGATGGACAGCAGCACAATTACTAAAGGGAAGATCGAAATGTTACTCTGTGTCACCGTTCAAGTGCGAGCAGAAAAGTTCAGTTTAGTTGACTGAGGCTTTTAATGACCCTCAGAAGATAATTGCTTTGAACTTTTCGCCGTTATAAGCAATTTCAATGATTGTACGTATACCTTACAAAATTACTCTCTGGTTTCCACACTTCGTTGTACCCTGATTGAGCATATTTGCCGTTGAGCGAATTGTTCACACTGAATCATATGGCTGATGCCAACGTTGTTAAAATGAAGCAATAGTTAACTCTGGCTACTCCTTTACTAAGCGTCATCTTTGCCCCTGTCCCGTGAAAACGCTGCTCTCAAAAAATAATCACTGCACAGCATGGATCGAGGGGATGAACAAAGGTTATTTTCTCCCGATTTCTAACAGCCAAGCCTTTCTCCCCTCCTTGTCTTTTGGAACTCTGTATAAACAGACAAATCGACATGCCCATTGTTTTAAATATTCTGCAGGTAAGAAATATTGTCCTTGATGTCAATTACAAGTAGCTAGCTAGTTAGCCACTTTGTTCATTTTATTGACTGCTTAGTCAATGCAGTCCCCACGACGGTAAGGGTACCAAAGTAGTTCACTGGAGACCGTTATCGATGGCTAGCATTTCCTTTAGTCAGCGGTCTATTTAAGTCAATGGGACAGCTAATTAGCTAGCTAGCAGTTGAACGCGATTTTTTCTATTAAAGTGACAAATTTGCATTTCTAACTTAACTTATGCATGAAACGTTTTATTACAGCCCTTCAAATGACTGTTGATGCAAAAGGCAGCCGCACATCTTGGCATTTTAATGCTTATATTGACTTTGATTGAAATTGGCCTCAAAAATTCATTTTTATGAAGAAGTTGGGTGATCAGTATGTGGCTGGGTGCTTCTGCTTCATTTTGGATAATGTAAATATGACATCATCAGCAATACTGACTAATCTGGCGAAACCAGGAAGTTGCTTTTGCCGCCATTGCTGCAGTCCAAAAGTCATTGGAAATGAACGGATGTGTGTAGAAAGTGCTGGTGGCACTCCATATTTTAGTATTTTAGCCCTCTCTATTTCCAAGTTTTTCTTTTTCTGAACTGGCATGCCAGGAAGAAACTGTTCTGTGTTATAGCAGTGGGAAAATTCAAATTTGGAATACGAGAATATACGAAATCCATACACCTTTGGCACATAGTGACTGCCCCAGTTAAGCACCATATTCACTGCTCAGATTCGCTGCAAAGGAGGACTATGTTCGCCAGCAGATAGCGGTCCTAAGCTGCTGAGGTGAATGTTTGCACCACCTGCTAGTGCCAATAATGTGGTAGAACACACAGCTGCATTATTAACACAAACATTTTGTTATGTATGTGTATTTTATGGATAGCATTGTATTTCATTTGTAAATGGAGATGTGATACATGCTGTTTTTGCTGCCTTGCTGGTCAGCTATTTTGTTCATCAGCACCCTCTGGTGGTGTGTCTGTAATAAAACATGATCTGATGTAATATCACTTCTTTGTTATAGACTAGTGCTTTCTAGACGCTTCTGGCACCTTCCTGCCAGGAGGGGCCGGGATTACCCAGGAATCCTGTAGATCTTTCCAGAATGTTGCTAGTCTTTATAAATCCTGTGATTTTGGTCAGCAGAGTGTTTTTGTTTTGGCAACAGTGTTACACAGTGGCATTAGAGTGTTAATATAAGATTACAGTGGATTATTTGTTGAAGTTTTCTTTAATCAGTGAAGAATAAATTTGTATAAGTTGTCATTGCTGTTTTTCTTTGTTGTGATTTTGCAGACATATTTGAATAGCTAATATGACCGTCAATATAAAATAATCCAGAATTGGCTACCTGTAAAAATAGAGTATTCATTTGAATCTGGCTAGCTAAGAGTTATCCGCTAGCCTACGTTAGCGATGCCTACATATCTGTCGTTAGATTTCTATAGGCTAATTATTAACACAAACATTTAGCTAATAACTGACCATTAATACTTAATACATTAATTTATAATATATACCTTTATCGGTAACGGTAGGCCACTGCCTGACATCGTCCGCACAATCTGCCATTTCGGCAATTATTGATACTATCGACATAATAATGACACTTCTGCCAACGGCGCAACCTGTCAAGCAGGCAATTTAATCAGAACTGTCACCGCAGAAATGGCGCCGCCACAAGATGGTGGGGTCCACAAATCTCTCGCCGAATTAGTCAATATCTATGGATTTGCCCAGGCCTAGACCCGGCCTGAGTACAGGCTCCTCTTGTTTTTTTTTTTATTGTGGCCTCATACCTGTCTTTTGTGTTACCAATTTGTCGTTTTTTGTTACTCGATGATGGTAATAAAAAAGACAGATCCAAAAGTTTTTCAGGGTACTGTGGGCACCTGTCCACACGCAAACATGTATTAATCATGGCGAACTGGAGCAGTTACATCATTACAGGTCACTCTTTCAGTTTCTACCTGGAATCATGCATTATTTTTTAGTAACAAAAAGACGTGCAATTTGTGAGACACGCAATTTGGAAAAACTTACAGAACTGTTTCTCCTCCCACAGCTTCTTCAAATTCTAAAATGCAGCCTAAATAGATTCCTTACATCCTGGTATTAAAAAAAAAAAACATGGTAGTGACACCTATTGGATAGAACATTAATAATCGTCCTCAGATGTGATGGTGGTAAAAAAGACAGTGACTGAACAAAGTTTGTGACATAGCTATGTTGACGAAAAATAGCAAATGGGAAAACAAATCTGTTTTAGAGACCTAAATTACAAAGAAACCTGTAAAGCTGTATAAGTGATAAGATTTCTCAAGAGAAGAGAAAAAAAATCTACCTTGAGTAAAAGTGACCGCAAAACATCGGGGATGGCTCCTGATGCTCGGGAAAGCTCCAGGGTACCTTCGCCGATAATCAGCAAAGGTACCCCGGAGCTTCCCCGAATTTGAAACATCATTGGGGGTATAACCCCTTAGATTAGGTGATGCATCGGTGAGTACTTGCGAACCACCCCAGGTGCCTCGGGGAATGGTTATTGGGGAGGTATATATTGTAGCGAGCTACAAGATGCAACCAGCCTCTATAATTATCGAACAGTTAGGATAGGGAATCCAGTGCGAGACGCCAAGCAGGTTTGGGAAAGAACTTTTTTTTTTTTACTGAAAAATCCTCTAACCTCCCTGTGCACTCCCTGTAACTCATCCCACCACAAAAACTGATCACCGAATGAAATTTTTTTTTTTTAATCATTTGCATTCACTCCACTTACTCCTGCCCCAAGTTACTTTGAACATTGTTTCCCCTTCTCACATTCCCCCTCTAGCCTTTATTTTTACGATTTCGTTTCCTTCATTTTTTCTCTTAATTTTGATATATAATTGAAGTTTGTTTAATGTTGAGAAGGTAGTCGGGCATTGCTTTATTTAGCTGACCGCGGCTTGCGTCTGGCAAGCACATCTGGTTGTTATAATCTGTAGCCTACTGCAGCGGCCCAATCTTTTCTTTTAGAAATGAATCAACTCTTTTTATTATTATTTTTTTATTTCTTTTTTAAGTGGCTGGATATACATAGACTATTTAGTTTTCTTGCAGGTGTCTAGGCAGGGGCCTGCAATTTGGGTTATTTGCTTTCTGCGGATAAATGTGGTTTTTTCCCCCTTAACCTGTTCATTTTTTTCTCTTGATGTAAACAATGTTGTGATTTGAGCAAACGGGAGTGTCTCTTTCTTTGTTGGTACTATATTAATTATCTATTTTCTCATGGTTTTGTTGACGAGTTTTTCTGTAAGATGCTGTAGTGGAGCTGAACACAACTAATTTATTTTGACCTAACAGAAGACCTAGTGCCCGGACAAAACATTGATAAAATAACTGCGTTTGGCAAAGCTATAATACATGCACATTTTGAGTACGGCATCATTCTCTCTCTGGCATGTAGTTATATGAGCACTGTTATAAACTCACACCTACTCTTTTGCCAGTTTTTTTAACTGGAATTTTACAATAAGAATTACAACTGAGTTCCATGTATGTCAAGTGTACAGTAAACCACAGTTGAATGCGAGCAGAACTCAGCTCACAGTTAAAATACCTGGCAAAAAGGTGCAAATTTATAACAGTGTATAGTGAGCGCAAATGCAAAATCCAGCCATTCAGCGCCATGGGAAGAATGCACTTTTCAACCGTCGCCGAAATGTAGGCGAATATTCGGGGATGCAACCTCGACATCGGCAATGTGTCACCGAAAGGTATCGGGAATGTGTCACCCAGGGCCGGTGTAGGTACCAGATGTGTTCGGCCTGCCATATCTGCTCGGATCTTGCGTGTAGAGATGACATTACATATCATGATGCTCTGAACCAATGATATTAAAAGCTTCTCTGCCGGCTGCTGTACTCTTCGGTTGGTGTACGAATGCTATCGCTATGTTGGCGTGCTGCAGGCTGTAATTGACAGGAGCAAATATTCGATTTCGCAATGCTTTACGTGAAAAAAAAACTTAATGACCGAACTCATAAAATCGCTCGGCCTGGAAAAATCAAAAAACAAACCCGGAGATCGAGCGATTTTATGAGTTCGGTTCTGGGGAAAGTGTGTCGGCCTCAAAGTGTTGTGGTGCGAAGTTTTGCCATGCTTTCAATTTCAGTTACTGGTTTTCATTGGTAGGGCTGAACAGGGGACAGATGAGAGCACTGGGGAAAAATGGGAACGCTTCAATATTTTCGTTGAAAATCAGGATTGCAGTTGCGTTTTGAACGAAGACGACCGGACACAGAGGGTCCCCTTCTCTCTTTCCATTTATCTGTCAACGTGCGTAGCCGCACACCGAGCGTAACTTCGTCTCTTGAATTTACACGGACCATATTGAACAGCTAATTGAAATACGAGTATGTTTCCATTTACATTTAATTAAATGTAACGCAAGGTTTTTTTCACGTTAAGTATTGCGAAGTCGAATATTTGCTCCTGTCAATTACAGCCTGCGGCGCTCTAACAAAGCTGTAGCATTCGTACACCAACCGAAGAGTATAGCGGTTAGGACTAAGGATGTTTTATATTTCACTGGATATACAATTGGAAAATGGCCGCCCATTCATTTCAATGGAAATTGCTCAGTGGCGCAGCGTGCCGACATGGGGGCCAAGCTTCCGGAGCCACGCGGACATGCGCTGTGTGATTTTTGCTCACACATGCGTAGTGTGGGGCTTATGAACGCGCTGGTTTCCGAGGTGTCCATGACAACGGCTCGGGCTCGTGGAACTCCGACCTAGGGTGCGTGTTCACGATCACTTTTCACCGGAAATGGAAGTCTGACCACTGCAGACTGCACCCTGATGTACGGACCACAAAGCATAGCCGCCGATAAAGGTTTAATTATGGTTTGAGATTCTATTTTAAAACACAAATGCAATAACAAATGTTAAAAACGACTTTGACAGGGAAGTAATACTATTGATTTCAACTCAAAAATCTCGGCAAAATAGTTGACTTGCTGTTGCGTAACTTTAATATGACATTGCTCAGGGGTGCGCTTCCCGAAGTCACAGATGCTAACTTCCATAGTTAGAACCACTGACTTAATGGACGTATAAATTTCTGCAACTACGCTATTTGGAAAAACGCCACAGGCTCGTGTTCTCTTTAGTTCAACGTCGAATAACCACATTATCGGAGGCAGATCATTCTTACTTGTCTGCGTGCAAATTCCATTATCTTTTTCCGGATTAAAGACAATAAACCGAACACACAACACAACGCACTTAAACTACCTTATAAACTGATATGTTTTAAAGTCAGGAGCTTTAAACTTTTGTCAATTCTGGTAAGCTAATTTACTTTTAGCTTACGTAACTTATAACCATTCCGTGGAGTATAATAAAATGGGTCTACCGTGAAATGTTACGAACGTTGTACTGCGTTATTTTTCCCTTAAAGCTCCTTTTTTCTGTCCTTCCCCAGATATCTGAGCCTCTTGGAGTGCACTGAACATTTCATCCCTGAATTTCTGCATGTCACCGAACCGGAGGCCGTGCCTTTCTATCCATCCCCAAAGCCCTTTCCAATAAAGTCTTTCTCGGTTATAATTTTAATACCGTCTCTACGTTTCATTTCTAAGTGCGAGTTAACATCGATTGTATTTGTGGTAGATTTAATGATAATGGCCGGCTCTGCGAAAGTTAAGCATTAAACCCCTTTTGATTTTGAGTACTTGAGTTCATCTTCAAATGTTACGCAGAGCTGGCAAAGAAAATCAAAAACTGACAAAACACAAATAAATCTATTTGAAAACATTTTTTATATATATATGTAAATAATGCCTTGGTGGTGACAAATATGACAGGTGGTGGGGGTGAGCAGATGGATGATGACAGCTACATCCGACATGGGGTACAGAATGTGCATATTTACGCTACCAACTGTTGCATTCTTTTAAGTCTCGTATTCATTTTCGTTCAGATGAAAATCTGCCACACCGTCGAATCTACCTGCATCACTCCGGTTGATCTCAGATGCTGCTCACGAACATTAGATGTTCGGATTCAGTATCCTCTGACGTTTCCACCAACCCAAAACTTCGATCTAATAAAGGCTGTACCGCAAAAAATGTGTATGCATGTTCAGTGCTTTCATGGATATTCGGATCATGCACAAAAAATAAACATTTTGGATGTCATCTGTCAAGTTGCTGAAAAGTTTCGTCGTCGAGTATGAAAGTCAGTAATTAATTTTAGACTGAAGAATGGTTAATAAATGGTTTGCTAAGCAGTGTTCGAACTGAATTTATGTATTGCAATAAATGCACTCATGGACATTACGTTAGATGCTACACAGCTGACAGTTGATGACTGCGGTCAAGATATCACCAGTTCGCAAATCAAAATACAGAAATGTGAATTGGTGTTATTCAAAGTAATGGAAATATACAACTCATTACAATGATAACAATGAAAAGGTGAGGTGAGTGTTAGCTGCGTATACATGCTTCTAGGATATCACAACAGCGGCCTTAGCTTACTGTACATTTTGAGGCACTACATAATGGAGTGTGGCGATCGAGTATATTACGGCCATTCATCAATTAAAATAAAATGGATAAAATATTTGCACCGTAACGCCGGCTCGCTTGATTGACTTGGCCACATAAAGAATGTTGATCACAGACGGACGGCAAGGAATGCGCGTTGTTCCACCCACTTGGTTCGGATCATGAACAAAAAATAGTTCATTTTGGATCTTTCGTCATCATGTATGAAGGTCGGTAAGTAATTTAACAACGAAGAATGGTTCGGCTGATAAATGGATCGCTAAGCAGTGTTCGAAATGAATTTATATACTGCTATAAACGCACATTACGTTGCGGTAGATGCTACTCAGCTGACACGTTAAGCATAACGCATCAGAATAGAGTGATGCGAATTGGTGCTATTCAAAGTACTGGCAATACACAATGCAATTCATGGATTTAACCATTTCATTTTAATATGAATAAGTAAGGTGAGTGTTGGCTGCGTCTTGGTTCTAGGATGTCACAAGAGCGGCCTTAGCTTACTGTACATTTTCTCGCGCTGCATGAAGTGCATCAATCGAGGTGCTAAGTTACATATTATTACGTATTACGGCCATTCAGCAATTAAAATGGCAAAAATTTACTGAGCAACAAAAGAAACGCAAGTTAGCTAACTTAGTTTGTTAATGTGCTCCTATGGTTACCCAGATAGCAGGCACCTCCGCTCCGGATCTGCCCTGGCTCCAGAGCCGGGGCAAATCCGGAGCGGAGGAGCTTGCTATCTGGGTACTCATAGTTATCGCAAAACAAAGAAAAGTTTGATAAAACGAGTGTAAATGCGCCTACGCTAGTAATAAATTTGATTTTAAATAATTACGCGCAAACTTATTTTCCGGTTTGCCTTTATTTAACTTGCGTTTCTTTTGTCGCTCAATACATATGCTCCGTAGCTGGCCAGCTCACTTCACCGATTTGACTACATCTGTAATGTTGAACAGACAGACGGCAAGGAAAGCCCATTTCTCCACCCACTCACATCCGCTGCAGTGCGAAATTCGGAGGAGCGGGAACGCGCTTACATATGAGGACCCGTTGGTGTTCGCATAGCCTGAATATAAATAAAAGATTTTGTCTTTGCCGAAAAACGAGGGATTAATGATTTAAAAGAGAAAAATAAACCGTTTCGGTATCGATAATTTGTGGCTGTCAAAAAAAATTATTCACGGATTTATCAGCGTGTCTTTTTCAATTATTCCCTATGGAGAAATTTCTTTTTGGCCCCCATGGCATCACGTGACCTGCAATATCACATTCGCCGCCAGGACCATGGAGGCGTATGTGGTCGACCCGAGTTGTGTGTCCAGATCTCCTTATAGGTCCATGGTTAGGACTCGTTCACACGCCTCAGGAGGACGGTCATTACGTATGCACTCATGCATCATTAGCATACTGAAATCAGCAGTCCCCCGCTTCTTCTTCTTCGGGGTTTCACGTCAACTTACAAACGCAAGGTGTATTACTGCCAACTACTGGTTCTACATTCTCGCTTAAAGTAACTTGAATTAAATATATATATAATAAATATAGCCGCGAGCGGCAATTCAAGCCAAGAATGACCATTAGTAGTTGAAAGCTTTAACAGCTTAAAAAACAAGTGTTGTCACTAAACGTGGCCATGTCCCCCGCAAGGTGACGGAAATCGACTGGGGTGGGCTGGTGTCAAAAATTTTGGGGGGGCGCAATTTACCTAGGCGCAGCACACCGGACAGCTGCTGTGATGTCGACAGTCAGTTATTAAGAAGGAAAATGTAGCCTATAGTTTTTCATGGTTTGTACCCCTTGATTACGAATTGACAATGTATCCCCCATGTCCACATGTCCACGGATCACTATGTCCTTACATTACTTACAGATTGATTGTAAAAGCAGTCATGTTAAAGATAATAAACCAACTAACTGGAATTTTGATGTTCTGTAAAAATGCAAACAAAAAAGGGAACTTAGTTAAACAGAAAAACAAAAATCTAAAAACACACCACTAATGTTGTCTACGGGGTTCGTACACCTTTTACAAAGTGAAATTCAAGCACTTTTCAAGGATTTTCAAGGTGTATTTTCATGCTTTTCCAGCACCCTACAGCTGTGGTAAATTACATATTTATATACATAAATGACAGATTTCACAGAAAGTGTGACCAACAGGTCTCACTGTACTTAACAGGATGAAATTATAAATTAATGGTATATATGGGGTTTATTTCATTGATGACATAAAAACAAATGTTTACAGGAAGTTTCAGACCTGGGTCGCTGCAATTTTGGTAAAAAAAAAAGGGGGGGGGGGGGGGTTAAAAAATTTGGTCTTGTTGCTAATGTTACATGAACGGAAAATTGTTTTTCACAGGACGGAACTCAAACGGTGACAAGACTGTCTGAGCCAATGCCAAAGAGTAAAGGGAAGGCACACCAGTGACTAGGGGTGGGTCGATTCTGAATCGCGATTTTTTTTAAGGCGTAGTACCACCACCTGTTGCCGTGGGGCGAACATCCAAGCTTTCCCTCTTCCTTAATTAAACCAGACGCAGCCTTGAACGAAAGTGCCAAACATCAAAGGGCGTGAGAAATGCTTCCGGAAAAAACTTGACTGACATCATTATTTTTCGGCTACGTGCTGAAAGGAGCCAAGCAAATGAAAACAGAATCATCTCCTATTAACCAATTAGGCAACTCGAAGAAAAGTAAACCTGTTCCCGTTTACTTTGCTTGATTAGCGATCGAATGTGGATTCGTTTACTCTGTAAGTTGAATGAGTAGAGCTGTTTATTAAGACATGTTTGATTGCTGCATTTAGAAATTTAAATGGCACAGATTTGCATAAACACAATTGCCATGGCCACACCATTTCGTGCGAGTGTGATAATTCATAGCGATCTCACGTTCATGTTTCATCATTCATTTCAGAATTTTTTCCAGCCTGTGTATTTTTTAGAATCCAGGGCGATCTTTACAAATCTGTTTTAAATTCATCTTGAATAATGTCCTAAAATGCTTCAATGAGAGATGTAATTCAGAGGAAGATTTTTTTTCTAATTTTTCAAATTATCGGCATTCTTTCAATCTAACAAGCCCAGCAAGGTTTTTCTGCTTTTCGCCATCACATCTTAATCTTTACAGGCTACTGAAATTGCTTGATTGTTATTTAAGCCAAGTACACGGGAGCAGATTTAGGGAAGGGAGGAGCGCCTGCAATTAGCGAAATCTAAACTCAGGCTTCTTCCCAACGGTATTTTAAATCGTTTAAGCCGCTTCAGGTGTGTGTTTCAAGAAATTACGTGTGACTGCCTACACACCCCATGACTGCAAGTGGTCTCATGACACTTTAAAAAAATCCTCGTCTTTTTAGAAGATCTATAATGATATAATAAAAATAAAGAAATTTATTTTCAGATCGCCCTCGACCGTTTAATATAAAAACCGTTTTAACTTGGCTTGCTAGTGAAAATTCAATAACTGATCCGGGTGTGCCATCTAGTGATAGAATATTGTAACTGCGTGCATAAATCTGCAGCTCTGTGTCCACTGGCGAACAAGAGACACAAACGCGAGTCGGTGAAGATTCTACAAGGCCAAGAAGTAAGCCAAAGGCCAAAGTCCGTTACCGCATGCACTTTACCCTGCTTTCACACTACAAGTTGTTATAAAATAGGGACTTCAATGCAGAATGCAGAGCGAACGTTAAGACCACACATCGGACAGGAATTACGTTCGCGGCAAAAACTGGCTTCACGGTATGAAATAGGGCTCAGGATATTTCAAAATGGTATCTAGCATGGTAAAATAAAGAATGGGGAACATATTCCTGGCCAGACCCTCAGTAGTAGATGTACTGTTCTTTCCACTGTGGCCCTGTTAAATGTATCAAACTTGGAACAGCAAACAGGGAAAGCAATACAAGGCCCCGGGTATCAGCTCGTCCACAATCACTTGCCTGCTGCTGAATCTTCAAATCAGGTCGGTCAGGTCCAAGCTCCGTAATCCTCTTTTTCTCTTCCAGTGCGACGTTACGCCTGGAGAACGGGTTATTCTGTTGTGAAAAAACCGAGTTTTCCGCAGATCCACTTAAGCTGCCATTTTGAAGCTGCCATCTGTCGGACAAAGAATGAGTGTGTGCGTGATCTTCTTCTTCTTCTTTTTGGAGTTTTATGGCGATGGACAAACCAATTGGTGTATTTCCGCCACCTACTGTATTTCACTTTCGCTTGGAGAAGCTTCAACCAGGAAAAAATAAATAAATAAATAAAATTCTATGCTTCAATTATTTCCCAGGCTTTCTGATTCTCCTTACTTTTCTACAGTCTGACTACCACCGAACCCTCTTTCCAAAATTCTCTGTATCTCTTCCCTCTTTCCATCCACTACGCCCAAAATCTCTCTTGCCGCATCTACCACCATCTTAATTCTCTCCGTTTTACTTTCCATCCCACAAGCACAATTTAAAACCATTGAAATGAACGCTAAAAAACTTCTTCTGTTCATCCTAATTTCATCCTCCTCAAACTCATTTTGCTTCTTTTCCACTGGCTGTACTCTGACCTGCTCTTTCCCCACCGTTTCTTTTTTATTCACGACTCTTTTAGTTGCTTCTGCATATGATATTTTCCCCTGCACTCTTGTCCTTTCCATTTTCCTTCTTTCACACTGCACTGACCTCATCTCATGACTTCCCCCACAGTAAAAACATGCCTTTGCCACTATACAATTATCCTCAATGCATCCCTCCTGTCCACACCGTCTACACCTGTGCATTTCTTTTTACACACAACCGCAGTTGAGTAATGATTAAATCATATCTGCTGCGGTGACGTGTTGATATGATTGGCAGCTGTCGTTGTCCAGTCACATGAGGAGGAGAATCACAAAACAATACTAATTCGTTGCCATTCAAAGTGGAAGTGCCCGGGGCGCATTTCTCTACATCCCGGAGGAAAAGTTGAAGCGACCAATTAGAAAGAAGCCTCAGGTCACATGCTGGGCAAAAGTTGAAAGACTTGCATTGACTCTCTTTAGACTGGCGCCCCTGCATTAATAAGCTATGTATTCACAACATATTTATTTAATAATAAATTGTGTGAAACCCCTTTTATTTAATGGCGGCAGGTGCCGACAGGCTAGCATTGTGTGGAATAAATAAATCATTTAATCGGTTATTTTTTTATAATTTAATGACAAATATTGGTATGTTTAAGTGGACTTCCTCAGTTAAACATTGGCTGTATTGATGGAGGGGGCGGCGCCCCTGCGTTCCCTATTGACAAACTGCCACTGGTGAGCATATCACAAAATTACACATTGAAGCCAAAGATGAATAAAATCAGGCAAATATTCTTGAGATTTTGCGTTCACAACAAACGGGACGTGACGGTCGGACAGCTGGACAGATGGACTGATGGAGCTGAGGACTATGTCCACCGGCCCTAATACACCTTGACCCCAAAGATGTATGGTATCGGTCAAACGGTTCTTGAGATATTGTGATCACAACAAACAGAACATGACGGACAGATGGTCGGACGGACGGAGCTGAATACTATGTCCCCTGCCCCTAATACACCTTGAAGCCAAGGACGAATGGAATCGGTCGAACCGTTCTAGAGATATCGCGTTCACAACAAATGGGACATGACTGACAGACAGACAGACAGACAGAAGGACGGAGCTGAACACCATGTCCCCCACCCCTAATACACCTTGACACCAAAGATGAATGGAATCGGTCAAACCGTTCTTGAGATATGTTGACAAGGAATTTGTAAGTGGTCAAATGATCGTAATGACCTTGAGAATAATGCCAAGGTCACCGAAAGTTCAAAAGCCAGCATCTGTGATGGTATGGGGGTGTATTAGTGCCCAAGGCATGGGCAACTTACACATATGTGAAGGCACCATTAATGCTGAAAGGTACATACAGGTTTTGGAGCAACATATGTTGCCATCCAAGCAACGTCTTTTTCATGGACGCCCCTGCTTATTTCAGCAAGACAATGCCAAGCCATATTCTGCACGTGTTACAACAGCATGGCTCTGTAGTAAAAGAGTGCGGGTACTAGACTGGCCTGCCTGTTGTCCAGACCTGTCTCCCACTGAAAATGTGTGGCGCATTATGAAGCGTAAAATACGACAACGGAGACCCCGAACTGTTGAACAACTTAAGCTGCACATCAAGCAAGAATGGGAAAGAGCTCCACCTGAAAAGCTTCAAAAATTGGTCTCCTCAGTTCCCAAACCTTTACTGATTGTCGTTAAAAGGAAAGGCGATGTAACGCAGAGGTAAAAAGGCCCCTGTGCCAACTTTTTTGCAATGTGTTGTTGCCTTTAAATTCTAAGTTAATGATTATTTGCAAAAGAAAAAAAAAGTTTCTCAGTTTGAACATTAAACATCTTGTCTTTGCAGTGTATTCAATTGAATATAAGTTGAAAAGGATTTGCATATCATTGTATTCTGTTTTTATGTACAATTTACATAACGTGCCAACTTCACTGGTTTTGGGTTTTGTAACTCCACCAAAAATGATCAGGGCACTTGGAAAAAAAATACAGGACAAGTTTCGAACATGTTCTCCAATATATCAGACTGATCCTGAAAATGGAATAATTCAGGATACTATGATACTATGATCCAGAATACGAAAGTAGGGGACCTTCGGAACTTTCATTATAGGAAGAGAACAAATGAAGCTACAAACATCCGACAAGCACCATTATATAGCCAAGATATTGCAGAATTAGGAATGTGTCACCGGATTTACTGTATCTTCAAAAGCCAGGGAACTACATCCAGAAGAAAACCACCATTACGGAAGATTTGATTTTCGTGAATAACTGCTGAACTAATATTGATATCATTATGAATTCAGTTGCTAATGGTATGTTTTCTTGGTCAGGTTAAAAAATAGATTAAATAAATGTAGGACTAATATTTATGTGTAAATCACAACATGAGGGGAAATGTTGCATCATAAGAAAAAAAAAACAAATGAAGCTAGAAACATGCAACAGACATCTTTAAACAGCCAAGATGCTGTGGAACTAATATTGATATAGCACGATGAATCAAATTGCCATGCTTTCATGGTCAAGGAATCTAAAAATGAAGATGAAATAAACGTAAGACTAATATCTATGGTGGAAGTCGCAATATGGGGGGAAATGTTGTGCTTGGCAGAGGTCTGCGCTCTCCGAGTGCTTTTCTAATTCCAAATGAAACAGTACTGGAGGGTTCCTTCTACCCCATACATCTGTCTCTGGAGGAGGGCATTAATGAAGAAAACAGGTTATACTTCTACTCTGTTCGCATTTTGCTCAATATGGCTTTTTGCTGTGGAATTTATACCGCGTTTAAAGACATCGAATGCTGAGGTTTTCGTTTCTCCAAATGCATGCAGCCCACGCAAATCGTTAGATCCCTCCGTACGTTCATTACACCATTCTGTTGAATATGGTGGCATATGTCGTTTGATTTTTCCTGAACGTGAAATTTCTGTTCTGTTGAAATGAGGTGTATTTCAGAATTCAGATATTACTGAGTTAGTGAGTTTTTACCCTTATAAGGTGTAAGGTTATGAGCTCGGATGTGAAAGCGGTTAGCTTTTCATTGCAGCGTGAATGTTATAGCTGTTTAATCAGCACTTTATTTAATGCTTGGGGGACTTTCAAGAAAAATGGACAATATTGTTAACTTTATTATGGAGAAATGGCACGTTTTGTGTTTGGAGAGGTTACTGGTGACCAATGATGTTCAACTGCACTGATATGGATAAATTCATGCTAAACTCAACCAGAAAATCATTAGTTCATGCTGAATTTCATGCCCCAAAAGTTAATTTGTGTTAAATATATGATTACCTAGAAGAGCACTCAGAGAGCGCAGAACCTCCGCCGCCAGGGGGCAGCAAAGCCAAAAGCACGGCGATTGGAACTCCGGCCCATTGGAAAGACTTGAAATCTTGAACTTTGGAGTATATCTCAGCAGTACTTTGGCTTAGATATGCCAAAATTTAATTACCTCTTCCTTGACTCAATACCCACCTACCCTGAAAATTTCATCAAAATCCGGCCATTCGTTTTTGAGTTATCTTGCACACAAACAAACAAACCAACAAACAAACGGCACCGAAAACATAAACCTCCTCGGCGGAGCTTAATGATGATTTGACAGGGAACCATTTTGATGGATCTCAGACTTTGGGGACCTGGATAGCTGTCTAATTTGGCTCATAGCAAGCGGGTAATCTAGAATGTAATGTTCAAGATGAATTGTACTTGTGATCAAGAAGTTCATGATCCCAGAAATGTATAGATTTAAGCCCCAGCAGTTTTTCATTTGTCAGTATTATTATTTTTTTTTGTTGCTATTTCAATGGTGAATTCTCATGAAGATTTTTTTATGTTTGCAGCCCATTTTCTCCACCAAAATCATAAAAATTAACTGAAGTATGATGGGAGTCAAAATGCTTCAAGTGTCTAGACTCAATTGAGCCAAAGTTTTTCTGTCTGTGAATCTGCAATCTTGAATTATAAAGCCTTAAATCAGGTAACACCTAAAAAGCCAGATTTGAACTTCTGCGCAAAGGGGTTAATTAGCCGGAATTGTTGTTTCCAGGAGGCCGCCATTAACACCACGCCTGGCATGAGAAGATGCGAGATCATAAAGTCACTGCGGCTGCTACGTACATTCATGTGCATGATGCATGCGATGTCAATATGTCTGAATACATGGATATCCAAATAAATTAGATCACCAACCAATTTAAAATTGTTCATTGAGCGAACCAACTGTTTGATTGCCAATTGAGCAAAGTAAATGGGAAGGGGGGGGGAAGCAATTGTCGAGTAGCGGAGGATGATTTTGAAGACCTTAACTTTGCTTAGGTCAGCACACAATTTGCCTGAATGTGTTTGCTTGATTATTACAGTTGGCGGTTTCAGTTGAAACCGCATTCCCATGATCTGTCTAAAGCAGACTGGACAATACTATGTAGAAAGGCGGGAGCTGATTAGACTAAGGTTATAGACAGATCTCCAGCCAATTGATGTACAGCTAAAGAACTGTGGACTATAAGAACTGATGCCCAGGCAACGCCCGAGCAGAGCGCTCTCCGAACTGTGATAGAACATCCCTCTGTTGCAATTTGTACTCTTACTCTTTTGTCTGTTATAAATTTACTATATCTTTATCAGAATCTGGTCAAGTCTTTATTTCAATTGTCTTCCACCCTTAACGAACACCACCAAGTAACAGGAGGTAATTTCCCCACATAACTGTAATAAAACATTGAGTCAACATAGATTTTTCAACCTCAACCAAAAATAACCAATCTGACCAAAATCCAACATTGAATCAATGCTTTTTGCTAACTGGGATGATTGCTGGCTGTAAGCTAAATTGTACTTCATGTGATTTCTCCTATGAGAGTAGGATAACAGGCATTAGGTCAATGATTGATTAAATGCTTTTTCCCATCTCTTGTGTTGGTGACATATTAGCATATAATGTAGTTCATGATGGGGACAACTTATCTGACCACTCACTATTAGTTGCAACTCTTAAGGTGTGTAATGTTGTTCTTCGCTCCAATAACTGTAGCACAAGCTGTAATAATCTCAATTGGAAGAAAGCATCACAGGAGCAAATTGATCAGTACAGATCAACACTTGAATGTTTGCTTAATGATATTGTCTTTCCGTGGGATGCAATTAAGTTTTCAGATGTAAATTGTAATGAACATATGCAGGAAATAACTGGGTATCACAACAAGGTTGTAAATGCTTGTATAATTGCTGCTTCACAATGGATTTCGAAAACAAAGCAGGGGTGTTGTGAACGAAATGCACCAGGTTGGACTGAGTTTGTTGAGCCAGAAAAAGAACTGTCTTCTTTGGCACAGCATCTGGAAAGCAAGTAACTGTCCAAAAACTGGTGTTCTGGCTGATATCTGTCGCAGCACACGTGCCAAATATCATTTAGCTGTACATTATGTAAAACGAAACTGTGATAAGCTTAAAGCTGAAAAATTATCAAATGCATTAATATGTAATAATGATTGTGATTTTTGGAGCGAAGTGCAAAGAATTAGGGGTACAAGGAATATCTCCCCAAATCAAGATGATGGCAGAATTACATGTGAAGAGATAAGTGAACTATTTGCCGATAAATATGAAACATTGTATAATTCTGCTGTTACTTCACAAAAGGAAAGGCATACTTTGTCAGAAACCATAAATAGAGAAATTAATGCTACCTGTAAGTCAGGGTCATGCTACAGAAACCATAAGGTAACTGTTAATGATTTTAAACGGGCTATGAAACAATTGAAACTGCATAAACATGATGGCTGCCAGGGACTTAGTTCATGTAATCTTTTGTATGGTAGTGACAAGCTGACTATGCATTTAGCCTTCATTTTACACTCAATGTTGACTCACGGTATATTGACTGATGATTTATTACAGGCAGTAATCATACCTATACCTAAGAATGTGAAGAAAAGCTTAAATAACTCCGATAACTATCGAGCTATAGCTTTATCTAGTCTGATCAATAAACTACTTGATATTGTATTATTTACTAAGAATGCGCATATTTTCAAGTCATCAAGTCATCAGTTTGGTAATAAAAGTGGATTATCAACAACAAAGTGTACCATGGTTGCTAATGAGATTGCACAGTATTACATGTCATGTGAGTCCGATGTATTTTGTACACTGCTTGATGCTAGAAAGGCCTTTGAAAAGGTGCATTATGGCTTCTTATTTAAGGAACTTTTAAGCAGACAATTATGTCCCCTTGTATGTAGATTGTTTTTACAACAATACAAAATGCATTATTATCGTGTAAGTTTTTCTAATGTGTTGTCTTGTCCTTTTAAAGTGCAAAATGGTGTTAAACAGGGAGATGTGATGTCAGTGATACTATTTACCATCTATTTAGATGTACTCATATATAGGCTGAAACTTACAGATTATGGTTGTTACATTGAAAAGACTTTTGCTGGTGGATTAGCATGTGCAGATGACACTGTAGTACTTGCTTCAACTTGGCATTCAATGCAACACTTACAAAAT
Organism: Gymnothorax reevesii; assembly: GCA_029721435.1. Classification (NCBI taxonomy): domain Eukaryota; kingdom Metazoa; phylum Chordata; class Actinopteri; order Anguilliformes; family Muraenidae; genus Gymnothorax; species Gymnothorax reevesii. Next base: position 28,967,094 of record CM056589.1, read on the forward strand.
GAGTGTGAATCATTTAGCAAGATGTATAAATTAGATTTTAATGCTAGAAAGAGCAAATATATTGTATTTGGAGAAAGCACTACCTTTAAAGGTTTTATACTTGGCACTACTCATATTGATGTTGTAGATAAGGATATTTATTTAGGTCATTACTTTGGAGAAGTCTCCTTTCGCTTACAAGTTAAGAAGAATGTCACAGATATATATATGAAATTCAACTTGCTTTTAGCTCAACTTTCTAATGTTAGTCATGACGTAAAATACCAATTGTTGAAGAGTTTCTGTATGCCAGTGTATGGATGTCAATTATGGAACTTTGAAAGTGATGAATGGAATGTGTTTTATACTGCATGGAGGAATTGTATTAAGAAGCTTTTTCATTTGCCGATGAGAAAATATAAAGAGCTCTTGTATTATATTATTGATGATTTACCAATTGATGTGCAACTTCACAGTTGTTTTAATAAATTTATTGATTCATGTTTAAATAGTCATAAAGTAAGCCTGTTTGAGCCTAGTGGCCCATCGGGCCGGTGCTTAACCCCAGTTTTCATGGCATGAAGGGACTAGGAGTATTACTGCTCCCCCTGGATGGGATGCCAGTCCATCGGAGGTACTCCCCAGCTCTTAGAAAAGTTTCCCTGCCTATTTGCTGGTACCCATTTATACATCTGGGTGGAGTGAGGGAGTAAAGTGTGTTGCCCAAGAACACACCGTAAAGGCCGTGACCTTACAATCTCAAGTCAAGCCTACTTGACCACTGCACTACCGTGTCTCAGTTAAACAATCACAATGAGATGAGTATGAAATAAGTAAGACCTGTTGTGATTTTAAAGTTGTAAATATAAAGAAATATAATTGCATCATAAGTGAAAAGTTTGTACAGAGGGATGCTTTTATTAATGAATTGATTACCTTGTATGAAGATGTTCAGGATCAGGACATTCTTGAAATGGTAAATTATCTGTGTCCTTCCTAAATTATTTGTGTACTTCTTGTATGAATAAAGATATATATAACAAGAGCACCAGGAGCTGGTACATTATACGCCGCCAACATTTTGGTATAAATTTGACCTTTCACCTCGATGTGTGACCTTGACCTTGGAGCGACGGAGCCGACAGTCATTCGGTGTGTAGACCCTGACCCAGGTAATGTTCCTGGGGAGTTTCGTCCCGATCGGCCTGAAGCTTTGCCCACAAATTTGCGGACAAGGCAAATGTTAACAGATATACGGACGGACGGAGCGGATGACGCCAATATACGACCGCCTCTGGCGGCCTATAAAAATATGGAAAGACTGCTCTTTCAGAGCCTCAGGTCCGTGCTCAAGCCATTGCCTTGCGCAGGGCAGGGAGAACTTGCATGGAGGTAGCTCAGGACCTTGGCAGAAGCATACGATGGGTGAAGCAGTGGTGGCAGAGACACCAAAGTTGTTACTCCCTTAAAGACAAGCCCCGTGCAGGTCACCCCTCAGTCCTGAGTTCCAGGGCCACAAAGTGTCACCTCCTAAACAAGTCATGTTCAGCAACCATTGCATGGTCTGGGGGGCGATTTCATCTTCAGGGCTATTGGAGTTGCTTGTTGTACCCCAGGGCACCACCATCAATGCTGAGTATTATGTCAAGCACATTCTCCAGCCAGTGCTAATTCCCATACTCACCAGAAAAAAAGAAAATGGGCATCGTCACTGCTAGGAAGATGTTCAACAGGCGTGCGGAAATGGTCTTCGTGCAAGGTGGTGCCCCCGCACATACTGCTCAGTCAACTCAGCAGTGGTGTTCTGAGCAGCTTCCTGGCTTTCGGCACAATGAGGTATGGCCATCCAACTCCCCTGACCTCAATGCACTTGAGAACACCTGGGGTATCCTGAACAGTCGGGTCTTCCACAGCCCACTCCCTACCACCATGAAGCAGCTCAACCTGTGGGCTGTGCGGGAGTAGGGCAACTTTGAGCCTTCCGTTCTAAATAACATTCTATGCCCCACAGGCTGAGGGCAGTAATTAAGATGCGGGGGGGATACACTGGCTTTTGATTAAACGCATTCTGTTGAATTTTCACAATCTGAGTTGACTTTTTCTGTGGTTCATGAACTTTCGGGACACGGTGTACTCCATGTCCTCCAGTTCCCAGAACCTTTCCAAAGGTGAGCAGTACACCTGATGAAATAAAAACAAAAAAAATGCAAAGCAATTTATGTGCAGAATGTCATACAATAAAAATATAACTTCTTAAATTAAGAAATATGGAATAAAGACAGTGTAGAAACCCAAGGAGATTAATGATAAAAAAGCAATAGTAAATGAGTGGTTGGAGTACTATATTACAAGCTAATACTGCAAAGGACCACTAAACATGAATAAACACCTTGGTAAATTTGCGAAGACTGAAGCAAGTAGGACCAATAAGTCATTATTAAGCAGCTAAAGGTTGCCACTGTGCCTTCGTGAAATTAAAAAAGAAGTTGAACTAATTGATCCCTTACGTCTACATAAGCGGTGGCTAATGGACTGAAAATATTAAGCGCCAGTTAGATAACCTGCATTGCAGGATGTGCCAAAAGCGAGCACAGAAGTTCAGAGTGGTGTAATTTTTTATTTCACCTTGTTATTTACGTAATTATAACAATGTTCTTAGTTGAACTTTCCACGTTGCAGCATTGCAGAAAGAAGAACGATGAGTGTTAAACTGCCAAAGGATTATTCTAATCTTTGGAAAACTTCATTAAGCATAATTATCAAACACTGGTCAGTACAAATGCATTACCCACGCAAGACATTTTTGACCACAGCTTGCTGACGCTTACTTAACTGGTAATAAGCAACTTCGGAGACGTGATATCTAGAAAACAAATTCCTAGATGTATGTTCGCCAGCAAAATGATGCAAGATATTTTTGATACTAACGTAGTTCAAGCGAACACAGAAGACTAGCAAACTAGCCACGGATTACAGCATGAACGATAGGTAGCAAGCTAATGGTAGTATTTTTAAGTTCCATTAAATTAACTGTTGATGCCATAATATTGAGTCAATTAGCCAATAACTGTAAAATTTTCCAGTTTAACTGGCTTTGCAGATCCTATTTTTTGCCTCAGTTTTTAAACACAGGGTTAAAGTTAGCTGCATGATTTGCAAGAAGCAGCAAGATAGCAAGTTACCTGCAGGAGGACAGCAAACGTAATCGGTGCTCCAAAAGTTCTGCACCAGGTGAATCCGTTTTCTTATCGGTTTTTCAACCCAACTCCACACGAACCCCTTTCATCGCCATTGCCGACACTCGTATTTCTCAAGCTCCAGTTCACATGGATTTGAATGGAACAGCTTAGTGAGCATTGCACACACCGGTACCTAGCTAGCTACATCTCATAATCGTAAATCTTCCTCCGTCATCTCCTCTTATGGACAAAATCCATCTCCTCACGTCGTCTTCGGTGGGCAAACTGAGAAAAGAGAAGTCAGCTTGCTTCTTCGCGTTACAGTTTGAACAGTCAGGACCGGGAACACCCGACTACAAGCACTCTGCCATTGTTGATTCACAGAGCATCAAGCCAGCATAAAATAGCGGAAGTCAGTTTACCTGCTTTCCGGTTTGTATACCAGGAAATGTGAAATAGGCCTATTGTCTCTGGTCTTGTGTTAAAATACAGAGGTATTGGAGTGACTTTTTTTTTTAATTAAATTGATTTGGAGGTGGAACTCGATCCTGACCAGGTGTCTCTGCTTTTGGATCTTCCTAGCGGCCGGTTAACAGGTATGTATAATAAAAAATTGTATGTTTTGACACTCTCTGCCAGGAAAAATATTCTACTTAACTGGATTTTGGATAAAGCCGCTTCAGTTGGGGGATGGCATAAAATAATAATGGAATATATAACCTTGGATTATTTGAAATATGCATTCCAAAGTTAAAGGAGACATATTGTGCTGATCCTTCTTTTAATTCATGTTAGTAATGTTATGACGTTAGTTGTCCATACTCAACCTCTGAAAAGTTTCTAAACATAAGATACAGGGGTTTTGCCGTAATCCAAGAACGTGATTTCGTGAACGTGATTTCCTCTCTGAACAGTTCCTCCTGAGATCTTCGTGAGATCTGGGCAAAACCTGACGTCAGGTTGTGCCGTCCAATTGGTACAGACCTAGCCAGAGCCAATCATGGCGCTGGACCTGCCCACACCGGAAACTATTCTAGCAGGCACTAACAACGGCAGATCATACTATGCCTTAGTAGCGTTGACACCTTTGTAAATACAAAAGAAGAACCGCAGATCATTTGAGGTGCAGTTTTGTCAGTATCCGATTACTTTTGGAAGTGAAGAAAAACACTTATTTTTCTTCCAAAAGTAGATGCCACCAGAAATCAGTGGGTAGCTTTTTTTGTTTGCTGGCAGCAAACAGCCGCGGCCGAAGGGAACGTTAGCTGCTTGTGCTCAGCATTTCAGCAAAGACAGCTTGATAAATAAAGGATAATTCGACACAGGATAAGCGTTTCAGCTGCTTCTCAAACCTGAAGCAGCTGCATCGATCAAGTGCTCAGAGTCACAAGCTGTAAGTAACGATATAACAGCAAATAATGCAAGTGAAGCAAACGTGTTACGGGTGGCTAGCAGTACCACTAGCGATAGTTAGCACTAACAACTGGCCTCAAACGCAGGCTTTGTAAAATATCTGAAGATAAAGCCGGTATCAGTTGCGACTGTCCGTGCCTCACAGACACAGAAGCTGTAAGTTGCTTTTACTGCATAAGCCAACCTGACATGATAGTCAGTTGATTGTGACTGTAGCACAACGGCTGACATAACCAAGTTACTGTTGCTAATGTTTGTGTCATAAATATGCAAGAGTGATATCAGGGGAAATTCTACAGAAATTGTGTAAACATAAACCTCATTTGAAGCTAAATTTAATACAAACCCAAAACCAGTGAAGTTGGCACGTTATGTAAATCGTAGGTAAAAACAGAATACAATGATTTGCGAATCCTTTTCAACTTATATTCAATTGAATACACTGCAAAGACAAGATGATTAATGTTCAAACTGAGAGACTTCTTTTTTTTGCAAATAATCATTAACTTACAATTTAAAGGCAGCAACACATTGCAAAAAAGTTGGCACAGGGGCCTTTTTACCTCTGCGTTACATCGCCTTTCCTTTTAACGACACTCAGTAAACGTTTGGGAACTGAGGAGACTAATTTTTGAAGCTTTTCAGGTGGAACTCTTTCCCATTCTTGCTTGATGTACAGCTTAAGTTGTTCAACAGTCCGGGGTCTCTGTTGTCGTATTTTACGCTTCGTAATGCGCCACACATTTTCAATGGGAGACAGGTCTGGACTACAGGCAGGGCAGTCTAGTACCCGCACTCTTTTACTACGGAGCCATGCTGTTGTAACACGTGCAGAATGTGGCTTGGCATTGTCTTGCTGAAATAAGCAGGGGCGTCCATGAAAAAGACGTTGCTTGGATGGCAACATATGTTGCTCCAAAACCTGTATGTACCTTTCAGCATTAATGGTGCCTTCACATATGTGTAAGTTGCCCATGCCTTGGGCACTAATACACCACCATACCATCACAGATGCTGGCTTTTGAACTTTGGCGCCTATAACAGTCCGGATGGTTCTTTGCCTCTTTGGTCCGGAGGACACGACGTCCACAGTTTCCAAAAACAATTTGAAATGTGGACTCGTCAGACCACAGAACACTTTTTCACTTTGCATCAGTCCATCTTAGATGAGCTCGGGCCCAACGAAGCCGGCGGCGTTTCTGGGTGCTGTTGATAAATGGCTTCTGCTTTGCATTGTAGAGTTTTAACTTACACTTGCAGATGTAGCGACGAACTGTAGTTACTGATAGTGGTTTTCTGAAGTGTTCCTGAGTTCATGTGGTGATGTCCTTTACACACTGATGTCGGTTTTTGATGCAGTACCGTCTGAGGGAACGAAGGTCACGGGCATTCAATGTTGGTTTTCGGCCTTGTGGCTTATGTGCAGAGATTTCTCCAGATTCTCTGAACCTTTTGACGATATTACGGACCGTAGATGATGAAATCCCTAAATTTCTTGCAATAGCTCGTTGAGGAATGTTGTTTTTAAACTGTTCGACAATCAGCTCACACATTTGTTCACTAAGTGGTGACCCTGGCCCCATCCTTGTTTGTGAATGACTGAGCATTTCAGGGAAGCTGCTTTTATACCCAATCATGGCACCCTCCTGTTCCCAATTAGCCCGTTCACCTGTGGGATGTTCCAAAAAAGTGTTTGATGAGCATTCCTCAACTCTCTCAGTCTTTTTTGCCACTTGTGCCAGCTTTTTTGAAACATGTTGCAGGCATCAAATTCCAAATGAGCTCATATTTGCAAAAAATGACAAAGTTTACCTGTTTGAATATTAAGTAACTTGTCTTTGCGGTGTATTCAATTGAATATAGGTTGGAAAGGATTTGCAAATCATTGTATTCTGTTTTTATTTAGGATTTACACAACGTGCCAGCTTCACTGGTTTTGGGTTTTGTACTTGTTTTTAATTTGGATGCTTGGTACAACTGTTCACAGTAACAGAACTTGCTGTCTGTAAAACCTGTATTGCAAGGGTTGGTCTCTGTGGTTATGACCGCTTGGCCGCTTGACCGCTTTTGCGAGCCGTGCTAATTAAAAACGCTCCTCGTTAACTTATATGCAGTAATTCTGATGGGTATGCTTGTGTTACTTTGGTAAGCATCAATGTGGCAGTTTCATCATAACGTTGCCAGATAGTAGCCACTACAGTTACTGATCACTTCACTTATCCATGACCGGGATCAGCCCGATACTTCACAAATGTCTCAGCAAGCTCTCTGGTGCTACAGTGAAAGCAATGCGAAACAAAGAAGCTCTACCGGTCTACAAATGATTTCTCTGCACTACCTTGGCATAATTTCATCCCCCTTTAGAAATTGTTGTGGTTAATAAAAGCCGAAAAAGGCGCAGATTAAATAAGTAATTCTTTCCTGTAGAAGTGATTGATTCGCGAACTCCACATAAGCAACTTGTCCATGCTAACGGAACTTACGGTCTGCAAAACCTGTAGGCAGTTGCTGTGGGTACGGCAGTTTTCCAATGCATTTCAATGTAGAGAGGTACAGCAGTCCCAATTTCAAACCCTAACCTAACCCTGACCCTAACTCTAACCGTAACCTTAACCCTCACCCCTAACCATAATCCCGAATCCTTCCCCTAATCCCTTCAAATCGACTGCTGTACCAATAAAAACTGCTGTATATCTAGACACTGCGAAACCTGTATTATGTTCATAACAAAACCAAGCTCTCTCTAGCTGTCGCGTACTAAAAGCTGCTTTCTCATCGGACACGAAACTAATTTTTCGCGCGACAGATTAGCTACATTCAAAGTCAATGCAAAGACGCGAATACAGACGTTATGGGTGCGTTAAGCACTTTCACACCGGTTGCGAAACCAATTTTTCACACGCTAGGTTACATTCAAAGTCATGACTGCTTATCAGCTACTGCATGTCAGTTTGCGTTCCATACATTCAAAGACAGTGCAAAGACACGAATACATGCGTTATGGGCGCATTAAGCAGCTTACACACTGGACCCGAGACAAATTTTTCACGCGACAGGTTACATCCAAATTCAATGCAAAGACGCGAATACATGCGTTATGGGCGCGTTAAGCAGCTTTCACACCAGACGCGAAACAAATTTTTCGCCCGACAGATTACATTCAAAGTCATGACCGCTTATCAGTTACTGCATGTTAGTTTACATGCCGTGCACAGCAATTATGATCGGTATGCTTGTGTTACTTCGGTAAGCATCAATGTCACAGTTTCATTATAACGTTGCCTGATTTTCGCCACTACAGTTGAAGCTAACCGGAGAGGTGCTATATGTGTCTGCCGAGTTGGGCTGCAGTTAGACCCGACTAAGTTTTGCAGAGCTTGGGGTGCGTTTTTGGGTGCTTCTGAAATGATCGCTTTACTTATCCATGACCGGGGTCAGCCTGATACTGTATATCTCCAATGTCTGGGTAAGCTCTCTGATGCTACCGGTGAAAGCAATAGGGAAGCGCACAGGCTATAACGTGTCTGGTATAACAAACGATTCTCTGCATTGCCATCAATTGAATATTAAATTCTTTCCTGTAAAAGTTATCGATTCACTAGCTCCACATAAGCATTGGTTCACGCAGACGGAACTTACGGTCTGTAAAACCTGTATTATGTTCATGACAAAACCGAAGCTCTAGCTAGCTCTCGCACATTATCCATTACGCACCCATTCTCCGCGAGGAAACGCTTGTCATCACGAAGCAATGAGTAAACCATTACCACAGGCAATTTCTGAAAAGGCCGTTTAGCCTGGAACTTTCGCCCCTCCGTCATATACCAGCGCGGAAGCTGTTTGTTTCTCCATGCTAACAACACACCACAGCTATGCACAGGTACCATCAGATCCTAATACACGCTGAAGCAGTCCATAAGCTGTTGCTCCACTCTCAGCTGCTCCTCACTGTCCATGTTTCCCTCTAAACTCAGACCAACCGGATTCCTACGGTCTCCGGTCAACACTTGGGCATGTCAACCCATTCTACAAATGTTCTTGCTTTCCCTGTATCCTAGCTACAGAGTAGAAAAACCGCTGTACTCACCAACTGTTGCCGTAGCAAACTGTAGCCGATAGCAAATTTGTCCTTGAGCTACCAAGCACTGCGTCCTCCACTTTCGCCATTGCGTTTATTAGAACAAGTTAATTTCATTAGATCTATATACATGTACTGCATTAGATTGCAGAATAGGCCCGTCGACTCCTTCGGGAGACGCGTCAGTTTCACTCTGAAGGGCCGGACCAGGAGAACTGCGTTCTGCTGCCTCGTCCCGCCTAGATCCCCCCTCCACAGAGCTGGCCAGTCAGAAGAAAGTGGGCACACAGGGAATGAGGGCCATAGCAGAAGAGCCACCCCAATGAGGCGTTTCAGGCAGAGACTACTATGGACTACAAATGGGGGTTTTTTGAGGATGGCAGTATGAGCAAAATAAGTACCCTTTTTTTACATTGCGCGATCAGGACTACTCTAGGGGAGTCGAAGACCAAAATATAAACTTGGAATAATAGCATAATAGGTCACCTTTAATGTTTTCCATAGAATATGGAAACCATTTCTGGATTATATTGATGTAAACGTATCGACTATAATGACAAGAGCATTTGTATACCTATATTATTACCTATATATCTTCAAGATGGCGGACATGGAGACAGCTGCTGCTGATGTGTCCTGGTGGTTTTGTGAAGTTTATTTAGAACTCACTTAGATTTCGGGCTTTACGTGGAATTTTGGACTAATTAATAAAAGAACAAAGTTTTAAAAAGAACTCTCAACAAAAGTAACTCTGGGCAAAGAGTGCAGAGCGCTCAAAATGCTGAACGAAGGTGTTACTACAAGAATCGCTGCTGATAGCCACTTGTCAAATGTGCTGCAGGAGTTGAGGCAGCTTAATTCCAAGATGGATAATTTAAAAGCGTCTTTTGAGAAACAATTGAATGCCAAGGTGGATGGCCTGCACAATTCTATGACAAAGTTAGTTAATAAAAACATGGACTGCTTGAAAGCTGAACTCGCCCAAAAAATAAAGAAATGCAAGGCAACCTGGATATGGAGACTGGTCATGTGGTGACCCAAATAGACCAAATGGAAGCAGAACTTCACTGGGTGCACACAAAAGCGAATTCTCACTTTGATCCCGATGTATCGGTCATCATTTTAGGTTTAAAATATGCGGAGGAGGAAAATTTATTAAATCTGCCAAAATACACGCAAAAAGACTGATCGAGCTAAACTTCCGCACCTTGCTTAATGAGATTCCTGCAGGACAGCAGTTCTATGTGTCTGGGAACGGTAGAGTGAGGAAGCAGCCTGTAGGTGGAGAGGAGGCCGGGGACGAAGGGTGACAGAGCAGGGGAAATCGAGGCAACAACTGAAGATCCCCTGCCCAGCCTGTAAGTACTGTCCAATTTACTCTCATTCATTGGAACTTGAACGGATGGACGGATTTGAACTATGTGCTTAGGCTCCTGTTACTGCTAAGTTTCAACCCTCACTTTATTTCGCTTGAAGAAACGCACCTCACCGGACTAAAGACTATTGAAGTGGACGGTTATACATGGTTTGGCTTTAACAGAAAGACTCATATCAAGGCACCTCAAGGGTCGGGAGGTGTGGGCCTTCTTGTTAGAACGTTATACCTTATACCCTTACTTTAATAGATAAATCTTTCGACGGTGTGATCGGTCTACAATTTAAACAACAAGTGTCGCAATATTGTTTTGTAATTTTCTCCTGTTATCTTCCCCCTGAAGGATCAGTGCGGGCTGACCCGGATGGGTTATTGAACCATTTGTTACTTCAGTTTTATAATCTGTCCGAAGTTGACATTATTTATCTTTGTGCAGATCTGAATGGTCGAATTGGTCAAGTGGAAGATTATATTGGTGATATTGATTTGGATTTCCCTCCCAGAGTTTGCCTGGATAATGTGGTGAATAAACAGGGTGAAATGTTAATTAAATTTCTGAAAGTCTCCAAAAGCTGTGCTTTGAATGGGCGGATACCTTGAACCGACTATTTTCCCTCAATTTCTGCGAAAGGGACAGCGGTAGTAGATTATATAATCACTCCACACGAATGTCTAAGTAATTGTTTGGAGCTGGGTGTTTACAGCCCCGATGAGCTGTTACGGTGAAGCCCCACTACACACGGATATTCCGGATGTTATACGCACCTCCCTGCGGAACTGCTCGTTTTTGGGCGTTTCTGACTTGCTGGCTTGTGGGTGTGTCGGACATTGTGTGATCAAACAGAATCCATCCCCGCTAAATTTTGATTTTCCTGCTGTTATGAATACAAATCAATTTTCGTACAAACATCTCTGCCATGGATGGTCGAAAGAAGATTCTGGCTGCAATTTTGCTGTTGTATCGTAGATACAACTGCTGTCGCCACTGCCGTTTTTGGGTTCATCCCATCCCACAACTCCGAAAAAATTATGGAGAATATCATCGGCTCGTATCAGAGCTCCGTTTGGATACAGCACTCTCCCAGCAGTACTTTCGACTGGACAGGTCCCAGTTCAGCTTCTTGTTCGTCCTTGTCAAAACATGAAGATCTGCTCGCTCTCGAAGTTTTTCGGACGAAAGAGATTGGCTCCCAGGTTGCGGGCACCGTATTCATTTCCATATGGCTAGAAAATTTCATCTTCGTCCCCTCCCACTTTCCCGCACGGATGCCCGGATCGTATCGGATGGTATCCCAGAATGCATCGCGCACCAAAACGCACGCATGCCATAGAAAATGAATGGGATGCGGAGGAGGGCGGAGATTTTCCGTGTGTAGTGGGGCTTCACCGTTAGAGCGGGGAGGTTCCAGCTGTCTTAACCTGCTCGGAGATCGCTGTAAAGTAACCGCTCATTCTATATTGGTTCTATCCTTTCCCGCAAGTGGGGGCTCTGTTACGGATATTTTGAATTCCCCGGAAGTAACGGCCACTTGTCCACTCTCACAAAAACGTATTGGGAAAATTCCTTCTTATTTTTTCTCATCTAAAGAATGTCAGTGTATGCTTAATGATCTTAAAGAGAATTTATCTTAAGTTCAGCATCAGAGTGAACTAGATAATTGGTACGATGAGTTTTGTCAGTTTATTGACAAAAAGTTTGAGGCTTGTGAAAAGTCATCCTTGGCCCGGAAAGGTGGTCCCTCAAGGAAATTTAAACCTTATTGGTACAATGAGCTTCAAGGAATGTGGATGGACATGAGGGCTGCGGAAAAAAATGTTTTTTAAAGTTTTTTGTTAAAGTGGTATTATATGGATTTAAGGGGAAAACAATTTCTGAGAAATTAGTTTAAATTAAGACAATATAATTTTGATAAACAGTTGCGGGCCTGCAAGAGGAAATATGAGTGGAGGCAGGCTTTAAAAATTGAAGATCTGCGAACGAACAATCCTCAGATGTTTTGGAATTTGATTAATAACTTGGGTCCTAAAAGAGTTACAGCTATTCCCCTAGAAGTGATGTTTGAGAACGGAAGTTCTATCGTTGATATTGAGTTAGTATTGAAAAAATGGGAAACAGATTTTGGCTCTCTCTTTTCGGGAAGTACCCGTTCAGATAATTGGGATAACTGTTTTCTTGAAATGATTGTTGGTCAAAAAAATGATCTGGAAGCAAACATGGAACAGCCTGATTATTTTGCTAATCAATTCCTAAATACTAGAATCACAGATGAGGAAGTCAGCTGGGAAATTCAGAAACTTAAATTGAAAAAAGCCCCTGGCTGTGATAACCTGACCAATGAATAATTAAAATTGCCCCAATTGTTTCAAATTTTTAGCAAACTCATTTTTATTTGCTTTGAATCCAGTGTGGTCCCTACTGTCTGGCTCAGCTCTATAATAAAACCCATTCCCAAATCTAAAAATAATGACCCTAGAGTTCCCCTGAATTGTAGAGGGATAAGCCTACTTAGTTGTGTCTTTAAACTTTTCTCCAGTATTCTTAATCAGCAGCTACTTTATTATTTGGAAACGTTTGGGTTGTTGGCAGATGAACAAAATGGCTTTCGAAAAAATAGACCCTGTATTGACCACATATATTCTTTGTCCACTATAATTAATGCTAGAATTCAGGAGAGGAGATCTACTTTCTGTTGTTTTATAGACTTTCAAAAAGCATTTGATTGAAGAAACCACAATCTTCTCTGTTTTAAGTTATTAAAGGCTGGGGTAGATGGCAAATACTATAAAACCATAAAGACGAGATCACGTGACCAGAGGATCGAGATGGTTGCCCGAAGCTAGAGCTTCGATAGAAGACCCGTAATTCGTTTATTTTTCAAAGCTTTCACAGTCTCATTGCATGAAAATTGATACTTTGCAAACTTCTGAGATGGCGGCAGTTCGGAGATGCTTGGGTTCATCCCCCGTTACTTCTCCAAACAAGAAAAAATTAAAGGCGTTTGAGTCCCCCGACTTTGCTAAAATGGCGGACATGTTGCAGCAAACAATGAGATCAGAGGTAGCGGGGCTAGCATCCCAGATTTCAATGATTACTGCAAGTCAAAATAGCCAACAAGAGGCAATGCAGCAACTGGTTTCAAAATTGGATTACGTTTCTAGTGAACAACGGGCTCAAAAGCAGACAGTAAATTTGCATGCTAGCAGGCTAGAAAATTTAGAGCGCAAAATGAACGAACTTGAGGACAGTGTGGGAAAATATTAATCTATGTAACCTTTAAATTCAAGTGTCTTCAAATGAATGAGTACTGATATGTATTACTACATGTGTTATTAACAGAAGCATGACTATATTGATCTATTGCTGAATTGTTATATCACTAATCAAACCTTATACTGATATTAACTAAAACATTGTGTGGAACTAAGAGAAAGAGTAAGTCTGAGTGCATGACCTGGCCCTCTTGGTACTTTCCAGTAAACTTTCTAGCTTCACATAGTAATTAAGAATGCATAAGTTCATGGAAAGGCCCTGCAATAAATTACCAATAGCAGCCTCCTGTCTTGTGAGATCTGCTGAGGTCTATTAATTTTATGGCCCGGTTTAAAGGATGGAAATAAAGAATTAGTAAGTATGAATCCCCGTATTGTTAAATAGGTCCCTACTCTCATATGGAAAACACAGCAGAATGGTTGGCAATGGGTTATGCTCAATGGTAAGATAATTTCGTAATGTCTGGAGCAATAAAACATGGGGGTCAGGAGACTCAGGTCAAGAAGAATACATCTACAGACAACTAATTAAGAAGAAGGTGCAGATGTGAAAACAACAAAGAATGACTAAGGAAAAATGGACTATAAGAAAGGGCATATGAACAGAGTTCGAGGCATTCAACCACCATTCATCGTCTGCCCTCTGATCCGTATGATCCTGATCAGAGTACCTGCGGACGCTACGGGAGTCTTCTCTACTGGACTTGATTTCCTGCGGAAGAACATCCGACTTGGTTCATCTGATGGTTTGATTCATATAGCCCTTGATGTTTTGTTGATTACATGCATATGATTTCTCTTGATTATGTCCTGACATACTTACAAATTAATAGATAAAAGATACGGTATAATTGCAAAATTCAATTTGTGTTCTGAGTCCTTCTTTTGTGGTCAATCTCAAACCAGTGTCACGAATTTCCCCACAACAGGTCCAGACTAAACAATGTTCGAGTTGTGGGCCTACCGGAAGGGTCAGAGAAGGATGATCCGATTTCTTACCAAGATGTTCCCCATATGGTTTCCGAATCTGGCAGGACGCGACCTACACATCGAAAGAGCGCACCGCATTTATGGGAGACAGCAGTCAGGGGGCCGTGAGAAGCCTCGGGTTTTGATTTTCAAATTCCTCCGATATACGGATCGACAGCTGCTTCTCAAGGAAAACAGTCTCCGGCCCAGCTCTCATGGAGAAATCGGCACTGCGCTTCTATCCGGATTTCAGTCCCGCTACTGCTCAACAAAGAGGGGCTTTTAGCGGAGTGAAGAAGGCGTTAAGGGAAGCGGGGATCCAATCTTTTCTCCTGTATCCTGCAATTTTGAAGATAATTCATGATGGCGCCCCTCGACAGTTTAGCACGGTCCGAGAGGCAGAGGAGTTCATCAAGTCTGTGAAAATACCTTTTTCTACTGAGTCAAAGTGAACTATTCAGAAGGAGATTTCTCCTATCTCGGACAGTTGGTAAAATAAGGGGACCGTTATCAAAATTCCATGTCTGCTGTTGCCGACAGTTAAAGCTAAGTTTGTGTAATAGATAATGGGGTTGGGTTGTAGGGCCTTCTTCCTGTAGTCGTGACTCTTGGGGGACTTTAAGTTAGGCGAGTGAATTGCTAGCTTTGTTTTCACTGTATGGATATTGTACCAGTTTTTGTTGTTTTTCGGGGGGACTTATTATGTGGATGAACCACTAATGCAGTAGCTGAATGTGCAGTGTTACGGTGAGGCCCCACTACACACGGAAAATCTCCGCACTCCTCCGCATCCCATTCATTTTCTATGGCATGCGTGCGTTTTGGTGCGCGATGCATTCTGGGATACCATCCGATACGATCCGGGCTCCGGTGCGGGAAAGTGGGAGGGGACGAAGATGAAATTTTCTAGCCATATGGAAATGAATACGGTGCCCGCAACCTGGGAGCCAATCTCTTTCGTCCGAAAAACTTCCAGAGGAAGCAGATCTTCCTGTTTTGACAAGGACGGACAAGAAGCTGAACTGGGACCTGTCCAGTCGAAAGTACTGCTGGAAGAGTGCTGTATCCAAACGGAGCTCTGATACGAGCTGATGATATTCCCCATAATTTTTTCGGCGTTGCAGGATGGGATGAACCCAAAAACGGCGGTGGCGACGGCGGTTGTATCTGCGATGCAACAGCAAAATCGCAGCCAGAATCTTCTTTCGACGATCCATTGCAGAGAGATGTTTGTACGAAAATTGATTTGAACTCATAACAGCAGGAAAATCAAAATTTAGCGGGGATGGATTCTATTTGATCACACAATGTCCGACACGCCCACAAGCCAGCAAGTCAGAAACGCCCATAAATGAGCAGTTCCGCAGGGAGGTGCGGATAACATCCGGATTTTCCGTGTGTAGTGGGGCCTCGCCGTCAGATTGTGATAGCCAGAATTACTGCGTTCTTGCTTCGGGTCACATCGGTCGTAAGTGTCACGCGATTGAAATAGGGAGGGAATGGGGGATGATGAGCTCTTCCCCTCTCACGGGAGGCGTTATGTTCAGGGGGGTGTTTGTTCTAAGGGGATGGAGGGGTGGGGTGGTGATGCCCGGTGGGGGAACGAGGTGGAAAGTTGCCAATTGCTCATTTTGTCGCTATATCCGTGTGTATGGGCTGCCTATGGAATGTATGGTACTACCAGTATTCTATTCATTTTTGCTACCCAAAGCTTTCAGTTTCTAATGTCATTCGATAAAATACCTGATACGTATGACTAATGTTGCGATTGTGTCCTGGAAAAAGTGGAGCGAGGTATGCACTGTTTTCATGTTGAAAATGTTGGGGGGGGGGGGGGGGCTGGAGCCTCGAGCCTCGCCCTTCGGAGTTTGGTGACTTGAACCTTTTGCGGTTTAGCTGCTTTTCTTGGTCAGCGGTTGCTCGTGTGGGTTGGAGGGACGGTCACTTCTTGTTCTTCTTCTTCTTCTTCTTCTTTGGTTTTATGGCGGACGGCACTTTGTCTTTAGTGCATGCCTTTAGTGTCTTTAGTGGAGCCCTTTCGTATATTCTCACCCTGTAACTCACATAATCAACAAATATTCTTTCCGGTACTTCACTGTTAAACTCTAACAGCACTGACAGGCTTTCCTGCACCTTTCCCTCCCGGTAGCTTCTCAGCCTCTTTGCTCCACACAGCCCCTCCACCTTCAAAAAATAATTTAAATCCATGCCCAATGGAACACCACTGATCACACCTTTAACACATGGTTTTCTCTTTAAAGGAAAGCTAGTTACTTTTATCAGATCGTATTGTTTAATTTTTAATGCTTTGTCTCGTTGTTTAACATTGCGACACTCCACAATCACTAACCCTCCCCGTGTTATCCTAACTGCTTTAACATCTCCCATTTCCTTTTTCACAAATTTCCCAATGTCATGAGCATTACTAAATAAACAGTTTGCTTCATCACCCCTTATATCTGTCTTTATGCCTACAACAAATGTTTCATCCTCATTTTCGTTATCACTTCCTTTTTTCCTTTTCTTTTTCACTCCCACCGCCGACTCACAATCCATGTTTTCAAAACCATTCATCCGTAATCCAAATCAAAACCGAGAAACCGTGCAAAATATTCAAAAGCCAAACAATCCGCAAATCTATTTTAATCTCGCGCCAAAAAACTTCTTCCACTTCTGACTTCCTCCGAGGGACGGTCACGTTTGTTTTAGGTAGCATTATTGTGGCCAACGTTGCGCCGTGAGATTATGGGGGTTTTCTTTCATACAAAAATTATGACGTGGATTACCATGGGTCTGTGTCTTTGTAAATTCCGCACTCAAGTAGCTTGTTAGACGGCATGTCTTCGCAAATTGACTGGTGAGGCTAATTGGGCAGTGAGCTGTGCAACGTCGAATTCTTTGCTTCTATTTTGAGATTGTGGAGAGCGTATTCCCGTGGCTTATTGCGGGAGAGGCCTCGCAAACTAATTTTATAGGGATGTATTGATAATTTGCTTTGTCGTTTGCGGTCGAGGGTGTATTTGGCTGTCCAGCCGGTTCGTGTGAGCGGCTGCTGATCGGGAGAGGTGGGCTGCGGGGGGCGGGGTTTTGGCTTCCCTTTGTTGGGACCGGTGAGCCGCCGCTGATCTGAATGTCAAACTGAATTTGTCGGCCTGTTGTGGTAAATGTGTGTAACTTGTTGAATTTTAAATGTGTAAACCGTGAATAGTGATGATTGAATCATGTTTGTATATGGATTTTGTATTTTATTATTATTGTTATTGCCTGTGTTTTGAGAACCATATTGTGTTTGTGTTGAATTTTAGTTTCACGGTGCTGATGGAGATTCAATAAAACAAAAGGCACCCGTTTTCGAGACTCCAACCGCGTTTTCTTCCGAGTGCTGCTACAGGAGTCGCCCTAGTCGGTTACTTGCGCTTAGGCTTCGCAGCAATGAACGCTTCTCGGATATTCCTTCCATATGATCATCACAGGGAGAGTTACAAACGGATCCCAGCACAATTAATTCTACCTTTCGTAATTTTTACTCTGATTTATACTGTTCTGAAATTGATCTCAATCGGGCTGGGTGTAATGCATTTCTTCAGAATCTTCAGTTGCTTACTCTCGCCAACAGAAGCAGCGTCGCTGGAAGCCCGCATAACGTTGTTGGAACTTTGGGATGCGCTGTCGAGTATGTCTAAGGGCAAGTCCCCGGGTATTGACGGAATTCCTCCTGAGTTTTATCTTGCCTTTTGGCCAGAATTAGGCAATTTGCTTCTCGACGTGATAGAATTTGCCGTCAAGGAAGGCTCGTTTTGGGGATGCTCCAATTCTGCAGTAATATCGCTTCTATTGAAAAAAGACAAGGATCCCACATATTGTTCCAGTTATCGGCCAGTATCTTTAATTTGCGCGGACATCAAGTTATATGCTAAAGTCTTATCGCGTAGATTGGAAGGTTATATGACCCGGTTGATACATGAAGATCAGACGGGCTTTATCAAGAGCCACCTGGAATCGGCCAACGTTCGTCGTTTACTTCATGTTATACATGCCTCTGTAGAGGCGGCCTCTCCCAGAGCAGTGTTTTTGCTCGATGCGGAGAAGGCTTTTGATCTTTTGGAGTGGGAATATCTGTGGCAGACGTTGGAATTCATGGGTTTGGGAACTGGGTTTATAAATATGATTAAGACTCAGTACCAGTTAACACCATAGCCGAAGAGTTACTGTACAAAGTGCTCAGCCCGATTTGCCATTTCCCAGGGCACCTGGCAGGGATGCCCTTTCTCGTCCCTGCTGTTTGCCTTGTCTTTAGAACCCTTGGCCCAGTCTCTCTGTCAATCCAGTTCTTTTGCCCCTATCAAATGACATGCAACCGACCATCGTATCTCACTCTATGCTGATGATATATTGCTTTTCGTAGATAATGCCCCGACGATACCCTATGTACTGGATTTGTTTAACCAATTTGGTAAATTATCAGGATATAAAATAAACTGAGGTAAATCTGCACTTATGCCCTTGAACTCTGCAATTGACAAAGCTAATTTACCCCCCATCTATTTTGGTATTCAAACATTTCAGATACCTCAGCGTTGAGATCTACCCCTCTCTGCACTCTGTATCAACTTGCAATTTTAACAATATTTTCAAACGGATAGATACGGATTTGTGTAGGTGGGACCACTTATCCACATCGCTACAAGCTCGGATCTCCATAATTAAAATGAATGTGCTCCCGTGTGTGAACTTCTACAGTTCTATGATCCCTCTGGCTCCGCTGATGAAATATTGGGATAGACTACAATCTATGGTGTCTAAGTATATATGGCAAGGTAGGCGGCCACGTATGAAATTATCAACGTTGCAATGAGAGAGGTCTGCCGGAGGAGCGGCTGTTCCAGAGAAATTTCCAGAGAAATGGGTATCCAGTTGTATTACAATATGGAATGTAGAATACCTTTGTGAAATCTGAATGCACAGAGATACAAAATAAAAAATTGTTCACAAAAAAAAAAAACCATAAAAGTATTTTACCAAAACCCAACAGCATGTGTTCAGGTTAATGAATTTAGACTGGTTGGTTTCGAACTCCATCGGGAGTGAAACAGGGTGACACTCTTCAGGGCTCCAGAGTGCGACCTATTTGGTCGCACATGCGACCAAAATTTTAAAGAGTGCGACTAATAATTTTGCTAGGTCGCACTGGTGCACCTGATGATGCTCAGGTTAAAACTTAAATTTCAGCATCATCACTGTGTTCTCCTGTGACCGAACTCACACACTCATCATGGTGGGATCATTCCGTGTTCTAAACCAATAAGAGACAGAGCTCGGGCGGGTCTTTGCCTCTGATTGGTCCTGCAAGTTGTGTGTGTTTAAAGTTGCGCGCGACCTGAGCGCCAGAGTGGCTGGCTAACTGAAACGAAAAAATAAACTAAACGCAACAAAGCGAGGGGAAAAAAAGAGAGGCCGAAATATTGAAAGTTTTTTTCATTAAGAAAACTAAGCCCGCAACCAGCCCTACTACTATAATCCCATCCATCCCCACTACCGAGTGTCCTTCCCGTCAAGAAACGGAGCCGCTCCCTGGTGAGATCCCAAGCCTCGGTCCTTCGGCGACAGCATCAGATTTGGAACCAGAGGAGGTGTCAACCGAGTGTGGGATAGAGCCCGTGTTGAGACCCAAATTAAAAAGGCCGAAATATATTCCTTTAGAAAGGACTGGCTGAAACAATTTCCCTGGCGGAAGTACAACAAAGGACATAACGCAGTGCACTGCGTGTACTGTCAGGAGTGCGGTCAGAATATGGCCGGAAATATTGCATTCGCGGGCGGGTCAACAACTTTTCGTATTGAAACTTTAAAAAACATAACGTGTCTAAAAACACACGTTGTGCAGTGACAAGTGCGCACAGAAAGTGGCCCCTCTTCCAGCTGCATTTCAGTGGCAGAGAGTGATCAGGTCCTCTGAAGAATGTTGCATACAACATTGCCAAAGAGGAGTTGCCGAAGAAAAATGGATTAAACGTATAACCGACGTATTGCAATGATACGGCATGTGCCCAATTCATTGGGATAATAACTGACACAGCGAAATACAGCTGCGGACATCGGAAACGCCACATACATGTCCTTCATGATTGACAGCAACACAGACGTCTCTACCGAGGAGTGTGTGATTCAGTTGCGTAGCCAGCGGGGGTGCTGGCTTTTTGACTGCAATTAGTAGTTCTCAATCATTTTCATTTATTGACGCGTTTTCCGATTGTCGTAATAGGCAACCGAAGACACGGTTTCTCGCTGCATGCGATCTAAAAGCGATTAAATCATGGGCTAAATTCAGTCCAGTTGTGGAACACGAACAGAGAATTGGGTTGCAGAAAACTTCCGTTTAAAACAATTATTTGTCCTGACCTGTTCTCAGTCATTTTCATAATTAACAGAGGGTTCACTCCGAAAGCACTCCACAGTTAACAGGTGCGGCTTGTTCTCCCAGATTAGGAACAGGTCAGGACTAATAATTGTTCTGAACGGAAGTTTTGTGCAACTTAATTCTCTGTTCTTGTTCCGCAAATTTTATAGTCCTAAATATTTAAAAATATTTAAATAAAAGATATAAAAATATTATTATTAAAAAGCAATACGTAAAAAGATAAGAGGCTAAGATCACATAAACAGTTTTCCCTTTGCAAATTACAGGCTAGTGACCAGCATGATCTTTTTTTCTTTGGGAATTTATGCTGTCACAAAGCAAGCTTTTTCTGCACTTGGGCATCAGTGTGCAGATTGGCTGGGGAAAACGGTTGCTCTAGGTGCTGCTGGTGCTGCAGTTAACCATCTGCGGGGCATGTGACAGCAAGGGGAGACCTGCTATAAGATTGAAACATGATGTTAGGTCTCAGTTCAGTGAAACTAAACAGTTGCACGTTTAATTTTGAAATGTTTTATTTTACTTTTTCACTTTTATTTGGAAACATTTCATTTTGCTTAGTGTTTCAGTTTGAAATGTTCAGTTTCAGCTCAGTGGAGCACTTTATTTTTATTTTTACATATAATTGTGCTTTTAGTGAGAGCAGTTCAATGAAATAAAGACAAGCATTTCTCTACACCTTATTCTTGTTTAAAAATCATTCACATTATATGAAAGTTATGGAGAGCGATAAAAAGGTGACATTATGGCGTTAAAGGCGACGCAATGAAAAATTTGGGTGCACCTAATTTTTGTGCTGGTGCACCTGAAAAAAAAAAAAAAAGATTAGGCACACCAGTGCAACCAATGCAAAAAGTTAGTCTGGAGCCCTGCTCTTTATCCCACGCTTTTCTCCTTATTTCTAAACAATCTAATTACTGAGATCAAGCAAGTCGATATTGGCATCAGGCTGGGTGTTATTACGGTCAGTATTCTTTGTTATGCAGATGGTATAGTCCTCCTCGCGGAAACTGAATGCAATCTCCTGAGTTTGTTGAATATTGTCCATGGTTGGTGTAATAAATGGAGAATGGAGACTCAGACTCAGATTATGCATTTTATAAAAAGGGGGGAAGTTACAGACTGTTTAATTTTCAATTTGGCTCAACTTTTTGTCATGTACAGAGATTTATAAATACCTAGGTCTTGCACTGGATAAACACCTTAATTTTTTACAAGGAACTCAATTTTTATCGGATTCTGCAGGGAGGGCCCTAGGAGCCGTCTTTAACAAAGTTCAATTCTGTAAGGATCTTTGTTACAAAACTTACACTCAGCTTTACAGTTCCTGTGTTTGTCCCATCTTGGATTATGCCGCTGGGGGAGTAATGTAAAAATACTGAAGGGGAAGTGGTACACAATAGAGCTAAGCGTTGCTTTCTTGGGGTGCATAAATCTGCCCCAAAACTCGCCGTATGTGGCGATATGGGTTGAGATCCATGTGAAGTGCAACATAAGGGTGACATGGTGCGACTGTGGAACAGACTGATCAATATGTCCGACAGTGGACTCATGAAACAGGTCTTTAATTGGGATGTTTCAAATGGTCGATCATGGGCAAGGGAGCTTTCAAAAATTTTTGATGAGGTAGGTTCCCACTATATATACATGAACAAACTACTGTGTAATGTTAAGTTAGTTAAAATAATGCTGTTGGAAAATTATAAATTAAAATGGGCTGAGGAAGTGATGCAAAAACCCAAATTAAGAACGTACTAATTGAAGACTATTTAATCGGCCAGAGCCCCATGTCACCCTTAACCTGCCTAGAGCACAGAGGTCTGTATGTGCACAGCTGAGAAGTGGTATCCTGCCTCTAGCACTAGAAACAGGACGCTTCCATTCTATCCCTGAGGAGGATAGAATGTGTCTTCTCTGTGACCTAACTGAAGTAGAAAATGAAATGCACTTTCTGTTCTACTGTCCATTATAATGGACTGTCCACAATGCTGTTAGATATAAGCTCTTTTGTAGAATAACCGATTGTCTTGATGTGGTTTCCATGTCTGATGGAACATGGACTAAGACTTCAATATCTGTTTGCAGAACAAGTTTTTCCCTGAGCTCAGTTCTTGTTAAATGCATACCAACAGCATAAGATGACTCTCTTTGTGTAATGTGGAACATGTACAATTTTTTTTCTTTTTTGCATTTCATGTCTGCCATTGTTTATTGTGTATTAGTTCCAGCTCACTGTATCGGTTACTACTATATTGTTTATTTGGCAGTGTCTTGAAAGCCCATGTGGACTGGGCACCTTGGTGGTGCATGACACTCTTGAGAGAAAAAAAAAACACTCAAATCAAAATGTATAGAAAATGGGAATGAGTTTGTTAGCCCTAGCTATGACTGATTGTATGCATAGATGTGTGTGTATTTTATATATTAATCGTTTTCATATATAAACTGCTCAAAAAAATAAAGGGAACACTTAAACAACACAATATAAATATAACTCCAAGTGTTCCCTTTATTTTTTTGAGCAGTATATGTTTAATTTTTATTTTATTTTATTGTAACTCTCAATGTGAGCTGTTCCCTATTATGTTCCATTTTGATGTATTAGTGAATTTCTTCTATTTTCCCTAGCTTGTCTCAGTCTTTTGTTGTGTATAATGGAAAAATTAATAAAAAGATATTTAAATAAATAAATGGAAACATTTCACAAATTCAGCTAGGGTTTGTAAACTTTTGAGCACAACTTCATGTGTGCTTGGTTTCAGTAGTATGTATTCATGTTTTCTCCAGTATACAAGCATGATTTCGAGAGAGAGAGAGAGAGAGAGAGAGAGAGAGAGAGAGAGAGAGAGAGAGATTTACATTATATCCCCACAGCCCCTCATATTTGTAGGTGTACATTACTGACAGAGCAAACGCGAGGAGACTGATACTTACAGTGAACAATACTTGGAACTGCAATGAGGACAAGTATAATGGCAGCAATGGAAATGCCAACTATCATTCCAACATTTGTCCCCGTGTTGGAACCTGATGAGAGAGAGGAACCGAGACATTTAAAACCTAATGAGATGGCAGAATAATAGCATGTGTTCTAATTTCTACAAGTGTTTTTGAATTAGAGTGCAGGTCTACACATCAGCACGTAAGAAACAGAGTGTTCAGTACTTCCCGATACTATATACTGCATGTGTCTGATTGTGTTGTAACTATACTCAGCAACAAAAGTTTCTGTGACACCAATATTGTTAATTATTTTTCATAACGCAATTATGAAATTGTCATACATGGTGATATCAGACTGAAACAGTACACGTAAACACAACATTGAAATGGAAATCATGAAAATGCGAGAAAATGACTTTGCACGTGAAAATGTGCGTAAATCATGCTTGTGGATGGCAATAAAAGAGGAGAATTTTTGGAATGTTCACATTGTGCCTGATGAACGACGGAAGCATCACTTATCGAGAAAACAGCCATTTCGGATCAGGAACTCTACCCTCTAAATGCCAAGACTGTCTTTAAATGATCGGTGGAGGGCCATTGGGATGATTGAATCCGGAACCTCGCAGAGGGAAGTTGCTCATCGCCTGAATGTCCACCGAAACACCATTTGGAACTTATGGCAGCGTCATCAGCAGACAAGACATGTCAGAGACCGTCCTCGCAGCGGCCGTCCACGAGTAACCACTCCCAGACAGGACAACTGGATTCGAACAACCCATCTCCGAAATCGATTCCAACCTGCAACCATAACTGCAAGAACGATACCTGGTTTGAGGCGACTGTCTGCACAGACAATCCGTCGCCGTCTCCGTCATTTTGGCATTGTCCCACGTCGGCCAGCAAGACGTCCTATACTCACAGTACAACACCGACGACTGCGTCTACAGTGGGCACAACAACATCGACGGTGGATCCAACGTCAGTGGGATCTTGTACTCTTCACTGATGAATCAAGATTCATGCTTAACCGATGTGATGGTCGTTTACGTGTATACCGTCGACGTGGAGAACGTTATGCCAACAACTGTGTTCAGGAATTTGATCGTTTTGGAGGTGGTAGTGTCATGATTTGGGGAGGGATCACGGCTAGAAACAGAACAGATTTGCTTGTTATTGATGGAAATCTGACAGGTCAAAGATATCGCGATGAAGTGCTACGGCCATTGGTGGTACCGTTTTTGATGCAACATGGTCCCGGAATAACGCTGCAACATGATAACGCCAGACCACACGTTGCAAGGATTGTACAGCAGTATCTGATGCAACAACATGTCAATGTCCTGCCATGGCCAGCCAGATCCCCAGACATGACCCTAATCGAGCATCTTTGGGACGAGATGGATCGACGTTTGCGGCGGTTGGATAACCCGCCAGCTACACTCCAGGAATTGCGACAACGTCTACGTCAGATTTGGAATGACATCCCACAGCAAATTCTGGCACATCTGATTCGGTCCATGCGCCGGAGATGCGTTGCTTGCATCATGGCACGAGGAAGTCACACCCGGTATTGAAGTGTGAAGGTCACAATTGGTTAGACGTCAGACAAGTGCTTCATGACGCATGAAAATGACATTTTTCGTTTTGAGTGACGTTGGCACTGAAAAGTCAGTGTTTCTCCTGTTAAATAAACATATTGATTGCATTGAGATCTTTGCGTGTCATTTATAACATACACATAAATGGTGTCACAGAAACTTTTGTTGCTGAGTATATTTCTATTAAATATTTGTGCACCATTTGGAATTAACAGGATTGCGGCGTACTCATAAGATATGGTCTAAGCTTCATCAAAATCACAATTACAGACAAACCCAATATGACTAATAAGACACAAAAAATATGATGTTCATTTCTTCATTGAACATGCTGAATATTCACTACAGTCCAAACAGGAAAAATCTACTCCTTCAATTCAGTAACTCATAGTGCAACCACCTACATCAACTTTGTCTACAGCTGCTTATGAAACTTCTTCAACCTCATTTCTAGACAAGTTAGGACATTGTGTAAAATGTAAATAAAAACAGACTGCAATGATTCGCAAATCATTTAGACTCCATAATAAATTGATAATAGTACAAAGACATCATATCAAAAGTTGAAAGTGAGAATTGTGTTGTTTATGAAAAATACCTGATCATTTTGAATTTGATGGCATCAACCCATGTAAAGAAAGTTGGGACAGGGCCATGTTTACCACTGTGTCAAATCATCTCTTTTAACAGCACCCTGTAAGTGTTTTGGAACTGAGGTGACCAATTACTGTAGTTTTGAAAGCAAAATGTATTCTCATTCTTGCTTGATTTTTAGATTTAAGCTTCACAACACTTTTGCAGAATCTTCAGTCACATTTGTCATTGCATAATGCACCAATTAAATTGACTGCAGGCAGGCCAGTTTAGCTCCCGGACTCTTTTACTACAGATCCATGACATTGTAACACACACATAATGTGGTTTGGCATTCTCTTGCGGAAAGCATTACCAGATGTCTGGACGGCTGTATATGTTGCTCCAAAATTTGTATATGCAAAATGCAACAAGGGCCAAAATTACAAAAATTGAGAAAATACCATAGAGCGACAGCCCTGTGCTTCTTACACATGATGCAAAAATTATTTTTTAGAAATTCATGCAATAAGGTATATTTTTTCATGAGCAAAGTTTGTGTTTTTCTAAAAAATGCAATAGGCGCCATCATAGAACAAGAGGCCTGTCGGCATAGAGAGCTCCCCTGAGAATGACTGAAATGTCCATGTCATAATTTAATTTCAGAAATCCTTGAAAACTATTGCAATATTAACGCACATGACACATAAATGAAAGACTGAAAAAATGAGCATAAACACTTATTTAAGTCAAAAATGCTGGATTTCTCATCGACCGGGAAGTAGAATTTTTATTTTCGCAAGGGATATTCATAAGAATCAAATCATCATAAAGGCTCTCAACAAATTGGAGAAAAAGTTCTCAGACAGTTTTTGAGATATTATTGAAAGACTGAAAAAAATGAGTACAAACACTGATTTTCTAAGTCCAAAATGCTAAATTTCTCAAAAATGGAGATGTGGAGTTTCAAATTTTTGCAGGGGATAATCAGATCATCATAAGGACGGCTCACAACAAATTGGAGAAAAAGTAATCAGACAGTAGTAGAGATATTAAAGGTATTCCAGGTGGTTCATTTTTGGGCAAAATTATAGAAATCTGAGAAGATCTGGTAAGTATTAGACAGGAATGACATACATGATAACATATGTGATTTGGCATATCAATGACAAAATTTGGTCATCTGTGTAAGGAGCAGGGGCCAAAATTAGGCTACCAATCAAATTTGTCTCAGACAACTTTAATTGGATGGCCTATCTGTCTATCAAACAGCCAAATCAACATGCACGCTGTTCTACGCGTGCATTCCAATGTGCACACACTTTGGCTGTAGCTACATAGCCAGCAATAGCTAGCAAGCTAGGCATTCAGATGAAGTCATGGCGCAGCCGAACGAGCAGCCAGTTTTCCAACCTCCAACTGCACCCAGCGGTTAACCACCAGCTAAAAAGACAAAAACCTTCATTGAAAGTATGTAAGAGAGACAAGAATATATAAAAACGGCAAATGCAACTTGAGTATCCCTTGGCGCAGAAGCAGACACTGAAAGGTTTTAAAACCGACACACTTGTAGCGGAGTTTCTCTTAGACTGGTAAGCTAGCTTCTTGTCTTTCTGTGTGAATGCTGTACATAGACAGAAAGTGCAGTCTATTCTACTACAGTCTATTGAGTAGTAAGGTCTAGGCTACTTCTGGTGTTAGCCAAATAACGTTAGCTACAGCCTAGTAATGGGTTGCTAATGTTTGCTTGTTGTTGTATGCCTAGGGAATGGCACTAGCCTAAGAAACTTGTGTGCAGGCTATAATGCCCTGGTTATGCTGTGAATCCAGTTTTGAAAGATATAGTTGTTGTTGTTGGTGGCTTTGTGTGATGTAACATTAGGTCTGACTGCCAGTGGCCTACTTGTGTGTGGACTACAATTCCCTGGCTATGCTGTAAATCCTGTGCAACCGCCATCAATATCAACCGCTGCTGATGCTGTCTGTTCTGTAATGTTGTCTCTGGTGTTCTGTAAATTTTTCCTACCTATCAAAATATGCCACCTCGCTGTTATGCGCTTGCGCAAACCTAAAATCTTGGGCTCAATTTCTTCACTCACATCTCAAGTATCTTCAAAAATCACAAATATACGTCTTTTTCGGTGCGCCTTTCAACCTTCTAGCGTATTTATATTTGCATGAACACGCAGAGATTGGATGATAATGGTGTATATGGGCATATATCTTCAAACAAACTTATTCAACTCATAACATCTACTTATGTTATAATAAGATAACAAATGACAACATTACTATTGTACACTGATTCATATTGCAATATTACGGCGAGAACAAAGACTTTATGATCCCTTTGCATTACTGTAGCATTCCAGCCGCCTTGGATGGTAACTGAAAGACTGAAAAAAATGACCAAAAACACTGATTTTCTAAATCCAAAATGCTGAATTTCTCAAAAACCGGGATGTAGGGGGATGGTCACCCGACCCGAGGCAAGATGACCGCCTGAGCTTTTGTTCCGCTCCAGACCACTATCAAACTCCGATATTTCTCCCATTAAATCGAACTGCGCAAACTACACTTGGCTGCTGAGATGCCTAGACCGCATCGGGATAAAGTTTTTCCTATTGTTTTGTCAGCCGGCCAACATCTTGGCAAGAAAAGGGAACCCTCTCAGTCGGCCTCATGCTCTACTAACGGGGAGCCGCAGACAGCAAGCAACCCGGAACTCTCCAACTCGGCTACCATGGAGCAGATTCTGACCGAGGTTAAATCAGTGGCTTCACGAGTAAGTGAGATGGATACGTCGGTCGGCACCCGTTTGGACACTATTGACGGAGCTCTCAGTGAAATTAAAACATCTGTCACCTTCCAACCTCTCTAATCGCGTGACCAACTTGGAGAAACGTAAGGAGGAGGCTGAGGGCAGAGTGTCCGCGTCTGAGGACGATCACAATAACTTCAGCACCCATCTGGCCTGCATGGAAAAAACAGTGGAGCAGCTTCGGAAGAAGGTCGATGATCTTGAAAACCGCGGTCGGCGTAAGAATTTGAAAATTGTTACTCTCACAGAGAGGGCGGAAAGTGGCACATCGCTCCTGGACTTCTTACAAATCCAGCTGCCAAGCCTGGTCGGCCTGCCCACCGACTTTCCCCCATTGGAAATTGAACGCGCCCACCGAGCCTTGGCCTCCACTTCGGGCCCCAATAGTCCACCAAGAAGTGTCCTGGTGAGGTTTCTGAGATTTTCCCAAAGAGAGGCCGAGCTTAGAGCAGCCTTGAAGAAGCGCGACATTCTCTACAATGGCTCTCAGCAACGGTTTTACCTCGACCTTTCTGCGGAGGTTTTACGGAGACGAAGGAAGTTTGACACCGTGGGAAAGATGATGGCTCGCCGCAACATGTACCGCGGATTTGCTTATCTAGCCCATCTCCGGTGTCTCCATGACGGCCGGATCCGTTTCTTTGATACACCGGAGTCTGCTGCTGAGTTTCTGGACACTCTTAAGTGAGGTAAACTTTTTACACTCTGATAACTATGATGGAGAATACAGGATTTATTCCGCGACGTGCCCCCTCTAACTGTTCTCTGGTGCTTTTGGCTATTAAAGCAATGGTTGAGAAATACAAACGGCAATGATAAACTGGCCTGCACCCTTCG
This sequence comes from Gymnothorax reevesii, assembly GCA_029721435.1. Classification (NCBI taxonomy): domain Eukaryota; kingdom Metazoa; phylum Chordata; class Actinopteri; order Anguilliformes; family Muraenidae; genus Gymnothorax; species Gymnothorax reevesii. Next base: position 28,996,547 of record CM056589.1, read on the forward strand.
CCGTGGGAAATGAAATGTTTTTGTTTATCTTGGTACCTGTTTATTTAAGGACGCTAAAGGGCACAGAAATTTTTCACAAGATGGATTGCAATGTTTGATCTCATTTCTAACACAGTGTTCCTATTTTTGTAATTATGTGCCATATTAATACTGGCTCTAATCTTTTCTTTCTCTTTTATACTTTATTTATTTTTTCACTATTCACTGTGTCTTATCCCTATTTAAGTAATTATTGATTACGGGCTGGTTTAAAAATATCTCAGGACATTTTTTTTTTTTTTTAATTTTATCTGGGGGTGTCTCGCGGTGGTTACCATTTTAGTCTGGAGTCTGGATATTGTGTCAGGTATCTAAGCTGCTATTGTGGTCTACTTGAAAATGACATACATAATGTCTGTGTCTAGTATGCTTGGTGACTTCGTTTGGGGTAGTTTTATCTTGTCGTTTGGGGACAGGATTAGGGAGGGTATTTGCTGCAATTTTAGGTTGTTGTTTTTGGTTTTGGGATTTTTATTTAAATATTTTTTTTGTTCTTCATGGTCAGGGCTCAGTTTCCCTTATAAGTGGTATATCCATCTAAACTTTAAGGATATTCTTTCCTACCAATTTTTTTACAGTTACATTCCAATTTTACACTTGTCATGACTGGGATCCTTAAGCTTATAACCTGGAACGTTCAAGGGATTGGCCATGTTATTAAAAGGAAAAAGATTTTAACGCACCTGAAAAAACAGAAATCTGACATTGCTCTGCTCCAAGAAACAAGATTATCTGACTCAGAACATTTGAAACTCAAAAGAGATTGGGTCGGCCATGCCTACTTCTCTTCTCATTCACAAAATAAAAGAGGCACAGCTATTCGCATTAATAAGAATCTGCCTTTTATCCTGGAACATGAAGAAAAAGATCCAGAGGGTAGATTTATATTGATCACAGGCTCAATACTGCAACAGCATATAACTATCCTCAATGTTTATGCTCCAAATCAGGACTCCCCTCATTTTATATCACGGATTATTTTAATGTTTAATCATTATTGTAAAGGCTTAGGCTTCCTAGCTGGTGATTTTAATTGCATAATGAATGCTGCTCTGGATAAGTCCTCCTCTGCAGCCATAGCAAACCCAAGATCTTCAAATACTCTCCATAGCTTGAGTGCAGATACTGGTTTAATAGATGTATGGCGACAAACAAATCCTAATGTGAGAGTCTATACGTTTTATTCGCGTCCCCATAATTCATATTCCCGACTTGATTATTTCTTTATTCCTAAACAATTTTTAAATGCAGTTCAGACTTGCTGCATAGATTCTATTGTCCTTCAGACCACGCAGTTCATCTGCATATTGATCCAGCATTTATTATCCCTTGGACCCCTGTTTGGAGATTTAATACATCTTTTTTAGGTAACGAATCTTTCTGCAGCTTTGTCCGGAATAGCTTATTACATTTTTGGTCTGACAATAGAAATTCTCCAGTGTCTCCAGCTATGATCTGGGATGCAGCTAAAGTCACTCTACGTGGTCATCTGATTTCATACACCTCTCACCAAAAGAAACTAAGAGAAGGTCATCGGAAAAATCTTGAAAAAGAAGTCGCCAGGTCAGAACAGGTACATAAACAAACGCCTACTGCTCCCAATTTAAAAGCATTAATAACTGCTAGGACTGAACTTAATATGGACCATACTTGCCATATCCAGAAGCTCCTACTTTTTACTAAACAAAAATACTATGAATTTAACAATAAATCCAGTCGTTTGCTCGCGCATCAGTTAAAAAATCAGAACAGCGACCGAGCCATTAATACGATAAGATCATCACCTGTAATGTCTCATGTGACCCACTGATAATTAACAACACATTCAGGGATTTTTATAAATCTCTTAACAGTTCAGCAGGAACTAACCTAAACATTGCTTCATATTTAAGCACCATTTCATTACCTGTTGTTGCAGAGGAGGATCGTTCCATTTTGGGTGCTGCATTCACCCCGGAAGTGGTTTGGGCTGCAATTCAGGCCAAGCCAAATGGTAAATGTCAAGGACCAGATGGGTTCCCACTCGAGTTTTTTAAAAGATTCTCGCCGGAGATTCACCCAATCCTTATGCCTGCTATTAATAATATTTTAAAAGATGTAATCCCTGCTTCTTGGAAGCAGGCCTCTATCAGCTTGCTTTTAAAAAAGGACAAAAACCCTCAAGACTGCTCTTCACATAGGCCCATCAGCTTACTCAATGTAGACTATAAAATAATTGCAAAAATATTGGCTCGCAGGCTTGAAAATAGACTTCCCAAGATTATAAACCCAGATCAGGCCGGATCCCTCAAATCCCGACAAGGTACAGATAATGTTCGTTGTGCACTTAATATTATACATTATCTTAACACTCATAAAAATCCAGCATTTATTATATCTTTAGATGCCGAAAAAGCCTTTTGACTGTGTGGAATGGCCTTTTCTTTTTGCTGTGTTGGAAAAATTTGGTCTGGGCCCTAAATTTATTAATTTGGTTAAAAGCCTCTATTCTGACCCAGTTACCACTGTTAATACAAAAGGTCTGTTGTCTGAAGGCTTCCCAGTACGCAGAGGTTGCAGGCAAGGATGCCCTCTGTCGCCTTTATTGTTTATCTTATTTATTGAGCCTCTGGCTGAAGCCATCAGGACTAATCCTGACATACATGGAATCATAGCAGGGGATGAAAACCATGTCATTTCCTTATTTGCAGATGATGTCCTTCTGTACTTAAAGGATCCTGAAAGATCAGTCCCTGCCGTCTTGAGGTCCATAAGCCTTTTTGGTGATTTGTCAGGCTATAAAGTAAATTTAGGAAAATCTGTTGCCCTTCCCTTTAATATCCCCAGAATGTCTGGATACAGTCTCCCTTCCATTTATCGGAGTCAGGTCTTAGATACTTAGGAATTTTTATTTCCGCTGATTTAAAAAAGCTGTTTTACTGTAATTATTCCCCTTTGATTGACAAAATTAAAAATGACTTAAAAAAATGTTCCTCTTTGCCAACTTCCCTCCTTGGGAGAATCAATGGCATAAAAATGAATATCCTTCCCCGGTTAAATTATCTATCTCAAAACCTCCCCTGTTATTTAACTTCATCATTTTTCAAGTCATTGAATTCTCATATTTCTTGTTATATTTGGAACAATAAACATCAAAGGGTTAGGTTCTCTAAACTCACCAAGCCAAGGGAACTAGGTGGCCTGTCCTTACCTAATTTACAACTATACTATTGGTCATCTCAACTTAAAACAATGGCAAATTGGTTTATGAACAGTCAGAGCTCTTTATGGATCAGTCTGGAGTCCTCAGCTTGTCATCCCAGGAAACTCAAATCTCTACCTTTTATCAACAGTATAGATCAGATTAAACCCCTCCGTGATAACATGATTATTTATAATGCACTGTTGGCATGGAGGGACGTGAGAAAATATTTAAATATTCCTTTCGATATTTCTGCTTGATCCCCTCTGGTGCTGAACCCTGATCTTCCAGTACAACTCAGGAGTATCGGTTTGGTTGAGTGGTCCACTAAAGGTCTATCAGATTTTGCAGGTATGTTGTCCTCTGACTCTCTAAAATCATTTGAACAAATAAGATCTGATTATGATGTTTCCCACAAAGATTTTTTCAAATACCTTCGAATTCGTCAATTTATAGATGGCCTTTTAAAAACGAACAAAATCCGTCTGAAGCTGTCAGAGTTGGAAGATGCCATGATAACAGGCAAATTTCGTAAAGGCATGATTTCAGGGTTTTATGACCTCTTGCAGTATTCAGATACTTCTGCATATGATCCTTTGAAATCACTGTGGGAACGCGACCTGGGGGTGGCATTTAATCATGCAGAGTGGACAAAGATTTGTAATGGGACTTTTCCAAAATGCACTTCAATTTCTATACATGAGCAAAATTTCAAACTTTTCCACAGGATTTATTTCACACCTGTCCGCCTCCAGATGATGTTCCCCAACAGTTCAGATCTCTGTTATAAATGTAAAAGTCAGAAAGGCACTTTCATTCATCTGTTCTGGTCATGTGACCGCATCCAAGTGTTCTGGAAATGGGTTCATTCTGTGATTCAAGAGGTTATTGGCAAACAGTTCACATTGTCTCCCTCTTTTTATCTATTAAATTGTTCTCCAGACAAGCAGTTTGACACTGACACCAGAGCTCTCCTAGTATTACTTTCATATCTGGCAAAAAAGTGTGTTTTGCTATGATGGTCTGGAAACCTTTGCACACTTTTTTACAGAGACTCTGACTTATTCACTAATGAATATTATCTGTCCTATCCCTGTCATAGCCATATCCTGATAACTCCCTGTACCACATGTCTTCGCCTTCTTCCCCCCCCCTTTTTTTTTTTCCCCCTTCTTTTCCCACCTTTTTTATTGTGTACCTGTTTTGTTGCAGCGCTTGTTGTTGGGGAGGGTATTCTTGTTTTCTATGTACATTTGTTATTTGTTATATATAAAAAATATGCCAAAATCTAATTAAAAAAAAAAAAAAACCGGGATGTAGAATTTTCTCATTTTCGCAGTGAATATTCAGAATATCATAAAGAAGGCTCACACCAAATTAGAACAAAAGCTATCAAACAGATTTTGAGATATTCAAATTTGAAGTGAAAAGTTGACGCTGGACGGACAGACAGACGGACGCCGGACAACTCAGAATTAGAAAAGCTCTGCTGACTGCTGGCTATGGTCACAGCAGAGCAAAAAAGTTATCAGATTTTGAGATATGAATGAAAGGCTGAAAAAATGAGAACAAACAATGATTTATTCAGATTTGAAGTGAGAAGTTGACGCCAGACAGATGGACAGACGGACACCAGACAACTCGGCATGAGAAAGGCTCTGCTGACTGTGACTGTCGTCACAGCGAAGCTAAAAAGCTGATTTACTCAAAATGAGTAAAATTGATATACTGCGTTTCGGAAAGAAACTCTTTTCTCTTATTTTTCAGCATTCACCCTCTCGTGCATGAGTTATGATAATCTCAGTCAGGATTTTTTTTACTAATATGCAGCGCTTTTAAACAGCGGTACACTGTAGTGACCTCCATGGAAGGTGTCCGATATAGATGCCCAAGCCACCCCAGCTGGCTCCTCTCGACGTGGAGGAGCAGCGGCTCTACTCTGAGCTCCTCCCCGGTGACAGAGCTCCTCACCCTATCTCTAAGGGAGCGCCCCATAACCCTGCGGAGGAAACCCATTTCAGCCACTTGTATCCGAGATCTTGTTCTTTCGGTCATGACCCAAAGTTCCTGACCATAGGTGAGGGTAGGAACGTAGATTGACTGGTAATTTGAGAGCTTCGCCTTTTGGCTCAGCTCCTTCTTCACCCCAATAGATCGGTACAATGACCGCATTACTGCTGCCGCTGCACCGATCTGTCTGTCAATCTCACGCTCCATCCTTCCCTCACTCGTGAACATGACCCCAAGATACTTTGCTTTGCACACGGCTGCAAACCGCCCCAGTGCATGCTAAAGGTCCTGATTCAAAGGGGTCAACAGGACAACATCATCCGCAAAAAGCAGAGATGAGATCCTGTGGTCCCCAAACCGGACACCCTCTGGCCCCTGGCTGCGCCTAGAAATTCTGTCCATAAAAATAATGAACAGAACCGGTGACAAAGGGTAGCCCTGACTGAGTCCAACATGCCCCGGAAACAGGTCTGACTTACTGCCGGCAATGCGAACCAAGCTCCTGCTCCAGCCATACCGAGACCGCGCAGCCCTTAGAAGAGGGCCCCGGACTCCATACTCCCGAAGCACCTCCCACATAATGCCACGAGGTACACGGTCGAATGCCTCCTCCAAGTCCACAAAACACGTGAACTGGTTGGGCACACCCCCATGAACCCTAAAGCACCCTGCAGAGGCTATAGAGCTGTTCCAGTGTTCCACGACCAGGACAAAAACCGCATTGTTCCTCCTGAATCCAAGGTTCGACTATCAGTCGAATTCTCCTCTCCAGCACCCTGGAATAGACTTTACCAGGGAGGCTGAGGAGTGTGATCTCCCTATAGTTGGAGCACACCCTCCGGCCCACCTTCTTAAAAAGAGGGACCACCACCCCCGTCTGCCAGTTCAGAGGCACTGTCCCTGACTGCCACGCGATGTTGCAGAGGCGTGTCAACCAAGACAGCTCTAGAACATCCAGGGACTTGAGGTACTCAGGGCGGATCTCATCCACCCCCGGAGCCTTGCCACCAAGTAGCTTCCGAACTACAGTGACTTCAGCCCGAGTGATGGATGAATCAGGCCCTGGGTCCCCAGCCTCTGCTTCCTCTATGGAAGACGTGTCAGTGGGATTGAGGAGATCCTCGAAGTATTCCTTCCACCGGCCGACAATATCCCCAGTCGAAGTCAACAACTCCCCACCTCCACTGTCAACAGTGTTGGCAGGGCACTGCTTTCCCCTTCTGAGGCGCCGAATGGTTTGCCAGAATCGCTTCGGGGCCGACTTATAATCCTCCTCCATGGCTTCCCCGAACTTTCGCCAAACCCAAGTTTTTGCTTCCACCACCACCCGGGCTGCGGCAAGTTTGGCTTGCCGGTACCTGTCAGCTGCCTCAGGAGTCCCATGAGCCAACCAAGCTCGATAGGATTCCTTCTTCAGCTTGACGGCATCCCTTACTTCCGGTGTCCACCATCGGGTTTGGGGATTGCCGCCACGATAGGCGCCGGAAACCTTACGGCTACAGCTCTGGACGACTATATCAACAATGGAGGTGGAGAACATGATCCGTTCAGACTCAATGTCTCCAGCCTCCCTTGGGATCTGGTAAAAGCTCTCCCGGAGGTGACAGTTGAAAACCCCTCTGACAGAGGATTCCGCCAGACGTTCCCAACAGACCCCCACAACACGTTTGGGCCTGCCAAGTCTGTCCAGCTTCCTCCTCCGCCAGCGGATCCAACTCACCACCAGGTGGCTCAGCCCCTCTCTTCACCCAGGTCAGATGACACGACCACAAAGTCATTCATTGACCTCTGGCCTCGGAGGTCCTCGTGCCACGTGCACTGATGGACGCACTTATGTTTGAACATGGTGTTCGTTATGGACAAACCGTGACTAGCACAGAAGTCCAACAACAGAGCACCACTCGGTAGCACCACTCTTTGTAATTTCATTCTTAAATTGTTGAACCATTTCCCCATGTAGTCTGTCACAGAGTGGTGGAGCCCTCACCTTCTTCTAAAAGACTCAGCCTCTTTTTTTCATACTCATTCATGTCGTTGACCCATTGCCAATTAATCTAATTAGCTATGAGACGTTCTGTCAGGTGCATTTTTTTAGCATTATTAACATTTCCAATGTCTTGTTGCCCCTGTTCCAACTTTTTTGAAACTTTGCAGATATCAAATTCAAAATGAGCAAATATTTTTCAAAAAACAATACACTTCTCAGTTTCAACATTTGATATATTGTCTTCGAACCATTTTTGATAAACAGCCATTCCATGAGAAAATGGCATTTTTTGAAAAAGTTGAGGAGTTGACCCCCCTGGAATTGAATGAAACTTGGTGTGGGACACTTGCATGTTTTAAAAAGCACCATGAATACTGAAAGGTATATAAAGGGTTTAGAGCAACATAAGCTCCCCTCCAGACCACATCTATTCCAGGGAAGGTCTTGTGTATTTCAGCAGGACAATGCAAAACCACGTACTACAGCTATTACAACAGCATGGCATGTAGTAGAGTCAGTGTGCTGAACTGGCCTGCCTGCAGTCCTGATCTTTCACCTATTGAGAACATTTGGGGCATAATTAAACGAAAAGTCCGTCAAAGGAGACCCAAAACTCTCCAGAAGTTGGGCGCTTGTATTAAACAAGCGCAGGATCGAATTTCAATGGTTAACCTCAAGAAACTTGTCTCCTCAATGCCCAGACACCTCCAATCTGAGTTAAAAAAGAAGAGGGGATGCTACACCATGGTAACAGGCCCCTGTCCCAACTTTTTTGAGACTCGTAGCAGCCATCAAATTTGAAATGAACTCATTTTGTGGATAAAATTGTACAATTTCTCAGTTTAAACATTGGCTATGTTATCATATTCTATTGTGAATAAAATACTGGCTGGTGTGATTTGAATGTCATTGGCCCTCATTTATCAAACTTGCGTACACCAAAAAAATGTGTGTACACCAAATCTCCCGCAAGAATCGGCATTTATCAATCTGAACGTGAGCGAACGGTCCTCAAAAATCTCACGCCAGCTCTGACCAGGTGTACGCAAATCGGAAAACAGCGAACAACATACAGGAACGAGTGCAGCTGTCAAAATGAGTAATAAACCGTATGCAGCGATGCGGACATCATGCTGTTGTTGTTCTTATTATTAAAAATAAATAGACTAAATAAATGAATGAATAAATAAGTGAATAAAAGCAGGTAGTTTCCAAATATAAGTGTAATTAATTTCTCTACACAGATGTGACGAGTGGCTGTTCGTTTTGTGTGGCACCCAATAAAATGTCATGGAGTAACGCGGATAAAAGTACAATGAAGAGTGATCTCTGCAGACTGTATTTTACCAATTACCCTCATGGTGCTCCGATCGAGACGGGGGGGGACTCATCCATGTCCCCAACGGCTTGTATTCCAACGATTGAGAGGGAGCCTATCAGTGCTGTGACAGCTGGAAGTTCGAGTCTAGTTGGCCTCCACCGGTCCGTGCGCTGTTGCAACCCGTTTTTTGGAGGCGATCTTAAAATCGGACCACTTTTGTTAACCTACATGTAAAGCATTTGGATTGTCAATTATGTAGGTAATATAACATGAAATATCGTGGATCTATAAATTGAATTTATTAAGGCCGACGTTATTCGCACTTTTACGTGTGGCCAATGCTAAATTATTTTCTTGACCACACTTGTAAGTGCGCAAGTTGATGACCATTCCAGTGCCGCTTAGAAAGTACTGTTTAAAATAAGTTTAGCCAAGAAAAAAATTTAGCTTTGGACACGCTTAAAATAAGTGTGGGCAATGGAGAAATGTGCATCATGGCCACAATAATAAGTGCGTCTAACAAGAATTTTGGTCATTTAAGTGCGTCAAAGCACAGAAATTAAGTGCGAATAGTCACTTCGATTTTTTAATGAATTAAATAAAACATCTGCTGCACTCCGGTTTTCCACCCCGACAGTGTTTACTACTGCAGCAGCAATAGTCACTCTTTAGACTTCCAAATAAAATAATTTAGTTTTTCTCCATCTATCGTCGGCCTGCTGATAAAACCTTGTATCTTCAAAATGATTAACTTTACAGGAGAGCAAAAAAAAAAAGAAGTTTAATTTTGCATGTAAGAATGCAGATGAGCTGTGTTCGGGTAGGATGACTATTTTTCCTCCAAGAATGTATCCAATCAATGAAATTTTGTGTTTTGCAATGTATATGCTATTATCGTGGGCATACGAGTTTTTGTTTGTCATCAAATTGTAGATACGAGGTTTATCAGCAGGCCGACGATATTTCCTCCTCAGTTAAGTTTTTTCTTCTTTGCCGTCTTTCGAGAGTCCATGTCGTAAAGTGGGCAGGACTAAGCCTCCCGGGCAATGTATTTATTGGGGTGTGTCATGGAAATTACGATGATTTCTGCCGCCGGATTTATCAATGCCACGGCAGTTCTACACCGAAATCTGCGACGTACACACTTTTAGTAAATCAGATGTGACACCTGGTGAACGATGATATTTACACCAGAATCTACACCAGATCCTACGCAAGTTTGATAAATGAGGGCCATTGTGTTTTGATTTTATTTACAATTTACACTTTGTCCCAACTATTTTGGAATTGGGGTTGTACTTTTATCATGACCTGTGACACTTCAAGTCTGGATAGACATCAGCACCACATCAGTGCCAAGCTGGGTAACTATGTTATTGAGCCAGAATTATTTGAGTGGAACTAGTTCAGTCAGGAAACTTGCGTCATTCTACATTAGCTATGAGGTTGTCTGCGTCAGCGAGAATACTCCAATCACAGAGCGGCAACAGCAAAGAAACTATTATGTTGGTCTATTTAAGCACAATCAGCATGAACACCTGGCTGCTTAAAGTTGTGAACCATCAGAGTTACCCTGGAAGGTAAGTAAAATTACTTTGTTAGAGATGTTAAAGCTCAAACCAAAGTTTCAAGATTCAGTAGCATTTTTCTTTTTTTTTGTTAGCTTTATGTAGGTTATTGACCACACCAAAGAGAACAAGTCAAGTATCACTGTACACATCACGAACAGCTCAATGTTTGTTTTTACTGAAGTGCTTTGGCGTGTTCACGTGGCGCCCGTCAGGATTACAATACCACGCGCTTTTCTTTATTTCTAGTCATGCCTCACTAGAAAAGCAAAAAAATCAATCGATTCTGCAATTTCCCGCAAATCATACCTCGCCGTTGTGTTTTTAATGGCGCGAAGTATATTATTCTGAAATTACCTGTTTTTTTATTTTTATTATTTTGTAAAAGCGCAATAGAGCCTGAATTTGTCTGTAACTCCCACAGAAGTGTTCAGAAGCACTTTTTTCAATAACAGAATAAATGTGTTCTCATCGTAAGACATGTCTCTCCTGGGCCTCAGACTGCAGCTACACTAAGTCCACATGGGGAATTCAGCAATAGAGCAATTAATTTTTTCACAAATTACTAATACAATTATGCTTCCCTAAGAAGCAAAATAAACAATTTTCAAATTATCACAGAAAACCCCCATCATTAGCTGAATCTGATGAGAGCACACAGTGAAAAAACTACATTTGATCCTGTCAAGGAAGAATGATTCCAACATGAATTTTGCAGTCAAAAGAAAAGCCATTCTGAAGAGGTCAAAGTTCAATTTCAGAGATCAGGGGAGTGAATGAGCAGTAGTGCATTGAATTAGACCACAAATTACTAATACAACTGTCCTTCCCTAAAAAGGCAAAATAAACTAGCATTCCCATTGAAAGTTTCACCCTGTTAAAGACGAGGGTGCCTGAGAATACTGATACACTTCAGCAGGTGTGTTTGAGGTGCAGTAGCAGTAAGCTCACCTGTGCAGTTCTCTTCCACAGTGATTGAAGTGTTCTTATTACTGACAGAGTTCTTTGCCACACAGGTGTATGTACCGCACTTATAAAGAGATACAGGCAGTTTCATGTTAGGGCCATAAAGGGAATCAGAGCTGATGTAGTCCTCCTCCTCACCCTCTTTGTACCAGGACAGGGTCACATTGGTCCCGCTCTCCACTCTGCACATTAATTTGCAGCATTTTTTAGCACTGATGGTATTGACATTGGGCGTTGATACAGGAACTGTGTAAAGAAAAGGCAGAAACACAGTTTACACAGGGTTAAACATGACTAATGTAGCATAATTTTGAGTATGGATTTTAATGATACAGCTCACAGTTGAGCCAAAATACACAAAGTTTCTATTCGTAATAAAGAATTTTGTGTAATTTTGAAGGTGCTAGCTTTTTTTGGATCTGTTTTGAACATGTTCAACACTGACGGTATGAACACGGGTTCAAAACACCATTCCCAATCTTCAATCATGTGGCTGAGTAGCGTCCACCCCAGAAAGTACTGCAGGAAGGTTTGAATGCAAGTTGACTTACAGGTGTTAATGATTTGGTGACTGATTGAGACAGCTGGTAACTGACGATAAAATTGAGAGATATTTGTAAATGTATATGTATAGTGTGTGTGTGTGTGTGTGTGAGTGTGTAAATTAAAAATTGGTGTAATACAGCAATACACCAATCCGGCGAAACACGGAAGTAAATCAGTGCCGCCATTGCTGCGTTGCCCTGCTGTATTGGTCTCGTAGCGGTTGTTGCAGACGTTAGCTGTAGTTGCGAAAATGTTCTTCAATTTCTTTTTTTTTAGTACGTATGCTATTCAGTATCAAATTCCTTCCGGCATAATCTTCCTGACATCTGCTATCGGCTTACGATGCTAAGAAAGTACATTTCCATGGAGCGAAAGGCTACTGAGTTGAGATACTTGAAGCAACGCCCTGGGGAGCAACACGCGAGGATCCGGGCAGGACTAGTTTCGTTATAACACGAACCCATTGGGGTAACATTAGCAAGCGCAGATTTACCCTCGCGCAGTTTTATTATTGCAAAATGTCAAAGGTAAGATTTTTTTTTCTGCTCATCTCTGTAGACTGTAAAGCGTATGCCTGCTGTTCTTTCAATGTGGTGTCGGTTTAAAATGACCGGGCTCATATCGTTGCATTCTGCGGACTTTCCTCTTTTATTTGAGGTATGGTTTTTATGCATACCACGAATTCAGCAGAAATCCTGGCGATGCAGCGCTGATATGATTTTAGCTTATGTTCTGCTGCATGCTTATTTACTTGCTTGGTGCTTGAATTGTGTTCGGTTGAGGTAAAAATTGTTTACATGAGCTTTTGGCCAAGTTTCTTAGCGAAATGTGGATATGCCGCTCCACATGTCGCGATTTAAAAAAAAATGCTGTATTTATAACGCGTAATAACCGTCCCCGGTACCGGTGTTCTTAAGGATCTCAGTTCTGAAGGGGTTAATATCCGTTTTATTATCATCACATACATGTCTTAATACATTACGTTGTCAATAAATTACCTGCATCGGTAAGTTTTGGCCACTGCCTGACGTCATCTACCCAATGATCTCTTTCCTTTGCCATTGTTTATATATCTGTCACCTCACATTTTCACGAGCAGGATGCAGGATGCAGTTAAAGTCCATTAGGTGGCACCGGCAAGTCGCAGACGAAGCCACGCAACAATGGCGGCAGGCAAGATGGCGGCACCCATAGAATTCGCGCCGGATTAGTGTATAGGGGCCTATTAAGGTGGGATAAGGGATTAACCCAGGATCAGCACGGGATTAGCCTGATCTCAACCCCCACATCAGTTGCACAGAGCATGTGGGCTAAGCCTTGGCACGAGTTTCTTTGGAAACAAATTCTGTGGAGCTAGGCAGCTCCAGAGCTGGCTCACCAACTGGCTAAGTTCCTTGTTTCAGCCAATTTCACGTCACCTCAGTCAGCAGTCACCAAGATTTAAAATCAATGACCTCAATAGTCATTCTGAATGGTCCACTACACATTGCTATCTCAATTACAGTAGGTCCAGAGTAATTACATTAAAAACTTGTGACCACTGATGTCAGTAAAATAACCAGTATTCAATCATTATATTCAAGTATCCATGTGACAGTCACCATCACAATTCAGTCAACCCCCCTTACATGTCACATTTTAACCATATTAAGAATCTTTCATTATCAGATTTGTCCTAATTCCCCAAGTTGAGACTTCCATCCGAGAGCAGCGCTGTATGCTGTGATTCAACGCGGTCTTAAATCGCTATGGTGACCCCTTCATACAGCACTGCTACTTTTCTCCGTCTTTAATCAGACTGTGACGGGTAAGGAAGAGTTGCCTTGTCGTGTGCCATGTCGCTGGCTTTGCAATACTGGAATCAAACATTTTCAGGACGCTCCTTGAAGTTGTTCTCTGACATTAACATTTCACTTTTTTATTTGAATATGCCTCCATCAGAAGAGATTGAAAGCAGAAAATAAAGTCAGCTAGTCTGAAACTGTCCTCTAGATAGGACTAGCATGACAAAAAAGGGGCTTCAAGCAAAATTGTGGTATATCGGAAAAAATATGCTTGTAAAAATTTGTAAGCACTTTGAAGTTCACCTATGCATTTTATGCACAATCACATCTGCCTGTTCTCCTGTCTCGATGTTACATCTTAAATATGTCTAGGAAGGACGGCTTATCCCATTCACACAGGCACCGAAGCGCTCTTCGACGGCGCTGAAACACCTCTCTAGTTTACTTTAATTTGAGTGTAGCTCACTTTAATACTCCTCTCAAATGCCTTGCACCATTCAGACAGAAACTGAGGCAGTAGCAAGCAGAAGCATTTCAGAGACGGCTTCATCACTCTAACGCGGTCTTAGAGTGAAAGCTGGCGTATGTGTCTGCTGCATCTACTGAGTATCTCTGTTGATGATCAGTGATTCTGTGATCAATTCTAGGGGTCTATTTGAGATACCTGTATGCGTGCACTCAGCACGATCAGCTGCAGCGGGCTTCACTTAGCCCATCTTCCTCCACCCGCTGCCGGCTTGGTGCAATCAATCAAGCCTGCGAGGCGGGATATGGCAATCCCTGCTTTGACGTTTATCCAGGATCTCAGGACCTGACTTTCGTGTCGTAGGCCCCAAGCTTGATACCACAAATTCATAATGCAGCATTCTTGTGTCAAGATTAGTCTGATTAAATTCTTTGGAAAACTTCAACTAATACCTTTGCAACGGTAAGATTTCCAATCCTGCTGGTAACTGTTAATCATCGCTAGCTTCTAGTTGGTGGTCTTTTCAAGTTAATGGGATGAATAATTCACTAACTACACAATACTACTTTTCACATGGACGTAGCATCCATGCCTTCCAAAAAAATTTTCACATTTTGATTATTCAAACCACAGGGCAGTTTTCTACTTCGCCTTAGTACATTTTAAATGAGCTCAAGCCCAGAGATGAAGGCAGTGTTTCTGGATCTTGTTTAATGTTTGCATGGCAGAGTTTTAGCTAGTATTTGCAGATGCTGACTGTCAGGTCTGTGAAGGGTACGTTGAGTCTTCCCATGTTATGATTCTGCCTTTTGTGTGTTGTCTTGTGCTTATTTGTGCTTGTGTCTTACTTTTGTTTTATATTTCAGCTTTCTTTTCGGCCATCTGATGATCCACTCCCAATGGACTGCCTTCAGCATGCCTGCATCTTGTCGTCCAATCACGTTTCCTCTTTCGGCTTCGGTTCTAGTATTTCATTCATTGCTTCCACCTGTGTTTAATTCTGGGTCTTGCAAAACTCTGAGTGAATGAGTTCTTTGATAGGATAATTACTAACCCGTACTAACCAGCACTTATTTGAGGGTGATTGTAAATATTTTGTCACGTAGCATTAACCTTAATTAACTCATTAGCGAGTGCATGCGTTTCTGGTTTTCGTAATTCTGCCTAAGCTATCCCTGAATAACTGCAATGAAAGCTACAATTCCCTTCGCTGCTCGTGGTGCTTTTTACTCGTCACGTTTACATTACCTTAATCTAAACTGTCTAGCTTCATTGATGGTCTCAGCGTCTTGTCTCGAGTCATTCTTGTTAACCCGGGTCTCATGTAATTGTTTATTAATCCCATGTGTTTCTGCTTCAGTCGAGATTGCATTTCGAGTCCCCGCCTCCTCTCGTGACTATTTGTGGCAGTATTGGGAGAGGACATCAGACAGATCCCCGTATTGACTCTGTTCTACTTGGTGAAATCCCAGTTCATTGTGCCTTCTGAGTTTCTCCTTGTATGACTCCCGAGTCTTATATTTTGCTGCGCCCTTGTCTTATGTGCCCCCTGTTTAAGTCTCCCAGTGTGTCCGTCAGTTTAGTTAGGTTCAGTTTTTGTTTTCTAAATTTATCCACTCTTGGAGTGAGTATTTCTGTTTCCCCCTGCCTTTGACAGTGCACTTTAGTTTTCCCATTTGTTCAGTGCATGTGCACAGTGTTTCATTTCTGGCGTGTCTGCCAAGTTTCTCTTAGTGTTTGGTGTTTAAGAAACACTTCTGGATCCTGCAACTGGTGTTCCCCTGACCTCTCCTTACATCCTAACCAGATGTTTTTTTATTTTTTATTTTTGAGGTCCCCTTGTCCGTAAATAATCAGAGAAAGTCAAATCCTCAGAAGTTATCAAATTTTATTCCAGCCTTGAATTGTACAATAATCCAAACCCGGAGAGTAAGCCTTTTGCAAGAAGTACTACCCCAATGATCCCAGATGGCCATATTAAAGAAAATACCTCATCAAGTTTTATTCTAATCACATTCCATGGGTTAGGCTTGAGCTAACCTTATCGAATTTTTATTCCAATCACATTACATTGGTTATATCATAAGCTTTTTCTTTCCCTTACTGGTTGATATTGGTGGCGGACAGAAGTATTCTTCTTATAAAAAAAGAAAGAAAATACATGAATAAAATAGAGAAATACAGTCAAAGGGATAGGATACAAACAGATACGTAAATAATTGTGTTTTCAGTCATAACTAATGATTTTACAGAGCAAATATTGATCAAAGCTTCAGAAATCAAACACATTTAAATGGTTCAAATAATTGTCTTTTCAGCCATAACTAATGATTTCACTGAACAAATATTGATCAAAACTACAGGGATCAAATACATTTAAATGTCTCAACTGATTATGTTTTCAGTCCAACTGAAAAGAACAGATAATAATCAAATCAGCTAGTAATAAACTGGGTATATAGTTTAAATCAACTGAAATCAACAGAACAGATATTGATTAAATCAACTGAAATCAACAAATCTTGATTAAATTAACAAATCAACTGCTTATGCAATATGGTTACTGATTATGGTCTTTTGATTATGTTTACTAATTATGGTCATTAATTTACAGATTACTGTTGAATGTGATGAACAGTGATAAAAAATAGAGATGCACCGAATTTTCGGCCACCGATAATTTTCGGCTGAAAAAGGCAAAAAAATGCATTTTCGGTTTTCGGCCGAACGACTTTTAACACCGAAACAGAATGCTGTGATGACGCAAGCAAAAACCGCAGCCAGCACGCGCCTGTCTGTATGTTTTAAATCAAAAGACGAGCACCACCATCACCACGTTATGGCACATCCCCGAGTGCTGAATTGCAATTTCTGTTTGACACTGTCCTGATGCATAGTATAGCAGGTGCTGTTGTATATTCGGTTGCACATTAAAAACGTACCACATAAAAACGCAAAGCAATGATATCCGTAAAAGGCATAGAGTATTCATAGAAAATGGCAATATATTCTCAAGGCATTTACACCATCAGTATTCCATAATGTAACTACAACCCCTGGAAAAATATGGAATCACCACACACGGAGGATGTTAATTTACCTTTTTTCCTTCATAACAAAGAAGCAAATGGCACATATGATAAAACAATTAGAGTTTATTAGCTTGACATGCAGGCGTCATTTAACATTTCACTTCGAAAGTGAAGGCAAAACACGTAGCAAACGCGCAAATTGCGGGTGATGGCAGAGTACTAGAATTTATCGTTTTACGATGCGTCATCTCATCTGTGATACCTTTCCCTTTCCTGAGAACAAAATGCTTCAGCACCCGTAAAGTTATTCTCCGCGCAATTTTCGTAGAATAGGGGCAGCATAATAACTTTCTCAAGGGGAATTGGGGAAACAGAATTGGGCACAACGCCGTTGCTTCTAATTTCGCTACGAACAGGATCACAGACAAAGAAACGCATTTCATAAATGTAGCAGCTTCGGTGAATAAACGCAACCTTGTTTGAAAGGTAAGGGAACGCACAGTATATTTATCAAGTTGCCTAAAACAACACACATTTAAAAACCACAATATGAAGACCTGTTTCAGTGATGGAAAGTGAAGCCTGTTTCCTACCGATAATGCGGAAGCGAGTTGTCTATCGCAGCCAGTTCTCTCTGACCAATGAGTGGGCTGCTGTTGTCGTCACTTAATATATTTTATTTTTTCAGCAGCCAGTAATAGGCCAGTCAGTTACAGGCCTGTAGGTAATTCATGAGTGGGGCCAAGTTAAACATTTTATTTATAATCTTATTTTATACTGTGCTTTGTTGGAATGTCAGCGCTAAATGAATATTTTCATAATTTTGTAATTAATTTATTCTTTGAAGCGTGAATATTAATTTACACCATTGCAATGCCTTGAATTTAGTTAGGTAAATACACAGTCATTGCCATAAATGCAATTGTATTAAAAATTGGCAAAATAATTTCTTTCGGTGTTTCGGTTTTCGGCCAAGTGTTTCTCATTTTCGATTTCGGCCAAAAATTTTCATTTCGGTGCATCTCTAATAAAAAATAATCCTCAAAAGGCACAGGAATTAGGAAGGCACAGGAACGAGGAATCAACTGCAATACACCACAGAGTTTTTTGACAGACTTGAAATCAACAGGGAAACTCAGAATCCGCAGTTCCAGGCAAGGGTTCGGTCACCGGAAATGTCAGTTTGAGAAGTGACAGTGCAAAGGGGCTAGACAGATCTCAAAAGTCCAGGGGGCAGAACCAAAGGTAAAAAAATTCACTGGAGATCAGAGTAGCAGATGAAACAGGGAGGAGACAAAATTGAAAATCCATACACAGTCCAGTCATAACCAGAATATCAGTCCTAGGCAATCCAAAATCATAATCCAGAAAACAAAATGGGTCAGAACACCGGCAGAAGAAAATATCACAAGCAAAGCAAAACTCTGAGGTCAACGAAGAGAGGTAATACGAGGAGGTAACCACGAGGGGGACCGCAGAATCGTAAGAATAGAATTTTACACGACCTAGAAAAGAATGTCTAAGCAGGGAATTCTATAAATGCACAGAAGGTGATGACACACGGGCAAAGAACACCAGGAAATCAAGTGGGAAGAACTACAGGGGTGTGTTTAAGGTAAAGCAAATAATAATACAGTAAACATGAAAATAATGAAAACAACAATGAACGTACAGAAACAAACCTGGTGACTAAAAAGTACATAAAATAACAAACACATCAATGTAAGGATTGTGATAAATGACCCAGTCTAAACAGAGAATGAACTTAAACTCAATACATCCATGGAAACTGAAACAGACTAAAAACTGAGGGCATGAAACAAAACACAGGGTGGAATCAAGGAATAGGGGGCTGTTGCACGAAAGCAGAATTCAGAAATTGAGGATGACTGAGAAAGCGAGGCTCGACCAATTCTACTCAGTGTATCCTGGCTTAAAGGGTACCTTTGGTTCAATTCGATTTCAAAATATTTGATTTCCTTGAAAATTTGAAATTGAAATTGAAAATCAGTTTTGCAGCGCTTTATGTTAACGTGGTGACAAAATATAGCTGTAATTAAAATGCAGACTGTGCCCGCAAGTTTTGCCAAGTGGGCGTCATGCTGGGGCAGGCTCTGACATCAGCAAGTTGATTGTGTTCACTCCAGTCAAAGACTGGTCAAAGGCAGTCATAGGCATTCCAGCTATGATTACAATATGGTAGATTCTGACTATTTTCCTCTGGCTTTATGTATGAACCTGATAAATTGCATTATCCTAATCTCGTGCAGGTTGAAGAGAGTAGTGATGAATACGACGACAGCGGATTATTTGCCTGTACAATTTTTAAAGGAAGCGCCTATATATTTCGGGGCGTTTTAGAAGTGCAGGAGAAACCAGAACAAGAAATTAAACTCGAAATTAAACTGTATGTTTTTACTCACCCGAATCTTTCTCTGGGTACCCAAACAGCAAGACAAGCAGAAAAAGTACTGATTACATTGGATATTGGTGGATGTTAAATGCGGAATTCTTTCGACCTTCCATTTTTATCATCCATATAACTTGAGCTGCCAGACTTTGGCACCGCATCCCGCACTTTGAAATATCGCAGCCGCATTTTCTTTAGTTTTTCACAGCGCTGTTCAATAGTTCTGTGATAACCACACAAACGTAGCTACTCACAAATCATTCCACAAATCTCTGAGTATCAGACATGTATCAGACAGCGCAGGTGGAGAGTAATCGGTGGATAGCAAGGCTGGGCAAAAAGTTTAAAAACGGGATGTAAAATGCTCAGATATTTTCTTTAAATGATGATCTGATTACAAATTGAAGTTAACCGTTGTCATAAATGGCAAATTAAGCTAGCTAGCTAGAGTTGCAAATTATCCAGCAATGTTACCATTTTCAGGACATTCATGGTTTGAGCAAAATATTGAAGCGGCTTAAGTTACACTATGACTATAGGTTTTGCAGGCTATTTTTACCAGTTCCCAGCTATGAAATTAATTAATGAAAAGTAACAAGATTTTGGTTTTTGTCTAGCCTCACAGGAACAACTCTTCATTAAATGTGTGCATATTGTAGAGTAGTCAATTCTCACACATTTTATGTGAGACATATTAATCATGTCCTGAGTCATGTTTGCATGAAAAATTTATTCTGTTCACGTGAATAAATCTTCAGGATCCGGGCTCAAGGGCACCCTGTACAGCATCTGTACAGCATAGAATCCTGACTGATAAGAGTACTATGAAGGGTTACAGGCAGGAATCAACTTGCTGACGTCACATAGTGCCTGGATCAGATTCCTCATGGTGGATTGCTAATTTGACACAAGCTATGTTTACCACCTTTGTGTGGCTTTGATCAAACCTTTCATGTTTAAGTAGAACAAAAAATATGTTTTGGCACTACAGAGGTTGTGTTGAGAAATACAATGCTGATCTCCGAAGGTACCCTTTAACCCGTTGCACATTTGCCAAGCCTGGCTGAGGAGGAGCAGCTATGTCAAGCCAGGGGTGTACCCAAGATCACTAGCTCCCGGATTAGGGCTCGATCGTGCCTTTTAACGCAATCTTGAACAACAGTGGGCAGCAACTGACAAACGAATACTGTGATTGGCTTGCCTCTCACTGACCATTCCTTTAGAGCCAATCAGATTCGATAATCCTGTTCCTTTACTGCCAAACAAACATTGGTTATGTATTGTAACCCCAGATACTATGAGTATGAGTGAAGCCCTTTTAAGGGGACCGAACATGGAGATCCTTCTTTTAATACATAATAGTAAAATTATAATGTTGGTGGTCCATGCTCAACCTCTGAAAAGTCTCTAAACAAAAGATACAGGGATGTTGCCATAATCCAAGAATGTGATTTCGTGAGCGTGATTCCTCTCTGAACAGCTCCTCCCGAGATCTTCATGAGATCTGGGCAAAACCTGACATCAGGTTGTGCCGTCCAATTAGTACAGACCTAGCCAGAGCCGACCACTGCGCTGGACCTGCCCACACTGGAAACTATTCTAGCAGGCACTAACAATGGCAGATCATACTATGCCTTAGTAGCGTCTACACTTTTGGAAATACAAAAGAAGGACTGCAGATCATTTGAGGTGCAATTTTGTCAGTATCTCTCCCAAAGCTACTAGTCCGTTTATTTTTGGACACGAAGAAAAACAAATATTTCTCTTACAAAAGACGATGCCACCAGAAATCAGTGGGAAGCTTTTTTTGTTTGCTGGCAGCAAACAGCCATGGCGAAAGGGAACGCTAGCTACTTGTGCTCAGCCTTTCAGCAGACAGCTTTGTCAATAAAGGATAATTCGACACAGGATAAGCGTTTCAGCTGCTTCTCAAACCTGAAGCTGTTGCATCGATCAAGCGCTCGGAGCCACAAGCTGTAAGTAACCATATAACAGAAAATAATATAAGTGAAGCTAACCTGTTATGGGTGGCTAGCAGGACCGCTGACGATGGTTAGCACTAACAACTGGCCTCAAACGCAGGCTTTGTAAAATATCTGAAGATAAAGCCTGTATTGGTCGCGACTGTCCGTGACTCACAGACACAGAAGCTGTAAGTTGCTTTCACTGTATAAGCCAACCAGACGTGATAGCCAGTTGATTGTGGCTGTACCACAGCAGCTAACGTAGCCAAATTACTGTTGCTAATGTTTGTGTCCTAAATATGCAAGAGTGATATCAGGGGAAATTCTACAGAAGTTGTGTGAAGATAAACCTCAGTTGAAGCTAACTTTTAATACTTGTTTGTAGTTTGGATGCTTGGTACAACTGTTCACAGTAACAGAACTTGCTGTCTGTAAAAGCTGTATCGCAAGGGTTTGTCTCTGTGGGTATGACCGCTCGGTTACCAGCTACTGCATGTTAGTTTGCGTGCCGTGCTAATTAAAAATGCTCCTGGTTAACTTATATGCAGTAATTCTGATCGGTATGCTTGTGTTACTTCGGTAAGCATCAATGTGGCAGTTACATCATAACGTTGCCCCGATAGTAGCCACTACAGTTAGTGGTCGCTTCTCTTATCCATGACCGGGATCAGCCGGATACTTCACAAATGTCTGAGCAAGCTCTCTGGTGCTACCATGAAAGCAATGTGAAACGCAGAAGCTCTAGCGGTTTACGAATGATTTCTCTGCACTGCCTTGGCATAATTTCATCCCCCTTTAGAAATTGTTGTGGCTAATAAAAAGCCGAAAAAGGTGGAGATTAAATAGGTAATTCTTTCCTGTAGAAGTGATCAATTCACTAGCTCCACATAAGCAACTTGTCCGCGCTAACGGAACTTATAGTCTGCAAAATCTGTATTATGTTCATAACATAACCGAGCTCTCTCTAGCTGTCGCACACTATCCATAAAGCTGCTTTAATATCAGTCACAAAACAAAATTTTCGCTGGACAGATTAGCCTACTTTCAAAGTCAAAGCAAAGATGCGAATACACGTTATGGGCACGTCAAGCTGCTTTCACACCGGATGCGAAACAAATTTTTCGTGCAACAGATTGGCTACATTCAAAGTCAATGCAAAGACGCGAATACAGGCTTTATGAGCTCATTAAGCAGCTTTCACACCAGACGCGAAACAAATTTTTCACGTGACAGATTACATTCAAAGTCATGACCGCTTATCAGATACTGCATGTTAGTTCGCATGCTCTGCTAATTAGAATTGCTCCTGGTTAACTTACATGCAGCAGTTATGACCAGTATGCTTGTGTTACTTCGGTAAGCATCAATGTGGCAGTTCATCATAACGTTTCCTGATTGCAGCCACTACGGTTGAAGCAAACCGGAGAGGTGCTGTATGTGTCTGCCGAGTTGGGCTGCAGTTAGACCAGATGTAGATTTTGCAGAGCTTGGGAGGTGTTTTTGGGTGCTTATGAAACGATTGCTTCACTTATCCACGACCGGGGTCAGCCTGATACATCTCCAATGGCTGGGCAATATCTCTGATACTACCGATGAAAGCAATAGGGAAGCGCACAGGCTATAACGTGTTTGGTATAACAGACGCAGCATTGCCATCGATTGAACATTAATTCTTTCCAGTAAAAGTGATCGATTCGCTAGCTCCACATAAGCAACGGTTCACGCAGACAGAACTTATGGTCTGTAAAACCTGTATTATGTTCATGACATAAACGGAGCTCTGTGTAGCTCTCCCACGCTATCCATAATGCACCCATTTTCCGTGAGGAAAAGCTGGTCATTCCAATGCAATAAGTAAACCATTACCACGGGTAACTTCCGAAAAGGCCATTTAGCTTGGAGCTTTCGCCCCTCCGTCATATACCAGCGCGGAAGCTGTTCATTTCTCCACGCTAACAACACACCACAGCTATGCACACAAACCAGCAGGTCCTAATACACACCGAAGCAGTCTATAAGCTGTTAGTCCACTTTTAGCTGCCCCTCACTGTCTATGTTTCCCACTAAACTGAGACCCACCGGATTTTCTCCTTACATACTCTTTTCCAACCCCTCCCACCGTCCAGACTTTTTTTAAATTCTCTGGGACTTTCCCCTCTGAGGCATGCCCAGGACGTGTCTGTTTTTTTCGTAACCAAGCGGGGCCAGATTTCGCATTTTCTCATGAATATTCATGACGCAGGCGGGCCGCGAATTTTTTTTCTCTAAATGTTATGTCTATTGCACCTTTTACTTGTCCTCTGATTGGTCAATCGTCTCCAAGGAGACATTGAAACTTATGAATGGGCAAGGTCATGTGGTAGAGTCCCTGACTTACGGTAGCGTATTGCTGCCATTCCTGGAAAAAAAAATGGGTCTGTAATCACGGCATGTGTGAAAAGTTTCTTGTTATTACAAGATCCTTTTCGTGTTATGACAACATATTTTCACGTTTTAACAAGATATCTTCACGGTATTTCAACGCGAAAATATCACATTATGACAAGAAACTTTTGGCTCATTTACATGGTTTGATTAAGTTCTACATCTTGCTTGTCTTGAAACATGGCGAGATTATGCTATTATTGAGCAAGGTGGGCGACACTGTGATTAGTATACGAACAAGAGGGATTTTAAAATACTTGGGGCTGTACAGAAGACAGAATGAGCCTGACCCCCTGGAGGTAGCGACGTTTCTGAACGTCCATCAAGCTATCACTAGCTCGGAAAACGACGGTTGTACCGTCACAGCTAATAATAAAATGCGCAAATACAGCAGACATCACGTTAGTAACATTACATGATGTACTTGCTGTCAAATAATTGTCACAAGCAAAGATATAACGAGGCTTGTTCAACAAAAATGAATGTGTACTTTGTTCAGAATAATAGGCAAGCAAACTTGAATAATTTGCGATGATAATCAATTGTGATTGATTAGGAAGTTGGTAGTTTGGCCAAGGTGATGGGTGCGATTTTGATGATGTGCTCTTATGCCAGATCAGCACTTACAATTGCTTGGTAGAGTACAAGTGTTTTGACATTAAGCAAATGGGTAAATTAGACCAGAAAATACTCGTGATATAATGCATGAATTACCATCAAAACTGGTATTTGGTGAAGGGTGGAAATGGAAGTGGGGAACATAAAACTTTTTGCAAATCAAACTGTTTGCTGAAAATAACATTACCATACTGCCTGTTTGATATAACCGACCAGAAGTAATACAGCAGAGTGTGCAAATAGCCTTTGATAAATTATAGGCCCAGAAACATTTTTACCCATTCAGTTTCTTTCAATGCACATTTATGCAAAAATTCTAAAGTAAAATAGGCTTACAGTAGGGTGCAAAAATTTTGGCACCTCTAGTTTAAATGTCTGTTACAATTAATCTCCAAGTGATTTAAACCAAACCTGAACACTAAATGCTACAAAGTTAAACATGACACATCATCACATTTCAAAGCAAGAATAATTTTTATTTTTAACTTTTTACAGTTACAAAATTATAGTACCAGGAAAAATACCTTGTGCAAAGGTTTGGGAACCCTGTCAACTCGTACTTTGAAAATCCTCCTTGGGAAGCTAAAGCAGCTTGCAAAAGCTGTAGCCAGCTAAGAGTCTTTCAATTCTTGTCTTTGAATTTCTCCCCACTCTTCCTGACAGAACACCTCTAGCTCAGAAATATTCTTCAGCTTCTGGTATGCACGGCATGTTTGAGGTCTCTCCACAGATTTTCAATAATATTCAAGTCTGGGGACTTTAATGGCCATTCCAAAACCTTCATCAGTCTTTCCTGGAAGTACTTAATGGTGGATTTTGAGGTATGCTTCAGCTCATTGTCTTGCTGGGGTACCCAACATCTCTTCAACTTCAATTTCTGGACTGAGCAGTGAACATTAGCCTCTAGAATGTCTTGATATTTGGTGGAATCCATTCTTCTGTCCACTCACACAATATTGCCTGTGGCCCCCAGCTGCTACACAACCCCAAAGCATCATGGATACACCTCCATGTTTAACAGTTGACAACGTGTTTTTCTCCACAAATGCTTCACCCATTTTTCTCCAAACATACCTTAGTTGAAACAGTTCAATTTTGGTTTCATCAGTCCAAAGCACGTTGTTCCAATAGGCTTGAGGTTTCTTAAGGTTTTCTTTTCCATACTTCAGATGCTTAATTTTGTATTGAGGTTGTGGGAAAGGAAGCTCTTGCCACTCTGCCATGTAGGTCTTTGTTGTTTAAGGTACGCTGTATTGTTGTCCTGTGAACAACTAGACCTGTGTCTGCTGCTCTTTTTTGCAGCTCTTTTGCAGTGATGTTTGGGTTCTTCGGAGCATTTCTAACCAAATCTCAGGCCATTCTATCTGAAATTTTTCTTGGTCTTCCAGATCTTGCCTTGACTTCAATTGTTCCATTGCTGTATAAATGCCTTCCCCAAAACCAAGGGGACAAAACCAAGGGTGCACCATTAAAAATCTGAGGGTGGCCCCAAAATTTTGGCCTGTAGTGTACTATTGTATGAATTTGGCACTTTATCCATTGCAAACTTCTTTGCAAGAACTACACGCTCTAAAATATTGCCCCCCCATTCAATTGTCTCCATTTGCACATTGCAAAGCACCATTTTTGACAGCCATTTATTTAATAACTTCATCATGGAATCATTTCATATTCGGTGCGCTTGTACTAGAATGCATGTAGTATGGTATGGAAGGGTTATTTACTATAGACTTTCAGCTAAACTGGAATTACGGCCCTCAAATATGGCTTCCCGTTCATTTGCACATCGCAAAGTACCAGCTTTGACAGCTATTTATTTAAAATTCCGCCAAATCATCTCTTTGTATTCAGTGGGCTTGTGCTGAAATACATCTATTATGGTAGTTAAGTGTTATTTTTTGCAAATTTGTTGCATTTCAAAAGTTACAGGCCCTGAAACACGGCCCTCCATTCTATTGTCTCTATTTGCACATTGCCAGGTACTCACTTTGATCGGCATTTATTTAATTCCACCACAAAATGTCCTCATATTCAGTATTCCTGCATTAAAGACATTCATTTTGTATTGTATAGAAGTGTTATTTTTAGAAAAATTTTGGATTTGCAAGAATGAAAGGCCATGAAAATGGCCAGTCATTCAGTTGACTCAGTTCCCACATTGCAATGTACCAACTTGGACAGTCATTCATTCAATAATTTCACCATAAAATCTCTTCATATTCAATTTGCTTGTTCTAAAATACATGTAGTATGGTATGCAAGTATTATTGATTTGTGGGAATTACAGGCCCTCAAACATGGCCCTTCATTCCATTTTCTCCAACTGCACATTGCAAAGTACCAACTTTGATGGCCATTTCTAAAATAATTCTCCCATTGAATATTTCCTTATACAATACACTTGTCCTACAGCACATGCAGTATGGCCTGTATTTTTCCTCATTTTCTCTACTTTTCACCAGATACCAATTTTGATGGCAGTTGTATGTATTAATTCCAGAGTATTTTCTGCTCTTATTGATTTACTTGCCTTATGTAAGAACACATGTACTGTAACAAGCAATTGTAAGTGCTGATCTAGAATAATAGCACCTTACCAAAATCGCACCCATCACCTTGGCCAAACTACCAACTTCCTATCCTGTTTATTATGTATTTATGTTTTCACTAATCAATCACACTTGATTATTATCGCAAATTATTCAAGTTTGCTTGCGTATTTTTCTGAACAAAGTTCACATTCATTTTTGTTGAACAAGCCTCATTATATCTTTGCTTGTGACGATTATTTGACACCAAGTACATCACGTAATGTTACTAACGTGATGTCTGCTGTATTTGCGCATTTTATTATTAGCTGTGACCGTACGACCATCGTTTTCCGAGAAAGTGAATGCTCGACCGACGTTCAGAAACGTCGCTACCTCCAGGGGGTCAGGCTCATTCTGTCTTCTGTACAGCCCCAAGCATTTTAAAATCGCTTTTGTACGTATACTAATCACAGTGTCGCCCACCGTGCTCAATAATAGCATAATCTCACCATGTTTCAAGACAAGCAAGAAGTAGAACTTAATCAAACCATGTAAATGAGCCAAAAGTTTCTTGTCATAATGTGATATTTTCGCGTTGAAATAACGTGAAGATATCTTGTTAAAACGTGAAAATAAGTTGTCATAAAACGAAAAGGATCTTGTAATAACAAGAAACTTTTCACACATGCCGTGATTACAGACCCGTTTTTTTTCCAGGAATGGCATCAATACGCTACCGTAAGTCAGGGACTCCACCACATGACCTTGCCCATTCATAAGTTTCAATGTCTCCTTGGAGATGATTGACCAATCAGAGGACAAGTAAAAGGTGCAATAGACATAACATTTAGAGAAAAAAAAGTTGCGGCTCGCCGTCGTAATGAATATTCATGAGAAAATGCGAAATCTGGCCTCACTTGGTTAGGAAAAAAAAGACCCGCCCAGGACATGCCCAAAAACCTAGCTCCAAACTGGGCTGAAAAAAAAATGTTAATACTGCCATCTAGTGGCTTTTTTTTCCACATTACATTACCTCCTCTGCTTCCGCGGTGACTTAGCCGGGGGGTTCGTCCACTTGCATGCTGGGCGATGATTATGCATGCTGGGACAAGAGGCACAGCAAGGCACAGTAGGAGGTGTGGGCTGTACGGTGGGGGGATGGTGGGAAGCAGTCTGAAACACAGGGGCAGCAGGGGCTGCCGGGTGCCGCCGCCGAGAGCGATATTCTCTCCGATCTTGTCAAAAGCCGTGAACTCGCAGTGGGAGAATATCTACTCAACCCGACTGAGTGCATTTCCACACCCTCTCCGCTTTCTCAATGGTCTCCTTTCTGGCGGGAAATATTTGTGGGGGGAAAGTGTGCAGAGAAAAAGCTGCAGAAAGTTCAGGGGAGTCAGAGGCAAACTCCTCTCTCTGAAGCTGCTTCTTAATTGTGAGGTGGCCTGCACTTATAGAAGCTGAACATTTCCCGCAGCTCCTCGTAGCTTCCTGTGTTTTATCGGTAGTTTGGTCGGTGTGCTCGACCGGGAACGCGCTGGCCGGCGTAGTGGGCCGCGGCCAAGTTGAGCCAGTGCCGCGTCAAGCTTCTGCGTAGCGAAGTACCCCATTACAGGACACGGAGTCCTGGAACTTGGGCTTGAGGCTCCACCGGCAGCGTTTCACTTACAACACATTGATAAAGCAGCGAGGAAGGAGATATCCGCAAAAGCGGGGGCCCCTGCTCGCTGATGCCCAAGTCTTCCAGTGGGAAGAGGGAACCACTAGTACAAGTGGTATGAAGAGAATGGAATTAGCAAATTCTTCAAAAAGAACATGTCACTGTACACATCACGAACAGCTCAATGTTTGTTATTACTGAAGTGCTTGGCAAGCCGCTCAAGGTTGGCTCGATGAGCTAATCTTCCGGAATGACCATATTGGTAGTCAACCAACAGGCGGTTTCATAATTTGGGCATGCGTTCTCAAGTGTTCGGGAACCATCCATGGCCCCAGATAACTTACTGAACATCAGGTGAACCCAAGGTTTGGGGGGCTAATATGTGGTCTTCGAGTGTGCCCGGAGGCCTAAAATGAATTTACACTATGATGTAATGGCAAACTTGTTACAAGGAGTGGAGGGTTGCTATATGACAATGTACCAATCAGAATTAATAATGTTGGATAAAGGACTAAAGAGTCACGTTTAATCCCACCCAAAGGAACGTGCCAAAAGGCCAATAAATATGAGGGTTCTGTTATGATTCTGCTTTGATTGCCATGCTTGTTCATGAATCCTGCTTTGTCTGACTATGATTTGTTTTGTGATTTGGAGTCCATGCCATGTTTTGTTTTTTCCTTGTCTGTTTGTTTGCCATATCCCACCATTGCAGTTTAATTCCAATTTGGATTACGTCCCTGGGATTCTGATTTTGGATTGTGGACTCTGTACCATTGCCTTCTGCCCTTTGGGGGTTCACCCCCCAGCTTCAATAAAACTAATTTTTGCTGAAACTCTCTGGTCTTGCATTTGGTTCCAGAACAATACCTCACAGGTTCAGACAATTGGTGGTCAGCCAGCGTGGGGTGATTGATGAAGAATTAATACTACGCAGTTCGCACAGACCAGCCTGGATTTTTTTTTTTTTTTTACTTTGAGCAGGAATACAATAAACCCAATAACATGAAACTCTGGAAAATGGTCCATTTTTGAAGATAGATTTACAAGGGTCAGTAAAACACTTTGTCCACTTGCTCGGACAAAGTTTTGTTTTCCTACGACACCTACCAAGAACTTCAGCCAAACAGAGGAGCTGGCCTTTACCACTAACCAAGGGAAGCTTGCAATGGAAGGGATCCAGGGGGGCACAGCCACTTGCTGTCACTAAAACAGAAATTGCCCCCTTCATTCGCATTATTCTTGTACTGCACATAGAACTCAATGAACCATTTATATGGTTGTTATGCAGACTTTCTGACTTTGGTTTGCTTTGCAGTGTCTGGCATCACATCCGTCTGGAGCCACCAGACGACACTCCAGTGCGTATTATTCATTAAAAGCAAAGGCTTGGCATGTCCTGTCAACACTAGGTCAATACAAGTTCTATTGTGTATGGCAGGAGGAAGGTACTTCTGCTGCAGCAGATGACAAGGAAACTCAGTTGCTGGACTCCAGAAGGCTTGCGGTATTGCGTCAATCTCGTGGAAATACTCATTTTTTTCCATGATGGCGATAAGGTCAGTGATGTGATGGTCATAGAAAATAAATTTGGAACAGCACCCAGATGCTGTGCAACCTGTAGGCCAGCCTGGCAACATGAAGAATACTGAAGACACAAAAAGCAGCATGCACATCCAAAAGCGATGAGTGCAGGACAGAAAAACAGATACAAAAAAAGGAAAGTACGTACACCAGAAACTGCTCGTTTGGGGATATTTTGATATCACCACGAGTAACAGCATGGGCATCAGCCCTCTACATGCAATGCGTCAAAAGACAAATGGAGCCAGCAGATGTGAAAATGAACGTGCACAAGAAACTCCAGGACATGGGCCTGGACCAGGAAATTACAAAAGGACACAAAACTGGATCTAGAAACTCAAAAGAGAAGCAATATTTGCTCAAGAACACACCGCAAAGGCCATGGCTTGAAGTCAGGACCTTTAGATCCCAAATCAAGCCTACTTAACCACTGAACTATTGCGTCTCCCTTAAGACAGACAAATGTTATGCTTTATTAAAGGATAGGCTACATCAAATGGAAAGTCAACTAAATTAATTAAAAATGTATTGATCTCTGTCCAGTCAGCCATTAACAATGTCCTCACTACTGACTAAACTTAAACCACCTTCACAACTTCATCAGCTATTTCTGATCATCTCATCAGCTGCATTATGTATTCATCAGACCTCTGTCAGCAATATGAAGAGCAGTCTTCATAACAGTATGCAATCAAACGCTAAAAAATGACTTGCATGAATGATTACTACAATTAAAATAACTAAGCATTCTTAACTGAATGATACTGCATCATTGTTTTTGTTTTTTTTAATTGTTTTTTATGCAGGCAAATAATAATAATAATAAATGAGGCAAAATACAGTGGATCATGGAATAACTGTAAAACACATTTATTCCAACTGAGAGTGATTTCTGACTGAACAGATAAGGCACTAGGATTAATAAAGCCTGGCTGTTAGCCTGGTCTAGAGCAGGCTAGCAGCACAGAATAAATCTCCATGATAACTTATGTGCCCCTGCTTTCGTGCAACTGAGTCAGGGCTAAATTAAGCCGGGATAACTGGAAAATCCTATCTTAATCCCTTATCTTGATTTTGTGCAATAGCCCCTCAGGTAACTGCTGATGGTGTGACAGTGACAAATTGAGTTTCATGACAATAGTTTACAGAAGTGTTCCTCAGTCCATGCAGTGATTCCCATCACAGAATCCTGTCTGTTTCAAATGGAGTGCTGCCTGAGAACCTGAAAATCACACCCATTCAAAATTGGAGTTTAGCCTCGTCCTATGCACACAGCGATTTGTCTGGATTCTCAGAGTCTTTGAATGATATTTGGTACGATAGAGGATAAAATCTCCAATGTCTTTGTAATTTTAAGTTGTAGTTGAAAAGATTATTCTTATATGTGAGGCCCCCCTCACCAGTAGTCACCCGTCTTCCATCTTTCTATCTGGATGGCTGGAGGTGATCCCACGAGAAATCTGCAATCCGGCTTTGAAATTAGCCCATACCGTAGTCATAGTAGTAGTGTAGCAAAACCATCAATAATCGAGGCTCATGCGCGATTATCCGTATTTTTTTTTTATTATTATTTCAAACATTTATAATAGCGGCAATGAAAGTTTCTGCCAATATGCTATGCACTACTTATAGAAAAGTCCTGTCGCAACATTTCGAAACAGTGGTTGTTTCAAAGTTTTCGGAACTGTTTCAAAGGTTTGAACTTTCCATCTGTAATACAGTGGTAACGAACACATCTGAAAATAAATAATTGATGACATTTTGTTTTATCAAAAATCGCTAAACTCCCGAGTGTAGCTCGACTTACCATTGTCTTCTGTGCACGTCGGTCCGAAGTATTTCCGAGCACATGCGTGAAAGAGAGATGATTGTATTAAACCTGTCTACGCCCGCCCTCTAGCGGCTACGTCGCCCACGTCAGTGTTTGACTGTTAAAACGGATTCGCTATGATAGTCGGTTATATTGAACTGAGCTGCTGCGAATCTGTCATCCTTGGAAAGTTCAGAGCGCCACTTCGCTCTTTGCGCAGCCGCCTGTCTGGTGGTTCAGCTGGGCTAAAAGGGGAAGGGACGCCACTCCTTTTAAGTATTTCAGGGGTATAAAAAAATTTAAGCAAAACCACTGCTTACCAAATCAGCGACTACGGAGCCTTCACTAGCCTTTCGCAACGTATCTTCCTGACAAAAGGAAAAAATAGTGCTCACATGTACGGTCACTCAAAAATCCATCCGTATAACTGATTGAATAGCAGACAGTCCTCTTTTTCATCTTGACGATTACGTCGACATTGGTGATTTTCTGTCGGCTTTGTACGATTTTAACAAAAATAAGCATATTGGCTGGCGTGAACTTCTTTATTCATTTCAAGAGATGTTTGGATGACATTCGGGCCAAATGTCAAAAGTACCTTGGCTAGCGAGCAATCTTAATGTCTCAACCAACACGCGTTGCTTAGGTGCACTGATCTCCAACACTATTCACTCTCATAATCTCCAGAGACCCGCTGGAACTTGCAATAATGCTTGGCAACTTAAAACTCTAATTTCACAGTTGTGCTCCGTCTTTTCTTCCTTGACATTTCCCGAGCTAAGATTTTTCTTAACGCTCAGGCGGATGTACATGCATCATAACGCACAAGGTTTGAGCTGCTAACATTGTTGCTAACTTTTCTGATTATGCTAGGATGATTGCGTTTTAGTTTTAATATCACGAAAGCTATATATATATATATATATATATATATATATATATATATATATATATATATATATATATATATATATATATTTTTTTTTTTTTTTTTTTTAAAGGTATTTAGTTACTGCCGCTGGGAGTAACTGAGGGGGGGGCTTCTACACAAACTAACCTGGGGCGTTCTGTTTATTCTATGCAAGTAAGGCCTTTCGTCCAAGGAATATGCCAGATAATTACGCAGATGTACCGCTCACAGTCGAAGGCTACTAATCATCAACTGAAACTGAGCCTTTTAAACCCTTAATTCAATGCGGAATGGTTTTATTTTGTTTTGTATCTGAAGATTTTCTGTGCGTCTTCTCCTCGGTGTTTAGTGCGTTTCTGCGAACACGGCAAATGAAGACTGCAATGTTTGGTTGGGGAAATTTTATTAACTTTGTTCCATCTCTCGCCGAAAATATTATCACTCATTTTAACGAGTCCTGTGGTGATCGTAGCAAATTTTTGCACTTTGAAGTGGACCAGGTAATGTTTACGTGGCCTATACCGTTATTACAAACTTAAACGTTTTGCCTCTAATTTGTGGGCTGCTAGCGAACTGTTCAGCATAATTTTTGTTTATATTTTGTTTGTTTCTTTCATTTAGTTTCAAATCAATTGGCTACTTAAATTTCTGTCATTATGTCCGCACTCAGAAGGGACATGTCAGGTTCATTTCCTGGTCCTCAAATCACACCCTACAAGGTCCGTGAACTGCTGGTTTTCCACCCTCCCTTTACCTGGGAGTCAGGTGTTAACACAGTCTGGCCAATCAGAGGCACTAACTGTTCATTTACTTGCCTGGGAGAACAGAAAACCGGAGCTGGATTTGGATTCGAGGTCCAGATTTGAGGATCCCTGAGGGGTTTGCGTGCGTGTTTGTGTGTGTGTGTGTGTGTGTGTGCGCGCGCGCGCGTGTTTGGGGGGGGGGAGGGATTGGAATAGGTGATCCAACAGAATCTTGCGAGAATCTTAAACGGTCATACTATGCGTGTCCGCGAACAGGCACGCCAGCGAGTTACACTGGGAAGGCCGTTTTGAGGTCCCACCGCGCTATTATCAGCGCTTTAAATTTTCGCACAGCATACCTCTGCATTCTATCATGTATTCCTTTCCTTTACCTATTTGTCACACACAATGCATGTTCTGCAGTGATCCTTTTTTCATAGTTTGGCTGCTTTTTTTCCTGTTAAATACACTTACCAATGCACGATTACATGTAATTTACGCTAGGGTCTAAGTCGCAGCTCTGCTATTGAGAAATTAGAAGCTACACTTCAGTACGATAGCTTGAGTGTTGTCATCAGTGGTGTCCACTTCGTCGTTTGCGTACCCATCTCTGTAAATACTCAATATTCCCGTGAATTTTGAAAAGCTAAATTAAATATATAGGCATAAACACCTTTTAATCATTTTGGGAAGGTTTTGCAGACAAATGGGGAGGAATGGGGAAAGTTTTTCTTGCGACCTCACCTGTTGAATGGGCTGGCCATAACATTACATGCGCGCTAAGGCACTTCGATGTTAGAAAATAGTCTGCCAAACCACTATAAGAACTCTAATATTTCCCTATCACGTTATTTGCGAGTTGATTAACTTACATGGAGGTAAATATAAATTATTTCGATTCTTCAGCAAAAATGCGACTGAGCAATATGTATGTCTTTTGGTGCCGCATGCCACACCGGTACTGATGCTAATGTGTTAGTCTTGATAGCGCGGGTGTTTCCTGCATTTTCAAACTTAAGCTGTGCGACTAGAGTTGGTCCCTAGAAGATATGACGAATAATTTCAGACCTGGTTCATCAGGAACACCTGGACTTTTAAGGGCTTCGAAATGGTAACTGGTTAGCATAGTTATGAATAAAAAATTACATTCAGCATTTTCATCACACATGGGGAAAGTCTGAGTATGTTTCATTTTACTAAGTGAAATGACATTGACCTCGTATTTGTACTGTGTGACTTCTCAGAAAGCTGAGTTATACCCTATTTTCAGCATTTCAGACTATTCCTCCAAAAACTATTCGGGTGAAACCTCATGACAGCAGATGGGAAGTCCTGTCCTCTGTTCAGTAGTTTAGGAGACAGATATGAGTCCCTGTTCAGTCTCCTGAGTTTTGACCCCTTGTCCCTAGAATATATTTTTATTGTTCTGTCATAATGAGCTATAATGGTAATGCAAAGAACTAAAGAATTGTGGTGGTCATCTAAAATGCGCAATAAAAACTACTGCTACCACTAGTACCACATTTCATCACAAATACTATAGTGAATGCTACCACTTATTTGAATTCTTTGACATCAAGTTTTATAAACAACTTTAAAAAATACAGGAAGCTGTCTTGATATTACTTGCCAGAGGTGACCATTCAAATGAATGTGAATCTGGTTCAAGCTCAAGCTGCAGCTCCAGCTCGTAAAATTGGGACAGCTTCCAGTATCTTTCAAAACTTGTTTTAAAGGACATTATAAACTGCAACCAGGGAAATAACCAAATTACATGTGTAAATATGGTTTGTTATATGATTTGTTTGTTTACAATGCTAGAATCATGTTTTTAAAAACAAAATATTGACATGGCTTCTGGGCTCCCATCTGGATGCATGACAGCTGCTCACGGGCTAACACATTGTACCTTACCAGAACTCCAGATAGAATAGACGCTTAGTTAAACTGACTGGAGGAGTTTTTTACTTAAGAAAATTAACAGGAATTATCCAAAGTAATGTTTTGGATGGAGTATACCCTTAACTCATCTACGACATAGAAAAACAAAAACCATAAATGTGTTGTTTATCTGTAATGAGTTTATTAGCATCTAATAAGGGTGAGATGCTCTCTATCATAGATGATCGAGCACTGAATATTTAACTTTTCGTGCATATAATATTGCATCTGTAATAATATACCTCCGCAACAATTCTAATATACAGTAGAAACATATACACTAAAGTACAAAACCAAAAACCAGTGAGGGCACGTTTTGTAAATCATAGATAAAAACAGAATACAATGATTTGCAAATCCTTTTAAAATTATATTCAATTGAATACACAGCAAAGACAAGATGTGTAATGTTCAAACAGAGAAACCTTTTTTTTTTTTTTGCAAATAATCAGTAACATAGAATTTAAAGGCAGCAACACATTGCAAAAAAGTTGGCACAGGGGCCTTTTTACCACTGTGTTACATCGCCTTTCCTTTTAACAACACTCAGTAAACATTTGGGAACTGAGGAGACCAATTTTTGAAGCTTTTCAGGTGGAACTCTTTCCCATTCTTGCTTGATGTACCGCTTAAGTTGTTCAACAGTCCGGGGTCTCCGTTGTCATATTTTACGCTTCATAATGCGCCACACATTTTCAATGGGAGACAGGTCTGGACTACAGGCAGGCTAGTCTAGTACCCGCACTCTTTTACTACGGAGCCATGCTGTTGTAACACGTGCAGAATGTGGCTTGGCATTGTCTTGCTGAAATAAGCAGGGGCGTCCATGAAAAAGACGTTGCTTGGATGGCAACATATGTTGCTCCAAAACCTGTTTGTACCTTTCAGCATTAATGGTGCCTTCACATATGTGTAAGTTACCCATGCCTTGGGCACTAATACAACCCCATACCATCACAGATGCTGGCTTTTGCACTTTGCGCCTAAAACAGTCCGGATGGTTCTTTTCCTCTTTGGTCCGGAGGACACGACGTCCAGAGTTTCCCAAAACAATTTGAAATGTGGACTCGTCAGACCACAGAACACTTTTTCACTTTGCATCAGTCCATCTTAGATGAGCTTGGGCCCAGCGAAGCTGGCGGCGTTTCTGGGTGCTGTTGATAAATGGCTTTCGCTTTGCATTGTAGAGTTTTAACTTGCACTTGCAGATGTAGCGACAAACTGTAGTTACTGACAGTGGTTTTCTGAAGTGTTCCTGAACCCATGTGGTGATGTCCTTTACACACTGATGTCAGTTTTTGATGCAGTACCGCCTGAGGGATCGAAGGTCACGGGCATTCAATGTTGGTTTTCGGCCTTGTCGCTTACATGCAGTGATTTCTCCAGATTTTCTGAACCTTTTGACGATATAACGCACCGTAGATGATGAAATCCCTAAATTTCTTGCAATAGCTCGTTGAGGAATGTTGTTTTTAAACTGTTCGATAATCAGCTCATGCATTTGTTCTCTAAGTGGTGACCCTCGCTCCATCCTTGTTTGTGAATGACTGAGCATTCCAGGGAAGCTGCTTTTATACCCAATCATGGCACCCACCTGTTCCCAATTAGCCCGTTCACCTGTGGGATGTTCCAAAAAAGTGTTTGATGAGCATTCCTCAACTCTCTCAGTCTTTTTTGCCACTTGTTCCAGCTTTTTTGAAACATGTTGCAGGCATCAAATTCCAAATTAGCTAATATTTGCAAAAAATTACAAAGTTTACCTGTTCGAACATTAAGTAACTTGTCTCTGCAGTGTATTCAATTGAATATAGGTTGAAAAGGATTTGCAAATCATTATATTCTGTTTTTATTTACGATTTACACAACGTGCCAACTTCACTGGTTTTGGGTTTTGTATTAGAAATAAAACACAATCTACTGAATTGTAATAATGCACACCTTCACAACTGTGATAGTAGATAAATACAGACATAAAATTACTGTTATGATAACATATGCTCACTACTGAAATTTTGATAATATGGGCACTCTAAGTCTGTGAAACTTACTGTACACGTTCAGCTGGTAGACAGTAGTTATTTTCTGTTCTGTGTTCTGTACTTTATACTCTCCAGCATCAACCTCTTTGAGCCCAGATAGGGTGAAGTGGCCAGAGCTGCTGTCCCACTGCAGTCTGCCCCTAAACTCTTGGGAGGGGGTGGTGAGGCGACCACTAGTGACATCTCCAATGACCTCATCTTTGTATGTCAAACTCCCCCTCCTTTGCACTGGAGTTGGGAACTCAATGCTCTTTCCCACAATGCCATTCAGCTCCTCTGCCTGGCCAAACACACTCAGCGCTGGAGACACAGAGATACAGACCATAATCAAAAATCATGAAACACATTCACAAACATACACAATGCATGAGACACACAGAGACAAGCTGTCACTAAAGATAATCAAGCAGTTTTACAGAGAAAAAAACATAAGGCTCTAAAAGATAGGCTACTTTTCATTGATTTATATTTTTATAGACCTAGACGTGGTACAGAAATCATTTTGCAATGCATTACTGGCTATGCTTCGGTTACTTGGCTATTTCCACCGCAAGAAAACGTGTTTAATGTAAGTTTTCCCCATACTTTGATGATAGTGATTATAAAAATCACACTTTAACCACAAACTTATGTCATTGTAAACATTTTAATTTAATTCTTGCTTTTTAGCTCTGGGCCCGTATTCACAAAGCATCTTAGTGCTAAAAGTAGGTCCTAACGGCCGGATTTATGAGAAACTCCTAAAAAAATGGGCGTGTCAGTCGTAAATTTAGGACTCCCAATTATTTTTACTAAGTGTTATTCACAAAGCATTTTAGGCCTAAAAGTAGCTCCTGAGTCTGGGAGAGCTAAAATGTAGTGAGGAGGACTCCTAACTCGCTAAAACCTATTCACAAAGAATCGGAAAATGGCTGCTGCTGTTGAAAGACGGAATGTCTTGGAAATTCTGAATGACGCGCAGTTGTTGAAAAGAGATCGGATCGACCGTGAAGGGATTTTATTTGTTGTTGACTTGGTGAGGGAGAGAATTACGAATTGGACATTGTTGCAAAATGGCCAGGATCCACTCACGACTCGCATTTTAAGGGAAAGCAACTTATGCCAATTATTTGACGGGCATTATGTGCCTGCGGGATACCACTTGCGCAGGGACAGTGGCTTTGGTGCTGTACCTCCTCCGGCTATGCATGAATTATTACCTCCGCCAACGAAGTTGGGGCAGAGGTTAGTTTTCGCCCGTTTGTTTGTTTGTCTGTCGGTTTGTGAACAAAATAACTCAAAAGGTATTGCACGGATTTGCCTGAAATTTGGTGGGTTGATTGCGATTACATAAAAGATGGATCCTATCGATTCACCGCGACCACAGAAACAATATGGTCGCCACAGCAGCCATCTTGAAATCCTATCACACGCAATAACTCAACTTTGCTCCCACTCATGCACATTTGGATTGTGCTGCCTTGGCATAGGTTTGCACTCTACGAAGGCCTCTCTAGTTTTATCAGGCTGTTGAGCGAGGGTTACATTTAGGCTGGCATTATTACGATGATCTATGTCATATTTTGTAAACATATTTAAATTGTAGGCTACAAATTACAAGTAAGCTTAGTATGCTTTCCTGTTTGAACGATAGCCCGTTTACAGGGTGCAATCTCGGACCTCCCCTGCGATTGCAGCCCATACCACCACTTCTCACAGTCGTCTGAATGCAGCAATGATCAGTAGGCTGGTATTATCCCATGCATCCTGCTTGGATTTGCTATTCATCCCTGAGCCAAATTTCCCTTTGATTACATGCTTCGCTCCAGCACCAACTGGGCCAGCAGCAGTAACTGGTTGTAGCTCCATGGGCTTTCATGTCCTTTTTTGAATTTTCCACCATGAGTTTAGGGCAAACAAACTTGAACGGCTCGACATTTAAATGATCGCAACATATTCTCATTGGGTAATAAGTTGCTAATTATTGGGGCAAATATTCAATATATTTCAATATTGATTCGTTCTATGCTATTAGCATTTTTGCAATTATCTCTTTCCTGTGTATGTTTATTTGCCTAGAGCGTGATATGTGGGGCCTGCGCATAGTGCATAATCAAGAGTGCTCTGTTGCGTTCTGGGGTCCTGGCCTTTGGCCAGGACAGCATTCATGGTTTTAACAGTTTCATGTTCCTAGTTTCATAGTTCATGTTCATAGTTCATGTCACAGTTTTAACAGTTTCTTGTTTCAGGATTTTACATTTCATAGTTCACATTCATTGTCCATGTTTTTACTTTTCCATGTTTTTGTTCTTGCCAGGTCTGCCAAGCCACTCCACCGCTTGTCAGCGTTCCGCCCCGTGCCTTCGTTGTTGCACATTTCAGAGCTCTGGTTGGCTTTGGTGTTTCCCCCTTCCTTCTGTGCTGTGCTGGATTCGGGGCTGTCTCAGCTTAATTGGCAATTAACTGTTTTTAAGTTACTAACACTCACTGGGTGGTGCAATTCTTAGATAGGCACATTACTAATATTACTAATTTAGACAGGGAGTTTATTGTCATGATTCCTGCTTTGCTATTTCACGTCTGCTGTGCTTTTCTGTTCTAAACATTCATGCTGCTTTCAAACTGCATACTTAATTGGTACTTAAGCTGAGCACGCTCATTCTCTTAATGAGCAAGTCTTGTCAACCAATCTTTGTCCATGTCATGATCTTGCCATGCCTCTTGTTTCTCCTTCTCCAGGTGTTGTTCCTCATGTCTTGATTTCTTACCCTTTATCTGGATGCGGTGGAAGTTGGCTGGCAAACAGTGTCTCAAGTCCTTGTTCATGTTTGCAAGTTTTGTTGCAAGCTCATGTTCCCAAGTCTTGTTTCAAGCCCTTGTTCGCAAGTCTTGTCTTTGATATCTTTAGTCATTGTTTATTTTTGTTCTTGGATTTCTGCCTGGAGTTTCCAGTGGTTTTTTTTGTTCTTGCCGTTTTTTGCTTTTTAGTTATTAGCTCTGTGAAGCTCTCTTTAGTTTGTGTTTTGCAACCCTTTGGGCCAAGATTTTTGTTGGCCCTCGTGCCAGTT
The DNA here is from genome assembly GCA_029721435.1 of Gymnothorax reevesii. Lineage (NCBI taxonomy): Eukaryota > Metazoa > Chordata > Actinopteri > Anguilliformes > Muraenidae > Gymnothorax > Gymnothorax reevesii. The sequence continues at coordinate 29,037,122 of CM056589.1, forward strand.
TTGTTTAATTTTATTAAATCCCCTTTTCCCTTCCACCTCGCATTTGGTGTCTTCCTGGTCACGCATCATGCTCAACATGTTATTATTTTACATACTCTAAAGATACGGCAATTTCTATAGGTACAGCAGTCGATTTGGAGGAATTATGATTAAGATTGAGATAAAAGTTAGGAGAGGAGTTAGGTTAGGGGTCAGCATTAAGGTTAGGGTTATAGTTAGGGTCAGGGTTAGGTTAGGGCAGTGTTTAAAATTGGGACTGCCGTACCTCTCTACATTGAAATGCATTGGAAAACTGCCGTACCCATAGCAACTGCTATTATTTTATGGGACAAACCAGCCCCTTGGACTATTTCTTCATTTTTTTTCCTCCATGGGTTGTATGTGGGAAATTTTTTTCAATGGGCCGCCCTGTCACCAAACACTCAATCACCGTGCTCATTGTCCCAAGACTCGTGCATGAGAATGGACGTCATCCATAGCAACGGAGATGTACTCTCACCTATCTCAGAGCTACTCCTATTCTAGGAGTTAACAGTTTTCTTAACTAAAAGTTGCTCTCAGCCGCTTTGTTAATAACTCCTACATAAAATGTTTTAGCGCGACTTAGGAGTATACCTAGCGATAAGATAATATGCTTTGTGAATACAGGCCCTGATGTCTATGTATTACATTGGATTTTGAAGATTCTGAATATGAGGTCAGAGGCTGCTCAGTTTCATATCATGAGAACCCCATAGGAATGTGGCCTTTAAGTTTGTGACTTCGTGCAGGTTAACACCCTTCTCCCAACCCCACTTTAAAATTCACCCATGCTTTTTGTACTTATTGGTCAATTACAGATTATACAGTATATTCATGGCTATGGTCATAAATACGAATAGAGTATTTCTGCATAAACTGTATATTTGAATCATATAAAAATCCCATGATGTCCAGGGTATCTTTGACCCTGGATAGGTGCTGATAGGCCAACAGACTGATGGGCTTAGACTGCATCGAGTGTCTGTGCATGTATCCCTTACTCCATATCAGGGATTATGCAACACCACTTCTGATGTCACAGAGGTAGGTGTTATGGCCCCAATTTGTTATTACATTTATAACACAACAGCAACAGCAAGGGATGACAGACACAATTTAAAACTTAAACACATTTAATTAAACAGACAAAGACTAATAATAATTAACTAACTGACCAAGATTGAGTTACAACAAAAACAGAAATATTTACAGTCCCTTGTTTTGGTGGGGTGGCTTGGTGATGTCCTGGGTAAGGAAAATGCTCAAACACAGGCAAAAATCCACAAAAGAAACTTCACAGGTCTTGAACAGAATGACAGGTCTGGTCGCATGTATCCTTCTTCTTGCAATTTCTCCTACTACTTTACTGTCTCAATTCCTTTCCTTATATACTCTTTTGCAGACCCCACCCACATTTGGACCTCTTTTTTTTTATTTTCGGGGACTTGCCCCAGACATGTCCAGGACATGTCTAAACATAGCTCCAGTCTGAGCTGAATAAAAAAAAAGGTAAATACTGCCATCCAGTGGCCTATATTCACATTACACCTCCATTCCAAAAGGGAAAAATTTTGATAAAGGCAAATTTTTTCTTCTCAATACAAAATGGTTAAGTAATATATACATATCATACAATATTCAAATAAACACATGAGATAAGCAATCAGCAATTACATTGTCTGTACCCTTCACATGCTTAATTTCCAAGTCAAACTCCTGTAAAATCAAACTCCAATTCAACTATCTCCGATTCTTGTTTTTCATCTTACTCAAATACATGAACGGATTGTGGTCTGTGTAAACAGCCATTGGCTTTTGTCCTGTACAAACATAAACCTCAAAGTGTTGTAATGAAAGGACCAGAGCCAACAGTTCCTTCTCTATTGTGGAACAGTTCCTTTGGTGGCGATTGAACTTCCTGGAGAAGTATGCCACGGGATGCTCAATGTCATCAGAGTCACTTCTCTGTAGGAGCACAGATCCACAAGCTTGGTCGCTAGCATCGACCGCGATGGAGAATGGTTTGTTGAAGTCAGGAGATTTGAGCACGGGGAAGTGACACAGCAGAGACTTCAGGCGATCGAAGGCTCTCTGGCATGCATCATCCCAAGTGAAATTTACGCCTTTCTTCAGTTGGTTAGTGAGACTGAGAGTAATCTCAGCAAAGTTCTTGCAGAACTTGCGGTAGTACCCGATCATTCCAAGGAAGCGGCGCAAAGCTTTTTTGTTGTCAGGAACTGGAAAGTCCGTGATGGCTTGGACTTTAGCATTTATGGGTGCCACCTTACCCTGGCCTATGACATAGACAAGATAGGTGACAGTAGCACAAGCAAAGTCACTCTTGCTCAGGTTAACAGTCAGGTTAGCCTGGGTCAGGCGCTGGAACAACATCTCTACATCTTTTAGATGTTCTTCCCAGGAGTCACTCCATGTGATCAGGTCATCGATATACGCACCCGTGTGTGGCAATCCGGCGATTGTAGACTGTATCATCCTTTGGAATGTGGCTGGGGCATTTTTCATCCCAAAGGGTAGGACTTCATACTGGTACAATCCAGATGGTGTGGCAAAAGCAGAGATGCTCTTGGCCCTCTCAGTTAAAGGCACACACCAATAACCCTTCAATAAATCAATCTTGGTCAGAAACTTTGCTTGCCCTACTCTATCAATACAATCATCAATCCTAGGTATTGGAAACACATCAGTTCTAGTTACAGCATTGACATTGCGATAATCTGTACAGAATCTAGTGCTTCCATCAGGTTTTGGAACTAGCACACAGGGTGAACTCCAATCTGAGTTGGAGGGTCTGATAATATCATGTTCTAACATGTACTCAACCTCTTTCTCAGCAATCTTTCTCTTTTCAGGATTCATCCGGTACGGATGCTGTTTTATTGGTTTGGCATCACCAACATCTACATCATGAGAGGCTATAGAAACTCTTTTTGGAACATCAGGAAACAGATCCTCATATTTCTTGATCAACCTCTCAAACTGATCTCTCTGTGAGGGTTCTAAGTGCTGGAGTTTTACATCAAGATTTGGCAACACTTCAGAATTTGACAATTTACATGAAAGAACTTCAGCTTTAATTCTAGGTTCATCATCTTGAAACTCCCCCTCATCTTCACAAATCTCGGCCATAGGAGAATCTGAAGTGACAGCTGCAACCCTAGCATTTCTGTCATGATAAGGCTTCAGCATGTTAATGTGACACAATTGTTTTGGTTTTCTCCTATCTGGAGTCTTCACAATGTAATTGAGATCATTGAGTTTTGTCAGAATTTCATTAGGACCATGAAATCTAGCCAGCAAAGGATTGGACTGCAAGGGAAACAACACAAGGAGCTTGTCTCCTGGTTTAAACTCACGGCTTCTAGCCTTATGATCATACCAAGTTTTCATTTTTCCCTGACTTGATTTCAAGTTCTCTTTGGCTAGGTCACAAGCTGCACGCAATCTTTCTTTGAACTTGCTAACATAGTCTAACAGACTGATGTACGGCTCTTCCTCTTGCCATTGTTCACTCAATAATAGCAAAGGTCCTCTTACTTCATGGCCAAACACTAGCTCAAATGGACTGAATCCAGTAGACTCCTGCACTGCTTCTCTAGCTGCAAACAACAGCAAATGAACACCTTCATCCCAGTCTTTCTCATGGTCATAACAATAAGTCCTCATCATTGTCTTGAGAGTGGAATGAAACCGCTCTGAGGCACCCTGACTTTCTGGATGATAGGCACTAGAAAGAATCTGCTTTGCACCTAGTTCATACACAACCTGCTGAAACAATCCTGAAGTGAAATTGCTACCTTAGTCTGACTGAATTTCCCTGAGAAGGCCAAACAACGTGAAGAACTTTATCAAAGCCTTTGAGATTGTAGTTGCCTTGATGTTACGTAAAGGTATGGCTTCGGGGAATCTGGTAGATGCACACATGATTGTCAACAAGTACTGATTTCCAGATCTAGTCTTGGGTAATGGACCAACACAATCAACAATGACCTTAGAGAATGGCTCCCCAAATGCTGGGATAGGCTGCAATGGAGCTACAGGTGGGTCTAACTGGTGTTTTCCAACTACCTGACAAGTGTGACAGGTTTTGCAAAAGTTGGAAACGTCTTTCCGAAGCCCAGGCCAAAAGAAGTGTTTCATGATCTTATCAACAGTCTTGTCAACACCAAGATGACCTCCTAAAGGTAAACGATGAGCCATTGTTAAGATCTCCTTCCTGTAGACCTTCGGAACAACAATTTGCCTAACCACTGCCCAATCTGCATTGGCAGGGATATCAGGAGGGCGCCACTTCCGCATCAACACACCATCCTTGAGATAATACCCAACTGGAACTGCGTCTATTTCTTTATCAGGAAGGGCTCTCCTCCTTAGTGCACAAATTTCAGGATCATTAGTTTGCTCCTCAATCAACTGCTTTCTGGACAGAGACAAGTCTCCAGACACATCAGAATCACCAAACCCATCTGGCTGGCTGAACAATGAACTGATAAAAGTGTCTGATAAGTTCTCAAACGGAGAAACCATAGTAGGCCAATCAGAGTCATGAGGCGAACCACCTGAGTCCTGACGATTCAATGTACTGGACGGCACCACATTATCTTCTTCTTTAGCCTTCTTAGCCATAGCACGAGTCGCTGCGCAAGAAGGATACAGAGATGGGTCCTCATCCCCATCTTCAGTGCTCGGCTGTGAAGTAAGATGTACGGGGGGAACTACTTTGCCCCCAGCCAGGTCATTGCCTAGCAACAGAGAAACACCCTTTATAGGTAGACGACATAAGTCCCACCTTTACCTGTCCTGTAACTAAATCTGACTTCAAGAATATAGAGCGCAGGGGTACAGATACAGTCCTCCCTTCAATACCTTGTACAAGTATGAAATCCCCTGAAGCGGTCTCATCACGTAACTCCAAGGAGTCCATCAACAAAAGTGACTGAGAAGCTCCGGTATCCCTTAGGATATATATGGGGACAGGAGTAGTATGCTCATTCAGAGCCACAAATCCCTCTGACACAAATGGAAGAAATTCCTCCCTCACGAAGTCAGCTGTATCAGGCTTTTTAGCCCCACAAGAAGCAGGCAATTTAGCAGATCGGTTATCTACTACAGGGGTTTCTAACCTTGTTTTCACAAAGGCATTTGGTTTGGTATCCTTTTCTTTTTCTTTCTTAGCTTTAAGGAACCAACAGTTAGTTGTAACATGACCAGATTTCTTGCAATAACTGCAAACTAGACCACTTTTGTCACTGTCAGCTTTCACACTTTGATCAGACCTGTTACTGGATTTCTGAGCACCATCACCAGATTTGTCTTTGTCTTTGGGTGAGGAATCTTGGGTATCACCATAACCCTTTTTCTGAAATTGGGACCATCTATTGTTACTGCTAGACTGAAATTTAGACTTATGTGTGAGAACATATCCATCTGCAAATTTGGCAGCTGACTGCAAATTCAGTGCTTGCTTCTCATAAAGGTAGGTCTTAATATCATCCTTAACACAGTTCTTAAATTCTTCAACTAACACCATCTCTTTTAGTGAGTTGAAATCATCCTTCACCTCCATAGAAGTACACCAGCGCTCAAAGCAAACTTTCTTCTCATTAGCAAATTCCACATAAGTCTGATTTTCAGATTTCTTCAAACCTCTGAATTTCTGTCGCTAAGCCTCTGGAACCAACTCATAAGCTCTCAAAATAACCTTTTTGACAACCTCATAATCAGAGGAATCATCTGCAGACAAAGCCGAATAGGCTTGTTGAGCTTTACCCTTGAGGAAAGTTTGCAACATCAGAGGCCAGTGTTCCTTTGGCCACTGGCAACTCTTTGCTACCTTTTCAAAACACTGGAAATAGTTGTCAACATCCTTTTCTGAAAATGGAGGCACCAATTTTACCTCCTGGCTAGCCCGAAATTTATTTTCAGTTGCTATTTTAATTTTTAGTCGCTCCATTTGGAGTCTTTCTTCTCTATCGAATTTCTCTAATTCAAAATCTCTCTGTCTTGCAAATTTTTCTAACTCAAATTCTCTTTGTTTTTCTTTTTCTTCCCGTTCTTTCTCTCTTTCTTCCCTTTCTTCCTTCTCTTCTCTAGCTAATTTTTCCTACTCAAACTGCCTTTGTTTTTCTTTTTCTTCCCTTTCAATCTCTAGCATTTTTAATTTAAGTTCCATTTCTATATTTGGATTTTTCACTGGAAACTGTTCCAGATCTCCTGGTGCAAACACATTTTCATCAATGTAATATTCAACTATCTCTCTAGCCAGTCTTGCTTTTCGCATGGCTGGTTTTACCTCTGTCAGCTCCAAATGCATATTTCCGACAGTTCGGTCTTTTTAAAAGACTTCAAAACCCCTACGGTTGGTGATGCCAAGAAATCATCCATTGCTGTTGTCAATATATTTATATAGGAAAATTCACAAAAACAATTTTACAATCTGAAATGTTAGATTTTTAATAAATTACTCACACAATGGTCTAACCCGGACGAGCCCCCAATTTGTTATTACATTTATAACACAACAGCAACAGCAAGGGATGACAGACACAATTTAAAACTTAAACACATTTAATTAAACAGACAAAGACTAATAAAAACTAACTAACTGACCAAGATTGAGTTACAACAAAAACAGAAATATTTACAGTCCCTTGTTTTGGTGGGGTCGTGGTGATGTCCTGGGTAAGGAAAATGCTCAAACACAGGCAAAAATCCACAAAAGAAACTTCACAGGTCTTGAACAGAATGACAGGTCTGGTCGCATGTATCCTTCTTCTTGCAATTTCTCCTACTACTTTACTGTCTCAATTCTTTTCCTTATATACTCTTTTGCAGACCCCACCCACATTTAGACCTCTTTTTTTTATTTTCGGGGACTTGCCCCAGACATGTCCAGGACATGTCTAAACATAGCTCCAGTCTGAGCTGAATAAAAAAAAAGGTAAATACTGCCATCCAGTGGCCTATATTCACATTACATAGGACATTCGAGAGCTCTGCTAATCTGAGTTCAGAGTGACAGCCAATAGAACAAGTCCGTCCTGCAGCCCCTCCCTCCTGTGCCCAGTGCTCACTGCATCACAATACATCCTGCTCCTCTCTCAATTCTGTGCAATCATCATCTCCCCAGATACAAACACCCACACACACACACACACAAACACACACACAAAAGCGCCCACCCACCCACGAATACATACTGCTGTGCCCATACAAACACGGACTCTCACACACACATACATACACAAACGCACACATTCTCGCACACACAAACTCACCCCCCACACATATACATACACATACTCACTCATTATTCCAGACTCGAATGCCCACACACATTCTTCCTCTCCCCTTACACTAACACACGCGTACAGACACTTTTTGCCTACATCGGTATCCTGCGAGTGAAGAACATTTATTTGATGTGATTGCAATGATGTTCAATGCTCTCTGGTTTCATTGTAGTCATTGATTCAATGAGTTTCTTTGGATAAGTTTACATTGTTATACACTGGGACCTCTTTTGCCAGTTATTGTATCTCCCCGACGACGATAGTCGGGAGACACTATGGTTTCGTTCCGGGGCCGCTGCCGCCGCGGAGATTTTATGTTCCGGGCTCTGGAAGCCACAGTTATTACAGGAATGTTTACAAATTTTACACAGGCAAAGATATATACATGATAATGCTCGAGACCGATTTTCGTCAATTTCGGACGTCTAATATGGCTGCCGGCGGCCATTTTATCCAAAAAATTTTATGTTCCGGGCTCTGGAAGCCACAATTATTAATGGAATGCTTTCGAATTTTACACAAGCGAAGTTATATATATGACAATGCTCAAGACCGATTTTCGTCCATTTCGGACGTCCAATATGGCTGCCGGCGACCATTTTGTCCGAAATTTTTTATGTTCCGGGCTCTGGAAGCCACAATTATTACAGGAATGTTTTCAAATTTTACGCAGGCGAAGACATATTTATGACAATACTCAAGACCGATTTTCATCAATTTTGGACGTCCAATATGGCTGCCGGCGGCCATTTTATCCGAAATTTTTTATGTTCCGGGCTCTGGAAGCCACAATTATTATAGGAATGTTTTCAAATTTTACACAAGCGAAGATGTATATATGACAATCAGGGCCGATGACAGCCTTGGCCGGGCCCGGGACAAAATACTCTGAATGGGCCCCGCCCCCACCTACTCACCCCAACCTCCGGTCCATAGACTGTATATAAAGATGGACGAAGCAACCGTGACGTCACCCATTAGTTTCAGCATTCCATAAAGGAAGCCTTGATTTTGGCAATTTGAATCATTGATATATATAAACACTAGATGGCTCAAGGCAGAGTCGGCAGCGTCGTCACTGGTCGGCCATCTTAGGACAGGGACTGCTCTGGTGCGCTGTGCTGTAGTCGGAGGTATGGTGGATGATTTACTCGCTTTAATACTCGTAACTCGCTGAATTCTTGACGGATTTACAAACGGATTTGGTTATTACAAACCTTAATGCGCTTTTTATATCGAATTCAATGGTTTTAATTATTCTTAAGCTGCAGTTAAATAACTGCATCTCTGATGTTTACCTGACAAACCAAGCCGTTTGTTTGAAAATCAGTCGAGAATTTGGGAGAGTTGAGGAATTTACAGTTATTTCAAAGTCCGAGCTCCATTGACTGTAATGTCATGAGTGATCGAGTAGCCCTGTCCCAAGATGGCCGCCCTGTGACGACGTTACTCCACATTGGCTCGCAGCGTGCTTGAGCCATCTAGTGTTTATGTATATCTATGATTTGAATTGCGCCATGTTGTCATTTTGAAACCGGATGTGATTTCTATTGGACGAGAGCGAGAATCAAGATCCGGGGAGGGACGTGAAAGGTGGATCTGACCGTATCGGACAAGGACCAGAGGATAGCCACGCCTCGAAAGCATATTCTGATTTTATTCTTTATTCTTTATTCTCGTCTACTTGGGACCATAGTTTACAAAAATGAACATTATGATATATCAAAGGAGACTTGAAACTTGTTATAGCTACCATAAGATAATGTGAAAAATTATTATTTAAATGAAAAATCAGGTGGGAAAGAAGGGTCATTTTCTCATAGTCTTCTATAGCATTGAACTTCTTTCAGCAACCACCGACGTTGCCACCCTGCTGGCCATTAAATAGAATGCCATTTTACGGTACTTCCGTATGGGCTTTTTACAGACTGGAGTGCTGCGTCCATCTTTTTACACAGAATATGCTCCGGTCCCATCAGCGCGGTAAGGAACGGAACATTTTAAACATAAAATAGCTTGTTGTCCCGCGTGGCTGATGCGCCCTAGACTTAAATTGAACTAGTTTAGTAAGACTATTCGGCAAAGTGACGGGCAGTTTAAATTTCCGGGGCGTTATTACTCGGTATATCGAACTTGAAATGCTCACGAAACTGCAGATTTGCGTGTATTTGCTAACAGGAGGCCTGAGACGTGCGGTGAGGTGAGACAGTGACACAGACTTTTATCACAGGATTTTGTGAACCTGTTCCCACGTACTATTAATGATTGACAATCAAAACAATTAAGACCAAGCCTATAGGAAGCCTGATACTGATAGAGGAGATAATGACTTCATTCACGTATACGCTGCCATTTGTGACTGCAAGGATGGAAATCTGAATAATCAATTAGGAAAAATTCTCGGCTCTCGGTAATTCTGTATATCCTTTAAACATTTAATTAATTGCTAATCGAGCAAAGGGGAGGTTTCTGCCTCACCAAACTAACCTCTACCGCACGTTACTGAATCATAGGGCCCTATTTTGGTGCATAAAAACCTATTTACAGTAAAATAAATAAACACGTGACGCTTTGCCTGGCGGGGGGGCAAGAAAAGCTGGACCGGGTGACATAACGGGGCTGGAAAACGGTGGCTGCTCTGTGTCTTACCTGGCTCTGCCCTGCCTTTACTCGTACCTGCATCATCAGAAGAACCTTTTTAAAATATTTATTTAGTGAATCCAGAAGGCTCCTGGTTTCTTCTTCTCTTTTTCTTTTTCTATGCTTTTTTGTGCCCCTGACTCACACTGACACAAGTCGGCAGACTGAAACGCAAATCAAATGACGTCGCATTTTTGATCACAGGCCAAACCATTTTTGTGTTGGGAGTGGCAGGGGGTTCTTGATCCCTATTTCAAGGACAATAAAGGTAAAAACAATTAAAATTAATTTATTTAATGCAAATAATATACATTTCTTCCACAAATAGGCATATTTTGAAATAAAATAGAATCATTTTTCCACAATTTCATGAGGGCCCAGTTCTGGGCCCCCCTCCTCCCTGGGCCCGGGACAAGATACCCGTTTGTCCCCCCCTGTCGGCGGGCCTGATGACAATGCTCAAGCCCGATTTTAGGCAATTTCGGAAGTCTAATACGGCTGCTGGTGGCCAATTTGTCCGAAATGTTTTAAGTTCCGGGCTCTGGAAGCCACAATTATTATAGAAATGTTTTCAAATTTTACACAGGCTAAGATATACAGTGCCGTGAAAAAGTATTTTGCCCCTTCCTGATTTCTTACTTTTTCCATATTTTTTACACTTAAATGTTTCAGATCATCAAACAAATTTTAATATAGACAAAGGTAACCCAAGTAAATACAAAATGCAGTTTTTAAATGATGACTTCATTTATTCAGGGAAAAAAGCTATCCAAACCTTCCTGGCCCTCTGTGAAAAAGTAATTGCCCCCCCACTGTTATATCATGAATTAATTCTGAATAACCACATTTTTTTTGTCTAATTTCAATTGCCATACCCCGGCCTGATTACTGCCACACCTGTTGAATCAAGAAATCACTTTCATAGAGCCTGTATCACAAAGTGAAGTAGGCTAAAAGATCTCAAAAAGCGACACATCATGCCGCGATCTTAAGAAATTCAAGAACAGATGAGAAATAAAGAAATTGACATCTGTCAGTCTGGAAAGGGCTACAAAGGCATTTCTAAGGCTTTGGGACTCCAGTGAACCATGTTGAGAGCCACTATCCACAAATGGAGAAAACTTAGAACTGTGGTGAACCTTCCCAGAAGTGGCCGACCTACCAAAATTACTCCAAGAGCGCATCGACAACTCATCAAGGAGGTCACAAAAGAACCCAGAACAACATCTAAAGGACTGCTGTGGCCTCACTTCCTTCAATTAAAGTCATTGTTCATGATTCAACAATAAGAAAGAGACTGGGCAAAAATGGCATCCATGGGAGAGTTCCAAGGCGAAAACCACTGCTGACCAAAAAGAACACGAAGGCTCATCTCACGTTTACCAAAAACATCTTGATGATCCCCAAGACTTTTGGGAAAATATTCTGTGGACTGACGAGACAAAAGTTGAACTTTATGGAAAGTGCGCGTCCCGTTACATCTACCGTAAAACTAACACAGCATTTCATAAAAAGAACATCATACCAAAAGTCAAACATAGTGGTGGTAGTGTGATGGTTTGGGGCTGGTTTGCTGCTTCAGGACCTGGACAACTTGTAATTGATGGAACTATGAATTCTGCTCTCTACCCGAAAATCCTGAATGAGAATGTCCGACCATCAGTTTGTGACCTCAAGCTCAAGTGCACTCTAGCAAGACCACCTCTAAAAGGCTTAAAAAAAGAAATGAAGATTTTGGAGTGGCCTAGTCTTAAATCCGCTTGAGATGCAGTGGCATAACCTTTAACAGGCTGTTCACGCTCAAAAACCCTCAAATGTGGCCGAATTAAAACAATTCTGCAAAGAAGAGCGGGCCAAAATTCTTCCATAGCGATGTGAAAGGCTCATTACCAGTTATCGCAAATGCTTGATTGCAGTTGTTGCCGAGGGTGGCAAAACCAGTCAATAGGATTTGAGGGGCAATTACTTTCTCACATAGTGCCAGGTAGGTTTGGATAGATTTCCCCCTTAAGAAATGAAATTATCATTTAAAAACTGCACTTTGCATTTGCTCGGCTTGTCTTTGTCTAATATTAAAATTTGTTTGATGATCTGAAACAATTAAGTGTGACAATAGGCAAAAAAAAAAAAAAGAAATCAGGAAGGGGTCAAATACGTTTTCAAATACAAATACGTGCAACCGTACCCCTTCCACTTCATCTGCGAGCAAAGCCTAGACCACTGCAGTGACATGAGCCAATTTGTGTTCCCGTGTATGTTAATTGTAATTGTTTTTAACCCTTTGAGCTTTGAATATATTTTAAAGGAATTAAAAGTATAGTTATCCTGAGCTGTTGAAAACCTATAATGTGGCAACTTGTTTAAAAGAGCTCCCCTGCGGTAGCTCTTTTAATCAAGTTGCCACATGATAGGTTTTCAACAGCATCTGATTTTGATATCTTTCATCACTGGGTGCCTGTTGCGCCGCAAGGGTTAAACCACATTTAATGACATGCAGGACTCTACTCACAGTTAAAATAACAAGGAAGCAATGCCTTAATTTAACTGTTAAGTTCAATGAATTTATAACAACGTAGTCTCTGGTAAATTCTTACATCTGAAAAGTAAAACATTTGTAATCATTTACCTCACAGTATTATTGCATTAGTAAACATTACTTTTTTAGGACAGATTTCATGTGTAGCTGATTTACAAGATTCAACATGGTTGTTGTAATTTTGATCAGTGCCCAGATATTCTAGTCAGAGAGCAAGAGAGCAAGCTGGGTCAACTTTACACCAAATTGAGAAGTGAGGTGGCAGGGGTGGGCGATGATTTCGCATTTTGTCATCCACTAGTTAAATGAAACCAGAAGTCTATTACTCCTAGAAGTCAACAACAGTAACTTAGATTGGGTAGATGGCAATGGCAACCCGCAGCCAGTGATAACACATGATGTGACGTCTGATCACATGATCTGCACGGTAAATTCTCGAATTCCATCACATTGTGCAGAGAGGCCGCCATCGGAGAAATTCATAAAATTTTGGTAATTTCTGACGACTTCATTTACATAAAACACTCTGAATTGTGGGAGATAAATTTATGGTTTGCTGAAAAACTCGGATCAGATTATTGTCGATACATGGACTTCAGTTATATATGTATGATGGCTTGTTTTTGTCACTTTATCCCATATTTTAATTTCCTAATGTCCGCATACTTTGTTAGGTGTTATCAGTCATCTTTTAGGTGAAAAGCAGATGGTTCATCAGTGGTTGTAGAACAAAGTTTAATGCTTTAGCGAGAAAATGACCCTACTTTCCCACCTGATTTATTATTTCAATAATGATTTTCCACATTATTTTATTTCAGTCAGGACAATTCACATATTGAGTATGGTATAGAATTTAGCAGAGTTGGGGCATGAATAGATCTACTTTTGGTACTCGGTGCATAATATGTGCACTAACCTGAGTAGAGGAAAATTTATATCTACCTATGAACAAGATACCGAATCCCCCGAGTGCATAAGCAGATCTAAACAGATTGGTGAAAGCTGGGGTGGTGGCGGGTGAGCAGAAACAAAATAGTAGCATAATAAGCAACAGTAACAGCAATGAGGTGCAAATGCAAGCTACATAGCGGGTGACTGTTGCAAACAGAGCACCAGTATGAACAGCTGCAAAGCATTAGCTTGATTAGCCATTTTTGAAGAGTGTGCTGCATTACAGAAGTGATGTGTGCAGACATGATTGGGTAGCGAGGGGACATGTGACGTCCGAATTCTGCGATGCCGCAGCTGCAAGGAGACTGAACTACAGCCGCATTTCATGCTAACTGTTCATGGTATCTATCTGGAGTTTCAAGTCTCCTTCAATATATCATGATGTTCATTTTTGTAAATTTTGGTCCCAAAAAGATAAAGCTGGACTATGCTTTAGGGGCGTGGCTATCCTCTGGTCCTCGTCCGATATGGTCAGATCCACCCATAGATCCACCCCTTGCTGCTTCCTGGATCTTCAATTCATGCTCTTGTCCAACAGGAATCACGTCCCGTTTCAAAATGACAAAATGCCGCTGTTCAAATTGCCAAAATCGAGGCTTTCAAGGGGCCTGTCCAAACAAGAACAATTTTTATGAAAGCGCATGAATTTTTTTTTTTTTGTTGGCCTTGCATCCACGCAGAGACGGCGAAAACGCAGCCCCAAAACGGTATTTTTTGAAAACAGACTCCTGAGGTAGAAAATCTGAAAACGCCACCCCAACATTTTCGCGTGGACAACCAGAACAGGTTTTTCTGAAAACGATGACGTGTTGCCCCCACCCGCATCACATCCCCCGCCCCCAACCAGAGCGCAACCTTATTCTGCCCCGCCCACTTTTAATACTGCGCCTCATCCGCATATTGTCATCTGACTTCCATGGAACTCCTGGAAGCCAGCAAAAAGACCTTTCACATTGTTAGTTGGCTCTAATGTAAAATAACTAACACAACAATAAATGTTTTAACATGGGAGCACAAAGTTCAAAGCTTTGTTAACTTTAACCAGTGGTTAAGTCTAAACCACAGCATCTACATACCTACTAGCACCTGCAGTATCTGTTAACTTACAGGAATAATGTGAGCTATTGGAAGACTGTAATGGTGTAACTCATATCTTGTACTGTCTCAATTTTGAAATATGAAGGGTAGCAATGATAACCAAGCACAAGTTATTGTATTTAGTTTACTGCTTGTTACAGATTTTTTTTATGCATCAGGGCAAGGATTTCAATATCGCAACGTTAGGTTGCAATAGTTAAGTTAAAAACATTGCTCATTAGCAAATTTGTCAATCTCTTCAACACCCGACATGTCATCTTTAATGGAGTATCTTAGTCCAGCCATTTATCGCAGTGAACGTTCATCTGACGGCTTTTCCTCCACGAAATGGAAGGAACATACATATGGGCACTTGAAAGGGCACATCAGGTTTAGTGCATTCAGCCATAGCCTCAAGTGCTCCACATCTTGAGAAGTGGATACAAGTTGTAAAATGCCCCACAACACTCCATCTCTTCACTTAATGGTCATGACAATGTTGTTGTAATTGCCGTCTTCTCTTCATTCAATTATTGTGCCACCCCCTAACTGCACACATGATACTTAACAATGTAGCTGTCGTTCCTTCTCTCCACAAACTAGCTTAAGTAGAATGACAAAAACGAAAGTGATGGCGTTGCCCTTGTCATGGAAAATAAGGTCAGTATGCATGCTCGCCGCCGCCTTCTCCGTTTTTGGTCCATTTCCAAGGAAACGCTACGACACCATACAGCGCCACAGACAGGCCTGGAATATTTTCTACAGCGTTTTGTGTCATTTTAGGTGTCTCAGTGGGGACGCAGATATTTTTAGAAACGATGCCCTGTGGACGGGAGATTTTCTAGAAATGACAAGAGACATCGTTTTTGAAAATCTCTGTCTCCGTGTGGACAAGGCCTAAATTGTATGCTGAAACCAATGGGTGATGTCACGGTTGCTTCGTCCATCTTTTTTTAAAGCCTATGAGCTGGACTGGTTTGTGGACAGCCTGGTGGGCAGCTGTGATGATTTGGTTTGAATATGATCGCCTCCCCTGACAGTTTCCTGATTTACCGCAAGAGGCACCCAAACTCACCTGATTTGATATTAATGGGCAAATGCCATCTATGACACTCAATGAGTCCTTGCAATAGACTGTATAAAAAGATGGATGAAGCAACTGTGACGTCACCCATTGGTTTCAGCATACCATTTAGGAGGCCTCGATTTTGGCAACTGAACAGGGCCATTTTGTAACTTGATGGGATTCCAATTGGACGAGAGCGTGAATTGAAGATCCAGGGAGAAGCGAGCAATGAATTTATGTATGGATCTGACCGTATCTGACAAGGACCAGAGGATAGCCACTCCCTACAGCATATTCTGGCTTTATCCTTTTAGTCTATTTGGGACCAAAATTTACAAAAATTAACATCGTGGTATATCGAAGAAGACTTGAAAATTGCGATAGATACCATAATGTGGTAAATCATTATTGAAATGAACTAGAGCACTGAAGTGCTAAACCCTCGGCGCTAAGGTGTGAGCTTTTAACCCACAAATGACCCCACCCACGGCCACATTATCACGTACCGGTATATCGTACGTTACGTGTAGCAAAACTTAAGCTTCTTAGCCTTTGCCTGCTTTTTCCTACCGAACGAAGGCTTGTTCGAAAAATCGGCCATATTTTAAATGTTTCTATGAAGATTAGAAGTGTAACTATGTACAAATTGCGAAGTTTGAGTCACGAGGAGAGCTCAAATAGATCTGAGTGACAGACAGACCCACAGAATGACAGACTACTGTAACCCGCCGCCGCGCCTCGGGTTAATAAAAATCAGGTGGGAAAGTAAGGTCATTTTGTCATAGACCTCTATAGCATTGAACTTCTTTCTGCGGCCACTGACGCTGCAATCTGCTAGCCATTAAATACAATGCAATATTAAGACATTTCCGCACTGGCCTCACTTTTCAGACCCGGGTGCTGCGTCCATCTTTTTCTACAGTCTATGGTCCTTGCACACTTCTTGGGGTAATGGACTTCTGATGAAACAGATGTGACGTACAGTTCAGGAACCACACGCGAGAGAAATCCAAAAAAGTATGCCTTTAATGGAGTCCGGGTCAAAGCCAAAACACACAGGAATTGCCAAGCCACAATACGAAATCCAAAAACAGTATTGACTAGACAGGCAGGGGTCAGAACCAGTAAGACAGATGGTCAGAGATACAAAAACGATAGGCAAAAAGTAGTCGATGGGCAAAGCCAATGGTCAGGGCATCCAAACACAGAACTCATGGTCATACAAAAATAGGTCAAAATCCAGAAAGACAAAAAATCAGTGCAAAAGGGCAATGGCAAGAAACAAGGTCGGACTATCCAGTAGAAGTACAACAATAATCTATGGCATACGAGGAGCTCTGCATAAAGAAATATTGATCAACGTTCTGACAAGAACTGTGAGTGAAAAGACTCCTAATATACACACAGGAAAGGTCACATGCTATACAGAGATCGGCTGTGGGGACTGAGGCTATTTACATCGGGAGAATCACGAGGGAAGCCCTAACCACGAAAATTGGCGAGAGACAAAATACGAACGGGAATCACACAATCAGCCTATGACATTTAAACAGCTCCGGTCCAGGAGTTCTATGTGCACAGATAACAGCAGAAAAGTAACTAGAAATGCATTTCCTGAAGGAAATACCAGTGCATGCAAAGCAAAGTAGTAAAATCAGAAAATCAATTCACAGTTAATGATTTTTTTTTTTCCTATACAAGTTGCACGGCTATCTAAGGCCCAGTTTACACGAAGACGCTTGCGAGTAAAGACGACAAAATATTTTAACGGAAGTGCCTTTTGTTTATATGGTGATGGCGTTTTGGGGGCTTGAAGACGCAAAAATCTCATACCACCCTCTATGGCCCAGTTTACACGAAGACGCTTGCGAGTAAAGACGACAAAATATTTTAACGGAAGTGCCTTTCGTTTATATGTTGACGGCGTTTTTGGGGCTTGAAGACCCAAAAATCTCAAACCACCCTCGAAGAGGGAAAACTTGAATACGCTCCGGCGTAGTGTTTCCGTCTAAACTGGCCGAGACGCAAAACTGGCTCAGATACGCTCACGTCGCGTAGGCGTTTACGTCACGAAGTAAACAAACATGTCGGATTACAGCCATGCTTCCGACCTTCAGGATACTCTGGCAGCCATGGTAAATGTACAGGAATCGTTACTACAAATGTACAGAATTTGTACACATGCTATTGGCGAACAGAGGAGGATCTATTGTCAACTCTTATAGTTTAAAGTAATCTGGAGCAATAGCTCGACCTCTTCGTCTGACCAGACGAAGTTCTTCTTGTTACCGGTAGCCATATTTTGTGATTTCGTGGGGGGGGCTGGCCAAGATGGCGGAGTGATTGGCCGGACTTTTTGCAGGCTCTGATACCTAACTTTTAAAAAACCTTCATTTTAATAGTCAAACTGGCAGTCGAGTGGTAAAATTCATTTAACTTCAAGTAATAAAGTGTTAGCTCTTCACAGTGAACAATTAAAACTCCCCCCCCCCCTCCAAAGTCGTGCTTTTACACGTAACGAACTATGACTGGAGCTAGCAAGGATCATAGCTACTCTCTAGCCGTTCTCCAGCAAGCGTGCGATGACGAGGATATCGACTGGATGGAGCAAGAAGAGGCTTCCCAGAGCTTGAATGATTCAAGTTCAACTTTGCAGCATACTCCACCGAAAAGCCCGGCACCAAAGAGAGTAAAGAAACCTGGTGCTCAGAAGAATGAAATTTCTAACAACGTCCTCTTCAGTGCTATCCAGGGCCTCACCAGTAAGTTTGATTCCCAAGCCGAACACTTCCAAGCCTTCGAGTGGCAGCTGAAAGAAAATACCAAGGCGGTCGTCCAAATAAAAAAATCGGTCAACGCGAACACGTTAGCTTTGAAGGGAATACTAGAAGATGTGGATAGACTGAAGAAACAGGTGACTTTACTGCAAAAAGAGAATCTGGCGTTGCGGGATTTGTGCCTCGAGCATGCAAGATACAAGCGAAGATGGTCGCTCCGGTTGAATGGTGTTCCCGAAAAAAAAGGAGAAAACATTAGAGAGGAAGTTATCAGGATCTTATCTAATGTGGTACCACTTTCAGCCGAGAAACTGCAAAGCACGGTGGACACTGTGCACCGGCTGGGTCAGAATACGAGAGCGGAGAGACCGAGGCAGATTATCCTGCAGTTTTCCATGAGAACTGTCCGCGATCAAGTTTGGAAGTTGTCAAAGAATGCCAGGATTTGTCACGATATGAAGATCCGCTTCAGGGAAGACTTTTGTAAGGAGGACCGTGAAGCCCACGCCCGTCTTTGGCCAAAGGTGGCGGAGGCTAGGAAGAACGGACTGAAAGCTTATTTGCGAGACGGCTATGCCGTCATTGACGGACGCCGTGTGGTCAGCTGAAAAGGAACACTGCTCCCTTTTCTTTCTTTCATCTTTTCGTTTCATCCCTCTGTCACTGCAGGACTGTTGAAGGTATGCACTTTGACCGAATATTTTGTTTTAGTTTACGAAGATTACATCATGTGGAGGGGGATCAAAAAGGACTGAAACATGGGAAGTAAAATGACTTTCTTTCCATGTAAAAGTTAAAACAAACAAAATTATTTTGTGCTTATTGCCACTTAATGAAGACTTGCGATGTTTTTCTGATGTTATTGACTGCCGGTCGTTAATCTTTTTTGAATTAAGGAAGGTTATTGAATTCTGTATCCCTGCGTCACTGTTCATATTCAGGGTTTATTTACTATATGGAACTTTCATTATTTTCGTTAAATGTTAGAGGTTTAAGGAACAGCACAAAGCGCAAGGCACTATTTCTTTTTTGCAAGGAGCAACCAAGGGTCAACTGTTTTTTCCTACAAGAAACTCATTCCGTTGATAGTGATTTTAATTTTTGGAAGTCCCAATGGGGAACTGGGGATTTATTTCTTTCACATGGTACCTCACATTCAGCAGGAGTGGCGATTTTATTGAATCAATTTAATGGCAAGATAATAGATCATAAATGTGATATTGAAGGCCATTGGCTCCTGGTCATTATGGAGCTCAATGACTGTAACTACATTCTGGTTAATATATATGGTTTCAATAATAGAACCAAGAATAAGCTTCTGTTTACTAATTTAAGTACTATGATTGAGAATTGGAAGCTTGTATATTCAACTGATAAAATTATTGTTGCAGGAGATTTCAATGTAGTCCCAGATGAATGGCAAGACAGATTTCCTACCCAGTATAACACTCACTCCTTTAATCCTATGATATCTGAATTTTCTCACTCACTTGACCTCGTTGACATATGGCGTAAAATTAATCCGGGTAAAATTCAATATACGTGGAGTAATAACACAAGACGATCTCAATGTTCAAGACTAGATTTCTGCTTAATTACAAGCAATTTAATTAATGTTTCCTCTAAATGTGACATCTGCCCTTCTCCTCTTACTGATCATTGTGCCATTACTTTGACTGTTTCATTGAGTCACAAAGTTACACAGCCTAGGATGTTCCACTGGAAATTCAATTGTAATTTATTGAAAAGCAAATCGTTTTGTGGCAGGGTATTATCCTTGATTAAAGAAGTCAAGCTTCAGGATGACTTATCCTCTATTGGCAAATGGGAGTGGCTAAAATTTAATGTTAGAAAATTTGGTATTCATGAAGGAAAAAAAATGGCCAATTTATGAAGACGACAACAATTGAACATCATTACTAAAATAAATCATATTTGTAGACAAACTCATCTGAGTGAGGAAAATATTGTCGAACTCAGTCAGCTACAGACAGAATTGGATGACCTGTACTCAGAAAAGGCAAGAGGGGCTTTTGTCCGATCAAGGGCAAGATGGATCGAGGAGGGTGAAAAGAACTCATCGTATTTTTTTAATCTTGAAAAGCATAGACAGGCCAAAAATGTAGTAAAAAAATTGTACATAAATAATAATCTAAACGAAGATCAGGAGACAATTAATAACTACATATTTACATTTAATAAGTCTCTTTATACTTCTAAATACTCTATCCAAGAGGCTGACTACTTTTTGGAACAGGTGAAGGACTGGATCCCGAAAATAGATAAGAATTTTAATGATTTAACAGAAGCTGAAATTACTATGGAGGAGTTGGATGCTGCCATTTTACAGATGCCTAATGGTAAGTCCCCAGGACAAGACGGCCTTACAGTAGAATTTTATAAACATTTTTGGGTTGTAATTAGAGATTTGATTTATGAAGTATTTAATGAGTGCATACACAATGATTCTTTATCACCAACTATGAAGCAAGGTATAATCACATTATTACCAAAGCCCAACAAAGATATATTACTCTTGGATAATTGGAGACCAATTACACTTCTTTCCGTGGACTACAAGCTGCTAGCTCACGTTTACGCCAATAGACTTAAAAAAGGACTCGGTAAGATAATTGACGAAACACAGTCTGCTTTTATCAAAGGAAGACGTATTCAAAATCATACAAGGCTAGTTTTAGATATTTTGGATTATAATTTTCTAATTCCTCATGATAGCTTTATCCTATTCTAAGATTTCTTTAAAGCCTTTGGTACCTTAGAACACCCCTTTTTATTCAGAACCCTGGAATTGTTTGGCTTCGGCGTTCGCTTTTGTAATAATTTTTTGAAATAATGGGGAGAGAATTCAAAATTAGTCAATTCGCAGATGATACAGCACTGTTTTTAAGAGATAAAAATATGGTTCCAAAAACAATCAAAAAAATTGATGTCTTCTCAAAAGCATCTGGTCTCACTCTAAACCTTAGGAAATGTGAATTGATGGCTGTCCACAATTGTGAAGATAACAGTATAGCCAATATCCCGCTTAAAGAAGAGGTTAAGTACCTGGGTCTATTGATAACAAAGAATCTGCATGCCAGAGAAGTTGGGAATACTACTAACAGACTGAAAGATGTGAAGAAATCTCTAAACCATTGGCTCTCGAGGGACTTATCTATATTGGGCAGAATCCTCCTAACTAAAACAGAAGGTTTATCAAGACTTGTATATCCTTGCCATTCTTTGTACACTTCAAAAAAATGTGATAAAGTCACTTAACTCCATAATTTTTCAGTTTACATGGAAGAACAAAACTCATTACGTAAATCACAATTGATAAGAGATTATAGTAATATAGGCTTAAGAGCTGTGGAATTTGAATCTCTTATTGCTGCTATGAGAGTTAAATGGCTGAAAGAGTGCATTTCTCTTCCTCAATCTATTTGGTACCATATCCCTAACAAAATATTTAATAAGGTTGGAGGGATTAAATTCTTGTTTAAATATGATTTTGAGCTGTCTAAAATTCCTTTAAAGCTGTCAAATTTTCATAAACAAGTGTTACATTATGGGAAGATGATGTTTACCCACAATTTTTCACCTCATAATTCTGTGTTATGGAACAATAGGCTTATTACCATCAATAGAAAATCTTTTTTTAAAGCCGATTGGTATGACAAAGGGATAATATTTGTGCATGATTTTTTGAATTCGGATGGTTACCTCTTATCCTATGAAAATTTAATGAAAAAATATAAAATCACTTCAACAAGAAAGGGGTATGACAAAATATGTAAAGCTGTGCCTATTACATTACTTCGCATGATTCAAAATGGCATGCAATATCATATAAGTATACCCTCTTTACCTCCCTTAAAAATTGGAGACCTTAATTTGTTGGATAGAAAATGTGATAATAAGGCAGTGAGCCAGTTTTTTAAGCAAATAAATATGGGAGATTTTAACTCATGCTCCGTGCGGGACAACATAGAGACCTCACTGAAAAGACGGGCCTTCTCTTTTTATTTATCTTGTCCAATTGCTCCTAAAGTTAAAGAGACCTATTATAAATTAGCTACAGCAATATATCCTGTCAATGATCTTTTTCACAAAAGATTTGGTTTTGAGATGGATCCTTGTACATTTTGTTCGTCTGAGGTTGAAACCATCGATCATTTATTTTTTGAATGTATGTTTTCTGCTGCATTTTGGTCTGATATTCACAGCTGGCTGTCTTTAAAAATGAATAACATTCCCATTTTTTCTCACAATGATATTTTCTATTATATGGAAAATCTAGACGAAAAATTTGTAGACATTGTTAATCTTGTAATTATTTTGGGTAAATATCATATTCATACTTGTAAATGGAACGGCAATACTCCCTCATTCATTGTTTTTATTTCCACATTCTGTAATTATTTTAAGTCACTAAAAGTTATGGAAAAAAAGAACAAAAAGGTCAAAAAAATGTATCTTTCAATGTCCCAGTCTTTGCTTTTTTAAAAGTCCAAAACCTTGCTCCTTTGTGCTCTCCGAACTTATGTTGGTTATTTTATTTTATTTTTTTTTTTAATTAGTGCCACTTTTTTGTTCAGTTTTACTCATTTACAATGTAAATTGCATTCATTCCTCGTTTTTGTATTTGTACTCTGAAATGCTTAAGAATTCTCCCTGTCTTGTTTTGTATATTTTGTTCTGTCAATAAAAAAAAATATATATATATATATATATATATATATATATTGTGATTTCGCGGCACAGTGACGAGAAGAAGGAAGATTCTATGCATGCGCGTAGGCATGGCGGCGTTTGTGTTAGTGTATCACAGCACCACCTAGCCGTCTGGCATGCATACCAAATCGATTTCTACACACTTTTTGCGTCACCGTATGCACACAGATTTCCTCCCGAGAACGCTCGTCTGAACGCGAAATATAAAGAGAAGACGCGACGCCACTTTTGCGTCTTCTGTTCACACCGTCATCATGTAAACCTAGCCTAAGAGCCAACTTTTAGTAGGTTTGCTTGAGTAGAAACAGTTCAGACCAGGGTAATTGATACACCAAGGCCCTACTCCCTTAGCAAAGAGAGCGGAGAGGGACAGAGAAAGAGGAAAAGAGTGATGAATGCACTACTGAAGTAAGCTCATAACACACAGGGGAACACCATGGGGAAAACAAATGTCACAGTATTTGGAAAGTGACAAACTGGAGTTGAAGCATGATTAACAGAGAGCAAAGTTTTAAAAAAGTAACGTAAGGCTATAGTGACATAGATTAAGTGAATATATATTATCGCCTCAGAATACGCTATCAATCAGAATTCACTTTGGTATGGAACATCATTTTTAGTTACAGAAACTCATGCTGTGGGTTAAAAACTTGCTTATTGTTGCTCTAGGTCGCGTTTCTCAAAAGCGAAGTTGTTAATTTAGCAACTGACGTACTTCGTCCATTCACAGTCAATGGCCCCAACTATGCAAGTTAGCATCTGTGATTTTGGGAAGCGCACCCCTGGTCTGCTCACTAAGTCACACTAATAATGAATGACATCAAGTATGGGCTACATTAAGTTAATTAATGAACCAATATGCTTGATATGTAACATTGAGATTTTTGTGCAATAATTTCAGCAGCTCACGTGAAAAATTGCGTTGTATAAATAATTATGATTAGTGAGAAATTCGTGGCGAGTGCTGCACCACTACCTAATCGAACAATCCGTTCTCTGAATTGTAGATAAGTCTCAACGACGACCAAGAAAATTACTATGTAATTTCTCAAAATATCCGCTTGATATATGTATACCATGACAAATATCATGAATATGTAATTAATATAATATTATAGTACACATAACAGCACTAACAACGAGCTGCTACTACTAGCCTGCTACTAGTAATGAAAAGTCTAAGAGGAAGATACAAAAACAAGGGCAGCTACAGAAGAGGAGAAAACGCTTCAAGCTTAAGAAAATGAAGCCGAGTCAATTCTCCTGATTACAATGATGGCTGCGTTATTTGTTCGATTTCAAAATGACACATCAAGCTATTTTTTTCCATTCTGTGAGCGGATGCATCTTGGTGTTGACTGAAAGAAAGCAGACATTTCGCTGGCTGGCTAGCTAACTTCGCTGTCAATGCTGCATAATGAAATAAAATGTTTATTTGGATATCTGTGTAGCAAGCTACGTAGCGAAGCCGCGATGGACATGGGTAGCAAGCACCTCCACTCCCGATCTGGCCCGGCTCAGTGCCGACTCCAGCTGATCCGGGCCAGATCCGAAGCGGAGGTGCTTGCTATCTGGGTTAGCGAGTGATTCGGTTATTTGTCTGATGCTGTCTAAATGAAACTAGTAAGTTGCTAGCTACCGAGTAAGCAAAATTTGTGTGTGAAATCAAAGGTTATTGTGGAGATCTGCGTTTTTCCCCTACTTCAACTTAATATTTGGGTGCAGCTTCCAAATCATTAACAACGTACACCGCATGCTTCCAGTTCGGTCAACCTCCCTTTCATTTTGTTGCCTGGTTTCCCAATTGTCCATAATGTTCATGGATCATGTTATGCGTCAATTAAATTTGAAATAGCCCCGGAATGCAGCAACTTAATTACTTTTTTCCTCCCCTCACATATCAACTGGTAAGTCCGAGGCGTTAGCAACATTGGCTAAAGTGACGACAACGGAAAATCCAGACTATCAGCCATTATAAAGCCGCTTTCACACTGGACGCGAATCGAATTGTTCGCTAAACAGATTACATTCAAAGTCAGTGCAAAGACGCGAATACACGTGAATTCGTGTCGCGTCTAGTGTAAAAGCAGCTTAACTCTTTTAACTTTTAACTCCAGCATTTGTAAACGATGGATAATTACAACACTTAGCCAGCTCAGTGTTCATGCAACTAATACATCTGACGGAGACCGTAGCCTAGCAGCCGACTGATTTAAGCCACTCCGCAAAAAAATTCGGATCCGAAATCACTTTCTCTTCGCTGGCGCAGATGCACGTCCGTCTTGATCGGACCAGTTTAACTAATGCGTAACCAATAATTATAATATTCAGGTATTGGTTCAAGGAATGAGCTCATTTACGGTAGAAATTCGAAAATTTTGACTAGCAGAAATGGGCCTGGATGGGCTCTTTTCGCTGTATGTAAGAATCATATTTCATTGGAACTGACTGTCACCCAGTCAATTGGGAGAGCCGCGTTTTCTCCGCTTTCATCTTCACTCCGAGAAAAAACGCCGTTCAGGAGGTTTACGAGGCACCTGCCGGGGGTTCGCTATAATGCCTTCATGGGCAGAGCCTGTTTGAACTGGTGAGGCCAGAGTCACCTCTGCTGACGGTTAAGTTGCCACGGTTTCGGTTTTAAAAATTAACGGCTGACTCACTTAACGGCTGAGTCTCACAGGTCATTTGAACACGATTATCCTTTTAACCCACCCACTATAAAATGCAAGATTTCTCGAAAGTCGTAGAAAGTATCATTTAAATAACGCCACAGGAGGCACGCCGAGGCTTTGCTGAAAATTTCAATATATATTTTGTGTCATTTAAGTTGAAAAAATGTGGCATTAGAGCAGGTTGAAAAAGCTGTCCTGAACTGGTTTCTGGGGAAAGTCAAGCTGTCATTTTATATGGGGTAAAATGAGAGATCTGTCGGGATTTGCTGTTAGTTTGAGGCTCATATGGCAAAAAGTGTAGGTCCACTTCAGACCACTGATACACGAGAGGAACAAGCACGAGTTCATCTACATTTTGATGTAAATATTATGTATTTAGCCTAAAGTTTGCAGGAGAAATGGCAAATCAAAAACAGAAATTTTAGGTGATTTTTCGAACTCCACTCCACTCCAATGATGATGTCACCCACTGAAAGTCTCAAGATTCCGTGCCATAGAAACCCATTGTAAAGTTAAAATATTTTTAAAATTAAATATTTAAAAAAATTAAAATCATAAAGAAAATGAAAATGACATAGCATCAGTGTGCTTTCCAAAACCTACGCAACGGAGTTTGAATGAAGTCTCTTAGTTATACGGTGAAGGCTGAATTAATCGCAATAGCTTGGTTGGAAGAAAGAAAACTATAATAACTAGATAATGTAATTCCGGGGAATTACGTGTGCATTGAAAATGCAAAGTGTAGTTGCATAAGGAGGAGTTTGTTACATATCATTGCATTATGATATTGGTAGCTAGGTTTTCAGTAGGATAATTATGGTAGTGGTGAGGACTTTTATTTTGAAACAGATGTGGACTGAGGAAACAGTTTGCGGGAGTTATACAATCAGGAGTTGGAATGGCTGAACGGTTGATAAGTTGAGTAGCTTAAAAAGTAACATTATTTTATTGTAATTTGACATAATGAGGACTGGCTGAAACTGTTGCTAGCCGGTTGCTATGGTGTTCTGTGTACTTGTGAGGGTGTTGAAAGGCAGCTGCCATGGTGTTCTGGGTGGTTGCTAGGGCATTGCTAGCCAGTTGCTATGGTGTTCTGAGTGGTTACTAGGGTGTTGCTAGGCGGTTGCTATGGTGTTCTGGGTGGTTGCTACGGCGTTGCTAGGCGGTTGCTTTGGTGTTCTGGGTGGTTGCTAGGGCGTTGCTAGGCAGTTGCTTTGGTGTCCTGAGTGGTCGCTAGGCGGTTGCTATGGTGTTCTGGGTGGTTGCTAGGGCGTTGCTAGGCAGTTGCTATGGTGTTCTGGGTGGTTGCTAGGGCGTTTCTAGGCAGTTGCTATGGTGTTCTGGGTGGTTGCTAGGCGGTTGCTTTGGTGTTCTGGGTGGTTGCTAGGGCGTTGCTAGGCAGTTGCTATGGTGTTCTGGGTGGTTGCTAGGCGGTTGCTATGGTGGTCTGGGTAGTTGGTAGGGCGTTGCTAGGCAGTTGCTATGGTGTTCTGGGTGGTTGCTAGGCGGTTGCTAGGGTGTTCTTGGTGGTTGCTAGGGCGTTGCTAGGCAGTTGCTATGGTGTTCTGGGTGGTTGCTAGGGCGTTTCTAGGCAGTTGCTATGGTGTTCTGGGTGGTTGCTAGGCGGTTGCTATGGTGTTCTGGGTGGTTGCTAGGGCGTTGCTAGGCAGTTGCTATGGTGTTCTGGGTGGTTGCTAGGCGGTTGCTATGGTGGTCTGGGTAGTTGGTAGGGCGTTGCTAGGCAGTTGCTATGTTGTTCTTGTTGTTGCTAGGGCGTTGATGTGTCTTGTTTGGGGATCGAGTGAAAACTGGGAGAAGTAGTGAACCGTACGATTACGAAATTATTTGGAATATTAACAAGGAAGGAAGGAGGGAAAGAAGGAACTAATGAGGGAAGTAAGGAAAGAAGGAATAAAGGAAAAAAAGAAGGAAATCAAAGGAAGGCAGGAAAGAACAAAGGAAAGAAGGCGAGGATGGATGGAAAGAAACAGAGGAATGAAGGAAAGAAGGAAGTAAGGAAGGAAGGAAAGGAAGAAGGGAAGAAGAAGGATTTAAGTAAAGATAGAAGGAAGGAAGGAAGTGAGGAAGAAGAAATGAAAAACAGAAGGAAAGAGAGAAGGAAGGAAAGAAAAAGTAAAGAAAGGAAGAGGGAAGGAAAAAGAGGGAAAGCAGAAAAAAGAAGGGAAGAAAGATAAGAAGGATATGAAGGAATGAAAGAAGGCATGATGGAAGGAAAGAAAAACTAAGGAAGGTAGGAAAGAAAATTGGTAGGGAGGAAGAATGGGAGTAAGGATGAAAGGCAGGATAGAAGGAAGTAAAGTAGGAAAGAAGGAACAAATAAAGGAAGGAAGGAACGAAGGAAAGAAATAGGAGGGAAAAAGAAAGAAGGAATGACAGAAAATAGAAAGAAGGAAAGCAGCAAGGAAGCTGTAGTCTCTAGAGAGCCAGACTGTAGTGTTATGGCCCCAATTTGTAATTAGATTTACAACGCAACAGCAACAGCAAGGGATGACAGATACAGTTTTAACAACTAAAACACATTTAATAAACAAAGACAAAACTAACAACTAACTAACCTAAAGACCAAGATTGAATACAAAAACATAAATATTTACAGTCCCTTTTTGTGGGGTGACTTGGTGATGTCCTGGATGATGAAAATGCTCAATCACAGGCAAAGAAATCCACAAAAGAAGCGTCACAGGTCTTGAACAGAATGGCAGGTCTGGTCATCTTCTTGCAATTTCTCCTACTACTTTACTGTCTCAATTCTTTTCCTTATATACTCTTTTGCAGACCCCACCCACATTTAGACCTCTTTTTTTTTTTTTTTTTTCTGAGACTTGCCCCAGACATGTCCAGGACATGTCTAAACATGACTCCAGTCTGAGCTTAACAAAAAAAGGTAAATACTGCCATCTAGTGGCCTATATTCACATTACAGTAGTCTTACAGCCTGAGAAACTGACAGTTACAGCAAGTGGTCAGAACATCTGGCACAAGATTCCATTTGCTTAATGGCCCTATTGAGATGTCATAATGCCAATGTTAAGTCTATGGGGGGGGAAAAATTATAGTTTTTTATTAATAACTCAAAAAGTATAAAAGTTACAAAGATGAAAAATACATTGCACAGGTGTCCTAAGTAAGACCTACGCAACGCAGTTTGAATGAAGTTTCTACGATAAACGGTTGAGGCCGCATTAAGTGTGTAGGAAGAATAATAATAATAACTAGAAAATGTAATTCCAGGGAATTACGTGTGCATTGAAAATGCTAAGTGTAGTTGCATAAGGTGGAGTTTGTAACATATCATTGCATTCTGATATTCGTAGCTACGTTTTTAGTAGGATAATTATGGTAGTGGTGAGGACTTTTATTTTGAAACAGATGTGGACTGAGGAAACAGTTTGTGGGAGTCATAGTTGATGACAACTGTCATATGGAAATTTTTAATAGTGACATTTTTTCATAGTGAAGAATTGTAGTAAGGACTTATATTTTGAGACAGGATTGGGCAGAAGAAACAGTTGCCGGAAGTCATAGTCGAAAACAATCAGGAGTTGGAATGGCTGAAAGGTTGATAAGTTGAGTAGCTTAAAAAGTTAAATTTTTTTATTGTAATTTGACATAATGAGGACTGGCTGTAACAGTTGTTAGGCAGTTGCTATGGTGTTCTGTGTACTTGTGAGGGTGTTGCTAGGCAGCTGCTATCGTGTTCTGGGTGGTTGCTAGGGCATTGCTAGGCAGTTGCAATGGTGTTCAGGGTGGTTGCTAGGGCCTTGCTAAGCGGTTGCTATGGTGTTCTGAGTGGTTGATAGGGTGTTGCTAGGCGATTGCTATGGTGTTTTGGGTGGTTGCTGGGCGGTTGCTATGGTGTTCTGGGTGGTTGCTAGGGCGTTGCTAGGCAGTTGCTATGGTGTTCTGGGTGGTTGCTAGGCGATTGCTATGGTGTTCTGGGTGGTTGCTAGGGCGTTGCTAGGCAGTTGCTATGGTGTTTTGGGTGGCTGCTAGGCGGTTGCTATGGTGTTCTGGGTGGTTGCTAGGGTGTTGCTAGGCAGTTGCTATGGTGTTCTGGGTGGTTGCTAGGCAGTTGCTATGGTGTTCTTGGTGGTTGTTAGGGCGTTGCTAGGCGGTCGCTATGGTGTTCTGGGTGGTTGCTAGGTGGTTGCTATGGTGTTCTGGGTGGTTGCTAGGGCGTTGCTAGGCAGTTGCTATGGTGTTTTGGGTGGTTGCTAGGCGGTTGCTATGGTGTTCTGGGTGGTTGCTAGGGCGTGGCTAGGCAGTTGCTAAGGTGTTCTGGGTGGTTGGTAGGGGGTTGCTATGGTGTTGTGGGTGGTTGCTAGGGCATTGCTAGGCAGTTGCTATGGTGTTCCGGGTAGTTGCTAGGCGGATGTTATGGTGTTCTGGGTGGTTGCTAGGGTATTGCTAGGCGGTTGCTATGGTGTACCTGGTGGTTGTTAGGGCGTTGCTAGGCAGTTGCTTCGGTGTTCTTGGTGGTTGCTAGGGCGTTGCTAGGCGGTTGCTATGGTGTTCTGGGTGGTTGCTAGGGCATTGCTAGGCAGTTGCTATGGTGTTCTGGGTGGTTGCTAGGGCGTTGCTAGGCGGTTGCTATGGTGTTCTGGGTGGTTGCTAGGGCGTTGTTAGGCAGTTGCTATGGTGTTCTGGGTGGTTGCTAAGTGGTTGCTATTGTGTTCTGGGTGGTTGCTAGGGCGTTGCTAGGCGATTCCTATGGTGTTCTGGGTGGTTGCTAGGGCGTTGCTAGGCAGTTGCTATGGTGTTCTGGGTGGTCGCTTGGCGGTTGCTAAGGTGTTCTTGGTGGTTGCTAGGGCGTTGCTAGGCAGTTGCTATGGTGTTCTGGGTGGTTGCTGGGGCGTGGCTAGGCAGTTGCTATGGTGTTCTGGGTGGTTGCTAGGCGATTGGTATGGGGTTCTGGGTGGTGGGTAGGGCGTTGCTATGGAGTTGCTGTGGTGTTTTGGGTGGTTGCTAGGCGGTTGCTATGGTGTTCTGGGTGGTTGCTAGGGTGTTGCTAGGCAGTTGCTATGGTTTTCTGGGTGGTTGCTAGGCAGTTGCTATGGTGTTTTGGGTGGTTGCTAGGGCGTTGCTTGGCAGTTGCTATAGTGTTCTGGGTGGTTGCTAGGCAGTTGCTATGGTGTTTTGGGTGGTTGCTAGGCGGTTGCTATGGTGTTCTGAATATTTGCTTGGGCATTGCTCGACAGTTGCTATGTTGTTCTTGTTGTTGCTAGGGCGTTGATGTGTCTTGTTTGGGGATCGAGTGAAAACTGGGAGAAGTAGTGAACCGTACGATTACGAAATTATTTGTAATATTAACAAGGAAGGAAGGAGGGAAAGAAGGAACTAATGAGGGAAGTAAGGAAAGAAGGAATATAGGAAAAAAAGAAGGAAATCAAAGGAAGGCAGGAAAGAACAAAGGAAAGAAGGCGAGGATGGATGGAAAGAAACAGAGGAATGAAGTAAAGAAGGAAGGAAAGGAAGAAGGGAAGAAGAAGGATTTAAGTAAAGATAGAAGGAAGGAAGGAAGGAAGGAAGTGAGGAAGAAGAAATGAAAAACAGAAGGAAAGAGAGAAGGAAGGAAAGAAAAAGTAAAGAAAGGAAGAGGGAAGGAAAGAGAGGGAAAGCAGAAAGTAGAAAGGAAGAAAGATAAGAAGGATATGAAGGAATGAAAGAAGGCATGATGGAAGGAAAGAAAAACTAAGGAAGGTAGGAAAGAAAATTGGTTGGGAGGAAGAATGGGAGGAAGGATGAAAGGCAGGATAGAGGGAAGTAAAGTAGGAAAGAAGGAACGAATAAAGGAAGGAAGGAACGAGGGAAAGAAATAGGAGGGAAAAAGAAAGGAGGAATGACAGAAAATAGAGGGAAGGAAAGCAGTAAGGAAGCTGTAGTCTCAAGAGCGCCAGATTGTAGATTTACAGCCTGAGAAACTGACAGTTACAGCAGGGGGTCAGAACACCTGGCACAAGATTCCATTTGCTTAATGGCCCTATTGTGATGTCATAATGCCAATGTTAAGTCTATGGGGGGAAAAAATTTATAGTTTTTTATTAATAACTCAAAAAGTATAAAAGTTACAAAGATGAAAAATACATTGCACAGGTGTCCTAAGTAAGACCTACGCAACGCAGTTTGAATGAAGTTTCTACGATAAACGGTTGAGGCCGCATTAAGTGTGTTAGAAGAATAATAATAACTAGATAATGTAATTCCAGGGAATTACGTGTGCATTGAAAATGCAAAGTGTAGTTGCATCAGGTGGAGTTTGTAACATATCATTGCATTATGATATTGGTAGCTACGTTTTTAGTAGGATAATTTTGGTACTGGTGAGGACTTTTATTTTGAAACAGATGTGGACTGAGGAAACAGTTTGCGGGAGTCATAGTTGATGACAACTGTCATATGGAAATTTTTAATAGTGACATTTTTTAATAGTGAAGAATTGTAGTAAGGACTAATATTTTGAGACAGGATTGGGCAGAAGAAACAGTTGCCGGAAGTCATAGTCGAAAACAATCAGGAATTGGAATGGCTGAAAGGTTGATAAGTTGAGTAGCTTAAAAAGTTACATTTTTTTATTGTAATTTCACATAATGAGGACTGGCTGTAACAGTTGTTAGGCAGTTGCTATGGTGTTCTGTGTACTTGTGAGGGTGTTGCTAGGCAGCTGCTATCGTGTTCTGGGTGGTTGCTAGGGCATTGCTAGGCAGTTGCAATGGTGTTCGGGTGGTTGCTAGGGCCTTGCTAAGCGGTTGCTATGGTGTTCTGAGTGGTTGATAGGGCGTTGCTAGGCGATTGCTATGGTGTTCTGGGTGGTTGCTAGGCGGTTGCGATAGCGTTCTGGGTGGTTGCTAGAGCGTTGCTATGGGGTTCTGGGTGGTTGCTAGGCGGTTGCTATGGCATTCTGGGTGGTTGCTAGGGCTTTGCTAAGCAGTTGCTATGATGTTCTGGGTGGTTGCTAGGGCGTTGCTAGGTGGTTGCTATGGTGTTCTGGGTGGTTGCTAGGGTGTTGCTAGGCAGTTGGTATGCTGTTCTGAGTGGTTGGTAGGCCGTTGCTATGGTGTTCTGGGTGGTTGCTAGGGCGTTGCTAGGCAGTTGCTTTGGTGTTCTGGGTGGTTGCAAGGGCGTTGCTAGGCAGTTGCTTTGTTGTTCTGGGTGGTTGCTAGGGCATTGCTAGGCAGTTGCTATGGTGTTCTGGGTGGTTGCTAGGGCGTTGCTGGGCAGTTGCTTTTGTGTTCTGGGTGGTTACTAGGGCGTTGCTAGGCAGTTGCTATGGTGTTCTGGGTGGTTGTTAGGGTGGTTGCTATGGCGTTCTGGGTGGTTCCTCGGGCATTGCTAAGCAGTTGCTTTGGTCTTCTGGGTGGTTGCTAGGGCTTTGCTAGGCGGTTGCTATGGTATTCTGGGCAGTTGCTATGGTGTTCTGGGTGGTTGCTAGGTGGTTGCTATGGTGTTCTGGGTGGTTGCTAGGGCGTTGCTAGGCGGTTGCTATGGTGTTCTGGGTGGTTGCTCGGGCGTTGCTAGGCGGTTGCTATGGTGTTCTGGGTGGTTGCTAGGGCGTTGCTATGGTGTTCTGGGTGGTCGCTAGGGCGTTGCTAGGCAGTTGCTATGGTGTTCTGGATGGTTGCTAGGCGGTTGATATGGTGTTCTGGGTGGTTGCTAGGGTGTTGCTATGGTGTTCTGGGTGGTTGTTAGGCGGTTGCTCTGGTGTTCTGGGTGGTTGGTGGGTGGTTGTTATGGTGTTCTGGGTGGTAGCTGGGCGGTTGCTATGGTGTTCTGGGTGGTAGCTAGGTCGTTGCTAGGCAGTTGCTATGGTGTTCTGGGTGGTTGCTAGGCGGTTGCTATGGTGTTCTGGGTGGTTGTTAGGCGGTTGCTATGGTGTTTTGGGTGGCTGCTAGGCGGTTGCTATGGTGTTCTGGGTGGTTGCTAGGGTGTTGCTAGGCAGTTGCCATGGTGTTCTGGGTGGTTGCTAGGCAGTTGCTATGGTGTTCTTGGTGGTTGTTAGGGCGTTGCTAGGCGGTCGCTATGGTGTTCTGGGTGGTTGCTAGGTGGTTGCTATGGTGTTCTGGGTGGTTGCTAGGGCGTTGCTAGGCAGTTGCTATGGTGTTTTGGGTGGTTGCTAGGCGGTTGCTATGGTGTTCTGGGTGGTTGCTAGGGCGTTGCTAGGCAGTTGCTAAGGTGTTCTGGGTGGTTGCTAGGTGGTTGCTATGGTGTTCTGGGTGGTTGCTAGGGCATTGCTAGGCAGTTGCTATGGTGTTCCGGATAGTTGCTAGGCGGTTGTTATGGTGTTCTGGGTGGTTGCTAGGGTATTGCTAGGCGGTTGCTATGGTGTACCTGGTGGTTGTTAGGGCGTTGCTAGGCAGTTGCTTCGGTGTTCTTGGTGGTTGCTAGGGCATTGTTAGGCGGTTGCTATGGTGTTCTGGGTGGTTGCTAGGGCATTGCTAGGCAGTTGCTATGGTGTTCTGGGTGGTTGCTAGGGCGTTGCTAGGCGATTCCTATGGTGTTCTGGGTGGTTTCTAGGGCGTTGCTTGGCAGTTGCTATGGTGTTCTGGAGGGTGCTAGGCGGTTGCTAAGGTGTTCTTGGTGGTTGCTAGGGCGTTGCTAGGCAGTTGCTATGGTGTTCTGGGTGGTTGCTGGGGCGTTGCTAGGCAGTTGCTATGGTGTTCTGATGGTTGCTAGGCGGTTGCTATGGTGTTCTGGGTGGTTGCTAGGGCGTTGTTAGGCAGTTGCTATGGTGTTCTGGGTGGTTGCTAGGGTGTTGCTATGGTGTTCTGGGTGGTTGTTAGGCAGTTGCTCTGGTGTTCTGGGTGGTTGCTAGGCGGTTGCTATGGTGTTCTGGGTGGTAGCTAGGCGGTTGCTGTGGTGTTCTGGGTGGTAGCTAGGTCGTTGCTAGGCAGTTGCTATGGTGTTCTGGGTGGTTGCTAGGCGGTTGCAATGGTGTTCTGGGTGGTTGCTAGGCGGTTGCTATGGTGTTCTGGGTAGTTGTTAGGGCGTTGCTAGGCAGTTGCTATGGTGTTCTGATGGTTGCTAGGCGGTTGCTATGGTGTTCTGGGTGGTTGCTAGGGCGGTGCTAGGCAGTTGCTATGGTGTTCTGGGTGGTTGCTAGGGCGTTGCTATGGTGTTCTGGGTGGTAGCTAGGCGGTTGCTATTGTGTTCTGGGTGGTTGCTTGGCGGTTTCTATTGTGTTCTGGGTGGTTGCTAGGGCGTTGCTTGGCGGTTGCTATGGTGTTCTGGGTGGTTGTTAGGGTGTTGCTAGGCAGTTGCTATGGTGTTCTGGGTGGTTGCTAGGCGGTTGCTATGGTGTTCTGGGTGGTTGCTAGCGCGTTGCTAGGCAGTTGCTATGGTATTTTGGGTGGTTGCTTGGTGGTTGCTATGGTGTTCTGGGTGGTTGCTAGGGCGTTGCTAGGCAGTTGCTCTGGTGTTCTGGGTGGTTGCTAGGTGGTTGCTATGGTGTTCTGGGTGGTTGCTCGGGTGTTGCTAGGCAGTTGCTATGGTGTTCTGGGTGGTTGCTAGGCGGTTGCTATGGTGTTCTGGTTGGTTGCTAGGCGGTTGCTATGTTGTTCTGGGTGGTTGCTAGGGCGTTGCTAGGCAGTTGCTATGGTGTTCTGTGTGGTTGCTAGGCGGTTGCTATGGTGTTCTGTGTGGTTGCTAGGGCCTTGCTAGGCGATTCTTATGGTGTTCTGAGTGGTTGCTAGGGCGTTGCTAGGCAGTTGCTATGGTGTTCTGGGTGGTTGCTAGGCGGTTGCTAAGGTGTTCTTGGTGGTTGCTAGGGCGTTGCTAGGCAGTTGCTATGGTGTTTGGGGTGGTTGGTGGGGGGTTGCTGTGGTGTTCTGGGTGGTTGTTAGGGCGTTGCTAGGCCGTTGCTATGGTGTTCTGGGTGGTTGCTAGGCAGTTGCTATGGTGTTC
Organism: Gymnothorax reevesii; assembly: GCA_029721435.1. NCBI lineage: Eukaryota > Metazoa > Chordata > Actinopteri > Anguilliformes > Muraenidae > Gymnothorax > Gymnothorax reevesii. Next base: position 29,072,824 of record CM056589.1, read on the forward strand.
TTGGTGGTTGTTAGGGCGTTGCTAGGCGGTTGCTATGGTGTTCTGGGTGGTTGCTAGGGCATTGCTAGGCAGTTGCTTTGGTGTTCTGAGTGGTTGCTTGGCGGTTGCTATGGTGTTTTGGGTGGTTGCTAGGGCGTTGCTTGGCAGTGGCTATAGTGTTCTGGGTGGGTGCTAGGCAGTTGCTATGGTGTTTTGCGTGTTTGCTAGGCAGTTGCTATGGTGTTCTGAATATTTGCTTGTGCATTGCTCGACAGTTGCTATGTTGTTCTTGTTGTTGCTAGGGCGTTGATGTGTCTTGTTTGGGGATCGAGTGAAAACTGGGAGAAGTAGTGAACCGTACGATTACGAAATTATTTGGAATATTAACAAGGAAGGAAGGAGGGAAAGAAGTGATAGGATTGAGCTTCTGAATGAAGGTTTTTCCCTCAGCACACACAGATCCACACACGCACACACGCACACACACACATTCCCAGCCACCTCCCCTTGCTTACCCCAGACCCCCCCCCACACACACACACACACACACACACCCATTCCCATCCACCTCCCCTTGATTACCCCAGACCCCCCCCCCCCACACACAAAATGAGGGAATGATAGGATTGAGCTTCTGAATGAAGGTTTTTCCCTCAGCACACACAGATCCACACACGCACACACGCACACACACACATTCCCAGCCACCTCCCCTTGCTTACCCCAGACCCCCCCCCCCACACACACTTACATCAATATCCTCTCACAGTGAGGGGCGCCTGGCACCTGGTCACACTAGGTAATTGCTGTATTGTGCTCAGAAGGAAGGTACATGATCAAGGGTAATATCAACATCCTGTAAGTTTGGCTGGATGTCTACAGGAAGGTGTTACATCCACCACTTGCTCTACCAAGGATCTTGTACTTAAACCCCGAGATGTGAACAGTGTCTCAGGATTCTCTGCGAAGGCTACGGCGGACGCTAGGATCCTCCCTTGCGCATTGTAATAAAAGCCTTTTCAATTGGAAAGTGGTCATTGGTGTGTCACTTCATCGATCCCAACTTGACTCCACGGCAGAAAATATTCTTAACAGAAGGAACTAATGAGGGAAGTAAGGAAAGAAGGAATATAGGAAAAAAAGAAGGAAATCAAAGGAAGGCAGGAAAGAACAAAGGAAAGAAGGCGAGGATGGATGGAAAGAAACAGAGGAATGAAGGAAAGAAGGAAGTAAAGAAGGAAGGAAAGGAAGAAGGGAAGAAGGATTTAAGTAAAGATAGAAGGAAGGAAGGAAGGAAGGAAGTGAGGAAGAAGAAATGAAAAACAGAAGGAAAGAGAGAAGGAAGGAAAGAAAAAGTAAAGAAAGGAAGAGGGAAGGAAAGAGAGGGAAAGGAGAAGGAAGAAAGGAAGAAAGATAAGAAGGATAGGAAGGAATGAAAGAAGGCATGATGCAAGGGAAACAAAACTAAGGAAGGGAGGAAAGAACAATGGTAGGGAGGAAGAATGGGAGGAAGGATGAAAGGCAGGATAGAAGGAAGTAAAGTAGGAAAGAAGGAACGAATAAAGGAAGGAAGGAACGAAGGAAAGAAATAGGAGGGAAAAAGAAAGAAGGAATGACGGAAAATAGAAGGAAGAAAAGCAGTAAGGAAGCTGTAGTCTCAACAGAGCCAGATTGTAGTCTTACAGCCCGAGAAACTGACAGTTTCAGCAGGTGGTCAGAACACCTGGCACAAGATTCCATTTGCTTAATGGCCCTATTGTGATGTCATAATGCCAATGTTAAGTCTATGGGGGGAAAAAATTTATAGTTTTTTATTAATAACTCAAAAAGTATAAAAGTTACAAAGATGAAAAATACATTGCACAGGTGTCCTAAGTAAGACCTACGCAACGCAGTTTGAATGAAGTTTCTACGATAAACGGTTGAGGCCGCATTAAGTGTGTTAGAAGAATAATAATAATAATAATAATAACTAGATAATGTAATTCCAGGGAATTACGTGTGCATTGAAAATGCAAAGTGTAGTTGCATAAGGTGGAGTTTGTAACATATCATTGCATTATGATATTGGTAGCTACGTTTTTAGGAGGATAATTATGGTAGTGGTGAGGACTTTTATTTTGAAACAGATGTGGACTGAGGAAACAGTTTGCGGGAGTCATAGTTGATGACAACTGTCATATGGAAATTTTTAATAGTGACATTTTTTAATAGTGAAAAATTGTAGTAAGGACTTATATTTTGAGACAGGATTGGGCAGAAGAAACAGTTGCCGGAAGTCGTAGTCGAAAACAATCAGGAGTTGGAATGGCTGAAAGGTTGATAAGTTGAGTAGCTTAAAAAGTTACATTTTTTATTGTAATTTGACATAATGAGGACTGGCTGTAACAGTTGTTAGGCAGTTGCTATGGTGTTCTGTGTACTTGTGAGGGTGTTGCTAGGCAGCTGCTATCGTGTTCTGGGTGGTTGCTAGGGCATTGCTAGGCAGTTGCTATGGTGTTCTGGGTGGTTGATAGGGCATTGCTAGGCGGTTGCTATGGTGTTCTGGGTAGTTGCTAGGCGGTTGCTATGGCGTACTGGGTGGTTGTTCGGGCGTTGCTATGGGGTTCTGGGTGGTTGCTAGGCGGTTGCTATGGCATTCTGGGTGGTTGCTAGGGCTTTGCTAAGCAGTTGCTATGATGTTCTGTGTGGTTGCTAGGGCGTTGCTAGGTGGTTGCTATGGTGTTCTGGGTGGTTGCTAGGGTGTTGCTAGGCAGTTGCTATGCTGTTCTGGGTGGTTGCTAGGCCTTTGCTATGGTGTTCTGGGTGGTTGCTATGGCGTTGCTAGGCAGTTGCTATTGTGTTCTGGGTGGTTGATAGGCCGTTGCTAGGCAGTTGCTATGGTGTTCTGGGTGGTTGTTAGGGTGGTTGCTTTGGCGTTCTGGGTGGTTGCTAGGGCATTGCTAAGCAGATGGTATGGTGTTCTGGGTGGTTGCCACGGCATTGCCAGGCGGTTGCTATAGTGTTCTGGGTGGTTGCTAGGGTGTTGCTAGGCAGTTGCTATGGTGTTCTGGGTGGTTGCTAGGTGGTTGCTATGATGTTCTGGCTGGTTGCTAGGGCGGTGCTAGGCGGTTGCTTTGGTGTTCTGGGTGGTTGCTCGGGCGTTGCTAGGCGGTTGCTATGGTGTTCTGGGTGGTTGCTAGGGCGTTGCTATGGTATTCTAGGTGGTTGCTCGGGCGTTGCTAGGCAGTTGCTATGGTGTTCTGGATGGTTGCTAGGCGGTTGCTATGGTGTTCTGGGTGGTTGCTAGGGTGTTGCTATGGTGTTCTGGGTGGTTGTTAGGCGGTTGCTCTGGTGTTCTGGGTGGTTGCTACGCGGTTGCTATGGTGTTCTGGGTGGTAGCAAGGCGGTTGCAATGGTGTTCTGGGTGGTTGCTAGATCATTGCTAGGCAGTTGCTATGGTGTTCTGTGTTGTTGCTAGGCGGTTGCTATGGTGTTCTGGGTGGTTGCTAGGCGGTTGCTATGGTGTTCTGGGTGGTTGCTAGGGCGTTGCTAGGCAGTTGCTATGGTGTTCTGATGGTTGCTAGGCGGTTGCTATGGTGTTCTAAGTGGTTGCTAGGGCGTTGCTAAGCAGTTGCTATGGTGTTCTGGGTGGTTGCTAGGGCGTTGCTATGGTGTTCTCGGTGGTAGCTCGGCGGTTGCTATTGTGTTCTGGGTGGTTGCTAGGCGGTTGCTATGGTGTTCTGGGTGGTTGCTAGGGCGTTGCTAGGCAGTTGCTATGGTGTGCTGGGTGGTTGCTAGGCGGTTGCTATGGTGTTCTGGGAGGTTGCTAGGGCATTGCTAGGCGGTTGCTATGGTGTTCTGGGTGGTTGCTAGGGCCTTGCTAGGCGGTTGCTATGGTGTTCTGGGAGGTTGCTAGGGCATTGCTAGGCTGTTGCTATGGTGTTCTGGGTGGTTGCTAGGGCGTTGCTAGGCGGTTGCTATGGTGTTCTGGGTGGTTGTTAGGGTGTTGCTAGGCAGTTGCTATGGTGTTCTGGGTGGTTGCTAGGCGGTTGCTATGGTGTTCTGGGTGGTTGCTAGGGCGTTGCTAGGCAGTTGCTATGGTGTTTTGGGTGGTTGCTAGGTGGTTGCTATGGTGTTGTGGGTGGTTGCTTGGGCGTTGCTAGGCAGTTGCTATGGTGTTCTGGGTGGTTGCTAGGCGGTTGCTATGGTGTTCTGGGTGGTTGCTCGGGCGTTGCTAGGCAGTTGCTATGGTGTTCTTGGTGGTTGCTAGGCGGTTGCTATGGTGTTCTCGGTGGTTGCTAGGCGGTTGCTATGGTGTTCTGGGTGGTTGCTAGGGCGTTGCTAGGCAGTTGCTATGGTGTTCTGGGTGGTTGCTAGGCAGTTGCTATGGTGTTCTGGGTGGTTGCTAGGGCATTGCTAGGCTGTTGCTATGGTGTTCTGGGTGGTTGCTAGGGCGTTGCTAGGCGGTTGCTATGGTGTTCTGGGTGGTTGCTAGGGCGTTGCTAGGCAGTTGCTATGGTGTTCTGGGTGGTTGCTAGGCGGTTGCTATGGTGTTCTGGGTGGTTGCTAGGGCGTTGCTAGGCAGTTGCTATAGCGTTCTGGGTGGTTGCTAGGGCGTTGCTAGGCAGTTGCTGTGGTGTTCTGGGTGGTTGCTAGGGCGTTGCTAGGCAGTTGCTATGGTGTTCTGGGTGGTTGCTAGGCGGTTGCTATGGTGTTCTGGGTGGTTGCTAGGCGGTTGCTATGGTGTTCTGGGTGGTTGCTAGGGCGTTGCTAGGCAGTTGCTATGGTGTTCTGGGTGGTTGCTAGGCGGTTGCTATGGTGTTCTGGGTGGTTGCTAGGGCGTTGCTAGGCAGTTGCTATGGTGTTTTGGGTGGTTGCTAGGTGGTTGCTATGGTGTTCTGGGGGGTTGCTAGGGCGTTGCTAGGCAGTTGCTATGGTGTTCTGGGTGGTTGCTAGGTGGTTGCTATGGTGTTCTGGGTGGTTGCTAGGCAGTTGCTATTGTGTTCTGGGTGGTTGCTAGGGCGTTGCTAGGCTGTTGCTATGGTGTTCTGGGTGGTTGCTAGGTGGGTGCTATGGTGTTCTGGGTGGTTGCTAGGCGGTTGCTATGGTGTTCTGGGTGGTTGCTAGGGCGTTGCTAGGCAGTTGCTATGGTGTTCTGGGTGGTTGCTAGGCGGTTGCTATGGTGTTCTGGGTGGTTGCTAGGGCATTGCTAGGCTGTTGCTATGGTGTTCTGGGTGGTTGCTAGGGCGCTGCTAGGCGGTTGCTATGGTGTTCTGGGTGGTTGTTAGGGTGTTGCTAGGCAGTTGCTATGTTGTTCTGGGTGGTTGCTAGGCGGTTGCTATGGTGTTCTGGGTGGTTGCTAGGGCGTTGCTAGGCAGTTGCTATGGTGTTTTGGGTGGTTGCTAGGTGGTTGCTATGGTGTTCTGGGTGGTTGCTAGGGCGTTGCTAGGCAGTTGCTATAGCATTCTGGGTGGTTGCTAGGGCGTTGCTAGGCAGTTGCTAAGGTGTTCTGGGTGGTTGCTAGGGCGTTGCTAGGCAGTTGGTATGGTGTTCTGGGTGGTTGCTAGGCGGTTGCTATGGTGTTCTGGGTGGTTGCTAGGCGGTTGCTATGGTGTTCTGGGTGGTTGCTAGGGCGTTGCTAGGCAGTTGCTATGGTGTTCTGGGTGGTTGCTAGGCGGTTGCTATGGTGTTCTGGGTGGTTGCTAGGGCGTTGCTAGGCAGTTGCTATAGTGTTCTGGGTGGTTGCTAGGCAGTTGCTATGGTGTTTTGGGTGGTTGCTTGGCGGTTGCTATGGTGTTCTGAATATTTGCTTGGGCATTGCTCGACAGTTGCTATGTTGTTCTTGTTGTTGCTAGGGCGTTGATGTGTCTTTTTTGGGGATCGAGTGAAAACTGGGAGAAGTAGTGAACCGTACGATTACGAAATTATTTGGAATATTAACAAGGAAGGAAGGAGGGAAAGAAGGAACTAATGAGGGAAGTAAGGAAAGAAGGAACATAGGAAAAAAGAAGGAAATCAAAGGAAGGCAGGAAAGAACAAAGGAAAGAAGGCGAGGATGGATGGAAAGAAACAGAGGAATGAAGGAAAGAAGGAAGTAAAGAAGGAAGGAAAGGAAGAAGGGAAGAAGAAGGATTTAAGTAAAGATAGAAGGAAGAAAGGAAGTGAGGAAGAAGAAATGAAAAACGGAAGGAAAGAGAGAAGGAAGGAAAGAAAAAGTAAAGAAAGGAAGAGGGAGGGAAAGAGAGGGAAAGCAGAAAGAAGAAAGGAAGAAAGATAAGAAGGATATGAAGGAATGAAAGAAGGCATGATGGAAGGAAAGAAAAACTAAGGAAGGTAGGAAAGAAAATTGGTAGGGAGGAAGAATGGGAGGAAGGATGAAAGGCAGGATAGAAGGAAGTAAAGTAGGAAAGCAGGAACGAATAAAGGAAGGAAGGAACGAAGGAAAGAAATAGGAGGGAAAAAGAAAGAAGGAATGACAGAAAATAGAAGGAAGGAAAGCAGTAAGGAAGCTGTAGTCTCAAGAGAGCCAGATTGTAGTCTTACAGCCTGAGAAACTGACAGTTACAGCAGGTGGTCAGAACACCTGGCACAAGATTCCATTTGCTTAATGGCCCTATTGTGATGTCATAATGCCAATGTTAAGTCTATGGGGGGAAAAAATTTATAGTTTTTTATTAATAACTCAAAAAGTATAAAAGTTACAAAGATGAAAAATACATTGCACAGGTGTCCTAAGTAAGACCTACGCAACGCAGTTTGAATGAAGTTTCTACGATAAACGGTTGAGGCCGCATTAAGTGTGTTAGAAGAATAATAATAATAATAATAATAATAATAATAACTAGATAATGTAATTCCAGGGAATTACGTGTGCATTGAAAATGCAAAGTGTAGTTGCATAAGGTGGAGTTTGTAACATATTATTGCTTTATGATATTGGTAGCTACATTTTTAGTAGGATAATTATGGTAGTGGTGAGGACTTTTATTTTGAAACAGATGTGGACTGAGGAAACAGTTTGCGGGAGTCATAGTTGATGACAACTGTCATATGGAAATTTTTAATAGTGACATTTTTTAATAGTGAAGAATTGTAATGAAGACTTATATTTTGAGACAGGATTGGGCAGAAGAAACAGTTACCGGAAGTCATAGTCGAAAACAATCAGGAGTTGGAATGGCTGAAAGGTTGATAAGTTGAGTAGCTGAAAAAGTTACATTTTTTTATTGTAATTTGACAAAATAAGGACTGGCTGTAACAGTTGTTAGGCAGTTGCTATGGTGTTCTGTGTACTTGTGAGGGTGTTGCTAGGCAGCTGCTATCGTGTTCTGGGTGGTTGCTAGGGCATTGCTAGGCAGTTGCAATGGTGTTCTGGGTGGTTGCTAGGGCCTTGCTAAGCGGTTGCTATGGTGTTCTGAGTGGTTGATAGGGCATTGCTAGGCGATTGCTATGGTGTTCTGGGTGGTTGCAAGGCGGTTGCTATGGCGTTCTGGGTGGTTGCTAGAGCGTTGCTATGGGGTTCTGGGTGGTTGCTCGGCGGTTGCTATGGCATTCTGTGTGGTTGCTAGGGCTTTGCTAAGCAGTTGCTATGATGTTCTGGGTGGTTGCTAGGGCGTTGCTAGGTGGTTGCTATGGTGTTCTGGGTGGTTGCTAGGGTGTTGCTAGGCAGTTGCTATGCTGTTCTGGGTGGTTGCTAGGCCGTTGCTATGGTGTTCTGGGTGGTTGCTAGGGCGTTGCTAGGCAGTTGCTATGGTGTTCTTGGTGGTTGCTAGGGCGTTGCTAGGCAGTTGCTATGGTGTTCTGGGTAGTTGTTAGGGTGGTTGCTATGGCGTTCTGGGTGGTTGCTAGGGCATTGCTAAGCAGTTGCTATGGTGTTCTGGGTGGTTGCTACAGCGTTGCTAGGCGGTTGCTATGGTGTTCTGAGTGGTTGCTAGGGTGTTGCTAGGCAGTTGCTATGGTGTTCTGGGTGGTTGCTAGGTGGTTGCAATGGTGTCCTGGGTGGTTGCTAGGTGGTTGCTATGGTGTTCTGGGTGGTTGCTAGGGCGTTGCTAGGCGGTTGCTATGGTGTTCTGGGTGGTTGCTCGGGCGTTGCTAGGCGGTTGCTATGGTGTTCTGCGTGGTTGCTAAGGCGTTGCTATGGTGTTGTGGGTGGTGGCTAGGGCGTTGCTAGGTAGTTGCTATGGTGTTCTGGATTGTTGCTAGGCGGTTGCTATGGTGTTCTGGGTGGTTACTAGGGTGTTGCTATGGTGTTCTGGGTGGTTGTAAGGCGGTTGCTCTGGTGTTCTGGGTGGTTGCTAGGCGGTTGCTATGGTGTTCTGGGTGGTTGCTGGGTTATTGCTAGGCAGTTGCTATGGTGTTCTGGGTGGTTGCTAGGCGGTTGCTTAGGTGTTCTGGGTGGTTGCTAGGGCGTTGCTAGGCTGTTGTTATGGTGTTTTGATGGTTGCTAGGCAGTTGCTATGGTGTTGTGGGTGGTTGCTAGGGCGTTGCTAGGCAGTTGCTATGGTGTTCTGGGTGGTTGCTAGGGCGTTGCTATGGTGTTCTGGGTGGTTGCTAGGGCGTTGCTAGGCAGTTGCTATGGTGTTCTGGGTGGTTGCTTGGGCGTTGCTATGGTGTTCTGGGTGGTAGCTAGGCGGTTGCTATGGTGTTCTGGTTGGTTGCTAGGTGGTTGCTATTGTGTTCTGGGTGGTTGCTAGGGCGTTGCTAGGCAGTTGCAATGGTGTGCTGGGTGGTTGCTAGGCGGTTGCTGTGGTGTTCTGGGAGGTTGCTAGGGCATTGCTAGGCGGTGGCTATGGTGTTCTGGGTGGTTGCTAGGGCCTTGCTAGGCGGTTGCTATGGTGTTCTGGGAGGTTGCTCGGGCATTGCTAGGCTGTTGCTATGGTGTTCTGGGTGGTTGCTAGGGCGTTGCAAGGCTGTTGCTATGGTGTTCTGGGTGGTTGTTAGGGTGTTGCTGGGCAGTTGCTATGGTGTTCTGGATGGTTGCTGGGGGGTTGCTATTGTGTTGTGGGTGGTTGCTAGGGTCTTGTGGGTGGTTGTTAGGCGGTTGCTCTGGTGTTCTGGGTGGTTGCTAGGCGGTTGCTATGGTGTTCTGGGTGGTTGCTAGGTCGTTGCTAGGCAGTTGCTTTGGTGTTCTGGGTGGTTGCTAGGCGGTTGCTTAGGTGTTTTGGGTGGTTGCTAGGGCGTTGCTAGGCAGTTGCTATGGTTTTCTGATGGTTGCTAGGCAGTTGCTATGGTGTTCTGGGTGGTTGCTAGGGCGTTGCTAGGCAGTTGCTATGGTGTTCTGGGTGGTTGCTAGGGCGTTGCTAAGCTGTTCTGGGTGGTTGCTAGGGCGTTGCTATGCTGTTCTGGGTGGTTGCTAGGGCGTTGCTATGCTGTTCTGGATGGTTGCTAGGCCGTTGCTATGGTGTTCTGGGTGGTTGCTAGGCGGTTGCTATGGTGTTGTGGGTGGTTGCTAGGCGGTTGCTATGGTGTTCTGGGTGGTTGCTAGGGCATTGCTAGGCAGTTGCAATGGTGTGCTGGGTGGTTGCTAGGCGGTTGCTATGGTGTTCTGGGAGGTTGCTAGGGCATTGCTAGGCGGTTGCTATGGTGTTCTGGGTGGTTGCTAGGGCCTTGCTAGGCGGTTGCTATGGTGTTCTGGGTGGTTCCTAGGGCGTTGCTAGGCGGTTGCTATGGTGTTCTGGGTGGTTGTTAGGGTGTTGCTTGGCAGTTGCTATGGTGTTCTGGGAGGTTGCTAGGGCATTGCTAGGCTGTTGCTATGGTGTTCTGGGTGGTTGCTAGGGCGTTGCTAGGCGGTTGCTATGGTGTTCTGGGTTGTTGTTAGGGTGTTGCTAGGCAGTTGCTATGGTTTTCTGGGTGGTTGCTAAGCGGTTGCTATGGTGTTCCGGGTGGTTGCTAGGGCGTTGTTAGGCAGTTGCTATGGTGTTTTGGGTGGTTGCTAGGTGGTTGCTATGGTGTTCTGGGTGGTTGCTAGGGCGTTGCTAGGCAGTTGCTATGGTGTTCTGGGTGATTTTTAGGGTGTTGCTAGGCAGTTGCTATGGTGTTCTGGGTGGTAGCTAGGCGGTTGCTATGGTGTTCTCGGTGGTTGCTAGGGTGTTGTTAGGCGGTTGCTATGGTGTTTTGGGTGGTTGCTAGGTGGTTGCTATGGTGTACTGGGTGGTTGCTAGGGCGTTGCTAGGCAGTTGCTATGGTGTTCTGGGTGGTTGCTAGGCTGTTGCTATGGTGTTCTGGGTGGTTGCTAGGGCGTTGCTAGGCGGTTGCTATGGTGTTCTGGGTGGTTGTTAGGGTGTTGCTAGGCAGTTGCTATGGTGTTCTGGGTGGTTGCTAGGCAGTTGCTATGGTGTTCTGGGTGGTTACTAGGGCGTTGCTAGGCAGTTGCTATGGTGTTCTGGATGGTTGCTAGGCGGTTGCTACGGTGTTCTGGGTGGTTGCTAGGATGTTGCTATGGTGTTCTGGGTGGTTGCTAGGGCGTTGCTAGGCGGTTGCTATGGTGTTCTGGGTGGTTGTAAGGGTGTTGCTAGGCAGTTGCTTTGGTGTTCTGGGTGGTTGCTAGGCGGTTGCTATGGTGTTCTGGGTGGTTGCTAGGGCGTTGTTAGGCAGTTGCTATGGTGTTTTGGGTGGTTGCTAGGTGGTTGCTATGGTGTTCTGGGTGGTTGCTAGGGCGTTGCTAGGCAGTTGCTATGGTGCTCTGGGTGGTTGCTAGGCGGTTGCTATGGTGTTCTGGGTGGTTGCTAGGCGGTTGCTATGGTGTTCTGGGTGGTTGCTAGGGCGTTGCTAGGCAGTTGCTATGGTGTTTTGGGTGGTTGTTAGGGTGGTTGCTAAGCGGTTGCTATGGTGTTTTGGGTGGTTGCTAGGTGGTTGCTATGGTGTTCTGGGTGGTTGCTAGGGCGTTGCTAGGCAGTTGCTATGGTGTTCTGGGTGGTTGCTAGGCGGTTGCTATGGTGTTCTGGGTGGTTGCTAGGCGGTTGCTATGGTGTTCTGGGTGGTTGCTAGGGCGTTGTCAGGCGGTTGCTATGGTGTTTTGGGTGGTTGCTAGGTGGTTGCTATGGTGTTCTGGGTGGTTGCTAGGTCGTTGCTAGGCAGTTGCTATGGTGTTCTGGGTGGTTGCTAGGCTGTTGCTATGGTGTTGTGGGTGGTTCCTAGGGCGTTGCTAGGGGGTTGCTATGGTGTTTTGGGTGGTTGTTAGGGTGTTGCTAGGCAGTTGCTATGGTGTTCTGGGTGGTTGCTAGGCTGTTGCTATGGTGTTCTGGGTGGTTGCTAGGGCGTTGCTAGGCGGTTGCTATGGTGTTCTGGGTGGTTGTTAGGGTGTTGCTAGGCAGTTGCTATGGTGTTCTGGGTGGTTGCTAGGCGGTTGCTATGGTGTTCTGGGTGGTTGCTAGGGCGTTGCTAGGCAGTTGCTATGGTGTTTTGGGTGGTTGCTAGGTGGTTGCTATGGTGTTCTGGGTGGTTGCTAGGGCGTTGCTAGGCAGTTGCTATGGTGTTCTGGGTGGTTGCTAAGCGGTTGCTATGGTGTTCTGGGTGGTTGCTTGGGCGTTGCTAGGCAGTTGCTATGGTGTTCTGGGTGGTTGCTAGGCGGTTGCTATGGTGTTCTGGGTGTTTGCTAGGGCGTTGCTAGGCAGTTGCTATGGTGTTCTGGGTGGTTGCTAGGCGGTTGCTATGGTGTTCTGGGTGGTTGCTAGGGCGTTGCTAGGCAGTTGCTATGGTGTTTTGGGTGGTTGCTAGGTGGTTGCTATGGTGTTCTGGGTGGTTGCTAGGGCGTTGCTAGGCAGTTGCTATGGTGTTCTGGGTGGTTGCTAAGGGGTTGCTATGGTGTTCTGGGTGGTTGCTCGGGCGTTGCTAGGCAGTTGCTATGGTGTTCTGGATGGTTGCTAGGCGGTTGCTATGGTGTTCTGGGTGTTTGCTAGGGCGTTGCTAGGCAGTTGCTATGGTGTTCTGGGTGGTTGCTAGGCGGTTGCCATGGTGTTCTGGGTGGTTGCTAGGGCGTTGCTAGGCGATTCCTATGGTGTTCTTTGTGGTTGCTAGGGCGTTGCTAGGTAGTTGCTATGGTGTTCTGGGTGGGTGCTAGGGGGTTGCTAAGGTGTTCTTGGTGGTTGCTTGGGCGTTGCTAGGCAGTTGCTATGGTGTTTTGGGTGGTTGCTGGGCGGTTGCTATGGTGTTCTGGGTGGTTGCTGGGGCGTTGCTAGGCAGTTGCTTTGGTGTTCTGGGTGGTTGGTAGGCGATTGCTATGGTGTTCTGGGTGGTTGCTAGGGCGTTGCTAGGCAGTTGCTATGGTGTTTTGGGTGGTTGCTAGGAGGTTGCTATAGTGTTCTGGGTGGTTGCTAGGGCGTTGCTAGGCAGTTGCTATGGTGTTCTGGGTGGTTGCTAGGCAGTTGCTATGGTGTTCTTGGTGGTTGTGAGGGCGTTGCTAGGCGGTTGCTATGGTGTTTTGGGTGGTTGCTAGGGCGTTGCTAGGCAGTTCCTTTGGTGTTCTGAGTGGTTGCTTGGCGGTTGCTATGGTGTTCTGGGTGGTTGCTAGGGCGTTGCTTGGCAGTTGCTATCGTGTTCTGGGTGGTTGCTAGGCAGTTGCTATGGTGTTTTGGGTGGTTGCTAGGCGGTTGCTATGGTGTTCTGAATATTTGCTTGGGCATTGCTCGACAGTTGCTATGTTGTTCTTATTGTTGCTAGGGCGTTGATGTGTATTGTTTGGGGATCGAGTGAAAACTGGGAGAAGTAGTGAACCGTACGATTACGAAATTATTTGGAATATTAACAAGGAAGGAAGGAGGGAAAGAAGGAACTAATGAGGGAAGTAAGGAAAGAAGGAATATAGGAAAAAAAGAAGGAAATCAAAGGAAGGCAGGAAAGAACAAAGGAAACTAGGCGAGGATGGATGGAAAGAAACAGAAGAATGACGGAAAGAAGGAAGTTAGGAAGGAAGGAAAGGAAGAAGGGAAGAAGAAGGATTTTAGTAAAGATAGAAGGAAGGAAGGAAGGAAGTGAGGAAGAAGAAATGAAAAACAGAAGGAAAGAGAGAAGGAAGGAAAGAAAAAGTAAAGAAAGGAAGAGGGAAGGAAAGTGAGGGAAAGCAGAAAGAAGAAAGAAAGAAAGAAAAGAAGGATATGAAGGAATGAAAGAAGGCATGATGGAAGGAAAGAAAAACTAAGGAAGGTAGGAAAGAAAATTGGTAGGGAGGAAGAATGGGAGGAAGGATGAAAGGCAGGATAGAAGGAAGTAAAGTAGGAAAGCAGAAACGAATAAAGGAAGGAAGGAACGAAGGAAAGAAATAGGAGAGAAAAAGAAAGAAGGAATGACAGAAAATAGAAGGAAGGAAAGCAGTAAGGAAGCTGTCGTCTCAAGAGAGCCAGATTGTAGTCTTACAGCCTGAGAAACTGACAGTTACAGCAGGTGGTCAGAACACCTGGCACAAGATTCCATTTGCTTAATGGCCCTATTGTGATGTCATAATGCCAATGTTAAGTCTATGGGGGGAAAAAATTTATAGTTTTATATTAATAACTCAAAAAGTATAAAAGTTACAAAGATGAAAAATACATTGCACAGGTGTCCTAAGTAAGACCTACGCAACGCAGTTTGAATGAAGTTTCTACGATAAACGGTTGAGGCCGCATTAAGTGTGTTAGAAGAATAATAATAATAATAATAATAATAATAATAATAATAATAATAATAATAAGAAGACCAGGATAACAATAGTGGGCATTTTCAATGCACACTAATAAGAAGACCAGGATAACAATAGTGAGCATTTTCAATGCACACTAATAATAATAATAATAACTAGATAATGTAATTCCAGGGAATTACGTGTGCATTGAAAATGCAAAGTGTAGTTGCATAAGGTGGAGTTTGTAACATATCATTGCATTATGATATTGGTAGCTACGTTTTTAGTAGGATAATTATGGTCGTGGTGAGGACTTTTATTTTGAAACAGATGTGGACTGAGGAAACAGTTTGCGGGAGTCATAGTTGATGAAAACTGTCATATGGAAATTTTTAATAGTGACATTTTTTCATAGTGAAGAATTGTAGTAAGGACTTATATTTTGAGACAGGATTGGGCAGAAGAAACAGTTGCCGGAGGTCATAGTCGAAAACAATCAGGAGTTGGAATGGCTGAAAGGTTGATAAGTTGAGTAGCTTAAAAAGTAACATTTTTTTATTGTAATTTGACACAATGAGGACTGGCTGTAACAGTTGTTAGGCAGTTGCTATGGTGTTCTGTGTACTTGTGAGGGTGTTGCTAGGCAGCTGCTATCGTGTTCTGGGTGGTTGCTAGGGCATTGCTAGGCAGTTGAAATGGTGTTCTGGGTGGTTGCTAGGGCCATGCTAAGCGGTTGCTATGGTGTTCTGAATGGTTGATAGGGCGTTGCTAGGCGATTACTATGGTGTTCTGGGTGGTTGCTAGGCGGTTGCTATGGCGTTCTGGGTGGTTGCTAGAGTGTTGCTATGGGGTTCTGGGTGGTTGCTAGGCGGTTGCTATGGCATTCTGGGTGGTTGCTAGGGCTTTGCTAAGCAGTTGCTATGATGTTCTGGGTGGTTGCTAGGGCGTTGTTAGGTGGTTGCTATGGTGTTCTGGGTGGTTGCTAGGGTGTTGCTAGGCAGTTGCTATGGTGTTTTGGGTGGTTGCTAGGGCGTTGCTAGGCAGTTGCTATGGTGTTCTGGGTGGTTGTTAGGGTGGTTGCCAGGGCATTGCTAAGCAGTTGCTATGGTGTTCTGGGTGGTTGCTACGGCGTTGCTAGGCGGTTGCTATGGTGTTCTGGGTGGTTGCTAGGGTGTTGCTAGGCAGTTGCTATGGTGTTCTGGGTGGTTGCTAGGTGGTTGCTATGGTGTTCTGGGTGGTTGCTAGGGCGTTGCTAGGCGGTTGCTATGGTGTTCTGGGTGGTTGCTCGGGCGTTGCTAGGCGGTTGCTATGGTGTTCTGGGTGGTTGCTAGGGCGTTGCTATGGTGTTCTGGGTGGTTGCTAGGGCGTTGCTAGGCAGTTGCTATGGTGTTCTAGATGGTTGCTAGGCGGTTGCTATGGTGTTCTGGGTGGTTGCTAGGGTGTTGCTATGGTGTTCTGGGTGGTTGTTAGGCGGTTGCTCTGGTGTTCTGGGTGGTTGCTAGGCGGTTGCTATGGTGTTCTGGGTGGTAGCTAGGCGGTTGCTATGGTGTTCTGGGTGGTTGCCAGGTCGTTGCTAGGCAGTTGCTATGGTGCTCTGGGTGGTTGCTAGGCGGTTGCTATGGCGTTCTGGGTGGTTGCTAGGCGGTTGCTATGGTGTTCTGGGTGGTTGCTAGGGCGTTGATAAGCAGTTGCTATGGTGTTCTGATGGTTGCTAGGCTGTTGCAATGGTGTTCTGGGTGGTTGCTAGGGCGTTGCTAGGTGGTTGCTATGGTGTTCTGGGTGGTTGTTAGGGTGTTGCTAGGCAGTTGCAATGGTGTTCTGGGTGGTTGCTAGGCGGTTGCTATGGTGTTCTGGGTGGTTGCTAGGGCGTTGCTAGGCAGTTGCTATGGTGTTTTGGGTGGTTGCTAGGTGGTTGCTATGGTGTTCTGGGTGGTTGCTAGGCTGTTGCTATGGTGTTCTGGGTGGTTGCTAGGGCGTTGCTAGGTGGTTGCTATGGTGTTCTGGGTGGTTGTTAGGGTGTTGCTAGGCAGTTGCAATGGTGTTCTGGGTGGTTGCTAGGCGGTTGCTATGGTGTTCTGGGTGGTTGCTAGGGCGTTGCTAGGCAGTTGCTTTGGTGTTTTGGGTGGTTGCTAGGTGGTTGCTATGGTGTTCTGGGTGGTTGCTAGGGCATTGCTAGGCGGTTGCTTTGGTGTTCTGGGTGGTTGCTAGGCGGTTGCTATGGTGTTCTGGGTGGTTGCTAGGGCCTTGCTAGGCTGTTGCTATGGTGTTCTGGGTGGTTGCTAGGGCGTTGCTAGGTGGTTGCTATGGTGTTCTGGGTGGTTGTTAGGGTGTTGCTAGGCAGTTGCTATGGTGTTCTGGGTGGCTGCTAGGCGGTTGCTATGGTGTTTTGGGTGGTTGCTATGGCGTTGCTAGGGAGTTGCTATGGTGTCTTGTGGGGTTGCTAGGTGGTTGCTATGGTGTTGTGGGTGGTTGCTAGGGCGTTGCTAGGCAGTTGCTATGGTGTTCTGGGTGGTTGCTAGGCGGTTGCTATGGTGTTCTGGGTGGTTGCTCGGGCGTTGCTAGGCAGTTGCTATGGTGTTCTGGGTGGTTGCTAGGCGGTTGCTATGGTGTTCTGGGTGGTTGCTAGGGCGTTGCTAGGCAGTTGCTATGGTGTTCTGGGTGGTTGCTAGGGCGTTGCTAGGCAGTTGCTATGGTGTTCTAGGTGGTTGCTAGGCGGTTGCTATGGTGTTCTGGGTGGTTGCTCGGGCGTTGCTAGGCAGTTGCTATGGTGTTCTGGGTGGTTGCTAGGCGGTTGCTATGGTGTTCTGGGTGGTTGCTAGGGCGTTGCTAGGCAGTTGCTATGGTGTTCTGGGTGGTTGCTAGGCGGTTGCTATGGTGTTCTGGGTGGTTGCTAGGGCGTTGCTAGGCGATTCCTATGGTGTTCTGTGTGGTTGCTAGGGCGTTGCTAGGTAGTTGCTATGGTGTTCTGGGTGGTTGCTAGGCGGTTGCTAAGGTGTTTTTGGTGGTTGCTAGGGCGTTGCTAGGCAGTTGCTATGGTGTTTTGGGTGGTTGCTGGGCGGTTGCTATGGTGTTCTGGGTGGTTGCTAGGGCGTTGCTAGGCAGTTGCTATGGTGTTGTGGGTGGTTGCTAGGCGGTTGCTATGGTGTTCTGGGTGGTTGCTAGGGTGTTGCTAGGCAGTTGCTATGGTGTTTTGGGTGGTTGCTAGGCGGTTGCTATAGTGTTCTGGGTGGTTGCTAGGGCGTTGCTAGGCAGTTGCTATGGTGTTCTGGGTGGTTGCTAGGCAGTTGCTATGGTGTTCTTGGTGGTTGTGAGGGCGTTGCTAGGCGGTTGCTATGGTGTTCTGGGTGGTTGCTATGGCGTTGCTAGGCAGTTGCTTTGGTGTTCTGAGTGGTTGCTTGGCGGTTGCTATGGTGTTCTGGGTGGTTGCTAGGGCGTTGCTTGGCAGTTGCTATCGTGTTCTGGGTGTTTGCTAGGCAGTTGCTATGGTGTTTTGGGTGGTTGCTAGGCGGTTGCTATGGTGTTCTGAATATTTGCTTGGGCATTGCTCGACAGTTGCTATGTTGTCCTTGTTGTTGCTAGGGCGTTGATGTGTATTGTTTGGGGATCGAGTGAAAACTGGGAGAAGTAGTGAACCGTACGATTACGAAATTATTTGGAATATTAACAAGGAAGGAAGGAGGGAAAGAAGGAACTAATGAGGGAAGTAAGGAAAGAAGGAATATAGGAAAAAAAGAAGGATATCAAAGGAAGGCAGGAAAGAACAAAGGAAACTAGGCGAGGATGGATGGAAAGAAACAGAGGAATGACGGAAAGAAGGAAGTAAGGAAGGAAGGAAAGGAAGAAGGGAAGAAGAAGGATTTAAGTAAAGATAGAAGGAAGGAAGGAAGGAAGTGAGGAAGAAGAAATGAAAAACAGAAGGAAAGAGAGAAGGAAGGAAAGAAAAAGTCAAGAAAGGAAGAGGGAAGGAAAGTGAGGGAAAGCAGAAAGAAGAAAGGAAGAAAGAAAAGAAGGATATGAAGGAATGAAAGAAGGCATGATGGAAGGAAAGAAAAACTAAGGAAGGTAGGAAAGAAAATTGGTAGGGAGGAAGAATGGGAGGAAGGAGGAAAGGGAGGATAGAAGGAAGGAAAGTAGGAAAGCAGGAACGAATAAAGGAAGGAAGGAACGAAGGAAAGAAATAGGAGGGAAAAAGAAAGAAGGAATGACAGAAAATAGAAGGAAGGAAAGCAGTAAGGAAGCTGTAGTCTCAAGAGAGCCAGATTGTAGTCTTACAGCCTGAGAAACTGACAGTTACAGCAGGTGGTCAGAACACCTGGCACAAGATTCCATTTGCTTAATGGCCCTATTGTGATGTCATAATGCCAATGTTAAGTCTATGGGGGGAAAAAATTTATAGTTTTTTATTAATAACTCAAAAAGTATAAAAGTTACAAAGATGAAAAATACATTGCACAGGTGTCCTAAGTAAGACCTACGCAACGCAGTTTGAATGAAGTTTCTACGATAAACGGTTGAGGCCGCATTAAGTGTGTTAGAAGAATAATAATAATCATAATAATAATAATAATAATAATAATAATAAGAAGACCAGGATAACAATAGTGAGCATTTTCAATGCACACTAATAAGAAGACCAGGATAACAATAGTGAGCATTTTCAATGCACACTAATAACTAGAACGGGCACTGGGTAGAGCGCATACCTTCGCCGACGCCACTGAATCCCTCGCCACATAACTCTGAGGACCAATTTTTATTTTTTTAAATGATCGATGAATGACAAGAGTACGATAAATTTTTTTTTACATCAATACGCCTTTAAGTTCGAAAGGTAATGACCCCCTGACCTTTGACCCCCAACCGCTAAGAAGGGTATTGACCCCATTGTACCGTGTTTCACATCACAGGATCGGGTATATAATTCTGCACATTTTGGCGTTGGTTTCATGCCGATCGGATAAAAATTGACCGAGATATGGCCGAAAGTCGGTTTTGACCTTTTCGTGGCCTTGACCTTGACCTTTGACCCGATCACTCCCAAAATCTAATCGATTGATCCTCAGGTCATGCCAAATCAACCCACCAAATTTTATGAAATTCCGTTTGGTACTTTTTGAGTTATTCGATACACATACATACACACAGACAGACAGACAGACACACAAACAAACTAGAACGGGCACTCGGTAGAGCGCATACCTTCGCCGACGCCACTGAATCCCTCGCCACATAACTATGAGGACCAATTTTTTTTTTTTTAAATGATCGATGAATGACAAGAGTACGAAATTTTTTTTTTTTCGTTTATCCGGAGAACTGCAGAAGTTTATATGAGAACATAGAGTGGAATATTGTGAACATTTTGGTGATGATTTCATAGAAATCGGTCCAGAATTGACGAAGTTATGACGAAAAAACGCAGTAAGTTCGAAAGCTAATGACCCCCCTGACCTTTGACCCCCAACCGCTAAGAAGGGTATTGACCCTATTGTACCGTGTTTCACATCACAGGATCGGGTATATAATTCTGCACATTTTGGCGTTGGTTTCATGCCGATCGGATAAAAATTGACCAAGATATGGCCGAAAGTCGATTTTGACCTTTTCGTGGCCTTGACCTTGACCTTTGACCCGATCACTCCCAAAATCTAATCGATTGATCCTCAGGTCATGCCAAATCAACCCACCAAATTTTATGAAATTCCGTTTGGTAATTTTTGAGTTATTCGATACACATACACACAGACAGACAGACAGACACACAAACAAATAAATACACGGGGATCAAAACATTACCTTCGTCAGCGAAGTCGCTGGCGAAGGTAATAATAATAAGAAGACCAGGATAACAATAGTGAGCATTTTCAATGCACATTAATAATAATAAGAAGAAGACCAGGATAACAATAGTGAGCATTTTCAATTCTCACTAATAATAATAATAAGAAGAAGAAGAAGACCAGGATAACAATAGTGAGCATTTTCAATGCACACTAATAATAATAATAAGACCAGGATAACAATAGTGAGCATTTTCAATGTACACTAATAATAATAATAAGAAGAAGAATAGGATAACAAAAGTGAGCATTTTCAATGCACACTAATAATAATAATAATAAGAAGAAGAAGAAGAAGACCAGGATAACAATAGTGAGCATTTTCAATGCACACTAATAATCATAAGAAGACCAGGATAACAATAGTGAGCATTTTCAATGCACACTAATAATAAGAAGAAGACCAGGATAACAATAGTGAGCATTTTCAATGCACACTAACTAGAGGAGCACTCAGAGAGAGCAGAACCTCCACCGTCAGGGGGCAGCAAAGCCAAAAGAACAGCAATTGGAACTCTGGCCCATTGGAAAGACTTGAAATCTTGAACTTTGGAGTATATCTCAGCAGTACTTTGGCCCAGATATGCCAAAATTTAATCACCTCTTCCTTGATTTAATACCCACCTACCCTGAAAATTTCATAAAAATCCGGCCATCAGTTTTTGAGTTATCTTGTACACAAACAAACAAACCAACAAACAAACGGCACCGAAAACATAAACCTCCTTGGCGGAGGTTAATAATAATAATAAGAAGACCCAGATAACAATAGTGAGCATTTTCAATGCACACTAATAATAATAAGAAGACCCGGATAACAATAGTGAGCATTTTCAATGCACACTAATAAGAAGAACAGGAAGACCCGGATAACAATAGTGAGCATTTTCAATGCACACTAATAATAACAAGGCAATCAGAGATAGCAGACCTGGCCCCAGCCACGGGCTGACAGACAGGGCTGACAGACAGAGTGAGTGACAGACACACACACACACACACAGACACGATCATACATACAGCACAAATGTTCACAGAAATTCTACGTAATGTTCATTTCGCAAAAATAATACAAAAATGACCTAAGCAGACATAGAAAACCATATAATACACGACATTCCAGGCTCCTCAGGCATCAAGCAAATAGGCCTACGAGCCGCAGCGGCCTCCATTTTAATACGAGGACAGACGAACAATGCGCTGGTCCCCGTGGCATGGCGTAGTTTATCCCGGGTAGCTAGCTAGCTAGCTAACTCTCCTTGTAACATGATCATTGCTTAACCTGGCTCCCCCTGGGGGAGGGGGGGGGGGGCAGGTAATGCCCACGGGCTGACAGACAGAGTGACAGAAACACACACACACACACACAGACATGATCATTGGTTAATCTGGCTCTGGCTTAATCTGGCAGGTAATAATAAGAAGTCTAGGAAGAACAGTGCAGTGCATTGCTTTGCATGCACTGTAATTAAGCACGTGTGAGACATTCTCGCTGAAACTCAGGTAGAGCAAAGCGAAAGACAAGGGGCGGAGAATAGAACAGGGCGATTGCAGAGAGGTAATTAGTCCATCAGTAGCGGTGCAGCTTTACAACTTAAACTAGAGTGCTCATTAGAAATTAAGTAATCGAATATATACATGGTTAGTTGTGTTAGTAGACTATAATACAAAATACAAATATTAGTCTTGTTAGTAATCAGAACAGAAGGGTGAAGGAAGAAAATGAGATAGGAAGGAATTTTTTAAAATTCCTTCATTTAAATCACCCGAATTCAGTGAGCACAGACGAGGACCAACTAGATCACAAGACAGGGGAGACAAGTGCAATGGAACTGAAACATGGAATGAACCAAAAACCTGAATATTACAAAAACCAAAAAGAATAAATAAAAGACAATAATCATGAACACAAAACCAGAACATAAACATGACCAAAAAACCAGAACCATGACAACAGAAGCATATTTGAACTTTTAATCTGATCACAGCTGAAGAACAGAGCTCCAGCACCACACAGCATCCTACTTTTTTACTGGGTGAAGGAACAGGTATGTTTAAATGCATCATACCACTGTGCCCCTTAAAGATAATATCAAAAATGTAATTTGAAGTGCAATGCAATGATGTATGCGCTCACATTTACCCTAAAAGGTCTGATGTCATGTTTATACTTCAAAGCTTTCGCAAAAAGGTACAAATTAATTATCAACCACAGGCTAAGGTACCATTTGTCACATTATTGCTTCAGGCATTTTATCTTTCTAAGAACTTTTTCCCATCTTTTAACTGTCAGCGTCTCTTGATGACATGACAGCTCAGTTTCACTGAAACAGGGGCTGATGTCTTATCTAAGTATGGAGGAGGTGTAATCTGAGGCTTTATTACCTTGGGTTATGAGTATAGCAGAATGAGAGTTTCACTATCTTCATTTTGTTTGATCAGAGAGAATTCAGTGAAAAACTGAATGGGCTTGAAAGGAAACCTGTTGTTCATGTGCTTGACAGTTTGTTTACGAGAAGGAATGCAGAGTATGAGCATCATTGTGTGTGTGTGTGTGTGTGTGTGTGTGTGTGTGTGACACTGTAGAGTGGAGACTGGGGCACGGAGTTATTATCTCTGCTGGAAGACAAACTTACTGCCATTTTACAGTGGGTGTTGTGATAGGAGTGCCGTTTACCTATCGTATGTGCAACAGTGTGCGTATTATTCATCAAAAGATTTACAGCAAACCTTTGAAAGTAGTATGGAACCGTCTAAAATGCAGCAAAATCATCCATGTTTCTCTTTTCAATCAATGTAAGGTACACCAGCTATTTTTTGTTCATTCTGTACCTCCATCAGAGTGAATGAGATTAGATTGAAGCTGCCAAGCATATTGGGGGACTTATTCCTCCTACAATCCAGGAATGTTTTTGAGAAGCTGTGTTCAACGAAAAAACTTCAACTTTGGACTGGCACGAAAAAGACACTTACTGCACACTCACGGCTCGCTCTAACAGCTTGGAACCAAGCCCTGAGCTGGAAAACGAGGGCGGTTTTCGGCTCTCTTATCAGCGGAAGACGCTTTGGCAGCTGCCCAAGGCTTCAGACTAGTGTTCTATTCACTCAGCAAATAGAACTGCATGCGCGCGTGCCCAGACTCCTCCATCAATGATAGGTGCTTCATTTTCACCGCGACCCTGCGCGTGTATTGCGCGATGTCGTATGCATGTTAACCCATGAAAACTAAAACGTTTCCCAATAGGTTACACAATTAGCTATCTATTGCCAAACATAAATTCTTAGCAAATAACAGTTGCCGAAGCCTATATTGCAGCTCCCCGAACAATAATAAAATTATTCAGAGACTCGTCTCGCCACTGCCACAGTGCATATTTCGCATTTTTAAAGTATGCGGAGGGGCCGATGGACCGGGTGAGTGGTATATGACTGATGCGCAAAAAGATTAGATCTGCGGATGCAACGCTCGATTGCTAGGATAATGTAAGAACGCAGGCTATGGACCGTACAGTTTCATACATTAAGCCAAAGACAGGCTATCATTCAGCGGTGAAGTAGTGAGCCAATTCTGCACCGTTAGTCCCCCAATTTCGTATACGCACGTTGCGCGGTATTTTCGCTGGTTACAAAATTACCTCATTCATTTATCTGCGCCTGCGTTCCGTGAGTACTTTCGTTTTGCGTTGCTGTAACACATTTTTAGTCGTTAGTAATCCGCTTGAAAGCGCCACCACTATAAGCCAGTTCACGTTAGTTAAAAATCGTTTGGAGGTAGCTGTCTAGACTCTTACCTGTGATGAGAAACAAGCACGTTGAGAAGATGCTCCGCATGTTTCCTCTCCCCTGCGATCGGATGCTGCCGAAATGGCTCACGTCTTCCTACTCTATTTATGACCAGCGACCGTTTTAATGCCACGCCTTTTACCGAACGCTGCCCTGCCCTTCCCCAGCAGTTCTTCAGAGCTTCACGCTCAACGATGACTCGCATCTCATCCTTATGGATTTTATTTTCCGGAATTCTTATGACCTTTCTGAAAGCCACCGGAAAATCATGTGAAGACCTGAGGTGAACACCCAATAAGTTGCGACTTCACGGGTGAATTGCCATGAAACCCATAACGAGACAGATGTCACAAGCCCTTTTCACAAGTGTCACTTGTGGGCCTTTAAATGTATTTTATTTCCCCTATAATTTTCCTTGAACAATGAATGGATCTGGGCTGTTTTGGGTTAATATCTTGAAAACCAGTGTAGATTTTTATTTAGTTGATTCTTTTGAATTGGAAAAGCAAGAACAGTGCTATAACCCTTAATCCACAGCAATGTGGACTGTACAGACCAGCTCAAAGGCAGATGCTGTGTGACTGAACTCAACCAATGCTGGATTTTGGGCTGAAACATGGCATGGCATTGATATGCTATGTGCATGCGGTATAACACATGCACGAATGTGAACATGCATGTCATATGTAACATACACATACATGCCCCACACATTACACATGCACATGATCAAATATGTCACAGGCAGATAACATATGCAAACTGTACATGTGACAAAGTGTGCCATGCGCATATATTGTAACACACGCATACATATATGTCATACAATACACATACAACATGTGCACATATACCAATGAGCTTAAACATGAGCACCTGCCTTATTTGCTGTTGGGCCTCTGTTAGCTGCCAAGACAGCTCTAACCCTGCAACGAATGGACTGGACAAGACCTCCGATGGTACTTTGTGATATCTGGCACCAAGATGTGGGCAGCAGATCCTTTTAGTCTTCTTAATTGCACGTTGGAGCTGCCATAAATCTTACTTGTTAGTCTAGCATGTACCACAGATGCTCAATCAGATCAAGCTCTTCAGTATGTTCCTCAAACCATTCCAGGATGGCTTGTGCTGTGTTACAGGGCTCATTATCATGCTGAAAGAGGCCACAGCCATTGGAAAATTGTTGCCATGAAGAGGCTAATATGGTCCGCAGCGATGTTCAGGTAAGTGGCTTGTGTCATATTACTGTCAGCATGACCACTCAGACTAGGGGGGTCCCTGAAAAATTACTGCCCAGAGCATCACATTCTCTCCACCAGCTGCTCTTTCCACAGTGCGTCTCTCCCTCATGTCAATGGTGCGTGCGTACCAGGCCGATGTACTTGAAGTAAAAGACAATGGAACTCATCGGACCATGCAAACCTCTTCCATTGCTTTAAGGTCCATTTCTGACACTCGTGTGCCCATAAATCATAAATTCATAATTCATAAAAGGGTGAAGTGGCCAGGTAATGGGGAATCCCTTTGAAACTTAGATTGCTTGCAATGGTATTAGGTTGGGTTTCTGTGTAAGATTTAGATCCATTGATGGTTCGCCTACAAAGACCCATAGATCTGTTTTCAATGATGGCTCTCTCTCGCTGAACTGAACTCAATCCAGCCTATATGGGTGTGGTTGGGCTGATAGTTTTCCGCTTTCTCTTTCTCCATTTGGTACATCTCTTCATAAGAAGGCCTATCTGCTATCCACATTACACTTATAATGCTTAAGCCACAAGTTCACATTGTTGAAAGGGGTCATATGATGATTTTTGTTTTTTTCTTTTAATCTTTCATTCAGCGTGTTATATAGATTTTTGTGCGTGTAAAACATCTGCAGTTACATATGCCAAGAGAGACTGACAAATGGGGTAATTGTCAGATCACAACAAATTCAGCCTTCCTCCCTCCATTTGCCAGCAGTAATTTTCTGCTAAACAGGAAGTGAAAGTGTTTGCGTTTCTGTAAAAACACCTTGACTGTGAAAGTGAAATGTGCACTGCTGATTTCCTCCAGTTCTCATTTCTGTTTCTTCTGCCCGGATATCCTGCAAATCTTGTCTGCCTATTTCTTTGCTGGGAGGAAGATTTCAAAAGTGAAAAATCTAGATGACATCTAGAATTCGATGTCTTTGTGTGATGGCGAAGAAAGCCAAGTTAAATGGTCTTCTCATTATCTGCTGATCTTAGATGCCAAGATGCCGAATTAGCATTATGCTTGAGAAATACGACTACTCATTTCCTTTTTATTCAGTAGGAAAATACGCTGACAGGAATCCCAATGTCGAAGATAAAAATCATGCAAATTCTTGACAGGACTTGAAGATGTCTCATCCAATAGAGAATAAGTACATCAATGAGTTACTTAAGACCAGCATACAGCCTTCAGCTCAATATTTTCCCAGATACTCATTTGAATCCACAGATTCAAATTTTCATTGAAGGGAACACACACTGCACCCTAGTATGCACAAAGCTTGGGTAAAACACTGAACGCTCTGATTATCGATTACACACTGATTGTTTCTGATATTCATTGCATTGGACTCTCTTTCTGTTGAACAATAAGCCAATAGAGCGGAGGTCGGTGCTCGTCTAAAAAGATGAGAATGATCCACGAATTCCCAATGTTTGGTCACCACTTGCTACCTGGTGGGCATTACGAGAACTACCTGATATGATCTTTAATCATAAGGCAGACACTGAGATACCCATTTTCAATTGTTCTGTAAAGCATCTGTTGGAATGGCACCTTGTTAGGGGTTCAAGCCCATAGGGCTGAAGCCCTATTGTTTTTGTGCTGGTTAGGGGTTCAAGCTAGAAGGGCTGAAGCCCCATTGTTTTTGTGCTGGTGTATTATTATTATTCGGGCCCGAGCGACAACTGCAAGTAGTCCACGGGGGACCCAATTGCAATCATGCTTTTTATTATTATTGTCCCCTGCCACGCGGAACGCGTGATGCAGCGGGACATTGTAATAAAAAAGATTCATTGCAGCCACGCCCTAAACCCACCAGGAAGTCGGCCATTTTGATTTGAATTTTTTTTTTTTAAGCAACACTTTATTACGTTTTTCCACATAGAGATAACATACAAATAACAATGACCACAGCAATAGCAAATAATGTATAAATGTACAATACAATAAAACAATCAAAAGATGAAAAATAAACTACATAATTGTACAAATAAAACAATAAACAAATAAAAACAAACAGATAACTGAAAGAGCAGCAGCAGTGATGATCTTCAAGTTTGTTCAACATTCTCATCCTCCAAAAATTCCAAAAAAGGTTTCCACACTTTAATAAACTGTTTTCTTTTTCCTCTAACAATATATGTAAGCCTTTCCAGTGCAAGAAAGGTTGTTGCAATCTCCTTCAAACACAAGTTTACAGACGGTGACAGTATATTTTTCCAGAAAGAAAGCCCAAAACACTAATTGTTTAGAACTGACAACCAAATTTTCAGGGTATATACCCAAAATACAAAGCTTCGCTTTCAGGGAAATATTCTTTCCCACCATCTGGGAAATGGCCCACATCACACCCTGCCAAAATAGTTGTACCTTTGAGCATTCCCAAATACACTGGAAGAGTGTTCTTTCTTCCTCTAAACACTTAAAACAAATATCTGGAATATTAGGATAAATTTTATTCACCTTTACCATGGAGAGATAGATTCGCATTAGCCATTTATATTGAAGCAATTTCAATCTTGTATTAATTTTGCTGTGCTTTTAAGCATGCCAATTCCCTGTCTTCTTCAGGTATATTCTCTCCAATATTGACTTTCCATGCTTCTAATCTGTCTTTGGATGATTCCTTTTCATAAAGTCCCATAAAACAAAGATACTAGACCCCTTTTAGCCAGATTTGTAATGGTTAGATTTTCAAGATTCGTCAAAGGTGGCTCAGACATTGGATTTGTATTTATTGATGATATAAAATGTTTCAATTGTAAATATTTTTAAAAAAAATTTTTTTTTGGTATACTATAACCCTTACATATTTGCTCAAAGGTGAGTAGTTTGCCATTTCTGTGTAGGTTCCCTACACATTGCATACCTTTGGCTGCCCAAAGCTTGAAACCACCATCCCCTCTTCCTGGTGTAAAATCATTGTTTCCCCATATAGGAGAAAAATGAGATAAAGCAGGGATGTCTTCACTATGCTGGTGTACATGATACCAAATGTCAATGACATTTTTAAGAAAAGGATTCTTTGTTTTTTTTTCCAATATTTTAAAATCTGCTGAATATACAGTAGATGTAGCTTGAGGGGTAGTTCTGATGCAGTTGTTTGCTCAATATTTACCCAAGCTGGAAGAATAACTGTGCTAAAATAAAATGAGGCAGAGTGTAATTGAGCAGACCAGTAATACCACTGCAGATTTAGAAGACGAAGGCCACCTCTCTCATCCAGCATGTAAAGCAACTTCAGTTGCAGCCAAGCTTTATTATTGTTCCAAATGAATTTAGCAAGAATGTTGTTAATTTTATCAAAAAAAAAAACCTTTAGGAAGCGGGAGTGGGATTGATTGAAAAAGGTACAGGAATTTTGGTAGTATAGCCATTTTGATTATATTAATACGGCCGATCAATGAAATAGGCATTACTGGTAAGCGGTTTCTGTTAATAATGTTTCTGTTATTTTTTCTGTAAACGGGTCATAATATGAAGATACAATAGTTTTGATTTCAGGACTTATTTGAACCCCTAAATAAGTAAAACCATTTTTTGCATTCGTAAATGGTGTCTTTATTGTTGGTGTCAGACGTTCATTTTTATCTATAAATAACAGTGGTGATTTAGAGAAATTTATTTTGTATCCAGAGAAAGTAGCAAAAGTTGCTCCCATTTACAAAGCAGGCGATAAACACTACTTCACTAATTATAGGCCGATATCAGTTCTTTCCCAATTTTCAAAAATGTTAGAAAAAGTATTCATAAAACGATTTTATGGTTTTGTTGAGAAACACAAGTTGTTAACAGTCAGTATGGCTTTAGAAAAAATAGATCGACAGCCATGGCACTGTTAGAATTGGTAGAAGAAATAACACACTGTATTAATACAAAGAAGTACGCAACGGGAGTGTTTTTAGATCTCAAGAAAGCAATTGACGCAGTCAGTCATGATATATTGATTAGAAAATTACAGAAATATGGTTTCTGAGGTCATGTTTTGGATTGGCTGAAGAGTAATGTACTAAACAGACAACAATTCATACAAATAAATCAGAATACATCTAGTTTTGCGGGGTGCCTCAAGGATCCGTTTTAGGACCAAAACTCTTTATGTATATTAATGATATTTGTGGGGTATCTAATGTATTAAGATTTGTGTTACTTGCAGATGACACAAATATTTTTTGTTCAGATGTGGAATTACAGCAGCTTTTGGAGGTGATTACAAAGGAAATGAATACCTTAAAAAGGTGGTTTGATGCTAATAAATTGTCTTTAAATCTGAAGAAAACTTATTTTATGTTGTTCGGACATTATAAGAGAAATATAGATGTAAAATTAAACATTGATAATATTAGCATAGAAAGAGTTAATGAAATTAAATTCCTTGGTGTAATTCTAGACCACAGAATCTGCTGGAAACCACATAAATATGTTTGGGGGAAGCTGGCTCGGAGCATTGCCATCCTGGGAAAAACAAGGCAGATCTTAAACTTGAAAGCACTATATATTTTATATTGTGAATGTTGTAAATATAAGAATGGAGAATTTAATAACTTGACTGTAGAATGCGGTAATACAAGGGGTTGGATTAAATAAGTTCACACTTCTTTCTACTCTTGCTGCACATACAAGACACTTGTCAACAGTTTACCTTTTTGTTTTGATAAAGGCATGGTGACTATTCGTTTTGGTGATTATCTCGGTTTTATCTTTTTTAACATGTTTGAAATAAAGAATTTCAATCAGAACTCTCCAAATTGTTGAATTAATGCCATTTGATTTGGAATGCTGTCCTTAAGCCTGGTCAGAAAAAGGATGACGTCATCGGCATACAGAGATATCCTATGTTCTTGCTCACCTATCTGGATGCCCATGAGGCCAACATGGTTGTCATGGTTTTGCCCCCGCCAGCTACAGGCACTAACCCGGCAGGCACTGGGACCATGTACCCAAGCCAGAAGAAAGGGACCCAAGAGCACAGGCTGAGTAAAAATATAAATAAAACGTTTTAATTTAAAAACACAAACAATCAGGAGAGCAGTAGCAAACAGGGCTCCATAAAGCACAGCCAACAAACAGAATGCAGCTGCACTGCCAACATGGCAGTGCAGCTTCTTTATACACAAAGGCACCTCAACGAACAGTAGCTGTGGCTCGCTGAGGTGGAGGTGCAAGCAAAGGGGGAGGGCCTGCAGGGCAAGACCCCCACCAGGAGCCACTCCTCCGCCGGCACACACCGGGACGCTCTCCTCCGCCGGCGCGCACCCACCTCCAAAACACACCGGGCCGCAACTCTCCTCCGGAACCACTCCCAGGCACACAGCTCGTGACGGGGGCCCGCCCGCTCGCCCTGGACACAGCTCATGACGGGGGCCCGCACGCTCGCCCTGGACACAGCTCATGACGGGGGCCCGCCCGCTCGCCCTGGAAACAGCTCATGACGGGGGCCCGCCCGCTCGCCCTGGACACAGCTCATGACGGGGGCCCGCCCCCTCGCCCTGGACACAGCTCATGACGGGGGCCCGCCCGCTCGTCCTGGACACAACTCATGACGGGGGCCCGCCCGCTCGCCCTGGACACAGCTCATGACGGGGGCCCGCCCCCTCGCCCTGGACACAGCTCATGACGAGGGCCCGCCCGTTCGCCCTGGACACAGCTCATGACGGGGGCCCGCCCGCTCGCCCTGGACACAACTCATGACGGGGGCCCGCCCGCTCGCCCTGGACACAGCTCATGACGGGGGCACGCCCGCTCGCCCTGGAAACAGCTTATGACGGGGGCCCGCCCGCTCTCCCTGGACACAGCTCATGACGGGGGCCCGCCCGCTCGCCCTGGACACAGCTCATGACGGGGGCCCGCCCGCTCGCCCTGGACACAGCTCATGACGAGGGCCCGCCCGCTCGCCCTGGACACAGCTCATGACGGGGGCCCGCCCGCTCGCCCTGAACACAGCTCATGACGGGGGCCCGCCCGCTCGCCCTGGACACAGCTCATGACGGGGGCCCGCCCGCTCGTCCGGGACAGCTTACTGGCGCCCACCTCCCAAACACACTGGGGCGCTCTCCTCCCGGACACACGCCCACCACCGGAACACACTGGGGCGCTCTCCTCCTGGACACGCACCCTCCTCCGGACCACACTGGGGCGCTCTCCTCCTGGACACGCGCCCTCCTGCGGGCCACACTGGGGCGCTCTCCTCCCGGGCACGCGCCTACCTCCGGAACACACTGGGGCGCCCAACTCGTCCGGCACACACTCCTCCGGGACAGCACCCCCCTGGCTGGAGCCCTCAAAAAATTTAAAAAACTGCTGCCGCTGCTCCCCTGACTCAGCCTGGCAGGGTCCCATGCTGGCAGCTGCATTCTGTCATGGTTTTGCCCCCGCCCGCTATAGGCACTAAGCCGGCGGGCACTGGGACCATGTACCCAAGCCAGAAGAAAGGGACCCAAGAGCACAGGCTGAGTAAAAATATAAATAAAGGTTTTAATTTAAAAACACAAACAATCAGGAGAGCAGCGGCAAACGACAGGGCTCCATAAAGCACAGCCAACAAACAGAATGCAGCTGCACTGCCAACATGGCAGTGCAGCTTTTGTATGCACAAAGGCACCTTCACCTCAACGAGCAGCAGCTGTGGCTCGTTGAGGTGGAGGTGCAGGCAGAAAGAGGGAGGGCCTGCAGGGCAAGACCATCACAATGGTGCTCTGACAGCCATAGCGAGAGGTTCAATCGCTAAGGTAAATAGCATTGGTGATAATGGACAGCCTTGTTGGGTTGAACTGTTTTGAGACAACGGTATTGGTCAGAATCTCTGCTACTGGGTTTGTATAGAGAACATGAATCCATGTGAGGAATCCATTTCCGAATCTGAATCGTGGTAGCAATTTAAAAAGGTAGTGCCATTCTATTCTCTCAAATGCCTGCTGAGCGTCTAATGACAGCACTGCTGTGTCTTTACTGTGTTATGGCCCAAATTTGTTATTACAATTTACAACACAACAGCAACAGCAAGGGATGACAGACACAGTTTGAAAAACTTAAACACATTTAATTTTTAACAAAGACAAATAACGACTAAACTAATATTCTGACCAAGATTGAATACAAAAAAAACAGAAATATTTACAGTTTCCTGGTGATGTGCTGGGTGAGGAAAAAAAAACTCAAACACAGGCAAAAATCCACAAAAGAAACTTCACAGGTCTTGAACAGAAATGACAGGTCTGGTCACACGTATCCTTCTTCGTGATATTTCTCCTACTACTTTACTGTCTCAGTTCTTTTCCTTATATACTCTTTTGCAGACCCCACCCACATTTAGACCTCTTTTTTTTTATTTTTGGGGACTTGCCCCAGACATGTCCAGGACATGTCTAAACATAGCTCCAGTCTGAGCTGAATAAAAAAAAAGGTAAATACTGCCATCCAGTGGCCTATATTCACATTACACCTCCATTCCAAAGGGAAAAATTTTGACTCATAAAGGCAAAATTTTTCTTTTCAATACAAAATGGTTAGGTGGACACTTGTCTATATATACATATCATGCAATATTCAAATAAACACGTGATATATATATATATACATTTTCAAACACGGGATAAGCAATCAGCAATTACATTGTCTGTACCCTTCACATACTTAATTTCCAAGTCAAACTCCTGTAAAATCAAACTCCAATTCAACAATCTCCGATTCTTGTTTTTCATCTTACTCAAAAACATTAACGGATTGTGGTCTGTGTACACAGCCATTGGCTTTTGTCCTGTACAAACATAAACCTCAAAGTGTTGTAATGAAAGGACCAGAGCCAACAGTTCCTTCTCTATTGTGGAATAGTTCCTTTGGTGGCGATTGAACTTCCTGGAGAAGTATGCCACGGGATGCTCAATGTCATCAGAGTCACTTCTCTGTAGGAGCACAGATCCACAAGCTTGGTCGCTAGCATCGACCGCGATGGAGAACGGTTTGTTGAAGTCAGGAGATTTGAGCACGGGGAAGTGACACAGCAGAGACTTCAGGCGATCGAAGGCTCTCTGGCATGCATCATCCCAAGTGAACTTTACGCCTTTCTTCAGTTGGTTAGTTAGACTGAGAGCAATCTCAGCAAAGTTCTTGCAGAACTTGCGGTAGTACCCGATCATTCCAAGGAAGCGGCGCAAAGCTTTTTTGTTGTCAGGAACTGGAAAGTCCATGATGGCTTGGACTTTAGCATTTATGGGTGCCACCTTACCCTGGCCTATGACGTAGCCAAGATAGGTGACAGTAGCACAACCAAAGTCACTCTTGTTCAGGTTAACAGTCAGGTTAGCCTGGGTCAGGCGCTGGAACAACGTCTCTACATCTCCTAGATGTTCCTCCCAGGAGTCACTCCATGTGATCAGGTCATCGATGTACGCACCGGTGTGTGGCAATCCGGCGATTGTAGACTGTATCATCCTTTGGAACGTGGCTGGGGCATTTTTCATGCCAAAGGGTAGGACTTCATACTGGTACAATCCAGATGGTGTGGCAAAAGCAGAGATGCTCTTGGCCCTCTCAGTTAAAGGCACACACCAATAACCCTTCAATAAATCAATCTTGGTCAGAAACTTTGCTTGCCCTACTCTATCAATACAATCATCAATCCTAGGTATTGGAAACACATCAGTTCTAGTTACAGCATTGACTTTGCGATAATCTGTACAGAATCTAGTACTTCCATCAGGTTTTGGAACTAGCACACAGGGTGAACTCCAATCTGAGTTGGAGGGTCTGATAATATCATGTTCTAACATGTACTCAACCTCTTTCTCAGCGATCTTTCTCTTTTCAGGATTCATCCGGTACGGATGCTGTTTAATTGGTTTGGCATCACCAACATCTACATCATGAGAGGCTATAGAAACTTTTTTTGGAACATCAGGAAAAAGATCCTCATATTTCTTGATCAACCTCTCAAACTGATCTCTCTGTGAGGGTTCTAAGTGCTGGAGTTTTACATCAAGATTTTGCAACACTTCAGTGTTTGACAATTTACATGAAAGAACTTCAGCTTTAATTCTTGGTTCATCATCTTGAAACTCCCCCTCATCTTCACACGTTTCGACCATTGGAGAATCTGAAGTGACAGCTGCAACCCTAGCATTTCTGTCATGATAAGGCTTTAGCATGTTAATATGACACAATTGTTTTGGTTTTCTCCTATCTGGAGTCTTCACAATGTAATTGAGATCATTGAGTTTTGTCAGAATTTCATAAGGACCATGAAATCTAGCCTGCAATGGATTGGACTGCAAGGGAAACAACACAAGGACCTTGTCTCCTGGTTTAAACTCACGGCTTCTAGCCTTATGATCATACCAAGTTTTCATTTTTCCCTGACTTGATTTCAAGTTCTCTTTGGCTAGGTCACAAGCTGCACGCAATCTTTCCTTGAACTTGCTAACGTAGTCTAACAGACTGATGTACGGCTCTTCCTCTTGCCATTGTTCACTCAATAATAGCAAAGGTCCTCTCACTTCATGACCAAACACTAGCTCAAATGGACTAAATCCAGTAGACTCCTGCACTGCTTCTCTAGCTGCAAACAACAGCAAATGAACACCTTCATCCCAGTCTTTCTCATGGTCATAACAATAAGTCCTCATCATTGTCTTGAGAGTGGAATGAAACCGCTCTAAGGCACCCTGACTCTCTGGATGAAAGGCACTAGAAAGAATCTGCTTTGCACCTAGTTCATACACAACCTGCTGAAACAATCCTGAAGTGAAATTGCTACCTTGGTCTAACTGAATTTCCCTGGGAAGGCCAAACAACGTGAAGAACTTTATCAAAGCCTTTGAGATTGCAGTTGCCTTGATGTTACGTAGAGGTATGGCTTCAGGGAATCTGGTAGATGCACACATGATTGTCAACAAGTACTGATTTCCAGATCTAGTCTTGGGTAATGGACCAACACAATCAACAATGACCTTAGAGAATGGCTCCCCAAATGCTGGGATAGGCTGCAATGGAGCTACAGGTGGGTCTAACTGGTGTTTTCCAACTACCTGACAAGTGTGACAGGTTTTGCAAAAGTTGGAAACGTCTTTCCGAAGCCCAGGCCAAAAGAAGTGTTTCATGATCTTATCAACAGTGTTGTTAACACCAAGATGACCTCCTAAAGGTAAACTATGAGCCATTGTTAAGATCTCATTCCTGTAGACCTTCGGAACAACAATTTGCCTGACCACTGCCCAATCTGCATTGGCAGGGATATCAGGAGGGCGCCACTTCCGCATCAACACACCATCCTTGAGATAATACCCAACTGGAACTGCGTCTATTTCTTTATCAGGAAGGGCTCTCCTCTTTAGTGCACAAATTTCAGGATCATTAGTTTGCTCCTCAATCAACCGCTTTCTGGACAGAGACAAGTCTCCAGACACATCAAAATCACCAGACCCTTCCGGCTGGCTGAATAGAGAACTGATAAAAGTATCTGATAAGTCCTCAAACGGAGAAACCATAGTAGGCCAATCAGAGTCATGAGGCGAACCACCTGAGTCCTGACTATTCAATGTGCTGGACGGCACCACAACATCTTCTTCTTTAGCCTTCTTGGCCATAGCACGAGTCACTGCGCAAGAAGGATACAGAGATGGGTCCTCATCCCCATCTTCAGTGCTCGGCTGTGAAGTAAGATGTACAGGGGGAACTACTTTGCCCCCAGCCAGGTCATTGCCTAGCAACAGAGAAACACCCTTTATAGGTAGACTTGACATAAGTTTACCTGTCCTGTAACTAAATCTGACTTCAAGAATATAGAGCGCAGGGGTACAGATACAGTCCTCCCTTCAATACCTTGTACAAGTATGAAATCCCCTGAAGCGGTCTCATCACGTAACTCCAAGGAGTCCATCAACAAAAGTGACTGAGAAGCTCCGGTATCCCTTAGGATATATATGGGGACAGGAGTAGTATGCTCATTCAGAGCCACAAATCCCTCTGACACAAATGGAAGAAATTCCTCCCTCACGAAGTCAGCTGAATCAGGCTTTTTAGCCCCACAAGAAGCAGGCAATTTAGCAGATCGGTTATCTACTACAGGGGTTTCTAACCTTGTTTTCACAAAGGCATTTGGTTTGGTATCCTTTTCTTTTTCTTTCTTAGCTTTAAGGAACCAACAGTTAGTTGTAACATGACCATATTTCTTGCAATAACTGCAAACTAGACCACTTTTGTCACTGTCAGCTTTCACACTTTGATCAGACCTGTTACTGGATTTTTGAGCACCATCACCAGATTTGTCTTTGTCTTTGGGTGAGGAATCTTGGGTATCACCGTAACCCTTTTTCTGAAATTGGGACCATCTATTGTTACTGCTAGACTGAAATTTGGACTTATGTGTGAGAACATATTCATCTGCAATTTTGGTAGCTGACTGCAAATTCAGTGCTTGCTTCTCATTAAGGTAGGTCTTAACATCATCCTTAACACAGTTCTTGAATTCTTCAACTAACACCATCTCTTTTAGTGAGTTGAAATCATCCTTGACCTCCATAGAAGTACACCAGCGCTCAAAGCAAACCTGCTTCTCATTAGCAAATTCAACATAAGTCTGATTTTCAGATTTCTTCAAACCTCTGAATTTCTGTCGCTAAGCCTCTGGAACCAACTCATAAGCTCTCAAAATAACCTTTTTGACAACCTCATAATCAGAGGAATCATCTGCAGACAAAGCCGAATAGGCTTGTTGAGCTTTACCCTTGAGGACAGTTTGCAACATCAGAGGCCAGTGTTCCTTTGGCCACTGGCAACTCTTTGCTACCTTTTCAAAACACTGGAAATAGTTGTCAACATCCTTTTCCGAAAATGGAGGCACCAATTTTACCTCCTGGCTAGCCCGAAATTTATTTTCAGTTTGAATTTTAATTTTTAGATGCTCCATTTGGAGTCTTTCTTCTCTATCAAATTTCTCAAATTCAAAATCTCTCTGTCTTGCAAATTTTTCTAACTCAAATTCTCTTTGTTCCCTTTCTTTCTTCTCTTCTCTAGCTAATTTTTCCAACTCAAACTGCCTTTGTTTTTCTTTTTCCTCCCTTTCTTTTTTCTCTTCTCTTGCTAATTTTTCCAACTCAAACTGCCTTTGTTTTTCTTTTTCCTCCCTTTCAATCTCTAGCATTTTTAATTTAAGTTCCATTTCTATATTTGGATTTTCCACTGGAAACTGTTCCAGATCTCCTGGTGCAAACACATTTTCATCAATATAATTTTCAACTATCTCTCTAGACAGTCTTGCTTTTTGCATGGCTGGTTTTACCTCTGTCAGCTCCAAATGCATATTTCTGACAGTTCGGTATTTTTAAAAGACTTCAAAACCCCTACGGTTGGTGATGCCAAGAAATCATCCATTGCTGTTGTCAATATATTTATATAGGAAAATTCACAAAAACAATTTTACAATCTGAAATGTTAGATTTTTAATAAATGACTCACAAAATGGTCTATCCCGGACGAGCCCCCAATTTGTTATGGCCCCAATTTGTTATTACAATTTACAACACAACAGCAACAGCAAGGGATGACAGACACAGTTTGAAAAACTTAAACACATTTAATTTTTAACAAAGACAAATAACGACTAAACTAATATTCTGACCAAGATTGTATACAAAAAAAACAGAAATATTTACAGTTTCCTGGTGATGTGCTGGGTGAGGAAAAAAAAACTCAAACACAGGCAAAAATCCTCAAAAGAAACTTCACAGGTCTTGAACAGAAATGACAGGTCTGGTCACACGTATCCTTCTTCGTGATATTTCTCCTACTACTTTACTGTCTCAGTTCTTTTCTTTATATACTCTTTTGCAGACCCCACCCACATTTAGACCTCTTTTTTTTTTTAATTTTCTGGAACTTGCCCCAGACATGTCCAGGACATGTCTAAACATAGCTCCAGTCTGAGCTGAATAAAAAAAAAGGTAAATACTGCCATCCAGTGGCCTATATTCACATTACAACTGCCAGCTGTTTCATGTAATATATCAAGGAGTCTGATGTTATGGAAACCTTGACAATTTCGTGCAAACCCATTCTGATCATTATGTATGAGTTTGAGTTTGGAGGTGTGGATCTAGTCTTCTTGCCAGGATTTTAAAAAGTGTTTTTGTGTCAGTACACATCAGACTGATTATAGCATAAATGACGAGCACTCTGTGGATGGTTTGCCTGGTTTTTGGATGAGGGTTATCAAAGCTAGTCCCATAGTGGGTGGAAGAATTCTTTCCTGAAAGCATTCTTTAAACGTATTTAGAAGTGGCTCGACTAAGTTAGTTTTAAATGTTTTATAAAATTCTACGGGCAACCCATCCAGCCCAGGTGCCTTAACACTATTCATCTTTTGTTTTGCCTCTGACAACTCCTCAGCTGTTATATTCCTATCCAATTCATTTTTAATGTCGTCAGATAATGACTGAAATTGAAGCTGATTAAGAAATGTTTCCTGCGCATCTGAGTCTTGGTTGCATTCTGATCTATATAGGGATTCATAAAAATCTTTGAAGCATGCATTTATTTCTATCTGGTCTGTCGTTACATTCCCTTGCGGTGTCCTAATACCACTTATCGCTCGGTCAGTTTGTTGTTTTTTGATTCTCCTGGCTAAGAGTTTTCCAGGCGTCTCTCCTAAATCATGGTAGGTTTGCTTCAACCACAATAATTTTTTGGCACTTTCATCTGTGGACATTTTATTATATTTAGCTTTTAATATAAGCAATTCCTTTTTTTTTAAATGATCGTATTTTAAATACAGGTCATTTTCCAATATTTTGATTTGATTTTCCAAATTTATCATTTCCACTTTATAGTGCTTTGTTTTATAGCTGGTGTAACTAATGATCTCTCCCCTGACAAACGCCTTAAAGGCTTCCAATCTGATACAAGCACTAGTTTCATCAGTTTTTTTGTGTACAGACGCTGTTGATTTTAGAGCCAATAGTGTCAACAAAAGCTTCCCAGACAGCAAATTGGTGCTGGCGCGACGCTGGGCCTAAGTCGTTTGACGATTCTGTTTGGAATCGGGCCAGAGCTGGTGAGCGGAGTCGGCCCAGTGTCTTTTTGAACATCGGGCCAGACTCGGCCCAGACCATGTGGGCCAAAGTCGCAAGCCATCTCAGAGCCGACTGGTGCTTATGACAGCACTCATATGGTGTTCCATGGGTTACGCAGCAGTAATACAAGGGATTTTAATAGGCAAGAAAAAATCACTTGAACAGTAACCACGGTGCTTTCAAAAAGGAATACAAAGGCTGATCAATTCATCATGTTTATTCTTAAAAGCATTAATTAAAATTACAAAATTATTCAAAAGAAAGATAATGCAACGGAAGGGTAGGTTCGACTGTTTTGCCTGTTCCCGTTGCGTTCTCCCTTAGTCCCGATCACCAGCTAAATTCAGCCTCCGCAATTTTCTAGATTTCCTTGTCGGTGGCTGTTTTGTCGTCGGCATTTTTTTTCACAGCGCCTGCATGTCAGAGAAAACAAAGACACAGCGCAAATTACAAATCTGCAATAGTTATTATCTCAAGAAAAAATTATGGTTATTCTTCTCACGTATTAGTGATTTTCGGTGAAGGACGATGGACCGCTTTCCATTCATTCCCTTCCAGTTCAGTTGACGTGCCAGGGTTTTATTAATCACTGCCGCTAACATGTTGCTGTGGCTCTTGGGTCCACTGGTAAAAGGAAACGAAGTAATCTGAGGGAAAAGGTAGTACGAGTTCACGGAGGTCTGTGTACTTCTGCGGGTGTGTTTCCTCCACATTTAAAAAAAATACAAAGTGAAAAAGAAAATGCCGATCCATCCTTTTTGGTCTTGACATTTTATTTTTATTTATCAAACTCCTGTAAAATCAAACTCCAATTCAACAATCTCCGATTCTTGTTTTTCATCTTACTCAAAAACATTAACGGATTGTGGTCTGTGTACACAGCCATTGGCTTTTGTCCTGTACAAACATAAACCTCAAAGTGTTGTAATGAAAGGACCAGAGCCAACAGTTCCTTCTCTATTGTGGAATAGTTCCTTTGGTGGCGATTGAACTTCCTGGAGAAGTATGCCACGGGATGCTCAATGTCATCAGAGTCACTTCTCTGTAGGAGCACAGATCCACAAGCTTGGTCGCTAGCATCGACCGCGATGGAGAACGGTTTGTTGAAGTCAGGAGATTTGAGCACGGGGAAGTGACACAGCAGAGACTTCAGGCGATCGAAGGCTCTCTGGCATGCATCATCCCAAGTGAACTTTACGCCTTTCTTCAGTTGGTTAGTTAGACTGAGAGCAATCTCAGCAAAGTTCTTGCAGAACTTGCGGTAGTACCCGATCATTCCAAGGAAGCGGCGCAAAGCTTTTTTGTTGTCAGGAACTGGAAAGTCCATGATGGCTTGGACTTTAGCATTTATGGGTGCCACCTTACCCTGGCCTATGACGTAGCCAAGATAGGTGACAGTAGCACAACCAAAGTCACTCTTGTTCAGGTTAACAGTCAGGTTAGCCTGGGTCAGGCGCTGGAACAACGTCTCTACATCTCCTAGATGTTCCTCCCAGGAGTCACTCCATGTGATCAGGTCATCGATGTACGCACCGGTGTGTGGCAATCCGGCGATTGTAGACTGTATCATCCTTTGGAACGTGGCTGGGGCATTTTTCATGCCAAAGGGTAGGACTTCATACTGGTACAATCCAGATGGTGTGGCAAAAGCAGAGATGCTCTTGGCCCTCTCAGTTAAAGGCACACACCAATAACCCTTCAATAAATCAATCTTGGTCAGAAACTTTGCTTGCCCTACTCTATCAATACAATCATCAATCCTAGGTATTGGAAACACATCAGTTCTAGTTACAGCATTGACTTTGCGATAATCTGTACAGAATCTAGTACTTCCATCAGGTTTTGGAACTAGCACACAGGGTGAACTCCAATCTGAGTTGGAGGGTCTGATAATATCATGTTCTAACATGTACTCAACCTCTTTCTCAGCGATCTTTCTCTTTTCAGGATTCATCCGGTACGGATGCTGTTTAATTGGTTTGGCATCACCAACATCTACATCATGAGAGGCTATAGAAACTTTTTTTGGAACATCAGGAAAAAGATCCTCATATTTCTTGATCAACCTCTCAAACTGATCTCTCTGTGAGGGTTCTAAGTGCTGGAGTTTTACATCAAGATTTTGCAACACTTCAGTGTTTGACAATTTACATGAAAGAACTTCAGCTTTAATTCTTGGTTCATCATCTTGAAACTCCCCCTCATCTTCACACGTTTCGACCATTGGAGAATCTGAAGTGACAGCTGCAACCCTAGCATTTCTGTCATGATAAGGCTTTAGCATGTTAATATGACACAATTGTTTTGGTTTTCTCCTATCTGGAGTCTTCACAATGTAATTGAGATCATTGAGTTTTGTCAGAATTTCATAAGGACCATGAAATCTAGCCTGCAATGGATTGGACTGCAAGGGAAACAACACAAGGACCTTGTCTCCTGGTTTAAACTCACGGCTTCTAGCCTTATGATCATACCAAGTTTTCATTTTTCCCTGACTTGATTTCAAGTTCTCTTTGGCTAGGTCACAAGCTGCACGCAATCTTTCCTTGAACTTGCTAACGTAGTCTAACAGACTGATGTACGGCTCTTCCTCTTGCCATTGTTCACTCAATAATAGCAAAGGTCCTCTCACTTCATGACCAAACACTAGCTCAAATGGACTAAATCCAGTAGACTCCTGCACTGCTTCTCTAGCTGCAAACAACAGCAAATGAACACCTTCATCCCAG
This sequence comes from Gymnothorax reevesii, assembly GCA_029721435.1. NCBI lineage: Eukaryota > Metazoa > Chordata > Actinopteri > Anguilliformes > Muraenidae > Gymnothorax > Gymnothorax reevesii. The sequence goes on from CM056589.1 coordinate 29,114,033, forward strand.
TCTTTCTCATGGTCATAACAATAAGTCCTCATCATTGTCTTGAGAGTGGAATGAAACCGCTCTAAGGCACCCTGACTCTCTGGATGAAAGGCACTAGAAAGAATCTGCTTTGCACCTAGTTCATACACAACCTGCTGAAACAATCCTGAAGTGAAATTGCTACCTTGGTCTAACTGAATTTCCCTGGGAAGGCCAAACAACGTGAAGAACTTTATCAAAGCCTTTGAGATTGCAGTTGCCTTGATGTTACGTAGAGGTATGGCTTCAGGGAATCTGGTAGATGCACACATGATTGTCAACAAGTACTGATTTCCAGATCTAGTCTTGGGTAATGGACCAACACAATCAACAATGACCTTAGAGAATGGCTCCCCAAATGCTGGGATAGGCTGCAATGGAGCTACAGGTGGGTCTAACTGGTGTTTTCCAACTACCTGACAAGTGTGACAGGTTTTGCAAAAGTTGGAAACGTCTTTCCGAAGCCCAGGCCAAAAGAAGTGTTTCATGATCTTATCAACAGTGTTGTTAACACCAAGATGACCTCCTAAAGGTAAACTATGAGCCATTGTTAAGATCTCATTCCTGTAGACCTTCGGAACAACAATTTGCCTGACCACTGCCCAATCTGCATTGGCAGGGATATCAGGAGGGCGCCACTTCCGCATCAACACACCATCCTTGAGATAATACCCAACTGGAACTGCGTCTATTTCTTTATCAGGAAGGGCTCTCCTCTTTAGTGCACAAATTTCAGGATCATTAGTTTGCTCCTCAATCAACCGCTTTCTGGACAGAGACAAGTCTCCAGACACATCAAAATCACCAGACCCTTCCGGCTGGCTGAATAGAGAACTGATAAAAGTATCTGATAAGTCCTCAAACGGAGAAACCATAGTAGGCCAATCAGAGTCATGAGGCGAACCACCTGAGTCCTGACTATTCAATGTGCTGGACGGCACCACAACATCTTCTTCTTTAGCCTTCTTGGCCATAGCACGAGTCACTGCGCAAGAAGGATACAGAGATGGGTCCTCATCCCCATCTTCAGTGCTCGGCTGTGAAGTAAGATGTACAGGGGGAACTACTTTGCCCCCAGCCAGGTCATTGCCTAGCAACAGAGAAACACCCTTTATAGGTAGACTTGACATAAGTTTACCTGTCCTGTAACTAAATCTGACTTCAAGAATATAGAGCGCAGGGGTACAGATACAGTCCTCCCTTCAATACCTTGTACAAGTATGAAATCCCCTGAAGCGGTCTCATCACGTAACTCCAAGGAGTCCATCAACAAAAGTGACTGAGAAGCTCCGGTATCCCTTAGGATATATATGGGGACAGGAGTAGTATGCTCATTCAGAGCCACAAATCCCTCTGACACAAATGGAAGAAATTCCTCCCTCACGAAGTCAGCTGAATCAGGCTTTTTAGCCCCACAAGAAGCAGGCAATTTAGCAGATCGGTTATCTACTACAGGGGTTTCTAACCTTGTTTTCACAAAGGCATTTGGTTTGGTATCCTTTTCTTTTTCTTTCTTAGCTTTAAGGAACCAACAGTTAGTTGTAACATGACCATATTTCTTGCAATAACTGCAAACTAGACCACTTTTGTCACTGTCAGCTTTCACACTTTGATCAGACCTGTTACTGGATTTTTGAGCACCATCACCAGATTTGTCTTTGTCTTTGGGTGAGGAATCTTGGGTATCACCGTAACCCTTTTTCTGAAATTGGGACCATCTATTGTTACTGCTAGACTGAAATTTGGACTTATGTGTGAGAACATATTCATCTGCAATTTTGGTAGCTGACTGCAAATTCAGTGCTTGCTTCTCATTAAGGTAGGTCTTAACATCATCCTTAACACAGTTCTTGAATTCTTCAACTAACACCATCTCTTTTAGTGAGTTGAAATCATCCTTGACCTCCATAGAAGTACACCAGCGCTCAAAGCAAACCTGCTTCTCATTAGCAAATTCAACATAAGTCTGATTTTCAGATTTCTTCAAACCTCTGAATTTCTGTCGCTAAGCCTCTGGAACCAACTCATAAGCTCTCAAAATAACCTTTTTGACAACCTCATAATCAGAGGAATCATCTGCAGACAAAGCCGAATAGGCTTGTTGAGCTTTACCCTTGAGGACAGTTTGCAACATCAGAGGCCAGTGTTCCTTTGGCCACTGGCAACTCTTTGCTACCTTTTCAAAACACTGGAAATAGTTGTCAACATCCTTTTCCGAAAATGGAGGCACCAATTTTACCTCCTGGCTAGCCCGAAATTTATTTTCAGTTTGAATTTTAATTTTTAGATGCTCCATTTGGAGTCTTTCTTCTCTATCAAATTTCTCAAATTCAAAATCTCTCTGTCTTGCAAATTTTTCTAACTCAAATTCTCTTTGTTCCCTTTCTTTCTTCTCTTCTCTAGCTAATTTTTCCAACTCAAACTGCCTTTGTTTTTCTTTTTCCTCCCTTTCTTTTTTCTCTTCTCTTGCTAATTTTTCCAACTCAAACTGCCTTTGTTTTTCTTTTTCCTCCCTTTCAATCTCTAGCATTTTTAATTTAAGTTCCATTTCTATATTTGGATTTTCCACTGGAAACTGTTCCAGATCTCCTGGTGCAAACACATTTTCATCAATATAATTTTCAACTATCTCTCTAGACAGTCTTGCTTTTTGCATGGCTGGTTTTACCTCTGTCAGCTCCAAATGCATATTTCTGACAGTTCGGTATTTTTAAAAGACTTCAAAACCCCTACGGTTGGTGATGCCAAGAAATCATCCATTGCTGTTGTCAATATATTTATATAGGAAAATTCACAAAAACAATTTTACAATCTGAAATGTTAGATTTTTAATAAATGACTCACAAAATGGTCTATCCCGGACGAGCCCCCAATTTGTTATGGCCCCAATTTGTTATTACAATTTACAACACAACAGCAACAGCAAGGGATGACAGACACAGTTTGAAAAACTTAAACACATTTAATTTTTAACAAAGACAAATAACGACTAAACTAATATTCTGACCAAGATTGTATACAAAAAAAACAGAAATATTTACAGTTTCCTGGTGATGTGCTGGGTGAGGAAAAAAAAACTCAAACACAGGCAAAAATCCTCAAAAGAAACTTCACAGGTCTTGAACAGAAATGACAGGTCTGGTCACACGTATCCTTCTTCGTGATATTTCTCCTACTACTTTACTGTCTCAGTTCTTTTCTTTATATACTCTTTTGCAGACCCCACCCACATTTAGACCTCTTTTTTTTTTTAATTTTCTGGAACTTGCCCCAGACATGTCCAGGACATGTCTAAACATAGCTCCAGTCTGAGCTGAATAAAAAAAAAGGTAAATACTGCCATCCAGTGGCCTATATTCACATTACAACTGCCAGCTGTTTCATGTAATATATCAAGGAGTCTGATGTTATGGAAACCTTGACAATTTCGTGCAAACCCATTCTGATCATTATGTATGAGTTTGAGTTTGGAGGTGTGGATCTAGTCTTCTTGCCAGGATTTTAAAAAGTGTTTTTGTGTCAGTACACATCAGACTGATTATAGCATAAATGACGAGCACTCTGTGGATGGTTTGCCTGGTTTTTGGATGAGGGTTATCAAAGCTAGTCCCATAGTGGGTGGAAGAATTCTTTCCTGAAAGCATTCTTTAAACGTATTTAGAAGTGGCTCGACTAAGTTAGTTTTAAATGTTTTATAAAATTCTACGGGCAACCCATCCAGCCCAGGTGCCTTAACACTATTCATCTTTTGTTTTGCCTCTGACAACTCCTCAGCTGTTATATTCCTATCCAATTCATTTTTAATGTCGTCAGATAATGACTGAAATTGAAGCTGATTAAGAAATGTTTCCTGCGCATCTGAGTCTTGGTTGCATTCTGATCTATATAGGGATTCATAAAAATCTTTGAAGCATGCATTTATTTCTATCTGGTCTGTCGTTACATTCCCTTGCGGTGTCCTAATACCACTTATCGCTCGGTCAGTTTGTTGTTTTTTGATTCTCCTGGCTAAGAGTTTTCCAGGCGTCTCTCCTAAATCATGGTAGGTTTGCTTCAACCACAATAATTTTTTGGCACTTTCATCTGTGGACATTTTATTATATTTAGCTTTTAATATAAGCAATTCCTTTTTTTTTAAATGATCGTATTTTAAATACAGGTCATTTTCCAATATTTTGATTTGATTTTCCAAATTTATCATTTCCACTTTATAGTGCTTTGTTTTATAGCTGGTGTAACTAATGATCTCTCCCCTGACAAACGCCTTAAAGGCTTCCAATCTGATACAAGCACTAGTTTCATCAGTTTTTTTGTGTACAGACGCTGTTGATTTTAGAGCCAATAGTGTCAACAAAAGCTTCCCAGACAGCAAATTGGTGCTGGCGCGACGCTGGGCCTAAGTCGTTTGACGATTCTGTTTGGAATCGGGCCAGAGCTGGTGAGCGGAGTCGGCCCAGTGTCTTTTTGAACATCGGGCCAGACTCGGCCCAGACCATGTGGGCCAAAGTCGCAAGCCATCTCAGAGCCGACTGGTGCTTATGACAGCACTCATATGGTGTTCCATGGGTTACGCAGCAGTAATACAAGGGATTTTAATAGGCAAGAAAAAATCACTTGAACAGTAACCACGGTGCTTTCAAAAAGGAATACAAAGGCTGATCAATTCATCATGTTTATTCTTAAAAGCATTAATTAAAATTACAAAATTATTCAAAAGAAAGATAATGCAACGGAAGGGTAGGTTCGACTGTTTTGCCTGTTCCCGTTGCGTTCTCCCTTAGTCCCGATCACCAGCTAAATTCAGCCTCCGCAATTTTCTAGATTTCCTTGTCGGTGGCTGTTTTGTCGTCGGCATTTTTTTTCACAGCGCCTGCATGTCAGAGAAAACAAAGACACAGCGCAAATTACAAATCTGCAATAGTTATTATCTCAAGAAAAAATTATGGTTATTCTTCTCACGTATTAGTGATTTTCGGTGAAGGACGATGGACCGCTTTCCATTCATTCCCTTCCAGTTCAGTTGACGTGCCAGGGTTTTATTAATCACTGCCGCTAACATGTTGCTGTGGCTCTTGGGTCCACTGGTAAAAGGAAACGAAGTAATCTGAGGGAAAAGGTAGTACGAGTTCACGGAGGTCTGTGTACTTCTGCGGGTGTGTTTCCTCCACATTTAAAAAAAATACAAAGTGAAAAAGAAAATGCCGATCCATCCTTTTTGGTCTTGACATTTTATTTTTATTTATCAAACTCCTGTAAAATCAAACTCCAATTCAACAATCTCCGATTCTTGTTTTTCATCTTACTCAAAAACATTAACGGATTGTGGTCTGTGTACACAGCCATTGGCTTTTGTCCTGTACAAACATAAACCTCAAAGTGTTGTAATGAAAGGACCAGAGCCAACAGTTCCTTCTCTATTGTGGAATAGTTCCTTTGGTGGCGATTGAACTTCCTGGAGAAGTATGCCACGGGATGCTCAATGTCATCAGAGTCACTTCTCTGTAGGAGCACAGATCCACAAGCTTGGTCGCTAGCATCGACCGCGATGGAGAACGGTTTGTTGAAGTCAGGAGATTTGAGCACGGGGAAGTGACACAGCAGAGACTTCAGGCGATCGAAGGCTCTCTGGCATGCATCATCCCAAGTGAACTTTACGCCTTTCTTCAGTTGGTTAGTTAGACTGAGAGCAATCTCAGCAAAGTTCTTGCAGAACTTGCGGTAGTACCCGATCATTCCAAGGAAGCGGCGCAAAGCTTTTTTGTTGTCAGGAACTGGAAAGTCCATGATGGCTTGGACTTTAGCATTTATGGGTGCCACCTTACCCTGGCCTATGACGTAGCCAAGATAGGTGACAGTAGCACAACCAAAGTCACTCTTGTTCAGGTTAACAGTCAGGTTAGCCTGGGTCAGGCGCTGGAACAACGTCTCTACATCTCCTAGATGTTCCTCCCAGGAGTCACTCCATGTGATCAGGTCATCGATGTACGCACCGGTGTGTGGCAATCCGGCGATTGTAGACTGTATCATCCTTTGGAACGTGGCTGGGGCATTTTTCATGCCAAAGGGTAGGACTTCATACTGGTACAATCCAGATGGTGTGGCAAAAGCAGAGATGCTCTTGGCCCTCTCAGTTAAAGGCACACACCAATAACCCTTCAATAAATCAATCTTGGTCAGAAACTTTGCTTGCCCTACTCTATCAATACAATCATCAATCCTAGGTATTGGAAACACATCAGTTCTAGTTACAGCATTGACTTTGCGATAATCTGTACAGAATCTAGTACTTCCATCAGGTTTTGGAACTAGCACACAGGGTGAACTCCAATCTGAGTTGGAGGGTCTGATAATATCATGTTCTAACATGTACTCAACCTCTTTCTCAGCGATCTTTCTCTTTTCAGGATTCATCCGGTATGGATGCTGTTTAATTGGTTTGGCATCACCAACATCTACATCATGAGAGGCTATAGAAACTTTTTTTGGAACATCAGGAAAAAGATCCTCATATTTCTTGATCAACCTCTCAAACTGATCTCTCTGTGAGGGTTCTAAGTGCTGGAGTTTTACATCAAGATTTTGCAACACTTCAGTGTTTGACAATTTACATGAAAGAACTTCAGCTTTAATTCTTGGTTCATCATCTTGAAACTCCCCCTCATCTTCACACGTTTCGACCATTGGAGAATCTGAAGTGACAGCTGCAACCCTAGCATTTCTGTCATGATAAGGCTTTAGCATGTTAATATGACACAATTGTTTTGGTTTTCTCCTATCTGGAGTCTTCACAATGTAATTGAGATCATTGAGTTTTGTCAGAATTTCATAAGGACCATGAAATCTAGCCTGCAATGGATTGGACTGCAAGGGAAACAACACAAGGACCTTGTCTCCTGGTTTAAACTCACGGCTTCTAGCCTTATGATCATACCAAGTTTTCATTTTTCCCTGACTTGATTTCAAGTTCTCTGTGGCTAGGTCACAAGCTGCACGCAATCTTTCCTTGAACTTGCTAACGTAGTCTAACAGACTGATGTACGGCTCTTCCTCTTGCCATTGTTCACTCAATAATAGCAAAGGTCCTCTCACTTCATGACCAAACACTAGCTCAAATGGACTAAATCCAGTAGACTCCTGCACTACTTCTCTAGCTGCAAACAACAGCAAATGAACACCTTCATCCAAGTCTTTCTCATGGTCATAACAATAAGTCCTCATCATTGTCTTGAGAGTGGAATGAAACCGCTCTAAGGCACCCTGACTCTCTGGATGAAAGGCACTAGAAAGAATCTGCTTTGCACCTAGTTCATACACAACCTGCTGAAACAATCCTGAAGTGAAATTGCTACCTTGGTCTAACTGAATTTCCCTGGGAAGGCCAAACAACGTGAAGAACTTTATCAAAGCCTTTGAGATTGCAGTTGCCTTGATGTTACGTAGAGGTATGGCTTCAGGGAATCTGGTAGATGCACACATGATTGTCAACAAGTACTGATTTCCAGATCTAGTCTTGGGTAATGGACCAACACAATCAACAATGACCTTAGAGAATGGCTCCCCAAATGCTGGGATAGGCTGCAATGGAGCTACAGGTGGGTCTAACTGGTGTTTTCCAACTACCTGACAAGTGTGACAGGTTTTGCAAAAGTTGGAAACGTCTTTCCGAAGCCCAGGCCAAAAGAAGTGTTTCATGATCTTATCAACAGTGTTGTTAACACCAAGATGACCTCCTAAAGGTAAACTATGAGCCATTGTTAAGATCTCATTCCTGTAGACCTTCGGAACAACAATTTGCCTGACCACTGCCCAATCTGCATTGGCAGGGATATCAGGAGGGCGCCACTTCCGCATCAACACACCATCCTTGAGATAATACCCAACTGGAACTGCGTCTATTTCTTTATCAGGAAGGGCTCTCCTCTTTAGTGCACAAATTTCAGGATCATTAGTTTGCTCCTCAATCAACCGCTTTCTGGACAGAGACAAGTCTCCAGACACATCAAAATCACCAGACCCTTCCGGCTGGCTGAATAGAGAACTGATAAAAGTATCTGATAAGTCCTCAAACGGAGAAACCATAGTAGGCCAATCAGAGTCATGAGGCGAACCACCTGAGTCCTGACTATTCAATGTGCTGGACGGCACCACAACATCTTCTTCTTTAGCCTTCTTGGCCATAGCACGAGTCACTGCGCAAGAAGGATACAGAGATGGGTCCTCATCCCCATCTTCAGTGCTCGGCTGTGAAGTAAGATGTACAGGGGGAACTACTTTGCCCCCAGCCAGGTCATTGCCTAGCAACAGAGAAACACCCTTTATAGGTAGACTTGACATAAGTTTACCTGTCCTGTAACTAAATCTGACTTCAAGAATATAGAGCGCAGGGGTACAGATACAGTCCTCCCTTCAATACCTTGTACAAGTATGAAATCCCCTGAAGCGGTCTCATCACGTAACTCCAAGGAGTCCATCAACAAAAGTGACTGAGAAGCTCCGGTATCCCTTAGGATATATATGGGGACAGGAGTAGTATGCTCATTCAGAGCCACAAATCCCTCTGACACAAATGGAAGAAATTCCTCCCTCACGAAGTCAGCTGAATCAGGCTTTTTAGCCCCACAAGAAGCAGGCAATTTAGCAGATCGGTTATCTACTACAGGGGTTTCTAACCTTGTTTTCACAAAGGCATTTGGTTTGGTATCCTTTTCTTTTTCTTTCTTAGCTTTAAGGAACCAACAGTTAGTTGTAACATGACCATATTTCTTGCAATAACTGCAAACTAGACCACTTTTGTCACTGTCAGCTTTCACACTTTGATCAGACCTGTTACTGGATTTTTGAGCACCATCACCAGATTTGTCTTTGTCTTTGGGTGAGGAATCTTGGGTATCACCGTAACCCTTTTTCTGAAATTGGGACCATCTATTGTTACTGCTAGACTGAAATTTGGACTTATGTGTGAGAACATATTCATCTGCAAATTTGGTAGCTGACTGCAAATTCAGTGCTTGCTTCTCATTAAGGTAGGTCTTAACATCATCCTTAACACAGTTCTTGAATTCTTCAACTAACACCATCTCTTTTAGTGAGTTGAAATCATCCTTGACCTCCATAGAAGTACACCAGCGCTCAAAGCAAACCTGCTTCTCATTAGCAAATTCAACATAAGTCTGATTTTCAGATTTCTTCAAACCTCTGAATTTCTGTCGCTAAGCCTCTGGAACCAACTCATAAGCTCTCAAAATAACCTTTTTAACAACCTCATAATCAGAGGAATCATCTGCAGACAAAGCCGAATAGGCTTGTTGAGCTTTACCCTTGAGGACAGTTTGCAACATCAGAGGCCAGTGTTCCTTTGGCCACTGGCAACTCTTTGCTACCTTTTCAAAACACTGGAAATAGTTGTCAACATCCTTTTCCGAAAATGGAGGCACCAATTTTACCTCCTGGCTAGCCCGAAATTTATTTTCAGTTTGAATTTTAATTTTTAGATGCTCCATTTGGAGTCTTTCTTCTCTATCAAATTTCTCTAATTCAAAATCTCTCTGTCTTGCAAATTTTTCTAACTCAAATTCTCTTTGTTCCCTTTCTTTCTTCTCTTCTCTAGCTAATTTTTCCAACTCAAACTGCCTTTGTTTTTCTTTTTCCTCCCTTTCTTTTTTCTCTTCTCTTGCTAATTTTTCCAACTCAAACTGCCTTTGTTTTTCTTTTTCCTCCCTTTCAATCTCTAGCATTTTTAATTTAAGTTCCATTTCTATATTTGGATTTTCCACTGGAAACTGTTCCAGATCTCCTGGTGCAAACACATTTTCATCAATATAATTTTCAACTATCTCTCTAGACAGTCTTGCTTTTCGCATGGCTGGTTTTACCTCTGTCAGCTCCAAATGCATATTTCCGACAGTTCGGTATTTTTAAAAGACTTCAAAACCCCTACGGTTGGTGATGCCAAGAAATCATCCATTGCTGTTGTCAATATATTTATATAGGAAAATTCACAAAAACAATTTTACAATCTGAAATGTTAGATTTTTAATAAATGACTCACAAAATGGTCTATCCCGGACGAGCCCCCAATTTGTTATGGCCCCAATTTGTTATTACAATTTACAACACAACAGCAACAGCAAGGGATGACAGACACAGTTTGAAAAACTTAAACACATTTAATTTTTAACAAAGACAAATAACGACTAAACTAATATTCTGACCAAGATTGTATACAAAAAAAACAGAAATATTTACAGTTTCCTGGTGATGTGCTGGGTGAGGAAAAAAAAACTCAAACACAGGCAAAAATCCTCAAAAGAAACTTCACAGGTCTTGAACAGAAATGACAGGTCTGGTCACACGTATCCTTCTTCGTGATATTTCTCCTACTACTTTACTGTCTCGGTTCTTTTCTTTATATACTCTTTTGCAGACCCCACCCACATTTAGACCTCTTTTTTTTTTTAAATTTTCTGGAACTTGCCCCAGACATGTCCAGGGCATGTCTAAACATAGCTCCAGTCTGAGCTGAATAAAAAAAAAGGTAAATACTGCCATCCAGTGGCCTATATTCACATTACAACTGCCAGCTGTTTCATGTAATATATCAAGGAGTCTGATGTTATGGAAACCTTGACAATTTCGTGCAAACCCATTCTGATCATTATGTATGAGTTTGAGTTTGGAGGTGTGGATCTAGTCTTCTTGCCAGGATTTTACAAAGTGTTTTTGTGTCAGTACACATCAGACTGATTATAGCATAAATGACGAGCACTCTGTGGATGGTTTGCCTGGTTTTTGGATGAGGGTTATCAAAGCTAGTCCCATAGTGGGTGGAAGAATTCCTTCCTGAAAGCATTCTTTAAACGTATTTAGAAGTGGCTCGACTAAGTTAGTTTTAAATGTTTTATAAAATTCTACGGGCAACCCATCCAGCCCAGGTGCCTTAACACTATTCATCTTTTGTTTTGCCTCTGACAACTCCTCAGCTGTTATATTCCTATCCAATTCATTTTTAATGTCGTCAGATAATGACTGAAATTGAAGCTGATTAAGAAATGTTTCCTGCGCATCTGAGTCTTGGTTGCATTCTGATCTATATAGGGATTCATAAAAATCTTTGAAGCATGCATTTATTTCTATCTGGTCTGTCGTTACATTCCCTTGCGGTGTCCTAATACCACTTATCGCTCGGTCAGTTTGTTGTTTTTTGATTCTCCTGGCTAAGAGTTTTCCAGGCGTCTCTCCTAAATCATGGTAGGTTTGCTTCAACCACAATAATTTTTTGGCACTTTCATCTGTGGACATTTTATTATATTTAGCTTTTAATATAAGCAATTCCTTTTTTTTTAAATGATCGTATTTTAAATACAGGTCATTTTCCAATATTTTGATTTGATTTTCCAAATTTATCATTTCCACTTTATAGTGCTTTGTTTTATAGCTGGTGTAACTAATGATCTCTCCCCTGACAAACGCCTTAAAGGCTTCCAATCTGATACAAGCACTAGTTTCATCAGTTTTTTTGTGTACAGACGCTGTTGATTTTAGAGCCAATAGTGTCAACAAAAGCTTCCCAGACAGCAAATTGGTGCTGGCGCGACGCTGGGCCTAAGTCGTTTGACGATTCTGTTTGGAATCGGGCCAGAGCTGGTGAGCGGAGTCGGCCCAGTGTCTTTTTGAACATCGGGCCAGACTCGGCCCAGACCATGTGGGCCAAAGTCGCAAGCCATCTCAGAGCCGACTGGTGCTTATGACAGCACTCATATGGTGTTCCATGGGTTACGCAGCAGTAATACAAGGGATTTTAATAGGCAAGAAAAAATCACTTGAACAGTAACCACGGTGCTTTCAAAAAGGAATACAAAGGCTGATCAATTCATCATGTTTATTCTTAAAAGCATTAATTAAAATTACAAAATTATTCAAAAGAAAGATAATGCAACGGAAGGGTAGGTTCGACTGTTTTGCCTGTTCCCGTTGCGTTCTCCCTTAGTCCCGATCACCAGCTAAATTCAGCCTCCGCAATTTTCTAGATTTCCTTGTCGGTGGCTGTTTTGTCGTCGGCATTTTTTTTCACAGCGCCTGCATGTCAGAGAAAACAAAGACACAGCGCAAATTACAAATCTGCAATAGTTATTATCTCAAGAAAAAACTATGGTTATTCTTCTCACGTATTAGTGATTTTCGGTGAAGGACGATGGACCGCTTTCCATTCATTCCCTTCCAGTTCAGTTGACGTGCCAGGGTTTTATTAATCACTGCCGCTAACATGTTGCTGTGGCTCTTGGGTCCACTGGTAAAAGGAAACGAAGTAATCTGAGGGAAAAGGTAGTACGAGTTCACGGAGGTCTGTGTACTTCTGCGGGTGTGTTTCCTCCACATTTAAAAAAAATACAAAGTGAAAAAGAAAATGCCGATCCATCCTTTTTGGTCTTGACATTTTATTTATATGGCGTAAGGTTTTAACACCGAGAAACAGCAGAGGAGGATAAATAAACTTTCCTTGCATCGTATTGCAAGTGCTTTTACTTAAGAGTTGACGCATAAAACGACATAAAATTGTAATTTCGAGATGGCCACTCATGATCTTGACCCGGAACAATTTCAGCGCAGTTACAGGTTAGCCTGTCAGTAACGTTATTTCAACGGACATTTCCGGACCAGGGGACACGAAGCTAAGGAGCCAGCGGAGGTGAGTATTATTTTTAAAATAAAATGAACTGAGACATCTGAAACTAGCTGTTTGTTGCATCATTACGATGCTGAATACACATCTAAATAAGCAAGAACACAACTTATGTGATCATTGCGATCAGTGTGCAGTTATGCTTAAGAACTGTTTGTTTTGAATTTTAACGATGCTAGCTAATGGCCATGATATCATAGCTGAAGTCAGGTCGCAAATCTTTGGTGAAGTTAACGTTAGACGGCGAGTTTAACGTGGATTACGAAAGCTGACTCAGGCCGGTGTGGTTGATTTTTAAGAACAGTTAAACAGACTTATTAAATCCATTTGGTTTTAACATGTCTCGAGGAGTAAGTCATTGATCAGGGGTGGGTTTCCTAGACCAGTGGTTCTCAATCTTGGTCCTGGGGCACTCCTGTGTATGCTGGTTTTTGTTCCAACTACAATTGCAATCACTGGATTTTAACAAGCTGTCAGTTTGTCTTAATCAGGCGCATTTATGTTTTGAGTGGTTATTTATCCTATGAAGCCACATGTGAACAAATTCATACACACCAAAACGATATCCATATTTACAAGTTTGTATGTATATATATTCCTTTTGCACTTAGGTTTTAGACTATACTTTTAGAAAAGTCTCCTGTGGACAGGTGTTGAAAACTAGCACTTGTGCTATATACACAGTAAGCAACGCATCTGGTTCGTCCAATGTGATTTGTGATGTCCATGTCAAATAAATAAAACATAAAACATAAACATAAAGTTTGCAGTGCAATTGTGGCTGGAACAAAAGCCAGCATACACAGGGATGCCCCAGGACCGAGATTAAGAACCATTGTCCTTGAGCTGTCCAAAAGCTTGGTCAGTCCAAAGTTTAGCTAGAGTAGACCTTCATCTGGAAAGCTTCCTCAACACTTAGATTGTGTTTCCAAGAATGTCCTTGGCTATACCTGCTGTGAGACTTACTTTCTTAACTTTGGTCGAGAGCAGCGGTCTTCAGCGTCGTTCCTGGGGACCCCCTGTGTTTGCTGGTTTTTGTTCCAACCGCAATTCTAATAGCAGGATTTTAACAAACTGTTAATTAGTCTTAATTTAGTGCATTTAATGTTAAGGGCAGTTATTTGCACTCAACCCACGTTAACAGAAATATTCATGTGTGCCATCAAGAATTTAAAAAAAAAAAAATTGCTTTGAAAAAACGGCATAAAATGAGAAAAAACAATGTAACCAATCAAACTAGATAACTCGGTCGCCACAGGGACCGTGTCGTGAATCTCCCCGATCCCCAAATTTTGGACAGACATATTGGACGTCTGAAATTGCCAAAAATCAGTCTTGAGCATTGTAAAATAAATATCTTCGCCTTTTGTAAAATTAGAAAAAAATCCTGTAATAATTGTGGCTTCCAGAGCCCGGAACAGCACATTTAAGCTGGCGCGGCGGCCCCGAAACTAAACCATAGTATCTCCCGATACTATTGTTGGGGAGATACAATTAAAGAAGTGGTAGGCTCCTTATTGGTGAAAATTATTTGGCACATCATGACAAAGTTATTCAACTAGCAACTGGTAAAGATTCAAACCAGTTTTGTGTTATGTCAATGTAATTAAGTTTACCTGAAGTTTTTTTTGAAAGAATTTGAAACAGTTGTGCCAAGCAGCCTAATTTGGGGGTTTACTGATTTCCTCAGTGTCTAATTTGATCTGCTTGAAATGTTATATTACTTGAAATTTCTTGCAGTTTTGAAATAAACACACTATCCTCTAGGGCAGGGCTGTCAAACTGACCCGTAAAAGGGCCAAGAGGCTGCAGGTTTTCAATTGTACCAAGTAGAAGCATACCTGAAAGCACTGATTTAATCAACTGGTCTAGGCCTGCGCATCTGATTAGTTGTATCAGGTATGCTTCTGCATCGTTGGAGTGAAATCCTGCAGCATCTTGGCCCTTTTGCGGGTCAGTTTGACACCCCTGCTCGAGGGTATTTTATTCTTCAGAACATGTATGGACGTTTCTATGAAACGTTTGGCTAAAGAGAGTAATTAACAACTCTAAACACAACAAGTAGATCAGAGGGATCTAATAGCTGCGACCTGGCCTAGCATCCGTGACGTGGCCTAGTGTCCATGACTGGTGGTTTCTTGTACAAGTGTGACCTCGAAATTGGCAAATGACCTTGAAAATCAATAGGGAACCCTTCCTCTGTACCAAGAAGCTTGTTGTAAGATTTAATAGCCATTCATGAAGTTAAACTCGAGTTACGGTGCGAAAACTGTGAAATCGGGGCAAAATCGACACTTTTTTGACCGGTGTGACCTTGGGATTTGACAGATGACCTTGAAAATCACTAGGGAACCCCTCCTCTATACCAAGAAGCATGTTGTAAGATTTCATAGCCATTCATTGAATTAAACTTGAGTTACGGTGCGAAAACCGTCAAATCGGGCAAAATTGACACTTTTTTTACCTGTGTGACCTTGGGATTTGACGGATGACCTTTAAAAACAAGAGGGAACACCTCCTCTATGCCTAGAAGCTATTTCCAAAATTTCATAGCGATCCATGAATTCTAACTGGATTTACAGCGCGAAAACCCGCAAACTAGGTCGTGACCTCTGTGAAATTGACCTTTGACCTTTGATCTCGACCTTGTGCAAGGACATCACTTTGGTGAAGGTCAATAACTCCTGTAAATGTCATAATGATACGACGACAGGAACATGGTGAACAAGGTGTCACAGACAGACGGACAGACAGAAGTGTTTATAGAGCTGCTTGGTCGCAGCTAAGAAACACCTAATTGAAACATTAACAGCTTGTTAAAATCCTGCGATTACAATTGTAGTTGGAACAAAAACCAGCAAACACAGGGGGTCCCCAGGGACGACGCTGAAGACCACTGGTCGAGAGCAGGGATAGTCATTCTTTTCCAGCATGAGCTGATATGGATATAGGCTTTCATTCTAAAGCCTGCCCCAGATGGTGCAACTTTGCAGACGAGTCAGATTATACAGAAAAATGGCGGCGCCCATGCTCATTGTCAGTTCATTGGAAAAAGCCATTTTTCTGTATCATGTGACTCGTCTGCACATCATATGGTGTGTCTGCACGTTGTGACTGGTCGAGCACGTGTAACATTGCAGCAGGTTGCCCCCACACGGTGAGTAACTTACTCGCATAACGCAAAAATATTTTGCATGCTAGATACATTGCTGAACTGTCATGCGAGGAAGTCACGCAGCAAAAACCATCCCCACACGGTGCAACATTGCCTGATGTAGTATACGCGCGTATCACTTGCCTCAGGCAAAGTTGCACCATCTGGGGCAGGCTTAACCATGCAGTCGCACACCTGATTCTACTAATCAATCTCGGGTCTTGCATCACAGCCAATGTATTTGTCCTGACACTGAAGACATTTTCACGCTTTAATATGTTAGTGTACAGTGAATACTAAGGTGTTGTAGACCAACCTCAAAAGTTTCTCTCGCAGAATCTATGCCATAGCTAACGATGCCCTTGGAAGAACCTTGAAAAGTTCAGGCAACCTCACATCTTAACATATGTCTTAGGAATGACCTAACACCAAGTAGGCAGTGGGAAAAGCACCCCGGATCAAATTTAGTCTGTTAAAACATTTTGCTGAACTGATTTCAGTCGTGTGTTTAACAAAAAAAAAAAACCCTTTATGATTTTCTCTATTCTGCCCCACCAGGACTAAAAAATGTTTGACAGTGGGAGAGTGATCAAAAGTAGCAACATGATTTGGGTATGACCTCTCACGCATATCGGAGCATGAGGAACATTACTGGTCATGGTGAGTAGGCATATGATGACCACAATTATACCTTGATGTCAACCTATAATAGAGCTGAGGCTTTTAGAAATATCTTATACTGTCAGTCATTGCTGGGCAAGCAAGCAACTGCTCCACCTACAAAAGTTTAGGACCTTATTTGAGAAAATTTACATTTTCTTCTGAATGCAGTGTTTGCATCAGAAGTTGAAAATGATTGCCTGATAATGTGTCATCCTTGCATTTACCTACTGTAGTCAGTTACAGTTGACAATCAAACAAGTAATGCTTAATTGTGTTGCATTTTGCAGTGTTTTGCGTTTTCAAAAATCTATAAAAATTTGTAGAAATCCTTGTCACTCAGACACTCCCTGCATTAAAAAAGCCTTGGCCAGTTCGTGTGCGGCTAGTTTGACCAGCTTCATGGATGTTTTTGTATGATTAGAAAAATATAGGAAGCTGGTCGAATTAGCAGCTGATAAGCTGGTCATGGCTTTTTTATAGCAGGGAGTGTCTTTGAGTTAAAAAAAAAAAAATTATCCTTTTTAATAGGTTTTTAGAAAAGGCACTACTACAAAATGCGGCACAATTAAGACTTTACTGTTTGATGGTCAATTGAAAAGGGGCTATAAGACAACCCCAATTCTGAAATAGTTATGACGAAGTGTAAATTGTGAATAAAATCAAAATGCTATGACTCTCAGATCACATGAGCCAATATGTTATTTACAATAGAACATAGATTACATTTCAAATGTTGAAACTGAGACATTTCACATTTTTATCCACAAAATCGGCTTATTTCAAATTTTTTGGCAGCAGCAGGTCTCCAAAAAGTTGGGACACAGGCAAAAAAAAGTGCTGAAAAAGCAATTAATATATAAGCGAATCAGCAGAACGAACATTTAGCAAGTAATAAAGTTAACTGGCATCAGGTGTGCACGGTTCTCAGTTGCACAGCCACACCCTCTATTTTTCAGGTCCTATTTTGGGCACATTCTCGCACCGTATCCAACTAGCCGTTGCGGCGTTTCCAAAGCCCAAATCCCCATTTTGACACAAGCTGACACCCACTAGGGTCCACCACTACCCTGCTGCATGGTCCAAGGCGTCAGGGGAGCTAGTTAAATGGTGGTTTAGGGTTTACCATGGTTACTGGGAAATTTAACAGGAGAGCCAGCATTATTTTCCAGGTGGCAGAACCATTGGAAAACCAGCCGGCCCTATTAGTGTAGGGCCATCAGTACAAGAATAAAGATTTTCATAAAATTACATGAAGACTACATAGACTATACAGACAAAACAGACAATACAGAAAGAACAAGACGGCTTATGTGATTTTTCATGATTGTTTGATTTACATGATTGATCTGATGCAACCTAAAATCAGTTTTATTTATTGGTCAATAATGCTCAAGTTAAAATCCTAAGGGAGATTCAGGCAAAAACCTTCAAAAAATTTGCCCCCTTCCTAATTTCTTACTTTTTAGCATATTTTTCATTCTTAAATGCTTCAGATCATCAAACAAATTTTAACATAAGACACAGACAACCTGAGTAAATACAAGATGCAGTTTTTAAATGATGATTACATTTATTAAGGGGAGAAAGCTATCCAAACCTTCCTGGCCCAATGTGAAAAAGTAATTGCCCCCTAAATCCACCTTTAGCGACCACAACTGTAATCAAACATTTGCGATAACCGAAGAATTTTAGCTTACTCTTCTTTGCAGAATTGTTTTAATTCAGCCACATTGGAGGGCTTTTGAGCATGAACGGCCTGTTTAAGGTCATGGCACTGCAATTCAATTGGATTTACGTCCAAACTTTGACTAGGCCACTCCAAAATCCAGGAGTCACAAGCCACTCCATTTAGTTTTTTTAAAGCTATTCAGAGGTGGACTTGCTAGTGCGTTCCGGATCATTGTTCTGCTGCATAACCCAAGTGCACCTGCGCTTTAGGTCACAAACTGATGGTTGGACATTCTCCTTCAGGATTTTCTGGTAGAGGGCAGAATTCACAGTTCTATTAATTACGACAAGTCGTCCAGGTCCTGAAGCAGGAAAGCAGCCCCAGACCATCACACTACCACCACCATGTTTGACTTTTGTGATGATGTTCTTTTTATGGAATCCGGTGTTAGTTTTACACCTGATGTAATGGGACACACACCTTCCAAAAAGTTCAAATTTTGTCTCGTCAGACAACAGAATATTTTCCCAAAATTCTTAGGGATCATCAAGATGTATTTTGCAAATATGAGACGAGCCTTTATGTTCTTTTTGGTCAGCAGTGGTTTTTGCCTTCGAACTCTCCCATGGATGCCATTCTTGCCCAGTCTCTTTCTCATTGTTGAGTCATGAACACTGACTTTAACTGAGGCAATTGAGGCCTGCAGTTCTTTAGATGTTATTCCCGGCTTTTTTGTGACCTCCTAGATTAGTAGTTGATGCGCTCTTGAAGTAATTTTGGTAGGCCGGCCACTCCTGGGAAGGTTCACCACTGTTCCAAGTTTTCTACATTCGTGGATAATGGCTCTCACCGTGATTCGTCCCAAAGGCTTAGAAATGGCTTTGCAACCCTTTCCAGACTGATAGATGTCAATTTCTTTGTTTCTCATCTGATCTTGAATTTCTTTAGTTCGCAGCATGACGTGTTTCTTTTTGAGATTTTTTTAGCCTATTTCACTTCGTCAAAGAGGTTGAATTGGAGTGATTTCTTGATTCAAAGGGGTGTGGCTTGTGAAATTGGACTCAAAAATGTGTATAATCACAGTTAATTCATGATTTAAGAAGGGGGGGCAATTACTTTTTCACATAGGGCCAAGTTGGTTTGGATAGCTCTTTCCCCATAATAAATGAAATCATCATTTAAAAACTGCATTTTGTATTTACTTGGGTTATCTTTGTCTTACAGTAAAATTTGTCTGATCAGCTGAAACATTTAAGTGTAAAAAAGAAATTAGGAAGGGGGCAAATACTTTTTTACACACTGCAGCAGTCCAGTTTCCCAATTTAATCTTGAGAGACGGATAATTATAAAATCTTCACAGAGAGCACATGGTGTACTGTTTATAAACAACATCACATGATTCATAAGTCACGCAAACACGCCCACCTCACTAACAACAAATTACGTTCTTGTGGCCTTAGAGACTACATTTGAACACTTGATAATGGTAATTTCTTTCTTGGCTACCAATAACCTTCGACAGGATGCAGGATTTTAAATTCTAGGTAACATATTATCAGCTACTACTCCGACAGGTCGACCAGATTTGTTTGCATGACCGCGGATGAGCTGTTGATAAAATTAGCATAACACTGATAATGTATGCAGACATGCCAGCAAAATGAAGGAAAATGTCATTGTGCTAACGTCTTTTTGCTTGGAAAAAAAACTATCTAAAGAGCTTGGCATCTGGCACTTACTTCTGTTTTTTTTTTGCTCTGCCACATGTGTAACTAGATTTATAGTGGCTTTTGCCAGTTTTTCGTGGTCTTCTAAGGTGTCCCAGCATGATTAAAGCGCCTTTTGCATTCAGGAAATTCTAGAAGCATCCTCGGTCAACATGAGAATCAAAATACATTGGAGCAGTACACACGAGAGCAGTACACGCGAGTACATCCAAACCAGCAGGTCACCAGGTTGGGAGAAAACTGTAGTCTTGCGCGAGCCACGGAAACTACATAGTGAGAATTCTAGCCCTGCAAGCCAGTCGAAACAAGCCGAGCAGCTGATTGAGTGAAATATCGGATTTCTCTAGGGTTTGTAGGTGGTATTTCTGGCTGAATAGTTCGTGTAATATGGGATTAGTGACATGCTTCTTTTTTTGTGACCGTTTTTGATTTTGGGCGCGTTTCCCATAATTTTGGTGCGTATTTTTTTTTTTTTTGCCAATTCTTATTTTGGGCCAAATTTACGACGATGCAATTGAGAGCCCAGGGTGTGTAACATGATTGACTATAAAAGGGATGTTTTAGAGATGCTGAGTCTCTCAGAAGTAAAGATGGCCAGAGGCTGTCCAACCTGTGAAGGCCTGCGTAAAATAATTGTGGAATACTTTAAAAACAATGTTCCTCAACGTCAAATTGCAAAGGCTTTGAAGGTCTCATCGTTGACAGTGCATAACATCATCAAAAGATTCAGGGAAACTGGGAGAAATCTCTGTGCATAAGGGACAAGGCCAAAGACTTTTACTGGATGCCCATGATCTTCGGGCCCTCAGACGCCACTGCATCACTCACCGGCATGATTCTCTCATTGACATTACTAAATAGGCCCAGGAATACTTCAAGAAACTACTGTCTGTAAACACAGTCTGCCATGCCATCCACGGATGCCACCTAAAACTCTATCGTGCAAAAAGGAAGCCATTGTTGAGCATGATCCAGAAGCACCGCCGTGTTCTGTGGGTCAAGTCTCATTTAAAATAGACTGCAGCAAAGTGGCGAAATGTCTTGTGGTCAGACGAGTCCAAATTTGATATTCTTGGAAATTATGGGCATCGTGTCCTCCCAGCTAAAGAGGAGAAAGACCACCCCTCCTGTTATCAGCGTTCAGTTCAAAAGCCAGCATCTCTGATGGTATGGGGATGCATTAGTGCATATGGCGTGGGACACTTGCATGTTTTAAAAAGCACCATGAATGATGAAAGGTATATAAAGGATTTAGAGCAACATATGCTCCCCTCCAGACAACATCTATTCCAAGGAAGGCTTTGTGTATTTCAGCAGGACAATGCAAAACCACATACTGCAGCTATTACTACAGCATGGCTTTGTAGTAGAAGAGTCCGTGTGCTGAACTGGCCTGCCTGCAGTCCTGATCTTTCACTGATTGAGAACATTTGACGCATAGTTATTTGAAAAGTCCGTCAAAGGAGGCTCAGAACTCTCCAGCAGCTGTATTAAACAAGAGTGGGATCAAATTCCAATGGCTAAACTCAAGAAACTTGTCTCCTCTCAGACGCCTCGATTCTGTGTTAAAAAGAAGAGGGGATTCTACAACATGGTAAATAGGCCCCTGTCCCAACTTTTTTGGCACCTGTAGCAGCCATCAAATTTGAAATTGGCTCATTTTGTGGATAAAATTGTAAAATTTCTCAGTTTCAACATTTGCTATGTTATCTCTTTTCTATTGTGAATTAAATACTGGCTGCTGTGATCTGAAAGTCATTGCGTTTTGAATTTATTCACAATTTACACTTTGTCACAATTTACACTTTAGAACTCACTGCATCCTGAAGAAAAAACTATTTTTCAAATGGGGTCTTTAAACTTCTGAGATGGCATTAGCTGCAGAGGTTGTCAGTCAGTTATGTTACAAAACAGTTGAGTAGTTTTCAGGCTTACCATTTTGCCTTTGTGTTTGCATAATGGGATCCTCCAGCCTTGCTTCATATGAGTCAAGATCTATCATAGTCATAAATGGATGGCTGAATTTGTGCGCCATCTCTGCTGAGTCTTTGGAGCAGACTCCTTTAAGCCGGCTGAGCACACCGTTTACTGTCGCTGCAAGCTGCACCTGTTGTCGACTCAGTGTGTCAAGCATTTTTAAAATGTGAAATCCAGCCACTGCAATGACAAGAAATGTATGTATTTAGTGGACACTTATTTGTACATGCTTAGAAAACAGCTTGATGAGCATAAGAGATGAGTTTTGAAGAAACTGTTGTCTTAGATGTACGTGCATTAGCTCTTTGTGTGCGTGCTATTTTTATAAAGCAACCACATCTTTTATTACTGGGGCTGCAAATCTTTACACTAGAAACATGAATTGCACAATTTTAGTGGGCTACATTTAAATTAGAGAAAATAGCTGTTTTTACACTGCGGCCATTCTGGTATGTCAGTCTGGATCCAGAAGCATCTGTGTCTAAAAAGTTCATCAGAATTCAATTGTTTTATTTAGTCTTATTTTCGTGAAGTGTATCCATCCATTGCACTTGCATAGTTGTATAAAATTGTTACAATACAATTTCTGAATGTTGCCTACCCCAAAAGTTCTCGGGGCTCTCCAAATCCAGCCCTCGAATCCAAATAACTGGGACACATGGAAAGTGGGGTGTATGCGTCGCATGGACAGGGGGAGACGGAGGCGAACGGCAGTGGGACTTAGGACCCTTTCAATGGTGAAAGGGCCCAGGAATTTGGGGAAAAGCTTACCCCCGTTACCTCTGAGGGGAATGTCCCTTGAAGACAACCAGACCCGCTGCCCAGGTCGGTACATGGGCGCCGCGGTGCGTCTCTTGTCGGCCTGTTCTTTCATCCGAGCGACCGACCTGAGCAGGGCCTGGCGGGTGGCAGTCCAGGTGCGTCTGCACCTACGGACGAATTCGCGGACTGAGGGGACAGCTACCTCCTCCTCCTGGGACGGGAACAAAGGGGGCTGGTAGCCCAGGCAGGCTTTGAAGGGGGAGACGCCGGAGGCAGCAGAGGTGTGGCTGTTCAACGCGTATTCCACCCACGGTAACTGATAGCTCCAGGAGGAGGGGTTCCTAATACAGAGACATCGTAAAACACTTTCCACACACTGGTTAGCTCGCTCGGTCTGGCCATTAGTCTGGGGGTGGAAACCTGATGACAAACTGACTGAAGTGCCTAAAGCTTTAAAGAATGTTCTCCAAAAAAGTGCAGTGAACTGGGGGCCGCGATCGGAAGTGATATCAGTGGGTATGCCGTGGAGTCTAATGACATGTTGGATTACTAGGTTGGCAGTGTCTTGAGCAGAAGGGAGTTTAGTGAGGGGAACTAAGTGAACTGCTTTGGAGAATCTATCAACAATTGTGAGAATGGTGGTGTGGTGATTGGATGAGGGAAGGCCTGTGATAAAATCAAGAGCAATATGGGACCAGGGGCGGTGTGGTGTAGGAAGGGGCTGCAATAAACCTTGAGGTGGTTGGTGAGAAGTCTTAGCCTGGGCACAGACCGAGCAAGCAGCAACGAAGCCCTGGACATCTTGAGTGAGTTCTGGCCACCAAAACCTCTGAAGAATAAAGTTCTTAGTGCGGCGGATACCAGGGTGGCAGGACAGTCTGGATGCGTGTCCCCATTCCAGGACTTGGGAGCGTAAGGTAGCTGGCACATATAAACAATTGGTGGGACACGCACTGGGAGTAGCAGCATTGTTTTGGGCATTTCTGACTTCTCTCTCAATATCAAGACATAATGCATTAATGAACGCTTCTTTAGGGAGGATGGTATCTTTGTTAATTTCCTCTTCCTGGATTTCAAAACAACAGGAGAGGGCATCAGGCTTGACATTCTTACTTCCAGGTCGATAGGCAATATGAAAGTTGAATCGTGAAAAGAAAAGTGCCCACCTGGCTTGTCGCGGATTGAGTCTTTTGGCCGTTTGTAGATATTCCAGGTTCTTGTGGTCTGTCCAGACAATGAAGGGTACCTTGAAGCCCTCCAGCCATTGTCTCCACTCTTCTAAGGCCAACTTTACCGCCAACAGCTCCCGATTCCCAATGTCGTAGTTTCTTTCTGCAGAGCTGAGGCGGCGAGAAAAGAAGGCACAAGGATGGACCTTACCATCTTCTGTGGACCTCTGCGACAGGATGGCTCCAGCACCGATATTGGAGGCGTCCACTTCAACAATAAACTGGAGTTCTGGATTGGGAATGGTTAGGATAGGTGCAGAGGTGAAACGAGCTTTTAAGTCATTGAAGGCCTCTTCAGCCTTTTCGGACCACAGAAACTTGGATTTAGAAGAGGTGAGAGCAGTAAGAGGAGCGGCAACAGAACTATAATTCCGGATGAACCGGCGGTAAAAGTTAGCGAAGCCCAAAAATCGCTGGAGAGACATACGGTCCTCTGGTCTGGGCCAATTAGTGACAGCTTCCACCTTTAGGGGGTCCATCCGGATGGTGTCTGGGGAGATGATGTAACCCAAAAACGTAGTGGTTTCCACATTAAATTCACATTTTTCAGCTTTAACAAAGAGGCGGTTCTCCAGGAGGCGACGGAGCACTTGGCGAACATGTTTGACATGGGCCTCCTGGGACTCTGAAAAAATCAGGATATCGTCAAGATACACAAACACAAACTTATTTATCATGTCTCTTAAAACATCGTTGACAAGGTTTTGAAACACTGCTGGAGCGTTAGTAAGCCCGAAAGGAAGAACTAAATACTCCCAGTGTCCCGTGGGAGTGTTAAAGGCAGTCTTCCATTCGTCCCCCTCTCTGATGCGTACCAGGTGATAGGCATTACGGAGGTCGAGCTTAGTAAAAATCTTAGCTCCTTGCAGGAGATCGAAAGCAGTGTTCATTAGAGGAAGTGGATAGCGATTCTTGACAGTTATTTCGTTAAGTCCACGGTAATCTATACAGTGTCTTAATGATCCGTCCTTCTTAGACACGAAGAAGAATCCGGCACCAGCAGGTGATGATGACGGGCGTATAATGCCAGCAGCAAGAGACTCTGAGAGATACTTCTCCATGGCTTGGGTTTCTGGTCTGGAGAGTGAATAGAGTCGGCCTCTAGGGGGCATAGTACCTGGCTTCAGGTCTATGGTGCAGTCATAAGGTCGGTGAGGTGGTAAGCTGGTGGCCCGGGACTTAGAGAACACTTCCTTGAGATCATGAAACTCTAGGGGGACCTTCTCAAGATCTGGTATTTCTTCTTGGGATGGGCTGTGTTGAGGTTCGCGGGCGTTGTGGAGGCATGCCAGGGAGCAGTTGGGGCTCCAACCCTTAACCTCATTCTTCCGCCAATCAATATTTGGGAGGTGTTTGGCCATCCATGGATGGCCCAAAACAATGGGAGCATGGGGAGAATGTAAGAGGAGGAGCTGAATGGTTTCGTAGTGGTTTCCTGAGGTTTTGAGTTTGATGGGGCTGGTAGCGTGAGTTATCTGGGCTATTTTCTGGCCACTGAGTGAATTGGCCACTCGGTCAGGAAAGATCCTCTCGGTAGGGATTCCCCATTCTTGAGCCAGCTCCACATCGATGAGGTTCTCCTCAGCGCCGGTATCAATGAGGGCTAGGGTGGACTTACTCCCTCCTCCCCACTCCAGGATAACTGGGAGGCATGCACGGTTCTTAGTCTCCTGCACTGGCGTCACTCCAATCACTACTCTTCTCTGTGCACCAGGGGAACTTCTCTTGTTGGGACACTGAGCAATGTGGTGTCCCCCCTTGCCACAGTAGAAGCAGGCCCCTTCTCTGCGACGGCGGTTCTTCTCCTCCACAGGGATGCGAGTACGGCCCAGTTGCATGGGTTCTGGCTCAGGAGGACTGTCGCCAGTAGGGGGTGATAGAGGCAGAGTGCTCTGGAGGAGTGGGTTAGGTCGTCTGCGGGAGGCGAAGCGTCTGCATTCTTCCAATCGGGAATCCACACGAATAGCCAAGTCGACCAAGTCATCCAAATCCTCCGGTAACTCCCGGGACACCAGCTCATCCTTTAACGCTTCAGAAAGCCCGTTAAAAAAGGCATCGAACAAAGCTCTATGTCCCCACCTGCTGTTGGTAGCCAGTGTCTGGAAATCAATGGCGTAGTCGGCCACGGAACGGCTCCCCTGTCGAATGCGCAGAATTTCTCGTCCCGCCTCGTGACCCAGCTTCGTGCGGTCAAAGATGCGCCTCATCTCCTCACCCAGCAGACCAGATGTCTGCACGCAGGGTAGATCTGCTTCCCATGCAGCCGTAGCCCACTGCTTGGCCCTTCCCGTCAGTTGCGTGATGATGAAAGCAACCCGAGCTCTTTCGGTGGGGAATGACGAGGGCTGTAGGCTGAAAATGAGCTTGCACTGGGTGAGAAAAGCCCGACATGCTCCCGGGTTCCCGTCGTACCTCTCAGGCGGTGGCAGGCGTGGCTCGCAGACTGGCAGTGGCGGAGCAGACGCAGGAGCAGGAGTGGCATGGACGGCAGGCTGGGGAGACTGTAGCCGCTGAGCGTCTTGCACAGAGCGAGTGAGATCCGCCATCTGAAGACTCATGGTTTGCATATGTTGCATAAGAGCCCGAAGCTGACGCTCTTGGAAATACAGTCCTGGTTTTCCTTCCTTCAGGGCAATTTATTGATCAATAAATGCTGCTAATTGTCCAGATTGTCATCTCACCTGATTCCCAGGTAACCAGCAGTTCTCTGCCCTCAAGGATAGTGGTTTGAGGAGCCCTGCCTTAGGAAGTCTGACAGTCCTTGCTGCCCATATCAGACCATCCTGTGGATGGCCATTCATCTGGAGTTACATCTGTTGAAAAAAGAACAGGATAGTACCATAACATGCCACCATATCTGCTGAATACCCAAGAGGGATAATGTGC
Organism: Gymnothorax reevesii; assembly: GCA_029721435.1. Taxonomy (NCBI): domain Eukaryota; kingdom Metazoa; phylum Chordata; class Actinopteri; order Anguilliformes; family Muraenidae; genus Gymnothorax; species Gymnothorax reevesii. Next base: position 29,140,797 of record CM056589.1, read on the forward strand.
CGGTCGGCCAACGGAAAGTGCCAGTGTTGCAGTAAAAGTTGTTAGCAAGGTTCAGGATATACTAAGCTCTTGTGGCTCATTTTCAGTCTGTCTCTCTCTACCTCTCTCGATCACTGGTTCCCAACCACTGTTCCCTGCAGGTGTCTCATGTGAAGGCTGTTGATGCAGCACCTCTGGTAAGTTGTTAATGCACAATGTGCATCCATGTTCAAAGAAGTACATAGTATAGGCAGTGTAAATTCATCACTGTTATTTGCCTTGGTGAAATGTCCTATACAGTCAAAACATGGCAGGCTATGTAAAAAATGTTATCTCTGTTAGAATTTGCTTATGCCGCTTGATCATTCCCAAACTCTGCTCCCAGCTCTCAAGCTCCCATCCATGTGATGGTCTCTGATAACGGGAGGGTGCGCGGTGGCGGCGGCGGCTTTGGATTTTTGAAGTCCGCTTTATATTTTTCCGAATTTTCATTTGGGATTGGAAAATTCAGTTGATGAGTTTTAATTTGAATTTTATAAAAATATTTACCTGCAAAAACACACGCCAAAACGGATAAAACTTGCATCATGCTTCTTTCAGCTGCACTGATAACAAAGGTTTTCATTAATCAGTCAACCATTATTTCATTCTTGATTGGTTATGCAATACCTAACACTTACCTCTTCCTTTTGTTGACAGATTGTTCTTCTCCCTCACTGTGGAGATCAGAGGTTGTGCAGGTCATGGCCTGCTTTAGTTTTCTCCTGGCCTCCTGCTATATGCCTAGAAAAAAAAGAGTATTCAAGTCTGATGTAATTTCATAAGTGACTTTGACAAATCAATATGTGCAGTATGGTCACCTGCTGTCAGAAGCTGTCGCACTGCGTAGCGGGACCAGTCCAGGTATGACTTCTCCTCCTTCCCCGTTGGATTTTTTTCTTTTGAAGTCCCACTTGTAATTTGACCGCCAGGCCATACCATTGATATACCACTGATTTGGGACTGTATTTACAGATTTTGAATCACAAAACTCCACCACAATGTACATATCCTAATGAAGAAAAAGGAAAAAAATAAAATTAACATGGGAGGGATGAAATTGACACCCCTTAAGTGGCATTACAGCAAATTGAGCAGCATTGAGAAGGTAGGAACCATGTACCATATATTTTACTTGAAATGGCTATAAAAATGAATCATGTATAAATCATCTCTCTTTTTTTTTTTTTTTTTTACATACAATGAATTAATGGGGATGCAACAATATTCTCAAATGATAATAAAACACACTTTTACGGTAATGTCTACAATACTAACAATATGCAAGTAGTCTGATGGACAGAAAATACTGTGCACTTCTGCAATTTCAGAGTGATATAAGTATTTGAAAAAGGATGACTTCCTAGTAAATTTTTTTGCAAATGATGAAAATACTAGAGTTTTTTTTTTTTTTTTCTACAATGTTTTGGACGAAACAGACCTCATTCTTTGTGTGAATTGTATTGTCCGCATCATTACATTTCATATAGAAATGAGGGAAATGCAATTCTTTAAATTGCCTTGCAATAAGAGAGCCTTTGATTCGTGGTCCATTGAAGTGCTCTTTTTGTGTCAGTTCCCATGAATTCTCTAAAAACAGGCTTACAGTTGATTGTTGTTCTAGTCTTTATATCACTTGTGGGTACTCAAGGGGTACTCTGGTCTCTGTATCATTTTTTTTTAGTTTCTTCTTAAGTTTTCAAAAGTGAATGGAGAGAATGAGTCAAGGGGGCCATGAAGTCAAACATCATCTGCCAATTGTAAGACTCCGTGAATATTGTACATCAATTGATCTTCTCTGTAAATTTGAGCAAAGGGTTTTTACAAATGCTGTCATAAGACACTGGGCTTTACTATTGAATTTATTGCATAATGATGGTCTGGTTAAAATCATTATGGCTGTACAGAGAAGCATGAAATTATAGTAAATAGATATGTCAGCCAAATTACCACTGCACAGAAGGTAAACCAGGTTGGAGCTGGCGAGCTCTCTGCGCAGCCTTTATCCACGAAATGGTCACTGTGTCACGATGAATGTGTGACACCTGGCCCTACAACGCTGCCACACCCATCTCGGTGCACGTCCATCTACCAAATTGCCAAAGTGGCAGCGTGCGGTGTTGCACCGCACGAAATTACCACTGCACGGGCTGCACCGGATGAAATTACCACTGCGTGGGCTGAGCCACACTGCGCCAAGAAATTAGAGCCCTGAGAGTGTTCCTTTTAATGGTTTTAAGGATGCCAAAATGGAAGTAATGTGAATTCTATTCACTTGAATGTTTTAACATCACTCTTTTTCAGAGTTCTAGCATATTTAGGAAGTCCAGGATGCTGGACTCATAGAGTGGTCTGCTGGGGGGTCAGCGCTACAGCGAGTTGTTGTACTGCACAGCCCAACAAGTCAGCATCTCTGACGGATCAAGTTGGGGAAAGTCGGATTCACTGTCAGCGGCGACCTTGCTGCAGTGACTATCACAGGCCTCCACGTCACTGAATACGTCAGGAAGAGATTGCTGTAAATTTTGATAGCGATGAAGCTCATCAAAGGTGGGGTCAAGAGTTGGTTGTTCATCCCGCTCCTCAACTGTCAGTGATCATGTGGATTACGTTTACTTGTGCTCATCAAGAGATTGTGCACCAGGGACGGCCGTTGTTTAAGATGACCACTCATCTTTACTTACTTGGCTAATTCACAGGTCTTGGAGATGTGATTCTGGGCAACAAAACAAGGACACATTGTAAATGACTCTTATCTATAAGTCATTACAATCATGCCACACTGTTATCGATAAGTCTTAATTATGGCGCAGTTCATAACATTATTACTGATTTTAATAGTATTGTCATTAGCATTTCACTCAAGTTATTGTTGCGGTAGAAGTCATTCATGTGGAAGATAACTGCTAATTTGGTACATTCATACGACCCGGAAGTAACAGTGAAGGTTTCATGGAAGTTGCAGTGAAAAAAGCCACATGGACATTTTGTGAGTCACAAATTTTCCATGTGGCTTTTTTGTTTGCGGTTGGTGGCAAAGTTGTTCCTGGTCCCGGGAGACTAATTGGGTAATTAATCTTAAGATTGGTATCGCTATAGCCTCATAGACTAAGCGTCAAGTGTTTCAGATCTTCTGCGAGCCATTTTAAGAAACTAACCAAATTTCGCTAGCGAGCACACACTACCTAGCTAGTTAGCAAGTGAACAAACAGACGCTCACAATTTACTTCAGTGGGGAGTTATCAGAATCTCTTGTAACGTCAATCATTTGATGAGTTGAGGTTATTTAAGATAAGGTGGTTAATTTTAAATGTTGGACCGAAATGTCTTTTGGCTGATTATCCGTGTTGCAATCAGCTAAGTTACTTGATATCCAGCGGTCCTGGAAGTGCTCCAGTTTTTTTTTTTAGCCAACAAATGGGCATGAGATCAGACGTCATTAGCCTGCCATGTTTGGAAGCTCGGCAGCCAATAAGTACACATAGTTACTCGTATTAATATTGACAAATAAATTGAGGGAGTGATAGATATAATTTACTTGCAGTTGTGATTTGTGGCTATATATTTGTTGCACTGATTGAGTAAGGTAGCGGGAGACTGCAGCGTATTGTGAAAGCGCAGCATGAACTTCCACGCGCTGTTGGCCAACTTTAGAGGGATAATAAGCGGAGATGACTGAACTAGCAAGCTAACGTTTCATCGTCATTGGTGGACTCGGGAATACATTGTTTTACCCGAGCTGCGTTTCACAAATGGCTCAACATTCATTGTAAACGCGGAACATTTAAGTTATTCGTGTCACCTTGCTGTATGTGGTGTATTATTGCCCTGTCAGCGGGGTCTGCTGCTATCCCTCTCAGTCTGAGCAGTGACGTTACGCTGAAGAGATGTGCTCGCGCAAACATGTCAACCTTTATCTAGCGAATTTTAACCACGACTGTGTTTTGACAGAAGTTACTCATTTGTCATAAAATCAATCGATTAAACGATGCTCTCGAACTTAGATTTCCTTTATGGAATGGCCATTTGTAGAAAAAAAGAACTTACTTGCCTTAAACGATTGATGTTCTTGGCGAAACTGTCAGCAATGGATACCGAGTATGGAATTAAGTTTGCTATCTAAAAATTACGTGTAACTATTCCCGATGACATACTAACAAAACCTACTGTCTAAATCACTTCCTCTCACTAAAATCTGTCTATATTTATCGAAATGTGTATGTAGACAGATAAAGTAAATGTGTATGTCGCTGTAGTTCGCTGAATATCTCCGTCTCTCGTCTCAAACCGCTACTAACGTCCGCTCAGATTGACAGGTATCCAAGGGCGACAGGACGACTGGTTGACTCGCACGAGACGATTTGAAGTGCAGATTCTCCAGGTGGGAGCCAGATGGAAATTCGTGTTTGGGACAGGACTCTGCCTTTGGTTTACATCGCTTTGATGGTAAACATTATCGGGTATCATTAGATAAGCAAAAGCTCTATTCTACCTAACTTGGAAAACGCATTCAAATGGGAGCTTACTGAATTGCTATTACCTGGAGTGTGCTTTGGTATTCACATTCCCGTTGAATAGGCCACATCAACCTGAAAATTGCTGGGAGTGAATCGGTGTAGCTTTGGGAAGCTGATTTGGAGGTGACATCATAGACGCTAGACGGTTCTTACTGCAAGTAGAAAAGGGTGGCATGGAACTAATGGATAATAAAACAGGAAACGTGAGATGAAAATTGTCGTAATTTCAAATGCATTTCTCATGCATTGTTATATAAGCCTTGAGACTAGCTATTGCCTGGCAGTTTTATTTTATACAGCTTGGCAGGCTTCTCAATCTAACAAACCGTTCATTCTCAACAATACGGTTGTACCCCTTTTTGGCATCAATACTAGTAGTCTCGTAATATGTAGTGGAAAATGTGCTTCACAGTGATGTATTATACCGAATAGTGAATGAATTTTGATATGTGGACTACTTACCTGTGTGATGGAAATGATGCATCTCTTGGGCAGAATCCAAACTGGCACCCTCTGATCTTGAGTCCATGAACAATGAGGGTTTCTGCCTGGCGTTTTATCTTGTCTCTCAAAAAATTGGTTCTCAACATCTTCACTGACTTATTTGTGAAAGTGTGACTGCACTTAAGGTACTGTCATGTTCTCATTTTTCTGGGTTGAAGTTATTCACCTTGTCTTTCAGGGGGCATTCTGTAATAAAGACATCATTCTCGCCCAGATATTCAGCAAGTCCAAACTGCTTTATCATTAATACTGGTAAGTTTTTTTTTTTTTTTTTTTTTTTTAAACTGCTATTTTTTCAGGGCACGAAAAAAATGTGATATTCTGTAGAATTTATTTCCTTTCACACTCTAATTTAAAGTTTCACAATTCTTGCTGACAATTATCCTAACTGCAGGATGTTCCCTGTGCCTTATTTTACGATCAGGATGGTGTGTCCTGAGGCATTGGTAGGGTTAGATTTACGCTACATGTAGTGCTTTGAGGGTACAGTAAGCATTTTCAGAGGGGTTTAACACTTCTGCATGGTACTGAATTTACCATTGATGAATGTGAGTCCAGACGTTATGATGTTGTTTTAACCTTGCTGTAGTATAAGATAAATATGTAATCTTGAAATAATGTTGTTATAGGAGGAAACGCTAAGGCAAGGAGCTCGTCAGAAACCAGGAAAAAAGTGGTTTCAGTGCACGACAGCTGGAGAAGGGGACTATGAATCGCCACCGAATTTCTCTCTTTCTACACACACGCGCGCACCAAGTTGTGTTTTTTGACATAACGCGCAATTGCTAGTTTTTTTAAGCACATCATCAAAAGAGAATTCAGCAGTCCTGCAATAATTCACCCTTCATGACTGATATGATAACATTCATGTTATTCTGAAACAGTTTGAGGTGGTGATTCAGCGATATGATCAGATAATGTAGATTGTGGTGCCGTTAGTGTATTGTATTAAACTCAGATGTTACTTCGCCTGGCCGCACTGATTGGAAAGAGGGGGGTCAAAGTAATTGAAATGAGTGCTGGTACAACCCAGTACAGTTCAACAGCAACACCAATTGCAGTCCGCAAGCTAAACAAACTATTGAATCCACAGCTCTCAATTTGTTCAAATTCTGATTATTATACCCTTGTGAAGCCAAGATTTATTGCAGCACTGGTGTGTAAGTCTGCCTTGATTTTAGTTACCTGCCCCAAATACTCTGACCATTGATTGGATTTTGTACTTGTTTGTACTATATGTGATTATCAATAAAACGATCAGTTCAAAATTGACATTTTTAAACTATCGCCTTATTATTGTTATTGGGTCATAAATAAGCAGTGTGTAAATTTCCATTTTTACTTGTACAACATAGTGATCAATATGTCTGAGTCTGTCTGTAATCATTTCAATTTAGGAGCAGAAATGAAATATTATTCAATACTCTTATGAAACTTGCTGTGCGTATTAATATTTTGGGATTTCTGACATTAGATTGTGGGGGCAGGGGGGCATCATCTGATGACTCTTGTTTAAAATTTGAGAACACAAGGTATGTAGAGCAATGTGTGCTTATTTTCAGTTGACTGGAGTTATAAAATATACATCATAATCGGTGAATCTCCTTACGTGCTGGATGTGTAAGGTTGCACTGTTTTTAGGGGCGCCTGGTCAATATGGGGTGCTCTGACCCCGTTATCTTCTGGAGAGGGAAATCTATCAAGTCCTCATTCGTATAAAACACGAATTGGTAAATGCAAAATATGAATAGGATAATGAAAAATAATTACTAAATGGTTTGCTAATACAGAGCACCTGGTAGTCGTCAGTATGAAGAACTGGTTGCAAATTTTATTTGGCTTATTTTTTTCGATACATATGCACTACTTCCTGGGTGAAAAGGACTGGCCAAATGTGTATGTAAGTTCCCACCAGCCAAATATTTCATCGTGACTAAAAAGGGTGTAATTTTGCTGCATGTTACAAAAATAAATGTACAGTATAATGCCAGTTTTTCAAAAAGAAATAATTTGTCAGTTCTGTGAAATGCGAAGGGCAGTTTTGCTTCAAGAATTAAAACTTTGCTTTCAAATGTCATGACTCGGACAGGCTATATGAATAGGACATGTCACAGAAAAAAAGGACTGATGACTGAATTAAACCAGGTTATTTACTAATTTGCTGGCCAGAAGGAAAGGAATGAGGAGGGAAAATCTTGCGTTGAAGTAGTGCTACTGGCCACTCTGTATACAGCACTACAGCAGGGCTGCCCAACCCTGTTCCTGGAGATCGACCATCCTGAAGGTTATCACTCCAACCAAAGCAAACCACACAACCTTTCCCGGATACAGAACTCGACAAGCTGCTAATGAGCTGAATCATGAGTGCTGAATTAGGGACAGAGTAGAAACCTAAAGGATGGTCGATCTCCAGGAACAGGGTTGGGCAGCCCTGCACGACAGAGTGGTGTGTGGGTGTTTTTTTGCTGAGCTGGTATGTGCTGAAATCATTTGCTGAACACAGATTCGCTAACTCTCGAGCAAGGGGAACGTGTTTTGTGGGGTGACGAATCACGCTTCTCTATCTGGCAGTCTGATGGACAAATTTGGGTTTGGCGGACACTAGGAGTACATTACCTGCCTGACTGCATTCACTGCCAACTGAAGTTTGGTAGAGAAGGGATAATGCTATAGTGTAGGCTTTCAGGGGCTGGCCTGGGCCCCTAAATTCCAATGAAGAGAAATCTTGGTACTTCAGCTAACCAAGACATTTTGGACAATTTTATGCTTTGAACTTTGTGGGAACAGTTTTAGGAAGGTCCTGTTCTGTTCCAGTATAACTGCGCCTCTGTACAATGCAAATGCCACAAAAAGCACGGTTGGGTGACTTAAATATGGGAGAAACAGACAGGCCTGCGGAGAGCCCTGACTAGAACACCTTTTGGATGAACTAGAGCAGAGACTGAGCCAGGCCCTCTCATCCAACATCAGTGTCTGATCTCACAAAGGCTCTTTAGGGTGAATGGGCGAAATTCCCGAAGATGCCCCGAAATCTTAAGGAAAGCCTTCCCAGATACCAGGATGAGTCGAAGCTGTTACAGCTGCAGAGCAGGGACCAACTCTATATTAATGCCCATGTAATTTTCAGAAGAGATCCAGAAGGTGTAATGTGTTGGTGGTCCAATACTTTTGTCCATTGTGTGTCTGTGCGTAAACTTACCCTGTTCAATATTCAGTTCACATTTTTGGACGGGTCGCAGTACTGTAATTATTTAGGCCTATAAATATATATACATATATATAAATACAAAGTATGTTTCATGTCATTGACAGGATACAGTGAGTGTGACAGTTCCGGATCACGACAGTTCCGGATCACTCCGATTTTCTTTTGTCCCTAGTAATCGTAAAATTTCGTGGATTTTTATACCTGATATGTCATTTTGAAGCTACAACACTGCTTTCGGTTGTGAAGTATATTTCATCGCGCTGCCTAAACTGGAAGCGAAGCGACGCTCCCAGGAACGAGCATAGGTATCGCAGCACTGACGAGCAACTGCTTAGCTAAAAAGGTGACTTTTTCCACGTCGCCTTTTGCAAAGTTAACTAAATGTGACAGTTTAATTTTTTAAATTCCAAAGAATCCAATTATACCCCAACTACAAATGACCAAAAAACTGTTTTAGTAGCTTCAACAGTCTTAAAGAATTCTTCAATTTTGTTGACTGTCTGTTTTGTCATCGCTTACACTTTGCCTATGCAGTTACAATACACATTATTACTACCAGGGGCGTAGATTTAACTGGGAGTTGGTGGGGACTTTGACACGGCCTTTATGACAATATGTCCTGGCCAGTTCTCAATTATTTTCCTTCATCGACGCGTTTTCAAACGAACGTAATTGGCAACTGAAGACACGGTTCCTCTCTATATGCGATTTAACTCTACTCTGTGTTGATGCAACCCTGAACTTTTTGCAGTCCATAATGAACAGGTGCTGCTTGTTCTCTCCAATTCAGTAAGACGGCAATCGGTCATCGGTATGCGTATTTGCTGTGTTTAAATCAACTTATTCGAAATTGCTTTCCTGTCGGCTCACAGGCAAGCAGTAAATTAATTTTCTGAACTTAATTTACCCCACCGTATCATCGCTAGATGCTGTTAGATCGCATATAGAGAAGAACCGTGTCTTTAGCTGCCAATTACGATAATTTGAAAACGCGTCGATTAAGGAAAATAATTGAGAACTGGCCAGGACTAATTGTCATAAAGGCCGTGTAAAAGTCCCCACCAACTCCCAGTTAAATCTACGCCCCTGATTACTACCATTGTCATTTACATTATTTGAAATTTTATAGGCCCCTATTATCATCAATATGCACTGCATCAATGCAGAATTTACCGGGAAAAATCAAATTCATTCAACAACACCTAGATGCTTACAGAACACAAATATATTTTCCAAAAAAAAACATTATTTATTTTACTTAAATAATATATATGTTAAATATAACATATTTATATTAAATATGATCTACCATATGTTCCTAATTAGGTTGTTTTCTTGGAAAGCTTCAAAGGCATGAGCTATACCACTCCATTAACCTTTGACTCGCATTCTAATACAGAACTCCTATTGATCAACGTGTTTGACTCAAGTTAGAAAGAGTAATAAACCACAGAGGTGTACTTGTAGATAAAATGTCATAATTTCATAATTGATTCCGACTTGCAATGCTTACAAAATAGTTGTTAGTGTTTGACACAACCCCTTGTTGACCGTATCGTGGATTTTTAATCAAGCGGTGCCTTAATTGTTATGTCTCGTGATCCGGAATACAATAAAGTGATCCGGAACTGTCATTATGACACACGACGTGTTTTATGACATTTCTCTCTGAAATTGCAAGTGTTTCAAGTGCTCCCTTCTGTGGTTATAAGATGAAACATTAGGCTACTCAATCGGAATACAACATAACAAGTTTGGTTTATTTCCTTGGAGAAACGTATGTCATCAATCTTTCGTTAGTGATCCGGAACTGTCACACTCACTGTATTACATTGGACGATAACGTATCTTCCACCTAGGTCTCGGATAGTTTAAACAGTCTGCAATGGTATTGTCCAGTGGACAAGGATGAGCACTCCCCTTGCATAATTATTAAGAGCGATGTTACATTGGGGCATTAAGAGAGGCTCCGCAAAATGGTATGTGTCATTGCTTAGGTGTAAGCGACACGTTAACTATGCGATGGGTAATTGTAAAAGACTGATTGTATGGCATGCGCTTATATTGTAAAAGTGCGGCGTTCGGTAACGGCTCACGGGGGTTGTATGCTGTAGGAGCATCTCCAGACCGGTATGCAGGGGGCCTGGATGTTGTTGTAAATATATATATGTTGAATTTTTGGGTCGGATTATTGATTGTTATCTTTGGTATGTTTTCGGTGTCCCGGTGGGCCTATATCACTGTTTTTAGGGGATTAATGTTTTTTCATTGTGAACAGGCTCGCCGTCAAAGATCCGTTTTAGCCTGTTGTATAAATATACGGTGCGGATTAGGCAGCTAGCTCCCGGCGTTCATTCGGCTTTGTGGGGTGGGAGAAGTCAGCCTGTGCGTCATTACATTTTGGCGCTGCGAGCAGATGATCTTTTTTGGCGAGTGGGTGGTAGATCGATAATGTGTATTGTAAAGAACAGTGGCATTGGTGAAGATCTCGGCCATATTAGCGTGGGACACAGCTACTGGTTGTTTTCTACCGGCGGGGCTGTGCTTCGGATTCCGTCTTCACGCAATGTCTGATCCTGACTTGGAGCACGAGGTGCGAGAATTAAAGGAGAGGTCGGTCCGTGAAAAGGCGGAGATGGACAAATTGCGTACTGAGAATGAATGGTTAACTGCGCGGTTGCGGGGGACAGTAAAACTGGACGCGCCTGCTGAAGCTGCTGCCACGACCCTCCCTCCTTCCTTGGAAATTGTCTATTTGCCAAAGGAGAAAAAATCTGTGATGTTTTCTGGGCAGGCAGGTTCTCTAGCTTTCAATGATTGGGTTGATGAGCTGAAAAACGCTGTTTGTCATCACAGGTATAAGGGTAAAGAAAAAGCAGCTTATTTTTATGTTCATTTGGAAGGAGAAGCTCAGCAGGAAATGGAGCATTCTGAAGCTGAGGTGAGGAAAGATCCTGATTTGATGTTGAGAGTGCTTGAGGAGGCCTATGGTCGTCCACCTTCTCTGGTAAAGGCCCAAAAACGTTTCTTTGATTGGAAACAGAGGGAGGGAGAGGAGTACTCTTATGCACTCTTATCCCTCGCTGCAGAAGTGAATCGTTGTAAGGGGGGTGATAAACTGTGTGGGGAGGAGTCAGTAAAACATCAGTTTGCGGAGAATGTTAGGAATGTTGCATTGCGTAGAGAACTCAAGAAAGTGTTGAGGCAGGAACCTAACATTAGCTTAAAAAAATTGTGTGGGGAGGCTATATTGTCAGCTGATGATGATGCTTGGGTGAGAACTGCATATGCCTGTGAAACCGCAGCAGAGTGTTTGGCGGTGGATGCTTCTGCACAGTCAGACCCCATATTGCTGGAGTTGAGGGAGGAAGCAGAATGATAAAATGGAGGCACTTTCTAAAAACTAAAAAAAGTGTTTCACTTCGCTGTAAATATGAGCAGTGTTTGGGTGAAATTATTGTGTGTCGCAACTGCAAAACAGCTATTATTGCCGTTTCAGAGGATTGAGACTTTATAAGCATTTAAATTTTTTCCTGTTAGGGATTGGTATGGTTACACAGTCCAAAATCCATTGTCGCCCTTCCGGAGACATTAAACATTTAAGATTTCCATCCAAAACGAATAGCAGCGGCAGGAGATGAATTCTCATTTTGCCTGCACAAACAAAGGGGAAACAAATGTAATGGGTTTCATTCAGATTTTTGTCATATGTGGTGCCAAGTTCACAAAGCTGGAAAACAGATAGTCTATGAGGAAAGTTCCCTTACATGAATTTTGGGATCTTCTGAAACCAGTGAATAGCCCGCCTAGCTAATTTTACTCAGCAAGATTGATATCGGCAGTAATGATGACAAACTAGGCAAATAGGGGGCGGACACCGCAGTCGAAAACCTGCCGTTTTTAGCTATTTTCATCTGACTGATGGCTTCAGATAAAGCCATTGAAGACACGAAAGATCAGAACACTCAACATGACACCAGGACATCTACATCCTCAGTAGTTACCCTGCATACATGGCTATCCTCAAAACTTCAAAACCAGCAATTACAAGCAATTACATTCGCCAGTGTGACTACTCCTTGCAATCTTCATCTCGTCACTGATGGATTTTATTCGTCAATGAGGAAAATGACGAGTGGCAGCGGAATCCCTGAATTAATGAATTAGCTGACATTTTTACTGATATACGGGACTAATTCTTTGCTGATACGTTGTGAGACGAGACAGGACGGGAGACCGCGGAGGCAGGGAAGAATATACATTGTAACATGTTTTTAAAAATAGATGCCTCTTATTGGCTGCATTTAAAGAAGGCTGTATAGTAATAATGAGGCTGTACCAGGACCAGCTGCTTGTCTGGATTTTGAAATCCCCTCAAGACCGTTATGTCCGAGACTAAGACAATACCAAGACCAGAGAGTGTCGAGACCGAGACAAGGCCAAGACCAGAGAGTGTCGAAACTGAGACAAGACCAAGACCATGTAAAAGTGGTCTCGAGACTGGTCTCAGCAATGGGTCAGGCGGTGGTGGTGGAGACGTTTGGAGCAGATGAAGAGTTGCTACCAGGAAATTTGTTAGTGTCCACAGCATATGTGTGGATGCAGGGGGGGGAATTGATGGTACCGGTGGTTAATGTTGGGCACACAGATATGTGCTTGAATCCACGTACTCGCCTGGCACGCATTGGTGTTGCAGAGGTGGTGGCCGGGGGTGTTAGCCCAGTGGCATTCCAGGAGGTTGGGCCACAGGAAATGGAAGTGTTTGTATTTAGGCAGGAGGCCATAGTAGGGCAGCCAGCAGCAGGGCCGTCTTAGTTCCCATTTGATTTCAACTGTCCACATCTGGATGAGGAGCAGCTAGCCCAGGTGAAGTCATGGGTTGTAAGGTAGAGTTTTAAAGTAATACGCCAAATGGAAAAAATGAATATTACATCCCCATTTTTGTACACACAATTTTAGCATTCAGTAGCGTTTTATTATTATTATTATTATTATTATTATTATTATTATTTTATAATAAAATAAACTGCTACAAACTCCTACGGCAGTGAGGGGGGTTGCTGTATTGGGAGTGCCGGGATTCAAGACAAGGGTGCCTGAAGCAGCTGCTGCTACCCTACAGTTTGCATGCAGAGGTCTTAAAGCAAGTGCATGATGGTCATGGGCATCAAGGAGTTGAGAGGACGTTCAGCTGGTGCGGATGAGGTTCTACTGGCTGGGAATGCATTCGGAGATAGAGGACTATTGCCGGAAGTGTGAACGTTGCATCATGGCCAAGGCCCCATTACCAAAGGTGGTCACAGAATGGGGAACGCTGACTGCCTCTTGACCATTGGATGTGCTGGCCATGGATTTTACAGTACTGGAACCTTCGAGTGATGGTCGCAAATATGTATTGTAGGTGGTATTTGCATATAATACCTCAGAGCATTTCAGCACGGGTTATACGCCATACTTTTTGATGTTTAGCCAGTCCCCCAATCTGCCAGTGCACATTCTGTTGGGGGCGGAGGAGGAGGAGTTCAATGGGACTGTGGACGATTGGGTCCTTGTCCACCAGCAGCAGTTAAAGGCTGCTCAGAGGCATGCACAGAGGCAAATGGCAGTGCATGCAGAGGCCCAGCAACGGAATCATGGGCCCCCTTCGCGGCAGAGTGTTCTGCATGAAGGGCAGTTGGTGTACAGGTGGAATCGCACCATTTGGGGACGGAACAAGATTCAGGACTTGTGGTTACCAGTGCTATACCAGGTTTTGGCTTGTCTCGATCCTGAAGGGGCAGTCTACAATGTTGCTCCAGTAGATGGATCTCAGGCTCCCAGTAACGTGCACCGGCTTGAACTTCGGTCCTGTGGTACTAGGCAGGCCGCGGACCAGTCTCCAAGTGCGGTTGGGGAAGCTGACGTGGGCCGGGGAGGGGTTTCTACTGATGAGGAGTTGGAAGAAGACACTGTGATGTTGCGAGTAAGGTGCTATTAAGATGCTGGGTCAGAAGGAAGAGACACAGGGCAGATGCAGGGGTCCTTCGGTGATTTGGAAGCAAGGGAGACAGGTGCGCAGGCAGCCCCTCGGGAGGGGGAGCAGAGTGATTTGGGAGACGTGCTGGGGGATTCACCACGGGAATCTGAAACAGAGCTGTCGGAGGAGGAGCAAGACCCTCTCCCAGTGGGGCTGCGGCGGTCTACTAGAAGCACGGCGGGTGTGTATACTAATCCTTTTAATCTGCCACGGTCTGCGATTCCGTGGCGAGGGGGAAGGGCTGGTGCTCAGGTAGCGGCTCACCTTAACACTCTGTGGTTAGGTACTCTAAATAATATTCTGTCCATCATTTTTGATAATTTAAGTAAGGGTGTAGTTATATAGGGTAGGTGGATCTGGCAGGTACCTACCTCAGTATCTTATCATCGGGAGGATGATTTATGCTGCAGGGGGGTGAATGAAAGGTGGGGCAGTGGCAAATGTGGCTGCGAGTGAGGGATGCTAATATTGCGGTAGTTGGGAGCACCTGTACATTATGGGCGCGTGCATCACTATGGGCTTCATAAGGAAGCGATCAACTTCGGGAATTAGAATGGCTGGGTGCTGACTGCTTTGCAGTAAGAGCGATGTTACATTGGGGCATTAAGAAGCTGAGGCTCTGCTAAATGGTATGTGTCATTGCTTAGGTGTAAGCGACACGTTAACTATGTGATGTGTAATTGTAAAAGACTGATTGTATGGCATGTGCTTATATTGTAAAGGTGCGGCGTTTGGTAACGGCTCATGGGGGTTGTATGCTGTAGGAGCATCTCCAGACCGGTATGCAGGGTGCCTGGATGTTGTTGTAAATATATATATGTTGAATTTTTGGGTCGGATTATTGATTGTTATCTTTGGTATGTTTTAGGCGTCCTAGTGAGCCTATATCACTGTTTTTAGGGGATTAACGTTTATTAATTGTAAACCAGCTCGCCGTCAAAGATCCGTTTTAGCCTGTTGTATAAATAAACGGTGCTGATTAGACAACTTTCTCCTGGCATTCGTTCAGCTTTGTGGGGTGGGAAAAGTCAGCCTGTGCGGCATTACATTTGGTAACATTTAAAAAAAATTCAGTCCAAGCTTTTCTAGTCTTTTTATCCAATATTTACGCTAATCCATCAGCCGATTAACCCGACGTGTTATCATATCTTTAAATAAAAAATAGTTGAATGTCATCAAGTTAGTCAGGTCGGATAATCATAATCAAATAATGTAATGTATGTAATCTTTATGTAATGTATGTCTTTATGTGTTCTGTATAGAGTAAGGCTGCCTGTTGAGACTGCAGACTTCTTCAACATTATTTAGCACAGTAGCTACCTCGTCAAACGGCATCAGCTGATTCTCCGTTTGTAAACGAAGCCATGCCGTCTCTTCAAAGTCCGCGACGGAATTTCTCCGCATCCCCGGCGGCGAGAAGAGGTGAATCTTGCCGTTATGGAGTACTCCTCGGCATGGATTTTGTTGAAACTCTCGGAAGGAGCCGGCATCAATAAACAGCTTCTTGACCGCATTGAACTCATGTCTCTGTCTCATTGTCTCAGCGGAGAAGTCCTGGGCGAAGGAGAGTTTGTTGCCATTGTGTGTGATGTCATGCACTTTGGAGCAGTGGAATGCAAATTCCCGGTCCTGGAATTTCAGAAAGCGTATGAGGACAGCTCTGTCTTGGTTCGGTTTTACCGAGCCCAGTATATGGCGAGCCCTTTCCAGCGTGATAGATTTATCCGTACACAGCCAGCACGGCAACATCTCCTGCACATAGTCCAACAGTTGTCGGTTTCCCTCTTCGCCCTCTCTGAGTCCAAACATTCGTAGATTCTTCCTCTGGCTGCGATTTTCCAAGTCTTCAACTTTGGATTCAAGGTACATGATCCGTCCTGAAGCTTTAAGCTATGTTTCCATTAATACGGCTGAAGTCAGGCGGCGGTGCAGACACGGGTACGTAAAAATCGCATATCATTGTCGTTATATGAAGTGTTTCCATCCATGCGATTTTCATCCGGCTCTTGGAGCGGAGCCGCACGTGTGTTTTTTCCGATCGGACCAGGGAGCGATTCCAGCTCTGGCGCACACAAATCGCACAAGGAATAGCGGCCTTGCCAGGTGCAATACCCTCGATCACCAGAATGCGGAAATTCTGTATCCAGGGCGGTTCAACCGTTGCGGCAGATCGCTGTTTGTCCGGATCGCATTCAGACGGATAGAGGAAAACCGTCTATGAGCGAACCCCCCAGGATTTCTTGAATTGTTTGTATAATTTCAAATGCACAGCCTGGCAAGATCACTAAGTATACATTAGAGATAATAGCTGTCAATGTAATGTGACTTAAAACTGAAGGATTCTTATCTATATGCCCGGGTTTAATGCTGGAAGTTCCCACGTCCCCGCATGACGACGTAATTTCTTTACACCGAACAACACGATTGTCATTTGAGGCTATTTGAGAAGGATGTATGAGACGACCCCAAACTACATGTTGCTTGTAGGCCAGCTGATGGAAGGCCTATGGCCATCGGCCGGGCACCACACGGCTTACGGCCGAATATCCTACTTTTTTTAATATCATGTCAGACCACTTAAATGAAACAAAAAAGCCAATAATGCATGCATGTTTGGCATAAGAGACATGTATCAGTCAGAAAATCTTTTTTTTTCCCGCAAAGAAAGACGCTTAGAGTCCAAAAGCTGCTGTTAAATAATGTAAACAAACCCCGCTCTTGTGCCTCTGCGTATTCGTTACTCGGGGGTTAGCCCACTTGGACTGTCATTATAATGCATGTGTATGTTGCCAAGACGCACAAAAAAGTCTTTGGCACCATTGGTCTAATCCAAACAGGAAGTCGGCCATTTTGATTTTAACGTGTCATTTGGCCTGATTTCCATACGTTGTATTTTAACGAACTCCTCTGTAAGAAAAAAAAGGAGGAAGGGACAATCCAATCTTCGTATGAAAAGTGGTGTTTATTTCCAGTAAAAACGGCAGTGAACAGAAATACGGGTAACGTACTCTGGGTTCAGCGGAGTCAAAGTGAACCCCGAGCCTCCTCAATGTACATTTCTTATACATGAAAAAACCTTTGAAGTTGGCCATCCATTTTAAGTGTATTCATTACTTAAACAATGCAGATTACAGTCTCTTTGGAAGAAATGGCTCTCCAATTGCTCACTCCTGGTCGTATCAATGTAATTGATGGCAGTCTTTTTGGGTGAAACCGGTCTTCAATGTATAATGGTGAGGTGTATCATGATTAAGTTAAATGGTCAGAAGATCCTTGTTTCTTCAGCTGTATAGCCGTGTGGGTGCTAATTGTGTTTGGATGGTTTCTGATTGACTTAGGATGGCTCTCAGTACGTCTCCTCCGACAGTTGATGGCCATCGTTGGCTTTTCCTGTTTTCAGGTGCGGGCCAGGGTGTAGGCCTTCTCTTTGTTATATTGACAAGATTACCATTTCAGAGCATGTGGCGGTTCCATGCTTGTTGATTACCGGGGCTAACTAAATTATGAGTCTCCCGCTCTCCAGCAGAATGATTCACAATTCCTTACTCCTCCTAGAGATTTTGTCCAATCAACCTCAGATTTATTATAGGTAATCAAAAGACCACGCCGATCAAAAGTTGTGCTCTACATGTATGTAGGTCAATGGGCATAGCCACTATGGCATCCCCATTACTGATGCCTCGCCATGCATATTCGAGCAACTCTCTCTCCCTCATTCTTCATCCAAACGGCCTCAAAATTTGTGTTAATGATAAGAGCCCCGCCCTGAACGCCAACATATCCTCTGGGGCAATCTCGCTCATGGCGCCCCCTTGTGGAAACGGGAAATCTCATATTTTATATCAACATTGGCCGATTCGCTCAAAAATTCACATTTGTGCTGAGGGTCTCCCCCTGAATGCACCTGCGCCCCCTGAGCGCCTTTGGTGGAGTAACTATCAACTTGTCATAACTCTTTTGCGCTTTGTCCGATTCGATCAAAACTTTATCATAGGTTGGGGCCTGTACTTGACCTGTCCAATTTTCGTGAGTGCACAACTGCACCCTTCACGATCTCACCAGTACCCCCAATGTGCACAAGGGTGTGAGGGCCCATTCAATGCTGCTTAAAGCTTTAATTAGGGCCCGAGCTGACTACAAGTCGTCTGTGGAGGGCCCCATTGAAATCGCGCTGTTTATTATTATTATTATTATTACAATTTATTATTCTTCCGACATTTCAAAGGCTAATTTCGCCCCTTTCCCAATTGTGAAAACGTGTCTAACTTTCCACATTCCTCCGGCCGGATCCGAAATTTGATATTTATTATTATTATTTCTTTTTCACAAATGTTTTTGCAAATTCCCATGAGAAGGTAAATGGTAGAGACCTGAAATTTTGCACATTGGATAGAAGTTGTGTTTAAATGCTGCCCAACTCAATTTGCCTGATGGTGGCGCTATAATTCACGAAAAACAGTTTTTCACTTCAAAGGTCATAAGTCCTATGATGTACAGCACCCTCCATAATTATTGGCACCCGTGTTTAAGATGTGGTAAAACCCCTAAAATAAATTAAATTTTTATTGCAGAAGCATAGTCTCACACTGAAAAATGTAGAAAAATGTAACCTTCAACTCAAGTGAATTTAAAGGGGTGGGGGGGATCCCTGACTAAGAAATCATTATTTTTCATAAAATCACCTGTTCCGCAATTATTGGCACCCCTAACCATTCCTAAGAAGTAAATGTAATTGAAGTATTTCTGTGATTTCTACAGTAACTTACAAAGTTGATCAGAGTATCTAGGAACATAATTAGTAGTTCATCACTACCTGTTTCCCTGGGGTATAATTATGATGTGACACAGAGGCCATTTCTCTTATCCACTCTTCAACATGGGAAAGACAAAGGAACACACCATTCAAGTAAGGCAGATGTGTGTCGACCTTCACAAGTCAGGCAATGGGTACAAGAAAATAGCCCCTCGCCTGCACCTGCCCATATCTACTGTCAGAGGAATCATCAAGAAGTTTAAAACAACTGGAACAGTGGTAAACAAGCCTGGACGAGGATACAAGGTTATTTTGCCACCACGCACAGTGAGGAGGATGGTAAGAGAAATAAAAAGTTCTCCAAAGCTCACTGATAAAGAATTGCAACAAACGGTAGCATCTTGGAGTCACAAAGTCTCCAAAACAACCGTCAGGCGCTATCTACATGCCAACAACTTGTTTGGGAGGAATGCACGGAAAAAACCTTTTCTCTCAATCATAAATGCAAAAGTCTGGAGTTCGCTAAGCGGAACAGGGACTTCAACTGGGGCCGTGTCCTTTGGTCACATGAGACCAAGATAGAGCTTTTTGGCAACAAACACTCTAAGTGGGTCTGGCGTAACACAAAAGATAAGTATGCAGAAAAGCACCTCATGCCCACTGTGAAGTATGGGGGAGGATAGGTGATGCTGTGGGTCTGTTTCTCTTCCAGAGGCCCTGGGAATTTTGTTAGGGTGCATGGCATCATGAATGCTTTGAAATACCAGGACATTTTAAATCAAAATCTGGTGGTCTCTGCCCGAAAGCTGAAGATGGGTCGTCATTTCGTCACTTTCAGCAAGATAATGACCCTAAACATGTGGCCAAATCTACATAGAAATGGTTCACCAGACACAGAATCAAGCTCCTCCCATGGCCATCTCAATTTCCAGACCTCAACCCCATTGAAAACCTGTGGAGTGAGCTGAAGAGGAGAGTGCAGAGGAGAGAGTGGGGTCACTGGATGATTTAGAGAGATTGTGCGAAGAGGAATGGTCGAAGATCCCTCTTTCTGTATTCTCCCATCTTGTGAAACATTATAGGAGGAGATTAGGTGCTGTTTTGTTGGTAAAAGGGGGTTTTACAAAGTATTAACATCAGGGGTGCTAATAATTGTGGCACACATGATTTGATGTAAAAGAATTATTTCTCAATGTGGGATTTTTTTCCCCACTGAATAAATGCATTTGAATTAAAGGTTTGATTTTCCTCTTTTTTTCCATTGTGGTCCTATATTATTTAGAAAAAAAACTGAATTTATTAGAAGCAAAAGAACACATCTTATCCAGGGATGCCAATAATTATGGAGGGTGCTGTAAGTCCGATTTACACAAAACTTGGTACAGACATTTCTTGGTCTAAACTCTACAACTTTCCCACAGAGGACTCCTAAGGTCCACATATTGGATTTTCCACCATTTTGAATTTTTTGAAAAAAACATTTTTGACTGTTCCTCCTAGGCCGCAGGTTCCATTCTTCCGAAATTCACTGTGAATCATCATTGGACCAAGCTTATCAAATGTTGCATGAGGCTTGCTGAAATTTCATTTTCTTTCCAAGATATTGACCAATGAACAAAGCACAAATGCACAAAATAGCCTAACATAACACAAATCAGACTATACATCATAAGTTGTTGGGCCAATCATTACACTGGCAAAATAGGTCACATAAATACCTGCAACATACTCTTAAAGGGGTTTTTAATCAAGCTGTTAGAGCTTTCAATTACTAATGGTCTTTCTTGGCTTGAACCCCAGAATTGCCGCTAGCGGCTATATTTATTTTCAAATAGAATTGAGGCACACTTCTATCAATAATTTTATTTATTTATTTTTCAAAATCCCCTCCTTGAATCGCCACCTTATCGTGGTGGAGGGGTTTGAGTACCTGGATGATCCTAGGAGCTATGTTGTCTGGGGCTTATTGCCCCTGGTAGGGTCTCCCAGGGCAAACAGGTCCTAGGTGACAGGTCAGACTAAGAGCGGTTCCAAAACCCGTAATGAACATGAATACATCAAGGACGTTTACGTCGCCCGGATTGGCGTCACCGGGACCCCACCCTGGAGCCAGGCCTGGGGTTGGGGTTGGTAGGCGAGCGCCTACGGGTCTCCGCCTACGGGACCCGGCTGGGCACAGCCCGAACGAGCGACGTGGGCCCGCCTTCCCGTAGGCCCATCCCCCGCGGGAGGGTTCAGAAGGGGCCGATGCTTTGTGCTTTGGGTGGCAGTCGTGGGCGGGGGCCCCGTCGACCCAATCCCTGGACACGGAATCTGGTTCTCGGGACATGGAATGTCACTTCGTTGGGGGGGAAAGAGCCTGAGCTTGTGCGAGAGGTCGAGCGGTACCGGCTAGAGATAGTCGGGCTCACCTCCACGCACAGTCTGGGCTCTGGAACCCAACTCCTTGAGAGAGGCTGGACTCTCTTCTACTCTGGAGTTGCCCGCGGTGAGAGGCGGCGGGCTGGTGCGGGTTTTCTTATAGCCCCCCAGCTTAGCCGTCATGTGTTGGAGTTTTTCCCGGTGAACGAGAGGGTCGCTGCCCTGTGCCTTCGGGTCGGGGACAGGTGCCTCACTGTAATCTCAGCCTATGGGCCGAATGGCAGTGCAGAGTACCCGACCTTCTTGGAGTCCGTAGGAAGGGTACTGGAAAGTGCTCTGACTGGGGACTCCATCGTTCTGCTGGGGGACTTCAACGCCCACGTGGGTAGCGACAGTGTTACCTGGAGGGATGTGATTGGGAGGAACGGCCTCCCCAATCTGAACCCGAGCGGTGCTCTGTTATTGGACTTCTGTGCTAGTCACTGTTTGTCCATAACGAACACCATGTTCAAGCATAAGGGCGTCCATCAGTGCACGTGGCACGAGGACGCCCGAGGCCGGAGGTCAATGATCGACTTTGTGGTCGTGTCATCTGACCTTCGGCCGTATGTCTTGGACACTCGGGTGAAGAGAGGGGCTGAGGTGTCAACTGATCACCACCTGGTGGTGAGTTGGATCCGCTGGCGGAGGAGGAAGCTGGACAGACTTGGCAGGCCCAAACGTGTTGTTAGGGTCTGTTGGGAACGTCTGGCGGAACCCTCTGTCAGAGGGGTTTTCAACTCTCACCTTCGGGAGAGCTTTGACCGGATCCCAAGGGAGGCTGGAAACATTGAGTCTGAATGGACCATGTCCTCCACCTCCATTGTTGACGCTGCTGCTCGGAGCTGTGGCCGTAAGGTTTCCGGTGCCTGTCGTGGCGGCAATCCCCGAACCCGGTGGTGGACACCGGAAGTAAGGGATGCCGTCAAGCTGAAGAAGGAATCTTACCGAGCTTGGTTGGCTCGTGGGACCCCTGAGGCAGCTGACCGGTACCGGCAGGCTAAGCGTGCTGCGGCTCGGGCAGTGGCGGAAGCAAAAACTTGGGTATGGGAAAAGTTCGGGGAGGTCATGGAGGAGGACTGTCGGTCGGCCCCGAAGAGATTCTGGCAAACCGTTCGGCGCCTCAGGAGGGGAAAGCAGTACCCTGCCAACACTGTTTACAGTGGAGGTGGGGAGCTGTTGACTTCGACTGGGGATATTGTCGGCCGGTGGAAGGAATACTTCGAGGACCTCCTCAATCCCACTGATACGCCTTCCGTAGAGGAAGCAGAGGCTGGGGATCCAGAGGCTGACTCATCCATCACTCGGGCTGAAGTCACTGAGGTGGTTCGCAAGCTCCTCGGTGGCAAGGCACCGGGGGTGGATGAGATCCGCCCTGAGTACCTCAAGTCCCTGGATGTTGTAGGGCTGTCTTAGTTGACACGCCTCTGCAGCATCGCGTGGCAGTCGGGGACAGTGCCTCTGGATTGGCAGACCGGGGTGGTGGTCCCTCTATTTAAGAAGGGGGACCGGAGGGTGTGCTCCAACTATAGGGGGATCACACTTCTCAGCCTCCCGGGTAAAGTCTATTCCAGGGTGCTGGAGAGGAGAATCTGGCTAATAGTCGAACCTCGGATCCAGGAGGAACAATGCGGTTTTCGTCCTGGTCGTGGAACACTGGACTAGCTCTATACCCTCCGCAGGGTGCTTGAGGGTGCATGGGAGTTTGCCCAACCAGTTCACATGTGTTTTGTGGACTTGGAGAAGGCATTCGACCGTGTCCCTCGTGGCATTCTGTGGGAGGTGCTTCGGGAGTATGCAGTCCGGGGCCCTCTACTAAGGGCTGTGCGGTCTCTGTATGACCGGAGCAGGAGCTTGGTTCGCATTGCCGGCAGTAAGTCAGACCTGTTCCCGGTGCATGTTGGACTCCGGCAGGGCTGCCCTCTGTCACCGGTTCTGTTCATTATCTTTATGGACAGAATTTCTAGGCGCAGCCAGGGGCCGGATGGAGTTCGGTTTGGGGACCACAGGATCTCATCTCTGCTTTTTGGGGATGATGTTGTCTTGTTGGCTCCTTCGAACCAGGACCTTCAGCATGCACTGGGGCAGTTTGCAGCCGAGTGCGAAGCGGCTGGGATGAGAATCAGCACCTCCAAGTCCGAGGCCATGGTTCTCAACCGGAAAAAGGTGGCTAGCCCCCTCGGGGTTGGAGGAGAGCTCTTGCCTCAAGTGGAGGAGTTCAAGTATCTTGGGGTCTTGTTCACGAGTGAGGAAAGGATTGAGCTTGAGATTGACAGACGGATCGGTGCAGCGGCAGCAGTGATGCGGTCATTGTACCAATTTGTTGTGGTGAAGAAGGAGCTGAGTCGAAAGGCAAAGCTCTCGATTTACCAGTCAATCTACGTTCCTACCCTCACCTATGGCCATGAACTCTGGGTCATGACCGAAAGAACAAGATCTCGGGTACAAGCGGCTGAAATGGGTTTCCTCCGCAGGGTGGCGGGCCGCTCCCTTAGAGATAGGGTGAGCAGCTCTGTCACCCGGGAGGAGCTCAGAGTAGAGCCGCTGCTCCTCCACGTCGAGAGGGGCCAACTGGGGTGGCTCGGGCATCTCTATCGGATGCCCCCTGGACGCCTTCCTGTGAAGGTGTTCCGGGCATGCCCCACCGCGAGGAGGCCTCAGGGGAGACCCAGGACACGCTGGAGGGACTATGTCTCTCGTCCGGCCTGGGAACGCCTCGGGATACCCCCGGAAGAACTGGAGGAAGTGTCCAGGGAGAGGGAAGTCTGGGCATCCCTGCTTAGACTGCTGCCCCCACGACCCGGCCCCGGATTAAGCGGTTGAAGATGGATGGATGGATGGATGGATGGATGGATGGATATTTTTCAAAATGTATTGTATAATTGACTCATTTCAATGGTGTCAGGTATTCTCTCAAGTTTGAGCATGATGAAAGTATAATATCAGATAATTCATCCAAAATCCAAAATTTGTCTTAACATGTTTTTCAACTGTGCGAGGGAATTTGTGTGAACACAGGGAGAACACACAAGCTACACACTCAGAGAGGCCGTTCCTTGGAATCGAACTGAAGGCTGTCATGCTCTGAAGCATCAGTGTGCCATTCTGCCACCCTGTGGAACAATTCTGATTCTTAAAAGAATTTTCTAATGGTCAGAACTGAATTTGATGATAAGCATTTGAGAGTCTTTATTTGAGAGGCAGAATTTTTAAATGAAATCAGCTGGCTGAGTTTCAGAGGGAAGATATGCATTTGGAATTTTACTTTCTTCACCCTTGGACAGGCCTGAACATTATACCAATATTCTCCATCCTGATCAGCCAATAATATGTACTCACAGCTTTACAGGTGATGAGCCCAACTTTTTATAATTATGGGGTTGGGTTCTTGCATTCATGGAAAAAAGCATTTCAATTCCTGTAAAGGTGATCACCTGAAAAGGCCCTGAGTGCCTCACACTTTGTTCTTGCTGCGTCTGTGAAGCCTGTGTTTTTATTTCTCATTATTTATTGCTTTCACTGCTGCAGTCTTCTCCCTCTCTGTAGTACAACTTCAAGGACCCCTGAAGACAGAGAACTTCTCCACTAACACTAGGTGTGATCAAAAAGTTTAAAAGCCTTACTTATATCCTAAAAAACAATGTATGTACTTTGAACTGTGTATACAACAGGAAACTAACAGTGCTGTAACTGACAATGTGACATTGGATAGTACTGTATTTTAGTGGCAGTTGTGGTTGACTGGTACTCAAAAGGTTTATGGTGGTGGCAGAATAAGATCAGTGCTGCTATTGGGCCCTTGGTGAAGGCTGTTAATTTCATTTAGTTTTATTTGTATACTGCATTTCACTTGAGGACTGTCAAAATTAATGATATTGACAGGAAAAATTAAAGCAAAGTTGTTAAATTTGCTGATGATACCAAATTTGGAGGTTTGACTAACTGTCTATGATTTGCTAAAGGGTCATTCCATGTCAACTCAACCAAAGTCCCCCACATCAAAATTTTGATTTTGATAAAACTTTGCACATTTCAAGAGATATGCATTGGCAGTACTGAGGTCAAATATTTCAGCTTAATTATTGCCACTTCCTGAAATTTAGCCTATTTTAGGGAAGGGGGATCAATTTAAACAGAATTGCCTTAATTTTGGAGGGAGTTTGAGGGCCTCAGAAATTGATTTTCAGGGCTGACAGACCCACAAGTTTCATTTTGTCATCAGAATAGTTGCTGAACTCTTGGCTTAAGCTACTCTACTTTACTCAATGTGTTTAGTTTATCTGTACTGTGGCCTGGAAAAAGCAAAAAACACCAATCATACTATTTTTTTTCAAAATTTAATGCATTTATTATTGTGTAACTAATGACGATAGAGCCCTGAGACTTGGTATCCAAACTGTCAGTCAAAATATCAAAGTCACGATGGTTGTATTAAATGATTTTTAATGACCTTTGAAGTTGTCTTCAGAATGAAAAGTGCGTATTTTGGGTCATTATAGTTGGTATATATCTCAAAAGGGACCCAAGTGATCAATGTCATATTTTAGTGCTTGAAGGCATGGGTCTTGGGCCATTTTACCCCTTAAAGTGCTAATAGTCTACTATGGTCATGCGAGGCACAAAATATGAAGCAAAATTTTGGATTTCATCCCTCAAAAGGTCAACAATTTTGTAAATTTTCAGTTGCAAAATTTGTTGGCAATGACCTTCAGTAGGGTTCACAGGTACCTGTGGGTACTCGTCATTTGTCAACTACATAATGAGTGATAAAGTTTTGGAGGGATAGGTTGAGTAAAAATTAAGCACTTTAAAAAGCATGAAAACCCTTTGGGTTCGGCAATCATTATATGATTGAGAATTACTCAAAGATCGCAAAACTTATTCATTTCTTACAAAAGTCGATCGCAGATCGCTGCAAATTAAATTTATTGATCTCTACCGGCAGAATATTCCCGACCATGGCGCGAGCGCACCCGAAGTATGCATGACATCAGCGCTAGAACACAAACAGGCAAGGTCAAAATGGAATCATCGCAGCTGCATTTACACGAATTGCTTTCCTCGTGAATAAGATTCAATCAGAATGCTTGACCGCTAAGTAAAGCGATCCACGTTAAATTCATGTATACATGGCCCCAGCTGAGACCGATTACAGTTTCTGTTAAGGACACCAGGGGAAAACACGAGGAACACTCAGAAGGACTCGGAACTGGACTCGGAACACTCGGAAACAGGGAAACAAAAGGGGAGAGACGCCATATGCTGGAATCCAAAACTGCAGGAAACACTAGGGGGCAGACTCGGGACAACTCGGTTGGGACAGGGGCAGCTCGGACGGGACTGAGGGAACTAGGGGAACTCGGGAACAGAGGGAACTAGGGGAACTCGGGAGCAAAGGGAACAGAGGGAACTAGGGGAACTCGGGAACAACAGGCAGAGGGCAGGCACAGGACGAGAAGACGGGCACAGCTGGCAGGTGGCTCACTCGGGAGGCACAGCTGGCTGGGAGAAGGGTCAGGGAAACATCAGTAGGGGGCAGACAGGACGACAGGAACATCTTGGGCTAGGAAGACGGCTGGCACACTCGGGGCTCAGAAGGCGGCTGGCACACTCGGGGCTCAGAAGGCGGCTGGCACACTCGGGGCTCAGAAGGCGGCTGGCACACTCGGGGCTCAGAAGGCGGCTGGCACACTCGGGGCTCGAAAGGCGGCTGGCACACTCGGGGCTCGAAAGGCGGCTGGCACACTCGGGGCTCGAAAGGCGGCTGGCACACTCGGGGCTCGAAAGGCGGCTGGCACACTCGGGGCTCGAAAGGCGGCTGGCACACTCGGGGCTGGGAAGGCGGCTGGCACACTCGGGGCTGGGAAGGCGGCTGGCACACTCGGGGCTGGGAAGGCGGCTGGCACACTCGGGGCTCGAAAGCCGGCTGGCACACTCGGGGCTGGGAAGGCGGCTGGCACACTCGGGGCTGGGAAGGCGGCTGGCACACTCGGGGCTCGGAAGGCGGCTGTCACACTCGGGGCTCGGAAGGCGGCTGGCACGCTCGGGGCTCGGAAGGCGGCTGGCACACTCGGGGCTCGGAAGACGGCTGGCACGCTCGGGGCTCGGAAGACGGCTGGCACACTCGGGGCTCGGAAGACGGCTGGCACACTCGGGGCTCGGAAGATGGCTGGCACACTTGGGGCTCGGAAGGCGACAGGGGGCACCAGGGGCTAGAAAGCGGCAGGCTGGGCTGGGTCATGAGGCTGATGAAAAACACAGAGAAGTTAAGGGGACCAGAGGGAACGTGCACAGGGGCAAAGAGTGGTGTGGTACGAAGCGGCGCGTGAAGCGGAGCGGGGAGCGGGTGGCAGGAGTGAGTGTGGAGCGGTCAGATCTGAATGACTGCAGAAACTGAGAATCTTTATAGAGCAGGGGCATGGACAGACACAGGTGCTGGAACTTAATATAATTAACAAGGGGTGGAACATGAGGGAAACCTATTTACATGAAACAGATAAACATTAACACACAGACGAGGATCACAAGACAATCCCAAAGACTGGATAAATAAACTAAATAAATATTTCACAGTGGATAGAAAGAGACAGGACAGAAGATAAATGCAGAAAGTTCTGCAGGAAAACACAGCAAAGCCAGTGAAAGAAAAGCAAGAGGCGGAAACTAGAACAGGGCGAATGCTGAGAGATCATTAGTCAATTAGTAAGTGCAGCTATACAATCCCGGGTGCTCATTAGTAGGTTAGTCTAATATACAATGTTAGGTTGGTTTGTAAATTCTAGAAAATGATAAACTGTTAGTAGGGGTTAGTAAGATAGCAACAGCAAGGGGAAATTAGTAAACGAGAAAGGAAAGAAGACTGAAACCCAGAATCCATTAAATCACCCGAAATAGTGTCACAATCAATTAAGACAAAAAACTGCTACAAACAATGACGCGACCGGGGGGAGAAAGCAAAGACAGTACATGGGTAAGACGTGGACTGGAATAACACGGGCGAGGAATGAAATGTGAAACACTAAGACATGGACTAAAAACCGACATCACAACAATAATAGAAACCTAAAATTGACTAACCAAACACAAGGACCCACATAACACAAGAGTTTCTTTGACATGCGCAAAAGGTTTTGACTTTCCCAGCGAACGTCATTACATCATTATGTGACTCCTACATACTAGGAAGCGCATGCGTAGAACAAATATTCCAATCCATCAGCCGAATCCTCTCTGTTTAGCCGTTTATATGCAGCATCAAGCTGATCAATCGGCGTAGACTACCTCTTTCAATCCAATCGAAAATTTTAACCAATTCGGTGAATCGGATCGGCTAAGGTGGTTACATGAGACATTTTGAATCTTACTAACCTGTCAATCTGATTATCAGTAGGATTTTTGGACCCATGTAAACACAACTACAGTTTCAGTGAATCCAGTGGGAATTCGTGTGTTTTCAGGACTGGAGCGATGAGGAATTAGGAGACAGAGAATTAGCTCTTACTTTGGCAGATACAGAGGAATACAACGGCCCCCAGCAAGACAAGAGATGGAGGACCAAGCAGGACATGCAGCTAATGCCGTTCCTGACGATGCCTTATTATTACAAGATCGTGTTGGCAATACGACTTGGTATGTTATTTTCCTTCAGTTTGAATTGGGGTAACGTTTATTTGAAAACAATAGTAAATTAATGAAGTGTTTAAGGAATGACTTGACGCAGTTTAACATCACCGATCTCTGCAAATATATTGGATTATTGGATTATTAGCTGAACAACCACCACTAATGCATGACACGAAACGATTAAGAAACGCTAATGACAAAGCGATTGCCTGTTGGCTATGTTGATATAATTGATGTAACTCCGCAAAGATGACAATCTGAAAAAAATCCAAAACTTTGGCTGACTTCGCAGCAATTATATTCGCCATCACTCAGCTGTGCATCGTACCTAACTGCGCCATTCAGCTTTCACTTCATTCAGACTGTAAAACGGATTCTCATGGGTTATTGCTCAGTGACCCTTACTTACTAATTTACGCAAATATGTGCTGTTTCACCAGCTACGAGTGCAGAAATTATAACGACTTGTTGATATTTTTTGCAGTCATTGATGTGCAGGAGAGAATCTGGTATAATTTCGTAGTGCAATGTATAACAAGGCTTTCAAAAAAGACTCATCGGTTCTGCTAATTAGTCTGAGCAACTGTTGCTAATCGGGAGCTGTAAACTGCGGGAGGGGTAGGTTGGAAATTTGGGAATACTATGTCCGGTTTTATCAGAATTTCTTCAGAATTTGACAACACAATGCTGAACCATCATTCAAAAAGCTAGATAAACAATCAAAACAAGGCAAGTCAATGGCTGAATGCAAATTATAGCTGTTCATGTGCGCCTGGCACCACCTGAACGTTGATTTGAGTTCTCGAGCTGATGTCAGATTCCTCTAACAAGAGCGTTCTCTTTATAGCAAGGCAGTCAGACAGCGCTAAATGGTGACTTTCAAACCTTGGCGACACTGCAACAAAGGACTACCGGGAAAGCAGAGTGAAAGTGAAGGAAGGGTTTTCATGCTCTTTTAGGGGTTAATATTACACTGTATTTCTCACAGACGTTCTCCAATAATATACTTGTTGGAATTTTTTAAAGTAATTGTGAAAATATCAGATTTAGAGCTGAGGTAAGGTTACTGACTTGGCCAACAGTTCTCAAGGAATGAAATAGGCCTCCTGCGGCGGATGCTGTACCTACATGGATCGTAAGTGCATACAAATGGGTGTTTGTTAAAATATCTTTGTTCTTTAGGGAAGTGATCTACTGTAAATTTCTGGAGGTTAAAACTAATGAAAAAATGACAGGCTGGTGTGGCAGCTCTGCGGAATGTTTAATATTAACCACTCTAATTAAGCAGTGTTTTGCCCTCCAGGGATATGCAGCAATCACATGACTTATAGAAATAGTTGTTTGATATACTGTAATCCATTGCAGTTGCATCTGCAGCTCCAGGATGTGGCGTGGCATGTGTAGGAACTAGGGGCAGAAATTAATCAGGACGGTAGCAGCCAGCAACCACACAGTGAGGGACGGGGCTGGGGTGGACCATAGACAGAGTAAGGCAGGGATTGAGTCCCTGGATAAGGACACACAGAACAGGGAGATCTGGCACTGAAGAAACTATCAGCACTCCAAGTAAGGAGATGTCTTTACGTCAAGAAGAATAAGATCCCCTTCTCTCTGAGCTAATTGCACTTCAGAACTCCTGTATATACTAATGTACTCATAGTGTGCCCCCTGATCAAAATACTTGCATCATGTGGACCTCCCCGGTGACTAAGGCTGTAATTACCCCTGCTGCCAGCGTTCATGTCTACTCAGTGTCACTGATTCCACGTCTGTTTTCTTACCATTAATCATTAGCGCTATGCAGACCTATTCAATGTCTAGGGTAAGCACTGATCCCACTGGCAAAATTATTCCCATATTTCTGCTATGGGGATTGGCCCCTGCTAAGTCTGCTTGATTGTAAGTTACTTTGAATAAAGAGTCAGCAAAATAACTGGGATGAGGAGTGGACAACGTCATTGATGAAAAGATCATGCAAGAAGCCAACCATTTATAAGCAAACTGCTTGATCCTATTCAGGGTCGCACTAGCAACAGGTAAAGCAGATCAGCCCAGTTGTTGCTCACCCAGGCAATGTTCTCAAGACTATCCAAAGCTAGCTGGGGGAGACAGTCCCTCCAGTGTGTCCCTGCAACTCTTTTATGGATGGACATGCCTGTAAAACCCACAGAGGGGGGCACACTGGGGACAACCTTCTCTAACACTCGAACCCCCTTACCTGACTCCTCAGACTGGGTTCTTCTCCCTCTCAAGGAGAGTGAGCCTTCTAACCACTCGTTTTGCTCTTTGCATTTGTGATTTCACACTTTCAGATGTGACCCATTGCTCAGAGCCACTGTTGCGGGTAGGGATGAAGGCTGATTATTGCATTAAGGTTCCCTCAAATCCTGCACAAAGAACAGGAGGGGCAATGAGGCACACCCACAGTGGCGTCTTGTGGTGTGTTTCCACCAAATGGAAGCAAATTTTTTGTGTATCCAATTTACATACAGTGTCAATGTTAGGACGTGAATAAACGCGAAAGGCGCCGCACGAATGGTGCAAGAGAGCAAAATTCCAGCATCGCACATATTCTAAATATTGGTGCAAATATCTGGTGCAAAACAATTTGTGAGTAGGCCTTTAGTAGTTTTCTGAATGGTATCATTGCCACTGACTGCTAAATTGGCTAGCTACACTACTTATATTGCTGGAGCCGCAGTTACATTGCCTGAGATAACTGGCGGTGATAATACATACTCATAGAATGAAATATTTATGATTCTATTTTTAATGCATATGCAGCTATATATTTGGAGCATTTTAGGTGTTGCACATCTGACCAGTAAAGATGCTAATGCGTTAGGCTTGGGCTGTTGGTTCTCAAATTCGGTCCTGGCGCCCCCCCCCCCCCCGCTCCCCTCCCCGCGTATGCTAGTTTCTGCTCCAGCCACTACTTCAATTCTAGGATTTTAAAAAGCTGTTACATTGGGCTCTAATTTCCTGGCGCAGCGCAGGTGGCGTAGCGAAGCGCAGCCCGCGCAGTGGTAATTTCGTACGGCGCAGCCCGCGTAGTGGTGATTTCGTGAGGTGCGCAGCCTTCGGTAGACAAAGGTGCACCGAGATGGGTGTGGCGGCGTAGTAGGGGGAGGTGTCACATATTCATCAAGACGCAGTGACAATTTCGTAGAAAAAGTCTCCGCTGGAGTTGCACAGAAAACTCGCCAGCTCCAACCTGGTTTAATTTCCGTGCAGTGGAAATTTGGTTGCCCGGCGCAGAATGCGCACACGTCACCAAAATCTCACAGGCAGGTTTACAGAATGTCAGGCACATTTCAATGCAAGAAATAATTACAGGAAGGACTATTTCATGTAACTATCTGAATAAGGACGTAAATTATAGTATCTATATCGATTGTCCTGATGTCAGATTAAAGGCGGTTGCCACGCGTAATGGAAACTTGACCTGGATTAATCAACGCAGCTGAATCTGTGATGCAAACTAACGACTTCACATCTTTCTCAACCAACCACAAACTGTATATATATAATATATCGAATGCTTACGTTCTATGCTCATTAAAGCTGCTTGCACACTGGACGCGAAACAAATTTTTCGCACGACTGATTACAGACAAAGTCAATGCAAAGACGCGATAGTTGGACAGGGTTTTAACATAGCTCCGTGTCTGAAAGTCATAAAAGTTCAAATTTTTCCGAGTATTCCAGGAATTATTAGTCGTGCAAACTTGGCTATGTTTGTGTTCGACCTTCACAAAATGCAAATTGATAGCTATCGACTTTTCTTGGTCTTTTTAGCCTATTCGTCTGTTTTCGTTGAAGATAGACGGCAGTCTTTATTCGGTCTATCTTTTGAAAATTAGTCAGATGGACCGAACAGATTCACGCTTTATTTCCACAGCAGAGATAAAATAGTGCGTGAGCAAATCAATTCCATGACCGTTGACAGTGTGGAGAAATTATCGCATGCACGATCAAGACTGTTCGGCACGAAATGCAAAATACTCCATGTCCACCAGCCAGAAAAAAGTAAAAGTATTGATGTGAGAACAGATTTATAACGAAATAAAGAATAAAAACCAACAAACAGGATATCCAACAAAGATGACCCGCCAATAAATAAATCGCAATGTTCGTTGGATGTTCTGTTGTTAAAATGTTTCTTTTTATTCTTTATTTCGTTATCAATCTGTTCTAATCGTCTTTTTTTTTTGGCTGTCAGACACGGAGGCATTGTACATTGTCTCGCGCCAGTGTCGACTCACTTTATTGAGCAGAGCTTAAACAGAAACATTGATTGAAATTCTCGGTACTCATCTTGAAGAACTGAGCCCTTATCAAAACATTCACGTTTAATATCTAAAAGAGTCAGCAGATTTGAAGAAATTAAAAACAATAATAGACTGTCGGACACGGAGATTTATTAAAACCTTGTCAGACTTTCGGACACAAGACGCAATCTGTCGAGCGAAAAATTTGTTTCGCGTCCAGTGTGCAAGCGGCTTAATACTAGGCTACTATTATTGTCACTTAGGTTTTATTGTCTTCAGTGGGGGAAAGGAATACAGCCTGATTGCTATGATCTCGTACTGAGTTAAGATCACATATTGAAAATAAATGTGTCACGTTTCTTGCATTGTTGTCCATGCATGTAAATCCCAAAATTTAAAGCAGCAACAGTTTGTAACAAATGGGAACACGCTATCCGTCGTTTCTCTTGCCAGTGAGCAAGATTCGACTCGGCTGTGTCGCCTTCTTTGCCAACTTGCCCTGGAAGGAGGGGCAGAGGCGGGACAGAGGAGTACTTTCGCCAGGCTACAGGCCTACCAAAGAAAACGTGGCCTCAGCACACAAAAACTTTGAAATGCCTACATTAATCGCGGAAATAGCAACAGAAAAATAATACCCCGCTACCGAAACTGCAAAAACCGCAACATAAACTGTTGACTCGTAGCATAAGACTATGAAACTGCAACATCTTCATTCGCATCCGTCTTTGCCATTGACTGCGCTTGCGCATACCGGCCCAGGCTGCTTTCAGAGATAGCGGAATCAGACGTGTCTCCTTCGGTTGGTAAGTAAAACTTCCAAATATGACGTTATTGTTAATGCAGATGTTTAACAATGAATTGTAAGACGTAGCAGTTACATCAACATTCTCGTAAATTCGCTTATTTTGGCATGTCACCCTGCCGAAAATGAACGATGCACTGTCGATTTCGCTAAAGTCTTAGAGTTGCCAACTTGACGACTTTCTCGCTTAATCTGGCGACTTTCCAAATCGGGATTGTTTGTCCACTCAAGACGTATGTATACGTCTTGAGAAAGTCGTCAAGTCATCAAAGTCGTCAAGAGTCCTTTGTCTTAACTAGGCTTATGCCGTCGGAGGCGACGGCTGGGGGTATATCCCCGAACGCCCCCAATCCTCCAATTCCCCAATCCTTGAATAAACCTTGAATAGACTTTAATTTGAACTTAATCTCAGGTCACTCGGACAAATGGTTCTAAAGATATGGCCAAAATGGTAATTTTCCATCACAAAGCGCCACCTGGTGGCAAAATATTGAACCATCCAGGTATGATGTCATCATTTGACACGTTGTGAGGTCATGACCTTGCAGTTGCACATAGTTTCATGTCAACTGGACAAATAGTTCCAAAGATATGGCAAAAATGGTGAATTTTATGTGACAAAGCTCCACCTTGTGTCAAGATTTTGAACCAAACAGTCATAACAGTATAATGTCACTGTGGAACACATCCTCAGATCATGACCTTTCATTTGCACTTGATTTGAGGTCAATCGGACAAATATTTCCAGAGATATGATAAAAACAGTGTTTTTTTCAGTTTTTGGACCCTGGTGGCCAATCTAGAAATTGTAAATTGTCCAAAATCGAATCAGTTCTTCCTCTTTATGATACTTACCTATATTCAAAACTTGGAATTTGTAATTGAAATATTACTGAAGTTATCGCATTAGCACGTAGTGCGGCGGTGGCGGCGGCGGTCGGACCAAAAACATAATACCCCGGGAACGCCATTCGGCGTTCGGGGATATAATTAGCAGCATTCCATGTTTAGAGTAGTTATTTACCATCTTAAGTCACATTTGGATGGACATATCCATTCTGCTGTGAAGAGTAAAAACCCTTGAACATATTGTGCTTAATTTTCAATATGTCTAGGATTTTCAGGTGAAAACATTTTTTAACAGATCAAATTAGACTCTGAGAAAATCAGTAAGCTCCAAATTAGGTTTCTGAATGCAGGTGTTTTGAGTTTTTCCCAAATAATCTGCCTGAACCAAATAAAATCAACTGAAAACACAACAGGTGTGACTCCATTGTTTGCCAAGTAAATTGTCGGGTTTTGCCACCATGTGTCAAGAGTTTCACCAATGAGGAACCTTTTGATTATTTATGTTGATTAAATGTTTGGTTAAATTGTTTCCCTCTGCCAATATTTACAATATCGCAATGTGGATATTTGCATAAATGCACCTAATTAAAACAAATCAACAGCTTGTTAAAATCCTAAGATTGCAATTGTGGTTGGAACAAAAACCAGCATACGCAGGGGGGCGCCAGGACCAAATTTGAGAACCACTGGGCTATACCAAGGTTTGCGAGCGTTGGTTGCCAAAACAAAACTCTGTTTCTGCTCTGCTCTATTCTGCTGTCTCTTCTCTGCTCAAAATCACAGCATTTATATAGACTAGCAACGTTCTAGAAAGATCCACAGGATTCTAGGGAAATCCCGCCGCCTCCAAGCAGGAAAGTGCCAGAAGCTTCTAGAAATCACTAGTCTTTTCTTAATGATTTTACAGACACGCCACCAGAGGGTGCCAAATGAACAAAATAAATATAGCTGACCAGCAAGGCAGCAAAACAGCATGTAACAAATCTTCATTTACAAATGAAATATAATGCAGTACAAAAAATTATCATACATAACAAATGCAACACGTGATGTGGGGGTCCTGATTTTACATGACACTGGCTACACAAGGGCGTATTCAAGATCATAAATGTCTGTGTTCGTGCTTACGCGCGCCTTTTAACTTGATCTTGAACGACAGCGGGCAGCAAACTCATAATTCCCAAACTGACGCAACAATATGGTGATTGGCTCTATCTGAACATTTAGAGCCAATCAGAATCAAGGATCTTGTTCCTTTGCAGCCAAACGAACATAAACTGTCATTTCCTTACTACTTTGTATCAGCTTTCGCATTGAATACTCAGCAAAACTATGTTTACCTTAACAACATGTTGTTTACAGTGCCCCAAAAACAAACAAAGTGTATTTTGTTGACAAATCCACGTTCGTCAGAACCAAATTCTCGAGACATGGATGCCATCTTTGCCCACTCAGCGAAACGCCTCCAAGTGTGTAACGCGTCAGCTCGCGGGCACTCAGCAGGGCACCCCCGTTCAGGAGTGGTGCGCACGCAAGCTTATGCGGGCTCCTGCTGTTTTGAACACGACTCAGGAACAATGATTGCAGCAGAATCACTAAAGAGTGTTCATCTCCTCTATGCAAATATGCATAGGTATATTGCTGGATATTGGCCACATCATAGCCTACACTAGTTAATAATCAGTATTGACTTGTATTGATAACTAAAACTCTGATGTGATATTACGAATGGCATCTCTTATTGACACATGCTTTTGTGAAAGTTGTTGTCTTTTAATCAGTTAATTTGAATTCAGTCAACTCATTTGTGACTTGATCCTAAATGTAAATTACATGAATCGTCATTCTTCAATACGAGGAAAATAAGTGGATATGACACACTTGAATAATTTAGATACGGTACACGCGTGTGTACTGGGGGAAAAAAAGACTCCATTCCTATTTTACAGCAAGCACGTGCAACCACGGATACACCCGCGTGCTTGGTGTAGCTGGTAAAATTTGCAACAATTGGAGCTTTCCAGTCGCGCTCTACGCAAGCAGTGAAATCCGCGCGAGTAATGAATTTTAGTTTGGCTCAAGCCTTGAGGGCTCAGAGGTTTCCTGCTTTTTGGGACTCGGGTCATGCCTGTTATGTCTGGTTTTATGAAGATATCAGGGTTAATTCAGAACCTGCTATAACTGGGGCACCTAAAATTCAATGGATTTTGACTCGCTGTATGGTTACCAGTGACGTGCGGTCGGAGGTTAGTTTGGTGAGGCAGAATCCCTCCCTTTGCTTGATTAGCAATCAGATGACTAACTAGTAGTAAGACTATTCAGCAGAAAGACGGGCCAGTTTCAGTTTCCACGGCCTCAATCCTCAGTATATCGAACCTGAAATGCACACTAGACAGCAGATTTGCGTGTACTTGCTTCCAGGAAGCCGAAGCAATGTCATCAACAAATATTAAACCAATTTGACTTCTGCAGAGTTCATTGCTTAATCAATAGACAATTTATTCTCCTTTAAATATGCGCTTTCACACCGAAACAAGAAGTGGGTATTTATTTTCAGTCTTCTTTCATAATCCAATTTACAAAATGTTTAAACGATATACAGAAATACCCAGAGCTGAGAATTTTTCCTAAGTGATTAATCAGATTTCCATCCTTGCAGTCTCGAACTGAAGCGTATACATGAATGAATCTTTTTGTCATTATCTCCCCAATAACTATCAGGCCTCCAATAGGCTTGGTCTTAATTGTTTTGATTGTCAATCAGGAATAGTTTGTGGGAACAGGTTCACAAAGTCCTGTGATAAAAGTTTGGGTCACTGCCTCACCTCACCGCACGTCTCTGGCTTAGTGTAAGCAAATACTCGCAAATCTGCAGTTTCGAGAGCATTTCAAGTTCGATGTAGCCTACTGAGTAATAAGGCCGCGGAAACTTAAACTGGCCCGTCATTTTGCCAAAGTCTTACTAAACTAGTTAATCGTCTGATTGCTAATCAAGCAAATCGGACATTTCTGCCTCACCAAACTAACCTCCGACCGCACATCACTGATGGTCACGCCTCCAGCCTTCAAACTCACTGATCTATTGAGACCTGGACAGCATAGTATGCAGCTGCTGTTCATTTCTACTGTGTGGTAGTATTGGGCTATTTAAGACCGAGCTTTGCACTTAGTCTTTGCAAATTCTTGTCAGCCACATGCCTCTGTTGTATTTCTATTCTTATATAGACTTATTCTCCACGTATCTTGAACTTCGTACTGTTGATTGTTGTCAGCACTTTAACTTAATTATAAGGTACCTTCTTTCCTATTGTCTTTCCCCTATTTGTAATACACTGCCCGGCCAAAAAAAAAGTCGCTCACCCAAATATTAAGTTGGAACCCCTGTGGCTTTGATTACAGTGCATATTCGTCTCGTCATTGTTTTGACAACTATATGCAATGCCAGAACATTTATCTTCTATCAGAAATGCCATAATTTTTGGCTGAGATCTTGTCTTCTCGACATAGTGGTTGAACCACTCGGGGGTCTTTCTTGTGCACATCCCAGTAACTTTTAATGTGTTTAAGGTCAGGACTTTGTGGTGGCAAAGTTGTTTGTGAAAATGATTCCTCATACTTGTTTTTGTCATTCATGGTTTTCTTTGCTAAATACAAGCCAATAACTTGCCCGTTCTGAAATACTGTAACATCTTTTCCACCATCAAGGGATGTGTCTTCCGACATGATTTTTTAAGAAATGAGTAGCAACGGGCTTCATCAGTCAGGGTTAAAATGATTATTTCCAGCTGAAACGTATTAATAACCGCAATAATGATCCAATTATAGATTTTGTTCATTAGTTTTCAAACTGTGACTTTTTTTTTGGCCGGGCAGTGTACATTGTTACTGTAGCTAAAGCCCAGTGTTTGTATCACTCGTAGTGTAATTCAGGAACCTCGATTACTCCTTTGTTTTGTATTGCTTCATGTTTACCTTCCTGCTGTGCAGAGGGCATAATAAATACAACCAAGTCCATCCTTGCCCCTGTGTCTAGTCCTCAACTTCCTTTTCTCCATGCACATCACCGGTGTGCAAAACACAACTTTTACAGAAGACTTCGCCTTTTCCATGGATTCAGCAAGGATTCCTTTGTCCTAAGAGGTTGGAGAGTTTGCTGCTCAGCCTTCTGACCTCTGCCATCTGGCGGCAGAGCAACAGAGGGAGATTGCGCGCCTGCGTGCTGCCCTGGACGAACTGATTTGGGAGTTTCTGCGACCTGACTATCTCCCACGCTCCTGCCGGAATGCAGGCTGCCTCAGCCATTCCCCAGGGTGACTCAAGTGCGCCTGCCAGAGCGCTACAACAGAAACCCCACTGTGTGCAAAGGCTTCATTCTCCAGCGCTCCCTCTATTTCACATACCATCCAGCCCTTAGTGGCCGCAGTGGTGGCCCGCGTCTCTGGCAAGGCGCCTGCCTGAGTGACAGCTGTCTGGAAGGAATAAGCAATCTCCACCTATGCTGATTTTTCGCGCAGTCTTCTGCCACCCCAGGAAGAAGGCTGACCGGAGAAGGCTGTCTCATCGGATACCAAAAGCGAGTAAAAGGCCACATCACCCTCTGTTCAGTGCGGCTGTTTGGTGAGCAGCCAACCTTGTAACTCTGTGCCACTTTGTAAAGTTGCTGATTTTTTTTTTTGTACTGTGTTTGTAAATCTTTTTGATCTCCATAGCACTGTTGTTTAGTAATATAGTGGTACTCGTTTGTAAGAGCTGAGTATCGTTTTTGAAATTGCGTTGTATGCCCAATTGTTTGTTTTTCTTTTATGTTAGCGATTGCTTTGTTTGTTTTGTGCTGCCATCTGCTGACCACTTTGTGTATATTCCTTGATTTCTGTGTTCCGATGCCAAATTACGAATACATTACACAAACACTGGCTAACCAGCAAATTTTTACCAACGCCATTGAGTTGCTTCTCTTTGTCCCTAGCAGATCAAAAAAGGGTTTGTAACACCGTGGCTGACTACACCCTCCAGTTCCGTTACCTTGGCTGCAGCCAGTGGCTGGAATGCGCCTGAATTATTAACCATCTTCTGGAATGGGCTGTGTCCTGAGCTCAGGGCAGAGATGGCCTGCAGGGACCTAGACCTCCTCCTGCTATCCAACCTCAACACAGCCATCAGCCTAGACCAGCTCCTGCAGGAGAGGCGGCGGGCCCAGGCCAGAGGCCTTACCCAGCTGCCCTAGGAGGGGGCGAAGCCTATGGAGCTGTGGCTTGCCAGAACACTGGAGCGTCACCCCTGGAGGACAGCTGGATCCTGCACCCACTATCAGGATGAAGCAGAAACTGCGCCCCTCAAAGTAAAGGTGTCACTCACTGCCATCACTGGCCAACGTTTTAAGATCCCGGTCAGGGTGGCCTTTAACCATGTGACCCTTAACACAGGGGCCCTGATTGACTCCGATGCAGTGGGCAACTTTGTCTCCAGCCAGTTGATTGGACGACTCAAGACCCCAGCCTACCGGGTCCACACTCCCCTCACCGTGGCACCTGTCGATGGGAAACCTCTGGACAGCGGCAGCATTACCCACCAGACAGAGCCAATCTCCTTCACCATCCAAGAGCACCATCAGGAGATCCACTTGCTGCACCTTAATAACTCAAGCCATTCACTCAACCTCAGCCTTCCATGGCTGTTACTTCACAATCCCACCATCTCCTGGCAACCCTGACATCTACACTTCTGGTCACCCACCTATCGGAGGCACTGGTCCACCCATTGACACATCTCTTCAAGGGACAACCCAAAAACCTGAGATGGAATACAGAAGCTCAGCGTGCCTTTGCCACACTCAGAAGTTTGTTTGTCACTGCTCCTATACTCAAGATACCAG
The DNA here is from genome assembly GCA_029721435.1 of Gymnothorax reevesii. Taxonomy (NCBI): domain Eukaryota; kingdom Metazoa; phylum Chordata; class Actinopteri; order Anguilliformes; family Muraenidae; genus Gymnothorax; species Gymnothorax reevesii. The sequence goes on from CM056589.1 coordinate 29,181,630, forward strand.
ACCTGGATAAGCCCTTCGTAGCGGAAGTCAACGCCTCTAATGCAGGAGTGGGAGCAATACTTTCCCAGAGGCACGGAGTTCCTGAAAATCTTTTTCCTTGTGCATATTTCTCACACAAGCTTACATCTGCGGGGGCCAACTATGGTGTGGACAACTAGAGCTGCTGGCCATAAAGTTAGCGCTGGAAGAGTGGAGGCATTCGTTTGGGGTGGCCCCATCATCCATTTCTCATTCTGAACGATCAGAGGAATCTGAGCAAGTATGCTGAGGAGCCGCTTCTCAGGATGAGCTTAAGTAAGCCGGCATATTTTCGGTCAAGCAATCATTTGACACAGTCAGATGACAGTCATGCGGACTCAGGTGATTCACCGGAGGGAGAAGCGGCTCCTCTTTGTTAGTAGGCTTGACTCTGTGGCCTATCAGAATTTACAACAGAGCTCCATGCGTTGTTTATTTTGAGCTGGAGGAAAAGAAGGCACAGTTTCCAGGGAATGGGGAGTGACACCTTATCAAAGTGTGGAGGAGGCGTAATCTAAGCCATAATTACATTGGGTTATCTTAATTTATGACTATAACAGAATGAGAGCTTTGCTGCCTTCATCAGATTGGATTCAGTGGAAAAACTGGTAGGGCTTGAAAGAAAATCTGTTGTTCATGCATTTGGCAGTCTGTTTACGCGTATATGTGTGTGTGTGTGTGTGTGTGTGTGTGTGTGTGTGTGCGCTCATTCAGCTCCTTACACTGGCCAAAAATACTCACTGCTTGAGACACATTGATACAAACCATAATCAAAGATCATGAATCAAACATAAACACTCACAGTACAAGAACCACACAAAGACAAGCCATCATCGAGGTTAATCAAGCAGTATTACAGCAAAGAGACATGATAAGGCACTGAATAAAGACTAATTTTGGTTTATTAATTCATTTTTACAGACCTGTGTTTGCAACAGAAACTGTTTTACAATGCATAACTGGCTATGCTTGGGTTAATGGGCTGCTTCCACCCCATGAAAGCTTAACTTAGGTTTTCCCCATACTTTGATAATAGTGATTGTAAAAATCACACTTCCACCGCAAACTTATGTCATCGTAAACATTTGAATTCAATTCTAACTTTTTAGCTCTAACTTCTACGTATTACACTGGACTTTGAAAATTCTGAATTTGAGGTCAGAGGCTGGTCAGCTTCATATCATGAGAAGCTTGTAGGAATGTGGCCTTTAAAGTGAATCTGTCATGCATTTCCAAGTGGTCGAATTACTGAATCTTTCAAATGGTTTTGCTAAGGATATAGTACAGATAACAAAAGAATATCAAAAAGGTGATCCAGAATGGCAGAATTTTAATTTTAAAATGAAGTAGCCAAGCTTTAGCCACGTAAACACAGTGCAGCGCGACTATTAACAACAACATGACAGCGAGAACTCTGTGGCAACACAAAGCAGACTATCACAGTTAGCTCGAGCACGAAATGGCGGGAAACTTATGCCTACTGTATTTGTACGAGCTGTATCCGCCAGAAGGTGACGATGAAAATACCCAGAGTGACAGTGACCAAGGTGCCGCTGGCCCTAGCCAGCCCTCTGGCCGACAGTATACCCCCCCGCAGTATAGAGGTGTAGCTGGGATGTGTGCATCTATGCATCTAAGGCTATGGGCGCCAGGGAAAACTCCGAATAAAAGAAATATAACTCAGCTAAATGATAAATAGATATACTTACCTGATTTCTTCTTCATGAGTGAAAATCACACACCTCTGAGGTATTTTGTTTACATCCTATATTCTTTTGTTTACATCCACTCCAGTGAAAGGCAAGACGAGCCCCTCTGGGAACCTCTAGCTCATGCATCACGTTCACTTTCTCCTGCGGCCAGCAATTTTAATTGAGGAATTTAATCGAAAATTATGATTAGTGCTTTAATGTTATGTTTTCTGTCATTCTTCTTGCCATTTGACAGTCAAGAGCATATCGACTGTCATTTTTCTAGCTGTTGGAAATAGGATGGCAAATTCACTTTAAGTTTGTGATTTTATGCAGGTTGCCACCCTTCTCCCAACTCCACTGCAAAATTCACCCTTGCCTTTTTGTCAAACATTATTTGCCAAATACAGACTATACTGTATATAGCAATACTGTTTGGAATCGTCATGAATATGTGCTGAGTATTTCTGCATAAACTCTATATTTGAATTATATAAAAATCCCATGATGTTGACGGTTTCTTTGACCCTGGCAAATAGTTCGATAGGTGTAGATAGGCTAACAGACTGATGGGCTGAGACTGAACCGAGTGTATGTACATGTTCTCCTTACTCCATATCAGGGATTATGCAACATCACTGGTGATGTCACAGAGGTAGGACATGGGAGAACAGCTCTTTCAATCTGAGAACAGTGTGACAGCCAATAGAGCAAGTCCTTCCTGCAGACCCTCCCTCCCGTGCCCACTGCATCACAATACTTCCTGCTTCTCTCTCAATTCTGTGCAGTCATCATTGCCCCAGATGCACTCACTCGCTCGTGTGTGGGCGCACACATGCGCGAACACCCACCCACGAATACATACCATTGTGCCCATATAAACACGCACTCTCACGCACACGTATGCACACAAACACACACATTCTTGAACACACACACACACACACACACACACACACACACACACACACTCATTATCCCCAGACTCAAATGCCCACACACATTCTTCCTCTCCCTTGACACTAACATACACGAACACAAACTTTTTGCCTTCATTGATTTCCTGCTACTGAAAAACATTTATTTGAAGTGATAGCAATGATGTTTTATGCACTGTGGTTTCATTGTAATCATTGATTCAGTGAGTTTCTTTGGAAAAGTTTACACTGTTATAAACTGGCACCTTTTTGCTAGTCATTTTAATTGGCACCTCTTTTGCCAGTTATTTTAACTGTAATTTCACAATTAGTTTATAACAGTGTGGAAATGGCGACGCAAATCCTCCCGCTTCTGCATATCACTTGTGTAATTTGAGAGGAGTCAAAACTGCATGAATATCCTGTGGGTCAGCCTGGTGTGGCCATACCCCATCAACCTCAGCTGCGTACAAGGCCTGGACCACTGCAGTGACCCGTGCCAATTTTATGGCACAGTTAACAGTTAATTCTGCACAGGACCCCACCTGCAATTAAAATAATTTAACTGTTAAATTTAGTCAATTTATGACAGTGTAGTTTTTAGTAAATTCTTACATCTGAAAAGTTAAACATTCGTAATGATTTACCTTTATTATTGCATTATAAAACATTACTTTTTTTAGGACGGCAATGGGCCTGAATCCGTACCAGTCTTACTCCTTCAGATAAATGCTGGGTTATCGATGTATGCAAAAGGTGGAATGTGCTCAAAAGGCTGGCAGTGATTGTACTCGTCGACTGAGTACAGATTTTGCGTGTTGCTGATCAACAAGATTCAACATGTTTGTTGGAATTTTGATCAATGGTCAGATAATGTAATCAGAGAGCAAGCTGGGTCATGAAAAGCAAGGTTGAAAGCGTAGGTGATGATTTTTTAATTCACCGTCCGCAAATTAAATGAAGCATATGCATATTTGAACTCTTAGTATGATCACAGATGAGGAGCAGAACTCCAGCACCTCACAGATTCTTGCTGTTTTACAGTGTGAAGATTGGTCAAGGTCAGAGTTTCTGGAACAGGTTTGTTTAAATGTGTGACACCACTCTGCCCCCTCAAGGAAACATCAAAATGTGATATGATATAGTGATATATGCGCCCACATTCACCCTGACTGGACTAATATACTGGTACCAACAAGAATCTTTTACCTAAAGGTACAGAGGAATTATCAAACCCAGGCTAGACTATTATAAATTTACACCATTTTTGCCAGTTAATGTAACTGGCACCTTTTTTGCCAGTTATTTTATCCGTAATTTCACAATAAGTTTACAGAGTTATGTGTATGTTGGGTGTAAATCACAGTTAAATGCCTGCAGGACTCCACTTAGTTAAAATTACCTGGAAACAATACGTTAATTTAATTGTGAAAGTGCAGGGTATAATTTTTCAACATTATTGCCCCAAACATTTTACCTTTATGAGAAAATGTTCCTATCTTAACTGTCAGCAAATCTTAAAGACATGCTAAATTATGTGTTGTTTACTGTGAGCTGGAGGAAATAAAAGCACAGTTTCTTGGGAATGGGGAGTGACACCTTATCAAAGTGTGGAGGAGGTGTAATCTAAGCCTTCTAAAACTTTATGGCCTTGAAAGAAAACCTGTTGTTCATGCATTTGGCAGTCTGTTTACGCGTAGGAATGTAGTGTGTGTGTGTCTTTGTCTTTGAGCGCACTCATGCGCGCATGTGTGTGTGTGTGTCTTTGAACGTGTGCGTGCGTGTGTGTGCGCATGTCTCTGCGTATTGTAGGGAGTGGTGGTATTTGTGCAACACTGTGGAGCTTGCAGCTGGCAAACTTACTTGCTGCTGTTTTACCATGGGAGTGCCATTTAGCAATCATATACGCAACTGTGTGTTTATTTTTCATTTCATAGTTTATAGCATGCCTATAAAAATATGTGCTCATCTACAAAGCATCTAAATCATCCATATCTGTCTTTTCTATGAAAGTATTAAGATCCATTTCGCGAGAAAATGGCACTTTTTGAAGAAGTTGAGGAGTTGACTCCGCTGAAATTGAGTGAAACTTGGCAGATAGGTAGATATGGTAGACTCACAGAAAAAGCCAAATTTTTAGGACCGTATCTCAAGAAGTCTGCTGGTGGCGCCACCTAGAAGCCACTCAAGTGCATGGGTCCGTTTTGCTTTTGACACAACATATTACATCAACTATCATGGCTTAACCCTCTGTAAACCAAGTACCTTTCCAACTGTGTGAAAATCATTTCCCAAGGCAAATATGTTGATTATGGGCCAATATTTGGAAAAATTGTTTTAAAAAAATTTGACCCTTTGGCCCACCTTTCCAAAATCTGCTACGGTGGTTAATAGAGGGTTAAGGGTACACAGTACCATATATGTTATACTTTTATCATTACCTATGACACTTCAAGCCTGGATCAGCACCACATCAACGCCAAGCTGGGTAACCATGTTATTGAGCCAGAATTATTTGAGAAATCACAGTAAAAATTGAAAATGGGAATAAAATAATATCCCAGACATATACCAATCAGTGACGATTCCAGAAAATTTCAAAAGTGGAAAAAAGTGGGGAAAAAAGTGAGCCAACTGGGTATACCTGGTAAAATGTCATTTATATCAAGTTTTTAAACAGTACCTTGACTGACTCACTTTTTTATGTACACACATTCATTTTTTACACCTTATTGACCAAACTAAGACATGAATGACAGTTTAAGTTTAAAGTTTTGATAGAAAACCTCCACAGTCTGTGCCAATCATAACAATTAAAAAGTAAACATATTTTTAGTACCGTCTTGAATATTAGTAGCAGCAGCAGGAATAAATGCGAGGCATGATCACAAAGGCCAGCCATATGGGGCATGCCCATATATGGGCAGAGGCGCAGAGCATGAGGATAGATTGTTATGATTTCCAAGTTCAACATCGGGCGGCAGGGCCGGCGGTAGGGAGGGGCAGGGGTGGGCTCAGCCCGCCTAAACGTGAGTCTTGCCCACCCAGTCGAAAAAAAAGGTCAATGACAAAATCGTGCATAAAATAATAGTTCCTAACGCCGGATTTGGTGCATAGCTTAAAGCCCGCCTCCAAACCGAAGTCCTACTGCTAAAGTTGTAAGTACGGATACTTCACCAGGCAGTGAAGCCATTCTCTTCCTCAGTGTACGTTGAGCAGCGTGCAGAGACGCACAATTTTACCTACATTTTGTTTTATTCATTCAAACGAGTTCTGAGCCATGTATCGTTTTTTTTAAAGTTATTAGCAAGCCTTGTGCTGCTTCAACCTTAAGGGATGCCGTAGCTTGCATACCAGAAGCTATTACTATGGCTCTGGCTCCAGTTTTACAAAGTTGATTAAAGTTTCTAGGAACATTTAATTAGTAAATCATGACTTCCTGTTTCCCTGGGGTATTAATATGACGTGACACAGAGGCCATTTCTCTTATCCACTCTTCAACGTAGGAAAGACAAAGGAACACACCATTCAAGTTAGGCAGATGTGTGTCGACCTTCACAAGTCAGGCAATGGCTACAAGAAAATAGCCACTCGCCTGCACCTGCACATATCTACTGTCAGAGGAATCAGTAAGAAGTTTAAAACAACTGGAACAGCTGGAACAGTGTACACAAGCCTGGAAGAGGACGCAAGGTTATTTTTTCACCACGCACTGTGAGGAGGATGGTAAGAGAAATAAAAAGTTCTCCAAAGCCCTCTGGTAAAGAATTGCAACAAATGGTAGCATCTTGGTCAGAGAGTCTCCAAAACAACCATCAGGCGCTACCTACACACCAACAAGCTGTTTGGGAGGCATGTACAGAAAAAACCTTTTCTCACTCCCAATTATAAACGCAAAAGTCTGGAGTTCGCTAAGCAGTACTGGGACTTCAACTGGGACCATGTGCTTTGGTCAGATGAGACCAAGATAGAGCTTTTTGGCAACAAACACTCTAAGTGGGTCTGGCGGAACACAAAAGATGAGTATGCAGAAAAGCACCTCATGCCCACTGTGAAGTATGGGGGAGGATCGGTGATGCTGTGGGCCTGTTTCTCTTCCAGAAGCCCTGGGAGCCATGTTAGGGGGCATGGCATCATGAACGCTTTGAAATACCAGGACATTTTAAATCAAAATCTGGTGGCCTCTGCCCGAAAGCTGAAGATGGATCGTCACTGGGTCTTTCAACAAGATAATGCAAGACCCCAAACGTGGCCAAATCTACGCAGAAATGGTACACCAGACACAGAATCAAGCTCCTCCCATGGCCATCTCAGTCCCCAGACCTCAACCCCATTGAAAACCTGTGGAATGAGCTGAAGAGGAGAGTGCAGAGGAGAGGACCCAGGTCGCTGGATGATTTAGAGAGATTGTGCAAAGAGGAATGGATCCCTCTTTCTGTATTCTCCCATCTTGTGAAACATTTTAGGAGAAGACTAGGTGCTGTTTTGTTTGCAAAAGGTGGTTGTACAAAGTATGAACATCAGGGGTGCTAATAACTGTGGCACATATGATTTGATGTAAAAGAATTATTTCTTAATGTAGGATTTTTTTCCTGCTGCATAAATGCACTTGAATTAAAGGCTGGATTTTCCTGTTTGTTTCATTGTGGTCCTATATTATTCAGAAAAAAACTGAATTTATTAGAAGCTAAAGAACGCATCTTAACCAGGGATGCCAATAATTATGGAGGACACTGTATGGGTATGGCAGTTTTCCAATGCATTTCAAAGTAGAGAGGTACGGCGATCCCAATATTAAACATTGTCCTAACCTTAACCTTAATGCTGACCTTTAAAATAACTCCTCCCCCATCCGTTTTTCAAATCTAAATCCCAATCCTCTCAAACAAGCCACTGTAGAATTCATAAGCACCGTTTGTTTAGATTCTGCATAAAATAATAACATGTAGAGCACTTTTGAAAATGCACTATGCATGGTCCCCGCATATCACGCTCTAGGCAAATATACATACGTTACATTGGAAAGAGATTGTAAAAACGTTAAAAGCAAAACGTTAATAGCATAAAACGAGTTATTAATGAAACGCGTCATTTGCCCCAATAATTAGCAACTTATTACTCAATGAGAATGAGAATATGTTGCGCTCATTTAAATGTCAAAAAGGACGCGAAAGCCCAACTGGAGCCACGACCAGTTACTGCTGCTGAGCCAGTAGGTGCTGGAGCGAAAGCATGTAGCCTACTCAGAGGGAAATTTGGCTCGGGGCTGAACTGCAAATCCAAGCGGTATGCGTGGGATAATATCAGCCTACAGATCATTGCTGCGTTACCCTTGGTGTCTTGGATGGCCGCTAGAAGCGGTGGTATGGAATATGAAAATGTGTGGCGCATTATGAAGCGTAAAATATGACAACGGAGACCCCGGACTGTTGAACAACTTAAGCTGTACATCAAGCAAGAATGGGAAAGAATTCCACCTGAAAAGCTTCAAAAATTGGTCTCCTCAGTTCCCAAACGTTTACTGAGTGTCGTTTTTTGCAATGTGTTGCTGCCTTTAAATTCTAAGTTAATGATTATTTGCAAAAAATAAATAAAGTCTCTCAGTTTGAACATTAAACATCTTGTCTTTGCAGTGTATTCAGTTGAATACAAGTTTAAAAGGATTTGCAAATCATTGTATTTTGTTTTTATCTACGATTTACATAATGTGCCAACTTCACTGGTGTTGGGTTTTGTATTAGGGCCTTTGTTTGGAGGACACAAGTATGGGCTTGTAAGGGTTTGCTCCTTGCAACCTCTCCCATTTCTCATTCTTTCACCTCCACCTTAATGGGCCACAGGTGGGTCTTTTGCAACAAAGAGTAATGAAACGAAATACAAAATCATGACGAGGTAACCCTAGTCTCCCCTGGAGACGATGTTTTCATATCAATCTACGCACTAGAACAAAGGATTCGCCCCAAATCATAATTTTTTGCGTTCTTGCTGGCGCACTGAAATCTTCATTCAGCGCCAAGTCTGTCAAACTTGCAGGATCCCGCAAATTACACGTCCTAGAATCATCACTGCCAATCAAGAATGCTTTATTTTGTGTTTAATCACAATAAAACTATCATTTTCAGTTCATATTCCCTTGGTGTCTTGCTGGGTTAGTGCAATGGATGGCCGGAAAGATGGTCGAAATTGATTTTGGTATTTGCTGTATATTTTCTCAGTAACCCAGGTATGTTCCATGGTAATAAATGCCATTTGTTGTGCTTTTGGAACTCCATTTTCAGGAATATGAAGCATTTCTTTGGTAGTATTTACACTTTCAAGCTAGACAGAGCCAAAGTTGGAGGAAAACTCAAAACAGATTTTGCCTGTGTTTAGATGCCATTATTTAGTTCACCCTTCAAGATAGAGATCTGAAATTCTCTGGATACATAGTTCCTTTGGGGTACATTACAGAATTAGTAAAATTTTAACGGTAGTATTTTCAATGTAGATGATTGTAAACATCAAAAGTCGGAAAAATTTGCCTTCAGGGGGCACTGTAGGCTGGATGCAAGTACTGTCTCTCCGCAGCAATGTACCAAAGAAATTTTTTAAATTGTGATACACACAGCTAGTTTTCTCAGAAAGTGAAGAGCTTGGTTTGGTACTATGCTGGGTAGATAGCTTTGTGACCAAAGGTAGCGCTCAAAAGAGCTAATGTTCTGCCAACCTAACATTCCATATTCCCAGACATATACCAAAGTTCTGTCTTTTGAAATATATGACGCACATACAAAGTTATACATAAAATTTGTAATCCCTTTAGTATAAATCGTGTTTGGTTATAAATTGGTGGTGACTGTGAGCATTAGAAATGCACAACATATGGTTTATTACCCAGAACAGGTACAGCGCAGTCAAAAACGTACTGCATGTGACAAAAAATAACTAATGTAAAAGGCGTACCACCATAAGTACGTATTGTTATGAGTTGAAAAAAAATCACAACAAAGAAAACCAGTAATGCCAACTAAAACAAATTTATTCTTCACAAAAAAAAGTTGTTCAAAAAATATCCAATATTTAATTCTCAAATAACACTCTAATGCCACTAATTAACTCTGTTGCCAAATCAAAACTCTGCTTCTGCTCTGCTTAAAATCACAGCATTTCTGTAGACTAGCAACATTCTGGAAAGATCCGCAGGATTCTTGGTTAATCCCGCCCCCTCCAGGCAGGAAGGTGCCAGAAGCTTCTAGAAAGCACTAGTCCTTTACATAGAAGTGAGATATTACATCAGATTATGTTTTACAGACACACCACCAGAGAGTGCCAAATAAACAAAATAAATAGCTGACTAGCAAGACAGCAAAAACTGCACGTAACAAATCTCCATTTACAAAAAATACTCATACATAACAGTATGCTGACATGCGTCAACAGTATACATACTTATATAACATAACAGTCCATAATTTGAAAAAATCTTCGTCACACAATCGCGTACATGAAGGTCAATCAATCAAAACTTTATTTGTTGAGCACTTTTCATCTAGTAAAATGTAGCACAACGTGCTTTACACTGACAAATTGAAAAAAAAAATGAATGAATTTTATAAAATTAATTAAATTAAATGAATAAAAATAGAATCCCTCCACCAACTCGCCCACCCCTTCCAACTCCAACCCCCCGCCCATATTTCCATTATACAGTTGCACTAAAAAGAATTGTAAGGCTGGGCACAGAAGAACCAAGGAGGAAACACTATCTTAGGGAGCCGTCTGAATCAAGAGGCGGATGCCTCTCCCAGGAACCCGGCCGCTAACATGGAGTCACACAGCGACCCCAGGCAGGAGGAAGGGCCACGCATTATCTCCAAAAGGTGATTGCATGGACCTCCACCTCAAGATAGAATGTATAGTACACAAGTGAAACTGTTTTATACTTTTCATGTTATCCAAAGTGAAATGTTTACACAGCATGTGAATAGCTCTATCCGTAGTGTGTGTTTGGAATTCAATTGTGGGTTGGCAGCACCTGGTAGTGCACACCAGAGGTGCTCCTTGGCCTTGGCCCTGAGCAGCCATCCATGGCATTTTTTGTTGGATCCGGGTCGATGTTACCCACGGAGCCAGTAGAGCCTGAGGTAAGCCCTACTACACTGCATCCTGGGTCTCTTCAGGGCTGCTTACAGGCCGTCGATAGTGAGCTTCTCTGTCCCTAAATAGCGGGCTGCAGCCTATATGGCACAATAGCTGCGTCAACACCCATGGCTTGGTAGGCATGGAAATGGGAAGTCTGTAAAAAAAAAACCCTGCCCTCCCAACCAGCGGGCATCCCATAGGCTAGACATCACGGGCAGGTGCTAGGAATGAAGGCATGGGGCGCCCCGGTGGCTCACCAGTCTTAAGTGCGCTTACCATACAGGCTGTGTTCTTCCCGCAGCGACCTGGGTTTGAATCCGGCTCGGGTCATTTGCTGAATGTCTTCCCCCATTCTTCCCCAACTTTCCTGTCTCTCTACACTGTATAACTTTCAAATAAAGGAAAAATTCCCAAAAAACAATGTTTAAAAAAAAGGAATGAAGGCATGCAAGTTACCTGAACTGTCCTTTTCTCGGCAGGGTGCTGCTTGCTTGCTAGGATTTCTGCGCACTTTATCAGGACAATCACTTGCTAGACGCGCCTGCTGTGCCCTTTTTACATACCCATACCAAATCCAAGGTAAATCCTAGAATTAACACTGAAACCTGCTCTCCGATTCTAAAAGTAATGCAAAAACACAGAGAATTCGTTTTTTTCTGAAACTCACCAGCACTACAAAACTGTCCACTGTACTGACTACTGGTAAAAGTCTAGCATCTTGACACAATGTAACTATCACCGCCAACATTCTTTTCCAATTAACAACCAACCCAGCTTATACCAAAGAGATTACAAACTTTATGTATAACTGTGCATATACTTTTTATATGTGAAAAAAATAGAACTTTGGTATATGTCTGGGAATAAGGAATATTAGGTTGGTAGAACATTGGCTCTTTAGAGCACCAACTTTTGTCAGATAGCTACCCACCCAGCATAGTACCAAGATAAACTCTTCATTTTCTGAGAAAACTAACTATGGGCATCACAATTCAAAAACAATTTCTTTGGTACATTGCTGCGGATAGCCAGTGCTTGCATCCAATGTACAGTGCCCCCTGGAGGCAAATTTTCCGAATTTTGATGGTTAAAATCATCTAAACTGAAAATACTACCATTGAAATTTTACTGATGCTGCAATGTACCCCAAAGGGACTATGTAACCAGAGAATTTCAGATCTCATTCTTGCTGGGTAAACAAAATAATGCCACTTAATCAGGCACAATCTGCCATGAAATGGTCCGTTTTGAGTTTTCCTCCAACTTTTGCTCTGTCTAGTTTGACAGCATAGATACTACCAAAGAAATGCTTGGTATTCCCGAAAATAGAGTTCCAAAAGCACAACAAACAGCATTTAACTTCACAGTAAAAATCTGGGTTACAGAGAAAATTTACTGCATACATGCACCAAAAATTAATTTTGACCATCTTTCTGGCCGTGAATTGCACAAGCACAGCAAGACACCAAGGTACTAGTCATTGAAAATGATAGTCTTGTGTGTAAACACATGATAAAGCATTCTAGTTTGATGTATGTCTGGGGTATTATTTTATTCCCATTCCTATTTTCTAATTTTTATTGTTATTCTCAAATTATTCTGGCTCAATAACACAGTTACCCAGCTTGGTGCTGATGTGGTTCTGAAGTGTAACCGGACTTGAAGTGTCACAGATCATGATAAACTATAACATATTTGGGATTGTGTACCATTAAGTCATGATAGTTGATGTAAAATATGGTGTCAACAGCAAAACTGAGCCACTTAAGTGGCTTCCAGTAGGCGCTATCAGCAAGCAAAGTGAAATACAGACCTAAAAATTCAGCTTTTTCTGTGAGACACCCATATCTACCTATGTGCCAAGTTTCATTCAATTCCAGGGGGGTCAACTGCGCACCGAATGTCAATCTCTCGTGGAATGGCTCTTAATTTGTACACCAGTTATGGTCTATTCTGTACCTCTATCAGAGTTTAACATCCCATATTAAGGTGTATTTACTTGTTCAAAACCTGTCCAATGGGTCTTTAAAATAAGGTTAAAAATTCAGTTTAAAAAAAAAACTACACACATCCAGGCTGTGTGAGACCTATTCTCTCACGCCGTCTGTGCCGGCCTGAAACATGAGCCGTTTTGAGCGAGCGGGGACGCTATTCTAATGAGGCACTGCTCTGATTGGCTGCCTGGCCACTTTGATTCTGGAGGAGGCTGCAGTCCGCAAAAATCAGGAGACCAAGATGGCAGGTATTTCAGGACAGCTATCTGTGACATCTATTGCTCTAAGACCGTGTTTGATCCCAAATCCCGCCCCGAACAGGGAGAAGGAAGCGATTGAAGTGTTGCTGCAACGTTTATGGCAGAATGGCAATGAGTGGCAAGTTGAAATTTCAGTGCTCGTGAAAAAAAAAGTGTTTTGCTTGCTGCAAAGCCAACATCTGGTCTAACTGCAGCCTTATCAGCCCAACTTTGCAGAACGCACAACACCTCTGCGGTAAGCTTCAACTTTCGCGGGCACGGTCAGGTAATGTTATGATGAAACTACCACCTTGATGCTAACAAAACTAATACAAGCATACCAATCTGGATTACTACATACAAGTTAACCAGGAGCATTTTTTTAACTAGCACAGAACGCGAACTAACATGCAGTAGTGAAAGAGTGGTCATAACAACTACAGAGACAAACGTTACCCTGCAATACAGGTTTAACAGACAGTAAGTTCCATTACTGTGAACTGTTGTACCAAACATCGAGATTACAAACAAGTATAAAAAGTTAGCTTTAAATGAGGTTTATGTTCACAAACCTTCCGTAGAATGTCTCCCGATATTATTTCCTCTCGCATATTTAGGACACAAACATTGGCAACAGGGCTATTCCACATGAGAGTTGCTGAAACAGCAATTTTTAAAAACTGTTTTGTATTAGAAATATATATGTTTTCATACAGATGACTCATTACTAAATCAGATACTGAAAACCGTTTTGAAATATTTTTAACGGTCTTCTAAAAATTTAGATTTGAATTTTGTAATTTTTTTTTTAGCTCCAGGACAAGGATCAAAGGTTATTTTTCCAAAGCTGACAACTGCCAAAAGATATTTAGCTATTTCCTGGTATTTACTGTATTCTCATACATTGGCCAAAGTATTTGAGACTGCAAGTCTCAGTGGCTCATGGGGAAATTTGTGATTTTCAATGAGGTCAGGAACACAAACTTCATTTATGATACCAATTTTCAATTGCTTTGTTGTTTTGAGTACAATAAACTTAGTAGATTATCAGATGTATCCGTTACCATTTTATAATTCCCTAACTGCTGTCTCTTTCACATAAATGACATCCTACAAAATACAAAACCCAAAACCAATGAAGTTGGCACGTTATGTAAATCGTCGATAAAAACGGAATACAATGATTTGCAAATCCTTTTCAACTTATATTCAATTGAATACACTACAAAGACAAGATGTTTAATGTTCAAACTGAGAAACTTTATTTTTTTTTTGCAAATAATCATTAACTTAGAATTTAAAGGCAGCAACACACTGCAAAAAAGTTGGCACAGGGGCCTTTTTACCACTGTGTTACATCGCCTTTCCTTTTAACGACACTCAGTAAATGTTTGGGAATTTTTGAAGCTTTTCAGGAGGAACTCTTTCCCATTCTTGCTTGATGTACAGCTTTAGTTGTTCAACAGTCCGGGGTCTCCGTTGTCGTATTTTACGCTTCATAATGCGGCACACATTTTCAATGGGAGACAGGTCTGGACTACAAGCAGGCCAGACTAGTACTCGCACTCTTTTACTACGGAGCCATGCTGTTGTAACACGTGCAGAATGTGGCTTGGCATTGTCTTGCTGAAATAAGCAGGGGTGTCCATGAAAAAGACATTGCTTGGATGGCAACATATGTTGCTCCAAAACCTGTATGTACCTTTCAGCATTAATGGTGCCTTCACATATGTGTAAGTTGCCCATGCCTTGGGCACTAATACACCCCCATACCATCACAGATGCTGGCTTTTGAACTTTGCACCTATAACAGTCCGGATGGTTCTTTTCCTCTTTGGTCCGGAGGACACGACGGCCACAGTTTCCAAAACCAATTTGAAATGTGGACTCGTCAGACCAAGGAACACTTATCCACTTTGCATCAGTCCATCTTAGATGAGCTTGGGCCCGGCGAAGCCGGCGGCGTTTCTGGGTGCTGTTGATAAATGGCTTTCACTTTGCATTATAGAGTTTTAACTTGCACTTGCAGATGTAGCGACGAACTGTAGTTACTGATAGTGGTTTTCTGAAGTGTTCCTGAGCCCATGTGGTGATGTCCTTTACACACTGATGACGGTTTTTGATGCAGTACCGCCTGAGGGATCGAAGATCACGGACATTCAATGTTGGTTTTCAGCCTTGTCGCTTACGTGCAGTGATTTCTCTAGATTTTCTGAACCCTTTTGACAATATTATGGACCGTAGATGATGAAATCCCTAAGTTTCTTGCAATAGCTCGTTGAGGAATGTTGTTTTTAAACTGCACGACAATCAGGTCACGGATTTGTTCACTAAGTGGTGACCCTCGCCCCATCCTTGTTCGTGAATGACTGAGCATTTCAGGGAAGCTGCTTTTATACCCAATCATGGCACCCACCTAGTATGGGCAATAATAAATAGTAAGATGTGACATAAAATGAAAAATGATTATTTAATTCGTTAAAAAGTCCACCATGTAAACACATGTAATATATACAAACAACAATGGCAAGAAATGAACGCACAAATGGCCTGCAAACCCAATGTTCACAATTGAGCCCATTATATCATGATATGACAAACCTGAACATACATCTACATTGTGCCTTGGTGTTTATTCATTCTTTAAAAAGTCCAAGTACGTGGATTCTCTGCAAGTCCAAGTACGCTCACAAGAAAGTATTTGCTCTGTGGTTTTCGGATTGCATCAAACTTACCGCCAGCCAAACTGTTTGTTCCAAATCAATGGTATCAACTGAATGTGTGCACAATGAAATGTGTTTCATATTGTTTGTGGTGGTCGCCATGCTTGAGTCCCGCAAGTGCATGTTCAACATCATCAGTGTCACGTCATAGGATTAAGGACGATGCTGATTGGTTTATGCAAATGATGTGGTAGTTTTGGTGTCTGGAACTCTCGTGGGGGAAAAAAATTTCACCGGTAAGGCACTGTTCAGGAGATATGTGCACGCAAGCTCATGCAGGCTCCTGCTGTCTTGAACATGCCTCAGGAACAATGTTTGTGTGAGTGATTGCAACAGAATCACTGAAGAGCATTCATCTTGTCTATGCGAATATGCATAGGTGTATTGCAGGATATTGGCTATACATAGCCTACACTCGTTATTGACCGTATTGATAACAGCAACTCTGATGTGACATTACGAGTGGCATCTGTCATTGACACCTTCCACATGCTTTTGCTAAAGTTGTAGTTTTTTTATATGTTCACTTGAATTCAGTAAACTCATTTGGGACTTGATTCTAAATGGTCAATTAGATGAGGTATCATTCTTCAATACTATGAAAGTAAGTGCATTCGACACGCAATTTAATAATTAGGACATGGTACTCGCGTGCGTACTGGGGAAAAATGGACTTCATTCCTATTTTAAAGTAAGCGTGTAAAACCATGAATGCACCTGGTGTAGCTGGTAAAATTGACAACAATTAGAGCTTTCCAGTTGCGTTCTACGCAAGCAAATGAAAGTGAAATTCGCGCGAGTAGTGAATTCTAGTTTGGCCCTAGCCTTGAAGGCTCAGAGGTTTCCTGTCTTTTGGAACTTGGGCTGTGCCTGTTTTGTCTGGTTTTATGAAAGAATGGGGATTAATTCAGAGCCTGCTGTAACTGGGACACCTAAAATTTAATGGACTTTGACTTGCTGTAAGGCCATGCCTCTAGCCTTCAAAGTCACTGATCTATTAAGACATGGACCACATTCTCTGCCCCACAATCATTGTATGCAGCTGCTGGTCATTTCCACTGTGTGGTAGTGTTGAGCTATTTAAGACGGATCTTCACACTTAGTCTTTGCAAAGTTTTGTAAGCTACATGCCTATGTTGTATTTCTAGTCTTGTATAGACTTACTCCTAGTTTATATCGGACGCGAAAGTGTTTCGAAGCGCAAGCAGCTTCCATTTGGCACCCACTTTAACCGATTTGAACGTTTACATCAGCTGCGAAGCGCGCCAAAGAGCTCAGAAGCGCCACAAACTGCTAGCGAATTGCAGCGATGGTTTCGGCCTCTGATCTATTTTTTCTGGGCGCCGCGCGCCAATCTGATAGGAAAACACACTGAAAAGTGATTACAAATGATAGGAAGTATTATTATACACGTTATGTATGCGTGCATGTGTGTGTGTGTGTGTGTGTGTGTGTGCACGGGTGCGATGACGGCAAACAATAGAGGTGGACTTATGACAGTTTTAAGGAATTTCTCATATGAAAACAAAAAGAAAAAACTTTGCATAAATGGAGCTTGTCCTAAATTCTGATAGGCACGGAGTCGAGCTTGCTAACTTTAGGAGATGCTTCTCGAGCTTGAACACCTGAGTGCGCTTGGATGTCATCTGATTTGCCGTCACATGAATGCTTGATTGATATGCTAGTTCACTTAAGCTCGTATTCTGAGCAGAGGCTCTGCAGCATGTACGCTTAACATCCCTCCTCCTCCCCAGCTCCTTCCGTCATTTTTAGCATTCTGTAATCCTGTTATTTCATGTCTAAACTGTCGTTCAATAACAATGTCTCTTCTGTTTGAGGTCATTGTTGCTGTTGGCTCTGTTCTATGGAAGGGGGGTTAATAGCAGCTCCCTGCCTTCGGTTCCACGCTGGACGGGCAGGGATCTCTCGCGCAGAGCCATACCGCCAAACTCGATGTATGCTTGTATGTTTTTAATAAATATTCTCTTTGACAAAGTGTCCTATCAGAAATACAGTGAAGACAAAGCACATCAGAAACGAACCACAAAACAGCTTCTTAAATGAGAGGGAGAGAGAGAGTTGTAAAGGGAGTGGGCGGTCAAATGCGCGTCTGGTGTTAACGGCCAGGCGCCCAATCGTACAGGAATTTGCGCTTCTGCGCGCTTTCGTGTCCGATGTAAATGAGGGGTTATTCTCCACATATTGCGTGTATTTATTCTAACTCTTGAACTTAGTACTGTTGATTGTTAATGTTGCCCCCAAAAAGTAAAGGTGTCACTCACTGCCATCACTGGCTAACGTTTTAAGATCCCGGTCAGGGTGGCCTTTAACCATGTGACCCTCAACACAGGGGCCCTGATTGACTCCGATGCAGTGGGCAACTTTGTCTCAAGCCAGTTGGTGGAACGACTCAATGACTTGAATGCTGGCGGTGCTTTCACTTCAGTGGTAGCATGAGACGGACTCTACAACCCACACAAGTGGCTCAGGTATTGCAGCTCATCCAGGATGGCACATCAATGCGAGCTGTGGCAAGAAGGTTTGCTGTGTCTGTCAGCGTAGTGTCCAGAGCATGGAGGCCCTACCAGGAGACAGGCCAGTACATCAAGGGACGCGGAGGAGGCTGTAGGAGGGCAACAACCCAGCAGCAGGACGGCTACCTCCGCCTTTGTGCAAGGAGGAATAGGAGGAGCACTGCCAGAGCCCTGGAAAATGACCTCCAGCAGGCCACAAATGTGCATGTGTCTGCTCAAACGGTCAGAAACCGACTTCATGAGGATGGTATGAGGGCCCGACATCCACAGGTGGGGGTTGTGCTTACAGCCCAACACCGTACAGGACATTTGGCATTTGCCAGAGAACACCAAGATTGGCAAATTTGCCACTGGCGCCCTGTGCTCTTCACAGATGAAAGCAGGTTCACACTGAGCACGTGACACACGTGACAGTCTGGAGATGCCATGGAGAACGTTTTGCTACCTGCAACATCCTCCAGCATGACCGGTTTGGCAGTGGGTCAGTAATGGTGTGGGGTGGCATTTCTTTGGGGGGCTGCACAGCCCTCCATGTGCTCGCCAGAGGTAGCCTGACTGCCATTAGGTACCGAGATGAGATCCCGAGGCCCCTTGTGAGACCATATGCTGGTGCGGTTGGCCCTTGGTTCCCCCTAATGCAAGAAAATGCGAGACCTCATGTGGCTGGAGTGTGTCAGCAGTTCCTGCAAGACGAAGGCATTAATGCTATGGACTGGCCCACCCGTTCCCCAGACCTGAATCCAATTGAGCAAATCTGGGACATCATGTCTCGCTCCATCCACCAATTCCACGTTGCACCACAGACTGTCCAGGAGTTGGCGGATGCTTTAGACCAGGTCTGGGAGGAGATCCCTCAGGAGACCATCTGCCACCTCAGGAGCATGCCCAGGCGTTGTAGGGAGGCCATACAGGCATGTGGAGGCCACACACACTACTGAGCCTCATTTTGACTTATTTTAAGGATGCTACATCAAAGTTGGATCAGCCTGTGGTGTGTTTTTTCACTTTAATTTAGAGTGTGACTCCAAATCCAGACCTCCATGGGTTAATAAATTAGATTTTCATCGATAATTTTTGTGTGATTCTGTTCTCAGCACATTCAACTATGTAAAGAACAAAGTATTTAATAAGAATATTTCATTCAGATCTAGGATGTGTTATTTTAGTGTTCCCTTTATTTTTTTTTTTGAGCAGTGTGTATATAGATTTGGCATTTTCAGTCCCACTCAAACTGGTCATGAAAGTGAAATATGCACTTCTGATTTCCCCCAGTACTAATTTATGCTTCTGCAGCCTGGTTGACCTGCAGATTTTGTCTACCTCTGTTTGCAGCGAGTAAGATCTCAGAAATGAAAAATCTAAACAAATTTGATGTTCTTGCTAGATGACTAGTAAAGCTTCATCCAATGGTCTCGTCGTCTGCTGATCTTAACCTTCTAAAACATAATTACACATTGCCGAATTAGCATAATGCTTTTACTCATTTTCTTTTTTCCAGCTGGAAAATAGTTATTATGGTGTTGAAGATGAACACCCTAAAATTCCATAAGGGGCTTGAAGAAGTCTCCTCCAACTGGGAATGAGTACATCATTGTGTTATTCAACACCAGCCTTGAACCTTCAGCAAAATACTTTCCCAGATTCCAGTGGTATACATTCATTTGATGTTACAGATCATTTTTATTGAAGGGGCCGCACAGAACGCTTGATTACACTCAGAGCCTGGATTATTGTGTCAAAGGTCTGATTACTGAAAACACAATGATTGCTTCGATTATTTTATTACATCGGACTCTTTCTTTGCTGAATGTTGAGCCGATAGATTGAAGGTCATTGCCTGACAAAAAAGCTAAGAACGAGTCGATGGAAACCAAGTCTCAATGTTTGGGGATGACCTGCCATCTAGTGGCCCGTATGAGAACTACCAGATTTGATCTTTATTCATAGTGCAGAGACTGAAATGGTAATATTCAAATATTCTGGAAAGCGTTTGCTGGAATGGCATCTTGTTATTTTTAACAAGAATTTTGATACACTTCGGTGAATTATTTTGTTTGCAAAACATATGTTCTAATTGGCTTATTTTAACAGTGGCAGGTGCTGTCTCAAGCCAGGGCGTGACTTTAGTTTAATTTAGAAAATTCATCCATTATCAAAAGCTATTTTTACATGTACTTGTTTTCTGGCTCTAGGAGGAAATTCCTGTGAACAAGGAGAGAACACACAAGCTCCACACACAGAAAGCATCTAAGCTGGACTGAAACCCAAGGCTGCCGTGCTGTGAGGCAATGGTGCTACCCACTACGCCACTCTGCCACCATGTGGAAAAATTTGGAATTATACAATTTTTCTTAATAATTTTCTAATGGTCAGAACTGGATTTGATGATAAGCGTGCGTCTTTAGTCGGGGGGCAGTATTAATTTAATTGAATCAGCTAGCTGAGTTTACAGAGGGAAGATATGCATTAGGAATTTTACTTTCTTCACCCTTGGACTCTGACAAGCCTGAACATTATACCGATATTCTCCACTCTGATCAGCCTGTTACACGTTCTCACAGGTTTCCAGGCGATGAGCCCAACTTCTTATTACCCCACCCCACCCAAAGGGGTATTGTTTTCGGTTCAGTTGTTTGTGTGTTTATTTGTGTTCATTTGTTAACACATTAGCGGCAAAACTAATGGCCAGATTCACCCCAATATATCTAGGTATATATTGGTATAGGGATTGCCAATGACCCAGAATAGATCCCTATTGAATTTTGTACAAGTAGGTGAAAGTATGTGTGAGGGTCGGGGTTTGTTGTGCCTGGCACCACTTACCATTATTGGGATGGGTTCTTGCATTCATGGAAGAAAGAAAGAATTTCAATTCCTGTAAAGGTGATTACCTGGAAATGCCCTGAGCGCCTCACACTTTGTTTTTGCGGTTTCTGCGAAGCCTGTGTTTTTCATTATATATGATTTCACTAGAATTCCCCTGAGATTCCAAATGTGTCAGCTGCAGTCTTCTCCCTCTCTGTTGCACAACTTCAAGGACCCCTGAAGACAAGGAACTTCTCTACTCCAACCAGGTGTGATCAAAAAGGTTAAAGTTTTCACTTATATCCCAAAAAAACTATGCTCAAACTATGTACTGTGTATGCAACAAGAAACTGTTCGCACTGCACTGACATTAGATAATCCTGTATTTTAGTGGCAGTTGTGGTTGACTGATATTCAAAAGGTTTATGGTGAAGGTGCTGACATTGCTTCATTTCATGTAGTTTTATTATGTATAGTGCGTTTCACTTGGGGACTGTCACAGATTAATGATACTGACAGGAACATTGGTTGTTAAATTTGCTGATACTAAATTGGGAGGTTTGACTAACTATGATTTGCTAAAGCAATTCAGGATGATGTAGGCTAAATGGAATCCAGACATGGGTGGAAACCTAACAAACCTAACCTAACCTAACATGACATGCATTATCATGAAATTATCATAATCATTACATGTGGGAAATAGAATCATTATGCAGGATTACTCATAACGATTTTAAGACTGGAATGTGTTCTACTTGAAAAAAACCTTGGAGTGATTGCTTACCAAACCCTTACTAACTACTAACTACTGTGCTGTAGCAATTAAATGGTAAATGGACTGCATTTGTGTAGCGCTTGCTAGTCACATGACATGACCCCAAAGTGCTTTACAATTAGCCTCTCATTCACCCTGATGGTGGAGGCTGACATGCACAACTCCAACCTGCACATCAGGAGCAGTGTGGGGTTCAGTGTCTTGCTCAAGGGCACTTCAACACTTTCTCTGGAGGAGCCGGGGATCGAATCAGGAATTTCTGATTCTTAGACCAACTGCTCTACCTCCTGAGCCAAGGCCAAAAAGATGCTGGGATACAATAATGTGCAGTGATGATTATAAACTTAACAAAGTGAAGATAAATGAGAGACCAAGTACTATTGAAGTATTTATTTCATGTAATAATGGATCATAGAGGGAAATAACTAAACATATCAAAATATAGTCTTTTTGAGAAGAAAAAGTCAACATCTAATCTGGCCACCCATGCTTTGATTACAGCATTTAATCTTTCAGGCGTAGTTTTCAAATATTTTTTGATTTCCTCACTCCCTAAACCATTGCATATGGTTTGAAGTTCATTCCAAATGATTGTTTTGATGCTGCAGCAGATTTGCTCAGTCGGATTAAGGTCTGGACTTTGTGCAGGCCAAGTCATAACTTTAATGTCACTAGATGTTTCTTTCCAACAGATTAAATTCTTGAACAACTTAGAAGTGTGTCATTTAGGGCCATTATCTCGCAGAAAATAAAATCCTTGACCAATCAGGCTTTCCAGATGGAAATGTGTGCCTCACAAGGATGCTGTGATATCACTTTTGATCCATATGAAATGCATGTCAAATAAAAATTATATATTTTTTGAGATAAAGCAAAAAAGTTGATGAGATAATGCAAAATGTTGAAATTTTTGGTGATATTTGTAAGCCAGTGAGCTTGAAAAAATAGGTCAAGGTCACCTTTAGGCATGTCATTTGTAGGGCTTTTTGAGATGCATGTCCAGTAAAATTTGGAGCCTGTAACTGAAATCATTGATGAGATAAAGCTAAATGTGTTGACGGACGCACGCACGCACGGACAGAGCCCGATACCATAGCTCCCGCACCGCGAGCAGCGGGAGCTAATAATAATTAAAGAGAAGTAAAATATTTCGACCCCTTTTAGATGAAAGTGGCCGTGTATAATCATCACAGCACACTACTATATATAAACAAAATGTTTGAGTACAAATCATAAGAGAATATACTTGTACAATATATTTGTCAGACCACACTTTGATTATTGGGTGCAGTTTTGGGGGCTGAACTATAATAAACATATAAACACTTCTGAAAAGGTTCGAAGAAGAGCTACAAAGTTTCTTCCTGGTATAAAAGATAAAAGCTATGGGGAAAGATAGAAGAATCCTTATCTATTCAGCCTCAGTAAAAGAAGACTGAGGGATGATCTGATTGACAATGTTCTTAGTTGTGGTATTGATTGTATGGATGGAGGGAATATAATCAAATAATTTAAAAAAAAATTACCCTGTGCAATTACGCTGTGCTTTTCTCTGAATTCCATCTCCTGTTCTAGGATTTTTTTTTTTCAGTACAACTTAATTTATTTTAAAATTGCACATCATCAAAATGTTTTTTTTGCATTCAAAAGAACAGGCTGCATTTGTGGGGAAGTGAATTAGCACAATGGTTGCCACGTCAAGCAATGATTATTTATTTATTTAATTGCCAGCGATTCTTACGTCGAAGTGTTGGTACTTTAATTATTTTTTAAACTGGTTATTAGCTCATTATGAAAGTTTGACAGATGGCATGCATTCAAGGTCGCAAAGTCATGTGGTTGTTATAGTCTAGCTTCTGGGAAAATTGTAGGAAGGCTATAATATGAGACTGCGTGAATGGCAATTATCTAATTAATTAATTGCCATTCTAGCAATCTCATATTGATTTTAATTAATTTTAGTGAAGCAGCAGGAGCCAGCGACCACACAGTGAGGGACAGGGCTGGAGTGGACCATAGAGACTCAGGGTAAAGCAGGGATAGAGCCCCTGCGCAAGGACACACAGAACAGGGAGATCTGGCGCTGTAGAGATGATCATCACACCAAGGAAGGAGATGCCTTTATGTCAAGATCCACTTCTCTCTGAGCTTATTGCACCTCAGAATCCCTGTATTTAATCCAAGCGTGCATTTGTAGTGTGACCCCTGTTCAAACTACGGGCACCATGTGGACCTGTAACTAACCCCACTGGCACCGTTCATGTCTACTCAGTGTCATTGATTCCATTACTAATAACTTAGCATGAATCACTCGCGCTATATGCAGACCTACCCAGTGTCTTTATGTACGACCTAACCCCACTGGCAACATAAATGTCTACTCAGTGTCATTGATTTCACGTCTGTTACCTTACCATTAATCACTATCGCTATGCAAACCTATTCAAAGTCTAGCATAGAGACTGACCCTGCTGGTGCTGTTAACCCATTTATGCCTAGCGTCCTCACATGAGGACTGTTAAGAAAAAGTGTTCTTTTTGAATGACTATTAGAGTGGTATTTTGAAGTATAATAACATTAAAAAAAAGAAAATTCAGGCATAAATGGGTTAATGCCTACTCTGTGTCCTTGATTCCACATCTTTTACCATTAATCACTTGAGCTGTGATAACCAATTTAGTGACTAAGGCATGAATTAGCCCCGCTGGCAACATTATTCTCATATTTCACCTATGGGGATTGGCCCCTGCTAGGTTCGCCTGATTGTTAGTTAACTTGAATAAAGTGTCAGCCAAATAACTGTGATGAGGAGTGGACAATGTCATTGATGATAAGATC
This sequence comes from Gymnothorax reevesii, assembly GCA_029721435.1. Taxonomy (NCBI): domain Eukaryota; kingdom Metazoa; phylum Chordata; class Actinopteri; order Anguilliformes; family Muraenidae; genus Gymnothorax; species Gymnothorax reevesii. Next base: position 29,206,288 of record CM056589.1, read on the forward strand.
ATGCAAAAACCCAACCATTTATAATCAAACTGCTTGATCCAGTTCAGGGTCGCACTTGCAACAGGTAAAGCAGAGCAGCCCAGTCGACACTCACACTCATCTCGAGGTTCTCAAGACCATCCAAAGCCAGCTGGGGGAGACAGTGTCCTTGGTCTGCCCCTGCAGAGGAGCTGAGATTCTGAAGTTCTCAAGGCAGATTGGTTTCTTCATCCTCTCAAGGAGAGTGAGCCCCATAACCACTCATTTAGCTGCTTGTATTTATGATCTCACGCTTTCAGATGTGACCCTGTTGCTCACAGTTACTGCTGCAGGAAGGGATGAAGGCTGATTAGTACATTAGGGCTCCTTCAGATCCAGCACAAAGAACAGGAGCAATAAGGCACACAAATAGTGGCATATTATGGTGCGTTTCCACCAAACAGAAGCTAATTTTTCTGTGTAGCCTGGGGGCTGTTGCACAAAAGCAGAATTCAGAAATCGTGGATGATTGAGAAAGCAAGGCTTGACCTATTCTACTCAGTGCATCCTGGCTTTAAGCTGTTGCACATTTGCCAAGCCTGGCTGAGGAGGAGCGGCAATGTCAAACCATGTGTAACAAATTTGGATAAGTGCGCATTCACGGCTTTACAGATTTACTGATGCAGAAAGGGAGAGGACGCGTGCCACATACTTCTCCCCAAGTGAGCACGAACTGATAACACAAACCCACACTGAAAAAATATGAAAAGAAAAAAAAATACTAGGTAAGATGAATTTACTTATTTTAAGACTTAAAACATTTATTTCTATCACCATTTTTCTGAGTAAGACAAAAAATTTGTCCTTGATTTGAGGTTATTTTGGCTAGCTTGCCAATGGGGTAAGTAAATTTTCAGTTGCAAAGCAAATAGTGACTTGAAACAAGTTATTATTTGCTTCAGTGAAAAAAATCAAACAATAATAATTAAACAAAGTGCAAAAGCCTAGCGGACAATTGTGGACCGACTGAATGTGTAAGTTGTCAAAAAATATCCACTTTCTAAACACTGTTCTACTGAAACCGTATACAAATCAGACCGTTACTTGTGATTTGTACAAGCAGTTGTGCACTCTTTCTATAAAGTGATTAGTGGAAGTTTATGTTACTCTGGAAATATATCATGAAGACTAACTACAAACATCCACAATGCAAAAAAAAACTATTGGCTTGGAGTAAATCGCAATCTCTCACTCATATATTTTATATAAAACACACACGCAGATCATTTTGCAGGCAGGTAAATGCCTTGGTGTACGAAAGAGGGGCATTAATTACGTATAAGCTGCCTGCTCACGTACTTTGTCCATTATGATTCTCAGCTGTTAAGACAAAGGCTCTTTTATCTGGCACGGGGGGTGGCCAACCAACCCAGGACTTCACTCCAGTAGAGGAGCTGGCCCTTGGCATTAACCAAGGGAGGCCCGTAATGGAAGGGATCCAGGGGGAGCAGCCACTTGCTGCTAGTGCTGGTGAGATGAAGCTTCATGCAGCGTTGAAGTTTTCCAGCCAGATGTATTAAGATGTGATTCATCCCTTGAGGCTTTGAATGCACTCTACAGATCCCTTCTACACAATAAAAACACAGATATTGAATTGTGCTTTGTCAGAAATGATAGGCAAGCATAAGCCTACAGCGTGAAACTAGCAGAATCAAAAAATGCAGACCAAAGTGGTTTTGTATAACTGGAAGGGAAGCAAAACTTATTCTTTATTGGACTTGAAGAGGGCAGTGAATGTGCTTGTAAAACAAAGGCCCAATTCCAATCCGCCCCCTGAAGACTCAAGCCCTGAACCCTCACTGACTTAATTGATGTGAGCTGTAAGGGACTGAGTCTGAGAGGGCTCCAGATCCTATAAATTGTAATGGAACAGCGCTTACCCCTTTTCATGTTACCAAACTACATGCAGTTGTGACGATCACCGTTAATACTAACACGTAAACTTTTTCTTTCTTGCTCCTTCCATTACTTCGATTGAACCACTCTTTGGTTTATTTACCTTTTTTTTGTTTACATTTCCAGTATTTCGATGGCTTCCCCCGTATAAGACTTCACAACGCTACGAACTGTGGGTAATTTCCTTACCCAAAGTCAGCATCGGTGCTGACTTACGGTAAGGGGGCAGTAAGGGCTCATTCACGCACTCACTGACTTGATGATGTGACAACGTAACAGCCCTCATGCACTCACGGACTTCCCGTGAATGCGCCTCTAAGTCAGCGAGTGCGTAAGGTCTCAGATTGGATTTGGGCCAAAGAGCTTTGTATTTTTGTTCAAAATAATAGGGGAGAATGGGGTCTGATGAGCCATGGGGACCAATGAGCCATATCACATATTTTGTGATCAACTGATGCCAAAGGTGTTTAAAATAGGAAAAATAGTGATATGACTCATTTATCCCCATGACTCATCAGTCATAGTCAAATATTTTGCCTATTTTAAGCAGCTCTGTCATCGATTGATCGCAAAGTAGTGATATGGCTCCCCATAGTTCATCGGACCCCCAGTCTCCCCTAAGCGTTTCTTCAAATAATCAAAGGGAAAAATATCAAATTTATTATGTATTGGAAATTATTTGAAAAGGTTTGAATGTTTGAGATCAAATAATAACTTTTGTCTAAAAGCCAAACTAAGCGACGTTATTCGGAGAAATTAAATAACTTGATCTTTCCTGCTGGCTCCATCGCACACAATGACAAACTTGCGCACCGAACAATAGGGACATTTTATAGACGAATTACCCACCAAAAGTGAACCCACTTCTCGAAGCAGCATCCCAAATGAAGCTTCAAACATAATGAGTGACATCATTTCGCCGAGACATTACAAGCCTCGACATGGCGCCCGTAAGGAAGTGCTTCACATTTTTGATATGCCTTGGTCAGGTCAATGTTGGTGGAGTAAAGATCAGCATTTTGTTCCTGACACTTTTCCTGAAGCTGTATGACAGAAAACACCATGTCGGTAGTCCCACGCTCTTTTCGAAAGCCATACTGGCTGTCAGGTAGGAGACCATGCTCGAGGTGTGCTATGAGGCGGTTGAGTAGCACTCTAGCCAGTATCTTGCCTGCAATGGACAGCAAGGAGATTCCACGATGACTGTCACAGGACTGGTGGTTTCCTTTGCGTTTGCAGAGGTGTATGATGGAGGCATCCTTGAAGTCCTGCGGCACTGTCTCCTGTTGCCAAATGAGTTGAAACAGCTTTCTGAATCTCCTCCATAGTTGGTATAGTGTCCATAGTCTCTTCAACTGGGACTCGAGGTAGCTTGTTGATGGCCTCATCATTGATGGTCGAAGGTCTATTCAGGATATTTTCAAAGTGTTCTGCCCATCTCCCCAGGACTTTCTTTTTGTCAGTGATCAATGTTGTCCCGTCAGCACTGAGACGTGGAGATGGTGATCTTGAGGTAGTAGGGCCGTAGACTTCCTTCAAGCTGCTGTAGAAGTTCTTTGTGTCATTTCTGTGCGCAAAACCCCGGATCTCGTCTGCGTTGGCACTCAGCCATGAATCCTGCATCTGGCGCAACTTCGCTTGAGTGGTGCTTCATATATCTCTCAGCGTGTCTCTTTTTGATGCTGACTTTGGGTCATTGAGATGAGCTTTATAGGCAGGATGCTTTTCCTTTAGCAGCTGTTTGATCTCTGTGGAGTTTTCATCAAACCAGTCTTTGTGCTTTCTGGTGGTTGGCCCAAGGCACTCCATAGCTGTGTCATACACCGTCTCACGGAACGCAGTCCACGCTGTCTCAACATCCTGGCAATCCAGCACAGTGGAGTCTAAGCGTTGGACCAAAGTGTTGGTAAGAGATTCCTTGATATCACTGACTTCAGCCTGCTGGTATTCAGACGTGTAGGAGCTTTCGCGCCCTGTGGCCGTCTCTTGGGCTGGACATGGAGATGTAGTTTGGAGATAACAAGACGGTGGTCTGTCCAGCATTTAGCTCCACACATGGTCTTTGTGACTCGTACGTCCTGCCTGTCTCTCTTCCTCACAATGATATAGTCAATGAGATGCCAGTGCTTTGAATGTGGATGCATTCATGTTTGCGGGTTGGGAGGTTGAAGATGGTGTTAGTGATCAAAAGTTCATGCTCTCCGCAGGTCCGGCTATCGCGGCGACTTTGAAAATCGGTACTACTGCAGCATACTGCAGGACCATTCATATGGAACGGCAGCACAGGAGACAGAATCCTCATCAGCAAAATAACGAAAAAGAGAATTGAAAAGGCAGCGCGACCGGCGCACAGGGGTGAACATCGGGCTAACATTCCCCAGGTGGAACGAGCTAATGAAGGAGAAAGATTTTCTAAGGGATGCTGAAGTTGCCAGCTTTCTCCTCAACAAGTATGTCAACTGTACTGCCTAAATTAGCCTAAACGCAACTTTTCATTCAGTTTTGTTACACAGTGTTGTTTGTTACCGTAAGCAGCATAATAGTAGATCTTGCTAAAATACTGCATCCTCATTATTACAGCTGGAACTCTATGTTTATGAGGTTTTAGTAGCTCTCATAATCGTGGTAAATGCCGGCTTTTAGTGGCAGTGAAGCTGGTGGGTAGACTTTAGAAGCTGGCATTTACAGTGACTAAAAGCCGGCGTTTATCGTGACTAAAGCTACTGAAACCACATAAACATACAGTCTCATAACTACGAAAGGTGCTTATCTCCTATATGTGAATGAAACGGCTAAACAGTTCCTAAAACGTGCTTAATTTTTGTCATATAGGACTAAAGAATAAGATACCCCTATGGTCATGTTTTAATAATGGGAAGGTGCCACCACCTGTTTTCAGTGCATCAATTTTCCAGGCTCTATCGGCAGACTTAGTTTTATTTTTCATTCGGCGAGTTCTTTGTAATCTTTGACGTTTCTTCTTGTGCGGTCCAGAGAGAATGCTGTTATTGCACTTTCTGATGTTGGCAGTGGTGCAAAATTGGGGGGGGGGGCTCCTTGGTCAGTTGGCTAGTTCTCAATCTTTTTCCTTTTCTTGACGCGTTTTCCAATAATCATAATTGGCAACTGAAGACACTGTTTCACTCCATATGCGATCTAACAGCGATGAAATCGTGGGATAAATTCAGTATACAGCGGCGTAGCCAGAACTGAGAATTGGCTTGCACAAAACATCCATTTTAAACAATTATTAGTCCTGACCTGTTCTCAGTCATTTTCATAATTAATAAAAGGTTCACTCCGAGAGCACTCCACACTTAATCGGAGAGAACAAGCAGCACCTGACAATGATTCATCTGGGCGCGTGCTTGCTGCATTTTTAGAGATGCACCAATCCAGTTTTTTCCCCATTCAATCCGATACCAATACCTGGGCTGAGCATATCGGCCGATATCCGATAGTGATCCGATACTAATGTTGAATGAATGAACTGTTTACCTTGCCATGTGAGCGAGGGCATCAGACTTGACACAAACATTTAGCCTTGTTAAAAAAAGGTTACAAATTAACACAGATATAAATGTACTTTATATTATTTATTAACAAATAACAAAGTGTACAATAGCAGCAGAAAGAAATAAATAACACTTCCATGTAAAGTGCACAGCAAACAAATATTTAAAAATGTAATATATGTTATGGCCCCAATTTGTTATTACATTCATAACACAACAGCAACAGCAAGGGACGACAAACACAGTTTCAACAACTAAAACACATTTAATTTTTAACAAAGACAAAGACTAATAACAACCTACAACTAAAGACCAAGATTGATAAATAAGAAAAAACAGAAATAATTACAGTCCCTTTTTGGTGGGGTGGCTTGGTGATGTCCTGGATGAAGAAAATGCTCAAACACAGGCAAAGAAATCCACAAAAGAAACTACACAGGTCTTGAACAGAAATGACAGGTCTGGTCACACGTATCCTTCTTCTTGCAATTTCTCCTACTCTTTTACTGTCTCAATTCTTTTCCTTATATACTCTTTTGCAGACCCCACCCACATTTAGACCTCTTTTTTTTAATTTTCGGGGACTTGCCCCAGACATGTCTGGAAACATGTCCAAACATGACTCCAGTCTGAGCTTAACAAAAAAAGGTAAATACTGCCATCTAGTGGCCTATATTCACATTACACCTCCATTCCAAAAGGGAAAAATTTTGACTCACAAAGGCAAAATTTTTTCTTTTCAATACAAAATGGTTAAGTGAACACTTGTCTATATATACATACCATACACATTCAAACACGGGATAAGCAATCAGCAATTACATTGTCTGTACCCTTCACATGCTTAATTTCCAAGTCAAACTCCTGTAAAATCAAACTCCAATTCAACAATCTCCGATTCTTGTTTTTCATCTTACTCAAAAACATTAACGGATTGTGGTCAGTGTACACAATCGTTGGCTTTTGTCCTGTACAAACATAAACCTCAAAGTGTTGTAAAGAAAGGACCAGAGCCAACAGTTCCTTCTCTATTGTGGAATAGTTCCTTTGGTGGCGATTGAACTTCCTGGAGAAGTATGCCACGGGATGCTCAATGTCATCAGAGTCACTTCTCTGTAGGAGCACAGATCCACAAGCTTGGTCGCTAGCATCGACCGCGATGGAGAACGGTTTGTTGAAGTCAGGAGATTTGAGCACGGGGAAGTGACACAGCAGAGACTTCAGGCGATCGAAGGCTCTCTGGCATGCATCATCCCAGGTGAACTTTACGCCTTTCTTCAGTTGGTTAGTTAGACTGAGAGCAATCTCAGCAAAGTTCTTGCAGAACTTGCGGTAGTCCCCGATCATTCCAAGGAAGCGGCGCAAAGCTTTTTTGTTGTGAGGAACTGGAAAGTCCATGATGGCTTGGACTTTAGCATTTATGGGTGCCACCTTACCCTGGCCTATGACGTAGCCAAGATAGGTGACAGTAGCACAACCAAAGTCACTCTTGCTCAGGTTAACAGTCAGGTTAGCCTGGGTCAGGCGCTGGAACAACGTCTCTACATCTTTTAGATGTTCTTCCCAGGAGTCACTCCATGTGATCAGGTCATCGATGTATGCACCCGTGTGTGGCAATCCGGCGATTGTAGACTGTATCATCCTTTGGAATGTGGCTGGGGCATTTTTCATGCCAAAGGGTAGGACTTCATACTGGTACAATCCAGATGGTGTGGCAAAAGCAGAGATGCTCTTAGCCCTCTCAGTTAAAGGCACACACCAATAACCCTTCAATAAATCAATCTTGGTCAGAAACTTTGCTTGCCCTACACTATCAATACAATCATCAATCCTAGGTATTGGAAACACATCAGTTCTAGTTACAGCATTGACTTTGCGATAATCTGTACAGAATCTAGTACTTCCATCAGGTTTTGGAACTAGCACACAGGGTGAACTCCAATCGGAGTTGGAGGGTCTGATAATATCATGTTTTAACATGTACTCAACCTCTTTCTCAGCAATCTTTCTCTTTTCAGGATTCATCCGGTATGGATGCTGTTTTATTGGTTTGGCATCACCAACATCTACATCATGAGAGGCTATAGAAACTCTCTTTGGAACATCAGGAAACAGATCCTCATATTTCTTGATCAACCTTTCAAACTGATCTCTCTGTGAGGGTTCTAAGTGCTGGAGTTTTACATCAAGATTTTGCAACACTTCAGTGTTTGACAATTTACATGAAAGAACTTCAGCTTTAATTCTTGGTTCATCACCTTGAAACTCCCCCTCATCTTCACACGTTTCGACCATTGGAGAATCTGAAGTGACAGCTGCAACCCTAGCATTTCTGTCATGATAAGGCTTTAGCATGTTAATATGACACAATTGTTTTGGTTTTCTCCTATCTGGAGTCTTCACAATGTAATTGAGATCATTGAGTTTTGTCAGAATTTCATAAGGACCATGAAATCTAGCCTGCAATGGACTGGACTGCAAGGGAAACAACACTAGGACCTTTTCCCCTGGTTTAAACTCACAGCTTCTAGCCTTATGATCATACCATGTTTTCATTTTTCCCTGACTTGATTTCAAGTTCTCTTTGGCAAGGTCACAAGCTGCACGCAATCTTTCCTTGAACTTGCCAACATAGTCTAACAGACTGATATGCGGCTCTTTCTCTTGCCATTGTTCACTCAATAATAGCAAAGGTCCTCTCACTTCATGACCAAACACTAGCTCAAATGGACTGAATCCAGTAGACTCCTGCACTGCTTCTCTAGCTGCAAACAACAGCAAATGAACCCCTTCATCCCAGTCTTTCTCATGGTCATAACAATAAGTCCTCATCATTGTTTTGAGAGTGGAATGAAACCGCTCTAAGGCACCCTGACTTTCTGGATGATAGGCACTAGAAAGAATCTGCTTTGCACCTAGTTCATACACCACCTGCTGAAACAATCCTGAAGTGAAATTGCTACCTTGGTCTGACTGAATTTCCCTGGGAAGGCCAAACAACGTGAAGAACTTTATCAAAGCCTTCGAGATTGCAGTTGCCTTGATGTTACGTAGAAGTATGGCTTCGAGGGATCTGGTAGATGCACACATGATTGTCAACAAGTACTGATTTCCAGATCTAGTCTTGGGTAATGGACCAACGCAATCAACAATGACCCTAGAGAATGGCTCCCCAAATGCTGGGATAGGCTGCAATGGAGCTACAGGTGGGTCTAACTGGTGTTTTCCAACTACCTGACAAGTGTGACAGGTTTTGCAAAAGTTGGAAACGTCTTTCCGAAGCCCAGGCCAAAAGAAGTGTTTCATGATCTTATCAACAGTCTTGTTAACACCAAGATGACCTCCTAAAGGTAAACTATGAGTCATTGTTAAGATCTCATTCCTATAGACCTTCGGAACAACAATTTGCCTGACTACTGCCCAATCTGCATTGGCAGGGATATCAGGAGGGCGCCACTTCCGCATCAACACACCATCCTTGAGATAATACCCAACTGGAACTGCATCTATTTCTTTTTCAGGAAGGGCTCTCCTCTTTAGTACACCAATTTCAGGATCATTAGTTTGCTCCTCAATCAACCGCTTTCTGGACAGAGACAAGTCTCCAGACACATCAGAATCACCAGACCCATCCGGCTGGCTGAATAGAGAACTGATAAAAGTATCTGATAAGTCCTCAAACGGAGAAACCATAGTAGGCCAATCAGAGTCATGAGGCGAACCACCTGAGTCCTGACTATTCAATGTACTGGACGGCACCACAACATCATCTTCTTTAGCCTTCTTGGCCATAGCACGAGTCACTGCGCAAGAAGGATACAGAGATGGGTCCTCATCCCCATTTTCAGTGCTCGGCTGTGAAGTAAGATGTACAGGGGGAACTACTTTGCCCCCAGCCAGGTCATTGCCTAGCAACAGAGAAACACCCTTTATAGGTAGACTTGACATAAGTCCCACCTTTACCTGTCCTGTAACTAAATCTGACTTCAAGAATATAGAGCGCAGGGGTACAGATACAGTCCTCCCTTCAATACCTTGCACAAGTATGAAATCCCCTGAAGCGGTCTCATCACGTAACTCCAAGGAGTCCATCAACAAAAGTGACTGAGAAGCTCCGGTATCCCTTAGGATATATATGGGGACAGGAGTAGTATGCTCATTCAGAGCCACAAATCCCTCTGACACAAATGGAAGAAATTCCTCCCTCACAAAGTCAGCTGTATTAGGCTTTTTAGCCCCACAAGAAGCAGGCAATTTAGCAGATTGGTTATCTACTACAGGGGTTTCTAACCTTGTTTTCACAAAGGCATTTGGTTTGGTATCCTTTTCTTTTTCTTTTTTAGCTTTAAGGAACCAACAGTTAGTTGTAACATGACCAGATTTCTTGCAATATCTGCAAACTAGACCACTTCTGTCACTGTCAGCTTTCACACTTTGATCAGACCTGTTACTGGATTTCTGAGCACCATCACCAGATTTGTCTTTGTCTTTGGGTGAGGAATCTTGGGTATCACCATAACCCTTTATCTGAAATTGGGACCATTTATTGTTACTGCTAGACTGAAATTTGGACTTATGAGTGAGAACATATTCATCTGCAAATTTGGCAGCTGATTGCAAGTTCAGTGCTTGCTTCTCATTAAGGTAGGTCTTAACATCATCCTTAACACAGTTCTTGAATTCTTCAACTAACACCATCTCTTTTAGTGAGTTGAAATCATCCTTGACCTCCATAGAAGTACACCAGCGCTCAAAGCAAACCTGCTTTTCATTAGCAAATTCAACATAAGTCTGATTTTCAGATTTCTTCAGACCTCTGAATTTCTGTCGGTAAGCCTCTGGAACCAACTCATAAGCTCTCATAATAACCTTTTTGACAACCTCATAATCAGAGGAATCATCTGCAGACAAAGCCGAATAGGCTTGTTGAGCTTTACCCTTGAGGACAGTTTGCAACATCAGAGGCCAGTGTTCCTTTGGCCACTGGCAACTCTTTGCTACCTTTTCAAAACACTGGAAATAGTTGTCAACATCCTTTTCCGAAAATGGAGGCACCAGTTTTACCTCCTGGCTAGCCCGAAATTTATTTTCAGTTTGAATTTTTATTTTTAGTTGCTCCATTTGGAGTCTTTCTTCTCTATCGAATTTCTCTAATTCAAAATCTCTCTGTCTTGCAAATTTTTCTAACTCAAATTCTCTTTGTTTTTCTTCTCTTGCTAATTTTTCTAACTCAAACTGCCTTTGTTTTTCTTTTTCTTCCCTCTCAAATTCCCTTTCTTTTTCTCTTTCCTCCCTTTCAATCTCTAGCATTTTTAATTTAAGTTCCATTTCTATATTTGGATTTTCCACTGGAAACTGTTCCAGATCTCCTGGTGCAAACACATTTTCATCAATGTAATATTCAACTATCTCTCTAGCCAGTCTTGCTTTTCGCATGGCTGGTTTTACCTCTGTCAGCTCTAAATGTCTGCAAATTTCTAGCAGTTCTGTCTTTTTAAAAGACTTCAAAACCCCTACGGTTGGTGATGCCAAGAAATCATCCATTGCTGTTGTCAATATATATCTAGGAAAATTCACAAAAACAATTTCACAATTTGGAATGTTAGATTTTCAATAAATTACTCACACAATGGTCTATCCCGGACGAGCCCCCAATTTGTTATGGCCCCAATTTGTTATTACATTCATAACACAACAGCAACAGCAAGGGACGACAAACACAGTTTCAACAACTAAAACACATTTAATTTTTAACAAAGACAAAGACTAATAACAACCTACAACTAAAGACCAAGATTGATAAATAAGAAAAAACAGAAATAATTACAGTCCCTTTTTGGTGGGGTGGCTTGGTGATGTCCTGGATGAAGAAAATGCTCAAACACAGGCAAAGAAATCCACAAAAGAAACTACACAGGTCTTGAACAGAAATGACAGGTCTGGTCACACGTATCCTTCTTCTTGCAATTTCTCCTACTCTTTTACTGTCTCAATTCTTTTCCTTATATACTCTTTTGCAGACCCCACCCACATTTAGACCTCTTTTTTTTAATTTTCGGGGACTTGCCCCAGACATGTCTGGAAACATGTCCAAACATGACTCCAGTCTGAGCTTAACAAAAAAAGGTAAATACTGCCATCTAGTGGCCTATATTCACATTACATACAAAATATAGCAGCTGCCTGAAACCCAACAAACAATGGCTTAATTAACTTGTTAAAAAATACAAAATAAACAGAAGTAACATGTAAACATTTAGTGCAAACAGATATTCAAAATCTAATCTAATATAAAATATAGTTGCTGAACCCAACAAACAGAAGTGGTTTGATTAATTGTGCAAAATCCATTATATAAGGAAGACGGTGTGTGTCTGTGTGTTCGCCATGCACGGCCATATTTGTGCATGGATTTTTTTCTAATTTCACACAGTGATACCTGTGCTTCCAAACTAACATCTAAGGCAGATTTCGCTTGAGAAAAGAAGCCCCCCCCCAATCGGAGAAGGTGCCATGCCGGCCAAACGGCTGGATCAATCAACTTGATGGGCTTGGCGCTACGGTGTCGAATTCATCCAAGTGCTGCCAAACTAACATCTAAGCCAGATTTCGCTTGAGTCAAAAGAAGAGCCTGACTGGCGTGGCACCCTAAGTTCGCAGAAAATGTCATACCAACCAAACGGCTTGACCTATCGTGTAAGTTCCTTTTGTCCTAAGGATGGTTTCTGTCCATTACATCAAATGAGGTAAGCTAAGAAATGACCCTGACTGACGTGCACCCCCCCTCCTGATCGAAGAAGGTGCCATGTCAGCCAAACGGCTTGATCAATCAACTTGATGGGCTTGGCGATACGCCGTCGAATTCATCCAAGTACAAGTTACGAGTGACGGGCTTGGCGGCTAGTTATAAAATAAACAGAAGTGGCCTGACACTTCCATAACATTTAGAAAATTAAAACAGGTAACCTAACTAAATAAAATGGAAGCATTTTTTGCTCACCTGACCTGCTTCGTCATCAACGACAGAGAGGGGCGGCGAATCCAAGACAACAAACTCCATAACCTTCTCTGTTATGTTGGTTGCTTTCACGCTGCCGGTGTTCCGTGCCGAAAAACCTTGTGCTGGAAAACCTCTAAGTATATCGGCACGCACAATGTCCCGTGCCCAAAAGCTTTGCGTGCCAAAAAGCCTCGTTTGCCCAGACGTCTCATAATGCGACGAGGCTTTTCGGCACGGAACACCGGCTTAGCTCGGAGCTCCGCGTGCTTTTTAGCATGGTGTTTTTGGAGGTGCTTATTTAAGTTTGTGGTATTGAATTTACCAACTTTATCACCACCCCTCGCAACTGTGGCGTTGCAGATATTGCATGTTGCAGTCGGACTTTGAATTGTTTCCAAATAGCAGACTTGGCTCGCTCCGACGCTTGCTCCATGTTGCTCTGTGTTTGCTCATCACTAGCTGCTGTCCGTGCTCTGCGTGATGATGTAACCGGCGTTGCAAACATAGAATTGAAGTGGCTAGATGGCTGTAACTGTATTGCTGGGTATGATATTAATAAAAATGAAATGACTGGATCGGAATGCTGGATCGACCTCATTCACCCAATATCCAATCCTGCTAATTAGTCAGAATCGGAGCCGATATCAGATCTGCGTATCGGATCGGTGCATCTCTAATTTAAATCGACGTTGTTAAAAATTGTATACCTGTCAACTGTCACCTTTTCACATTAAGCCTATGATTGCATCGCTGTTAGATCGCAGATGGAGATAAACCGTGTATTCAGTTGCCAATGAAGATAATTGGAAAACGCCTCAATGAAGGAAAATGATCGAGAACTAGCCAGGACTAATTGTTGTCATAAAGGACGTGTCTGTGTTCCTTCCAATTCCCAGTTCGATTTGCGCTTCTGGATGCTAGTCCATGCAGCAGACTTCTTTTCGATAGACTTCGCATCAGCCTTCCTGTCACAAATGACGCCTGTCCGTGCTTTGACAGTCTCTATGAGGGTCCGCCTCATCTAACATTAAATTTTCACAACGGTGTCTTTTGTCCGTAATTTTGCATTTAAAGGTGGTCAAGACACACTGCTTAATGTACACCTACTTCCCTTAATGCATTATGCAAGTAACAGGCTGAACAATAAAACGTGGTCAACTCCGCCTGACCGCTTGATTACACGAGTATAGCTAAACATCTGCTTACCTAGGGTGAGTATAGTAAAATATTAAAAGTTTTTTGTAATGAGCGCTTAAAACTCTAGTTTAGCAATGCGCGAACAAATGTGTTTTAACTTGATTCTAGCCCTTTATGCGCAGAGATAAGCGCTCGCCGACAAGGACTTCGTGGTCAAGCTGATCGCAAGCGACGTGATTCCATGGGGGACAAAAGGAAATTATTCCATAAGGAACAATCAAAAAAGAGACACTAATAGATCTGTGAATAAATTTTTTGACTACCACAAACGATCAATATATAATCTGTTGATTTTTCTCTTATAAATTGTCGGTGCCTTTTTCCACGGCAGAGACAATTTTTTACTTTTGTATATTAATTCAGGCTACGCGAACACCATGGCCATCTTGTCTCTAAGAGCGTTCTCGTAAGCTGCACTGCTGAGGTTCTCTGCGTGTAGCACTGGTCAGAGATTCCGTGCTGTCTGCTTATGTCATCACCAAGTCGGTAAAGTGAGCAAGTGTTAACGACACCAGGGTTTTCAGCCATTTGATGAATGGCTTTGTTATATAGCGACTCGACCGCTTCACCTGTCTTTTATGCAACGTTACAGAATAAACAGTGAGGTAGTAAAGGTTGTTGTTGGTTAACTTGGGTTGGATGACAGGTATGTATTCGGTAACTATTGAAGGTGACATCCAGCGTGCATGTAGCTAACACTTGCTTTGCTTTTTCATAGTATAAAATGTTCAAGATACACCTAAGCTGAGTTGTTTATTACCATTACTTTGAATATCTTATACTGATTCACGGTACTGTGTTTTGCTGCTTCATGTATTATATCGGGGGCTGACTGCAATAAATAGTTATGTCCGGATCTTATGTATTGGGCATAACTGTTTATTGTAGTCAGCCCTCGATATGCTGGCTTTCGGTTCAGTAGTAACAGTTCTGTTAATACATCCATGGTTTCATCAGCGTTTACAAGGCTTTTTGATACACGGTGGCTGCCGTGGTTGCAATACGTGTTTAAAAAAGTGAGGCGCTAGAGTGCATTATTCGTTTGAACGTTATACACAATTCCATCACTGGATGGGAGTAATTCCTTCACAATGCCCCTTTAAAATCACCAAGAATGATGAGTTTGTCTGCATGGGGAACAGAAGTGATGACGGTGTTCAGGTCTTCATAAAACTTGTCCTTACACTCATCTGGGTTTGCCAAGATAGGGGCATAGACGCTGACGATGGTGGTGAACTTTTTGACTACGAGAAAGGGGGGGTCTTATCGTCATTAGGTGATCACTCACACCCTTTGGGGGGCCAGCCAACTTGCCAACCAATGACGACTTGACTGCAAAACCAACTCCGGCTTCTGTTCCCTCTTCAGGACTGCGTCCACTCCAATAAAAGGTATGTCCTGCATTTCTTTCGCAAAGTTCGCCCTCTCCTACCAGCCTGGTTTCGCCAAGAGCAGCGACATCGATGCTCTATCTGGCTTTCTGAATTGTCTCTATCAAGAAGCGTACGAACGTTCCTAGCTGCAAGGGTGAGTGGTGTTTTCTTAGCTTTCATTTTACTTTCTTTGTTTCCACCGCATGTATAGGGTCCCCTCCAGTAAACTGGCTAGGGTGAGTGGAACAGGCAATGTTTGGGACACCTTTTCTTGTCCGTTCCTCTTGCCATGGAGTTGAGCAGTGCATTTCCTAAATAGGGCTGCTCAGACGTTCAGACTGCTGCCGAGATCCACTGCTGTTCCAGTCAGTGAATAGCGACCCTATGGCCTGAGTCGCCTGTGTGCAGGATTGCGGCTACGTCTTCAAGTGTACCCACACCTGTCGCTTCGTCACGTGCCTGTCGCCACAGGACTTTGTGATGAAGGGATGGGATGGAATGAAGGATAACAGATGATTTGCGCGATGAATTTTGTTTTCAGTGAAGAAGAGTTGTGCAGCGTCGACCTCACTCTCTCATCCAGCACCATCCAAATCCAGTGTCAGGACTATGTCGAGAGAACTGGAGACAGAATCGGATGCAGTGGATGACCAAGATGTCCTTATGTGTCTCATCTTGCCCAACACACTCCACAGTGCGTTGCTGTAGCCGCCTTCTTCTCCGTTGAACCAAAGTAATGGTTTCTTCCGCAGAGTCCGCCAGCGTCGGAAGATTATGCCACAATGATACCTAATCTCCTCAAGCTGTGTGCTGCCAATGGCAAATAAAATACTCAAACATATGGAAGAGTGACAAATATTATGCTTTATTATTTAAAAACAGGCTACATCAGATGGAGAGTCAACTAAAATAATTAACAATGTATTGATCTCTGTCCAGTCAGCCATTAACAATGTCCTCACTACTGACTAAATTGAAACAACCTTTGCAACTTCATCAGCTATTTTTGATCATCCCATCAGCTGCATTATGTATTCCTCAGACCTCTGTCAGCAATATGAATGGCAGTCTTCATAACAGTATGCTACCAAACACTAAAAATGACTTGTGTGAATGATCATTACAATTAAAATAACAGTAAGTATTCTTTACTGAATGATATTGCATCTTTGTTTTTGTTGTTTTTTTTTTTAATGCAGGCTAATAAAAACGAGGCACATTACAGAGGACCATGGAATAACTGTAAAACACATTTATTCCCACTCAGAGTGATTGCTGACTGAACAGATAAGGCACCAGGATTAGTACAGCCTGGTTGTTAGCCTGGTCTAGTGCAGGCTAGCTGCTCAGAATAAATCTCCATGGTAACTAATGTGCCCCTGCTTTCGTGCAACTTAGTCAGGGCTAAAT
The DNA here is from genome assembly GCA_029721435.1 of Gymnothorax reevesii. Taxonomy (NCBI): domain Eukaryota; kingdom Metazoa; phylum Chordata; class Actinopteri; order Anguilliformes; family Muraenidae; genus Gymnothorax; species Gymnothorax reevesii. Next base: position 29,222,697 of record CM056589.1, read on the forward strand.
TAAGCAGGTATATCTGAAAAATCGCGGCTTAATTCCTTATCTTGATTTTGTGCAATGGTCCTCTTGAGGGTTATCCTCAGAGGAACTGTTTTGTGTGGAGTGGGTGCAGGTAGTAAAGGCCAAATGAGGCTTCATGAAGCTTTGAACCCTTTTGGATCATTGTATTGAAAATTGCTTCACTCTTCAAAATTTCATTCACTGAGCACGTGGGCGACATCAAGTAGCAGAGATGTTGTTGTACACCTTTGCAAAGGTAACGCTAAGCACCTTGTGTGCGCACTTTGAGTTTTGTTGTGTTGTGAAAAATACTCAAAGCTGAAATCATTTTACATATGTCTGTTGTTTTTCTTCCTTACCTTAAGAATTAATATTATATTATAATAACATTAATTTCATCCACAGCCTCATTGATTCTGTTGAGGATTATATTTAAATATTTCTCATCATATTCATCAGGAGGAGGCATTGGAGGAGTGGAGACAGTGGTTGGAGGGGGCCAAACGTCCGTTCCTTGTATGGACGGACCATAGGAACCTGAAGTACCTCCAATCTGCCAAAAGACTTAATCCCCGCCAGGCCAGATGGGCACTGTCCTTCTCCCGCTTTAACTTTCACCCCGCCTACCGCCCCGGCAGCAAAAACATCAAACCTGACGCCCTGTCTCGCTGTTTTGAAGTGCCCAGTGATGAGCCCGCCTCAGACACCATTCTCCCTAAGGAAGCCTACGTCAACGCCATCAACTTGGACATTGATAAAGAGGTGAGAGAAGAGCAAGGCGATTCTGCTGCTCCCAGTTCTTGCCCCAATCATTGCCAGTATGTTCCTGTTAGCCTGTACCCCCGAGTCCTGGACTGGGGCCATGCATCTAACCTGTCTTGTCATCCAGGAATTCATTGTACCCTGGACTTTGTTTCCCCTTGCTTTTGGTGGCCAGGCATCAAACAGGATATTCGGTCTGTGCCCAAGCTAAGGTATCCCATCAACCCCCTCACAGTTTACTTCAACCCCTACCCACTCCTCACCGTCCCTGGTCACACATTGCACTAGATTTTATTACTGGTCTTCCCCCTTCCAATCACTTCACCACAATCCTCACCATCACTGATAGATTCTCCAAGGCTGTCCACTTCGTTCCCCTCGCTAAACTTCCCTCTGCCCAAGAAACTGCCAACCTTATCATTCAACACGTCATTAGACTCCACGGCATCCCCACTGATATCACCTCTGATCGCGGACCCCAATTTACTGCCAAGTTTTGGAAAGCATTTTGCAATTCTTTAGGCACATCTGTTAGTTTGTCTTCTGGTTTTCACCCCCAAACCAACGGCCAGACCGAGCAGGCTAATCAGTGCATAGAGACTGTTTTAAGATGCCTGTGCCTCAAAAACCCCTCCTCCTGGAGCCACCAACTCCCTTGGGCTGAATAGGTAATAAACAGTCACACCTCCGCTGCCTCCGGGCTCTCTCCATTCAAAGCATGTCTGGGCTATCAGCCACCCTTGTTACCCTGTCAGGAGGAGGAGGTAGCCGTCCCTTCTGCTCGAGACTTTGTCCATTGTTGCAGGCAAACTTGGAAAAATACCCAGGAGGCGCTGCTCAGGTCAGTATCTCGCATGGAGACTCTGGTGGACAAGAGACGCACTGCCGCTCCTTCCTACCGACCTGGGCAGCGCGTGTGGCTCGCATCCAAAGACATCCCTTTAACGAGGAGTGGGGGTATATTATTTCCTAAGTTTCTTAGTCCTTTCATCATAGAAAAAGTACTCAGTCCCACAGCCGTTCGCCTCCGTCTACCCCATCGATGCGCCGCATTCATCCTACCTTTCATGTTTCCCAAATTAAACCTGCTGTTTCCCACCCCCTTTCTTCTGGTCCTGATCCCCCACCACCCACCCGTATCATTGATGGAGGCGAAGCCTACGCAGTTCACGCACTGTTGGACTCTCAATGGAGGGGTCGAGGTCCACAGAATTTGGTGGACTGGGAAGGCTACGGTCCTGAGCACCAGAGCAAGATTCCGTCCCGCTACATTCTGGATAAGATTTTGATCACAAACTTTCATGCTACAAACCCCAGACCAACGAGGTGAAACGCCAGGAGATCTTAAGAGGGGGGGTACTGTTTTGATCCTGTCCTGCCTGACCATGTTTTTGTTTTGATCCTGTCCTGCCTGACCATGTTTTGAATTCTGCCTTGTCTGACCATGCTCTGTATTTTGTATTGTGTTTTTGGATTCCATGCCATGTTTTGTTTTTGCCTTATCTTTGTCTGTTTGCCATTTTCCACCATTGCAGTTATATTCCAGTCCTTGTTTTGTGCCATACCATGCATTGCACTTCATCTGCCCCTGTCTGGTCTTTTGTCATGTGATCGCTCACTGCCCCAGTATTGTGTCCCACCCTTTCGGGTGATTTCATGGTTTCTGGGATTTCATCCATTCCTTCCAATCTCATTTACTGCCTTCACCTTGCTTTTCTATATTACTAACAATACTAACAGTTTGTTGTTTTAAGTAAACTTACTAATCAAGACTAACTTTGTTTATAGTACTAACTTACTAGCAAGTACTAGGGATTGTATAGCTGGAAATTACTGATTGACTAACAAGCTCTCAGCACTCGCTCTGCTCTAGTCTCCGGCCCTTACCTTCACTCAATTTACTTTGCTGTGCTTCAAGCAGATCTTCTGCACCTTGTTAATCCCTGCTCTGCCTCTCACTCTGTGCATGGTAGAAGTCCCTAACCAGAGCCATATTAGGCTGTCTCTGTGATCCCTGTCCGCGTTTTGGCTTTTGCCAATTTCTTGTAATCAGGAACCTCCTCATGTTCATTACTTTGTAATTAGTCTGATCCATATCACCTGCCTCGCCTTTGTAGCATGTGACTTCCCCTATGTGTATTTAAGCAGTCATTTCATTCACAGCTCTTGTCAGAACATTTTCCCTGGTTTGCTAGTGCTGCGATTGTTTATGCCTTGTACTCTTAGTGTTATACTTCTGACTGGAACGTCCCAAATTCTGATTTTGGCTTTACCTTTGATATTCCTGTGCCTATGTACCATACCTGTTTTTGCCTGACTCTGAGTTTTGTGTTTTCTGCCCTGTTAAGGGTTCGGATTATGCCTACTGGATTTTGGCTTTTGATTCTCTGAGAAACCCGTGCCTGTGTACCAAACCTGTTTTGCCCAACTACGAGTACTGTGATTGGTGCAGATCTACTTGTGCCGTCATGGTGGGGAAGTAGTATTATAATCCCACTAATTTGCGCATTGACACAGTCGGCAATTTTTTTTGCCAGCATTCCTTGCGGCTTTTGGCAGCTGCAGCTATGTTGCTTTTTGCCTGGATGATGGATTTACATTCCTCGTATTTATTTAATATTATTGTCTGCTCCTCCGTCGTGAACTATGCAGCTCGGGAGGAGTTTTCCATGTCTGCGATTGGTCAACACTGCCCTTTTTATATCAGCGCGCACAGATCTAGATTGGAAACTCCTGGGTTCACTAAATTAGTTGATAACCGGCTTCGTGAGACCGATAATCAAGACCCCGGGCATGTTAATCCAGTTTCGTGAGACAGGCCCCCCAATCCAGCTTTAAGGTACAGGCCCCAGATTAGCCGTGCATCTTATGTTGCAGTGGTGATATAGCTTGGTAGGAAGTGAGCTGCCTTTGTGGTACAAAAACCCCAGGGTTAAACCTGAAGATACCGCAATAAATCCAAATCCAGCTTTATGGTACAGGCCCCAGGTTAAAGGAGAATTCCTGTGTGAAATTGACTTGGGGTGTATTGAAACATGATAACGAGTACTAACCTTTGTCGAATACCCCACCTCCGTACGCTCGCAACATTTTGAAATAAATGGCTTTTTAGCCGAAGCTCCTAACAGGCTTACAATGGTAGTGAATCGGGCATAACGTTGCCATGCAAAGAAATCGCTATTTTTTTCATCATTAACAAGGATCAAAGTAGCTCCACACTTGATCGCTAGAATTCCGAGGACGCTGAGATTTAAAACGAGGCACTGAGAACTTTGAAAATGCACAGGTAGTTTATTAAAAAAAGACTGTTTATGCAAACCTAACCTTGGGGTAGTTTCCAGTCGCCTCCATCTTGAAACTCACAATAAGTGAATTGACGAGCACGAACAAATAGATCGCAATCTGGTCCCCTATCCTTCCTATTCGTTCTTGTGGGAATGGGTCAGTGGTGTAAAGTGCACAGGGTAATCCGGATAATCTCTTTGTGCTGTGGATTTGTAGTATGTGTGGGGGTGAAGTCTTGCTCTTTGCACTGGGCAGCCGCGGCAAAAAGGTGAAGGAGGGCCGCAGTAGCCTTTGGGGAAAGAGGGGTCAGAGTGGTGCAGTCAATCCAGTTGTAATGTAATTTAATAAAATTAACCTATTGATACTTCCTGCAACTCTGGTGTCCTGGTTCTCTGTGGCTGGTGGATTTGGGAAGGGTACCTGTGGTTGGAGAAAGCATTGTGACCCCTGACACAAGCGTGAACTGCTAAGCAAACCAAGTGCTTACAAATTTTTAGAAGCGTTTTTTCCTCAGTACCGTCATTATGCTACAAGCCTTTGTCCTGCACAAACTCTGAAATGATTCTGATCTAGAAGACGTTTTTCTGCCTTTCATTCCCAATGGAGACATAAAATTTAAAAGTGAAATCTTAACATCAGAAAATTACGTCAAGGGAGCCTCCTGAATGTTTAATTCCACTATCGTGAAGTGAGTGACACTGCACCCAGGATGTTTTATATTTCTCTGGATATACAATTGGAAAATGGCCGCCCATTCATTTCAATGGAAATTGCTCAATGGCACAGCACGCCAACATGGGGGCCTTATTTCCAGAGCCATGCGGATATGCGCTGTGTGACTTCTGCTCACTTATGCATAGTGTGGGGCTCATGAATGCGCTGGTATCCGAGCTGTCCTTGACAAAGGGCCGCGCTCGTGGAACTCATACCCAGGGTGTGTGTTCACAATAACTTCTCTCTGGAAATGGAACTCCACCCACTCACATCTGCTGCAGTACTAATTTGGAGGAGATGAGAACGCGCTTACATATGAGGACCCGTTGGTGTTCACATAGCCTGAATATAAATATATTTTTTTGTCGTTGCCAAGGAACGAGGCATCAATGATTAAAAAGAGAAAAATAAACAGTTTCGGTGTCATTAATTTGGACTGTCAAAAAAATTTATTCACAGATTTATCAGTGTGTCTTTTTCGATTATTCCCTATGGAGAAATTTCTTTTTGGCCCTCATGGCATCACGTGACTTGCAATATCAGCTTGACCGCTAAGCCCATAAGTGCGGTCCAGCCTTTGTTGTTTGTCCAGCTCTCCTTACATGTCCGGCGCAAAGGCAGCGACTCTACCTTACCCATCGCAGTGTGAATACGGAGAGAAGTAGCAGCATCTTCGCCCATTCAGTGCTGTAGGCAACCGCAGCAATTTCAGATCGCACTGAAACGCTTCAGCAATTCCACTTTCTCTTTGAATACGACTGAACTAGACATGAGTCTCAAATTGGGGAATAAGGACAAGTCTGAATGACAGATTCTAGAAACGTAACAGAAGGGATAGTGACTGAATTGTCATGGTGACTGTCACATGGACAACCGAATATAATTGAATATTAGCTATTTTACTGACTAATTGTCATAGTTTTTTTAAAAAGAGCATTGATATGGGCCTACTATAATTGAGATGGCAATGTGTAGTGGGCAATTTAGAATGACATTTAGGGACATTAACTTTTCAATTTGGGTGACTGCTGACTGAGGTGGGGTGAAATTGGCTGGAGCCAGGAGTTTAGCCAGTAGCTGAGCCTACCTTGTTTCCGTGTAACTCGCGCTATGCCAGAGCCCACATGCTCTGTGCTCCCGAAATGGGGCTTGAGATCAGGCTGATCCTGGGCTAATCCCTTTTCTCGCCTTCAGGCCTTTATTTAACCTTTATTCCACCAATGGCCAGAAGATGGCAGCATTACCAAAGTCTTGAAGTTTGCAATCTGTCAAGCGGCGCAGGTGTGAGAAAGTATCAGCCCTCAGTATCTTGTTCCAGCCTCTTGGATTTGTCAATTTGAGACAGTCTTATTAAGCTGGCTGAGCTCGTGGGCGAAAGAAAAGCGAGGCAGAACTTATACTTGCTGATCCCTGGAATTTCTACCTCTGCTTAGCACACAAGAGATGATGCGAACCAATTGAGCTTGTCAAAGAAATAAATATAAAATTACTTAATTACATTTTCTGAAAATCTGAAAGCGCTAATGCTCCCTAAAATATGCCTCCATGAAGAATAATTATTCATATCAAAAGGATGGCACATATGACAATTTGAAAGTAGAACCTGCAAAATTGACTCAATTGACGGATTGAGACGTTGTCTAATGCTTGAATAAAGAAGTCTGAACGATAAAGCTATGTTTCCATTTATACGGCTGAAGTCCGTCTGCGGGGCAGACAAGGGACATCGCATGCGTCCTCAGCGCTTCAATATAAACGGCTGAACTATGCTATTCATCCGTTTTAGTCCTCGTGGCAGGACTCAGCATTGCACTCAGCACCTCATTGTGGACGAAGAGCTCATTATGATAATAGGCCTACAAGCTACATTTTAATACAGAAGAAGAAACGAACGGAAAGAAAGCACTGTTAAAGATAAAGATGCCTGGAATTAAGCTATGTTGTCTCTAATAATAAAGTCTGATATTCTGAAGCTTCTGCTTCATCCTCTGAATTGCAAGAATTAGATGAAATTATGTTGAAACTCCATACAAATGTCGCATGAGAACCACTACTCTGTTATCATCTTGTAACAAACTTAAGCGTGTGATACACAGGAACACTTCTGATATACAGAAATCACAAAGGTATCGTGGCCTTACAAAGCTCAGATCATAATTTAAAGCGGTAGTATGCTTTAGGTTCACTAAGAATGGTAAATATATGTGTGTTGCTGCAGAAACCGCGGCTCTGCTCTGAAGAGGGCAATAAATAGCCTACACATTGCTTTAAGGGAACTCGTTTGTTAACAAAATAAAGTGGGGAAACCATTTTGAACTATAGGGAGTTCCTCGTGCGAATCGTGTGCGCCGGAGCTAGACTCTCCCTGGTCCGATGGGAAAAGCACGCATGCGGCTCCGCTCCAGGAGGCGGGTGAAAATCGTGTGGATGGAAACACTTCATATAAAGACAATGATATGCGATTTTTGACCTACCCGTGTCTTCACCGGCGCCTGACTTCAGCCGTATTAATGGAAACATAGCTTAATCCTGTGTGCGGATCCTATCTTCACATTGTTTCCTGTCAATATGGACATGGTTTCCCCTTTAATCGCAAAAAACCCGACTCATTCCTGAAAAAGACAAGTTCAGTTCTTGCCCCATTCAAGTTTGCCCACATTATGTTACTTGGCCTCTTCTTACTTGATCTTGTAAGGAAGCGGTTTAGGTGGGTCTAGCTTGCACTGCAAGTGCGGTTAACGTGAGCACTGACAAATATCCGGCTGGGCAAGGAGAAATCTTTTAAGTGCCATTGCATGGATAGACTATACAAAGTCTGCAAAAAGTGAACCTGCGAGGTCAGCGGATTTAGTTCAAATTCCTACCATAAACTGGTCTTTGGCTAGACAGAAGGCAGGTAAAACCGTTCGTTAAATAATCATTCCGTTCAGGAGAAAGGTGCAATTATTATTATTATTATTATTATTATTATTATTACAAAACCCAAAACCAGTGAAGTTGGCACGTTATGTAAATCGTAGATAAAAACAGAATACAATGATTTGCAAATCCTTTTCAACTTATATATTCAATTGAATACACTGCAAAGACAAGATGTTTAACGTTCAAACTGAGAAACTTTATTTTTATTTTGCAAATAATCATTAACTTTGAATTTAAAGGCAGCAACACATTGCAAAAAAGTTGGCACAGGGGCCTTTTTACCACTGTGTTACATCGCCTTTCCTTTTAACGACACTCAGTAAACGTTTGGGAATTGAGGAGATCAATTTTTTAAGCTTTTCAGGTGGCACTCTTTCCCATTCTTGCTTGATGTACAGCTTAAGTTGTTCAACAGTACGGGGTCTCCGTTGTCGTATTTTACGCTTCATAATGCGCCACACATTTTCAATGGGAGACACATCTGGACTACAGGCAGGCCAGTCTAGTTCCCGCGCTCTTTTACTACGGAGCCATGCTGTTGTAACACGTGCAGAATGTGGCTTGGCATTGTCTTGCTGAAATAAGCAGGGGCGTCCATGAAAAAGACGTTGCTTGGATGGCAACATATGTTGCTCCAAAACCTGTATGTACCTTTCAGCATTAATGGTGCCTTCACATATGTGTAAATTGCCCATGCCTTGGGCACTCATACACCCCCATACCATCACAGATGCTGGCTTTTGAACTTTGCGCCTTTAACAGTCCGGATGGTACTTTTCCTCTTTGGTTCAGAGGACACGACGTCCACAGTTTTCAAAAACAATTTGAAATGTGGACTCGTCAGACCACAGAACACTTTTCCACTTTGCATCAGTCCATCTTAGATGAGCTTGGGCCCAGCGAAGCCGGCGGCGTTTCTGGGTGCTGTTGATAAATGGCTTTCGCTTTGCATTGTAGAGTTTTAACTTGCACTTGCAGATGTAGCGACAAACTGTAGTTACTGACAGTGGTTTTCTGAAGTGTTCCTGAACCCATATGGTGATGTCCTTTACACACTGATGTCGGTTTTTGATGCCGCCTGAGGGATCGAAGGTCACGGGCATTCAAATTTGGTTTTCGGCCTTGTCGCTTACGTGCAGTGATTTCTCTGGATTCTCTGAACCTTTTGACGGTATTATGGACCGTAGATTATGAAATCCCTAAATTTCTTGCAATAGCTCGTTGAGGAATGTTGTTTTTAAACTGTTCGACAATCAGCTCACGCATTTGTTCACTAAGTGGTGACCCTCGCCCCATCCTTGTTTGTGAATGACTGAGCATTTCAGGGAAGCTGCTTTTATACCCAATCATGGCACCCACCTCTTCCCAATAAGCCCATTTACCTGTTCCAAATAAGTGTTTGATGAGCATTCCTCAACTTTCTCAGTATTTTTTGCCACTTGTGCCTGCTTTTTTGAAACATATTGCAGGCATCAAATTCCAAATGAGCTAATATTTGCAAAAAAGTTTACCTGTTCGAACACTAAGTAACTTGTCTTGGCAGTGTATTCAATTGAATATAGGTTGAAAAGGATTTGCAAATCATTGTATTCTGTTTTTATTTACGATTTACACAAAGTGCCAACTTCACTGGTTTTGGGTTTTGTACATTGAAAAATGCCTGCCTCGCCCCTCTACCAGGGAAATAGCTATATTTATGATAGAATGCCCTTACTTTTCATGTGTTGGCATTATGATTGAATGGATAAGACCAAGGCAGATAAAATAACTTAGGTAGTTTTAGTGTACAGGCTTGTACTTCCACATACAGCGTATGGGTGGCAGCACTGCAAAACGGTGAAATTCATTGCTCATTTCTGGTGCTACCATGAAGTACTGAGTAGAGCGGCAAATTTTTTTATTTTTTTTTTTATTTCTGATTATGAAAGAGCAAGTCATTTGCCACCATTTCTCCCATGGTTCATAGTGTCTTCCCCTGTGGCAGATGACGTATAAGCTGTTGAACAGGCTTACAAAAATCCCAAATTTTTAGGTAAGGGAAATATCTTAACATATATCTGGCGTATTTGGAAATATATTTTGATCATTCTCTGCAGTTTGGAAGGCCATCGTATGGGCAACATTCACACGAAGGGGCAATGTTGAAAGTTTAGCTTTCTGTTGAGGATGACCCAAACGAACCCTTTGAAAGTCCTTCAAAAATGTTACAGAATCCATCAAAATCCATTTTTGGAGATTACTCCAGCAAAACCAAATGGATGATGCAAATATTGTAGGTTCATTCATAACTAGGTAAAGTGCATGTGTACACCCAATATCGGCAAAATCGGCCGACCCCAGGTTATCACCCTTTGCATGGTCTATCCGTGCAATGACACTTAATGCACTACGAGCTAGTACCGAGAAGCTCCACGTGGTGGCAGTATGTGCTATCTCGCTTCTGAAGACAGGGTGTCGCTATAGATTCATCAAGCATATTTTGCTTTCATTCTCACTTTAAATAAATTGTTGATGTTCATCACAACTGCTCAACCGTGCTCTGGGACATTTTCTGCCTTGTTTTAATTTCAATGTTTATTCAATACCCTTGTCTCTATTTATTGTCTCTAACTATTGAGCGAGTGACTAACTTTGCCAGGGCTGGTGTGGAAGCCTGCAGGATGGTACATGTGTAGGATGCCTAATCCTAATTTGGGTGGTCAATACCCAGCAACATTAACCCTAATGTGGTTTTGGAGTCAAAGAGGGCCATTTTCAATTTTTTCTTGTTAATTATTTAGAAAAAACGTGATCATTTTCAAACCTGATATTTCATTGCCTTGCCTTTTATTATGTGAAGAACATGAAATAGAAAAGAACGGATATTCTTTGAGCACATGAGCTATAGCCCTCAAAACATGTCTGAAAAGTGAACAGGTTGACTGTTCTGAAAAGAGAGGGTTGACTGTGAAGCAGATTAGCCATAACCACATACATTTAGGTCCAAATGTGATGAGTTTGAAATAAATCAATTGAGATTTTCTTGAAAGGTAAACTCTCAGCTTTAATTGAAGGGTTTTTCCAAAATGTTGTATGTAGGCTACTTTGTAAGAATTACCATTTTTGTTTGTAGTCTTCCTAATAGGGGGCTCAAACCTGAAAAAACAAACTACCATAATAATTCATTTCATTGTTATTTTAATATTTGGTTGAAAATACTTTGCAATGACTGCCTGAAATATGGAACCCATCATGGCCATGGACATCAGCAGACGCTTGATTTCTTCACTGAAGATGCTCTGCCTGGCCTTCACTGCAGCTGTTTTCAGTTTCTGCGTGTCCTTAGAGCTTTTTGCCGACAGTTTTGCCTTCAGCTAGAGAGACGCATACTCAGTCGGATTCAGGGAAGGTAAGTAACTTGGCCATTGTAGAAAAATCCACTTCTTTACCTAAAAAACTCTTGAGTTGCTGTCCCAGTTGGTTTCAGGTCACTGTCCATCTGCTCAAGGGATGTTGTTTCAGAACTGTGCCGGCTTTTTTAGATGTTGTATGTAAGCTGAACGTCCTGATTTTGTGAATTACCTGTGTTTTACTTCTGGTAGTAAACCCAATTCCGAAAGTAGGCTTCAATTCCGCGCGAGAATCTCTTACATACGCGTTCATTTAATAATTTCTGACTACAGCAGGGGAATGTAATACGTCACTAAAACTCACGCCGAATGCGTAAGAGTTGACAGGTATGCTTTATTAATGAAAACTGGCCACACCAGATGATGTTGAAAGTTTCTGTTATGGAAATACAAATGAATGATTGAAAACCGGTCGTGCTCATTTTAACTGAGCAAGGAGAACTGGCGACAACTGATGGTGCTTAGGATTTTTGGTATCAAGTAAAGTCAGTTTTATTAAGACTGAAAACAGGTCTTGACCAATCATTATTTTTAAGGGATGGTTTCAAGCTTCCTCTATTGTCAGTTCACCAACTGCTGTTGATTGATACAGATATGCTGACTTCTGGGAGACAGTCCCTGATCTGACCAACTGTAGAGAACGGGTTATTCTTCCATATGGAGAGAATTCTTCTGTCATTTACCACAATTTTCATTTGTGGTCTTGCCAGGCCTTTTGGGGTTCCTGAGCTCACCAAAGTATTCTTTGTTTTAAAGAATGTACCAAATAGTTGATTTGGCCACATTTAATGATTCCATCACTGGAGCTCTATAGACTTCATAAAGATAGATAGATACACTTTATTGAACCCCGTGGGGTAATTTGTCCTCTGCATTTGACCCATCCTATAGTTAGGAGCAGTGGGCAGCCATAGAGCAGCGCCTGGGGACCAACTTTAATTCTAAAGCCAGTTCCTTGGTCAGGGGTACTGGTTGGAGTGTTCCTATGAGGCATGCTTTTGTGGTTGGGGGAAACCGGAGTACCCGGAGGAAACCCACGCAAACACGGGGAGACTCCACACTCCACACAGAGGCCCCAGGCTGGATTTGAACCCATGACCTTCTTGCTGTGAGGCAGCAGTTCTAATAACTATGCCACCGTGCCGCCCAGTTAATGCCAACAAAGGTCAAATGGAAAAGCCAAACTTAAAATAAATTCTATATCATTTATCTGCTTACTAGTAAGTGAAATGATGAGGACTTAATAAACACCTAGCTACTGAACACTTATCAAATTAGTTTTCCTCCCTCATTAATGGGGGGGAACTACATCTAAAAAGTGGTTTCATTTTAATGCCGTTCACCCACTTTTGGGGTAAATACCCTCAAATTAAAGTCTGCACTTTGATTTCATTTTTTAAATTCAATTTCCAATATGCTATGGTAGACAGATAAAATAAGAATAAACTTGCGAATGTTCAAATATTTATAGACTTGACTGTATTAGCACAGGAGATGCATGACCTTGTAAGAAGAGGTCTATTTCAGGGGCCTATTCCAGAAAGGAGGTTTGGTTTTCTCTGAAGCTGAACCTGAACTCTCAATTAAGGCAGAAATATTATCAGTAGAAGGGAGGAGCTATGTAGAAATTCCGACTTCTTCCAAGGCAAACCTGCGGCAAACCTCCCATGGAAGTGGTTTTGGATTCAGGCTCCAATCCAATGGTTACAGAGTCAAACTTCAAGCGATCGCATGTTCTGTAACTGGAAATTCTGAATTCCCCTCAGTTTAGGCTCCACGGAGCCCGAATTCTCAGTAATCTTCTTTCTGGAATAGGCCACTGGTGCAGGATCCAGAAGTGTTAAATAAACACAAAACGCGAGGAGAAAAATTGGCAGACATGCCAGAAATAAAACACCATGCACATGCACTGAACAAATGGGAAAACTAAGGTACACAGCCAAAGGCAGGGGGAAACAGAAATACTCACTCCAAGAGTGGATAAACTAGAAAAACAAAAACGAAACCTAACTAAACTGACGGACACACTGGGAGACTTAAACAAGGAAAATACAAGATGTGGGCGCAGCAAAATACTAGACTCGGGAAGCATACATAGGAAATACTTGGAAGGCACGAGGAGCTGAGATTTCACCATGCAGATCTGAGTCAAACACAAGGATCCGTCTGACTTCCCACTACAAACTCTACCACATAAATAGTCACGAGAGGAGGCAGGGACTCGGAATGCAATCTCGACTGAAACAGAAACACATGGGATTAATTACAATTACACAAGAACCGGGTTAACAAGAATGACTCGAGACAAGACGCTGAGACCATCAATCAAGACAGACAGTTTTGATTAAGGTAACTTAAACGTGACGAGTAAAAAGCCCCACAAGAGAAGCGAAGGGAAGCACATCTTTTAAAACAGTTAATCAGTGATAGCTCAGGCAGAATTTACTAAAGCTAGGAACACACGCACTCGCTAATGAGTTAATTAAGGTTCATACTTTGTGACAAAATATTTACAATCACCCTCAAATAAGTGTTGGTTAGTACGGGTTAGTAATTATCCTATCAGAGAACACATTCACTCAGAGTTTCGCGAGACCCAGAATTAAACACAGGTGGAAGCAATGAATGAAATACCAGAGCCGAAATCAAAAGAGGAAACGCGAATGGACGACGAAACGCAGGCCTGCTGAAGGCTGTCACGCAACATCACTGAAGGCAGAGAGGGAGTGGATCGTCAGACGGCCGAAAAGAAAGCTGAAATATAAAACGAAAGTAAAGCACAAGCACAAAGACAGCACAAACGAGGCAGAATCATAACAAACCATGTGTCATACATTGCACAATTAATTACATACCAGACAACTTTAAAAGTGATTACATTGGCACATACAGCAAATCACCTCATGACTGAATACCCTGATCATTAAAAGTCTCACAGAATACAGCTCACGATCCACAAATGTATGCTGTGTATGTAATAGATTTGGATTTTGTGAGTGGTATTTAACTTTACTCTTGCACTGATGCAGCACATTTACATTTACATTTATCTAGAGACAAGGCAACATTGTCATCAATATCCCCTTCTACAGTGGAATCCCTCTTTTTTGAACCAAATCAAAACATACACACACAAGCTTTCATTCATCTCGGTGACAGTAGTTTTTGAGAGTTTGTCCCCACTTATCTGGACAGACAGACAAGTTCCATTATAATATCCCAAGCTCCGTAAAGTACTTTGGTGGGGGATAATAAATATGATGTCTGGTGTTTAAGTCTACTTCCTCACAAGCCGATCTAATTTGAGGTAGAGGGGACCCGCCAACCTAATTACACAGCGCTTTTATGTAATATTTCAGGGCTGGTTGACAACATTTTTCCAAGGAAAACATGTATATTATCGATCCATCCGTCCACAATCCAGGCCATTCATTCCTGGTCAGTGTTGCGGGGTAGCTGGACCCTATCCCAGGGTGCAATAGGTGAGGCACAGGAACATACCTCAGTTTACCAATCCATCGCTGGCAACATATATCATTCACTCACACACTCTTACTTAAGGGCAATTAGTTACCATTTAGACTGACTTACATATGTTTGAGCTTTGGGAGCTAACCGGAGAATGTGTCGAAGCCTCACATAAACACAAGAGTCATACAGTGGCCCCAGGCCAGATTCATAACCACAGATTTCTTGCAGTGAGGCAACAGCACTGCATACTACACTACACTGCTCTAAATATAATTAGAGGAGCATGCTAATGCACTTCAATCTGAAGAAATGCACCCAAATTACTCTCTTTACCTGGCACATGTTGGTAATCAGGGGTAAATTTAGCCTTAGAGCCGTAAATCAGTAAACACCACAAAAATGTCATATAATTATTGCTTAAGAGCCAGTTTTTCCAAAATTCACTCAGTAAGGCATTCTGGGGGTGATACATCATTGTCATAGATTTTCCTAATTCTTCGATTTGTTGAAGGTACATGTCTCAAATGGCAAAATCCACATTTTGAGGTCTCTGGACCCAATAATTTTTTTTCTAGGACCCCCATATACTTTGGGGGTTAAAAAGCCTGTGAAAGAAAACTGACATTTGGGAGCCTCTCTCTCAGTATGTGCGAGACAGCCCAGGCTGATTTTCATGAAAGTGTATCTACAGTTTAAGGTCTTTCAGTAAACATTAAAAATTCTATGGGGAGTGAAGGGCGCAGCTGATAGGGTGTGCTTCAATCAACGACCCAATCTGGCACAACCCTATTTTCATCAGGGATTTACAGGCTGCGCCCTTAGCAGCTCAACGTGTTTTACACATCATACGACAGTTTAGTTACCCCTCTACCTAGTTAACATGAATTTAGGTTGGGCTGTTTCGGGCACCTATATGGTCACAACAAAGTTTTTGCCCAGCTTTGGGGTGAAATATCTCCATGCGCCCTCAACAGATTTTCATGCAATTTTCTTTTTTATGTTGTTTATTATGTTTTATTTATATATTAAGTTCACTTTGCGGTTCAGTCATTTTATCCCTTTTAAAGCCTCATTCTGTGACGAGATTGATAGAAAATATAAAATGGTGATATGAAGTTCTTCAGGCCTGTTTTATTTTTGGAAACATGTCACAATAAACGTTAACCGCAGAATGATTCGCTAATTTTAATGGGAATTTATCTGAGCTGTCCAATGGTGATGACACGTCTGACTCACCAGTACATAACTTTTCTAAAACTTTTGCCCTTTGTTCTATGGGGAAAGTCACTGAGCAGGTGTCAAGATATTTCACATTATCAAATACCAGCCATTGCTTAAGTATCACCAGTTTTCACATGTTTTGATATTTTGACAATGGCAATAGCTCAAGTAAAATGCAAATTCATATAATTATGCTTAAATGGCATAGAATTGTTGTGAGAAGAGAGAAAATCTCAAAATTGATTATCTCAAATAATGTGGCAAAGCTCAGTAAATTGTGATGAAACCAAAAAATACAAATGAAATGTGAGAAAAGCTATAAGACCAGAAAAAAGCAAATATGTGGGGCCAGTTAAAATGAGCCAAAATACATCATAACCTGAAATATCACAAAATCTAGAATTTGTATATGTCAAAATCAAGTGATTTTAACCTCAAGGATGGTCAATGATAGGCTGCTAGATTGGCAGTATCATAAATATAGGGATTGGACCAGCTAAAATGAGCCAAAGTACATCAGAGCTTTAAAGATCACAAAATCTTGTTTGATATAGCATTATTGCGTTATCCTGACCCCTGCGCTGTTCAATGATAGGCTTCTAATGAGGTAAAATATATCCTAGCTTAAAATATCACAAAATCTTAAATTTGTTATATCAATATCACATGATCCTGACCCCGAGGATGGTTGATGATAGGCTCATCAGATTGGCAGTATTCATAAACATAGGGTTAGGACCAGTTTAAACGAAACTGCTGGGACGTACCATGGAAACTGCAAAATATGATGATTTAATTTTTCAATATCATTATGACCACAATATCTGCAATCACAATCAATGATCTAATCTTCTAGCTGGAGTCATAAAACCAAGGAGTAAGACCAACTTCCAGGACTCTAGCTGTTATGGGAGCCGAGTTATGGCCCAAATAGACTCATAACAAAACCCTGTCATGGTCACGACAAAGATGGTGGAAGAAGGTTGAATGAGCTGAACCCGAAAATGGTGATAATGTTGATACAGATATTACACACTATGAACAGCATAATAAAGAACCTGCATAAAAATCATTTGAGGGCACATTTAACCACAAAGTTTGGCAAAAACTGTTGAAACCATAAAAAGCGCCCTCTACATCCATGTGCCCAAAACAGCCCAACCCAAATGTATGTTAATTAGGCAGAGGGGTAACTAAACTGTCATATGATGTGTAAAACATGTTGGGCTGCTGAGGCCGCAGTCCTGTAAATCCCTGATGAAAATTGGGTTGTGTTGGCTTTGCTGATTGAAGTGCCCCCCATCAGCTGTGCCCTTCACTCCCCATGAAAATTTTTATGTTTTCTGAAAGAACTTTCATTGTAGATACACACCCATGAAAATGAGTCTGGACTGTCACTGGTGCACTGATATAAGCTCCTAAAAATCAGTTTCCTTTCAAGGGCTGATTAACCCCCAAATTTTTTTGGCGTCCTAGAAAAAAGTAATGGGTCTTGAGACCAAAAAATCTGGATTTTGCTATTTGAGATCTGTACCTACAACATAGCAAAGAATCATAAAAATTTTTTCAATAAAAAAAATCCATGACTATGATGTATCATGAACCGGCTGAATCCTAGAAGAACTGGCTCTTAATTGGCATTATCAAAAGCAATGTTAACATGAATTCATGTCATAAAGAGTAACTTTTCAGTAAGGAGTAGTTAACTAATACATTACTTAATGCCACTTCATCTGACCAAATTGTAAAGTCCTTGCTGTGTTTTTATGGTCAGGTCTGTAAGCAGTGAGCACTGGTGAACTCCATCATCTGGCCTCAAGAGTTATCTCTTTCCCCTCGCACACTCCCTTTCACTGAATGTCTTTCTCTTCAGACCATCTCTCTCACAAAATATATAGGATTCAAAAACACTTCATTAGGATCGTTCAAATTATACAATATTGCTTTTCCCTCCCACAAGCAGGCATCTAATCCTACAGTATTGGGGGCCCCCTCCCACCCTTGAGATTAACTCTGCTCTGATTTTCACTGCACACACATGCTCATTACTGTCAGGCTAAGGAAGTCGCTTTGATTTACAGGGTTATGTCAGTGAGGGAGGATTGGATAGGGGTTATCCTTAAACCGCCTACTGTCACTGTAATCTACTACACACAATCACATACCCATGAACACACACACATACACAATCTGTCATTTCATATGCCAGTGTGTCAGAAACAAATGATGGTATAAGTCGTCCAAGATTGTCAAGTCAGTCTATCAATGGGAATTGTCGAGCAGTTTGTAACGCCACTGGCAACCGCACCTTAAATCGCTGATGTGGAACACAAAAGATGCGGCATTAATATCCTGTTCACTCGGTTGGGTTTTAAGATGCATCCTTCTGTGCTAAGGACATTTAATTCCTTTTGTCTGCGTGCCCTGGGCTCTGGACAGGATTACAACAGTTCTTAAATTGGGCGGGACTAGTGTCACCTTTCGCTCATTGCGTCCTCATCGGAGGCCCATAACGACTTTTTACTGACTACTTTCTTAAAATTGGCAGCTGGTTTTGCCCAATGACAGCAAAGGAGGCGGGATTATTCGCTTGTGCGTGCGTAGGCTTGTGCGACCCGTGCTCTGTGCATCGGCACGGGATCATCCTCTTTGCCGTGCTAACAGCCAGCTAACTGCTCCATAACCCCGGGGACTAAACTGGGTTCCTACCCTGCAGGGTTGAGCCCACCGCAGATAGAAACAGATCGACAAAGTTTATTAAAACGTAATACTACGCGCTGTAAATCTGTTTAATCACCTGAAAATGTATCTGGATGAAATGACAGATAACGACTAATACCTAACGCTAGCAAGAAATCCAGCTAACGAGCCTGCTAGATAAACTGCATCGCGGTACTAATTTTCCAGGCTTCGTGGATTAATGTGGGCTAATCGTGACCGTTAAGGTAGAAAGAAAAGAAAAACAAGTTACAGTTTTCGGACCCCGCTTTTCTGGACGAAGTCGGCAGAGTATTTAGGTGCAATTTGACATTTGCACGAACATCCGATAACGACGTATTTCCTGGGAATTATCGAGCTAACTTCGTTTCTCCAGCTACGGCTTAAAGCGAGATTGTCCGGTTCAGATAAAGTGAACTATGATATCCTAGCTCAGCAGCCATAGTGTGTGGGTAGATAGTCTGGTCAGCTTTCAGTTTGCCCCGTTCTTGCGGAGGTGCTATCCGTTTTGCTTGGACACGGAAACCGACATTTTTTCCGTTTGTATATGTTCCTGTTTTGCTGTGGATTGTTTGTGAAGGAGAGGCCGCACCACGGGAGTCATTACATCGCCAACTCCGATTTCAAAATCTACGGGACCCTGTGAATAAACCGTTTAATTTGGATCTGGGACTTATCCCGACCGGTGGGCCATCGGGCCCATCGCGTAGAGTCGTTGATTCTAATCCCGGGTGCTCAAGCACCTGGGCCTGTGTGACAAAACGACAGGACGGGGATCCATTTCAGGCCTGAAGAGTCTGGATCTGCAGCGATACACACCCAAAACACGCAGGCAGAAGTCGGACACACCTGCAGTGTGATCGCAGGTAAATCGCTCGATTTATTGTGCTATTCGGTGATTAATGACACTGGCTTTTATTAGCCCTGTATAATATGCTATGGTAGTGGTACTCTTAATGCTTGGTACACATAGTCTTCCTGTGTGCTGATTTGGTAACTAGGAAGTGTTTTGACACGGCTTTGCCTGCTACGTTACTTCGTTGCCGTGTGTATTTTAAGGCGTTGATATCCCCGCTATGTAAAACGAAAGACAGCGGGTAGCTTGGGTTGTTTCATTTTCAGCACTATGTTTTCTGGTTAGTAAAAGGTCACCCACTGGCTGTGTTCTCCGAAGACGACCGTGAGGTTTCCAAGTCGCGGCTAGCTGCTTTTCGTTGAGTATTATCGTGTATAATTACTTACTATATGCTTGAATTGGGATTTCCGTTGGATTCGTGATTATTCGTGCGATTTGTCTAAAAGCAGAATGTGCTGTTAACTGGCCGGAGATTTTGGGATTAATTCTCATTACAATGCAGCGTTTAGGGCGTTTCGGCAGCTGCTCGTTCATTACTCTAACGTGAATGCTCCAGCGCCCGACGCGTTTATGGCCGGTGTTCTGACAATTTTTGCTACTTATCAAAATATGCTACCTCGCGGTTCTGCGCTTGCGCAGACGTAAAATCTTGGGCTCTGTTTCTTCGCTTATATCTTAAGATTCTTCAAAAATCATAATTCATTTGTGCACTGTGCCTTTCGACCTGTTGGCGTATATAGGTGATATTCGCATTTACACGCTGGGTTTTCCTGAAAATGCAGACATTGGATGATAATGCCGTGCGGCATGCATCTCCACCGAACTTATCCAACTCCGTAAAATATCTGCTCAAGTGGAAGTGGTTGGAAATGACTCTCACGCTGTGGCCTGTTGGCGCAAATGCTTGAGTGGACGTCCGCAGGTTGGTTGATCAACCCCGAGTTCAGCCACAATCACATCAGTGCGGTGGATTGGCATTGGCCTCTACGTAGTCAAATCTACTGTAAATTTTTTTGAATGATGAGTAAAATCACTAGGCTTATTGCACACACATCTTTGAGTAGTCTGGCTGACCCTTTGTGAGCTTCTGAGATGAGGCTTACTGAACATTGTATTTTTGTGCACTCTTGCTGACATTTGTGAGC
Organism: Gymnothorax reevesii; assembly: GCA_029721435.1. Classification (NCBI taxonomy): domain Eukaryota; kingdom Metazoa; phylum Chordata; class Actinopteri; order Anguilliformes; family Muraenidae; genus Gymnothorax; species Gymnothorax reevesii. Next base: position 29,243,177 of record CM056589.1, read on the forward strand.
TTGTGAGAGAAAACATCATCATGTCAGTCTGTGGCATAGTTATTTTTTGCAAATTGTGAGGCTCTTGATTGAACATTGCATTAGTTTCTGAGAGGAAACCGGAGAGGAAACAACATCATTGTGACAGTCTTTGGAATTAATGTTATTTCTTGTTATGAAGTTTATTGTCTCTGTCTCAACTTCCTGAACCAAACATTAAGAACTCCCATTTTGTGTTAATGGCAAATAAAAAAATGAAAATTAGCATTTGGCTTTAAAGGAAGGCTATCATCAAAAAAATTCTGCCCTCCTGTTATTTCAATCTGTTAATCTCGTACTAATTAAACTGCATTCATATAGCTCAGTTGGCTAATTGAAGTAAAAATCGAATTTAATTGAGACCATTGGGCAGTGCCATTATTTTCCGTAGCACCTGTCTCGTCTGATTCTCCGGTTCGAGATTGTGACGTCAGCAGTGTGGCGATTCCAGGCATCATGGTCAATGCATTCGATTTAATGAGATTTTCTTGTCAGTGAACAGATCCAAAATCTCTGAAAATCCTGCACTGTCAGGTATAAGATGGCGGGTGTGACAATTCACATGTTCCCAGAGGACGAGGATTTAATTCGCCATTGGGTTATAAACTCACACAATGGCACAACTTCCATATTCCACAAAATTTCCCCTTCAGAATGCAGAAAATAATGTTTCAGAGGGTTTCAAATTTCAAAATTTTCCGGGGGGGAAGTCCCTGGATCCCCCTACAGCACTCACGCCTGTGGCTCTTGCTGCACCAGGTTGCCCCTGCACTGTGAAAAAATCCTGGTGAGAATCCTGCTAAGGATGCGACAAGACATGAAACCAGACTCAGGGTTGTTGCTGTAGCCATCTTCCAAAGAAATTGTTTTGGAACAGGCCATTTTAATCCTGTGCCCTTTTCAATGTTATGAGCGAGATCGTTTGCGTAGTACATTCCAGTACAGACAAGTTTTGGCCACCATTATTTACTTCCAGTTACAAAAAAACAGCCAAATAGTGCAAAGCTTCATTCTCATTGACTCAATGCCCACTCGAAACGGTGCATAATTAATGAGGGGAATGAACTGGAGACTGGCTGCAAGTGCCTTTATTCATATATTTATTGATTAATTTATTTATTAACTGCTTTGTTGCAAACTTCAAAACCATGTTTTGGAGACTCCAGGAAAACATCATCAATTGTTAAAAAATACTATAATTTGAGACCTTTTTACAGTACTTCTGGCGAATTGAAGCAAATTCCTGAAAAGTTGTTTTTTTTTCCCCCATCAGCCAGTGCCCACCTCCATCGCATTTCTTCAGACATAAGATTACATAAGCAGAAAGCGTTCTGGAGTAGAAGCTTGTAACTTGGGTTCCAGTCACATCATTTAACCAGAAAATCTGTTTCCCTTGAAGTTTGCTGGATCTACTCCATCTAGCACCAGCTGTTCCACCACTGTCCCATTCCTCCAGTGGGAGCAGGAGAGCAGAGACCTCAGTTGTCAGACACTCGAAGAAGCTGGTCAGAGTGCAGTTTCGCCCACACAGCAGTAACCATGCATGACAGGACCACTCAGGAGCCGCACACGACACTGCGGCGGTCTGCCCTTACACATTTAAACTAACAGGTCTCTCTATCCTCAATTCTCACCCTGCGCTCAATAAAGGGAGTCAACTGCACCTGTCAGCACCTAGTCCTCTCAAAAATCAGACACTGCGAGGCTGTGACAAGAGCACTGTTTGCAACATGTAATTAGAGCTTTTAACAATCAAAGACAATCATTAGTGCTATTCCTTCAAATAGAGGAGGGATACATTTTTGACCCCTCTACACGCAAAAGCATCAAAACTGACACAAAGGGCATTCGGGTGAACTCCAACAAGCCCAAGACCATCTACTGAGGAGACGGGTGCATGTAAAGTATCGGCAATCACCTTCACTCAATAAGAATAACATCAGAACATTCTGTAACATTAACTATTAGTTTGTGACACAGTTTTGAGTCTTGTTGATACAAGCTATGGGTGCGTGTGTCCAGTGGCGAATGGTTTTATTTAGCGTTTTAATATCAATCGCTAACCTTCTATATTGAAGGATTAGGTTGGATGCGCACTTCCACTCTGATCTGAAGTTCCGCACATACACGATTATCCATGCAGTATGCATGAAATTGGTGACTGGTTGGTCCGAGTGCAAGATTATTATTTTTTTTATTGTACGATAAAGATGACAAAAGCTGCGGTTCTTATAGATTTATAGTCCGTTTTCTTTGGGTTCGGATAATTGGCCAGCTGTCAGAGGAATAGTATTTTGTCAATTGCAGCAAATGTTCAAAACTGATTCAAAAACTAACTGGTGACGCCAGCCCAATGTCCTCCAGCGACGACCATAGGCTTATCAGCACAATGGCTCAAACATGAGTCTGTGTCACGAACAGTGTACGGTCACGAAGCAGACTGTTTTTTGGGGGCTAATGACGTTGGACAACGTCCTCACTCTCTGTGTGCATTTCCATTACCCTTTGAAATGCTCAAAATCTAAATAACGAAATAAAAAAACTGGGCGAACAGTGTACGGTCACAAAGCAGACTGTTTTTTGGGGGCTAATGACATTGGACAACGTCCTCACTCTCTGTGTGCATTTCCATTACCCTTTGAAATGTTCAAAATCTAAATAACGAAATAAAAAAAACTTGGAAATAATAATAATTATTATTATAACAAGCCATCCTACTTCATTGTTACCGGTTAAAGAATTGCTTGAAACTTGGTGCAAATGAACTTGGCGTACTACAGGGGGCTGCCAAAACAATGTTGACATGGAGATTAAAAAAAAAATAATTTGAAGTATGTATTATGATTGGTCATTATAAGTGGAAAGCTCATTGTAGTATATTGCTTAACTGTAAAAATGTAAATAATTATGTATATATGTATAATATATTGAAATAAATGCATTGAAACTAATTAATACTATTGTTGTCATTCCGTGACAATTTGCCTCTTGTAATTCCGTGACATTGACTTTTTGAAATTTCTTGCCCATAAAGCAGGGTTAAAGACAATATTTGTTTCTGTAAATTACAGTATTAACAAAAAACACCTTAAATATGAACATATTGAAGTTTCATAACTTAACTATGACGGGAACATAATTTTCTGGATAGGTAAACACAACATTAAAAAAACCACGTCAATTTTGTGTAATCCCGTGAAGGAGTAGTTTTTGCTTGTTTCTTCTATGAAAATTTCTCAAATATATTTTCACTAAATAATATTAAATAAGTTAATGCCTTCAATATGACACATCATACTTGATTTTATCTTATTTAGTTGTAGAGTTACAACCCAAAATGTAGTGGGACTGTAATTCCGTGACAGCTTGGCAGCCCCCTACACCTACTTTTTACCAAATATTTGGGGTGGGTCACTTTGGGAACTATATTAATATTAATGTTAAACTTTCAATTTGTGGTGGAAAAAAATGGCGCCAAATTATGCTTTTTACGGCTTCGATTTCTCCTGGGTCTCATTTTCAAAGCGATTAAGCAATTTTTGCTGTCAAATTGTTCCTTGGGTTGGCAGCAACAATAACAGTTATACATTTTAGAACTAGCACTGTGATAATTGGGAGTTATTCATTGATTTATCCTCATATGTTGGCTTTAGGGGGGTGCTCATCTAAATTTGGCCATAAACTGAATCATTCATAGAAAAATTATGTACAGGGGAGGATTTGATACAGTTGTCCCTTGGGGGAATGGAGACTTGTACATACATTTTGACTTGTATGATAACTCTCCGAAATGATAACTGCATTTATACATCTTTCAAACATTCTTGTGAACATCTATCTATTTTCAGTTCACAAAGTGCTTTCTCATAATGTTTCTTAAATAAATGTAGCAACAAGTGATCGTTTGTTCAGGTATCTTTATCATCCCCCGCCAACACGAAGTGGGAGGGGGATATAGGTTTGACCTCTGTCCGTGCTTGCGCATGTGCGTCCGTCCGAGAGAAAGGGGACAACTTTTCTCAGAAACTATGACAGATAGCTCAACCAAATTTGGTGTGTAGCTTCAGACCATAAAGGCCTTGATGGAGTTCGAAAATAAGAAGCACTCAATTGGCGGGGGATGTTGTTGACCATGTCGACTTGTTTGGGCTTGTAAATATTCAGAAAATTACCATGGTATTTTGCGTGACCAGACCACAGTTTTGGCTTGCGCACCTAAATTTTGGCCTGCGTGCCCAACTTTTTCAGGTCCTTGGTCCGAAAGTTAGTCTGGAGGGTTGTGTATGGTGCCCTCCCCCAGGGGCTCTGAGGGGCGGGGCTAAAAGTGGTCAATACATTTTCGACAACTTCTCAGAAATTGCTGATCCCATTTCAATAAAATAGTTGGAGTGTTCTAGGTCAGTGGTTGCTAGCTACAGCAGCGGCGGTCTTATTACCTAGGCTACTGGCTCTCTTATAGTTTATTTACCTGCCGCTGTCATAACAACAGAAGAAGAATACAGTGCACAAAGTAATTTTATGAGACTATCCAATCAACAAGATATGGCCGCATGTTGAACGGTGACAGTGCAAATGACGCACCACCTCTCGGCGGTTGAGATCTGCCCGTAACATGCCAAAGGCTCTTTCTTTCTCCTGTGTGACAAGGCGTTCCATTTTCTTGATACAGTAGCATTTTTTGTTTTGTTTTGTTGGCTTTATGTAGGCTATTGCCCAAACCAAAAGGAACAAGTCCATTGTTACTGTACACATCACAAACAGCTCAATGTTTCTTATTACTGAAATGCTTGGGTCATGCACATGGTGCACGACAGGATTACAATACCATGCACTTTTCTTTATTTCCTCTCGTGCCTCACTGGAAAAGCAATAAAAATCAATTGATTCTTCAATTTGTCGCAAATACAATGCATACCTCATCTGTGCGTTTTTAAAGGGGTATAAAATAATATTTTTAACACGAACCAACTTTCAACTCATGAAGTTCAATGTGAATTAATGATTTCCTATCAGAATTATGCCAGAGTTTGCCTGTCCATTTTCTTTGCCATGTCGACAGTATTGGCCGAATAATACGCAAATTAGTGGCAAAACGTGGATATTTCCTTGTGGACGCAGTACAAGCTGCAATTTTTGACCGATTACTTTCATTGTTGCTATGGGCATGTTATACGTCACTTATCACGCCTATCTCATTTGGCTGCCGTAGCGACAGTATCGGCCGAATGGCGCGCAGAAAAGGGGAGAAGCAGGCTTTCGGGGGCTACAACCCATGTAATTGCAGCCAAATGGACTGTCTAGTTAGGTTAATTGGCAACAGGTCAGTAGCATGACTGGGTATAAAAAGAGCATGAGAGGCACGGTCTCTCAGAAAGTAATGATGGACAGAGATTCACCAAACTGAAAAAAACTGCATTTTGCAAATTGTGGAACAATTTCAGAAATATGTTCCTCATTGTAAAATTGAGAAGACTTTGAATGTGCAGTAGATGATCTAAATCAAACAATTTGGAGAATCTGAGGAAAATTCTATGCGCAAGGGACAAGTCCAAAGGTCAATATTGGATGCTTGTGATCTTCGGGCCCTCAGGGGGCACTGCATTAAAAACAAGCATTATTCTGCACTGGAATACAGTGCATGGGCTCAGGAACACTTCCAGAAATCATGTGACATGATGTGCCATGATCACTGCCATGCAATCTACGAATACAAGCAAAAGCTGTATCAAGCAAAGAAGCAGTCATATGTGAACACGATCCAGAAACACCGCCGTCTGGCAAACTGTTGTGTGGTCGGATGAATAAAATTTGAAATTCTTTTTGGGAACCGCAGATGCTGTGTTGTGCGGTCTAAAGAGGGGAGAGACCCTCAGCTTGTTATCAGCGCACAGTTCAAAAGTCTACATCTCTGATGGTATCTGGTTGCATTAGTGCCTATGGCGTAGGGAGCTGACGCATCTGGAAAGGCATTATCAATGCTGGAAAGTATATTGAGGTTTTACAACGACACATGCTCCCATCCAGTCAACGTCTCCTCCCGGGAAAGCCTTGCATATTTTAGCAAGACTATGTCAAACCACATTCTGCATCCATCACAGCTGCAGGGCTTCGCAGTAGAAGAGTCTGACTGCTGAACTGGCCCAGTGTTATATCTAGAGTGACCATGGCGCTGCGCCAAGCCCGATTTTCTTTCGCTATAGCTGCCCCTTTCCTCATTATATCCCACAATAGCTGCCTTTCCTCAGAGTAGGACCCGCCACAGTGGGTCTTCTCTTCCCAAGGAAGATCCGCCATGCCTCCTCCCCAACCCAAAGTTACTTGGCCATGCCTCAATTTGTCACTTGTCGCACTTGATCGCAGTAGCTGATCTCCCTATTCAACATCACTTTCAGAAAATGATGTGCGGAAACCCAGTGCCATGGATGTGTTGTGTATTCCTAGGTATTCAGATTGATTGCAGTTCGATTAGCCACCGCGCATAGGGGTGGCGCTTCTGTCGTTTCCCGGAATTTGGCCGTATTATCATGCTATTAGCATAACAATCATCAGATCATCATGCCAACATGTGAAAAGACTTGAGCAGGTGGCAAAATCGGCAAAAAGGGAACATCGTTCCATCAGTGAGTTTTTTCGGTGGAACGATAAATGGCCAAAAGTGCTGATCAACTTGAATGATATGATTTTTATTATGCAAATAGCGATTGTCTGGTGAAGTCTGTAGTGAAATTGACACATGAACGAGCTGGGCACGGCCCAGTCATTTCCTTTGAGCGGCCGATATATTTGTTCATGTTGTTGCCGAAATTTACTGTGGTATGCAATCGCAAAGAAGAGATTTAGTCCCATTTCGTGGTTTCTCTGCCCTTGTATCATGCTTCTTAGGCCTGTCCGCCAGTTAAGCTTCTCAGGGGGAGCTCTTTGCAGGGGAAATTTTAGGGCTATTTTCTTGTTAGGGTCAGCGATAACCTGCAAATGATGGGATTGTCTGCAGTGATCAGATTAGGTGGATTCGCATCCCAAAATGCAAACTTCTCCCATTAGTATGTGGTTTCGGGAATCCCAAGTTCACCACCGGCCTCTCCCGAAACATGCGCAATGATCACTGATCATTCAGATACATGCGGGTGAATCACAATCAAGGTCTACACGAGTCAGTTTTGATGAAAATGGAAACTTTCCCCAGCCATACAAAACTTTGTCATCGGAAGCTTGATTTTAGGATTCAAAATCTGACATTATTTTGCATGAGACTACCTAGGTGAAATTTTATGCGATTTCAAAGTTTTTAAATGGTCATGGGGTTTCATACACTACAGTACAGTACATTTCCAACATACACTGCTCAAAAAAATAAAGGGAACACTTAACACAGTGTAACTCCAAGTCAATCACACTTCTTTGAAATCAAACTGTCCACTTTGGAAGCAACACTGATTGACAATCATTTTCACATGCTGTTGTGCAAATGGAATAGACAACAGGTGAAAATTATAGGCAATTAGCAAGACACCCCCAATAAAGGAGTGGTTCTGCAGGTGGTGACCACAGACCACTTCTCAGTTCCTATGCTTTCTGGCTGATGTTTTGGTCACTTTTGCATTCTGGCGGTGCTTTCACTCTAGTGGTAGCATGAGACGGACTCTGCAACCCACTCAAGTGGCTCAGGTTGTGCAGCTCATCCAGGATGGCACATCAATGCGAGCTGTGGCAAGAAGGTTTGCTGTGTCTGTCAGCGTAGTGTCCAGAGCATGGAGGCCCTACCAGGAGACAGGCCAGTACATCAAGGGACGCGGAGGAGGCTGTAGGAGGGCAACAACCCAGCAGCAGGACGGCTACCTCCGCCTTTGTGCAAGGAGGAATAGGAGGAGCACTGCCAGAGCCCTGGAAAATGACCTCCAGCAGGCCACAAATGTGCATGTGTCTGCTCAAACGGTCAGAAACCGACTCCATGAGGATGGTATGAGGGCCCGACATCCACAGGTGGGGGTTGTGCTTACAGCCCAACACCGTGCAGGACATTTGGCATTTGCCAGAGAACACCAAGATTGGCAAATTCGACACTGGCGCCCTGTGCTGTTCACACGGAGCACATGTGAGAGACGTGACAGAGTCTGGAGACGCCGTGGAGAATGTTCTGCTGCCTGCAACATCCTCCAGCATGACCGGTTTGGCAGTGGGTCAGTAATGGTGTGGGGTGGCATTTCTTTGGGGGGCCGCACAGCCCTCCATGTGCTCGCCAGAGGTAACCTGACTGCCATTAGGTACCGAGATGAGATCCTCAGACCCCTTGTGAGACCATATGCTGGTGCAGTTGGCCCTGGGTTCCTCCTAATGCAAGTCAATATTAGACCTCATGTGGCTGGAGTTTGTCATCAGTTCCTGTAAGACAAAGGCATTGATGCTATGGACTGGCCCGCCCGTTCCCCAGACCTGAATCCAATTGAGCACATCTGGGACATCATGTCTCGCTCCATTCCCCACGCCACGTTGCACCGCAGACTGTCCAGGAGTTGGTGGATGCTTTAGTCCAGGTCTGGGAGGAGTTCCCTCAGGAGACCATCCGCCACCTCATCAGGAGCATGTCCAGGCGTTGTAGGGAGATCATACTGGCACGTGGAGGCCACACACACTGCTGAGCCTCATTTTGACTTGTTTTAAGGACATTACATCAAAGTTGGATCAGCTTGTAGTGTGTTTTTCCACATTAATTTTGAGTGTGACTCCAAATCCAGACCTCCATGGGTTAATAAATTTGATATCCATTGATAATTTTTGTGTAATTTTGTTGTCAGCACATTCAGCAATGTGAAGAATGAAGTATTTAATAAGAATATTTCATTCAGATCTAGGATGTTATTTTGGTGTTCCCTTTATTTTTGAGCAGTGTATTATGCTATGTGACAAAATTCATAGCAATACCTTTAAAATTTGCAAAAACACTCGTTAGAAAGAAATGAGAAGAATGGTGTTGTTAATCCGAACCATACTTTTTAGCAATCGTCATCATACATGTGTTGAAAATGCCCTTGGTTTTAAGCACAGTATTCTCATCATTACACAGGTAAAACAAATGGTTCTTCAGAATCTGTATTGATATCTTTATCATGACTCTTTGAACATGAAAAAATTCATCAAAAATTAGTTCACCAAACTTTAGAAGCAGTTATCTAGAGAAATAAAAATTCCTTGAGTGGGTACATACCCTACACATACCAATATTGCGCACATGTTCTAAAAACAATGTAAACTGTAATAACTAGTATACAACCAAACATACATTCTAAAATTAATGAACAACACAGGAGTTTGATAACAAAATTTTAATGGCAATCATTCAAACATTGGTACTCTTGCATACCATTGGAAGCGTAAATTCTAAAAACATCCTGTTCTTAAGTAAGTTTTGCTGAAAGTAGAAAAAAAATCCTTAACACTATACAATGCAATCAGATGAAAACCACAAAGGGAAAATGATCTCCGAGTCCAAATATTGCATTTTTGTATGTTTTATATATTATATATTCAGGGATTCCTCTGGCTTTTTTATTTTGTAGCCAACCTGTTTAGCCTAATCATTTATTTACTAGCCTCTTGATTTTTCTCCTAACCAGTTTCCAGTTTAATTTATTTTTTTGTAGCCATTTGTCCTTTTTTGTAGCCACCACCCCTTGGGAGAATAACTGGACCCTGGGCCAGTGTGAAAGGACTGTTTTTCAACATGCCATTGCTACTTTGGCCTGGTTATCTCCTTGCCTTGCTGAAGAATCCATTCCAGACAAGGAAGCCTACATTGACAGCCCTGGGAGATGAAGCTCAGTCAAGGTTACAACCTAGTTGATCTTGTGCCAAGTTCATTGGTCACTGTTGAGCAACAGGAGAGCCTGAGGCTGCCCACCTGTTTTCATTTTCATGTATATAACTATGTGATTAGCTTTGAAAATTAAGGCAGAAGTATGATTCAACAGTTCGTTTTATTATTCCTTTTCATATGGAAAGATGGTAATAATGTGCTGCAGATTTTGCTTCATCACCACACAACCGCACTCCAATCAGGGCAAAACCTTCAGCAACGCTTGAGATTGACAGGTGAACATCCAATTGAGGGTATGGCCAATACGCAAAAAATGCCCGAATGTTTCATTTGTGCCCCGTTTCAGATTCATCATGGGATAGTTTGGTGACCCAGTTGGTTCTGGTCTCTGCAGAGCCCAACAGTAACTAAACTGTAGTCATTAAGGCTAACTGTGAAACTGCCATGTGTTCGTCGAACGAAAATAAGCAGAAAAAACTTCAGAAATACCCGTGGATGAGAGACTTATAGGCATAATGACCGCATATATATATATATGTGCGTGTATATATATATATATATATATATATATGTATGTGTGTGTGTATATATTATATATGTATATATAATATATATTATATATATGTATATATGTATATGTGTGTATATATATATATATATGTATATATGTGTGTGTGTATATATATATGTATATATGTATATGTGTATATATATGTATATGTGTATATGCGGTCAATGAAATATATATATGCGTGCGTGCACGCTAAGCTTTGTCGTAGTCTCTGTATATAGTTGATATATTTTATATTTTTTAAATATTTTTTCTGTGTGTTGTTTCAAAGATCATTTAGAATTTTTAATTCATCATTTCTCCACAATGTGAAGTTGTTACTCTTATCATTTTTCCATTGTGGTCTTCCGATGTATGACACTCAGTAGTCTTAATCATAAACACACCCTTAAAGTGCTAATTTCATAAAACTTCGGAACATTTTATCCAATCCATTTTATCCTCAATGTCGTGTACGTACCCCCATATGCTGCTTTACAAAAGTGATAGAACATTAACATTTGTATATGTATTTTGCACACTTCAATGTGTATCAGGTTTGTAATTGGCAAAATTACATTCACAAACTCAAGAGCATTTTTTATTTCTAGAATACTATCAAACCAACAATAATTTTGGACTCTAGTTCATAATTTTCAAGAGTTCATAATAGTTACAATATAAAATGTGTTTCAGAGTCGTTTTGGCAATGTTCTTGAATAATGCACATGAAATAAAAATTTCTACCAGGAATTACATGTTTTCCCATTAAAATTTTGGACCTACATGTGGTTATCACGGAAGGGTACGTATACTACAACGGGGTACGTGCACTACTTAGGATCATTTGTGTCTTTGATCATATGAATGATAACATTTTTAATTGTTATTCTTTTAAACAACAACAGTGAGTTACAGATGGGGCACAATCACATTATTGATACTACAACCCCATTTCCGAGAAGGTTGGGATGTAGTGTAAATTGTGAATAAAATCAAAATCAATGACTTTCACATCACATGAGCCAATATGTTATTTAAATTAAAACATGGATAACATTTCAAATGTTGAAACAAACATTTTACAATTATATCCACAAAATGAGCTCATTTCAAATTTTCTGGCTGCAGCAGGTCTCTAAAAGTTGGGACACAGGCAAAAGAGGCTGACAAAGCAATTAATGTATAAGAATCAGCTGAAAGAATATTTTGCAAATATTTAAGTTAACTGGCATCAGGCGTGTAACATTAATGGCTATAAAAAGGGATGTCTTAGAGAGGCTGTCTCTCTCAGAAGTAAAGATGGCCAGAGGCTCTCCAACCTGTGAAGGCTTGTGGAAAAAAATTGTGGAATACTTAAACGGTGCTCCTCTACGTCAAATTGCAAAGGCTTTGAAGGTCTCATCATCAACAGTGCGTAACATCATCAAAAGGTTCAGAGAAACTGGAAAAATCTCTGCGTAATGGATAAGGCTGAAGACCTTTACTGGATGCCTGTGATCTTCGGGCATTCAGACACCACTGCATCACTCACCGGCATGATTCTGTCATTGACTTTGCTAAATGGGCCCAGGAATACTTCAAGAAACCACTGTCTGTAAACACAGTCTGCCCTGCCATCCACAGATGCCACCTAAAACTCAGTCATGCAAAATGGAAGCCATTGTTGAGCATGATCCTAAAGCGCTGCCGTGTTCTGTGGGCCAAGGCTCATTAGAATGGACTGTTGCAAAGTGTCCTGTGGTCAGAAGAGTCCAAATTTGACATTCTTGTTGGAAATCATGGGCATTGTGTCCTCCGGGCTAAAGAGGTGAAAGACCACCCCTCCTGTTATCAGCATTCAGTTCAAAAGCCACCATCTCTGATTGTATGGGGATGCATTAGTACATATGGTGTGGGACACTTGCATGTTTTAAAAAGCACCATGAATGCTTAAAGGTATATAAAGGTTTTAGAGCAAAATATGCTCCCCTCCAGATGACATTTATTCCAGGGCAGGCCTTGTGTATTTCAGCTGGACAGTGCAAAACCACATACTGCAGCTATTACGACAGCATGGCTTCATAGTAGAAGAGTCCGTGTGCTGAACTGGCCTGCCTGCAGTCCTGATCTTTCACCGATTGAGAACATTCGGTGCATAATTAAATGAAAAGTCCGTCAAAGGAGACCCAAAACTCCCCAGCAGCTGGAAGCCTGTATTAAACAAGAGTGGGATCAAATGCCAATGGCTAAACTCAATAAACTTGTCCCCTAAATGCCCAGACGCCTTCATTCTGTTAAAAATAAAAGCGGATGCTACACCATGGTAAACAGGCCCCTGTCCCAGCTTTTTTGAGACGTGTAGCAGCAATCAAATTTGAAATAAGCTCATTTTATGGATAAAATTATAACATTTTATCTGTTCTATTGTGAATGAAATCTTAGCTGGTGTGATTTGATAGTCATTGCATTTTTGATTTTATTCACAATGGGGGTCATTCCATGTCAATTCAACAAATGCCTCCCACTTGACCATCTCAGATTTGTCTAAAAAAAATTATCACAGAAAGGTAATATACTAAATTGGATGTGTGCCAAATTTTAAGTTAAATATGGTATTAGGTTTGGCAGAAAAAAATAATTAAGATGGTCGTGTTGTGCGAATTTCCACACTCGTTTTTGCATGTTGCACCGCAACCACCTTTAAAACAAAGATAGCTAAGAATGTAAGCTTTAAGATGGTGAAGATTTCAAGAATTTATTGGTTGTCACACCTCAGCAATTTTGTCTCATTTCAGGAAATTTTGACTTTTTTAGGATTTTGCTTTGTATTTTCTGGACAACCATAAAATTGACATGCTTGCTGTTTATTGTACCAAAAGCACTATGTGAGGAGAGCTTGCTCAGAAAAAATCAACTCTCTACCTGCATAACTTTGGTCATAATTGGCCTTCAAAGTTGGTGTCACAGACAACTTCGTCAAATAAATTGGCAATTTCAAACAGCCACAGCCCCCTAAAAAATATTTGCCATTGAAAATGTGTTTCACAAGTGTACAGGGCATAGATGCTACACTCTGGGGAATTTTTGAGCCCATGGCATTGATATAACTACAGATATTGCCTCTTAAAAATCCACTTTTATTTGACGTTGCAAAAAGGAGTGCGAAAATCAGCAAAACGTTGCCATCTTTGTTTTTTTTTCTGTCAAAATTAAAGAAGATATTTAACTGAAACGTTGCACATATCCTATTAAGTACATGGTTTTGGTGTGAGAATTAAAAAAAAAAAAATCTGCCATGGTCAGGTGGGGAAATTTTCAGAAATTTGTTGAATTGACATGGAATGACCCGTTTTCCACTTTGTCCCAACTGTTTCGGAAATGGGGAAGTATTAATGGCTTTGGAATTCTGAAGGGGGTATGGACTCTACAGATTTCTCACAAATTTTGACCTCTTTTATTGATGGGAGGCTTTCATGAAACCAGAGAGAACATTGCAACATTTGCACATTTTGTTATATTGGGGTCTGTAATAGTATATTATTTTGGCAAATGGAGAGTAAAAGACAAGTATTGTGTCAGTATGCCCCATTAAATATGATGAGGTTTAGCGGAGGCTTCAGTAACAAAGACATTTTCCCGAGGATGGTGTAATATCTTGTGGCTTTGGTCACTGCTTGAACCTGGCTAATTTGAAAGATCATTAATGACACAGATTTTGTGTATTCATATAAAATATTGATATTCAATAAGATAATGAAGATTAAATTATATACGAATTTAAATGGTCATTTATAATGCGAAAATCCAGGTAGATTTAGCATCAATTAACAACTGTCATTTTGTTCAGAATGGAGACATTTGAATATATGTATATTATTATTATTATTTATTATTATTCTTATTATTATTATTATTATTATTTTTTTTTTTGGCTGAGCTAAATACCCTGGTAGATATAAAGTCAACCCAGTTCAAGTAAAGATACTTCAAGATATTTCCATTGTCATGTGACATTATCAGGAAGAAATCCTCAAGAATTTTTTTTTTTTTTTAAATTTCAATCAAACCATGGCTTGGAATGTATTATTTAGGTGTTAAGTCTAGAAATGACAATTTTCATTCATGTGTAATCTATTTGATGCTTTCTGCACATTCGAAGTTAGGCATACCGGCCATTTTCACCAATTTTAGTGGATTTTCCGGCATTTAAGGCTAGAAAAACGGAACAGCACCCAGTAAGGCCATTTTTTAAATTTGCCTATTTGAATATACATTTTGTTGGCTTCATTTTAGAGAAATAAAATTTTTGGCCCGATGTTGTGCTGTGTTAAAAAAAAGACTTTAATGAAAAATGGCAGACCTGAAATGTTTCAGATAACAATTTTGGCCAGAAAGGAAATAAGAGCCCCACTCATTCATAAAATACATTGATGTGATCATGCATAACAGTCTTATGGGCAATATATTACTGATTTTGAGCTGTGAAATTATAGGTCATTATTTCAAAATTTTTGTTGCATCTTTGAATACATGTTTGTCATTGGCAGAGAATGTCAGTTTTATGGACTCCTACATATTACTATTGCAGTAGAATCTCTATGTGATTCTTTTACTATGGCCATTATTATGTGAAAATGATCAAGAAACTCATTCATGACAGCTGTGAATGAGGCCTATATTCCAGAAGCAACTCATAACATTTTGCTTTCTTTATCCTCTGAGTTAATTCATGAGATTAGTTTCTCTCATTCTTGACATGACCAATAAATGTCTGGAAAATGTATCCAATAAGAATTGACATGATAATTATCAGACCAATCGCATTGTGGGACATATTCCACCAATATTAAAAGGATTAACATACATATCCCAAACCAATCAGATTCAAGTTTCAGAATTCATAAACTAATCATCTCTGGGATATTTTTGACCAATGAACACACGAGAGGTGGTATTTATAGCTGAGGATTGGAATGGGCTTTGTCAGTACTATGTTCCAACATGGTGAAGTACCACTGCTGTATTTTATGCAAGAAGAGGACCACCACTGCAGAACAAAACAACCTATAATATGCTTGGATATCAAGTACAAACTGTTAGTGTCCAGTTTGCTGCATAGATACCCCAAATTTTAGTAATCCTGTGTAATGGACAGAGTCGCCATTCTGGTAGGTCCAATTTCAAATGTCAAAATTTCTAAAGTCTGCTTGCTAACGCTTATCAAATAGTTTCTGATTTATTAGAGGGTACATACTAGTATCCTAAAAAGAAATAATTTGGAAAATCATGAGGGCTGATTTTGATGCTTAATGGGACGCTTCCTTTCACAGGGAAATGGAAGTGTTCTACATCAAACTAAGATTGTTTAGGGTAACAATGACTACGTTTACATGCACAACATATTCCGATTAAGGTCCATATTAGAGTTAAGGTAATATTCCGAATAAGCCGTTTATATGTGCAACATGGGAATATTCCCATTTACATGTTTATTGGCATATCCACCACTTTGGCCCATTGGGGTTTCAGCACATATAATGCTCAAAAGTTATCGTCACGGCTTTGGTTGCCTTCGGTTAGAGCTTCAAAGCAGACATCGACTCCACTCTCTTGGCCAACTGCCATCGACAGCGGTCTGTCCCAGAATTTCATCCATGGCCGCAAAATAAACTGGCCGGAGTTGAGCAGCAGGTATTGTTTCGTTTCTTTCGCTTTGGAATATGCCGCCTTCAGAGTTTTGAAGGCAGTTCTAACAAAACCTGCCTCTCGCTACTTTCCGCACACCTTTTTAAAGACATCGTTGTTATGGTGCTTTCGCCCATCGATAGCCTGTATTCCATTATGTTCATGCCTTTCATTCTCTGAATGCACACAGTCGTCTACTCTTCACTCCAAAAATACAAATTCCCTTCAAATTGAACAGGCGCAGATGTAATTGAATATTCTGTTGAGGGGCATTTTCCGATTACAGTGTATGCATGACCCAATATTTAATTAAAACAAACATATGCCAGGGGCCTTTTTTTGGAATATTTTGATTTGGAAAATGATCTTAATTGGTTATTGCACGTGTTTACATGACAGGTATGCAGTCGGAATTTACTCGTATTCCAATTAATTCAGGAATAATGGTGTGCCTCTGAACGCAGTCATTTGTTTTTCTTTTGGAGTGGAGTTGTATTTCCCTTGTAATTCGTCGGGATAAATAGTTATATACCAAGAATTCCGTCCTTCCGTCATTTCGTCCGAAGACATTATTTGTCTAATCGATATCTTTAATATTATTCATTGGATTCTTTAAAGATTTGGCGCACACATTCTCTACCACAGGGAGAGGTACAGTGCTAAGTGTTGGCTATATGGGATGATTTTTCACAAATATTGCTCTTTTCCTGTTTTTGGACTTAGAAATTTTCAGGTGGGTTCAGTGTCAATTTGTCTGATATCTCAAATATTATTTAATAGATTCTCTAAAATTTGCCGCACATGCCGTGTTTTTATTTTTGTCAAAATTGATTTTCGGAATGTGATAATTTTGTGTTTCTCTAGTAATTGTAATTTGTCATTAGGAAAGAATACAAAAGCCTTTTTTGCATTTCAAGTCTGCAGAAGGGAGGTAGGGTTGTATCCACAAAGCAAGGAAAGTGATAGGTGTTTGTAATGAAGGCATGCAAGTTACCACTACAAATGAACCGCCCTTTACTGGCAGGCTGCTGTTTACTTTTTCAGGACAATCACTCGCTCGACGCGACTGCTGTGCCCTTTTTCATACCCAAGCACCATGCCCTCAGGAAATCCTAGAATTAACACTGTGGCCTGGCTATGTGCAGTCTAGACCATTCACTAATGAAAAACATTTGGCGCATCATAAAACAAAAAATCCGGCAAAGAAGACCCAGGACTTTTGAGCAGCTAGAAGATCTGACAAGAGCGGGACAAAATTCCTCTCCCAAAACTTCAGCATTTGGTTTCCTCTCTTCCTCTGTTCCTGGACATTTACAGACTGTTGTTTAAAGAAGAGGGGATAATAAACAGTGGTAGACATAGCCCCGTCCCAACTGTTTTGAGATGTGTGTTGCTGCCATCAAATTCAAAATGAGCAAATATGTTTCATGAAAAGGTAAAGTGTCTCACTTTCAACATCTGATATGTTGTCTATTTTATATTGAGAATAAAATGTCAGCTTGAGATTTGCAAATCATTGCATTCCATTTTTATTAGCTTACTGGCCCTATGGGCCAATAAGCTATTGTGGTGTGGTGGCCGTCGTCTGTCATCCGGAACATTTTTTATATTTACTTTTTTTGCCATACTACTAGACCAAATTTCCAAATGTTTTTTTTTTTTTTTTTTTTTTGATTTTTGATTTGAATCATTTTTGTCCGTTTTATGGTCCCTTGAAATTTTGACCCTAATGTTAAAGATGGGGCTGAGAAATTTAAAAAAATTATTTTTCAAACTGCGCGATATATTTTTTTGAGGACCCTCATATTGATCACTTGACCCTGTAAAAACTGAATGACTTCAATCACTAAAAAGGTCTCCGATAGAGCCTAAGTTTGCATCACTGACTTTAAGGATGTCACTTACGAACTTTCATTTGGTGACATTATACTTGACTGTTGGTAACCTTTGAAGGTCAAACTTGACAAAATACAATGACTTTTAATTGCCAAAATGGTCACAATTTGGAGCCTAGGTTTGTATTAGAGACTTATAGGAAGCCATATAGGAAGTCCATTCGCTGACCTCAATTTGACCTTCTCTGACCTTTTAAGTTCACAATTGACATTGAATTTTCTATGGCATGTATCACCAAAACTGCTTCAGAGCTTACGGTTGTAAAAAAATATTACAGGAGGTCTTATAAATGCACATGAACTTTTATTTAATACCCTTGACAGTGACCTTCAATGATTTGAATGTCAAAATTCACATGAAATTTTCATAACTTATATCGTATAAGACTGCTTGCCGGTATGCGACAGCACCCTTGGTCCTGTTTTTTTACATTTTGCCCAGCATCCCAACGTTTTTGGAATTGGGGTTGTACAAGTGTGACCAGTGCACCTAGAGAGCTCACTGTGCCGAACAGCATGTGCCTTTCATTTTCATTGTTTACTGTTTTCAAAGTGGTTGTGAATTTTTTATCTGGCTTCACTTTGATGAACTGGCATCTGCTCCATGTCCTGGGGGCAGGTGAAGCCTGTACACAAGAGTGCCCGTCTTGCACTAGAAATGCAGCTTACAGTGGCCTGGCACCGGGACAGGCACCTCATTGGACCATGAATGCGTATGATGGCATAATTGTTGCCTGAAAGGGAGATGCCTGTGTAATGTTGGTACTAGGCAGCCTGAATTCTTGGCTGGATTTTGGGAAATGTAGGCTAGCATCAGTAAAGGTATGTTGGCGAGTGTAGCCTGGTTTCAGTTGGGTGTTTCAGTGAGTTTAGGCTAGTTTCGGGGGGGATGTTTGGTAGTTTTGTCTGGTGTATGTCAGGGGATATTGGGAAGTGTAGTGCATGTCAGCAGGGGTATTTTGGGTAATGTAGTCTGTCAGTACAGGCGTATGTTTTGAAGGTGTAGGCCAAGTGTTTTTAACCACATGCGGGGGTCTAAGTGGGAGGTACCTGTATACATGCTGTGTGCAGGATCAGTCAGCAGCTGTTTTTTAGTTTGTGGTAAAAGTGGGCTTAATGCATCATGGTAGATTGGCGGCTGTGGCGAGACCCCAAGGAGCCTAACAGGCAAACAGGTGTCCTGCATTGCACATTCAAGAGCCTGCTTCCATTGGCTGCTGCCATGAGAGGGTGTGGGTCTCTGTGTTGAGTTTAAACCCTGCAAACAACTCTGGTAGGAAGTTGAACAATGTAGTGTTGGCTCCAGTCGCTGTCGTAAACCCACCTGCTTTCTAATACTTGGTGTTATTCCAGCTGTGATATATTATCTTTCTTTTTATTGCGGGGATATCCCATCATGCCCTCTGAGCACTCTGGCATCCTTGGTCGTTTGTGTTGTTAGCAGGGAGTTTAAACGACGGGATCTCTGCTCGCTCGATCTCGGCTCAAACGGGCACGTCTGTAACACTGCAGCAGGGAGAAGCTGAGAGAGCCATGCATCACTGAGGCTCCCCACCTGTTCTGTCAGATATGTACACTGCAGCAGGAATTCTCACACTCGCTCTCTATGGTTATTATGGATTTTTTGTCCCCTGCCGCGTGAACGCGCGAAGCGGCAGGACATAGTATTCACTACCGACCGACCGTCCGTTCCGAATCCTTTTCAGCGAGATATCTCAAGAACGAATTGACTGATTTCCTTCGAATTTGATGACAACATGTATTAGGGTGGCACCCCGGCGCCAGTCGATTTTGGTGACCTTCGCGTCACTCAAAGTCACACCGAGAGATTGTTCATTTTCACACGATTTGACATTTTGTGGCGGGGGACAAAAACACGTTAGTGGCAAATACTTGTTATTTTTGTTTTTGATTTGTGATTGTCTTGCGGATTGTTTATTTTATATTACTGCCGCAGATTCTTTATCTTGCGATTTTGGCAATATTGCATTTGAAAATTTCTGAATTTGTAGGTTGTGCTCTTGTTATTATTTGGTGGAGGTAAGGAAAGTAGACATTCAAAAAAATATAAAAATCTGTCTCTCTTCTCCTCACACTCACTCTCTTTCTCTCTGAAGTGCATAGATCTTGCTCGTGTAACCTGCTCATTTAGCCTTCATCGGAGAATGAGATTGTTTTTCTGTGACGCGCACGCGCACACACAGGGTCACTGTCACCGTTTCTCTAGTTTGTGTTGGTTCCCTGGGGCAAAGTTACACTGTTTCTTTACATTTGTTTAACTGTAATGGCGGAACAGGAATGGTGGCAGTCAGGAGTGTTTTTCATCTGGGCTGAACCGTAGTAGAGGTTTGACACATTTGCAAGGCCTGGGCATGTCTTGGCACAACACGCGCAGACTTACACACAGACAAACAGACATATGTACGAGTATGCAGACGGATGGACGCCCACACACATATAGGGACACAGACGTACTCAGACGGTGCTCTCATCCTGTATGGTCCTCTTGTCATGATGATTTGTAGAAAGTTAACCAACAGCCAGCTTGTTTGGACTTGTCAGAATATGAGCGTGAGTGAGGAAACGCTGTTTGAATACTGGCTTGGCAAGTTCTTTCTCTCAGGCTGAAACGGAGAACAGGATTCAAGTGAAAACCTGTGGAAGTGAAATTTATGTTTCAAGGATTTTTTTTTTTAAACCTAAGAGGTGTACCGTAAATGTGTATATCTCACCGAAATGGGTACACAAGAGGTCAGATGAGGATCTGTAATGTATAGGTTGACTGATGATTGTACAGTGAAGCATAGAAACTGGACTGCTATTTGAACAGAGTGATAGCAGTTAACAACCACTGCAAATTTGCTGTTATTTCTGTCTGTAAGGTGAGATTGCAGTGAGAAAGGTGGTGGTGTTGTCCTTCGTGTGGCGGCATGTGAATGAAATCTGCTCATACATTGAACTGGCTTTGACAGGACTTGCACAATATCTGAACTTTTTCATTTAAAGGGTGTGCTGTGTTTAGTGCATGGGAATTGTTAGTTAATGGTGTTGAATTAAGTATGGAGAATTGGTAAAGTATATGAGATGCCATAATGTTGGTGTAGTGCCACCCCTAGTACAGCATGTTATATGGGAATTCCAGTGATGTACCCTCTGTGTGGGTGGAAACACGGAGACATGCCCTGCATAGTATGCATGAAAGTGTTTACCTGTGTGGCCTGTGCTGTAATGTGCCTCTCTGTCCTGAGCTTTAATGTGCCCCATTGTGGCCTGTGCTGTGCTGTAATGCGCCTCAGTATGGCCTGTGCTGTGCTGTAATGTGCCTCAGTATGGCCTGTGCTGTGCTGTATTGCGCCTCAGTGTACCCTCTACTGTGCTGTACTGCGACTTAGTACACCATGTGCTGTAATAAGCCTTCGTGTACACTGTGCTGTGCTGTAATGTGCCCCTGTTTGGCTTCTGCGGTGCTGCCGTTTCATTGCTCTCTAACAATAGGGTCCAGGGTTCAGCAGTCTCTCTCTCTCTCTACCCCTCACCCCACTCAGTTCAGTTCCCCTTGCTGTCCAGACACATTTGTACACCTGAATTATCAAAGCTCATTGGATGGGGAAAGAGGGAACATGACAGTGTGATAGGGGCTGGAATAGGTATGAAGCAATTTCTGTGGCAAATTGAGTAATCTGAGCTCTCTCTTTCTTTCGCTCTCTCTCTCTCTCTCTCTCTCTCTCTCTCTCTCTCTCTCTTGCGCTCTCTCTCTCTCTCTCTCTCTCTCTCTCTCTCTAATCTGTAGGTTGATTAACTGACCCCGGAGCTTATCCAGTGGTTTCCCTGGGACAGCTGGATGCTTTTTCCTGCTACAGGATTAGCCAGGCGGTTTGGATTGGGTCACTGGACGGTGGCAGATTGGACGTCGTGGGAACACTCGATTTGGGAGAAGCTCATCAAACCATTGTCTGCTGTGGGCGGGGCCTCCAGAGGGGGGCGCTGTCAGTCAAACTGCACAAGAGACGCACGCTCTTTTATACTCAGTGTCTGAGCCGTGTGTGTTTTTTCATCCCTATAAAAATACTGGCTGGTGGTTTTTAAATCCTGAAACGCACCTTTTCCTCTGTGACCCAAGGCGTGTGCAGCTGGAAGAGGTCAGAATTCAGAGGTCAGGCAGTGACCTGTCGATGGGACTAACGGCCTGCTAATGCTGGAATAAAGGCAGCACATATCAAACAGCAGATTGCGGCTTCCTGTGGAACAGATCTTGGTCCTACCTCTGAAGTTCACGGCAGGGCCTGGAGCGTCGGGGCTGTATTTCCTCTGCGTTGGCACAAATATAAAGGGCTAAACCGCATTGGCAAATGGTGCTCTGAATCGACAAAGGAAACGCCATTATTCTGTTCCTGCACTCTCTGACACAACCCCTCCCCCTTTCCCTTCTCTTTCTATCCCTCTCGCCCCCTCTCTCTGTCGTTCCCTCTCTTTCTGGTGACAGAGGTGTTTATCCTTCCGTTTCTTCCCTGACAGAAGTGTTCCTTTGGGATTAGTATCAAATGAAGCTCCCTGCCCTACCTGTGTGTTGGTTTTAATGCAAAAAAGTGACATCTGGAGATTTGCGTCTGATGGGCCTAAATTCTAAAAGATCTGTTGTTTCAAGGAAGTAAACCTCTCTCTTAACTTCTGCACAACAGAAACTGAAACTCATTTTTTTTCCATTTTGGGGTTTATGAGGCTTATTTTCAGAAGGTGAAATCCCTGTGGGATCTGTTACTCAGTTGGGATGCTTTGACCTGTGACCTTGCGACCTTGACCAGGGATGTGAAACACGGGATTGTGTGGAAGAGGGCTGATGTGAGGTGTTGCTGATGGGTTTTTAAGTGGCGCCAGGCCACTTAACGTCTGCGTTCATCCTGACAGAGAAGACCAAACTCTTGATGCATACATTCAGATCTCACAGAAAACAAGATTTTTTTTTTACGATTCCTTAACTTCCTGGCACTGTCTCTTGGCTTCCAGAAGTCGTAAAACATCACAGCCCTTTTAGAATTAACCCTCCAATCGCTGCGTGTTCTTAGCAGAACATCGCAATATCGAGAATAAGGACAGTGTTCGTTTTGGGATGATGTGTGTTTTTAGGTGACATTTTTATGGGAATAATGTCTGCACTATCTTACCGAACACCTGCAGTGTTGCAACCTTCTAATTTATTCCAAAACCAAACAATATTTTGGGTTGTTTTTTTAAACCTCTGTTGCACCAAATAAATGTATGTAAAAGCCATATTTTGAATGTAGCGTTTTGAGGCCTATTGCAGATTTAGCTTTTTAGCAGCAGGATTGCAGAGTGAGGTGTTGTGTTTGGGTCTTTAGGAGCTCTGGGACCTGCGACGTCTCTAGAACCTGCCTGATTCTCGCTGGTTCTTTCTTGGTTGTCAGTTTTCTGTGCTTTTTTAATGCCTGGATAGAGATTTTCAGTATTGGATGCAGAAGTCAGAACGGTGTTCTGGTTCGGCCTTCCAGATTAAGCCTGTAATAGCTGTCCTGGCTGCGGTCACTCCGGTCACCTCTCTGTTCCAAAGGTCGAAGTTCACAGCTCAGATTTCTGTGAGGGAAAACCCCCGTAAAGGGACTGGGGTCATTGATTAAATAAATAAATAAATAAATTGGTCTTTTTAAGTCTTTCGCAGACTTAAGCTTCAGGGAACACATCTTTCTTCTCTCTCTCTCTCTCTCTCTCTCTCTCTACCCCCCTTCTCTCTCTTTCCATCATCCCCCCTCCCTCCTCGTTATGACTCCTCTCTCGTCCTGCCTCCTTCTGGTGCGACGGAGAGTTCACGGGGTTATCCCCTCTCTCTGACCCTCCTCTTCCTCCCTCACTGTTAAATCCTTTCCGAAAAGTCGGCCCTTCCCAGAAGTCCCCTCCTTCCTCCCCCCCCACCCCTCTGTGATGCCGAGCGTCAGTAAGGCTGGAGGCCCCGCCTCCTCTCCCTCGTCCCGTCCACTCAGGCCCAGCCGTTATGTTCCCGTCGCCGCGGCAACTGCCTTCCTTGTGGGGGCCACCACGCTCTTCTTTTGCTTTACGTGAGTGACGTTTGTATTTACACTAATACACACCATGCACTTCTGCTTCCCCTGACATCTTAGGAAGTGCAACATAACTGGCTTTCAGCATTGGTCTAACACTATATGATTCTATGCATATTTCTCTTATGGAAACATGAGAGGTTTTTAGTCAATAGTCTATATCCCAGTTCTTGTTTTCAGCTAGAATTTAAAATTATTATATCCCCTGGATTTTTGTTCTGTTTTCAAGTGGAAGCAGTTTGTTTTACTAGCAACAAGCTAATATTGTTGCTGTCTTCCAATTTATTCTTCCTCATGGCTTCTACGGAGCAGCACAGCTACCAGTGTTAAGCGGATTATTTAAAACCATCTTTAAAATCATGAAACTAGAAAAGAAAATGGCACCAGTAATATTAGCTTGAATGGATATTTTTATGGTCTGAAGTAGAGAATTTCATAATTTATTCAACTATTCGAATAGCAGCCTTGAGCAATGCAAGCAGGAACTGCAGCCACTAGTGTTGCTAACCACTTAGCTGCTAGTATTTTGCTTTTAAAATTTACACCAATTTTTTATTTATTTTTTTTAGATTATACAAATCGCACAGTAAACATTATTTTTTCACATGTAAAAATAATTCCTAATGCCATAATTTGCTATTTTTATTGTTCTCATAGGCTGCCGAATTTTTTTTTGAACTGGATGGCAGCTTGACTTCTATGTGCAATTGTATTTAAACATTAATTTGCCGCTCCTGCTTCTGCTAACATTACCATATTGATATAACTTCAAACACAACTGTTTTCTGCGCAACCCGAAATGCAACTTCGCAGTACCGTATGTACGCACACATGCACCAAAATTGAAAATTCACTCCTCATTATCTCACCCCAAGGCTAATCGAAGGGTCCATGAATTTCTTTCTCCCTCAAAACACATTTGGAGTTCTAAAGAGAAACGGCGTTGAAGACAAATCCAAATCAATTAAAGTCAATGGAGACCACTTTTTCAAGCGTAAAAAACAACATTTAAAAACCACAAAATTCCTCCATACTGCCTGTGCGTTGTAATCAAAGTGTTCGCAAGCCCCAACATTCAAATTTGACTCACAAAAAGGCGTCTTTTCCCAGTATTTTTAATGTCCAATGTAGCCACTTAGCAGGGAGTCTTGTTCATTTTCTTGGAAGAAGTTTAAAATTCAAGACCCCTAGCTACAGTGGCCAACGAGGGCAAATACTGCAATTGCCCTAAACATCTCCAATTGGAGAAACGTGCTGCTGTTTTGAATGTTAGTATTCACTGACTGAACGGCGTATTTTTATGGTCTGCCAACTTGGCGAGGTCAACAACTTCTGCGAAAATAAACAGGGCTCTTGGCTAAGTGGCTACATTGGACATTTCTTCTAAAAATGTAGTGAAAAGATGTCTTAAGGAGTCAAATTTGAATGGTGGGGCTTACGGACACTTTGATTACGCTGCACAAGCAGTATGGAGGTATTTTGTGGTTTTTAAATGTTGTTTTTTACGTTTGAAAAAGTGGTCTCCAGTGACTTCAATTGATTTAGGATTTGTCTTCAACGCTGTTTTTCTTTTGTAACTCCAAAAGTCTTTTGAGGAAGAATTAAATTCATGGACCCTTTGATTAGCCTTGGGGTCAGCAGATGATAAGTGAATTGTTCGTTTTGGGTGAACTTTTCCTTTAACCTCTTATTGCTGTCTTTATACGTACAGTACTGTGAAAAAGTATTTGCCCTCTTCCTGATTTCTTATTTTTTGCATATTTGTCTCACTGAAATGTTTCAGATCATCAAACGACTTTTAATACTAGACGAAGATAACCCAAGTAGATGCAAAATGCAGTGTATTTAAATGATTATTTCATTGATTGAGGGAAAGAGCTATCCAAACCTCCCTGGCCCTATGTGAAAAAGTAATTGCCCCCTAGACCTAATAACTCGTTGTGCAACCCTTGACGACACTAATTGCAGTCAAGCCTTTGCAATAATCGGCAATGAGTCTTTTCACATCGCTGTGGAGGAATTTTGGCCCACTCTCCTTTGCAGAATTGTTTTAATTCAGCTACATTAGAGGGTTTTCCAGCATGAATGGCCTGTTTAAGGTCATGCCACAGCATCTCAATCGGATTTAAGTCCGGACGTTGACGAGGCCACACCAAAACATTTTTAAGCCATTCAGAGGTGGACTTGGACTTGCTTTTGTGTTTTGGATCATTACCCTGCCGTATAACCGAAGTGCGGTTGAGCTTGATATCACAAACTGATAAAAGAACATTGTCCTTCAGGATTATCTGGTAGAGAGCAGAATTCACGATTCCATCAATCACTGCAAGTCATCCAGGTCCTGAAGCAGCAAAGCAGCTGCAGACCATCGCACTACCACCACCATGTTTGACTGTTCGTGTGATGTTCTTTTTATGAAATGCTATGTTAGTTTTACACCAGATGTAACGGGACGCACACCTTCCAAAAAGTTCAACTTTTTCTTGTCAGTACACAGAATATTTTCCCAAAAGTCTAAGGGATCATCTAGATGTTTTTTGGGTTATTTGAGGCAAGACTTTGTGTCATTTTTGGTTAGCAGTCATTTTCGCCTTGGAATTCCCATGGATGCTGTTTTTGCCCAGTCTCTTTCTTATTGTTGAATCATGAACACTGACTTTAATTGAGGCATGTGAGGCCATCAGTTCTTTAGATGTTTGGCTTCTATTGTGACCTCCTGGATGAGTCGTCAATGCGCTCTGAGTAATTCTGGTTGGCTGGCCACTCCTGGGAAGGCTCAGCACAGTTCCAAGTTTTCTCCGTTTGTGTATAATGGCCCTCACCGTGGTTCGCTGGTCCTTAACCCTTAGAAATGGCTTTATAGCCCTTTCTAGACTGATAAATGTTGATTTCTTTGTTTCTCATCTGTTCTTGAATTTCTCTACATTGTGGCATGATTTGTTACTTTTTAGCTCGCCGGGACGAATGTCCTCGGAGAGCTATTGCCATATCCTCTGCATTGGCGTCCGTGAACAGCAAGGTAAAAGTTTTCCTGCGAACTGTGTTGTCTTTCTGACAACTCTTGTTTAGATCTTTTAGCCAACTTCATTTTGTCAGACGTTCTATTTAAATGAT
Source organism: Gymnothorax reevesii (assembly GCA_029721435.1). NCBI lineage: Eukaryota > Metazoa > Chordata > Actinopteri > Anguilliformes > Muraenidae > Gymnothorax > Gymnothorax reevesii. The sequence continues at coordinate 29,270,303 of CM056589.1, forward strand.
TTCTTGATTCAGTAGGTCTGGCAGCAATCAGGCCTGGGTGTGGCTTGTGAAATGAACTAAAACAATGTGGTTAATCACAGTTAATTCATGATTTAGCAAGGTAGGGGCAATTTTTTGCATTGGGCCAGGTAGTTTTGGATAGCTTTTTTCCTGTAATAAATGAAATCATCATTTAAGAACTGCATTTTGTATTTATTCAGATTATCTGTCTAATATTAAAATTTGTTTGATCAAACATTTACGTGTAACAAATAAGCAAAAAAAGGGGGCAAATACATTTTCATGGCATCGTGTGTGTGTGTGTGTGTGCGCGTGTGTGCGCGTGTGTGTGCGTGTGTGTGTGTGTATGTGTGTATATATATATATATATATATATATATATATATATATACACACACACATATACTGACCAAAACCTCCAATGCAACACTCGGGTTTATTGCAAAGATAAATTTATCTAACGATAAATTTAACAATGCATAAAAAATATTAAGATTCAAATCAAAAACACAGTTTTAGAGTCAGGAATGAAGAACAGGTTTTTTCCTGGTTTCCAATTGATTGCATCATTTGAAGGCACAATTCTGGATCACCGAAGTCAGTATCTTGTATGGCCTCCTCTGGCGTTACATGCAGCCTGGATTCTGCGATGCATGGAGTCAATCAAATGCCGAATTTCAGCCTGTGTGATGCGGTCCCATTCCTCCTGGAGTGCTTGACGCGACTGTTGGACTGTGGCTGGTTCTGGATCACGCCTTCTCACCCGGCGATCCAGAATATCCCATAGATGTTCTATAGGGTGTATATCTGGGGAATACGCAGGCCAATCAAGACACAGGCGACATGTGGTCTCGCGTTATCCTGTTGCAGTGTTAGGCGATAGCGATGGACGAGTGGAACTGCGACAGGGGTAAGGATGTCGTCACGGTAACGGGCCGCACTGAGGTTTCCATCGATGAAAATGAGGTCTGTCTTGTGTCTTCTGCTTATTCCAGCCCAAACAATCACACTGGGTCCACCCCAGCGGTCACGCTGGAGGATGGTAGCGTCAGTATAACGTTCCCATCGCCTACGCCATACATGCAGTCTTCAATCAGACACACTCAACTTGAACCTCGATTCATCGGAGAAGAGCACCTTGTTCCACCTGAGAGCATTCCAGCCCAAATGTGTCCTTGACCATCGTAGACGGACGCAGCGACTTGCAGGAGTCGACACCAAACCACGACAGGGACGTCGGTTATGCAAGTTGGCTTCACGCAGGCGGTTGCGTACGGTTTGGTCGCTAATCCAGTTCTGGTAACAACCTCTGGTCTAAGCAGCTGTGATTGTAGCTGGCAGGAAGCGATTGCACAGGTGCTGGAGGCGAATATGGCGATCCTGCTGAGGGGTGGTGACACGTGGTCGATCACCGGTGCTTCCTGTTTCATTATACCGGCTCCAGAGACGTGATATGGTCGACACGTGGACGCCCAGGTTCCTTGCAACCAGTCTTTGCGACATTCCACCAGTGAGCATACCAACGGCTCACTCTCGCTGATTTTGACCTAGGCGCGGCATGGTCACACGTTTACCCAGGATAATGCAAAGGAATATTTAAGTTTCCCTTTGCTATGGCTATTTATGGACCGAATTCTTGAAGGATTGGTCGATGAGTTCTACTCAACCTGTGCAATGTGCAAACAAGCGGAACAAGCTGCCCGCACAATCAAATCAAAACAATTTTCTGAGATTTTCAGTTGTAGTTGATGTATCATGGCTTAAAACCAATATCCCAATTTATGTACACCAAATATTTCGAAATTGTATGTGTTGCTTTGGAAGTTTTGGTGTGTGTGTGTGTGTGTGTGTGTGTGTGTGTGTGTGTGTGTGTGTGTGTGTGTGTATATATATATATATATAATATTTACATTTATTTATTTCACACTACTGCTCAAAAGTTTGGGATCACTTGCAAATGTCTTTGTTTTCCAAAGAAAAATACATTTTCATGCATTTCACAAGCATTTTTATCCATTTCACTGTTAAAATTAATCAGATGATTTTCAAAAAATGATCTACATTTCTGCATAGAGTCAGTCCTATTATCAGCAACTGTCAGTGCTCTGCATCAATCTACTGGTATGGCTGCTAATTGGCTAAGTTAAGCAATTTATAAGGCTAATTGATTATTTGAAAACCCCACTGCAAATGTGTTGCACAGCTTAAAACCGTTGAGCTAATAAGGGAGCGCAAAAGGGAGCATGGCATTCTTGAGGTTGGTTTAGTACCAACAGCAGTTGTTTGTTTAGAGGCCAGAAAGAAAGAACTTCCTTCAGAGACCCGTCAGTCTATTGTTGTGCTTAGAAAAGAAGGATATTCAGTGCGAGAAATTGAAAACTTAAAATATCCTGCCATGCTGTCAACTACTCCCTTCAGAGAGCAACACAAACTGGCTCTAACAAGGCCAGAAAAAAGGAGAGGGAGGCCCCGATGCACAACTGTGCAAGAAGACAAATATCTGAGAGTGTGTAGTTTAAGACAAAGACGCCTCACAGGTTGTCAACTAGCTGCTGCGCTAAATGGTTCCCGTCAAACACCAGTTTCAGTATCAACAGTGAAGGTGTTTTTTTTTTTTTTTTTTTCTCTCTCCTTCTTTCTTTGATGAAGGCAAATTTTGAAGTACATATTCATAATTTTCCAGTAAAATCATTATTTCTAACTCAGACAATGTCAGCATGTTCTGTTCATTTGCAATATTTCCGATTCAGACTAATTTCATGTGTATTTCCATGGAAAACAAGAAAATTTCCAAGTGATCCCAAACTTTTGAGCGGATGTGTATGTGTGTGTGTTCATATATATATATATATATATATATATATATGGCGCCCTCCATAATTATTGGCACCCCTGGTTAAGTTGTGTTAAAAGTCTTAAAATAAATTCAATTTTTATTGCAGAAGCATACTTTCACCCCGAAAATTGTAGGAAAAATGTAACCTTCAACTCGAGTTAATTTTAATGGGAAAAAATTCTTGACTAAGAAATAATTATTTTTCAGAAAATCACCTGTTCCACAATTATTGGCACCCCTAACAATTCCTCGGAATTAAATGTAATTGAAGTATTTCTGTCATTTCTACGGTAGTTCACGAAGTTGATCAGAGTATCTAGGAACATTTAATTAGTAAATCATCACTTCCTATTTCCCTGGGGTATAAATATGATGTGACACAGAGGCCATTTCTATAATCCACTCTTCAACATGGGAAAGACAAAGGAGCACACCATTCAAATAAGGCAGATGTGTGTCGACCTTCACAAGTCAGGCAGTGGCTACAAGAAAATAGCCACTCGCCTGCACCTGCCCATATCTACTGTCAGAGGAATCATTAAGAATATTAAAATAACTGGCACAGTGGTGTTTTTGGCAACAAACACTTAAAGTGGGTCGGGCGGAACACAAAAGATGAGTATGCAGAAAAGCACCTCATGCCCACTGTGAAGTATGGGGGAGGATCGGTGATGCTCTGTTTTTCTTCCAGAGGCACTGGGAACCTTGTTAGGGTGCATGGCATCATGAACGCTTTGAAATACCAGGACATTTTAAATCAAAATCTGGTGGCCTCTCCCCGAAAGCTGAAGATGGGTCGTCACTTTGTCTTTCAACAAGATAATGACCCTAAACGTGGAGAAATCTACTCCAAAATGGTTCAACGGACACCGAATCAAGCTCCTCCCATGGCCATCTCAGTCCCCAGACCTCAACCCCATTGAAAACTTGTGGAGTGAGCTGAAGAGGAGAGGGCAGAGGAGAGGACCCAGGACGACGGGTGATTTAGAGAGATTGTGCAGAGGAATGGTCAAAGATCCCTCTTTCGGTATTCTCCCATCTTCTGAAGCATTATAGGAGAAGATTAGGTGCTGTTCTGTTGACAAAAGGGGGTTGTACAATTTATTGACATCACGGGGTGCTAATAATTGTGGCACATATGATTTGATGTCAAAAAATTATTTCTTAATATTGGATTTTTTTTCCCCACTGAATAAATGCATTTGAATTCAAGGTTGGATTTCCCCCTTTTTTTCATTGTGGTCCTATATTTGGAAGAAAACTGAATTTATTAGAAGCTAAAGAACACATCTTAACCAGGGGTGCCAATAATTATGAAGGGTGCTGTGTAAACTATTAGCCAAAATATTATGAGAATCTGCCTTAATGTGCTTTGACACATTTCTGCAGCTTATGTCATAGTTGCCCTTCTGTCAGTTTGGACCAGGCGTACATAGCTGTTGCCCATGTGCATTGATGAGTCTTGGGTGTCTAAAACCCTGTTGCTGGTTTGTGGTTTGTCCCTGCTTGGGCCATTGTCATACAGCTGACCGGGAGCACGCCTGCGAGCCTTGCCATTTCTGAGATGCTTGCATCCAGTCCTCTGGCGATACGGACTTGGCCCTTGTCAAAGTCGGTCGGGTCTTTACACGTGCCCATTTCTCCTGCATCCAACTCGTCGACTACGTGAACCACCTGTTTGCTTGCCATCTAACTAATCCCTGAATTTGACATTGTTCTGAGATAATAAATTCTATTTGCTTAATTTTTGACTTCGCAACATTTTTTTGGCTCATCAGTGTATGCACTGCTTTGCTTTGCTGAGTCGATCATTACTGCTCTTAGAGATTTATTTGCACTAGGCTTTTTTTAAAGAATCTGACATCACTATATTAGCACTTGTGCCTACCTCTCTCACTCTTAACATTCTCTCTCTTTCTCTCTCTCCCCCCCCTTACTCAGATGTCCGTGGTTGTCAGAGCAGTTCTCTGTGGCGGTTCCAGTGTATAATGGCGTGGTCTTCCTTTTTGTGCTGGCGAATTTTTGCATGGCCACCTTCATGGATCCAGGAATCTTCCCCCGAGGTAAGAAAGCAGTCTCATAGACAGTGTACTGTACGGCAATCACGTGCTCAGTGCTGCTGTAATCCTCTTTTTCTGCCATATTAACCCTCTCTGTGCTGCACTGACCCTCCCAGTACTGAAGTAACCTCCTCTCAGTGCTGTAATAACCCCGTTTCTCCTGTACTAACCCTCTCTGTACTGTCGTAACCTTCTCAGTGCTGTAATAACCCCGTTTGTGCTGAACAAACGCTCTCTGTACTTCACTAACCCCCATCTGTGCTGTACTAACCTTCTCAGTGCTGTAATAACACCGGTTGTGCTGTACAAACACTCTCTGTACTTCACTAACCCCCATCTGTGCTGTACTAACCTTCTCAGTGCTGTAATAACCCCGTTTGTGCTGTACAAACACTCTCTGTACTTCACTAACCCCCATCTGTGCTGTACTAACCCTCTCAGTTCTGCACTAACTGCCCTCTCTGGGCTGTACTTATCCCCTCTGTCTGCTGTAGTAATCCCGCCTGTGCTGTACTAACCCTCTCAGCAGCACCAACTCCCTTGCTTTGCTTTACTAATTCCCTTTGTGATCGACTGAAGCCCCTCCCTGCACAGTTATAATCCCCGATCTTTTTTGGACTAAACCTCGCTTACACTGCACTAACCCCATCTATGCTGTTTGTCTCTATGCTGCAGTACCTCCCTTCGTGGCTATACTAGTGCTCTCTTTCTGCTGTTCTAACCCATGTCTGTACTCTACCATCTCACTCTCTGGATAGCACAAACCCCCTCTCTGCAGTACTAACCCTCTGTCAATACTGTATTAACCCCACTTTTTGCTGTACTAACAATCCCTTTGCTGAACTAACCCCCTTGTTCGCTGTACTGTCTTGGTTTTGTCCTTGCTCTTTTTTGTGCCCCAAAGATTGTGCTTTTACAGTCCTAACAATAATCTTTCATGTCTGTGCTAATGGCTGTATCCCTGCGCTAGCTGCGTGTTTTGTCGTTATGCTGACAGCTGTGCATCTCTGCGCAAGCTTTGACATTTCATTGCTGGCTGTACCCTTGCGCTAGCTGCGCATCTCTGCGCGGGCTGTGATGCTTGATTGCTGTGCTAATGGCAGTATCTATGTGCCAGCAGTCATTTCATTGCTGTGCTAATGCCTCCATTTCTGTTCTTACGGTTGTTTTAACTGTAACCGCTTGCGGTGCTTTTGCTTTTATTGCTGTGCCAGCAGTTGTGCGTCATTCCAGTGCTAACAGCTGTATCTGTATCCAGTTTTATTGCTGCGCTAATGGCTTTATCTCTTTGCTAGCGGAGGAAGATGAAGATAAGGAGGATGATTTCCGTGCTCCCCTCTATAAGACGGTGGAGATCCGTGGGATTCAGGTGCGGATGAAGTGGTGCTCCACCTGCCGCTTCTACCGGCCGCCCCGCTGCTCACACTGCTCCGTGTGCGACAACTGTGTGGAGGTAAAGCTACGCACACATCCCCATACAATATGCATTCACGGTGTAGTCGCTATACTGCAGGTACGCAGCTGGTACTCCTGACACAACAGCTTCTTGTGCCTCAGCATAGACTGTGTTTCCTGCTGGTGGATGTTCCACTAATAGTTTTTTCTGGTTTTGTTACACACGCAGCTCTGAATTGCTAGAGCATCCAATGCTGACACACTGCTGCGTGTATCTTTCCTTAATATTTTAGCTCAAGCTTTTATCCTGTGATTTACAGTCAGTCAGGTTAAGCGGTGACCCCCCCCCTCCAGCAGGAGAAAGGTTCGCCCGGTGCCTCCTCCTGACGCCTCTCCCTCTCTCCCCCCCTCAGGATTTTGACCACCACTGTCCCTGGGTGAATAACTGTATCGGCAGGCGGAATTACCGCTACTTCTTCCTGTTCCTGCTGTCGCTGACGGCACACATCATGGCGGTGTTTGGCTTCGGCCTGCTCTTCATCCTCCACCACACTCATCAGCTAAACGGCGTGCACTCTGCTGTCACGTATCCTCCCCAGAGGCTGAGTGAGTGAGTGAGTGAGTGAGTGAGTGAGTGAGTGAGTGAGTGAGTGAGTGAGTGAGTGAGTGAGTGAGTGAGTGAGTGAGTGAGTGAGTGAGTGAGTGAGTGAGTGAGTGAGTGAGTGAGTGAGTGAGTGAGTGAGTGAGTGAGAGTACGAGTACGAGTACGAGGTGCGTCTTCAAGTTTTCACACTGCATCTGAGTATGGGTGGAGACTAGTTTGTGGGCGAGTCTGTTAGTGATTATACGTGTATGCTTGGGAGTTGGGACCTAGACATTTTTTATTCATTTGGCTCTTCTGCATGATTTTTGCACATAATTCCCATATTTCTGTGACCATAATTCTCGGTGTAAATGGTTATTGTCTTAAGGATGGGTGTACTGAGCTGTGTCCTTACTGCAGGTGTTGAAGTGTATGTGCGTGCAGCTGTGTGGACACGTATCTATATGTAGGTGCACCTGCATGCATTTGTTGGGACGTGTGCTTCCGCGCAGGTGTTTCAGCATGTATCTGTATGCAGGTGTCTGTGTGTGTGTGTACCTGTATGCAGTTGCAGGGGTGTAGGAACATGTATCTGTCAGCAGGTGAAGGTCTGGCCCTGTGTGCTGGTGGGTTCGATTGAGGGAGTGTTAATTTTGAGTTCATCTGATTCTGATGGCTTTTTGGTAATAATTTATCTCAAATATTTTTCAAGTGTTCATTGTAAAATGTTTTAGGGGGACTAAAACCTATCTTTTTATGCGTAGTTTATGATTTTGTTGTAATTATTTCTGAAGTTATGATCAAATAAGTAGTGGCTCTGTGCATCCATTACCCCTGGACTGAGCCTGGGTATAGATGTGTACTGGTGTGTAGGTGTATCCCTGTGTACTGGTGTCAGTCTATATGAACCCTTAACCTCTCTCTCAGCATGGCTGTGATGTGTGTGGCCGGCCTCTTCTTCATCCCTGTGGCTGGGCTCACAGGCTTTCACATCGTCCTAGTGGCTCGGGGCAGAACCACCAATGAACAGGTGTGTGTGTGTGTGTGTGTGCGTATGCGCGTGTGCCTGGTTTGTGAGTGAGTGAGTGCGTTGGCTAGAACTGGAGCCAAAATGTTGAACCCAAGCCTGCAACGCAAGGGCACAGTCTTGGCCCAAAAAGACCGGACATAAAATTTGTATATCGTGTCCGTACCTGAACTCAACCCCCCCATTTCATGTCAACGCCAATAAGACACAGAGCTGAGTTTTGATGCTCAAATATAAAGCCCAAGTATTCTGTGAACAGCCAAAACACTTATGGCGACTGGGGAAAATGTCAAGGCTTTTACCAAATCAGATTTAATCATCATCAGGCAAGTGACATGACCTTCAGCCTCCATGGCAGGTCTTCCATTTTTTTCTGCAATGCCAATTGTAAATGTAAAAAATCTTATTTTTGTGTTTTTCTCTCATAAATGGGATCATCATAAATCATCCTGTTTTGTTAGCCATTTCTAATGCACATTTTCATCAAAATGGTAAACAATGACCTATTCTAGTCCATTTTCTGGATATCATACGGCTGTCAGTCAGTCACAACTGGAGGCCAAAAGCCATTATCATAATCTACAAAGGCTAAGAAACATCGAAGGGAATGCAAAACTTTGATGCGTCGGTGCTCTGTTACAGTAGCCCAAAGAAATGGGCTATGTATTGTTAAGCACTTGATATAAACGTGTGAGCACACGAGCACCTTGGAAGAGGTGTTCTCGAGCACAGTTCATCTGAACTGGTACCAAATGTGAAAGCAACAATACTTGAACACCGAAGTGGACTGTTATGTGACATCTTAACTATTCAACTCTCTTGTTCTTACTAACGAAGAAAGTAATGCTTTCTCAAAATTTGGGCAATTACGATTGGATACTACACACAAAAACAAGGCTATTTATGCAATAATTTGAGTATTTACATTTGGGTGATCATCACAGAACTATAGAACAGTGTCGTGACAAACTAAAGAGAATGTGGCTGCATTATCTCAAAGTGCGGGACGTGGTGCGAAAGTCTGGGAGCTCAAGTGATGGAAAAAGAAAAATTTCTATGGTGTGAGGCAGTGGACAACATAATTGAGTGAGCCGGATATTATTGAATCATAACCCATCACACCACCGACAGCACCATCAAGCAATGGTTTGCTTCTTCTTTTTTGTGTATATTTAGGTATTTAAAACTGCCTATATGTATACTGCCACCTAGTGTATCAGAATTTTTTGCTAGTGTACTTGGGTTTGGAATGACGTTCCAAGTGTGAAAGGGGGGCAGAGGGGAGCAGGGACAATCGTACTATGGCAGGTAAGGAACAATAGTACCAAGTGTGAAAGCCTCCTCAGAATCAATCTTTAGGATTCGAGAAGGGCCACATGAGCTTCAGCGTCAACGGCAGCGAATAACGCTGTGTTACGCAAGACCTGCAGAATCTGTTTGCCTACTTAAAAATAAATGTTTTAATAATAAAAAAAAGAGCCGACAAAGTAGTTGGAAACTATTAGATATTTGTTGACTATGAGAAAAACTAGCAAGAGAATCCTGTTTCAGTTTGATGGAACCCAAACAAAATTTTGAATCTGACGGAAGCCTGACGTGCCAAAGAGCCCTCTGGTCCAGTCAGGTTAGGGCTGTCATCTCAAGCCCTTGTGTGTTTGTTTGCATTTGTGCGCGTGTGTGTAGAGGCATGGGGTGGATTTATTTAATAGGGCAAGCAGAGGCCATCTGTGCCACAGTTTTTGGTCTCTGATTGTAATCGTGTTTTGGGGGCGCGGATTCCCCGGTTTGGGTAAGGGGGTTAATCTGGGATAATCTGAACGCGCCCCTCACTGCTGTTTCAGGGCTTAATTCTAACATTTTTTTTTTTTTTTTTTTTTTCCCCCTCCCCCATTTGTTGGGGTTTCCCTCTGAATTTCCATGAGAATAAGTGACCAGAATTGACCTATTAAGTTGCACATATCCTTGCCTACTATTACTAGGTTAGACAAACTACTCTTGGGAGAGAGCTTGATCCCATTAAGATTACATTGACAGCCCCCTCTACCTTTGTTGGAATTATTTCTTTTGCTTTCAGTCCCAAATGTGAATGCGTTTACTTTTTGCTATTCCCATGGATGTTGGTCAACCTCCGCAATCTGTCTGTGACCACTTCTAGAGAACAGGAGGTTCGCAAATCGTTCAAAATGTTGACTGCAGGATCTGCAGTATATAATGGAAGGATTCGTTCAAGGCATCAAAAGTCATAAGCTGAATCTTCTGCCCGTGGATATAAAATAAGGCAAGATTGTTGGACAGAACTGCTGCTATATGGCTGGATAATTTCAGTATTATTCTAGCTAGCTGCTGCATAGTTTAATCCAACATTGAAGCTATTGTTTTTGGCTGATGATAACATTATTGACATTTACCGACTTATGTTGTTGACTCTATCGATGTACTGCAGAGTTTCTCTGGGGTTTGCTAATCTTTGTCAATAGAAAACTAACGCTAACGCTGGCTGCGGTGTAGGAGACGGACTCATAACGTTGCTGTCAGTCTTAAATGGCTAATGTTGGCCTACATTAACTATCAGTACACTGAAAGTGTTGATTTTATGTTTAGGGCTGCCAGTTCATGCTCACACATTGTGTGACTGATGCAGTCTTTGGATCTTTGCCCAAGATAGAGGTGTCATGCACAAGCTTTCCCTAAACCTGGCACAAACAACATGGGGGGGGTGAATTGCTGCTGAGCCTGTGCCAAATATACAGGCGATGGATGCCAAGTTACTGTGCTGCAAGAGTTCAAATAATAATAATAACATGATATATTTGACTTATAAATTTGAAATTTTGCTCAAATTTTTAGGGAAAAAAAGAATTTTTTTTTTCTTTGTTTTGCTCAGCAACCAAAGATTCTTGATTCAAAAGAAATTATCTGATGTAAGCAGTCATAGATTTTATAAAATGACATGTAGGTGACAGTTTAATGTGCACAAGGTCCTTGATTGGTGGGGGGGGGTTGAATTGCTGCTGAGCCTGTGCCAAATATACAGGCGATGGATGCCAAGTTACTGCGCTGCAATTTAGAGTTCAAATAATAACATGATATATTTGACTTATAAATTTGAAATTTTGCTCAGCAACCAAAGATTCTTGATTCAAAAGAAATTATCTGATGTAAGCAGTCATAGATTTTATAAAATGACATGTAGGTGACAGTTTAATGTGCACAAGGTCCTTGATTGGTGGATGGTGGGTGGAATTATGTGATATTGGTAATACGAAGGGGCCGCCCTTGCGCTGTATTTCTCAGTGTGAAACTGTGACTAAATTTCATTTGGCACTTGATATGTACCAAATGCTGTTGTGGCGCATTTCCTGCTCTTCTGTACTGGAAAGCGCTACACCAACCCGTGCTCTCGGAGTGACTGCAGCTGGTCATACATCTCTCGGTCTCTCTCTCTCTCGCCCCCCCAGGTAACGGGAAAGTTCAGAGGGGGTGTGAACCCTTTCACTAATGGTTGCTGGAGGAACGTCTCACGGGTGCTCTGCAGCTCTCAGGCTCCCAGGTGAGTGTGTGTGTGTGCATGTGTGCGCGCACGCATGCACCTGCATGTGAGCGTGCGCCTGTGCGCATCTGGGATCACTCAGTCATTTAACTGTGCTGAGGGATCAGAGCTCTGGCTCTACTGGTCTCAGATCTTTTATATGATTGCGTGATTGGCTGTGCATGTATTTGAGCACTTGTGTGATTGTCTGTATAGATATACACTGCTCGGCCAAAAAAAAGGTCACCGTTTGGAAATTAATGAACAAATTCTATAATTGGATCATTATTGTGGTTATTAATATGTCTCAGCTGGCAATAATCATTTTAACCCTGACTGACTGAAGCGCATCTCTACTCATTTCTTAAAAAATCATGTCGGAAGACGCATCCCCTGATGGTGGAAAAGATGTTACAGTATTTCAGAACGGGCAAGTTATTGGCCTGTATTTTGCAAAGAAAACCATGAATGACAAAAACAAGTATGAAGAATCATTTTCACAAACAAATTTGCCACCACAAAGTCCTGACCTGAAACACATTAAAAGTCACTGGGATGTGCTCAAGAAAGACCACTGAGTGCTTCAACCATTATGTCAAGAAGACAAGATCTCGGCCAAAACGTATGGAATTTTTGATCAAAAATAAATGTTCAGGCATTGCATATAATTGTCAAAACAATGACAAGACAAATATGCACTGTAATCAAAGCTACAGGGATTCCAGCTAAATATTTGTGTGTGCGACTTTTTTTTTGGCCGGGCAGTGTATTATGAGCTCTCCAGTGATTGCGCTGGCACAGGATCTGTTGTTTGATTGGCTGTGCTGATGTGTGGTCTTTTATATGATTGGCTGTGCCTGTATGTGATCTGTCATATGATTGGCTGTGCCTGTAAGTGATCTGTTATGTGATTGGCTGTGCAGGTATCTTGGCCGGGTGAAGAAGCCCCAAACAGTGCTGGTGCAGCCTCCTTTCCTCAGGCCTCAGCTCTCCGATGCGCAGCTTGCCGCTAAAGTGCTCGACAATGGCATCCAGGGAGACTTGCATAGGGTAGGGGTCTATATGCCAACCTGCTTCACTGTATCTGCTCTGAAAGGGTTAAATGCTGTATGTGCGCTGTATTTGCTGTGATAGGGTTAAATGCTGTGTATGTGCTGTATCTGCTCTTAAAGGGTTAAATGCTGTAGATGTGCTGTTTTCTGTCTTGAAAGAGTCAAATTCTGTATTCGTGCTGGATCTGCGTTAAATGCTGTGGATGTGCTGTACTTTCACTGAAATGGTTAAATGCTGTAGATGTGCTGTATCTGCACTGAAAGGGTTAAATGCTGTGGATGTGCTGTACTTTCACTGAAAGGGTTAAATGCTGTATTCGTGCTGGATCTGCACTGAAAGGGTTAAATGCTGTGGATGTGCTGTACTTTCACTGAAATGGTTAAATGCTGTAGATGTGCTGTATCTGCACTGAAAGGGTTAAATGCTATAGGTGTGCTGTATCTGCACTGCAAGGGTTAAATGTTGTAGGTGTGCAGCATTTGTGCTTAAACTACATTCTGCTGCAGAATCCTCTTGATTAATACCTGGGATGAAAATCTGCTAAATGCTTAACATGTTTCTTCTTGATTTGTGGGATTAATGTGTTTTGAATACAGTTTAATTTGTTCAGCTGAATATAGACTGATGCGGATCAGGTGATGCATCTTTGTTCAAGTGTTCCACTCTGTTTCCCTTAAAGTGACAAACCCACCTGCATTACCAGTGTATGCCAATAAACATGAACCGTCACCATGATCTTTTACCTTCAGGACAGTTTGTGCAGGTTGTCTGACTGGCTATTATTAAATCCCCTTGCAGTTTAGTGCTGATGTCTCTTGCCCTCCCTCTCTCAATGCTGTGCCAATGTCTCTCGTCCCCTCTCTCAATGCTGTGCCAATGTCTCTCGCCCTTTCTCTCCCCAGTCGAAGAGCAGTTTGGAGATGATGGAGAGTCAGTCAGCTGATGCGGAGCCCCCTCCTCCTCCCAAACCGGAGCTGCGTTATGGCCGAAGCCCCCTTTCTATGGGGCATAGTGAGGGTAAGCCCTGTTCCCCAAAACCTCCAATTAGGGTAAATCCTGTTCCCCAAAACCTGCAATGGGGTTAAGCCCTGTTCACCAAAACCTGCAATGTGGTGAATCCTGTTCCTCAAAACCTGCAATGGAAGTAAGCTCTGTTCCCCAAAACCTGCAATGTGGTGAATCCTGTTCCTCAAAACCTGCAATGGAGGTACGCTCTGTTCCCCAAAACCTGCAATGGGGGGTAAGTCCTGTTCCCCAAAACCTGCAATTGGGTTAAGCCATGTACCCTAAAACCTTCATCCCAAAATCTGTGCTTCACTTTGCTCCTATGGACCTTTTGTGATACTATGCTGATCTGAAGCTTGATCAGTGTCTGTGACCCTTTAACATTTGAGTTTCATAATCAGTTTAATTAGGAGACGATTCTCTGGGCTTGGCTGTGGGGCACGGGCACTCTAAATGTAAGGAGACGGCACACTGCTGTGTTTCAGAATGGAAAATTTTGAATTGTTTAAGATGGCAACACATCAGTGTAAAACACTGTCAACCAAGTACACCTTCCAATTTTGCGCACAACTCCATTATTTACTTCAGATTTTCCAATTTGAGAGCTCAACAACGATGCAATATGTCTCTGTCATTGGAGTATTGTGGCTTAATACAGAGGACGAAGGAGGAATTTGCGCATCAAAATATATAGTTTATAATTCCGTCGTCTGTTTTTACAATAATGACATTGATTGACAGTTGCTATCTCTTGTACAGCTGTTCGTGGGTGAATTGGCTATAGATTCTCTGATTCATCCTTGTATCCATTGCTATGCATCATCGTCATAGACTAATGCAGCACATGCTGCAAATGATAAATGTGTGATTCTGATGGCTGAAAAGCAGGAAAAATAACTTCAGTTTTATGTCAGATATTTTAGCTGCAATTACGATGGGGTTGCTAAGAAGCCTGGTGTTTATTCACACTCTTGGAGGATGATCGATATTATTCTTAACGGCTCTGGCTGACTTGACAGTTTACAATCCCTACGGTGACGACATCGGTTAAACTTGCCTCAAAGAGCAATGTCGTGATCTTCCCGTTCCTTGGAGCTGTGGGTAGCGCTTGTGCTCAAGCCTCAGTGAGTGAACACAGTTTTTGGAATTACTGAGCTTGAGAACAAATTGTATGACTCGATGTTAACAATTTTACATTGCCCAGAGTTATGGAAATGAAATGGCAATGCATGTACCAGAGCTCTAAATAATGAGCATCTCTTCCACTCTGAGACAAGGCTCTGGGCTTATTGGGCGCATTCCTGCTGTCTGAGGGCATTTCAAATATGGTGTCAGAGTGAGCTGTCTCCCTATATTGAAGGCGTCTTTTGCTTGAGTTTGCAGTCTGCATATTCAGACCTGCATGGAGTATTTAGGGTGTGTCTGTTTTAGTCAGGACCCAGTTCCTCTACAGCAGATCCTTGTTCACCGAGTGACTGCAGGACCCAGGTCTTCTACAGATCAGTGAGCATTGTGTTGGGCTGAGAGTAAAGTTATGAAGTGAACTCATGTCTCTCTCTCCCTCTCCCTCCCTCTAGAGAGCAGTCTGTTGCACAAAGCTCCTCCCACTCCAACCATGTACAAATACAGACCTGCCTACAGCAGCCCAGGCAAGAACCACACCAAGGTAAATGCACACATACACATCTACGCACGTTTATGCACAAAGTAAAACACTTACACTTACACATGCACTCATATTTACACACACACACATCAGGATACAGTCACTTCAACACGCTACCCATCACTTAAATACACTCATCTACACATAAACTTGGATACTTGCACAGACACACACATTTACGCATACCCACACATTTACACACACAGAAGAACCACGCCATCAAGGTACACATGCGTACAGTTATTATTCACATGCACGCATTATACACACACACACACACACACCCACAATGTACACACACACACCACTCAGGCTTGCACTGCAGAAGCACACACACCACACATGCCAACAAGTTTCAGACTCGCTCACCCACAGACACGCAAGCGCCAACAAGGTCCACACACTTACGCATTTACACGCATCCAAACTTGCATGCATGTACACACACAGACGCGTATGCATGCAGTGTAAAGGGGATGAAAAGGGTGATGGAGGAGGCGTTGATTGTGCGTACGCTCGTTAGATTATTTACTTCGTCCTACACTTGAGTATGTGTGTGCATCGGTGAGTGAATCTTACAACACAGGTATGCATGTGCACGTGTGACTCCTAACACATAGCTTATGTATGCACGTCTCATTCTGCAGGGTTTTTTTTTTCACTCCACACATCTGGGACTGCACTTTCACTCGCATGCGCACTTGTGACAATAACATTGTTTCAGCTGCACTGAGTTAGTAATATTGTTTGAACTGGATATGCTGCGCCAAGCCCATATAAAACACGCATCAAGCGTCCGTATATGTGTTTTGTGTTTGTCAAGAATGCAATGCCATGATGATAATTGTGAATTCGCAAATCGCCGTGCAGAGTAAATGGGAATAGTCTGGAATTAGCGCTAGAACTGCCAGAACTCCGTAACTACCAGAATTGCTGTAAGCGGTTGTTTTAACCATTAAAATTCCTAAATGTTGGTCTGTCTTAATGAATGCATTAGTTGAAAGATTAGCCGCTATGCGCAGATATTGACATCGGCATCATTTAATTCTAAAAATCGATTCCTCAACAATTCTGAAATTGAATTTCCAAATGTCTTGCTTCATTGGAATAATTTTACATGGTGTCTGTGACACATACTGAGTCATAAAGCCTTAAATAGGCTTCAAGTTGCTCCATAACATTTGCCTTGATTGGACACAACATAAAGCATCAATACGCAGTTGTATGAATCTGTGTTATTCTGATTACATTATTCCAAGTGATGTAAAAAAAATTTGCTGAATCTGGGTCCTAGTGATTCCAAGTGATGTAAAAAATGATTTGCTGAATCTGGGTCCTAAAATTTTATCATGAAAAAGCAAAGTTGCTATAAAGTTTATGCTGCTGAAATAACATGTGGTAACACATGCCTCATGCAGGTGTATGGGGAAATGCAGTCTCGCGATGCACACTTAGACACATGTACTCACGTTTGGAGTCACGTGCATACACGCTTGCGTTTGCTCCGCAGAGTTATATTAATCACTCTCAGATGCACCTACATAGGCTCGTGTGGGGCTTGTAGTAAATAATCACACGAGTGTACATGCAGATCTCTCATTCTCCTTGATCTTTCTCACCTCGATACACGGGCGCGCGCACACTCACATTGATGCACAGCAGTGCGCTCACACAGACACACAAACGCACGCAGATAAACACGCACGCACAAAAACACACTCACCCACTCTCTCGCGTACACATACTGCTGGGGCTGTTTTATCTGGAACTGAAACTGCTCTTTCTCATGGACTCTGTAACGGGGAAGGTTTTGGTTGGTGGGCGTTTCCAGGTTGTTTTAACATTTGTGTTTTGTTGATTGTTTTGTTTTTCCTTACCTTTTGGTGACAGTGGCTTTCAGTTGATCAGTTGGAGTAAGTTGATGCTGGAGCTTTTTGTGTTTTTTTTTGTGTCCTCGTCTGTATATTTGTGCATCTGTGTGTGTGTGTGTGAGAGAGAGAGAGAGAGAGAGAGAGTCTGCGAGGTTTGTCTTTCAGTGTGTTTCAATTTTTTGTGTTTTGTGCGTGTGCTGTAGTGTTGTGGATTTGCCTGTCTTTGTTAGCAGTGCTAGCGTGCACAGCTTCTCTGTGTGTTCTATCAGCCTGCTGAGGTATAGATATTTAACATCAGCACTCACCCTGCCTCTAAAAATATAACTATTTTCTACCATCATCTCACCTGTCTTTTACTCTCTCCCTCTCTCTCTTTCCCTCCCACTCACTCGCTCGCTCTCGCTCCCCTCTCCCTCTCTCAGATGACTCGAGGGGAGAGTATGAAGGAGTCGGCCTCTCTCCTGCAGTCGGGCAGTGTGGGGGCGGGGTATCGGTCAGAGCCCAGTCTGGACGGGAGTGAGGGGGATCCAGGCAGCGATAGAGGGGGGCGGGAGCGTGGTCGGAGCGGAATGGGCGGGGCCTCTGGGATTCCTGGTTACTCTTTAGGGGGTCGGTCCTACCCCTCGTTTTCTGACCATGCGGTGCTGTCAGGAGGGGCGTCTCGGTCCTCCAGTGTCCGCTCCGCCCACACAGCCCACAATGCACCTGGAGCACTGCTTTCGGAAGAGGGCACCACCACCTCCACCAGCTACAAGAGTCTGGCCAATCAGACGCCACGGAATGGAAGCCTATCGTACGACAGCCTGCTCACGCCGTCCGAGGGGCAGGACTTTGAGTCGGCCGCCCCAGACCCGCCCCCTCATGGCGGCCACACCCACTCCGGGGCATTGCTTGGCTACAGCTCGCCCTTCCTGTCGGCGCAGATCGCCCACCAGCGTGAGCCCTCCTCGCCACACCGACACTTCCTGCCCCGCCCACAAACCCAAAGCCCCTCCCACCGGCCAGAGCGGGAACACCTGTTGCAAGACCCCGGCCACCGCCCCTCCCAGCACCACACCCGTCCCGCCCGCTTCTCCCGCCCGCCCCTGCTGGCCGACGCCCACCCTTCTTACTCCTACCGAGCGCGCTCTCTCGGGTCACCTGACACGGCTGCCCCGCCCACCCCGTCCTCTCCGCCGGCCCCGCCCGCCCCACTGGGAAAGTCGCTGTCCTACTCGAGCGCGGCCGCAGCGGAGATGCAGTACCGAATGGTGCGCAAGGCATCGGCTGGGGGCGGGACTTTGGGAGCTGGGGGTGGGGTTAGGGAAGGGGGCGGGGCCGGGATCCAGGCCCCAAAGTGAGTACCTCCCCCTCTCTGTGGCCACGCCTCCTGTCCTCCTGCCCGCCTCCTGTGAGTTTCTCTCTCCTTTTCCTCCTTCACTCCATCTCCATCCCTCCATCCGATCCTGTTACTGGTCCTCCGCTCTCATTGGCTTTATCCATGCGTCTGCCTGTGTGCTTGTACCAATATGTGTGCATGCTCTCCATCTTCTGCGCCCGATTGGTCAGATTATAAAGGGGCACTTAGTAAGTGGAGCTCAGTAGTGTACGGAGGTATTCATGGGAGTTGTAGTCAACTCATTGTTCAGAGAGGTTTTTGTGGGACTTAACATCCAGCAGACAAACTGCAGAAAGATTGGAGACTGTATATGTGACACTTCAACCCGAGCAAGCAGAATGGGTGATGGCGTAATGGCATTCAGTAGAGCTAGCATAGCTATTGGGATTAACATCTGTTTTCATGCCAAATGATTCACTGCGCATGAAGGCTGAGGAGTCTTTAGTCAGATAACAAATATTTTTAATGATTGTCCATAAGAGTTCAAATTGTGCCCTCAATGACTGTGTTCACAGGTTCTTTAGTATTCCGGTTTTGATTGGGTTTTTTAAGTATCCAGTTTTTGTGTTTGTGCATGTAAACGCCATATCCCGAATTCACAAACCGGGTTATGCCCTTATCCCAGTTTCAAGAAACCCGGTTTTGCCATCTGGAGTACTCCAATAGAAGCCGGGATACCTATACTTATCCCGGTCTCTGACGGCTCCCCACCAGACGTAACACACGCCTGCGCAGATAGGATGCAGTGATCAGAAAATGGGTTACTGGTATTTATCATGTGTACAGGGATATGAATAACCGGGTTTCTCTGTTTTCTTTGTGTTCCATGTAAACATCATATCCAGGATATGCTCAAAACTGGGATACTAAAGACCATTGTAATCAATTTTATCAGCCTGTTAGGAACCATTATTACCCATCATCCACTGTGCAACCATTCACAATGAATGGAATGCTTGGTAACACTTGCTACCATACATTTCTATGAGCATTGCATCTAATGCTTGCAAGTGATGTGTCTCGTATACCATGTCTAAGACCAGAGGACATTTTCTGTGGTGCTTATGGGAGTTGAATGCTGCCTTCCAATGGGGATTTGATACAGGGAGCACGAGGTGAATCCATACAAACATACTGCTCTTGTGGTATTCCCTGCCTCTTAAGTGGTAATTTTCTGAAAGCTTTGCGATTTGTTTGCTGACATTTTCTGAAATGGTGGAAGCCACAGAAGTAAATTTTTTGGTGTATAGTAAGGTTATATATTGTAATTAGTTCTCCTTTGGAATAAAAAAAAATCATCCGAGGAAACTGTTGATATTCCGGACAGCCTCCTCTGACATCATGCTTTTGCATTTCCTGTATTATGTAAACCGCAGGGCTAATTTTTTGTGTCAGTGGCTTCTAGCTGTAAACACACAAAAAATGTAAGCCGACATTTCTTGGAAATAAGCGAAGATTGACGAGGAAGTAGTATGGAGTCTTTAAGAATTTGTGTGCTGTTGCCTTGCAACAGTGTTCTCACGACTTAACCGCTTGAATGCCACGCATATCGTGTACAAGACTTCCACTGTCCTAACTGCAAGCTGACGAGCCCCATTTGAAGGCAGCAGAAGTGTAATGGCTGTGAGGACAGTGGTGCATGCTGGGAAGGACAGTTCCTCTCTGGGCAGAGTTGGTTATTTAGCTCAGCTGCTGCAAATGGACTGACATTGTGGGGTATTGAAAATGGGGGGCTGTCTGACCTTAGTGACCTTTACTTTGAGTAGCTGTGGCCCAGAACTTCTGATAAATGAATTACAAGTTTTTGTTTTTTTTTTTTTTAAACTGCCTTTTCTAAAAAGAACTGACGATTCACTGATTGACGCTGGATTTTTTTCTCTTTTCTCCCATTATTTTCCCCCTTTCCTTATTCCTTGGTCCATTTCTTTCTTTCTTCCCCCTCTATCCTTACATTTTCTCCCCTCCTCCTGTTCTTTACGACAGGGACGAAATTCAGATGAAGTCGTACAGCCGGACCAATGGGCAGCCCAAACCCACCCTTTCCCACCCAATCAGCCTCTCTACCCGCCCTGGGCCGGCCAATCAGAGCACTCCTTCACCGAGTCCCGCCCACAAGCCGCCAGGGGGCGGGGTGAAGAAGGTGACAGGCGTCGGTGGCACGACCTATGAGATCTCTGTTTGAGTGGCGGGCGGCAGTTTCATCCAATGGGGAAGGGGGGGGCTTGGGTCGTTGGCCCCTCCCCCCTTACTCTGATAAAAGGAGCGTTGTGATTGGAGGGGAGATGTCCGATGGACGCCTGCACATCACTGTCGTCAGACTCATTTTGCATCCCTCTTTCCAAGAGCACTGGACTCCCCTTTGCGGCCTGTGGACGTTAGTGGAGAAGCACAAAAACAAGCCCATCTGCTTCACTTCTGCTCTTCCTCTTTACAGAACTCTTACAAGGATTATTTGGACTCGGGGAGCCAATCACATTATTCTGGAGGTGGGACTTTATGCTGAATTTTGGCCAATGGCAGTAAAGGACTTGACTCTAAGCTTGCCAGTCGCGCAGAGGTGGAAACATTATGGGTGCGACAACTCTGGCTGGATTTTACTTCTCCTTATTTTGCTTTTTTTTTTTTTTTCTCAAAGAATATATTAGAGAATTCAAATGTTTTTAAAGGAGTACAAAACGGCTGCACTGTACTGAGTAAGTTCAGATCAGCACTATCCTTCTCCAGGAATATTGAATCTTTGTCGGCCATTGTGATTGGTCTGGGACCATTGCTGCCAATTTAGCCGACCAATCGGAAAATGTGGCATTGACATCATGGGAAGATATGGAGCGGATCACTGGTTTGCCGTCTGGACTTTTTTGACAGAAATCGCCTGATCTTCAGACTGGATTTTGGCTTATACCTGGGAATTCCAGGGGAGAAAAAAAAACAAAGCTTTTTGCTTATTTAATTTCATTTTTTAAATCTTTATTTGTATGAATTTATTTAGTTACTGAAAAAAAATCATGATTTTAATGGTGTCAAGTGACACACTGGCTCACAGATTTCATACAGCAAATGTTTGTTTTACGGCTTCGTGGCCAATCAGACTCAATTCCTAGCCAATTGGACGACTTCTAAGCAGCAGAAAAAAGGCCTCTTTAAAGCACTGTTAAAACACGCATCACTTCCTGTGGATTATAATTCTGGGATTTTCCTTTGCCAGGATACAAAATGCCAGGTATCTTGTAATTTTAAATGACTGTGGGTTTTATTTCAGGATTTCAAATATCAGTGAAAAAGCAGTCCTCCCTCTGGTTGCCTTTGACAAAGTTGGCCAATCGAGGGACTGAGAATGTGTCATATGATCTAGGGGTTGAGCCTTCATCCAGGCTGGCCTATCGGGTAATAGAATGCCTGTCTTGTGATTTGAGGCGGTCAGAGAGGACCTCATCAGCCTTTTCCTAAAAGTTCATGTCCTGGATCTTTCCAAGTGAATGTTTTAAAAAAGAAACTTGTTTTTAAACTTATTTCGCCAAGTTTTTGTTGGCTGTTTAAGAGGCCAGCATGGAGAAAGTAAGGCTCTTGGGGTTTTGATCTTTGAGGGCTGTTAGACCAATCAGGAGCAGAGAATGATGACTTTTGAGTAAATGCATAGGTGAATTCTGCAGAGTAGGTGGGGGCTAGGATGTACTTGTCAGCCAGCTAGCCAACCTGAACGGCCAATGATATAGCAGTAATGGGGTAAGGAAGGGGCCTGAACCATAGGAGTGTTTAAAAAAAATAAAGAAAGATTTATCGTATAGCTGTGAGTGGGAGAGAGTGTGTATGTGTGTGCGTGTGTATGGCAGAGCATTGGTAATAAAGCCTTTATAAAACAATTGCAGTGTGGGGCTCTGGAGTCTGTCTTCCACCTTTGGCCATGGAGTCACTGCTGTCGCTTTGTGAGGAGCACAGCTCATGTGAACTGGGGTGTGTGTGCACCTGCGCGTTTGTATTTATCCGTATTAGGGAGGGCACATGAGGATTATTATACAAGTCTGGTGGTGGGGGGGGAAACAGAAACATGGGGACTTCTTTTTGGGGTCCGATGAAAAGCATGTAATACAGTGAGGAAAATAAATATTGAGCGCGTTAACATTTATCTCAGAAATATATTTCTAATGGGGCTATTGACATTAAATTTTCACCAGATGTCAGTATCAACTCAAGTAATCCACACATTCAAAGAAACAAGTGGAGCCTGACTCAACAAACCCTGCCCCTCGCACATACTTTCACCTACTTGTATGAAATTCAGTAGGGAGCTATTCTGGGTCAGTGGCAATCCGTATACTGAATTTGGGGTGGATCTGGCCATTAGTTTTGCTGCTAGAGTGTTAACAAACACAGAAACAAACCAAACCGAAAACAATACCCCTTCCCTCACCCTTCGTGTGGGGCAGGGTAATAAGTCCATGAATAAAGTTTTGTGTAATAAAGTGGAGTGACGCAGGAAATAAGTATAGAACACATGAAGAAAAGGAGGTACGTGGAAAGCCAAGAAACCAGCTGAAATCTGTGGTATTTTGAAATAAATCCTGCTGCCCCTCAGTACAAATCAATATCAGCTGGTTTAGTCCTAATTGATGGCCTCTAAAGAGGTTTCTCATTACCAAGGTGCCACACAAGAAGCACAAGAATAATCAGAAGACTGGTCCAAGAGCCAAGGACCACTCGCGGAGAGCTTGAGAAAGACCTGGAATTAGCAGGCACAGTTGTTTCAAAGAAATTAGTAATGCACTCAACTGCCATGGCCTCTATGCATGCTCACCGCGCAAGACTCCATTGCTGAAGAAAAAGCATGTTGAAGCTCATTAAAGTTTTCTGCACAACATTTGGACAAACCTATGGAATACTGGTAGAATATAGTCTGGTCCGATGAGACCAAAATTGTACTCTTTGGATGTCGCAGCACACACCTTGTTTGGAAGACAATCAGCACTGCTCATCACCCCCAAACACCATACCAACAGTGAAGTGTGGTGGAGGCTATTTTTCAGCATATGGTACTGGCGGACTTCATATAATTGAAGGAAAGATGAATGGAGAAATGTATCAATGCATTATTGATAAGCTGTATGCTGCCATCTACCATGCTGCTGAATGATGATGCTGAAGATGAAACAAGGGTGGACATTTCAGCAAGACCGTGATCCCAAACACACAGCCAAGGAAACTCTCAATGGGTTTCAGAGAAAGAATAAAACTGCTAGAATGGCCCAGTCAATCACCTGACTTAAATCCAGTTGAAAATCTATGGAAAGAACTGAAGATCAGAGTTCATAGAAGAGGCCTCTGGAACCTAAAGACAGTTCGTGTGGAAGAATGGGCCAAAATCACACCTGGCGGAGCTGCCAGATGGCTCACTTGGAAAAGCGGAAGTGACCATCACGGCACGGATTCGATCCCCGACTCGTACCAACCAGCAGTGGTCGGCAGCTTCCTTCAGAAGTGGCGTGCAATTGGCCAATGCGCTTACAGGGATGAAAATTGGGAAGGGTCTGTAAATTAGAAGTTCTCCTTGGCGCCTCCTGTTGACCAGACGGGCGCTCATATGGAAGATTCTGAGCTCACAATGTACTGGTATCCTCTACCCTTGTTCTGAGCTTGCAAAGTCTCAATCAGTGAATGTATAAGAAGCAGTGGCTGATGGGCGCGTGCTTTGGAGGAGAGCTGCAAGCTGTTTCACTCTTCTGAGTTGGCAACAGGGGGTCGCATATGCCAGAAAGCATAAGTATCTGTACATAGTTCCCGAATTGGACATTCCAGATTCAGGTGGGATTGGAGATGCCAAGTTAAAAAAAAAAAAAAAAAGAAAAAAATCACACCTGGCAATGCAGGCAACTAGTTTCTCCATAAAGGAGGCGTCTTGACCAACAAAGGCTTTGCAACTAAGTATTAAATTCATTTCAGTAAGCGTGTTCAATAGCATGTTTTCCCTGTGTCATTCCACTTTATTACACGTAACTTAATTTATGGGCTTGTTTTGATTTTTTGTGTGGATTAATTGAGTTGTAAGAGACATCTGGTGAAAATTTAATGTGAATAGCCCCATTAAAATACATTCATGAGAGAAATGCTGACACATTTAATTGTTATTTTCCCAGCTGTATTTGCATCTCTTATTGGTGCTATCAATCCTCATGCACCCTCATACACATCCTGTAGTCTCTGTTGAAATCTGATTGGCTGTGTCATGTCCCCAGGAGCTGGGGTGCGAGTGCATCCCAATGCACATGCAGCTGTTCGGCTGCCATGGTAACTTAGGGCAGGTTCACACCAAGAAAGAGTTGCGGCAACTAGAAGAAGAGCCATTTTGTTTCCATCGCGCGAAACCCCAGCTTTTCACAGAATTGAATCATTGATTTTTTTTTTTGTTTTCTTGGAAGGGAAATAATTTAGAGTGGAAAATAATAAACTGGCAAACTATGGTTTTGACGATGGGAAAATGTTTAGTCATGATCAAAGAAAAAATGGGGAAAAACTCAATGGCAATGGAAACAAAATGGCCCCACGACCATACTTTGCAGAACCCTGAATTCGCAACTCTCGCTTTCTAGGAACTCTAGCTCACACTTCTCATTCCTCCGGTGTTGCAGTTGAGATGGATGAGGAGAGGGGTGTAGCTCTACTCTTTCATTTGACATTTCCTCGCTCCTTGCTCGAACCAGAAGTTGTACCGGATCCACCATCATCTCAAAGCTCTTATTTCCGCTGCAAAGAAGGAGCACTGAGGAGCAGTGAGCAAGGATGCAGGAGCAGCCTTCTCCAAACACTTTCAGCTGAAAGCCGTGATGTCACTCTGCAAGAACAGGTGCTGACGGCAAATCCAGCTGTGCGCCATCATCAGAAACGAACATCACTTAGCTAGAGGAGAGGATGTCTTGCTTCTGCACACACATTCATCTCTTCACATGATTTTGTTAGTCCTTCTCTCTGGGGATGTGTGGACAGACTAAGACGAAAGGAAAAGATGCAGGTGAGGGCAATTTTGATGTAATTCAAGAGAATTGATGTACATAGGGCTGGGCAATACGTCAATATTGCGGCAAGATTTGATATCGTCTAGGATTTGGGATGTCATAATATGATAGGACGCAAGTATTGTCTTTTAAAGGCTGCATTACTGTAAAGGGATGTTCTAGCTATTGCCTGTACCTGCTTGGCCATCCTGCTCATATTGCTAATGACAAGTTAATCTCATTGTGTGAGTATTTCCTGAAAGCAGGTACAACTTTTATGGAGGTTTTTGGTAAAAAAAATAGTGATATTTAATTTTGTCTATATTGCCCAGCCCTTGATGTACCCAATATCATTAGGTACTGCCCGTTATGGATGGGAGGAGCCATGCATTTCCTGTAATCTCTCTGGAGCTCACGAGGTGACACATTTGCTCGTGGTGTTCCAGTGAAATGTGAAGTATGAAACAATGGATTAAGTGTTTGATTAAACACACCTTTTCCAGTGAAGGAAGATGGTTCAACAATGACAACTCGGGTCATCAGCGAAATGCCAGCTTCTGCAACATATCCAGTCTCCTTATTCTCAGTCCTACTGAGTGAGTTTAAGCAAAGATATGGCAAATACTATCAAATGACTGCCTACAGCAGGGCTGCCCAACCCTGTTCCTGGAGATCTACCATCCTGTCGGTGTTCACACCAATCGTAACAAAGAGCACCTCATTCAACAGCTAGAGCAGGGCTCCCCAGCCCTCTTCCTGGAGATCTACTGTCCTGTAGGCTGATGCAGCACACCTTATTAAACAGATTTCATTTAGCAGCTAAATGGCAGTCAGTTGTGCTAATTAGCTTTGAATTAAAAATCTTCACAATGTGAGATCTCTGGGAACTGAGTTGGATACCACTGGCCTACAGGCATTGATGGCAGGAACTGTTGGGGCAGTCACGCAAGAAAATGGGTTTATAATTTATTCACATTATGTGAGTCTTTCAGAGCAGTATACGTCAGGTGTTGAAATTTGTTTCTTCACATTTGTTATTAAAGAATTGAATGATTAATTTGACAGTAAAATAGTTGTCCATGCAACAGAAAGACAAGATTTGCTTGAGGAATATTCCAGAAAATGAGGTGGGAGAGTGAAACTTTGGACATGTTCCTCTGAGCCAGTGTAGTTATCTTCTAGTACTTAATAGAACAGAGAAATTAGTTGGGATTTGATTTCTTGAAGCACGATTACAGAGTTAACTGAATAACTACTGAGCCAGACCAGGAACTCTTCCAAATCAAGAACATGGGCTGCTAGGTTCAACTAATTCAGTACTCCGATTTGTTAAATAACCCCACTAAGAGGCTTCGGCACAGCCCCTGTGTGTGTCTCATGGATCATAAAATCACAGCCCTTGAGATGTTGGAACTGCTAGTTACACCGTCCTTATACCTGGGAGTCAGGAGACAATATTGCCCACCATGAGTACCAATTCAGTTAATTCCAAGGAATTAACTGAAAACCTGGACTGGATTCAGATTCCAGAGTCATGTATTGAACCCTGGTGTGTGGAGATGGTGACGAGGAGACAGAAGGCATTTCAGTTAGAAACTTTCTGTATGGCAGATGCAGGGTTAAATTTAAATACATTTCATCGTTAAATAGCAGAGCGCACGACTAAATGCAACATTTGAATACAAATGCATTAAAAAAAACCTAAAATAAAATAAAACTTCAAGAGCCGCCATTCTCCTCCTCAAATGCACCACCCTCCCTTATTCAATATTTGCAAGATTCTTTCCAGTCCTCTTGTGAGGTCACAATCGTTGCCAAGATCTGATCCAATCTCTAGCTTTCTATTTGTCCTTCTTGGTCTCAGACTCCTCCCCCTGGGCCTCTGGCTCCACCTCCTCCTCCTCAGGGACCGGGGGAAACTTCTCTGGCTTGTTTTTGGAGAGCTTCTTGGACCGCTGGTACAGCTCGTTCAAGTTAAACTCGCGGATGATGTTCTCCTGGAGACGAGAAAGGAATGGGAGGGTTGGGAAAGTGTATAATCCTGAATCGCGACAGTTTTATTAATACATTTATACTGATCATTAGTTCATTCAAACAAAGTCCTCAGCAGATGGATCGAGGTTGCACGCTCCCATTTGCCATTTTTTTTCAGCATAAATAAAGAAATTGATATCGTGAACTAGAATGAAGGCTGAAAATACGAAGTTTGAAACAAATACGAGTTTCCCCTCGTATGGGCTGCAAGTATTCACAAGCACAGGGTGAGCAATGTGGCCCTGTGCCATATAGAACAAGGTTTCGTTGTACTTTGCAGATACGAGTGGAATATTACCATGGCTGTGTTTGAATAGTCTTTCTTTTGGAAGTTCCTCACTCCGAGAAAATGACTCCAAAGAATTTACATGGCAGTCATGGCATTCTCCAAACGTTAGGGAAAGGTAATTCCCCACCTTATCTCCAGCAGCATAGGGTGTACGGGACCATCCTTTATGAAAAGCAAGGAGATGCTGCCATCCCACAATTCTTTGCAGCAGCAATATTTAAAGCCATCTAGCCAATCACAAAAACGCACCGAGCATGAATATGCATTATCACATCGCCAAGTACTGGCATTCGTATTTGCCTGGCATCATAGCTGTCTTTCCCAAAGCCGTTGGGAATTCCCCTTTACACCTTTCCTTAACCTTATGAAATTTTCCAACCACATTAAAAAAAAAAAAAAAAAAAAAAAAAAGTGGTCAGGAATTGGACTATAGGACATAATTGTTTGACTATTCCAATGCAGCCAATCACTACCAGACAACGGCCATTTTGTGCCATAATGCACGTCACATTTGTCAAGATCAAGGAAATTCTGGAGGTAATCAAACTGGTGAAGGTAACTGAATTAGCCAGGTGTTAGTATCTGATCAAAGACCGGAGGCATTTCGAGATCTTAAAAGCCCACAGAGTCCGTATACCTCGGTCCTGGAGGCCCGGCGTCTCCACAGCCGTTAATGATCCCAATCTCCATTGGCCGAAATTGATGGCCTTGGAAACTTAAAACCCAATCGGAATGAATTTCATTGCGCTCTGAAATGCAGGACCTGATCTTGAGCCAGCAGAAACCACAGCCCTCAAGACTGAAGATGCCTAAACACCCCTACCCCGAGGACCTCACCTCAGTAAAGCTCCAGGACACCGCCCTCCCCTTCTTATCCACTTGGGGGCGTCGCATGACCTCCTTGCCACCCTGAAAAAGCAGGAGGGATGGCAGCTGTTTGGAGAGAGGTGAGGTGCTCACCTTGTACCTGTGGAGGGTCAAAGAGAGGGGGTCGGAAGGAGCATAACAGTAAACCATCAAAAGCATCTATCCTGCAGCTGAAATGGGTTTACAAACACCAGTAAATACCAACAGCCAACACTCCACAGCATTGAAAGGTTCCACTGTTTCTACGATGGCATTACAGTACTGAAGGTTTCTGCAATAGTAGTGATGGTGGTAATGAAAGACAGCCAAACTGAACTGGGGAAAAAGCTGAAGGCGCACAAGATCGCAAAATAGACGGCAGATTAGGAGAGTAGGGTACCTACTTCTTGGACATTTCACCGTATCGCCCCACGTCCAACTTTCCAAACTTCAGGCCAGTGCAGTTGTACCTAGGAGAGGAGAGAGGACTCCAACTTACCCACCTCACAGACTCAAATTTCACCATCATGAATACAAATTGGCACCTCTAATCAATGCTTGTTTTATGATAACGGCAGGAAAGTTTTTGGATAAAATTGTTTGTCAAATTTACTCTGCCTGTTCCTGGCACAATTTAACTCGCATGTTACACAAGTGCACATGGCTTTCCCAGGAGCTGCAGACTGCCCCTGTGTTAAGACTGGTTGCAAAACAATATGGCCGTGTTGTGCAGTAATTTGTGTTCATACTTGAGTGACAGGTCAGCGTAGATGGAGGCAAAGGACTGGCACTCCGGGGACCAGTTAGCGAAGAACTCCACAATCCAGGTCACCCGAGTGTCCCTCTCCAACTCTTCCTACAGACAAACCAAATAATCAATCACAGCTCTGTATATATACAGAGTAGGTACCAGAATTACTGGCACCCCTGACTACCTGACTGGCAATGCACAAAAATAATATTTTTTTAATATAGTGCCATGAAAAAGTATTTGCCCGCTTTCTGATTTCTTCTTTTTTGCATACTTGTCATGCTTCAGTGTTTCAGATCAAACAAATTTTAATGAGACAAAGACAGCCCAAGTAAATACAAAATGCAATTTTTAAATGATGAGTTCATTAAGGGTAAAAATCTATCCAAACCTACCTGGCCCCATGTGAAAAAGCAATTGCCCTCTAAATCCTAATAACTGGTTGTGCCACCCTCGGCGACAACAACTGCGATCAAATGTTTGCAATAACTGGCAATGAGTCTTTCACATCACTGTGGAAGAATTTTAGCCCACTCTTTGCAGAATTATTTTAATTCAGCCACATAGGAGGGGTTTTGAGCATGAACGGGCTGTTTAAGGTCATGCCACTGCATCTCAATAGGATTTAAGCCTGGACTTGGACAAGGCAACTCCAATATCTTCATTTTGTTTTTTGGTTTTTTTTAAGCCATTCAGAGGTGGACCTGCTGGTGTGTTTCAGATGATTGTCCTGCTGCATAACCCAAGTGCACTTGAGCTCGATAACAATCTGAGGGTTGGACATTCTCCTTCAGGATTTTCCAGTAGAGAGCAGAATTCATAGTACCATCAATTACGACAAGTTGTCCAGGTCCTGAAGCAGCAACGTAGCCCCAAACCATCACACTACCAACACCATGTTTGACTTTTGGTATTATGTTATTTTTATGAAATGCTGCGTTTTACGCCTGATGTAATGGGATGCACACCTTCCAAAAATTTCAACTTGTCTCATCAGTCCAAAAATTTTTCTCAAAAAGTCTTGGGGATCATCAAGATGTATTTTGGC
Source organism: Gymnothorax reevesii (assembly GCA_029721435.1). NCBI lineage: Eukaryota > Metazoa > Chordata > Actinopteri > Anguilliformes > Muraenidae > Gymnothorax > Gymnothorax reevesii. The sequence continues at coordinate 29,300,657 of CM056589.1, forward strand.
AAATGTGAGACGAGCCTTCGTGTTCTTTTGGGTCAGCAGTGGCTTTCTCCTTGGAACTTTCCAATGGATGCCAATTTTTGTCCAGTCTCTGTCTTATTGTTGAATCATGAACACTGACAGGCAAGTGAGGCCTGCAGTTCTTCAGATGTTGTTTTGGGGTTTTTTGTAACCTCCTGAGTTGATGCGCTCTTGGAGTAAATCTGGTAGGCTGGCCACTCCCGAGAAGGTTCACCACTGTTCCAAGTTTTCTCCATTTGTGGATAATGGCTCTCACCATGATTCGCCGGAGTCCCAAAGCCTTAGAAATTTCTTTGCAACCCTTTCCAGACTGATTGTTTCTCATCTGTTCTCGAATTTCTTTAGTTTGCGGCATGACATGTTGCTCTTTGAGATCTTTTAGCCTACTTGTATAACTGTATCAATCTACCAATAAATAAATATTCTCTCAAAATTGGTCTATTAAATATTAGATCCTTGAACTCTAAAGCAGCTCTTGTGAACGAATTAATCTCTGATTGTTATCTTGACATACTATGTCTCACAGAAACATGGCTGAGACCAGATGAAAACGTATCTTTGAATGAAGCATCTCCACCTGGGTTTATATACACTCAAAACCCCCGCCTGGGCCGGAGAGGTGGTGGGGTTGCAGCTATTTATAGTGATTCCATTCACTCAGTGCCAAAACTACAGTATAAATTTGATACATTTGAGGTTTTAGCGATGAATTTTTCAGTGCTGGATATAGGTGCCGGCCCTGCCTCTGATCACCCTTTAGCTTTGGTGACAGTCTACAGGCCCCCTGGCCTTTACTCTGCCTTTATTCAAGATTTTTCAGAATTCCTTTCAGACTTAGTTTTAAGCTATGATAGAATAGTTATATTGGGCGACTTTAACCTGCACTTTGAGAGGACAGATGATTCTCGAACATCCGCATTCACTAACATTTTGGAGTCAGTTGGCTTCGCTCAGAGTGTTGTTGGCCCAACTCATTTTCATGGTCATACTTTAGACCTGATCTTAAGCTTTGGCATTAACATTGGGCCGGTCAGGATTCATTCACATAATCCCAGTTTGTCTGACCATTTTCTTATCACCTTCTGCTTACAATTGACCCACCCTGCATTGTTAGAAACTAGGATGTACACTGGTCGTACTTTTACTGCAACAACTTCTACAAATTTCACTGAGGTTTTCCCATCTTATTTTGAGCATCCAGTCAGTGCCTCCTCTATTGACGATACCGCAGAAAAGTTTGCTGATGCTCTCCGTTGTACCCTTAATGTAGTCGCGCCACTGAAATATAAAAAGATTACTCAGAAGAAGAGGCCAGCCCCATGGTACACTGACCAGACAAGGACACTAAAGCAAAAATCTCGTCATCTAGAACGGAAATGGCGCTCCACTAAATTCCAGGTATTCCATAGTGCTTGGAAAGAGAGCCTTGTTGCATATAAGCATGCTCTTTCTTGTGCAAGGTCCTGTTACTTTTCAAATCTCATGCAGGAAAATAAAAATAATTCTCGATTTCTGTTCAAAACCGTGGCTAAGTTAACTAACAATCATGCTGCAAGTAACCCTCAAATTCCAGTCTCTTGCAGCAGTGATGATTTTTTAAATTTCTTTAATGGCAAAATTATTGGAATTAGAGAGAAGATCACTGCTTCCTTACCAGTTTGCGATGGCGTTTCTCATGACATGGAGTCTTGCACATTACACACAAACCAGTTTGAGTCCCTTTCTCCTATATCCCTGAGTGAACTAGCCAAATTAGTTGTTACTTCCAAATCATCTACTTGTATCTTGGATCCCATTCCCACAAAGCTAATGAAAGAACTCCTGCCCATTCTTGGCGGCCCAATTCTTCACATAATTAATTCTTCTTTGATTTCAGGTATTGTTCCCACTTCATTTAAGATGGCAGAAATCAAGCCGCTGCTTAAAAAACCAGATTTGGATCCCACAGTCCTAGCCAATTATAGGCCAATCTCAAACCTCACATTTTTATCTAAGATCCTTGAAAAATGTGTTGCCCAACAGCTCTCTTCTTTCCTGCAAACTAATGAGGTTTTTGACAGTTTTCAGTCTGCCTATAGAAAGCATCACAGCACCGAAACAGCCCTCACTGTTGTAGTAAATGATCTGCTTCTCTCTATGGATAGTGGCCGCATTTCTGTTCTCGTCCTTCTCGATTTAAGTGCTGCCTTTGATACAGTAGACCACCATATTCTTCTTCGTAGGTTGGAAAAATTAGCTGGTATTTCTGGACTTGCCCTTTCTTGGTTTAAGTCTTATTTGTCTGATAGATCTCAGTTTGTCCGGGTAAATAACAAGTGTTCAGAGTATTCCAGGGTTAACTTTGGAATACCTCAAGGATCTGTTCTGGGCCCTTTGCTTTTTTCACTATACATGCTTCCGCTTGGAAATATCATAAGTACACTTGATGTTAAATACCATTGCTATGCAGACGACACGCAGCTCTATATATCCTTTAAACCGGGTGAAAATGATCCGGTTACTAGATTAGAGATGTGTCTGAAAGCTGTTAAAGCTTGGATGACGCAAAATTTTCTTTCACTAAACCCAGATAAGACTGAAATATTGGTACTGGGTCCCAAATGTCTTAGAGACTCATTCGTTAAGTTCTCTCTTAACTTAGATGACCTCTCTGTTTCTGCCAGAGCTGTCGTTAAAAACCTTGGTGTGACTCTTGATTCAGAACTCTCTTTCCAGGCTCACATCAACAATATCATCCGAGTGGCTTTTTTCCATCTTCGAAACATATCTAAACTTAGAAAAATGTTGTCTCTTAAAGATGCTGAAAAATTGGTTCACGCATTTGTCTCTTCTCGGCTGGACTATTGCAATGTCTTACTGTCTGGTTGCACTAGCTCAGCCCTGAAACGTCTTCAATTAGTGCAGAATGCTGCAGCTAGGGTTCTGACTAGGACTAAGAAATATGATCATATTAGCCCGGTGCTCAAAAATCTTCATTGGCTGCCTGTAAAATTTAGAATTGAGTACAAAATACTATTACTAACTTACAAAGCCTTAAATGACTTGGCCCCGGAATATCTTTGCAGTCTTCTCATTCCTTACTCCCCACCAAGATTACTTCGTTCACAAGGTGCTGACTACTTGAAAATTCCAAATATATCTAGAATTACAATTGGAGGCAGAGCATTCTCTTATAAAGCACCAATTCTATGGAACAATCTCCCAAGACAAATTAGGGCTTCGGACACACTCTCTGTCTTCAAGAGTAGGCTGAAAACTTATCTTTTTAGTCAAGCCTATGATTAGTTCATGATTAGTTATGTGTTGGCTCTGGTGGGACTGACTACAACCTTGATTTATGACATGTTCACGATATTGGAAGCCAGTGTTATGTAAATCCATGTGGAACCGGTGGCACTGAGCCTGCATTGACGGTGCCAGTGGGGCTTGCTACAGCCTCAGTCACTGGGGAGGTCCATATGGTACTGGTGTAGTGTTAAGCAAGTCCACGTGGAACCGGTGGCACTGAGCATGCATTAACGGTGCCAGTGGGGCTTGCTACAGCCTTAGTCACTGGGGAGGTCCATATGGTACTGGTGTACTGTTAAGCAAATCCATGTGGAACCGGTGGCACTGAGCATGCATTAACGGTGCCAGTGGGGCTTGCTACAGCCTTAGTCACCGGGGAGGTCCATTTGGTACTAGTGTCTAGAAAATCTGAAGTGATCTTCCTGGAATAAGTGTAGGGCCTCTGTGCTGCTGGAAGTGGATGGAGCGGTGTTGACTGTTTCCTGACCAGTCAGCTCCTAAATTCTCATTTGGCACATGACACAGGACTGTATTTTTATTAATATGCAGTAGTTTTATCCAGTGCCTCACCCCACTTTTTTCTGTCTTTCTCCGAGGATCTTTCCCTCCACAACCCTGACTCCTGGACCATCCGAGCCCTGTCCCTCACCATGAGCGCTGGCTGCTGCTGTCCTGATCCAGTCCTGCACCATCCTTGGCATGCCACTTCCTCCAGCAACTGATAGCACTTTAGATGGACTTTTATGGAACTCTATTGTCATTATCTTCTTATTAACTAGCTAGCCCGCGGAGGATGGGCTTCCCCACTATAGCCGGGTTCCTCCTGAGATTTCTTCCCACTGGGGAGTTTTTTCTCACCACTGTTTTAGGATTTTTCTCCCTACCGGGAGTTTTTTGCCTCATTTGCTGAAGTGGGGAATAGGCTGGGCACTGCCCTTTCAGTAACTCATCTCTGACTGTAAAGCGTCTTTGTGACAGTTTATCTGTGAAAAGCGCTATACAAATAAATTGAATTACTTCACTTTGTCAGACATTTTCTATACAAGTGATTTTGTGATTGAACAGGTTATTTGTGATTACTGCCAGTAATCAGGCCTTGGTGTGGCTAGTGAAAATGGACTCAAAAAATGTAAATCACAGTTAATTCATGATTTAACAAGGGGGGGGGGGCAATTACTTTCTCACATAGGGCCTGGAAGGTTTGGATAGCTTTATCCCCTTAATAAATGGAAATCATTTAAAAACTACATTTTGTATTTATTCTGGTTATCTTTTTCTTATTTTATAATATGTTTGATGATATGAAACATTCAAGTGTGAAAAATATGCAAAAAAGTAAAAAATCAGGAAGGGGGCAAATACTTTTTCACGGCTCTGTAGAGCGAGAGCGAGAGAGAGAGAGAGAAACCTCAACGCAACGTGAGGTCAGTCAGGGCCTAATGTAATCTGTTAGCCTATGGCCCGAGTTAGCTTTCTATGATCGTACGCAAAAAGACGAAGTATTGGTATTAACCTGTAGCTAGCCAAGTAGAAAAAATGCAATTCATGTCTGGCATAAGGTCACTTTTTTCTTTAAGTATATTTCTTTTCTCTCAAGCTTGAAAATAGCCAAGGATGTTTGCAGTTACACGCATTTCCCACCATGAAGCACCATACCTCTCCCCGTTCACCTCAATCGAAGTTTGGCTTTCCATAAACAAGCAAATAACCCCATCTAGTGCCCACTCCATTTTGTGTCACAGCATTTTCACAAGCTTTGCGGGACACATGATCAAAGGACATAATATACCACCTCTTTAAATTTTCATAGGGTAAGGATTTAGAAAATAGATGTTATGAAACGGAATTTCGGCACTTTCACATTTGGCGAATTCAAAGGATTTTATGGCGTCGTGCAGTACATCTTTCATCAATGTAACGTGATTGTCACGCCAGAAGAGTTGCAAAAATCTTTCTATGGGTAGCAGCAATATTGTTTCAATGTGGAATAAAATTACTAAATGAACGAATGGAGTAGTATTTTTCAGCAAGCCAGTCTATTAGGTGTATTTCCGCAGCACTGACATTTCAGTGAGGTCATTCCGAGTCAATTCACTGAATGGCTCCTGCATGACCCCCTCAGATTTTCTTGAAAAAAATCATGTTGGTGGATTAATTTCTTAATAGAATAATCCCAAAATTGTAGGTCTCTACTGCCAATAGTTCATTCATTCATTCATTTTCTATACCCGCTTATTCCTCACTAGGGTCGCGGGGCGAGCTGGAGCCTATCCCAGCTGACTACGGGCAAAGGCAGGGATCCACCCTGGACAGGTTGGCAAAACATTGCAGGGCGCACACGGCATTCACAGTCCATTCACTTTCACACTCATACCTACGGGCAATTCAGTGTCTCCAATTAACCTGATATGCATGTCTTTGGACTGTGGGAGGAAACCGGAGTACCCGGAGAAAACCCATGCGAACTGCCAATAGTTTGACCACAAAAATTATTAAAAAGACAAAGGTTTGGGTGATTTTTAGCCTTTTTAAGGCATTGCCTTCTGAAGTTCTAATTTTGAGCAAGAATATCTAAAAAAGTACTTGAGCTTGGACCTTCAAGGTTTGTTTGTCAAATATCTGGTGCTTGATCTCTACATATTTTAACTTTCAGCAGTCTAGCTCATGTGTAACATGCAGTAATACGGCCCTAGATTCCATCGAAAATTTCTATTCGCCAACTGTGGCAGCACTTTTAAGGGCCAGTAAACTGATCAGTTTTCATGACAGGGGGCTGATATTTTGTAGGGGGTGTCTTTTGGACTAGGTACATGGTTTTCTGAAATTACTAATGTGAAGTAAATAGCATCAGAGATATTGCCGATCAAAAATGAGAAAAAACACATTTTCTTGCAACTTTGAAGCTATATTCCCGTTGAATGACACCATCTATCAAATCCGAATCAAGTTCACCTTAAAGAGCAGGTTTTTGATAATGATATATCCAAAAAGTGTGATTGTGTTCTTTCTCTTTTTTCCAACATGAATTTTTTAAAATTATGTTTTATATTGGAATGCCAATTCTCGATTATAACTTCATGGTCTTGTGGATAGCTCTGTAATTATATCAGAGATCTCAAATTTTGTACAGTGCACCGTACAAACCATTTGACATTAACTTTTAATTCATATTAGTGCCATGCAGACTCGTATAAGATATTGAAGCTTGAAAATGGAAATGAAAATAAGCTTCATTGCAGTTTGAAGTCCAGCACTTAAAGCATTTTGTTTGGTTACAATGAAATGGCATTGTACGCATGATATTTTGAATTTCTTTAATGTCATTATTTTTACAGTTCTTTTGTGTGTTTTTCTTGAAAAAAAAAAAATAATAATTCTGCCACTGTTATAAGAATTGACTCATTTCTAGATTTGCCCATGGTGTAAGAATTCCTATCCCATGGACAAATATAGAGTCAATCCCCCCCAAGAAAAGCAGGTAATAAAAATAAGCGTTTTAAGTCTAAATACAAGATTAAAAAACTTAGCAAGATTTTGTTTTTGCAGTGCAGCCCTCCCCACCACTAGGCATCTAGTGCAAATGCTCACCTCTATGGTCTTATCGCTGAAGTACTTGATGTACTCCGGTCCCATGTAGAGAGGAGGCTTGCAGGTCATGAGGAACACTGGAGCACAGAGGAGGGGAGAGCATGTTACACTGACATCCCGTATATAGATAAACTAAAGTAAATGAGAATTTCTGTGTCAGCTTGTGTTGGCAGAATGAAAGGCCATAACTGAAAGCTGGGAAAAGGTAAAATCCACAAAATGGCTTTTGGAAGAATTTTCCACACTCTCACACAAAGTGACTACAGAGTGGAACAGCTTTGCCTGTTCCTGTTAGTGAGGGCTGAACCTCAAGATACCATCTTAGTCTTTCAGTAAAGGGGCATTTAGAGAAATAATTCCATTTCAGCTACTAATGTGTTGGTCCTCTGAATTGTTTGAATGGCTGAATTTGAAGAACTGTGGGGGTACTTCAGATGATATGCAAATGAATGTCATGCAATGACCGCAATTAATGCACAAAATTACATAAAAGAAAACTTTTACAGACCGGACAGATTGCAGCATGGGTGTTTTTCAAGAGGGTAAATCAAAAGTTCTTCATTTCAGTGATATTCTTCAAATTCAGCTATCCAATGATGTACCCTTATATCAAAGGAATATCATTCGGGAATTTTCATAAAAATATCTGAACAGATTAATTCGATAGGGATGTCAATGTACGTTGCGGACAGGACGGGGTAAAATGTTATGGACAGGATACTTTTGTCACTCAATTATCAATTAATTACCACTAAAACTTATATTGATCAATATTATGCATACATTTGCTTCATGAGAGAGACAACTAAATATCTTTTAATAAGAAATATGTCATTTCAAACATAAAGACTTACAGCCTCATATCTATAAGCATGTACAAATTTGTTATACAATGTAAATGCACGCAAGACGAGTCCAATGCCAGGCATTATTAACTTGAAAAATGTAAATTTAAACAAAATTCCGTATTTTGATGCTGCAGTGTATTGAAAATCGACAACGGTACACAATTGCCATGAGTGCAATGATCCATGAAGCCAAAATACATTTTCAACTAACATATCCAACAGGTATTCCATGAAAATTCGAAAAAAAAAATAAAAATAAAAATAATAATTCTGGAGCCATGTTGCAAATATCACAGAATGCCCCTAAACCAAGCACAAGGTAGCTGTTATGACCCCTGCCGTAGTATTCCCATGTGGTTCCAAATCTTTTCTTTGGGTGTGATCATCTTGCAAGGGTTCCGCCTAGCTGAAAATGGACTGCTTCCACTTCTGGGTGGGGTGCTTTTAAGGTTGCTGCTAGCAAGTCCCAGTTAGAGACCAGCTCTCTGACCCCACGCTTAGCATTAGTGGATGGCAAGTACTTAATTGCCCTTGGTGTCCGACCAATTTTAATTCGCCCTCTGATTTTTTGCCCTGCCCTTGTCTAAGTTTAATTGGATTTCTTTGATTGATCCTTGCCTTTGTTCCATTTGACAGATTCTTGCCGTTACCTTTCGTTTGGATGCCCAATAAATTTTCCGTTTTTGGCCTCGGTTTGTGAATTTGATTTCCTCATTCATCCTGCCCCTCAGCACACTGTTTGGTAACTCTGGTTAGCTGGAGTGTTCCAAGCTGGATCACATGATCCCTCCGCCAGGACACTTCCTTTCTGCAGTGTCATTTTCCCTTCATTATCATAGAAGGCAATCCTGGGTGGAAACTTGTTTCTGTTGGGGGTACACTATTCGTTCTCTGAATCTTCACTCGCGGACTAAGCGATGGAAGGGAAAAGGCAGGCTTTATTTGACTGCATGGTCTGTTCTGTCTGGCCTATGTCATGTTACCAAATTCATGTCCAAGTCTGGCATGTTGGCTAAAGCAGAGGGCAGTGCCGGGTAAAGTGCTGACCTGAACACACGCCAAGAGACAGCAATACCTACTGAAGGCCCAGTACAGCAGTACCAACCCGCCCACGCGGCAGGGTACAGCAGCACCGACCCGCCCACGCGGCAGGGTACAGCAGCACCGACCCGCCCACGCGGCAGGGTACAGCAGCACCGACCCGCCCACGCGGCAGGGTACAGCAGCACCGACCCGCGCACGCGGCAGGGTACAGCAGCTCCGACCCGCCCACGCGGCAGGGTACAGCAGCTCCGACCCGCCCACGCGGCAGGGTACAGCAGCTCCGACCCGCCCACGCGGCAGGGTACAGCAGCTCCGACCCGCCCACGCGGCAGGGTACAGCAGCTCCGACCCGCCCACGCGGCAGGGTACAGCAGCTCCGACCCGCCCACGCGGCAGGGTACAGCAGCTCCGACCCGCCCACGCGGCAGGGTACAGCAGCACCGACCCGCCCACGCGGCAGGGTACAGCAGCACCGACCCGCCCACGCGGCAGGGTACAGCAGTGCAAACCTGCAAATAGGGTAAGGTACAGCAGCACCGACCTGCACTCATAGCAAGGGACAGCAGTACTGCCCTGCTCACAGCATGGTAGAGCAGTACTTACCTGTGCACAGGGTAAGATAGAGCAGTGCCTATGGTACCTGCACATGCAGTAAGGTACAGCAGTGCTGACCACAGGCTCTAAGGTACAGAAGTATTGTAGACATGGCAAGGTAGAGCAATACCGACCTGCACACAAAGTGATGAAGAGCAGTACTTACCTATACACAGAGTGAGGTACAGCAGCCCCATGCGTATGTCTAGTCTAAAGAAGAGGATGACGTTGGCCACTTTACTGAAGAGGATGATATTCCCCACATGTTGCTCCACAGTGACTGAGAGAGTGAGGGCAGAAAATAGGTTAACTCTAAAGGTGCAACACTCTTGGAAAAGCAGAAGCCAAGGCCTTGTTTATCATTTTACCCCAATCAAAAAAAAAAAAAAAAATCAATTTTCAGCAGAGGAATTGTCATCTTGATATGCACAGAGGGAAGGACATATGTCTGCGACAAATTTCAAAACCTGCATGCACTGTGTTTACACCACTAGGGGCCACAATTTCCCAACTACCATGTGCAAAGTTCCAAGGCACATTATTCTTAAAGGAGAATTCCGGCGTGAAATTGACTTGGGGTGTATTGAAACATGATAACGAGTACTGTCGAATACCTCCGTAGGCACGCAACATTTCGAAATGTATAGCTTTTTAGCCGAAGCTCACAACAGGCTTACAATGGCAGTGAATCGGGCGTAGCTTTGCCATGCAAACAAAAATCGCCATTTTTTTCATCATTGACAAGGCTCAAAGTAGCTCCACACTTAATCGGTAGAATTCAGGGGGCCCTGACATTTAAAACGAGGCACTGAGAACTTTGAAAATGCACAGGTAGTTTATTAAAAAGGACTATTTATGCAAACAGTACCTTGAGCTAGTTTCCAGTCGCTTCCATCTTGAAAGTTACGATAAGTCTATTGATTAGCAAGAATGAATAGATTGCAATCTGTTCTCCTATCCTTCCCATTCGTTCGTGCTCGTCAATAGACTTATCGTAACTTTCAAGATGGAAGCGACTGGAAACTAGCTCAAGGTGCTGTTTGCATAAATAGTCCTTTTTAATACACTACCTGTGTATTTTCAAAGTTCTCAGTGCCTTGTTTTAAATGTCAGGGCCCTCGGAATTCTAAAGTATACAGATACTTTAGTCTTTCATTGTAGGGCGACGTATAGTGCATAATCCATTATTTACTTTATGAGAGACCCACAGTGCATTGGCTGAAGACTTACTGGCTCTTCGGTTCTTCATCATGACAATGGCACTCAGAAACATTAGTATCTCCACCTCTCTCTGCACAAGGAAGACGAGCAAAGCATTACAACATTTTCCCATGTCAGTGTCCTTTTTCAGAGGACATCTCAAGAAGTGGGATTACAGCGCTTGCAACAGAACTGCATCAAGTAAAACAGCGAACCCATGTGAATCCAAAACACATGCTGTAACAAACAGAGCTGTTGTGGGTAGTGTTGTACTACACAAGACCAGTCTTGGTCTCGAGACCGGTCTAGAGACCACTTTTACATGGTCTTGGTCTCGACACTCTCTGGTCTTGGACTTGTCTTTGTCTCGACACTCTCTAGTCTTGGTCTTGTCTTGGTCACAACACTCTCTAGTCTTGGTCTCGTCTTGGTCACAACACTCTCTAGTCTTGGTCTCGTCTTGGTCTCGACACTCTCTGGTCTTGAGGGGATTTCAAAATCCAGGCAAGCAGCTGGTCCTGGTACAGCCTCATTATTACTACACAGCCTTCTTTAAATGCAGCCAATAAGAGGCATCTTTTGTAAAACAATGTTACAATGTATATTTTTCCCTGCCTCTGCGGTCTCCCCAGGTGAAAAAGTATTACACTTAATTATATTAAAAGTATATTTGTTGCATACAAAAGTTATTACAAATATACTTTTGCAAATTCAACACAAAAAGTAATATATTTAATATATACTTTTAGGAAGTGTACACTAAGTGTACTGAAGTAGTACACAAGTAGTATTCAATGACTACTTGAGCACACTTAATTACACATAAAAGGGGCGAAAAAAACATACACCATACTTAATACAGTCTGTAAAAGTATAATTCAAGTATAGTATTTTTTCACCTGCCATCTCGTCTCTCAACAAATGCACAAAGAATTAGTCCAGTGAATCAGTAAAAATGTCAGCAAATTCATTTATTCAGGGTTACCGCTGCCACTCGTCATTTTCCTCATTGACGAATAAAATCCATCGGTTACGAGAAGAAAATTTTAAGAAGTAGTCACACTGACGAATGCAGTTGCTTCATGACAAATATAAATTCCACGTGACTTAACGTCAGTAAAGCGAGTACGCACACCGCTGTATTTTTTTTTAATCTTCAATGAACAGAGGCGGGAAAGACCAAGAGGGTTTATTAGTGGAAAATACTTCCAAATGCTGCCTCATTCAGTCTCCGTGGGTTTGATATGTCAAATGCAGTTCGCACAGTCAGTTAGTGTGAGAAAATAATACGCAGATAACAGCAGAAGCTCAAACATCCTCTCTTGTTGAGCCAGGAGAACAAGGTGTGTAAATGTCTACAGGTGCTGGTCAACGAATTAGAATAATTTGAAATGGTGCAATCGTTAAATTTTTTTAATGCAATTTTTGTGCAGAAAGCAAATCAGGTGTTCACCGCTCCTGTCCTACTTGTTAGAGTAATCACAGAACTCGCTTCCTGTAAAAAATTTTAAAAAAAAGTCAGGTATCACTAGCACTTTATGAAGTAAATTTCCTTGCAAATTCATTGGATGGAGCATATTGCAACTCAGTCATAGTATTGGGGTGCTTGTGCTGTTTTACAAATGAATGGTTTTGAAGTTGAGGATAGCCATGAGTGCAGGGTAACTACTGAGGAGCTTATAAATGTCCTGGTGTCATGTTGAGTGTTCTGAACGTTTGTGTCTTCATTGGCTTTATCTGAAGCCATATCAGCCAGGTGAAAATAGCTAAAAATGGCAGGTTTTCGACTGTCGGTGGTTGCCCCCTATTTGTCCAGTTTGTCATCATTACCGCCGATATCAATCTTGCAGGGTAAAATTAGCTAGGCAGGCTATTCAGTGGTTTCAAAAGATCCCAAAATTCATGCAAGGAAACTTTCCTCATTAGCTACCTGTTTTCCAGCTTTGTGAACTTGGCACCCCATATGACGAAAATCTGAATGAAACCCATAACATTTGCTTCCCCTTTGTTTGTGCAGGCAAAATGAGAATTCATCTCCTGCCGCTGCTATTCATTTTGGATGGAAATCTTAAATGTTTAATGTCTCCGGAATGGTGACAATGGATTTTGGACTGTGTAACCATACCAATCCCTAACAGGAAAAAATTGAAATGCTTATAAAGTCTCAATTCTCTGAAATGGCAATAATATCTGTTTTGCAGTTGCTACACGCAATTATTTCACCCAAACCCTGCTCATATTTACAGTGAAGTAAAACGCTTTTTTTGGTCTTGGTTTCGAAATGGTTTGTCTTAGTCTTGGTCTTGGCTAAGGCGGTCTTGACTACATCACTAGTTCCGGGTTTAACTCGGCACAGTAATCCAGCTAACTCCGTAATCCTGCTTTGTGAAATGCCCCTCAAGATTCCAAAGTTAGCCAGATAATTGAACTGGGTACAACTTAACACTCCCAGATCTGGAGCATGACGTAAAACAAAAACAACGAAAACTTTACAGGTTTTACCAAATGCAGTAACACAGCCACACCCTGCTTCGAGAAGTAAACCCCAGGGCTACATCAACACAAAGCTCCGTGTTTACAGTGGACAAGGCACTATTAAGATGCTCACCACTTAAATGAATAGCTATGGATCACAGTCTCGCATTAACAGAGCCGGAAATTCATTAACTTATTCATTTTACTACTGGCTCAAATATGAGGGGATTCAAATGGGCAGTAAAAATATCGGCGGCAACCATTTATTTTTCCATGTGGCATACCAAGTATCTGCAAAGACATTTGGAAGAACAGAACCGTGCAAGTGTATCAAGTATCGCAGATCAGCAGTTAATTCCTGATACAGGTTAGCGGCCCCGAGCAGCCATGCAAATCAGCTAAGCGTTCCCAACTCAAAATCAAATTGGTTATCGTTTTGGTCATATAATCATTTATAAGACGCACATGAATTAACACAAAAGAACACTTATCCGCCATTACAAGTGGTTGGATTTTGCTGAGTGATCTCAAGTATCGGAATACTGACCCAATCGAAGTCGCAGGAATTCCCATCCTCGCGTTGAGTGGAGAGATGTTCGCATATCCCCGGTGTCTTTCGAATAATTAGAAACGCCACTGACATAAAGAACGAGGCAATATAGTACGGTTTTAGCAACCACTTATAGACCTGCGGCAAATGGTAAAGAAATGCGAAAAGGGGAGTTAGCAACGCCATTTTACAATAAAAACGACTGTCGCCTGTGAAGCGACAGGACTGACTGCACCACTGCTGGAAGGCGACGTGAACGGTGTGGTTTTATTGGAGGAAGAGTGCGTGTGTAGTCAGTTTAAAGGGATACACGCAGGTGCAGAGGTCACTGCGGACGAAACACCGATTCTGACCCCGCCCCATAGTCCAATATGATTGGTGAATAGTAAGTAAGTTTTTGCAGTGATTGGTCATTTCTGCTGCCGTAAAAAGAGGTGTCGAGGAAGTTGTAGACAAGCTTCATGGGATAAATAGTTTTTTTTTTTTACCGTAATTAATCTAATGTAAGTTCGCACGAAATGTATCACAGGCAATTGCTTTACAAGCAGGGGCAGATACTCTTCTCACAGTGCACGCACTTTGCAGCAATATATTCAATGAATATACACTGCCCGGCCAAAAAAAGGTCACCGTTTGGACATTAAGGAACAAATTCTGAAATTGGATCATTATCGCAGTAATTTATATGTTTCAGCTGGCAATAATAATTTTTACCCAGACTGATGAAGCGCGTCGCCACTCATCTCTTAAAAAATCATGTTGAAAGACCCATCCCTTGATGGTGCAACAGATGTTACAGTATTTCTGAACGGGCAAGTTAATGGCCTGTATTTAGCAAAGAAAACCATGAATGACGAAAACAAGAATGAGGAATTATTTTCACAAACAAATTTGCCACCACAAAGTCCTGACCTTAAACACATTAAAAGTTAGTGGGATGTGCTCAAGAAAGACCACCGAGTGGTTCAACCATAATGTCAATAAGACAATATCCCGGCCAAAAATTATGGCATTTCTGATCGAAAATAAATGTTCTGGCATTGCATGTAAAACAATGACAAGACGAATATACACTGTAATCAAAGCTACATGGGTTCCAACTAAATATTTGAGTGTGCAACTTTTTTTTGGCCGGGCAGTGTATCTGAATGTGCGAATCACTGAGATTTTAACCCAGTCTATGCCGTTCAGCATCTCGTACCTTAGGTACCAACAATAAATAGGCAATGGAGCTACGGCTCAGTGGTTATACCCATAAGTAAACTAGGCTTATATAGTCGGAGGCGACGGCTTGGGGTATATCCCCAAACGCCTCCAATCCTCCAATTCCCCAATCCTTGAATAGATCCAATACAATATAAAGCCCCTCAGGTCATGACCTTTCATTTGAACTTAATTTCAGGTCAATCGGACAAGTGGTTCTGAAGATATGGCCAAAATGGTAATTTTCCATCACAAAGCGCCACCTGGTGGCAAAATATTGAACCATACAGGTAAGATGTCATCATGTGACACGTCGTGAGGTCATGACCTTGCAGTTGCACATAGTTTCGTGTCAATTGGACAAATAGTTCCAAAGATATGGCAAAAATGGTGAATTTTATGTGACAAAGCTCCACCTTGTATCAAAATTTTGAACCAAACAGGTATAATGTCACCGTGGGACACATCCTCAGGTCATGACCTTTCATTTGCACTTGATTTGAGGTCAATCAGACAAATAACAGTGATTTTTTTCAGTTTTTGGCCTCTGGTGGCCAATCTAGAAATTGGAAATTGTCCAAAATCGAATCAGTTCTCTCTCTTTATGATACTTACTTATTTGCAAAACTTTGAATTTCTAATTGAAATATTACTGAAGTTATCGCGTTAACATGTAAATCAGTTTTTGGCTCCTAGTGGCCAATCTAGAAATTGGAAATTGTCCAAAATCGAATCAGTTCTTCCTCTTTATGATACTCACTTATATGCAAAACTTGAAATTTCTAATTGAAATATTACTGAAGTTATCGCGTTAACACGTAGGGCAGCGGCGGCAGTCGGACCAAAAACATAATTTCCGGAATGCCATTTGGCGTTAATAAAGTCAAAGTAAACAAACATACAAACTAATTCCCATTAAACACTTGAAGCTTAGAGTTGGCCCAAGGGAGTTCAAGCCTTTCAAGCAGTCATGTGTGCCTATAGTCTGTGATATCACCAAGACACTATATGTAAGGTATAGCCACAATGCGAAATACTGTGCAAATTAGGCTATTTCAAGTTATCCAATCCATTGCGTCATCAAAACCAAAGAAGAAAAATCAAACTGATTGAAAGAATATCATATTAAGACAAATTCAGCAAGGATGCAAGGGAGAGCTACTTGGCTTACTCATCATCCATTAACACTGTCACTGATCCATACAACCTGATAGCAAAAGGTTG
This sequence comes from Gymnothorax reevesii, assembly GCA_029721435.1. Lineage (NCBI taxonomy): Eukaryota > Metazoa > Chordata > Actinopteri > Anguilliformes > Muraenidae > Gymnothorax > Gymnothorax reevesii. The sequence goes on from CM056589.1 coordinate 29,316,689, forward strand.
GGAGCGCTGTCCTAACTTTGCCTCCAACCTCCAACTTGGATATTGCCAAGGGTCTTGTTTATCGCATGAGTGCATTTACCTCCAAACAGTTCAAAAACTATCAAGCTCATGGGCATTTCATCAATGGCTGAATGCAGGATTTATTTACATTTGATCCAAGGGCTGAGGCAATCCATTCCTAAAAAGAAATAAGTTTGTCACTTTTTCACAAAATCCCTTTCAAATGAATATTAGTTTGAATGAATATTCTGTTTAATAAACAAAGTTCCAATCAATTTGTGCGTGACTGGTCGGCCCGCCAAGCATGGTTATAAAGTTGCTTTGCCTTTCAAAATATATGGAGTTGAAGATTTATTTTGTACTTCAGGGGACTGTAACAAGGGAAGTGGGTTCAGCCTGAAATAACAGAAAATATTCTGTTGCTGTAACGAGGCTGAGACTTGGGCACTGAGGGCGAAGGAGTGGGCTGGCTCTGATCGGCAAGCATCCAGACGGGAAATGTGAATGTGACTTGTTGAATAGCTTTGTTTTGTTGCCAATCGGTAGTTTTAGCGCAGAGTGCGCAGTGAGCAAAGACTGCTTTTACTTAGCTAGACTGTATTCAGTGATGTGCGCCGTTAATTTATGTCTAAATAGTAGTTAATGATCTACCTAATCAGAATTAATTTTTCTTTTAACGTGAACTTATTTCGAATATTTGAACGCCAAAAAGCGAAGCAGTGCATCGCTGAGGTGTAAATTTTCACGCAAATTCGAACGGACAGTAACGAACCGTCCGTCCACGTCGGACCATGGTCGGACATCCTACTTTTGTTCAATTGAAACACCTGACGGACATGGTCAGTCGAAGGTCCGACTTTTCACTCGACGGATGGTCTCACTCGGTCGGTCAAGTGAAGTTTATTGAAACAGCCCCCAGGTCTCCATAAAAGAATATAATTGAGATCCAGAATTGAACAGCAGGTGGCAGCAATGTACCTTATTTGCGTAATCACAGCAACCCTAGGTAGACGGTGAAAAAGAAGAAAAAATATACGGAGTCTCTTTAAATAACTCCACTATTCGTTGTATTACGGTAGATAATGAGATACGACGTTTTGGAGTATGGTTGCGAGCAACAGTGTAGGATTATTGTAATCGTTGGTTTTAGTATGATCTTTTCTTTTTTTATACATATATTAAATTGGGGTTGATATGACTGAAATATTTTCATCTTTGTATGGTCAGAATGACGCGCAGGGCCCCCCTGGGTCCTCCACTCTCGGCTTTGGTCCGGGGAAGCCACCACCGCCTCCTACTCAGAACCAAGTCTCAATGTCGGTACAGCTCTCACACCCGCTCGGGGATGAAGGGCCTGCCTTACGGAAGCCCGGAGCCATGAACGAACCATTCTATTTGCTGAGAGAGATACCTGGTATGTGTTACTACGGTCAGTTTATGAATGTAAGACCTGTTAAATATTGCTTTGATATAACTTTGATTCATAACATATATGCGCAAGTCAGTAAAGACTATCAACCCTGAAGACTATCAATTAACTGGCCGTCAACACTGTTTTACCTGACATTTGCTTTATCTTGCTCGTCTTGGTGCGGGGAATCTAATTAGTGAACTGACCCGATATTATTTTTGACTTCCATTGTTTCAGTCCTTTAACGATGTGTGACTGCAATCGTTTATTTGAGTTTGAAGGCTATTTTTTTTGGCTCAATTTCACAGTTTCATTTTGTCTCGCCTGATTCATGCTATTTAGTAACTTAGTTTGGGTCTTGTCACAAATCGATTCCCTATTTGCTGTTGTATTTGGGTATGCCACCTTCATTATTCAACGAGCGCGATTCAGCGCACACAACTCGTTGACATTATCTTTCCCCAATCATAGTAACTTGGCTCATATTTCCACATAATTGTATGACGTGTAGCCGATGTGTTCAGTTATTCATTTGTGATCTACTTTGATGCTGCGCACTGCGTCTCATCCATTCAAGTTGCTCACACGTTCCTTGGTTTACATATACCTTACAGGCATGGCTCTACATATTTGTGTGTTTTATTGCAGCAAGCATGTTGCTTACAGTGTGCTGAAATAATGAATTAATGGTGGGGAGCATTATTGTTAGTAACTCGATTTTCTGTGTTGGGGATGTTTTATATGTTTGCCCGTTAAACTGCATTGGTCTCTCCCCCGGTTTTATGCCCTTATTGTCTCAGTTGGGAACGAACTAACCGGGAACACAAACCTCATCACTCACTACAGCCTGGAGCACGCTTACAACAAGTTCTGCGGCAAGAAGGTGAAAGAGAAGCTGAGCAGCTTCTTACCTGAATTACCGGGTGAGTCTAACCCCACACTTTACCTGTGTAACCTGGTGAGCCTAACCCCTCATTTTGCTCCTCCGTCAGTGGGACTGATTGATAGACTCAATGCTACCCACTCAGTAGGGTTAATTGACAGATTCTGTGCTCCTTACACTGCAGGGATGATTGACAGCGCGGGCTCGCAGGACGGCAGTTCGCTGCGCTCGCTCATAGAGAAGCCTCCAGTGTGCGGGAACTCCTTCAGCCCGCTGACTGGGGCCCTGCTGACCGGATTCAGACTGCACACCGGCCCGGTACGAAACTCCCCCGCCAAACGCCTGATCTAACCCGAAACACACCTGCCTAAAGCATAACTGTTAACATACAACTCTGTCCTTGACACCGTAAGCCAATCCTAGATACCTAACTCTCCTACTCAACCAGTATTTGTGTTTATATTAAAATGGTCAGTAATCTGAATGTTGATTTGTTTGTGCGTGTCTGTGTGTCTTTGTTGTAGCTGCCAGAGCTATACAAACTGATGCACATCCAGCCTCCCAAGAAGAAGAGCAAACACAAACACCGCCATCACAGACCTCAGGACCCCATTCCACCAGGTAATGCGTATACACACACACGCATGCACAGACAAACACACACACGCACTCACCAGCGCACATACGCGCTCACTCACACAAACATGTATGCAAACATGCACACACTCACAAACACAAACATGTACGCACACAAGCAAGCGTTGCATGGACACTGACACCTGTATGGTAGGTGATGCCCAACCTGCTGTTGAACTGTGAGAATCTCTCTCTCTCTCCCTCTCAACCCTTCACCCCCATCCTACAGAGACGCCTTCTGATTCTGACCACAAGAAGAAAAAGAAAAAGAAGGATGATGATCCTGACCGCAAGAAGAAGAAAAAGGACAAGAAAAAGAAAAAGGTGAATGATGTACTGTGTGGGGTCTACAATGGACTGTGTACTATCCAGTAATACTGTGTGTGGTCTACTGTGGGCTGTGTACTATCCAGTAATACTGTGTGGGGTCTACTATGGGCTGTGTACTATCCAGTAATACTGCGTGTGGTCTACTATGGGCTGTGTACTATCCAGTAATACTGTGTGGGGTCTACTATGGGCTGTGTACTATCCAGTAATACTGTGTGTGGTCTACTATGGGCAGCTTACTATCCAGTAATACTGTGTGTGGTCTACTGTGGGCAGCTTACTATCCAGTAATACTGTGTGTGGTCTACTGTGGGCAGGTAACTATCCAGTAATACTGGGGGCTGCCAAGCTGTCACGGAATTACAGTCCTACTACATTTTGGGTTGTAACTCTACAACTAAATAAGATAAAATCAAGTATGATGTGTCATATTGAAGGTATTAACTCGTTGTTTAATATTATTTAGTGAAAATATATTTTTTGAGAAATTTTCATAGAAGAAACAAGGAAAAACTACTCCGTCACGGAATTACACAAAATTGACGTGGTTTTTTTAATGTTGTGTTTAGCTATTCAGAAAATTATGTTCCTGTCATAGTTATGAAACTTCAATATGTTCATATTTAAGGTGTTTTTTGTTAATACTGTAAGTAATAGAAACAAAAATTGACTTTAACCCTGCTTTATGGGCAAGAAATTTCAAAAAGTCAATGTCACGGAATTACAAGAGGCAAATTGTCACGGAATGACAGCAATAGTATTAATTAGTTTCAATGTACTTATTTCAATATATTATACATATATACATAATTATTTACATTTTTACAGTTAAGCAATATATTACAATGAGTTTTCCACTTATAATGACCAATCATAATACATACTTCAAATTTTTTTTTTTAATTCTCCATGTCAACATTGGCTTGGCGGCCCCCTACTGTGTGTGGTCTACTGTGGGCTGTGTAATATCCAGTAATACTGTGTATGGTCTACTGTGGGGAGCTTTCTATCCAATAATACTGTGTGTGGTCTACTGTGGGCAGTTTACTATCCAGTAATACTGTGTGGGGTCTACTGTGGGCTGTGTACTATCCAGTAATACTGTGTGGGGTCTACTGTGGGCTGTGTAATATCCAGTAATACTGTGTGTGTCTAATATGGGCTGTGTACCATCCAGTAATACTGAGTGTGGTCCACTGTGGGTTGTGTCCTATCCAGTAATACTGTGTGTGGTCTACTGTGTGCAGTGTATTATCTAGTATACTTGCTGTGTGTGATCTGCTGTGAACTGCATACTATCCAGTGCACTGTGTGGTTTGTGGCGGGTTGTGTACTATGCCATACACTGAATGTTGTCTACCCTGGGCTGTTATCCGGCCGGTCTACTGTGGGCTGTGGTCTACTGCAGACTGTTGTCTAACCAGTTTACAGAATGTGGTCTGCAGCAGGCTGTTCAATAAACGGTGTGCTATGTGTGGTCTTCTGTGGGCTGTTTACTTATCAGTGTATTGCGTGTGGTTTACTGCAGACTGTTTGCTAACCAGTGCATGTGAGGTTTTTCAGGTGCTGAGCTGACTTGATGTGTGTATAAATCTGCAGTATTTTGCTTTCATTTCAGCTAATTCCACAAACTGGATGTCATTTTGGTCTTAATAAATATCCTCAAGATGACACTTTCTCTCTCTCTCTCTCGGTTTCACTTTCTCTCTCTCTCATTCTCTCTCTCTCTCCCCCTTTCTTTCTCTTTCACAGAGTCGCCACAGCCCTGACCATCCAGGACTGACTGGATCTCAGCCAAACAGCAGCAACAGCCTGAGATAGACAGAGTGAGTGAGTGAGTGAGTGAGTGAGTGAGTGAGTGAGTGAGTGAGTGAGTGAGTGAGTGAGTGAGTGAGTGAGTGAGTGAGTGAGTGAGTGAGTGAGTGAGTGAGTGAGTGAGTGAGTGAGTGAGTGAGTGAGTGAGTGAGTGAGTGAGTGAGATTGTAAAACAGTTCTAGGTTAATCATGTTGTGAAACACTTCTACAGGTGTCTGCAGATTTGAAAGCTTATAGCCCTTCTGTCAGATCTTGGATAGTCCTCCTCAGATCAGGTCACTAAAGCTTGTGGGCGTATGTACAGTAGGAGTTATTTTGCGTGAATGTTGAGTGAGGTCATTTCCTGCAATGATTGGTTTTCCTCTGTAAAAGATAGAGATGTGTTGGCAGGGTGATAACTGATGCGCAGAACCCTGCGGTCTGTAAAATATGTCCTTTACTTTTTTAATTTACTGAGACTGAGAGCTGAACTGTGGGCAACATCTGGCAGTCTCCTTCTTGTTACATATGACATGCTTGTTAAAAATCCCCAAGGTTAATATCTAGGCTTAAGTTTTTATGTTGCATTTTGTTTTTTGAAGTCCTGTTTAAACTCCAAGGTGAAGCTGAAGTTTTGACATCGCCTGTGCATCAGTGGACATATGCTTCTCTTCGGTTGATGCAATAACTGATCACACCCACTGGTTAATTCAAATTGCAAATGCACCAGTGTTTACAAAAGTGTTTCAATGTTGACCAGAATGCCAAAATCAAATCCTCCTATGCTCAGTTGCATAATTTGCTGCTTACAGGATTAAGCACAAAAGTCCATTTCAAACATCATCTTAATATATTATGTGTGGTATTGATGTACTTATTTTTCTTTGCTTTATAGTCTACAGTGACGCAGACTAGCAGAGTCTAAATGACTGAGGTGTGTAGATGAGCTGTGCTGGTTTCTCATTTGACGGCTCATTCAGTGGTTTTGGGAGAGTGTGGTTGGTATGATATGGGAGGGACTGCTTATGCACTGGACTGTCTCAATAAACTTTTGTTACCTGTTTGAAACGTGGTTCTCTTCCTCTGTTACTCATCTGGCATGAGCCATAAGGACCGATCCTTGTCAGGATTTTGTGCCAACATCTGCTCTTGTCTGATTTTGCAGCGCGCAAGCAGTCAGCCAGCCTATACTGTTCTTTGAAAGCTTTACACTTGATTGCAACACATTGCTTTAGGCATGTGCTTTCATTCTAGTGAGGAACACATTAGAGCTGCTGTGCCAAACTCCAGTCCTAGAGGGCGACATCGTCTGCTGGTTTAAATCCAGTCCTAGAGGGCCACAGTATCAGCAGGTTTAACTCCAGTCCTGGAAGACTGCAGTGTCTGCAGACTTTTGTGGTCTCCTTCTGATTAGCAGCCACTTAATGTCTTAAGAACAAGGTTTGTGGACTCTTAAGCCAGTAAGTGACGTAAATTAATTGCTGTTGCAGGAAATGCAGCAAAAACCTACAGACATTGCGACTCCCCAGCGACTGATCTTTGATGGCCCTGCATTAGAAAGCTCAGCTCTGTGATTTGGAAGATTCAACCTAGGTCAAAGTTGACTTTCCAATTGGGTCCCTTAAAGCCAGACTAAACCAATCCACATTGAAGGCATTTTGAGATATCGGCCATTTTACCTTCCTAATTTCAAGATCTGAATGAAAAAGTTCAAAATTGGTCATGTAAAACCACAAATCACGCTTTGATGCAGCTCAAACCTTATTTGTTTTGAAAAGAAAAAATGCTAATGTAAAAAAAAAAGACTTTGAAATGGTTGGTTCGTTATGGCTCATGCTACATAATTTATTGTAAAGTGAAAATGCTAAAGAAACTCATTCCCATGCTACGGTGTTTCAAAATAACACTTCACCATTCAAAATTCAATGCTAATTAATAGTTTTACGCATACTGAACTGATATGGACCGCTGTCGTCTGCAAGAGAAAATAAATCACTCAATGTCTTTCCAAATTCTTGACCTAGAAAGGTTTCATGTGATGTAACTGTGAACCACAGAAGCCTCTGTAGTTTCAGAAGTCATACACAAGTTCAAGGATAAGTAACAATGCTGAAATGAAAAGAGCATGCCTTCTAGAAAAGGTTACTGCCATGAATTTCACAAATTTGCTTTGAAATTCAATGTAATTGAACAGAATTACCAAATTTGACAATACTTGAATTTCAAACATGACTACCTTTATACACTTTCAACGATGTTACTCAACAGTCTTCTTCATGAGAAATTATCACCATCATTGAAATACTACCACCCATCCAAGTTTTCACAGCTTCTCAGAATTGCTGAACCAAAGTAAACATGGAGGAATTCCTGTGTTAAATGGAACCAGGCTGTAGTGACTGTAGTGCAGGTGTCACTGAAAGGAATCTGATGGAAGGGTTTTCATCAACATCATTCTAATGCCCTTAACCGTTAAATTTTCACGAATTTGTAGGTTGGTTCAGTTTTGCAGCAATCAAATTAATCCCATCAGTGTTTGTTGAAGTAACACAGAATCATCTGGAATGTCATTGTATACTGTGCTATAGCCTAAAGATTTACTTTGAGTGGAACTATGATGCCTTAACCATGAGAGAGAACTGGCTCCTCAAAGTACCTGTTACAGGAAGACAAGGATCAATAACATGAATGCTTGCTCTGTCTGGAAAGGAAATGACAAAATACTTAGTGGCTGACTCAGTTGTAGACACACCTATGAAAAATTTTGCAGTTCACATAGAAGTTCATTGAAGGTGCTACCTTAGTTAAAATGAACATCCCAAATGTTTAAAATTTGCAAAGCACTAATTAAATCTCTTGTGAAATAGTTTGATGGAAAACTACTAAACTGAATAACTTATCATTTTTTGTCCCCAAATACTGAAACTTTTGTGCAAACATTTTGACTGAATAAGATGATAAAACTATTTATTCAATGAGTCATTCCATACTTTGGGTCCTGTTGCATCCTCGTGCATGCATGAACCTAAATCAACAATTGGCCCAGGTCACACGGTAACGGAGCTACAAAATAGGTGTATTTTGTATCATAGCTCCAAAACTAAGATGGAGTTACAATTTAAATGGCTTTGTGTAGGTCTTCCCTGGTACTTCAAATAACAAAGTTACACATTTGTAACTGACCAGTTTTTTGCAGTTTTCATCCAAAATAAATCAAATTACTACTACTTTGTTTTTTGAAGGACTAGGGAAGACCTACACAAAGCCATTTAAATTGTAACTCTGTCTTACTTAGTTTTGGAGCTCTGATAAAATACAAAATACACCAATTTTGTAACTCAGTTACCCCGTGACCTGGCCCAATTAGAGCTATGTTTTATTTTTTGAACAATTGATAATTTACGCGAAAATGATTTATAAGATGGTGCATGCAGTAATCCTCTAATTTTGAGAATGAGAAACCTGAAGATCGTGTAGTAAATGGAGGTAAACCAAATCAGGCTTATTGTGCATGTGTGATTGAGGGCATTTAAAAATGAAAGTACTTCAAAAAGAATGACATACAAGGCACAAAACACAGTATTCTCATTTATTCATTCTCCCCTCGAACAAAGCTGGGCAGTGCAAGAACGCACAAACACACACTTCAGTACATCCGCCATGGTCTATCTATAGTTAGCTCTCACCTGTAAGTGATCATTGACAATGTACAGTGCAAGAGTATGGTCTATTGTAACAGAAGCACATGATTACCCCCCCCCCCCCCCCTCCAAATTACAAGGCCATGGAGTGAACTGCAGTTCACTGTGAACAGAGTACATTTATTGCAGTAAATGCCATAAACAATCCTTAATACGTACATACACATACATTTTTATGGCACTCATTTGTACAGCACAGGACACATTTTAAAGCTCAAGTCAAAACATACTAAGTTTATTCTAGGAACTGGCACGAATTATCACTGGCACAAATGACCATTCAGTTCAAAACAGGTATCCACAGTATGGACTACAAACATGAGACCCTGTTGATTTCATATAGCCTCTTTGGATCTGCCTCTAAGTCACCAAATCCCCTTCATGGGCGTGTTTCACGAAACAGGATCACTGGGTTTGCTGGATAGTGACACGGGGTAAAACCCGGGGCCCTTAAAAAACTGAAGCATGGACTGAGATTAAAGCTGATGAGGGTTGAGCTCAGTGCAGTTATCCAGCTACCTTTCTAATCCTGCTTCGGGGAACAGGTCCCTGGATTTAAGGACAAACTACTGAAAAAAAAAAAACAAACAAACAAACTTCATGCAGCAGAAACTTTGCTCTAACATCAAAGTGTTCAAAACTTTCAAAGGTTTTGAAGAAGTATTATTGATATCACATGTATATATTTAAAAAGCTTATTTCCTATGAAATCATATTCATTAACTAGTGAAGTACCATAATGCGGAGAATTCAAGTTTTCCGTAAAGGCACACTTGTGATCCTTGCGGCATATCTTGTAATAGTTTGAAGGCACTCAGACAAACTGCCCCTTCAGAGAGTCCACAGTTTTAAGGAGGCATCAACTTGTATTAAAGCCATGAATATCAGACATTACAGCTCAGAAACTAGGGTTTTCCTCATCATGACTAAACATGGACTAGTAGTGTGGATGAACGGAGACAGATTTTCCATACTTTGAGACCCACAAGCATTTGAATGGGGGGACAAATGTACAGGGTGTAATTCCAAGGCAGTTTATTCCATATGGATGTACATGCCCGCACAAAAATTACAGCCCTTTACAACTGTGTATTTCCATCCAAATTCTTATAAACTTCACAATATATTCTAATACCACTATTCTGTTGACACATCATGGGAAATTCAAATGAAGTCTAAAAGGACTGATCTGAAAAGTCCATTCACCTTCAAATTATCATTTAATGTTCAAATGTGAATTTAATTGCTTATGTAAAATCTTTAATATGATGACAGCATCAGAGTACAAAAAGCGCAATGGACTCTTTACCGCTGGGTAACATCACCATGCAACCTGCGATGGACTGGCATCCAATCCAGGGGCAGTAGCAATACTCCAAGGCACTTCATGCTACAGAAACCAGGGTTAAGCACCGAGTCGGATGGGCCTCTTGGCACGAAACAGACTTACATAACTTTGCCTTTTAATTACATTCACTAAGCATTTGGGCTCTGAAGACATCAGTTGGTCGCGTCCACTGAACTGAATTACCCCCATTCTTGCATTATGCAGGTCTACACCTACATAATTATATCCCCGAACGCCGAATGGTCCGACTGCCGCCGCCGCACTACATGTTAACGTGATAGCTTCAGTAATATTTCAATTAAAAATTTCAAGTTTTGCATATAGGTAAGTATCATAAAGAGGAAGAACTGATTCGATTTTGGACAATTTACGATTTCTAGATTGGCCACCAGGGGCCAAAAACTGATTTACGTGTTAACGCGATAACTTCAGTAATATTTCAATTAAAAATTCCAAGTTTTGTATATAAGTAAGTATCATAAAGAGGAAGGACTGATTTTATTTTGGACAATTTACAATTTCTAGATTGGCCACCAGGGGCCAAAAATGGAAAAAATCACTGTTTTTATCATATCTCTGGAAATATTTGTCTGATTGACCTCAAATCAAGTGCAAATGAAAGGTCATGACCCGAGTATGTGTCCCACGATGACATTATACCTGTTTGGTTCAAAATTTTGACACAAGGTGGAGCTTTGTCACATAAAATTCACCATTTTTGCCATATCTTTGGAACTATTTGTCCAATTGACATGAAACTATGTGCACCTTCAAGGTCATGACCTCACAACGTGTCACATGATGACATCATACCTGTATGGTTCAATATTTTGCCACCAGGTGGCGCTTTGTGATGGAAAATGACCATTTTGGCCATATGGTTAGAACCATTTGTCCGATTGACCTGAAATTAAGTTCAAATGAAAGTCTATTCAAGGTCTATTCAAGGATTGGAGAATTTGAGGATTGGGGGCGTTCAGGGATATACCCCCAGCCATTGCCTCCGACGGCATAAGCCTAGTTGTTTTGGGAGTCATTGCCATATATTATGCTTCATAAGGCACTATACACTCAATCAGAGAGGCAGGACAATTTAGTGCCCGTACTTTCTGCTTACGCAGTCATGTTTTAGCCTTATAGTGCTGGAAAACACATGGGCATCCCTGGAACAGATAAGATGGCTACATATATCGCTCTGAAAGTTGTACATATCTTTCTGCATTAATGGTAGCCCTGAACATGTGTACTGATACACTCCCATACAGTGACAGACACTGATTTTTGGATCTGATGCTGGTAACACCTTGGGTTGTTGACGTCTTTGTTCAGAGAACGTGCTGGCTTTTTAAAATTTAAAACTAATAGATACGTTGACTTGTGGGACCACAAAATGGGCTTCCAGTGTGCTACTGTCAATCTTGGATGACACCAAGCCCAGAGAAGTTAGTGGCGATTTTGGAAAGTGTTAATGCATGCATATTCCTGAGCCCAAGTCGTGATGGCTATTACAGTCGTATGACAGTTCTTAAGATCGTGACATCAGAGGGATTGGCCATCGTGCACGTTTAGAATTGGCTTTACACTTTACAGATACAGATCAACAGGGTTCCTTCTTTTTTAATGATATCATGCACTGTCGTGGATGAAAGGTCAAAAATGCTACCAATATGTCTTTAGGAAATAATGTTCTCTGTGTAATGATTTGTAAGCTTAAAATCTGTTGGTAAATTGGTGAACCTTGACCGAACTTCGCTCTTGAGGTACTAGGCCATTTTTTGAGGCCCCTTTTATATTACAACATGATAAGCTCACATTTTTTTACATCACCTGCTTCACACCAGCTTATTTTGGAAATTGTCCCATCATTAATGGTCTTATATTTCTCCTGTGCCAACTCTTATGGAGTTTGTAGCATTGATCAGATTTGAAATAAGCCTATACATTCTATAAACTATTGAATTCACAAGTGAAAGCATTGTATGCATTTTCAATACAGTAGACTGTGATTGGACTTTTCAAATCAGTTCTTTTTTTATTTGAATTTTCCCTGAATCTCCAACTTCTTTGGATTTGGGGATGTAGTAATTGCTCTGCGAGGAGAATTCATAGATGTAGTTTTGTGCTTAACACCGTCATCTCTGCCAATTCCTTGTAGACTTGCTTTGGTAAATAATTTATCCCAAATGCTTGTGCGGGAATCATTATCAGAAGTGAAATGGCATTTATGCACATTGATGAAATTATTTGCAACTTTTTTGCTCCCTAGATAAGAGCTGGTGTGGCTAAGTTTCTCTACATTTCCTATTTTGGGGTTAGTTTAAAAATTGTAACAGCCTGAGTTTGACAGGACCACTTCAGTGTTTTATTACTGACAGATTTACCCATTTTTACTTTATTGTAAGGTTAATATAGAGAGGATTCACTGCTTCTCATATTAATGAAAAAATCTTTGAGCAAAACCCGCAGAAGAACAAGTGTGTACTGGAGTTATTATGGCATGTTTTTGCAGGTGCATTTGTGGGTTTCTGTATAGGCAAGTAGGTAAGGAAACTGTTACTTTTGGCTCAAAAATTATTAGCACCCTTGAAAAAGATGAATTATGCAGCACAAGGAACAGCACAATAAATAATCCATGAATTAATGGATAAATTAATTGCATACCGCCTTTTTCCTTCAGTGTATCTAGGGTGCCAATAATTCTTCAGCTGGCTATATATGAACTTAAAACATGTAATAAATAATTTTGGATTTGGATTTAATATTAAAAGCCGTATTCTGAGAGAATGGCACTTTTGAGATACTTAGTGGAGTTGCTATCTCATAATTGAATGAGATTTGGCAGAATGGTGCCCATATACGTGTAACAGAAAAACCCAGAGTTTGAGCACACAATTTTTATCGATATGGCTACAGCGCCACCTAGAAGTGGACAAGTCAGGTTGCAAATTGAGCATTTTTGTGGGAAAATACTCATTTTTGGAGGAATATTGTGGATAACTGCTTCAATGTGCCAAACGAGTTATGATTGTATTTGATATTGGGATGCCAAACTTTTTAAAATGTGTAAGTGCCACGTGATGGTCATGTTAGTTATATGTGCAATGGCAAGAAGTCTGTGTACAACGGGAAAAAATAGTTTTATAAATTCAAGGTAATTTTGATTTTTAAACCAGACCAATGCCGAATTAATCTTTCCTGTTTCCTTTTCAGAAATTAAAGGTGAGAAAAATTTTGTGGTATTCAGTCTAGCCTTTTTTGGTTTTTCAAGGTATTTGCTCCCAAAGTTGGGTGCGAGCTAATTTTTTCCTGTTTGTACAGTCGATTAACATTAATAACCAGGACCAAGAGTCCTGTATCTTACCGGCAAATAATCCAATTGTGATGATACAAGTTTGGAAAATTTCATGTGAAGTTTGACATTCAAATCATTGAAAGTCAATGCAAAGGTCACTAAATAAAAGTAACTATACATTTATAAGACCTCTTGTTATATAATCCTAAGCTCTGAATCAGTTTTGATGATACAAGTCATTGAAAATTCAATATGTCAATTGAACTTTAAAGGTCACAGAAGGTAAAGTATAGGTCAGTAAATTGACTTCATATACGACTTTCTAAATATCTCTACTCAAACGTTGGCTCAATCTGTGACCATTTTCGTGACAGAAGTCATTGTAATTTCACTGTCGAATTTGACCCTCAAAGGTCATTGACAGTCAAGTTGAATGTCACCAAATGACTTCCTATATGTCTCTAATACAAACCTAGGCTCCATCTGTGACCGTTTTGGCAATGCAAGTCATTGTATTTGTATTATGTCAAGTTTGACCTTCAAAGGTCACCAACAGTAAAGTTGAATGTCACCAAATTAAAGTTCATGTGTGACTTCCTTTAAGTCTGTGATACAAATGTAGGCTATATCGGTGACCTTTTTACTGATAGAAGTCATTTTCACTCTGTCAAGTTTGACCTTCAAAGGTCAATATGAAGGCCACGAAATAAAAGGTCATATTTGACTTCCTATATTTCTCCAATTCAAACCTTCACTCTATCTGTAATGATTTTGCTGATGTAAGTCATTGAAATTTCACTGTAAGGTTTGGCCATCGAAGGTCACTGAAGGTCAAGTTTGAGGTCACCGAATGAAACTTCATACATGACTTCCTATATGCCCACAATACAAACATAAGCTCTACCTATAATAGTTTTGGTGATAGAAGTCATTGAAATTTTGCTATGCGAAGTTTGACCATCAAAAGCAGGTTTCCCCAATCTTTCCCAGAAAGGGCCACTGTGGGTGCAGGCTTTTATTGAGACCAAAAAATTACACACCTGATACTACTAATTAACCCCTGGACTCTTTGCTAATAACCTTGATTAGTAGCATAAGGTGTGTAGCTGCTTGGGTGCAATGAAAGCCTGCACCCACACTGGCCCATTCTGGGAAAGATTGGGGACCCCTGTTCAAAGGTCACCCAAGGTCAAGTTCAAGGCCATCAAAAGAAATTTCATATGTGACTTCCTATAAGTGTTTAATACACATATGTTCCCAATCTTCAATATTTTCAAGCCTAGAAGCCTTTGAAAATCGCAACATTTTGCTTTGGCCTCAAGATAGACCTTTCAAGGTCATCTGAGGTCAACATATACATATAACATGTTCTACAGGCCATTTTGCCCATTTCCCGTAAGGAACAATGTTAAAGTACAGCGTCCTCACCAGACCCACTTCCGTTGCTTCAATCAAAATGACGCTCACACTTTACATTGACGGTACCAAGGGAAGTTGATTGCCTGATTTAGAAAAAAATTTTCTTGGAGTTTTTGAGAAATAATTTTTTTTCATTTCTCAATCCGATCTTTAACATTGCGGCCAAAATTTAAAGGGCTCATAAAATAGACAAAAATGATTAAATCAAAAATCCGAAAAAAACCTCTGGAGATATGGTCTAGAAGTATGTTATAGCAAATGTACACAAAACTTCATCGGGCCAAAAAAAAAGCATAAAAAATGTCCCGGACGACGGACGCCACACCACAACGATAGCTTATTGGCCCATAGGGCCGGTAAGCTAAAAAAGGGTAAATTGGAGATTTTGTCAAGATGTCTGTAGCTGCTGCTCCAAGATGGAGCATTAGTCCAAAGATGTTTCTGGTGTCCTTTGTTTAGCCCAAAGGAAGGTGTAAATTCATGGTCTACCCATCCACACGGGTGTTTAGTTATTAATGTTAAGCGACTGTACAAACAGGAAAAAAAGAGCCCGCACCCAACTTTGGGAGCAGATATCTCAAAAAATCAAAAAGGTGCCAGACTAAATACCTCTGAATTTTTCTCCCCTTTAATATCTGAAAAGGGAATGGTTAAGATGAATTGGCTCTGGTCTGGTTTAGAAATTAATATAAGCCTGAATTTGTGCCAATTTTTTCCCCGTTGTACACAGATATCTTGTCATTGCACGAATACCAACATCACCACCAGGTGGCACTTTCACATTTTAAAAATTTGGGTATCCGAGTATCATGTACAATCATAACCTGTTTGGCACATTGAAACAGTTATCCACGATATTCCTTCAAAAATGGATATTTTTACTCAAAAATGCTCAATTTGGTACCTGACTTGTCCACTTCTAGGTGAAGCTATAGCCATATCGATAAAAATGCTGAGCACAACCTCCTGGATTTCCCATTACACATGTATGGGCACCATTCTGCCAAATTTCATGCAATTCTGAGATGTCAACTCCACTACCAGTGCCACTCTCTCAGAATATGTCTCATTAGTCATGCAAAAGGATTCCCCCAAAAAAAATTATGTATCATTTGCAGATTCATATTTCTTTACTGTCCTTAACTTCCTGTGCTAGATAGCCATTGCTGTGCTGTTTTGGGTCATCAATCTCTGACTGGCTGAGGGCCTCAGCTTCACGTTCCCTCTTCTGCTGACGGAGGTTCTTCCGATGGTAGAACAGATATCCAGGTAACAAGAACCCAGCTACTGAGAAAATGAGCAGCCCCAAGTTGATCTGTTGATTGGACAGGTTTTGGAAATGATTAGCCTGCCACTGCTCATTGGAGGAGCACTTTGCAGAAAGATGCTTCTGGCTCTGTCAGGCCTGCTTTTTTTTGGGGGGGGGGTCCAACGGCACAGGGTGTTCAAGCAATGATTTGGTCCTTAAATAGGATCCAGTGCCACAAACTACTTTCTAATTTCACAGACAAAACAAGTCATATCTAGGTCCATATTGATAGATAAACTTATTGCTATTTAAACCACGGCTGCTCAACCCTGTTCCTGGAGAGCGACCATCTTGAAGGTTACCACTCCGACCAAAGCAAACCACACCTGCTTTCCCAGTTAGAGATCTTGACGAGCTGCTAATGAGCTGAATCAGGTGTCTTTAAATTAGTGTTGGAGCAGAAACCTACAGGATAGCTCTCCAGGAACAGGGCTGGGCAGGCCTGATTTAAACACATTGCAACTGTGATTTGATGTCCCACTCCCCCCCCCTCCCAGCATTTGTTGTGGAAATGGAGCAACCAACAGAAATACTTGGCCAATTAGATGAGCAAATCAAATGTGTTGCTAATGTAAAGCAAACTGCAGCTTAACCAGCTAAACCAGTCAAAATCTCTGACAAAGAAGGGCTTAAAAACAGAAGTCTAGTGTAGAGGGAGAAGAAGGAACTGGAAGGAGCAGAGAGGTTATGGACAGATTTCTGGTCAGGAAAAGTGTGAAAATGCACCATCGAAATTTAAAATGTCACGGTGAGGAACTGGGCAGACTAGCAACTAATGCTTTAGCTAGCCTAACCATTGAAGTAACGAAAGCACATTCACTACTAGAGCTTTAGCCAGAATGTCCTCTGAAGTAACACAAGCACATTCACTACCAGAGCTTTAGTTCGAATAACCTCTGAAGTAACAGAAGCACATTTATGTTCAGTGGATCCATTACAAAAACAATGCTAAAAGCTAAAACACTGCCTTTAAGACAATCGTGTTGTAACCTGCAGGTATTTGCACGGTTTGCAAGTAGTAACTGAATATTTAGGCTGGAAGTCAACAAGAAAACAATCAGGCATTTCTCATCCTATCACTCTTAATGGGATATGTATTGTTGGTGCAGGAGTGGGTGTGGGTAGGTGACCTGATTTGCTAATTTTCTCGCCTTGTCCATAATTCCTCATGGCTAGTCTAGTCTCAGTCAATGCAGTGTGTCAGTCTTTCAGTGTGTCAGCCTGTACATCAGCATGTGACGGTCCTTTGGAACACTCTGCAATACTCTACTGGATTTAATTATATCAGAGGGCAACTAGACAAAATGAATGAGAAACAGAACAGGAATCGAAGTCTTAAGTATCTTTAATTACTGGAAAAAATAGCTGCTGTGTTTGTGCCCATGTGTGAGCAAGTCTGCATATGAATATGTAAATTTGTGCGTGAATATGCAACATGTGTGAATAAGTGAGTTTGTACATATGTATGTTAGTGAATATTTAAGTTGGTGTTCTCATATCGATGGCCTCATGCAAGAAAGGCGTAAATGACTTTTTACAAATTTTACAGGAGAGTCAAAAAACTGCCACAGCACCACCTGTTAGCTATACGCTGAACCAATGTAAAAAAGGCATTTTAACCCCTTTAGGATAGGGATTGAGACTCCAGACTTGGTCAGGAGATGGGCGAGTCTGTTATCAAAACAACCAAAAAAGTCATTTTGGACCGAAGTGTCACTTAAGCCTTCTTGCATGAGGCCAGTGATATGCCAGTTAATTTGTGAATATGTTGGTTTGAATGCAAGTGTGTTTCTGCATTGGGATGTAGTTCCTTTCATACCCAGTAGGGGTCTCCCTTCAATGGGCCCACCATGAGTATGAAGAGAGGCTGCTGCACTAGGGCGAAGGTGGCACTGATCATGGACTGCAAGCCGGTCAGAGTCCCAAAGTGGTTTGAGGGGTACCTGAGATTCACAGACATTTCTGCTCATGGGATTGCTAATTACCACTGTCCTGAGAGTTGCATCAAACATGCTAATGCTTGTCATACTGCAGCCCTGAGATTCACATCAATGCAATGCAAGCCAGACCATATCTGACATCCACATCAAATATGCTAATGCAATACAATGGTGAGTCAGATCAAACATGCTAAAGCTAGTCATACCACTGCCCTGACAATGACATCATACAACCCCATTTCCAAAAATATTGAGATGCTGTGTAAAGTGTAAATAAAAACAGAATGCAAAGATTTGCTAATCTCATAAACTGCCATTTTATTCACCATAAAACAAAAACCACATATTTGTTGTTGAAAGTGAGACATTTTACCATTTCATGAAAAATATTAGCTGATTTTGAATTTGATGGTAGCAGTACATCTCAAAAAAATTGGCCATGTTTACCATTGTTTAGTATCCCCTCTTCTTTTAACAACAGTCTGTAAATGTCTGGGAAGTGAGAAGACCAATTGCTTGAGTTTTGGGTGAGGATTGTTTTCTCACTCTTGTCAGATGTAGGATTCTAGCTGCTCAACAGTCTTGGGTCTTCTTTGCCGGATTTTTCTTTTATGATGCGCCAAATGTTTTCTATTAGTGAATGGTCTGGACTGCAGGTAGGCCAGTTCAGCACTCAGACTCTTCTACTGCGAAGCCATGCCGATGTGATAGATGCAGTATGCGGTTTGGCATTGTCTTACTGGAATATGCAAGGCCTTCCCTGAAAGAGACGTTGTCAGGATGGGAGCATATGTTGTATCAATTGTGTCAATATATTTTTCAGCATTGATAATTCCTTTCCAGATGTGGAAGCTCCCCACACTAAATGCAACCTGATACCATCAGAGATGTAGGCCTTTGAACTGTGTGCTGGTAACAAGCTGGATGGTCCCTCTCCTATTCAAACTGCACGACACGGTGTCTGTGGTTTCCAAATTTTGATCATCCAATATTGACCTTCGGAATTGTCCCTAGTGCAGAGATTTCTCCAGATTCTCTGAATCTTTTGCTTCAAAGACTTCACAATTTTACATAGTGGGGCATTTTTCTGAAATGAATTTTTCTGTTTCACTATTTTTAGTTTTTTGTAGATTGGTAAATTTCTGTCCATCTTTACTTCTGAGGGACTCTACCTCTCTAAAATGCTCTTTTCAAACCCAGTCATGCTACTGACCTGTTGCAAGTTAGCCGAATAAGTTGCCAAACGCTCCTCCAGCTGTTTTTTATTTGTACCACCTACTTTTCCACCCTTTTTTTTTTTTGCCTCTCTCACAACTTTATTGAGATGTTCTGCAGCCATCAACTTCAAAATTAGCTAATATTTTTCGTGAAATGGTAAAATGTCTCACTTTCAACATCTGATATGTTGTCTATGTTCTATTGTGAATAAAATATGGGTTTGTGGGATTTATACAGCATCCCAAATTTTTGGAATTGGGGCTGTACATGCTAGCCGCATGACATCCACATCAGACATACTAATGCCAGATACACCATTGCCAAAACATTCCAGTCAAACATGTTAATGCCTGTCACACCTCTGCCCGGATATTTCAGTCAAACATCTTAATACCAGTCAAACCACTGCCCTGTGGTTCACAGTAAACACACTGATGCTAGTCACACCACTGCCCTGTGGTTTGCAGTAAACATACTGATGCTAGTCACACCACTTACAAGGAACATGCTATTGGTGGCCTCATTGCTAATAAAATTGCAAATATTGCCACACCACTAAACTGGTGTAAGACCTAGGGTCAAAATATGAAAAAGTCACAGTATGTTTCTTCTACCCAGGTCAGATCTGCCAGCTGATTTCATTCATTGGTCCTACCTTCTGGGTGTGAGAGTAAATCCCAGTTGTTGCAGCAAAATACTTTGAAGGACTTGTGCTGATTCAAAATTTTACAACCCTGTCATGGTTAAACATGACATTAGCCACACCTCACTACAGTCAGACACAGTGCTAATGTCAGCCATACCTCCTTACAACCTAAGATTGTGCTAATATTAGCCTTGCCGTATAACAGAAAACATTGTGCAAGTATTTGCCACGTGGTAGCCGAACATTGTTGTGATGTTAGCCAAACAACAGCCAAACATTGAACTACTTAGCCACCCCTCACTTCAGCCAAACTTTGTATGTTGCCTCACAACACTACAGTCCAACAGCATGCTAACATCAGCCACCCTACACCATAACTTCATTTGTCACTATGCTTTGGGCTGTGTTTTTGGAGGTATCTGTTAAACGGTAACCAGGGGGATTCTGGGTACTCACACAGCTGCATACAGACCCCCACAGCAGGAGTGAATAAACCCCCGCACCACAGTGTGCAGGACGAAGGAGATGATCTATAGAAGGCCACGAAACGGGATGGGAGAATGAGAGGGAATTATGTAAGGTTAGAAAGTATGCTTTATATTATTTGGGAAATTGGCACACATTTTTCTGAGTTTGCAATTTTAAATTTCTAAGCCAACCACCTGCGAGCTTACAGTGATAATCTAGTGTCTGGCCGTTGTCTGCATGATTTTTTCGCCCAATTTCTCAGCCTTTTACTTTTTTTTTCTTTAAATTTTCTGGCTATAATCTGGTTGTCATATAGACAAAGGGCAATAATTTAGGCTGATGATGACAACTAGATACTGAAAACTCTCAAAGAAGTGCAATATTGAAGTAATTGAAATACAACTGATCAGTCAGAAACACCTGCAAAGGCATTTGTCCAAAATATTATGGTCTATGTTTAAAAATAAGTTTTTTTAAAAATCCAACATGTTAATTATTTTTTAATCATGATTCTAAAACTGAAACAAAAAGCCTAGAAGAGAACTATTTGTTCTAAATGTTATAGAGCTCACATTCCATGCAGTCAGGTATAACCCCGCGCTGGCAGTCAGCAGTCTCACCTGTATGGGCAGGTTGTCGATGAGTGAAACTACGCCGAAGAGGATGAGGAGCACGTTGGTAAAGCTGAAGGCTCGGAAGGCATTGGTGATTTTCTGGATCTTTCTGTCTCTCTTTGCAGGCAATTGACAGCTGATGGGATAGACACTGACATCAGCCTCACAACAGAGATGCAGCATCCGCGCACACCCTGAGATAACTAAGGGCTCCTCCGTACTTCGCCGCGTAATTCAAGCTGATTTGTGCCGTTAACGGCATTTGAAAAGGAGGTTGAGCATATACTGTATACTTGCGCTCCATGTTGTTCAGGTTGTGTTGGCCGTGAAAATAGACCTCTGGAATGAAGTATGAACTGTTTTTGTATATTCATTTGTCGATAAGGAAAGCCAGCATTGTGAAACTTATGGCCAGCAAAAGTGCCTATTATGCCTTTTTGCATTTTTTTTTTATAAAAAACCCACCTGGTTATAGCTTTACAGGCTGTGTGTGCAGCACCTCAGACTCACTCTGAAACATGAGTTGGTGGACACATGGAGACTAAGGTTTCCGATAGGTAAATTGCTCTCATGGATGAAAGTGGTGCATAGGGTTAGTGTGGCACAGTTGGACCGTCTATACATTTTGCAATTTCGTAGTAACAGAATGGTAAAGGCTGACTTGTGCCTTAAGGGTTTTTCTGATCATAAGTATGTTTCACCCAGTAATTTCCTCTGGGTCAAGCTATGTATATATTGGAAATATAATGTGAAGCTCTAGCAAGGGCAAAGTTGCAGTCCAAAAAAAAAGATTTTGTGTTCCTTACTCAGTGAGGGATGCTGGTTAAGTGCATATTAGACACCTCTGCCTGCAATACACAGCTTTCTCAACCTAGAGGCCAAAAGGACGTTGGTTAGGCTGGAGCAAAGTATAAGGGAGGTGGAGGCAGAGTAGGAAATGAATGCTTTGAGTTTTCTTTTCATTGGATTGGAGCAAAAAGCATCTGAAGAGAGGCTGATGCATTGTTTGTGTCTCCCTCTCTCTCCCTCTCTCTGCCACTCCCCCTCTCGTACCTCTTCTCCTCCTCCATGTTTCTGCACCCCTCATCCTCGCACTCCTTCATCCTCCAGTCCATGATGTACCCGATCAGCGGGCTGGTCACCAGGCACAGCAACTGCAGCGTGCCGAAGATGGAGGAGTAGAACCCCACTGCCACAACAACACAACACACAATTGTCGCACAACAGCACAACAGCAATTACACAACAGTTACACAACAATTGCAAGAGCAATTATATACAGAGGGCTCCAAAATTCCTGGCACCCCTGACTGGGAATGCACAAACAATACAAAAAAAAAAACCAAAAAAAACTATGTAATTATAGAGAAATGGAATATACCCACATGTGTGAAATACTTTATTAATGTCTACATGGAAACAACCAAAATCGTAACAATCATTTCATATACAATTAATTTAATCAAAATAAAGGTTTCAGAATAATTGGCACCCTTCATTTAGTACAAAATATAACTACTTCTGGCAAAGATAACAGCATGGAGTCTTTTGTTGTAATTTTTGACAAGGTTAAGGCACACATTTGGGGGGATTTTGGACCATTCCTCTAAGCAGATCCTTTAAAGATCCTTCACAGCAGATTAAAACCCATTGTCCCCAGCAACAACATCATAACTGCATCGAAGACATAAGAAATACAGTCCTCGGCAAAAATGATCGGCCAAATGGACATCTCTATTGCAGCTAAACATGGAGGGAGAGGTTTCAGAGTCCAGATTTCAGCCCTGTAGAAAATTTTTAGTCTTACATTAAACGCACACCTGGAAACATTTTTCAACTATTCATGTATTGTATGAAAAAAATTAACATTGTGTGGCACAACACCGACTCTCCTTTCTAGTATAAAAAGTTGTAGGCTACGTTACCCACAGAACTTAAACTTGAAAAAAAAAAAAAAAAAATCAAAGGGTAAAGCTATCCCATACTACGTTACTATACGTATCTGTGAGTTTAATTCTCGCAAACTTCCTGACCAATGATTCGTTTTTGAGAATATTAAAAGCTTCATATTTTACCTCGTTGGACTTGGCCTATTCTTTAACCGGGAGTTGACAAAAAATAGATACAATGAGTAACAAATAGGGAGCAACCCACTGTGAGACAGCCCACAGACTGGTTAAAACCAGGAAAAAAGAATTTGGAAAAATACACACAAACACACCCAGAAATATGCGTTTTTGCAAACACACCCACACACAGCAACATGTGAACACAAACACAGCCACACACACACACACACACAACTATTTCATACCTTGCTTCTCTGCTGCCTGTACCAGCTCTTCTGAGGCTGTGAAAGTAAATTAACATCACAGAAATGAAAAAAAAAACAACAACATCCATATCCTATATACATACTTATTAAGCAAATTGTATTCCACAGGATTCATTTTATTATTTAACAAATGCAATGCATTTATTCTGAGTCAATCCAAATATTTACTTCACAACAAAGTGGAATGTTTAACAAAGAAAAACTGAGATTTGTCTCGCAGGGTAAAATATCACTGTGCGCAATTATTGGGCAACAGTTAATGAGAGGAATCATTAGCTAAGTAAATTACACTCATTTTCCCACTTGATTGTCTCATATGCACTATATTTGGCCTTTCGAAAAATATTCAGTGACCAACACATCCACCTTCTTTTCATTGACTGCATAAGCCTCTCATTTAAAGAATCTGTTAGTTTCTCGATCTAATGTGAATATATGCTACATCAGGTGCCACAGCCTCCCAAATCCTGTTCAGAGAGATGTAGTGTTTTAACTCACGTTTTAAAAGAAACCATAAGTTCTCAATAGGATTTCAGTAATATGAGGAAGAGGGCCAGGTCATTATTCATTTATCTTTGAGGTCTTTCCTGGCTAGCCTAGCAGTGGATTATTTGAAAGCGGCAAGAGCTTTGTCCTGGATTACAACCACCACTTTCTTGAATGCTGCTTTTTTTTTTTCCTTTACCACTGCTTCAAGAAATAATTTTCCAGAAACTGTCTGTGGGTTTGGGAGTTTATTTTCCATCCATCTTCAATCAAGAAAGGTTCACCTATTCTCTCAACTTTGTGCAGCTGAAAATGACATGATTGCATGGAAAGCAAGACTTCCAGAACCAACCCTGGAGTGCTCAGGTTACATTTGGGGGATGTAAATGTGATTCAGAGATGGAAAATGGCAGTTATTCCGAATGGAACAGAATGGAGGGCTGACAGCATTGATTCTTTAGAAGAGAAATTCAATGATTGAGAGTTTTTCTTCATGCATGGTGAGTACAACTGTCTTTGAATGGAATATCTCTATCTTACTTATAGCCAGCAAGCTAACAAGCAAGCTATTTCTTATTTTTAGTTTACCACCATGATCACTTACTTAACTTAAAATTAAACTTATCACAGCTAGTTTGCCACATTGGTTAACAAGAGTAACCATTAGCCTTTGCTAAAAATACTGCATGTGCAGGCATTTTGCTTAATGTGGCGATCTGTTTTAGAGTTTATGCCGCATTCAATGAAACAGAATGCCTTGGATTTTTGCTTGTTTAAAATGGGAACAGCCTAAAGACTTCGATAAATCCCCTGCTATGTTTGTTGCACTGACTCTGTTCAATCTAGGGTTGTATATTGCCTGCTTTTTTTCCTGATGGTGGAATGCCTGGTTTTTTAAAATAAGGTTTATTTCAGACATTACTGTGTTAGTGAGTTATACTTCCTCCTTTTTGGGTGCGAAAAGTGTTTATACAAACTTGCATTTCGCTTGGATGTTGGAAAATTTGGGAAAAGCAACCTGGCCATTGCAGGGTGAATGCTCTGGCCATAAAATAAGTATGTACTGGTTCTTGGTGCTCTGAAGAAAAATGGACAAAATTCTAAACTTTACCATGGGAAGGAAGCATGTTTTCGGTTTGGAGACGTTACTGGTGATCCTTGATGTCCATCCACACCTATATTGATGAACTCATGCTAAATATCCCTAGAAAATCATTAATTCAGTTTGAACTTCATGAGTCAAATGTTGATTGGTGTTAAAGCATGATTATTTTATGACTTGACAGTGCACCATTTTGAGGGCTCTGGCAGTATGGAGAGCCACTTGAATAGCTGTCTTATTTGTCTCATAAAGAGTGGATCATTAAGAATTTTACAGTCAGATGAAGTACACTTGTGGTCAAGAATTTTACTATCCCAGAAATGTATTAACTCCAAGCCATTTTTCAATTCTCAGTATTATTTTTTAAAATCATTTCATTGCTGAATTTCCATGAAGATTCTTTGTGTTTGTTTGCTCTGAACTAAAATTATGAAAAGAAACTGAAATACAATTGAATTCTAAATACTGCTAGTGTCTTGTTTAAGCCATTTTCTCCCTCTCTGTGAAGCACAGATCTTGAATTATAAAGCCTTAAATAGGGAAATGCATAAATAGCCATATTTGGGTTCTGCACAAAGGGGTTGAATCAGAGTGATTTGTAACCCTAATATTACTCATAATATGTGTGACTCCAGACTGTCTGCGTGTCTCTCTGGTGGAGTGTGTACAAATCATGTGTAGAGACCCTGGGCTAAGTTGCTGATGTTTTACTCACGATTGGGGCTGCCATGGGTTACCAGGAACTCCAGCATCTTGTTCATGGCCCCCATGAAGAATATGAGCCGGACCTGAGTCATCCCCATTGTGACAAGACTCCAGAGGAAGATGGGGGAGCACACAGACCTGCGGAAAGGGGTGCCTGGGGAGGGGGGTGTCACTTGTTTACTTCACTTCCTCACTGTATTTAAGCATAATCCAGATTACACTGATTTGCACATTCCAAATCCCAGAGTTGAAATGTTAAGGCACCTTTGGAACCTAAGGGGGGTGGGGCATATGTATTCATCTGGTGGGGGTGTAGTATATAGTATTATTTATAACAATGTACATGTTTGTATAAACTGCAGGTATACAGGTGTACTCACTCTGCGCATTGGCGGTGGTGCTGGAGCCAATCAGCTCAGAGGAGTGGTTGGTGTCACGCGCTGTCTGACTGAGGCGCTCTCCCACGGCGATCATGTGACTGTAGAACCGGTCTCCAGTCAGCTTGTGATCTAAAGCCAGGCTGCTTAGCTTCATGGTCTTCCTGTGGTGTGCAAACTGCCCTCAAATTCACACATCACACCAGCACAGTAGTCCTGAGACAGCAATTCAACGCCATTACATTGTATTCGGACTATGCAAAGTCTAAGGTGGTTCATGTGTTTATTCTACAAGTACAGATTGGTGGTGGCTATGCAAGTACTGAGATCATGTTAGGCTAATATCACAATAAAATTAAGTTAATATTAGTGCAGCACCATTGCATCCATGAATTTATACAAGTGCTACAGTTCAGAGGTTGTGTTGGCATTGTGGTCATGTCAATCAAATTTCACAGTAACATTTCCCCAATGTGATAGGAAAACTGTATTGCTGTATAGTTCTAGAGTTATGGCGATGTTCAAAGTCACATTTACACGGTGTCAATGTAAGATTAACATGTTGCTGATCTCCGCTGGAGTGGGGAATGTTATGTATGTTAACAGTACAGCAGTGTCGTTTTGGCATTACTGATGTAGTAATGTTGGACAAGCTTCATGTTAAAGTTATGCAGGAGTCAGACTAACGTGTAGGTGATCTCCTCCGGAGTTGGGAACGCTTCAACTGGCCAGTTAAGGAAGCAGTTGAGGAAGATGAGGCTCGCTAGCCCTGCCCACGACCACATAATGATCTGGAAGGACACACCGGCGTCGTATAGTAGCTGCATGATTGGATGAGAGATGGAGGCAAGTAGAGGAGAGGAGTGAGCTGCGACAGGATAGTCAATTTGTATAATTATAATAGACTGCTAATGGAAAATAATAGACTTCCTATTACTCTATGACTAACGCCAGTTCACATCCCTAATCCAGCCGTACTATGTATCCACAGGGGAGTTTCTGTTACTGCTGCTGGAGGATTTTCCCCCCATGGGGATTTTTTTTTTACCTCATAAGCTATTTTGGGGACCGAGGCTGGGCATCTTCTGTACTGCTCTCCTGTAAAGTGTCTTTGTGACATTTCTTCTGTAAAAAGCGCTATATGAATAAAATTGTACTGAACAGAGTTGTCTACATTCATTAGCGTCAGTACTGTCCATAGTAGGCAGTGTTCACACTGAATAAAAATCCAGTAAATTTTACAGTAAAATATTGTTAACTGCAGCTTTAGGCCCTTACCTGACCTGTAACAGAAATGTAAATGAATCTGTCCTCATATCCATGAACCTGCTGCTATGTACTTGAGACACTCTTCCAGTTATTAATACATTAAGCTTAGAGAAGCAGCTACCATCTTGTCGTAGAATTTTCCTTTTCTACTATATACGGTGCATGAATTATGGTCACAATGTGTTAAGCATTTGATATGTTAGGCCTACTGCATTTCTGCATAAACAATGAAATTATCTACATTTCAGCCTGATGCAATTTCATTTTTTTAATATTTTCCTAACACATTTTTAGCATAAAACTGTAAAAGCTTTGTACAATGTGGATGAAGATGGGGTCTATACCTTTACTCCTGGGAAGGTAACTGCGGAGGAGGCATAGGACCCAATCATGAAGGACATGATGGTGGAGCTTATGTTCCCAAACATATTTGGCAACTGAAGGGGAAGAGACAGTAATTTGGGGGGGGGTCATGGGGAACATTTCAGGGTTTTTTATGTTTGAAGGCGTGAAGAAAAAAACTTTAGCACACTGGTAGGCAGACAGGTGCGTGAGAGAAAGGCCAACTGTGGACTAAAGTAAGAAAGAAGCTCTCCGCTCACTTGCAATTAATTTATTATTTGATGTTTTGGTCAACTGACCTTCCTCAAGGCATCAAACAAAAAGATATCTCGAGGAAGGTCAGCTGACCAGAACGACGACTAATAAATTAATTGAAAGTGAGAAGACAGTGTGTGGGAGTTTTTTTTCCTATGTTTAAAGGCATACCATGAAGGACATTAAAATGACATAAAAAGCCATGCCCAGGCATGATGCCCTGCCAGAGTTTGCATTCACCTTGGCCAAATACTTAGTGCACCCTGCTGTAGTTGTGTATTTCATCAGTGAAGCATATTGCCAACAGTAGAAGATGAGCGAGAGGGGATGAGTGTGTTTGGATTGGCAACGATGATAGCTGCATCTGCAGGGGATTAGCATTAGCAAGGTAATAGATGCAGCAGTTCCTGATTCATCCTTTCGTGGTTCTAGCGTCGTGATTTGATGATCCCTGCCATATATGATGTAGTTGCTTGATATCTCCAGCAGAGGACACCAAAGTGAGCATTTTGGCATTTCAAGGCTAGGCTCAAATCGCTCACCTTGGCCCAGTGGTTCTCAAATTCGGTCCTGGCGCCCCACTGTGTATGCTTGTTTTTGTTCCGACCACAGATGCAATCTTCGGACTTTAACAAGCTGTTGATTTGCCTTAATTAGGTGCATTCATGTTTAGAACAGTTATTTGTTCTCTTCAGCCACATTTGACAAATCTACACATGCCATGACGAATTAAAATTTAATATCAAAAATGAGATACAGTGCCATGAGAAAGTATTTGCCCCCATCCTGATTTCCTATTAATTTGCATACTTGTCGCAATAAAATGTTTCAGATCATCAAACAAATTTTGATATTAGACAAAGACAACACGAGTAAATATAAAATACAGTTTTTAAATGATTATTTCATTTATTAAGGGAAAAAAGCTATCCAAACCTACCTGACCCTATGTGAAATAGCAATTACCCCCTACATCCTAATAACAGGTTGTGCCACCCTCTGCGACAAGAACTGCAATCAAACCTTTGCTATAACTGGCAATGAGTCTTTCACATTGCCGTAGAAGAATTTTAGCCCACTCATCTTTGCAGAATTGTTTTAATTCAACCACATTGGAGGGTTTTTGAGCATGAATGGCGTGTTTAAGGCCATGCCACAGCATCTCAAGCAGATTTTAGTCTAGACTTTGACTCAGACTCTCCAAAATGTTCATTGGGTTTTTATTAAGCCATTCAGAGGTGGACTTACTGATGTGTTTCGGATCATTGTCTTGCTGCATAACTCAAGTGCGCTTGACCTTGAGGTCACAAACTGATGGTTGGATTCTCCTTCAGAATTTTCCGGTAGAGAGCAGAATTCAGAGTTCCATCAATTACGACAAGTCATCCAGGTCCTGAAGCAGCATAGCAGTCCCAAACCATCACATTACCACCATCATGTTTGACTGTTGGAATGATGTTCTTTTTATGAAATGCTGTGTTAGTTTTATGCCTGATGTAACAGGACACACACCTTCCAGAAAGTTAAACTTTTGTCTCCTCACTCCACAGAATATTTTCCCAAAAGTCTTGGGGATCATCAAGATGTTTTGGCAAATGTCAGATGATTCTTTGTGTTCTTATTGATCAGCAGTGGTTTTCGCCTTGAAACTCTCCCATGGATGCAATTTTTGCCCGGTCTCTTCCTTATTGTTGAATCATCAACACTGACTTTAACTGAGGCAAGTGAGGCCTGCAGTTCTTTAGATGTTGTTCTGGGTTCTTCTGTGACCTCCGGATGAGTTGTCGATGCGCCCTTAGAGTAATTTTGGGAGGCCAGCCACTCCTGGAAGGGTTCACCACTGTTCCATGTTTTCTCCATTTATGGGTAATGACTCTCACCGTGATTCGCCGGAGTCCCAAGGCCTTAGAAATGGCTTTGCAACCCTTTCCAGACTGATAGATGTCAATTTCTTTGCTTCTCATCTGTTCTTGAATTTCTTTAGTTCGCGGCATGACGTTGCTTTTTGAGATCTTTTAGCCTGCTTCACTTTATCAGACAGGTTCTATTAAAGTGATTTCTTGATTCCACAGGTCTGGCAGTAGTCAGGTCTGGGTGTGGCTGGCAAAAATTGGACTCAAAAAATGTGGTTAATCACAGTTAATTCATGATATAAGACGGGAGGGGCAATTACTTTTTCACGTAGGGCCAGATAGGTTTGGATTGCTTTTTCCCCTTAATAAATGAAATCATCATTTAAAAACTGCCCTTTGTATTTACTCAGGTCTATATCTATCTTTGTCTAATATTTAAATTTGTTTGATGATCTGAAACATTTAAATGTGAAAAATATCCAAAAAAGTAAGAAATCAGGAAAGGGGCGAATACTTTTTCACAGCACTGAATGTTAGAAACCAGTATGAATAAATGCAGAGGGAAACAATTTGACCAAACCCTTAATCAACGTAAACAATCAATGGGTCAATAAGACAAATCGACACCTTGTTAAAAGTCTAAGATTACAGTTGTGGTTTTAACAAAAACCAGCACGCACAGTGGGGCGCAAGGAACGAGTTTGAGAACCACTGCCTTAGCCAATCAACGTTCATCTGATCTGTGTCTGTGGATGTGTGTGAGTATATGTGAGAGACTGTGCATGTGCGTGCTCAGATGTGTATGGTGTGTATATGGCGTGTGTGTGTGTGTGTGTGTGTGCTGTGCTGTGATGGTCATAACATTAAGCTTCCTGTGAGAGCTGGGCTCTGACCTGAATTTGGCTGTTTCTAGTTCATCTGGGGACACACTAACGTTAGTCGCTCTTGCACAGACACACTCTATTCCTCCTTTCCAAAATAAACTCTGGCAAATCATGCAGGCTGATTAAGCACGAAGTACGTGTGTTTACTGAATTATGTTCTGGGACAGAACTTGATGTGATTGGCTTTTACTTGGCACCCAATCACCATATGGACTTGCAAGTGCTATTTCACATGTTCGGCCTTGTATGTCCCAAAGATGGCCAACGCTGCTTGCAGGCAAATAATTAATAGTAAGAGCTATACACATACCCCCAGGACCTGGGGGTCTACACTTTCCTAGTCATGAATATTTCAATTTTTTCACATTTTTCAAAAAAAAAAAAACCCATAAAATATCTGTTAGTTACTTCAACTCAGACCAGGGGGTTTGGGGAAAGGCAACCTCAGTTTTCCTTTTTCAATAATTTCTGTAAGTTCATTTTAATTTATACAGTTTACTTTGTTTAACAAATGTAAAAAAAAAAATGTGTTACTGTCCAAACATGACTGAACGTGAGAGACGACAATTCTTAGCACAGACTGACACCGAAAGGAGAAGTCAAAAGTGCAGCACTTAGGGAAAATTACTGGTCACTCTGTGTCCAGGTGAAAACAGATAGAAAGATAAATAGCCTTCATTAAATGAGCCGGAACAAAGTGACAAAACATCAGCTTGCACGCCATTTGCCACCTGCTGCTTATGAAGCCCTAGTCTCCATAAAGTTTGCCCGCTGCTGCTTCATTCCAGATCATTTAATAAATATTTTTGTCTTTTTATGTACCTTTTCACCTGGACACAGGGTGCCGTGTCCCACTTGGTCACGCGCTTTTAAAGTTATTCACATCTGGGGTGTGGTTTTTCTCAACCGTAAGTGTCTTACATTTTATCATCCTGCATGGCCCGAGGTCACCCATGGATCTCACCAATGTGGAGCTTTTTTCACTTGTTAAACTCCTCATTAATTTTATCAGTAATTAAAGTATCATGCTTTCACTCTTCTCAGCACATAACACCCAACCTTCTTCATTCACAATGGGTGGCGGTTAGAACTAATCACATCTACTTTTGCCCCAAGATTGCAATGCAGTATGTATAGGTCCTGCCTGCTCCACGTGCTGGCTGCCATTCTGTATCTAGAACAGCTGAAGTCCACTCTGAATAGGCCAGTCCGTCTAAGTCACCAGCGTGAGGGCGTCTCTGTGACTTTGAGAGATTTGGCAGGTGATTCAGTCATTAAAACAGACCAACCTGCTGCTGTTTCCCTGGGGCCCCTGTCTGAGGTGATAGCAGGGTCATCTCTGTGGGAGAAGCTGATTAGTGGAAAGTAGGGGCGTGTCCTTGTGTGTTTTAGGTCGGCATTGTTGGGAGGGGCTGACGGGAGGGTGTGTAGGCAGAGCTGGTTCCTGATTTGGTGGCGGCTGAGGTGTCAACAGCTTTCCTGCCCTTGAACCGCCAACACGTGCTTCTTACTGTCTGCGCGGGCAAAACACTGACATTCAATGTCTCGCGAACATAATCCTACTCATTCGCACAACAAACATAGCGCAGACACACAAACACACACTTTAAGCAACACACACACACACACACACGAAAAACACAGAAATACATCTACTGTAACTTCAAATCAGCTTGTGGATTTTTAATTCAAAATATTTCCCAGTCAACCCAGTGAGACAGCTGCACTCAAGGGAAAAAGGTCTTTCACAATATTCAAACAAGTGCAGTACTTCACAAATTTATTAAACCACCAGTCAAAAAAAAAAAAAACCAAAAACATAAATATTTAAGAAATTTGTCAAAAACTTGCTTAAAACTAAAAATTATTTTGTCATTTCTTTGGTAAATAACAAACGATACGTTCAGAGGAACCAATCGGAACTCAGGGATAATCCAAAAATCGTAAGCCTTTATTGCAAAAAGGGTCAGAACCAGAAGACAAAAGAATTGCCAAGCCAAAAACAAAGTCCAAAAAGCGAAGTCGACTAGACAGGAAGGGGTCAAAACCAGTAAGGCAGATGTGTGACGGTACATAGACAGCAAGCCAAAATCGTAGTCGAAATCCAGAACAGAGGGTCATACACAGGGCATCCAAAACAGTAATCGTGGTCGTACAAAACAGGTCAAAATCCAAAAAGACAAAACAGGAAGGCAAAGGCAATCTCAAGGTTGGGCAAAACAGCCGTGAAGAAGCTGTTTTGAGACACACGAGGAGCTCTGCACAAATTAATATTGATCAATGTTCTGACAAGGAATGAACTGCTGTGAAGACTATAAATAGACAATAGGGAAGTCACATGTTATGCAAGGAACAGGTGAATTGGATGAGACTAATTACAGAGGTAAGCACACATGGGGAAGTCCTAAACCACAAACAATGGGCAAAAACCAAAACACAGACAGGATCCACGCAAACAGCCTATGACAGATAAACAGCTCCGGTCAAGGAGTTCTTAGTCCACAAAATACATAAATATTAGTTGGTTAGTTTATGTACAGATAAAGGGATTAGTCTACAGTACAATTAAAATTTTATCGAATTATTAGCACTACTGCCTCGCAGCAAGAAGGCTGTGGGTTTGAATCCAGCCTGGGGCCTTTCTGTGTGGAGTTTGCATGTTCTCCCCGTAATCGCATGGGTTTCCTCCGGTTTCCCCCACCCACAAAACATGCAATATAGGAACACTCCTGTATGGCTGTGTGTGAATGTTTGGTGGTGGTCGGAGGGGCCGTAGGCGCATACTGTCAGCCTGCCCAAGGGCAGCTGTGGCTACTAAAATGTAGTTTACCACCATCAGAGCGTGAATGAATAATGTATCCATTGTGAAGCGTCTTTGAGTGCCCAGAAAGGCGCTATATAAAACTGATGTATTATTATCAGTACTAACTTAACAGCGTAGCAGTTAATTAATATGGTAATTTCAGAAAAGCGGGAAGGAATGTAAAACGAGACTTGAAGGAAGTTTGTGAAATACTAAATACTAAAGGCTACATTTACTGAAGAAAATTTGGGTGTTTGCTTCAGCGAAAAAAGTTGAAGAGGTTGGTATAAAATGAAGGTGCTTGGAAACAGAGGCAAAGGAAATTGCTGAAGAAATGTTTAAAAACTACTGAAATGTAAACACAAGACTTTAAAGCTGAAAGTAACTGTTTAATGAATTTTGACTTTTCAGCTGCATCATGACTGAGTCTACTCCGCTTCAACCCAGCTGTGAAAAAAAAGAATGGTGAATTGGAGTCAATGAGGTTGATGCATCTCTCTCTATGGCTCTGTGAGTATCTAGGTCAACACAGTGCATGCTGAGGTCCATGATGCTGAGCAATTAGCTTTATCGCGGAGCAAACATGGCAGGTCACATAGGCAGACTGCTGCAGCTGTTGCTACTTACAGCCCATTGTCAGTGTCTCCCCCAGTCCCAAACTGTACAACGCTGACCTCTCCAAGTAGTGAAATGCTATTATTTGTAGCTCTCTGTTCATTTCTGTGCACTGTGAGTTTGCTAGCTAAATAGCCAATAATACCAAGCTACAAGATATCATAAACACATGTTGTGATATTATTCTCGGCTCCTTTTTTATTTCTGTGCTATTATTAGCTAGTTAGCTCGCGAACACACAGTGAGCGGAACGCACTCGAAACGGGTCAAACTTGAGTATTGAAATTGCCATCACTGCAGATGACAATCAATAGCTAGCTGACATTAACTATTAAACTACTCAATGAGTATGGAAGAGTTATGTCTGCTGGCTTAGCTAGAATGGCAGTTACGGTCATTTGATACCAATATTTTGCCTGTTTTAGATACGATCGTAAATATAGCTAGCTAGTGAGAAGAGTTGCTTGATACTGGAATAGGAGCTCGAGCACGTTTTTACTGTAACGTGTTCTCATGGACATGCCCTGCTAAAAGACCATCTTTGCTGCCCTAAATGTGCTCTCTTGGAGCTGGTTTGAGCGACTGTACAAACGACGATACCAAAAATTCTTTCACTGAGTTTGACGCAGAAGAATGAAATTCGTCTAACATTCGTATCAGACTTAATCTGAACAATGGTAATGCAGAGGTCAAGAAAAAGTCCAGCAGAGGGCAGAATTGAACCGCAATACTGCTATTCCACAATTTCACTGACCATTTGAGTTAATGGTTAAAGAATTTGGTCCAACTGAGATTTTAGCTAAGGTGTCTCTTACATACAACTGCATCTACCTCAAAGATAATAAGTCTAATCTATGAAATAGAGGCATCATACTAAAGAAGAGAATCTGCTGAGCTGTCACAATTGTGTGTGTTGTGCCAAAAATATGGGGACAAGAGCAAGTTATAAAACTGTTTTTCAGCTTTCCAACCGCAATTCTCTATCTCATTCAATATAGGAGATAATGGAGTTTCGGTTTGCGCTCCCATTGCTTTTCAGCTCATACTGCCAAAACCGTCTGTCCGATTGCTTGCATAGTTACTCTTTCGTGACCAGAGCAACTTTTGCTACAACTCGGATATAAAAATATTTATATGGACTGAAAACTGTGAAAGTTTAAGAGAAGACTTCTTGACTATTTTACAGCTGTTCACCACTGTAACAGTGACGCCACCATACTGCAAGTTCCCAGAATGCACTGTAATAGAAATACTTTTTAAAAATTATAATTAATAAATGATAGAAGTAATGAAAAATTTGAATAGTGAAGGAATATACAAGCTTAACTTAACATTTTGCAGTTTAAATGACATTTCTAGCTAAAAGTATGACAGAGTAAAAAAAAAGGGCAGAGAGTAACTGAATCTACTGAATCACCACAAAAAATGGTTTGATTTAATAGGACCCCACAAAATGACGTTTAAAATTAAATATCTCAAAAACTAAAAAGGAAATCAAAAATCTGTATAGAGGCAACGTAATTCAGACCAAGCTGAATTTTGTAGACTTTGAACGGAAACAATAGTTTAAATGGTGTAGGGGAGGTTAATCAGCCAAATTTAGGCGGAACAAGAGGAAGTAAGAGAATAGTGTGGTGCTTCACTGAAGCAAGCACACAAATATAAAAAATATTGTGTCAACAAGAAATTTTATGTGAGTACATCCACGACCATGACCTCACTATGACCTTGACAATGAAGGGAATTTGCCCGAAAGTTGATT
Source organism: Gymnothorax reevesii (assembly GCA_029721435.1). Lineage (NCBI taxonomy): Eukaryota > Metazoa > Chordata > Actinopteri > Anguilliformes > Muraenidae > Gymnothorax > Gymnothorax reevesii. The sequence goes on from CM056589.1 coordinate 29,352,486, forward strand.
GAAGCTGAGTCTTGCTCTATAGTTGCTATATACCAAGTTACAGCTTGTAGAAATAAAATGTTTTGAAGTTATTGTGTTAAGAAGTATTTTGAGGGATGTGGCCAGATTTCATGACCATGACCTATGAAGTGACCAGTGATGTTGCCAAAATAATTTCCCAGCGGTATAATAACTGTGACTTAAGCACTAAATGAGTTAAAGATAGCAAGAAAGTTATAGAAGCCTCAACAGTAATCAAGTTTTGCTGTGACCTTGACCTTGAGTGGAATGACACCCAAAGTCGACAGAAGATTTACTCTGCTATAAATTTGCTACGTACCAATTTAGAGGTTTCTATCATAAACACTTTTGAAATTATAGTGGTAACATGCCTTTTGAGGGGCGTGGTCAGATGTTGTTTTGACCTTGACTTTGCATGGTATTTGCCCAAAAGTTGATTGAAGCTGAGCCCTGTTCTATAGTTGCTAGATACCAAGTTACAGCTTTCTATCAGAAATACTTTATAAGCTATCATGTTAACAGGCATTTTTAGGGGTGTGGCCAGTTGATATGACCTTGACCTTTGAAGTGACAAGTGACTACGCCATAACAATTCCCCAGGGCTACAATAATTGTGACTAAAGTATAGGAGACAAGTTGAAGATAGCAAGAAAGTTATAAGCGGAACAAAGTGCGGCAACGGCAGACGTGGCGCACAAACTCGGGCAAGTACTGAAAGGAGCCCCAGCTTGTCCGGGCTGCTAATAACTGCAAATACTATTATCACTATTAAATGTGGGTGTCAGACCTTAGAAATGTAAAATGGTTTAACAGGCTGCAGTCTATCGAAGTATATTATTTGATTAAAAAAAATTCAGTTCTTAAATGCTCAAAATGAGGACAATACCAGTCCTAAAAGCAGGCCAGATTGTCTAATGTCCAAATTATGGATGTCATGACATAACATTACATGAGTAGCAAGAACAGGCCATTCAGCCGCCATTTTCCTATCACTAAAGTTAACCTAAATTTCAGATATTCAAAGACTAAATGGTTACGAGCACTATATCAAGCCCAGTCCTGAAGTCTCTGAGAGTTTCTGCCTCAACAATATGGCCAGGCAAGCTATTCCACATTGCGATAACTCCCTGTAAAATTTTTTTTCCTAATATCAGAGCTAAATTTACCATTTGTTGACTTCCATTTGTGACCCCGGGTTCTGCTAATAGAACTTGGCCTTAGTAATCCTGTATAGTTACCTATGCCCAACGAAGTTGGAGGAGGTTATGTGATCATTACCGTTTGTTGGTTGGTTTGTTAGTTTGTTTTTAAGCAGGATTACGCAAAAAGTTATGAGTGGATTTTCCTCAGATTTGGTGGAATGATTAAGTATTCCTCAAGGAAGAGGTGATTTGATTTTGGTAGGTCAATGTCAAAGGTCAAGGGCATGCAAAAGGTCAAAAATACAATAAAAACGTATTTATGCGAAGACTACAGGACTGCAAAAACACAGGAGTTGCTAGCTAATACTGGCAAAAATAACATTAAGTACATTGGCTGAGGTACTTGCGCTCTCTGAGCACAGCTCTAGTTAACGTTGTTAATCCCCGTAACGTATTCAAAGACCTCAATCACATCGCCCCAAAGTCCTCTTTTCTAAGACTGAAGAGATTAAAGATTTCCCGCCTCTCCTCATAGCTTTCAGCTTTTATACCAGGAATTAACTTTGTGGCACTTCTCTGACCTTTTTCTTGAGCCTCTATATCTTTCTTGAAGCACAGTCCCCAGAACTGCACACAATACTCTCAGTGTGGTCTGACAAATGTGTTATACAAGAGAAGTATAACCTCCTTAGATTTATTCTCAATATTTTGGCTACATACACAGCATCCTGTTGGCCTGCTTAACTGCAACAACACAGTGGCTAGAACCTGTGAGGGTTTGGTCAACAATCACTCGCAGATCGTTTTAAAGTGGAGCAAATTCCAGTTTCAACCCTCCGGTAAAGTAACCCTGTCTAATCTTTTTATTTCAGACATGCAGAACTTTTAGCTATATTGAATTTCATTTGCCACGTTCCTTCCCAAACCTTTTGTCATGAGAAATATCTCAAAAGAAATCGTTCATTGCACTCTGTCAAGATCTGTCAGGACCAGCCGTGAACAAACGTACATACACACACACACACACACACACAAAAAACTAACACTATAAAGTGAACTACTTTGGTCTCCCTGCAGCCCCTGGTCAGGCTTTACAGTGTGAGCGAGAATAGATTAATCTGAGCAGCGTGTTTAAAAAGGGATCAGATGTGGAGCCTGTGTTTGTGTTTGGACTGTCTGTACAGATGGGAGCACATAACGCCACCACATAGTGCTGCTATTTGCTGTTCATTCCACAGTTCTCTCTTTCTTTTATTATTTTTTCTCCCACCCTGGAGAGACCCTGTACAAGTCCTACACAAGACTATTTGTAATCATTTTTTTTTTTATTAAAGGCTTGAAAGAGAGAAAATATTCAGTGTAAATTAAACAAGTACTTGCAGGATCAGTGGAGAAGCACTAAAGGTAATAAGCTTTTACGCAGTGCTCTTCACACATACATCCCCAGGTACAGCAAAATGCATTTAAATTTAAACACATTCAATCAAATTAAAAAAAAAAAAAGTTTCCAACTGTGGCATGTGCCTGATGTATGCTTACATACCCATGCACACAAACAAACATACACACATACATACATGCAGTCTCACACATATGCACAAACACACACACGCACAGACACACATATGTACTCTCACACACAGAAACACAAGCATACTCATGCACACACACTCATACGCACATTTGTACTCACACTTGCACACACTCACACATACATGGATGCGCACATACACACACACACACACACACACACATACATGGATGCGCAAATACACACACACACACACACACACACACACACACACACACTCTCATGCATACGCACTGGTTAGGAGGTCACCTCTATCTCAACCCTGTTCTACAGTTGCTCACCTGACACACTCCAGGCATAAATTCAGTCAGATTAAAAATAAACTGCATACATCGCCTGCCAAACCAGCCGGTCTCTCACAGGAACTTGATACCCTGCTAATTCTCTCTGGCAAAGCTATGTCCTTTATTGCCTTTCATTTGTTTGTTTAATTGATTAGGTATTTTGGGGGGTAAATGTTGTACTTCAGCACATTTAACTTAAATTCTATCAAAAGTGCACCTGATATTCAAGCTGGAGCTGGAAAATTAAATATAAGCTTCAAAAATTATATAAATACCCAGGACATGACTACAGTGCCCTTTACAATAGTTACGGTCTATGGGAATGCTGTAGCTGTGCTGGTGTGTGTGTGTGTGTGTGTGTGTGTGTGTGTGTAAGGACCTCACCGTGAGGGAGGTAAAGGTGAGGCATATTCCTCCAAACCCATTGAAGGCCACAGCAATGAAGATTAGCGCTGAGAGGACTAAAGAGGGCAAGAGAGAGGGAGGGAGAAAGGAAGGTAAGGAGAAAGAAAGGGAGAGAGAGAGGGAGAGAGAAAGGAAGGTAAGGAGTGAGAAAGGGGGAGAGGGAGAGAGGGAGGGAGAACGAGAGAATAAGAGATTTTTCAAATTCAAAATTAGCTAAACTTTCAAGACAAGGAAACTTGTGTTGCAGAAGAATTTCACCCATTAACAGGGAACATAAAACCTCCACAGTCGACTGCGGAAGCCTTACCATTTGCATCGGATTAATATACTCTCACATAGACAGAGAGGCACACAAACCTTCTAAAATAGTAAAATTCCAGTGAAAAATGAGAATGAGTCATTAAAACAAAGTGCCCCTTAATTTAGTTTACACACTTTCTTCATTTAAAGGCAAAGAAAACATTTGTTTCAGCTCTTACCCAATAAAAGTACATGTTCTTCTGGTTCCAGAAATATTTTTTGTGAATTTTGCAATTTTATGTATCAAGTAATCAAACATCAAACCTCTGAAATACAACTCATTAGCACAAGTTCATGAATGCTGCCATTCTGTATATTTTAGCTGATCAAAAAATAATAATTTGTGTGGCAATGTACCAGATCTTATGACACACTTGGACACCAGGAAATCAGCTGAACAATATAGACTTTACACAAATAAGTCTTAATTATCACTCATGCAGCAGCTCAATTTTACGCCGAATGATCAAGGTTCGATATCACAAATCATTATTAGAACTTGAGCGACAAACTCAGTCATAATGCCGTTGTGTGCGGCTGGTGGTCGCTCCAACCAAATTGGAAACTGAGACCTACCCATGGGCGTAAGCTTGCACAGATTTCCCTTGGCGAAGGCTGACTTGTTCGGACAGTGGTTGCACAACATTGGACAACAGGACTTCATCCCACCAAGTAGTCACTGGTTATGTTCTGTATCCTTTTTCCCCATTTGTTTCAAGGAGCACGTTAATGCAAAATATGTCATGGAATTGCTCAGTTTATATAGGATGATTTGGAAGAATGATGCTGTGCCAATGGAGTTGAGTTAGCAGCCGGCCCCCAAACCCAAGCGCCTGTCGACTTTAGCTTGGCTGGAGAAATGTCAGCATCAGTTACAGATAGACAGGTAGGCCTTCCAAAACTTATGTCAGCTTATAATTTGTCATTGTATTTATACCAATACACAAATGATTCATCGGACGAACTCTTGCTTAGAGTAGCCATGCTTTATTTCATTTATAACTTCTGTGCGCACAAGAGTTCTGGTGTCTGAGTGACGTGGCGAGCTACCCCGATTCCAACAAACATGGTGCACCACTAGCAATATAAATCTGATCTTCTCGAGATGATTTAATCACTGAAAAAAAATGTCAGAAATTACCCAAAAATATATTTGAATACTAAGGGCAGTGTACCTCTATTGGGCATCCACTGTACCTAGTGTTTTCTTGGCCTTTCAGGCAGATATTTGGAGTTGAAACCACCATGGTGGCATTTTTCTCCCAAGAGGAATTTTTAATTCATTCAGCTCCAGTAGGTTTTGGAATGTTTAATCAGAGGTAAAACTGGGAAATGCTTATTTCTAATTAAACGTTGAAAGAGTTGGTTCACCTGCAGGATCATAAGCTGCTGCTGCCATCATCACACAGGAGAAGGCAAAACACACACTGAGGGAGAGAGAGAGAAAGAGAGAAAGGGAAAGTGAGGGAGAGAGACAGAGATAAAGAAGAGTAAAAATAGCGCAGGGATTAAGACGGAGATGTTTTGTGGTTGCTTTTCTTGTAGGCCAGTCCCATACCTGTGTTTTGACCTCCCTAAAATATAGCCACACCCTTTCTTCTCCATGTATAATTAATGCTCGTCCACTTACAGAACCCCACCCACTGACTATCCCCACTCATATCTGTAGCCCATCCAGAAATGAAATAATCATAGAAGTGTAAACCCCGTCCGCAGTAAACTCATGCACAGCAGGCAAAATCAGCAGAGCACAGAGAAGCAGTCCAAAAATAAGATCCGTCCATCAGGCAACTCACCTGCCGGTCAACCGGAGTGGGCGGGGTCCATACTTGTCCATCAGGATGCCGAGGGGTAAGGTGGCTGCACTGAGCAGGAAGGAGCCAATGGTGAAGCCCAGATTTAGCAGTTCCTCCTGCTCTAAGCAACTTGGCCAAACACCACTCTCCCATACTGTGACGTTCTGCCCCTCTGTCTGGTTCTCTAGAGGGGGAGGAGAGATGCAGATATTACGCGGCTGGGGTCCAGTGCTCATTCCTCTCATCCTTTCTTTCCTAACACCCTATCCTCCCAGCCCATCACGGGAGAGAAGGATTAGAGTATCTGAGTGGGCTAAAATACTCTTTTTAATGGGGACATGAAAAAGAATTGTTCTGCCCTCATCTGAATATCTCCACCCACAGCTTATATTAACGGCAACATCCCACCTTCAATCTGCAAAAGCCCATAACTCGCTATATGTGTGCTATTTAGTTTTTGCCTGACTGCTTTATATTACTAACCTGGATCGGTTCAATGCAGGACTGGCAACAAAATTCATATTAAAGGGGCTTATTACACTTCTCAGAAAACAGAAAAGTCTTCTAAGTCAAGTTGGTCCACTATTTTGAAAAATCTGATTTTTTGTTAAGCATAGAAATGACCTTCCATAGATACCAATTTTCACTATACTGAAAATATTAGCCTTGCAAACATACTCCATGAGGCAATTCATTATTTTTTTAAAGAAATTACTTTGATTTTACAACAAAGTTTTGACTTAGCAGGTTTTGAAAGTGGAATGGAAATTTAGCTGGTTTTGATAGTGTTTAAACCAGTCCCTTTGCTCAATAGGTGAAGATATTTGACTCAGGACCACTCTACATGCAACTCAATGCTAGAGACAGCACAGTGGTTGAATAGCTGCTACTATCACACTTTTCTGAACTGCCCAAACCAGTTAGAGAAAGAAGAAGCTGAACAGGCTATCAAAGCTCGTTTGTGATTGGTTCCTTCCAGCGAATGAAAACGGAATCAGGTTTCCACATTAGCTGATGACTTAGCTGAGTTTTACAGAGTTTTCCTCCTTTACCTGGCAGGTTTTGACAGTTTCACTTTTTCCGTTACACTTCATAACATGATTTAAGTGGTTTTGAAAGTGGAGCTATTAGTGGGACATGTGCAGGTGCCTGAAACAGAGGCTAACTCATTTATTTTCAAAACTTGACTTAGCAGGTTTTGCAAGATAACTCCCAAAGTGTTTCCAATATCTGATAATATTCAAACTGAACTCAAAGTGTTACCTTAGTTGGTTGTCTGTGGCTTGGTTGTTGATGTAATTAGCAAGGTGGTTAGTAAGCTAATCATAGCTCTCAAAACTAAGTTAACTACATTATTTAGCTAGCATGCACGCATTACCTTTGTTTAATCATTGTGCGGTTTATTAGCTGGCTAGCTAGCTAAATCTGTTAAAGGCACCGGAGGTTTCTGAATTCACAGTCAATTTAGTGGCTAACCACTGATTTTAATCAAATTTAATCCATTTTTCACAGAGTTGCGAGCACAGTAAATGAAATTTCAGCTAAAAGTTGCTACAATACAGACAATACAGTTGCAAATCATTCTCTTTTTTTTATTTTGGCATCTCCAATCTCACCCGAATTTGGAATGCCCAATTGGGGAACTATGTACAACACTTGCTTGTATGCAACCCCTTCTTGCCAATTCAGGACAGTGCAGACAGTTTGCGGCTCTCCTCCGAAGCACACGTCTGTCAGCCACCGCTTCCAATACACTCATTGGTTGAATCATCGCAAGTTCAGAGCGAGGGCGGAGGATACCCGAACAACAAGCTAAGAATCTTCCTGACGAGCGCCCGTCTTGGCCAACAGGAGGCACCTAAGCAACGAACAATGGAACCATGTGATATTACCCTTCCCGGCAAACCCTTCCCAATTTGCATCCCTGTAGTGCAATGACTAATTGTGCGCTATGCTGAAAAAGCTGCCGACCATTGCCGGTTGGAACGACAGGGGCTCAAACCCGCATCGTGATAGTCACTTCTGCTTCGTTGTGCGATGCTTTAACCGAGTGAGCAATCCAGCAGCTCGCAAATCATTAGGGACTGAAATACAAGTGTAGTAAAACTATTATGGTTACTTTCTCTGAATGTAACATCCTTGCTTGCTTGGCCTGCAGACATTACCTTTACATACTCATTGTGTAGTTTAACCCTCGTCCAACCAAGGGGGAAGATTTTTTTCCTGTTGCACAAAAACATTAACAGACATGATTTAATGCTTCAAGGTAATTGTTTATTCATCTTTTGCGCTTATTTTCATGAAAAAACGATGAGGGTACCTCACCCCCCGGGGGTAGGGTAGGCTGTGACATTCGAAGGGGGGGGGGGTCGCCACCAGTGGCAATTTTTGCCTGTTTCTGATACAAAATATGCTTACAAATTAGTTGCAAATAGTATGCCATTATTATGTTTCGTGCTCAATGAACTTTGTAGACCACACTGATTGTCATCCTTATTGATTTATTGATGTAGCTTTCCTTGTATTAGTAAATCTGACATGAGTCATTTTACAAATTAGTGACATCAATGTAATGTACATTTATTACATTACTGTTACTCCTTGGTATATAACAATATGTATGATGCTAATATTGTTTACAGTAGCACTAGTATAGAACCTGTAGAGTAGTGGAAGGTTGCCTACTTTCACCTACTTGGTAAATTAGATATTCTGGTTGAGCTGCAGAAAGATCTCTGTGATTTGAGCCTGAGTTTGGAATTCAGCCAAGCTCAAATTGATGATTTACGGAAGGAAAATGACTCGCTAAAAGGTACTGTGTCTATTATTCAGAAAACAATGGACAATGTCGTGAGAGAAACAAACAGTTGAAGGAAACACTGCTTGATGTACAAAGAAGATCAATGCGGGAAAATTTGATATTTACTGGTATTCCTGAGAGTGACAATGATGATGCTGAACAAACGGTGCGGGATTTCATGCGTCAGCAATTAAAATTATCTGTGGAATTTGTTCAGGACATTTCCTTCTCGAGGGCTCACAGGCTGGGAAAGAAAGGGAGAGTTAGCACTTGCCCCATTATCGCTCGGTCTGAGCAGTTTAAAAAGAAGCAGCTGAGCTGCCGGATAGCTCACTCGGTTAAGGGTGACTATCACGTTGTGGGTTCGAGCCCCGGCGTACCCACCGGCAGGGGTCGGCAGCTTTTTCAGAGTAGCGCAGAATTGGCCATCGCACTACAGGGTTCCAAATTGGGAAGGGACTGCCGGATTTGGGGATAAAATAGCAGCTTTGTTCGTTGCTCCAGCGCCTCCTGCTGGCCAGACGGGCGCTCGTCAGGAAGACTCTGGGTTTGTTCATGTCCGGGTATCCTCCGCCCTCGTTCTGAACTTACGAGGATTCAACCAATGAGTGTATAAGAATCAGTGGCTGACGGGCACGTGCTTCGGAGGAGAGTCGTGAGCTGTCTTCACTATCCTGAGTTGGCAGCAAGGGGTCGCATACGAGCAAGCTTTGTACATAGTTCACCAATTGGGCATTCCAGATTCGGATGGGATTGGAGATGCCAAATTTAAAAAAAAAAAAAAAAAAAGAAGCAGTTAGCGAAGTCTTGAGGAAAGGCCCTTAAAGGCACAAATTTTTGGATGAACGATCAATTTCCAGCAGAGATCAATAAGAGACGGAAAAAACTAACTGCTATTTTTACAGAACACAGGATGAAAAACCGCAAAGTTTCTTTAGTTGCGGATAGATTGTACATTGACGGGCAGTAGTACAGAGATTTAGAGATTACTCCTTGGTTGTTCTAGAGTTTGAATGTCGTCTGCTTTCTAGTTTGAAAAATGGTGCTCGCTGAACAATCTAATTAATTGCAATTCGGTCACTGTGATTTTGTTAATTTACATTTGGTAAAAAAAAGGTTTACATATCGCTCACCTGAATGTGAATAGTTTGGCAAATAAGGTGGAAGGAGATATTAAAGGTCGTTCAGAAAAACGATCTGCATGTGGTAGCTATTACTGAGACTCATCTTGACCAGACTATAAAAAATGGACAGATTGAAATGAAAGGATACAATATTATAAGGAAGGATAGGAACAGAAGAGGAGGGGGAGTTGCTTTATATATCTCCTGTTCACAGTGGGAGATGATTTAACTGTAAATGGGCTGGAGATCCTGTGGATTCAAATTCACCTTCCTTTTCAACACTCAAAATAGTCAATTTTCCAGAAGGTTAGGAATGACAGGAATCAAATTGCCTTGAAATCATGCAAATTTTATTTATTTATTTATGTATTTACTTACTTATTGCTAAAAAGTTCATAGATTCCCCTTTTGAACATCCAAGAACTTGATAAAACAGCATAGTAGCTCCCTATTAAATACTTCAGGATTTCAAATGTGAATTTATATTCATTTTCCCCCAAACAGAACCAAATCTTTCAAAATGTTGCATAACTTTGCTTAGAGTATTTTTAACCCCCTGGCATCTCAACTAGAATTGAAAAAAGGCCAAAAATTCTGTAGGTCTGAATAAAGCAGCTGTATTTAAAAAACTCAAAAATGAGAGTTGAAGATTCAGATTCAGATTCATATTAATTTAAATGAAGCTTGGCGGAAATCCAAGCAGAAAGACTTTCTCTTCGCGTATGCCCACTATGCCTTTGTATAGGTTCTGCTTGCCCTTTAAAAATTACACTGCCTAACTTATAATCCAATCAGAATCCTACTCCGAGTCTCTGGACCAATCATTTGCCAGCTATCAAATTTTAAAAGTACTCTCTCTCCCTGCAGTTGACCAGCTGTCAAGCGCTTTGATATGCTCTGCAACCCTCCTCCTCCCCATCACCATCCTCTGAGGTCGGCCAAGACTCCTCTTCATCTCTCCTACCGCTCTGGTCCCAGGACTCATCCCAGCAGCCTCTTACCACCACCACCAGTGTTCAGACCCTGGAGGAAATTCATCTCGACGAAGCATCTAATCCTCAGATTCTCTAAATGCTTTATTTGTTCAATGCCGGGGTCTCACCGCCAAAGTTCATGTTCATGTTTATAAATAAATACTTTGTTAAATTTCATATGTCATTGTTTTCTAGTCTTTCCTGATTGAATTGTCATTGTAACAGAAGAGGTCAATTATAAGAAAAATCTTTGAGAATATTTATTATCCTAACAAATATAATTAATACTTAATTTATAATTCATGATATTTAGTTTTGTTTTACTGTATTTTCTGGATAGTAAAGAATAGTTCCCATCACACTCCTCAATATAACAGTGAAAGAACGAAGGAAGGTTCGGGGGTTGGGAGACAGAAAGAAATGGAGAGGGAGACACAAAGAAGGAGCAGGAGAAAGAGAGCAGGGAACAGAGGTATTGTGTCGCAAAAGTCAGTCCCTGTGTTGAGATGACAGTTGGCAGTAGCGGCGGCGGAAGAGTACCTGTGCACAGGTGAGCGTACAGGCCCTCATGCTTTAGCATGATGAGTAGGGAACCCCAGCCCAGCAGAACCGCTGAGCACAGCAGGTTCTCCAGCACTGCAGAACCGGCCATCCACCAGCGCCTCCTGTAGGCCTGCGCCAGCGAAGGCGCCATTGCGCTGAGCCTGAACAAAGAGAGAATGCAGTCACTCTAAACAAACCCCACTAACTGCAATACATCCCGGTAACTGCAAACACACCTGAGCAACTGCAGACACTCACCAGCGACTCTAAACACACCCCAATAACTGCAATATACCCTGGTAACTGCCAACACACCTGAGTTACTGTGAACACTCACTAGTTACTCTACACACACCCCAGTAACTGCAAACACACACTCGTTCTACTCTTACAGTCATTAATGGCAGACTTTAAAAAAACTAAGGGAACAGCAACTACTACTATGATCAGCAAATTACAGAAAGCAGGTATCTGGAGAACACGTAAAATATGTCTCTGTAACACTCCGATAGCGTAGGACTCTGGGTATAATCTGCTCCAGTAACAGCTGACTTTGGAAAAGAATTGGCGTGGATCCTACATACAATTTCATAACCTCTGGGCTGATATGCATGAGATACGTGTAACACACAAAATCACTCAAGAACAGAGGTTAATTCAATATGTAAAGCGGAAAAATGAGGCAGGGCTGCTCTGTCTGATCTGAAGTATCTGATTGGCTAAAGCGTCTGCTCATCTTGTTCTACATGACCTCAAATAGCACCTGATTGGATGAAAAGCTGAGACCCCAGCAGAGACTGCAGCACTCCAGTACCGGAATTAGATATCCCTAATTGAGGCCCTATTGATGACTATACAGTCTATGTTATTTGGACAATTCCAGGATTATTGAGGCATTTATTTCCCACTACTGTGAAATTTTCAAATTAACATCCTGACTATGGGCGTAAGGCAGAGATACACCTTGGACAGCTTACCAATCTCTCTCAGGGTGCAAACACCATTCACTGACATACTCACACCCATGTACAGAAAAATATAGAGTTTCCAATAAGCCTGACATGCATGTCTTTGGACTGTAGGGTCTGGAGAAAAACCCTGTGAGCACGGGGAGAATATGCAAACTCCACACAAACTCCCAGCCCAGATTCCAGCCCAGAGCTTGTTTGCTGTGAGGCAACAGCACTGCCCACTGCATATGCCAACCTCAAATAAACATGTTCAGGGAGAATACTATTTGTGCTGGAGTACAGTGTCCTCCTGTATGTACAACTTACACGCAAGTATCAGATAAGCAGCCTGATAAATCAATCAAACCATCCACAACACTGAGAGAACACCTTTTTTTTTTGCCTGTCTCGACCCATAAGAACAAGACTCTGCATCAAAATAAAATCAATCAAACCAAATCAATCCAAAAATTCTTTTTAGAAAATAAAATGTGTTGTCTGTCTAGTTTAGCTTGGATGTTTGCGACTTCATGGCAAAAAAGTAACAGCTGAATTTAACCAGGAATTCAAATTTGGCAAATTAATGTATAGTGTTAACAGGCTAACATGTTCGGAACGACTTCATAGGTCAGAAGTTTCAGCAAAATAATGCATGCTCTCAGAAGGTCAATCAATTACATTTGAGAATCAATTACATATTCAGAGGGAAGTCAGTCATGTCCAAGATTCAATGCTGGAAAGTGAATCTATTAAAAAAGTTAATTTTTTACAAGGGTTGAATGCGTAGTCATTGAATCACTCGTATAACCTTCAGGCTTGAGAAGGGTAGGCTGTACCTGAAAGAGCAGTGTGACACTGAACAGCTGTTTACACAGTTTGGCTGGAGTCATGCAGGAATGTGTCCAGACTTCCAGCAATGTCTGGGGGATTAGTTCAATCTAACAGCATGTGCATCTGGTCATTCTGAGTCATCCTGAACACCCCAGGGGTCCTTCTGCGGGTCACTTGGCCCATGAACTCAGCAGATTTCCCTCATTATCTAACCTGGCAGAAGATTGGATGAATGTCATGATGCCAAAATACCTCTGATTCTGAGAAGCAAGTAAGTATAGGAGAATTTTGCCCCTGTCAATGGTAAGTTAAGTTCAATTGAAGATCTGTATGCAAGAAGTACCTTAGTCACATAATAATACTTTTGAGATTTTGAGGGTCAAAGGTTTCAAAAAATGTTGCAGATTATGACAATGGACAATGGAAACGCACCAGTACACAACACTTGAGTGCTTCTTTGCAGAAATCTTTGATATCAGATGATGCTCTGACCATTGTGGCTTTTAATACTGGTGTCAGCTCATTTTTTCAAATTTCCCATAATTTGGATCTACATTTGATAATTAGTCACCTTTGGAGTGACTAAGTAATAAATCAGCCCTCTTCCACCTCTGTTCCATGTTCCAGCGGGAGGCCTGTGGGCTCAACTGAGACACATGGCTGGCCATCAACAAACTCAGTGTATGTGATTGCGAGAGGTTGAATTATCATTACAATAATAATAAAATAATAATAATAATTATTATTATTATTATCATTATTATTGTTGTTGTTGTTGTTGAAATTATTATTATTATTATTATTGTTGTTGTTGTTGTTGTTGTTGTTGGTGGTGGTGGTGGTGGCGGTGGTGCTGATGAGCAGTGTTAGAGGGATAAAAGCGCGTGGAAGGCATTCTTCTTTCATCACGAGATCATTCTCAAAAGCAATCCGAGAACAAAAGCAAGCACCAATAAAAATAGAGGCTGGCAGGCTGAGGCGCTCCCTGGCGCAGTCACACGGCAACATAACTGATGTCCTATGGGGATGGAAGGAAATTAGAGGGCATTTCCTAATACACCCCTCACCCGCACACACCCGTACACGTACACCTACACACACACACACACACACACACACACACACACACCCATACACATGCACACACACACACACACACACACACACACCATCAGCTGTTTCTATACGTTCACCCTGTGTGACCTCTTAAGATCCAATTTGGCGGCAGCTGCGCGCCCACCTACAGCGAAAATGTGTCATATGCGCAATCGCATTTCCGGTTTCACACCGGCAAATACCTTGTAAAACATTATGCAATTAAACACCAGCTAATAGACAGCACTCCCAACTTGGGCACGAATCACCAAGCCAAGCGCCACACTCCAGTTGCAGCGCAAAATTGCCGTGGATAGTATGATGCCCAAAATGCAAAACTCACTGAAAGGGTTGAGATCACCAATAATGCATGAAGAATTTTTGTCAGTGAAAATGGTACCTGAATGCAATGGAGTTGCAAAAACTCTGACTAGATTGCAGAAAATCGTTCCAAAAGCAACTTTTCGTCGGTTAGAAAAGTAAATTCACTCAGAACACAAACAGTTAATATAATTGATGGCAAACCGACCATTTAATTTAACATGACCCTGGAATAGAATGCTTTACTTTACTTGCTTTTGCGGCTACCAAGGAAATAAGTTCACACCCCAGAATGTTTTTATCTGATAACAGATTAATCGAGACGCATGCGCTCATGAGATATCGTCAGAATCAAAATCCTGAAAGGAATAAACCAACTGAAATACTGATAGCGAATGAGTCTGATTTCGTGCCACGTGCATGCAGTTAAGACGGGTGCATCTCCAAATTTGGCTTTGTAACGGGCACCAAATTTAGCCAAACTCTACTGTCACAGACATGTAAATGGGAGATGGGGTAACAAACTTACTTCCAATATTTATCTTCTTAAAAAATAAATCAGAACTGTTCGGCGCAGTCGCGTTGCATGAAAAACTTCAAACTTCAACTTTCTCCAAAGAAAAAAATGTATTGATCCTCCTTCGTTCCTGTTCCACTAAGGTCAATAATACAGAACAAAAGGAAAAATGGAGATCCTCCGCCAAGAAACTCAACAATTCTGTAACTTAAAAAATGCACCTCTGTTCAGGCTGCGCTCGTCACAATGATAAGTGAAAAGCTTCATTATCTGGTCTGTTCGTTTCCACTCGGTTTTCCCTCCCCCTCTCTATATATGGATAATAATTTTGCGCAACATACACATACACACACCCCCACATGCAGACGGAATACCTTCTCCTTTCATACTGCCGACTCAAAACCCTGTCAGAGTGCTAACTTTCAGCTGTCTTCGACCGCGTTACACTAAGCACAACCACGCCGCCCATCGCAAATGTCCTGTACTACTCTACAAACTAGTTGACTAAATAAACAAATAAACACACACACACACGCGCACACACACACACGTACACACACACACGTTCGGATCAAGTTTCTCCACCCGTGCGCCACCAACAGGGCTGCTGACAATGTGGAGATGAAGATTAAAGACAAAAGCGGACTGGGCTTTTGCCGCAAAGTTCCATAACTACCTTAGAAAGTGAAAGCCTTTCGGCGGCAGCTATGAACTCGCCCGTGGAGACTGGCAGTTATATATTCCTTTTTGGTCTTTGTTTTATGGCGTAGTATTTTAAGCAGTGAGATTTTTAAAATCTTATTTACCAACGACTGTTGATAACTAAGTTCGCATGAAGGAGGCAATAATGCTTTAGAAAGTGAACAGAATTCTCAAGCGACTCCCAGAACCTGCGCGTCCCCTGAACACCGACAAAACGCAATCCATCGGTTTAGTCATTCCATCACGGGAAAGTTTGCTCTTACAGCCTGACCGCATAGCTCCGTATGGAATTTTAAGTATGTTCCTTCGTAGCCTACTTTAGCCAGAAGAAAAGAAATCATGCCAGACAATTATCAAATTAGGTGGTGTAATTGAGTATGGGAAGTAGTGTGTTTGTCTCCCCCCCCCCAAAAAAAACCAAAAAAACAGATGAGCAAGACTAAATATGGCAGAATGTCAACTATTTGCTTTTCAAATGAAACGAAGGAGCAAATGGCCACTGCCAGAGAATGAGAGTCATTACGGGGTACCTGAGGGAACAAGGAATGTGTAAATAAAGGCGCAGGGAAATTGGACTGAGGAAGGGTGAGGAGGATGTCACACGCTGGCACCAAATAAGGAGAGAATCGGACTAGGTTAGGGGTCAGACGCCGGTGTGAATTGGACTCCTCAAAGGGAGACTCCTCTGGGCACTTCATTTTCTGAAATCACACTAATCGTTTCACCATGGTTGCATGATTAATGACGCAATAGCTCATGACTTTGTGAAAATCGTCTGATGACGGTCATGAACGGTGTAATTAAATAATTAAAATCAAAAGGTGTAAACAGTATCCAACCTCTCTGATGCGCACTCCTGTCTCAAAAATAGAAATAAGCCAGATATGCATTCATCCATTTCAATTACCATTTCTGAATATTTTCCTTTTAAAATGCAACACTGCTTTTCATTGAAACTCACAACAGCCTCTATACAAAGGCTTTGTATTGACATTTTTCACCATCTAATCAAATAATGTTCATTCTCCCTTTTTGGCCCATAAGAAGTTGCTCTGCTGATACTGAATAATCTAATCATGCATGCACACCTTTTTAAATATAGAGTGTTTTTCTTCATTTTCTGATAGGGACTTGTATAATTGCTAGTTATGTGCGATTTTGTTAATTTTCATTCCTATGTTTGCTTAAATTTGAATGAGGAGTGAACTGTAATTTTTTTTATCTTTAAATTATTGTTAATGCAGTCCGAATGTGTAACACAACCAGTTATGTAATGCTTTTACTTGGCAACCCTTTGCTTTTTTGACTATCAATTATGATGATATTAATGTGTTCCTGATTTGAAACCAAATATTGTCGGTGATTTCATGAGTGACGGATCTAATTTATTTAGAGTTTTGAGATATGGGCATCATGTTGGTCCTGGGGGTGAGGTGTTTTGTTAGGTTTCGATTCCATATTATGGAATATCCCATTTTATGAAACATCAAAATTTGACGCATAATAAAAATATAAAATCCTTTATTCCAGGAAGTGATGCATCTCCCTTTTCCTCACTTGCATGGGTTTAACCTGTCATTCATATCTAATGCACAGCTGCAATATGTTAGCCAGGTACCTCAATGACCTCGTGACTGGGTGAACTCCAGCCTGCTACATGTAGGTTTTATGACTTGAGTCTATCTTCAGAATTTACATTCTTGTTGTACATGCATCCCCTGCATCAACGCCTCGCTCACAGATTTAGCAAAACCACGAGTCTAGAAAACTGACACAGTTCATAGCAGTGAATAATTTATTAATTTGTAATCAAGATGAACTTCCAATCCGATTTAAAAGAAAAGCAGGTAAGAGCATATTTTATTTTAAAAAAGTCCAAATAGGCCCAGCCTACCGCATGATCAGTTTACCCTTAAGAAGTTTCTACTTTTTACCATGAGACCTCTTTCCCATTTGTGCTTCATGCCATGGCTGTGTCTTTATTCCCATGCAAAATATGGGGCCATCCTGTGTTGAAAGTTATTAGGGGCCCTATATGGCCATATGAATCATGAGGCTGCAAGAACGCTGTTAGCGTGAGTTTTGTTGTCTTTTCCATTGTTTACTTAGCGTGGGAGCTTCACCTCGGGTAAACACTTTCAATAATATAATTCTCCCAGGGATTGATGGTGCACAACCAGATATCTCATTTATAGGACCAATTTCTTTCCCCATAGGGATAGTATAAAGATTTTCTGAGCTTCTGCAATGGTCCAATAGCACTGATCAAGAACCCTGACCACTTTACTTTCTATCGTGGACTGCCACATTGAAAAGTATCGTGCATGTGACAGCGAGATTCAATAGCCGGCCTAGTTTGGTAGTGGTTTCATTTGTAGTGGTTTTTAGCTTCTTTTGGGATTTTCAAGAGTGATAATTTCAGTACCAGTCTATGACAAATGCATTTTAGAGTGGTTACCCTTTCCACATTGAAGTGGAATGGTCACCCATTCCCAAATAATTCACATTTTTGATCAGAACTGTTGTGCTGGATTTCAAGTAAGGGCTTCAGTAGGAACTATGAAGTGTTATTATGCTGGTAGGGTTAACAGGAAATGAAACACTGTTATAAGGCCACGTTTAACCAGTCTACCAAATAAATGGTCACTGCGGGATATTGTATGACAATCTTGTGTCGTGGTTTTATAGATTATATGTTTATTGTGCTGGCGGTACCAACTGAGTGATGAAGTTACCCTGTTGAGCCTCTTATTTCATTACATAGCAACTGACATAGATCATAACCTTGGCAGTTCCTAACATTTTACAATTTCACCAATTGGTGTATTGTGGGAGAATCTCATATCAGTACCGATCCACTATTTCACAAAGTGACGTATTTCCTTCTAATTAAATTAATTGGATAATTAGGTCAGAGAACCAGAAGCTGCAGTTTGCCCCATTACCTTCATGTATGCAGCTATTAAGATTGAACAAATCATGCAGTTTCACTCGATTGAGCCTCTACCATGGGAAGTTGAAATTTTCCAGAATTTTCTAGTTGAATTTCTCAGAATTAGTAAAAACAGAGATACGTATCTTCGTGAAATCACTGACGATATAGCTATTTACACTGGGCTCAAGAAGTCACCCCTCACAGAAAACGTGGCAAAATATCATAAGATTAAATAATATCATTGTTCAGATAGACCCAAAATGCCACTTTTTAAAAAATACTGTACTTCAGGAATGTTTCACTGAAACCAATCAAAATAATGTTGAAATTTAAATAAAAATCAATGTTCAAAAATGGAGGTTTCACAATTAATATCGCCCCCTAAAGATTATTATGAGTAAAATTTACCAAATTCAAACCAGGAGTGAAATTTCACTTAATTCATCAAACTTTCAAGGATCTACAGTATATTCTGTCTAAACATCACTTCCTGGTTCACTGGGACAAGGATAACAGAACTGTGACCTTAAATCCAAATCCAGGCCTGCATGGTTTCCTTTTCTCAGAGTAATTGTCTCATTAACAAAACAATAATTGCTTGTAATCGGCCAGACTGTCTCTACGCATGACTCCCAAGACAAATCCAGCAGTTTGTGAAATACAGGGACAGTATGTTGATGGTTCCAGTGCTAGCGTATAAAAATGAAGTGACAGGAATAATACATCCCCTTGTCATCCAATATCATAAGGACAACAAGACTGGAACAATGGTCACAAATCTTCATCAAGGTAGTAACTGCCTCAAAAAAATCCACAATAGATCCTGGGTCAATTACTCAAAAATGTACAAAGTACAGCACCGTTGAAAACCTGACAGCAAGAAGATGCAAACATAGTCTGGCCCCTGGGATAGGAAGGAGAATGGTGTGAGAAGCAGAACATTGCAGTGAAAAAATTACAGGTCTTGGTGGCATCGTGGGGTCACCAGTTTTCACAAAGCCCAACATATTTTAGAAAGTACTTAACACCATCTCGTGCAACTAGCCAATGGGCCATATTGAATGATCTTTTGTCATAAAATAATGGACTGGGACAATTACACTATCCAACACAATAACAGCGCATACTTCTGTACGAAGGGCGATGGTTCATCATTCTCGAGCGACGTTATGTCATTATCACATGACCGTTGAAGCGGACGATAACTAATTAGGGGGAATAAAACCTATTTTATCTCATCTTTGAAAACAAAAATTCCACATTTTTGCATTCTATAATATTTATTTACTAATTATGTTTGTATAAAACAGTACAATGATTTGGCCACGAGTTCCCTTTTATGGTTTAAAACAGATCCCTATCTTTGGAATTTTTAAATAATTGCCCTAACAGTGCTTAGTGGCATATTCAATCGTTTGTGAATCTTCTTGAAGCCATTAACAGATTTATGAAAGTCTATGACCATCTGCCTCTTCTGAGCTGATAGTTGTCCCGATTTCTTCATGGTGCTGGATGACGAACAGATATAGCATCCGTGTTACCTCATTTTAATACCCCATTGAAACAGGAAGTGCTCTAATGGCTCATTATAGTTCCTTAACACCTAGATTAAACTTAAATATGTGGAATTTAATACCTGGATTAATTTTAGTAAATGTTATATACAGTAATCTTTAAAGGTGCAATTAATTATGAAACCTTGATTTGAAGGACATCAATTTTTAATTGAATGGGTCAATGATTTTGGTTGGTTCCATTAGAACATCAATATTGTACAGTATTTTCATATATTGCTATTTAGAGTTTCTCTGTAAATAAATATTTTTAAAGGTATTGTTGGTGCTTTGCCAGTCAGGGGTACCAGTACTTTGGGAGAACCACTGTATGTAAAATCAGATTACACCACAGAAACAACTCCGAAAGTAAATTTTTATTGGCATTTCTTGATGATGAAACAATTTTAATTCTTGGAATTTAAACAATCATGAGAATGGTACCAATTATAATACCAAAAATTCTAGAAAATTCCCTTTTAATTTTTGCTCCAAAGGTGAAAAAAAGTTCCCAAAAAATCAGTTTTTCAATTCCATTTCAGATTAAATGCTTTTTTGCAAATTGGTTTCCACATGAAAACCAAGTGGAGAGAAATGGCTCTTTCACCTCATCACAAACATACCGCATTTCCACTATATTTCTGCCAGCCATATCACCGTCTCTGCAATTCTAAATACTCTCCAAGCCCAAGCCAGCAGTACCGTTACCCAGAAAAACAGTAGCTTCAGAAACGGCGCCCAATTCTAATGCTCAGGCAAAACTTAGAACTGCAGCTCACTGTAGCTGCCACATAATGACGAACAACAATAACAAGAAGAACAATAATAATAATAACAACGATAACAACAACAGCAACAACAACAACAACAATAATAATAATAATAATAATTGAATAAAAATGTGCAAGTTAACAGTATAAAGTAAACAGAGTTAATGTTTTAAAAATTAAACCTGAAAGCACAGTGGCACCTGTTTGTTTTTCTTGTAATATAGTAAGACATATGCAAATGACAAGAATGAAAACAATCAAACAGAAATATCAGTAGCTGATAAAAACAGTGCCATGCACACCCTGTGATAGAGGACAGATACTCATACACTATTCTGTTGAGTGCTTTAGTGTTCATTACACTTCAGTCATACATACAGTCACCTCAGAGGCTTAAATAGCATATTTTTAGCTTAATGGGTGAGCCAACAATCCCGAAAGGCCTGGCTACTGTATTACAGTGTTGTGGAGTGCATATATTGCCAAAGTTCCTAGATGGGGAGAGCTGCAACATGACGGTTCCAGAAAATCTGGTCACAGAACCACATGGTTTCCATCACATTATTGGGCACCGTCTCTGAGTGACCAAGTCCCCCCCCCCTTCTTATGACCAAACATTTTCCCCTCTTTTGCTTTTTTTTTTTAACCATTCTTGCTAGTTAATTGTTTCCTCAAAAATTAATGTTTCCCTTCCAGAGGAACAAAAAAGTCCAATGATTTTCTTCATATGAAATGGCTCGGTTTTGCACACCAGAAACAAAATTCTAGAGTTGTTGCGACTCTCTCCATCCATGGACTGTAATATTGCCCCATCACTAATGTAGCCTAACAGAATAACAAAGAAAATCAAAAGGATGTACAGCCATGACGACATTTGGAATCATCCAGGGATGCTAGTGTGACATCACAATATGGAAAGGGTGGAATGAAAATGAATACAAAACCGAAATTATAATGCAATAGATATAAACTGGATTAAAATGCAATGATTACATGCAATGATGTCTTGAAAGGGACATATTCATTTGCCTTTCCCAAGCCATAGATTCATGCAGTGAGCAGCGTAACAATTGTCGGACAGAGCCATACACTGATTATTACAAAGTCAAAGGGTGCTTTTCCTTTAGTCACTGTATAAATCCTCTCAGCATCAACTTCCGTATATTTTTGCAAAAAAGCAGACTAGCACGACATTTGAAAATGTCAGCTGCAGTGATGTTGAAAGTCACAGCCAAAGAGAAAATATGAATTTCTGGCTCCTAAATTTAGCTCATTAACTGTGCAGTGAAACAGTATATAGATCATCTCCAATGCACGACCAGCGCCAAACTATTCTGTTAGGATTTAGCATGGATTTACAGTGATTGGCCTCAGTATTTAAATTAGTTAACAGTGTCAAGAGCAAGGCTACATTCATACACGCCTGTGGCTTTCATGCGGACTCTGACGCGGAAACTAAATGCTCCTGATTCCATCTGAAAACGCTGACCATGCAAACAGTGATTGGGGTCTTAAAACACAACATTACAACTGCATAGGATTGGATTCTATTGGAATGATACCTGCTCTGACATCATGTTATGTAAGAAAAAAGCCAAGGGTAAAAGGGAGTGAGTGGCAGTATGTGACCACAGTGTAACACCACTAGCATTAAAGAAAAATAAAATAATTAAAATAAATATGTTTCATTGTGGCATCTCCGCTTGGTGCTATTGAAGTGAAATGAAAAATTAGTAATTGTACCTAAATTAAAAATGTAATGTCTTTGTAAGTCCAGCTTGATTACAACTGAAACCCAGACCTCAGCAGACCATTAACTGCTCCAACCCAGCCCCGCCCCTCTCTGAGCGCCAACTGGCTGTCCTCTGAGCACGAATCCGCTTTCTCTTCCCTCATTAACAAGCCAGCTGATATTCTTATCATTTGATTTTAAAACAAAAAAAAAATCATGAAACAGACGCTACAAACACTCAGAACTCTCTGCACAAAAGTGTTCCATGTTTAAAAAAAACTCTAGTTTTCTTATAAATATGGAGAAATGCAGAATGTTAATGCCACGAAGACCGATTTCACCTCTCCACCCTTCATCCATTCCCATTCTCCATCTCTCCCTTCACTCTGATTGGATTGTCTTGATCCTACCATCCCTCCATCCAAAATCACATTATTTTCATTTTTCCATTCCTCCATCTTTTACTCCTATCCCTATTCTGCTATCCTCTCATCTTCAACATCCACTCTCCCCCCCCTCTCTCTCCCTCCCTCCCTCCCTCCCCCTCTCCCTCTTTCCTCTAAGTCCAGAATATGTTAGTGATGTCAGAATCCAAACTGTAGATCCACACCAGCAAGGGGGCAGAGATTAGCACAAAAGACCAGGACACACCCCTCAGGGCCTGACGGACAGGTGTCAGCAGCATGTCAGCCAGACCGCCAGACCCCGCTCCCGGGCCCAGCCTCCTGCGGGCTTGCTCCGCCTCCTGACGCTCCAGGTCACAGCCGGGCTCGATGTAGTTCCGTGCCAGGAACTTGAGCGCCTCGTCCATCAGGATGACGGGCAGGGACATCTTCAGGACAGTCACCCACTGCTGCCAGGAGAGGGGCCGGATCTGAAAAATCATCTGCAGGGGAGAAAGGGCAGACATGGCCAGAAGTACAAGGACACTCCGCAAGCCCAGCTATATATATGGTGTAGCACTGAAGGTAAAATTCTGGATCTGCAGCATGCAGTGACATTCCAGATCATTCTAAACATCCAATATTCAACAGAACCTCCTGTGTCTGTGGCACACGGGCTCTATGTATACAGCAGTGGACAAACTCCACAAGACTGATTCAGAAGATTTTGATTAGTCTGCAGAGAGTCTTTGACCGCAACATCACGAAATGCTGCTAGGATCGACTAGAGAGCCTTCTTAGAGTCAGGCATCATGGTCCTAACATCACAGCGATGTTCTAACATCAAGAGTAAAGTCTTCCCAGATGACGGGAGGCAGGTATACCAGCTGAAGAGGACCAGCTCTGTATTAATCATGCTGGAGTGAGACGTTGAATGTCTACATATGTACAGCCTGGGGATAGGCGGGCTGGGGCGTGACCTGTGTGGATGAGACATGGGCGTGACCTGGGTGTGGCATGTGTGCGCGTAAGCAGGGCATGGGCGAGGGCTGATCATGAGCAAGGCGGGGCCAGGGTGTGGCAGCACATGGGCATGGCCTGGTCGTGGACGGGGCAGGACATGGGCACAACCTGTTCGTGGGCAGGGCAGGGCACTCACTGGAAGTGGGTCCACATACAGGATGAGGAAGTGCAGTGCCATAGAGAGGCAGATCGCCCCCACCAGCCACGGGTTCGACCAGGGAGGCATCTTCAGCAGAGACTGGTTCTCGGAGAGGCTGCAAAATTCATCATCATCATCACCACCATCACACACATATTCCATTCTGTTTTTTGGAGTTTCTGTAATGGCGATTTAAATTAATGATTGAAAACAGGTCATGAACAATCATTGATTTTAAGGGATTGTTTGAGCGTCCCTAGTTGGCAGTTCACCAGCCCCCACTGCACCACCATCACATACATGACAGTATGCATTTCAATCCGGCTGCAGAACTGAAATGGACTAAAGGCGAGCTACGTTAGAGCGAAAAGCATAGGTGCAGAATGGGAAACTGAGAAGTGGGGATTGGAATTATTGGAGTTGTAGTACTCGCCTGTTGAGGGCATTGCACATCTCTATGGTGACGAGAACAGACAGGGCCATGGTCATGGGGTATGGCGACTCAAACACCGAACACTGCACCCCCGCAAATTCACTGTGACCCTCTCTGCATTGCAGAAAGTGTGACTGGGAGAGAGAGGGAGAGAG
The DNA here is from genome assembly GCA_029721435.1 of Gymnothorax reevesii. Lineage (NCBI taxonomy): Eukaryota > Metazoa > Chordata > Actinopteri > Anguilliformes > Muraenidae > Gymnothorax > Gymnothorax reevesii. The sequence goes on from CM056589.1 coordinate 29,376,984, forward strand.
AATGGGAAATATTACGAAATAGTTCGCAAATCTTACATTCCTCTCACTTATTGTGTGCTTGCTTCAGCGAAGCAGTGGACTTCCCAGTCCTGCCTACCTCTTCATGGTTATTGCAATTTGGCGTAAGCGAAGCAGCACACTTTACATCCCACACACTTCTGAATAATTATGTTTTTTTTTTATTCATTTTTAGAAGTCGTTTTTTCGCCCCATTAAATGCAGTTGTTTTCAAGGATTTTCACGTGATTCGCTGATTTTTCAACTTTTTCTCCTATTAATACTTTCTTCTGGAAATGCTACTCAACTTTCAAAATGTTCATCTTATTTTTTCATATTTTGTACTTGTAATATCTTTAACATTTTTAAAAAAAATTTACATTTTTTAAAACTTTTTTTTTACAATAGCAGTCAATGAGAGAACGCTAAAACCCAACTTTTTCTGAAGTCTTTTGTACTTTCAGCTTGAACCAAATTTTACTTGCAAAGTGTCACAGCACGTTAGGAGTACAGTTAAACTTTTTGATGTTTTATATATTAACTACTTTTGAAGTTTAAACTGAAATACTATTTTAATTACTATGACAACAATCACATCATGTATACTTATTCAACTAAGCCACTTCAAATTCAACCTTTTCAACTTTCAGAGCAGACGCAAGCGCAAAAATTTTCTTCGAAAAATTGTGGTTGCTGTTTTTAACGGGTTTGTTGTCCCCCTTTGGCTGTGGGCTGTCAGGACTCAGGGCAGAGGTGTGGAAATGAGCAGGAGGCTGCATTACTAGTGGGATTTTTTTCTCCACCTCGTGTACTGCAAGGATCGTAGAGTGAGCACATTTGTTTATGAAAGGGCTTTAAAAACAAGAGAGAGCAAATTAGGACGGGGGCTAATGCAGGGAGCAGTAATCTTACCAGCTGGTAGAAGGAAACTTTAGGTCCATCATGAGCTGCCATGAACCACCAAGCAGCGGCTCCAACAGTGGCTACACCCACATAACCTGAGTGAGATGGAGATGGAGAGAGAGAGATACATGTTTAAAATACTGGAACAGTACCCAGTAACAGTGAGCGATATGCTGCATTAGATCTTGAGAAAACCCTATCTCAGAGAAACAATACATTATACGCACTGATAAGACTCCAGGTAAGACTAATCATACCTTGGTGTAATTCCTGGGAGAACCACCAGATCGTATTTACTGAAATAATATCAGTTAACTTCTTCCACCTGAGATTTTCTGTGCCGTGCCTTCGGAGGTTTAAAGCCCTTCAGTAAGCTGACCTTAAAATGCATATTAACTCCAAAATAGTTCCCACTTATTTTTCCCTCATTAGGAGAGGTGAAATGTAGCCATGATGTGACAATTTATTAAATTACCAACAGTTTCAACTCAAGTCTTCTTCTGGGATTTGAATCATCCTTTGATGGCCCATAGAAGACTTGCCATGTCAAAACGGTTGATATTTTTATAAATTAATTATTACCGCATCATGGCTGCTAATGTGTGACTGCCCCTTTTCTCATCTAATCAGCCAATCAACATTACTTCGCTCATTTGTGTAGACTACTCAGGAGAATGACCAGTCTATTATTTTAAGATGGCATCTTTGTCCATTGCATCACACCGTTATCAGGGATTTTCTTATCCACATTAATTAATGACAAAAAAACGAGAAAATGTTTTTCGAAAATTCTGAATTCCTGTAAATCACAAAATGGCACATACGTTAACTAGACTAAAAAATTCTGTGCCAATGTTCATAGTTTAATATATTCTTTCTAACAATGAAAAAAAATTTAATTTGTTAAAATAAATTAGACAGCCAAAACAAGAACTGAAATTCAGAGAAAGTTTAGGATTAATGAATTATTTGCATTCTTACCACCAAGGCAATCTCGTGTGCATTTTCTTTACATTGTCAGTGTAGCCTACTGCTGATCTTTTTGCCATTTCATCGTCAGTAATGTCTAGTTTGTAATCATCACAGGCTTATGCATCGGTCTTGATTTTACAGTAAAGTGATTGATTGCTAATCAACAGATTTTAAACTGAAACAGATTGACAGCAGTTATGCCTTTAAAGGTGACAGACTTCTATACCTCTCATGACATGCCACAGAAAATCTGTCAGAAAATTCAAGGACCTTCAGGTTGAAGAGGTTAATATCTTTACATGTGTCTTGACAGGATCAGTCAGAATACAGAAATAACCACCAAGCACAGACCTGTCAGAAGTTGTATTCATACAGCAATGATGACCACTCAGTAAACAATCAGATCAGCGTGACACAATGTGCAGTATGTTATTTAAGCCCTGCGCAGTTCCTGTGGAACTTACAGCCAATGATGAGGTATCTGCAGAAAAGCCAGGCGGAGATGAGGGGCTCCTTCGGGGAACGGGGGGGTCGAGACATGATGTCCAGGTCGGGGGGGTTGAACCCCAGTGCTGTGGCGGGGAATCCATCAGTCACTAGGTTAACCCACAGCAACTGCACTGGAATCAGGGCCTCTGGCATTCCCAAAGCAGCTGTCAGGAATATACTGCAACAGAGACAGTCCCAATGGGTGCATCTCAAACCATAGACTGCAGCCTTCAAAGGCTGCATTTTTATTTCTCAAAGTAGTAATTTCACAGACAAAACATGCCAATAATATCAGACTAAAAATTAACGTAAAAATGAGTGAAATTATTTAGATTACATGGGGCCTTCAACAAACGGACCTGAGTCGGAAACTTTTTAAAAGGTTTTCTAAGGCGTATGAAGCCGACTGAAGCAGAAAAAACACGAGGTGTTTAGTCACAATTAATGTGGATAGGAAAATGCTTGATAACCATTTCAATGAACAATGATCCAAGCGAAAGGAAAATGGACACTAATTCTACTTTTTCATCTTTGTAGATGTACAAATCAACACTTAGTTGGCCATTATGAACCGTAAACTGGAACGGGTTTGGAGAAGTAATGTGCTTTAAGGCGGGGTGAGGGCAGGGCTTGATGGGAAGTCCAGGGTTGAAGACGTTACGCATGAGAGTGAAACAGCTTCCATACCAGACCACCTCCCCGATGTTGGAGGAGATGAGGTAGCGGATGAACTGCTTCATGTTATTGTAGATGGCTCTCCCTTCCTCTACTGCAGCCACGATGGTGGAAAAGTTGTCGTCGGCGAGGATCATCTCCGAGGCCGACTTAGCGACGGCTGTCCCAGAGCCCATTGCAATGCCGATCTCCGCTTTCTTCAGCGCTGGGGCATCATTTACACCATCTCCTGTCTAAGACACACACGCGCGCGCACACACACGCACGCACGCACATACTGTATGGTCAAGAGGGTAAACTGAAAATAAAAAAAATGCCCTTTAAAGTGAAACTACACTCATTTATCAAAGGGGAAAAAGGCACAATTATTCGCTAGATTTAGATTATGATAAAGTCCACTAATTTTGGAATGGAATTTTCATTCATTTGCAAGGTCGTTTACCAATTTAAATTGATCTTTATTGGCCATCAATCTGCGTTTAGGATGAGTGCTGCCATTACTACCAAGTTACATGACCCCGCACAGGGAAGTGACGCCAATTGTGCTGTAAATGGCCTGCCAGGGCGACTAATATTCGGTTAAACTGTTAAGACTGCCGTATATCAAAACACGCATTGCATAATTTCATATTGTAACACTGCCAGGTTTCTTACAAAACGCTGTCGCTATTGCACTTAATCTACAAGAGACACAATTTTCACCCTGCTAGCTTAGGTTTTTTCTAGTTTCTTTTTAGGATCCAGCAGTATGCTAAGAATGTGGTAGTACAATCTGAATTTCGTTCAACTGCCCGAGAACCACAAACTGCGCACAAGATGACCTCAAATGCATCAACGGACAGTTTTTGGACAGAAAATTCTTGGTCCAGGCAACGTTGATGAAATGAATCATTGCTCACTAGCCTACACTGACTACACTGCAGTAATACAATGCTGGTTGAAAATCGGTTAAGCATCCCTTGGAGAACCTTTCTCATGGGGTGCGTTTCCCTAAAGCACATTTGTTAACTACTTTACAAACCATCATAGCTCGGCCGTTCAGTCAATTTTGTTTTCTCAACCCCATGTTGTTCGATTTCCCTGCAAACATGGGAAATGGTACATGAAGCAGAGCATCACACGATACTGAAAGTTTGTAAATCAGTGTGATGAATGGAGTTTCCCTTTAAAGGCTGAAAAATGTTATTAAAGCTTTTCAAATTGAATTGAGCACAAAAAAGGCTGTATATACTGAATGCCCTTTTAATGCCACATAGCAAAAATGGAAAAGCGCGCACACACACACAAACACACGCACACACACTCACATACACACATTTAGTGACTCACATAAGCTCACACACTCTCCCTCTCAGTCACTGTATTTTATGGAGCGCTAAAAAAATTGAGGTAAGGGGGAAAAAAATGCGGGTGAGGGAAAAAAAAACGCACACTTCATGGAAACTTGAGTGGTTCGGTCTCAATCATTACACTCCGCTGGTAGACATTCTGTATGATACAGAACGACAACGCCAACAATGTTTTGTGGCGGCGAAGATGGGAGAAAGTCATCGTGGAGACTGGGAAATCAAAAGAGAGTCATACCCGTTCTGTGATTGGGCAATCCGTACCATGTGACCCTTTTTGAACCAATCGCCTGATCTATTCTCGCATTCAGAGCGGCTGCAGATAAGGAATAGGGGCGAGGAATATTCCATTAGGGAAGGAACTTTTGCAAAATGGGACATTCCGAAAGGGATTATGTCCGTAGAGAGAAGAATGTAAATGCAAGCCCATGGTGACTGAAGGATGAGACTTTAGCGACAATATGGGAGGTGAATCGTGGCTTTCGAGAATTCTTGTCTACTGCAGATACTGTATGCGCATAAAGTAACGATTCTCGTTCCCAGAAATTCACTTGCTGTGGGCACGCGTAGTGTGACTTGACTGAAGCATCAGTGGGTCGAGGTTTAGACAGTAACGTTGGTTTTACAAAACCCAAAACCAGTGAAGTTGGCACATTGTGTAAATCGTAAATAAAAACAGAATACAATGATTTGCAAATCCTTTTCAACCTATATTCAATTGAATACACTGCAAAGACAAGTTACTTAATGTTCGAACAAGAAAACTTTGTAAATTTTTGCAAATATTAGCTCATTTGGAATTTGATGCCTGCAACATGTTTCAAAAAAGCTGGCACAAGTGGCAAAAAAGACAGAGAGTTGAGGAATGCTCATCAAACACTTATTTGGAACATCCCACAGGCGAACGGGCTAATTGGGAACAGGTGGGTGCCATGATTGGGTATAAAAGCAGCTTCCCTAAAATGCTCAGTCATTCACAAACAAGGATGGGGCGAGGGCCACCACTTAGTGAACAAATGCGTGAGCTGATTGTCGAACAGTTTAAAAACAACATTCCTCAACGAGCTATTGCAAGAAATTTAGTGATTTCATCATCTACGGTCCGTAATATCGTCAAAAGGTTCAGAGAATCTGGAGAAATCACTGCACGTAAGCGACAAGACCGAAAACCAACATTGAATGCCCGTGACCTTCGATCCCTCAGGCGGTACTGCATCAAAATCCGACATCAGTGTGTAAAGGACATCACCACATGGGCTCAGGAACACTCCAGAAACATGTTAAGGTAGGATAAAACCTTTTCTGTTTGAAAAATAAGAACGTCAACGTAAATCAGTGATTGACATATTGTGAAGATCTTGTTTTTGTTATCAGTAGTGTTATTGTTGATCTTCAAAAAGAATGAAAACAGTTGTAGAGCTAAGGAGGTGAAGAGCAAAGACGAATTATGATGCAACACTGATGAACACTGGAATAGGCCGAACACTTTGGTGCTCCCTGTTGTTTGTTTTCAGGGATGCATGGGGAAATAGTTGTTAATGTGTACATTCAGTCTAAGGTCCAGACATTACTTTTATAACATGGTTAAGTTTTTCTGTGCAGATTTGGGCTTTGGTTTTACTAAATAAATCATACTGGTCAGTTTTGACCTGGAACACAAAAGATGTTATTTTCTGCCACTATTTAGAAAATTGAAATGGCTTCAAAACAGTGTCCTTGGTAAACATTGAAATGAAGTACTCTATGATAAATACTGCAATACGTTTCATCTAAGTATTTGATATAGTGAAAATAACATCGATATAATGTTTTTTTCCCCTAAAAAACTAGTTGTATGACCTCAGGTAAATTAGGCCAACAGCACATACAAAGCAAATAGAAGTTCAAAACTTGTAATGTTCACAAGAGCTGAAGTTGATAAAAAGATCTAACATAACATTCGGTGATAATATATGTATCATTGTGGGTTTTTAATCAAATACAATGTTCCCGGTCACATGTGACCAGGAACATTATGAGTGTTAGCCTAAATAAACAGAACAGGAGGGTTAAACTTGCCATGCATCAGCATGGGCCCTGTACCGCAGATGAATCTATCTAGGAATACCATGACCATCACAGCAAAGAAGTTCCTTGCAAAAAATGCAGTGGGTATCCAGTATTTTCATTCTTCTGGTTTCCCCAGCCTTGGAAAGAGCTGCGATGGCTGCAAAAAAGCTCACCTTGAATTCCTAGGCGAGCTTTCAGCCACTCGTCTGGAAATTTTAAAAGACAGTGACTGCACTAAAACTCTCAGTATCACTCTCACACCCTCACCATGGCAGTAATGTCGCTTAGGCTCTGAAGGTACTCCACAATGCGACTTTTATGGGTGGGCTCGACGCGGGCGAAGCAGCGAGCTGATTGGCAGGCCTGCCGCTGCTGGTGGGGGGGCAGCTCATCAAACTCCCGTCCTGTCAGAGCCCCCCTAAAGGCCCCCCCCTGCCCCTCCTCTTCCTCCTGCTCAGTGATAATGCCCACCCGACGGCAGATCGACAGCGCGGTACCCTTATTATCCCCTGAAAGGAGAGCGAGAGACAGAGGGAGAGACAGAGGGAGGGGGGGGGGGCGATGAAGCGATTGAGAAAGAGGAAGAGAGAGAGAACGAGAGAGAGGGAGGCAAGAGAGATTATGGGAATTATAGCAGAACCAGGATCTGCTGGAGTGATCCAGGCAGAACTGAATACAGACAATAAATTCAAGCAAAATAAAGAAAAAATAAAGAGATTGCAATATTCCAATAGAAGCAAAAACCTTAGGAAGCAGCTGAGTCTTGACCCAAAAGACAGGCCTTTTCTTGAAAAATCTTTAGATGCGCAAATATTTTAAGATTTATTGCCTGCAAACGTTTCGGGCTGTTGACCCTTCTTCAGTGCAGTGGCAAACAAATCGGGCATCACACAGTTGACTTATCACAGCAGCACTGGCTCAGGTGTGGTAATTATGCCCTCATTAACACAAATGAAGCTCATTAAACATCAATTGACTACAATGAAATCTTCCACCCAAATGAAACAAGGTACAAGTGTACCGAGTTAAAAGAAAGAGATAAAAAAGGTCAAAGAGATCAAAAAATACTTGATCACACCAAAAAACGGAGCAAAGCATCACAGAAAATAAGTCAACACAATCTCCTCAATTCATCCCATTTGGAATGAGGGTTCCAAGATTGTGCATATATTGGCAGTCTTTCTGTAGGAGGAGCCTATCCCAATTACCACCTCTAGATGGCGCCTCCACAACCTCCAAGCCCATATACTGTAAGTCACTTGTGCTGTGATTGCGGCTGTTGAAGTGCCAAGCCACAGATGACTTCTCATCATGGTTGCGAATATTACATTTATGTTCACATATTCTCGTTTTTAATTCCCTTTTAGTTTTTCCAACATAAAATAAAGTACATGGACATTTTAGCAAATAAATCAGATATTTGGCTCTACATGTAATTCTTCCTTTAACCTTGAGCACTACCCCCATGTTGGGATGGGTGAAAGTGTTACCCTTCATCATGGTGGAACAATGAACACAGCTGTGGCATGGGAACTTGGTGTGATCAATCGGTCATTCCTGCTAATAATTTAAGCCCTGGTTCCCATGCCGGATACTTCACAAATGTCTGAGCAAGTTCTCTGGTGCTACCGTGAAAGCAATGCGAAAGGCAGAAGCTCTACCGGTTTACAAATGATTTCTCTGCACTACCTTGACATAATTTAATCCCTCTTTAGAAATTGTTGTGGTCAATAAAAAGCTGGCGGGAAAAGGCGGAGATTAAATAAGTAATTCTTTCCTTAACCCTGACCCCTAACCATAATTCCGAATCCTTATCCTAATCCCTTCAAATCGACTGCCGTATCAATAAAAACTTCTGTATATCTAGACACTGCGAAACCTGTATTATGTTCATGTTATGTTCATATCTGTCAATGTATATATATATATAGGAAAATTCAAAAACAATTTTACGATTTGAAATGTTAGATTTTCAATAAATGACTCACACAATGGTCTATCCCGGACGAGCCCCCAATTTGTTATGGCCCCAATTTGTTATGACATTTACGACAGCAAAGGATGACAGACAAAATTTTAAAACTTAAACACATTTAATTAAACAAACACTTTTAACTAATCTACTATCTACTCTACTGACCAAGATTCATTATATACAACAAAAAAAATATTTACAGTCCCTTTGGTTGGGTTGCTTGGTGATGTTCCCGGTGAAGAAAATGCTCCAACACAGGCAAAAACCCACAAAAAGCTACACAGGTCTTGAAAAGAGTGACAGGTCTGGTCAAATGTATCCTTCTGCTTGCAATTTCTCCAACTACTCCACTCCCTCAATTTTCCTCCTTATATACTCTTTTGCAGACCTCTCCCACATTTTGACCTCTTTTTTTTTATTCTCTGGGACTTGTCCCAGACATGCCCAAGACATGCCCAAACCTAGCCCCAGTCTAGACTTAACATAAGAAAGGTCAATACTATTCGCATTACACTTTGGTAAGCATCAATGTCACAGTTTCATCATAACGTTGCCTGATTTTAGCCACTACACTTGAAGCTAACCGGAAAGGTGCTGTACATGTCTGCCGAGTTGGGCTGCAGTTAGACCAGACGTAGGTTTTGCAGAGCTTGGGGTGCGTTTTTGGGTGCTTCTGAAATGATCGCTTTACTTATCCATGACTGGGGTCAGCCTGATACTGTATATCTCCAATGTCCGGGTAAGCTCTCTGATGCTACCGGTGAAAGCAATAGGGAAGTGCACAGGCTATAACGTGTCTGGTATAACAAACGATTTCTCTGCATTGCCATCGATTGAATATTAAATTCTTTCCTGTAAAAGTGATCGATTCGCTAGCTCTCCATAAGCAACTGTTCACGCAGATGGAACTTACGGTCTGTAAAACCTGTATTATGTCCATGACATAACCGGAGCTCTAGCTAGCTCTTGCCCATTCTCCGCGAGGAAATGCTTGTCATTCTGAAGCAATAAGTAAACCATTACCACAGGCAATTTCCGAAAAGGCCATTTAGCCTAGAGCTTTCCCCCCTCCGTCATATACCACCGCAGAAGCTTTTCGTTTCTCCACGTTAACAACACACCACAGCTATGCACACGAACCAGCAGGTCCTAATACACACTCAAGCAGTCCATTAGCTGTTGGTCAATTTTTAGCTGCTCCTCACTGTCCATGTTTCCCTGTAAACTCAGACCCACCGGGTTTCTACAGTCTCTGGCGTACACTTGGGCATGTCAACCCGTTCTACAAATGTGTCTAAATGCGGTGGATTCTAGCTTTCCCTGCATCCTAGCTAGAGTAGAAAAACCCGATAGCAAATTCATGCTTGAGCTGCCAAGCACTGCGTCCTCCACTTTCGCCGTTGCATTTATTAAAACAAGTTAATTTCATTAGATCTGTACACATGTACTGCGTTACATTGCAGAATATGCCCGTCGATTCCTTCCGGAGACGCGTCAGTTTCATGCTGAAGAGCCGGACCAGGAAAACTGCGTTCGGCTGCTTCGTCCCGCCTAGATCCGCCCTCCACAGAGCTGGCCAGTCAGAAGAAAGTGGGCACAAGGGGAGTGGGGGCCATAGCGGAGGAGCCACCCCAATGAGGTGTTTCAGGCAGAGACTACTATGGACTACAAATGGGGTTTTTTGAGGATGGCAGTATAGCGAAATAAGTACCCTTTTTGTACTTTGCACGATCAGGAGTACTCTACGGGAGTCAAAGACCAAAATATAAACTTGGAAAATTAGCATATTAGGTCACCTTTCAGTGGTTGGTGCAACGCGCAGTTCCATTGGTTAAAGTCTCGCGTGTCCACAGACTGTGTCTCTTGAGCCTTTGTGGGTTATGCGAAAGAGTTTGGAAATGCTGTCTAGATGGCGCTGCAGTTTGGATAGCTAGGCGCGCAGAAATTGAACGTTTTTTGATGGATAATCGTGCATTTATTTGCGCACCTAAAATGCAATTTTTATGCAACTGCAATCTTTTAAAAGAGTAAGACCACCTGCTGCCATGGGACGAACATCCAAGCTTGCCCTTTTCCTTTATTGAACCCGATGCAGTCTTGAACGAACAGAAAAGTGCCAAACAGCAAAGAATATGTTAAATACTTCTGGAAAAAACTTGACTAATATCAGTATTTCTCAGCGACGTGCTGAATGGAGCCAAATAAAAGAATATTGAAAGACTCCTTTTAACCAGTTAGACTACTCTAATCCTGTCCCCGTTAACTCTGCTTAATTAGCAATCAAACCGTGGATTTGCTTATTTATTAAGTTGAATGAGTAGATGGTCCAATTTATTAATAACGCACGTTTTATTGTTGCATTTTGAAATTTAAATGGCCGTAGAACGGCACGTATTTGTTTGAATGCGATTGCACAATTTTTTTGCGGGCTTACATTAGGACATTTTGCGAGATTGCAATAATTAATATCTCACATTCATGTTTCCCACGTTCTGTATTTTTTTAGACATTTAAAAACCAGGGCGATTTTAAAACAAGTATCTTTCTTTTTAATTAAGCTTAAATAATCACCTAAAAATGCTATATGAATTATCACTACCGCAAGAAATGGCCCAATCTAAGCCCACAAAAAATCATGCAATCGCATTCATGCAAATCTGTGCTGTTCTATGTCCACTTAAATTTCAAAATACGACAATCAAACATGCCATCCATCTTCTTCCGCTTATCCGGGGCCGGGTCGCGGGGGCAGCAGTCTAAGCAAAGATTTGCTTAGACTGCAATCAAACATGCTATTTCAATAAATTGAACTCATTCAACAAAGAAAATAAGTGAATCCACTCTTTGCTTGCTAACCGAGCAAAGTAAACCGGTATCAGATTAAAGTGGCCCAAGTGGTTAAAAGGAGACGATTCTGTAGTCCTTTACTTAGCTCCGTTCAGCATCACGCCAAAAAATGCTGATGCCAGTCTGTTTTTTCAACGGAAGCATTTCACATGCCCTCTGATGTTAAGCACATCTGGCAGCCGCTTGTTCAAGACTGCATCAGGTTGAATAAAGAAAAATAGGACCAAGGGCCCTGTAGCTTAATGGCAAGCAATTTTATAGCGATGATGCAAGTTATATCATGTCAAGTCTGATTTCAAATCACTGGAGGTCAACGTCAAGGTTACTAAATAAAAGCTTGCATACATTATAAGACCTCCTATACATCTGTAATATAATCCTAAACACTGAATAGTTTTGGTGATACCGGTCATTGAAAATTCATTATGTCAATTGTGAACTTTAAAAGTCACAGAAGGTCAAGTTGAGGTCACCAAATGGACTGCATGTAGAACTTTCTAAATGTCTCTAATACAAACCTTGGTCCTTATCTGTGACCATTTTGCTGATTCAAGTCATTCTATCGAATTCGACCTTCGAAAGTCACCGAAAGTAAAGTTGAATGTCACCGATTGAAAGTTCATGTGACTTCCTAGATGTCTGTATCACAAACCTAGGCTCCATCTGTGACAATTTTAGTGATACCAGTAATTGAATTTTCACAAGGTCACATTTGACATTCGAAGGTCAAATTGAAGGTCACCAAATGAGAGTTCATATGACTTCTTAGATGTCTGTAATACAAACCTACGCTTTATCTTTAACGATTTTGGTGATATGACTCATTGAAATTCAAACTTTGACCTTCAAAGGTCAAGTTCAAGGTCACCAACAGAAGGTTCATACTCGACTTCATATAAGTGTCCAAAACACACGTTTTCCTTCTTCAATATTTTCAAGCTGAGAAGCCTTTAAAATAGTCACATTTTGTTTGACCTTTCAAGGTTGTCTGAAGTCAACTTTAACATAGCCAAAATATATGTCATATATGATTTCCTATATGTCCATAATACAAACTTAATCTCCATCTACAACCATTTAGCCTCCACAGGCCATTTAGCATATTCTCCGTAAGACCCAATATTAAAGTACAGCACCCCCACTAGACCCACTTCCATTATTCCATTATTCAATCAAAATGGTGCTCATACCGTACATAAAGGGTACCACGGTAAGTTGATTTCTTGATTTATACAAAAATTTAATGAGGCAGTTTTTGAGAAATAATTTTTTAAAGTTTCAAAGTCCTATCTTTAACATTGAGGCCATAATTTCAAGGGCCCATAAAACAGACAAATGTCATTTGATCAAAAATCAGAAAAAAAAAATGCTTTGTAATTTGTAATGCTTGCAAATCCTTTCGAAATACTTCATAACATTTTTTGGAATATTTTCAGATTTTTCTCATACATCATTTAATTGGGATAGCCCAACGCAGCGAGCAATAAAAGTAAATGTGTCAAGCCTTATGGGGCACAGATGAATTCTAGTCTTTAGAGGATTGCAACCTCAATGCGACAACTTGGAAAAACCCTGGGGTATTTTCCTTATACCAGCTCCGTCTTAAGCTTTTGAAGAGCAAATTTACAGCAGACCTGGTGGAGATTATACCTCACACTGTGAGCATTTTTTAAGTATGGATTGTTCACCTTAAATTCAAAATATCTCAAATAAATTGCCAGCTTTGAATGCTACAAGAAGTACATTTGAGCTCCTGAAATCAGAATCTATTATATCAGTTAATTTGGGTTACTTCTAAGTTGTGTGCCACAAAACTAATTTTCTAAACAAGATAATATCAGGCACATTTCCCACATATAGGGAGTGAGGAGTAGAGCGGGTACAGACTGTCCGCACAGACAGAGACAGGAACAGGCCTTTTGCACAGTGTTGGAAGCAGATACTCATCTGAAACATCATTATGTATACAAGCACTAATTTCCATTCAATGGGATAAACACGAAAAACAGCATGAGACCAGACAGAGCGCAGGTCCCTTTGACCATACTGTGCAGTGAGCCAAGAGGCTCATACTGACCTGTGATCATAATGACTCGAATCCCGGCCTGTCTGCACATGCGTACGGCTCCCAGCACCTCCTTCCTAGGCGGGTCCAGCATCCCCACACAACCAACAAATGTCAGGTCCGACTGGGGTGGGAGGGGATTTAAATCAGTTTCATGTATACAGTGTAGCTCTCACTAAATGGATATATACACTGCTTAACAAATTTATTAGACCACGACCCAATGTAAGGTTTACGCCACAGCTGCCCTAAATTAAGAGTGTTGGTAATTACCTAAATAATTTTAATGTTTCAGTAATGCAAGCATTTTAACTGAAATTATATTTTTAATGCCAAAATATAATTATTGTTGTTATCCATGAATTTTTCGAGTTTACTGTTTTAGAAAAAGCTGAAAAAAATAGTTAAGCTTATTATTATCTTTTGATTAAGATGCTAAATAACAGTTATTTTCTTGCATTCCTGAAAATAAAAATTAGTTTTAGTGGTTGAATGCAAGAATGCACGCGGTCATCAAGGCCAAAGGAGGCCATACAAAATATAGTTTTTCTTTATTTTAATGTCTTAATAAGGATCATTTAGCGGTTTCAGTTCTTTAATTGCCAAATTAAAACTAAAAGTTATTTTGTTATTTAACAATTTTTTGACAAATTTCTTAAATATTCATGTTTTCTCATTTTTTTCATGAAAAAAAATGTCTACTAAATTTGTTAAAGGGGACCTAACAGAGATTAAATAGGCAATTCTTTCCTGTAGAAGTGATCAATTCGCTAGCTCCACATAAGCAACTTTTCCTCGCTGTAGTCTCTGTGGGATTTTGGGATTTCAGTTAAATCGGCTGCTCATTTTGACAATCAAATACCTTAATTAAGAATTGCATCTCTTAATGACTCATTCAGACTATCCAAATCAAGGTACAAATAAAATGCATCAACAGGAACAAAACTGCAGTAAAACCTGCAGGAAAGTGTAATTCTAAGTGCCAGAAGTGATCATATCGGGTGGACTTGAACCCTAGAGATCACATAGGCAGGAGCACAATAAAATATAGAAAATACTACAAGAGGGGTATGCCCATCAGTAAGTAAGGATGTGAGCGCAGAAGCAATGCAGAAACTAGCTGCCCTGATTGGCTGAGTGAGAAATGGATCATACTGAGTGGGTCGCGCTGATTCCGTGAGGCAGAAATGGGCCGTGCTGATTGTTCAAGACTGAAAGGGCCTGTGCTGATTGGCTGAGGTAGAAACTTTCTGTGCTGATAGGCTGATGCAGGCCCTGGCCTTCTTACCTCGTATTCTGAGAAGCGGCCAGAGTTCTCGAGGATGAGGGAGCGTGGATCGGGGGGGTTGTCGCGGGTTGCCATGGCCAGGCAGCGAAGGGTGTCACGTCCAGAGCCCCACTCCCTCACCGTCCCGAGGAGATGCTCCCGTAATCCCCCTGTCAGAGGAACACGAGTTCCCCCTCCAACCCGCAGCCACCGACACCGCTCCAGTACGCTCTCTGGGGCTCCCTACAAAGATATCATCTCGGAATAACCACACTCAACACTGACACCATTCCAGCACACTCTCCAGACTCCTTACAGAGATATCATATCAGAATAACCACACTCAACACTGACAGCATTCCAGCACACTCTCCAGACTCCTTACAGAGATGTCATCTCAGAATAACCACACTCAACACTGACACCATTCCAGCACACTCTCCAGGACTCCTTACAGAGATATCACATCAGAATAAAGACACTCAACACTAACACCACTCAAGCACACTCTCCAGAGCTCTCTACGGAGATATCATATCAGAATAACCACATTCAACACTGACACCATTCCAGCACACTCTTTAGGACTCCTTACAGAGATATCACATCAGAATAAAGACACTCAACACTAACACCACTCCAGCACACTCTCCAGAGCTCCCTACGGAGATATCATATCAAAATAACCACAATCAACACTGACAATGCCCCAAAATTTCAAATACAGCCTGTCAATATGCCATATGTGAACTGAATTTCACCAAAGGCAAACAAGAGGTAGTGTGTCTGACCTTCACGAACATCTTGGCCCCAGATGCAGACCTGCTAAGCTTGTTGGGAGAGCAGAAGACCGACATGGATTTCCTGTCTCTGGAGAACTCAAGTGTCAAGTCTTTCTGCATCAGCTGCTTTATAACCTGAAAGAGGGAGGGAGAGCCAGTGAAAAACGTTCACCTTTAGTCTTCATTCTTATTATAATGTACAGCTAATGACTGCCCATTTCAGACAGTGTTTCCCCCAAGTCAACCGTCAAAGCGTGGTTAGGGCTGGACCAGCTCCCCTGCAGACTACCAACATCATTACTCCCCCCCATGAAAAATGTATAATTTATTCCAGCTTGTTTTGCCCTTTTACATTGACTGCATGTTATTTCAAAAATTCACAATCCTTTCTTTCTTAACATCGCGTAACTACTTACAAATAACTGAAGTAAAAGCGCTCCTTCCTGACAGAACACTGCCGTAAAGACACTGCAAACACAAATGGACCTCAAACGCTTAACGGCATGAAGCTGAAAAATGCACTTCAAAAAATGTGGGCCTCGGATGGATGCGGCTGGATCTGAAAGAACAGGTGCGGAACTTTAACTGCATCCCCAGGAAGCCTAACGTCTTCATCTTGGTCACAAGGTTTGTCTTTGTTGTGTCTGCTTTTAAAAAGAGCCCAAGATGCTTCAGCCTTTGATGTGACCCAGTATGCCGTTTTCTGCCAAGAATGCCGTTATTTTTCCTAGTGTGCTAAAAGTGCAATTACCAGGCGTAAACTTGTGTGCGTTGTCTGTGAATGACAAACAAACCTTATTTTCTTCTCAGAAATGACTCCTCGTTCAGAGACGTAAGGCAGGAATTGCCTGCATTATTAAGGAACTAGCAAATGTATGGGACTTGCAAACTTGTGCGTAACGCTTTTGTTAACTTCTTCTTCGTTTTTTTTTTTTTAAAATCACATTTCAAAATTTTACATAAAAAATTCCTGTCAGGCGCAGCAGAAGTTTTGACAGGTGTGAAGGCCTACAGTACCTATATAATAGTAGGAAAACATACTGAATTGACATAAACCATACGCACACGCTAACATACAAATAAAGGCTCTGCTCTCTTCCTCCCTCTCTCGCTCTTCACATACACCCTCTCACTAACACACACACTCACTCGCATACACACTCACAGAGCAGCAGGCGGTAGCTCTCTCCGTTGGTGTCAGGCCGCGCAGGTCAGTGTTGAACACGTTCATTTTCTCCACCAGACAGCAGAGGGCAGTCTCCGTGGCCTCACCCACTTTCTCATACACACCCTTCGCCTGGGAGATAGGAACAACCAATCACCTCCTAAGCCACAGACCCGATCAAATTACCTGACTCAATGTCAACATTTGACACACTCGCTTAATATCATCACACAGCACACTCACCCAACATCATACGACATACTCGCTCAACATCATTATACTACACACTCACCAATCATCATCATACACAACACTCGCCCAATATCACCATAGCGCACATTCACTCAATATCACTTCAGACCAACCCAATATCACCGCACTACAGACCAACCAAATATTATTGGTATATTAATGCCCAATATTAATGCCCTAAAGACAAACCCAATACCATCACGTTTTTGTTTGTGAAACATAACCAGAAAACCTGAAGCAAACCCACGGTGAACCCAGGAAGAATACACCAACTTCATAAAGAGAAAATCCAGTCCAGAATTCAACCCAACTCAATACAGGTAAAATACCTGGGCAAAGAGCTGCAGGCATGCGTCCCAATACTTTTACACACCACAGGAACAAACCTGGCAGTAATCCTACCCCCCAATCACTTGCAAAAATCCCCCCCCCCCACATCAGAAATCATACTCCTGGCATCGGGATAGTTTGTACCGTACAGATGTACTACAGAGCATCATCAGACTAACTGGTTTTCAGAACAGTAAGGCTGTAAATAACCTCATTGTAGTCCAGTGAGGAGTCATTGCAGAGAGCACAGACCGTGGCCATTTCAACCAGACCTTCAAACTGGCTGCAACGCACAGGGCTGCCATCTTTATACCTGAGAGTGAGAGAGAGAGAGAGAGAGAACAGAATAATGAAACAAAAACATTGTGAAATACACCTTTCCTTCAAAGCCCGATTAAAAGAATAAAGTCTGACATTTTGAGGAAATATAGGTGTCTTTTCTTCAAATCTGAGGTAAGGAAACAGACGTAAAATGGATAGGGAGAGAAACTTTTGAAATCACCTCTGAAAAATGGCTTCGACTGATGGACAACATGAGAATCTATAGGCAACTATAAGTGCAAGCAAATCTGTTAATGATTCTATAAGCAGACGCATATCTGTTAGTGACTCTACACGCCCATGTGAATCCTGAACTATCAGCTCATAAATCTGGTAGTGACTCAGCTCGCACAGATGAATTTATTTGTCAATCTATAAACATGCGAATCATTTTGTGGCTCTGAAGACATGCATAAATCTGTTAGTGAGTGTAAAAATACATGTGAATCCAGTGACGTGCAGTCAGAGGTTAGTTTGGTGAGGCAGAAACCTCCCCTTTGCTTGATTAACAATCAGACGATAAACTAGTTTAGTAAGACTATTCGGCAGAATGACGGGCCAGTTTAAGTTTCCGCGGCGTTATTACTCATTAGGCTACATCGAACTTGAAATGCTCACAAAACTGCAGATTTGCTTACAGGAAGCCAGAGACGTACGGTGAGGTGAGGCGTGACTCAAACTTTTACAGTATTATAAAAATTACAGTATTTTCTGAACCTGTTCCCAGTACTTTTACTGATTGACAATGAAAACAATTAATACCAAGCCTGTAGGAAGCCTGGTACTGATGGAGGAGATAATGACTTCATTCACGTATACGCTGCAATTCGAGACTGCAAGAATGGAAATCTGAATAATAAATTAGGAAAAATTCTCTCGGTAATTCTGTGCATCGTTCAAACATTTTGTTAATCAGACTATGAAAGACAACTGAAAATAGACGCCCGCTTTTTGTTTGGGTGTAAAAGCGCATATTTAAAGGAGGATACATTATATAGGCTATTGACTAAGCATTGAACTCTGCTTAAGTCGAATTGCGTTAATATTTTTTGATGACATTGCTTCAGCTTCCTAGAAGCAAGTACGAGCAAATCTGCTGTTGAGCATTTCAGGTTCGATGTACTGAGCAATAACGCCACGGAAACTTAAACTGGCCCGTCATTCTGTCGAATAGTTTTACTAAACTAGTTAATCGTATGATTACTAATCAAGCAAAAGGGTGGTTTCTGCCTCACCAAACTAACCTCCACCGCACGTCACTGTGTGAATCTGTCCGTGACTCCATAACAATAGTCTCCAACCCATTCCTGGAGAGCAGGAATCCTGTAGGATTTTACTCCAACCATAATTCAGCAAATCTGATTCAGCTAATTGCCTGCTCATCAAGACCTCTAACTGGGAAATGAAATTGGGTTTGTTTGGGTTGGAGTGAAAACCCTTAGGATGGTAGCTTTCCAGGATTAGCGTGTAACACCACTGTTATGTAAGTGCACTTGAATCTGTTAGTGACTCTATTGGCACATGTGAATCAGTTAGTGAATCAATAAGCAAATGTGAATCCATTAGCAGTACTACTGTTATGCGGCTAGTTGTTAAATGCACTCACACTTCCCCTTCAGGCGCGTAAGTAGAGCCAGTCACTGAAAACTCGCTCAAGGCGCATTGCTCCCCCATCACACTGTCCACCACAAACATCTACGCACAAGGAAATAGTTCCACACAGACTGTTAGAAGAGAGAATTCCACATTGTTAAACACTGCAATATCTGTTAGTGAAGACTTTCCACGCCAAGAAACCAAGCTTCCACACTTAACCATTTACCGTGCAAGATCAAGTATATGCGATTAGAGTATTCTTAAATTAATATATAATTATTAATATATTTCAAATAGCTTGAGAAACTATTTGATCAGGATTTTCACAGTCATGAGCAGATTAGAACAATGAGCAGCAGACACCAGTACTTCACTTCTCACAACTCAATGCTCTGCAGTTTAAATGCAATATTCATTAATTCATTCATTCTCTCGTCACCAGAGCTGAATACCACATTTCTGCTGAATTCATTCAACTTATCAAATACACTCAAACATACGGAGATGAAAAATTATTATTTCAGGAACTGAATCTTCAGAACTGAAATGATAATGATCTCAGTCCTGTCATCCAGGCCCAAGAATGGGACCCCTGCTGATTGGCTACAGAGCACCCAGTGGGTGGTGCCTCACCCGGCACACAGACATCTGATTGGTTGTGAGGGTGCCTGTCTTGTCGGAGCAGATAACGGAGGTGCAGCCCAGTGTCTCGACCGAGGGAAGGCTTCGCACGATGGCATTCTTCCGAGCCATTCTCCGTGTTCCCAGCGCCAGGCAGGTGGTGATCACTGCTGGGAGACCTGGGAAAGAGGGGGGGAGAGTTAACTTATTATTCAGCCAGTCATTCATTTAGAGAGAAAAAGGGAAAGAGGGAGGGAGGGTGAGGGAAAAAGACAAGGATAAAGGGAGGAGGGGAGGGATGGAGAGAGGAGAGAGAGAGGAGGGAAGGTAGAGGGAGGGAGAGAGAGAGGATTTATAAAGATGAAGGGAGATGGGAGAGTGAGATGTTGAAAGAGATAAAAGGCCAGACACAAAGAAAGAATGAGGGAGAGAGAAGGAAAGAGATGGGCAGCAGGGGAGGGAGGGAATGAAAGATGGACATAGAAAGATATTACAGAGAAAGACAGTGAGAGAGAGAGCGCGCGAGTGAGGGAGAGAGAAAAGAGCGAGAGAGAGAGAGAGGTAGAGAGAGAAGAACAGCACTGATGTCATACCCTCAGGTATTGCGGCCACAGCTAGCGCCACGGCGATCTTGAAATAGTAAACAGCCCCTCTGAGCCAGCTGCCCCCGTGCACGGGGTCACTGAAATGCCCCACATTAATGCCCCACACTGCCACGCAGATCAGCGTGATCACCTGGGAAACGCAAATGCACCAATCAGAGAGCATAACCCGCAGAGGTCCCCAAACATCAAACACATTAAATCTGATTCAACCCTTTTTAAATAAACTGCAAGCAGTGACACATTCTGCATTTATGTTCTGGGTCAGCGAGGGGGGGGTCTCTTTTGGTAAAAAAAAAGATGCCAAACTCCTACTATGATTACTTTGCTGTGCCTGGCAAAATTATTGAGAAAAACATAGCAATTTAGCTGTTTTATAACCAAGCTGCCCAAACAAGCCCATGCAACCTAAGAACAATGTTTTCGGCCAAAAACAAAATTGCAGAGGTAACTAAAACTGAGAACAAGTAGATCAGAAGGATCTAATAGCTGCGACCTGGCCTAGCATCCGTCACGTGGCCTAGTGTCCATGACTGGTGTTTTCTTGTACAAGTGTGATCTTGAAATTGGCAAATGACCTTGAAAATCAATAGGGGACCCTTCCTCTGTACAAAGAAGCTTGTTCTAAGATGTAATAGCCATCCATAAAGTTAAAGTGGAATTACGGTGCGAAAACTGTGAAATCGGGGCAAAATCGACACTTTTTTGACCGGTGTGACCTTGGGATTCGACAGATGACCTTGAAAAACAATAGGGAACACCTCCTCTATGCCTAGAAGCTATTTCCAAAATTTCATAGCGATCCATGAATTCTAACTGGAGTTACAGCGCGAAAACCTGCAAACAAGGTTGTGACCTCTGTGAACTTGACCTTTGACCTTTGACCTCGACCTTGTGCATGGACATAACTTTGGTGAAGGGCAAATAACTCCTGAAAATTTCATGATGATACGACGACAAGAACATGGTCAAAAAGGTGTCACAGATGGACAGACAGACGGACAGACGAACAGACAGGCAGAAGCGTTCATAGAGCTGCTTGGTCGCAGCTAAAAAGTGACTCTTATCCAGCTGAACAAACACAATTCTCATAAAAGAAACCAGATACATGACAAGGAGGGAAAAAAAAACCTCAATCCGGGATGCATAAATCCCATCAGATGATAAGCATTACAGTGGATGGTTCAAAGAGAAACCTGCATCTGTATAAATTCTGGTCACATGATTAGGGTTGAAATGGGTGGATGAATCAGAAAGCTGTATCTGCAAAAACGCAGGTAACAAGATACATGTTGCAATGGGAGGACCAGTAGAAAAGAATAAAAATCCGCACGCTGTTTAAGTTGCTCCCAGAAGACTTTATTCCTTGCACGTTTTGGCCGACGTGACCTTCGTCAGGTGAGTTCCGGCCGAAACGTTGTGTAAGGAATAAAGTCTTCTGGGAGCAACTTAAACAGTGTGCGGACTTCTATTCTTTTCTACTGTGTTTTTTTGGGTCCTGCACCTCTGATATCTGATTTTGGATGTGCGCTCATTTAATCTATTTTTGCAATGGGAGGACCAATCAGAGACCTGAATCTATCTTAACTCTAGTCTCACGGTACGTGTAATTGCTAATGCTGGTCCCACCTTTGACAGCTGCTCCCCAAACTGATCCAGTTTCTGCTGAAGGGGGGTCCGTTCTGGCTCGGTTGCCGCCATTTCGTCCCGAATCTTCCCGATCTCCGTCTGCACCCCTGTGGCAACCACCACGCCCATAGCCCGGCCGGCAGCGATGTTTGTACCCTGAGAGGGAAGATGCAGGTCACATAAACCACAGACCGAACAAACGAACTAACCAGAGATGTCCAGTCAGACCCTAAATTCCTGCCACAGATCCAGTCCCAACTGGACTGGTGCAGAGTGGATTGATCAGTAAGTGGGGGAGGTGCAACAGCCATTAGCCTAGCGGCTAAAGTACCTGGCTGGAGCCATGGAGGGATTCTGGTACAAGTTCCAGATTAAGCAGAAGTTAAGTGCAGCTGTTTGACCCTTCAGCGAGGCCAATTACGCCCCCATCTTAAATAAGACTCTGCTTAATCTCACCAAGCAAAATCCACTATGGACCAAATCAGCAGCTAAATTACAAATTTAATGGATTAAACCCTATAATACATGCAATACACATATTTCCCCCTCCAACTCACTGAGAACAGCATATTCTTCTTGTCCTGGTTGACAGCACGGGGGTCAGGCACAGGGTCAGTGTGTTTGAGCACAGACACTGACTCCCCCGTCAGAATGGACTGGTCCACTCGTAACGTGGTGGAGCGGATGGAGGTCAGGCGAATGTCTGCGGGCACTTTGTCTCCAACTATGGGTGGAGGTGGGGGGAGGGAGGGTTATAAAGACAGGCGAGGGGAATCAGGAGAGACACAGCACATAAGCTTTCTCATCACATCATGGTCCGTACCATTCATGCATGCACCTTGCTTCATGTTCCAGACCATTATTACAAACGCCTCAATTCATGTTCCAGATCATTCTTACATCATCCTCACTTCATGTTCTAGATCATTCTTACATCATCCTCACTTCATGTTCCAGATCATTCTTACATCATCCTCACTTCGTGTTCTAGATAATTCTTACATCATCCTTACTTCATGCTTAAGACCATTCTAACATTCTTCGCACTTCATGCTGTAGACCATTTTTACATCGCCCTTACTTCATGTTCGAGACCAGGGATGTTGCCAACTGGTCCACAAAAGGGCCGAAAGGCTGCAAGTTTTCATTCCAACCTCTGAGATTAAATTAGTTGTATCTGGTGTGCCTCTGCTTGGTTGGATAGTAAACCTGCAGCCCCTTGGCCCTCTTACAGACCAGTTTGACATGCCTGTTCTAGATCATTCTGACTTACTCCTCGCCTCATATTCCAGACCAGAGGTATTCGACGTTGTTTCTGGAGGCCCACCGTCTATGCTGGTTTTTGATCAAACCACATTGTAATTGCAAGATTTTAACAAGCTGTTAATATGTTTTAATTAGTTGAAGTTCATGTTTAGAGCTGTTAATTACTCTCTTTAGCCAATTTTTATAGAAATATCCATACATAATATGAAGAATAAAATACCCTTTAACCCCTGTGTTTTATTTCTATATTGCAAGTAATTTCAAGTAATATAACATTTTACACAGATCAAGTTAGACACTGAGAAAATCCATAAACCCCAAATTAGGTTGGTGGACATAAGTGTTTTCAGTTCTTTCAAAAAAACTTGTGAACATAATTACATTGACATGACACAAAACTGGTTTGACTCTATCATTTGCTTGTCGAATAAATTTGTCATAATGTGCCAATTAATTTTCACCAATTAGGAGCCAACTACTTTGATTTGAATGGTTACATTGTTGTCTCCCACTTTATGCCGTTTTTTTCAATACAACGCAATGTGGGTATAGTTTTCTTTTTTATTTGTGATGGCATACACAGATTTTTTTCAGTTAACATGAGGGTTAAGAGGGCAATTAACTGCTCTAAACATTAAATGCACTTGATTACGACAAATTAACAGCTTGATAAAATCCTGCCATTACATATGTAGTTGGAAAAAAAACCAGCATACACAAAGGGCCCACAGGAACGATGTTGAGTACCACTGTTCTAGACCATTCTCACATCATCCTCACCTCATGTTCGAGACCATTCTAACATACTCCTCGCTTCATGTTCTAGATCATTCTTAAATCATCTTCACTTCATATTCTAGGCCATTCTAACATATTCCTTGGTACATGTTCAAGACCATCATCATTACTTCATGCTCTAAACCATTCTGACATACTCATCACTTCATGTTCTAGACGATTCTAACATACTCCTCACTTCATGTATTAGACCATTCTTACATCATCCTAACTTCATGTTTGAGAGCCTTCCAACATCCTCCACACTTCATGATCTCGAACATTCTTACATCTTACACAATTCCTGCTCTAGTTCATTATTACTTCTTTGCTTCATGCACTAGATCATTATTGCTTCCACTCCACTTGCTATTCAAGATCATTCACTCTCCTCACTTCTTCCTCCTGACTCCCCTCCCTTAATCTCCACTTCTTGTTCTATACCTTACTTACTTCCATGTCCCTTTCTGTACTGAACCACAAATGAATGTTACTAAGTTCACAGTGAGTTTAAAATCCCCTAAGGAACCCCCCCAAATTGTGATTACAAGCCCTGAAACCAAACTCTGATGTTCAGATGGAAACATCACAATCACTCACACCAGTCAATTCCACAGAGGCCAGCATAGCTTGCTCAGACAAACAAACATTCCCTGGCTTCAGAGAAAATATATTCTTGGGAAGAAAACATCTCTGACCTATGTACTTTCCCAGACGAAATAGGAGTCTTGTGTGGCCCAGAACTCTTTGGGCCTCATGGGGAATGTAGTAAACCAGTTCCCTCTACCATGAAGCCTTGTGCTGCCACATTCTAAGCATTCATTTTATCACAAAACTTCACTTCCCATAAATCTTTAGTTTCTGAATTCATATTGCTCAACAAAGAGGATAAGTTTCATACCGGTCAAATCTCAAGGCCTGTCACTCGAGAATGGCCTGTTTATAAGCCGTTTCTGCAGTCTGACCAGCACCAATAAAGTATGGAGATTGTAGTTTTTGTAAGTTCTGTAGTTTCTTACCAGCCACCTCCACGATGTCTCCTGGTACAATGTCTCGGGCGCGAACTCTTTGCACGCTCTTCTTGTCCTGACGGTAAACCTTCCCCATCTCAGGCTCGTACTCTTTGAGCGCCTCGATTGCGTTCTCAGCATTACGCTCCTGAATACACACACATGCGCATAAAGGACACACAACGCAAATGCAATTAAAGATAACACACATGGAACCATACATAACACACAAACAACATAACACAAACACAAGCATATAGAACACACGCGTGACCATACACAACACACAAAAACAAAACATATAACACAAATACGAGCAAATAGAAAACACATGACCATATACTGTATGACAGAAAGGAGGCCGAGTTATGCTGCACATAAGCATAAATTAACAAACTTATCAGATGTTTACTTTAGTAACATTCTTGCCGCAGTTAATAAACACACAGACAAAGGAACAGTACCTGCCACACGCCAACAATAGCATTTGCAATGAGGATGAGGAGGATGACGAAGGGCTCCACGAAGGCTGTAATTGTCCCCTCCCCCTCCTCAAACCAGGCAAGGATCTGAACGCCAAGGAGGGAGGGAAGGGGAAAGAAGGAGAGAGAATGAGGAACAGAGAGAAGGAGGGGGAGAAAAAGAGCAAGAGAGAGGGAAATGGAGAGTGAGAAGGGTGCATTAGTTTTTCAGTTTCCTACAGCGCAGTGGATATTGAACATGGTGGTGTATTGCAGTGGATATTTGGCATGGAAGAGTACAGCAGTGGATATTTAGCATAGTAGAATACCTCAGAGGATATTCAGCCTGGAAGAGTATAGCAGAGGATACAAGGCGTGAAGTATCGCAGTGGATGTTTGGCATGGCAGAGTATAGCTGTGGATATTTGGCATGAAAGAATATAGCAGTGGATATTTGGCATGGGAGAGTATAGCAGTGGATATTTAGCATGGCAGAGTATTGAAGTGGATATTTAGCATGACAGAGTATTGCTGTCGATATTTAGCATGGAAGAGTATTTTGCAGTGTATATTTGGCATGGTACGTTATCACAATAGATATGTAGCTTGGAAGAGTATAGCAGAGGCTATTTAGCAAGTTTGAGTATAAGAAGTTAACATCCAACTAATTAGTGTATCAGGAGTAAATATTTAACACGTTAGAGTACAGCGGTTTTTTGGCAAAGTAAAGTACTGCAGTGGATGTAGTAAAGTTTTGCTGTGGTTATTTGGCAGGTTGAGCATAATCATAGTTATGTTATCCAAATTGAGTGTTACAGTGGATATTAAGCATGGCAGAGATCAGTAGTATATATTTAGCAGGGTTGAGTATTGTAAGAGTCATGTTATCTCGACAGAGCATCACATTGTTGCTGGTGGTCTCAGCAGAGAGAACCGAGTCCTTACAAAGGAGATGCAGGCAGCAAGCAGCAAAATCCGCACCAACAGATCCTCAAACTGCTCCACGACCAACTCCCAAAGGGACTTTCCTGAGAGAGATTCAAATTCCAATGAAAGCACATCATCCATAATGCTAATAATAATTCTACAATACAAGTAACATTAATACTTGCGCTTTTGCAATTTACTGCCACGCGAGTTCAGTTTATCAAGTGTACTCATGAATCACAGCATGTTGACACACAGCTCCGCATATTTTGAAACAACTGATTAAAAGTGAGTGCGGCATGAAGTATCATACCTTCGTCCGCTGGGAGTTCTTCATGAGGACCAGTTGAGGTATCATAGAGAGAGAAGGACAGCGAGAGAAACCAACCACGAGAGAGAAAAAGAGAGGGGGAGAAAGAGAGAGATGGAGAGAAAAGAGAGGAAGAGGGAGAAAGATGGAGAAAGTCAGCATACAATAAGGCTACTCACTGCTAGTTAGTTCTTAGAAAGATAATCTCATATTGATCTCCCCTTCCATCTGATCCAATCTGACTAATTATCAGATCTGTTACTTAGCGGACATTTCTTCATTGAACCAACTGGCAGTTGATTTGACTATGCAGGGATCAATGCCCCCTGGAGTAAAGGCCCCCTGGGATTTGAGGCCATGCTGAAGGGGAAAGATCGTCAGCCACAAACCTCCTCTGTCCCAGTCAAGCACCTTGGCCACCAGACTAGAGGTCACCCCAAAAAATTATCCTATTTATAATGCCTGAATAATGAAATAACAAAGCAGTATGAGGGAAAATTGAACCTATGTATGTGGCCCTCTCACTACCAGGTACAACGATGAGAAAACAGCACTATCCACAATGCTCAGATGCACCAGGGCAATTGCATGAATTAATCTCCAAATGTGTTAAAACTGGTAAACATATTAAAATAAATTTCACGCCTGTGTAGTTCATCACAAAGTAGATATCAAGGGTTTTCAAACTTACTCAACAGAAACTGCAGTGGAATCGGTGCAATTTTGTGTGAAATAATTTGAATAATCTTGCAAATGTGAAAATACCCTCAAATGTTCAAATAAGTGTGCAATCTTAACAGAAGGAAAGTGGGTGTTAGCGTGTATATGTTGGGTCCCTGCTTGTCCTACAGATTATCTCAGCACCACGCAAGGGCCCAGGTCCTGCAGGAAGAATGGTGAAAGACCAGCACCTCTGGGCATGGTTAGCACCAGGATTCAAGGTCTCCAGAGAAGGCAAGGCTGCCGCTTGATGCTACTGAGCCAATAGGAGGCGGTATTCCCATAGGAGCAATAAAACCAAATGCCCTCAAAAAGCAGTGGAGCACTGTGCTAGAGAAGGCAGCATTCAGGCAAGTGGTTAAGCAAAGGTCCCCACTCACTGCAATTGCAGTCATTTCAGATCCCATGATGCAATAGTAAGGGATTCCCAGGTGTTCTGGCTCAATTCCCAAATGAGTGCTCTCAGCCTTCCACCTAATGATCCCCCAGCTGAACTGGCTAAAAACTGTCCTCTCCCTCTCCACTTCAGCTGATGTGCTGCAAGATTCCCCGCACGGGATGGCTGCATTTCATCACCCCAGAGAAGCAATGAAGAGCATCACCTCAGAAAAATAAATGTGAGAGGACATGGTCTTAAATCAATCATTAATAACATATGCAGTCCAGGAGCTCAGCGGCCACTCCTGTCCGTGACAGTATCCAAAAAGACTGAAAGAACAGCTCGCGGGGATTCTGCGGTGCTTACCATTTGAGCCCCATTTCTCCCTCGCCTTCCTCAGCTGCTCGCAGCTCAGGCCCGTCGACTCATTCACGCAGAAAAACCCCAGCACTTCCTCCACCGTTTTCGTATGGGCATTGTCCATCCCTGAAGAACAGGAAGGGAGGGAGAGAGCGTGCACAAGAGAGAGGTTAAGGGACTGCACGCTCGGCTCAACATACTGACAGGCCACTGCAGTACCGCAGAATGTAAAATAGCTGCCAAGATGCAACAGTGCTGCCCATAAAATTAATTAATCAAGATACTGGGCATCCAACTCCGCCACATCCCAACTCCGGCTGCAACGTGACTAAACATCAAAGAAACAAACACAACACTGAAAGCAAATCCCAGCTTCAAACGATGACAGCCTCATAACAGAATTGGGCTAAAAAGCAGATGCCCCGGATCAAAACGCGAAAAAATCTGGTCTGTGACGACAGTGGCACCACACTTTACTTGATACTGGGAGAGGGAGTACGCTATACGCACCGCTTTGGCCACATGTTTTCAGCATCACTGGCAGAAATCTCAACAGACGACGCTAGTAAAGCAATAAAATTATTTATTATTGCGGCGTAATCAGCCATATAACTGCGCAAACTCAAATGACACCCAAGGTAACGAAAGTATTTAATTACGAGTCCGTGTATATTATGCAACTTGAGCCTTAGAGCACGCAAGCTACCCAACTACACCCAGTCCCACCATTTCAGCCGGAGAGCATAAACAGAGCATTGAGAAAACAGCGAAGCGAAGTCTATCTTCACAGTGAAACACTGGCATTCGTAATATTTCAGCGTAGCCTATATACATGGAAGTAGCCTAATGTTACTAACTATCTAAATATCAAACATGCCAGTGTCTCCTGACACCTCAGAGCAATTATCCTATTGATCGGATAGCATATCCGACCAGTCAGAGCTCCTACTAAGCTGTAGCAAGCTAACCAATGATAACAATCGCGAATGATAATTTACTTACCAGTGCAAGAGGTATTCCGTTACGTGGATAATAAAAAAAAAACTTCACTGATAACGAAATAAAATGCAGAAACAACGACGGCGTTTCAGTAAATACAGGTGGGCCAAAACAGAGATTTGTGCCAAGAAAAACTGTTTATTCGGCGACGTTTTACTGGACAGAATTGGCTAACGTTAAGTCATCCGTTATTTCTCGCGTAGTCCTATGTGGAACATGATTTACTATTATTTTTTTAATGTCATAAAACGAGCGACATTGTTTGAGCAAATAGTGATACTTCTCTTCTCTTGAGTTAAGGCGTATTTGTCTGTGATTGTCAGTAATTCCCCCGATGCCGTGCGCGTTAATCCACCACTACCTCCTACCTACAAAGCTGTCGCCACGGCATGACAGTTACGCCACACTTCGGACGCACAGACGAAGAGGATGCGCTTTGGCTTGTGAGATGGCAGTCAATGGCTTAGACAGGCATATCGCCAAATCAGATTGTAAGATACATAATAATCCCGCCTACAACAAAAATGGTGCAACAGGGTGGTAGAATAACCCACCCTTTGCATTCCACTTGAACTATCACCATACGATCCCCCAATTGTCGTACAAGATTGACATAAACGCACGTCAATAGTACAAATGCTCCATTGACTGATTTTAGTAATGACCAATTATGTAACAAATACTGAAAGCGGGCGGAATTATACACTAAATGCAATGCGGGGATTTCAGTCCAGTAAGTGGTCTGTCACCAGAGGAATACGCAATGACCTCAAACTGGTTGAGGTCCGTCAAGTCCCTGACACCGGCCCACCCAGTATAATTCATACAAGAAACCATTTCTCTTCTTACGGTGTTGTAACTTTAATACGGTAGCTGGCGTCCCTAAAGTGGAATAAATGCCAGCCCCCAAACCATCATGTCATGAATGTAGGCGAAAAGTACAGTGCCAAATCTGCATTACAGCTTATATAAAATTTTGACACAGAATTAATTGATTCCAATAGATTAGTGTAATTAATAGATTGTGTAGGCTGTATTATAAGACTGACCACCATGTTGTAATCCTGACGGAACTGGGAGAGTGAAAGGCGTTGGCTGTGTTCCATATCGGTTTCACAGGGACTCAGAGAGCCACATTTGACCCAATTAAAAAAAAACCCTTAAAGGCAAGTCATTAAATCATTTTCTAATTATTCCAATGCTCCAGAGCCAATGAACACTCCATCCCTCACTCCCTCCAACAAATTCAGCAACTTGTAAAGAGAGACAAAAAATAAATGCAAAAAAAAGCACAACAAAAATTATTAGTCTCAAAACGAATGAATTAAAAAATCCTCACATTACCAAAATTCTGGGGAATTCATTTCAAATGAAAGATAAAAAGAGACATTGTCATCAATATCCCCTGCTATCACTGAGTCCTGTTTTTGAACCCAATCAAGGTAAAAAAAAAAGGTCAATTTCATTTACCTATGTAAACTCAGTGACTATGTAAACAACAAGACAGATGTATGGATGGACGAGCTCCAACTCAGATTCATGGCGGGAGGTAAAAACCACATGGTTTTTAATACCACACACACACACACACAAAACTCCTAATATTCAGAAGAATTTTACCAAACTCTTCCACTTTCCAAAACTCATCACATTCCCTTTCTGACACACTTTCACTGGTCCTTTTATAATTAGCCTACTTTATAAAGCACATTTATTTTAAACCTCATTTTAGTAATACCACAGAGAGGAGGACAGCAGAATGGCACAGAAAAAGGACCATAAATTATGGCATCAAGACAATGAACTGAGTGAACTAATCACACATTTACCATCTTGATTCTGTGGTCTATTAACACTGTCTAGACAGGAAGACTACAACCCCAATTCCGAAATAGTTGGGACAAAGTGTAATTTGTGAATAAAATCAAAATGCACTGACTTTCAAATCACAACAGCCAGCATTTTATTCACAATAGAACAGACATAACATAGCAAATGTTAAAACTGAGAAATTTTACAATTTTATCCACAAAATGAGCCAATTTCAAATTTGATGGCTGCTACAGGTCTCAACAAGTAGATCAGAGGGATCTAATAGTTGCGACCTGGCCTAGCATCCGTCACGTGGCCTAGTGTCCATGACTGGTGGTTTCTTGTACAAGTGTGACCTCGAAATTGGCAAATGACCTTGAAAATGAATAAGGAACCCTTCCTCTGTACCAAGAAGCTTGTTGTAAGATTTAATAGCCATCCATCAAGTTAAACTTGAGTTACGGCGCGAAAACTGTGAAATCGGGGCAAAATCGACACTTTTTTGACCGGTGTGACCTTGGGATTCGACAGATGACCTTGAAAATCAATAGGGAACCCCTCCTCTATACCAAGAAGCTTGTTCTAAGATTTCATAGCCATTCATTGAATTAAACTGGAGTTACGGTGCGAAAACCGTCAAATCGGGCAAAATTGACACTTTTTTTACCTGTGTGACCTTGGGATTTCACGGATGACCTTGAAAAACAATAGGGAACACCTCCTCTATGCCTAGAAGCTATTTCCAAAATTTCATAGCGATCCATGAATTCTAACTGGAGTTACAGCGCGAAAACCCGCAAACAAGGTCGTGACCTCTGTGAACTTGACCTTTGACCTCAACCTTGTGCGTGGACATCACTTTGGTGAGGGTGAATAACTCCTGAAAATTTCATGATGATACGACGACAGGAACATGGTCAAAAAGGTGTCACAGACGGACAGACAGAAGCGTTCATAGAGCTGCTTGGATGCAGCTAAAAAAGTTTTTTACCATGGTGTAGCATCCCCTCTTCTTTTTAACTGGAGTGGAGGCATCTGGGCATTGAGGAGACAAGTTTCTTGAGTTTGGCCGTTGGAATTTGATCCTGCTCATGTTTAATACTGGCTTCCAGCTGCTGGAGAGTTTTGGGCTTCCTTTGACAGACTTTTCGTTTAATTGTGCGCCAAATGTTCAAAATCGGCGAAAGATCAGGACTGCAGGCAGGCCAGTTCAACACACAGACTCTTCTACTATGAAGCCATGCTGTTGTAATAGCTGCAGTATGTGGTTTTGCGTTGTCCAGCTGAAATACCCAAGGCCTTCCTTGGAATAGATGTCGTCGGGAGGGGAGCAAATGTTGCTCTAAAACCTTTATGTACCTTTCAGCATTCATTGTGCTTTTTAAAACATGCAAGTGTCCCACACCATATGCACTAATTCATCCCCATACCATCAGAAATGCTGACTTTTGAACTGCACGCTGATAACAGGAGGGGTGGTCTTTCTCCTCTTTAATCCGGAGGACACGATGCCCATGATTTCTAACAAGAATGTCAAATTTGGACTCATCTAACCACAGGAAACTTTGCTACAGTCCATTTTAAATGAGGCCCACCGAACATGGCAGCGCTTCTGGATCATGCTGAACAGTGGCTTCCTTTTTGCATTATAGAGTTTTAGATGACATCTGTGGATGGCACGGTGGACTGTGCTTACAGATAGTGGTTTCTTGAAGTATTCCTAGGCCCATTTAGTAATGTCAATGACAGAATCATGCCGGTGAGTGATGCAGTGGCCTCTGAGGGCCCGAAGATCACGGGCATCCAGTAAAGGTCTTCGGCCTTGTCCCTTACGCACAGAGATTTTTCCAGTTTCTCTAAATCTTTTGATGATGCTATGCACTGTCGATGATGAGACCTTCAAAGCCTTTGCAATTTGGCATTGATGAACATTGTTTTTAAAAGATTCCACAATATTTTTACGCAAGCCTTCACAGGTTGGAGAACCTCTCGCCATCTTTACTTCTGAGAGACTCAGCCTCTCTAAGACATCCCTTTTATAACCAATCATGTTACACACCTGATGCCAGTTAACTAAATTACTTGCTAAATGTTCTTTCAGCTGATTCTCTTATATATTAATTGCTTTTTCAGCCCTTTTTTGCCTGTGTCTCAACTTTTTTGAGACTTGTTGCTGCCAGAAAATTTTAAATAAGCTCATTTTGTGGATAAAAATGTTAAATGTCTCAGTTTCAACATTTGAAATATTATCTATGTTCTATTGTAAATAACATTGGCTCGTGATCTAAAAGTCATAGCATTTTAATTTTATTCACAATTTATACTTCGTTGTCCCAACAATTTCGGAATTGGGGTTGTAAACAAATAGATGCACTGCCTAAGAAGATGCAGCAATAACGCACACCGTGACGCGGAGAGATGTTTCATATAAAAGTTATTTTAATAAAATGTAGTGTGAA
Source organism: Gymnothorax reevesii (assembly GCA_029721435.1). Lineage (NCBI taxonomy): Eukaryota > Metazoa > Chordata > Actinopteri > Anguilliformes > Muraenidae > Gymnothorax > Gymnothorax reevesii. The sequence goes on from CM056589.1 coordinate 29,410,347, forward strand.
AGTTTGCAAGCCAGACAAAAGGACCTTCACACTGGCAGCACTGGGGCCCATCTACAAGCCTCGAGATGAAGCTGCAAAAAAACTTTAACAACAATGAAATAACATTCCACAAACACTCCAACAGTTCCTCTTCACCCTAGGTCTTCACAGAGGGTAGTCATGCCACAAGCTGAAACAGAGATACAGCAAAACCTCAGACCCAGAGACCAGACACTTGAGTACATCACAACAGCTACACCCAATTACGTGTTTTCTCACCGTGGATAACTGCAGAGATATTTCAGTCAGGTATATCAGCAAGAATAGATTGCAAAGCATGATAGTGAGGCAGCATACACTATCACTAGCATAGCATGACATGTGAGACAGCCTTCGTTAGCACTAGCATAGAATGCCAGTACAACACCACATAATGGCACTGGCATAGCGTGACAGTGAAACAGCATTCAGCAGCACAAGAATAGGATTCAGCATCACTAGCGTAGCATGACAGTGAAACATCATTCATTAGCTGGAGCATACCATAACAGTGAAACAGCAATTCAATAGCAATACAATGACAGAGAAGCAGCATTCAATGGCACCATAGTATGACAGCGAACCAGCATTCACTAAAACCAGCACAGTATGATAGTGAAGCAGAATTCAATAGCACTAGCATAGGATGACAGTGAAACAATATCCAGAGGAACTAGCATAACATAGTGAAACAGCATTCAGTAGCAGTAGCAGAGCATGACAGTGAGACAGCATTCAGCAGCATTAGCATAGCATGATAGCGAAACAGCATTCAGTATCACGCTTCAATCACCATAAATAGAGGGAATTTTTTTTTCCAAGGATCAAGAAGAGAAAATGAAATATAAATTATTATTATCAAAGTGTAAGTAGCACCATTGATGAAGTTCCAAAATGATATTTCCATTCATTTTCTCCAGCTGGTATCAGGCTGAATGCTCCTTTCTAGCATTACTGCCCATAATCCACTGTGCGCCCCCTCAAAATGAACGGAAGATTTCCTTACTAAAGATATAATTAATTTTGACGCCAGAAAGAATTAATCAAAGTTTTTCTGGTTACAGCTAATGGATTCTAATGATTGACGAGCTTGATGTGCGACTGATCATAAGTAGAACAGGCAGAGTGAGATGTGCATTACAGGATAGCTGCCGTACACATTAGCGCTTTATTACAAACAGTACATTCCACACACATAATCAGTCAGTGCCCCATGGAAAAAAGATAGGGGAATGCTGCATGTTTATGAGTGCTTGGCAACCCAGCACTGGTTTAACACCAAGAACAGCAAATAAACTGCTGGGTGACGCAAGTGTGTGAATGTGTGCACCTCAGTACCTGTGTGTGTATTCTGGCTCCCTAGGGCTCTTCAACAGCAGGTCTCTGATAGTCTGTGGTGGATTTAAACCATGAAGCTCCGCCCTCTCCCAGCGCTGCAAGCGACTGATACCTGAGAGAGAGAGAGAGAGAGAGAGACTTGTCCAACACTGAATGTATGTTTTCAATAATATTTCCCGCTCAGGCAATATAGAATGTGATATTTTTGCTATACCAGATAAGCAAATCTAATTTAATGGGGAGGAACAGGGGCTCAGTACAAACTCCTAAATCCATCTCCTAACTTCTTTCCCTTCCTCTGCGATCCATCCCCAGGGAGGCATGATGGGATGATGGGAAATGCATTTTTTTTTAATAGTTCTCATGTAGTGTGAACAGAGAACCTGTGATACATTGTTCATCTGTTGGCTTTCCACACAAATTTTTCTAGAATTTTCTGACAACTGGATTATTCCAGGGGCTGACTTTTTAAGAATATGTCATCATGACATCCATCACCACATTCTTATGAATTTGCGGAACAAATATCAAAAGCCTCCTGTTTTTCCTTTCCAAAAAAGGGGCTTCTCATTTTTGCATCTATGTTTCTAAATCGGGTAAACTTGATTGAAACCCCTTAAACTCAGACATTCACTTGAATGTACCCTTGAGAAGGTCGAAAGTCAGAAAATGCATTTTTCCATGTTGTAGGACAATGTCATGTACATTTTCTGTGTCAGTATCTGCAGGCTGCAGCACTTCACTAAAGCTCCATCGCACTCATTTTCAGCGACATCACCAAACCCACGGCGCCATGTTTTTACAGCCACAGCACTTAAATCAAAAACAAAAAACATCTAGATTGTCTCCATCATATTATATACATTTCCCCAGGAATTCAACAGGACATATTTAGGATCTTTGAAAACCTTGAGATGTCTGTTACAATTCAAAATATCCCAAAGTTCCACAGATTTGAGTAAAACAGTTGCATCTGATAAACCCACACGTGGGATCACAGAGTTGAGGAAGCTACAGAATGAGACTCCGCCATATAAACAGGGCGCCTGTAAGGAGTAATCAAAGATGCTTCTCCGGGAGAACTCAACAGATCTTTTATGTGCACTGAGTTTTATAAATTTATTTACCGAGGAATATTTTCCAGGATCAAAGCAAAGGGAAGAACAAAAGAAAGAAAAATTGAGATGACGACATGAAGAGAGGAAAAAAAGAGTAAACAAGAATCACGCCATCGACCTGAGCTTAAAGCGGAACAGGACAGATGGGTCCACAGGCCAGTTGTTTACATGTCACACATTTTTAGAAGAAAAAAAAAAAAGAACCCGGCATTGGGCAGCTTTTCTCGTTTTGAGAAAGTCTCTGGCAACAAATCACTGAAGGAACAGTTCACAGACTGCAATGTCTATAATGACGGTGAAGTGATTTCCAATTCAGGGAAGAAAAAGAAAGAGATAGGAAATATTCTGCTGGAATATCCCACAGGAGAGGCATCTATGGTGAAATAAGTGCATGCAGATATGCTGCCTTGTACATTCTAACTCCACATCTAACAAACCACACCTCACTCATCGGGCAGGGGTCTCATTGGGCTGCTAATGTTCATGGTCATGGCTGAATTAGAGTGGAAACTAGAAGCAAAATGATGATGGAAAAAGTCCAAGCTCAAGCAAGAATGTAACACTGACTGTACAGCTGCACTGATGTCACAGCGGCTCAGCAGTCACTGGCAGAGGAGCAGAGATGAAGGAAAAATGTGTGACTACAGTGCCCTCTGCTGGCTATTAAGAAGTACTTCATGGATTTATACAGCAGATTTGGGGCATGTCTTGACAAGTCAGCATAAGATAACGGGACGATGTAGATCTGAATGAACATCACTTTCAGGTAGTTACAGTGACCTCATTCCCGAAAGTATTGCTTATTTTGGAAATAAACACCGGTGCCATAAGCAATGCATTTGGGATTCTCGACACCTCAAAGACTAAACAACGCTAATCATTTGGCCCTACTTCAGCCAATGTTATTGAACGCTGACTGTGTTGATGAGGCTGGCATTGGTGAAGGAGTCAGCAATAAAAGGCTACTGCCTGCTGGCTAAAGGGCTGCGTGTGCACTCTTCCCCAATTGTCTCCTCTTTAAGATCTAGACAAGAGGAGGAAAGAACATATTTTCCTGAGTCGAGGGACAAATCCCATGAATAGGCAAAGAAGCTTGGTAGTTTAGTCCCAGTATAGCGACATTAAGATCTTAGCAGCTGTTGGGTTCATGAGTGAGGAAAAGACCGTAAACTAAATCACTGTACTAGAGTATCTAAATAACTGAACTTTAATACTGTGCCAGTGCAGGGCCCATATCAAAATAACTGCACTGTGATATAGTAAGACTGTATCAGTGCAGGACCCACATCTAAACAACTGTACTGTAATACAATACCAGAACAGGGTTCATACCTAAATAACTGTAATGTAATACCGAACCAGTGTAGGGCCGGTATCTATATAACAGTGCTGTAATACTGTACCAATGCAGGGCCCATATCAAAATAACTGTACTGTAGTACTGTACCAGTGCTGGGCCCATATCTAAAAAACGGTTATGTAATATTGCACCAAGGCAGGACCCATATCTAAATAACTGTACTGCAATACTATGCCTGTGCAGGGCTCATATGTAAATAACCATACAGTAAATCTGAGCCAAGATCTAAATAACTGTACTGTAATATTGTACCAGTGCAGGGCTTGTATCTATATAACTGTACTGTAATACTGTACCAGAACAGGGCCCATATCTAAATAACTGTAGTGTAATACTGTACCAGTGCAGGGCTTGTATCTAAATAACTGAACTGTAACACTGTACCAGTGCAGGGCCCATATCTCCAGTCCAAGTCAAACTGCTTCAGTTCCTCTAGGTCTTTCTCGCGCTGTGTCAGGAGGGTGGGCTCAGGTTCTGATGGGTCGTCTATAACCAGAGAGATGAAGCTGTCAGTTTAGTGAGTTATTAATGCAGAGATCAACCGAACACACACTTGTAATCAAACACAATAAAGAGGCTTCACAACTTGGATGAGCATATTCATGAACACAAATGCAATCTCCTTGCAAAAACTTAAAAAGAAAATTTCTCCTACTCACGGTCATTGGAAGAGACACAGAGGAACACATGCATGCACACACCCACCCACACCCACACCCATACACACACACACCTTCCTCTGGTGCTGCAGGCTCCTTGACTCTCTTTCCCTCCTCTTTAGCTCGCTTTACAACCTTAAAGGTATCAGTGATCAGTCTGCGCTTTGGAGCCATGTCTGCCACACTGCTGAAACAGACAATGCACTTTACTAATAATAGTACTGTCCGTACAGTCAAAAAAAATAAAAATAGTGTTATGATGACAGAATGCGCAGCAGGGGTTGAATCCTTCAGAGCGTCTTGGAGCTGCCACTGACAGCGAATATGTTGGCCCCCTCCATTCAGAATGTGTTATGATAAAATAAAGGGCTTCTCGGACATAGGAGGTGACGAGATCGCAATTTTATCAGGAAGCATAATGGCAGAATTTCAGAATAGATTCTCTTGCCATGTTAACCTACATGTCACAGCCATCCCTTTACTTGGCGAGTGGAAGAAACATTACACCCCCAGGCTTGATTACGTTAATTTAATCAAATGGAACTTAATGATAGTTCAGACATCCCATTCCTCATATAAAGGCAACAGATCATAAGCTAGCGATCAAGAACGAAATGTTGCACAGGAAAAAAAATGCCCACAAGAAATTAGTTTAATCTATCCGACAGAAACTGAATTGATACGTAAAACTATAAACTTTTGCAGGGTCTGGAGGAAAAAAAATGAGAAATCCTCCATAAATCTGAATTCTGAAGACTTACCAGTGCCACCGACTCTGTTCTTCCCATAGGTTCTTCTTCCTCTTCTTCTTCTTCTACTTCCTCATCTTTCAAATTTAAATGTGTAAATCCATTCTATTACATTACCGCCACCTACCGGATTGGAGTATGGATCGGGAAATTTGCCGCGTCTAACAACATTAAATTAAATTCCTAAAAAAAAAAAAAAAAAAAAAAAACACAAAACTTACGATATCTTACTATATTCTTTCCAGTAGTCTGGTCTTCTTTAAATAATCAACTAATTCCCTGATCACTAGCTGTCCTGAATCTCCTAAGATACTCCTCAAACTGACACTCAGCTTTGCTTTTTCTAATGCTGATATCAATGTCTTCCTTTCTTCCTCATAACCCCTACATTCTATCAGCACGTGTGGGACAGATTCTACCTCCTCACACTTTAAACATTTCCCTGTTGCATGTTTCCCTATTTTTTGAAATGATGAATTGAGCCCTGTATGTCTTATTCTAAGTCAAATGATGACTGCCTCCTTTCTCCGATTCCAGTCAATATTTCTACCCCTCCTAACCTGTCTTTGGATTTTATAAAGATGTCTTCCTGTGTCCTGTATATCCCAATATTCCTGTCATATTTTCTCCATTTGTTCTCTGATTATCTTTTTACTTTCATTTTTAGACAAAGAAATTTCCATGTCTATTGTTTGCAATTTGAGTGATTTGAGCAATTTTGCTTGGCTAATTTGTCTACACCCTCATTTCCCTCCACCTCAACATGAGCTGAAACCTGTACAAAGCAGACAGTCATATCTTGTCAGTGCATTCTGTATGTAATATTATGGATTTGAAAAATTTAATCTAGTCTGCATGATTGAAGTGTTTTGATGCTTGCCAGTGCTGCCAAGCTGTCAGAGGCTACTACAGAGTTCTTTTCTTTATTCCTTTCCCGCCATCTCAGAGCTGTTAATATTGCTATAAGCTCAGCTGTATATACAGATAATTTATTTGATGTTCTTTTCTTAATTACTACCTCATATTTTGGGATAAATACTGCTGCTCCTGTCCTTCCTGACTCAGAATCTTTTGAACCATCTGTAAATAATAATAATTTATCTCTAAAGTGTTGTTCGATGCATATCTCTGCCACTCTCCCAGCTGATATAATTTTAGATTTTGTCTTTATTGCTTGCTTAATATTTGTGTCTATTATTGGCATAATGAACTGCCAGGGAGGTGGGGATGATACTGATACTGTAGAGCTATGTTGAATTTTGCTTTATCTTATATTGTCCGCTTTGATATTGCTGATCCACCCAAAGCTTCTAAAGTTAGATTCATTATGTTCCCAGCACTCCTCCAGAATATTTTTTGTCAGATGTGATTGCCTGTGTCCTTGCAAATTAACCCAGTATGCCATCATAAGTTTCATTCGTCCTATTCGTAATGGTTGCTCCCCTGTTTCAACTTGCATAGCCGATACTGGTGATGTTTTAAAGGCACCAGCGCATATCCTGAGCCCTCGTGCCTGCTCCACATCCAGTTTTTTCAGATGACTCGCTGCTGCTGACATATATGCAATACAGCCATAATCTATTGTCGATCTCATCATTGATTGATATATACTTATTAATGATGACCTGGCTGCTCCCCAATCTCGCCAAGACAGACATCTTAAGAGGTTGTTGACCTTTTTACATGAAAACACAAGACCAAGGAATCTCAGTTCACTAACCTGTGTAAGTGTTTGTCCATATATTTTTAAGGATATTTCCTTATGTCGTCTAGAAAAACATATGACCTGTGTTTTTGCCACTGATAATTTGAACCCCCATTTGTTTGACCATTGTTCTACTGATTTTATAGCTGTTTGTAATTTCCTCTGACAATATTCTAAGTTCCGTCCCCTTGTCCACACTGTCTCATCATCTGCATACATTGATTTCCCAATTCCCTCCTCAACATGCTCTAATATATCATTAATCATTATATTGAATAAGACTGGGCTACCAACACTGCCTTGCGGGGTGCTGTTCTCAACTTGATATTGTTTTGAATATTCTTTGCCAACTCTTATTTCTATTGTTCTTCCTATTAGGAAATCCTGAACCCAATTATACACCTTGCCATCCATCCCACCATGGTACATTCTTTCTCATCCTGTTTCCTTTACTCTTGGGTATTGTTTTCTCTACTGACTGTACCTGCAACTACTTTATTATTAAATTCATCTTCGTTCACTATGTCTTCTTCCAGTAAATCCACACATTTATCATTACTTATTATTTAAAATGCCTCCCAGTCGTCTAATTCCCAAAGGTTCTTCCTTCAGCTACCAGTCTAATTCTTCTTCTTCTTCCTTTTTGAGTAGCTTTATGAGCCACAACGAAGGCACATTGCTGCCATCTGCTGTTCACTTCTGGATCGTAATTACGTACTCATAATTAAATTCTTATATGGAGACCAGTTCGATGTTCTCCAACAAACTTTTTATTTTAGCAGAACTGTCCAGATACAATAACCTGCGCACACTGAAGACAGAAACTCCCACTGCACCTAAGTCTCTGAATAATTTTCTCCAATGATGAGAATGAATTTCTCACTGCAAAAGAACGTGCTGAACAGTCAACGGATCCACATTCATATTTCCCATCAGGGTGTTTGCTGATCAGAGCTAGCCCACTCCTTAACCCACAGTGCCCAAGTCTCAGCCTCGTTATAATAATCGCATCTTTTCTTTTGTTACAGACAGGACCCGCTTCCTTTGTTACAGTCCCCTGATCATGGATGTATTATAAGAACTGGATACTCAACCGAAAATGATCGCCCATTAAACTCAATGGAAATTTCCCCGTGGCGCAGCACGCCGACATGGTTCCTTATTTCCGGACATGCGCTTTGTGACTAATCGTTCACACATGCGAAGTGCGGGGCTCATGAACGCGCTGACGCCTGCGGTGTTTATGACAACAGTTATGTTAGAAAAGGAGGATATTGGAAGTTTAACTCGAACCTTCTGAAAAGTAAGACATTTTGTCTTCAAATCAAAGCAATGATTAAGGATATAACTGAAGATACTAGTCTTATAACTTACAGGGTGAAATGGGAATTTATCAAATATAAAGGACGCCAGATTTCCATCTCAAAATGTAAATTATTAAGCTGGGCTAGTAAAAAGAAAGAATTGGCAATCATTAAAGAAATAAAGTACATTTTTAACAAGCCTGTATTGAGTTAGAGAGATAAACAAAATCTGATTCCACAGCAATCATCCCTTGATGAAATCTACATAAATAAGGCAAAAGGTGCTTATATCCGATCCAGGGCGAAGTGGATAGAGGAGGGAGAAAGGAGTTCTGCCTATTTTTGTAGACTGGAAAAAAGGAGACAGGAGCGGAATACAGTCAAGACTTTATTAATTGATAGTCTAGAATGCTCTGATCCTGCCAAGATTTCGAAGGAAATATATAGATTTTACAGTAATCTGTACTCTTCCTCCTATTCAGATGTAGATGCTGAAGCTTTCTTTATGTTTATTAAGGATTGAGTCCCCAGAGTAGATTAAAATTTTAAGAATCAGTGTATTCTATGGGTGAAGTGGAAAATGCAATGTAATGCCTGTCTTCCTACCTGGGTCTGACGGAACACAAAAGATCAGTATGTAGAAAAGCACCTCATGCCCACTGTGAGGTATGGGGGAGGATCGGTGATGCTGTGGGCCTGTTTCTCTTCCAGAGGCCCTGGGAACCTTGTTAGGGTGCATGGCATCATGAACACTTTGAAATACCAGGACATTTTAAATCAAAATCTGGTGGCCTCTGCACGAAAGCTGAAGATGGGTTGTCACTGGGTCTTTCAGCTAGATAATGAGCCTAAACATGTGGCCAAATCTACACTTAAATGGTTCACCAGACACAGAATCAAGCTCCTCCCATGGCCATCTCAGTCTCCAGACCTCAAACCCATTGAAAACCTGTGGAGTGAGCTGAAGAGGAGAGTGCAGAGGAGAGGATCCAGGTCTCTGGATGATTGAAAGTTTCATCTTGTGAAATATTATAGAAGAAGATTAGGTGCTGTTTTGTTGGCGAAAGGTGGTTGTACAAAGTATTAACATCAGGGGTGCTAATAATTGTGGCACACATGATTTGATGTAAAATAATTATTTTTATTGTGGTATTATTTTTCCCCACTGAATAAATACACTTGAATTAAAGGTTGGATTTTCCTCTTTTTTTCCATTGTGGTCCTATATTATTTAGAAAAAAACTGAATTTATTAGAAGCGAAAGAACACATCTTAACCAGGGGTGCCAATAATTATGGAGGGCGCTGTATATTCACTGCAAAACCCATGCAACAGCTCTGTACCGAACGGGCAAACATAGCACTCGCCTTAAATATAGTTTGGAAAAACAAATTATATACCTATATATAAATTTATATACCTATTTATATACCTATATTCCTATTTTATAGGTATATAAAATGTTGATGAACTATTTTTACTTAACAGGGAAATAAAATTATTCACTCTCGCAAACATTGTCAGCAAAACAGTTGACATGCTGCTGTATGAGATGACAGTTTAATCTCATTTTCCACAAAGTTCAAAGCTAAATGTATTCGTAGAGAGTGAAACGTTTTGGCCTTGTTAGCTTGCAGCCTCCTCTATTCTTACTGCATTCAAAACGATAATCCACCAGCACAGAGCATTGCCCGTGCTTCATGAGCTAAGTTTTATAGTAGATTACGTTGATCAAAGTATTTAGCCAATTCCGACAAGTGAAATTACTTTGAGTGTATGAATGCTCAAAGCTCAGTAAATCCATCCTTTCTTTATACCTGGAACTGGAGCCTATCCCAGCTGACTCGCAAGGAGCACACACCATTCATTAGAATTTAATTTTATTAAAAATTTTTAATATTTAATATTGCTCTCGCAACCTGGTGTGTCAACCGTAACATAGCTACTGCCGTTATATGCTATTACCACGTTTATCAGCACTAGAAATTAAACTCAACACTTTCTTGACTAAATTCACGCTTGCGTTTTAACAACCCGAAAGTTTCTTTGGGTACTCAAACATCAAGTTAAACCCAAGAAGTCCTGATTTTAGTGGAGTTCGAATCTGGAATTATTTTCCTTCCCCTTATACAGGATTAGCAAATTCCTAAATCCTCACATCAACAGTAGCCCAGTAAAAAAATATACATAAAGTCGATCTTCGTTTCATTCTCATCAGTTTCTTTCTTCTGGGACTCTCATATTTTCTCTGCGCAGATGGAGTTCAGCATCAGCGAATCTCTGCAGCATCTCTGATGCCCCTCACGAACAGTGCATTGTTCACATCACAGGCTGAACAACAAATACTGTTTGTGCTGTGCTGTCATGCAAGTTAGGCGCATGCATAAAATAACAGAAATTTCATGTTTTGTATCTTATCTTAAAAGATGCTGGAAAGTCACGACATGAAGTATGCACATATTGTTTTAATAATTAAGAATGAATAATTAAGTCCTGAATGTGCCTCAAATGAGCTAGAATGCACATTGAATGCATCTTGATTGCTGTCGGAATCTATTTCGATATTAAAATAATTCAGCTAGAAACTGAAAATCCCATCCCTTAAATATAGGCTGAAACCCATCCCTTAAAAATAATGATTGGTCATGACCTATTTTCAGTCATTCATTTAAAATACCATTTATAGAAACTCTGAAAAGCACATGTTTTCTTCAGAAAATTTTGCCTTTTCTAGTTGACTCTTGTTGTCAAGACTTCCTTTATACCTGAGTCCCAGATAAAGGGAGGGTTAAAAACCCGGCACATGGTCTCGGCACATGAGGACCACCATTTGGGTAACACTTTTAAATTTTAAATTTTAATTATAAAACTCTCTGAGGTATAGTAAAATATTTCCCATGTGCTTACTGAAACACATGAGAGGTCACACAATTAGAGGGAGTCGCATATTTGTTCCAGAACTTATCACATTCATCAATCAAAAAAGTTGGGACACAGGCAAAAAAAAGGCTGAAAAATTCATTTATATATAAGAGAATCAGCTGAAAGAACATTTAGCAAGTAATTAAGTTAACTGGCATCAGGTGTGTAAGATGATTGGCTATAAAAGGCATGTCTTAAAGAAACTGATTCTCTCAGAAGTAAAGATGGTCAGAGGCTCTCCAACCCGTGAAGGCAAGCATGAAAAAATTGTGTAAAACTTTAAAAACAATGTTCCTCAACGTCAAATTGCAAAGGCTTTGAAGGTCTCATCATCAACAGTGCATAACATCATCAAAAGATTCAGAGAAACTGGAAAAATCTCTGTGCATAAGGGAAAAGGCCGAAGACCTTTACTGGATGCCCGTGATCTTCAGGCCCCCAGACGCCAATGCATCACTCACCGGCATGATTCTGTCATTGACATTACTAAATGGGTCCAGGAATACTTCAAGAAACCACTGTCTGTAGACACAGTCCGCCATGCCATCCACAGATGCCACCTAAAAGTCTATCATGCAAAAAAGAAGCCATTGTTGAGCATGATCCAGAAGCGCCGCCTTGTTCTGTGGGCTAAGACTCATTTAAAATGGACTGTAGCAAAGTGGCAGTGTCCTGTGGTCAGATGAGTCCAAATTTCACATTCTTGTTTGAAATCATGGGCGTCGTGTCGTCCGGATTAAAAAGGAGAAAGACCACCCCTCCTGTTATCAGCGTTTAGTTCAAAAGTCAGCATCTCTGATGGTATGGGGATGCATTAGTGCATATGGTGTGGGACACTTGCATCTTTTAAAAGCACCATGAATGCTGAAAGGTATATAAAGGTTTTAGAGCAACATATGCTTCCCTCCAGACGAAATCTATTCCAGGGAAGGCCTTGTGTATTTCTGCAGGACGATGCAAAACCACATACTGCAGCTATTACAACAGCATGGCTTCGTAGTAGAAGAGTACATGTGCTGAACTGGCCTACCAGCAGTCCTGATCTTTCACCGATTGAGAACATTAGGCGCATAATTAAACGAAAAGTTCATCAAAGGAGACTCAATACTCTCCAGCTGCTAGAAGCCTGTATTAAATTAATGGCATCAAATTCCAATGGCTAAACTCAGTAAACTTGTCTCCTCAATGTCCAGAGGCCTCCACTCTGTGTTACAAAGAAGAGGGGATGGTACACCATGGTAAACAGGCCCCTGTCCCAACTTTTTTGAGATCTGTTTCAGCCATCAAATTTTAAATGCGCTCATTTTGTGGATAAAATTGCAAAATTTCTCAGTTTCAACATATGCTATGTTATCTCTGTTGTATTGTGAATAAAAAACTGTCTGGTGTGATTTGAAGGTCATTGCGTTTTGATTTTATTCATAATTTACACTTTGTCCCAACTATTTCGGAATTGGGGTTGTACTAACATATCAGGGTTAGCCTGATAATGTCAGAACTAACACTGTTTAATACTAACATTCCAAGACTAACGCTGTCTAAATGCTAAAGATGACAGTGATGTGTGGCAAAACCACAGTCATCGCTCATGCTTCTGGCGAGAGAGGGGAATATTGTGACGTTAGGAAACATCAGAATAATGGGTCTAACATACTTATTAAAATCTTTATGTTCTCAAAAATACAAAATGGACCAGGCTATCTCTTGTGAATCACATGAGGAGCTACTTCTAAATTTTAGCCAGGAGAGTACAGCAGGCCATCAGCTGTAATGCACGTGAGGCTCATAGGGAAATTAGATTAGATGGAACCAATTCAGAGGCAGATGTAATATGCACACTGCAGTGATGTCAGAAATCGTGTTAACAGTGCATAGTGTCAGCACATGCAGTCATTATATTTCTGTGCCTATTACATTAACTCCATTTATTGCTCAATCTGTTCTCTCTCTCTCTCTCTCTATCTCTCTCTCTCCCTCCCTCTCTCTCTCTCTTTCTCTCTCTCCCATCTCTCTCGAACTCGCTACATCACAGTGTACAAAACAGCTTCCAAACTACAGTGACCTCTTGAATATATACTGCATTGTAAATATTCTGCCAGTTGCCAACTGCTACCACAATACAGACTATTTCTCATTACAGCAAATTTCCAGTCGGACGCATGATACAGGATGAGAGCTTTTCATTGTAAGGGAGAGTTCAACCATGAAAAGATGTCTACAGTAATTCAGGTATTTTAAGTATTCCTACTAAACTTTCTCATCCAGTGCAGATCCACTCAAAAACCCAGGGTTCATTAAAATCGCTCTTTGATTCGTCAATTCCAGAAGTAAAGATGGGCGGACAAGTATAAGCAATGTGAAATGGCCAAAGGGAACGTCCTTGCGCCTTTTAGTATCATTTTGAAGTGGCATCAGTTACAGATAATTATGGGGTGAGAGGAAGTTCCCCGGTCAATCATTTATGCTTAACAGATTCTGGAGAAAAATTATCTGTAAAGGAGGGTCTCAATGCTCCTTAATTCTTATTACATTTTTTCTGGCTCAGTTTACAGAATGTCCTGAATGATGTTGGAGGCTGAGGTATTCCCGAGAAATGATTAGATAAAGAGCACAGAAATAAGTGGCTGAAATGAGCCCCGTGATTCCAACAGAGAACAATAAACAGAAGAAGGGAACGTCAATGTCACCCTCAGGAAAATAAAAAAACATGCTGTCATCAAAAGTCCCATTTATTGGCAAGAGTGATAATAACCTATATTTTGTATAAATATAGGACTAATTTATTTTCACCACCAGGAGTCTCAATTGCAAATTATGGAGGGTTGTTGTTTTTGTTTTTTTTTCTGGCACTTAATTGCGTAATTGAAGTCAGTGATTGGCTAAGGAAGGTGCATCTCTTATTTATGAGGCTTGACTTCACTGCTCATTTAATGGAAATCCCAAAAACCAGCAGAGACTGCAGCCCTCAAGGAATGTAGCTTGAGATCTCTTGTTTTTACTGTTGCATTCCAATAAGAGAACGTATCAAGTTCGATTGAGTTTTATTTGCGCAGCACTCTTTACAGATGGGCATTCACAAAGATTCTTCATAGGATAGCGGAAGGACTAAAACTAACCCTGAACCCTCGCATATCGAACGCATGAGCACACCCTTCCTTTCATACATCAGGAGGATACAGCCCAGTCTTCACTTTTTTTTATCACACTCGATCTCCCAGTCTCTCACACTGATCCCAGGACCTTCTCACCGCTCTGTCATTCTCAGGATGATAATCTCATTGCTGGTTAAGCATTTTTTTATATTTCTTCAGCACTGAGGACAGGCTCATCTCCGGTTCCTCTTTCACCGCAACGCTCTGTCTCCACTTTCAGCCTAATCTCATCTCAGAGCTTCCAGTAATCCTCCACGGGCTTTCTCTTCCTCTTCCTCTCCCTCCCTCCCTCCTCTCAAGCTGCCCAAGAGTCTGATGCACTGTCAGTGGGTAATTGTGATCTGTTTGTATCGTTATTCGTGTTTTGTGGTCTGTTTTAGACTGGATTCTAATGACTCTCCTCCTTTCAATATAACAACAGCCGAACCCTTTGGGGCCACAGTTGTGCGGTGTAATGGACAAGTTTTAATGCAGGTTTTTCCAGAGAGTTTATGGAATGGGAAGTAACGCCATACTGCTGGGTAAAATTGTTGAATCATTGAATGTGATTTCATATAAACCATTAAGCAAGTAAAAATCTTTACAGAGGAGTATATTCGCACAGGTGTGCAGTATTGTGGAATGTCATAAAGGTATACTGTATTTTGGAATAGCATATGATTTCATGAAGGTACACAGCATTAAGTAATGTTATGTTATGATATAAAGCAGTGCAATATTGTCGACTGTTGCATGATGTCATCAAGGTGAGCAGTATTGCGGAATGTTGCAAGATGTCATAAGGTAATACGGTTTTATACTTTTGTAAAACGGGTGCTTCCCATCCTTAAATGTGATTGGCTGAGTCGCGTTCCATGCCAGTATAAAATTACTGTAACCCACTGTGGCAGGCCGCAGCACAAAATATCACTGCGCGCAACGAACTACTCTGCGCTCAACTGACTCGTTAGGTTATGTTTGTTTCAAGACTTTTAGCTTGCTATTTCAGTGTTATCGAAGTTAGGCTTTTAACCCGCTAACCAGTTGGCTATCTACCTAGCTAGCTATTGCATTACAGAGTTCGATATCACTTTTGCGTTGCTAGCTACGTTGCTAACTAGCTTGCTATTTCAGTAGCCTATTAGCGATAAATTGTTGACTTTTTCCTTGTGTGTTTACTTTATGGGCTATGTGTACGGTAACCATATCTATTATAGTGAACGCTAGCTAAGTTAGTCGACAAGCTGGCTAGCAAACGAATGCACAATTTAACATATTTTCTTGCACACCAGCAAGTGTGGAGGACAAAAGTAAATCGTTCCCTACTCTCGCTGCTGGTTGTAATGATATGGCCGATCGGCGCAAGTTGAGAACACGGAAACTCAAAAACCAAAACGAACGCAAAATGATTTAACAGGGTCTTCGGGAGACCGAAGGAGACATTCAAAATGGCCTGTTTTCATAGTATATCTACATTAGCGAGCCCAAATAGCCTGATGTGACATAATGGCGCTAGAAGAAAAAGCAATCTTAGCGTCTGTGTTGCCTGCCAACCATTCTGTCCACTCTATCTTGCTTGGTGGAAGAACAAATAGTTCTCAATTTTATTGTTGCATTATTTCCAATAAATTTTTTTTTCTTGTGTGTTTATGTAATGGGCTATGTGTAGGGTAACCATTTTATAAAAGCAATAAGCCCCTTGAAGCACTGGGTTACAGTAATTTTATAACGGCGCATCGTGCCTTAAAACGCCCCTCCGCCGTTATAAAATCACTGTAACCCACTGCTTCTCGGGGCTTATTTTTTTTATTATGGAATGGGATATGAAGTCATAAAACCATTGTGAAGGATGCAGGTTTCCCGTTCTCCATGCTTTTCATCTTCCATTGGCTAATCTGGACAGCAGTGTTTTCTCTGAGGCTGCGATTAGATGGAAGGGGGGGGATGTAAAGTAGGACCGCCCTAAAGGGAGGAGAGTAAGTAGGATGGAAGGAGGCTGAGAATTGAGGTTTTTTTCCTCCCCATTTCCTCCCCTCTTCTTCTTCTAAGGACGTCAAGTAGCTATGGAAAGAGGGATTTAGAGAAGGAAAGGGTGGAATTTGAAATTAGACATTTTTTGAGGAGTACCCAAACATTGAGACTGACAAAGATTTTCTTGCGGCTAAAGTTTGGGAAACAGTGCAGACATGGAAATAACGAATACCTGACAGCAAAGAATATCGAGACGAGAAAAAAAGCACGGAAGAGCGGAGAAAAGGCTTTGGATTCGGGCGTGAGATACATACATACTCAAACACACGCGCACACACACACTCACCCACACTCAGACTGGCAGGCTGCTGGGTCTCCCTCTCTGTCAAGATGATGGGCTGGATTACAGATTTCTTCACCTACGGCACAACTAAGTCTGTTGTGGTGAAGAGCTGGACCATTGGCATCATCAACAGAGTCGTACAACTCCTCATCATCATCTACTTCATCGGGTCAGTGAGCGTGTTTGTGTGTGTGTGCTTGTATGTGTCTGTGATGATGTTATATGTGCTCTTATGTGTGCGAGCATAAGAGGATAAGCGAGTAAAAGAGTGTTTATGCATGTGTGAGTAAGTGTTTGTGAACATGTGCATGTATATGTGCTTTTGTATTTTTTAAATGGCTGATGCAAATCCCTAGCCGAGAAATTCAGAAATGACAGGAACCCTCTCCCCCTCGTCCCTCTCTTAATCCCCCCCCCCCATTTTTCCTCTCTCCTCTCCCTCTCTTTAGATGGGTTTTCCTTCATGAGAAGGCTTACCAGGTGCGAGACACAGCCATAGAGTCTTCTGTAATGACCAAAGTCAAGGGCTTTGGCATGTACAACAACAGACTGCTGGACGTGGCAGATTACGTCACCCCGAGACAGGTAAGGAACACGGTCAAACCCTAATTTCAATTCATACTTTTACTATAACATGAACAACAAGCAACACTTCGACCAATGAGCCAAAACATTATGATTACCAAGAGATAAAGCTAATTACATTGATTATCTCCTGAGATTGCTTGACAGAAAAGTCCAAAACAGCCAAAACTTCTGCTGTAACATTAAGACAGTAAAGTTGACCACAAGCAACATTTAAACTGTAAAATTAGTTACTTAAAAATCAATATACACTCTTAAAAGAGATGTGTTGAAAATAACACAACACGTGTTAATTTTTAACACACCTGTGTGTCTAGTTAAGGACAACACATTTTGTGTTGTTTTCAACACAATCAGTGTTGATTTTTTTTTTTTAACTTTTTTTACATATTTTGTGTTGAAATCAACACAAAATGTGTAATACGTGATAACACATTTTTTTTTATTATTTTTCAACACATTCATTCTAAGAGTGTAAGCCTAAATTTGTAAAAATATTTTTTCCCGTTGTACACAGATATCTTGTCATTTCATGTATAACCAACATGATGACCAGGTGGCACTTTCACATTTCGAAAATTTGAGTATCCCAGTATCAAATACAATCATAATTTGTTTGGCACATTGAAGCAGTTATCCACAATATTCTTTCAAAAATGGGTTTTTTTCCTCAAAAATGATCAATTTGGTACCTGACTTGTCCAATTCTAGGTGGCACTGTTGTCATATCGATAAAAATTGTGAGTTCAAACTCTGGGATTTCCCTTTACACATGTATGGGCACCATTCTGCCAAATTTCATGCAATTCTGAGTATCAACTCCACTGTCAGTGCCACTCTCTCAGAATATGGCTCTTAAATGTAAGGATTACTTTCTAACTGATCAGGTAATTAAGTGCATTGGTCATTTATTAACAGACTGAGTTACTTATTAACAGTGTTGTTAATTTCTTTGCCGAGAAGGATATTAAGCTCGTGGGTCAATAGCAAACTGAGCTGGTTATTAACTATGTTGGTCATTTTCTAATAGAACTGGTCATTAACTGGATGGATTCTTGTCTAACTGAGCCGGACATTTTCTTTGTGGTTCATTATCAAACTGAGCAGGTTCAATTTGTTGGTCAATATCTGAGAAAGCAAGTTATTAAGTGTTTGGAGTTTTATCTAACTGAGTAGGTTATTGATTGTGTGGGTTATTGTCCAACTGACCAGATCATTTTCTGCCTGGGTTATGAATTAATGGTGTTGGTCATGAATTAGTGTTCCTCCCGCAGGGCTCCTCTGTGTTCTGCATCATCACTAAACTGATCACCACAGAGAACCAGGTGCAGGGCAGGTGCCCAGAGGTGAGTCTACAATCTCCTCCATCACACTGTGATGTCATTTCCTGGCTGTGCATAAACAAAATGCCCTCAAAAATCAAGGAACTGAAACAATTTTGTAAAGAACAGTGGGCCAAAACTCCTCCACCATGATGTGAGAGACTGATAAAATCATATAAAAGAAAAAAAATAATTCAAGTTATTGCTGCTAAAATTGGTTCTACAAGCTTTTGAATCATGGGGTGTACATGGGGTGTTTATTACAGATGACTCCTGCATTTTGGTTTGATAAATAATGACACGGTGGAATCTGTTGTCTGTAGGTTAGATGTTCCTAATTTTAGGACCTGTATTGTAGCCACAAACATTGAGGTAGAATTGTTCATGCTTCAGTGTTTGTTCAAAACACGTCAAGAACTGCTTGCAAAACGTTGGGACCTCACTGCTATGTCCTGCATTAATCCTTACCCTTTTCAACAATAAATATTTTACTGCCGAAGCTTGAGAACCATGCTCTGATGCCGTAATTTGTTACTAACCTACAAGTCATTCCTGCTCCTCACTGAAATCAATTGATTGAATACTAATTTTACTTTCACAAGTAATGCCTGGAACATATCCTGTACCAATTATGAACAGATGCAATACTTAATCATATACACAACTGTGCATTATGTTCCACAGAGAAGACTAATGTTCAGCCTTCAGTTCAAATTTTTGATTAATACTCAGAAGAGCCATCACTATTGGGTCATAAAGGTTAGGCAATGAGTGAATTCAAAAATTGAGTGAATACAATGTTTGTAGAGTCGTCAAGCTGTATAATTCTGATTTATGGTCATTTAGGTGTAGAATTAACCAGTTTCATTATGCTAACAGCCTTCGTGTGACACTCATCAGTGATGGCATTTTTGTTATTCATAGCTAGGGTTGTGCTTTCTCCATACTAATTTTTGACCAAAGAAATCGAGCAAGGAGAATTTGCTAGGTCACGGAGTCAGAAAAGGCAATTTTATGTAATTATGCATGAATGACATGCAACGTAAATGGTTTGCCTGACTTTCACACCAGAGCTGTTTGGTCCGCTTTAAACGGACCAGAGTTTGTTTCTGCTGATAGTCCGCTTCGTTTGGGCAGGTGTGAAAGCTCTTCTGAACTCTGGTGCGGACCAAACAAGCGAACTCTGGTCCGCCTGAAAACGGGGGATGAGCCTGGTTTTTTTCTTCCTCATGCTTTTTTTCTTCGTAGTAAGTGCTCATTTCAGGCAATACCGCCCCAAACGAGCAGCTGTTGTAACTGCATGACGTTGTCCAGATGGTTTGTTCCGCTTTCAAAAGTGCAGCGTGAAAGGGAACCAAACATTTGAAGGTGAGAAATTTTTCGACATTCCCCGCCCAATCGAACCGAGTCCCCCGGACTATCCTGGTGTGAAAGCGCCCTTACATACTTCGACTTTACTCTGAGCACAAAGAAGTGAACCATTACATTCAGTAATTGTTAGCAATCAGTGTCACATCACAGACTTTATTGAACTCGAGTTTATGTGTTTTCTCGATCTTCCTCAAAGATCTGTTGCACCTGGCTTTTATGAATGGAAGAGGCTATTCGCCCCGCGGCGGTTCAGTGCGAAAGATCAAAGAGGGGGGCGGATTATAAAATCAAATCTCTTACTGGCCCAACTGCGGGGCAAATAGCAGAACTGCTTCTCTTATCCATCCCACAGCAGTGCCAATAGCAGTACTGCTTCTTTTGTCAGCCCCTTTGTGGGGCTGATAGCCGATCTCTTTCCCCCAGTTCACCCCGCTGTGGGGCGAATAGCCTCTTCCTTTATGAATACCTCACCTGCAACAATTTTGGAGACGATGGCGAACAAAAACACATAACAAAACACATTTTACAGAATATGCAAGTTTTATTATCCCCCCCCCATGAAGTGTGGGGGATATAGGTTTGTCCTCCGTCCGTCCTTCCGTCTGTCTGTCCGAAATGGGGACACATTTACACAAAAACTACTGTAGCTAGGATTACCAAATTTTGTGTGTAGCTTTGTGACATGAATACCCAGGTCAAGTTGAAAACCAAATCCGTACCGCTATTTTCTACCGAGTTATTGCCCTTGTCTCGTTTATCTAACTTACTGCCTGGTATGTTCAAAGGGGACAGGTTTTCTCAGAAACTACTGTAGATAGGATTACCAAATTTTGTGTGTAGCTTTGTGACATGATTACCCAGGTCAAGTTCGAAAACCGGTATCTTGCCGCCATTTTCTACGGAGTTATTGCCCTTGTCTCGTTTCTTCAACTAAGTGCGTGATCTTTTCCAAGGGGCCACATTTACACAGGAATTATTATCCGCTGCCACAAAATGAACCAGGATATAGATTTAATCTCAGTTGGTCCGTCCATCCATCCGTCCATCCGAAACTGGCGAAAAAAGGACCCATGTACTCAAAAACAGTTTCAGGTGGCCAAACCAATGTTGGTGTGTAGTTCTGGAACATGAATACCTTGATCAAGTTCGAAAGTTCATAAACATACTGCCAAAGCCTGCCATGTAGTTTTTTATCCCCCGCCAACACGAAGTGGGAGGGGGATATAGGTTTGACCTCTGTTCGTCTGTCCTTCCGTCCGTCCATCCGAGATAAAGGGGACAGCTTTACTCAGATACTACTACAGATACAGTAACCAAATTTGGTGTGTAGCTTCAGACCGTAAAGGCCTTGACTGAGTTTGAAAATAAGAAGGGCACGATTGGCGGGGGATGTTGTAGACCATGTCAACTTGTTGAAAGTAAATTAAGCAAGGTTTCACAACTAAATATGAAACAGACAAAATGTTTGCTATGTGACCTGGCCATCAAAAAATTAGCAGACTTCTACGGCTTACTACGTTATGCTTGTTGTTTGGCTAGTTATGGCTAATTAACAGTATCCAAGCCGGTGTACTATTTCTCATGCAATAAACCAGACAGGCGTATCTAACAAGGTCTTCAATAGCTATACAATGGACATTCTGGAAAGTAACGTTAAAGGTGCACTGAGCAAGATTGTTTACTTTCACTTCTGTTGACATTCGAACTCAAACAAATCAGAGGTAGCCCACCCCTCCCTCCCATAGTTCCCTCCTTCCCATGCTTCCATAACTGTCAACTCTTGTTGGTGATTGGCCAGGACCGTTTGTTATGTTATGGGGCACAGCCGTGCCCCTTGTGTTTATTTGCAGTTTGTGGCGCCTCTGCGGTCTCCAGGAGCCTGGGTTTTTTTTTTTACAGTGAATTTAGGGGCAGGCAGCTTGCGGATCTTGGAGAGATGTCGGCGAATTGAGACAAAAATATAATTACGCAGAAAGTAAACTTGCATTGTGCACCTTTAATGTTAAAAAATGCAGGTTTAACAGACAGCCAACAACAGCCGTTGACTTGTTTCCCAGTATTACACGACTCAGCAAACAAACAACTTACAGCAAGTTTCCACAATTAACTGTAACAAAATCTGAAAAACTTAATGCTATTAGAGGTTAAAATGTTCTAATAAATGAATTAGGAAAAGTTACTAGCTGGTGACTTAGCTGTGTAGCTGCTACTTGTTGTCTCAGCACCGCTATGTGTTTTACTATCATTAACCATCGTAATCATAAATGAACTGCTTGAAAAAGAGCTGCATCCCTTGTCCACAGAACTCTTGACATTGGAATTGTTTTCAACAATCATAACCACATATGTGCTGCAAAATTTTGGGAATGAAAGAAGGCATTTTGAGAAACGTACTGGCTCCATACAGACAAGTTACATACTCTAGCTACAGCTGCAGAAGCTAACCAGAGAAACAAGAAACCCATATCTATTTTAGAGACCCAGAAATGTGAGATAGGCCTATTAGATGTAGATAATGGTGCAGAGCACACGTGGCAACAACTGAGCTCGGATGGACGTGAGGTTGCAGGGAGTAAGGAAAGCAGTGCGAAAATGGATGTCGAAAGGACAGATGAAAAGGAAGAAAATTAAGTAGATGATGAAATATTCCTTGTGGGGATGAAACTAGTTGAATAGAGTGAAGAAAGAAATCATGTATTTAGCACTAGACACTTTGTTGGTAGATTTGTATTAAAAGAAGGGGGAAATGTGAAAGCAGTAAGGGTGTGCAGAAGTGGATTGGTGATCATTGAATGTTAAATCAGGAAGACTACGAGATTGGGCATTGAAGATGAAAGAATTTGATTTGATGCCAGTATGTACGAAGAGGTGGTAGCATTCTACAAAGATGGCTTTGTGATTGAGCCAGAATTCAGCTCTTAGTAAAACCAGGAACCTCTTCAAATCTGGAACATGGTCTGAAGTAAAAGGAGCAGCTCCGGGTTTTGCTTAAGCTTAAAGCTAGGCTTAGCCACAAAGCCAGCTTCGTGGTATACCCCCCGGGTGATGACAGACCATTTTAGTTACAGGATGTGGGCATTTGAAAGAGTTTCCTTGAGATGATTTGGTTCCAGGCACTTGGACATGGGGCTGCATTGTGCATTAAAAGAGAATTCAGGTGTAGAGGATGTGGAAAAAAGGGATGCACAGAAAAGGATTGTGAATTGCTGACAGAAATAGCTGTGTGCTATCACTGTGTGGGAAATCACAAGATGAGTGAGAAGGAGTGTGAAAGATGGAAATTTGAAAGTGAGGTGGAAAGGACATGGTCACAAAATAAAATATTGTACCTGGAAGCTTGTAAGAGCATGAGGGTGGAAAAGGGAATGGTGAGGGAAGCACAGAGAACAGTGGGGATGGTGAGGACAGAAAACAGATGTAGCAAAGAGTTAATCATGGATAGGAGACGGTTTTTAGCTTTTATAGCTATGCTGGTGAATTGTGATTGTTATGGCCCCAATTTGTAATTAGATTTACAACGCAACAGCAACAGCAAGGGATGACAGACACAGTTTTAACAACTAAAACACATTTAATTTTTAAAACAAAGACAATAACGACTAAGCAATTAACAACTAAGACCAAGATTGAATTATGTACAAAACATAAATATTTACAATCCCTTTTCGTGGGGGTGGCTTGGTGATGTCCTGGATGATGAAAATGCTCAAACACAGGCAAAGAAATCCACAAAAGAAACGTCACAGGTCTTGAACAGAATGGCAGGTCTGGTCATCTTCTTGCAATTTCTCCTACTACTTTACTGCCTCAATTCTTTTCCTTATATACTCTTTTGCAGACCCCACCCACATTTAGACCTTTTTTTTAATTTTCTGAGACTTGCCCCAGACATGTCCAGGACATGTCTAAACATGACTCCAGTCTGAGCTTAACAAAAAAAAGGTAAATACTGTCATCTAGTGGCCTATATTCACATTACATGATGAAGATGGAAAGGATTAGAATGGTGGTGTACGCTGCTCAGGAAATACTGATTATTGCAGATGTGAAAGGAGAAAATATTCAGGAAATTCTGGAAGAATGGTTCGGAGGGTTCCAGGTACCTTGCAATTAGATAAGAGGGAAATGTGAAGTGGATTCGGATAGGTAGTGGTGGTTTTCTCTTTTGAAATATATGGTAACGCACAAAGGGTGGCGGTAATACACTACATTGTTTGTCAACCACCTTAAAACCCCAAAGAAGGAGATGAAGTGGATTTATTAACAGTTGCATTCAGTGGGATAGTTTAAGGCAGGGAAAGGATGATGGTGTGACCAGTTGCACACTTCGGAAAATTTATGATGGTTCAGCTTGACATCCAGGGCTGTACCAAGTGATCGGTTAGCACATCATTTAACATTTGTTCTGGGCCTCTTAAGAATGCTCATCTACCTATGTATTAACAAATTAAGAATAAACACATTGTGGAACTGAAGTGTCTCTTTTGTAAACAGTGTTTTGTTTGTGTTTGTGTGTGTGTGTGTGTGTGTGTGTTATTCTCTGTCCTCTTCAGAGTGAAATTAAGTACAGATGCAACATAGATACGGACTGTGAGAAGGATGCAGGAAAGTCCGGCTCGAATGGTGAGTTCACTCTTCATGTTCGTGTCACTCTTTCACTCACTTCTCCCTTTCTTGGTGTAACTGGTATAAATCTATCCGTCCATTATCAAATCCACTTTTTCCTGGTCAGGACTGCTGGGGGGCCAGGCTAATCTCTGCATGCAATGGGCAAAAGGCAGAGGTGGAGCTGGGACAGATTGCCCTGCCACTACAGGGAATGCTCCATTACCACACCATTCACTCAGACACAGTTTATAGTTGGGGTAGAAAATTTGTAGCTCTGAAATGTTTCAGAACATTCAAACCAGTTATGAAAACATTTCAAAGCTTGCAAGCTCAACATTGGCATCCACTGGCAGAAGCTGTAATTGCAGCCATTAATTATTGTTGGTGTTGAAGCCCTTCCTTTTCACAAATCCCGAAATATTAGTTGTTTTGACACAGGCACAATCAGCCAATTATTTAGTTTTTGTGTGATATGAATATTTATTATTGTTATTTTATGACATGATGATGATGGCTCCATGCTACTGTTTGTTTACTCTGTCATTAAGGGATCAAGACTAGGTTCAGACTTGGAAAAAAAATTTTTTTGTTTCATTTTGTTAAAAATCTTTCAAAACATTCATAAATGGTGATTTTAAGACCAAAAAACTATCCTTTAAATGAATTTTTATCATGTAAATGCCTCCAGTGCATTCGTTTCGCAACAAAAATGCAATTTCCTCGCATCGCAAAATTTCATTGTTTATCAGGCTTGGGCGGGCAAAAAATCCACATTTTTTAAAGTTTCACCATTGCATCAGATTGTTATGTTATGCCATTTTTGGGTAGGAAGATAGATGATTTATTTATGATCCATCTGCCAGGCAGGTTCTGCCACCCATTTCTATAATCTATATTATAATTCCATAACCAAATAATTTTTCAAAATATTTTCCCATGAATATACCCATAATGAGAATGTCATTACATAGCTGGTGATATTAGCGTCAACACAAAAAAAGAATTACGGGAAAATATGGTATAGTTTCTGAGATATTGTTGCCACAAGATTTCACATTTTTCGCCAATAATGTACGGTTTTCACGGCAACAAACTTATTTAATTTGATTAAAATAAAATTCCATTCTGAGCCTTTTTTCAGTTGACACCATTTTTATGTGTTTTTAGTGTTCAGAAGTACTTAAATTCAGTGAACCCAGGCTTGTCCCCTCCAATGTTCTCATTCATTCATTCATTGAGAATGATTGTGTCAAGTCAGCCTTCTATATAAAATTGGACTTGATAATTACGATTATTCTGAATCTGCCTAGTTGGTATTGCACCTCATTATGATTGTACATGTCAATAAACTGTGGTAAAAAGATTTATATTCAGAAACATTTTGCTCAAAGATTTTTTTTTTCAAAGAAATAATATTTGCTGCATATATTTTTGGATTTAGCAAGCTTCTCCGCTTCTCTACCATCTGAAATCAAATTAGAAATTTATTTGAACAACAAACAAACAAACATGCTTTAAAACAATCAAACTTCATGGATTTGTCTGACTGCGTAGTTTATACTACATATTACATCAAGCCTGAACATGAAGAGATCTGTTCTTTTGCAAACAATCGGACTAAATGAGAGACCCATTAAGTTATATAAACTTATTTCATCTCCTTAACTCCACTTGTAATGACAAGTTTTTGATTTTTAACTCAAGTCTATATGTTTTCAAAAGTCAAACTGAAAGTTATCCATTGTCTTGACTAATTGCGAGTTTAAACATAGCTTGTCTTCAAGGCGAGTTAACTGACATTTTTAAGGCAGCTGGTGAGCTTTCCTGCTGAAGTTTAATAAGCTTGAAATGTATTACAGATTTGTTCACATTGTTTGAATGAGACTAGTGATATCCATTGCTCCAGTACCAGTCAATTTACTGCACCACAAGGTATTCCTCTCTGACTTTACCTTTCAGGCGTGTTCACTGGCAAGTGTGCGACCTTCAACAGCTCATTAAGAACCTGTGAGGTGAGAGGGTGGTGCCCTGCTGAGATCGACGAAGTATCAATGTAAGGCTCTTTTTTTGGCTCTTTTCAGAAATCTCGGCCCTTATACTTGACATTGGTAGTTTGGTATTAACCCTGTGAGTGCAGTGTTACCGTGCTACTTCAATACTCTTCTCTTTTAGAGAGCCCATGATGGAGGTAGAGAACTTCACCATCTTCATCAAAAACAGCATCCGCTTCCCACTCTTCAACTTCACCAAGTGAGTCAGACATTTTCTCCTGTGGTCACTGAAATACTTGTTCTTGAATTCTCATCACAACCAATACTATCATCACCACAATCATTCAAAATCACTATCAGAAGTATTGCAATCAATAAAAATGCAGTTCGAAATACTTCTGTCTTGGATTTTTTTTTTTTTGCCACTGCAAATGTGACAGTTTATAGAGACGCATGAAAAAGCAAAAACTCTTTATACCTCATCAAATCTTTTATTTGTTATATTTGATTTTATAGGAGAGGTTACGCCAGACAGTATAAATGCAGCATATTTCCCCAGTGTGGGGGACTTTGTGGGACAAGAGGGCCATCCAGCTTGTTATCAGCGCACAGTTCAGAAGCCAGCATCTATAACAGTATGGGGGGGAAGGAATTAGGGCCTATTCTCCCATTAGTGCATAAGTCCTTTTTTATGCGATTCGAGTTAAGCGTTTTTTGAGTTACGCGTATTCTCCCCTACTCGCTTCGATCACGCCCATAGGGCTTAATTTCAGAATGTAGGCGGCCTTATGAAAGAGGTGTGACTGATCCAAAAGAGAGGCTGACTCTGTAGCTCATTGATTATGGCTATCAGGAAAATGTGGAACAAGGATTTTCTGATTAACCATGAAAATGCAGTTGTGGTCCATGGAAAACGCAAACCAGACTTTAAATTTGAATATCGTGGGCCTGCTGATAAAACCTCGTATCTCCAAACTCTTACTCTTGCCACCATGGCATTAAAGCTATGCAAACAAAAAAAAAAAGAATTTAACGCTTCTCAATCAGCGTAATCAGAGGATTGAAAATGTGCCCCTCCTACACTTGTCTGTTTGTTCCGTGGAAGAGGGAAGAATTAAAGAGAACATTCTAGTCGCACAAAAATAACAATCAACTAGGCTTATGCCGTCAGAGGCGATGACTGGGAGTATATCCCCGAACGCCCCCAATCCTCCAATTCCCCAATCCTTGAATAGACCTTGAATAGACTTTCATTTTAACTTAATTTCAGGTCAATCAGTCAACTGGTTCTGAAGATATGGCCAAAATGGTAATTTTCCATCACAAAGCGCCACCTAGTGGCAAAATATTGAACCATACTGGTATGATGTCATCATGTGACTCGTTGTGAGGTCATGATCTTGCAGTTGCACATAGTTTCATGCCAATTGGAGAAATAGTTCCAAAGATACAGCAAAATGGTGAATTTTGTGTGACAAAGCTCCACCTTGCGTCAAAATTTTGAACCAAACGGTCATAATGTCATCATGGGACACATCCTCAGGTCATGACCTTTCATTTGCACTTGATTTGAGGTCAATCGGACAAATATTTCCAGAGAAATGATAAAAACTGTGATTTTTTTCAGTTTATGGTCCCTGGTGACCAATATATAAATTGTAAATTGTCCAAAATCGAATCAGTTTCTCCTCTTTATGGTACTTACTTATATGCAAAACTTGGAATTTCTAATTGAAATATTACTGCAGTTATCGCGTTAACATGTAAATCAGTTTTTGGCCCCTGGTGGCCAATCTAGAGATCGTAAATTGTCCAAAATCCAATTAGTTCGTCTTCTTTATGATACTTACTTATGTGCAAAACTTGAAATTTTTAATTGAAATGTTACTGAAGTTATCGCGGAGCAGTGATTTTTTCAGTTTTTGGCCCCTGGTGGCCAATCTAGAAATAGTAAATTGTCCAAAATCGAATCAGTTCTTTCTCTTTATGATACTTACTTATATGCAAAACTCGGAATTTCTAATTGAAATATTACTGCAGTTATCGCGTTAACACTGAAATCAGTTTTTGACCCCTGGTGGCCAATCTAGACATGGTAAATTGTCCAAAATCGAATCAGTTCTTCCTCTTTATGATACTTACTTATGTGCAAAATTTGGAATTTGCAATTGAAATTTTACTGAAGTTATCGCGTTAACACGTAGTGCGGCGGCGGCGCATACCGGTTGTCATCAAGGTCACAACTGCGCTGTCGGTCCTGGCATCTGGGTCATTCCGGAGAGTGGCTGGTTATGTCATGCACATATTACAGGCGTCTGTGTCAAGGTATCTGACACAGTTGGTTGACGCTGTGCTGCACCACATCAGCCACTTAAAGTTCCCCGAAACACCAGCTGAAAGACGGAGATTTAAGGGGGGGGGGGTTCTACCGGGTCGCCAAGTTCCCCAGTCTTGTGGGAGCCATTGATTGTACTCATGTTGTAATCAGAACCCCTTCCACTAGTAAAAATATGTACAGAGACTGAAGAAGTCGGCACAGCATTAATGTTCAGGTTGTGTGCGATCATGATACGCGCATATTAAGCATCTGCGCCATATTCCCTGGCTCGGCCCATGACGCCTATGTACTGCGCAACTGCTTGAAATGCCAAAAAATACAATTAATATTTGAAACGATATTAAGCTTGTTTCCAGTATCTATTACAGTGATAGTTTGAGTATAGGCAAATAAAAATGATCATTTAACGTAACCCTCCTTCATCCGTATCCACTCCAAGTACTTCTCAATGCACTTCCACTGCAGAAACAGTGGATGCCACCTCCTCCTCCAGTACAGTGAAATGCACCGGGGATGATGGTTGCTCACCATCTGTTGCATGCACACTTCTCGGGTGTGCAGAGAGCCTGGCTTTTACAGTGCCCCGCAGATTTTTCCGCATGCGCGGTAAGAATCTTTTGTTTGTTAAAGCATTGCCATGTCCTTTAATTGCAAACCCGACATCGGAGTAGTTTGAAATTTCAAGTGCGCAATTTCTAATTGAGATCATATAAACTGTCACTGATTGTTATTTTTGTGTGACTAGAACGTTCTCTTTACTTGTCTTCCTCCCTGTTTTCCACGGAACAAACAGGCTAGTGTTGGAGGGGCACATTTCCAATGGTCTGATTACACTGGTTCAGAACAACTAAATTCTTTATTTGTTATTTCATTATCGCGGCAATTCATTTCTTTGCATAGCTTTAATGCCATGGTGGCTAGAGAAAGGAATAAAAAAGAGATGTCTGCATTACTTCTTGTAATTGGCACAGACATACCTGTACATAGGCTTACTATTACAGTGGCATATCGTGGGCCTGCTGATAAAACTTCGTATCTTCAAAATGATAAACTTCAGAGGAAAATAAAAAAATATATAAAATGAAAAAATAATAATAAAATAATATTAATTGATAAATATAATTTAAAATTTAAAAAGTTTAATTCTCCATGTAAGAATAGTGGACATACATCTTTTTGCTTCTTATCAGTTTGAAGATACGAGGTTTCATCAGCAGGCCCACGATATTCAAATGGTTTGCGTTTTCCATGGACCACAACTGCATTTTCATGGTTAATCAGTAAATCCTTGTTCCATGTTTTTCTGATAGCCATAATCAGTGAGCTTGGGACAGAGTCTGCCTCCCTTTTGGGTCAGTCACACCTGTTTCGTAAGGCCACCTACATTCTGAAGTTAAGTGCTGTGGGCGTGATCGAAGCGCGTAGGGAAGAATACACGTAACTCAAAAGCGCTTTACTGGAATCGCGTAAAAAAAGACTTGCGCGCTAATGGGAGAATAGACCCCATAGTGTGTTGCAATCAAACTAGTATTGTATTATGTAGGTTTTTTTCTCTGTTGTGTTTTCATCGAAGAATATAGCTATGGCTAACCACACTGTTCTATAACAAATATTTTTACAATTCTTATAACATGAAAAAGGATATTTTTCCATCCCTCTCTTCCGTTTCTCGCCCCAGGGGTAATTTCCTGCCTACCATCACGAAAGAATACATAAGAGAATGCAACTTTGACCCTGTGAACAACACCTACTGCCCCATATTTCGAGTTGGAGATGTGGTCCAATTTGCACACCAGAACTTCTCTGATCTGGCAAAGAAAGTACGGGTCGTGTCCTGACCCAAATATCGTGTTCCTTTATGTTTACATTACTTTCAGTCCCATCTCTGTGTGTTAATTAAATATTATTGGATAAAAAGTTTTTTCCTGGCAAAAACTAATGTATACTTTAAATGTAAATTAATGTTCATACTCCTAATCCTTGTCATAAATCATATTATTTGTGTGATATAATAATAGTCCTTTGTCTCCTTCAGGGAGGAGTGATTGGAATAAAAATTGGATGGATGTGTGATTTGGACCAATCAGAAGACAAATGTAACCCTACCTATTCTTTTACTCGCCTGGACGCCGTTTCTCAGAAAAACAGTGTGTCTCCTGGATACAACTTCAGGTGTTATACACCTTCCAGTCTCAGCACTGATACTGTACACTAACCAATCACTGCCTTCATGCAGCACAGTGACCGATCACAGCTGTCACTCTGCACACTGTCCAATCACAGCGTTCACTCTGCGCACTGATCACAGTCCTCACTCTGCACACTGACCAATCACAGCGCTCAATCTTCACAATGACGAATCAGAGTCCTGTTTCTGCACACTGACCAATCAAAGCCCTCAATTTGCGCACTAACCAATCATAGCCCTCACCCTGTGCACCAATCAATCACAGCCTTTACTCTGTATAATTACCAATCACCAAGCCCTTATAATACATTGGACATTCAGAAAATATGGACTGTTTCCGCTGCTTCAACCGTGTTCTGTATTTTGCTGTTAGATATGGCAAATACTTCAAGATGGAGAATGGGACAGAGTACCGCACACTGCTGAAGGCATATGCCATTAGGTTTGATGTATTGGTCAATGGCAATGTGAGTACTATCAAAGAAACTTTGTCTTGCACTTATGTGTCTGAATGTGGTAACATGGAGTTCTGAGGCTATGCAATCATGAGTCATACCATGTTTCTGTTGCATTGCAAAAACGTAATGTTGAAAACCTTCAAACGGTTTGAACTTTGGTAGGTTTTGCTTGTATTTGTCTATAAGCAAACTGAGAAATGAAATGTAAATGTGTAATTATCGAACTACGGCTGAAGAGGTGTTGAGTGGATGAGAATTGAATGTGTGGCTCTCATTCCATTCGCAGGCTGGAAAATTCAATATGATCCCCACTCTCATCAACATGGTGGCTGCCTTCACTTCTGTTGGAGTGGTGAGACTCATGACGAAACTACGAAATTACTAATAATAATCTCCAGCATACTCCCACAGTAATTCTGTAAATAATCTTGTCTACTTGGTGCAAGCGGCCTGACTGTAATGATCCTCACGAGAGGTGCATCTCCAATTCTCTTTAATTGCATCAACGTTCTGTTGGGTTAGCTCACTCATTTAAGGCGCCGCAATTAACCTATGGCTAAGCCCTGCCCCTCCACTGACTCGGACAAACAATCAACATTTTAGAACAGGCGCTAATAGCTGATATCACTGTCGAAGATATTTTTTCAGGATGCTGTTGATGATTTTTGGTGATAGAAGGCTCAAATATCATCAAGAAGTCAGGAAAAAGGGTTACACTATGCATTGATGGGGTACATTAATGAATTTAGAGTGGAGAAGGTCAACGAAAAGTTTAAATTAGAAGCTAAAATTTTCAAGTCTCAGTACAAACGCAATCAACCACATCTCGTTTCCGTCACCCTCTCTCACAACAAGATAGAGGATCAGCATCGTTCAAGCACTACAGGGTAATGAAATCAATTCTCTTAATATTATTGCTACAGAATTTAAAAAAATCTAACCTGACGTGACTGAACTCCTAAGTAAACAAGGTGACATGGTGAACAACGCAGCAAGGAGCTCACGCCCGTCAGCACTGAGGTTAGTCATAGAGTTTACTAACTTTAGCTAACTTAGCGATGTAAAATATAACTTTACATTAATCTCTAGCGAAGTGAAAAGATGTCGCCTTAAGCACAACGTTGACTTAGCTTGGAACAAAAGTAGAGATCCCTGTTGACCTTTTTTAGCTACGTTAAGCTGATAGTGGGGTCTTCCATAAAGCTTTATTCAGAGGAGACCCTTCTCTCGGTTATGATGTGGCTTTGGGAAGGGTATAAAATGCACTCCATCGGGCAGCCTCTCGGGATACCTCGTATCAGAGTTACATTTACACCAAGTACAGTGTTTGACCATTTTTTTAAACATTTTATTAAACCCCATAAAAGTGAACGATTCAGAGTTTCCGTAATGCTTTTCAATGGAAGTTCAGGCTCAGAATGTCTATGTATATGAGGAGAGAATATGCACTGTGATTAGCTCATTGCATTTGAGGGCGGGAATCAGCCATAGGTTGCGATACAGTAGTGACTACCACCGCCGGGGTGCGATCACTGGTCGTATCAACCAGCAGTGGTCGGCAGCTTTTTCAGAACAGCGCACTATTGACTAAAGCGCCATGGGAATGCAAATTGGGAAGGGACTGCTGGGAATGGAAATTAAAAATGATTGCCTGTTTCGTTGCTCAAGCACCTCCTGTTGGCCAGCCGGGCGCTCGTCAGTGAGATGCTGAGCTTGCTCAAGTTCGGGTTTCCTCTGCCCTCATTCTGAACTTGTGATAGTTTCGACCAATGAGTGTAACGATGCAGGGGCTGACAGGCGCATGCTTCAGAGGAAAGCCGCGAACTGTCTTTCTCTCTCCTGAGCTGGCAATAGCGGGTTGTATCTGAGCAAGCCTTGTACACTGAACAAAAATATAAACGTATAAACCAAAAATGCTGAGTTAAATTGACCTATAATGAAATATGCCCCCAAAAAGTGTTTACTGGTATACTTAATGATTTGTTTTGCTCAATTCTGGTGACGCACTTCTCAATGACCACTTCCTGTGAGATTACTCACTCATTGAGTTATTCCGCCCCTGAGCTGCATAGAGCATAACATTGAGTTGGTCAGTCAGCGTGACCAATACACAGGCACTCCTTGCACCAGGGTCAATAAAAGGCCACCGCAAAATGTGCACTTTTGTCACAAGTCACAATGCCACAGATGTCACAAGTCATGAGGGAGCGTGCCATTGGCATGCTGAATGCTGAGATTTCTGTGTCATCGGTGTCAACACACTTGAATGTGCGTCATTCCACCATCAGCCGGTTGAGAAGTCGATTCAGAGAGACTGGCAGCACTGTGAATCGTCCACATGCCCCACGACCACGTGTGACTACGCCCACACAGGATTGGCACATGCGGCTCCAGCACCTCCGCGATCGGCTCCAACCAGCCACCAGGACAGCTGACGAGACCATCTAACTGGAATCGCGATTCCAACTGTACTGCGCTGATGACAGACAACGCGTATGGCGAAGTGTGGGCAAGCGTTACGCTGATGCCAATGTCATGCATCGGGTGGTACATGGTGGTGCAAGCGTAATGGTATGGGCAGGCATATACCATGGACAGCTTACCGGTCTTCTTTTCGTTGAGAGCAACTTGAACGGGCAGTGGTACCGTGACGAGATCCTGAGATCCATAGTCACCGTTTGTGCGACTCCATCAAGTGACATTCCAGCATGAAATTGCCCGCCCACACCCTGCCCAGATCTTCTTGATGAGGAGGATGTCCCTGTTCTCAATTGGCCAGCATACTCATGTCGCCAATTTGGGATGTTCTGGATCGGCGGATCAGACGTGTTCGGGTTCCAGAAAACGTGGGCCAGCTCCGAGTTGGGCTGCAGGAGGAATGAAACAACATTCCACAGGCCACTATTGACAACCTCAGGATCTCCATGCGCCAGAGGTGTACCACTTTACGTGATGCCGATGGTGGACAAGCTTGTTACTGAGTGCTGTAAACTCTGCCCGCTGGCCCCTGTTGGGTTCAGACTGTGATAACTCATGAATTGTGAACAGTTACAGTAAATTGTTAGTCTTGTTTCTGTTGCTTGAATATTAAGGCAAGAAGAAAAATAATAACTGTTTTTTTTTAATATTTCCCGATTGATAAAAAGTAATTGAAAAAAAATCACTTTGCGCATTTATATTTTTGTTCAGTGTACATAGTTCTCGGATTGGGCATTCCAAATTCGGGTGGGATTAATGATCCCAAATTTATTTGAAAAAAAAAAGATTAAATTGCGTCAACGTTTCCGGCACTTGTCTTTGTTCCGGCACTTGTCGTGTCTTTTCCCTGTGTCTTAGTCCTGCCCACTGGTGATCCATTAAGAAACGCACCCTGCTAGCATGTCTCCTTGCTTTCCCTCACTCGCATCTCTACCTTGCACCTTAGCTCCTGAGCAGGGATAATGGAGCCGAAAATGGCAAATGAGGAATCCTTGCTGCATTTATGCATCATGCCACTTGATAAAAGTCTTCCGCGTAGAATACATTTGTATTCTCATAAGCTCCTCTGAGGTGCATTATGATAGGGAGATCCGCCATGATTGCATAGGGGAAATGATCTCCTAGTCATGGGAGGAAAGAGGACGTGAGGAAGTATAAGCTAGCATAATGACAAGCACCCGAGGAATCCATGTGAGGAGAAAAGAATCAAGGAAACACAAACATTTGTATGGTTTTTTTGAGAAATGAGGCATTTTTTTCTCTGAAGTATATCGTGAAGCCAAACCCATCTCTGATGACGGCACACAGGTGGGTCAGCTGGCAGATTCTGTCATTATTATTTAATTTTGAGGCTTTCAGCTGAATGTGTTCTGAGAAGGCTGCTCTCGCGTGTCTTCGTTCGCAGCATCTCAGAGCTCCGTCCTTGCTCCTCACAACAGAAATAAATGGTTATAGATGGCTTGCAAGATGGGAATCCAGAACAACTTCCCGTTCTAGCGAGCGTCGAGGAGCAAGGAAATATCAAAGAAGAGAACTGAGATGCGCCCAAGATCTGGATATTTAAAGTTAAAGTGTCCTCTTTTTTTTAATTGTCTTGCAGGGCACCGTTCTTTGTGACATCATCCTACTCAATTTCATCAAGGGGTCAGAGCAATACAAGGCCAAGAAGTTTGAGGAGGTACAGTAATAACCAGTCAGACTGCACCGTCCATGACCTCTCCCCTGCCTCACAGCCAATGGGATCCCAAACTGTGTATTTACTTGTCTCATCTCCCTTGCATTTCAGGGTTGTTCAAAGAGAACGCACTCTTTTGTCAACCGTGTTTATAAAAGCAAAAACCTCACAGCTCCGTAAAACCTGTGAAAACAAGGTTATTCCATTGATTATTTTCCACATCCAACTGTCCTGTAGATGGAGAACTCTGACAAGCCTGAAATAGGGCAACTCCACTTACTGCCATTACTTCCACAAAACAGTTACTGGTGAGACAGATGAGAGAGGGCTAGCTCCGGTTTCCTCTCTCATTTAATGGATTGCAATCTCCTTAATTGTTGTAGCTCTTGATGGATTTCACTTCAAATACACCTATCCCCCAAGGACTGGTGGTTTGGATACGGCACTTTCACTGCTGTGGTCGAGGTTTGGTTTCCAATCAGGAAAGTGATTGTTTTGAGCTGACTAAGCTTCACATTACCATTGTCAGATTTAAAGGACTCAACACCCCTACAACTCCAGACCTAACACCAGACCACACTGCCTCCTGTACCTCTGCACCACAAAAGGAGAGAGGACTGGAATCCAAAGGCTCCTTCAAATTCTTATTATTCACCTCCTTCCCTTGATCTCAGCTCCACCCATTAGTGAAGTCAGGACTCGGCAATGGAAGAAATGAGGATGGATGGAATATCTTTGCTTTTTGAAATGTCAGTTAGAATATTTATTTCAGAAAAATAGAGATGACCCCTTAGTTGTTCATTTACAGGTAGGTAGATAAATATTTGGACAGAGGGCATCATTTTCATAATTTTGCTTATGAACGTCACCATGATGCATTTGAAATAAAATCAAGATGAGCAAGATGAGACTTTCGGTTTAATCGCGGTGTATTGGAAATAATATTGATGAATCTTGTAGCCACTCCAGTTATTTTTCATTTTCCAATTTTTATACGGTTCTCCTCTGAAACACGTGTCAAGTCAGCCGCCGCTTCTTCTCGCTCATGGTTTAAAACCTTGCATGCTAGTGCTGTCAGTCTATTTCTATAATCATATTCAAATTTCATTCCTCATTATTTTTAATATTCGAATCATAATCAAAATCAAATTTTTTATGCTGAAATGTAGCCTGCGACTAATATTTATTACACCCCTATACACTGCACATACAAGCCGCGTTACCAAAGCCAGCATTAGCACATGGTTGTTATATATTCTGTCCACTAGACGGCATTCCAACATTGGCAATAAACATCTAGGGAGGCTGTGATGGATTTCTTGCTAAGTAAAAATTAATTAAAAACTTATTATTTTGTCTGAAATCTGTACAAAACTTAAACTGTAAGCTCTCAAACATCATAAAGAAGAAGAAGAGTCTTTCCAATAAACTATCGCTTGTGGCCATTAATGTTTGACTGAAGGTTCTAGCTGAAAGTAGGAAAGAAAAGAAAGATTTAAGCAGGGTTTCTTCTCATTTTAATAAAGTTTTAAAAAGTTCAATATTTAAAAAATATAAATGATATAAAAAAAGTTGAGAAGTACAAAATTGTGGTCCTGTTTTAATCTGTGTTCTATGTACCGCTGTCCTGGCTTTTAAGTGTTTCATATGTATGTCCTCTGTCTTAATATGCTTTTTGTGTTGAATGTCTTGTCTTTCACCTGCCCATGGACTACAGTTGAAAATAAGTCAAGGTGGCTAATCTGGAATTATTTATAGAAATGTTATTAATGTGCACTGTTCCTGTAACTTTAAACTAACTAAATAAATACATATATAAAACAAAAGCTAAAAAAATAAGCAAACCATTTCAAATGCTTGAAAGATGAGAAAA
This sequence comes from Gymnothorax reevesii, assembly GCA_029721435.1. Classification (NCBI taxonomy): domain Eukaryota; kingdom Metazoa; phylum Chordata; class Actinopteri; order Anguilliformes; family Muraenidae; genus Gymnothorax; species Gymnothorax reevesii. The sequence goes on from CM056589.1 coordinate 29,447,852, forward strand.
GTTGAAAAATCAACATAATCAGGCAGAAATAGGTGAAATTTGGTGGATTAATTGGGAAAAAATACTTAAAACACTATAAATAATATAATCTGTTCACAAGCAACTTGCTAAAAATTTTAAAGTTTGAATGATGTCGATAAATGATGCAAAAGGAGTTAGAGGGCAAAATTTTTGCATACTACGACTACTACTAATAATAATAATGCTAGTAACAAAGTAGGAGTGTAGTGTGCTGCTTCGCTGAAAGCACACAGTTACTGCAGTGACTGTCTTCCATTTATAAGGAAAAATTTGACAGAGGGAATAAAATAATTTCTCTCTCTCTCCCCCTATCCTCCCCCCTTCCTCTCTCCTGTTCCTCCTCCCTCTCTCTCCGTCTTTCTCTCTGTCCAGGTATCTGAATCCCCACGGAGGGCCAGCGCCTCCCACAGTAACGGGCTGTACGGAAACAGCTGCAGTAGTCAGCTGCTAATGAAGCAGGATGAGAAGATGTCCAGGGACTCTGGGGCTTTCTCCATTGGACAGTGAGGCATAGGGGCGGGGCTCAGTGAGAGAGGGAAAGTTGGCTTTTTTCACAAAGGTAAAAACCATGACATTGGGTCTGCAAAGTTCTTTTTATGATGCTCATTTTTGCTTCCAAACACACAATAATAAAAGTGTGTGAAAAGGTTTTGTCTCGTTGGTTGGGGTTTGTCAGATGACGTAACACCGGGAAGAGAGGGGCAGAAATCCCTGTGTTTACCACATCATACAGCAATACAGTTACCCAGCTAACTTACAATGTGATCCCAAGGTCAGACAGGAGAAAATATTAGGATTAATTTGACAGCTGAATTACCCAACGAATTTAAATGGACTGATGAATTTCAAGCCTGTTGAACATGGCTACTTGACTGCATGAGCAGGCATGTGTGTAATTGTGTTTGAATATGCATGTGATTATGTGTGCACATTAACACATTATGTGTTTCCGCGTGTGTTATAGTGGGTCAGAGTAGGTGTGTATGTAACAGATTTGCCATTTGAGGTTTGTTTTTGTATGAAAGATTGTGTGTGAGAGTGCTCTTGTATGTTTGTGCTGTGCTTGTGTGTGTGTGTGTGTGTGTGCGTGTGTGTGTGTGTGTATGATTGTGTGAGTGTGTGTTTTTGTGTGCTTGTGTTGTGTAGGTGTGCGTGTGAGCGATTGTGAGTGTCCTCGTGTGGTTGTGGGTGTTTGTGTGCATCTGAGTTGTGTAAGACAGATCGGAGAGTGGTAGGAAATTGAGGGCTCCAGGCTGCTGTTGTGTGAATAAAACAAAGAAACAAACAAAAAAATGCAATATCGTTCACAGAACGAAGACTTTACAAAATTCCGCCTACTTACGTTAGTGACATCATTGAAACTTGTAGACGCTAGGACCGCATTGAACTGATGAACATGAATGGCATTAGTTTCAAGTCTCTTGAACAGAAGCAAAGACATCGACCAAAATGTGTTTTTGACCTCTCTGATGACGTTGACCTTGGCCTTGAGGACAGGATCAGGCAAAAATACAGGATTCTAGCAGAGATTATTTTGGACTCGATGACAAAAACAAAGAGGATCGCTGCAAGACAAAGGGCAGATAAGGGTGTGACTAGAAGATTAACAAACAAACATACTAACATAATAGTAATAACACTTCCGATGTACATATAGCTTCAAGATGCCAACTTGCTATAAATACTGTAATTTATTATTGTTCCAATGGTACCAACGAAAATCATACATTTATTTAATAAATAATAAAATTCCCCATGATTATCTCATAATTATTGGCACCCTTGGTGTAGTACTTTGTGCAACACCAAAGATAACAGCATGGGGTGTTTTCCTGTACTGTTTGATAAAGTTAATGCATACAGCTGGAGAGAGCCATTCCTCATTGCAATTCTTTCGATGAGTTGCATTCTTCGGTTTGCGCTTACCAACTGAGGTATGCAGAGGATCGCAGTCTTACTGGAAAGTACATCGGTAGCATTCTGGCAGAGTCAAACAGATTTTGTCAGTCGAAATTGCCTGATATTTGGTGGAATCCATTAATCCACTGATGTTAAACAGTGACCTTGAAACTGTGGAATAAAACCCCCCAAAACATCAGTAATGGTATTTCACACGCATCTCTCTTGTGACATCTACCTTGCCGATGTTCTATCTGGACAAAAAATTCAATTTAATCTAACCATAATTTAAATGACCTTTGGCAAACTAAAAGCACTTCCTTCTGTATCATGGGATCAGAGACAGGCTTTTTCTTGTGACTCTTCCAAAGAGCTGTATGCCTTAGGACATGTATTCCAGGTTTTCCTGCATAGAGCACTTTGACCTTGATTTGATAGCTGATATGATACTATGCCCCACAATTTCACAAATAACATTTCAACATCGTCAAATAAAAATCTTTTGCAAAAATACTTGACCAATTAAGCTGGAACTTTGCCAACATCTTCCAACCAATGAGGACACCAAAGTTTAGATGAATCATTGCCATTGAGTTTCTATTATGGCTGCCATCTTTTGTCGATCATTTGTCGATAATTTCTGCTGAGATTTGGTTGAAATTTTTAAATTTCCCGGTGAGATACAGTGCCTGGGCACTATTTTTTACTGATTTGCCCTGACAATCCTCAGTCATTTTCTTTTAGATCTTCTCGTAGCCATTATCTGTTTGATGAAAGTTTACCACCATCTGCCTCTTTTGTGCTGCCAGCATCATTTTCTCCATGGTGCTGGATGAGGAAGGGAGGAAGGGATTTGCATGCGTGCGTCCTCTTTTTTTTATTCCTACTGAAACATGCAATGACACATTACAAATCTTTAAAACCCAGATGAACTTCAACAAGCAGAGTTTCATTCCTGTTTTAAGTTTGGTGGATTATGATGTGTGTGTTTGTGTGTGTGTGTGTGTGTGTGTATGTATATATATATATATATATATATATATATATATATATATATATATATCTCACAAGTGGTGCCATTAATTGTGAAATCTTGATTTGGAGTATATTTGTTTTTAATTAAAATGATTAATTATTTTGGTAGGTTACATTGAAACATTAATGAAGTACAGTAATTCTCACATATTATATCAGTGTTATATCTACAGCGTTTGTCCATGGCGCTGCGCCGTGCCCGATTCTCTCCTGCCGGAACTGCGCCTTTGGTCATTAAATCCCGCCATAGCTGCTTTTTTCAGAGTAAAGCCCGCCACATCGGTCAGTTTCTTCCAAAGGAAGGTGCTCCATGCTGATTTGCTAATCCTAAAACGCAACAGAATGGTCCTGCCTTCACCACGCCTCCTCCCCAACTCCGAATTATTACGCCACGCCTGCATTTGTCACTTGTCGCGCGTGAATGATAATCCGTTTAGCTAGCTGATCTTTCCTTCCAACCCCACTCACAGAATATGATAATGTACAGAAGCCCAGTGCTGCGGATGTGTTGTGTATTCGCAGGTGTTCCAATTGATTTCGGTGTGATTTGCCGCCGCACATAGTGGTGGCGTTTCCGTCGTTTCCCAGAATTGGGCTGTATTATTCATGTTATTAGCATAACAATCATCAGATCATCATGTCAACTCATAAAGGAAAACTAGAGCAGGTGGCAAATCGGCAAAAAAAAAAAGGGAACATCGTTCCATCAGGTAATTTTTTTCGGTACGAAGAGTAAATGACCAAAAGTGTTGATCAACTTGAATAATAAGATTATTATTCCTCAAATAGCGATTGTCTGGCGATAAGTCTGTAGTGTAGGCCTAATTATGAGACATGAACGAGCTGGGCAGGTCCAGTCATTCACTATGGGTAGCCGATATATTCGTTCACGTCATGTTGCCGAAACTGCTTGCAATTGAAATAAAGAGATTTAGTCGCATTTCTTGGTTACTCTGGCCTTTTTTCCCCATGCTTCTCAGGCCTATCAGCCATTTAGGCTAGTCAGGGGAAATTTGGGGGATATTTTCTTGTTAGGGCCAGAGATAACCTGCACGTGAGGGGATTGTCTGCAGTGATCAGATTTGGCGGATTTGCATTGCAAAATGTTTACTTCTCCCACTGTTATGGGGTTTAGGGAATTGCAAGTTCGCTACCAGCCTCTCCCGATCGTTCAAATACAATGATGTTGTGATGTCAAAATGTGACTGAGTATGAGAGTGCCTCGTGTGACTGGATTTTAATGGGAATAGATCCTTTCTCATCTCTGATCAGGTGTTTACATCATATGCTTGAGGAAGGTAGCTATAGATAAAACAGCTGCTCTGCTGGTTACAAGCAGTTTACAGAAATTTCACTGGGAAGCAGAAGTGTTCTGTATTTAAAATTATTTAGGGGAAAATTGATGCCTTTTAGAAATAATTTGTTTCGCTTTCAGAGTGGAGTTGCATGTCTCTTGTTATTGTAATTTGTGAGTAGGAAAGAATAAAAAGCCTTTTTAGCATTTAAAATCTACAGAAGGCGGGTACATCCACTAAGCCACAATACAAGGAAAGTGACAGATGTTAGGAGTGAAGGCTCCATGTTACCACTAGAAATGAACTGCCCTTTCTTGGCAGGCTGTTGCTTGCTCGCTACGACCTCTGTGTCCTTTTTCTGGACAACCACTCGCTCAACACGACCACTATGCCCTTTTTAATACCCAAGCACCATGACCTAGGGAAATCTTAGAATTAACCCTGTATATCCATCTGTCTGTCTGTCTGTCTGTCTGTCTGTCTACAATGTTATTGATTTATTTTTTAGTGCATGTCCATTCAGGGGTGCTCATAATTCTAGGGTCCACTGTGTGTATAATTATTCTCCCTTCATTTTGAACAGAAAACCTGGAAAACCCAAAGCACGAGTAAAGTACAGAGTGACAGAGACATTGAGAAAATTCTAAATCAAGCAAAAATACAAAATGAAGCGATCTAGTAAAAAAATAAATACCCCTGTGTGGTCTCACTCCTCCCCAAAAGACTTCCTGCATTATCAAAGAGATAGATATCCTGTCTCAGCCATTGCTGTAGTCAAAAACTTTTCTGTAAGTGCTATCAATGGGCATTACACATCTGTATGCCATCTCTGAATTTGAATGTCACATAGTAGAATAAATATGTTATCTCTGACTGTGTGTTACCAATCTGTATCTATGTGGTATCTCTGTACGTTGCACATCTGTATCTCTATGCCATCTCTGTGTCTGTGCCTTAAATATTTGTATTTATTCTGTATTTCTATGCCATCTCTGACTTGGCAGCTCATCTGTATCTATATGCTACTCACGTTACACATCTGTGTGTGCACATTATCTCTGCGCAACATAAATGTACCTATTTAATATTTCTGACTATGTATGGGATACATTGTCAAGCCTACGTGCATCGCTTTGAACCTATGTATTATACTTCAGTATTAATATTACAATCTCAATGGACTCTTGTCAGCAAATACAGTATTGTTCATTTTATTAGTTAACTTGTATTCACATAATAAAGATTCCTGAGAAAGCGTTTTGAGTATGACTGCCTTGAAGTTGAGTTAAGACGTAATTAAAACAAACTTATTTTACTGAGGCATATAGGAACTACGGCTCACAGCACTTTAAAACCCTCCACCTTGTTTATTCATCATGCACTCCTGATATTTCCCTCTAGATGGCAGTACTGCAGTGCGAATGAAAGCTGTGAGAGCTGGTAGTCTGGTGCAGAGAGCAGGAAATCATATCAAGGCAAAAAGTCCAACATGAGCACAGCTGGGACAGCACTCTGTACACAATCAGTTTCACGCATTTCAGCACAAGCTCACCTTGGCAGAGTCTTTTGGGTCATAATTACCTCAGTTTTTTGGATTACTGCATGTGTGGGGTTGTATGACATAATTCAAACTTTAGCTCACATAGTTTTTTGCCATAGGATGGTAGAATGTGCATACTTCTGTTATCTGGGGCTTCCAGATGTTAAAGTTGTATCACTCAGACGAAGCAAGCAATTGAAAGCACAATTGTGAGCAAGGATTGAACTTGAAAGCTGGAAATTGCCTTCAAAAGCCTTGCATCTGCCAGTCCTGAGAACATCTGAATCACTGTATTTCTGACACCCTATGTTGTTTCATTTGCGCGACCTGAGGGGCGGCATTTTGTCTTTCAGGATGACAATGCCTGTGCTCACTGCACACAAATAGTCAATAACTACCTTCAACGGCACAATATCTATAGGATGCCCTTGCCAGCAATGAGCTCTGACCCTTCCCCCATTAAAAATGTCTGAAGCATCTTGGGCTGACATGTGCGTCAATTTGAAAGGCCACCAGCCACGCTAGAAGAACATGGCCTGGCATGGTGTCATGGTTTTGGCCCCACCGGCTGCACGCAGGAAACCGTCGGGTACTTGGACCATGTACCCAAAAAGTGGTTTAGGGACCCACACGCACAGGCTGAGTACAAAAATAGAGATGTTTTAATAAAAACTGATAAAAATACAATATAAAACTCAGGGGAGCAGCAGCGCAACAAGACAGGGCTCAGGCATCAGAATGCGGCTGCACTGCCAGCTTAAATACCATATACTTCACCTCCACTTCAACGAGCAACAGGTGTGGCTCGTTGAAGTGGAGGCGAAGACAGCAGGAGGGGGGAGGGACTGTAGGGCAGAACCATCACAATTGATGGAAGAATAGGACAGACTGCATCAAATCACCATTGGTAGACTTATACACTCAATGCCTCGCACTATTGATGCAAATGTCAACTTTCAATTTCCGTTTCTTACCCATTCCTTCTCTCGTCGACCATGACAGCAAGAGAAACTGGTTAGGTGATGAAATATTGGGTGAATTGTTTACTCAATTCCCTCTTTGTTAAGATACAATTAGTTTGGGACAAATTATTCTTGATCATTAGTTTTCTATTGGCCTCGCAATTTCAATATCCCCAACTTTTTTTGAAGAATATATTATGAACTAGGTTTTATTCAAGGAGGGTTTATTTTTGTTGAACCATTTTTTTTACTGTTCACATCTCATGTTCATCTATATATGTTTGGTACATTATTGGAGTTTTTTCCTCATTAAAATAAATTTGTGACATCTGGTAATAAAATATTTAAGCAAGTTAAGTTTCATCCGAAGATCAATGATATGTGAAATAAATGGCTTTGACCCTAAAACTGATCCCTGATGACACTTTACCTGAAATGACAGAGTCCATGTTTTTCAGTTGAGGATATTGATCTTTTTGCCCAGTGGTACTGTACATGTCCATGGTTTTACCAGTATGTGTGCTTAGTTTTTGTCGTGTGTGTGTGTGTGTGTGTGTGTGTGTGGGTGGATAATGCTTTTTCAGTAATCCACAGGTTAAAGCTTAAATTATGTCCCATACAGAACCTCATACTTTTGCAAACACGCACACACACATGCACACTCACACACTCAGTGCACTGTGTTTTCATGCAATGTGGGGACATCCCATAAACTTGCATTCATTCTATAATCCAAATCTCTGCCCGTTACAACTAACATCACATGACTAACCCTAACATTTACCTAACCTGAACTTTAACCCCTAACCCTGTGATAACTCAGTTACCTCGTGAGGAGTGAAAAATGGACAAAAAGGAATGGATATGGATAAAAAAAAATCTAGAATTCCATTACTTGTGATATTCACTCCCCACAATGTTAGGAATACACATCATCTTAAACACATTCTCTCGAACACTCACACAAATGCACACTGACGCACATGCATGCTGTCTCATGCACTCTCACGAAAACATATTCACACGCACAAACTCATCTTCATGGACATATACTCTCATATGCACACATAAACACACATGCACACACACACTCTCTCATACACATTAAGAAACACTCACAGACATATACTCTGATACACACACACACACTCATCCACTCTCACTAACGCACCCTAACATAGTCTCTAATGCGCTTTTACACATACAAACACACACACTCTACTCACAGACATATACTCTGATACACACACACACACACTCATCCACTCTCACTAACACACCCTAACAATCCCTAACATAGTCTCTTATGCACTTTTACACATACAAACACACACAAACACACACACACAAGCGCGTGCGCGCACACACACCCACACACACACACTCACACACACACTCTAACACTTTCTCATACACTCACAGACACATTCACAATCACACTCGAACTCCGAGAGAGAACAGTTCATTTGTTGAGGGTCATTAGGAGGGTGGGGTCATTTTGCCCCAACATGCACCATCCGCTCAGATCCCAAAGTTAGCTAATAAGTAATCACGCTTATTAATTTAAGAAGATTATTAATGATTGAATGATAATTATAAGCTTGGCGGCGTGACGAGCAGACTGACAGTTTGATGGAGGTGTTTTGATAGACGAGCGAATGGCGGGAAGCGTGTGAGTGGGAAATGAAGGAGCATCTGACGCGAGCGGTAGAGCAGGACGCCAGCCGACTGCGTCAGTGCAACGCCAACACTATTTATAACCATAAACGGACAGAGTTTAAACCCAGACAAGATCCAGGGGGAAAGAGGAGCGCAGATGGTAAAAAGGGAGAGAATTGGAAGGGAGGGAGGGAGGTAGAGGGGAGAGAGATAGTGAGGAATTGGGAGGGAGAGAGGGGGAGTGAGGCACTTAGAGAGAGGAGAGAAATGGAGGGAGAGGGAAGAGAGATGGGATGAGAGAATGAGGGACCAGGAGGGGGAGAGTGAAGTAAGGAGAGAGAGAGAGAGAGAGAGAGGGAGGAAGAATGAGAGGGAGGGAGGGAGGGAGATAAACAGAGGAGAGAGAGAGAGAAACCTGCCCACCACAACAAAATCAAAGTGCCCAGTCCTGAGAGGTGTAGAGTCCAGATGACAGACTGTTGAAGCTCTACTGTGTGTCTTATCCTCCTAGGAACCCGGGCAGCTGAATTCACTGTGTAATCTGACCCCAGGCACTGTATTATCTGACCCCAGCGACCTGTTTGATTAGTTTGATTTACTCCCAGGTTTTCACAATGACGCAGCCTATTGTTTTTTCTCCATCACAATTCCTATGTAAAGATAGAAGATAACATTCATTTTGGCTCAAACAAAATATAGTAATACCCGAATTTCATGTATCTTCATAAGATGATGATTTGAATGGGTCGCAGCAAAACTCAGCAGTGCAGCGACTGAGAAATAATAACAGATGGTTAGATGCATCGGATGAATAGCGTTAACGGTGCATTCATAAACCCACACACACAAGCAAATGTGAACAGTTAAGCCAAGACATGACACGTGATGTGCCTTTATGGGTGCTCATCTATACAAAAAGAAACGTCTGAGTTACAGTCAACAACTTTGGACATATGACTGCTGTTTATGTGAAAACATAAAGAGTTATGAGAACAATGTCTCAGCTAGAAGTACAGTGCTGTGAGAAAGTATTTGCCCACTTCCTGATTTCTTTTTTTTTTTTGCATATTTGTCACACTTAAATGTTTCATATCAGCAAACAAATTTTAATATTAGACAAAGATAACCTGAGTAAATGCAAAATGCAGATGATTTCATTTATTGAGGGAAAAAACTATCCAAACCAACCTAACCCTATGTGAAAAAATAATTGCCCCCTCAACCTTATAACTGGTTCTGCCATTCTCTGCGACAACAACTGCAATCAAGCGTTTGCGATAACGGGCAATGAGTCTTTTACATGCCTGTGGACGAATTTTGGCACCCTGTTTTTTGCAGAATTGTTTTTACCCAGCCACATTAGAGGGTTTTCAAGCATGAATGGCCTGTTTAAGTCCATGCCACAGCATCTCAATTGGATTTAAGTCAGGTCCTTGGCCATTCCAAAACCTTCATTTTTTTTTTTAAAGCCATTCAGAAGTGGACTTGCTAGTGTGTTTAGGATCATTGTCCTGCTGCATAACCCAAGTGCGCTTGAGCCTGAGGTCACAAACTGATGGTCGGACTTCCTCCTTCAGGATTTTCTGGTAGAGGGCAGAATTCATGATTCCAACAATTAGGGCTAGTCATCCAGGTCCTAAAGCAGCAAAGCAGCCCCCAACCATCACAATACCACCACCATGTGGGTATGATGTTCTTTTTACGAAATGCTGTGTTTGTTCTATGTCAGATGCAACGGGAGGCGCACCTTCCACAAAGTTCAACTTTTGTCTTGTCAGTCCACAGAATATTTTCCCAAAAATCTTGGGGATTATCAAGATGTTTTTTGGCAAATGTGAGACCAGCTTTTGTGTTGTTTTTGGTCTGTAGTGGTTTTCCCCTTGGAACTCTCCCATGGATGCCATTTTTACCCAGGCTCTTTCTTATTGTTGAATAATGAACACTGACTTTAACTGAGGCAAGTGAGGCCTGCAGTTCTTTAGATGTTGTTCTGGGTTCTTCTGTGACCTCCTGTATGAGTTGTTGATGCACTCTTAGAGTAATTTTGGTAGGTCAGCCTCTCCTGGGAGGGTCAGCACTGTTCCAAGTTTTCTCAATTTGTGTATAATGGCTCTCCCCGTGGATCATTGGAGTCATTAGAAATGGCTTTGTAGCCCTTTCCAGATTGATAGATGTCAATAAGTTTGCTTCACATCTGTTCTTGAATTTCTTTAGATCACGTCATGATGTGTTGCTTTTTGAAATCTTTTAGCCTACTTCACTTTGTCAGACAGGTTCGATTTAAGTGATTTCTTGATTCAACAGGTCTGGCAGTTATCAGGCTTGGGTGTGGCTAGTGAAATTGATCTAAAACAATGTGGTTAATCATAGTTAATTCATGATATAACGAGGGGGGGCAATTACATTTTTGCATGGGGCCAGGTAGGTTTTGGATAGCCTTTTTCCCTTAATAAATTAAATCATAATTTTAAAACTCTATTTTGTATTTACTTGGGTTATCTTTGTTTAATATAAAAATTTGTTTGATGATTTGAAACATTGAAAGTGCAACAAATATGCTAAAAAAAAGATCTGGAAGGGGGAAATACTTTTTCACAGCCCTGTACATGCTGATTGTTTGCACCTTTCCTCACGTCAATATGCCTTAAGGCATACATCCATAGCTCTTCAGTGTTGTTGGGTTGGACCATGTCTCGTGGAGACTGGCAGTCTCAACAGTTTATTTTCATTCTATGCTCCAAATCCCGGAGTTCCAGTCGATGTTTTCTCTGGCTAACCAGGTAAAATTTCAATTAATTTCCCCCAAAGACATTTCTTTGATAAAACTAAAGCATTTTTAAGGTATCAACAGCTATTCAGATAGAATCTAATCCATTCAATTTCGAAATGATTAAACTGCAGAATTGTGAAGTGACTGATAACCACAATATGTTTACCTGCATATACAGTGCATGCATGATATATGATGAGTTCTAAATTACACTGCAAATTTTTGTGTGTGCAGTACAGAATTCCAGCGATTGCCATCCTTCACTTTATTTCATCTGAAGATGTGTCTGCTCAGCACTTGAGATATTACTCTGTGCGCAAGGTTTCCCTTTTTGTCGTCAGTACACAAACACGTACTGGACTCTCGAAAGCAAACCCACAGATCATATCAGATGAAAACTGCGTTTGATTTGTCTCGGGCAGGCAAGACAACTGTAGTGGTGTTTTGTCAGGGCTGACTAATAAAGTCTAGAAACAGTAACTTACTGCAGCCAGACATCCAGAACTACAGTCTTGGGGCCGTGAATGTGTGTGTGCATGAGTGTGAGTGGTGAGTGAGTAGGTGTGTATGTGCACTAATGAGCGTGTGTGTATGCACGTGAGGGTGTGTATACCACGCCAAATCAGAAGTTGGAACGGTGCGTTGAATTAGAATTCACACTGAAAACAGCAATCTTATCTGTAACCTGTATAACACTGAAATCAGTATACAGCACATTATTTCATGATTCGTCTCATCAATATGAACACATTTTTGGTACTTGTTACAGATTTGAAAGAAAGCTGGAACAGCAAAGTACTTCCCACTTTGTAATGTTACCTTTATTTTTAACAACATTGAATAAACATTTAAAACTCACAACACTGAGTGATTAAGTGTTTCAGGTGTAATTGTGGTCCTTCTTTCCAGTAAATAAGTTTTATGGTGTGAAACAGTGAAATGGGGTCTTTGTTACCTGATTTAAAATGCATCAAAAGTTCTCTACTAAGGACAAATCGGGACAGCAGGCAGGCCAAGGCCGCACCTGTGCCCTGCTCTTAAACAGCTGTGCAGTCGAGATTCATGCAGAATGTGGTTTTGCGTTGTCTTTTGAGATATGCACAGGCAGTACAGAAAAAGATGTCATCTTGAAGGTAGCATGCGTTGCTCCAAAATCTCAGGGTACTTTTCAACAATGTTGCCTCTGCAGAACTGTAATTTACCATTAGCAGCACACTGCCTCATACTGTGACAAACCATGGTGTTTGAACTTTACATCGGTAACAGTTGAAATGGTTATTTTCTTCTTTGATCCATATCATATGACTTCCATTTCTTCCAAGAGCTGAAATATGATTTTTCTGATGGCAAAAGTTTGCCAAGGTAATCCTGTGGCCCTGTGGTTAAACCACTTATAATGATGGTTCTTGATTTAGTGCTGTCTGAGTGATGGGACTTCACAAGTATTTGGCATAGGCATGTATTAGTGCATTCACATGTATTGGCACAGGTGTGACGGTGTGTTCCTGTGAATTTGTGCGTCTGTATGTGTGGGGCTGAGTGTGGGTGTGTGCGCGTGTGCAGTATGTGTGAGTGCGAATGTGCTGTGCATGTGTGTACATGTGAAATGCAAGTGTGGATTACTGCACTGCTTCCCATGGTGCTCTCAGCAGATGGGCTGGCTGGGAACCCCAACTCCGAAGCGTCCTGTTCCAAAGCTCTATCCAACAGTGAGTCACACACAACCACGCACTCACACATACAGTAGCATAGACACACACAGACACAATCACACACACAGATACATACAACCACACACACACACACACACACACACACACACGCATACATATACCATCACACACAGAGACACATACATGCAGCATCGCGTACACACATACATATAATCACGCACGCACACCAGGTACATACAACCACACACACATACACGCGTACATACACCATCACATGTACGCATACATACAACAACACTCACACAAATACACCAGCACACACTCAAACACATACACACACACACACACACACACATACAGTACCATAAACACGCACACACATACACCCCCCCCACACACACAGTACCACACACACATACACATAGACACCACCACCACACACATGCACACATACATACACCTCCAAACACACATATAGTTCCTGTCAAAAGTTTGTACACACCCACATTTTTCTTGCAAAATATGTCATATAAAGAAATTAAGAATTAAGCAGCCTTTGCTTTGCAAAAAACCAGATCTAATTAACCACCATTTTTTGTCATATTTGCAGCGCATTCTCAATTTTTTTTAACAAGCACAGTCACATGACTATAATGAATTTGCAGTTGCACGGCTGTCCAACTTCCCTAAGACGTACTGCACTTGAGGTGTGCTTTCCACCAACCTTTTCGCCCAATAAGTCCCAAAATCGCTTGTATTTAATTCGGCTGTTGGAAAATAGAAGGAGCTTATTTGTCTGTTTACTTTGCAAAATATTGCTTCTTTGAGAATTCCAAAATTTTGGACACTATTCTAACAAGTAAATTATTCTCTTTTCACTTCTGACTGTTTACCTTTACGAGATTCAATCTGAGATTATATAGAGAAGTAAAGCCTTTTAAATTTCTCTAAAAATAGAGTGCTGAAACATTAGCAAAGCGTGTCCAAAATTCACTGGTACTGTACAACCACGCACGCACAACCACAATCACATGCACCACTACACACACGCAGGTACATGCACCATCACACATGTACATACGACCACAGACACACACACACACACACCCACTCACACACACTGCTGCATACACAAATACATACAACTGCACACATAACCATGTACACACATACATGACCACGTAATCACATAGTCAAACACACTACCATGCACGCTCATACACACACAAATACACACACAAAACCACACACACACACACACATACAGGCACACACACAGATAAAACCACGCGGCCACACAAACACGCACGCAATCACAGGATTAAACAGACACACACACACACACACCTGTACGCGCAAAAGTACATGCGCATGCACACGCATACATACATGGATATTTACATGCAGATTCATACACAACTACACACTTAAACACATGCATACACACAACCACACATTTACACACTCGCGTACACACACATGCACAAACATACAACCAGACACATTCAAAAACCAAGCAAAAAAGTGCACACAGACACTCACACACATCCACACACTCACAGACACTTACAACCGACCACACCCACACACACACACACTTACCCAACCATGAATGCACAAACATACAAGCATACAATTAAATTCACAGTCACACACAGAACCAGGCAAGCGCACACACACATGCAGTCAAGAAACATATACACACAAACATACAACCACTCACATACACACACACGGAGAAACACTAACATTAACTTAAACACATCGCTCACACACACACACGTCACTCACACAATTTATGCACAGACAGACACACACCTATCACTCCCACAAAAATACAGTTTACGCATACAGATACAAACAAATATAGCACAAAAATGTAATCCACATCGAGTGACATCTTTACACCTCCGACACAAAACTGCACACATACGTCATGCAACCACACAGGCACACAACACACACACGCACGCGCGCGTGCCCGCATACGTCATCCAACCACACACAGACACACACATATACGTCAGGCAGTCACATGAGACCAGAGGACGACTAAAAAAAGATGGAAAGACAAAGGAAGAGTAGCAGAGAGACGGGAGAGACAGCAGAGTGGGGAGAGAATATGAAAAGGTTGCTTTGTTGTGTGAAAGGCTGATAATTAAACTGGTAAACCGAAGACCAGACACGCATACACCATCACACTCAGAGACACACACTCAAACAAAAGCACAAGCAAAGCACGCACCCACACGCACACACACCAAGATCCATGCATAACAAACCACAAACACGCTGACATACACATATACAAACACAGACAAAGCATGTGCATGCTGAAAACACACACACACACACACACACACACAAACACACACACACACACACACACCACAACAACCACACATTACACTAACAGACTCATTCATACACATATAAGAAAACAGTCAAAGCATGCACATACACGCATTACAACAACACCCGCACATTACACAAACACATAACCACACAAATATACATTACACAAACACAATCAGGCAAGCAGCCATATGGACACAGACAATGCCTGCCTCACAGACACATCCAAGCATTTGCACACATTATATCGGCCTGCATAAAACAGAAACACAAAGAGCGCACACAAACGCACATACACAACAAACACACCCTTTTATTACCCAAACATAAATTACACTAATGCAAATCTGTAAACCCAGACAGAGTCCACGCACATATGTACAGAGCCGTGCAAAAGTTTTTGCCCCCTTCCTGATTTCTTACTTTTTTGCACATTTTTCACACTTAAATGTTTAAGATCATCAAACTAATTTTTATATAAGACAAAGATAACCCGAGTAAATACAAAATGCAGTTTTGAAATGATAATTTCATCTATTAAAGGGAAAAAGCTATCCAAACCTACCTGACCCTATGTGAAAAAGTAATTGCCCCCCTTGTTGAATCATGAAGTAACTGTGATTAACTACATTTTTTGAGTCCAATTTCACTAGCCAAACCCAGGCCTGATTACTACCAGACCTGTTGAATCAAGAAATCACTTAAATAGAACCTGTTTGACATAGTGAAGTAGGCTAAAAGATCTCAGAAAGCAACATGTCATGCTGCGAACTAAAGAAATTCAAGACCAAAGAAAGTGACATCTATCAGTCTGGAAAGGATGGCAAAGCCATTTCTGAAGCGTTCGGACTCCGGCAAACCATGGTGAAAACCATTATCCACAAATGGAGAAAACTTGGAACTCTGCATTGAGGACTCATCCAGGAGCTCACAAAAGAACCCAGAACAACATCTAAAGAACTGCAGGCCTCACTTGCCTCATTTAAAGTCAGTGTTCATGATTCAACAATAAGAAAGAGACTGGGTAAAAATGTCATCCATGGGAGAGTTCCAAGGCAAAAACCACTACTGACCAAAACGAACACAAGGGCTCATTTCACATTTGCCAAAATACATCTTGATGATCCCCAAGACTTTTGGGAAAATATTTTGTGGACTGACAAGGTAGTTTCCGGTAGTTGTGCATCCCGTTACATCGGTTGTAAAACTATTACTGTATATCATTCCATAAGAAGAACATCATACCAAAAGTCAAACATGATGGTGGTAGCGTAATGGTTTGGGGCTGCTTTGTTGCTTCAGGACCTGGACAACTTGTCGTAATTGATGGAACTATGAATTCTGCTGTCTACCGGAAAATCCTGAAGGAGAATTTCCAACCATCAGTTGGTGGCCTTAAGCTCAAGCGCACTTGGGTTATGCAGTAGGACAATGATCCGAAACACACAAGCAAGTCCACCTCTGAATGGCTTAAAAAAAACAAACAGAAGGTTTTGGAGTGGCCTAGCCAAAATCTGGACTTAAATCCGATTGAGATGCTGTGGCATGACCTTAAACAGGCCGTTCATGCTTAAAAACCCTCCAATGTGGCTGAATTAAAACACTCTGCAAAGAAGAGTGGGCTAAAATTCCTCCACAGCGATGTGAAAGACTCATTGCCAATTATGGCAAACACATGATTGCAGTTGTTATCACAAAGGGTGGCACAACCAGTTATTAGGATTTAGGGGGCAATTACTTTTTCACACCAGGCCATCCAGATTTGGATAATTTTTTCCCCCTTAATAAATTAAATCATCATTTAAAAACTGTATTTTGTATTTACTCAGGTTGTCTATGTCTAATATTAAAATTTATTTGCTGATCTGAAACATTTAAGTGTGAAAAATATGCAAAAAAAAAAAAAAAAAGAAATCAGGAAGGGGGCAAATACTTTTTCACGGCACTGTAAATACATGCATACATATTGTGGCAAACGACCTGAAAAGTAGGCACAGATAGGGCAACAGGTTGGCAAGAGTCCAGCCCACTAGGCGGTAATTTTATTTACAGGAATAAAAGAAAATATATAAACTTCTTGAGAACAAAGACCCTCAGGGGAATTAGCCAGTGTCACGCAGTAGAGTAGCAGCCTGAGAGAGGCTTTTTGGAGGAGGCACAAACTCGGGCAGGTCCCTCGTCTCTTCACCTTCGGACTCTGACAGGGAAAGCAGAGAATGAACAGCGGTTAATAACACATTCAGGACACGGTCTCTCAGCCAACCTGTCCCCCTCTGCTGCCCCACAGGCTTTATATAGCCAGCTTCCTTGACGCAGACAGGGATCAGGTGTGTGGCCTCGTGCAGCAGGCAATTATAGAGCCCTTCTCATTGGCCTGGCTGCAACTGGAGGGAGCTGTCCAGTGCAGAGTGACAGCCAATGGTGCTGAATGGGGGCCCGTCCAGCAGGCGCTGTCCATGGTGCTGCTGGACGGGGACAATAAGGGGAGGATAATCGGTGGTTCGAGGTGGGGTGACGTGGGCGTGTCTGTTGCCCCGGTCGCCACAACATATTATATCGACACCTGCACATTACACTAGGACAGATGGACATACAAATGCTTAAATCCACACACATACGCACGCATTGCATTACTTGTTTCCAAAAATGCTTTCACAGCGTGTACAGTGACACCTGATCTTCGCCATTTTGTACTGAGCTATAAATTTACCCACAGTTAACCTTTAACCTAGGACCTTGTGACTTCAGCTCCACCACACATACGTCAGCTCAGAACGTTCTTTACTGAGATGCTGCTTGGCATAACAACAACAGACTCTCACTCTCTCTCTCTCTCTCTCTCTCTCTCTCTCTCTCAGAATCAGATTCACAATGCTTTATTGGCTTGATATTCTCTAACATAAGATGACAAATCTTTACAGAAACAATACATTGTGAATACAACCCATTTCTCAAAAAGCCGGGATATAAAATAAAAAAAACTAAATAAAAACTGAATGCAATGGTTTGCAAATCATTAAAACCCTATATTAAATTGAAAATATTACAAAGACAACATTTCAAATGTTAAATCCGTTCATTTTGATTCTGATTCTAACAATGTTTTTCCTAAAGTTGTGACGGGGCAATAGAAGACTGGTAAAGTTATGATGTTAAAAAAATACACCTGATTGAACATCAAACAGCCAATAAGGTAAATTTACAACAGGCCAGTAACAAAATTGAGAATAAAAAGTGCATTCCAGAGAGGTTGAGTCTTTAAGAAGAAAGACACCCTGTGAAAACTGTGAAAATAAATTTACGTAAAACATTTCTCAATGTAAAATTACTAATAATTTGGGGATTTCATCATCGATGTTACAAAATAACAAAAAAAATTCAGAGAAATCTCTGTACGCAAGGGACAAGGCCAAAACCAATACTGAGTGGCTGTGAACTTCAGGTCCTCAGGTGGCACAGCATTAAAATCAGATTGAATTTCGTTTAAATAAATATTTTTTTTAAATCACTGCTTGGACTCGGGAGCACTTCTTTAAACTTTCATCAGTGAACACAGTCTGTCGCTGCGATCACTAATGCAAGTTGAAACTCCACCATCAAAAAATAAAACCATATATATATTTACAAGATCCAGAAACACTGCTCAAGCTCATCTAAAATGAAGTGAGGTGAAGTGGAAAAACTGGCCTGTGATCTGACCAATCAATATGTGAAATTCTTTGAATAAATCATGGAGGCTGTATCGTCTGGGCTAAAAAGGAGACGGACCATCCAGCTTGTTATCAGCGCACAGTTCTAAAGCCAAAATCTATGAGAATATGGTGGTGCATTAGTGCTCATGGAATGGGTAACTTGCACACCTCTGAAGACAGCATTCATGCTTCACGATACAGGTTTTGAAGCAGCATATGCTGCCATCCTGACCACTTTTTCAGTGAAGGCCTAGCTTATTTCAGCAAGACAGTGCCAAACCACATTTGCACATTTTGCAACAACATGGCTCCATAGTAAAAGAAAACACTTGACGCATCATGAAACAAAAATTTTGACAAAGGAGACACAAGTGTTGAGCAGCTGAAATCCTACATCAAGCAAGAATGTAGTTTGTTTTCAAAACTACAGCATTTGGTTTTCTCAGTTCCCAAATGCTTACAGAGTGCAGTTAAACGAAGAAATGATGCAACAAAGTGGCAAGCATGCCTCTGTTCCGCCTTTTTGAAATGTGTTGCTGGCATCGAATTCAAAATGAGCATATATTTCTCAAAAGCAAAAACATCTCTCAGTTTCAACATTTGATATGTTAGGTCCCCTATTATGCCACCAGGTGCACAGCTAATTACCCATTAACCTCCCCTACCTGACATCACAAGGGGGAATGACCACCTAGAATAATGAAATCTGATTGACTGCTTGGCTGAAGGTGGTCAGTTCTTTTTGCCTCTGGTTGTTTACTTCCCCATGTGATGTCTAGAGGGGAAAGATTTTGAAATGGCTAGTAATAACTAATTAGCTGTGCACCTGGTGACATAATACAGGACCTTTAAATACAGAGTTTAAATTGTTTGCAAATCATTGCATTCCATTTTTTTTTACATTTTAAACATACTGTAATCCACACGAGACATGAAATATACACAGAGACTCAATAAGTACATGTAAATAGAACAGAAATACAAACACAACCAACAGCAATTAGAGGAATAAAATCTCTTGCTCTCAGTGGGTGAGCTCATGCTTTACCTCTCACTCTCACTCTCACACGTACACACGAAGGCACGTACACATTCCACACCTCCCTCTCTGACTGTTTTTTTTTTTCAGAAAGTGCACACGTGCTCCCCACATCCCTCCCTCGATCTGTTTTCTCTCACTGCCTTCCTCTTTCATCAGGCGCTCCAGCTCTCTCCAGCACCTCATCTCTCACACAACATGCAGTACACTAGAAGTGACACATTTCCACACCCTAACCATGCTCCCAACCCCCAACACCATATGCCGTACACCCTGTAGCCTACACCTCATCTCACGCACAACATGCAGCACACTATACATGCCACAATCCCACACCCTAATTATGCTCCCTACGCCCAATACCCTATGTCCTATACCCTACACCTCATACTACACACTACAGCCCATACATCATCTCTCCCACTACATACGATACACTACACGTGTCACAATCACACACCCTCACCATGCTCCCAACCCCAAACACCCTATACCCTATGCCTACACACTACAGCCCACATTTAATCTCTCCTACATCAGGCAACGCACTACCCCAACACCCTATACCCTAAACCCAAAACTTCACACTATACACTATGACCCACTCCTCATCTCTCTAAGAACATACAGTAGCCTACACCACACATGCCACATGCCCATACCCTAACTACACTCTGAACACCGCATACCCTATAGTCAGTGGTAACTATATACTATGCCCAACACTATGCTTTAGCCTTTAAGTGACCAACCAAGGGACCGTGGGTAGGGTTGTAAACAGAACATTATCAACCTTAGGTTCATAACACAATGGACAATTATTTGAAGGCAAATCACTCTGCAGAAAAATGAATGCGATTTTCACAACACATTTTCATCGCGATTCATCATATAGTGACACAGGCTTTTGGCATCCTTAATTGACGTTTAGGGTTAGGGTTTGGGGTTAGAGGGTATGGTCCGTTTTAACAATGGCATCAAATAAGGATACAAAACCCTCCTTTTTTGTCGTGTATTGATGCTTGGTCAGGTATCATCCCTATATGAGGCATCGGGATGAGACTGCGCTTTTTCACAACATCTTCTCAGTCATAAAGTGAGATTTAAGATGGCATTTAAAAATAGGGCATTTTTATGCAGACACTTTTGTAAATGCAGTAGGGTCCACTGAATTCCGATGCCACTTTCCAATGAGAGCAATCTTTGAAGTTACAAAAAACTAATTGTCGCCAGTGACCCTACTGGTTCAATTGCATGACGTCTCCAGACTGTGCTCACTAACAATAATTGCAAATAAACTGAAAGAGACTGCTTAAATAACTGATGAAATAAATGAAATCATGAAAGAGTAAACTAAAATAATGAAAATAGATAGCAGTGCAGAATTTCGAGCTGCAGAAATTAGGAAACGTGTCGCATTTAAAACTAACCGGGAGACGGCTTTTGGCGATGCAAGCTAAAAATGCTGCCCTGTGTGTTGGTAACAATTTGGGAGGAAGCATTTTGTTTTTTTAGGCCCATCAAGCAACACAGTATAGCCGAAAGAAGAGTTTTATCTGATATTTGTTTGCTTTATACGATTCCAGATTTGTATACACTTACTCTTGTTCTTCTAGTTGCTAAATGTTTTTTGCATTCACGTCAAACCTTATATGCTGATGTAATGCAAGATGAATAAACAAACACAATTACCAAGCCTACCCTACGCTGTCCAAACTATCTCTGCCTGTGACTGCATTAACCTTGTATGTCGACCAAACTGTACTGCATGATCACAATTCTCATGAGTCAACATGAATTCAAAAACAGGCAGTGTTGCTAATCTTGCTAACTAGCCAGCTTCAAGTTAAAAGACGCTTAATCGGCAGCATAGTATACTAAGTAGAGCCTCTTGTAAAATGTAGTGCAAAAGGGGTATTCGCTTGAAAAAGGCTATTTGAGCCCTTCAGACAATTCCACACTGTTCCTGTTTAATTGGTTTAGTAAATTGTTGAATTTTTGAAGTTTACTTAAAAATTCATCGATATTTTCAGAGCATCATCAGACTTTCTGTTTGTTCATTGTCGATATTCATAGAAGATCACTCAGTCTCAGGTCTTCCTGACACCCTTTTTAGGCTTTTGCAGCAATATACACTCAACAAAAATATGAACGCAACACTTTTGTTTTTGCTCCCATTTGTCATGAGATGGACTCAAAGATCTAAAATTCATTCCAGATACACAATATTACCATTTCTCTCAAACATTGTTCACAAATCTGTCTAAATGTGTGGTAGTGAGCACTTTTGCTTTGCTGAGACAATCCATCCCACCTCACAGGTGTGCCACATCAAGATACTCATCAGACACCATGATTAGTGCACAGGTGTACCTTAGACTGCCCACAATAAAAGGCCACTCTGAAATGTGCAGTTTTGTCTCACAGCAAAATGCCACAAATGGCGCAAGCGTTGAGGGAGCGTGCAATTGGCATGCTGACAGCAGGAATGTCAACCAGATCTGTTGCTCGGGCATGGAATGTTCATTTCTCCACCATAAGCCATCTCCAAAGGCGTTTCAGAGAAAATGGCAGTACATCCAACCAGCCTCACAACCGCAGACCACGTGTAACCACACCAGCCCAGGACCTCCACATCCAGCAGGTTCACCTCCAAGATCGTCTGAGACCAGCTACTCAGACAGCTGCTGAAACAATTGGTTTGCATAACCAAAGAATTTCTGCACAAACTGTCAGAAACCGTCTCAGGGAAGCTCAACTGCATGCTCGTCGTCCTCATCGGGGTCTTAACCTGACTCCAGATCGTTGCCGTAACAGACTTGAGTGGGAAAATGCTCACATTCGATGGCGTCTGGCACGTTGAAGAGGTGTTCTCTTCACGGATGAATCTCGGTTTACATTGTTCAGGGCAGATGGCAGACAGCGTGTGTGGCGTCGTGTGGGTGAGCGCTTTGCTGATGTCAATGTTGTGGATTGAGTGGCCCGTGGTGGTGGTGGGGTTATGGTATGGGCAGGCATCTGTTATGGACGAAGAACACAGGTGCATTTTATTGATGGCATTTTGAATGCACAGAGATACCGTGATGAGATCCTGAAGCCTATTGTTGTGCCATACATCCATGAACATCACCTCATGTTTCAGCAAGATAATGCACGGCCCCATGTTGCAAAGATCTGTATACAATTCTTGGAAGCTGAAAATGTCCCAGTTCTTGCATGGCCAGCATACTCACCGGACACGTCACCCATTGAGCATGTTTGGGATGTGCTTGACCGGCGTATACGACACTGCGTACCAGTTCCCACTAATATCCAGCAACTTCGCACAGCCATTGAAGAGGAGTGGACCAACATTCCACAGGCCACAATTGACAATCTGATAAACTCTATGCGAAGAAGATGTGTTGCACTGCATGAGGCAAATGGTGGTCACACCAGAGACTGACTGGTTCTGAGTCCCCTGACCCCCAATAAAGCAAAAACTGCACATTTCAGGGTGGCCTTTTATTGTGGACAGTCTAAGGTACACCTGTGCACTAATCATGGCGTCTGATGAGCATCTTTATGTGGCACACCAGTGAGGTGGGATGGATTGTCTCAGCAAAGCAAAAGTGCTCACTATCACACATTTAGACAGATTTGTGAACAATGTTTGAGAGAAATGGTAATATTGTGTATCTGGAATGAATTTTAGATCTTTGAGTCCATCTCATGACAAATGGGAGCAAAAACAAAAGTGTTGCGTTTATATTTTTGTTGAGTGTATGATGCTGTACAGCCTGCTGCCGTCGTGCCCTAAGGTAAATTTAACCAATGCCATGGTGCCCCAAATAATTAAATAAAACTGCGTTGAGGCCCTGGTGATTTTTGAGGAAACAATGGCCATTTTTGCTGTGCCCTTTTCATAACCTAATTCAAGGCCTGATAGCGGCATCATTAATTTGGTCATAGTGCTTGCTGCCAGACCTCCCTGTAACTCTGTTACCTGTTGGGAACTTCCTGGGTACATACACACTGTGCTCACATGAAATCTCTGCCTCTAAGAGCTTGTGTGGTGTGGGGCTTCCTCAACACATAGGGTAAAAAGCTGCCGGGTGGCTCACACGGTTAAGGCACTGCGCTGCAGTGCAGAGGTGATCACCACGTCGTGAGTTCGAGCCCCGGCGTACCCACCGGCAGGGGTCGGCAGCTTCTTCAGAGTAGCGCACAATTGGCTATCACGCTACAGGGTTTCAAATTGGGAAGGGACTGCCGGATTTGGGTATACACTAACAGCTTTGTTCGTTGCTCCAGTGCCTCCTGTTGCCAGACGGGCGCTCGCCAGGAAGACTCCGGGTTGGTTCATGCAGGGCTAATAGCCACTTCCCATTTTTTACTCTCCAGCTCCATCACAGACACTTCCTTTTCACTGTTGCGGTCTCTCATCAGTTTTCCTACCACATCTATTACATGTAGATCTGAAAGAGACAGTTTGCTCCCTCAGGCCATTTCAATGTATGTATGCACATGCGTCGCGGGTGCTGTCTACACCCCAGGCAGAAATTAGCAGAAGTCTTATTGTAGCTGTTCGGTTACATTGTTGATCTTAGTAACTGTACAAACACACTGCAGCAATGCGGCGCAAAATAATGGAGGACAGCGTCACATTCCCATTCACTCTCTATTGAGCCCCATTGCAGTCCACAATGGGACCGGTGGCAGAGCGAAGCGACACCAAGTAGTTGAAACAAGCGACCAAAAGTTGAACCTTATTTAAATGAGAGGTGGTGATAGCAAACAGCTGGCCAATCACCATCATGCAAAGAGACACAAATTTCAAATCTCAAAATGGAGGAGAGACAAATAATAGCCATGGCAATCAGATATCCCAAC
Organism: Gymnothorax reevesii; assembly: GCA_029721435.1. Taxonomy (NCBI): domain Eukaryota; kingdom Metazoa; phylum Chordata; class Actinopteri; order Anguilliformes; family Muraenidae; genus Gymnothorax; species Gymnothorax reevesii. Next base: position 29,472,664 of record CM056589.1, read on the forward strand.
ATATTTTTGATTGTTGATTCTTCTATGCATGACTCCTGGGATGTAATAAATGAAGCATACAGAAAAGCAGAGAAGATCGAGGGGGTAACTGTTGAGTTATAGTAGGCAATTCAGTCTCATTTTTAAAGCAGATTGATCAATACACATGTTAGCAGGCTATGTGTGTATAAGGTAATTTCAACAAAGCTTGCTACACTGCAAGCTATTTAGCTAGTTGCCCGATACTGTTGAAATTAGGTTAATAATTACTTAACTAACAAAATTTTCATGTGAAATGAAAGGCTATTGTGAACATCTGCATTGGCCTACTACTTTAACTAAATATTTGGTAGCAGCTACCAAGTTACCACATAATGCTTCCTGCGTACGGTTGTGCAGATCTGCTGAATATTTAGTGAAAAGACCAACAAATGGCCGGCGGCAAAGAACAAAAGCAAATTCGATTCATGCAACAGCGCTGCAGAGTGTCAGTGTACCGTTAGGATATCATTTAGGGCAAGAGCTATTCCGTAGCATAAGTATGCATCTGAAGACCACAAAGGAAAAGTGATCAGTCCAAATTTTTGTATATTTTGTATATTATATATCATGATAATCATATTTCATCTATATTTTTTGCATATCTTTTCAGTGCTTTGTTTCTAAGATCATTTTGAATTTTTAATTAATCATTTCTCCTCTAAGTGAAAATGTGAGTCTGATCTTTTTTACATTGTGGTCTTCATCTACTTTCACCTGTATGCATGTATGGTGTATAAAACATTTGTGCCGACTAGAGTGTATTTGCCTGTAGGAGAGTTGGCATGAGTTTGTGTAGGAGTATGTGCACATGAGTATTCCTGTCCGTCAGTGTCAAGGGATACTTATTGAGTGCTCACACACACACATGCACAGAATTCGACGCACATTTACTCACACGCCCTCACAAACAGGGACACACACTCACACAGTCGCCTCAAGACTTCCGGAGCAAAGATGATATTTTAGGCACCTTCATCCCTCCGTCACGCCATCCCTCGCTCATTCCCTCCCTCTTTCCATTCATTCCCTCAACTGACTCACCCACCCCAGTTCTATATGAGTCTCTTCATTGAGATACATCCTCTTCAGTCTCCCAAATGAGCCAATCAGGACCGCGGGACACACAGCCAATCCCAGGGAGTCAGCCAGTGACATCACAGAACAGTCTGGCTTGGTTAGTCAGCCTGGCTTCGTGTTCGGGCCTCATGTGTCACGCAACATGGTGCCACACACTGGGATAGCTGAGAGTGCTTTCCAATCACTTACATTTCATGTAATTATTTTCTTTCCTCCTCTCCTTGTGCTTATTATGCCACCCGACTAACCAAAAAAATAGAAACAAGAATTGGAAAAGGAGGAAAATTTGGAATGACCTTGCCAAGCGGTTCTCAAACTCGGTCCTGAGGAACTGCTGTGCTCACTAGCTTTTGTTCCATGGATGCAAATTCATAATTTTAACAAGTCATTATTTCTTTTTTTGCTTATAGTTTTTTTTTTTTTTATTTCATAAACACTAAAAGTAAAAGTATTACACAATTATCAAAACCTTACACACAAGGAGCAACACATCAGCCCAGACTTGCACAACTATAAGGACAATGCCCGCCTCACGCTTTTTGCAAACCAATACGTGCAGTGATTTGCAAAACACTAAACACACTTGCATACATTAGACACAGAAGTATATCATGATGCCACTTCCTTGCAATTCCAAAGCACTGACTATCAAATGACCACGCCTATGAGCCAATTGGTTAAACACAGCCATCAGGTGCGGAAACACATGATTGCTTAATTGTAGACACACCAATCAGTTTTAAGCACTGTAAAAATGCAGCTGGCAAGTTCACCTGTCTTCAGCTAATACGAAAAGAATCAGAAGAAGAGGAGTGAGGGTGTGAGGGGGAATCCAACAAGGAGAAGGAGGTAGAGGACGAAGTGGAGGCCTTGCCAGAGGTAGAGGCCGAGGTGGAGGTAGAGGAGGTGGAAGACCTGAAGCATTAGGAGAACGTGCTCAAAGGAAAAGAGGACCAAATTTATCAAATGAAATTCACGCCACACTAGTTGACCATGTCGTGAACCACAGATTGACGCTAAGGGAGGCAGGACTAAGAGTTCAGCCGAATCTTAGCAGATATACATGTAAATTGACTGTATACTTGATCAATGCTGAACTACACAATCTTGTTTTTCATTGTATTTTTGAGGGTTAACAAATTAATGCTGAGGATATTCAGCATGAATTCATTTACATTGATGAGGCAGGGTTTAGCCTCACAAAATCTAGAAGGAGGGGCTTAAATATCATTGGCCAGAGGGCTATAATCAATATCCCAGGGCAACACCATCCACAGTTTGCAGTGCTATTCTTTCCACCAAACTCTCCTTTTCTGAACCCAATCGATGAGTATTTCTCAGCATAACAGTGGAAAGTTTACGATCTGTAACCCCAGGCTCAGGTGCCCCTCATCAGGCCATGGAGGAGGCTTGTGACTGTACTGCAGCTGTGCAAGTATGGATTCGACATTCAAGACGGTCTTCCCACATTGTCTTGCCAAAGAGGATATCGCCTGTAATGTTGATGAAGGTCTCTGGCCAGATCCTGCTCGGCAGTGAGATACATAGTGTCTAACATTTCCTATATTACATACATACTTTTTTTTTACAGTACTTGAAACCTGTACTGGATACAGTATTACAGTATTGTATGTTTGTCTGATACTTGGTAACAGTGTTATGCACACTACTGCTGTAGCATGAAAACTGGGACATAGTTTTTTTTTATTCTCCATGATGTTGACTGATTTGGGTATATGGAGAGAAATAAATTATATTTTCATCAATCTGCTGCATTGGTTTTGTATACTGTTTGGTGAATTTACCGTATATTTGTACTTTATCATTGCACTTCACTTACAGTACTCTAATCGCTGGGAGGTAGTATTGCTAAAAGTGTTTTTTAGGGTACAGTTTTTCTCAATGGTTTACACACAAATACTGGTACTTGAGACACAATGACAACAACATGTAATTCATGCACCAACCCCCTGAACCAATTTTGCTAAACTACAAGCACAATTCCTGCTTTACGCTCAAACTGAAGCTCTAAAAAACACTTTTTTTCAAAACACTTTCCATAATTCTCTGCATTTTGGCACAATATTCATGGAGAAAATCTCGTTTTCACAAGGAACACACTGTCCTTCAAAATTCTTAGTTAATTGCCCTACTATGCGTTCTGACTCATCACATGGGCAAACACCTGTCACACAGGTTTACCATTAGCAATCAGAGCTTTAGCATAAGAGGGCAACAGGTGAGTTCTTCTGCTTTGGAGCAATGGATGCCAACATTGGAAACAGACGCAGAACCAGAGCCAGAGGAGTGAGAGTAAGAGGAGGAGGACGGGGAGGATGAGGACGAGGAAGGCCAAGGACCGTAAACTCTGATAAGATCCAAGCCACTTTTTTTTACCATGTGGTCAACCGTGGTCTAACAATGAGAGTGGTTGGGCAAAGAGTCCAGCCAAATTTGAGCAGGTACACTGTAGCATCCATCATCTGGACTTTCTGATATGAGAATCGGTGAGAAATCAACTCTCATTAGAAAATTGCAGTACTGCATTACAGTACTCTATGAGTAAAGTAGTGCAGAATTGCCTGTGGACTGTTCTGTAGGACTGTAAAAATAAAGTATGTTTCAAGTATTTGGGAAATGTATTCCTACTTTGTATTCTTGCACAGTATTTACAGTATTTTACTATATGTATAGTAGAACTGAAAGATTACCAACACAAGGTGGTCGGGTACGTCTTCTGTCTCCTGAACAGGAAACTGAAATCATGAGCGTGGTCCTAGAAAATAACACCATAACATTACGGCAAATAATAAGAAAAATAATGGAAAACAATGACATATTTCAAAATATTGATAAGGTAAGCTTATCAACTCTGGACTGTGTCTTGCTCAGAAATAATGGGATGAGGATGATGCAGGTCTAGACTGGGTGCTATTTGAACACAATTCAGATAGAGTCAAAGAGTTGCGATATAACTATGTGCAAGTAAGTGCTATACAATCCCACAATTGATGCATACCCTCAACACTGTACAAATTATACATATTTCAGTATTGTAATCATAATGATTGTGCTTCACAATAGTGACCACTCCACGTCTATTTCTGATATTGTCATGTGTGTTTCAGAGAGTCTTTGAGCTAGAAGTGGCTGCTGTGGAGCACCAGTTCATCTTCATCGATTAGGTTGCATTCAACCTCACAAAAAAGATGGAGGGGAAGGAATATCGCCGGCCAGCGTGCCATTGTTGAAGTCCCTGGCCAGCGCAGAGGGAACATCACAATGTGTGCAGCGATTACCCACCGCGGCGTCATCCATCACCATGCTACCCTTGGCCCCTACAACACTGCCCATCTGGCAAACCAGATCTGGGCTTCTAAAGAGCCATTGGTCATGCTATATGTGGGCCAGAACTGGGCAGTGTAAAGTGCATTATGTAGGCCAGTCCAGGGCCAGGCCAATATTGCTATATGGGCAGAACCGATGTCTTGTACTGTCATCGTTGCAGATGTATTAAGCCAATCACAAATGTCAGTTCACTGGTTTGGGGGTGGGGGGTGTCCAAAATTATTTGTTATCAGCAGTAGGCCGACTGAGAACGCGCGCAAAATGGTAACGGAAAAATCAGCAGGTCAAAAAGGAAAGGAGGAGGTCGTGAGGGAAGGAGAGAGGCACTTAAAGCACAACGGGCGCATCCTTACATTCTATCCGTCAGTTAAAATAAACTCTCTTTTACAAGTAACTGTATGTGCGCAAGCCAGTGCAGGAGTGTTCCCTTTATCAAGCGTAACTTGGAGTTCTTATGAGGTCGAAAGTGCGGACCTCGTCCCAAGTCCCAAACAAGCATAACGCTTCAACAGCTGTAAAACTAACGGATCAATGATTTAGTACAGCAGGGAAGTTTACGGAAAATTCATGAAGTTAGCGACCTCCGAGTAGCTACATGACGTCATATGCAATACCGCGAGAACTAGAGGGAGAACGACTAAGTTCGTCGGAGTTTACCATAGTAATATCTGCCCGATTAACTTGGGAGTCAATTCTGTGTGAGGATGCAAAACGACCGCAACAATTATTTCCAAAATCCAACAAATCTTTTGATGTATCATTTCAAAAGATTAAGCAGTGACCAACATGTCAAAATAATGATTGTATGGAAGTTCATGTTCAATAGAGACACATCAGAGATCAACTCGTCTACCTGAACCATTGCCACCTATCTGCCAAAGCAACGCAGAATTCCGTCATGCGCCGAGTTGACAGCTTGGTGCGTATTATCCTCACTGCGCCGCCAACATACCTGCGCGCAATGCCCTCGGTCCATGCCGACTCCATCGGGCCGTTCAAAACTGGAAAAATAATCTAACTTTTTTTTATATATATATTACTACCCCGATTCTGTCCACTGAATGTTACAGCAGCTTTCCCGCAGTACGGTTTGAAGTTATTCTCGTTGATTCAGGAATATTCTGGTGCTCAAGTCAAGGTTAAGCTATTCAAAAACTGAAGCAGGATCGGTACCCTTCTTGAAACTCATGAAAAGAAATCGGAGGCGTCACTCTCGGTGAAACTATTGATTATTTTGAACTTACGTTGTTTTCTGCATCATCCTAAAATACACATTGCTATACCTCTGAACATACAGCGGGGAAAAAAAGAATTGAACATTTTTGCCAGTAGGCCCTATATTTCTATTGACATGAATTTTTTTCATTTTTTTTACCAGATGTTGGTAATAACCCAAGTAATCCACACAGACAAATAAATCAAAACAAATAAATCCATTATAAAGTTATGCTTGATAAAGTTGAATGACACAGGGAAAAAGTAATGAACACATGAAGAAAAGGAGGTGCAAAAAGGCATGGAAAGCCAAGAAAGCAGCTGAAATCTGTCAGTATTTAGAGAGTAATCCTGCCCCTGATCAGTGCAAATTGATATCAGCTGGTTTAGTTCTATTTTATGGCCTATATGAAGGTTTCTGATTACCAAGGTGTCACACAAAAAGCATCTTGTGGTGGGTAAAAACAAAGAGCTCTCTCAAGACCTTGGCAACGTTATTTTTGCAAAAATCCTGATGGAATTGGTGACAGACGTATTTCTAAACTTCTGAATGTTCCATTGAGCACTGTAGGGGCCATAATCAGGAAGTTGAAATAATATAATTTCACCTTAAACCGGCCAGGACCAGGTGCTCCTTGCAAGATTTCTGACAGAAGAGTCAAAAGGGTAATCAGAGTTGTCCATGAGCCAAAGGCTACTCGCAGAGAGTTTCAGAAACACCTGAAATTAACAGGTACAGTTATTTCAAAGAAAACAATAAGTAATGCGCAGAACTGCCATCGCCTCTGTGCACGCTCACTGTGCAAGACTTCATTGTTGAAGAAAAAGAATGTTGAAGTTCATTAAAGTTTCCTGCACAACATTTGGACAAACCAATCAAATACTGGGAGAATATAGTCTGGTCCGAAAAGACCAAAATTGAACTCTTTGGAAGTCATAGCTCACACCATGTTTGGCGGACAAACGACACTGCTCATCGCCCCCAAAACACCATACCAACAGTGAAGTGTGGAGGTGGGAACATCATGGTGTGGGGCTATTTTCCAGCATATGGTACTGGCAGACGTCATATAATTGAAGGAAGGATGAATGGAGAAATGTATCGAGACATTCTTGATTAGAATCTGCTGCCATCCACCAAGATGCTGAAGAAGTGACGAGGATGGACATTTCAGCATGACAATGATCCCAAACACACAGCCAAGGAAACTCTATATTACAAACCCAATTTTGAAATAGCTTGGACAAAGTGTAAATTGTGAGTAAAATCAAAACGCAATGACTTTCAAATCACACCAGCCAGTATATTATTCACAATAGAACAGAGATAACATAGCAAATGTTGAAACTGAAAAATGTAACAATTTTATCCATAAAATGAGCTCATTTCAAATTTGATGGCTGCTAAAGGTTTCAAAAAAGTTGGGACAGGGGCCTGTTTACCATGGTGTAGCATCCCTTCTTCTTTTTAACACAGAGTGGAGGGGTCTGGGCATTGAGAAGACAAGTTTCTTGAGTTTAGCCATTGGAATTTGATCCCACTCTTGTTTAAGTTTTGGGTCTCCTTTGACGGACTTTTCGTTTAATTATGCAACAAATGTTCTCAATCGGTGAAAGATCAGGACTGCAGGTAGGCCTGTTCAGCACACGGACTCTTCAACTACGAAGCAATGCTGTTGTAATAGTTGCAGTATGTGGTTTTGCATTGTCCAGCTGAAATACACAAGGCCTTCCTTGGAATAGATGTTATCTGGAGGTGAGCATATGTTGCTCCAAGACCTTTATATACCTTTCAGCATTCATGGTGCTTTTTAAAACATGCAGGTTTCCCACACCATATGCACTAATGCATCCCCATACCATCAGAGGTGCTGGCTTTTGAACTGAATTGTTGTGATTTACGAAATAGCGAAAACCAGATGAATGCAAAAAGGCGGCTTTATTTCTGAAGGGGGTAACCCCCCAACAGAGCTGGCAACAGTACAAAGTCCGCAATCCAAAATCAGTATCCAAAGGGCGAAATCCAGAATCGTAACCAGGGCACCAAAAACAAAATCCGTTGTCAGGCAAAAATAGGTCGATACACAAGAATGCGGTACAATACAGGGAATAGGCAAAGTTCGGTAGTCAGGCGGTCCAGTCAGAAAGATAAATCACTGAGAATCAAGGCGTAAACAAACGTGGCACAGGAAGCTAGGAAGAACGATCTGACATGGAAGTGCTAGAAATGACATCTAATATACACATCCGGGGTGAACACATGACAAGGGCGAACAGGTGCGATCAATGATACAATAATCAGGATTGACACATGAGGAATAATCTAATTACATGAATTTGGCAAAAGCCAAAACGCAGACAGGGATCACAAGACAGTCCTATGAACAAACAACAGCTCCAGTTAAGGAGTACTAAAAGTGCATAGTCTAAAGAAAAGGAAAGCATGAGATATAAGTGGAAATTCACGGAAGCTGCTACAGATAGGCAAGAGGGCAGAGATTAGAATTGGGCGATTGCTGAGAGATCGTCAGTCAATTAGTATGTGCAGCTATACAATCCCGAGTGCACGTTAGTAAAAATATACAATGTTAATATTAGTTAGTAATCTAGCGAAAACAACAAACTGTTAGTATTGTTTAGTGGATAGTAAAAGAGAGAGGAAGGAAGCACACGAAATAATGAAGGAAGATTGAAAACCCAGAAACCAATAAATCACCCGAATGAGTGGCCCGCAAGACTAGGGACCATGAGCAAAGACCTACACAAGACAAGACGGGGTAGACGTAGTGCAAAGCACGGCATGGCAGAAATAAACAAGGCACGAGAATGAAAACATGGCAAGAATAACTATGGCATGAAACAATAGAACAAGAAATCTAAATACCAAAAAACACAATACACTAAACTAAGAATAGTCAGACAGGCAGTGGTCAATAAACACAGAAATCCTAAACATGGCTAAGCCAGACACAGAACTTAAACATGACAAACGAATGACAGAATCCCAACATGACTGCTGATAACAAGAGAGGTGGTCTTTCTTCTCTTTAGCCCGGAGGACAGGATGCCCATGATTTCTAAATAGAATGACAAATTTGGACTCGTCTGACTGTAGGACACTTTGCCACTTTGCTACAGTCCATTTTCAATGAGCCTTGGCCGACAGAACATGGCGGCTCTTCTGGATCATACTCAACAATGGCTTCTTCTTTGCATGATAGAGTTCTAGGTGGCATTTGTGGATGGCACGGCAGACTGTATTTACAGATAGTGGTTTCTTGAAGTATTCCTGGGCCCATTTAGTAATGTCAATGACAGAATCATGCCAGTGATGCAGTGGCGTCTGAGGGCCCAAAGATCACAAGCATCCAGTAAAGGTCTTTGGCCTTGTCCCTTATGCACAGAGATTTTTCAGTTTCAATTTCAACAATTTTTTGATAATGTTATGCACTGTCGATGATGAGACCTTCAAAACCTATGCAATTCGATGTTGAGGAACATTATTTTTAAAGTATTCCACAATTTCTTTATGCAAACCTTCACAGGTTAGAGAGCCTCTGGCCATCTTTACTTCTAAGAGACTCAGCCTCTCTAAGACATCACTTTTATAGCCAATCATGTTACACACCTGATGCCAGTTAACTTAATTACTTGCTAAATGTTCTATCAGCTGATTCTCTTATATATTAATTGCTTTCTCAGCCCTTTTTTGCCTGTGTCCCAGCGTTTTTGAGACCTGTTGCAGCCAGAAAATTTGAGATAAGCTAATTTTGTGGATGAAAATGTAAAATCTCAATTTCAACATTTGAAATGTTATCTATGTCCTATTGTAAATAACCTATTTGCTCATGTGATCTGATTGTCATTGCATTTTGATTTTATTCAGTTTACATTTTGTCCCACCTATTATGGAGTTGGGGTTGTAGTTTCAGAGAAACAAACTAAAGCTGCTAGAATGGCCCAGTCAATCACCTGACTTGAATCCAATTAAAAATTCATGGAAAGAACTGAAGATCAGAGTTCATAGAAGAGGCCCCCAGAACCTTCAAGATTTGAAGACAGTTTGTGCGGCAGAATTGGCCAAAATCACTCCTGAGCAATGCATGCAACTACAGTAGTTTCTCCATACAGGAGGCGTCTTGAAGCTCTCAAAGGCTTTTCTAGTAAGTATTCAATAAATTTCAGGAAGCGTGTTCAATACTTTTTCCCTGTGTCATTTCACTTTACTACAAATAACTTAGTTTATGGACTTATTTGTGTTGATTTCGTTTGTGTGGAGTACTTGGGCTGTTATCGACATCTGGTGGAAATTTTGTGTCAACAGCCCCATTAGAAATATATTTCTTGAGAAAAATTTTGACACGTTCAATACTTACTTTCCCTGCTGTACCTATAACATTAATTTTCATTTCGCTGGGGCGATGAAGGGGAAGTAGCCTAAAGTTAGTGTTTTGCAAGTATCTTCCTCCTCCCACTGACTCAGTTTTCAACCTTGTCACTGATTGGCCTGGTCCCCTGGCTGAGGAATAGTGCTAAATTGCACATGCAGGTAATGGCACCGAAATGCTGGTAAGGACTTTTTTTTACAGCTCTGTGATGGTTGTCTTATAACAGTTTTGGGATATGAATTTTATCCTTGCAAGGTCAGACAGCTTGTGTTTCCATGTGTTGGTGAGGGAAGGGATATGGCTAACTGCAGAGCTTGTTTCTCTCTGTGCTCAGACAAACTCCAATCTGCTCATGTGTGCTGGGTGATAATCTCTTCTGTGAACCGTTCATAAAAAAAAAAGATTGCTAGCCATGTTTGTGTGGGAGGGAGGGCACGTTTGATCGACTGAGAGTAAGATAGAGAATGAGAGTGCGTGAGATAAGAAATAAGCATTTTCCTCATCTCCAGAGGACTTGTATTTAATGAAAGTAAAAAAAAGCACACGCCCAAGCTTTTGTTAAAAGATTACATTTATTGTGTCCTTCACAAATTTTTAAAAGATGACAGCTTGTCAATTGTCCTTTCATTTATTTCTGAAAACCACACAATAAAATTATCACAGAATTCTAAAGGATTAAAATAAAAACAGATCCATGAAGGAAACTCAGAAGAATGAACACACATACGTTTGCACATTGTTTCTGTGAACATCAGACTTCAAGAGACCAATGAAAGAGCAGGAAAAGACAGGGATGTAGTAGCCTGATGAGTGTTGTCATGGTAATTACTGTGTGGAGGGACCCATGTTGAGTTTGCAGTGACGACCCTGGCCTCCTACAGCAGAACCCATTACCTGTTTCTCAGGAGATAAGACCGGCCACATCAGTAAAGGATAATAACAAATAAACAACAAGTGCTGAAAAAAGGCGGCTGCTGTCTTTTCAGATAAAGCAGCAGATTCTGTCATCCACTCCCTCTTCATCTCTCACTCCCAGTCATTCACTCTATCCATCTCTCTCCTGTCATCCCTTCTCTCCACTGCCATTCAATCTCCCTCTGTCACACTCTCCTGTTATCATTCTCTCCATCTCTCTGCTCTTATCCACTCTTTCCAAATCCATCTGCCTCTCATCTCGCCCCATTCCTCACCCTCTCTTTGTACCTCTATCATCACTCTTCTCCCTCTCTATCCTCTTCCTTTCTCACTCACTCTCCATCTCTTCATTCCTCACAGTCCAACTTTATTATACTGTCTACCTGTCCGTTTACTCTCTCCTTCATGAGCTCATCATTGCAAACCTTCTATCATCCCTTCTGCCTCAATCTATCATCTCTCTAGCTCATTCTTCTCTCTCTCTCTCTCTCCCTCATTAGTCACCCTACAGCATGGAATCTGGAGTCAGTCAACAAAGCTGCCATAAGCTCGCAGTCCATATATGCAGAGAGAGAGAGGATGAGATAGAGAGGGGAGAGTAAGAGAAATAAACAGGTTGGTGCCAAACAGAGGAAGAAACGCCCATCTTCACACGCACCATCTTTCTCTCCAAGAAGAGAGACAGAGAGAATAAGAGGGGAGAGGGAGAGAGAGAGAAAGAGAGAGAGAGAGAGAGAGAGAGAGAAGCAGAGATGGAGGGAAAGAGAAGTAATTGTGAGGCGATGATTTGCTGTTGTTCACAACTCCAGTCCAGGCTGCATGTTGTTTTCTTTCCACCCGGTTACCTCACTGTAAGTTTTCTGACAGCTTTTCTTATTTAGACTGGCTCAGTCCTGTACTTCAGCTCAGTAAATTCTTCAGGGAACACTTGCAGTCAGCACAGAAGCTGACATTTATGCAAATTTTACATCAAGACATGACTGAGCAAATGAAATAATTAAGAGCAAAAGTTGGCGCAAATTCCCAGAATGAAATAGTCCCTGTGAAGCACCCCCAAAATACCCCAAAGGGGGTTTGTGAGACAGAGGGCGAGGGCTGTTTCCCTTTTACTAATCCAGTCTTCTTCCACTAGTTTGTCTATCTGTCTGCTTTTGTCATTCATTGTCCCCTGCAGGGTATGAATGTTCCTGTTTTTGGGTAATCTGGTGCCAAGAAGTGCATCATAAATGAAATACCTCAGTCTGATAGCTAATAGCTAATAGTCTGTTTGTCTCAGCATCGCACAGAGGCAGTGTTTGTCCACCGGTTTGCTTTGCCAGTCCATCTAATTCTGCCCATTTCAGCTCAATCAGGGTAGCGCCCCCAGTGGTCAGGTGTTTGACTGGCAATGTTAAAGCTGCCAGGTTGTAACTTGCATCTAGAGAGATGATGTTGGGTGGAATTCCTCTCAAAAAATACTCTATCTGTGTCTCCCTTTCTAACCTAGTTCTGTCTGGCATTTCTCTCAGCCAAACAACACTGACGCTAAACAAATTAAAAATGAATCATGTGGGAACAGGAGTCCAGTCCTGGTATGGGCAGAAAGGTCATGGGTCAGGGAATCAGCAAATCTGTACCCACTTGACAAAATCCCAAACTCTCATTACAATTATGACTCATTTAATCAGTGGAGCCCACTGTGCCATAAAGGGTCAAAATGCAGAAGTTTACACCTGCTGATTACACCAATTAATTCCCTTTTCTCTCCTAGCTAATCAGAGAAATCGCCATGTGGGCGACTGGTTGGAATGAAAACTTGGATACTCTCCGCACTCCATGGCACAAGATTGGGCACCTCTGCCCTGGATGGAGTCAATACCCATCACCCCCAGGGATTAGAAAGTAAAGACAGAAGAAGGATTCAAAAACAAAATATAAATAGAGAAAGTTTACTGTATTTTCATAGAGAACAAGCACAAGAATGAGAACAGATGTGTACAGTGAATCATGAACCAGTCTTTACAGTCTGAGTTATCACACATCATTTGAAGTGTCACCCCCGTCATTTTCTACTCCACCCAGCATGGACACAAACAGGCTGATGCACAGGGAGCATATGACACCACAAGTGTGATATGTTCCTGACATCACAAGTTCACTGCGCTCGACGCGCGAAAAGACGGTTGCGGCGTATATACAAGAAGTGATGCGTTGTGTCATGTTCTGCGATGAATAGAATGAGAATTGTGAGCAACTGTGAGCAAAAAAAAAAAAAAAAAAAACTGTTTTCTCCTCTCCTGTATCTCTGGGCCAGCTCTCTCTTTGTGCGTGTGCGTTGACGTACTCTTTCATTCACGCACTCCACCTCCATCACTCCCTCCCTCTCGCGTTTTCTTCTCTCTTCTTTCTATCACTCTCTAATATGGCCTTTCACACTCCTCTTCATCACTGTCATCATTCAGCCTTTTTCATATTCTATCTCTCTCACCTTCTGCCTCTTTCCAACACTCCCTCACTCCCTTTCCTTCACCTCCTCCCTCCCTTTCCCTCACTCTCACCCACTCTTGTTCCTTCTCTTTTTCTCTCTCTCTTTCTCTGTCTGTCTCCTTGTTAATTCTTTGCTCCTCTGTTGAACATGACACTAGTGTTACAGCCCAAAGCTGCATCTGGTCCTCTCAGTCTCAGTAAACTTCATCGCCCAAAGAACTGACTCACTTTTTCTGTGTGTGTGTGTGTGCGAGCGCGCCTGTGTGTGCGTGTGTGTTCGTATGTGTGTGTGTGTGAGTGAGAAAGAGAGAGTGTCTGCGTGCACACGCATATGTGAACGCTTGTGTGCGTGTCTTGGTGCAAGTGCGCGTATGTGTGCGAGCAGAAAAATAGATGCCTCACATCAGTGATTGTTTTTGTTTTACTGAAAAACACCCGCTGCCAAGTGCGCAAGCAGCAGTGTGTGGTGAAGGTGCAATGACGCAAATGAGCAGAGCTAGCGCCAAGCTTCACAGTTAGCGCTGATGATGTGCTGTCAGTATGCCATCAGAGATGCCTTATGAACGCCTGTGAAGGAGATTAGCCGTCTTACACCAGATGATAGGGAGGCTAACACAAATCCCTCTGGGCCTGCTGCAGCCATGGCACAGTCCACCATGGCAAGGTCTGAGGCTAGGCAAACTAGCATCAATGCTATATAACAATTAACAGTAGCAATAACAGCACCAGAGGCAAGAGCAGTAGCAGTACAGTTACAGTAGCAGCACATCAGCAGAAAGAAGAGATGCACCAAATAGAAGAAGTCACAGCTGTAGAGGTGGCACTAGTGTTGACAGGCAAGGCTGTAGAGGTCAGCGCATTAGTGTAGCGTTAGCAGTAGCTATAGTTCAGCAAGAAAGCAGGCGAAACAGCACCAGGAAAGTTATCACAAATCAGTTTTTCCTGTGAATTCTCAACAGAAACATTTGATAGAATAAGTTTTAAAAAACAGTAACAGTCCAGTGCTGAATGATATTGTGCTTCCTGTACCTGCATCTATGCTTCACCATGAGCCACTACAAGCTCACAGTCTCCATACTGCCCTCTACTGTGATTTCTGCATCGCCCCCTAGTGGAGTGGAGGTCTAGGGTGGCGTGAGGGTGACCTGAAGAAAGATAAGGATTCAGGTGTGCAGAAGCCATAGAGGAGAAGAGAGGGGGCAGAGTTTGGAGAAACAGGGTGGGGAGAGGACGTCCCATCGAAAGAGAGGATGTCCCACTGAGCATGAATGATCAGCCGAAGTATAGGTGAAAGGATAAAACGAGAAGAGAGACAGAGATAGAGAAGAAGGACAGTACACAGGAGGAGGCGGAGGAGGAGGGAGGAAGGCCAGGAGAGTCAAAACCCGGCGGGCACTCAAGCTCGAAGCAGCGCACCGACGCCGCGTCTTCGTTCCCATAGTTGGCCCAGTACTCCTCCTGGTCGAGCTTGGGGAGGAAGGCCTCCTCTTCAGCAAGCTCAAATTTTGAGGGAAATGAGGAAGAGGATGAAGATGAAGAGGGTGGCCCAAGGAGAGGCTTGACGGCAAAGGGGAAGGCCCTGACAGCCTCGGAGGTCTTAGCGTACGAGGACTTGGTGGACGAGGCGGCCTTGGCCTTGGAGAACCACCAGCGGGTCTTGGTGCTGAAGGTGGTGGTGGTGGTGCCAGCGAGCGACCCAGGGTCAGGGAGCGGGCAGAGGGCGAAGTCCATCTCCCGCAGGAAGCGCAGGTCCTGTCCACGGCGCGGTGAGGGTGAGGAGCAGAGGAGCTCGGAGCTGGACACTCGTGCCTGGCGGAAGAACTCCCACAGCGGCCGGGCCTCACAGCCGCAGGCCCAGGGGTTCCCGTTGAGCCGGAGGAACTCGATGGAGTTGAGGTCACGGAGGGGCTGACCTGGGAGCTCGGCCAGGGAGTTGTTGAAGAGGAAGAGCATGGTGAGGCGGCCCAGATCACGGAAGGCCTTACGGTGCACCTGCTTCACGCGGTTGTCATGGACCAGCAGCCGGTCGAGGTTCACCAGGCCCCTGAAGACGTTCTCGGACAGTGTGCGGATGCGGTTTCCATGCAGGAAGAGCTGGCTCAGGTTGACCAGGTCGGAGAAGAGGTCATCCTGCAGAAAATGCAGCTGGTTCTCCTGCAGATACAGGAAGTGGAGGCTGTAGAGCTTGCGGAAGATGTCGTGCGGCAGCGCAGACAGGCCACAGCGGTGCATGTGCAGGCTCTGCAGTTTCTCCAGGCCACGGAAGGCCCCGCCCTCCAGCCGCAGCAGGTGGGGGTTGTCCCCGAGATCCAGCTCCTCCAGCTCCCGCAGCTCGCTGAAGGCTCCGCCCTCAATCCAAGTGATGTTATTGGAGTACAGCCACAGGACCTGCCAGAGGGAGGGGCCAAGGTAATGACAGACAGGCAGAGTTAGGGCAATAGTATAAAGGCACAGTCCAAAGTCCATGCAGTGCTGGGATGGCTAGTGTTCAGCTGCCTGACTGTCAACTGTTGAAACCCCAGCGGGGCTGGGTACTCTGGTCCTCCTGAGATCTTGAGAAATGCATTGGGGAAGAACACTGCTGTCTTAATCTCCCTATTTGCTGTTTTTTTGAACTATCATAATTCACTGCACTTCAGAACATTCATGTAATATTCACTGTGTAAGGAGTACTACTATTAAAGAAGCACTGATATCAATAACCAAAACAAAAGTGAACCAATGTAAACACTGCTTTTTCTATTAAAAAGTTGTTGGTATTGACCTCGATGGAATGTTTGATAAAAATAATTCAGCAGCAATATTTGCCTTGTTGAACTTGAGGCAGGTACTTTGTGACTCGTGAGCATTATGTTTAATGCATGCTCGGCACGTTGCGATTTGTGCGCAGACAAGTGAGCGCACAGATGCGAGCGCAGGTGAGCTCACCTGAGTCTGGAAGCCGAAGGAGTCGACTCTGAGCTGTGTGATGCGGTTGTTCTGCAGGAAGACGCGCTGGGAGTCATAGGGGATGCCAGAGGGCACCAGGGTGAAGTTCTGGGCCTGGCAGCTGACCGTCATGGGAGAGGGGTAGCACACACAGCGGGCTGGACATGCCCGAGCTGGGCTGGGCTTCCCCACAAGCAGCCAGAGCACTAGCCAGAGGGAGAGACCACCTGGGGGATGGGGGAAGGGAGCTGGTTGGTTATATGCCTGCCTGACCTACCCCGACATTATGCATTAGTAACCAAGATCCCCAGACTGCAACAAATATATGGACCAAATGTTTGTAACAATGGCTATCATTGTCTTTCTCTGGTAAAAGTGCTTTGAGGCAGTTTTCTCTGGAGGCCGCCATGTTGTAGAAAACTGGAGACAGGGAAAGTACAGTAGCAGGAAGCCCTAATAATGGTCATGATGTATGGCATTATATGCCCTTATATGGGCATGAGGTTCGGATCATCCACTCAGCTGTGATGTACACTAGATATATTGATATGGCCGTGATGCAAACAGTTGCCCAAATTCACACAATAACTTACTGAATTGGAACACGGGTAACTCAGCAATCGCCTCTGGTAATTGAGAGCAGTGGAGTTCAATGATGCTGATAGCATAATACACAATATGCAAAGACAGTGCAAGTCATAACACCAGCCACAAGAGAATGAGAGTGAGTGAGCAAGAGAAAGGGTGAGGGAAAGAGCAAAAAAAGTGCAAGAGAGAGGGATAAAGAGAGAGAGATATCAGTGGAGACAGGAAGACTGAAGGGGAGAGAGAGCAGAGCTGTCCGCTCCAAAGGTGCTGAACGGCTCTGTTATGAGGCCTGTAGCGCGTGAACAATAGTGGTGCTAGCCGGCCAAATGATCGACACACTTCCGTGCGTACCGGACATCATCGTTTTGATATGCGCAGTTATTCCGATTCAAAGCAGTTTATTGCTTAATACTGTATTACGCCTTAAAATCACCGAAAAATGTGCACACAGATTACACGTACAGTACAGCAAACAACACAAAAGTTACCATATTCGATGACTGTATTTACGTCACACCTTTGAAAGCTAACACGACTCTGTAACCGACGCTCATATATTTTTCATAAGTTTTCCTGTATTCGATTACGCGCAACAGCTAAGACAACTGCTCTTGATGAATAAATAAAAGTAATTCTTCCGCACGAATATAGTTTTCCAACGTTTTGTTTTTCTGACCAACCCTAAAAAATATTCCACTTTTTCTGCAAACCGGGAGAAAAGAAAACGGTACAGGCTTTGTATATATAATGCCCAAATAATGGAGATTCCACTGACTTCATCTTGGTACATTAACTTCAGATAGGCTACCTCATATTTCATCGACATTTCGAATGTTGATGCTTCAGCTGGCACTAATTGTCATTACTGCTTGGCTACAGTTATGCTCACAAGTTTTCAGCGCTTGAAGTAATTTGCAATAATAGAGAAACAATAGAAACGCGCGCCGAAATGATTTGTACTCGAAAGTGCTCGCCTAGAAAAATCATACGCTCATAAAAATTGGCTCGAAAAAAAGTAGGCGGTGCAATGCCACACATCCAATATTTCCGATGTAACAAGTAATTACTCTTCTCGTTCACAAACTCATAAGGGAAATAACTCCAATTACAAAGTTGATCTCTCAAAAAGCCAGATGCGTAAAATGAATCCACCCTAAGCGGCAACGAAGTATATGAACATATCAACCCCCGAGAAACGAACAATACAATGCATAATTCCAAACATTTGAAATATTTGTAACACTACATGTATTTCTAAAAGCAGTGGCACAAATGAATGTTTAAATGCGTGATTCAGTATGACTGTGATGCTTATCTAGGCTGTTAAACAAAAAAACTTAATATAACAGAAAAAGAGACTTCAATTTTACTTGTGAAGTTCTAATATAGCAATTCATTTTCAAAGCTATAGCATACCATAAGAACTTGCAGTAGCTTTATCGAAGTTTTATCTCAAACTGTTCTAGAACGGTAGGACATCGGACAAGTCTGCAAAATACTTCGGAACTTCTAAATGAACCGCAAAGTTAAAGCGCAATACCTATTCCTAATTTCCAAGCAATTCCCAACTTTAAAACATAAAAAGACAGCAGTAATAAATCTAAAATGTGGAAAACTCCAATAGAACAGTGAATCGAGGCAAGTAAATTTAACTTTAAAACTTACTTTTTAAATTACGAGTGGTGGCACGCCGGCAACTCCGTGTAGTCGAGCGGGTTTCCATCCTGAACCAAAGCCGAGAGCGAGTTAGCCTGAGGCGGTGAGGAAAAGCCTGCTATCTCCGCTGAAGCTCTGGTTTCCAAGTCGGTGAGTGGATGCGACTAGGCGAGTGACGGTGCTGAGTCCTGGAGCCCGGTTTATACCCAGAGCCGACGAGTGCCTACGGAGGTGGGCAGCGACGGAATCTCTCTCACGTCAGCAGTGGGTCAGGCTGGTGCGCGGGCGGGAAGCCGGAGGGGGGGTTCCGAGGAGACACGTAATGCTGATTAGGGAGGGAGGGAAGGATGGAAGAAAGGAGGGAGGGACGGAGAGAGAAAGAGCAAGGGAGGAGGGAGGAACCGTGCCCGCGAGTGACTGTGCGCGAGTAGGATAGGACCGCGTAGAACCAACGCGCGGGGCGGGAAAATCTCCATACGCTCGTTTTCTTGCATACTGAAAAAAAAAATTCTTTGAAGTCTGCGTCGTGCACGCCCTTATTGCGTGGCCGACAGGAAAGGAGAACAAATATGTCCGTTATGAAAACAGCAGGGCGGTTTGAGACAATGGAGGGATCCGTGCGCAAGGGACGAGTTTTTATCTCTAAAGAAACGGAAGACTTGAGATGTTCGGTTCAGTTTTCACGAACTCGCAAGTCTCTGGTAATATATCTTAACGTAATGTTAAATATTAGACAACTGTTATATGTTTAAATTCCAAAATGAGCAATGGATTATACCCTCTCTGCCCACTTTATTTGGTACTGCCTTCTAGTGTGGATAGAACGTAATTTGCCTTTAAAGGAAGCTAAATTTCGTATGTTATGGATTCACCTGGGTGTGCAAAACATTCTTCAGGGATTTTGGTCTTTGATGACTCAGTAGCATCACTTAGTTCCTCTATATTTTTTGGACACGCAATTATGCCACACACTTCCACCAAATCCCAAAGTTGCTCTGCTGGATGTTCCTTAGACCAATGAACAGAAGCAGTGAGATGTTTTTGAAGCCTGCTTGGTATGAGTGCTTCGTGGCTTGGCCCAATACTCCACTTGAAGACTGAGTCTCGTGTGGCCATAATGGGACGCACGTGGTCAGCAACAATGTGAAGGTCAACATTTACTGTGGCATTCAAATGATGCTTATTGTGTGTCAATGCTACATCCCACTTACCCATTCACCAGCAGCAGCACCCAGTACCATTGACACATTGCATGGATTAATGCAAATTTTACACCAAATTCAGGCCCTACCATCTGCATGGCTTAGCAAGAATGGAGATTCATCAGCTTGGCAACATTTTTCTTGTCTTAATTTATCCAGCTGGCAGCTAACAAGCAGTTGGACGTAAATGGATGAGGTCAATTACGATATAGCTCCGGGTTTATCGAGATTTATTCACACAATGAGTTAGTCCACGTGAAAACCTAAAGCTCCAAATGTATATATGTTAATAGGTTGTCACTCAATATAAAAAAAAACTAAATTCATGGTCTTTGGAAATCGAAAAGAAATTGACAAGGATATGAAATTAAAAATATGCGATGCTGAAATTGAAAGGGTGACCGAGATAAAATTTTTAGGGGTGGTTATTGACCATAAATTAACATGGAAACCACATGTTTATTATATCAAGGGAAAAATTTATAAGACAATAGCAATTCAAATCTAGAAATAGATTAAACTATAAGGCCTTACACATTATTTACAGCTCACTTATACTTCCTTACATATCATATTGCGTGGAAGTCTGGGGTTTGACATGTAAAACAACTGTTAATGCAATAGTTCTCCTACAAAAACGAGCCATACGGATTAATAATAAGGCTGATTATTATGCACATACTCACCCACTGTTTATGAAATTACATGTGATGAAATTTGATGATCTGGTATACTACAAAATAATGCAAATAATAATTTGGCAAAGGCCAAAAAAGAAATGAAAAGGAGATGCATATCTGTTGTTGGGGTTTCATTATGGAATGATGCTAATATAAATTAAAAAAATTGTAGAAGATTTTTGGTTTTCAAAATAATGATTTCTAAAGCGATTTTTGAGGGCTACAAGTGTTCATAATCTGTGAAGGATTTGTGTTAATTTTATGATTTGCTTCATTATTCTTCTGCTTTGACTCTATCAATTTACTGGGTGCAATTCTGTTATTTTTTATTTTTACTTGGAAAATATATATGTTGATGGGTAGCTTAATGTGTTAATTAGGACAGGCTTTAATATAAGCATTATGCTACAGCCTGTGCCTTTTCAGTCATGGTATAATGTTGTGTTTGTACTGAACACATTTGTTGTTTACCATGTGAATGAATAAAAACTTATTATAAAATAATAATAAATACTAACCTAACCTAACATATATAAGCTATCTTGAGAATGCCAATACACTGTCCAGTCAATATCTCCCCTAAAAAGGTTAACTATGTTAAAATATGAATGCAAATGAACACCAGCGCCATAAGGATTTGTTTGTTCCCAGAATTACTGATACAGTATTAAAAATGTTTAAATAAGTGCTCTTAGAATGATATAATCATTCTTCTGTGAGTGAGGGATTTGAAGATTAAAGTGTGATTTTACTGTTCTGTTTAGCGTGTTGCATTTGAAGATTAGAGTGCGATTTTACTGTATTGTTTAGCATGTTGCATTAGAGGATTAGGGCATGATTTCACTGTACCGTTTACCATTTTGCGTTTGAAGATTAGCGTGTGATTTCACTGTGCTGTTTAGCGTGTTGCGTTTAAAGATTAGAGTGAGATTTCACTGTACGGTTTAGCATGTTGCCTTTGAAGATTAGTATGTGCTTTCACTGTACTGTTTTGCGTGTTCCGTTTGAAAATTACACTCAAAAAAATGAAATGTTAGATTTTCTTAGATTTACTTAATAATGTTATGTCAACTGGTTCCACGCAATTGCTTTGCGTAAACTTTATTAGACTTCTAACATTTTTGGCCAGTTTAATTAGTTGCATTGAGTGGAATGTACTTAACTCGATTTTGTGGAACCAGTTGACATAACATTATTAAGTAAATCTAACATTTCATTTTTTTGAGTGTAGAGTGTGATTTTGCAATACTGTTTAGCAGGTTGCATTTGAAAATTAGGGTGTGATTTCATTGTCCTGTTTAGCGGATTGCGCTTGAAAATTGGAGTGTGATTTCACTGTACTGTTTAGCGGGCTTCGTTTGAAGATTGGAGTATGATTTCACTGTACTGTTTAGCGTGTTGCGTTTGAAGATCGGGTGTGATTTCAGTGCACTGTTTAGCGTGTTGTGTTTGAAGATTGGAGTGTGATTTTACTGCACTGTTTAGCGTGTTGCGTTGGTGGGTAGCGTGTGGAGTGTGGGAGTGGAATCCTCGGGCAGCAGCGTTCGGCCGCATGGCATCAGGCTGGCCCTGGAGCCGAGCACTGTACTCCAGCTACATGAATCTGAAATTAAACACAAACACAAGGTGAAATTGGTGTTTGTGAGCTGTAAAGAGTGGATTTACATCCATATCTGGTTATCTGTGTGATACAGAATTGGACCTGTACAAAAGGATCTGTAATTCTTGCAATTATCACCCTGTATGGACATAATTACTCAACAATATATGCTGAGAGCCTGCAGTTTATCCGGTAGTTCTCAATTTATTTTAAATCTGAAATGCAGGATGTCAGAGCCAAATCAGTGGAAATAGTGTCGCTGTCCCATTACTTCTGCACTTTTCTGTATGATAGGCCAGATCTGAAGAAGAAGAGGTATCACAAGTTTGAAAGTCTCAGACATACAGCCACTGTCATACAGACACACACTCACTCACTCATACGCACACTCACACACACACGCACACACCCACACACACACATACACACACACACACAAATACACATTCACATACTCATACCCACTTACACACTCACACAAATACACACATATATACTCACAGGTGCTCTCTGTCACGCTATCACATACACATACACTACACACGAACACACAAACACTCTCATTCACTAAAACACAAATATGCACACGCTCTCACACCTAAGAACTCATTCACACAAACATATTCACTCACACAAACACATGTGCATACATACACACACAAACACACGCGCATACAAACTCACACTCAGTCTCCCACACACAGACACACAAACACTCACATATCCTTGAATTTCTGTCTTTGCGTGTCTTCTCAGTCTTAGTCTGATCTTAACAGTAAGCAACCCTAACCCAAATCCTTACACAAACCCTAGCCTGTTTCTAATTCTAAACTTACCCCTAATCTTAGCTACTTAGGCATATTTTGCCTTTGTAGTTGTGAGAACTGGTGAAAATGTCTTCGCTTTCCAATTATGTTCCCACACTGTAGGAAACTCACTCACTTTTCTGGTTCTCACTGTGTACCAAGTTCAAGAACACTCTCTCTCTATCTCTCTCTCTCTTTCTTTCTCTCTATCTATCTCTCTCTCTCACACACACACACACACAAATACACTTACACACAGTGGATCTTCTCTCTGGTGAACCTGGGTGTACGCTCCCTCCAGCATAGCCTCTGGGAGGAGTGCGCACACCGCATTCGTTGACTCTGTGGTGGAGTATGTTAGGCGAGCTGGGAGTGCGTCAAGCAGTCTGTGGGCAGGAGATAAAAACCAGAGCAGAGTCATGCCTGAAATCAGCTGGGGGAGAGAGGCTGTGCAAGCAGACCAACGGTAGGTGGCATTACTACAACAGCCAGGATACACTCTGTCCTACTGGGCCACAATGGGCATTACAATAACAGCCAGAATACACACTGTCCTATTGGCCTGGAGTAAGTATTACAACTACTGCCAGGATACACACTTTCCTATAGGGCCACAGTGGGCATTACTATAGCATCCAGAATGCACACTGTCCTGTAATAATAATAATATTAATAATAATAATAATAATAATGCATCAGTTTTATATAGCGCCTTTCTGGGCACTCAAAGACACTTCACAATAGATACATTATTCATTCACTCTCTGATGGTGGTAAACAGCCACAGCTGCCCTTGGGCAGACTGACGGAAGCGTGGCTGCCAGTATGCACCTACAGCCCCTCCAACCACCACCAAACATTTGCACGCAGCCTTACAGGAGTGTTCCTATATTGCATGATTTGTGGGTTGGGGAAACCGGAGTTCCTGGAGGAAGCCCACGGAACACAGGGAGAACAATCCACACAGAAAGGCCCCAGACCAGATTCTAACCCACAAACCTCTTGCTGTGAGGCAGTAGTGCTAACCGTGTCGCCCATTAGGGCCACAGTGGGCATTAATGTAACTGCCAGAATACACTATGTCCACAGTGAGTATTGCCATAATAGCCAAAATGCACACTGTCCTATAGAACTACGGTGGGCGTTATTGTAACAACCAGAATACAAACTGTCCTATTGGACCACAGCGAATGCTACAATAACAGCCAGAATATATATTGTCCTATTGAACGACAGCGAATGCTACTTTAACAGCCAGAATACATACTGTCCTATTTGGCCAGAATGGGCTTTACTGTGACTGCCAGAATATACACTGTCCTACTGGGCCGGAGTGGGCATTACTTTAACAGCCAGAACTAGAGCTGCGCTCAGAGAGCGCAAGTACCTCACCAATGTACTTAATGTTATTTTTGCCAGTATTAGCTGGCAACCCCTGCGTTTATGCCGTCCTGTAATCTGCACCTGTAATCTGCGCACAAACATGTTTTTAATGTGTTTTTGACCTTTAGCATGCCCTTGACCTTGACCTTTGACCTTGACCTCCCAAAATCTTTTTTGCGTATTCCTGCTTACAAACAAACCAACAAAGCAAGCAACAGACAAACAGTAATGATCACATAACCTCCTCCAACGTCACTGGGCGGAGGTAATAAACACTGTCCTATGGGGCCGCAGTGAGCATTACTATAGCAGCCAGAATACATACTGTCCAGTATGGCCACTGTGGGCATTGCTGTGACAGAATACACACTACATTATAGAGCTATAGTGGGTGTTATTGTAACACTGTCCTATTGGACGACAGTGAGTGTTACTATAACAGCCAGAATACGTACTGTCCTATAGGGCCGAAGCAGGCATTACTGTGACAGCCAGAAAATACACTGTCCTATTGGGCTGGAGTGGGCTTTACCATAGCAGCCAGGATACACTCTGTCATATAGGGTCTCAGTGGGCATTGCTATAACAGCCAGAAGGCAAACTGTTCGAAAGGGCCTGAGCTGGTATTACAGTAATGGCCAGAATATACACTTTCCTATTAGACCACAGTGAGCAGTACTATAACATCCAGAATTCACTCTGTCCTATAGGGCTGGAGTGGGCATGACTGTGACAGCCAAGATACACACTGTCTTATAGTGCCACAGTGAGCATTACTATAACAGCCAGAATACACACTGTTCTATAGGGCGACAGTCGGCTTTACTTTAAAATCCAGAATGCACACCAGTGGTCCTACCAATAACAGGTTCAATAAACGCTGTTGTCAGGAACTTTTTGATGAACCTTAGTTTCTGATCATTGCTGTGAACCCATGACTATTGTTAAGCTAACTGCTTAGATGAGTATATTAAAAGAGACTTTAAAGGTATTCTTTTTTATCAATCAAACACACTGAAATAATTCCCAATCCAGCGACCCTGAAGCAAATCGTATTTCATGAAAAAACTCATTAAAGCTGCCAGTTCTCAGAAAGCTATAAACTGAGTCTTCATGAGGGTCCTTTATTGCACAGTGTAATGGGACCTGGAAACCCTGAAATGAAATAATATAAAATCAGACAAAAAAGCAAAGTAAACCATCAAAGGAAAATCGAGAAGTAATAAAAGACAACAAACCTCGAAAGAGAAAGAGAAGAGAGCAAAGTGAAAAGAAAGAGGGAATAGATGAAGGCGTGAGTGTTTTGTGCGTGGGAGGGGAGATAGTCCTTTGGGTCAGGTTGGACGGCAACATTAAGATTCATTGGCTGCAAACTGCTGGCTAGATCTACGCACAGGAGGGGATAATCTCAGTACAATCTGCCAAATCTGCCGTGCAGGCAGCGCGTATATTTATCATACCCCCGTCTGCTATTTCATTTCCCCAGATCTCTCTCTCTCTCTCTCTCTCTCTCTCTCTCTCTCTCCCTCTCTCTCTCATTTTAGAGTGAGTCCAGTAATGTTTTATTGGCATGGATGCAAACCGAACTACGGCCAAAGGCAATTACTGGGAAAGAGTACATGTAGAATATTAATATAGTTACAGCATTAATCAAGGCATTATGTGTTAAAGGCAACAAGAGCTGTTATTATTCAGTGGAACACCTCTCGCGCATTGCCCTTTCCCCTACTGTTTCTCTTTGCGTCTCTCTCTCTCTCTCTCCGTCTCACTCTCTTTTTTCTTTCAATCTCTCTCCCTCCTACACTCTCCATACATCATCCATCACAGCCTCCCTTCACCATCCGCTAGAGCAAGGATGCCCAATCCTGTCGTTGGAGATCCAACATCCGGTGGGTTTTCACACCAACCCGAGCGATGCACTCCCCATTCAACGGATGGATACATTGTTGAAGTGCTAATTAGCGGAGTCAGGTGTGCTTAATTAGAATTAAAGTGAAAACATAGCGTGTGGTAGATCTCCAGGAAGAGTATTGGGCCACACTGCACTCAAGCTTCCCTACACTATGCCTACATCATCCCTACACCCTTTCTACACAATCCACAGCACTCTCCCTCCATCATCTGCTACACTTTCCCTACAACATCCCCACACCATCCACGACAGCCTTCCTAAGACATCCACAATACCGTCACCACACCACCCACATCACCCTCTCTACACCACCCACAACATCCTCTCCACACCACCAACAACACCCTCTCCATACCACCCACATCACCCTCTCCACACCATCCACAACACCGTCTCCACACCACCCATAACACCCTTACCACACTACCCACAAAATCCTTTCCACACCATCCACAACACCCTCTCCACACCACCCACAACATCCTCTCCACAGCAACCACAACACCCTCACCACACCACCCACAACATCCTTTCCACACCAAGCACAACACCCTCTCCATACCACCCACATCACCCTCTCCACACCACCCACACCATCCACAACACCCTCTCCACACCACCCACACCACCCTCTCCACACCACCCATAACACCCTTACCACACTACCCACAGAATCCTTTCCACACCATCCACAACACCGTCTCCACACCATCCACAACACCGTCTCCACACCACCCATAACACCCTTGCCACACTACCCACAAAATCCTTTCCACACCATCCACAACACCCTCTCCACACCACCCACAACATCCTCTCCACAGCAACCACAACACCCTCACCACACCACCCGTAACACCCTTACCACACTACCCACAGAATCCTTTCCACACCATCCACAACACCGTCTCCACACCATCCACAACACCGTCTCCACACCACCCATAACACCCTTACCACACTACCCACAAAATCCTTTCCACACCATCCACAACACCCTCATCACACCACCCACAACATCCTTTC
The DNA here is from genome assembly GCA_029721435.1 of Gymnothorax reevesii. Taxonomy (NCBI): domain Eukaryota; kingdom Metazoa; phylum Chordata; class Actinopteri; order Anguilliformes; family Muraenidae; genus Gymnothorax; species Gymnothorax reevesii. Next base: position 29,499,875 of record CM056589.1, read on the forward strand.
CACACCAAGCACAACACCCTCTCCATACCACCCACATCACCCTCTCCACACCACCCACATCACCCTCTTCACACAACCCACACCACCCACAACATCCTTTCCATACCAAGCACAACACCCTCTCCATGCCACCCACATCACCCTCTCTACACCACCCACAACATCCTCTCCATGCCACCAACAACACCCTCTCCATACCACCCGCATCACCCTCTCCACACCATCCACAACACCGTCTCCACACCACCCATAACACCCTTACCACACTACCCACAAAATCCTTTCCACACCATCCACAACACCCTCTCCACACCACCCACAACATCCTTTCCACACCAAGCACAACACCCTCTCCATACCACCCACATCACCCTCTCCACACCACCCGTAACACCCTCACCACACCACCCACAACATCCTTTCCACACCACCCATAACAGCCTTACCACACTACCCACAAAATTCTTTCCACACCATCCACAACACCCTCTCCACACCACCCACAACATCCTCTCCACAGCAACCACAACACCCTCTCCACACCACCCGTAACACTCTCACCACACCACCCAGAACATCCTTTCCACACCACCCTCATCACCCTCTCCACACCACCCATAACACCCTCACCAAACCACCCACAACATCCTTTCCATACCAAGCACAACACCCTCTCCACACCACCCACATCACCCTCTCCACACCACCCACACCACCCACAACACCCTCTTCACACCACCCACACCACCCTCTCCACACCATCCACAACATCCTCTCCACACCACCAACAACAGCCTCTCCATACCACCCACATCACCCTCTCCACACCATCCACAACACCGTCTCCACACCACCCATAACACCCTTACCACACCACCCACAAAAATCCTTTCCACACCATCCACTACACCCTCTCCACACCACCCACAACACCCTCTCCACATCACCCAAAACATACTTTCCACACCATCCACAACACCCTCTCCACACCACCCACAACACCCTCTCCACATCACCCAAAACATACTGTCCACATCATCCACAACACCCTCTCCATACCACCCACATCACCCTCCCCACACCACCCACACCACCTACAACACCCTCTCCACACTATCCACTGCAGCCAACCCACACCTTCCCTGCACCATCCACTGCACCCTCTCTGCACCATCCACCATAGCCTCCCTACACCTTCCCTGCACCATCCACTACACCCTCTCTACACCATCCACAATAACCTCCCTACACCACCCCTTCACCATCCACTGCAACCTCCCTACACCTTGCCTACACCATCCGCTGCACTCTCTCAAAACCATCCACAACAGCCTCCCTATGCCATCTTTAGATCATCCTCTACAGCTTCCCTACACCTACAACACCAAATAATTCTGCCTTACACCATCCGCGACAGTCCCTCTACTCTATCCTGTACACCCTCCCTCCACCACTACATTCTCCCTACGCCATCCATTACAGTCTCCCTACACCCTCCATACTAATCTCCCTACACCGTCTACAACAGTCTCCCTACACTATGCACTGCACCCCCTGAACACTATCCCCTACTACCGCCACAACACTCTGTTCATCATCTGCTACAGCCTCCCTACATCATTTACTACAGACTCCCTACACATCCATTTACACACCCCTTACACCGTCACGATGCCTTCCAATAGTCTTTTTATACCATCGACTACATCCTCCTCATACCATTTACTGAATTCTGCTTTTACCATCCACTAAAACCCTCCATACACCATCCGCTACAGCCTCCCTTCACTATCCATGGCATTCTCTATGCTATCCAATTCCATCTCCCCTTGTCATTCAATACACTTTTTACATCATATTCTTTAGCCTCCCAACACAATCCTCTACAGCAGGGCTCCTAAAATCACGGTCCTCGAGGGCTGAGAACTGCTGGTTTTCCACCCTCCCTTTACCTGAGAGTCAGGTGAGATGACAATCTGGCCAATCAACAGCAATAATTGTTCACTTAATTGCCTGGAAGGAAGGAAAACCAGGGCTGTATTTGGAATCGAGGGCCGAATTTGGAGAGCCCTGCACTACAGTCTCCCTTACCCTTCCATTAAAAGCATCCCCACACCATACCTTCGCCATCCATTACAAACTTGCTACACATTCCACTACACCCTCTCTACACCATCCACTACAGTCTCCCTGCACCATTTGCCACAATCTCCCTCCACCATCCACGACACCCTCTCTACACTATCCACTACTGCCGATATACATCATCCCAACACCTTCCTTTACCATATACCTACATCACCTTCAACACCAGTGGTTTTCAACATCAGTCCTGGCGGCTTTCTCTCTCTGCTGTTTATTGTTAAAAATACCGTTACAATAGCGCAGTTTTAACAAGATGATAATGTTATGATTCTGTTGTTGCCTGGCCATGTTTTTGTTGTGACTTTTCTTTTACCAAGTCATGTTTTGAATTAGTCCATGTCATGTTTTGTATTTTGCCTGTCTTGCCTTGCCATGTCTTTTTCCTGCCATTACTCATTTTCTCTGTTTAGATTATCATTCTGGTTTATGTTTCTCTCCATGCCATGCATTGCACTTTGTCTCCCCAGTCTGGTCATATGCGTAGAGACCGTTTTATTCCCCAGTTTAGTTTTGTGTGCCATGTTTTCAGGTGATTTCATGGTTTCTGGGTTTCCAATTATTCCTTCCAATCTCGTTTGCTTCCTTCACCTTGCTGTTCTATGCTCATAAATACTGACAGTTTATTATTTTGAATTACTAACAATAACTAACATTGTTCATAGTACTAACTTACTAATAAGCACTAAGCAATTGTATAGCTGCACATTACTAATTGACTAACGAGCTCTCAGCACTCGCTCTGCTCTTATCTCCGCCCTTTGCCTTCACTCACTTTACTTTGCTGCAATTTGGCAGATTCTCCACACCTTGTTAAACACTGCTCTGCCTCTCACTCTCTGTGCACTTTAACACTCCCTAACTGGAGCCGTATGTTTGTCATAGGCTGTCTGTGTAATCCCTGTCCACGTTATGGCTTTTGCCTATTTCGTGTGGCTAGGAACTTCCTCTTGTTCATTCCTTTGTTAATTAGTCTGATCCAGCTCACCTGTTCCCTATTATAGCATGTGACTTCCCGTATGTGTGTTTAAGCAGTCAGATCACAGCCATCCCCTCGACAGAATGTTTTCTCTTGCTACTCTGTTCGTGCCCTATTCATAGCGTTTATTTTGATTCTGCCTCTGCCTATGATAATACTTTGCCTGTGTACCGAACCTCCTTTGCCTGACCTCGAGACTTATGATTGCTGTCCTGGTAACAAACTGTTTCTGGCCCTCTGGATTGTCTTTTTGGATTCAGGACTTTGTACCATTGCCTAAAATCCTGCCGGGGTTTCCACCCCTAAATTCAATAAAACCAATTTTGCTGCACTTTCTGGTACTCGCATGTGGTTCTGGAACGCACCCTGACAGATAATGTTTCTTAATTTGATTAATTTTATATTTTGAGTGGCTGTTTACGCTCTTGAGATACATATTGATAGATATATCCAACCATACTTTGGAGAACAGAAAATTCCATATACTGTGTCTTTGCGATATAGTGTATTGGACCCAGTTGTCTAAAACAAAGGGAAAAATTTTATCAAATTAAAGAATATGTAGATTTCTAATGAGTGAAAATTATTTGACCACTGGCCACACAAACTAACCAGTAATTATACAAATAAATGATAAGCCGTGAAACCCATTTTGTGTCATTTTTATGCTACAAAGTCCAAGCTAAGTACCCTGAAAGAACTTAAACTGCTTGTGTTCAGCTTCCTAATTAGGAGCCTACTGATGGCCTTTGTGTTTAATTTGATCTGTTTAAAAATGTTATTACCTAAAATGACTCGTTATGTTAAAAGAAAAAAGTCAGGTAACGTTGATGGGTTTTTTATTCTTCAGAGCATGCATGGATGTATCAGTCAAAATGTAGCCTAAGGCAGTAATAATTGTTATGAATATAAAGCGCACATAATTAAACCAAATTATCAGCTTGTTAAAAACTCACAATTTCAATTGTTGTTGGAACAAAAGCCAGCGTATTCAGTGGGCCCATGAGAGTGAAGCCGAGAAGCACTGCACTACACGCTCCCTACACCATCCACTGTAATCTCCGTATATCATCTATTACATCCTCCCTACACCATCCTAACACCATCCACTACAATCCCAGTCAAACATTCACTGCATCTTCCTTACACCATCTCAACATCATCCACTACAGCTGCCCTACACCATCTGCAACTGCCTTTCTATACCATCTACAAACCCCAGTTACAATGAAGTAGGGACATTGGGTAAAACATGAGTAAAATCAGAATACAATGGGTACATCTCAAAGCATAGGCTGCATCCTTTGAAGGCTGCATTTTTAGGGGTCGTCACGTAATTCCATCTGCTGAACTGATGTAACGTCATTTCATCTCCGTTAAGCGGCTTTGGTTTCGGTGAGTTGTCACTGGTTCCCCTAACCTTAACCTTACCTCCAACACTTAACGCAAAACCTAGCCCTAAATTTAACCTTGTCCCTTACCCTAAATGTCAGTTTAGCAAATGTAAGTATGTGATGACCCCTAAAAATGCAGCCCTCAAAGGATGTAGTCTATACGTCGAGATGCACCCAATGATTTGCAAATCCTTTTCGACCTACATTCAATTGAGTAAACAACAAGCACAAGATATTTATTGTTCAAACTGATAAACTTATTGTTCTTTTTTTTTTTGGAAATATTAACTCATTTTGAATTAGATGCCTGCAGCATGTTCCAAAAAAATTGGGACGGGGGCAACTAAAGACTGGGAAAGTTGAGGAATGCTCAAAAAGCACCGGTTTGGAACATTGCACAGGTGAACATGTTAATTGGAAACAGGTGAGTGCCATGATTAGGTATAAAAGGAACATCCTTCAAAGGCTCAGTCATGCACAAACAAGGATGGGTGAGGTTCACCACTTTGTGAACAACTGCGTGAGGAAATAGTCCAACATTTTAAGAACAACGTTTCTCAATTGTGCAATTGCAAGGAATTTCTGGATTTTATCATCTACAGTCCATAAAATCATCAAAAGATTCAATGAATCCAGAGAAATCTCTACACATAAGCAGCAGGGCCAAAAACCAACACTGAATGCCCATGACCATCAGTCCCTCAGGCGGCACTGCATGAAAAACGGATATCATTCTGTAAAAGATATTACCATATGGACTCAGGAACACTTCGAAAAACCATTTCCAGTTAATACAGTTTGTCACTACATCTGCTAGCGGAAGATAAAACTCTACCATGCAAAGTGAAAGCCATATATCAACAACACCCAGAAACACTGCCAGCTTCTTTGGGCACAAGCTCATCGGCAATGGACTGACGCAAAGTGGAAACGTTTGCTGTGGTCTGATGAGTCCACATTTCAAATTGTTTTTGGAAATCATGTCCTCCGAGGTAAAGAAGAAAAGAACTATCCGGATTGTTATCAGCGTTACGGTCAAAAGCCAGCATCTGTGATGGCATAGGGATGTGATGGTGCCCATGGCATGGGTAACTTGCACATTTGTGAAGGAACCATGAATGCTGAAAGGTACATACAGGTTTTGGAGCAACATATGCTGCCATACAGGCAATGTCTTTTTCTGGGACGTCCCTGCTTATTTCAGCAAGACAATGCCAAGCCGCATTATGTAAGTGTTACAACAGCATGGCTTCGTAGTAAAAGAATACGGGCAATAGACTGGCCTTCCTGTAGTCCAGACCTGTCTCCCATTGAAAACATGTGACGCATTATGAAGCGCAATATATGATAAAGGAAACCTTGGATTATTGAACAACTGAAGTCATACATCAAGCAAGAATGGGAAAGAATTCCACCTGCAAAGCTTCTGCAATAAGTGTCCTAAAATCCCAGACGCTTATTGAGTGTTGTTAAAAGGATTAGTGTCTTGTTATAACAAATGCAATAGCCAAAAGATATCTGCAGTATTCAAAGAAAGAAATTCAAAGCTTGCTCGAAATGTGCCGTGCCCAACTAAAGAAAATGCAGCTGCGATATTTCAAAGTGCAGGACGCAGTGCGAACGCCTGGCACTTCAAGTTATGAGACAGATAAATTTTCGAGGTACGAGGCAGTGGACAGCATAATCGGCCAAAAACGAAAGACTAAATAATTCCGTATGCAACATCCACCAATATAATGTAATCAATACATTTTCGGTTTACCTTGATGTTTAGGTACCCAGAGAAAGATTTGGATGTGTAAAAACATCAAGCATTCAGTCAAGAAAATTTTGAGTTTAATTTTTCATGCTATACGTAGTAATCCATTTTACAGATGACACACCGGGTTGCTAGGGCACGCGCAGCATATGCATTCACGATATTAATATTCAATATTAATAATCTAAATCCCCTTCTCAATAATAAAACCCCCCGAAATATATTGGAACCTCCTTTAAAAATGGTTCCCCATTTAAAACCTATTAGGTGCATACTGCAATGTGCTGCATTAGAATTTTGACATGTATGCAAGTGTACTCGGGTATGTTACGTTATTACTAGTGTGAAAGCTGACCAGCGGGGGGAGAGGAAAGGGGGCACAATCGGACTGTGGCACGGCACGGAACAATTACCTAGTGTGAACGTGCCCTAGATTGCCACGAGGGGTCACCTGCCCTTATATGGTTTTTAGTGGGTGTCATATATACTAATTGAAGCACCAATTACTAAAACCCCATAAGTCACACTTGACTTGACTTGACTTGTGGGGTTTTAGTAATCAGTGCTTCAATTTAAAACAACCGGCCACCCGCTTCCAATTTATGATCAAGTGGGATTCAACATTCTGCACACATGGGTAAGAGCAGATTTGGACGGAAAGAGCATATGGTGCATCCAGAGTTTATTTCTCTTATTTTTTCTCTTAAAAAAAACATGAGAAAAAATAAGAGAAATGTAAGAGTATATTGCTGCATGAGGCCCAATGTCTTAATATTTTTAGGAAATAAACGAAATTTTTAATTTCTTTCCTATTTAATTTCTGACATAGTCTTTGAAAAAATAAAGAATACGATATCAGAGAATTAAAAGAAGAAAGTATGAAAGAAATGTAGTATGAACTAAAATAGTTTTTGAAAAAAAAATTTGAATTGTTTCAATATGCAAAGAGAAAACGAAATTGATACAAAACAAGATTTTAATGCAGAAAGTATTTGGTTAGGTTTGAAACTTCAGATGTTTCAGACGGTAGGTCTGTGTGTACGTGAGCCTGTGTGTCTGTAATTTGTGTGCATGTGTGAGTCCGTGTGTGCATTTGTGTGAATGTGTGTGTGTACACATGAGTGCACATGTGTGTGTGTGTGTGTAACATGCAAGCCTCCCTCTGTCTTTATTGTGCATATGCGTGCACATGTCTGCCTGTGTCCATGATGTGGGCATGTGAATGTATGTGTGCATATGCATTTGTCAGAATGTGTGTGTCTGTATGCTTGGGTGTACGTGTGTGTGCGTGTGCGCGTGCGCGTGCGCGTGCGCGTGCGTGCTTGTGTCTAACGAACTGGTGCTTTTTTGGGGTCCCAACCAGGGAAAAGGGGTAAAAATAGAGAGGGACGCAGCACCTCGTCACTCTGACTAATTTATTTATTTCTCGGTCTCCACCCCACCTCAGCACTGCCTCTCCTTTCTTCAGATTTATTTTTTATAAATAGCAGCAGGACTCAGAGATGGTATCAGAGATGACGCAGTCAGGCAAGATCACAGCACTGAGAGAGAGAGAGAGATTTAAAAAGAGAGAGAGAGAGAAGTTGAGGGAGACGGAGTGCACAAGACACGAGAAGAGAATGAGAATTTGCTCTCAGTCATTCATGTCCCTCATAGACGTGACAGATTCTCATTGTGATTTTAAGCAGTTACTGACACCATGTTCAACATGGACCCCGAAAGACTGCATGTTCTGCTTTTTTTTTTCTTTGATAATCAGCAGCTCATTGATTAATCCAAGGTTGGGGAGTGTGTGTTTGTGTTTGTGTGTGTGTGTGTGTGTGGGGGTGGGGGTGGGGGTGGGGTGGTTGCGTGTTTTCCTGATCAAAGTAGGGCTGGAAGGGAACATCAACATTACACTGTCTGAGAGCCTGCTAATGAGGTGTGCACAGGAATGTAGAACAAGACCTGAATACATGGATCGATTAATAGTTTTTCCTTTCATATTTCTCCCCTTTAGAGATGCTCTGGCCCCGCCCCCCACAGATTCCCGTTGGAGGCTCTAATTGGTGCTTCTGTACGTATGTGAGTCCATATAAGGCTACACTTCCCTCGGTGGAAAAAAATGAACAGGCCCACACAATCCCACAAAGAAAGTGTGAGTGAGTTTCATCCAGCATCAGACGGAAGACTCCCTTTTATAGAACAGCAACAGACGAATGCGCGCGTGACACATTCCAAACACTAGGCAAACAGGGAGTGAGTGAGTGTACGTGAACATGACAAATGAGGTTGTGTATGCGTGTGTGTGCCTGAGTGTGTGTGTGTGTGCGGGTGTGTGGGCATGCGTTAATGAGTGTTTGTGTGTTAGTTTGTGTGAGTGTGTGTGTGTGTGTGTGTGTGCGCGCGTCTGTGTGTGCTAGTGAGTGTGAGTGAACATGACAAATCAGGTCATGTTTGAGTGTTTGTGTGTGGGTGGGTGTGTGTGTGTGTGCGTGTGTGTGTGTGTGTGTGTGTGTGTGTGTGGGTGAGCGAGTGTGTGTGTGTGTGTGTGTGTGGGCGTGCGTTAATGACTGCTTGTGTTTGTGTGGTAGTGTGTGAGCTAGTGAGTGTGCGTTTGTATGTGCATGTGTGAGTGTGTGTGAGCGCTTGCATAAATGTCAGTCTGAGGAAGTTCTCTGTTTGTCTCTCCCTTCTTTGTGTGTTATCTGATCTGAAATGGTCTGATCTGGAGCGAGGGAATGTGAGAAAAGAGGGAGGAGCTAGAGATAAAGAGAGAGATTCTCTCCGCCACTTAGAACCACTCAGGACCCAGAGCTCCGCTGCCTCAGCAGTATGTTCGTACCCCCTCCAGAGCCTGTCCTGGGCCACACTCCAGAACACATTCTGGGACCAGGCCCCGAGCACAGCCAGAGCCCACTTTGGAACCTGATCCAGTACATGCAGCAGAACCTGTTACAGAGCACATTCCAGAACTTGTGCCTGGGCACTCTCAAGAAGTTGTTTTAGAACCTCTAAGATGAGCTAACTCTCTGAGTAAGTGTCAATTAAGATGTAAAAAGACCGTTTTTTTTTTTGACATCAAAGCTGGTTGAATCTGACTGATGTGGGTGGATGAAGATCTGCCCAGGGTTAGGTTTTAAATCAGCACAGCGTCACACTTCAGTTCAGGGTGAAAGTACATGTCTCTCTTTATTGAGCAGGTACAGAACTCGGATTACAGGTGTGCTGTAATTGGCATTTGCCCTCTGCAGAAGATCAGAGCTCAGCTTGACAGCCATCAGGGAAACACCTTTATCTTTGCCTCCTTAATCCGACGGGATCCACAGAGGAGAGCAAAGAAATGAAGGAGAGAAAAATGAAAGAAAGAGAAAAGATATGAAGGGGGGAGGAGGGGGGAAGCAGAATGAGGGAGATATGGGTGAATAGAGAGAAGGGAAGGGGGAGGGATAGACCTGACCTGTCATGTTTTCACATCTATTTATGTTATCCATTACTGGCCATGTGTTATGATATATAACATTTCCGTCTATTATTTCAGTGCATATGTCATACAAACATGTATGCATATCCATACATGTCACTTGGTACAATTTTCCTGTCATGTAACATTATGGTAATATCTCTAGCCCTACTGTAGTATCCTTTATCAGGCCCTGAAGTGATGAGGTTATGGCTGATGGATAAGGACTGTTGACTTTGTTGTACAACTTCAGTGTGTTGTGGCCTCCCTGGCACCAGGGGGTGCAGTTGTAACTCCACATTTAATGAGTGAATCCCAAGGTCTCCAGGGCTAGGCCTAGGGTCAGGTGATCCATTAAGCTCTGCCCCCTCAGTGTCTTCTCTTCCAATGGGTTGCAGTGCTACCCCCTAACCCCGCTCGCTGGTCCCGCCCTCCAGCTCTCCCCTCGTCCCTCATTGGCTGGCCATGGTGTAGCAGCCGTGGGGGTGCCATTGCATGTCACGGATTCGTCTGATGGATTGGAACTGTGGGCAGCGAGCTCCAAATTCATTAAAATGCCTATAATCCCCCTTCTCTAGCAGGTACTGGCTGCCACGGTAACCAGGGAACTGGTACCCCACCCACCTGTGGAAAAACCAGAGGAAGTCTTTACTTTAAGCACAGTGTCCAGAATGCAGCATATTGTCTGATGTAATGGCATCAATCCCATTTTTCTTTGAACTATTTATTTCATACCTACGCAGCCACAGGTTTGCGCAGACTGTGACAGTAGCAAGCCTGCAATGGTGTCATCAGAAACTGTGAACAGCTTTTGCACAAATCTGTGCGTCCAAACAAACTTTGTGCCAGCAATTTGTAATATGCTTTTGTATTGTCCATCCGTAGTTTTCAGTCTCAGTGAGTTTGAGAGTTTGTGGTTGCTGAGCATCACAGAAATTAATTATTTATATTCCATTTGAAGTAGAGCACATCAAATGCTTTATTTTTCTTGGAAGATAAAAGCTGTAGTATATGTGGAGAGAGAAAATTGCCTCAATATAACCAGCAATTCTAACTCTTTTTTTTTACAGAGAGGTAATTTCATGGATCAATACTGCGACACAATGGACAAAATAAAGCAAATTACGCTGGAAAAACTGCTGTGATTGTTTACGAGAGCACCAGTTTTGGGGAAAACGGGGTGTGAAGGTGGTAAGATCCAGGAGAAATATCCAGACATATACAATTAAGGAGCAGAAAGTAAAAATCCTCAAGATTTTGCTTAAACCTCCTGCATTTTTATCAGTGCAAATTTTCAGCCTCGAGGCAGAACTGACAAGTGGAATCAACTGAGCTCTGGGGCTGAAGAACTCAGAACTTTTATTTTCTGACACCTCGACTTTCAACCTCTGACGACATCCCTGTGCCTGCGTGTGTGTGTGTGTGTGTGTGTGTGTGTTACTCACGTTCCACAGCTCACGCTGACACTCCCCACTCTGTCGGTGAAGCCGTAGGCGAATAGGCTGGGAACGTCATCGTCAACAATCTCCATCTTACGCCCCTTAAACTCGCCAACCTCATACAAGCAGATCTTATGCTTCTCTGGGTCCTGAGGGAGGGAGACAGAGAGACTATCACTGAAAATTTTGCAGTCATATTTTAATAATAATTATCACATGATTCCTAACATCATAATATTATAACAATAAAGGGACCGATAAAGAGGGGAAGTGAGTGAGCGAGTGAATGACCGTGAATAAGTGGGAGCTGTACCATTCTGACAGGGCGGAAGGACAGTAGATAGTCGTTTTTGTGGCAGTTACTCCAGGAATCCCAGCGTGGATATTCTCCTTTATCCAGGATGTACATCTCCCCGCAGAAGTTCATCTGCTCATAACCCACGAACCTGACAAACACACACAGCAATGAGATTCTAATGTACACGACTTTACGGCTGTCGCTCTCCTCTGTGACACTGTTAGTATCTACATCTTCCTTTGGAGACTTGCTTACCAAAGTGCTGCTGATTAGATCTTTTTTTACAATGCTTCTAATTAGCAAGGAAATGAATAGGACTAATCTGGGCAGATGTTTTTTGGGAGTGTGGTTTTGTGATTTCAAAGTGAACGCATACGTACACACATCACACTTAAGATGTGGCGTGTAATGCTGAGAGACTTGGCATACTGACAGTGTGTGTTATGTTTGTGGATGCTGCGTACTGACTGTGCGTGTGTTATGTTTATAGACATGGTATACTGACAGTGTGTGTATGATGATCATGGACGTGATGTACTGACAGTGTGAGTACTATGATTACGGAGTGTACAGACAGTGTGTATGTTATGATCCTGGATTGCCTCAGTCATGGCTGCATGAGACATTTACATTAATGAGTTCCTTTCTTATTCTGATGTCCTCCCGATTCGAAGGTTTGGTGTTTTGCTTTTGTTAACCCTTCTATTTATTTTAACTGTGAATATTTCCATAAAATGGCCAGAGGCCACCTTTAAGGAGAACATACTTTTGTGTCTTTTGTGTGTTCACCACAAGGTGCAGTGGTGTGTAACGATTGTAAATCTGATGTGCCGACAGGGCATAAGATGTGGCATAATGACAGCGTGTGTGTGACAAACGCAGATCTGTCCAGCTGACCGTGGGTACGCGTGCGGAGAGAGATGAAACGTGAGTCGCTCAGAGCGAACGGGCGAGGCAGTCTGAGGATGAAGGACAGGGAGGAGGAGGAGGATGAGGAGTGCGCGGGACTGAGACTTACGGGCCGCATTCGACGCGCAGCGAGCGAACCCTATCCATCCCCATATCGCACACATTCATGCACTCCCCTCCGATCTCAATACACCGGCCCTGGAAGTTCTCCTGGTCGAACACGTACATCTGTGGAAGGTAGAGAGAGAGAGAGAGAGATAGAGAGAGAGACCATGCAGTCACTGCCTTAGTGTCTTCCACACCTGTGAGGTTCCCATACAGCTACTTATACTGTAGCTATATAAATATGAATGTGCACATAAGGAAATCTGAATGTAAAAAAAACACACATATATCCCAAAAAAAGTGTTAGCTGATGTGGAAACGTTGCAATATCAATAAAGAGAAGATGTGATAAAAGCAGATGGAATTTATTTAAATTAAATGATGTAGTGACAGAGAGCTAAGTCACATGTTCCTGCACCAGGATGCTGTCATTCATTGACAAGTCTTGAGTTGTGGCATTAGTCTCTTGCTGAGAGGAGCTTCTTCTCAGCGTGAAGCTCTGCTGTTGAGATGAGAGTCTGTTTGGGGGAATGTGTTTTGGGATGTACCGTATATATTTTTTAGATGAACCGCTTTTTAGGGCCTATATGTTCAAAAGGAGCCTGTTTTAGGGTGTATTTGTTTTAGGATAGTCTGTTTTAGGGTGTTTTTGTATGATGTGAGCCTGTTTCAGGGTGTTGATGTTTGTGATGAGCCTGTTTTAGGATGTAGTTGTTTGAGGTGAGCCTGTTTTAGCGTGTATTTGTTTGAGGACAGCCTATTTCAGGGTGTTTATGTTTGAGGTAAGCCTGTTTCAGGGTGTTTATGTTTGAGGTGAGCCTGTTTCAGGGTGTTTATGTTTGAGGTGAGCCTGTTTCAGGGTGTTTATGTTTGAGGTGAGCCTGTTTCAGGGTGTTTATGTTTGAGGTGAGCCTGTTTCAGGGTGTATTTGATGAGGTGAGCCTGTTTTAGGGTGTTTTTGTCTCAGGTGAGCCTGTTTCAGGGTGTTAATGTTTGAGGTGAGCCTGTTTTTCTACTGAAGCATTTGTACCTTGTAGGACATCATGCCCATCTCAGACTTCTTGGTCTGGGCTGTCTTGCCATCTGGCTGAGCGCTGGACTTAGAAACTTTCTCTCCTCCGGCAGACATGATGGCTGCAGGAGAAAAAGAGGGGGGAGGGAGAGGGGAAGAGAGAGAGAGAAGGAGAGGGGGAGAGTGGTTATAGAACTTTATATTGCACTTACTGCCACGCACTGGCTGCAGTAATCCATTATAAATTTAACCTTTCAATTGTCGCTCTCCAGTGGACGGACAAAATTCAAAATAGCAACAAAACTCAGCTCCTGGCCCCATGGGCTGCTGTGTCCGCAGGTATTTGACCCCACTGCTTGATTCAACTTTCAATTCACCTCTCATGCTTGGGAAGCAGTGGTGGGTGTTTAGATGATTTTCTGTCACCAACAGTACATTCATGAATTCACAAAATACCTAATATCATCAAATATAACTAACTATAGTCAAAATTGGCCAAATTACGTCAAACACTGAAGCAGAGCCTTTACAAATGTATGACCACAGGGCCTGTCCACAGACTGAAACAGAGCCCCAACTTCATATTCTCCACAGCCTGCCTGTACACTCTGGCATTAAGCTTTTGAAATATACACGTTTGACACGCATACAAAAAATTGTGACAGAAAGTGATTGACAGAGGTAAAAAATGAGAAATCTGAGAAAGTAGAGCAAGAGAGAAGGAAATAGCTAGAGATAGAATGGAGAGGAAGATGGAAAAAGATAAAGAGGGATAGAGGACAGAGAGAGGTAGAGATGGAGAGAGCAATGAACGGGGTGACAGAACATGATGATAGCATAGCACGGAAGAGCTCATGGTACAGCCCAGGGACAAACGTTCTGTAAACTCTTCACACTTATTTTGCATGATTCATTTATCCCTTGAATCAGCCTGTCATGCCCTGGCCCACACCTCTCTTGGGAAGTAAACTTTACCAAGAGGCCTTCACACACACACACACACACACACACACACACACACACTCTCACCCTTTCTCTCTCTCTTTCTGTATCTCATTCTCTCTAATCTAAATGCTAATTCAAACAATCTTTGCTGAACTGATGTGCATGGATGCATATTGCCAAAGCATGAACTGATACAATGAATACGGATTGAACATATGAAACATTGTACCAATGTACATGTAAAAATGACTAATATTTACAAAAATATGAACATGAAAAAATGAATGAATATGTATCAGATAGATACATGCACGGTTACCTGAGGTAGATCAAGATATGCTCATTTTTGCTCTCCAGTTACACTGAGGTCAGCAGTGTTTTAATCACATAATCTCCACCTCCCCAAATCAGCAATTCTTTCTCCCCCCCAAAAGATCTCTATTCCTCCCGTTCCATTTTTCTGGCTCATTCTCTCTTTTTCTCCCATCCTTCTTTCTCTCACCATCCCTCCCTTTGTTTTCCTTTTTCCCTGCTTTCGACCCTTCTCCCTCTGTTTCAATTTTAGTTCAATTCAACATGCTTTACCAGCAGGAAGTACAATAAATATAGCTGAAGCATTGCATTAAAATAAATATAATAAAAATAATAATATATATTATTCAAATTAATATAATAAAATGCAACAAGTCTGGATGGAAAGGCCAAAATACTGTGAGAGTAAATTTACTAACTTTAATATTATTATTATTTATTTGTATGTTGAAAACATAGGATCTTTCCTCCAGATGGTAACTCCCTCTCTTGCTTTATTCTTACCTGCGCGAGTTGTGTTGCTCAGTGATCTCTTGATGGGAATTGTGGGATAGATCAGTGATCTCTCTCAGGGCTGTGAGCCCCAGGTTCTGGCCGTGGCTCATTTATACTGCAGCACACCACAGTGAAGGATTAACCCCACTGAAACGAACCTGCTGAGCTCAGTGGAGCCAGAGAATGTAAACCCCACCGTCATCAAACAGAGGGGGGGGGGGGGAGCAGTGAAATGTGAGAGAGGCAGAGAGAAAAAGAGAGATTGCAGGGAAAACAGGGAAAGAGGGAGAGAGGGCAGAGAGCTTGGGGGAAAACCTGAGTATCAATTTAACAAAACCTACACCTGTACCTGTACTGCATGGTTAAAATAATGTGGTCTCTTTTTAGTCTGGCTCTGGTTTTCATGATTTGTGCTGGGCCTCTCGGCTCCACAGACAGAAAATCTTGCGTCAGTACTACAAAATGATGTTCTTGTGATTACAATGCTATGGAAGAGTGTGTTGCCCCATCCCAATGTTTTGTATTTTTGCATATTTGTCGTAGTAAAATGTCTCAGAGTATCTTATCCTTATATGAAAGTATCTTAACTCATTTTAGAATAAGGCAAAGAAAATATTGGCAAACACAGAATTCAGCTTTCAAATGATCACTTGATTTATTGAAGGTAAAGAGTTAATCAAGATCTATATCACCCACAGTGGCGGAGCTAGAACTGGATATCTGAGGGCCATAGAACATCCCTTTATAATAACAATTAGTCCTGACTAGTCCTCAGTCATTTTCCTTAATTGACACACACTGAAAAAATTGAGACTTTGGATCAAAGAAAAAAAATTGCGCCAACTTGCAACAGTTAATTTTTTCAGTTTTTCTCAATTGAAAAAAATTCCCTTTGTAAAATATTTTTTGAATTGAGATAAACTAAAAAAATAAGTTGTAACAAGTTGACGCAATTTTTTTACTTTGATCCAAAGTCTTAATTTTTTCAGTGTATTTTCCAATTATAGTAATCATCCATTAGCAATTGAAGACATAGCTAATCTCCCCACGTGATCTAACAGCGGCAACATTCTGGGCTAAATTCAGCGCAGAAAAATAATTTACTTATTAATAGGCCGATGCGTTACGAAACACAAACGGCTCTGAAACTTCCATACCACCTTTCCCGCGATATAACTTGCGCATTATGATCATTTAAATTGTTTAAATAAATAAAAAGAACATTTGAAACTGTTGTGATTCTGGTTCTGCCTTGCCATGTGTTTTGACTGGCATATGTGTATTTTGATTCCTTGCCATGTCTGACGATTCCTTAGAATTATGTATTGTGTTTTTGGTTGCTCATTTGTTCATGTATTATCTTAGTTTTGATTTTTCCATGTTTTACTTATAGCCATAGTTTTATTCCAGTCCATGTTCTGATTTTTCCATGCATTGCACTTTGTCTCCCCCTGTCTGGTCCTTGGTCTTGTCTTTGCTCTCAGCCCCAGTAATGCGTGCCACTCCTTCGGGTGATTTAATGATTTCTGGTTTCAATCTTCTTTCCCTATCTCGTTTACTTCCTTCTCCTTGCTTTTTCTCTATTACTAGCACATACAAACAGTTTGATGTTTTTGCTAATTTACTAACCAAGACTAACATTATATATAAGACTAACTTACTAATGAGACCCCAGGATTGTATAGCTGCACTTACTAATTGATTAACAAGCTCTCAGCACTCGCCCTATTCTAGTCTCCGCCTCTTGTCTCTCCCTAATCTTCGCTGCTGCATTTCAGTGGAATCTCCACACCTTATGCTTTCCTTTCTCTTATGGCCCAGTCACACAGCGAAAACATATGAATTACGCACGAATTACGCACAGATTTTCATTTCTGCGCGGAGCGTACGTCGTATGCGTAATTCGTAGGTGGAACGAACGTGGACTGTCAGTGATTGTAAGTGGATGTGCGTCGAAGGCGGTTTGTGCGTGATTTTGAGTTTTGAACGGTTCAAAATTTTTCCGACGCACAACTGTGCATTGGTGTGCGTAATTCATGAGTCGGCATGCGTAGTTTATGCGTCGAGTATGCGTAACTATGCGCGGGACACTCGTCGGCCGTCAGTGCTTATGCGTCAGAACTGGTTTGAACCCGCGCACGTCCACGTCCGTCCACTGATGCCCCACGTTCATATCACGCATGAAATGCGCATGTATCACGTTCATTCCACTGACATCCACTGACAATACGTGAAGCGTTCGTGTTTGGACGTGCTCCATCAGTGATTCATGCGTTGGGCGTGCGTCGATTGTTCGTGGAATACTGCACCGTATTTGCTAGTATGCGTCGACGTGCGCGATATGTCAGTGATTCGTCAGTGATTGTAAGTGATACATGCGTGGTTCATGCGTGATTCATGCATGATTCGTCAGAGATTTCTACCCCCCGACACCCCAAAAAATTGGACAATTTCTCAACGCACAAGCACGTACAAACCCAATCTGTGCTTGATTTGTGAGTGATTCGTGCGTGATCGGCTGTGTTACTGGGCCATTAGTATCTGTGCACGGTAGAACTCCTTGAGCGGAACTGTGTCATTGTCTACAGGTTTGTCCCATGATCCTTGTCCGCATTTTGGCTTCTGCCAATCTCATGTGATTAGGTTCTCCCTAATGTGTTGCTCCCTTGTAATCAGTCTCATTGCTTCCACCAGTATTCTGTTATCATGTGATCTCCCTGGAGTGTATATTAGATGTCTCTTCACAGCACTGCTTTGTTAGATCGTTCTCTCATGTTTACTTGTGCCACGTTCAATGCGCCTTGTACCCATTGTGATTATCTTTCTGACTGCACCGTCCTTGAATTTTGATTTTTGCCTACTCCCTGTACTTCGCTGCCTTCTTGTGTTTTTAACCCTTTTTGTCTGACCTTGATTTTTGTGATTGGTGCCCTGGTTACGATTCTGGATTTCGCCCATTGGATTCTGATTTTGGATTGTGGACTCTGTACTGTTGCCTGCTCTGCTGTGGGGCTTCCCCCTACAGAAATAAGGCCTCCTTTTTGCATTTTACTGGTTCTCACGTGTGGTCCATTTCTTAAATCCTCACAGAAACATCTTTTTGTAATTTCTTAGCTCCCAACCCCTGTGAAAAGAAAAGCGAGAGAAGACTTCAATCCCACGTGAGAATTTCTTATACACGCATTGATTGAATTACGACTCATCTGCATTCCAATGAAATGTCACCTTTCACTCTCGGTATAGCGTGGGTTGATTAAAAAGTTGGACTCGAAAATTCAAGATAATATATTTTGCCAAATAATGACATTTTTCAATCTTCACTTTTGTTCTTAAGTGTAAGATTGCAGCCTACGGCGTGAGACAGTGATATGCCACTAAAAAAGCATTAGACTCACGACATGCATAAGTGTTGACGGATATGCAATTTTGAATAATGCTGAATTAAATGCACCAAATTACAAGTCCAAATGAATTATTGTAGATGTCATATCTAAAGAGGGAGAATTATCAGCACCTAAAAGAGTGGAGTGCTATAGGAGTGAATCTATTGTTTATTATGAAAATGATTGAGAACCAGCCAGGACTAATTGAAGTTATAAAGGGATGTTCTGTAGCCCCCAAATTTCCAGTTCTGGCGCTGCCACAGATCACCCATGTGAAAAAAAAAATTTCCCCCATAAACCGAATAACTGGTTGTGCTATCCTTGGCATCGACCGCTGCAGTCAACCATTTGTGATTACTGGCAATGAGTCTTTTACAGCACTGTGGAGGAATTTTGGCCCACTCTTCTTTGCGGAAGCACAAACTGCCTGTTTCAGGTCAAGCCACAGCATCTCAACTGGACCTTCAAGTCAAGACTTTCACTAGCCACTCAAAAACCTTCATTTTGTTTCTTTTGAGCCATTTAGAGGTGAACTTGCTTGCGTGCTTTGGATCATTGTCTTGCTGCATAACCCATCAGTGCTTGAGCTTTAGCTCACAAACTGTTGGCCAGTAATTCTCCGTCAGGATTTTTTGGTAGAGAGCAGAATTCATGGCTCGATCAATAATGGCAAGTCACCCAGGTCCTGAAGTAGTAAAGCAGCCTCAGGCTATTACACTACCACCACTGCTTTGGACTGTTGGCATGATGTTCTTATTATGGAATGCTGCGATAGCTTCATGCCAGTATAATGGGATCCACATTTTCAGAAACGTTCCACTTTTGTCTCACTAGTCAATAGAATATTATTACAAAGGTATTGGGGGTCATAAAGATGTTTTTTTTTTTTTTGGCAAATAGTCAGCAGTGGTTTTTGCCTTGCAGTCCTCCGATGAATGCCAACACTGACCTTAACTGAAGCAAGTTAGACCTGCAGTTCTTTCAATGTCTGTCTTGGTGCTTTTGTAACCTCCTGGACAAGTTATTGCTATACTCTTGCTGGAATTTTGATAGGGTGGTCATTCCTGAGAAGGCTCACCACTGTTCCAAGTTTTCTCCATTTCAAGATAATGCCTCTCATTGTGGTTCACTCGAGTCCCAGAGCCTTTGAAATTGCTTGGTAAGCCTTACCAGATTGATAGATATTAACAACATTGTTTTTTATCTGTTTTTTGATTTCTTAAAATCGTGGCATCATGTGCTAATTTTTGCCTTCTTCATATTGCCAGACAGGTTCTGTTTAAGTGATCTTTAGATTCAATTGTGCAGGCATTAATCATGCCTAGGTGCGTCCAGTGAAATTGAATCCATTTATTAATGCAATTTGTTTAATTGGTTGATTTATTGACTAAGGGGGCAATTACTGTCTCACACAGCGAGGGTTGGATAGTCTTTTTCCTTCAATAAACAAAATTATTTTTTAGAAATTGCAGTTTTTACTCGGGTCTTTGGCATCTAATATTAAAATTAGTCTGAGAATCTGAAACATTTGAGTTTGACAACTATGCAGAAATAGGAAAAATCAGGGTGGGGGAAAATACTGTCTCTCAGCACTACCCCTAAAAATGACAGCATTTTCCCCATTTGCGAGATTCATAGTTTGGGACAGTGGATCTGCGACAGGAAATGGTATAGGGACATGACAACATGACAATCAGGAGGAGAGCTACTCAGGGCTTCAGGAATGTTCATGGCAAATTTTGATCATAGGGAGACCAATATCAATAACACCCCAAATACAATCACAAAAAGTGTGACATGACTCCAATCATAACTGTTTGAGTTATTGAATTTGGAAATGTTAGATATCATCAAGTTGTGGAGCTACAGGATACATTGCAGAACCACCACAATCAATAACATCCTCCTCCATGCATCAGTAATATTGAGAGTAGATTTCTTTGTTTGTTTTTTTTTTATCAATTTGGCATCACCAATCCCACCCAAATCTGGAATGCCTAACTGGGAAACTATGTACAAGGCTTGCTCGTATGGGACCCCCTGTTGCCAATTCAGGAGAAAGGGATGGTTCATGGCTCTCCTCCGAAGCACGTGCCCATCAACAACTGCTTCTTTACACTCATTGGTTGAATCCTCGCAAGTTGTGAACGAGGGCGTAGGATTCCTGAACATGAACAAGCTTAGAATCTTCCTGACGAGCGCCCAGCTGGCCAACACGAGGTGCGTGAACAACGAACAAAGCAACCATTTTATATATCCCCTCCCAGCAGTCCCTTCCCAATTTGCCACCCTGTAGCGCAATGGCCAATTGTGTGCCACTCTGAAAAAGCTGCCGACCACTGCCGGATGGTACGACCGGGGCGCGAACCCACGCTGTGATAGTCACTTCTGCTTTGCAATGCAGTGCTTTAACTGTGTGAGCTATCCAGCAGCTCAGTAAAAATTAATAGATTTGCCTGTGCTAGTGCTACACCAAAGGTCATAGGGTTACCAACATCAAAAACCAGTCTTCTGTCTGTGCCAGAAATGACCACAAGAAGTGTGACATGATTCCCGGTAGAACTGTTTGAGTAAGTGAATTTGGGCACGTGAAGTTTAACCTGGTGGTGGCGCTACAAAAAAGGTTGAGTGGTCACATTAAACGAAAGGGTTTGTCCTGCATGCACCAGAAATGAACGCAGGAAGTTTTATTAAATTGCCATAAAATCTGTCAAGTTACTACAATTGTTAAAAATTGAAAATTTCGCCTGGTGGTGGTGCTGCAGCAAAGATCGTGGGATGACCAAAATCAATAAAAGCTCTCTATCTGCCCCAGAAAAAAAAATCATTATAAGTGTCACAGATAAAGTCAGATCTGGTGGTGTCCTGACAGGATGTTGGTCACTAAAAAAACAATAAAGCTCATCTTCCCTGCCCCAGAAAAGCAAAAAATGTTTTTAGAGTGATTCCAATTAAAACTGATCGAGTTATCATGCTCACAAAAAGGATCTGCGGCTACAGCCAAGCCGAAAACATAATATTCCCAAACTACCCATATCAATTTTAATGATGTTCGAGGAAAATAATGTGCTTCCAAGAGTTTCCAGAAGGCCCTTTTCAGTGTCAGCATAACAGCACCTCATGGTCCATAAACAGTTTGTTGAGATCAGTGCAAAAGAACTTGACAGGCCCACACAAGAGCTTTGATCATGACCTCATCAGACACCACAGGGATAAGCGGTAAAACTAATTTGGAGGTCAGCATAAGTGCCCAGCATCCATGCCCAACCTCACTAATGCTTTTCTGCCCGGAAAATCCCACACTGATGTTTATCATTTATCAGAAACTCTTTCCTGAGTGCAGGCTGCTACAGCAGCAAGACGTGCAACAAACTGAAAATTAATGCCCACAATATGGGAGTGAGATTTTATGGTCAGCGGGTATTCACATACATTTGGCCTTGTAGTTTGCATTGATTAAGCACTGCTCATAAATTATCTATATTTATAGAACACCTCTCAATCACAATGTGTGTAAAGAACTAAGAAGACAAACTAAACAGGCAGGTCAGAGATTGCAGAAGTCCCCCACCAAAGATCAAGCCCAACCACGCACGCATGCTCAAACAAACAAAAGGATGGATCAAAGAAGGACACATTCATTCTAGGGCCAAACTTTGAAAGCAATTTCGAAAGGCCACCATCAATAGTGTTGAAGATTTGCTCCAGAGATGATCTGGACCGATAGAGAGACGCACGTATGGACTAATATGACCCAAATCAATAATGCCTTGACCTTTCTTTCGGGTGGCGGGTGACTAACAAAATAACACACAATAAAACAGTGATGGCACATTGGTAATTTCTGTGCACACGTGCATGTGTATCTGTGGCAGCACATCAGATAATGGAAACAGGAAAAGATGGTGGGAGGTGTGGAAACGCCCTCTCCCTGATGATCTGGTGGGAGCTGGTTTCAGTGTTGTGTGATTACGTGGAGTACTGTAATTGCGAACCCATCGAGTGTGTGTGGAGTGTGTCAGGCTCTCTCCAACGCGGCTGCGGTCACGAGAAGGTCCCACTCGAGCTCTCTCATCTCAAGTACTTCCTCACCTGTGTGGGCTGCATGTATGGCTGACTCTACATTACCTCAATGTTATTTACCTGCCACTTTTATTCAAAGCTACTCACAGATGATTAGACTAAGGAGGGCCATCTCCCTGCAGCAGTGTGGAGTTAAGGGCCTTGCTCAAGGGCCCAACAGCTGCACTGACCCAATGGGAGCATTGTGGCTTGAACATCAAACTGTACTGGCCTCAGTCGATCACCTTAGCCATTAGGCAATAGAAACACACTCTCCTATCTTCCCTGAAACTCACTTCTTGTCACAGGCTACAACCGATTTTGCAACTCTGTTTGTGGACACGAAATTGAAGCACCTATTACTAAAACCCCATAAGTCACACTTGACTTGAGTTGACTTGTGGGGTTTTAGTAACCAGTGCTTCAATTGCTGCTGGCCATTCCCCCTTGCGTGACCTCACGGGAGCTGGGGGGGGCGGGGGGTGTTGAAGGTACAGCTGTGTAATGGTGTTGTAGGTACAGCTGTGCAATGGTGTTTTGGGTACAGCTGTGTAATAATGTTGTTGGTACAGCTGCATAATAACGATGTAGGTACAGCTGTGTAATAATGCTGTAGGTACTGCTGTGTAATAATGTTGTCGGTACAGCTGCATAATAATGATGTTGGTACAGCTGTGTAATAATGTTGTTGGTACAGCTGTGAAATGGTGTTGTAGATACACCTGTGTAATAATGTTGGACATACAACTGTGTAATGAATTGGGTACAGCTATGTAATAATGTTGTGGGTACAGCAGTGTAATTGTGTTCATTTTTGCTTACTATGGACTCACATTTGCCCCACTACAAGCCTTTACCAGACAATGCACTATCATAGGAGAGCTTTAAACACATTCTATAGTTTTGATTCACAAACCATTCATACAAATGGGACCAGACCATTGCAAGGAGCTCAGCTGCTTCAACCTCAAACAGACAGAATACTGCAGTGGGCCTCTCTTTTCGCACAAAACATGTTAGCCCTCCTGCTATGGCAGTCGACCATTTCGGATAACTACTACTAAAGACACTTCTTGGCCCTGGACAAAAAAAAATTCCTTTATTTTTGTGTACATTGTAATAAAATGTATAGATGTAGCGAGCAGGCCCCAGCAGTTGATGCCATTAATGTGTGTTCTGTTCCTTTAAGATGTGTTGCACTGAGCCTGTCGATGTCTGTGCAGCAAAGAGAGGAGCAACGTTTTCATATATAAAGTATATATATATATATTAGATATTATTTATATTATTATATTTAGATAATGGCTTGATGATAGTAAAAACACGTCTCATACAACTACTACGACGACTACTACTACTACTACTACTACTACTACTACTAATAATAATAATGGGCCCCCAGCAGAAAATCAAAGTTAATGAATCACAGTGTGAGAAGTGTTAGAGGATTTATTCAATACATTTTTAAATGTATCGACATCTAACAGCAACCCCTCCCACACACAGACACGCATGTACACGCCTACACACACACACACACACACACACAATCTCTCTCTCTCTCTCTCTCTCTCTCTCTCTCTCTCTCTCTCTCTCCAATTCCCGCATTATGGCTCGGTCTTTGTACGCTATTTGCGGAACACTGCTGACCAGCGGGAATATGAGGACTTCCTATTGTGCGGCTCCCATTCATAGGAACCGTGCTCGCGCCCTGCCTCCATCCGTGGAACACTGAAAGGGTTTATGGCGCTCGCGAGGCCTCTCTATATCATCTGCTGAGTCGGCGGACTCGGTGACTATATGGAGAACACAACAGAAGGCAAAAACAACAAAGAAAGAAAGTCGTCACTCGATTTTCACACACAGCGGCACGCCCACCTACACACACACATACACTGACAAACTAAACGTATGGCGTACGCATGCAGACGCAGAAGCTCGCGGTATAAAACCGAAGCGCCAGTTTCCCACTAAGTTCTACGCAGAACTGTGAAGGCGCGTGCCACCCGCGAGCTCCAGAACAAGAGGCAATTAGGGTAAGGTGCTAATCCTGGACAGCAAATTAAAGCAAGCAAGTGCGTAATTCATTGCTGTGCTAACAAATTCTACGTTCATTTTGCATTTCGCACTTTATTTTCACATTATTGTTCACACGATGGCAGACAGAAACCTCATATTTAATATTATTTGCGAACACAGCCATTTCGTGGTAAAGACATTAGTTGCATTCGTACACTAAGGTTTATACACTTTATTTAAATGGTGGGATCGGGGGATTATTACATTTGTATTTATTGTGGAATAAATTTGACCGGAGATTAAACAAAACATATTTAACGATGGTGAAAGGCTTCCCGTCACACAGGCAGAATTGCGCTCCAGCGGAGACTGACCCCTTCTTAGTCTAAGACGACAGGTTCATTTGAATGAAGGCGCCAGGAAAATGACTGCTATGCACGCGCATTACATGGATGTATTCTGCGGCGGTTCCTTTCTGTAAAGTGTGATTCTATCTCCCCGTCTCTCAGGCAGAATGCAGAGGGTTACGAAAACTAACATGAACCAGCCCATGTTCATGTCAGGAATGGGCATGGCACCGTTCTTCAAGGTAATTAGACCCCTGACATTTTTTTAAAGGTATTTAGGTGTACTCACATAGAATGACTAAACTTCCTCTCCATATAATCTATTTGTATAGCCTCATATTTCAATGAAGTAATTTCTTGGCAAATTATCCAGTATTTTAGCCTGACTTTGTGGGAGTACTATCAGAAACATCTCTTCCTTCATGTTCAGCATCTCTCACTAACCTTTATTTTATATAATCTACTCAATTTTAAGCTTTCTTCCTCATATATTTCAATAGTAGTCACCATCACAATTGCCAAAAGCATTTCTGGTGGCCATTCTCCTTTTTACTGAAATCCCATTGGATCAACATTTTGATTTGGGACACTTTCACTTTTTCACCTCCACCACAGCGGTGCTTAGCTCACTGGCTACTAACCTGATCCCACCACAGGCTCTACTGCAGCAAGCCAGCTCTGCCGCACCCCACGGAGATGAACCTGCTAGTAGCTAATCAGGGTTCAACACCAGGGCCCCAGAAATGCAGCCCTATTTCCAAATGCAAAATGGTGCCATAACCAGTGCACACTACCCTGACCCTCATTCCTGGATCAATAATTGCTATATTTATAATGTCTGATAGACACACACAGACATGCACATGCACACATGCATGCACACACACTCACTGCAAATGTGCGCGCACGCACACACACACACACACACACACACTGTGTTCACTGCATGTTCTTTCTCCTGCAGATGACCGTCTTTGAGCAGGAGCACTTCCAGGGCAGGTGTCAGGAATTCACCGCTGAGTGTTGCAACATTCAGGACTGTGGCTTCGACAATGTCCGCTCTGTGAGAGTGGAGAGCGGAGCGTGAGTCTGCGTGTGTGTGTGTGTTTGTGCTTGCATTTGTGGACGTGGGGTCACTTCAAACCGTGTTTATCAGTCAGTGTGTCTCTCAAATCAGCATATGTTTGCTGAGCATGTGTGGGTTTCTAAACTGACTCAGTGTACGTGTCTCTCAGAGCACTGTGTGTGTGTGTGTGTGTGTGTGTGTGTGTGTGTGTGTGTGTGTTTGTGTGCGTGTATGACGTGGGGTCCCTCAGAGCAGTGTATGTTTGGGTCTCAGAGCATGGTATCTTCGCAGTCATTGCTCTTAGAGGTAACTGAGCTGAGATCACTTCACTGACGAAAAAGACAGCCATTCAGTTTCAGGAGAAAGGTCAATCACGATCTGTTAAGACATGAATATCCAATCGATACATCAGTGGTCCTACACTGTTGCGGGTCTGAGGTCTCAGTGTCTGGCAAAGTGTGCGTGTGGGTTTCCTGGATGGTAATGTCTGCAGGGCAAATGAGATCATTTTTATTGATGAAGAATGATAGCCATTTTGAAAGCCCAGCACATTTCAATAGAAAGGTTCGGTGTCAAAGCAGTGTGTGGGTTTCTAAGCTAATTGTTTCTGGGGGGCAAACTTGGTGATTTAAGCTGATAAAGGTGGCAGCCATTATGACAGCATCAGTGGGATGGTTAATCCTACTCTGTTATGATTTTGTGTTGCATTTGTGTGTGTGTGTGTGTGTGTGTGTTTGTGCATATACAGGTGGGTGGGCTTCGAGCACCATGACTTCCAGGGGCAACAGTTCGTGTTAGAGCGGGGGGAGTACCCGCACTGGGATGCCTACAGCGGCAGCCTGGCCTACCATATGGAGAGGATGATGTCATTCCGCCCCATCTACTGCGCTGTAAGTGTGTGTGTGAGTTTGTCAGACCATCAATTAAAAAACGATTTTCAATTCTTTTCTTTGTTCTTGCCTGGAGCGCTTGAGCCAACCGAGTCCATGAGAAAGCGTGGATTTTGTTTTTGAGTTTTCCTCTCAATACTGCAGACAAGCTCAGTTAAGCATGGGTAACTTATTGAATATGGAACAATAATGTAGTTAACTGTTGTACTTGAAACCCCAATTCCAATGAAGTTGGGACGCTGTATAAAACGTGAATAAAAACAGAACACAATGATTTGCAAATTCTTTTCAACCCACATGCAATTGCGTACACTGCGAAGACAAGACATTTAATGTTCAAACTGATAAACTTTAAAACTGGTACAAGGGCTGCAAAAGACTGCTAAAAAAACACCCGTTTAGAACATTCCACGGGTGAACAGGTTCATTGGAAACAGGTGAGTGTCATGATTAGTTATAAAATGAGCATCCCGGAAAGGCTCAGTCGTTCACAAGCAAGAGTGTTGCGAGGTTCACCACTTTGTGAACAACTGTGCGAGCAAATAGTCCAACAGTTTAAGAACAATGTTTCTCAAAGTGCAATTGCAAGGAATTTCGGGATTTCTACATCTACAGTCCAAAATATCATCAAAAAATTCAAAGAATCCGGAGAAATCTCTGTATGTAAGCAACAAGACCGAAAATCAACATTGAATGCCATGAAAGTTGGTCCTTCAGGCGGTACTGCATTTAAACCAACATCATTCTATAAAGGATATTACCATGTGGGCTCAGGAACACCTCATAAAACCACTGTCAGTTAACACAGTTAGTCACTACATCTACAAATGCAAGTTAAAAGTCTACCATGCAAAGCTAAAGTCATATACCAACAACACCAAGAAACGCTACCGGCTTCTCTGAGCCCGAGCTCATCTGAGATGGACTGACGCAAGTGGAAATGTGTGCTGTGGTCTGACGAGTCCACATTTCAAATTGTTTTTGGAAATCATGGATGTCGTGTCCTCCACGCTAAAGAAGAAAAGGACCATCCACATTGTGATCAGCGCTAAGTTCAAAAGCCTGAATCTGTGATGGTTTAGGGATGTGTTGGTGCCCATCGCATGGGTAACTTGCACCTCTGTGAAGGCACCACGAATGCTGAAAGGTACATACTGGTTTTGGAGCAACATATGCTGCCATACAGGCAACGTCTTTTTCTGGGACGTCCCTGCTTATTTCAGCAAGACAATGCCAAGCCGCATTCTGCAAGTGTTACAACAGCATGGCTTTGTAGCAAAAGAGTGTGGGTAATAGACTGGCCTGCCTGCAGTCCAGACCTGTCTCCCATTGAAAATTATGAGCATTATATTTATGGAGACCCCGGACAGTTGAGCCACTGAAGTCGTACATCAAGCAAGATTGGGAAAGAATACCACGTACAAAACTTCTACAATTAGAGTCTTCAGTTCCCAAATGCTTATTGTTAAAAGGAAAAGTGATGTAACACAGTGATAAACATGCCTTTGTCCCAGCTTCTTTTGCAATGTGTTCCAGGCTTATTCTGTTTTTATCCATGTTTTACACAATGTCCCAACTTCATTGGAATTGGGGTTTGTATATAGTCCTGTATTTTGGTGTCTGTGTGCTAGTAAATAGGTCTGAGTACATATGCGTGTGTGTCTGATAACCTCTCTCCATCTCATTGATGAAGTTTTATGGTGACCTAGGTGGGTATGTGTTCGTATGTCTGTGCATGAGCGCATGGGTGTGAGTCTACATGCAGGTGTCTACGCGTGTGTATCTAGCAGCTTTGATCTGTCTTTCCAAAGCACTGGTATGATGATCTTTGAGGTCTGAGTATGCATGTGTGCATTTAACACCCTCCAAATATTTTGCAGTCCCACTTGAGCAATCGCATGATGATCTTTGAGGAGTGTGTGTGCACGTGCGTCTGTCTCAAACAGCCTACATCTAGATCTCAGTGCCACCTGAACAACTGTATGATAATCCTTGTGGAGTGCGTCCGTTTGTAAGTGTGCGTGAGTGTGTATCTGATAGCCTACATCTATCTTTTACTCCCACCAGAGCAGTCGTATTATGAACTTTAAGGTGCGTCTGCGTGTGTGTGTGTGTGTGTGTGTGTGTGTGTGTGTGTGTGTGTGTGTGTGTGCGCGCGCATGAGTGTGTGTATCTAACAGACTCCATCTATCCCTCAGTCCCACCAGAGCAGTCGTATGATGATCTTTGAGAAGGAGAACTTCCTCGGACGCAGTGTGGAGCTGTGTGATGATTACCCCTCACTCCAAGCCATGGGCTGGTGCAACAATGAAGTGGGGTCCATGCATGTGCAGTGTGGCGCGTGAGTAACCTGTTACTGTTGCACCGATACACACTATTACTGTCAGACAGTGTAACTGATATATACTACTACAGTCTCACATCCACGTGTTGCTCAGGGGCGTACGCAAGGGGGGTCATTGGGATTTATTTCCAGGATCCTGACACTCATACGGCATACATTTTCCCTGAGCATCCTTCCCCTTCCACCTCCTATAAAAATGCGTCAACTTTTCCAGAGAAGCAATTCCTCTTAGGAGGCTACCAGCATTAGCTTGTATTTTGAAGGCAATTATATGGGACATTCTAAAACGCTTAACGTGAAAAAGCTTAACGTGGCTTAATTAACCAAAACAGTTACCAATAATCGCCAAAGTCCTCTCGAACAGTTCTTGACAGGAGCACTTCCTCCAAAAGAATCAAAACCTAAGTCCCGGGAATATGGTCGTTATATCACGTTAAGCGTTTTCCCCTCCATTGACGCACATTATGAGGAAATAGCTTTTTGTGGCATATTGTTTCAAAAAAAAGCGGCCAATTATCACCAAATACTTCTCAGACATCTCTCGTCAGGAACACTTCTTCTTTCCTAAAACTCAAAACCGAAATCCCGGGAAAACTGACGTAATATCACATTAAGCGTTTTCCCCTCCTTTGACGCTCATTATTAGAAAAAAGACAAACGTGGCGTAATGCTCCAAAACCGCGACCAATAATCACAAAATTCCTCGCGAATATTTCTTGTCATTAGCACTTGCTTTATGCAGAAAATTAGAACCAGGTTCCCGGGAAAACAGACGTTAGACACGCGAAGCGTTTTACCCTCCATTTACGCACAAGAAAAAGAAGGACTTTAATTTTTCGATTGGAGAGAGCGCATCTGATAAGAAATGACCGATAGGAATTTGGGATTATTGGTCATTGTTTAGGTACATTGAGCCTTAAGCGTTTTCCCTTCCATTGATGCACATTATGAGAAAAAAGCTTATGTGATATAACGTGTTTTTGAAGACTACGGTTTTAATTTTTTTTTTTTGAGTGAAGATAGTGCTCCTGACAAGAAATTCCTGAGAGGAATTTGGTGATTATTGGTCGCTGTTTTGTTACATTAAGCCACGTTAAGCTTTTTTAGCGTAATGTGAAATCACCAATTCACATGGGTCAATGTCACACTGGGTCATTTCAAAACCATGGTTGAAACTTCAAGGAGTATTTCTGTGTAAAATGGAAACAATTGCGCATCCGCGAGTGTTGGTGTTACACTCATGTACAGTTAAAGACTTAATACAAACTGTTACAGTATCAAGGCTAAATGTTACTGTTGTGAGCATGATGTTAGTGCATTGTTTGGTTGTAATGGTTTATTGTTGTTGGACCCCAGGAAGACTAGCTGACGTCTTGCTTCAGCTAATGGGGATCCTTGCCAATAAAGAAAAACACTGTCTGTCGCCATGATTGGTCTCACAGCTATGTGTTAGTGTTACGCACCATTACAGTAAGACACTTTTTAATATACACTGATACGGTCTCAATGCTAAATGTTACTGTTTGATGTCCTAACTATACTCACCATTACTTAAACATGTCTTTACAATCTGTTAGATTAGTGATTCAGTCTGTTATATACATACTCCCTGTTACATACCTTCAGTGATACACAGATTTTTTTACAGACTCGTGTGCATGGGTGTGCTCTTATTGAGAGCGTGTGTGTGTTTGGGCGTGAAAGTGCGTGTGCATGGGTGTGAGTGTGTAATTCTGTGTATAGTAATGTACGCTGCCCACACCGGCTCTTTTCACATAATACTGGATGGCAGTGGTCTGCTCAGCCAAACAGGTCATCAGCTTGGAATTTTGGGTCCTTCAGGCGAATATTGCAGTCTGCCCCCACCTTACAGAAATTTTTCACACCATCACACTATTACAACTACTCTTACTTTTATGCACTCCTACTGCTTCCAACCATTTCTGTTACACATCCAAACTGTTCCTCACCATATCAGTTAAGAGTCGCAGTGCTACCCCAGTTCACACCCTTACCATTGCGAATCATTGCGGTTACTAACCACACTGTTAATTTTTCCCTCACTGAAGCCCCCCCCGTAATAGTGCGCATCAACCTGCTATGCTTCCTGCAAACTTTTACAATGCAAGGTTCGCCCAAAGTAATCAGGCCCTTAAATCTATTTTAAACCCTGATGTGCATGCTAGCTGGTATCCAGCTCACAACGTAGGCGTGCACAATTTCCTCCTCCCCGCTGCCTCTCTCCTCCCCCACTCCCTCCCCCTCTCCTCTCTAATTGCACCTCTTCCGGTCTCTCCTTCCCCAGGTTCGTGTGCTATCAGTACCCTGGATATCGAGGCCAGCAGTACATCATGGAGTGTGAGAGGCACAGTGGGGATTACCAGCACTGGAGGAACTGGGGCTCCCACTGCCAGACCCCACAAATACAGTCTATCCGCCGCATCCAGCACTGAGAACACACACATGCGCGCACACACACATTCATAACACACCCACACACACATAACACACATAAAATTCACTCATAATACAGTCCATCCACCAGGTCTACCACTGAGAACACCCACACACATCACACAAGCACATTGACTGCCTGACACCAACAAATACAAGCTATCCGGTGGGGTCAGCACTGAGAGCAAACAAACATACATACACACACACACACACACAGGAGCCAAAGAGGACCTTTGACATATCGTAGACTTCATGAAGACTAAAAGACACACTCACATCTGATTATTACAGCTCGCCCCCTGTACACTGTGTATCTGCAA
This sequence comes from Gymnothorax reevesii, assembly GCA_029721435.1. Taxonomy (NCBI): domain Eukaryota; kingdom Metazoa; phylum Chordata; class Actinopteri; order Anguilliformes; family Muraenidae; genus Gymnothorax; species Gymnothorax reevesii. The sequence goes on from CM056589.1 coordinate 29,531,994, forward strand.
TGCTGTGAGAATAACAGGCTTTTAGTGTACAAGGAATGAGGAAATTGTGGCTAATAAAGTAACGCTTACTACACAGACCTGCACAGGTGCTGTTATTGTGTGTGTGATTGTGTGTATGATTATGAATGCTGCTGTCCTCTTTTATTGAAGAGAACAGTCCACGGCTCCAGCTCATTTCGTACAGCCTGCACCCACACCGGCCCTTTTCACAAAAGACCGGATAGCAGTGGTGGTCAACTCAGCCACACCGTCATCAGCCAGGAATTTTGGGTCCTTCGGACAAATACTGCAGTTGGCCCCCACCTCACAGGAATTTTCAGGGCCCGTAATACTGCGCGCCTTCTCCCTGAAAATGAGCAATTATCTGCAGCCTCAAATGCGCTCTAACAAAGCCCAATCTGCCCAGGAACTGAACTCAGTCAGAGCAGAGAGCTCTGCTGAAGCATAGGGATGTGGCCATCTAGTGGCAAAACCTAAAACTGCAACAGCTTAAAATGTCAGCAGCGCTGGGAATACCTGGAATTTTTATGTCAATGTTCCAATTAACACCCGATTCTATGGGCAGTTTGGATGGTAAACATCCAAACAACATAATGGCACATAATGATGATTTAAAATTATGCTGAAACAAGCATTGAACTAAAAAACCAAATACAATGGCCTCCGTAATGTTTGGGCCAAACATATTTTTCTTTTGATCATGTTCTACAGTTTATTTGGAGTCAAACAAATTAAAGATGATTAAAACACAGATTTTCTGCTTTAATGAAAGGATTTTGACTTTTTTTCCCCTAAACCGAGGGTCTTGAAAAGGGTGGCCCAGCACATTTTGTGAATGATTTTTGGGTGCAGTGGTGAGGTCCTTCACCCAGCAGGAAGCACTTTCCTAAATCTGGCTCCTGGTCCTGTTCTTTTGGTAGAGGTAGTCTTGAGTTGACTAACACAGGAGTTATTCCATGCCTAATAGATAAAAAGAGGAGCTGATAAAGTTCTCTCACCTCACCTGGTTTCCTGGGACTGAAAAGGTGGCAGATTTTAATACTTAGTGGCTCTCTAGCGCCTGGAAAGTTAATCCCTGATTTTGTTCGCTGGGATAATACAGGTCTGGGTCTCATAGCTGTCTAGTGACCCCTGCTGGATCATTAGGCACACAAGCACACAGCAGTCTTAGTTCTGATCCACATGACAGACTTTATTAACAAGTTCTTTCAATTTATTTTCAAACAACAAAAACAATCAGATGAACGAAGTCTTAATGGTCGAAGTGCTCCAAGAACATGGGCAATATGATATTTCACAAAAAAAAAAAATATTAACATTACTATTAGCTTTAGCCCAAAATTGACTCAGTGGAAATGCAAGTTGGTGTGCGAGTGTGTGCAGGCATGAGTGTGAGTATGTATGTGACTGAAAATTATTTTTTAAAAGAATTTGCACCCTTGTAAAAAAGACTGATAAGGTGAATGTAGGGGCGTGAGAGTGATCATGCCATTGAGCTGGCAGACATGTTTAGTGTGTCGGACTGAAAGAATGTGTGTAAGTGTATTTGCCGTCTCCCTGCCTCATTGAACCAGCCATCACTCATATGGTAGCACTTCCGGTAAAGTCCGTAAGGTCTACCCACTCAGCAGGCCAGGCAACGCCCCTCAGACTCAGCTCCACCTTTCAGAGGAGACAGCTACTTCCTGTCAAAGTCAGTCACACATGGGTGAACAAATTCAGTTACAGTCCATAACATCTTACTAACGCACATGCACAAACACAGACGCTGATCACAGACAGACACACATACACACAAAAAATCAACACACACACTCACACAGGCACAAACGCTGATGCTTACGCACACTTACACACACATACAAACACGTACACCCAGGAATGCAGACGCAGATACGCTCTCACACACTCAGAACTGACGGAAATAACTGCAGTGTGGAATGGGCGATCTATAATTAGAGAGAAGTACAGAGGGAGCAATACTGCGCATCACACAGACAGCAGAAGTTAAACGAGCGTTAGCTGATGCGTCATAAAACTCCTCGTTCTGACACAGAGAGAATAAGAAACTCACTGGCTGTCCTGGGGAGCACACAGGAGGGAGGCCTAATCAATGTCTCCAGTCACATCCACCTCCTCTTCCTCTTCCTCTGAAGACTCCCCGTCACACAGATCCGCCCCCCTGTCATTTAGCCCCGCCCCCATGTTTTTCAGGTCAATGGCCAGAGAGGCGGGGCTAGTACAGCCCAGCACATCTACTTCTACTTCTACTTCCTCCTCATCTTGTTCCAAACTTCGCGTTGCGCTCTTTGTGGACTCTGTACAGGGCTCGGACTGCTTCCGGATCAAACTGGTCTTCGGCTCCCTGCTCTCTGACCCTGAATAAACAGCAGCACACTTGCAGCCAAAATGTACCACACATCAGACATCATCACACGCAACACACTAAAGTCACAAGACACACTACACCCCAATTTTGCCAAAAACTCTATTCCTTCCTGTGCGTGCTGTTACAAGCCAAATCGAAAAATAAAAGGCCCACTTTGCTATACCAAAAAATTGGGCCTTTAGGTTTTCAAGAGATCCATATCTCTCCCAGATTTCCTTATTTTGTCCATAAGATGCAACTACACTGTATATACCAGAGGAAAAAAAAAAATCAGAGAGCTGGTCGGTTAATAGCATTGACGTTTTATAGTTTTGGGGTGGATGGGTGAACACAATGAAAAAAATGTAACATTTTTCCTGAAAACACTGCATTTCTCATATTTTCCATTTAAAGGTTATGGTTCTAACTGCTCACAACACAACAAGTTGTACCGAAACTAGAACACCGGAAAAGTCATGGTTTCCAACACAACATGCATAAATCGCCTGAGAATTCTAATGATAATAGAAACTTGGGCCAGGTTGACAAAAAGGGACAATGACAGTCAGCTAACTTTTCACCACAATGACAGTGGGCTGTAGTGCGTAACATTAGAAGACAAAATAAAATGAACTGTAAGATGACTAATATAGTTGTTTTAAAGTAGGCCGCCATCGTACATCTTACAATACACAAATCACTGCAACTTATAAGGCTGCATGACACATACCGCTGCACAGGAAACTGACAGTGTAACAAAACATAAGTCGCATCTATTGGTTTGATTAGTGACAGGTTACTCCACTGATCGAGCCACAGAGAAAAATAATTGCTAAAAGAAATTATAAAACAGCTCAATTCTGAGCAAAATTTTTACACCTAAGTAGTAAACTCTGCTCGGCTTGAAAATTTTTTCTCCCACTCTCACTTAAATTCCGATGACCCAGTGTGGTTCGTTCTTCATTGACGACGTCATCATAATTTGTACCAGAAGGAAATCTTGGATGCATGAGCACGTCATTACTTTGGACAGGTTGTATGTTCAATGTGCGAGAGCAGGACAGCGTGCACAGTTACAGTGACACCCAGATGACTGATGAAAAAAGTATAATTTTATGCTCTTGCAGTGCATGACAGCAGCTCACTTAAACAGTCACTAATCACACTGATGCACTGCCCACACTCTTATCAACCAGTTCCTTCAATCAAACGGTAGTTAGAAGCCAAATATTATTATTATTACTACAGCCAATTCCGAAATAGTTGGGACTAAGTGTAAATTGTGAATAAAATCAAAATGCAGTGACTTTCAGATCACATGAGCCAATGTTATTTGTAATAGAACATAGATAACATTTCTAATGTTGAAACAGACATTTTACATTTTTATTCACAAAATGAGCTTATTTCAAATTTTCTGGCTGCAACAGGTCTCAAAAAAGCTGGGACACAGGAAAGAAAGGGCTGAAAAAGCAATTAATATATTAAGAGAATCAGCTGAAAGAACATTTAGCAACATCAGATGTATAACACGATTGGCTAGACATCTTAGAGAGGGTGAGTTTCTCAGAAGTAGAGATGGCCAGAGGCTCTCCAACCTACTTTAAAAACAATGTTTCTTGACGTCAAATTGCAAAGTTTTTGAAGGTCTCATCATCAACAGTGCTGAACATCATCAAAAGATTCAGAGAAACTGGAAAAATCTCTGCGTAAGGGACAAGGCCGAAGACCTTTACTGGATGCCCGTGATCTTCAGGCCCTCAGATGCCACTGCATCACTCACCAGCATGATTCTGTCATTGACATAACTAAATAGGCCCAGGAATACTTCAAGAAACCACTGTCCATAAACACAGTTTGCCGTGCCATCCATAGATGCCACCTACAACTCTATCATGCAAAAAGGAAGCCATTCTTGAGCATGATCCAGAAGCACCACTGTGTTCTGTGGGCCAAGGCTCATTTAAAATGGACTGTAGCAAAGTGTCCTACGGTCAGACGAGTCAAAATTTGACATTCTTATTGGAAATCATGGGCGTGGTGTCCCCCGTGCTAAAGAGGAGAAAGACCACCCCTCCTGTTATCAGCTTTCAATTCAAAAGCCAACATCTCTGATGGTATGGGGATGCATTAGTGCATATGGTGTGGGACACTTGCATATTTTAAAAAGCACCATGAATGCTGAAAGGTACATAAAGGTTTTAGAGCAACATATGCTCCCCTCCAGACAACATCTATTCTAGGGAAGGCCTTGTGCATTTCAGCAGGACGATGCAAAACCACATACTGCAGCAATTACAACAGCATGGCTTCGTAGTAGAAGAGTCCATGTGCTGAACTGGCCTGCCTGCAGTCCTGATCTTTCACCGATTGAGAACATTTGGCGCATAAACGAAAAGTCCATCAAAGGAGACCCAAAACTCTCCAGCAGCTGGAAGCCTGTATTATACAAGAGTGGGATCAAATTCCAATGGCAAAACTCAAGAAACTTGTCTCCTCAATGCCCAGACGCCTCCACTCTGTGTTAAAAAGGAGAGGGGATGCTACACCATGGTAAACAGGCCCCCGTCCCAACTTTTTTGAGGCCTGTCAGCCATCAAATTTAAAATGGGCTCATTTTGTGGACAAAACTGCAAAATTTCTCGGTTTCAACATTTGCCATGTTGTCTCTATTCTGTTGTGAATAAAATACGGTCTGGTGTGATTTCAAAGTCATTGCGTTTTGATTTTATTCACAATTTACTCTTTGTCCCAACTATTTCGGAATTTCGGTTGATTTATTATTATATTATGGGTATCTGTGGTGGCACATTGAACAGTTATGCCACTTTTGTGAGATTTGGCATGGAGACACAGAGTTGTGTCTTCCATCTCAACAGCTGGTGACCCCCACGCCTTGCCCTTGTGCACCGCTATCAGGCCGAAGTTTCAAATAAACTCCTGGTCATAGCACAAATTCCAAAAACGTCAAACCTAGAATCCGAAGATCAATCCAACTAAATAACACCAGATAATTACATTTTTTTTACCATCATTTACCATTTTTTTTTACCTTAAAATAATTTACCGTGATTTTAAGGATTTTGAATAATATCAAAAACTGGTTTTTAAACACCTGTGATTTTTGCAATTTAATTGCAAAATGTGGCTCAAATCACCATCATGATATTGAATATTTCTGTTCTTGTGGATACATCTAATCTTATCTATGTGACAATCAACACATTGTACAGGCAAAGTTTGCCAGGTATAGTGCAATTTCTATGATGGCTGCGGAGTTTCAGACGCCAAACGCAGTGGCCAGAATAAAAGGGCAAAACAGCAGAGGAGGGAGAGACACAAATAAAGTGATAAGGCGAGACTCGCGCTACCAAGGGACCTAAATGTCGTCCGGAGAAGTAAGCAAAGTGAGCTCGAAAAGATGAAAAGGGAAAACAAAACAGATTCCCTTGCTCACTAAAACTTGTCCTCAATCGTACAGCTAAGTCCCTAACAACTCTCTTCCTAGAGACCTTACCGGCTAAAGTGCGAAACGGAACACTGACACTCTAGCAAGGGAATAGAGGCGGAACTAGGGCTCATATAGAATCCGGGCGACGCCCCCAATTAATGCCAGCTGGCCCAAGAATTCGATTGAGAGCAAAACGATGTCGTCCCAGACGAGATCAGCAAAGAAAGCTCTCAAATCCAAACCATGACAATTTCACCCATAAGTGGAACTATAAATTTACAAAGATTGGAAACCAGCAATATCAAAGAAGTTCGGCCTATTGACATGAATGTTTTTTAATGGAGTACAGACAGCACAATTATGGATCTGACAGCCCGTTTAATTGTTAGGAAGTGGCTTGCGCTGACCTTATGAAGCTTAACTCGGGATCGGACTGTTCTATTGCGAAAAAACCTCTCACATGTAATTACCATATTAAACTGGCAAATTTTGCCAAGCATAGTGGAATTTTGTTCATAAGTGGCACAGCAATTAGCAAAAATAGGCATGCAATGCACGGAATACCCCTCAGCCCGATGTCAAAGTTTTTGGTGACGCCCGCCTGCCTGCCTGCCGCCCGCCCGCCCGCCCGCCAAACCGCAGGAAGGATAGCAATACCCCGTAAGCCTTGAGGGCTGAGGGGTAAAAATGGAAAACTGCTTCTTGTCTTATTGAGATGTGAACCTTCTCCATTTGACTCCAAACATAATAATACAAGTAATTATGGTGATTCAATTGAGTGTTCTTGCTAAATATGGCCACCATTATGAAAAAAAAATATAAAAAAATACCTCCGGATACCATTCAAACGATCGGTTCAAAATCTGGAAGGGTTCTTAGCTTAGTTTATACAATATGGCCTTGAAAGGACAGATAACGTGTCACCTCATCGAATTTTGCCAAGACGACGCCATAGAGTAACTCAGGTGTAAATACTGAACATTTTCACATAGGAATCTGAAATTATTCACCAATATTCAGTAAAGCCTTCTGATCAAGGCACAACTTGGGAGTCAAGCAACAACAGGCTGCCTCAAATTTTGAAAACGATGACACTATAGTGGACGGGAGATGGAAATACTAAACTTTTTCCATATTCACATGGAAAATTCACACATGTTCAGGAAAACCTTTGGGTCAAATTGTAAATGGAAAATCAACTCGTGTTACACAGGCTGCAGACAGCGGCTTTCTCTTGGCCCTTCAAACACTGCTTGCAACTTAAGCTATGCCTGTTCTTCCACTTAGTTCTCAAAGATAATCATAAAAAATTAAATTAGTGACCGCAAAAGGAGGTGCTTTTCTCATATCAAACTATTTCACTGTTCCCAGAGATCAATAGAATGTTTTGGGGGCAGAAGTTTACCTGTATGGGAGCCTTCTCTGCATAGCTCCCTCTGTTCTGAAATCACTTGCTCTGTGGTTGCAGTGTCTTCCATAACCACATCCACCAGCTCCTCCCCAGACGGCAGAGCCCAGCTGTCAGTCTGACCCGACTCTCCCCCTTCCTCTCCGCTTCTGTCTCTCCTCTCCATCGCACTTCCTTCTGTCCTCTCTTCCTCTCCTGTCACGTCCGCTTCCTCTCTCTCGCCCTGCATCACAGATGAGTCAGTGGTGCTGCTCTTGCTATGCCTGCTAGCATCTACTGCACGCATTAGTTCAGGTGTGGGCGTGGCCTGTTCTGTCACTTGCGCATTTTTGGGCGTGACCTGGTCTTCCTCCATGTCAACTGTATGCATCGCCTGATCTTCAGCTCCCACTGCCGTAGGCGTGGCCAGGTCATCTGTAGACCCTCCCTCCTGATCCTTCTCTCCCAGCTCCATCGCAACATTCTCCTCACTGTTCTCTGCCTTCCCTCCATCCGTCTTCCTTCGCTCCCTCCTGCCAATACCCGTGTTCTCCACACCCTCTGCAGTGCCAATCCTTTCCACCCCTTCCTCCCTCCTCTCCTCTGTCTCCATAACTCCATCCAGCACCACTGTCCCAAGCTGAACCACCTCCACCCCTTCCATCATCTCTCCCATCCTCTCTGCCACATTCTTCAAATGTCCCTCCTTCTCACTGGTTCCCTCTTTCCTTCCTTCCTCTGCCTGTGCATCACTCCCAGTGGAGGGTAACAGCGATTCTCCTAACCGGCATGCTCTGCTTCGCAGTGTTCTCTGCAAAGGCTCCTGGCTGCCGGGTACGGACATCCTCCTTGTCTTTGGTGGTGCACGTCTACGCTCTCCTGTCTCCTCGCAAGAACTGCCCGGAGCCAAAATGCACCCCAGTCCAACCGGGCCAGCAGAAGGTGAAATGGCTGCCGGTTGATCCAACCCAGCCGGAGCCACAGTGGATGCCTGTTCTCCACATCCAGTTGGAGCCACTAAGGACGCCTCTCCATGAGATTCAGTCGAAGCCAAAGTGGATGCTCGTCCACTAGACTCGAGCCAATCCAAAAAAGATGTCTGTCCTCCATTTTTCGGTACTGACTTTCTCATCGGGGGTCTTCCCCGACTTCGTTTTATGGGCCTCTTGGACCTTGGGCAGGCTGCAGCTGCCTCACGAACACCTGCACGGCTCAGGGTAGGCTTCTCTTCCCGCAGGCATACCCCCTCCTGCTGCCCTGCACCCTCTTTATCCACGCAAACACCCCTTGTCTGAGCCAAACTTCCGCAGACAGCAGACCTCTTGAGTCTATTTGCACAGAGCATAGTCCTCTTAACATCCTCTGAGCAGAAGCACCTTCTCCTCAACCTACCTGCACTTCGGTTTGAATGACGCGTGTTTTCTGAGGAGACAGCTGTGTCCTGCGCTCTCTGTGTGCAGACATTAGCATTGAGCCCAGCGAGTGTCGAGCTCTGGGTTTTCTGTGTGCAGATACTAGCGTCGCACACAGCTATAGTCGAGCCCTGAGTTTCCTGTGTGCAGACTTTAGCTTTGAGCCTATTGAGTGTTCTGCTCCGATTTTTCGATTCGTCGATGGAAGCACTGCTACCAGCAAGTGCTGAGCTCTGAGTTTTCTGTATGTTGACGTTAGCATTGAGCCCAGCGAGTGTCGAGCTCTGAGTTTTCTGTGTGCAGACATTAGCATCGCACACAGCTATAGTCGAGCCCTGAGTTTCCTGTGTGCAGACTTTAGCCTTGAGCCTATCGAGTGCCCTGCTCCGAATTTTCTGTGTGTCGATGGAAACATTGCTACCAGCAAGTGTCGAGCTCTGAGTTTTCTGTGTGCAGACATTAGCGTTGCACACAGCTATAGTCAAGCTCTGAGTTTTCTGTGTGCAGACATTAGCGTTGCACACAGCTATAGTCAAGCCCCGAGTTTCCTGTGTGCAGACTTTAGCCTTGAGCCTATTGAGTGCCCTGCTCCGAATTTTCGATTCGTCGATGGAAGCATTGCTACCAGCAAGTGCTGAGCTCTGAGTTTTCTGTGTGCAGACATTAGCGTCGCACACAGCTATAGTCGAGCCCTGACTTTCCTGTGTGCAGACTTTAGCCTTGAGCCTATTGAGTGTTCTGCTCCGAATTTTCTGTGCGTCGATGGAAGCACTGCTACCAGCAAGTGTTGAGCTCTGAGTTTTTTGTGTGTTTACGTTAGCATTGTACCCAGCTACTGTCAAGCCCTGAGTATTCTGTGTGCAGATGTTAGCATTGCACATATCGAGTGACGAGCTCTGAGTTTTCTGTGTGTTGAAGTCAGCATCATGCTCATTGCGTGACGCGCCCTGAGTTTTCTGCCTGCAGATGTTAGAGTTGTGCCCATCAAGTGTAGTGCTCTGTGTGCAGACATTAGTATTGCGCCTGGTGAGAGTCATGCTCCGAGGTTTCTTTGTGCAGACGTTAGTACTGTGCATAGTGTCTGCACAGGTGAAGGGCTTTGCAAGGGCGGCCTCAAAGTGTCGAAGTGGGCGGTTCCTGGCTGAGCGTGGCGTTCTGGCCACATCCTTTCCCCGCCCAACACTATAAATTCCTGATCTCCGCACATTCCTGCAGGTCAGAGTTGGTCGAGCCCTCTTTCCCCCAATCTCCTCCTCCCTCTCTTTCACCACTCTCCTTCTCTTTTGCTTCCTCCCTCCATCTAGAGGTTGCCTGGTCACAGTTTTCTGTGTTACCCCCTCCTCTTCCTCACCCCCCGCTCCGCCCATCTCATCATCCCTCTTTAAGCAGCTACTCTGCCTTCGTCTGCTCCTGGTTTGACTGTGGCATGATGGGAGTTGTAGACCATCAGACGGGGTGGAGGAGAGGCTGTTCAGGGGGACGGGGAAGGGACAGAGCCAGGGCGGGATAGGAGGCTTGGCTAAAAGGGGTGGGGCTGAAGAAGTGGCTTGAGGAGCTGGGGCAGGAGGAGGTGTGGCCAATGCTGCAGGGGGTGGGTAAGCATGGGGCGGGGCTAACAAATGTTGGGCTAGGGGAGGTGTGACTGAATGAGGCAGGTCTGAAGGAGGTGGAGCCAATACTGACGGAAGCGGGGAAGAAAGAGGCTGAGCTACTACCGGAAGAGGCGGAGCAGATGTGGTCAGAACCAATGCCTGAGGGGGCAAAGAAGAAGGGGACGGGCCGGGTGGAGCTGAATTGCTGGCGCTCTTTTTTGGGGAAAGGGGAGAGAGGCAGTGTGGCAACTGCAGCTCCTTCAGGCCAGGGGAGATGGGAGGAGGTGGAGACAGGAACTCTGGGATTCGCAGTTCTCTCCAGGGAGAAGGGGCCTGACACAGCCTTACAGCTGCACCCCTAGCCTGCGCAGACAAATCAGAACTGCTCTGCGAGATTGCGCTGGTCGCCACGGTAACACCGAGCTGCGGGTCACAGTTCTTCCTCTGTGCATCTCCAGTGGAGACGTCCCCTCCACCCGCACAGTGTCCACGCGCAGCCCCCTCCAAGACCCCACCCACTTGACCCCCACGCGACCGTAGGAAGTGATCCAGGATGCGCAGCTCTTCAGAGGCTTGCTGGGGAACTCTGGGGAGTGCAGTCTCCTGGGAACACGTGCACTTGGATTGGTGGTTGATGGGTGGCGGGCCTGAAAGCACCCCTGCGGAAGAGGGGGTCAATGATGGGAGGACTACGCCACACCAACAGCCTCTGAACACCAATCATTGAAGGGAAACTGTCTTTCAAGGCTGAGCTGGTCTATGAATGTATATGTCACGGCAACTCCCAAAGAGGGAAATGTTACAGTTCAGAAACCCACATAAAAGGCCCAGATATAACCATGTCAATGCATTCAGCCAGCTAACCATTAACAAATAACAAAGTGGGCATTATGCAAACAAGTAAAACAGCCCAGACAGTTCGACAAAGCAGAGTTCACACTCAATAACAACCTATAACGATAGGAAGTAATACGCGTACAAATTTACACCATATTTACCGCACTGCGCCTGATTCTCAGGCCTGGTGGCGCTGTCGTTGAGGTCAGGCCTCTGGGGGCAGGGGAACGAACCGCGGCCCGCGAGATCCAGGCTCCCACCATCACCTTGGCTATCAGCACCCGTCTCCAGCATGTCCAGGCCCATCATGATGTCATCGAGGAGCTTCTCGATCTGCTCGTCTGAGTCATCGGGCAGGGGCGGGGCCTGGGGGAGGGGTGCAGGGCTGTGTTCGGGTCTTGTTGGTGGAAGTGGGCGGGGTTTGTCAGGAGAAGGAGGAGGTGACATCACTGAGGGAGGGAGGGGGAGGGGCCGAGTCCCATGGGTTCGCTGTAGTAGCATGGCACCCCTGGAGGGCCACTGTTGCCTCAGCCTCTATAGCACGGAGAGAGATATAAAAAGAGAGACAGAGAGGGAGAGCAAAAATTAAAGAGAGAGAGAGCGCAAGCAAGACAGACAGGAAGGGAGGGAGGGAGAGAGATGGAGAGAGACAGGGAGATAGGGTAGGAGAGAGAGTGAGACGGGGAAAGAGGCCGAGAGGGAGGGAGGGATGAAGATATGGATTCGGGAGAAAAGAGAAAAGAGGACTAGGGAAGAGCTCGGGGAGAATGAGGAGCGTAATGAGGGAAACATCGCACGCATACACATGTAAAAACATGCAGACATCAGCGGCATGACTGTGCTAGTTATACTGGAGAAACAGAAGAGACACAAAGTCCTGCCCACCTTGCTGCGGGTAATTCTGCTGAGAGTGGGCAGGTTCTGCCGATGCCTCAGGCTCCTCCCTCTGCCTATGGAAGGCCCAACCCTGGGCACACAGGCCACGCCCTCCTCCAATACACTGACAATCTCCCAGAGCTCGCCTTTGCACCGCCGCTTCAGGCGAATCTTGATTGAGAGCCGCTGATCCTGTGGCCTGGCTCCACCCCCTCGACTCTTCATCCTACCGCACCTCATTTTCCTTATTCTTCGTCCGCGAACAGCACGGGGAGCCAGGAAGCAAGTTCCGCCCTGGTCCGTCCCAGCTCCACAAAAATTCTGCCTTGCTCTGATCCCACCGTTCAGGGTAGCCCCACCCCCACTTTTCAACAGAATGGCGGGATTGGCTGGTGAGGAGTCAGCAAGGGAGGCAGCAACAGAACCAAGAGCCTGGGCAGGAACTGTAAGAACCGCAGGAGGCGGGGCTGTCGTGACATCATCACTCTGCGCCGCAGTAAGGAAAGCCTGTGCTGACCCAGCTGCAGAGGCGCTGCGTATTTGCGAGATGCCAGCTAGCCCGAGCGCTGCAGATGATGACAGGGTGAAATAGTTATTACTGCCTTCGAGGGGCACTGCGGGACAGGGGGTAGGGCTAACCGGAGGTCTGGGAGGAGTGAGGCGCACAAGTACAGGGAGGGATGATGATGTCCTCACCGCAGGGGGAGGAGCTTGGGGGTTATCAGTCTGTGTGGGCCTTTCCGCAGTGAGCAAGTCATCCCTCTCTCCTCTATTCTCCTCTCCCTCTGCTCTCCTCTCTCCCTCCTCTTCCTCTCCTCCACACTCCCCCAGTAGGCCTTCTATCCCCAGGTGGACGGCAGCCAGGGTCAGCTCCTCCCTCTCTGCTGGCCTCTCCCCCTGCAGCTGGCCTGAGTACAAAAAGCCCACCAACCTGAGGAGAGGCCCCGCCCTCACATCCTGTAGCTCCAGCAGTCGCCGCTGCCCAGGGGGAGGAGCTGGGCCACTGCACAGGACCTGTGCCAGGGCGGGGCTTAGAGCCGCCACCACACAGCTGTGAGCCGGTACCGATATACCTGAGACAGAGAGATGAAGATAGATAGATAGATAGATAGATAGAGAGAGAGAGAGAGATAGAGAGAGAGAGAGAGAGAGAGAGAGAGAGAATATGTGAATATCTTAAGTATATGGAAGTCTATACATCGTTCAATTGTTACTCCTCTTTTGTAATAGCGTTTTGTGTTCACCGCCTGCCATGGCAATACAAAGGCAAATTTTGTCATGCACTATAAAGCACATTGAATAGAACTGACTTGAGAGACAGACAGGGAGAGGGAGGGAGGGAGAGAGAGAAAATTATTTTTAGAAAATGCGTAATCACAGCTATAAGCGTCAAGCATTACGTGAAGAAAGACGAAGATGCATGCTAAATACAGTATGCACCATAATTCATTGGATAGTTTTGACACATTCATCAGCATACTCTTTATTTTGATTCTGTATTCCAGCACTAAGAGTTTGAAAGGATACAGTGACAATGAGGTTGAAGCTTAGACTGTCAGCTTTAATTTGAGGGTGTTTTTATCCATATCGGAGGAACTATAAAAAAAAAAATGACAGTACCTATTGTGCATAGCCTCCCTCATTTTCCGGCAAACAAAAGAATATTGGACAGTCCAGTATTGTGTAGAATAAAGCAATCATTTTAACATTCAGTCGCATATCCTTTGCACGCAATAACAGGTCAAGAGGACGGTGGGAAGGCGTGCAGGTTTATTGTGCTGAACAGGCAACCAACGCCAGAAATGAGAGGTGCAGTGTCACTGTGCTTAAATGAGAGGTACAGTCACTGTGCTTAAATGAGAGGTACAGTCACTGTGCTTAAATGAGAGGTGCAGTCACAGTGCTGAAATGAGAGGTACAGTCACTGTGCAAAAATGAGAGGTGCAGTCACAGTGCTGAAATGAGAGGTACACTCGCTGTACTGACATGAGGTACACTCGCTGAGCTGCAATGAGAGGTACAGTCATTGCGCTGAAATGAGAGGTGCAGTCACTGTGCTGAAATGAGAGGTGCAGTCACTGTGCTGAAATGAGAGGGGCCCTCACTGTGCTGAAATGAGAGGTACACTCGCTGTACTGACATGAGGTACACTCACTGTGCTGCAATGAGAGGTACAGTCACTGAGCTGAAATGAGAGGTGCAGTCACTGTGCTGAAATGAAAGGTACACTCACTGCTGAAATGAGAGGAACAGTCACAGCGCTGAAATGAGAGGTGCCCTCACTGTGCTGAAATGAGAGGTATATTCACTGCGCTAAAACGGGCGGTGCATTCTCTGAGCTAAAACGGGCGGTGCATTCTCTGAGCTAAAACGGGCGGTGCACTCTCTGAGCTAAAACGGGCGGTGCACTCTCTGAGCTAAAACGGGCGGTGCACTCTCTGAGCTAAAACGGGCGGTGCACTCTCTGAGCTAAAACGGGCGGTGCACTCTCTGAGCTAAAACGGGCGGTGCACTCTCTGTGCTGAAATGTGAAGTGCAGTCACTGTGCTGAAAGGAGAGGTGGAGTCACGTGCTGAAGTGAGAGTTACACTCACTGTGCTGAAATGAGAGGAACAGTCACTGTGCTAAAATGAGCGGTGCATTCACTGTGCTGAAAGAAGAGGTGGAGTCACTGTGCTGAAATGAGGTACAGTCACTGTGCTGAAATGAGAGGTACAGTCACTGTGCTGAAATGAGAGGTACAGTCACTGTGCTGAAATGAGAGGTACAGTCACTGTGCTGAAATGAGAGGTACAGTCACTGTGCTGAAATGAGAGGTACAGTTATTGTGCTGAAATGAGAGCTACAGTCACTGTGCTGAAATGAGAGATACAGTCACTGTGCTGAAATGAGAGTTACAGTCACTGTGCTGAAATGAGAGGTACAGTCACTGTGCTGAAATGAGAGCTACAGTTATTGTGCTGAAATGAGAGATACAATCACTGAGCTAAAATGAGAGTTACAGTCACAGAGCTGAAATGAGAGGTGCCCTCATTGCGCTGAAATGAGGGGTACAGTCACTGTATAAAAATGAGCGATGCACTCATTGTGCTGAAAGGAGAGGTACAGTCATTGTGCTGAAATGAGTTGCACTCACTGTGCTGAAATGAGAGGTACATTCACTGTGCTGAAATGAGAGGTAGTCACTGTGCTGAGATGAGAGGTGCAGTCACTGAGCTGAAATAAGCGGTCCACTCACTGTGCTGAAATGGGAGGTACAGTCATTGTGCTGAAATTAGATTTGCAGTCACTGTGCTGAAATGAGAGCTGCAGTCACTGTGCTGAAATGTGAGGTACAGTCATTTAGCTGAAATGAGAGGTGCAGTCACAGAGCTGAAATGTGAGGTACAGTCACTGTGCTGAAATGAGAGTTGCAGTCACTGTGCTTAAATGAGAGGTACAGTCATTGTGCTGAAATGAGAGGTACAGTCATTGCGCTGAAATGAGAGCCGCAGTCACTGTGCAGGAATGAGAGACGTTACACTCACTGTGCTGAAATGAGAGGTACAGTCACTGTGCTGAAATGAGAGTTGCAGTCACTGTGCAAAAATGAGCGGTGCAGTCACTGCGCTGAAATGAGAGGTATAGTCACTGCGCTGAAATGAGAGGTTCAGTCATTGCGCTGAAATGAGAGCCGCAGTCACTGTGCAGGAATGAGAGACGTTACACTCACTGTGCTGAAATGAGAGGTACAGTCACTGTGCTGAAATGAGAGCTGCAGTCACTGCGCTGAAATGAGTTTTGCAGTCACTGAGCTGAAAAGCAAGGTGCGGTCGCTCACTCACCGTCGGCCTGGAGCAGCATGTCACAGAACAGACCGCGCCTCTGCTGCCGCTGCAGCCCCCCCAGCAGCTGCTGCTCGAACCCGGGCCGCTGCCAGAGCCACATCACCACTCCACCTCTGGAGAAAGAGCATCCAACTGCATCACATTACCACTGTATCAAGAGGCATGACCACTATATCCAACACAAATATTCAGTCACGTTACCACCATATCCAACACAAATATGAGGCGTGTTCAAAAAGTATCCACCCTTTGTTCATAAAAAAATACTTTTGTCCAGATACAACAAACTTCCGCTAATCTCGTTCAAAATAGTCTTTTTGGGCTTCCACACACTTCTCCCAATGGTGCTGCCGCTGTCGGAAGCATCGCTGGAACGCCTTTTTTGGGAAGGCGATGCAGAACGTCTTGGTGATGGTTGATGGCCAGACCTGAGGGCAGCGGACAATTGGCAGCTCCATCACGATATCGCACCCGCCCATTCTTCACATTTGAGTTTCCTAGCCAAACACAACACACCTGTGCTTCGTCAGGCTCCCTACTCACCTGACATGGCTCCGCGTGACTTCCGGCTTTTCCCCAAGCTGAAAATGCCCCTGAAAAGGCACCAGATTTCAGTCCAGAGAAGACATCATGCGGAATGCAATGGCCCAGCTGCGCACCATCCCAAAAGAGGCCTTCCAGCGATGCTTCCGACAGCGACAGGACCGTTGGGAGAAGTGTGTGGCAGCCCAAAAAGACTATTTTGAACGAGATTAGCAGAAGTTTGTTGTATCTGGATAAACCTATTTATGAACAAAGGCTGGATACTTTTTGAACACACCTCGTATACAGTTACATTACTGCCATTTCCAATACAAATATACAGTTACATTACCACCATACCCAACACAAATTTACAGCCAAATTACTGCCATTTCTAATACAGTCATGAGAAAAAGAGAGTACACCCACTTTCAGTTCCACGGTTTCACATATCACGACATCATAAAAAAATCAGCAGGTCCAAAAATTATGGAAATCTAACCTTAGGTGTAAAACAACATATCACAGATTCCACCTTGCCATTACTTATTTAACCAAAAATTCTGCCAAAATGCAGAGGTCATCTCTCACTGCTTCCATTAGAATTAAGAAGGTAATTAGTAGCCAGGTGTTGCTGATCAAATACATGAGATTAATTGATCATCAGCAAGTGTGACCATCTCTTTAAAGCAGAGCTTTTGGCACTTTGCTGGTGTGCAGCATTTAGGTGTGTGTGCTAAGAGGGAGAAGCATCAGCAATCATCTTAGAGAAGCAATTGTTACTGCTCATCAATCTTGGAAAGGTTATAAGGCCATTTCCCAACAATTTGAAGCCCATCATTCTACAGTGAGGGAAGATGATGGACAAGTGACAAACATTCACGACTGCCAACCTTCCCAGGAGTGGATATCCAGCAAATTCAAATTCAAAGGTCAGACTTTGCAATGCTCAGAGAAGTAGCACAAAACCCAAGAACTACATCTAGGACTCTGCAGGCCTCAGTTAGCATGACAAATGTTAAAAAAAAAAAAAAAGTTATTTACAGCACAGTTAAAAAAAAGAGTGAACAAAAATGGCTTGTTTGGAAGGGTTGCCAAAGCAAAGGCTCTTCTCTCCAAAAAGAACATGGCAGCATGGCTTAGGTTTGCGAAGTTCCATCTCAATAAACCACAAACCCTCGGGAACAATGTCGTTTGGACAGACAAGACCAAACTGGAGTTGTTTGGTCATAATAACAGCGTCACGTTTGGCCCAAACCAAACACAGTGTATCAGCATAAACACCTCATACCAACTGTAATGCATGGTGGTGCAGGCGAGATGATTTTGGTTTGTTTTGCAGCAACTTGCAGACACTGAATCGACCAGTGTACCAAAGTATTCTAGAGTCAAATGTGAAACCATCTGTATGAAGCTAAAGCTTGGCCGCAACTGGGTCATGCAACAAGACTATAATCCCGACCACACGTTTGAGTTTCAAGTTTGAGCTCAATCGACCCACTAGCTCTGATTTTCTGGGGGGTCAAAAAAGTGACTGTGGCACCCTGGTTTGGCAAAATTCACATTTTTTCATTTTTAACAGGCTGTAACTCTGGGAGGTAATCAAGCTTTCAGGATGTGGTTATCCTTCAATTTTTATGAAACATATATTTTTGGAAAGCTCTTGATGTGAACTGCCACCAAAATAAATTTCACCATCAAACGAGCATACCTTCATAAGAAAAAAGTTGAGTGATTTTCTTCAATTTTCATCCAAAAATTAAAACCCCGTTTTAGGGATCGTTTGCAATAAGCCCCTTCGTCATTACCCACAGGAGCTGCGTGAGGTCACCGTGTCAAAGGTTATTTGTACATAGAGCCAACCGGAGCTGCATTGAACAGCGTTGGATAACAGATTGAAAAGACATGTTTCTCAACATGCTGCTCAATTAGTTCCTTCTAATCAATCCATTTTACACAGAAAAAAGGCCTGCACAGGAGCAAAGTGTTTCTTGCATGCAGCTTGTGACAAAAAAAGGCTAAGTGCTAATTGTTGTTATTGAAATTCTATTGGAGTAAAATCAAAAATTCTTATGGATTCTGATAGTGTCTGTCAAATAGACACAAAGTGGAAATAACATTCAATCAAGAATTGGGGGCAATCACAGTTATTTTCGTTTTCATTGTTGCTATTGATTGATTTAATCTGTTGGGCTTTTAATCCGTGACGTTACAGTCCTTTCCAGCAGACTACCATAAGGGATGATTTGTTTTTCCTTTGAAACCGCAATACAGAATGAACCAGGAGAAGTTCACTTGATTCATTAAGCATATAGTCTATTCTAAATAACAAAAAAAAAACTAATCGAAGACATTTCTGAATAAATAAATTGGAAAAAGCGAAATCACATATGTCTCAAATCGCAATATACAAATTTCAAAGCAAAAAATGCTAATCAATTTTTTTTCCCTTAATCTGATCACTGCAGCACTTAAACAATTAAATTGTGGTAAAAATGCCAAACATGCCCAGTGAATGATTTGCAATGTGAAGTTTAATAGCCTACGGTGTAATCCCATTCCGTTAATAAACAAGATGAGCAAAAATGACACGTTCTATTGGGTTTGTTGGCTGTATATATTTTTTTCTTATAGATTAGGCTAGTCAGGCTGGCTTCGGTAGCAAGCGCATCAGTTATGGTTCTCGCTTGTTTGGGAGACACCGGCGGGCAAAGTTTGCGTTAAACCTGCAAGCCGCGGTAGGACTGCTCGTGTTGTAATGGAAAAGCACCTGTTAATACAGTTTCATATTAACCAGCTTAAATAACTCAGTTCGCTTTACCAGTATTTTACCAGTGCCCTGCATTTTCAGGGCAGTTTGGCCAAGAATTTGAGATTATAAGAAGTCCTAAATTGTGCCAATGTTTAATGCTTACCTTTTAAAAAAATGTAAGCGTATTGAGGCAAATAGTGTCTTGTGGAAAGACACAATGAACTCTTATCAGGTTACATGAATAAAAAGATAACATTTTTGAAATGCACATTATCTATCAATACAGATCTACAACAGTAAACAAAGTAATGTAAGAAATCAGTATATGCAAATTTGCCTCACTTTGCTCTCTAATTTAGATTTTTTCATTATATCAGAAGAATATTATTTAAGATATTCCAGTCACTCGAGTTCATTCATGAACAAAATGTAACAAACCTTACTGTATGTGCAAGAGTGATTAAGCGACACTCTAGAAAAGCTCTGACAAGTTCTTGGGTAAATGGCCCACTGTTTAGATCAAGGAACAAATAATCTTCCACAGTGATAATAATACACCATCAGATTATGGAGATGGAAGTATCATTTTAACAACAGGCAAGATTGAATAATTAAGAGAGTCTGAGAACACAATTTGAGAGCAAATGCGCACTGTTCATCTCTGTAGGTGTCTGTTATGGGAACAGTCTGATCACTTCTTGAAATATTTTAGGATGCTGCCAATTTCACTGGTCATTGTAGGGTGATGTAGTTCCATTATTTTTGGAAATTCTATAGGGCAGTTGCAGGCTGTCGGCTCTCCGTCAGTTGATATTAAAGGGACACTCCAGTCATCGAACATGCCTAATAAGACACTATATTTCAATGAATTATCGCTCTCCAAGCCTACTATGAAAAAAATCCGCAACATCCCCAAGGCATTTTGATATTATGACACTTTCACTGAACTGTCAAAGCTCTCCACGGAGACCGCCATTTTAACCATTTTCTGTTAGTCACATGATCATAAATCAAGGCACTGACGTCACGTGTGTATAACACATTCAGTCGCTTATCCCTCTCGTTTATTTGTTGTTGCAGTCTTGAGTGTCGAGTCGACTGGATTCACTCAATAATCGCAAATAAACGATAGTTTGTTTTTTTTTTTCATTTGTCTGTTGATTGAGTGATAATATGTGAGCGGGCATAATGAAACAGAAGACTGTAGCTACACATGCATTGTATGTATGCTCGAAACCTAATGAGCTGTTGGGAATTCTCCCTACAATGTCCCTACAATGACAGAACACGGGAATGTCAAAGAAACTTGTTCAGAGAAACAAATGATACAGCTTGCTTTACAAAGGCTGCAAACCCAGATTATTCTAATAACAGGTATGTTAATTTTGTAGGGCATGAAAGGATACGCGAATCATGCTGAAAACAGCCAAGATTTTATTCAGGCGGGATTTTTCTGCTCTGCCTCCCAACTACGGCAATGATGACATTATTTCCCTGACAGATGGAAATAGTATGAATGCTTCATTCGCAACTCACGCGTTTTATGTTATTAAATCGATTGTTAATCATAAAATAAAAATGATCAAGGCTTGGCGACTGACAAATGTTGCTATGTTCCAGAGATCTGTGCTCTTACCCTGTCAATGCGCACTGATACTGGGGGAGCAGTAATGTGCAGCAACTTCATTGCTGAACAAGAGTTACATTTAGGGCATCTTAAAATGCAGCACTGTCAAGCAAAAATCAGCCAACAAAAATAATGCCAACTTTAGCTATTTAGCTAGAGACATGAGCAGACATGTACACCACTAGTGATTTTTGTTACGAACAAACATTCCATAAAATATTAAAAGGCAACCAAACTAAGGTGATTCAGTGGTTTTCATGTTTTATTTACCAAGAAATTATTTACATGTATGCTTTTCTTTTGGTACCTCTGTGTTGTTAACCATCTTGTCGATGATTCGATACTGTGGAGACTTGTCTTACCCATGACAACAGACATGAACGCGCAAAACGAAGGGGTAGGGCTAAGTGGTAGGGTCAAGGGGTAAAATGGGATTCACTCTAAATTTAAGCAAATTGCAATGCAGCCCTCGTCTGATCCCCGATCGTTCGTTTGTTTTTCTGCATTTCCAAACGACTGCGGTACAGTACCGTAGCAGCCGGTGAGCAGTTCGGGTGGGCAAGTCTAACTGGTGGGAGAAGTCGGGGATTCACTTCAGCACTATGACGCTTGACAGGCTGATCCAGTACATATCGGACACTAAAAAGAGTCGTTAAAAAAGAATGGTTCTTTCAGTTTTGCCCATCACTAGCCTCTTAACACATCCACAATCATGGAGCAAGGTACAAGCCTTGAACTTCATATGCAGTAGGTCATAGTAAAGTAGGCTTGTTGCTGCAACGTCATTCAGTATCAGTTTACTTGCGAAAACCATGGAATGCTTTATCAGATTATTCGAGTAGTCCTTCGGGTACGTGAAGTGTTCACTACACACACGGACCTCTTGATCTTTTGGTTCAGGACGTGCAAGCCACTGCATACGTAGACGCATCCTTTTCTTGCCAGCTGGCAACTTGTGAAATCTAGCATTTTACGGATTGTTTCTATCTGAAACAGTGCAGTGTTTTGCGATACAACACGGCATTTCACAGTGAAATGATAGACAAATAAAACCAAAAGAACACAAGGTACAAACACTGATCCATATAGAATAACTATATATTGTTATTCTATATAGATCAGTGGGAAAAAAGCTGAGATTACTACTGTCAATACGCACACCTGACATCACTTCCGTAGAGATCGGTCATGTGACTGGATGAAATGGCTGCGCCCATGAGAGAGTCAAAAATTTACTAAGTAATCAGCTCAAAACCATACAAAACGCTATCGGATAGCACTGAAATTTTGTACGTACCGTCTATACATTACAAACTATTGATTGATCGATTGGCAATATGTCATTTATTTAGCATGATGACAACAGTTTCCCTTTAAATGAATATTAATTTGATCTCAGGGTAAAACGTTAAGTTAAAAATCATTTAACATTTTGCCAACAGCTTTTTATTCTAGTTTAAATTCATTGAGGGGACCAGTCAGGTAGAGGGCATGCAGTGCACCATAGCTGATTTAATTAATCAAGAGATAATTTGAACATCATCTCAGTCGATGTTAAATCCATTGATATTGCAGTGCATTGGCATTGATGTAGAGCAGGGGTCCCCACCCTTTTTTGAGCCAAGATTTACTTTTAAAGTTGGCTATGCATCGAGATCTACAGATCTGAGTTGGCCGTTTTCATGCGAGTTTCTGAGTACTTTGGTATGGAAGGCTGTCAGATAAAACATTGGGCTATCTACCTGATATTTTCAATTTGGCCTAATAAATTATTAGCTGTCATTCACCCAAAAGTCTTGCTAGACCTGTCAGGCTTAGTATGGAAAAAACACAAAACTAATATAGAAAAGTGGCGTTGCCCCTTTAAGAAACTCGCCCTTTAAGATTCAGGACTTTTTATACGTTTTTTATTTAGCACAAACACTTTGCATAAAAAACGCGTGCATCACAGCTAGCTCTAGCTATTGGATTAAAACTATGCTACAGTTTACTAACTAAAACTAATATGGTCTTCGAACATGTTGTTAACCCTCTACCGCATTCAAAATTCGATCCGAAATAAACATCACACTAATATTCAAGTACAGGAGCACTTTTAATAATCGCGGATATTTCTAAAAATAAACGGATGGGGAGATTTTCGATCGTACGCTTCGCTTGACGCTAACATTACTGTTATACACCAACGCATTGCAACAATTTCGCAACGTTATCAAAAATACTCGTACATAAACGTTATGGTGATATGTGATTAATATATTTCACGCTTGCGCACATTTTTACAGACCTAAATGCGCCTTCGTTTTCGGCTTCCTCATTAGTGTCCACAATTATTAGACCCTTTTAGCCTCTAAATACTGCCGCTAGTGGCGGCAGCGTAAATTAAGGCGTTCCAATCACTGTATAAAAAGATGGACGCAGCACTCTGGTCTGAAAAAAAGAAGCCCATGCGGAAGTACCGTAAATGGCATTCTATTTAATGGCCAGCAGATGGCGACGTCGGTGGCTGCAGAAAGAAGTTCAATGCTATAGAAGTCTGAGAAAATGACACTACTTTCCCACCTGATTTTTCATTTAAATAATAATTTTTTATATTATCTTATGGTAGCTATAGCAAGTTTTTGTAAATTATGGTCACAAGTAGACTAGAATAAAGGATAAAGCCAGAATATGCTTTAGAGGTGTGGCTATCCTCTGGTCCTCTTCCTATACGGTCAGATCCACCTCTCACGTCCCTCTCCAGTTCTTGATTCTCGCTATCGTCCGAAAGTAATCACATCCGGTTTCAAAATGACAACATTGTGCAATTCAAATTGCCAAAATCGAGGCTTCCTTTATGGTATGCTGAAACCAATGGGTGATGTCACGGTTGCTTCGTCCATCTTTTTATACAGTCTTTGGTTCCATTGGGAAATCTGTGAGGTTCCATGGTGAGACATTAACTTAGTGAGCTTCAGCAGGTCATTATTTTTCTTCCACCACCACTGCGCACCAGCACAGCCCTGAATAACGGACTTTGATGGAACCAAGAATTCATTATTGACGGAAATCCATCCGTAGACGGAGGTCTAGCACCCATTGCAAACTGACTTAATGAAAATGCTTCCAACTTAATTCACTCCTCGCTTAAATTACTATACCTTCACGCTTCTAGTAATGAACAGCAAAAGGTGTATTAAAAAAATATTAGATGGCCCTCAATTAACCACATTAAGGCCAGTTACAGCCACTGCACCACTTAAGATGCAGCATCAAAATTTATATGCAATTAATTATTGAAAACCGTACATTATACATCACCAGAATGAAATTCCGAACAAATTCTCGCTAATGATAATATAGGAAGGAGCTAAGTTCGTGTGCAGCATAAATTTCAACCTCGATATTGTTATTCAACCAGGGCTCACCATTACAATCGATAGCTGAAAAAGCTGTTCAATTCACGTTTATGTACAAATGACCTTTCGTGAAAGTTCATAACAGGGAAATCACGCATGCGCAGAGTGTAATTACGAAGGGGCTTATTCTCAACATTTTAACAAGTGTACAAATTACATTTTTTTCAGGTCCTCCGATCTACTATAAATCTACCATAAAAATATTCAGTTTTATCTCAATATTTCCACTTTTTTTAAATGGAAGAAGTGTGCACAGATAACCCCACCCCCACACAAGTGATGTTGAAAATTGTGAATGGCCCCGGAACTGCTTTAGTTCTTACCAGTACCATTACAAGAGTCGCAGGTTTCTAAACTGCTTAGTGTTTCTGTCAAACTCATAATCAGAAAGAGTGTATGGCCTTCCAGATCCTACCATACTTGGTGCAGAGATGATTAACAAATGGTTCAGGGGAACATGGCAAATGTCCTCTTTATTCTGGGGCCACTGAAACCTTTGCGTTGGTCCATCAGGGTACATGAATTTAACATTGAGGTCCTGATATTCTTCGGATGTATCCAAGCCAACTGCCAGCCACCAGTAGCCATCATGCAGGCAGGCTACATGACGTCCTGGAGTAAACTCTTCAAGGGTTGACGGTTCTTTGTGATCAGCATCCATCATCTCTACAGACTGAAACCCACTATCATCCCCAGGAACGTGTTTCACAGTGATGGAACCATCAGCTGAAGGAATGAAGCAGTGATTATCCCTGGTACTTCAGAACATGTTTTGGCCAACTACATGTTTCTGCATGTTATGTTTTTTCAGGGATTCTTTTGAGTCCCTGTGCCCAATGCTTACCATACGTCTTTATATGCCAATTGTTTAAGGTGAGGATGTTTCCAATGATGAAAGATTGAGAGGTAGTTTCACAAACTTCGGAAGCCATTGTCTCAAGACGTGATCATTAGCATGTCCTGCCACCGATATAACTATTAAGGAGTCACTGCTGTCGTCTATTTGGGAAGGATAGCAACAAAAACTGCATATTACTAGTTGGTCTGTCATCTATTGCACCATGTTGTTCATTTTGCAACACAATGGAGATGAAAATATATGGAAAAGACTCATCAATTTTTTAATGAAGGTTTGCGAGTTCCATAATGAAATTTACTTTGGTGGCAATACACATCAAGAGCTTTCCAAAAAGGTTTCACTAAAACTGAAGGATACTCACATCCTGAAAAGAGGGGCTAAAATAAGGGTCAATATTAACAAAGAACTATAAATGCTACAGGATATTAATTGGTGGCTATAGAAAGCTCTTTACGATTACTAATAGCTGATAATACCAAAAATCTGCATGTGTCATCAGATGGGCGTGAAAATGGTACCCTAAAATGTGTATTTTTGATACCGGTTTGTAAAAGTAGCATTTTTGAGAGCCTGTAAAACCACAATAAAAGGGTTAAAACAACGTTGATTGGCAATAAAACGTAGTACACTGCATAGAGAACAAGTCCCAAAAAAATCATGGGGTTAGCTTAATCACTTCCAGAGTTACGGCCAGCTAAATAAGGAAAAAATGTGAATTTCACCAACCAGGGTGCCATGCCCACTTTTTTTGACCCCCCAGAAAATCAAAACTAGTGAGTCGATTGAGCTAAAACTTGGCTTGTCTTCATTTGGCACCCAAAGCAACATTCTATCAAAGTTTGAAGAAAATCCATGACTATGGCCATGGGAGCACTGATTGACTTCACATGGAATGGCCCGATTATGAGAGCCCCCCACCCACCACCATCACCAATGACAGGCAGTGAAAATATGAGCACTTGAAGATTTTTTTTCCTTTTTTCGTGGTATCAGGCTAGAACGATTTCAGTGAATTCTCTCTGGAATCAGAATCCTCTTGTAACATAGCAATAGCTAGTTGCACACAAGAAGTAACATTCAAAGACGTTACGCATGTGCTATTTCGCAGGCGACAATCATCGACCCTTTGGCTCTAAATTACAAAATAATGGAAACAAATTATGAGTTTTTTTTTATCTTGTAAGGTCTGCAATAAAGAAAAATAATACCCAATAAAACAAAATCACATTAAATGTCACTTCATAACCAATCTTTTATCAGCAATGATATACCTATCCTTTTGTAAAATTCATCGATCCCCTGATGACGCCATTGAGCGTATGTGAAGCCCACCAGAGGGAGGGGAGTCAAGGGTGCCGTTATCAGATCGAGAGCCAAATGGCTAGAAGAAGGCGAAAAAAACACAAACTATTTCTTTGCACTTGAAAAAAGGAATTTTAAACGTAAATCCTTAACTGCTCTTAATATTAACGGTACTCTCTCCAAAGATCCGAAATTAATTTCTGACTTTGTCACTGACTTTTATGGAAACCTTTACAAATCTAACTTTAATTCCAAAGACTGTGTAACTTTCTTAGACAACATTCATAAAAATATTCCTTTAATTTCTCAAGACTTAAAATACACTTGTGAATCTGACCTATCAGCTATCGAAATTAAAAATGCCTTGTATTCAATGAAGAAAGGAAAATCGCCGGGAGTTGACGGTTTATCCGTTGAATTTTACACCCATTTTTGGGATCTCATTCAAGTCCCATTATTAAGCATGTACAAAGAATGTATCTCCCAAGGCGAAATGACTCCTTCTATGAAACAAGGCATAATCTCCCTTATACCCAAACCTGAAAAAGACTCCACGATCATAGAAAATTGGCGACCAATTACGCTCTTGTCTATTGACTACAAAATTCTTGCTTTATCATATGCTAACAGATTAAAAAAAGGTTTAGACACTATTATCAGTGAAACTCAAACCGGGTTTATGAAAAAAAGACACATTAGCTGCAATATTAGACTTATTTTAGACCTTTTAGATTATTCGGATGCAGTTGACTCTAATGCACTTATTTTATTTCTAGACTTCTATAAAGCCTTCGATACTATTGAACATAAATTTATTTTGCATTCCCTCAAAACTTTTGGGTTTGGTAATAGTTTCATTGATATTGTCTCCATGTTCTATAACGATATTAACAGCTCAGTCATTATTAATTTGAATACATCTAAGAGATTTCAGATTAACAGAGGTGTTCGGCAAGGCTGCCCCATCTCACCCTTCTTATTTATTTTAGTCACCGAATTATTGTCGATTCACATTAAAAATGATATAAACTTTAAAGGCATTTAAATTTTTGACAAGGAATTAAAACTTTCCCAGTTGGCGGACGATACTACAATTATCCTAAGAGATAAGAACCAACTATCTATCTCTATTAACTTGATCAATCAGTTCTCCAGTGCCTCGGGCCTTAGATTAAACATGTCAAAATGTGAAATTTTACCCATCCACGACTGTGAATATTCGTCAATTGAAAACATTCCTGTTAAAGATTCGGTCAAATATCTTGGCATTTATATAACAAAAAATCATATTACCAGACAATACCTCAACTTTTCCAATAGAATTAAAAAAACTGCCTCAATTCTTAATCTTTGGGTGCAAAGGGACCTTTCGATTTACGGAAGAGTTCTCCTATCTAAAGCAGAAGGTCTGTCACGCCTTGTATACCCCTCTCTATCCTTATTTGTTAATAATTTGACAGCGGCACAAATTAATAAATTATTCTTAAACTTTATTTGGAAAAATAGATCACACAAACTTAAAAAAGCAGTTCTTTCTAATAACAGAGATGAAGGAGGCCTTGAAGTGTTGATCTTTGAGGATGTTGTTAATACTTTTAAAATCAATTGGCTAAGGAGATGTTTGATGAGTCGAGACTCGATCTGGTACTTTATTCCAAACCATATATTTAACCAAATCGGTGGCCTATCCTTTATTTTAAAGTGCAACTTTCTACCCAACAAATTACCAGTCAATCTGTCCAAATTCCGTCAACAAGCCCTTGTAGCTTGGAAGTTGGCCTTTGTCCACAATTTTTCACCACACAAAACTTTCCTTTGGAACAACTGCGTTATACTGAGAAGGAATAAATCTTTGTTCTTATCTAAATGGTTCCAAAGAGATATTCTCTTTGTGTTTAATCTTTTTGATGAAAACGGCAATATGTTTACATATGAACGTTTTATGATGGTATATAATTTTCCTGTTCCTTTCAAAGAATTTAATGCTGTAATCCAGGCTATTCCAAAGGAGCTTTCTCATGCCATGAAAAATCATCTGACTTTCAATGGACACGGAACTGCTCAACCGTTGCTGATGTTGGATGGTCTAGATCCAAAGGACAAAAAGTGTAATAATAAACATATTCGTCAAATATTTCAGAGAAAAAACACTATTGTACCTAGAGGAAAGTTTTTTTGGAGCTCCCAGATTGTGGACATTAGTTGGCGTAGGACCTGGCTTTTACCACACAAATATTGCATCTCTAACAAAATCAAAGAAATTCATTTTAAAATTTTGCATAAAATCTACCCCGTTAACTGTTTCATTGCCAAATTTACAGAAATAGATCGTTTCTGTTCTTTTTGTAACCAAAATGTTGAAACCATTTCACATTTATTTTTTGATTGCAGAATTACCAAAGCGTTCTGGTCAGCTCTTAATCTCTATTTTTTCAGCTCTGCCAATATCCAATACTGTTTTACATTAAGAGATATCATCTGCTACTACAATAACAAAAATAACAAAGACTTTGAATTTTTTTTAAACTTTGTAATCCTCAATGCTAAATTTTACATTCACAAACAAAAATTTGCCAAATCCTGCCCCAATTTTAAGATCTTCCTCTTAGAATTTGAATATACTATGAAAGCTTTACGCCTAATTGAAAATAGTAAAAGTATCAAACTTAATGCTCTTTATGAAACGTTTTTCCCATCCTCTGACTAAAATAAGTTTTTCATATTTTATTGTCTTGTTATACTGTCTTTATGTCTGTACCAACACTTCTGAGAGTCTTGGATGTATTTTTGTACTGTCCCCTTGTGGTGTACCTGCGTGTTAATTCTTTCAATAAAAAAAAAAAAAAAAAAAAAAAAAGAAAATTCGAACCTCTCAAAAAAAAAAAAAAAAAAAAAAAAAAAGAGGGAGGGGAGTCGATAAAAATTCTTCCATACTCGCAGGTAATTACAACAAACAAAGATCTTATCCCAGACGTCTTCCATAAA
Source organism: Gymnothorax reevesii (assembly GCA_029721435.1). NCBI lineage: Eukaryota > Metazoa > Chordata > Actinopteri > Anguilliformes > Muraenidae > Gymnothorax > Gymnothorax reevesii. The sequence goes on from CM056589.1 coordinate 29,561,189, forward strand.
AACATAAGCCCGGCAGTATCATGCTAGCCAGTAATAGCGGCCACGCAAGAAATATGCGATCGCTTCGTGGAGACTGCCAGAGCTCAACCTACCACCTACTTATTCGGCATTAAGCTTGCCAACTAAAGCGAGTAACGTTAAGGCTCCAATTGCCCTGTATTCCAACTACGGTTATGTTAGGAATGACCTTTAAACACCTCGGAAACGTTCGCAGTGATCTTCAAGGTTGTAAATAATGTTAGCTATATAACTAGCCTGTGCCAAAATTGGGCAACCAGCGGTAAGAAGTGCACCCACTTACCCTCGGAAAGTTCGCTTGAAGTCGTTTTTGCAGGACAGGTCTTTGGATAATCAACTTTAGCCTAAAAGTAATATTAGCAAAATAATCTCAACATTTCCATTTCCCTAACGTTACATACACTTTAAAGACCTATGGAACGGTAGGATAGCATGCAAAATTAACATTAAACACAAACTAACGAGGAGGGCTGCTGGGAAACTTCACGGCCATTTCGGCTCTGTTTTGGGCCTGTAGTCTGTGGTTCGATCCGCAATGGTGGCGTCACGCCCGGTCTTGGCACTTGAAGTTACTTTCCGAAATTATAGAGAAAGCATGCCACCATTTTTACTTCAAGTCCATTGATAAACTTATTGCGCCCTTTACTCATTTGGCGCCATTGACGTTGATCTACGTCTTTGACGTGATACTACGTTAATGGCGCTTGACGTTATACTATTTGCCATTTTTATATTCACAAATGCAAATTTACGTGCAGAAAGCATTTTTTGTTGCTTTTTACAGACTTTTTCTCAATCAAAAGGCAATCACAACTTTTAATATTTGCGATCATTTTAAATTTTTTTTTGTGAACTTTAAAACACTCGAAATGTGGTAGATGTTAATGCGTTTTAATTGTAGTTGGACGAAATATTACTCTGTCTAAGGTTTATATTTGAGAAATAACACTGCAAGGATCAAATTGTTTTTGTGTTTACATTTCCCCCATGTATTCAGTGCATAACAATGGCCTGCTGGACCATTGAAAGTGTGGCGCCAAATGAGTTAAACGTAATATATATGTCGATGCTAGGTTTATATATATATATATATATATATATATATATATATATATATATATTATAGTGTAGCGATTTCAGAGATGCCAAGTCTCACACATTCGACGTGGGCCTAGGTCTTACGCATTTTTTAGGCTTATTCACCGTAGTGCGTTATTATTCACTGAATGCTTAACGAGATTCCTATGCGGAATTAAAATCCTTGTGCATTGAAGATTCCATTTCACTAGCGTAAAGGTCCACCTCATCACAAGTAACCAAGTAACATGGAAAGCGATTATGACTCCGGACTTCCCCTCTCTTTACTCAAGAATTGGAAACGATGCATGTGTTTCATGATCGTTTAAATTGTTTTAATGAAATAAGACCATTGGAAACGTTTTTATGCAATTCCATTTCTCATAATCCCTCAGTAAAATCAAGCCTGAGAATTCCCGAGTCATGATCGATTTCAGCGTCATTAGTGGGGAAATCCCCCGTAATGCACGTGAAACTGATTATCTTGATGCGCAATGACTTAAATTCCGCGAGTGAATTTCTTCAGTGCGCTTTGATTGAATAATTGCTGACTACGGCACAGAAACGTAAATGCCACAAAGAGGAGAGGCTCACGCCTTAGACGTAAACCTTATAGCATCTCTGCGATTTATGCTTCATTTATATCCTCTAGTTTCAGGCACCATTTGATTGCAGTATACAGCTAATGTTCAGAGGTATAGCTTAAGATTTTTATAGATTTGTGTTCTTGCCCTGTGAAATGTTTACCACAACTCAAGACTTTAGTAAGTGGATGTGAATTGTTCAGATTGCCGGCCAGCGTAGTGTTGTTTTTCCGCATATGGTTACGCTTCCCCCTGGTGTTTCTGGCTGTTTTGACGGGAGGAACAAACAACTGACACACATGCTGGCAATAAAAAAAAAATGCTTGTCTTGTTGTGCAGCTATCACGCAAGGGGCACTGCCTCTGACTTACAGTAATCCTATGGTATTTTCCATGGTCTACTGCATTTAATCTTTGTATTCCTCTTCTGCTTGAACAAGTGCTGTCACAAAGTGTATGGAGTACTGGCCTTTTGTGCTGCTGAATGCCATGTATAATTTACAAGATCTGAATGCCTTCTTCTGGCCCTCCAAAATAAAAGCCCATCTTCAAAGGCGGTGTAAAAAAAAGTGTTCTGCAAGAGATTTTTACAACTTACCTGTAAACCACTCATAAATGGCACAAATTTTAGTCATCCCACACAAAGTGCCCAAAATGAGACTGAATACCCCCCTTGCATTAATTAGCTTTTTCCGAATTCCTATCAGAAGAACAGCACAGTAAATATTTTGTCGGTGTGGATAGCAGTCCTCTTTTCATAACAAAGGAGCATTAAATTCAAGCAACATAGAGCTGAGCATAGGAACCTGGGGGCATAGGACCGTGAGTACAGGGATGACCTCAGTGTGGCTATAACACAGGTACTGAAGGGGCAGTGTCTGCTGGTTTCTGTTTAAACCCCACCATCGGCAGCCAATTTATGACCAATTAGCTACGTAAGGAGATCAAATCAATCCATGAGAAAATTTCTAGTATTTTAATCGTAAAATTAATACACCAATTCAGTTAGTAATAAATGCTTTTGTAAAGCTGTGTTTAAATGCTGTATTACAAGACCACCAGACCATCCAAGTCCTCAGGTTGCCTGTTGTTTTGTCCCAATTCCCAAAATGACACTTATTTTTTTGTATGTGTATGCACAAAGTTTGTGAGATTTTAATGTGTGTTGTGTCATGTCAAGCTTCAGTCACCAGCTCACCAGCGCTCCCCAATGGCTCTTTATATGCACTTTGGTACAGCGCCCAGCAACTTCACGGCACCCCACAATTCAGTGACTGACTGCCAGCCACTGAAATTATGCTTAAAGGGATTACAAAATTCTGCATGTAAATCCATGCGCCCTCAATAACCAGTGCGCTACAGCTGCACTTTGCTGGCGTCATTGGGGTGCGCTTGGAGCAGGGGTGGGCAATTCCTGTCCCGGAGGGCCGGTGTGTATGCGCAGCAGGTTTTTTATTTCTTCCAATTACTCTGACTTAATTGAACAAGTTGGTTTAATACAGAAGCATTGATTTGCTCATAGAGTCAATCAATGAAAAATGTATCATTTAGGAAGACGTACAGAATTTAAAGAGAGTAGTAGTACATACTATTTGCTCAAAAAACAGCTGAAAACATGGCTTATCAATAACCAAACTTGTGCACATTAGTACTGCAGTTGCTGCTTCTGTTCGTATCTTAACAACTGCTTGCTTATTTCTAGTACATGCTTATTCTTGTCCACTCTGTTGATGTGAATGTTGTGTGACTAAGTGCTGTCATGTGAGTTGTTGTGGATCTGCTTTACTGTGTCTGCTGTGCATGGGTGTTATTATCCTGTTGATTGTGTCTGCTTGTTTGTCAGCCTTTGCTAATGTCTGCTTTTTGCTTTGTTGCTAAACAGTTCTGTGCTTAATTTACTACAGTTACTATTGCTTTGCTGCTCATATTCTTTTCTGCTTATGTCTGTTTTACTCATGTTTGCCCTTGCTGATATTTGTCACTGTCTACGCTTGTTTTTGTAAATTAGGCTGCTTTGTAATTGTTTGTTGCCTTGTCATGTTTGCCATGTTTTTGCCGGTATGTCTACCTGTGCTCTACTTTTATCATAACTGCATGCAATGATACGGTTTTAAACTTGTTTTCTAGTTCATTTTTGTTTTATTTTAGGCTGCCAAGTTTACATCTGGCCAGGGACTACGGACGAAAGCTAGCCTTTTAGCTAATTCCAGCATGTTTACAGTATGCTGTTCATCAATATGCAGTGGCCCTGACAAATAAACAAATGAATAAAGAAATAAATAAATAAATGCCGCAGAAATCTTAGATTTAATAATAAATGCTTTGGCTAATTAAGGTAATTTACTAATTAAAGGCCAGAAATTGGTGTGAAAACCAGGGACAGATACGGCACACGTTGCCCACCTCTGGCTTGGAGGTTAGTGAGTAGGGTTTGGTGTGGCATTTCCAACCAGGCATCTACGTAGCCTAACATGGTGATGTGGTTCTCATATCCTCAATCATAAAATACTGCTGTCTATAAACTGCTATTATACACATTGTAAAAACTGTGTACAATGTGGCCAAAAGTTATGTTCCTATTATTCTGAATGTCCTGGCCTTTAATTAGTTGATTATCTAAATTAGCTAAATTATTTATGAAATCTAACATTTCAGGTGCATTTCTTTAAATTACCATGAATGGCCAACAAAGACTGCTCTCGTCTCCCCACTTAAGACATTTTTCTTAGATCTAATCTTTGTGCAAATCTATATTTGTCTATGCAATCAATCAACTCAATTAGTCAGGGTAATTGATAGAAATAAAAACCTGCATACGCATGGGCCCTCCAGGACCAGAATTGCCCACCCCTGCTCTTGATGAATGCATGACGAGAAAAAAAAAATGCAGTTTTGCAAGTCAATGCAGAGCAGTACAAGCATGTTATCATAAACCATTGTTTATCAGTGAATTTGCTGAGCATGCTGTGAACGATCAAATTGGGGTGATTCAGTAATGCTGAGGGTTTCAGGGTTTTATTTCAAGCAAGTCAGGGACAAATATGAACTATGAAGGGAAATACTTAGTGACAGAGGCCCTGTAAAAATGCACAGATGAAGCCCTGCAATAATGGACCCACTCGAATCTTCACTTACCTCCGAGTACTTTGGTTTCCATCACCCCCTGAGCAATGCTCTGTAGGGCTACCCAAATCTAGCTCTCTAATCCTAATCCAGCTCGTGTTCTCTCTCCTTCCAGGCAATCAAGTGAACTATTACTGCCACTGACTGGCCAGACTGTAATCACATTTGACTCCCAGGTAAACGGTGGGTGGAAAACCAGCAGACCCTTGAGGACTGTGATTTGGAGTGCTCTGCCCTATTGGAACAGTCCCACCAGTGCCCGCGACCGAGACTCTGACTTTAGAACTGGAGCTGATCTCCGGGCGCTGCTCTGTGGCTACCTGCTGCTACTAATGATGGGATGTGTCAAACGCATAGGACAAATTACCCCAAAGGGTTCAATGAAGTATACTGAATGTAAGGCAAAAGAAACTTTTCAATGCACAGTATTGTCTCTCATTCTCACACCCTGCACCAGCGCAAGGCAAGCTTAATTCCTCAAATTCTGTTGCCCTAATTACTCGGCCACAGCGAGATGGTGGGGTATCTGGTGACCTGGCACCGTTTACATTAAGGTGGTTGCAGAACTTGCGGTTTACAACATCCTTCATTCCATTTTGCCCCCCCCCCCCCCCCCCAGGTAATTTAATGGTGGTATGGGGAGATAACCTCTATCTCAGTCTCACCAGACATCTGTCCTCCTGGCCCCCCTAATTTCTCTTCTCTCCCAGCTGGGGGTATTATAAGGTTGCACATGGCCTGGGATGTTTCATGACAAACCAAATGAGTATAGTCATGTTTGGTATTGTTTTGATTTTCTCAGTGTGACTGGTGCAATGGTCTAATTTTCACAAAGGTTTTCCCGACTCTTAATATGCATCTGAGAGCCTCGGGGAAAACTGGACCAGAATGAAGACCTGCCCACATGGCCTGAGCCTCAACTCTATGTCCACCTCCTGTGGGCCTGGGACCTCTGACCTGTGATTCTAAATTATTCAGTCCTGGCTTTTTGTTTAGAGACCCAAATACCTGACCTGTGTACTTAAAGTGAGGAAACAAAGCCTTGTTGAGTACTTCAGCCAGACTTCCACATGACTTGTCGTGTGTAGCCTTTTTTGTTGCCAGGTATGATGATATTCTCTATTGACTCTGTAATCTGTTCTAATGTTTTCTGTTTTCTAATGTGTTAAACTAATTTACTTAAGTGTAATTGTAAGCTAATAAGGAACCTACCTGGTAAATAAATAGTTAAACTCGATCTGTGTAGTTTCTCTGAAATTGTGCAATTCTTTCTGTTAACCCCTTTGTGCAGAAGCCAAATTTGGCTATTTTTGGGTTACCCACTTTAATGCTGTATAATTCAAGATTTAAGCTTCATAAAGAGGAAAAATGTGGCTCAATTCTGAAAAGACACTTACAGCATTTAGAATTACATAGTATGTCAGTTAATTTTCATGATTATGGTAGAGAAAATGAGCTGCAAACATAAAAAATCTTCATGAGAATTCACCATTGAAATTGCAAAAAAAATAATTCTGAGGATTGAAAAACTGCTGGGGCTTAAAACTATACATTTCTGGGGTCATAAACTCCTTGACCACAAGTACAATTTATCTTCAACATTACATTCTAGATTACCTACATGCTTTTAGCCAAATTATACACCTATCCAAGTGTCTCCCCAAAGTCTCAAAATGAAGTCCTGTCAAATCATAAAAAAATCATGTATATAACACAAATAAAGTTTTAAGGCATGAAATTTAATATGAACAAATGATTTTCTGGTTGAGTTTTGTATGAATTTATCAATCTCAGTGCAGTTAAATATCAATGGTCACCAGCAACCTCTCCAAAGACAAAATATGCCTTTTCTCCTTAATAAAGTTTAGAATTTTGGCCATTTTACTTCAAAGTGCCCCAAGCCAGCACAAACACGCATTAAATAAACTTCTTATTAAACGGTTAGAACATTCACCCTGTAATGAAAGCTACCAGTCCCCTCTTCTAAGCTTACAAACTCATTTCAACACTTATAAGGAACAAGTGCAACTCACTCACTCAGTAATATCTGAATTCTGAAATATACCTTATTTTAATAGAACAGACACTCCACTTTCAGGGAACAATCCATTGCCTCCCTGGATTCAAAAGAAACGTGCAATGAACGTACCAGGGGGTCCACCCAAATGCACGGGCAGTTCGCGTTTTAAACAGGAAAAAAAACCTCGACATTCGACTTTGGAGAGTAGTATACATTCCAAAAACAAAACAACAACATCAACAAAAAAATAACAAAGTAGCAGCCTCACCTTTTTCATGAATCCCTTTTTCCAGAGAATGAAGTATCCTGTAGCAGGAACACTCCGGTCCTGTTTCATTCGAAATAATTCCAATTGACCATATCCTTATCTCATTTAAATCCCCTAAATGTAACTGAACACTTCAAGGCCAGTTTTGCGAACGTGTTTTCTATAAATCGCGTCTATTTTAACCGCGTAATGTGCATAACGTAGACAGGATACAACAGCGCATGCTGATACGCATTGGTTTGTATGCTCTGTGTTTGTCCAATCAATGTGTTTCACTTACTCTAAAATGTTTAAACACTCGGGAATTGGATAAGAAACGAGCCAATCAATACATTTTTTACCAGGGTAGCTTCACGAGAGCATGAAGTGTAACTCTACAATTACGCAGAAGAGCTTGAGTGTGTGGTTGAGTGATTGGCTATCAACGCCAGTACTCGGGTGGATATAAGGAAGCGCTGGATTTGTCAATGAATGGATCTGCGCGTAAATCCACGGTAGGGAACAACGAATTTTTTTGTATGTGACAACTGTAATTAACAGTAGAATGTGAGAGAATCAATACCATGTCGATTTTTTTGCCTCAGAAAACTGATTTTTCTGAACCATTACTTGGAATACTGTTGGCTCACTGTGGCTTAGCTGGTTGCTACAGAGGATAACGATTTTTTCTGTGTCAAGATATCGTTTTTTTAAACTGCTGGATCGATACTATAGGCAAGGATACTGACCAGTTTGCACATCAGGCTTAGCTGAGGAGTTAAATTCATGCAGCTCTTGAAAAACAGGGCGTGGAGTGAACTTCCCCATATTCAGAACCGCGTTCGAGGTCTGCTTGCTTGTGAATATTCAATAACTGATCCGGGGGTGCCATTTATTGATCGAGCACAGTAACAGCGTACTTCCAATTTGCAGGTCTATAGATGCGGGCGTCTACATCTGCAGAAAGGGGTTAATATATACTCAGCCAAAATATAAAACTTCACACTCGTTTGGAGGTCGACAAGTTGAACATACAAGAAATTAGGTTTTTAATAATTATTTTATTTAATTCTGTACTCATTAAAGATGGTGTATCATAAAAATAATGTCCATAATGTAACCAGTTCCACCGGAAATGCTACGGAAATGTCCAAGAGTAAAAATGGTAACTTACAACTTGAATAAGAGCAGTGCGTCGGCGATTACGTATGGTTAGGGCAGTCACATGACCTCTAAACAATTCATTCCTCGTGGACGTTGCAGAGACAAATCGATTATGCAGATGACGTAAGACAATTTGTCGTTCTTCTGCTTGTGAAGTCACACGTGGGCTAACAGAACGAGGTCGGTCAGCTGTGGTGCCAGTTTGTTGGAGACGTGTCCGAAGATCATGGATAGTCCGTCGAATGCAACGTCAGTGACGGACGTTTCCGTATTCAGCATGCCAATGGCACGTTCACGCTGAATGTTTGACAGCTATGGGATTGAAAATCAACTGCAAAGACTTGTTTTTCCGAGATGTCACTCTAACGAGCTAACTTGAGCTCAGCTGCACATTTCACATATGGTCACGTGACTAGGAACAGGAGAAAACATGGTTTTAGCTTATAGTACACTCGCACGCAGAGGTGGACAATCCAGCTCCAGAAAGTAAAAGTCCATCCCAGTATTTTGCTGCCACTGCCTGGATCTAAGAATTGCAGCAACTCTTCAGCCCACAGGTTGAACTAATTAGGAAAATGAGCTGCCTGAGCTCATGGCTGGAGGTAAAACGTGGCCGGACTTTTACTTTCCGACCCCTGGAATGTCCACCTCTGCTCGCACGTGCTACGTATCTGTGCAGTTCGGAGTTGATGTGTGTCATGATGTCTTTGACAACGCATTTACCCCTAGTGATAATAAAAACTCTTTAAATAAAAGTTTCAAGAAAATATTTACCAATTTGAGTGAAGTTTCTTTTTTGACTCAGTATATAACGTGGGAATTCCCCCTCAAGCTGGTCTAGGGAGGATGTATATTTACGCTTTTTGTACGACGGAGTATTGCACCCGAAGACCTCTGTCATTAAATCAATCGCCTCCACTTAGCGAGTTTCCATGTTGAAAACGGGGATAGCCATATTGGCATTCTTGGGTCCCTAAGCCGCCAATCGGACAAACCGCGGGAAGTGGCATCCACACAACCTGAGTTACCGACATCTTGTCAGCTTGTGAGACATGCACATTTAGGCCGGTGTGACATGCGGTGGTAACCATTATAAATATTTTGTGATTAGTCACAAAATTATGGGATTCTTCTGGCGATCAAGTCAAAATTCTAAATGACGTATTAATTCAAACTGGATTCAAATTATTGAATTAGAGTCAGATAAAACAGTCTAAATACCTTCCTAACAGCACTTAATGGAACCTCCTCTCCAGCAGCACACGGTAGAATGTTCATGCAGGCACCTTTGCCCTGTCGGCTAATTTCCATCTTTGGGTTAGTGAAGGGCTTACATGAACAACAAAAGAAAAGCTAGTTTGGAATGTTCAAATAATAATTAATCATTTTATGTGATTATAACAGTGGTAATTGATTCACGTGACCAATGAACACTAATTTTCTTGACATTGACCTAAATGTTTTAAAATTCATGCAGTTCTACACTTTAATAACTTTAATTCACTATCTTGTGACACCACCATTGGCATTAACAACTGCCATGCATCCTCGATACATGGAAGGAATGACTCTGTTGATATTGGACAAAGGAATCTGTGGGAAAGTTCTAATGTTGGCGGCTTAAGGTTCTGAGTAGTCAGCCTTGGTTGCATTTCATTTAGCCTCCTTTTCAGTTCATCCCGCATGCTTGATGGGATTAGGATCTGGACTGAACACTGGCCAAGGTAAAAACACTGATGTTATACTGTTGCAGAAAGCCTTATCACCCAGGCAATGTGAGGTCGAGCCTTGTCATGTTGAAAAAAACGTAACGTTGATGACGAGCAAAAATGGCACAACCCCTAGTCTAAGGACCTGATTGATGTAATGCTATGCTGTAACACCATTACCTCGACCTTGACCGACATTCTGGAAGATGACGGGGTCTAGTCTCCGATTAAAACTGATTCCAGCCCGTAATATTGCTCTTGGTCTACCCCATGGGTCTCTTTCCAAAAAACACTGGTCAGTATAACGTTCCCCAGGCAGCGCCACATTCTCACTCTACCATCTGCATAAACCATTGGAGAATATGAAACTTTCCACCGCTGATGATGCCAATTCTGATGAAAATTGGCCCTCTGCAGTTGGTTTTGGCAGTGATGTGGTGTAAGCACAAGACCATGGGCTGGTCAACAACAATCATAGACTGTGTAAAAAGATGGAAGCAGCGCCCGGGTCTGAGAAGTGAGGCCAATGTGGATATCGCTTAAAAATTGCATTCTGTTTAATGGCCAGCAGATGGCAATGTCGATAGTTACAGAAAGAAGTTCAGTGCTATAAATGTCTATGAGAGAACGACCCTAATTTCCCACCTGATTTATTATCTCAATATTGATTTCCCACATTGGAAGTTTCAAGTCTTTTACTGCAAGTTTCAAGTCTCCTACGATATATCATGATATTCATTTTAGTGAATTATGGTCCCAAATACACTAGAATAAAGGATAAAGCCAGAATATGCTTTAAGGACGTGGCTATCCTTTGGTCCTCGTCAGATACCATCAGATCCACCCGTAGATTCACCCCTACTTGCTCCTCCCTGGATCTTCCATTCACGCTCTCATCCAATAGGAATCATATTTGGTTTCAAAATGCCAAAATCAAGGCTTCCTGAATGGTATGCCAAAATCAAAGGGTGACATCACAGTTGCTTTGTCCATCTTTTCATACAGCCCATGACAACAATAAAGGGTTATGATGCCTCAGCCAACATTTTACTGTGTTAGCAGAGATTGGTTGGTTGTGGATGCTCACAGTTTGTCTAGCTGGCATCTGAATATGATGATCTTTATGTACGGTAGTGACCCTTCAACATCCACTTTGCGGTGGATCATCAGTTGTGTTGGTGGCTTTAAAACGATCTTGAAGGTGATAAATGGTTGTGATGTGGACATTCAACTCATTTGCAACATCTTGGACGCGCTGACCATCATGTAAACAACCAATAGCCTGCACACGTAGTTGCTGTGCATTTCTTGGCATCTCTCTTCATTACTTTGAATGAATGAAAGTGAACAAATTTGCTTGACCTTTTAAACCCATTATAAGGAATTGCATGTGCATAATGGTTTTCATGAAACATCCTTAGAAGCGCAACACACAGATGTAAGGGATGTCATGTGGTGACACATTAAAATTCACGACAATATTCAACCAAGTTTGATTTTGACATAACAGAACAACCTGTAAATATTGTTGACCAAATCATGTAAATTTGTGCAGCAAAGAATTTCCATTTCTTTTGCAGATCAGTACATATATTAATCCATCCAGGGATTCATGCATTTTATCCCAAGACTATGAAAGATTTTCAATCGTCAGTCATGCAGTTTTGGCAAACTGGTGCCCGTGGTCGCCCCCATTTCCTGTTCTTTAGATTAAGGAACTGGGCAGTTTCTCCAAGGCTGAGGTGCGTACACTTCAAGAAAATTCGTTGGTTAGTATCCCCTGCGCGCCCCAGAAAAAAACCCTTCTGCCTCAGATTTTAACTTTTTTTTTTTTTTCCCAAAAAAAGTCTAAAAGAATAGAAAATGCTCAGAATACCTGCCCACACAGCAGACAATGCGCATGGCTTTCAATCACAGAGCCACTTATGGGTTTGAAAGATTTAACTGTTAAATCCATATCACAAGTACATGCATTGTTACACCATTTAGAACAAAAACACTTCCCGCCCACCCCTGAATATTGAAATGCGAAGAATACCAACCAACTAATTTTTTTTTATTTTTTTTTATATATAATAGGCCCACTTTGATCGCCACAATCCGACAGTCAACCTGCAAACAATTTGTTTGCACTCTAGACTACAATTTTGGTTGGATTCTTGTCATTTTTGTTTTGTGGCTCAAAGGTGGTATGAAGAGGATTCCCTTTCTATGTTGGTGATGGTTGGAAAATTTGAGGTCGAATACCGCGTCATTGACAAGGTTGGCGTGCGGGTGCTTCACTATGCTTTGCTTGGCCATTATTTATTTATTTTTTTTTTAACATGGCCTCAGCAGTGTTTTTTGCGTTCAGATGTCCTTCTGCCAAGCAAAGATGCTCTTAAAGCATTCATGGCTTTTCTGTGCATGAAAACAACCTCCCATCCGCCCCCACTGCCCCCAAACCAAAAAAAAAAAAAACACATTTACATCAGGCAGATTCAGATTCCCATTCTAATGTTAGCCGATAAATGCAAACATACTGTATATACCAGCAGAAATCACAGCACCGTCTGATTTTGGAAAAAAAAAAGATTTTATTAAAAAAAAAAAACAAAAAAACAAAACAGTATTGCTAGTTACATACTTCAGTGAAAGAAATGTGCAACTTTGAAGGCAAAGAGATGTTTCTTTATGAATTAACTATGAATTAGTGTTACAATGGCAGAGCAGCAGAGCATTTGAAACAAGGCCTAACCTCCATTAAGAGAAATCATCCATAGAATTTCAGAATTAAAAAAATTGATTGCATAAGCATTCACCAACCACACCCACAAGAATGTATCCCCAAATCTTAAGACAATATATATATATAAAAAATACATAAAAACCCAGACAAGAAAACAAAATTAAAAAGGATTTATTCATATAAAGTTATATGTGCTTAATTTTTTTTTCTTTATCAAAAAAAGATCAGGTCTATGCTCTTAATCACTCCTGAACATAAAATTTCTCCTAGAATTTGAAGTGACAAAGGCACCCACCCAACCAAAAGGAAAAACAATGTACTCGACCCCCTTAGCAAATAATGGCATTTCAGCCAACTCTGAACAAACTGCTTTTCACCTTACTGGATTCTGTAGCGTTCAGATTTACCTAAATATATCAAGCGCATAAGATACTGCCATGCACGTTTTCACTTATGCAAATGGCCACAGGAATGAACCAATCGCCAGGCAAATGCGCCAGTTTTTCCTCCCCGAAAAGGATTTAATGATAGCACAGAGACTACGTGCAAGGTGGGAGGAGCCTAATTGTAGTGTGATGAGAAGGGGGGGGGTGGGGAGTCCATCTAGTGTTATGTGGAAACTGGCCGAAGCCAGTAGTAGCATCAGTATAAGGGGTGAAACCTGGTTACTGTGCAATGAAAGGGTGTCGACCCTCGAGAGTAGTGTGAAACCAGCCACTTCCCAATTTATAAAATCCAAATGAAAAGCCATCTTTCTGCATGACATTTAAGTCCAGATTTATGAAACTAATGACTACAAATCCCATCAGTACTGGTAGGCAAAAAAAACTACAGACCCCCTAAGTCCTGGAGCACCAAAACTACAGACCCCACCAGTCCTAGCAAACCAAACGCTACAGATCCCTTCAGTACTGGTAGGGACCCCCAGTCTCCACTCAGACTCTATCCTGGAAACACTCACAGGGGAGATTCTCAGAACCTCTATACTCAGGAACTTTGGACCGGAACAACATTCCTAAACTTTTCAGATAATCTGTGGCCGTGTTTGTACACAATGAACACAGCCCCTGACCTCTGCCATCAGTCCCCACAATAAAAGCACACCATACCAACAAAGATAAACCAGGTACTCTTATCTGACATACATACATCAAACTCCCTCGTTTTAAATTTGCAATACAGTATAAATCCTGCCCTAACTCGGCCCAGAACACAAGACTCCCAGAGGCAAATGCTCATCTGTGGAGTGCATGAGTGGACTCCACTCATCTGCACTTCCAAATAAAGGCAAATTTTCAGCTTTTAAAGAGATTTAAATGGACAGAACTGGGGCAATTAACTGGTCAACGAGGCACCAGAGCCAGTTCAGGACCAAGGAGAGGGGAGGAGCGACAGGAGGAGCATAAGTGGAAGATGAAGGAAAAACAGGAGATCTAAGCTTCAGAGAGCTCATTAAACTAATGCATTAAAAACAAAAACAAACAAAATCAGTATTTAAACTGAAGATTTGTATATACCACAGACTGTTTCCACAGGGTGGGGCCACATTCATATTTACAGGAAACAGGAAATGGTCCAGTGAGTCGCAAGGCCGGATGACATCAGCAGCCGAAAGACGCACCAGCGAGTCATCACAGCGAGTCGACGGCGCAGATGAGCAGTGATTATGATTGTCAGTAATTATGAAATGAGTGCTTTCAGGGCTGGAGAGATGCCATCGCTGATGGACACTGAGCTCTTGAATTTAAAGACAGCTGCTGTACAGACAGACCACACACCTGTGTACTGCGGAATCGCAGTTAAGAGGGGACCACACACACCTGTGTACTGGTGTTGGGGCATTTTAGAGCAGAGACTCCTGCACACTAGGTCAGTCAATGGCCATCATACTGACCTGCACAGACAGGCGTGTGGGCGGGTTATAGTCTTCAGTGCTGTGTGTGAGCCAAGATTTTGGGATATGATCTCAGGGTGTCTGTGTGTGTGGACATTTACCTAGCGGAGGGTGCTGCGTTTCTGTGGTTAACGTGGTCTCTCTCATGAGTGGGGAGGGTTTTCTGCGTGACTCTGTGTGTGTGTGTGTGTGTGTGTGTGTGTTTGTGTGCGCGCGCATTGGTGTGTACGCAAGTGTGTGGTTTCTCGGCTGTTTCTCCGCAGTTCAGCAGTGGCAGGCCGCAGGCAGGTCCCTCTCAGTCACGCAAACAATCAGTTTTTCTGCAGCAGGAACAGAAAGGGGAGGGGTTATTGCAGGAGGGCGGAGCAAAACACCATACAGCTCACATGCAAAAAAAGTGGGGCTCAACAGCACACAGAGCACAGAGTGACCAATCACAACAGTGAGAGGGAAGGGCAAGGAGCGCAGCGGCACACAGCAGGGCATGCAGACACGTACCACGCGCTGGCATGCAGTGTGTGTACAGGGGTATTAGGCCTAACCATCATATGAGTCAACCAGAGACATGGAGCCCATTCTGAGCCCATACAACTGCCCCTGAGAGAGAGTGGGAGAGAGAGAAGAGGGAAAGAAGGGGAGTAAGGGAGTCGGAGGAGGGGAGAGAGGAGGTATAACCGTGAGTTAGTGAGTGACCCACTCCCTTCAGCACAGAAAGACAGCAGTGCACCATTTTAGAGTGAAAGGTGAGCGTGAGAGTGTGTCTGGGTGTGTGTTACCTGTACAGTGTCTCTGTCCGGCGTGTCCAGAGTGTTATCAAGAGTATTCCTCCGTTCTCTGGGGTCTAGTGTAGAATACGCATCTGCAACAGAAACCCATCATCAAAACACAAGCGCGCGTGCGCGTGCACACACACACACACACACACACACACACACACACACACACACACACACACACACACACCCTTGTACTTATAACTTAGTGAGGACATTATATTGACTTCCATTCATTGTTCCTGTGTCTCTACAGCCTTTCCCTAATCTTAATAATAAGCAATGTATGCCTAACCCAAACCCTTACCCTAACCTTAACCTATCCCTAATTATAACCTTACCCCTAACCTTAACCAATAAGTCACAATTAGCCTTTGTAGTTGTGAGGACCGGCCAAAATGTCCTCACTTCCCAAAAATGTCCCCACTCTGTAGGAAAAGAACGGTTTTTAGTTCTCACTTTGTAGCAAGTACAAGAACACACACACACACACACACACACACACACACACAAACACACCATACCAGCCCAGCATACGCACTCACGCAAACCCTCACCTGGTCCCATATCATTGAGGGGGATCATGTCAGCCTCTCTGCTTGTCTTCTCTCCTGCAAACAGACCGCATTACTGACACAGCTGCTTCAGAAACATCTGAACAGCCAGAAAATGGCAGTGAAAGGGTAAGGGGGGCCTTAACAAATGCAGGTGGATGAAAGGAGTGCAATCGACGGTGTTAGCCGGTGTAAGGGGTGAGACTAGCAGACTTGGCAGTGGTGCCACTTTGGAATTTGAGGTGGGGCCAGCCAGGTTAGCAGTCCTAGTTCCATTTGCAGCGAGGGCAGGGTTTGCAGGGTTAGCACAGCCAGCAGCAGGGGATAGCAGAGTTACTGTCGCGGGCTTGTGGAGTAAGGTGCAGGCATTAACAGAGTTAGGGGTGGGGTTAGCACAGCCAGTGGCGGGGGCTAGCAGAGTTGAGCTGGATTTATGCTTCTGCGTCAAACCGACGCCATTGCTACATAGAGCCTCTGCGATGACGTGAACCCCCACTGCAGAGCCTCTGCGCCACCTGCCGCGCACCTCAAATTTTCTAACTGCACGTCAAAGCGACGCAGACCGCAAGGGCACTGACTGGTCCGACCTGAGCCGAGTGACATGTATGATTCTGTCATTCAAAAAAATGACAACACTGGCTAGTAGCAACATAGCGCACAGAAAGCTGACGAACCTAACTTGGTTAACTACAGTCTACTGGTTATCGCTAGTTGTGTCGTTTTTCAAATTTTTATCGCGGCTATTTGTCACCTTATGAAAGCGATGCCCTTTGCGTGTAGTCGACGCAGAAGCATAAATCCAGCTTTAGTGTCGGGGGCTAGCAGAGTGAGCTGCAGGGGTTAGCACAGCCAGCAGCGGGAATAAGCAGAGTCGGCAGCTGGGGCTCACCGCGGTCCATGAGGGGCAGAGTGCTGTCCTCATAGGTCCCGTTGCTGCGAGTCGCAGCTGGAGGGTTCAGGTTCACCATGAAATCGGTTTTCTTCCAGCCGTCCTTTTCCAGAGTCTTCCTCAGCTCCTTGAAGGCCCACATCGTCTGCAGCACCTGACCTGCCCCTCTCACCTCACGATCAGACCGGTTTCTGCAAGGGACAGACACACTGTAGCACACGCACTCACACACAGACCCCAGAGTGGCAATCCAAAGTGAAGTCTCCATTTGACGAATACAGCAGTTTCAGCACAGCTTAGGAATGCCTTTGCTGTTATACTCAATGGAATGGTCAAACAGCAGCGCAGTGACGTCAAATTTGGGACACCATGGGTAAAAAGGAGTCATTTTATTCAAATATCTGCTAGAATAAAACATTTTCATACAGTAGTTATTATAAATGTTCATTTCTGACTATGCATTAACGAACTTGCCAAGATGGCATATACTTTGGCTATCTGTCCAAGATTTGAAGCCTTAAATTGCTTGCAATCCATCGCAAAGGACACGGAAAGTGGCCTTGAAATCAAGCGGATGGAGACTGCGTCTCTCGGCTGTATTCTCAGGAGTCTCCAGAATGGGACGGGGCCAATGTGTGCAGCCCTGCTCCAATGCAGCTTGGACTTCAGAATACAGCTATAGTTAAACATGCTCACAATCCAGTTACTGCACATTCTGTCACAAAAACATAATTAACAATTCGAGACACACTGCCAGGTTACAGCACACCGTTATGACCGTGTAATATCGTACCCGTCCTTGTTGATGAGGACGAGCCGCTCGACGCCCTCAGCAGAGCGCAGCGTTTTGGCCGCTTCCACGCTGGAGCCCAGCACCTCCTGGAGCGTGCTCAGTACGGACACCACCGTCTCCTCGGAGAGCGCTCGCGCAGGCTGCTGCTGGCCGACAGCCGGCAGGTTCGACACTAGATTCGGCACCGCGTGCTTCCCTGGATACAGACGATACACAGTGTAGTTGCGCCTACAGTCACCACAGCACTTCAAACTCAGGCATGCGCTTTTCATGAAACACCCATTACAACAAAAGCCACAAAAATAGGACCAAGGGTCCTGTAGCTTACTGGCAAGCAGTCTTACAGTGATGAAACAAGTTACGAAAATTTAATGCGAAATTTGACATTTGAATCAATGAAAATCAAAGTCAAGTAAATGTATCTGAAGACTTTCTGTAATACAATCCTAAGCTCTGAAGACGTTATGGGAATACAAGTCATTAAAATATGTCAATATGTATTCAATTTGTCAATTGTGAACTTCCAAGGTCACAATGTCAAGTTGTGGTCAGCAAATGCACTTTATATATGACTTTCTACATGTCTCTGTACAAACCATGGCTCAATCTGTGACCATTTTGGTGACAGAAGTCATTGTAATTTCACTGTCGAGTTTGACTCTCAAAGGTCACTGACTCAAGTTGAATGTCATCAAATGAAAGTTTATTTGTGACTTCCAAGATGTCAATAACACAAACAAGTCATACATAAGTCATAAATACAAGTCACTGAATTTTCACTGGGTCACATTTGACCTTTGAAGGTCAATACGAAGGTCACCAAATGAAAGTTCATATATGACTTCCTAGATGTTATGTATGACTTGTGTTATTGACATCTAGGAAGTCATATATTAACTTTCATTTGGTGACCTTCGTATTGACCTTCAAAGGTCAAATGTGACCCAGTGAAAATTCAGTGACTTGTATTTATGACTTGTTATGCATGACTTGTTTGTGTAATTAACAAGTCATAAATACAAGTCACTGAATTTTCACTGGGTCACATTTGACCTTTGAAGGTCAATACGAAGGTCACCAAATGAAAGTTCACATATGACTTCCTATATGTCAGTAATACAAACCTAGACACCATCTGTGACAAAGACAAGTCATTGTAATTGTATTATGTCAGGATTGACCTTCAAATGTCATGAACAGTCAAGCTGAATGTCACCAAATTAAAGTTAATGTGACTTCCTATGTCAGTAACACAAACCTAGGCTCCATCTGTGACATTTTCAGTGATAGAAGTCATTGAATTTTCCATAGGTCAGTAACACAAACCTAGGCTCCATCTGTGACATTTTCAGTGATAGAAGTCATTGAATTTTCCATAGGTCAAGTTAGACCTTTGAAGGGCAATATGAAGGTCAAATGAAAGTTCATACATGACTTTCTACACTTCAATACAAACAATACAAACTTACAATCAACCTACATAATTTCCTATGTGGCCACAATACAAACCTAAGCTCTATCTGTAATAGTTTTGGTGACAGAAGTCACAGAAATTTCACTATGTGAAGTTCGACCTTCGAAGGTCACGGAAGGTCAAGTTCAATGTCACCACATGAAAGTTCATACATGACTTCCTGGAAGTGTTCAATGCACATATGTTCCCAATCTTAAATTTTCAAGCCTAGAAACCTTTGAAAATTGTAACAATTTGCTTGACCTCAAGTTTGACCTTTCAAGGTCATCTGAGGTGAACTTTAACACAGCCAAAATATAGGTCATTTATTACTTCCTATATGTCAATAATACAAACTAAATCTCCATCTGCAACCATTTAGCTTCCACAGGCGATTTGGCCCATTCTCCATAAGACCCAATGCACAGGTGCTGGTCAACGAATTAGAATAATTTGAAATAGTGCAATCGTTAAATTTTTTAAATGCAATTTTTGTGCAGAAAGCAAATCAGGTGTTCTTCACTCCTGTCCTACTTGTTAGAGTAATCACAGAACTCGCTTCCTGTAAAAAATTTGCTCAGCTGAGCTTTCCAAAAGGCCCATTTAGGCCATTTACTCTACTCTATAGCTAGGATGCAGTGGTAGAAAGCTAGAATCCACCCCGTACAGACACACTTGTAGAACTGGACGACATGCCCAAGTGTTGACCAGGGATCATAGAAAGTCAGTGGGTCTGAGTTTAGAAGGAAACATGGACCGTGAGGAGCAGCTAGAAGTGGACCAAGAGCTTATGGACTGCCTAGGTGTGTGTTATAAGGACCTGCTGGTTTGTGTGCATAACTGTGGTGTCGTTAGCATGGAGTAATGAACAGCTTCTCGCCGGTATATGACGGAGGGGCGAAAGCTCCAGCTCCAGCTCTAAATGGCCTTTTCGGAGATGGCCTGTGGTAATGGTTTGCTTATTGCGTCGGAATGACCAGCGTTTGCTCGTGGAATATATCATGAACATAATACAGGTTTTACAGACCTTAAATTCTGTTTGCGTGAACAGCTGCTTATGTGGAGCTAGCAAATCGATTACCTCTACAGGAAAGAATTTAATATTCAATCGCCGATTTGATATTCAAATCGACGGCAATGCAGAGAAATCGTTTTTTATGGCAGACAGGTTATAGCCTGTGTGTTTCCCTATTGCTTTCACCGGTAGCAGCAGAGCGCTTGCCCAGATACTGGAGAAGTATCAGGCTGACCCCGGTCATTGATAAGTAAAGCGATCATTTCACAAGCACCCAAAAACGCAGCCCAAGCTTTGCAAAACCTACGTCTGGTCTAACTGCAGCCTTCACAGTCCAACTTTGCAGACACAAACAGCACCTCTCCGGTTAGCTTCAACTGTAGTGGCTTCAATCAAGCAATGTTATGATGGAACTGCCACATTGATGCTTTCCGAGGTAACACAAGCATACTGATCAGAATGACTGCATTTAAGTTAACCAGGAGCATTTTTAATTAGCAGAGCATGCAAACTAACATGCAGTAGCTGATAAGTGGTCATACCTACAGAGACAAACGTTACCCTGCAACTCAGGTTTTACTGACAGTAAGTTCCGTTACCGGGGGGGGGCAGTTGAACTAAGCATTCAAATTACAAACAAGTATAAAAAGTTTGCTTCAAATGACGCTTATGTTAACCCCATCCTCTGTTGAACGTCTCCTGATATTACTCTTGCATATTTAGGACACAAACACTAGCAGCATTAACCTGGCTACGTTAGCTGCAGTAATCAACAGGCCATCATTAGGGTAGGCTTATGCAGTGAAGCAACTGCTTCCGCATCTGTAGCCATGTTTCCATCCACACGTTCTTATACAAATTAAGTAATGTCAAATTAATGCCTTCGACTTGATTTCAAGACTATCGACTCATAGTTTGTACGGTCCATCTCATCTGATTTTTTCTTTATCGCTAAAGGAATATGCGATAAATGCAGATGGAAACGTTATTTGCCGAATAAATCTGCTACTGCATCTTGACTGTTTTGATGCCGTCGGTGCTTTCTGATGATGGTCTGCTATGCTGTTAATAGGTGGTACCCATGCACTACTACAACTTGTGCAATTATCGTCATTTGTTGGTACACAAGATCCATTTTGGCTAACCAGCTAAATTTGTTGGCTAAAAAACTACTTTTGTTCACTTGAGGGTTCTGCGATTCAGTGCGAAAATGAATGGAAACAGCTTAAAATGTCAGAAATGTATTCGATACACCAATTAGATAGCATAACAGTATGTGGCGTCATGACACACTACTTTGTTAGATGGAAACGTATTTTCACCAGCTTTATATGCAAGAATATTTTTGGCGAAAGTAAGATAATTTGATTGACAAAGTGGATGGAAACATGGCTTGTGAGTCGCGGACAGTCATGACCGATACAGGCTTTATCTTCAGATATTTTACAAAGCCTGTGTTTGAGGCCAGTAGTTAGTGCTAACTATCATTAGCCGTCCTGCTAGCCTCCCGTAACAGATTAGCTTCACTTCCATTATTGCTGTTATATCGTAACTTACAGCTTGTGGCTCAGAGTGCTTGATCGATGCAACTGCTTCAGCTGAAACGCTTATGCTGTGTCGAATTATCCTTTATTGACAAAGCTGTCTTTGGTGAAATGCTGAGCACAAACAGCTAATGTTCCCTTTGGCAGTGGCTGTTTGCCGTCAGCAAACAAAAAAGCTACCCACTGATTTTTGGAGTCATTATCTTTTGGAAGAGAAATAGACGCCTTTCTTTGCATCCAAAAGTAAACGGACGAGCAGCTTTGGGAGAGATACTGACAAAACTGCACCTCAAATGATCTGCAGTCCTTCTTTTGTATTTCTGGAAGTGTACATGCTACTAAGGCATAGTATGATCCGCTGTTGTTCATGTCTCCTAAAATAGTTTCCGGTGTGGGCAGGTCCAGCGCTGTGATTGGCTTTGGCTAGGTCTGTACTAATTGGACGGCACAATCTGACGTCAGGTTTTGCCCAGATCTTGCGAAGATCTCAGGACAAGCTGTTCAGAGAGGAAATCACTTTCACGAAATCACATTCCTGGATTACGGCAAAACCACTATCTTATGTTTAGAGACTTTACAGAGGTTGAGTATGGACAATCAACATTATAATATAACTAATATGTGCTAAAAGAAGGATCAGCAAAATGGGTCCCCTTTAATGAAAGTTACGAAGCCAGAATTCATGGGGGACTGACTTTTTTGTATAGCCAGTGATTTGCCAATGCATGTAGACTAGAGAACACCAATCCTAATAAATGTGACGACTATGGTTTTTGGCAGAGATGGGCACAGCAACGTTCCATACAATTACAGCCACCCAAGTAAACTCGTAAAGAAATAACAAGAGCACCGCCAACGGTGCGTAATACGCCCGTCATGAACATGGAGCAGGAAGTGGACAGACAACATCTGGGCCCCATGTGACCTTTGCCAGTGACCTTGGAGGGAGGGCCGTAAACATGGTACGAGACACTCAGTGATGGTACACGTGTGTATGAAATATCATGGATGTATCTCAAGCGGTTGAGAAGTTATGCTCCGGACAAGCCCCATCTGGGCCCCATGTGACCTTTGACCTTGACCAAGTGAACGAAATCATGGTGCGCGACACAGCGCCTAGTGACGGTGCACGTGTATGTGAAGTATCACGAATGTAGCTCAATTTCTATGCCCCGGACAAGAAATTGCTAACAGACAACAGACAGACGGACGGACGGGGGTGATGACATAATACGTCCCGTCTTGAGACGGGCGTAGAATAAAAAGGAATGCTTCAGCCAAACACATACGGATGCCAAACTACATACTTACATTTATGAATATACTCATACATAAAATACTTACCGCTACAAACATGCTCACATGTAAAAATGGATGCTCATACACCCGCGCATGCAAGCACTCACCAAGCAGGTCGCGGTTGCGAGCATCAATGGCGAGGTTCCTCAGGGCTCCACTCATGGCCCTCACCACTCTGTCATTCCCATGAGCCATCAGCTCAGTCATCATCGGCAAACCCTTCTCTTGCCGAAGCACCGCGCGGATGTAGCGCCCATACTGGGAGAGATCATACACCAAAGTTACACACACACGGACCTACACACACACACCCCCTCTTCTCGCCACGGCACTATGCACATATAGTGCCAGTGCTAGAAGAATATAAACACCAGTATTAAGCACCCACACATGTCAAGGTATGTTGTTGCAGCAAAGTTGCTTCAACATAATTTATTTAAATGTTAGTATTAAGGATGTGGTCACTCACGGTCCAGCGGCCAGCACACAGATTCTGCACAGCGCCAGCTGCAGCCTCCAGCACCACAGGGTTCTTGCTCTCCTTCAGCAGGGAGGTGTAGAGCCGCACCACCTCCGGCTGGAACAGGAGCTCATAGCCTGGAACAGGACCAAACACGGCTAGCACTACATCACACACTACAACCCAAACACAGGGTCAAAATAACTAGCTTAACAAAACACTAAAACCCAGACACAGGGTCAACACGAATAAAGCCACATTACATGTTCAAACTTATTTCTGTCCACCACCAACATTCCACAACAAACTTTTTCAGTTCACCTTGTACAATAGCAAATCTGAAGAAAGGCAGGGCTTGTCCTTTGGACAAGTAAATTTTCCTTTCACTTGTCCAGGCTCAAAAGTCACTTGGGCGGGAATAATTGACAAATATTGACTTTTTATACCCTCGGTATGGAAGATTTGGGGGCATCTTGTTTTTGGCCTGTCGGTCTGTTTGGCTGTTTACTATTACATTTTGAATGCAGGACTTCTACTTCAATAAAGTTATTTCTCAACATGACGCTATTAACATCACAAAATTAAACATTTTTTTCCCCCAACCAATCATTAGTGCACAGGTGACTTGGCCTAACTACATAATAAATACTGGCATGTTTGGGTTGCTGCCTCTGCCTTAGTCATTTAAAATTTAAATTACTTGACCTAACAATTCAAATACCAATTTGTAGACCGATATAGCCCAGGTCTACCAGATATTATCAGCTATAATGTCGTTAACATCGAGGGCAGACTGACCACGGACTAGGAGACTGGAGAACAATGATATCTGCTCCTGTAGAAACTACAAGTCCGTATGAAATCAACCTCGTTTTGGGTGAAAAAATTAGTTTTAAATATTTCACGGAGAAGTACTACATTACCCACAAACCTACGCTATTACCTTGGAAACATTAAATAATCCCCGGGATGTCTCCATCAACTAATTAGTTAAGTCATTAATGAAGGAAGCACTGGCGATGTCACCAAATACAAACAATATGAAACCCTAAATATATTCACGACACAAACTAAAATATATTACAACGATAAATTAAACAAGCAGCTTAACTACCGATGTTGCAGCAAAATGGCACTTAGTCACGTCTCCTTGTCTCATCGCACCGGTGCCATTACAGTTTCTCATTCATTGCACAGACCAAGTTTCATGTCGTGCTGGGTGTGTTCAAGTTTTTTTTTTTTTTTTTGCAGTCAAATATCAGATGAAATTAAATGGGCAGTCTCTGCACCGTGATTCGTAAATAGTGTCACTAATGTTGGCAGTTGGCATCGCTGACTAGTCAGTCAAGTTGGGATGCGTACTGCACCCAGTCGAATTCCTCTCTCAAGCTCCGTTCAAATTTTTTCTCCCTTTTAGATTCATAAGGCTCAGGTGCAATTGCCTTTTCTTCTTCGCGGGGCTTTTGCTGGAGCTTGTCCGGGTTGCGAAGCCTCACTGCTCCTCCGATGGAAGCGGTTCCTACTGTATATGAGTGCGCGCGAGCGCATGTCCATTTCTGTGTCTGATTGGTCAATCAAAGCATTCGAGTTGGACGCTGGTTAGATGTGCGGTGGGGAAAAAACGTATTTGTTTCAAAACGGTATTATAATTTATTCTGTATTTATTGAGCGAATTGAATTCAGGGGCACATAACGTGAAGACAGTAATTTTTCAGCGACTAAACTTGTCCGGTGGGGAAAGCAAATTTCTCTTCCACTTGTCCGACCATAAAATCTACTTGTCCCAGACAAGTGGAAAAGCGTTAATCACGAGCCCTGGTAAGGTAACGCTCACACACAGCAAACAAAACTGACAGCCAACTATCTGACTGAAGTTCCAGAAACCAAGATAGCCCAAAGTTCAAGGCAGGTGAAAGGCATTGCACTGTCAGTGCTCAATCGGTAATTAAATCAGGAAAAACAACATGTTACCGGCAGCATTTTCATATGCAAAAAAGCTAGAAATTAAATTCATCTGCCCTCATATGCTACCATTTCTGTCTCAATTTACACAACAGGCCAAAAGTTAGGGGCCACTCTCAGATTTTTAATGGTGCACCAAGTGCAATGTGACCCCTTGGTTTTGGGGAAGGCATTTATATAGCATGCCTTCTTGTTACATGACATGATATTATGTCACTAGGATGTGAAAAATGTTAACACAAAGGCATTGGAACTCAATTATAAAACATTGTGGTCAGTGATCAATCAGTCAAGACTGCTTTAAGATGTGGGCTGAGGTCTGGTATTCACCAAAAACCTATTGGCTTCCCATATTATTTGCAAAGAAGTCATTTCATGCACAAAAATTAAGGAAAGAACAGTTGATGTGAGTATTTAGAAATCTGAGGGTGGCCCTATACTTTTGGCCTGTACTGCAAGTATATCAGTACACATACTTCACTGTTGCCAGACCGTTGAATATAGAACCAGCTGACAAATGCAGAGATTGAGTTAGGAACAGTGAAATGGTTGAAAATCAAAAATAGCCTTTTGTTTTTTTTTTTTTTTACACACAGGGGATAGCTGAGAAAATCAAACATACCACGCTAAGTGTGATTTACTTAAACATTTGTTCAGTAACAGTTATGCAGGCATGTGGGCCCCACCAGAACAGCTCAGACACACACCCTGGCAGTAGTGGTTTACCTTTGGCAGGGGTGTTTCTCTTCGGAATGTCAATCATGTCCAAGCTGGGGTCGTCGGTCTCACTCTGACCTAGATAAAGCAGCAGACGGACAAAACCAATCAGATTCAAGAGAATCCCACACTTGGGCACAGAAAGAATCACACTTCCAGAGAGCTGACCAATTAGCCAATCAGAATTAAACACACTCACACCCAAGCAGAGTTGGTCACAATATAGAGAATCACACGCTTCAGCACAGATAACCAATCAGACGAACAATGATAAATATGATCCAAAATTGTAAAACTCTGCCGCAAAAAAAATGCATTGTGTGCGAGCATGTTAAAAGTAAACAAAATGCCATTGCGCGGTAGCACAGACAAATTAGAAAGGGGTTTCGGTTTATCAGCGAACCAGTGTTCCGTTATAACAAAATATTGATAACAAAATATTTGGGAAAGAAAAATCTAACCATCTTTTCCACCATGTTCAGTGAAAGCACCCAGTAAACAAGCACCATCTTATCTGTGGTGTGTGACAGCCAGAATCCAAGATGGAGTCTGTTATCTGAGCCAGAGCAGCTGAACATGCATGCAGTCAAACAGACCAGCGCATTCATAAGGCCCCCAGCTGTTCAGCTCCCAGAGAAGAATTTACGGACGCACATGCCAAAGAACGACACCATGTCAGACCGCACATTACACACACACACACACACACACACACACACACACACACACACACAATATGACAGACAGCGAGACAGAATACGCACACTCATAAGGAAAGCCTCTTACCTTTGGAAAACCACTCGTCTACGAGGAGAGAAGCCAGCAAGAGAGAGAAAGAGCAAGGATAAAGGAGGGAAAAAAAATGAGGGAATTCGGCAGTAAATCAAGGGAGGGATAGAGAGAGAGAAGGAGGGAGGGGGAGAGAAATAATTCGGCATGAGATAACCCATAAACCCAAGTGCCCACAACCTTTAAGCAGCAGCAGCAGCGTTATTACACCACAGATCAGAACCCAAAAGCTGCCCACGGCACACAGCCCGTTAGAGGCATATTGCACTTTATCACACATTAACTCGCCACTGGGGGGCACTGGAGGGCTTTCAGGGATGCGGCAATTACAAGCACTCTTGCACGACACCCACACAAGGCATATACCTTTGCTTTTGCGTGCACTGAAGCAGCCAGTCTTCTGGGAGCTGGCGGCAGGGCCCTGATTTAGGGGAGTGGCCTCCTGGTAGCGCTCGAACCCTGGCACCTCGCGGTGCACCTGATAGGACAGATTCCGCAGCAGGCATACGCTGTTCTCCGTCAGCTGATAGACAGAGACAGAATTAATGAGATACTGCCCTATCTTACACAATGTGACTCAGCTTTCGGCGTACAGATGCTGAAAGGAGGTACCTTGTTGTCCACTTCCTTCCGGTCAATCTGCGACTGGACGATGTACATGACTGAGTCGACCAGTCCAGAGCACTCCCTCAGCTTACGGCGCGCCTCGCTGCGTTCTGAGCTCACGTTTCTGAGAGGAAACCAGGTTAGGGTGTAAGATAGAAAAAGAACACAGTGTATATTGTGTATTATACCATGGTGGGTGAATACGCTTTTCTGATTGGCTGGCAGATATTAAAACAATGGAACCGCACAGGTAGTTTGGCTACGGTAGTTTCACCGTTCAAAATTAATCCGCTAGCCAACCTGTAACCATAGCAACGTTAGAGCACTGGCATTTGACGGGGTGTAACAGAAACCTATTCATTTATCACCAGTAAATTTGGCGGCGTCAGATAAGTTGCATCCTGCGGGGTCGGTACAGTTACAAAGGAAGCAAACGTCCACTTCATATGTAAGCAACTGTTGACAGTTCACTAGCTACGTGCTATGACAGCGGACTGATTTCAACTTGCTGGCTCTACGGGAACAGCCGCAAGTTCATTGAAATCGCGGGTAGCAAGTTAGCTACAGTCTGTATAATGTTGTGTTATGCATAGTCTCCGTTTCAGATGGAATTTGTTACCGAATCATTAGCTGGTAAACGGATGCAAGCGTGTGCAAAAAATCTTTCTCCTAAAGGTAAGATGAACTAAGTTAGCTAGTTCATTTTAGCTTGGCCTATAGTATTGGCTATGAGAAGACGTGGCGCCCGTTTAATGACTACCAGCTCATTTTTCAAGTGCAAAACTTTCACCAAAATTTCTGAATGCTTTGATTTGATATTGCCGGCAAATGACAATGGTATAAACGGGATAATCAACTCATAGAAGTTCATTACACAGTTTGAAGGTACTTCGCATAGGCAACCACCCTCCACGTCATGCCTTAAAACCGTGTGATGCACACCTACGAGTATATTACACTTTACGTGATGGTCAGGGATGCATCAATAGTATAAAGTGCGTATAGTTTATATACAGTGTACACCATCTCAGACAGTCTGTCGTGTTGGTCAGCGATGTGTGAATACAGTAGTGCGTGTATAGTGTATACAGGGTGCACACTATGCCTCCGTTGTCTGTACTGTTGGTCAGGGACACGCGTGTAGTGTATACAGGGTGCACACTATACCTCAAGCAGCTCTGATTGTTGGTCAGGGATGCGTTTATTTTGTATATAGGGTATACATAATACCTCAGGCAGCCTGTAGTGTTGGTAGGGGATTTTTGTATCGTGTAAAGTTTGCATAAATTAGTTAAGGTGTACACTATACCTCAACCTGTATGTTCGTTCGGGATGCGAGTATAGTGGAAGTAGAGTATAGTGTATACAGGATGTATACTATACCTCAGGTAGTCTGAAGCATTGGTCAAGGGTGCCTGTATAGTGCATATTAGAACACCTCAGGCTGCCGCAGCCCATACATTGCTCGAGCATGCTTATGTCTGTTGCCAACAGCATAGCCAATAAGGTCCACCAAGTGAAGCCCATATTAAACCCCTTTCTGCAGATGTAGACGCCGGTGTCCGTAAATTCCAAAATTTAATTCCTAAACAATTCTGTAATTGAATTTCCAAATGTCTAGCTTCACTTGAATAATTTTCAAAAATCTCTGTCTCACAAATCCTGAGTTCTAAAGCTTAAATAGGCTCATGCACAACAGGAAAAATTGGCAAAATTTTGTATTCCGCGCAAAGGGGTTAACTAAGAGGCACTTGCAGAGTGCATTGCCTCCGCTGTCATATCATCATTTAACTTGAGTGCTCAATAACTTGCTCCTTATAACCGTATCAGCACACAAAATTTCACTGACATCCATCTACAAGCTTTTGACATATTCCACTAACTGGTGAACAAACTAATAACTCAGCCAATGCTGCTGAATACTTATTACCTCTTTACAGAAGCACAATAAGCAAGCAATATACTCCTGGGCAATGGGACATGCTACATGGGAGAAAAACATTCTCTTTGTCACCTAATCTTCAATTATCACCTATGAGTGGTCGTCATCTATTTTAGCTCAGAAGCAGCAGATCCAAATCTTTATGTTGGGTGTAGAATCTGAAGGCCTGACAGTCAGATATGCTTTACTCTGCTGAATACATGCGGTCTGTCAGCAGGATGTCTCAAAAATGGTTGCATACATTTTAGCCAAACTTTTGGCATATCCAGGCCAAAGCACAGCTGAGATATAGGCCAAAGTTCAAACCCAGCTATGCTGGAGAAGGCATGGGCTCTCGCGAGTCTAGCTCTAGCTTAAAATGCGAGTTAAGGTAATCACCGTTTAAGGCATTTGACTGACTTGTCACCCCCTTTTATTTTTCAACCCTTCTTTTGCAGTCCCTAATCCCACCAGATGCTCGTTTTGAAGAGAGAGCTGATCTGTTCACTGATTATGCTGTAGTATTGAAGCCGTACTACACTTCAAGCCCATCACAGTTCCTGGGGTACCAGGTGCAGGAGTCAAAAAATTTTTTTCATAAAGGCTACACCTGTGGCAATGTCTAGATCCTTCACTTTATGGTTCACCCTATAAAATAAGGCTTTAAATGTCTTCATCCCTGGGAAAAACTCCACCGCGATAAATGCCCTTTGAGTCAAAAGCCTACCAGAGGCCCTGGATAGTGTGTACACTATACCTCGGGCAGCATGCAGTATCATACCGGGAATAGTAAAGTGGATGGTGTGTACAGTGCATATAGGGTGTTGGCTATACCTAAGGCAGCCTGTAGTGTTGGTCAGGGACTGCTCCCACTCCAGATGTCTGGGCTTGCAGCTCTCCTCCTCGCCTCCTCTCTCCCAGCCCGAGTGCGGCACCATCACCTCCGTGGACAGGGCGTTCAGCGCATGGTCCACAATCTCCATCTTTACAGAGTCATGTGACGAGAGGTTCCACAGTGTACCTGTTCAGGGGAGCAAGGAGGCATCACAGTCATGAATCCAACACTTCATCCAAAGGGACTAGCATTCAGTCACTCTGAACTGGAACCAATCCTTGATGGAGCAATGTTCACAGACTTAAGTCTTGAGCAAGCTGACAATGTGGCTACACTGGGATTTGAACACAGAGTGAAAACAGTTTCCACTCTGTACCCAAATATCTACCTGTAGTGAAGTTAGCCAGGAGTGTGAGCAGTAGAGGCAAGTGCATGGTAGAAGTTCTTCTACTTTTGATGATTTCAGCTATGAGTTTGTACCTGTGATGGTGTCGGTTAGGAGCCCGTACAGGTGTGTACGTATAGGAGTTGTTTATTTTACCTGTGATGGTGTCGGTCAGGTCCTGGTCCCGGGCCTTCCTCAGTAGTCGCACCAGGGCAGGCACGCCGTCGCAGTTCTTGATGGCGATCTTGTTGTCGGGGTCTCGGCCGTACGAGATGTTTTTCAGGGCTCCACAGGCCGAATAGTGCACCTCCTTACGAGGATGATCCAGCAAGGAGACCAGAGAGGGGATGCCCTTCAGTCGGCGCACGTCTGATTTCACCTGCGAGAGAAAAAGAGGGAGGCGGTTAGCGAGGCCAGTCTGCGGAGGAGTGTCCTGCACGACCCCCATGAGGAAAAGTACAGATTCCTAAAAGCTACTGAAACAGAGAGCTGGGCTACTCATAAAAGAACAACCATTTACACCATGTGATACCCAGGCCAAAGTCAGACCATTCCTGATGGAAAAATGATATTTTGGGGGGTTAGCCAAACAAAAACCAACAGTGCCTTGACAGGTCATCTATACAGAACTGAGGACAGTGAAAAATACAGCAAATTGACCTTAAGCCTGGCATACTAGTCAGAGGTGTACTTCCACTATTCTTAAAGCAGCGCTGTTGTCATTTTCTTTAAGGGGAGGCGAAGTCGCATCCTCAGAGCGGAGGCGTAGTTGCACCCTTGAGGGGGAGGAGTAGTCGCGTCCTTACAGAGCAGGAGTCGTCGTTCTTAAAGGTTAGGTGTAGTCATACCCTTACAGAGCAGGTGCAGTCATGTTCTTACAGAGCAGGTGCAGTCATATTTTTAACGGGAAGGTGTAGTCATGATCTTAAAGGAGAAAAGCATTCACGTTCTTGAAGTACAGGTATAGTCATGTTCTTACAGAGCAGGTGTAGTCATTTTCTTTAAGGGGAGGAGCAGGCAGGTTCTTTAAGGATGGGTGTACTTGTTCTTAAAAGAGAAGAGCAGTCACGTTCTTAAATGGACAGGTGTAGTCATTCCTACAGGGCAGTTATAGTCATTTTCTTAAAGGGGAGGAGTCGTCATGTTCTTTAAAGACCAGTGTAGTCATGTTCTTATGTTATGGTTACCTTGTCATTTTTGTAGGTGAGATGCTGCAGAAAGGCAGCAGCATTGCTCTTGACAGGGTCCAAACGGTAGTTGAGCATGGCAATGACCTCCGGTAGTTCCGGCTGTCGCCAGGCAGTTGGGGGGCCGCCCTTGCGCAGGGTGCTGTCCAGAGAGGCCAGGCTGCCCCTCTCCCCCTGGGCCAGTGGAGCGCCCATGGGCCAATAACTCATATCATCTCGGTCCAGAGCACCCTCATAACTCCTGAGCACAGAGTAGAAAGGACAGTCAGAACCGCCCATATTGAGGCTCCGCCCAAAGCAAATGTGCTCAGACCCACCCAGCATTACAGCTGCACTCTGGGTAACTGCATTAACTTGAGCTTGCATAGCATACAATGGGCTCAAGAATTACAGGGGTGACAGACTGGAAATGCACTAAAATGTTGTTAAAAATACTCTACTTATTAGTCTTCTCCTGTACTGATGGACAAGGTTAAGACAAATATTTGGAGGTATTTTGAGCCATTCCCCTGGGCAAATGCTTTTAAGATCAGTCACATTCCTCGGTTTGCACTCAAATGTCCTCTACAGCTTTTCCCCAAAGATTTCTGAACAGATAAAGGTCTGGTAACTGAGAAGGCCACAGTAGAACATTCATTTTGTTATCCCGGAGCCATTTGTTTGTGGATATTGAGGTACAGACCATTGTCTTGCTGGAAAGCCCTAGTATTCTATCAGCCTTCTGGCAGAGATAAGATTTTCAGCTAAAACTGACCAATAGTTGGGGGCGGAATCCATTAGGCCATTGAACTTTGCATTGTACTCCCAGACCTCTGGAATTTAAACAGCCCCAAAACAACACTGATCCACCACCGTATTTCACCGGGGGTATGAGGTGGTGGCGTCTCTCATACACATCTCCGTTTCTATGCCAAACTAGGATCAAACGTTGACTACATAAGATAAGATACACTTTACTGAACCCCGAGGGGTAATCTATCCTCTGCATTTGACCCATCCTACAGTCAGGAGCAGTGGGCAGCCACAGATCAGCGCCTGGGGACCGACTCCAGTTCTAAAGCCAGTTCCTTGGTCAGGGGTACAGGTAGGAGTGTTCCTATAATGAATGCTTTTCTGGGTGGGGGACACCGGAGTATCCGGAGGAAACCCACGCGAACACAGAGAGTACATGCAAACTCCACAAAGAAAGGCCCCAGGCCGGATTCTTTCCATCATTCCAAAGAGCCGGTGGTTATCTGATGGTGCCATTAAGGTGTCACCAAAATACAAAAGGCACCAAGGCAAATAATTGAATCACTGTGATTTTCAGGGATTTTTTTTTTGCTCATCTCACCATCCTCCACCTGATTTGAGTGGCAGAATGCATCTGCGTTCTCCATCAGTCAGGTTTTCAACTGCTCCACACTTTAAATATACCACTGGCCACTGTCAGGAGAATTATTAAAAAAAAATATATATATTTTCTGTGGATTTTCTTGTAGCCACTACCAGATTTATGAGGCTTTACCACCATTTGTCTCCATTAATTGCCAGTTTGTTTTCTTTGTGGTGCTGAGTGACATAGGGATTCCGCAAGCGTGTTACATCACTGTCACGCCCGGGTGAAACCGGAAGTGATGTAATCAACTATTACAGTTCCTTCAGACTTCGATGAACCTAAATTAACCAAATTACATTCCAGGTTTGAATTTGGTAGATTTACAAAAATCTTGAGGAGGGTAATCGCGAAATTTCAATTTGGAGGAAATGCTTTTAATTCAAGACTACATCATTTAGGTTGGTTCCACTGCAACATTATTAATAAAGTATATTATTTATCACATGATGGCATTTTTAGAATAAGTTAGCATTTTTAAATCATTTTAGAGCATTTCCAGCCTGTGTTAATCATTCAGAACCCCTCAATACACACAGTAGAACTTCAATAAGTTCCCAGTTGACCAGTATTAATTTTTCATATGGATAAGAACAGTCTATGCAGTTCTGTGCGGCATCATTACCCATAATGAACCAAGCAGCTATTCTCAATAGATGGAAGATTCATCAGATTTTCAGCCAACTGTCGCTACCATGAATCTCTATGAGCATTACTACGGATGCAGGCCCCTCACATGCCCTGACCACACAATGTCGGATTGAGATGACTCTTCCCGCTGAGGTTAAAGGTCAGACTCACCCGACTCTGCGTGGGGGCGCATGGTGGGCGTGGCCCAGGCGGGGCATGGTGCCATAATGCACAGGGGGGCCCAAACCATAATCGGGCTCATCGTAGCCCTGACTGCGCTGGTCGTCCTCCAGGCCATAGGGGTCCGGCACAAAGCGATGCAGGTCCACGTTACTCCCCATCCGAACCTGCGGCTGCGCCCCATAAGGGTCTAACTGCCCTCGGGCGGGTCCCCGGTACGAGTCCATAGTGTGGTATCCATCCATTGGTCTAGGGGAGGGAACAT
Source organism: Gymnothorax reevesii (assembly GCA_029721435.1). Lineage (NCBI taxonomy): Eukaryota > Metazoa > Chordata > Actinopteri > Anguilliformes > Muraenidae > Gymnothorax > Gymnothorax reevesii. The sequence continues at coordinate 29,595,384 of CM056589.1, forward strand.
TTTAAATTTTCCCAGATTTTAGCTAGACTGTTAAGCTGAATTGCCAACTAACATGTGCAGAGAACTAGGCTGCCAGTGTGCAAAGCTGTGCCACACAAACTAGTTAAGGGAAGCAAATACACCCCTTTAATTTAATGTATGACCCAGTAAGAGATATGCAGATATCCACAGCATTTCCCAATAATCACTCAGAAGGGAGGTGAGAGATCAAATTTTGGTTTGAACATGAACCTGGTATTTAGTGTGAACTGAGCTTTTCCCATTCGTCCACTAAATCAACAGAACAGACGAACAGCATTGTTAAATTGGTGTTATTTTATCAGCCGTGTTTCGTAAAGGCCGTATAGCTATGAATAACACAAGTCCAGAGCGAGAGCGAGAGAGAGGTCTTGCCCTCACCTGTATCTGTCGTCCATGCGGGCTCCGCGGCTCAGGCTGGGATATGCTTCTGAGGGGGGTCCAGGCCGGTAGTCCTCGTATGCCCCTGGGGGACCGTAGTGGTAGTTTCGGGGGACGGTAGCGGTCGGGTAATCCCCAACTCCGCCCCCGCCCGGCCGGTAAAGGCGATCCACCGTGGCGTAGCCGCCGTGACCGATGGGAGCACCCGTCATTGACCCACCCCCGTCGAGAGACATTGTGTCCGACACAGAGGGGATGACTGTGCGGCTGGTGATGGTTTTAGTCACCTTCTTCACCTGAGACACATGGGGCACATGTTACATCCTCCGCAGACAGACAGACAGACACAGAAGCGCACGTGCACACTTGCTCACACCCATCCACGCATACGTTACAAACCCTACGAGTTTCAACGCACAAGCGCAAGCACACTCACACTCTGGTAAGTGTTACCGTGGTCTCTGTGCGCCGTGTGTTTCCATCCTCATCTGTCTCCAGAGAGATCGTGGGGATGTCTTGGGGGTCCTCCTCCACAGTAACCGTCTCCTGGACAAGCTGACCCGGGTCCAACATCCTGTACTGTAGAGGATATAAGGAAGACTGTAGTTAACCGACCTTCCGATCACAGGTTCAACTCTCAGGTGGAGCATTTGAGGAAAACTAAAACTGATTTCATAGGGCCCTATAATATCTGACAAGCAGCTAGTGTGGTTCACCATAGAACAAAGCTAACTAGAACGAAGGCCGGGAAGAGTGGGGTTTGTGCGTATTGTCACGTTGAGAAGACGCCGTTTTCTGCAGGAAAATTCTCCTTGTATGGACTTCAAAGGAAAATGCAGTAAGGAATCAGAGGATGAAATTATTTTTACCACAATCTGCCAATATAACTCCACCCTTTTGTGTTCTCTGCATTTCCCCGACAAAAGCTTCCTGAACTGTGGTTGGCCAATCACAAGAGTGGGCTTTAAGCGAGGGGGTCTTAAAGAGACAGGAGCCAAAACGGACCACTTCAGCCCGAGTGAGCCAGAGGTGCTGCAAAAACAGCCTGTACGCCTATAACTAGGTGCTTTTTGACCAAAAACAAAAAAAAAAAAAATTGCAAATGACTGGACCACAAAAAAGTGCATCAAATAGGAAATAAATCTAGAGCAATTGAAACGGCACAAAACGGCAAGAAAAAATTCTGACTCCAGGAAAAAAACCGAGGTAAATCCTCAACTGATGATAGCTGGCTTTACAACATCAGCACAGGTGTTAACCACGTTAGCCCATGCGCCATTGGCCTTTTGGAGAATCCACACAAATCATGCGCAAACATTTTCACATCCTTCCACCCAAATTATACAAAGAAACATACCACTGTAAACGAAGACGCACAAATTCACTCACACCAAGGTTTATTTGGTGAATGAAAACAATGCAGAGGAACAACAAATGCATTTTGTTGTTAGTTGAGTGAGTGTAGCTGTAAGCGTACATGAAGTACAAAACTTAACTCCACACTGAAAAATAGGCGTCATAATACTTGCGTTAAATCCGGCCAACAAGCCCATCGAAAAGCAAAAATACATTTATTCAAAAATAAAAATTGCTAAAGGCAAAAATTTCAAAATCATAACTAACCCAAGTTTGAATGCAATACTGCCATAAACAAATCTACGCTGAGCGCGGAGAGAACCAAACAGCCCTCATCTTCATTACGAAATAGCGACATGCATCTTTGGCAAGGCACAGGTCAAAAGTCAAATCCACTAATGATCCATACGATGCGCACTTATCCCTCACAGAGAACCCACCTATCAAGTTTGAAGCTCCTTTCACCAACACTTTCGGAGATATGGATAAATTATAGAGCCACCGCCCGCCCAGACGCTACAGGGTATAAGGAACTATGACTACCTAGGTGCTCACGCACACATATACACAAAAACACACTCACCTGTGTCCCGTTGATGTACCCTTCGCTTATTTTGAGCCTGTCTATTTCTGCATCACCAGACAGGAGGCTGCTCTGTGAGGGGGAAGGGGGGGGGGGGGGGGAGAAAAAAATAAAAATAAAAAAAATAATCAAAGGAAACATCAGCCATTCACTGACTACATAACCGCAGGGGGCAAAAGGAACAGACTCCTCCCACAGCCCGGAGACATGCACACCGGGCTACGACCCGTGAATGAGTGAGAGTGAATACTGGGAGACCCCAGCACTGGACTGGTGCACTGCCCAGGGGAGTTCCTGCCGGTCACCCATAGGATGCTGGGATACATACGCTTCAGCCCACCCACAACCCTGGATAAAGGATGGAATGGATGCATGAATGGGTGGAATCAGCCAATGTACAGCACAGCTTTATTGAAAGCCTTTTGCTTACAGTCATATCAGTATAACTTACTTTGGTCAAAATGCAAGCTTGTTTCCTATGATTTGAAGCATGAAATTACACGATTATTAAAACGGAAGCACAAGGAAATCTTAAAAAAAAAAAAAACGAATATGATCAACGAGAATAGCACAAAAGCTCTGCATGGTGTCGAGGCCTGTGCATCTAGCCTAACCTTACTGACCAGCTTAGACTGCATACCAGCCAGTAACTGAAGGCAGTATCCTGAGTGGACACACACAGGCATTAATCCCAAATCGAGCTATGAAGCTTAATTTAAGCTACCATTTTTTTAAGAAAACACCAATGTGACTTTCAGTCCTTGGCCATGAATAGAGGAACAATCTGATACCAGTTTTTAATAATCCATCTGCCTCATTGTGTGGAAGAGACTGGCATCATTCTTTGACGTGTATGGCAACATCAGGTTGACTTCAACATAGCTTTCCTAACTTTTCAAAACAAAATGTAAGAGATAAATGTACCAAGTTGTCACTTCTTACAATAACTATAGTCCGGTCAGCCGCGTCCACAAGGTTGTAGCCCCTCCCCCATGCACTGAAATGGGCACACTTTCATAATGAAATTGTGCTTTATTCAGACAATTCTGTCACTATGGCAACCAAAATCAATAAATAACTGACAGTTTTTAACTAAGTCGGGTAGAACTCAAAGTGAGGCAGAAAACTACTGCTGTATCCGAGAGCCTGACTTTCACACTGGCTTCAGATGTGGAACACAGCCACATTTATGTCTGACACCTCCTGTGTTTGGTCTCAGAACGTCAGCCGTCAGGAACAGAGAGCAGCGCCAGCAATAATTAGAATTCCAAATGTGTACAACCAGCATAGTCTAAAATTTGAATTTGTACCGCAGAACTTCAACAGGCATTCCGCAATTTTAAGCCTAATACAGCTGGTTTGAAATCCAAAGTGATATTCACAGCTGAGAACTTTCACTTTCACTTTAAAACTTCAAAAGCGGTCCTCGGCAGCATTTGAGTCCTTGTTTAGAGCAGACAGGATAAGATCCACAGCAGATGGCCCAAAAACATGAACAAGGTTTTCAGCAGCGAAGGCCTGGTCTGTACAGCACTGAGGCTTGCTGTAATAATACACTCTCCAGAGTCATGTGACACTTTCACATCAAGTGAGAACTTGAACTTGATAACTGAGAACTCTAAATGCTGTGTATTAGGCAAAAAAAAAATGAAGTCATGACCTGCCATTTTGAAATTGTGAACTTATTCTTCTTCTTCAAAAAAAAACTAAACAAAATGTAATTCTTGTTAGGGCGTTGGATATCGCAGGCTGGTTTCACAAGTGCAGATTAAGCTTCTTCCCTGACACCATTGACTTGTGTGCAAAGACTGCCCATTCAAATCAGAGTCACAGACTAGGCTGAATCACTGTCTGAGACTGGCCCAAAAAAATCATTGTAAAAACTGACAGACGATACGAGGAACATTAACGTGACAAATGAAGCCATATCGTGGGGATTTCTTCGGCTGGTTGCACGACTGGCGAGTTTGAGCTCGCAGTAACGGCTGCCCTCATCGAGCTGTGACGATATGCCACGCCCAACAGAGCAACTTCCATTCATTTTAAAAGGCACAGAGGCCCTTTACAGACCTCAGAACTATAAGCATGTAATGTGATAAGCACCAATTCTTCCGCAGTGGTGAAGCAGTGTCCAGGGTTTAGCAACTCCACATTTCATGTAGCGAAGACCATGCAACACTAGGCTATACCTAGGCAGGAGAGCAAAATATTTTATAAATGAATGAGCGAATGAATGAATGAATTTACACAGAATTAAGACATGAGATGGGACAGCAATGAGAGGGGCTTTATGAAGCAGTTGGTTTATTAAGAATCTCAGGCACTGGCAGATCTGAACAGCACTACAATGTCAGGACGCAGTGCCAATTCTGGCCACCGGGAGGGGACAAAGAGTAGAATGAGCCACAATGGCGGGCCTGCACAGACACGCAAGTGCTGCATGGTAGCGCCATGAAGCTATTTAAACAGAGCAGAGATCAGGGCCACCAAGTCTGACATCATCTCCACAGATCCGATGTCTCACATGAAAGTGCGCATGCACACACACTTGTACAAATGTAATTCTAGGACATGCTTATGATTGTAGTGAATTCCTAAACAAAGGCAAGAAGTTAAATACTTTAAAAAATGTCCATCATGAAAATGTGTTCAATTGTGCAAGTTGTTTTCAAGGCACTCACACAAACACAGAATTTCAGCCTAAGTTTCACATGATGTTTTCCCCAGTGACACCAGCAGTGATACACAGCACAAGTGGAGGGAGAGAGGATGGCGGGATGGAGAGGGTGAAGAGGAGGGATGTGGACCATGGTAAGGAGGGTTTGGATGGAGTGATGATGACGATGATGCAGGCAGGCGGTTTATCAGAGGTCGGGGGCAGTACACTTCAACGCCTGAGTACATCAGTGAGCAGGTTCTCCAGACGTTTGGGTGGGGCGTTACCTGCGGGGAGGGGTAGGAGCGGGGGAGGGTGGTGATTGGTCCGGCTCGCCTCCTCTCCTCCTCCAGAGCTCGAGTCAGACGCTCAAACTGCACCTCCTGCTCACGCACAGAGGCCAGCAGAGAGGATGCACTCTCACACCGATCCATACTGAGGGAGAGGGACATACCATTACACCCAGAGAGAGGGGGAGAGGGACATACCATTATACCCAGAGAGGAGGGAGGGACATACCATTATATCCAGAGGGGGGGGGCAGACATACCATTATAACCAAAGAGAAGGCGGGAGGGATATACCATTACACCAACAGAGGGGGGGAGAGGGACATAGCATTATTCCCAGAGAGAAGGGAAGGAAATACCATTACACCAAGGGGGGGGACAGACAAACTAATCACCAGAGAGAAAGGGGGAAGGACATACCATTACACCCAGAGAGAGGGGGGGAGAGAATATACCATTACACCCAGAGAGAGGGGGGAGAGAATATACCATTACACCCAGAGAGAGGGATGGCAGGGATATGCCATTGCTCCCAGAAAGGGAGGGGGATACCCTCATACCCAGAGAAGAGGGCGAGGGACATACCATTACACAGAGAATGGGGGAAAAGGGATATACCATTACACCCAGAGGGGGGGAGAGAGCGAGAGAGAAAGAGAAAGAGAGAAAGAAAGAAAGAGAGAGAGAGAGAGAGAGACAAGCTATTACACTCAGAGAAGGGGGAGAGGGATATACCACAACAACCAGAAGGGGGGGGGAAATGCATCACTACACCAAGTGAGAGGGAGGAGAGAGGGATATATTATGACGCCCAGAGAAGACAGGAGGAGGGCAGTATTTGTTGCTGGATAAATGTGGAGGGAGATCTCATGAGGGATTGCAGGAGCATCAGGTCTGACGGAGTGTGAGATTTTGTGAGAGAGATTCAGAACTGAGGCACACTTCCTCTGCCTACACTGCAGATAACAGAATTATAAGCCATTAATGGCCCCGGGGAGAGTTATCCTTCTGTAGTCTCTTTACGATCTGAAAGCTTAAGTCATATTGTGCAGTTGGCTACGGTTTATAATCAGTTATTGGCTCAATCAAGGAGAGCAGTTCAAAATCTACGGACTCCATTCGCGTTCGACTGCCCTGCCATCCTCATAGAGCAACACAGACACACACGCAGACTGTTCTTCCTGCAAGCAGCAGTTTCTTCACAGCAGTCGCGGTTCGTCATTTTAACACCTGCACCAAAAGTGCGGCAGATCTGTGAGCGTGCCCGGTACCAGGCAGAGGGCCTGGTGGGAAGTGCGGTTCTGATGCTATTCAGGGCAGACACCATCAGAGCAGGTGTTAATTGGCTCCACTTCTCTCCCCTCTCCTTCACACCTGCTCCCCCTCTCCAGCTACATCTCTCCCTCTCACTTTCTTCTTCCCTCTGAAAGGGGTGGGACTCCGAGAACAATGCATTCAAACTAAAGCGTTTCCTACATCAGCCATTGCACATCCGAACATTACATTCCCAAGATCTTGACCCCTACACATCCGAACAAAAGAATTCCCAAAATCTTACCATCCAAACCAATGAATTTCTAGGCTGAAACACCACTAGCAAAATTCCCCAAGATCTTTACCCAAGCAAATCCAAACTGCAGAAATGATCAGGAGCTGAAGATGGCCACAGTTCTGGTCTGGTAGTGCATGACCAGCGAAAACGCCCAACGACTGCCCTCTGAGTCACAGACTTCAGTTAGTTATGAAACAGATTTAAGAAAGTAAGCTCGACTAATTTCATTTACACATCAGTGCAAGGTCTCAAACGCTTGGATCCTCTGAATTGAGAGGGCTAGTGATAACTTGAATAAATTTCAACGTTTTATTACCAAGTTAAACAACCTTGAAAAACAGAATGGGCAATTTCACACATTCAAAAGGACTATGAATCTGAAGTCCGAGTACACATCAAAAATGAAAGTGGTATGCCTCAAACAATTGCAATTGACTCTAACTCAATTCACCACCCCGCCAAAAACAAGTTGGCATATCATAAAAAAAAAGCAAATGAAGTCAGGAAGGAGTGATCTGAAAAGTCCATTCATCCTTTATCATCTGAAAAACTATCACAGCAGCATGTTCATTTGATGTTCTAACAAGTGAATTTAACAGCTTATAGAAAATGCACAAGGTCACGGCTGCATCAGGATGATGACAACAAAAGTTGGCACAGTGCAACATTGTCTTTATTACCCTTATTGGAAATGTACCCCATCCACCTATTATTTCAGCAGCAAATCTGTATTGTTGTAGTTGTGCTACATACTGTGCCATGCATTCGCAATGGGAGACCAATCTGGACAACAGACAGGCCAATCTAGCACCCGCTCTCTCTGCAGCCGGTCCAGAGATTAGCATAGTAAAGTTTTACCTTAGGGTGTATTCACACATGTGGATCACATACTTGGTTCCGATTCAGGGGCAAAAATGATGTAATTGTTGGCTTGTTTGTGTTCATGGCAACAGTCTCTGCCGGTCCAAAGTTGTAAACAAATGCCATGTGCGAACAAACTTCTCTCATTGGTCAGAAATCTGACCCGGAAAGGAAGGGGCGTTTATTCTTCTTTCCCCAGGAAACGACTACAACACAAACTTGTGCCGGTTGCACAGACGATTGTGTTCTCACTGTAAACAAACCGCTCCAGGGTTCGAATTGATGCAAACCGAGCGCACCCTTTTTTTTTTTGGGCAATCTCGGCCCGCTTGTTTTGTTCCGAATCAGTGCTTTTGTTGTGTTCACACTAGTCCAAACAAACCTATCTGGAGGAAAAACTCTGTATCTGAACAATTGCTCCAAACGAGCCAAGCGTGAATACTTCTGGAGATGCAACCGCAAATGGAATTGAGAGACAAAGGTTTACCAAAGTATACTGAGAGGCATTAAAAATGCATAATAAAATATATTGTTTTAAGTAGTGGCAAATGGTTTCTTTCGTAGTCGCGAAACACGGTCTCAGGAAACTGTTTTTGGTAGCGAAACTCGCCCTCATTGTTATCATTACATTGGCAGTCAATTCAGCAGTTCTTATGCATTATCTGACATGGCAGAGGACTTTTTATGGAATGTGTTTTTGTGGCGTCACAGATGATGCACTTTGTCCGGGAAGACAGCTGACACGTCTGGTCCTTCTGTGTCATCCCTGCAGTCTGGATACAGTCATTTAATGGACATTAATGCGTCCAGAATCTTTTCTTTGAGACTGGCTATCATTCAACATTCAAAAAGATTGATTCTTCCGAGATTCATTTGTTTGTGGCATTTGAAGTGGGAATGATGTGACTGTCTGCTTTTTTTTTTTTTTTTTTAATAAATTGGCCCTGATCAACTTTTCATGTGCAAAATGATTTCTCCCAATGTGATTCACGACTATGATCCAGGGAACTGTGCTGCATTTCGATCATAATGAGTGTTAAACCAAGAAAGGATTTAAACCCAGACACTTGACGTTTTGCAATGTTTATCATACCTGACTGTTATGATGTCAATCAGCAAAAGGAAAAACTATCAGCTTTCAAATTAGATGATAAAAACCACATTGCGTTTTTAATGCCTCCCAGTATATTTTTGAGCCCCTGTCTATCAATTACAGACGTACTGAGGCTCTAAAGACGATGATGTCAGAGAGATCCAGAAGTCACTTTCCAACTTGTCCTTTACACAGCATATTTTTTTTTTTTATACATAAGTTTGTCATCTCCAATCCCACCCGAATTTGGAATGCCCAATTGGGGAACTATGTACAAAGCTTGCTCGTATGCGACCCCTTGCTGCCAACTCAGGATAGTGAGACAGTTCACGGCTCTCCTCGGAAGCACGTGCCTGTCTGCCACCGATTCTTATACACTCATTGGTTGAATCTTCGCAAGTTCAGAACTAGGGCGGAGGATACCCGGACATGAACCAACCCGGTGTCTTCCTGACGAGCGCCCGTCTGGCCAACAGGAGGCGCTGGAGCAACGAACAAAGCTGATATATTATTTACCCAATTTGAAACCCTGTAGCGCAATAGCCAATTGTGCACTACTCTGAAAAAGCAGCCGACCCCTGCCGGTGGGTACGCCGAGGCTCGAACCCGCAACGTGGTGATCACCTCTGCACTGCAGAGCAGTGCCTTAACCGTGTGAGCCACCCGGCAGCTCTTACACAGCAATATTTGACTGGATTCCTTCCATCAGTAAAATTAATTACTCACCGTACAGGCTGACATTCCACAAAACCTACCTACTTGTCCACGAGGAAAGTTGTTCACAAATGGAAGGATTACAAGCTTACGCTTCTGTTGGTGAGCCAGAGCCCATCTTAACTCTTCAGGGACTAAACCTTTTCAGGAGGCTCTTTTTTTAACAATGACATAAGCTGACCCATTTCACCTGACCTTACTGTAACTCATCACATCATAATTAGTCCTATACTGCGCCTTTCCAAAGTTTTTATATTTGCAAAAATGAATGCAAAGCAGAAGTTAAAACATCAAATAACGAGCTGTCGTGTTTTCAATACAGTAGAGAGTAAACTGCATTTTCAGACCACTCCTGAAGTTTTGGGGACATGGTGGGGTTTGCGTGCATCTCAGTGTGGGGAAAATGTTTTAGAGCACAAGAATGCGGCAAACAAATATGCAGCACAGGGAAGGTGCCTGAGAGAAGGGACGTGTGCGAGTCCGCGTCTGAGAGATGCAATCGGAGAATGAGCGTGCCGGCACCAGGGGCTGAACTCATTGCTTTCGTCTCACTCACACACACACACATACACACAGGTGAGACACACTCAGAAACACCCCACTCTTCTCTGATGTCAGACCAGCTTCTGTTCACACACAGGACAGAGGGGCGGGACTGAAACTAGCACGGAGAGAAACTGAGCCCTTTGAGTCCCCCCCCATGCATTCCAGCAGGTGTCCTGGCATGTCAGACACTCATTCACTAAAGAATTCACACTCAACCGCCTGGGAATCTCTCCCTGTCTATTTCTCAATCTCCACTCTCCCCCCCTCTCTCTCTCTCTCTCACACACACACACACACACACACACTCTCTCTCTCTCCATCTATACCTCCTTTGTTGCCTTAAGCTGTCCCTCACCTCAAGTCCCACCCCTTAAGCGAGGCTGAGGTCAAGTCATCAGGAAGTTCCATCCACCTAAAAAGGCACCCAACTCCATTCCCGTTACTCAGTGCTACGTTAGCCTGTACCATAACAAGGATGTTACACACACCCATCAGTGACTAGCGTACACCGCAATGTCTTCCCGTTATACGCACTTAAGTACACTCCTGCCTCACCACACTACCCCAACCACCCTCCTATTCAAAGTAGCGTTCTCTTTACACCAGCAAGCGCGCACACACCCACGCATGCACCTTGGCAGGAGGAAATGTGACCAATCGACAGTAACAGGGGCGAGTTAAACATTGTCAGCATTGTGACCTCATCATGTGAGTAAGGACAGGAGGGCAGCGGACTAAGTTGGTGAGAGAGAGAGAGAGAGAGAGAGAGAGAGAGAGAGAGAGAGAGAGAGAGAGAGAGAGAGAGGAGAGAGAGAGAGAGAGAGAGAGAGAGAGACTGCTGCTTAAACATGTATGCTGAGTTGCACCAGTACAACTCTCTCTCACACACGTGCAGGCAGACACACGAACAGGAGAGCATGGACTTGTGCCCACCTGGGAGGAGGGGATGTGAACAATCAGCCATGGGGCGGGGGGGGTGGCAAGTTAAACATTCCCATCATTATGACATCATCACGGTTAGGACAGGGACAGCTGAAGGAGAGTGGTGTGTGTGTGTGTGTGTGTGTGTGTGTGTGTGTGTGTGTGTGTCTCAGAAAAGAGAGAAAGATTTGTGTGATGTACAGGTGCAAATGCACATGTGTTAAAGAAGCAGTTTCACTCATTTTGTGCGCACCAAAACGTGTGTCACATGCACAGTCTCTCTGTTCTGCTGTAAAATGTAAGGGCCAAACAAAGATGGAGAGTACATTTAAAAAGAGACTGGATAAAATCTACAAAGGAGCAGTTAGTGTGAACTTATGAGCTGAGCAATAGGAACCATCAAAACCGGTACCAATCCTTACAGCATCTGCAACAGTCATGCACAGGGACAAGTGAGTATTTCTGACTGAAATAACGATTTCCTTAATACTGCTGTACCTATACCCACTGAAATGACAATACAAATGCTGAATCGATTACTGTATTATAAAGAACCATTTCATAGCCATAAAAAGGCACACAATGTACACCAAATTTGCAAACAAACACTAGCACATATGAATGTTCATTCGACAAGCTAAAAAAACCATTGTCCCAGCTTTCCATTAACCTCATCTGTGCGAAGGACATCAGAGGTCACCAAATTCACCAAACAAGCAAGCTGTAGCAATTAGCCATGACTGCCCGATTTTTATAAATTGCATCCATATAAATTGCATTCTACAATAATCTTGATTCAACGTTGATTCCATTTCATTATGCATTTCTGCAATCCCGTCTCTTTCTCGCAATGAATTTGCCGTGCGAGTGGGATCAGCGCGTGTGTGTGTGCGTGGTGTTTGTCAATGTGTGTGAGTGTGTGTGAGAAACCAGTGTGTGTGAGAGACCAGTGTGTTGTTGCATCTGCACGATCAGTGTTGAGGTCCTAGGTGTGCATGATCAGTGTTCTAGTGTTAGGTGTGCGTGAGAGATCAGTGTTGCATTGTTGGGCTAGTCTGTGCAAGTGATCAGTGTTGTGGTGTGAACGTGTGTGAGCAGGCATGAGCTGTGTTAATGTGCATGCTTGTGTGTGATATCAATAATGTGGTTTTAGGTGAGTGTGTGTGAGTGGTCAGTTTTGAGTCGTGTGCGCGCTCTCCTGTGATCAATGTTGTGGTGTTAGGAGTACGTGTGTGTGTGTGAGAGAGTGAGTGATCAGTGTTGAGTCGCTAGGTGTGTGCGCGTGCTCGTGTAATCAGTGTTGTGGTGTTAGGAGTGTGTGTGTGTCCGAGTGTGACATCAGTGTTGCGTTGCTGGGTGTGAGTGTGCTCGTGTGATCAAGTATTGTGGGGCTAGGTGCGTGTGCGCTCGTGTGGTCAATGTTGTGGTTTTAGGTGTGCGTGCCCTCCTGTGATCAGTGTTGTGGTGTTAGGTGTACATGTAACGTGTATGTAGACATGTAACCCATAACTGCACATAGCTCTCTCCACATAAAAGCAGTCACTGCCCACTGCAGCCTAGCATTGAACATCATTCTTATAAACAGCTAATTATTTGGGCAGCGCAGTTTGAGCAGGAACACATCATTTTACAAAAGGATGAAATTTTTTGTCTGAAAGGCTAACTGTTGAAGCAATTTCACTTAAAACAGTAATGTCTCGTAACATTGAATTTATTGATATTCATTATATATTGAATAATTTTAGGAATGCCCAATATTATCAACATAAAATCGATATTGGCCGATGAAAGCCAAAAAAGGTAATTATTGGTATTGGCAAATGTGAACATTTTTGCCGATATGCATGGCACATAAGGTGATGTATTAATTTAATGCGAGGAATGACAGCTTAAGTACCCCAACAATGACCTTCAACCATGGATGCATCATAAGATCTAGATGCGCAATACAAAAGTGGCCATGCATTAATTTCAATGGAAATTTCTCAATGGCACAGCCTACATGAGGCCTCATTTCAAGAACCACATGGACAAATCTGAAAGGTGTCTCAATCATGCAAGTCTGCTCCCTCACCAAAGCGCTGCTGTTGGCGGTGTCCTAGCAGTAGCCCACACCCAAGACTTTCCCCATCACCCTGCTTCAGACTTTAGGCCAATGCCAATTTACATAAAATTGAAGCAGTAAATTTCCTTTTGAAATCTGCAGGAGCTCAGTTGGTCACTCTCCTACACTGTGCTAGGAGAGCCAATTGCTCTCCTTCCTGACGGGGACCATTGCTCTCCGTGAACGACCCGAGGAGCATGGTAAACCACTCCGCGAAATTAGTCTATTGAAGACTCAGGATTTTAGTGAAGATGCAACAACAAGCCACTGCACTGCCTCCTGATTTGAATCAATACAAAATATGTACTTTGCGGGAGCAAAGGTAGCACCCCTCCGCCCCAACATATGGCATGATAGGTGAATGTGGACAAAGTTTTCGAAGGTCAAGGTCACTGAGCAAAGGTCAAAAGTCATTGGGGTGTAAAACCTCGACAAGGCACGGCTAACTCACCAAGGCTAGTCCATATGCAAAATGAAGTTCCTAACCCAAGCGGTTTGAGAGAAACTGCCTGGACAAAGTTTCAAAGGTCTCGGGCAATCAGCAAAGGTCAAAGGTCACTCAGGTACGAAACCTCGACGAGGCAGGACTACCCACCAAGGCAAGTCCACTTACGCAAAATGAAGTTCCTAACCCAAGCGGTTACAGAGAAATGGCCTGGACAATGGCTGGACGCCCAGATGTCCTTCCACCCGCCCGCCAAGGGGACGACATTACCCCTCTGCCCCCTAGGTCGGGATGAGGGGTAAAAAAAAAAAAAAGAATTTGATTGCATTTTGTGTCTTATTTTTGCAAAATTGGAATGTAGAATAACAAATAACTTTCATAACATTAAAATCAAAAGAAACATTTTCACGAACAGAATTAAAAATTTCTCCGGCACAGGCCATGGAGCAGCACTGGCTGACAGTCCCTTCCTTGGTTAGTTAACTAAAGTGAACTGAACTAATAACAATTCTACACTTCAGGACTGACAACAAAAAGAATCGGAGATAAAAATGAAAATAAACTGATCACCAGCTTTGCCTGACACACAGGTTATGATGCAGTGCCACTGTATCGAGGTGGCGTAGTGCCGCAATCGCAGTGAAATCCACTGAGGTCAATGCTTGACAGGAAATATTGTTTCCCATGAAAACAAGTATTTAACTTTTTACTCCTCGGCCAAATTGTGGCCAGAGGGGCATTGTCGTTACTGGCGTGTCTGTCGTCTGTCCATGACTTTGTCCGGGTCAGTACTCAGCAACTAATGATCGCAGTCTCACCAAATTTGGTATGGTAACTCTCTGTGACCCATAGATGTGCACAGACCGAGGGGTATTCAGCAATGCGCTTTTTTTTTTCTTTTTTTTTTTTTTAGGAGGCAGAGGAGGGCATGAAATTTGATGAAGGCGGCCGCCGAGCAATTCTCTTTGCAGTAAATACAGTTTCCTGACGAACTTTGCTCACTACAGCGCTCCCTAATCAATAGCTGCATTTTTCAGGGCCTCAACATGCTCAAAAACTCAGAATGTTGCACGTGCATAAAGCCTGGCATATATTTTACTACAGTACAAGCTTTGCACATGGTTGTGGCAAAATGGCTCCATCGCGTTCCCTGGAAAATTTAAACAAAGAAGCTCTTGAAGTCTCTTTAACCAGTCTACCACTGTCCAATGGTCTTTAATACACACCTGCACCCATCAGGATCTCGCCACCAGACCCAATGAGCACAAGGGTGCGAGGGCCCGTTCATCGCTGCTAGCAGCTTTAATTCGTATTGTGACGTTTGCTTATTTTACAGACTTGGGTTCAGTTAGATGGGGGGGGGGGGGGGGATTCTCTAGGACTCCACTTGCAGTTACAAGTGCAGATTATGCACTACTGCACTGAATACGATGGATAACAGCTGAGAGCAGGCATAAGGCAAGGTCCAAGTGGTGTTCATACATGGCCTGAATAAAAATACAACTTTGCTGTGAAGGAAAAGGGCACAAATAATTTATAAATGAAAAATTTGATTGTATATCGATCATGTGTGGTTGTAAAAAAATAAACAAATAAATAAATAAATAAAATAAAATGTGTGTGTGATATGAGTGCCTTTTCTGATGGTTTTTAGTAGAGTCAGCACACATGCCTCTGCTTAAGTTTTTTCATTACCCCTCAGCCCTAAAGGCTGACGGGGTATTGCTATCCTTCGTGCGGTTGGTCGGGCGGGCGGGCATCTCCAAAAACTTCGACATCAGGCTGAGGGGTATTCCGTGCATTGCACGCCTATTTTTATATTTCTCATCATCATTCTTTGTACTTTCAAGTGGGTTCTAATGACAAGTGTCATGTCTGAGCTACTACTAGTTTAAATTTTTTGCATTTGAGATGAAGGTACTTTGTTTTATTTCAAGAATTTATCAGGGAACCACCCTACAAACCTGATGTTCAATTAAGATAATTTTAGTTTGAAATTATGAGCTCCTCATGTGGCAAGTTTTTATTTTGTGCTCAGGAATACACAGTCACCAGGTCGCTACAGTGCTGTTTGTTCTCAAAGTTCTCAATCAACTTATTGTGACTTTCAAGATGGAGACGACTGGAAGCTACCTCAGGGTACTGTTTGCATAAATAGTCTTTTTTAATAAACTGCCAGTGCATTTTCAAAGTTCTAAGTGCCTCGTTTTGAATGTCAGGGCCCTTGGAATTCTACCGATGAAGTGTGGAGCTACTTTGAGCCTTGTTAATGATGAAAAAAATAGCGATTTCCTTGCATGGCAACGCTATGCCCGATTCACTACTATTGTAAGCCTGTTGGGAGCTTCGGCTAAAGAGTCATTTATTTCAAAATGTTGCGTGCGTACGGAGGTGGGGTATTCGACAAAGGTTAGTACTCGTCATCATGTTTCAATACAGCCCAAGTCAATTTCACACTGGAATTCTCCTTTACAGCTGCTGTAACTGATTTGGTTGTTTTCGTAGCTTCTTGTCTGAAGCCTGTGTAAGCAGTCCTCACCCCCCCATACCCAGAAAAGCACAAAACGAATGGCATCTATAAAAATTTTGAACTCACGTAGCCAATTATGATGCAAAGCCATACTTCACTGAAGATTTCCTTTTTCCCCACAGCTGGTTTGATCTTCAAGTGCCAATAAAACAAGCCAACCAATAAAATTAATCCCGGGATCGATTTTCTTTCTCGTAGCTGTCATGGCCGCAAATCTTTTAATTTTCGGCGGAACCCTGCAGCAAAACCCAGCATGAACCAGCATTAAAATCATGCAGGTTAATGCTAGTGATGTACAAACAAAACGTACATCGGGCACCGATTCATTCCCAGTGTTTCCACTTAGCTGAGGATCAAAACTGATGGGGCTCCGCTCGTAAGGAGAGCCAAAGCTGAGCTGGATTCTTGGTGCATGAAGTGATCGTGAATTGGCAAATAAGACAACCCAGACGGTCCTCACTCATGTCCCCGTGCGCTGCTGATCACCTCCCCTCCACCCCTCCATTTTAAGTGGTACTTCAGCTGCAGGTAGAAAGCAAAATGAATTTAGGTGCGAGAATGATTGACAACATCATTCATTATGAATAATGTGCATTATGCTTCGTAGCTTGTGGGAGGCGGATTGTCAGGTTAGGAGACGGCAGAAATTTTCCGTCCAGCACTCCTAGCATCCTGGGCAGAACCCTGAGTATATGAAATTTGATTTGAAATTGTTAGCAGATTAACCCAATACATCTATAGGATATAGGATGTCTGTGCAGAGCCTGAACAACAAAATGCTGATCATGTCCCAGTAACAGACTGCACAGATGATGCTGTAAAAGAGTTCGCTGCATCAAAAGGTTCAAGCCAAAGTGAATTTTCTGAGAGTGTAGTTTGTGTTCATTTTCAAACAATTCTTTCATGATCGAAATTGACTTGGAGCATTCTTTTGACAAGGGGCTCAATGACAAATGAGCCTTATTTTTAATTTATCTTTAAAAATGTACAGAATACATTTATTTGAAGTTGTAGGAGTGAGTTTAAACAAGTCTTAATGGTTGCACAACATTGACAGGGTTTTAGTACAGTTTTAGACCATTTGTAATGGTCTAAAAAAACTGACTAGTAGCAAAAACAAATTTAAGTTTCTTTGGGGGGGGTTGGAGACACAGTCCCCCCCCCCCCCCCCAAGGTGATTTTTTTTTTAGTAAGTATACCAGAGAGTGTATACTCAGCCTTAAACAATACAATTCTGTAACTGAGTTGGGTATTAAAAGTTACTTATGGATTCTTTACTGTACGGGGCAGGTATTTTGGTTTTCCAAAAAATGTAAGAACAATTAAACCATTAAACGTTGTTTATTTTAAAGTTTTCAATAAAAAAATTATGAATTCATATTCATATGGGGGCATATTTTAAATTACATATTTAATACATTTCACAGGGTTAACTTGCTCGGACGGTTGCGCCATCTGACATTGAGGGTTTGAGATGGCAAAGCATAAAATATATCATTTTTATGATTAATTTGAACATATTTCCAGTTTAACAGGTTTTATAGAATAAAATGATGCTTATTATGATTACTATGAATGATTTAAAAGAACTTTAAAACCAAAATAGTGCACTCCAACAATGTCACGTCATTGACCCAATGGTTTCTTAAGTTTTTGGCATTTTCTCATCCTATTTTTTTTTTTTTTGTGCAACAAAGAGATCAATGATTTTCTCATGTTTTTGTTGGCACACTGGTGATCCTCGGCCCATCTTTACTGCTGAAGGACTTAGCCTTTCCTGGGTGTTGG
Source organism: Gymnothorax reevesii (assembly GCA_029721435.1). Taxonomy (NCBI): domain Eukaryota; kingdom Metazoa; phylum Chordata; class Actinopteri; order Anguilliformes; family Muraenidae; genus Gymnothorax; species Gymnothorax reevesii. The sequence goes on from CM056589.1 coordinate 29,613,222, forward strand.
TTTTTAACCAAGTCATGACCACAATCGCCTGCTGACACCATCTGATTCAAGTCACAACATTATTCAATCCTGCACTTCAATATACAGCCAATTTCCCTTCCGTCCCAACTTTTTTCTCAATTTGAAGATGGCCTGAATCACAGGATTGGATGTAATTTAAAAAATAAAAAATAAATAAAAAGTGACATTTACCTCACTAAACATTGAATATATTGTGTTCAAATGACCTATGATGAAACACTTGTGGAAAAAAAAAAAAAAAATAGAAATCACTGCTCTATATTAATTTGCAATTGCCATTTTATCACAACGTTTCTGATATGGGGTTGTACTAGACGAAATGAAAATGAAATAAGATCATTGCTCTTTTGTTTGGATTTACATTTTTTAAAAGCACGCTTTGATAAATTGCCAAATGCAAAGTAGAGTCGAGAGCTTGTTAACATTAAAATGGTGCTGCAAATTCAATGTTTTCAAGTGTTTTATTGTATGTGCGTGCCTGAAGCTAGTAGCCTCACCTCAGTTTTCTGAAACGTATAGTGTGACAACATGATGTATACACAGTATATTAATACATTAAAAACAAAAAAACATACCGTCGATCACCCCCCAATAATTTTTCCAGGGGGTTATGAACACCCTCAGATTTTGAAGACATGGGGAACACTGACCCACTGTGTCTAGGGTCAGCACTCAGCTTGGCCCTGTCTCCCAATATCTACACGACTGCAAAAATCTTCATCCTCCATCTGACTCACCCTTTAAATTTGATAAACAAATTCAGTGTCATTGTCAAAGGAAGCATCATTCTATTAAGATCCATCTCCATGCTAAAACAGATCCTCCAGCCTGTTACCCATGCATTTATGACCTCATGCTTGGATTAATGAAATTCCTTCTTCATAGGAGTAGCCCAAACCCTGCTCCTGCCTGCTGCTTGTTCTGAATGCAGCAGGCGCATATCTGACAGGGACTAAAGGAAGAGAATACATCACTGGAGCTGACCTGGCTCCATTAGTTGCAAATCAATGTCCAGGGTTGACTTTGAAGTATTGCCATTTGTTATAAAGGCCCTACACGGACTTGTACTACTCTTTCAGTTGACGTGCTCCAACCCCATTCTGTCCCCAGGCCCTCTCAATTTCTCTTACCAAATGGTGCCCTCTGTCCTACCATCACAACTTAAGCTGGGATTCCTCCATCGCCAGCCCTCGGCTTGAGAATAACCTCCCGTACCCAGTCCTGTCCTCCCCTGCCGGTGCTTCTTTAAAATGCTACCAGAAGGCCCATTTACTCTGGTTTTCTGATTTGCAGTTGTTTCCGAGATGTTTCAAACTTCCTACTCGAAGCCTTTAGGGGGCCGCCAAGCTGTCACGGAATTACAGTCCCACTACATTTTGGGTTGTAACTCTACAACTAAATAAGATAAAATCAAGTATCATGTCACATTGAAGGTATTAACTTGTTCTTTAATATCATTAAGTGAAAATATATATTTTGAGAAATTTTCATAGAAGAAACAAGGAAAAACTACTCCGTCACGGAGTAGTAGTAGTGATGTTCCTATCATAGTTAAGTTATGAAACTTCAATATGTTCATATTTAAGGTGTTTCTTGTTAATACTGTAAGTTATAGAAACAAATATTGACTTCAACCCTGCTTTATGGCCAAGAAAATTCAACAAGTCAATGTCACGGAATTACAAGAGGCAAATTGTCACGGAATGACAACAATAGTATTAATTAGTTTCAATGTATTTATTTCAATATATTATACATAATTATTTACATTTTTACAGTTTAGCAATATATTACAATGAGTTTTCCACTTATAATGACCAATCATAATACATTAAAAAAAAAAAAATTTTTTGAAGTATCTCCATGTCAACATTGGCTTGGCGGCCCCCACTATGCATTTTTGGCATTCAATTCAGCAATGCTTTTGCCATCATGGTATTTTTTCCTCCATTTCACCATTTGCTAGTGGTTCCTTCTATGTGCAGCACTTTGCTTCAACTCCTCCTGTCTTTAAATGTGCTTTACAAAGAAAGCTGACTTGACCGTGCAACAGCCCTAATGTTTTGCAGCAAATAGACCATGAGACACGCCAAGTGATCTCACGTACACACAGCTAATTCACCGAGCGATCTCGCGCACACAGCTGATGCACCGATTAATCTCACACACACACACACACACACACACACACACACACACACACACACACACACCTGTTACACAAAGTGATCCAACATGCACACAGCTGATAGGCCGAGTGATCTTGTGCACACACACAACCAATACACCAAGTGATGATCTCATGTACACACAGCCGATACATTGCGATGTCACGTGCAGACAGCGGATAATGATCTTACACATAGCCAATACACCGAGGGACATCATGCTCACACATCTCTGATATACAGACTCATTTCGCACACACAGCTGACACCAAATGTTCCTTCACACAGCTGATGTGATCTTGCGCACACAAAGCTGATACACCAAATGGCATCGAGTGCACAGCTGACACCAAATGATCTCATGAACACCACTTGATAAACTGAGTAATTTAGAGCACACAAAGATGACAAACCAAATGATATCTTGTGCACAGCTGACAATGATCCCCCCTCACACTTTTGACGCACCAAGTGATCTTGTGCACACAGCTGATACACAGCATGATCTCATGCACAAAGCCATTACATACTGATCATGAGCGCACACAGGTCGTTTAGCACAGCTCTCATCTCCTGCGCAAAGCAAATACACAATGAACATCCCACATACAATTTTATGCAATGCCACGCATTACCAATAGACCATCATTAATCTTTCATTGAAACTAATCGATAAATTCTGCACTGCCTAGTTTACACATTAATGCAAACCAAGTTTATGCCGCATTTCATGCTGATGGCTTCAGCCATAAATGCCAGCATGACAGAGCAGGAAAGACACTGGCCATTACAGACGGAGCCAGTGGTCAGGCAGGCCGATAAAAAGCTGTATCTCCATAACTAGAAGACTGCAGAGCCACTGGCTGGCACTTCGGGCTGACTGCAGTGCTACTGGCCAGAAATTTGGGCTGACTGCAGCGCTATTGGCTGGCTGTACAAAGAAGGGGAAGGTAAAGACAGTAATTACAGAGTGCAGAGTAATGACATGTGTGCCGGGCTCAGCAGGTGAAATATAATCAGGTGACCACACCTGCAGCCAACAGCCTCTGTGCAGAAGCAGACCTTTAAAACACTACTGTTGGGCTGAGACAGAAGGGCATATTTAAACAGGGGGTTGGGGGGGGGGGGGCTGAGAGCACGAGCAAGCCGCATTAATATCCCAGTTTTTGCATGCATGTTTGTCTCATTATTCATTTCGCCTACCCCCTTGTTTTCAGGCATTCCTGTTAACTTTCAGCCAATCTCATAAGCTTTTCAGAGAGGACTGTTCTTCCTTTGAAAAGGTCTCTCTGGACTGTGGACTGCTGACACGCCCAGGGGCAGAGAACAGCACAGTACTGCGTACTAAACAGTGTCACACAGAGATACTGCAGTTTCAGTAAACAAGCCATTTTAACACGTCAGTTACCTGTGCGTCCCCAAGGTAAGAACGATCATGCCCCAGCCCAGCTCAAACTGAAAACAGACATCGCACCAATTACATGGACAAATTTACAGTGATTTTGGTAATATCATGGCTGCAAAATGTTCCAGAAAGACTTCATTTATCTTAAGTTGCTACAGCACACACACACTACCATTGAATGCTCTCGAAGTTGTGTTTCAATAAGAATGTTCACCTATTACAGGGTTCTTGTGGGAGCTGGAATACCTTGAAAACATCTGAGTTATGCAGGGTTTTAAAGGTATGAAAAGGGCTTGAACTTCTAATAAAGTGCATGAAAATTCTTGAAATTATGATGTCAATTACCTTCATGATAAAATACTTTCTGACCTCATAACTTGATGAGCACATGAACAGAGCTGTAGTGAAAGAACTCGGAAAATGCACCTGGAAAGTGTTAGAATTTGACTTGAGAAGGTGTAGGATCCCTGATCCCAGCGACGGTAAACGGTGTCAACATTTACAGGAAAAAAAGAGCTGCAATGTTATCGTGATATTTCGGCCAAATCATCATCATTTCTGGAGATATCGCCTCACGCCGAGACGGGCGGGTCCAGACTTCGTCATTGTTCTCTGTGAGGCAGCAGCCCTGCTTTGGAGCTCAATACAGCCGCTTTATGACAGACTACGTAACGGTTAAAAGGCGGCAGTGACACTCACGGGGAAATATGCGCGGAAACGATGCCTTTCCTGCAGGAGAAACCTGCACAGAAGTATGTCCATGTGTAATGTTCTTAAAAAAAAAAAAAAAGAGCCCCCGCCCGTGTGCAAGTCATCTCTGCCTGGTGCTTTGTGCAGAGCCAATCACCATACTCCAAGCCAATACCGCTACTTTAGACAACCAATCACTCTGAACATAAACCACTGTTCCACATACAGTGTGAATAAAACTAAAACTTCAGTTTTAGGGGCCACTACTGACACACACGCACTTGTATTTTATTTTTCTGCAGCCGTACATTCACTCTTCATACATCACTATAACCTTTCCCAAAACTTCACCTCCAATGCATGCCTAAAGCAAACTCTTAACCTTACACTGGCCCCAATTCTTACCTTAACCAAAATGTCATGATTTTAGTTGTGAGGACTGTCCAAAATACCAAGTTGCTTCCCAAAAAACGTCCTCACTCTGTTGGCTAAAAACGCGTTATAGTTCTCACTATATAGCAAGCACAAGAACTCATACATACATAAACTAGCATTCAATGATAGAGCACGCCTGCAACTCCCGCTGCACCCAAGTTATTAGGACCTGACGGCTACGGGTCATCCGGAATACGCCAAATTCCTAAACACACTACACCGCCCGGCGCTCGATAACCGGCCATTCTCTTTAACGTTCAGGCTGGGTGCATGGTTATCAGCTCACTTCCCCTCACAATTTCTAATCCAAGAGTAAGACCTTTATCTGAATGTTAAATGAAACAAAACGGACAGATGGCGAATGTCGTGACCGGGGAGTTTATTATTAATGAAGGCAAAAAAAAAAAAAGAGCGCATGAAACATATCGCGATGTAGGCTTAATGTTTCCGTTATGGCAAATAGTACGTTCAGATCTTAGAACTTATACAGGGGCACCAATAACCCTCGACCGTCAACGATTCAGATTTCATTTAAAAGAAAACAATCGACGCCGACCACGCCTGGTCACAACCCCCCCACCCCCTCCGCACTTACTTTCTTCCCCGACCCACCAAACAAGTTTTTGCCCAAGCGGCGGAAGTCCAAAGTGGAATTCAGCGTGTAGTCCTCGATCACGCTCTACCGCTAGCTAGCAAAATGAACCAGAGCAAATACCTAACAGACGCCAAGACGATGGCACCAACTACACCTCAAAGTCTTGTCGGCTATACCAAGCTTTCCACACGTGCATGAATATGACTGCGGCAGAAAAAAATGCTTTAACAAGCGGGCTGGAGAGATGTCGCCACCGCAAGCGAAATCTCTTATCGAACAAGTAGACCCAGTCACCGCTGCAAACTAGGGCGGAGGTGGAAGTTTCGGGAAAATGCCTCCATTTATGCAGATCCGTGCGTTCAGAGTGCACCTGTTCCTTCCTAGGTCACCTCAGGAGTTAACACGTTAAGCCGCTTCCCCACTAGACGCGAAACGAATTTTTCGCACGACAGATTGCATTCAAAGTCAATGCAAAGACGCGAATGCGAACGAAAGTGGAAGAAGGGCGTCGCGTGTAGGCCAAGTTCACACAAGTAAAGGTGGCAGCATGGGTGGCAGTCACAAAACAATTATTTTTTTCTGTGTTCAAATACCTGCTTATTCTGCTGTCAATTTACGACACATTGAACAATGGCAGTTATGTCATCTGAAATGCTGGTTATTTCTTCAGCGAAAACAGTTCTTAAACAATATAACATTGCAATAAGCACAGAGAGAGAGCAAAACATTAAGTACATCTTAAAAAAAACTACTGTCACAAAACATTATAACAGAAATTAATCAAATGACGTCACCAAGCAGTATCACTGCTCAACTATTTACCCCGATTAATGGTCCAAGAATCGTGAAAACATTTTGAATCAGATTATTGGTTTTGGAGCCATACCATTGTGGCAAATGCAAACATAATATGATCAAACAAGGTCTGGACCTCGGCAGCTACCCAAAAAAAAAAAAAACTGCCAATTTTGCTCTGCTAATAGTGGTCATAACTTAATGATTTCAAGTTTAAATTTTTGCCTCAGCATACAACAGAACAGTAGGAAGAAAACAACATTTTACTGCATTTTACGTCGCTCGTCAACCATACTCCGATATCGAAGTTTTTCGATCTGTATCAGGACATGCTGTTGATTTGAGGCTAAGTTAGATGAAGCCAACTAACAAATTTAAATTCTCTAGCTAAAAGTGGTACTAAAATTAGACTAACAGTCTTCCCTAGCTAAGCAACTCGGCTAGCGTGGTACCTGGGTAACGTTTGATGAAAACTCCAATGCATTTGCGCTACATTGTTGCACATAACCTGTGCATCCAGGTAACCAAGCCAGACACCATTAGCTAAATCGCCAAGTTAAAGAATTTGATCATAGGTGACTGTGGTTCGCTTGCTGGTATAACGTTACAGCCATTTCCACGTACAAGGTTAGGTGCGATAACGCTAACGAGAGTTCTCTTGATGGTAAATTAACAACGCCGATCTGTCCACACCAGCCAACTACCCTTGGTTGCGAATGAATCGGCGAGCTAGGTAGCCGAATTCAGCGAGAAAGTCAACACTGCGAGGCCACCTTTGTGGCTGTTAGCTAAGGACACAATAGGCAGCTCTGTGTTAGCCAGCTAGCTAATCAATAGGTGAGCTATAACTCCTTTTTTAACTCAGAAAACCGTATGTAGCGAGCTAGCTAGTCTGGGCGGCTAGCCTAGCTACCCAGCTAGCTAATACAATCCACACTCTAGAGTCGGAATTTCAGACTGAACACTGAGCAGTTTTTTTCCCCAATTGTGTGATACATTTCCACGGCAGGGAAAATTCAAGGACTGAAAGGAAAGCTGGCTTTTCATGTGCGGCTACAAAGATAAAACAAACGTGTCCAGACACGTAAATGCGACTGATAGCTTACCGACCTGGCTAGCTAGCTAGTTAGCCAACACAGCAGACACAGATGACAAAAAATAAGTTCGTTTGCTAACGGAAGCCAAACAAGTTAGGTTGGGCGAGCCTCACCTTGAATCCAGGAGACTGTAAGCCAAGTTCGGCCAATGTTAGGAATGAATTGCCGAGTTCTTAGCTCCTTCGTACGCCAACTATCTCGCACTTAACAAACTACTCGCTAAACAATGCCTTTAAAGTTTAATTTTGACACGGGTTTCGCAAGTTTGCTACAGGCCTATCGGATAGGCTTCCATGGACATTTTCCGGTAGCGCCCAACCTTCGCCAATTCGTCGATCACGGAAATACGGGTGTTTCACTCCCTACTTGAGTGAACATCCCACAAATAACGTAACAATCTTTGGCTGTTGTACCAGTTTGAAAACACATATGGAAGCAGAATCCGTTTGTATTTATGATCCGCCTTATTTTACCTACCTAACTTTGAGGTTCCGAACTCCCCTGACGAGACTCTCTTCCTGTAATTTCTATCCCTCCCACCCCGATCCTTCGGTAATTTTGAAGAGGGAAGCGCGCACACACAAACAGACTCGCAACAGGATGGGCGGGGAAACCAGAAGAGAGCGAGGAATTCAGTTACCGTAAATACACAATATATTTGCCCGATTTTTTCTGCATTGCAGTTTCGAAAGCTCAGGTAGTTTGCTACAACGACCCTTTACTGCTACTACAACTACTATTACTGCAACTTCCACTACTACTAACACCACAATAATAACAATAATCATCATTATCGTCATCAAATTATATACTCAAAATAATGATACAATTAGTTCTGAAATAAACCATGCAGCTAATTGTTCTTGATGTCTTGATAATTCGCTAACAGCATCCATAGGAATGTTTGATAATCCTTTTTACGCCAACATATGTCAGAAATATCAAAACGTGCATTATTTATGCACAATTTAATTATGCAATTCAAATGTGTTTGCTAACGTTAAAATCATTGAGCAAAATATGTACCAGGCATTATGGAAAGAGAGAAACAGCAACTGTAATATTATGACTTGGAATGAATGATATGCACGAACATCCTTCCAATTTTTGTACTATACCTGCAACATTATCTAAAATGAAATCGATAAATCCAAGAAAGGGGTCCCAGTGACCTTTGCTGCGGGACGTCTAGCTTCTGCCTGTAAGATGCTGGCCAGAGTTTCAATTAGGGAGAAATACTGGAGAGCTCGAGAGCCAGTAGCTTTCCAAATTTTTGATCCACCTGAGTCCGACCTCCTGAGTTTGCTGGACGATTAACGCTGCGTTCGATTTGTGCTGGGAAGTCGGGATTTCTGAGCCCCCAGTCGGAAATTTCAATTTGAACGCCCTATGGCAAGCCGTTTTAACATTTAATATTTAGACTGGAAATGTGTTGCAGATATCCGCAACAAAATTCTTCCTAGTAAAAAGGAGCATTTCAGATATCTACAATGACACACTTCCTATCCACAATCGTCATTTTAGATATCCGCGCCGTCATTCTTCCTAGGATAACTTTGGAAAGTCGTTTTAACATTTAATAGCGAAGTTTGACTATCAGGGATTAACATCTCAGATATCATATGGCAAGCCGTTTTAACATTGTAACTCCAGTTTGAGATATCAACAAGTCAAGATATCTTTAATTGCCCTCAATTCAAGATATCTACATTGTCCTTTTATATGTCTCAAACTGGAGTGGATTGGAAGAATGTTATTGTAGATATCTGAAATGCTCTTTTTACTAGGGAGAACTGAATTGCGGATATCTGCAACAGATATCCAGTCTTGCTATTAAATGCTAAAACGGCTTTCCATAAACGCCCCCCTGAAGTCGAATTTCCAACTCGGAAAGTCGGAGATTGCTCACCTAGACAGAATCCCGAGTTCAAGATGGATGCACCGTAAATCAACAGTAAGCGAAAGCTGTAATAACAAACTGTATATTTGCAATTCTGTGTTATTTGTGTTACATTATATCTGTCGTACATGCAGTACTGAATAGTGGACTTGTTACGGCATTTGCACGCGAAAAATACCGAATAATGCGTTGTTCGGCCTAGTCACAATCAACCTGAGTGAAGTGTGGTATAGTACTTATTATTGACAAAAATATGCAAATGAACACAAATTATAACTATTTTTACTGCAGGTTCCTCGTGAGTGGAATGCACAGCCAAATATAAAGTTATGTATTTTCCATTCATTTTTTTAAATATACGGCGCCCTGAATAATTATTGGCACTGGTTAAGATGTGTTCTTCAGCTTCTTATAAATTCAGTGTTTTCTAAATAATATAGGACCACAATGAAAAAAAGAGGAAAATCCAACCTTTAATTCAAGTGCATTTATTCAGTGGGAAAAAAAATCCCACATTAAGAAATAATTCCTTTACATCAGCTAATGTGTGCAACAACTATTAGCACCCCCAATGTTAATACTTTGTACAACCCACTTTTGCCAACAAAACAGCTCCTAATCTTCTCCTATAATGTTTCACAAGATGGGAGAATACAGAAAGAGGGATCTTCAACCATTCCTCTTTGCACAATCTCTCTAAATGATCCACCGACCTGGCTCCTCTCCTCTGCACTCTCCTCTTCAGCTCACTCCAGAGGTTTTCCATGGGGTTGAGGTCTGGGGACTGAGATGGCCATGGGAGGAGCTTGATTCTGTGTCTGGTGAACCATTTCTGTGTAGATTTGGCCACATGTTTAGGGTCATTATCTTGCTGAACGACCCAGTGAAGACCCATCTTCAGCTTTCGGGCAGAGGCCACCAGATTTTGATTTAAAATGTCCTGGTATTCCAAAGCGTTCATGATGCCATGCACCCTAACAAGGTTACCAGGGCCTCTGGAAGAGAAACAGGCCCACAGCATCACCGATCCTCCCCCATACTTCACAGTGGGCATGAGATGCTTCTCTGCATACTCATCTTTTGTGTTCTGCTAGACCCACTTAGTGTGTTTGTTGCCAAAAAGCTCTATCTTGGTCTCATCTGACCAAAGCACACGGTCCAAGTTGAAGTTCCAGTGCCGCTTACCGAACTCCAGACATTTGCGTTTATGATTTTGAGTGAGAAAAGGTTTTTTCCGTGCATGCCTCCCAAACAGCTTGTTGGCATTTAGATAGCACCTGATGGTTGTTTTGGAGACTTTGTGACCCCAAGATGCTACCATTTGTTGCAATTCTTTAACAATGAGCTTTGGAGAACTTTTTATTTCTCTTACCATCCTCCTCACTGTGCGTGGTGGTAAAATAACCTTGCGTCCTCGTCCAGGCTTGTTTACAACTGTTCCTGTTGTTTTAAACTTCTTAATGATTCCTCTGACAGTAGATATGGGCAGGTGCAGGTGGGTGGCTATTTTCTCGAGGCCATTGCCTGACTTGTGAAGGTCAACACACATCTGCCTTACTTGAATGGTGTGTTCCTTTGTCTTTCCCATGTTGAAGAGTGTATACGAGAAATTGCCTCTGTGTCACGTCATATTTATACCCCTGGGAAACAAGAAGTGTAGAATTACTAATTAAATGTTCCTAGATACTCTGATCAACTTTGTAAACTACTGTAGAAATGACTGAAGTACTTCAATTACAATTGTTAGGGGTGCCAATAATTGTGTAACAGGTGATTTTATGAAAAATAATTTTTTCTTAGTCAGGGATTTTTTCCTTAAAATTCACTTGAGTTGAAGGTCACATTTTCTACAATTTTCAGTGTGAGAGTATGCTTCTGCAATAAAAATTGAATTTATTTTAAGGCTTTTAACACATCTTAACCAGCGGTGCCAATAATTATGGAGGGCGCTGTATGTGTGTATATTTGCAAATTTTCAGTGTTTACTATATTTGGTTGTTAATGCTCTCTCTTTTGCAGGTTACCCCATCACGACAGGTGGATGGTTATCAATTTTATGACCCCCGAAAGAAGACATTGTCAGCGCTATATTTTTTTTTCTCTTTCAGCTCATTCCTCATTGCATTGACCTAATAATTAAAAAAATTTTTGTTAATCAATCAAGATTCTTATTGCAAATAATAAATTTTAGAAATGTGAGAAAAAATAAAAGTAATATAAACCAGAGTTTCATAAATAATCAATACCCAGGAATGATCATTATCTGACCATGAATGACCAAAAAAAGTGTAGTGTCCATACCCCTATTAACCAATCCATAGTGTTATGGCCCCAATTTGTTATGACATTTACGACAGCAAGGGATGACAGACAAAATTTTAAAACTTAAACAGATTTAATTAAACATAGACCAACACTAACCTACAATTTATACTACTGACCAAGATTGATAGTATACAAGAAAAAAAATATTTACAGTCCCTTGAGATGGGGTTGCTTGGTGATGTTCCGGGTGTGGAAAATGCTCCAACACAGGCAAAAATCCACAAAAAGCTTCACAGGTCTTGAAAAGAGTGACAGGCCTGGTCAAATGTATCCTTCTCCTTGCAATTTCACCTACTACTTTACTCTCTCAATTTTCCTCCTTACATACTCTTTTGCAGACCCCTACCACCTTTTAGACTTTTTTTTTAAATTCTCTGGGACTCATACCCAGGACATGCCCAAACCTAACTCCAGACTGGGCTTCACAAAAAAAGGTCAATACTGCCATCTAGTGGCTTCTTTCCACATTACAACAGTGATGCAACTAAACTTCATATATTTCATCTTTATAAAATGACAGTGGGTATATGAAAATAATCCATAACTTATGTGATGGGTAATGGAATTAATTGGCGTGTCCATACCCTGTGTAGTGTCCATTACCCCAATACTTACCTAATTATTATGCCCTAATTCAATATTACGTAATGCACAAAAAGTATGCAAACTGAAAGATTTTGTAGTCATTTTGTCAGTTCTTATTATGGACTGCGCTCAGTAGAGATATGTAGAGACATGTAATGAGGTACATGGTATAAACATCTGTCATTTTGGAAAGAATACCAAAAAGTCAAACTGAAATTTTTATATTAAACCAACAATATAAAGTATGGTGGTTTGTTCAGTTTATTTTGCAATAAACACTATTTTTTCTAACATATTATGTATGTTGTCTAACAAATATAGCTAAGTCAGTGAGATAATGCATTAATTTATCTTAATGAACATTATGCTTACCAGGTTGACACACTGTAGTTTCCATATTCCTCTATACCAGTTAAAGTTCAACTTGCCACTACACAAAAGCTGAAATAGGACACTCAGTCATATTTGGAAGAAAATTGCAGGACATGATTGGCCATTCGAGGGATACAAGAACATAGCAATTTGTTTCGGTAAAAATTTGGCCCCTAGTGTCTACCCTAGAGTCAGGTTGACTGTGACCAGGCCATGTTATCAACTTATTGCTAACAGTAGCTAATAAAGGCTATCCTGACCAGAGGAAACCCACTGACCCCAAGTCAGTTTTCCATCTTGCTTAATAGAATGCAGTATATTCCCTGCCCCGACTTCCAACTTTCAAGCCAAATCCAATGCAGTATTAGAGTTCTTCATTACATGGTCAGCTGCACTCCCCAAAAAAAAAAATAATAATAAGAAAAAGAATAATAATTAAAACAAATCTAGTGATTTACAGGTTTGGTTGGAACAAACACCACAAATCTGGGATCCTAAAATCTGGACCTCGAATCCAAATCCGATCCGGGTTTCGTTCCTCCCACATAATTACCAAAGGAATTAGCACTGCTGATTGGCGAGACCGTTCTCATACCTGACTGGCAGGTAATTGAAGGAAGGAAAACCAATATTTCTGTGCCCTTGAGGGCAGTTGGGCCGAGCAGTTGATCGAGCTTCCAGGGCCCTTATTAATCCCCCCGGCATATAATGCATGGGGATATAGCAATCACTGTGTCTGTCCGTCTGTCCGTCCGTCTGTAATAAAATAGTTTCCGGACCAGAACTCGAAAACTATACCACTTACAAACACCAAATTTGGTGTGGAGCTTCTCCTTATGGTCTAGTTGTGCCTTTTGGGGGTTTCGGTCCGTCCGTCTGTCCACACAACCTGTAGGTTACACAACCTACAGCCGGGGGGATCCGCCATTGCCAGATGGCTCTTGTTTATAAATCTATGAGGATTTCATACGTAACTATATTTTGTATATGCAAAAAAAAAAAAAAAAAGACACGCACTAACGAATATCCTGATTTATAAATGAATGAGCTAAGCTGCACGCAATTTGTATTCAATTAATCAGGATTGACTTGGCATTGTTCATATGTGCATAAAATGTTTAATTTTTGCTCTTTTTCAATGTCAATTTCATTTTTATTCATTCAAAATCTGCAAAAAAGTGGCATTCAGATCATTTCTGCACCTATACACTATTTCTACATGAGGCCCGAGAGGAGTAAAACCCAAGCTCAGAAGGTAAACATCTTCTTCATGGTCCATGGGCCCAAATCAGAACTCTCAGTGACTCGCCCCACCAAGGACAACTAATCATAGTTTGATTTTGAGAAAGAGTCTGCAGAGTCTACTAGCTGAAATTTCAACATTATCACCCTTCCTATGTGGCAGCTTTTTCACAGTTATCAACCATCATTGACTCCAACTCATGATCTCTAAACAATAAAAAACTTGTCACTTTATTTAAACAAACAAGTCATACATAGAAAAAAAACATTCTTCCTTTATCATTCACTTACTTAATGCATAATGCCAATGATCGTCATCATCAACATCATCACAACCATTATATGAAACTGTTATATTAATGTTCATCCTTGAGTATTCATATTCTATTTGTTCATCATCATCATTGTCATCATCATAGTCGACCAGTTTCACAATAACCTCTACATCCCCCTCCTCCTCTCTCTGACTATTGCAGGTTTGTAGCTAGCATGTACCAGTGCACTTTAGTTTGTTTACAAGGCGAGAGCAGTCTGGGAACTTGCCAGTCCATAGACACTCGCAGGCCATAAGTTCCAGATGGCCATAGGTGTTGGGGTTCACTGTACCCAGTCTAATATCAGCCTATGTACCTGTAAGAATTAGCTAAAAAAAATATTTCTCATTCATTTCAGTGAGGAGACCTAGAGTCAAGAATACTAATACCTATGTATAATATTTCATTCTTTGGGCAAGATGGCAAACATTTATCTTTTGTATTTATGATAAGCACGCCATTATCATCAGTTGTCCATTCATGTCCTTTTTGCTCTGGATTGACTGACTGTCATTCATGCAGTGCCTCCAGACTGTTGCCTGGTAACTGGCATACTGTACAATGCAGAAGTAAATAGTACAAGGGGGAAGTAAGCTTGACTCCAATTCATCCTTTTGGTGCAGAACAGCGGGTGACACAGATCGGTGACATCTCATACACTCGATGATGGGTCAAGCATCCAGCAGATAGAAGATAGTCAACTGTTGTATAATTTGTCCATTACATTCCAGAATGTTCCTGGGGATTTGAAGTACTCTTGGAATGTCCTGTTTTCTTTGATAAGTTTGAGAGTGCTAACTTTTCCTCATCCTGTGAAAGTACTTACACCATCACAAGCCCTAAAAAGGCATGTTCACTAACATGTGCTGCTCATAGGTCATCTCCGATGAGCTGAGCAAGGTTGTTGATGTTATTGTACCATGTCTGATTCTTTGCCTTCTTACAGTATCCGACACAAAGGATAATGACATCCACATCCTCACTCACAATTTACTTTGGTAGCCAATCTGGATGGCATGATTTGCAAATAGGAGCATAAAGGCATCAACCTCCTCCTGGGAAGATTTCAGCTCTTCAACACCATTCCAGTCTTCATTACTAAGACTATAGCATGACTATCCCCATGTTGCATACAGTTGCAAGTCCTGAAGCTTTATCTATCCCTCTATTTGCACCCTCTGGTCTACAATGACTGTTACCAAGCCTGTGTTGCTGTCTGAATTACTTAACAGTTTTATCCACAACACAACATTGTGTCGCAGGGCAATGTTGTTTCATTAAGTGACACTTACAGAACCACAACTGCATCCCTCAGCATTCTTGATTAATGTTTCCAGGACTCATCAAACATCCCGTCTATCAACTTACTGTGTCCTCCTTTGTACAATGCCAAGTTTAGCACTGTGCATGTCTTGCTCATGCATGTGTCATTTTATGAGTGATGCAAACTTAATTATTTTATATATTGGTACATACGATCTCGCTGTAGCAGACACACAAATCTATTGTGTGGATACTGCAGTGGAATAATGGTAAAAAACAATGACTATCCCGGGAAATTATTAGTGCTACTGATTCAAAAAGGTGATCATGTTTCAAAGTACAAATGGACCCCACAAAAACGGGTAGCCAAGAGATTTTGCCACTTTTAAGTGGTACCAAATTCTTGCCTGGGCAGTGGACTATCAGTCACGTATGTAGTTCTGGTTACTTGGATTTGCAATTATATAGAGCTCCTCTCCCAGTAGGAAGGACCACTTACCTATCAGCTGGAAGGAATTTGGATAAATCATCTGGTTGATTTCATGGAGGAAAAACATGGCTATATTACACTCTCCAACCCCTGGACTCTCACCTCTTCTGGAACCTTATCTCCATTGCTCATGAGCTAAAAGTCAGAAAATGGTCAAATAATGAGTTTGGGCCCTTCTCCCTTCTGTTCTGACCACAGAGATGCGGAGAGTATTTCATTATACTGGAAAGCAACCCCTCTGTCTTCCATTTGCAGTCCCTTGAGAACGCACTATGGTTCTGATCACAAATGAAGGCTCAGTGCACCACTAGGGGGCAGTACACACCAGAGATATGGCAGCTCAGTGGCTGCTGAACAGTTCTCCCTGTAGTTCGTCAACTTCGTAGTTCACTGAAGGCATCGGGTGCCTTTAAAGTATGTGTTAGTGCTAATTTGAAGAGCAAAATTTAAGGTTAAGGTAAATACCACTATCAGTACTTGATTTAACAACCAGTATTAACACTGGGTGTCAGTGCTTATGTGAAGTGTTACTCTAACATCCCCTACAACAAGTCTTGGGCTGCGTTCGAAAAGTCTTTTTTGCGATTTTAGGAATTTCCTAATTCCTAGACGATGACCCAGAGATATTTAAGTGGAAGCCATGATAAATGTGTGTAAATTCTCTAAATGTTAAAGAAAGGTGCCTCAGAGCTTCCTAACTTATCCCTTTTAGCATAAGGTACACTGAACCATTCTTTCAAAAAGAAAGGAAGTAACAGCATCTCACAATTCCACGCAGCTGCAACATTTATAGCGACGACCATCAAAACACAAAAACAAATGAACACGATGTGCCTGAGAAGCGTGATCGCATCACCGACTGTAAGTGCATTCGGGTTTCTCTTAGCTGCGCAGTTTTCATCCTAATACCTCGTGAATTCCACTTCACACCTTTCCCCTACCTCATGACATTTCCCACCTCAGTTAAAGACAAGTGGTTCGATAATATGACATCATTTTGTGACAATTCGAACGCAGCCTTGGTAAACACCACACAGTGTCAGCACCAGGAGTGCATCACTTCCTGTCCTAACTCTCAAAGAAACACTCGCCGGAGTGAGAGAAACAAGTTCAAGCAGTTTCTTCAATGGCAGCTTGTCAATAGGGGGCGCAGGGGCGCCGCCCCCTCCGGCCTTCCATCCAAAATTCGACAGAGGAAGTCCACTTAAACACGCCAAAATTTGTCATTAAATTATAAAAAATAACCGATAAAATGATTTGTTTTTTCCACACAATGATAGCCTGCCGGCACCCGTCACCATCAAATAAAAGAGGTTTCACATAATTTATTAATCAATTGATATGTTGTGAGGCGCCGGTCTAATGGGAGTCAATGCAAGTCCTTCAACTTTTCCCCAACATGTGACCTGAGGCTTCTATCTGATTGGCCGCTTCAACTTTGCCTGCGGGGCGCAGAGAAATGTTCCTGGACACTCCCATTTTGATTGGCAGTGAATTAGTATTGTTTTTGTGATTCTCCTCCTCATATGACTGGACAACGACAGCTGTCAATCATATCAACACGTCACCGCAGCAGATGTGATTTACTCATGCGCAAACATCACGCACACGCTCACTCTCTGTCCGATAGTGGTTTATAATGGCAGCTTCCAGTGGATCCGCGGAAAACTCCTTCATTAACCTCCGCCGAGGAGGTTTATGTTTTCGGTGCCGTTTGTTTGTTGGTTTGTGTACAAGATAACTCTAAAACTAATGGCCAGGTTTTGATTAAATTTTTAGGGTAGGTGGGTATTAAGTCAAGGAAGAGGTGATTAAATTTTGGCATATCTAGGCCAAAGTATTGCTGAGATATACTCCAAAGTTCAAGATTTCAAGTCTTTCCAATGGGCCGGAGTTCCAATCGCCGTGCATTTGGCTTTGCTGCCCCCTGGCGGCAGAGGTTCTGCGCTCTCTGAGTGCTCTGCTAGTTTCATTATAGAATTACCCGTCCTCAAGGCGTATCGTTACACTGGAAGAGAAAAAGAGGATAAAGGAGCTTGGACCTGACCGACCCGATTTAAAGATTCAGCAGCAGGCAAGTGATTTTGGACGGGCTGACACCCGGGGCTTCTCCCGCACTTGTTACGACAAACAGCGATGGCTAGCTGGATGTGGCGTTAGCAATGTTGCTTTCCCTGTTTGGTGTTCCATTTTGACAGATTCAACAGGGCCACTGTGAAAAGAACAGTACATCTACTACTGCAGGTCAGTAATATGTTACCCATTCTTTATTTTACCATGCTAGATACCATTTTGAATTATCCTGAGCCCGATTTCATACTTTGAAGCCAATTTTTGCCGCGAACGTAATTTCTGTCCGATGTGTGGTCGTAACGTTCCGCATTCCGCAATGAAGTTCATCCATCCATCCATTTTCCATACCCGCTTATTCCTCACAAGGGTCACGGGGCGAGCTGGAGCCTATCCCTGCTGACTACGGGCAAAGGTAGGGGCCCACCCTGAACAGCTTGCCAATCCATCGCAGGGCGCACACACACCATTTACTCTCACACTCATACCTATGGGCAATTTAGTGTCTCCAATTAGCCTGATATGCACGTCTTTGGGCTGTGGGAGGAAACCGGAGTACCCGGAGAAAACCCACGCAAACACGGGGAGAGCATGCACAGAAAGGATTCGAACCCTTCTTGCTGTGAGACAGCAATGCTAACCACTGTGCCACCGTGCCGCCCGGTAAAGTGCATGCGCAAGCGGATGTTTACTTCCTGGCCTTCTAGAATTTACCAACTCGCGTTTGTGTCCCTCATCAAAAAGGTAAAAATTTCCGTCCATAGTAATTACATGAGCTTCAACCTGTAATCTCAGTACAGCACTGCTGTGAATGAGATTTGGCGGCTGCTGGCAGCGTAATCCCTTTTGTACAGATGTGTCCGCCAGTGGACACGGAGCTGCAGATTTATGCACACAGTTACAATATTATATCACTAGATGGCACACCCGGATCAGTTATTGAATTTTCACAAGCAAGCGAAGTTCGAACGCTGTTTATATTAAATGGACTCAATCCCTGGATGGATCAAGCCAACCTTGGTTTGACTAAAAGGGGTTGGCACATCCATACTACCGGGTGGCCCAAAAAAGCGTCCCTCCTTCTCAGAGCTCCAGGGTGGATGAGGAACATGGAAATGAGTGGGCAAGATTGACAAAGCCCTGCTTATCGTGGATTAGTGGGTTGGTCACTGGTGTGCCTTCCCTTTTCTCTGCTCATCGTGCCAATACTGGCGTTGGCTCAGACAGTCTTGTCACCGTTTGAGTTCCGTCCTTTGAACACCGATTTTCCGTCCATGTAACATGAGCAACAAGACTACATTTTTAAATTCCTTTTTTTAAACCAAAATTGCAGTGATCTAGGTCTAAAACTTCCTGTAAACATTTGTTTTTATGTTATCAATGAAATAAACCACACATATACCATTAATTTATAATTTCATCCTGTTAAGTACAGTGGGAGCTGTTGGTCACACTCTGTGAAATCTGTCATTTATGTATATAAATATGTAATTTACCACCGCTGTAAGGTGCTGGAAAAGACCTTGAAAATCCTTGAAAAGTGCTTGAATTTCACTTTGTAAAAGGTGTACGAAGCCAGTAGACAGCATTAATGTGCTGTGTTTTTAGATTTGTTTTTTTTTTTGTTTTTTTTTTGTTTTGCTGTTTAACTATGTTCCAATTATTGTTTGCAGCTTTACAAAACATCAAAATCCCAGTTAGTTGGTGGACTATCTTTAACATGACTGCTTTTACAATCGATCTGTAATGTAAGGACAGATACAGTGATCTGTAAGTAATGTAAGGACAGATACAGTGATCTGTGGATATGGGGGACACTGGAGATACATCCACAATTTATAATAAAAAAGGGTGCAAACCCTGATAAAATCTATAGGCTACATTTTCCTACTTAATAACTGGCGGTGTCGACATCAGAGCACCTGTCAGGTGTGCTGCGCCAAGGTACATTAGTGCGTCATTCACTTGTGACCGCAGTTTTGAATAGTCAGCTGACTGTTGGTGTTAGCAGATTGAGTTTAAAGTTTGTTGTGTTCTGGCCTTTGGCCAGAACAGTAGTTTATGGTTTTAACAGTTTCATGTTCCAAGTTTCATAGTTCATAGTTCATAGTTCCATAGTTCATGTTCATAGTCATAGTATTTCATTATCCATGTTCCATGTCCATGTTTTTACTTTTCCATGTTTTTGTTTTCGCCAGGTCTGCCATGCCACTCCACCGCTTGTCTGCGTTCCGCCCCGTGCCTTCGTTGTTGCACATTTCTGAGCTCTGGTTGGCTTTGGTATTTCCCCTTCCTTCCGTGCTGTGCTGGATTCGGGCCTCTCTAAGCTTAATTGGCAATTAACTGTTTTTAAGTTACTAACATTTACTAACACTCACTGGGTTGGTGTAATTCTTAGATAGGCACATTACTAATACTATTAATTTAGACAGGGAGTTTATTGTCATGATTCCTGCTTTGCTATTTCAAGATCTTGCTGTGCTTTTCTGTTCTTAACATTCATGCTTGCTTCCAAACTGCATACTTAATTGGTACTTAAGCTGAGCACGCTCATTCTCTTAATGAGCAGGTCATGTCATCCAATCTCAGTCCATGTCTTGATCTTGCCATGCCTCTTGTTTCTCTCTCTCCAGGTGTTACCCCTCATGTCATGATTTCCAAGCCTTTATCTGGATGCGGTGGAAGTTGGCTGGCAGACAGTGTCTCAAGTTTGTTTCTAGTCGCGTCTCGTTGCTTGTGCAAGTGTAGCCAAGTTCTTGTCATAGTTCTCTAGCATTTCTAGTTTCAAGTCTTGTCCCAGCCTCTTGTTTTGTGTATATATATTTAGTCTTGTTATTTACTTTTCTTGATCTTCTTGCCTGGAGTTTCCAGTGCCTTTTGTTTTCTGTCATTTGCATTCTTTGTTTTGTAGCTCTGTGTAGCTTACCTTAGTTTGTTTTTTGCAACCCTTTGGGCCAAGTTTTTTGTTGGCCCTCGTGCCTGTTTTGGTTTATAAATAAATCCTCATTCCCTTTTCCCGCATCTGGTGTCAACTGATTCCATATCAGTAGACACTGTCTCCTTGACACCAGCGGGATGGAGTGCAGGATCGCCCAGCGAGAGGCTGAGCTGCTGCATCAACGGCAGCAGATCCAGGAGCTGACAGCTGCGCTGGCCACACTGCAAGCCAGCCTTCCCCGGGCAAGTCCCAGCCAGGGTCCCATCATGCCAGCTGTCCAGCCCCGGGCTCCTGCAGCACACCAGCCACCCGTCACCCCTGTGCGCCAGCCCGGTGCAGAAGCATCTCAGCTGCAGCCAGCTGTCCACCCTGGTCCTGAGCCCTGCCTTCCACCGCCCGAAAGGTACGGTGGAGAACCAGGGTTCTGCAGGGCTTTCCTCACCTCCTGTGAGATGTGTTTCGCTCTGCAGCCCTCCACCTTCGCCTCAGAGCCGGCCCGAGTCGCCTTTGTCCTCTCCCAGCTGACGGGGCGGGCTCGCTTGTGGGGAACTGCCGCATGGCAGGCTCGGCAGCCCTGCACTACCACCTACCAGGCCTTGGCGGAGGAGCTACTGCGCATCTTTGACCGCTCCAAGCAGGGGAGAGCCGCAGGACGGGAGCTACTGAGGATGAGGCAGGGGAGGAGATCGGTGGCGGACTACGCCATCGATTTTCAGACGGTGGCAGCCACGTCGGGCTGGAGCAGGGAGGCGCTGTGTGACGTGTTCCTCCAGGGGCTGTCCGAACCAGTCAAAGACCGACTGCTCTTCTGTGAGATCCCTGAGTCTCCAGAGGCCCTTATAGACCTGGCCCTGCGTATTGACAGCCGCCTGGAGGAGAGGGCGCTCACCCTTAGCCCTGGCCGACGTTCTGCCCCCGCTGGTCAGATCCAACCCCCGGGTCCCAGTCGTGCGTCGCCTCAGGACCAGCCGAGGAGAAGCACCACCACACCCCCTCCTGGGGAGGCATCTCCCATGGAGATCGGGAGGTCCCGGCTCACCCAGGAGGAGCGCCAACGGAGAAGGAGGTCGGGGGCGTGTTTTTACTGCGGCCAGCAGGGTCATGCGGTGCGAGGCTGTCAGTCAAAACAGCGCCCCCTAGCGTCTGGAGGAGTACTGGTGGGTGCTTCATCCAAGGAGACCTCCTCCTACCGCCGGACCTGCGTTCCGGTGACCCTGACCTGGGAGGGCCGCTCCCGCAAGACCACCGCCCTCATTGACTCGGGGGCTGAGGAAAACTTTATCGACGCCAGAGCTGCTGCTGAGTGGGGGGTTCCCCTATGCCATCTTCCCAGCCCATTGTCCATCTCAGGGCTGGGTGGGCAACCCCTAGCTAAGGTGTCCTTCCGGACCGTTTCCATCCAGCTGCTGGCGTCCGGTAACCACCGCGAGCAGATCCGGCTGTTCGTGACCGAGACACCTCGCTCCCCTATTGTCCTGGGTCATCCCTGGTTGGCGCTACACGGGCCGGTGATCGACTGGGCCCGCCATGAGGTGCGGGAGTGGAGTGCCTCCTGTTCAGCCAGCTGCCTCCTCGACTCCCGACCTTCTTGCTCTGTGGGTGGACCAGCTCCCGAGGGGAGGCCAGACGTCTCCAGAGTGCCCCCCGAATACCACGACCTAGCAACAGTCTTTAGCAAGTCCCGTGCGGTGTCCCTGCCCCCGCACCGTCCGTATGACTGTGCTATTGACCTCCAGCCTGGCACAGCGCCTCCTAGGGGTCGTGTCTTTGCCTTGTCTGAGCCAGAGAGGGGGGCCATGGACAAGTACATCCGGGAGTCCATTGCAGCTGGCATCATCCGTCCATCCTCCTCTCCCGCGGGGGCAGGCTTCTTCGTCAAGAAGAAGGATGGCTCCCTGCGCCCCTGCATCGATTACCGAGGGCTCAATAAGATCACGGTCAGGAACCGCTACCCGCTTCCACTGATGTCCTCGGCGTTTGATGTTATCCAGGGGGCGGCCATCTTCACCAAGCTGGACCTGCGGAATGCCTACCACCTCTTGCGCATCAGGGAGGGCGACGAATGGAAGACCGCTTTCAACACCCCTAGCGGCCACTGGGAGTACCTGGTGGTTCCATTCGGCCTGACCAACGCGCCCGCAGTGTTCCAGAACTTGGTGAACGATGTGCTTGGAGACATGATCGGGAGGTTCGTCTACGTCTACCTTGACGACATCCTGATCTTCTCCCGGGACAAGACGGAGCACACTAACCATGTTCGCCAGGTGCTCCGCCGCCTCCTCGAAAACCGCCTCTTCGTCAAGGCTGAAAAGTGCGAGTTCAGCACCACCACTACCTCCTTCCTGGGGCACGTCATCTCCCCTAACCACCTGGGCATGGACGAAGAGAAGGTCAAGGCTGTGGTGGACTGGCCCGCACCCAAGGACCGCAAGGCCCTACAGAGCTTCCTAGGATTCGCTAATTTCTATAGGCGATTCATCAGGAACTATAGCACCGTGGCAGCTCCCCTGACGGCCCTTACCTCCATCAAGGTGCCATTCCGTTGGACTCCGCAAGCCGAGGTGACCTTCTGTGAGCTGAAGAGGCGCTTCACCACCGCGCCCATCCTCACCACCCCCGACCCCGCCAAGCAGTTCATTGTGGAGGTGGATGCCTCCAATGTCGGGGTTGGTGCGGTACTATCCCAAAGATCCAGCAATGATCAGAAGGTACACCCGTGCGCGTTCTACTCCCACCGACTGACGCCTGCGGAGTCCAACTACGACGTCGGGAACCGGGAGCTGCTGGCGGTGAAGCTGGCCCTGGAGGAGTGGAGGCACTGGCTTGAGGGGGCAAGGGTTCCGTTCCTGGTCTGGACGGACCATAAAAACCTAGAGTACCTCCGTTCAGCCAAGAGGTTGACACCCAGACAAGCCAGATGGGCCCTCTTTTTCGACCGGTTTAACTTCTCCCTGGCCTACAGACCAGGGTCCAAGAATACTAAGGCTGACGCGCTCTCCAGGCGTTTCGACGCTTCCTCGGCCAAGGGAGAGCCCAGCTCCATTCTGCCCAGAACATGTTTTGTCAACAACGTGTGCCTCCGGATCGAGGAGCTGGTCCGCAACGCCCAGAACGGTGCAGCTACGCCCAGTGCCTGCCCTGCCAACTGCCTGTACGTCCCTGCAGCTGCCCGGTCTGACGTTCTCCAGTGGGGCCACTCCTCCAACCTGTCATGCCATCCTGGGGTCGGCCGGACCCTGCGGTTTATCCAGCGCCGTTTCTGGTGGCCCAAGATGGCAGCAGAGGTCCGGGGGTTCGTTTCTGCCTGCTCAGTCTGTTCCCGCGCCAAGTCCTCCCACGCACCTCCCTCTGGTCTGCTCCAACCACTGCCCATTCCTCACCGTCCCTGGTCCCACATAGCTCTGGACTTTGTCACTGGCCTGCCCGTCTCCCATGGAAACACCACTGTCCTCACCATAGTTGACCGGTTCTCCAAATCTGCCCACTTCGTGCCCCTTCCCAAGCTCCCCTCTGCTAAAACCACAGCTGACCTACTAATCCAGCATGTTGTCCGTCCCCATGGCATTCCTGTGGATATTGTGTCAGATCGTGGTCCCCAATTCACCTCCCAGTTCTGGAAAGCATTCTGCACATCCCTTGGCACCTCCTTCAGCCTCAGTTCAGGTTACCACCCACAGACCAATGGACAGACTGAGCGGGCCAACCAAACCCTGGAGACGGTCCTCCGATGCGTGTGCTCGACCAACCCAAGATCCTGGTCCACCATGCTACCCTGGGTCGAGTACGCCGTAAACTCCCACGCCGCCTCTGCCTCCGGCCTCTCCCCCTTCGAGTGCTGTATGGGCTACCAGCCTCCACTGTTCCCCAGCCA
The DNA here is from genome assembly GCA_029721435.1 of Gymnothorax reevesii. Lineage (NCBI taxonomy): Eukaryota > Metazoa > Chordata > Actinopteri > Anguilliformes > Muraenidae > Gymnothorax > Gymnothorax reevesii. The sequence goes on from CM056589.1 coordinate 29,637,798, forward strand.
GGAGGAGGAAGTCGGGGTGCCTTCAGCCGGGGCATTCATCCGGCGTTGTCGCCGTGTGTGGCTGTCTGCTCGCCGCGCCTTGGTTCGGGCGGGTAAGACGATGAAGACCACGGCAGACAAGCGTCGGCGCCCAGCCCCTCACTATCGGGTCGGCCAGAAGGTCTGGTTAGCGGCGCAGGACATCCCACTCCGGGTGGAAAGCCGCAAGCTGGCTCCTCGCTTCCTGGGTCCTTTCCCTATCCAGAGGATCATCAGCCCCACTGCTGTCCGGCTCAAGCTCCCATCCACCATGCGACGGCTCCATCCTGTGTTCCACGTCTCACGCCTGAGGCCTGTTGCCACCTCCCCCCTCATGCCCCCACCTGAGCCTCCCCCTCCTCCTCGGCTCATCGACGGAGGGGAGGCCTACACAGTCAAAGCTCTACTGGATTGCCGACGGAGGGGCCGGGGCCTCCAGTACCTCGTGGATTGGGAGGGGTACGGCCCAGAGGAGCGTTCCTGGGTCCCGGCCAGGCACATACTAGACAAAGACCTCATCCGTGATTACCACCAGTCACACCCCAAGCCATAGTCATAGCCATCACCCTAAGCCATAGTTCCAAGCCATAGCCATAGCCCCAAACCATAGCCTCAAGCCATAACCATCACCCCATTGCCATAGCCTAAGCCTTAGCCCCAGCTTGCTGGAGACCCAAGTCATCTTGTTTATGTTTAGTGTTTCTTGTTGTACTGTTTCTTGGTTAGGTGTTGTGTCCTTAGTATTTACTTGGTTATTAGTCTTGTGGATTCGTATTTAGTATTGTGCGGCTTCATGTATTTTATTTATTGGTGTTTTTTGTCAGCGTCAGGTGCCGCTTTTGTAAGGGGGGGTACTGTTGTGTTCTGGCCTTTGGCCAGAACAGTAGTTTATGGTTTTAACAGTTTCATGTTCCAAGTTTCATAGTTCATAGTTCATAGTTCCATAGTTCATGTTCATAGTCATAGTATTTCATTATCCATGTTCCATGTCCATGTTTTTACTTTTCCATGTTTTTGTTTTCGCCAGGTCTGCCATGCCACTCCACCGCTTGTCTGCGTTCCGCCCCGTGCCTTCGTTGTTGCACATTTCTGAGCTCTGGTTGGCTTTGGTATTTCCCCTTCCTTCCGTGCTGTGCTGGATTCGGGCCTCTCTAAGCTTAATTGGCAATTAACTGTTTTTAAGTTACTAACATTTACTAACACTCACTGGGTTGGTGTAATTCTTAGATAGGCACATTACTAATACTACTAATTTAGACAGGGAGTTTATTGTCATGATTCCTGCTTTGCTATTTCAAGATCTTGCTGTGCTTTTCTGTTCTTAACATTCATGCTTGCTTCCAAACTGCATACTTAATTGGTACTTAAGCTGAGCACGCTCATTCTCTTAATGAGCAGGTCATGTCATCCAATCTCAGTCCATGTCTTGATCTTGCCATGCCTCTTGTTTCTCTCTCTCCAGGTGTTACCCCTCATGTCATGATTTCCAAGCCTTTATCTGGATGCGGTGGAAGTTGGCTGGCAGACAGTGTCTCAAGTTTGTTTCTAGTCGCGTCTCGTTGCTTGTGCAAGTGTAGCCAAGTTCTTGTCATAGTTCTCTAGCATTTCTAGTTTCAAGTCTTGTCCCAGCCTCTTGTTTTGTGTATATATATTTAGTCTTGTTGTTTACTTTTCTTGATCTTCTTGCCTGGAGTTTCCAGTGCCTTTTGTTTTCTGTCATTTGCATTCTTTGTTTTGTAGCTCTGTGTAGCTTACCTTAGTTTGTTTTTGCAACCCTTTGGGCCAAGTTTTTTGTTGGCCCTCGTGCCTGTTTTGGTTTATAAATAAATCCTCATTCCCTTTTCCCGCATCTGGTGTCAACTGATTCCATATCAAAGTTGATGTCATGGCAGCTCTGTATGTAAGTGTTAACACTGCATTATAATTCCAACTTTAAAAAAACTCAATGTAGTTTAAGTCTCAAGAGTCAAAAGACTTATTTCTCAATTGAATTCCATTTAAAACAATTACTTCTAAATGACACCTTAATGTATTCTAGATTGGATTGTTCTAAAATTTTGTGCACTAAAATAATGATCCTCTAGGGACCTTATTTAGAAAAAACTTCAATATTGCAAATACTAAAAACTAAAAGAAAAACAGCTTATGGTATAGAGTATCCTAGTTTACAGAACCATGGGTAAGCTTAACTGCAATCAGTTTTTACTGAATCAGGATCAATATTAAATCTTGCATAAGTGCGTAATTGTATTAATTTTGCATGCTTTATTCACCTCCGCCAAGGAGGTGCATGTTTTTGCCAGCGTTGGTCTGTCTGTCTGTCTCTGTTAGCAGGATATCTCAAAAACGGCGCATAGATTTTAACCAAAGCAAGATGTTACAGGGGGCCGCCAAGCCAATGTTGACATGGAGATTAAAAAACGTTTCGAAGTATGTATTATGATTGGTCATTATTAGTGGAAAACTCATTGTAGTTTATTGCTAAACTGTAAAAATGTAAATAATTATGTATACATGTATAATGCATTGAAATAAATATATTGAAACTAATTATTACTATTGTTGTCATTCCGTGAAAATTTGCCTCTTGTAATTCCGTGACATTGACTTTTTGAAATTTCTTGCCCATTAAGCAGGGTTAAAGTCAATATTTGTTTCTATAACTTACAGTATTAACAAAAAACACCTTAAATATGAACATATTGAAGTTTCATAACTTGACTATGATAGGAACATCACTTTCTGGATGTTTAAACACAACATTAAAAAAAGCACGTCAATTTTGTGTAATTCCGTGACGGAGTAGTTTTTGCTTGTTTCTTCTATGAGAATTTCTCAAAAAATATATTTTCACTTAATAATATTAAAGAACAAGTTAATACCTTCAATATGACTTATCATACTTGTTTTTATCTTATTTAGTTGTAGAGTTACAACCCAAAATGTAATGGGCCTGCAATTCCGTGACAGCTTGGCGGCCCCCTACAGTAGCACAAGAGGAACAAGTGTTTTGATTTTGGTATATCTAGGCCAAAGTACAGCTGCGATATAGGCCAAAGTTTAAATTCAGCTATGCTGGCAGAGATTTGAAGTCTTCCCAATGGGCCAGATTTCCAATTGGTGTTCTTTTGGGTTTTGCTGCCACCTGGCCCTAGAATGCAACAATACCCTACATCAGCCAAATAAAATGACTCATGCACATAGTTGCCTTAGCGTGGCGGAGATGCTGCGCTCTCTGAGTGTTCTTGTTGTGTCATGTGAAAGTCCGTTTCGGCTGTTCGATTGGCTGGTGTGAAGTATTGCCTCTGGAGTGAGTCCATTCAGGGCGTATTCGACTTTCTATTCGCGAACAGAGAACGTTGTTCTCGGGTGAATCGAAAACGCCTGTTTGACTCTTCTGAACTCATTCCCACGTTCTCAACCGTTCGTGAACGGTGGAAAACAGGGAGTCGAATACGCCTTCAGATAACCAGTGTAGGGAGATTGAAGGGGGAGTGGTCTGGCTGAGTCTGGGCCTGGTGGAGATGATAGTGTTTTATTTCTTTAAACATCTAAATGGCCAGTATATTGCAGCAATGTGCCAGTTTTGTTGTGTCAGAAAGGAAAAGCTTTTGGCTTTGAGTCCCGACAGTCCCTACAAGGAGTGTACGTGTCCCGTGCCATGTTGACGTAGGTTTCTTCCAGAGTCCTCCCACTGATAGGGGGCACAAATCAGAAGGTCTGCAGGTGAACGTTTGATGCATTCACATTACAGATCTTTAATGGCAACTGACCTTGTAAAAAAGATGATTATAATAAATGAAGAATCACCATTCCATGTGGGTGCCTAGCCACTATGTTTGGACAATGGTATTATGCTAAAACAAATTCCAACATGCTGGTAATCTGTTTCCAGGTCGATTGAAGACTCAAAGATTCATCTATAATATATTTGAGGTCGATGTCTGTCTGTGTGTGTATGTACACTTTTTCTCCTACATTTCTCAACCGATTCTCACTAAATTTGGTGTGAATATTCACTTGGACACCAGGAAGGACTTGACGTCGCCCGATTTTTGAAAAACGGTCATGCACGCAAAAAAAATGGAATTTTCACTCCGGGTAGCGGGTAGCAGCTAGTAGTGGTATAAAATGTATATAAATATTGTGAGGTAATCAGGACAATGTAGTTTCTTTACGTGCTAATGGACTCAATTTGGCTTTGCAGCCTTTGTGTTCTGATTGGTCAAAATCTCTGGGCTCCCTGTAAGTCTCAACCAATCAGCAGAAGGCAGTGCTACTGCTTCCTCTGCTCACTCTCATTCATGAATTCAAGGCCAAAGAGGTCACAGCAGTCGGCAAACTACAGACTGAAGCACAGCAATGGGAGAAAAATCAATGGCATTGAAACTTTGAATCTCATCTTTGCCAACAACAGCGTAATCAACCAAACAACCAAGCTCTAACATGAAAAAATTACAAAACACTCTTTATCTGGTGCAAACATATGGCTTGTCAGCATGCATTACTGATTATCTAAAAGAAATTGGAGGGCTTCTTTCCTGAAGTGCTCAAGTCCAAAATTTCCTTTTTGTAGGAGTGAGGTTTAAAGATTCCAAAAAACCCTGGGGATCAGAATATCTGTTTTTTTGCTTATGGAGACTTGTTCGCATACCTGATAAAATGTGCCAAAACATAACAATCAGTCTTTTTTTTGCTTCATATACTTTTTCCTGTTAATTCTGTTTTGACCTTTGGACTCGTTCTGTTTCAAAAGTGACCGACCCCTGTTTTCAAGGAATATTCTGCATGCAAATGGCATTGACCTGTTCAGTCCTAAATTTTTCCTTGCAATGTAAGGGCACGCATTGTACTCCTCTGACCTCCCTAACACAAACTGTATGTATTTTTTTTGACTTCATGATGGTTAAGTTCAGTTCAAAGATTCATTTTTTGCCCAAAGCCAACAGCAATACTTTTAGAGCTTCATGAAGTAAAAAAATAAAAATAGAAAAGCACTCAGAGAGCGCAGACCTCCGCCAGGGGGCAGCAAAACCCAAAATCACGGCGATTCGAACTCCGGCCCATTGGAAAGACTTGAAATCTTGAACTTTGGCATATCTCCGCTATACTTTGGCCTAGATATGCCAAAATTTAATCACCTGATCCTTGACTTAATGCCCACCTTCTCTGAACATTTCATCAAAATTGGTGCATTACATTTTGAGTTATCTTGCTCACTAACAAACAAACAAACAAACACAAGCAAACAAACAAACAAACCAACAAACAGGGAAACGCTGCCTAAAACATAACCTCCTTGGCGGAGGTAAAAATTGGTCACAAATGTGACCAGTGGGATTCAATGGGTTAAAACACACCCACATATAACTGCAGTGACACATTCATCTTTATTTCAGGTTACCAGTCTTGGCTATTTATAAAACTGAACATATTTACAAAACCTTATCACAGCATTTGCAGCTGCCCTACTCCACATCAGCAGGGACATGCACTCTGTCATCTTCAGTCGCCGACAGTGCCTGTTTGAAAGTAACACTATGGGGTACGTGGATGTTCTCCCGCAAGCTCAGAATGTCATCGTATCGGCAAGAATCCACAGTTTGCTGCTGGTGTACTTTCAAATGGTCTGATCAGCTGCAGTAACTTCCCCTGTTTGAGAGCAGGCATCGGTTTGGATCTCAGGCAGCCTGGCTGCAGGGACTTTGCCTTTCCGAAACAGGGTGCCCCTTGCCTTTGCTATGCTGCTGTTATGATCAATAGAAACCTTCAGGGCTCAGAGGTTTTTCTAGGGGAAGCTGTGATTGGCTGGTTGGGCCTCAGCACTTCTGTATGTCAAGGCTTGGATTTGTGTACTGCTGGAAGTGACCTCTGAGTTTTTCAGTTTGCCCATTAATAATTTACAGGACTTGAGCTTTTATTTGAGTAAAAGCAGTTGGGGTGGGAATTCTTCATGCTTGATAGGGTTCATTCTTGGAGCTTTCTGAAATCTGATGATTTTAGACATTTGCTCTTCTGGAATTCAGCCCTTCAATTCCAAAGGGTAGGTATGGACAGAGAAATGATACGGATTTCTTTGCGGATTTTGGCTTTTTACAGACAAATTTGACACCAAAAAAGAAAAAAAACAAAACAAAATGTATAACCTTATGCGCATATGAAAAATTCCAAATCAGTCCTGATGAATCAACTAAAAATTTCATACAGTTCAGCTTACACAAGGTTTTTTTTTTTTTTACACGTGCCATTTTGCTCATTTTTAGTGTACACAATATTGAGATTTGAAATCTAGGCAAATGGTTATAAATAAGACCCCAGATCTGGGGCTGGTTTCACAAAGATGGACTCTGACTATGGGTTAGACACAAGCACTAGTCAATTCAATTCAATTTATTTTGTATAGCGCTTTTCACAGAGACTGTCACAAAGACGCTTTACAGTGAGAGTTTTAAGAAATAAAAAGGCAGTGCCCAGCCTAGTCAGACTTCAGATAGACATATAAATTCAGCCATTTCACAAAGTAGTTTAGTAGGACTACTGTACAATGAATTCAGGGTAAATTAAGACCTTTTCAAATAAAAATTAAAAAATGGCCGCATCTAGCCACTCTGCTCCCTTTACCCCAGCAGAAAACTTCTGTCTCCTTGAAGAATTCATTACCTATAATGAAATTTTACTTGGATTTTCAATGCGGAATGTGACAATAACAAAAACACCTGATATGGGAAAAAACCCGTCGCTGCTGTAAATAGTTCTGACATCTCACATCTTACATCTTCCCCAGGTAGGCCGTAAGCCCTGTCAGTCGATAGCATCGTTGCCTCCATTCTTTATGATCATGGAATACTCCCTCCTCCTCCAGTCGGTCAAATCTGCCTAGTTTGTATTTTGTAAGCGTCTCTTGTACACTGTCTTTCCATCTCTTCCTTGGTCTGCCCAGAGGACGCTTTCCTTTGGGTTGGTATTTGAAGGACATCTTGGGGATTCTGGTCTCCTCCATTCTCTCTATGTGTCCCAACCATTTGAGTGATGCCCTCTCAATGTCTTCCTCTATTGAAGTTATGCCTAACATTTTCCTCAGTTCTATGTTTTGGATTCTGTCGGCTTTAGTTGTACCCAAGATGGTACGGACCCCTTTCATTTCTGCCGCTTGCAGTCTGCTACCATCTGTTTTGGTCAGCACCCAGGATTCTGAGCCATACAGGAGACCTGGTTTCAAAGTGTGTTAAAGACAGTTTTTTGACTTCGATAGAGATTAGATTATCTCTGAGGATCGGTTAGAGTGCTGCTGTCTGTTGGCTTAATTTGCTGATCCTTTCTGTTATTTCAGCTTTATTTCCCGACTCTTGTGATGTGACTGCACCTCGGTATTTAGCTTTCTCAACTTTGCAATGGTGTCTACATTTACTCTAATTTCCGCATCTTGGGGTTTTTGTCCGACAAAGAGAACTCTCACTGGGGGCCTGGACATCGGCTCCCCTACCCTCCTTCCTTGACTTGGTGTTTGAGCCCGAATGTACCAATTTCCTCATCCCGGGGTAGGTGCAACATTCTTATTCTGTAACCTCGAATAGGGGGTGGAAATTGGATAGTCGCTAAAGCGAGGGTCACCAGTTCGGCCTAGACAGGCCCTGCAAGCCGTAGGCTGGACTCAAAACCCCTATTGCGCGAGTACCCAATGATGGCAGTAAATAGTGTAAATCCTAGAACCATCAAAGACATCCAAAAAAGTTATAACAATATGGTACAAGATGCTAAAAAAGAAATTGCAATGTTTACAAACCAAAAATTATGAGCCATGTTTTTCTTCTTTCTTGTATTATTCTTTTTTTTTGTTGAGTACCACTGGTCAGAAGGTGTAAGACATTGTTTACCAGCTCTAAAGCCTGAGTTAGCCTGGGGATGAGGTGTCTAATTTTTTTACTAAAACCTAGTCTTTATTTTTGTGAAGTGGTCTTCACATGAGCAAATTTTAGACTGATCTAACCCTATAGACCAGTCCGAAATATCTTTGAAAAACTGGCTCCTGATGTTAGAGCTGAAGGTGAGGATGGGACTGGTACAGTGTGAAAGTTCTGGCCAAAGAGTTGTGGGATCAGCGGGTTCAAGAGGGCAATCGTGTCTGTCGCTTTCTTTTTCTCGTGAACATTAATAAGACAAGTGTGGAAGCGAGCAGAGCTCACATACCCCCATTTTATGCTTGAACGAATCCGGACGCACAGACACACGGACAGACGAACTGACGCGCGGAGCGCTATATACCCCCGACTACGTCGTAGCGGGGGTATAATGAAGGTTAGAGGCCGCCCTCTTCACAGTGGGTTTTAACCATAAAAAGTCATAAAAAATTCTAATGGCATGAAACCAATGATATGTACTCCAGAACATGGCGTAGAATGCATATATGAAAACGGGGGAAAAAATCAGTTGGGAAATTTTTGAGAAAAACGTGTTTTTCTGAAATTGCAATTTTTGAATTTTGAGAAATTCGAAGTGTTAAAATCCCCAAAAATGAGACATTGAAGGGAAATTTGTGGGCGTAGTCTCTTCGCTATTGATTCCACTATCAACTGGATTTAGGATTTAGGTTGTCCGCGTTTAATAGCAGCTTGGATCTGCTTGGCTTTGCTTCAATTTGATTTAGCAACCCAAGCAGATCCATCTTTGATTACAGACAACATTCTCAAGCTGGCTAAGGCACCTGAATTTTACCCCCTCCTTTCCTTGTTGCATGGCATAGAGGACAATGGTACAGGGGCCGCATAGAGCTGTAGGGAGGCGTCTGTCATCAATATCATACTCGGATATCAGATCATGGATGGCAGAGATAAGGTGGGGCTTGTTTACAATGGAATAGCTTCCTTTTTAGAAACAGAGAATACAAACTTTCATGCGGGCTGTGCAGTGGTTCATATCTGCTGTCAGCCCCTTGCATGTCTCAGGGAAAAAGAATTCAGGGACAATGCACAATATAAGGAGGGCCTAGCTTTGTGAATATAGGCAAGTCTGATGTAATGAATGATGATATAATAAATGTTACCCATCCCCAGTCATAATAAGGCTTAGTATGCAATTGTGCAATGACCTTTGGCCCATGAAATGCGACATAACCATTGTGGAATCAATAGCGAAGAGACTAAGCCTATGAATGACCCTTCGATGTCTCATTTTTGGAGATTTTAACACTTTTTGAATTTCTCAAAGTTCAAAATTCGCTATTTCTCAAAAACACATTTTTCCCGACGGATTTTTTTCCCGTTTTCATATATGAATTCTACACCATGTTCTGGAGTACATATCATTGGTTTCATGCCATTAGAATTTTTTCTGACTTTTTTATGGTTAAAACCCACTGTGTGTTCTCAGCGTCATCAACTTTTTCCTTCAGGTTGGCATTTTCTTTTTTTGAGTGTTTAAACACATTTTGTCAGGTAATCAGTGTTATCTTCATTAGAACTCCCATTGTGTGCGAGCACCAAAACTCACTCAGAGGAGGTTAAGATTCTTGAATGTTGATAAGACCAGTTTGAATGGTCTTGGTTTTTATTCAACATGACCTATCATTTTGCCTTTGATCCACTGAGTGGTGAGCTAGATTGTTTGTGGGAAAACTTTATCCTGATCCATTGCAAGCACTTATTTTCTGCTGAGGGAAAATACTGAGCAGAAGAGATCAAACAGCTAGATAAAATTCAAACTTTTATAAATTGAATTAGAATTAGATAGGCCAAAGGAAGGAAGGTATTACTGGCCCATATTGGGTAAGCATGCTGGGACGTGCCACTGATGTTCAAGTTGCCGCATCCCTTTTAAGTGTCACTCCTCTAATTTCATGGTTACCTAAGTTCACTAAGTTGTAGGTAGTGACAGCTGGTGAACTGGTAATGGGGGAGGCAGAAACCTTCCCTTTTAAAATAATGATTGGTCATGACCTGTTTTCTATCTTAATAAAATTGACTTTACTTGACTCCAAAAATCCAAAAGACTATCAGGTGTGGCCAGTTCTCCTTGTTAAGTTAAAAAGAACGCCAAAACTTAATTGTTTTACTGCCTAATTATTGCTACAGGCATAAATCTCAAAATGTTTCTCTTCCGCTTTAATCCCATTTGTAGCTCATCACTCATTTCATTTTATCCCCTATATTTGGATACTCCCCCCCCCCCAAATTTTTTCCTCTCTTTCTCCTTCGTGAATTCACCATATCTTGCATTTTGATGAATCTGCAGTCGATTGATTACAGTGGTTTGTTTGCATTTTCTCTATTTCATGATCTTCCAGCCAGGCACAAGTGTGCCCCATGTCTTTAACACCGATTGTTATCACACTGAGTATATATGCATGTTTTCATTGTTGTTTGGACCATTTGCCCTGTTGAAGGTGGGTCCATGGTTTTTTATCTTTGTCTCAGTCATGTTAAAATAAAGATTTTTCACTTTTTATATAGCAGAGTTACTGTGACTTATCAAGAGAAATGAATCACTGAGCAGCAAAAATTTGTGCTTTCAAAACAAAAAGATCTTTCAAACAAAGGACTTCTGAATGAGGAGGTAGCACAAAAAAACCATGTAAGCTGATGATTAGTCTGGACCTGTATTTTTGACCAAATAATAAATAACAAAAGGAAACACCAGATTCATGACTATCAGGATAGCTTGATGAATACATTAAGGTAAAACAAGAAAGAAAAATCTCTATTTGGATCTCATACGGTGCACATTTCAATTTATTCAAAATTGTAGATATATCTAACTCCATTTTGTTTGATTTAATTTAATCCATCATGAAGCAAGGGTTAGTCAGCCTGCACTACAGGACGAGCCCAATGCAGAGTAGTTTCTCTCTTCCCCCCTCTGCATGTGATCTATATTCTCTCAATTGGATTCTATGACATGCATTAACACTGCATCAAGAAAGAAGTAGTCTCTTTACCTGCCAATGTATTATTCAATAGCACAATCAATCATTGGCTAATCAAGGGAAATGATTGAAGACAAGACAAAACTAGTTATCGGTTTGAAGTGATTAATTCTCCTGTCTTTTCAACCCAGCAGCCCCCTTTTTTCAAAATATAATCCATCTCTGAGCATTCATCCTTTATGGAAATGATGCCTTCAATTTCAAAGTAGGTCAATCCACTGCAACAAAGCAACACAATTGAAAAGAATACATTGACAGGAAGAATATAATTTAAAAAGCCCAGATGATGCACACCTTTACAGAGAAGAATGATCAGTCTATTTGGGTAGCCCAGTCCTACCCACCCCTCTGAGCTGCTGTCAACCTATCACTGAAGGAGTTGTGACTGCCAGGCGGGCCATCAAAACGTCTGCTTCCCTCCTAACTTCACTTGTTGTGCCCATTTAACTACACACTCCACGTGGAAGCAGAAAGGCTGAGGAACACCCCTGGGACAGCCCATTTGGCAGCAGTGAGGATGCTAGGCTGCGCAACCCCTTGGCTTCGATGGGTGACACTGGTGTCGGGAATGATGGAGTGCCTGTTTTCAGGTCTGCATCTAGGCTGGCCATCCCTAGTGTTTATCCTGAAAGAAGAGGGCTTCTTCAGTGACTTGTGTGTTAACTCCACAGGAGCTAATGACAGTGTTGCCACCGGTGAGTATGATATCCAGCCTTTGTAAATAAGACCAAAACGGAATCTTTTAAAGCAGTAGTTCTCAAATTTGTTCTGGGGTACCACTGTTGGTGCCAATTTTTTATTTTTTATTTTCTCTGACCACCATTGCAACCCCTAAATTTTTTTTTTTTTTTTTTTTGAGGTGCTCATTTATGTGAATTGTGTTGCTTCAGCTTTAGCGATATTGCGCACTTTACGCTCATATTTCTTTATTATTCTTCTTTAACTGAAATTTTTCTCTAACTTGTTCCAAACTCTTTAGGCCAGTGGTCTTCAGTGTCGTTCCTTGGTACCCATTGTGTATGCTGGTTTTTTTCCAATCACATTTGTAATAGCAGGATTTTAACAACCCGTTAATTTGTCTTGAGTGCATTTAATGTTTAGAGCAGTTATTTACCCTCTGAATCACAAGTTAATGCCCATATGATATTCTCTACTTTTTTTATTGTTCCTCGTGCTTGTATCACAGGAGCAGATTGCCTGTATTTATAAGGAAGTATATGATAAAGAGAAATATGTGTTTACCATCAATAATAAAAAATACCATATCCACATGTATTGGAAATAACCCCATAAAATGAAAGAAAACAATAAAACCAATTCAAGACGTAGTTGGCTCCTAATTAGTGAAAACTAATTGGAACACCAAGACAAAGTTGTTTGACAAGCAAATGGTAAAGAGTCAAATCAGTTTTGTGTTATATTAATGCAATTATGTTCATCTAAAGTTTTTTGAAAGAACTTGAAAGGGGTGTGTCCAGCAGCCTAATTTGTGGTTTACTGATTTCCTCAGTGTCTAACTTGAGCTGCTTGGAATGGTCTATTACTTGAAATTCTTGCAGAATGGAAATAGACACACTATCTTATATGGCATTTTATTCTTCATAGCATGTATGGATGTTTCTATGTAACATTCATCTCGAGTGATTAGCAACTCTAAACATGAAAAACCGCTTTTTAAAATCCTGCAATTACAATTATGGTTGGAACAAAAACCAGCTTACGCAGTGGGTCGCCGGGAACAACGTTAAAGACCACTGTTTTGGCAGTTGACTTTTTCCCAACTTTAAAATGTCTGGCTCGTTCTGGAATCGTGTGCTTCTGGACTGATTTTTTTTGATATTATCATGGGTATGTCATAAATTTTTAAAATTAATGTCTTAGCACTTTTAAATCTATCCATTTCCAGAAATTTTCATGCATTCATTTCCTTTAAACATTTGCTCCTCTTTCTTGAAAAAACTTATCAACTTTTCAAATGTTCATGTTAGTTCCTATATTTGTTTTATACTTTTCAAAATGAGTAATTTTTTTTCCACCTGTCCGTCTGTCCGTCCGTCTGTCAGGTTGTCCGCACTTTAACATGGCTATAACTTTTGATGGGCTCATGATAGGACTTTGATACTTGGCATATGCATTGCTTGTGAGAAGGCATTTCAGATTGGGTCATGACTTTTGACCTTGTCACCTTGACCTTGGAGCATGACGTTTGGTGACAAAAACTTTAACATGGGCCATAACTTTCCATTAGCTTGTAATAGGTATTTGATACCTGGCATATGTATTCCTTAGGATAAGGCCTTTCTGATGAGGTAATGAATGTTGACCTTGTGACCTTGACCTTTAACCTTTGATTGACTCATGATAGGCCTTTAATGGTTAGCATGTGCACGTTATGTACGGGGGCATCAGTGTTTCACAAACACATCTTGTTCAACTTTTTTTTTTTAACAATAGCAGTCAATGAGCTGAAAGTTTAAACCCTTACAACCATCTTTTGTTATTGCAGCTACAGACTTCATTTAAGCTTTAAAGGTGCCTTGTGTAAGAATTGAGGTCAAAATATCCAAAAATTGAGCTAGACACGACAAAAGAATAAGAAGAAATAAGGGCAAGGATGTCATCTTTTTAATTACAAAGGTATAGTGCTGCAGAGATATCAACCTGAATTAGCACACTAAATCATTAGCTGCTCACCGGTCTGTGTCATAGAACCATAAATATATTTAGAACCCTAGATTGATGATGATGTCATATTTACATTACCCAAAATGAAGCACCCGGCCACCATATTGATACACCGCACTTCTTCATAAAAATGAATGGTTTCCTATGAGGCTAATTTCAAATAAGTCAATATATGCCTTAAAATGCCGAGATGTGCGGCTGCCTTTTGCAGCATTATTCATTTGAAGGGCTGTAGTAAAATGTTTCATGCATAAATTCACATAGAAATGCAAATTTGTCACATTAATAGAAAAAATCGTGTTCCCATGCTTGCTAGCTGATTAGTCGTCCCATTGATTTGAATAGATCGCTGACTGAAAGCAAACGCGAGCGATTGATAGCAGTCACCAGCGAGTTACCTTGGTATCCCTACCGTCGCGGGGACTTCATTACCCACGCCCGACGAGGCGGAGTGGGTATACAGTTTAGCACCGTGTGTGTGAGTGTGTGTGTCCGTCCGTCCGCGCAACAGCTCGGCCACCACTGAAGGTAAGGTGACCAAACTTTGTGGGGTAGATGATCCGAGAGTACCCTGTCCAAATTAGCATTTTTTAGGTCGAAAGGTCAAGGTCAACAGGAGGCGTGGGTTAGCATCTCTATAGAGTGCTCATCATCTAGTTTACTTAGCCGTTAATAAAATTAACAAGGTGGTTAACTAGCTAGCTATTTGTAATTGACATTCAGCGACAGTACTTCTTACCTGCATAATATTTAAAACGGTGGGCAAGTCGCTTTCTGTTCATGCATAGTTCAAAAAGACAAGGAAGGGAGAAAGGCTTGGCTGTCAGAAATCAGGAGAAAACTTTTCTCGATCCGCGCTGTGCAGTGATCATTTTTGACAGCAGTGTTTAAGCGGGACAGGGGCAAAGATTAAGCTTAGTAAAGGAGTAGCCAGAATTAACTAGCGCTTCCTTTTAAAAACATTGGTATAGCCATATGATTCAATATGAACAATTCGGTTGATGGCAAATTTGCTCAACCAGGGTACAGTGAAGTGAGCAAACCAGAGAGTAATTTGGTAACGTATACGGACATTCACAGACGTTTCTTATAACGGTGAAAAGTCCAAGCAATTATCTTGTCAGAGAGTCATTTAAAGCCTCGGTCACGTTAACTTAACTTTTCTGCTCGCACTTTAACGTTGACACCAAGTCCCATGTCGATCTTCCCTTTAGCAAGTGTGTCACTTTCCATCCTCCAAATGCACATATTTAGGGAGACAAAATGTTGCGCTGCACAGCGACACCAAAATAATACCGACTCACTCGCAAGTGTTTTTGAATAGGCTTTGTAATTTTCAAATAGGCAAAAATGAATGGGAGTCCACATGCAAATTTTACTTCCGGGTGCATAAACAGATGCTTCACTTGAGTGTACCCTATCAGCAATCAAGTGTTCTATCTATAGACGCTGCTCAAAAAAATAAAGGTTACACTAAAATAACGCATCCTAGATCTGAATGAATGAAATATTCTTATTAAATACTTTGTTCTTTACATAGTTGAATGTGCTGACAACAAAATCACGGAAATTATCGATGGAAATCAAATTTAATAACCCATGGAGGTCTGGATTTGGAGTCATACTCAAAATTAAAGTGGAAAAACGTACTTCAGGCTGATTCAACTTTGATGTAATTTCCTTAAAACAAGTAAAATGAGGCTCAGTAGTGTGTGTGTGTGGCCTCCACGTGCCTGTATGACCTCCCTACAACGCCTGGGCATGCTCCTGATGAGGTGGCGGATGGTCTCCTTTGGGATCTCCATCCAATATGAATTTAATTTTTGGCTGTCCATTACACAGAGCACCTTTTTAAACGGGTTTCGGCTATTAAACTTCTATTCAGCTTTTTGATTACTCAAACAGTTTTTGCAGAATCATAATTGAAGAGTTATGCTTGTTTAAAACGCTCACAAATTTTAATGTGCATGTACCACACAGAAAGTTCACAGCTGCAATGGGTGACATCACTCACTCCGACTCTCGCACCTCCGCCACGCCAAGGCTACTGTGTGCATTAGTTATTTTCCTTGGCTGATGTACGGTGTTGTTGCATTCTACCGCCAGGTGACAGCAAAACCCAAAAGCACGCCGACCCGTGCTTGGAAATTCGACCCGTTGGAATGACTTCAAATTTCTGCCAGCATAGCTGGATTTGAACTTAGGCCTATATCTCAGCTGTACTTTGGCTTAGATACACCAAAATTTAATCACTTGTTCCACTTGCACAACATCCCGCAAAGTTTATTTTAAATCTATGTGGCTGTTTTTGAGATCCTGCTGATTGACAGACAAACAAGCAAACCACCAACGCCCGCAAAAACATACACCTTCTTGGTGGAGATGAATTACTTTTTATTATCCCCCACCGTGCGATTAGCGTGAAGCAGGGGATATAGCATTGGGCTCCGTCCGTACATAAAATTGAGGTGGCGGGGGATATTGCCATGTTAGTGGCAAACACTTGTGTTTTTTTTTTTATTACTTTTCTTTGAAAATTCAGCCCTTTCAGGTTGCTCTATTTATGTTTTCAGAGGTATTATTTGATCTTTTAAGAATTATTTTCTGAAATTGCTATACATGCCTCAGATAAGTTCAGCATTAGTATTGTATTTTTATTGGAAATTTATTCTAATTGCGGAAAAAGGGAAATTTTCAACTTAAACTATTTACCTTTTTGTGGTAAAACAGTGGACATGTTGCTATTAAAACATACCATTTTATGGATAATGAAGAATTAGACAATAGAGCAAATTAAGTCAAATATCAAATCTGTGATAAAGTTTCAGCAAAAGGTTTTTAAAGAACTCAAACTCCTGTGTTCAGAAACCAAGACTGTTGACTGAACAACTTATTGAATTTGATCAGTTTAAAAATGGTGTCATCTCTAACTGCAGTTGCTCAGAATATAACGCAATAAATGCAAAGTGTCGGTCTCAAAGACTTAGATTAAGCGTAGCCCTGAACTATATTTAGTTTTGTGTGGAGAATCTTCATGAGAAGTTCAGTTTGTTCTGGGATTAAGTGATCTGTGTCTGTGAAACCAGACCCACATGAATATCAGACTTTTATTATGTATGGAAAGCATGTGGTTTATAAATATAAAGGGTGGCTTAGGGAGTGGTCCACTCAAATATAAATCTGTTATTGCGATGAGTTTAAACACAACTTACTCTGTCATGCAGGAACCCTTTGCTGTATGTAGTTTTGTTCTCTCCGTGTTTTGTACAGCGCTGTCTCAAGTCATTGAAGCCAACTTGGGACCAACAGTTACATCGTTTGCCTGGCACAGAAATCACCTTCATTTTGGTACATGACATTTTGAACGTTGTGGCCAATGACATGAGTGCATTCATCTTATTAGGGGCCGGCAGCCTAAGGACCCCATTGTTATCCTGCATGTTCTTCTTCCAAGGAAATCCTACTTCCCATCCGTGAAAAATCGCCAAACTTTGCACAAAGGTCCAGTCCCATGCCATATTTCCTTAGCTGCAAAAAGAGGCCAATAGTCCAGATGGTGGTGCTACAGCAAGCCTCTAAATTTCAAAATTTTGAAAATTGACCACAAATCCACCATATGTGCTACAGATTTGCAACTTTCACCAAAATGTAGCCCCAATACTGAAGAAACTTTGAACATTTAAACCTATTTTTAAATAATGAAGTCCATCACTTTTTTTTCAAAAACTGTACAACTTATTAAAGCCATCTCCTCCCATAATTTTTGCACAATTGACACCAAACTTGCCACAGACCATCACCAGACTGTCCTTCAAAGACAGTCCACACAGATTTTTGATTTATCGAAACTTTCGCCCACAGTGCATCAAAATGTTTGACTAAAAAGTATTTTAAACACATACTTGCAAATTCTTGCTAAGTACATATTCAATGTTCATTAAAAAGAAATTACAAAATGGTGACGGTTGGAAAATATCAGAACTTTATCTCAAAAAACTATGAGTGCCATTATTAAGCGAAATTTTGCATTTATATGCATTTTTTTTTTCTTGATGACGAATGGCATAAATTGCATGACCGTGTTGAATTAATTTTGCTAGCTAGTTCACAATTTACACAGACTGCCGGAGGCTCGCAGCACTCACAGCAACAAGGCACCATAACCCACTCTCCAGTCTGAATGTTCAGCTTTCGACCACTGCTCAGTGGACGCGAGCAGCATTTTTTTTTTTTTTGTAAACATGGATTGGTCTGTGCGACTGGGAAGGAGGCTCGCGGCCTGCTTCTTAATGACATGAACAGCGAGACGGGAAAAGTTAGGCACTTATAACTCACTTTGTCGCGAAAATATATTCATGTAAACACAAACATCCTCAAAGATCAGAAAAAGACGCTAGTTATGTCGCTAGTTGTTTTTGATTAAGTCGCTAAGGGAGTCTAGAAAATCGTCAAGTCGACAGCAGTGCAATTTATCGATCTTGCTTTCAGCATATTTTGTCAATAACCGAAACTGACACTCTCAAGATGGTTGCAAAAGTCAAAACTGGTGGCTAGGCATCACTGGAGCAATTTAATAGGCTGGTATGCATGGGCAGTGTATATTTAGCTGGTATGCATGGTAATGAGGAACGTTGCCTGAGTGGACTGCAGCAATGTAGGATGAGCACTTTGGCAACGGTTATGACACTTCATTGTTGTCTTAAAAAGCCCCAACCGTTTAAAATTTAAGCTGCATGAAACAACTGACTCTAAATCTTTACCCAGTGTTCTAAAGTGGTCTTTTTGTCCAATTGACATATGAAAATTCGCACCTCCATGCTGCAGCAAGGGGGCCGACTCGGGGTAAGCGTCGGAGGGGCCCACGTTTGCATTATGGTGCTGATCAGAATGTTCCTGGTTCGATTCCTTGCTCCTCCAAAGGTCGTGTCAGTTTCGTTGACCAGACTCTGAACCACAGGCTATTCCTGATGAGCAGGTTGGTGCCTTGCATGACAGCCTCTGCCATCAGTATGTGAATGTGAGGCATACATTGTAAAGTGTTTTGAGTAGTTGGAAGACCAGGAAAGTACTCTATAAATGCTGTCTGTTTTAGTATTACTATGGTCAGCAGTACCGTGGTATTACTAGTCAATATGGTCTGTGGTATTACTATAGTAATATTACTTCCGTGGCAAAAATACCATCAATTTACTACAGTTCATAGAACTACAGGATAACTACAGTTTTGAACAAGTAATTTTTCATAAGGTTATCGACTGAAACAGTAAGGCGAGGTCTCTTTCCCAGACTGCAGTGCCCAGGATGCGAGGCTGTCCTTGGTCTTCAACATTGCTCTCACCTGCAGTGACACATTGCTGTTTCCCTTGGGGCTGTTCTACGACAGGCTGGGCACCATGGCATCCAGGCTTCTGTCCATGTAAGTAACATATTCTTCACTCTGCAGAACATGCATAAAGAGGTAATGGCTTCGCATCACTCAGAAAACATGTAATTTTAGCAGCTAGAATTCTAAGCTGGTTTAAGATGGTCTGAGTTGTGTTATTAGCTGGTCATAGCTGGTGTAGCTGGTCTCTGTAGCTTGTTGAAGGTGGTCAAAGCTGGTTAAGCTGGTATTTTCAGCTGGAGTCAGCTGGTGAAGGGCTGGCTGAGCAGCTAAAACTGTCCAAAACCCAGCCTGACCAGCCTAAGCAGCAGCAGAGACAATGAGGAACGTTATTTCATTTAGTATGATGCAAGTTCAAAGATTCAGTCTGATCTTAATCAGCTCATATGCTACATTATGTCTTTTAATGTGAAAAGTTGGCTAATGGCTAGTACCATTCTTGAGTATGAAAGGATCATGACTCACTCACTTCCATTATGGCCATATTACCTCGCTATTGGTCGGAATTTTTCTTCAATGTGGAATGTACTTTGGTTTTTAAGACCTATTATACTTCTTTATTGGCTGAAAAATGAACAACTTGATGGTAAGGTAAAAATCTGTGAGGCCTCATTAGCGTTAAGATGGCCAATGTGTAATTAATTTTTCATCATGCCAGAAGACTCACAAGAATCTGTATGTGGAGGTTAAAGGGCATCTAAAGTCGATCCCCATTGTTTTTGTTTATTGGCCAATCAGCGAACCGCACCAAACGAACCGAAATAGGATTATTTATGCATGTACGTAAAACATTGGTTTATGAATGAAATTGGACATGTGACAATGCAAGATGTCAACAAAAGCAAGTGATTTGTTTGTAAACATTGATGGATTTGTTTGTAAGCATTGGACGTTCAACATCCCGTCTGAGAATCAACTTTAGATGCTCTTTAAGTATAATGGAAGAGGCTATTCGCCTCTGAATGTTGAGAGTTATCGGAGTTTCTGTAATGGTAATTTAAATGAAAAATTGAAAATGGGTTGTGATCAATCATTAATTTTAAAGGGGAACTCGGGGCTAAATCATAATGCTGTATTATGCAAACATAATTAGTAAATAAATGTGGAATTTTTGTTTTCAAAGATGAGACGAATGAGGTTTTATTCCCCCTAATTAGTTGTCGTCTGCTTCAAGGGTCGTGTGATAATGACGTAACGTCGTCTGAGAATGATGAAACGTCATTCGCCCAGAGGTATGCGCTGTTATTTTGTTGGATAGTGTGATTGTCCCAGTCCATTATTTTATGACAAAAGATTGTTCAATATTAGCCATTGGCTTGTTGCACGAGATGTTGTGAAGTACTTTCTGAAATACGCAGGGTTACTTCAACATTAACGGTTTGCTTCTGTCACTTTTCAGTCTATATCAGATGCTGAGCAGATGACGGGTATATCATCTCGGATATGTGATTTTAGCTATCGCCGATGTTCAATCCTGGGAATAATCTTTTGTCATAAAAAAATGGTCTGGGACAGTCACACTATCCAACACAATAACAGCGAAGAGCAACGTTTCGTCATTCTCGGGCGACATTATGTCATCATCGCGCGACCGTTGAAGCAGACTACAACTAACTAAGGGGAATAAAACCTCATCTATCTCATCTCTGAAAACAAAAATTCTATTTTTTTGTATTTTACAATATTTATTTACAAATTATGTTTGTAGAAAACACCATTATGATTTTTGTGTGTGTGTGTGTGTGTGTGTGTGTGTTAGTTATACAGTACCAGTCAAAAGTTGGGACACACTTGGTGTCACAGCACTCAGTTTTCAGAGAAATTTAAAGCACTTAACTTCTCCATATAATCTCAAATGGAATCTTTTAAAACAGAATAATTTACTTGTTTGAATAAAGTCCAAAATTATGGAATTTTCAAAGAATCAATACTTTGCAAAGTAGACAGACAAATGAGCTCCTAATATTTTCCAACGGCCAAATTAAAGTCAAGCTGTTATGGGACTTATTGGCCAAAAAGGTTGATGAGACGCATATCGTAAGTGCAGTACATCTTTGGGAACTTTGACGGTTGCTCAGCTGCAAAGTTAGCCATATAATTGCTCTTCTGGGGGAAAAAAAATGTGAGTATGCTCAGCAAATGACAAAAAAATGCTTGTCAGTTTGATGTATTCTACAAAACCCAAAACCAGTGAAGTTGGCATATTGTGTAAATCGTAAATATAACCAGAATACAATGATTTGCAAATCCTTTTCAACATATATTCAATGGAATACACTGCAAAGACAAGTTACTTAATGTTCGAACAGGTAAACTTTGTAATTTTTAGCAAATATTAGCTCATTTGGAATTTGATGCCTGCAACATGTTTCAAAAAAAGCTGGCACAAGTGGCAAAAAAGACTGAAAGAGTTGAGGAATGCTCATCAAACACTTATTTGGAACATCCCACAAGTGAACAGGCTAATTGGGAACAGGTGGGTGCCATGATTGGGTATAAAAGCAGCTTCCCTGAAATGCTCAGTCATTCACAAACAAGGATGGGGCGAGGGTCACCACTGAGTGAACAAATGCGTGAGCTGATTGTCGAACAGTTTAAAAACAACATTCCTCAAAGAGCTATTGCAAGAAATTTAGGGATTTCATCATCTACGGTCCGTAATATCGTCAAAAGGTTCAGAGAATCTGGAGAAATCACTGCACGTAAGCGACAAGGCCGAAAACCAACATTGAATGCCCGTGACCTTCGATCCCTCAGGCGGTACTGCATCAAAAACCGACATCAGTGTGTAAAGGACATCGCCACATGGGCTCAGGAACACTTCAGAAAACCACTGTCAGTAACTACAGTTCGTCGCTACGTCTGAAAGTGCAAGTTAAAACTTTACAATGCAAAGCGAAAGCCATTTATCAACAGCACCCAGAAACGCTGCCGGCTTTGCTGGGCCCAAGCTCATCTAAGATGGACTTATGCAAAGTGGAAAAGTGTTTTGTGGTCTGACGAGTCCACATTTCAAATTGCTTTTGGAAACTGTGGGCGTCGTGTCCTCCGGACCAAAGAGGAAAAGAACCATCCGGACTGTTATAGGCGCAAAGTTCAAAAGCCAGCATCTGTGATGGTATGGGGGTGTATTAGTGCCCAAGGCATGGGCAACTTACACATATGTGAAGGCACCATTTAATGCTGAAAGGTACATACAGGTTTTGGAGCAACATATGTTGCCATCCAAGCAACGTCTTTTTCATGGACGCCCCTGCTAATTTCAGCAAGACAATGCCAAGCCACATTCTGCACATGCTACAACAGCATGGCTCCGTAGTAAAAGAGTGCGGGTACTAGACTGACCTACCTGTAGTCCAGACCTGTCTCCCATTGAAAATGTGTGGCGCAATATGAAGTGTAAAATACGACAACGGAGACCTCGGACTGTTGAACAACTTAAGCTGTACATCAAGCAAGAATGGGAAAGAGTTTCACCTGAAAAGCTTCAAAAATTGGTCTCCTCAGTTCCCAAACGTTTACTGAGTGTCGTTAGAAGGAAAGACGATGTAACACAGTGGTTAAAAGGCCCCTGTGCCAACTTTTTTGCAATGTGTTGCTGCCTTTAAATTCTAAGTTAATGATTATTAGTTTCTCAGTTTGAACATTAAACATCTTGTCTTTGCAGTGTATTCAATTGAATACAATTTGAAAAGGATTTGCAAATCACTGTATTCTGTTTTTATCTATGATTTACATAATGTGCCAACTTCACTGGTTTTGGGTTTTGTATAATTAGATCTCTTTTTTTTTTTGCAAAATGAAGGGTGTTTATTTCTTTATTCAACATGCATTCTAAGAAAAATTGGGTGAGTCCAAACTTTTGACTGGCACTAGGAGGTTATGATCCCAGAAAGGTATTGTTTTTACCCTCAGCCATTGTTCAATCCTCAGTATTATTATTATTATTATCGATATAATTTCAATGCAGAATTTTCATGAAGATTTCTTTATGCTTGCAGCCCCTTTTCTCTAACAAAATCATGGAAACAAACTAAAATATGACGGAATGCTAAATGCTGCTAGTGTCTTGTCTCAGTTCAGCCATATTCCCCCTCTCTGAAGCTTAAATCTTCAGTTATAAAGCATTAAATAGGGTTATGCATTAATAGCCATATTTGGCTTCTGCGCAAATAATGGTTCACTGTGTTGGAGATACTGGGCTTTCTTCAATGCTACAGTAGATTCTAAAAAAAAATAAAACTGCTGCAGATACTTCAGACCCATCTGTGGGAATTTTAGCTCCTACCTGTTGTTTTCTAATTCCGTGTCATTGCTCCGATTAATTATTTCATAATAAATAGGCTACGATATTCCATATGGTTATGCTGTTAGGCTATAAATGTTGAATCCGAATGTGTATTAATCAAAATAGATGTTTTTAATTGTTGTTTTGTCGTTCTGAATTGTTTAATTATTTATTTACCCAAAAATATCGTTGTAGCTAAATGTTTACAATAAAGCTGCTTTCACACTGAAAGCGAACAAATTTTTCGCGCGACAGATCACATTAAAAAGTCAATGCAAAGACGCGAATCCGTGCGAAACGGGTATTTGCGTCTTTGCATTGAATTTGAATGTAATCTGTCTTGCGAAAAATTCGTGTGAAAGCAGCTTAATTCACGTTAATAATACACAATTCTTTTGCCCAAATATTCATAAAGGTATTATTAAACTAGTAAAAACGTAATGCTGGTGTTGTTTCGTTCTTTTGAGAATCATGGTAACATAGGTGCTCAGAGAGTCGGATTAGAATGCTCTGAACCGAGCGGTCCAAACGATCGTTCATGGTGATAAAATGGTTGTGATAAAATTCCGGCGCTTCTAGTGTTAAAACATAAAATTATTAATAAAAAAAAAAAGACTGTCATTACTGGTGTGCCATAGCGACTGATCGAATTCATAAAACTTATTAGTCTAGGCCTAAATATTGCTGATTTTTTTTTTTTTTTTTAAAGAAAAATTAGGACTGACATGAAGGCAGTTCCTTATCTCGATCCGCTCACACGCTAACTCTGTCTTGTTGTGCATTGTTGTGGAGATGGTTTTTTGCTTTTGGCTGGCAGACCTACTCTGTTCTTGTTCTTGAATTCATCTTTTGTGTTTTGCTGATTTGGCATGGTCCTCGACTGTCGATTTTCTAATGTGGTCTATTAGATACCACATTAAAGGGCCGACAAAAGAGCTTTCCGCCGTCCTCATAACAGAAGGAAAACTGACTGGCCCTGTCCTTGGCTGTAGTTAGGCAGTCTTGCCAACTGCTGGCTTGGATCTCTCAAGAAATCGCTTCATTTTTAAACTTTCAGACAGAATACGCCACGCAACCTAGGCAAAGAACGTCGATTTGTCGCCAACGAGGCCATCACTGCCTGGCGGTCAAGTCCACGCCTGAGTTCACGCCTACGAGATGCGCGGCGGTAACAGATGTTTGTGAGTTGACAAAATCGTGGTCTTGACCAGCTTGTATCGGCAGAATTTGAAATTCCGCGGCAAAATCAGTGAATTCCGCGGTTTCCGCGGTGAAGTGTGGATTCCGCGAAAAACGCCGCGATCGCGGAATTCCCCGGGGACTGGCCCAGACTAATATTGGTTTAAAGGGTCTTTATTTGTTGCTTCTAATACTTGTAATGTTTTACAAAGTACTTCAAAATGGCAGTCATTCATCACTTTAGGGGGAATTCATGTCTCTTTATGAAAGGCCTAATCAGTCACCATCCCAAGTGTAATCTTTTTTTTTTTTTTTTTAATTACTATTATTGCATCCTAAATTATTTTAACAATGCATGCCCACTGGTCTAAAAAAATCTTCAACTTGAGTCTTAACTTTTCTCTATTATTATCTCTATTATTCTCTAATATTAATCTTGTTATGTACATATTATTTGTATGAATGAGGTCAAAATTGCATGGCTGTAAAGATTGGACCCACTCAAAAAAGGATTTTAAATCTCAACGTGATTATCTCAACAAAATTAAGGGTTCAATTTAAACAAATAAATAAAATTTCATAAGTGTGCCACAGTAGGTAATGCATCAGAGGAGCGACCAAAAAACAGAACTGATTGAAAAGGTTCTTTTGGTACCATCCATGTCATTGAATAATGGCAAGGCAAAAAAAAAAACATTTGTCTTAAGGTGAACTAAACTGAACCAAACCACACTTTGGTAGAAATCAGGCTTTAGCTAGCTGGTGAAGCAAGATCTGTTAACAGGTCACCTTGGGTAGTTACAAGCGGTATTAAAACACAAGGTGGGTGTAAGTTGTAGTGGTCAAGCACTTTGCTCAGCTGAAAATATTGTGAACAAACAATGAGCAAACAATCAATCCAAGCCTTTTATTTCTAGGTCATAATTTGTAGTGGGAGCAGTCAGCATAGACAGTGTTTTAGACAGCATGGAACCTTCTGGGCCTGGGTGGCTTGAGATGTCCTAGTTTGATAGTGATTGTGGGGGAATCATTCTGAGCCCCCATGCAGTCTGAGTGTGTGCTCCATCCAGCTGATGAAAGTGCTGGTGGTTTGTCAAAACCTCTGTCTCCAAGTGGACATGGCAGAATTTCTTTCCCCAGAAAACAGCCTTTCTCTCGGTGTACAAGCTTTCATAAAGGGTTCCACCACAGTTTTGATCTCTGTTAAGTGAAAACAAGCCCTCATTGTGAAACAGGGCTAACTACACAGCTTGCCATCATCAATGATCACAAATGAACTGTAATTACAGATAATAAGAAGTAATTTAACTTGGAGCATCCAAGTAGGTCCAATATTGATGGTGAAACTAGCTTAGCTTAGTATTTACCAGGGCAAAAGTAAAGCACCACTAAATTAAAATGGAATTTTCTTAATATTGGCAATTCCTGGACTCCGTACAAGTTTTTAGCGCGCAGTCCACATGCATTTCATGTTCAAAAGGTTTGTCATGAACCAAACTTAATTGCATATGTTGAATGTTAGGAGTTAGGACTTCTGGAAACAAATAAGTTTTCTCTCCAAATCTGGTATTGATTCTGTTTCTTCCAATTATAGTTAAGACTTCAGGGGACGGGGTTTTTTTTTGGGGGGGAGGGGACAAGTCTCGTTGGCACCTTTTTAAAGGTCGGAGGGCCTATACTATTTACAGCATTATATGTGTTTAAAACATGCCCCTTCTTTAAGAGCTAACTACATAGTTAAGATCAAATTCTTTAACTGATTTTGTCTGCCCAGACAGATATTTCCAAGAATTGGGCTATCTTTGTTAATGTTGTTTTATTAAGTCCTTTTGTAAAGTGGAACTGGTGCTTGGAATTGGGTGAAGCTCAACTTTTGCCCAGGTGTATAGCGAGTATGCTAATCTATTTGCTAATCTATTTTAGGACTATCGATTTATGACTGCCGCATTGTGAAAGGCTCCTGATGACATAACTAATGACTGTTTGTGGCCATTGATTTTCAAAGAGCAACAGCCATTCAGCCAACACTTGACAATTTCATCACACATATACTGAGTCACTCACTCGCTCATACCCACAGTTTTGTACATTTAGGGCTGGCCTCCACTTTGCTGTTTTCTGGCTTAAAAATGCTGTTAGTACAAAAATACCCTTGAATAAAAACTGACAATCTGTAAGATTTAAGCACGTTTTATAAATATGAAAATGGTGTACGGAGCCAAACGAGGAAATAAATATGCAGTCGCTGAAAATTACTGAGCTCATTGTATAATGGCAGATGAGCAAAAATTTGATGAGCAACAGTAATTTGAATATAGAATTTTGTTTCAGAACTATCCACACCACTGGTAGTCTGTTGATCGCCTTCTCAAGCTCAGGTAAAGTGCTGATTTTTCATCTAAATAAAATAATAATTTTGATCTGTGAGACACCTTCAGTACATTGAAAATATCTTCTATTTCAGGAAAACAGCCGAGGAGCTGAGTTAAAATGATGCTACATGTGGAAAAAATCTCATTAATACTGCATCTGATTTTGGTATTTATTTAATACACGATGCATCCTTTCCTTCTCTTTCTTATATGCAGAATTACCAGTCTTAGTTTTCCCAGGTCTGGCATGTCAAGCGATAGCTGGACCGTCCCTCTTTGTGACAAACATACAGGTAAGTTCAGTGCTTTACTCAAAGTGCACGTATACGGAAATAAAAAATTCCAAGAAGTGAGAATATGAAATGTATGCCGGAGTCAAGTACTTGTTTGAAAAATGCATTTTATTGTGAGATCCAAAGGGTTCCTCAATTGAGCCCCTCAGAACAAAAGTGGTCTGACTCCATATTTGTCTTTTTTTTTTTTTTTTTTTTTCCTAATCGTAAAATGATCCTGAGTGGTCAATTGGTCAATTACATCAATGTAGTTCCAGTACCACACAATAGGTGGGGCATTTGTTCCACAGCTCAAGAATGCATCAACTGCTCAGTGAAATAGTGGTCCAAAATGAAAGTGAGTTGGATCACTCTTGTTCTAAGGGGCTCAATTAAAGTTGTACCTTTTTTTAAAAAAAAGGAAATGTAAGGAAAAAGAGTAAAAACAGAAAGGAATATGATTTACAGTTGTTAATCTGCGCAAGTTACCTGCAGACACAGTTGCCCTCCAGGACCAAAGTCAAGCTTGAAGACATTGAAAACCTTGAGAATGGAGTTAAATCTGCAGATACTGTGGCCTGCCATCACTAGAGTTTAAAATGTAGACACAGCGACCCTCCAGGGCCAGAGTCAAGCCTTTAGACACTGCTGCTCTTGAGAATGGAGTTAAATCTGATACTGCGACTCTCCAGGACTGGAGGTAAACCTGCAGATTCTGTGGCCCTCCAGGGCTAAAGTTTAACTGCAGACACAGCGGCCCTCTAGGATGGGAGTTAATCGAGCAAATAGAGCAGCCCTCTTGGATGTGAGCGAAACCTGCCAAGACTGTAGCCCTCCAGAAACTGTGCTCTCTGGATACTGTGACCCATCAAGACTGGAATAAAACTTGCAGACTACAGCTTTTTAGTATGGGGTCGCAGCACTATACTGGTTTCATGGTGTATTGTGAAATGAAAAAAATGAAATCTGATGATAATTAAGCCATATGCATTTGTTTATCAAGTTTTAAATTCTCCATTACTAAATTAAATGGTCGTAGTCTTTTTTTTTTTTTGATGCAAGCAGAAACCCGTCGTCAAGAACACCATCGCCATCGTTCCATACATACACTGCCCGTCCAAAAAAAAAGTCGCACACTCATATTTAGTTAGAACCCCTGTAATATCTACTCCTGTTTAATTGAGATACCCAGGATCTGCGCTTTGTAGCCGCAGACCAGTTGGAGAGATCATTCAAGCTCACCAGCGAAATCACCAACAACTGGCACGTGAGCCTTGTAATTGGACTTTAGAGCAATTGAAAATGGTTGCCTGGTCCATTCAGTCCCTTTCTTTTTTCCCATCATTTGCATTGTCCGGGTGCATGTACACCATTTACCTGGGGAAAAGATGGCATCAGGGTGCACTGAGGAAAGACAAAGTTAGTGGAGGGAGTGTGATGCCCCAGGCAAAGTTCTGCTGGAAGATCCTGGGTCCAGGCATTCATGTGGACAACTAAATTGACGCAGCTGTTATGACAACATGTGGCAGACCAACAACATATTTGGCAAACGGTCACCATGTTTTGGCTCAATGGTGGATATCATGGTGTATCAAAAGATTTCAAAATGTGCAGCCGTTGTATTCTCAGGTGGTAAGTGTATTCTCCACCAGCTGAAATTTATTCATTTTCTAAGCATTGGCTTATGTTCTCTGTAGACGGGCAATTTGTTTGGCTCTCGACGATCCATCCCCATAATGCTTCTCTCAGGAACAGTCGGCTCATCTCCAGTGGTCTTCCTCATTATTAAGGTAAGCAGGGCATTCTAGGATATGACTTGCACCCTAAATCTGCAGTAGCCATCACTGACGCACTTCATACATGTCTTCCTTTCAGGGCTGCAGCTAATGATAATTTTCATTGTTCATTAATCTGCTGGTTATTTTCACAATATTTTGAATACACAATTGATTAATTGTGTATTCAATAAAATGTCAGAAAAATGTGAAAACTGCACATTGCAATTTCCCAGAGCCCAAAGTGACATCTTCAAATTGGTACTTTTGTCCAACAACAATCCGAAACCCAAAGACTCTTCCTTCACTTTTATAAATAACGGAGGCAGCAGATCTGTTATTTCAACAAGCTTGAACCAGCAAATTTTTGACATTTTTGCTTGAAAAATGGCTTAAATGTTTCATCGATTATCAAGATACAATAGTTGGCAGCTAGTTTTTGTTGAATTGATTAATCATTACAGCTTTACTTCCTTTTTTGAGTACTGGAGTGTCTGGTCAATATATGCCTATTTGGAATTGGCCAATTGCTTGGTCTCTAGTATTGCGATTTGCAGCTTTCTCAAGAACCACTCCGAGAGCATCCATGGGAGAGCTCCAAGGCAAAAGCCGCTGCTGACCGAAGAGAACGCAAAGTCTCGTCCCATATTTGGCGAAAAACATCTTGATGATCCCCCCCCCAAGACATTTTAAGAAAATATTCTAAGAACTGATGAGTCAATAATTAAATGTTTTTCAAGACAAAGATCCCGTTATATCCAACATAAAGATAACACAGCATTGCACAATAAGAACATCATACCAACAGTCACACACAGTGGTGGTAATGTCGCAAAAATGTTCAATTGCAGTTGTTACCGCCAAGAGTGGCACAACCAGTAATCGAGGTGGTGGGGCAATTATTTGTTCACATGGGTGATAGAGGTTTTGAATAACTCTTTATCATCAATAAGTGTAATTTTCTTGCGTTGAAAATTAATTGGATGATCTGAAACTTTTTAATATTACAAATAAGTAAAAATAAAAGAAACTGGGAAGGGTAAAAATGCTTTTTCACATTACTGGAGTCCCCCCTATTTCTGGGGTCCATAACTCAATAGGTTTTATAGTGCACACACGACAGTACATTTGTGGGTATGTTTGTTTTATGGACAATTCTTGTGAACACCACAGTATCGCAACTTTTTAAGATGTGGTCACAAAACATTTCAGGTGAGTAGGTGACATTAAACGGAAGCCTGAGTTTGAAGATGGGTGTAGTCTGAGCACGCACTGACTGAAAGCATTATAATAAGGGCTGCTGTACTGAAAAACCTATACGAGCATTGCTGTCGCAGCTGGTGCAATCCCAGATGGTCTCTAATTTGCCTTTAAATTCCATTTGGAGTGTCATTTAAGAGCATTGGTAATCTCATCAAGCGCAAATTCCCTGGTAAGCTGAGGAAAACCTCGACAGTTCATGGCAAATAATTCTTTCCATACTAAAGCAAAACATCCAATCAGTTGTTCTAAATATCAGAAAAAAAGTCATCGGTAGGTACAGATGGATTTCCAGTAACTACTACCAGAGGAAAATATTACAAACAAAAATACAATGGCTTTTACTTTACTTGAACAGAGAGGTAATCCATTGAATGTCATTGGGTTTGTCTCCCCCTCAGATTCTGTTCGAACGAGGGATTCCACGGCGCGCCTGCTTCCTGTTCCTCGCCTCCTGTAGCGTCATCCATCTGCTTCGCACTTTCCTCCTTCTGCCCAAGACTCACATCCCTTATCCGCTGCCGGAGGGCTACACTTATGGGTACGAACTACAGCTCTCTCACTGCCCCAGTGCACATAGCCATTAAGTGTAAAAGGATCTACTGCCTGCCTGAGGATGACACTCATGGGTAAAAATCTCAATGCATAGAATGCCCCCTGGCCCATACAGCATGTTCATTATGCATGACACTGTCCACTGTCTGAGGACTTGCTTTACAGATAAAAATGTTCTTAGTTTCACAAAGTGACGCCATATGAAATTTTCGCCTATAATTCCCAATACTTGTGGAAATATCCGCAGTATTTTCCCAATGAGTCTTTTTGTTTGTTTGTTTGTGTAGAGTGATTGCAGTAGAATTTTTGCTGATTTGTACTTTGAAAAAGAAATTTCAAACCCCAACTACTTTCACAGACTAACCTGCAGCAGTGGC
The DNA here is from genome assembly GCA_029721435.1 of Gymnothorax reevesii. Classification (NCBI taxonomy): domain Eukaryota; kingdom Metazoa; phylum Chordata; class Actinopteri; order Anguilliformes; family Muraenidae; genus Gymnothorax; species Gymnothorax reevesii. Next base: position 29,668,880 of record CM056589.1, read on the forward strand.
CAATGTAATAGCATGGAGCAGGAGACTGCACAGGCCAATGGGAACGCACAGAAGGACAGAGTGAGAGAAACCGTCTGCTTGGTTTCTCAGTCGGTGGAAATACGGCCGTCTCAAAGCTCGGGAGAGAATGGTAAATGCTTTTCCGAAATGTATTTTGAGTTTCTTTCGACCAAGATCTTAACTGGATATATGTCATTCGGATTTTAAGGTGACCTGGCCAGACATCTGCTCCTCCTGCTTAGGCTGGTGCACCTACCAGGACTGGCAGGATTTTATGAATCAGGACAACAGGCATACAAGAGTCCCCAGGGTCCATAGTGGACCTGATGGCATTCCATGAATGTTGCTTGCTTCAAGGAGCCCCACTGAGTTTCTCCTGGCAAATTTTCCAATTTGTAATATATTAGACTTTTTGGGTTCAAAGTAAATGGGGTTAAGCGTTTACAGAAGTTTGGCTTATGGTCTTTGCCTTTTATAAACCGGTTAGCTTACGGTAAATGGCGGTTGACCTTCCTGAGAGGTCTCTAATTTATTACATAAATCGAGGAGAGGAACTCAACTAGCCCAGTCGAGAATGTGCGCTACCCTTAAACTTGCAACCTCTACATTCCTACATTGGACCCATGGAGAACGCTGGTCAAGTTGGCTGGGATGAAGTCCAGAGGAGCATTGTAACAGATGCTTGAGGTGGTCTGAGCAAGACCTGCCAGTCCTCAGTTGGCTGTCCCCGGTCTTGAGGACCGTGACCTTCTTGCCACTGGAATTATGAATGTGAAAACAATTTATCCTAACTGGCTGTCTCTACTGCTGTATGCAATTGGCAAGAGGATAGAGGTTCCTGTTTTTAGCCTAAGCTAAGGCTAAGCAGAATTTAAAATACAAATTACTAGTGAAGAAGGCAGCGAGCTTCACTAATACCTTAGGGGTGGACACATACTGAGGAATGGCTGGAACTTTTCCAAGGTGGACCGGCGTCTGTACCCAAGAAGTACAAGGACCAATCTGAAAAACCTTAGAAAAGGGGGGCAGCCGAACTCACAAAGAGAATAGTGCAATTTTGCTGTGAATACAAATGATACTCTCGTTTACGTCGACCCAAGCATCCATCCATCTGTTCATCCATTGTTTAACTACCTAAGCCTGTTTGATGTCACAATGTCAATAGCACAAAGCAAACCAAACATGTCAACCATGTAACTTCTCTCAACTCATCCCAAGGCATCCCAAGATGTTCCTAGATCAGCTGGGAGACATAGTCCTTACGTCCTGTCCAAGACCTGCCCCTGGGCATCCTCCCAGGTGGACCTGCCCAGAATGCTCCCTTAGGAAGGTGCACAGGAGGCATCCTTATCAAACCCCCCTCACGTTACAATGCTGCAATCCCACCAACTCAACAAATGGGGTGATTTGTCTCATCTTGTCAAGAGCTTAGATTGCTTGAGTCTGTTAGTCAAATAATCGGCTGTTTGAGGTTCATGTGGAAAGTATGTAGAGAATGTACATCTCCGTCCTTTTCTCTTGCCCTCTTTTTCAGGACGCAGTTTGCGGAGCTGTATCTTTTCCAGTTTCTTCCTACTCCACGTGCTCTGGTTCTCCGGTTGTCGCACCAATGTGGTTTTTCTTTACGTGACACTGAACCCTATGCTCTTCAACCTGGCCAAAGGAGACAACACCATCGGTACAAACACCCCTCTTCGTACATGCGCTCACTGTGTTGAGTTTTTTGAATTACGTAGATGAGACACATTGAGAATATCTTAGTGAAATGCATTGCACTGAAAAATACGTACAACCCTTCCCAAACTAAAACTGCACAATCAATTGCATGATGTTATAAAGTTCAAAGATATGAATTAAGAGCTGGTTACGGTGGAGTTGATGTCCAGATTTAAGATGGAGACCATGAGGAGTCAACTGAGGTCATTAAGAAAAGCAGAAGCAGGCCTTCATAGACCCTGCTTCCACGACCCTAACTCTGTTAAAGCCAGAGCCCCTATTCACAAAACATCTTAAGGCTAAAAGTAGCCCTAACTCGCTGATTTAGGAGAATCTCTTAAAAATAATGGGCATGTCAGTCCTATTTTTAGGATTCCCAAATTTCTCCTCTAAGAGTATTTCACAAAGCATATTAGCACTAAAACTAGCTCCTATCAAAATGAAAAGTTAAAGGCAGTCAAGAGGACTTCTAGGTCACTAAGACCTAATCAGAAAGAATCCCAGCACGGCTGCTGCTGGGAATCTACATAGTAATTTCATCAACATTTTTGAAGCAATTAATGATACTGATGATGATAATACTAATGATACCAAGTTTGTTTCCCCAAGATATTTCATCCCATCCTTCTTTTTTTGCATTTAGACGTTATTTTTCATTCTAAATTTTCCTTTCATAAAGTCCTCCTTCAACCAATTAATGCATGGATAGTAAGTCAACTTGTTCCTGAAACATGACATCATCCATAGCAACCGGGTCAACCCTGCCTCTTTCTCTTAGCTCATGAGTTTTCGAAGTTCATTTGTAGAAGTTGGTCTCAGCAGCTTTTTCAATAGCTTTTAAGAGGAGACTCTTGGGTAGGAAGTTTTAGTGCCATTTAAGAGAACTCTTTGTGAAAAGATAAAATGTTTTGTGAATACAGGCCCAGGATGGTACGGAAAATGTACAAGAAACAAAATGCAGTGATTTCTAAATTTGCTTTGACTAATATTTCTGTGCAGACAATATGAAGACAAAATACTTTATCTTGTATTCAACTTAGTTTTAATTGTAAATATACATCCGTTCCAGCCATCAAGGCCTGCAAGACATTTCAAATAAGATGTTGGGATGGGTACAATGTAAGATCAGTAATGAGGTCAAAAATTTCAATAATGATGTTCTTTGACATGGCTGATCTCAGCAGGTGACTTTGATCATTATTTAGTACTACAGTAGCATACAGGAAAGACCTTGGGTTTTGTGAATAGACTACAAAAATTAAAATGTTAAACTAGGACATAATATCATATGAGCCATTTAATAACTTGGGGTCTTCAGCTCCTTAATGTTGATTAAGTGTTTTGAAAAGGAAAGGCAACATTACAAAGTTGTGAATACTTTGCTGTCCCAACTTAAAAAAAAAAAAATAATGTAGCAGCTCTCAAAATTGAAATTTATTTTCAAGCATCATTAAAATCCATGTTGTCAAGTGAAATTATCAGCTGTGTCGTATTGTTTCAACATAATTCAGGTAGTAGATAATTTATAAATCACTACTTTCAGTTTTCGTTCTAATTTAATAAACCATCCCAGCCTTTTCTGGTTTGTGTTGCAGATTCCTAATAATGGCCTTAAATTCCCTCAGAGATGAGTTTCTGGTTTTTTTTTTTTTTTTAATAATTGAAGTTCTACTTGAAAGGGTTGCACAACTTGAAAGCCTTTTTACTCATCTCCAGTGGTATCCTGGGTACTTCCAGTCTTCAAATTGTGTACAGTAATTAGCATTTTCCAAAAGATGTAGTAACTCAGGAAGGAAGGAGCCAAGCCCAATATTGCATAAATTTAGATGCTCTGTGTCATTTAGATGGGCTTTGCTGTCTTAACATGCCACATTAACTCTATTACAGTGAGCAGTTACACCAACGCATTAGCCCTCGCGCAGCTGTGCACCGTTCTCTGCTCTCCCTGGAACGGGCTCATAATGGACAGAAACAAAAAAAAGCCGAGGGCTCAGGGTAAGTTCAGGTTCTACCCTTGAGCAGCACAGCTTGGGTGCCTTAATGATTTTTTTTTTCCACTTAAAAATGTGTTTCTGTCCTCCCTGCAGGAGAAACGCAGAGGGAGGCTGACATGCGTGCGGCTATCGTCTCCCTCGTTATCACTCCTCTGGTGTGCCTCCTTTTCTCCATCTGCGCCTCCATTCCTGTGCGTCCTCTTCAGTACCTCACCTTTGCTCTGCAGGTCATGGGGCTGTCATTCCTATTTTCGGTCCATCCAGTGTACATCAGCACTGCGTAAGTCACGGGAGGGATTTAGGAGCAATGGAGGGGAGTCTAATCGTATTGGGAGCAAGGGTGTCACAGTTGGATTATGATTGGGAGGGACAGAGCCACAGAAACGCCAATTGGGTCCACGAGAATACGTTTTATTTTCTTATTTGCGTAACATTTATCACAGTATGTTATGCGGAGGGATGAACCTGTCCGCCCAACCCTACATTAGATCATGCCCTTGTTTGGGAAGGGAGCAGTGCACAGTGTAATCATCTTTTTTATTCTGTTTGTGCAATCAAATGTGTTTCGCGACATATATGGGTATAAGGTTGAGAGAGCTGGCCTGTTTGTACAATTGATTGTCCCAGTTCAGCGCTGGCATATGTGGCAGAAGTCTTCAAGGGCGCAGGAAGGGGGGAGCGGCTAGGCCGGCACTGGGATAAAATGAAGAAAAAAAAAGGACTTTTACAGAAGGATTATCAATGTTTAGTTTTTGTGCCCAATTATGATTTATATGGCGATTACTGCTTTGCACCCCTAGTTGCTCTGAAGCTGTTGCAAAGATCAACATGACCATAGCGCCCGTATGCTGCAATGAAACAAATGATACTTTAACATTCGTTTGGCAGCCCCCTCCTACTTAAAACATCTCCCTGCACGCATGGATGTCTTTCTAACCTGACCCAATACCTGAATTTATCAATGTGTGTTAAAACTCTCTCTCCCTCTCTCTGCAGGTTTCCCTCCACTTTTTATGGGGTATTGTATGGACTGGTCATTTTTCTGTCCACAATCGTGTTGCTGATCCATTACCCTCTGATTATTCTGGTCACTGAAGTCCTGCATGGAAACCCTCTCTACGTAAGTCACAAGCAGCCTGATACCAGCGCGAGGTAGCATTATCCTCAACTAATTCTTCTGTCAGCCTGTCTATTACTGTCGCGAAGTAGCATTAGCGTCAGCTGTACTACTTCTCTCAGCCTGCCTGTTAAACCCTTTCCACAATTTCCAGTCATGAACAGATTTCCTGTGGTGACTGGTCTTTACAGTTGGCTTTCACTCTTTTTTTTTTTTTTTTTTTTTGCTTGCTGCATGAGGGGTAAAAGATATGTTAACCCTTTACTGAACTTCAAGGATGGACCACTAGGGATATTGCATTTTTATATTGTCAAATGCGTATAGTGCTGTGGCGGAGCTAGTGGGGGGGCCAAGACACGTCCCTTTTAGTCCTGGCTAGTTCTCAATCATTTTCCTCCATTGACGCATTTTCCAATAATCTTAATTGGCAACTGACGGCACGGTTTCTCTCCATATGCGATCTAACAGCGATGAAATCATGGGCTAAATTCAGTGCAGAAAAATAATTCACTTATTAATGGGCCAATGCTTTGCTTTGCAACGAAACGCGGACTTTCACTCTCAGTATATCATGGATTGATTTAAAAAAAAAGTAGCACTTGGCAGTTAAGTTTATAAAAAGCGTGCGGCTTAAGCCATTTGCATGAGAGTCGACAGGTAGGCTATGCAATTTTGAATAACGTTGATTTAAACGCAGCAAATACGCGTCCAGATGGATGATTGTTGTCTTAAATAATCGGGGAGAACAAGCAACACCTGCTAAGTGCAGAGCGCTGCGGGATGAACCTTCTGTTATTCATGAAGATGACTGAGAACTGGTCAGGATTTATAATTGTTTTAAACACATGTTTCGTGCAACGCAATTCTCTGTTCTGCTTCCGCCACTGAACTGAATTTAGCCCATAATTTCATCGCTGTTAGATCGCATATGGAGAGAAACCGTTTCTTCAGTTGCCAATCACGAGAATTGGAAAACGCGTCAATGAAGGAAAATGATTGAGTACTAGCCGGTACTAAAAGGGACGTGTCTTGGCCCCCCCAATAGCTCCGCCACTGGTTGGAGAACAACATGTGGTTTAAACCTGTGAGGACTCAGCATTCTAATGGCATAAGCCATTTTATGATGCAAGTACTACAGCGAAAATAGTTTTTTTTTTTTTTTTTCAATTTTTTTCATAAGACTCAGCCTGACTATGCAGTCCCTTAGGTTTGATTGCATAGCATTGTTCAGATCTGTGAAAATATGTACATATCAATGTTCACAGCTTGGTAGCAGCCCAGTGACCAAAACTTGATGGAGACCATGATTATGCCTGTCGTCAAAGCAGTTCAAGAACAGCTAACAGTTTAGTTCGGGTGGAAATTTGCGCAAAAAAGCTTGGAGTATAAAGCAGTTTATGATCATAATTACTTGAGAGTCCTCGGAATGCAAGTTGACTAAACCAGGACAGCCTGCCATTGCAGTTTAATTGATTTCTTGCCCGTGTCTCTCCTAACAACAGGTGTTCATTGGCTTCAGCATTGCGACCCTGTTGACCTTCATCCATCCTCTCAACATCTTCCTCCACAGCCGACGGCTTGCTGCTCGACGCCAGGTTTTACACTCTGTTTCTGAATTGAGGCTGAGGCTCTCACTCACTCAGTGAGAATATTCTGGAGAGGCCGCTTTGACGCTAATGATATCATGTCAAGGATCATCCTGCTCTGTATCTGTTCGGACAGCGGGATTGATTCATGTAGTATTTGAGGTTGCCAGTGCACATGTAAAATTTACATTTTAAATGTTTTATGTTGCATTTTATGTTTTTGTTTTAACCGTTGCACTTTGGTCTATGGAGCCATTTGTCTTTTTTAAATTATTTTTCAGCGTCGTTGTTGCTACTACTGCAAAAGGAAAGGCAATCCACAAGTTCCTTTAGCTTACCCGATGTTGGTCACACGAATCTCTGACCTAGTTCTGCTGTCAAGAAGCTAATCTACTGACGTCATTTATGAATGTGATAAGCAAGGATATGCTGCTGATAGCATGAACATATCCGCAAATATAAAAGTGAGGCAATACATATGATGATGTGTCAGTCATATTTTGGGGGTGTTTAAGTTCAAGAGGTCCAGGGACACTGGTGAAGATTAATTGCATAATGGCACTGATTATCAGGATATTTTGGCTGACAATCTGGTTGCCTCCACCAGAAGGCTGGGACTTGGCCATAGGTGGACTTTCCAATGAGACAATAGCCCAAAGCACACCTCAAGAGATCTACAAATCATTGCATTCTGATTTTATTTACAATTGACACAGCATCCCAACTTCTTTGGAACTGGGGTTGTGATTCACATCGCACTGTGGAAGCAGTCCAGTTCTGAAATGTACTGCTTGCCTGCTTAAATGGACACATGTCCTTGGAAGTCTGTGAATGAAACCATAGAAATGCCAGTTACTGTTGCTTGAATTCCAGGCAATTCATTTGGAGAACTCGCTGCGTAAATGATTTCCAAACAAGGAAAAAAAAGCCTTTTAAGGATAGAAATAAACCTTAAATAAGAATTGTGACCTAAGTGGCATGAATGCACTCACAACTTGTTAGCTTGTTTGCTGCCTATTAACTGAAATGTTACTAGATAATATCAGCTAGCTTAAAGTAAAAGTGAAAGTCACAATCCAGTTGGTACATTAACGTGATCTTAATTCACTGGAGCCAAATTGTTAAGTGGGTGGAGTCAGTGGTGTTGTCGACTCGTTCTCTTGAGCCTGATGTCTGGTGGAGGTGCTAGATTGGACCACCGCCAAAGCGGCCAATTTGCAACTTTGGGTCTCTGCAGGCATACTCCCTCGGGTGGAAGTGGCGAAGGGTATTATAATAAGTGGATTAGACCGAGATCTGTGACTCTATAGAGCAGGGGTCACCAACCCTGCTCCTGGAGAGCTACCATCCTGTAGGTTTCTGCTCTACCTCCTATTTAGCACACCTGATTCAACTAATTAGCTACTTAATTGCCCAGCTTGTGATCTTTAAGTGGCAAATTAATTGAATCTGCTGTGCCGAATAGGAGTTAGAGCAGAAACCTACAGGATAGTTGCTTTCCAGGAACAGGGTTGGTGATCCCTGCTCTGTAGAGCATGTTTGTGTGTATCTGTGATTGCTTTAACTTAGACCAGACAGAGAAAGAGATTAGCAACAGAGACCCTGTGCACGAGTATGAAGTCTGAAAAAATTATTTGAATTTCACAGTGGCTGAGTGCCTTTATAAAATACATAACAGAAATCCTGACAGCCTTATGATCGAAAGCTTAGAAACCATAAAAAAAGTATGTTTGGGGTGGTATCATTGAAAAGTCAATCTGTTCATATACAGGCATAACAAGTAAAGGCCACAGCCTAAGCAGTACTGAAAAAAAAATTGAATTCATTTTTGCGGTGACTCTGCAGCATATTGTCCAGTGCTGTTGCCAGAAATGGTTTATTTATTTTCCCCTGTAATTATTTTTTTTTTTTAATCTGTCCCGTTGTCCATATAACAATTTTCCTATTTTGTTCTTAGTACATATTTTTTTTCCGGTCTTGACACCCTGTAGAGCCCTCTACTGGTCATACTTTGCACTTGTCAGCCGATGGGTTACTGGCCTCTTGCTCAAGTGTTTGAAATAATGAAGTATTTGAATAATATTCCACCTCACCAATACGAGATACGGACTAATGTTGACATAAGATTAAAGATTAAGACTTTTCTTTAAATTTGGTTTTATAAATGAATTCGTTTAGTGAGTCGGATTCTACACTCAGATGGTTATTGACTATTTTACAAAGAATGTACTGATTCATGACGAATTTCTTGTAAAGCAATGCAATATGCTGTGGCGTTTGAGCTATTCCATATGGTGCAGTCAGGCTCATCTCGTTCCGCTCCAAATGGTAAAGATTGTAAATTAAATATTGTATATTACATTGTTCACACTGATTGTGAAAGTGCATTATTAAGTATGACAATTATTAGAAGCATGAGAAATGGATATCTTAGAGGCATAATCACCGTACTCCACTTTATTCTCAACTCGAGCAATAGCTATAAAGTTATTGATTGAAAGACGTCTTGGGCATCGGCAATAAAGAGCTCATTATTTACCAAGGTTGAAGAAATCTTATATTTAAAATGATGCATAGATGTTGTCCAGTGAGAACTATTTTTGCTAAATATAATTTCATTTTGGATAACAATTGTGATTTCAGCAAAAATAATGTTTTCCGAGATGTCATTTAAGCAAAATCTCCTGATGTGATATGTTAAATTTTCTAGATAAAATACATATCTCAGTGAAAATCAGAGACACATTTTGTTTAGAATGGAAAAAATGACTAATGACTCTGATATCTTCCAGATTTTTAAGCAATTCTTGATTAATAAAAAGTATCACTTGCATACAGTACCAGCTGATTTTAATACCAGTAGCCAGTAGACACGGAGACATAGCAAATAGAATAAAAGCAAAACAAATTAATGACTAAAAAATAGACAAATTTGCTTGAATTAAAAGCCATCTTTATATGCAGTATGACCCTTGAGCACCTGTGATGAATGTCTAGTCTTTATTTTTGTTTATGGTCATACATGATTGACTGATGAGCTCACTGGATAACATCACCAGATTTGTGCATTCTATTTTACCTATCATCAGCAACATGAGTGCGTAGTAGGCGCGTAAAATCTGGCTTGTCCACACGTATTGTGCATCTCTGGGTTTACCCCTGTATAAATTACGTTTTACATTTTAATTTTCACTTTAAGGTCAACAGCCATTCAAATTCATGAACCAAGGTGAAGCAAGTTGATTGTTTATTCAGCTACATGCACTCAATCACTTCAGGGACATCATATGACCAGCAAAAACTGCAAAAAAACGTGCTCTAGTCTTGTGATGAGACTAGAAGTCTGATTTTGTTCTGTAAATTAGAGAAGTTACTCTTTTGCTTGACAAGTGAATCATCGTATTGGAAGATTTCCCGGTAGACTGAGCCAAACTTGTTTTGCCTCGTTGGCCACATTTTGGTCCAGGTACAATATTGCAGGGAGAATCAGCAGATTTTCACGAAACCACTTGCAGACAGGTATTTCAAAAGAATGATTTCAATGTCTTCAGAAATAATAAAATCAGGCTTTCATGAGATCTCCAGTCACATCATGTCATCTAATTGCGTAAACATAATACTAAGCCGGGCATGAGCATCTTGCAAAATTCATAAAATCACAACACAAATCAGTTTTTAAGATGTTGGTGTAAAAATGACTCGTATCGCCCAAAGTGATATGTTAAGTAGAGAACTTGAAGTGTTACTGGACCTGTAAAATCCTGTTTGAAACTGGGCCATAGGCTTTCTTTGTTGGCTTGATATGTTTTCTTGTGTCCATGTGGTTGTCCTTCAGTCATCTTCAACACTCAAAATTCATGATATAAGGTGAACTGGAGATTCAAAATTCCCCATACACAGCCAGCACAAACACAAAGATTTGGGCAGCAGACCTGGGAATGTGTAATTCTGTACCTCTGACTGTGGTCTCGTGAGGAGTGCAGTGTTTGCAACCTGAGCTGAACCAATGAGGTGTTACAAGGAGCGTGTATCACCGAACCAGAGCCCATATGCTGATGCTTCATTGGAACCGCGTGTAAACAGGGTAGTCGCACAGGAACTGAGGTTTCGTCGCTTCCTGGTGCCAATCCCTCTGGTCAGCCAGTCTGCGGCAGTGGCGGTGTACGTACAAAGGATGGATGAAGGGGACCAGAGTCAGGAAAGTCAAACCCACGTTTACCTGGAGAGACCCCATTGCACTAATGAGTACAGGTCTGTCGTGTGAGTAGTCTGTCTGCAGAGTTTCATCAGTGGTTATGTTTCAGTGGCAATGAGTGGCCTGTCCATAATTTTGTCAGAAGGTGGTCTGTCTGCTGTGTTTTGTTTGTGAGTGACCTGTCTGTAGTGTTTCATATGTGAATGGTCAGTCCATTGACTGTATATAGAGATGGACAAACTAACTAACCCAAAAGCGAGGACAAAACGTCTTGATCGCCATCAAGTGGCTCGCCGCAGTACAAATTCCAAGCCCGCTCCTTCAATGTTAGTGGGTGGGACATTGGCCTCATTGAAATTTGTTAGTATGTGTCAAATAAGTTGTTTCCGAAGATGGTCTCAGTCATTTGAAATAGTTCTTATCATGCTGATATATTGGGCTGTCCCCTGACTGGCAATGCACCAAAAATACTTTAAAAAATTCTGAAAAATATGTCGAGAGACTCTAATAACTACATGTGAGAACTATTGTTAGATATTAATATTCCAATGGAATCAGCCAAAGTCATTTACTAATTTAATTAAAAATCTATTTTCTCCAAATCAAGGTTTCAAAATTAATGGCACCCTTAAAGATTATTGTGAATAAAATCTAATAAAATTACACTAGGTTTTAATTTCTGCTTATTTCAGTTTTATCTAAGTGTTAAATTATGTCCAGCCATAACATCACTTTTTATTTCACTAGGGTATGAAAAAATGAGGTAACATGCATGCAGTATCCCTTTGTCATCCAACACCATGAAGAAAGCAAAACAACTCAGCTCAAAAGGGGCAGATGGTCATAGACCTTTATAAATCTGGGAATGACTAGAAATGATTGAATATGCCACTGAGCACTGTCAGGCAATTATTAAAAAATTCCAAAGATATGGAACTGTTGAAAACCTCAAGGGTTGATGACGCAACCGCTTTTTGCCTCCCAGGATAATGAGGAGGATGGTGAGAGAAGCAACAAAATCCCCAAGAATCACTGAGAAGGAATTGCAGGTCATGGTGGCATCCCGGGGTCACCAGGTTTCAAAAAACACCATCAGGAGCATGTCCGTCTCTGATACAATAGATGGCGATATGCCCCCTTTCAGCTTGGTCAAGTTGAACATTTTCCCAGTTAAAATATTACATCACAAACTAAACAATGCTCAAGCAAACCGCAAACTGGTAGCATGTCGAATGGCAAAAACATGGACAACTTTATGGCTTTTCGTACATTTTGTAGGTGCTGTACACTATGCTTTTCGTACTATTCAGATGCACGCTATTTGTGGTGGTTATGGTGTTGGCTAAAGGCAGGCGGCAATGCTGTGTGCTCCTGGAGTGCTGCAACTATTTTCGCCCCCGGACTTATCATCCCCGTGGACTTTTCATCCCAGGACTTTTTGTCCCTGGACTCTTCATCACTGGATGGTTCATCCTCAATAATGCTTTGCCTTCTTCCTGCATTATAATCCTAACCCTAACCTTTTTGTCATGGTGATCCATCCATCCCTCTATCAACAATTGTGGCAGATTTCATCATCACGACAGGATGAAGAGTCCTTGGCGACGAAGAGTCCAGGGATGAGAAGTCCAGGGACAAAAGGTCCGTGGTCAAAAAATCCAGGGACGAAAAGTCCTGTAACCCATTCACACACTATTTGCTTTCACACCAATGCTTATGGACAATTTACTATCTGCAATTAGCCTGACATGCATGTCGTTGGTCTATGGAAGGAAACCAGAGTACCCGGCGCAAACTCATGCGAACACAGGGAGAACAAAATGTATACATGGAGGAGTAATTTCACTCATAACCGCATTATCTGGGTGTGTTGGTCCAACTTTGAGATACTCAATTTAGTACAATTCCAGTCGGACTGTGTATATGTATGTTATAGTCTGGTTTTAGACAGACTAACGCAATAAATCGACTTTTTTCTAACAGCATGTAAACGCGCTGAATGGGTTATCTGTCCATTGTGTTTTGTCTCAGTGATCTATCTGTAGTGTTCCATCTGTAAGTGATGTATGTATAGTATTTTGCCAGTGAGTGGTTTGTCTGTTGTGTTTCATCTCTGAATGATCTGTCAGTCGTGTTTGTGAGTGGTCTGTCTGCAAACAACACTTAGGCAGCGATATCAGGTTGTGCTGCAGTGTATGGTCTGTACTCACGTAGAGCGGGTTGCCCTGAAGCGTGTCATTCACCAGCATCAACAGTGGAAACTGAAGCAGCAACACAACTGCTGACAAGGTGGACATCAGCCCGTACAGCTTCCCGTAATGACAGGAGGGGAACCTGCAGAGAGGAAATGGACCCGGAAGAGTCACATACTGAACCCTGCTGATAAATGACAGCCTGCTCAACTTATACTTGTGTGAACATTTAATTCCGGTTAAAGGAGGAGACAGCTCCTCGGCAAAATGTATTTCAGCAGAAAGTAGAATACTTGAAGTGTCTAAAACGCATAGTTTTATCAATTTTAATTCGGAAATAATCCAGTGCGACACATTTTTAAACCAGTGAGCCTTCAAATTGGCTTCAATACCACGGGGCAGACTTTTTTATTTTTTGAGAAATCTTCTGATTTTGAATTTGATCTTTGGAAACCACACTTTAAAAACGCATAATAACCTTAACCTCTCGCAGTTTACATCTCCCAATTTAGCCACAGTTGCTCAGATTAATTGGCAAAAACTGACGACAGTCCAATTTATTTTTGGTATAAAGTATAGAGGGGAGTGCAAATTTTCACTCGTTTTTGCAAAGTCAAATAAAATTGAGTTTTTAGGCAATATCTCCTGTTATTCTTATGCCATTGCTACAAAATTGTCCACAGTGTAGCATCTAGGTCCAGTAAACCAGGCAAGAACATTTTCGATGGCTTTTCTGTTTTTCTGTTGTTTATTGTAGCAATAGAATTATGTGAGGAGAGCTTGCCCAGAAAAAAATCAGCTCTCTACCTGCATAACTATGGTCATAAATGGCCTTCAAAGTTGGTGTCACTGACAACTTTGTCAAATAAATTAGCATTTTCAAACAGCCAAAGCTCCCTAATGAAAATATATTTGCTATTTAAAATGTGTTTCACAAGTGTGTTTAATGTGTTTTCACATAGATCCTACACTGTGGAAAATTTTGAGCCTATGGCATTGATATAACTAGAGATATTGCCTCCTAAAAATCCACTTATATTTGATGTTGCAAAAAGGAGTGCGAAAATCAGCAAAACGTTGCCATCTTTATTAATTTTTTTTGTCAAAACTAAAGAAGATATTTTACTGAAATGTTGCACATATCCCATTAAGTGCATGACCTTGGTGTGAGAATTTTTAAAAATAAATCTGAGATTGTCAGGTGGGGAAATTTTCTGAAATTTGTTGAATTGACATGGAATGACCCTGGTGCTTTTGCAAATTGAATATACTCTGAATACAGAACATGCGTTTTTTTTGTTGTTTAATGGTGGTGGTCTGCCCTTTGCCAGGTCCTGTATGTAGCACAGACACAGCAGGCTGAACTACAGTACTGACCATTCCAAAGTTTCCTCAAAATTCGGCGAATATTCATGTTTTTTCATACATCTGAAAATTTTTTGGTCGCCGGAAAAATTTTCGGATAGTTTTCCATTAAAAGTTTGGTACCCGAAAAAAATTCAGGAGAATTCACTGAACGAATTATCACAGAAAATTTGGCAAATTTCGGATCGGGGAACTTTGGAATGGCCAGTACTGCAAACCTGTCCTTCATCCAGTCTGCATCTAGAGCCTGGCTTAATTACACTGCACCTAGTTGAACAGGCAGTACTGGTAATTTGTTAAGTTAATGGGTGTTTGGACTGCAGTACTGGAGGGAGCATTACAGAGTTATTGGAGGGAGGTCTTAAATGAGGCATGTGTTTTGACTGTCTTCACACCTCTCCTTTGTTCTGGCGTGAGCATAGGCCTAGCAGACAAACTTCGGTCAACCTCGGTAAAATTTTTCAGAGGTTAACTGAGTTGGCCTCAAATCTTCAGTAAACCTCACTGTATACGAAGTTTTTGTAGGAATTTCTTTGAAAAAGGAGCATTTTGTCAGTTTTAGGTGCTACTCATGTTAGATTGATGGTGAACCTGAAATTACACAATAATGAGACTGTTTGCATCATTTTAGCATGCATCATTTTAGCGTGTTTTGACTGGCGAGACACCAGCTGAAATTGTGCATGCCTGAATAATCTCATGTCCCTGGTTTATTCAGTCTGACGGGTGACCTACGCGATGCTGATAAACGCCGCGTTGCCTCCAAAGAGGAAGGATGTGCTGATGACCTGCAAAGCGAAGGTCAGGTACTGCAGGGGGAGCACAGGTATGGAGGCGCAGATGGAGAAGAGGAGACACAGGAGCGTAGTGATGAAGAGAGAGAGGGCGGAGGAACGCAAGCCTGCCTCCTTCTCCGTCTTTCCTTAGGGTGGGAGAAAATTGGGAATGTGGTTTGGGGGGAGATATATGGGTCAGTAAACTCACTATATGAGAGATATTAAAGCAGTTCTATGGGATCACTGACGTTTCCTTTCTCAGCACAGATATAGTACCTTTATCCTGCCATTTCTTCCTCTGGCGATCCATTAGGAGCCCATTCCAGGGTGCGCAGAAAACCCCGCAGAGCTGCGTGAACCCAAAGGCGTTGGTATACCTGCTCACTAAATGAAAGCCAATTAACTACAATAATTCTGAGACTGAGGGTTAATACAGTGTAGTACATAAACACTGAACTGAGAGAGGAGGTTAATTCAGTGTAGTACATTAACACTGCACTGACAGGGAGGGTTACGTTAACTCTACTGATAGGGCGGGTTAATAGAGTGTAGTACATTTACATTACACTGATAGAGAGGGTTATGCAGTGTAGTATACTCTCTCTGTATAGAGCAAAGCGGAGGCATAAAATCTTCGCAGCGCCCTACAGTATATAAAATTTTGAATACAAGAGTTCCTCTGTTAGTCCCAATGCTCGTATACAGGGTTCCAAATGTTGCAGAACTGCTGATCCTTTTCTTTAATGTTATCAAAGCTGTAATAACCAGGTGCGACAAAAGCCAGTCAAAGCCTTTGAGAATGCCGAGACTTTTTCAAACCACACGCCCTTCACCAAAATAGAGAAAGGGCATGATCGTTTGGTAGACACCAATCTCGGAGCATTCTCAACTTGTCTTCACCCTTTTCCAACAACCATGCCCACAGTGGGATGAACAAACACTGGAGGACTTTCTAGACTTCTCAGCTTCCTTCTCCCCTATCATCCCTTACCTCCTCCCCTTCCTCGCCCCTTAGGTATATCTCAGCAAGGCTGAGAAAGACTTAACGTGCTGAATGACATGCTCGATGCCAACGCCACTCCCTGGAATATCTCTAGTTGACTGAAAATGCCGAATTATGGCCTAGCTGTAGCTGATGCCAACATTGAGCTAATGATTCAACGGCAATTTTTTTTTGGGTGAATTCAGGGCGAGACGTGCTGGCGATATGTTCTCAGTGACAGCAATTGGTCAGTTAAAAATCGAGCTGAGCTGGATTAGAGAGGATGCTCTGCTGGCAACAGTTCAACTTCAGCCAGTTAGAGACAAAAAACGTGGTCAGATAACCTACCCTCTTCCACTGCAAAGCCTGCAACTCACCATGGCAGACCAGCTGATACAGTCATTTACCAATTTCTGGACAATACATCAATCCAATTTGAAATTCAATAATAATGTAGATAAAACTTAAAGTATCACGAAACGAGGCACAGTTGTGTTTTTAAACAATGAAGCTAAATAGCTACTTGCTGCTTGTAGAAAAGGTTTGTAAAACAGGTTATTCAGCTTCATTGTTGATAAAACTACATCAGGTTCTAAAATACTTCAAATTTATGAAAGCATAGTGGATGCATTTGGAAAAAAATTGAATTGTTTCTGCTGAAAAATACAGACCAACCTAACAGTGATGGCAAAAGTCAGTGTCAATTCATTCATTTCCAGCTGTCAAATTTGTCAGAATTACCCATAACCCTCTTAGCCCATTGCCCAGCTGTTCATATTTACTACTCTTTCCCAGCAAATTTTGCCCTAAATTTGTTTCATGAAATTGCTCGTGTATGATCAGCTTTACTGCTGGTTGCCGGCCCCCTCTTCCCCAGTACCCTCTCTGCTCCTCTGCACCAGTGCCAGAGCTAGTGCCACCATTTCATCCTGGAAGGCCATCCAACAAGATATGACACCTGGTGGGTGCTGGATTAAAATAATCCAAAAGTTTCAAAAAACAACATATCCATAACAACATTTCCATATCAGAGACTTTGACAATGTCCCTCCTCTGAGAGAAACCTTTGGCCACTACCACTGCATCATCGGACTGATAAAAACTCTAGTGCATAAAGGGCAGAATGACCTATGACAAGTGTTGATAGGAGCCCCAATGTTTGTGTTCACTGATGTCTTCAGGGTCTCTGCTATGATAGAGATGCCGTGCATTAATTTGCCCATTAGAAACGGAAATTACAGTGCACACTCAGTGTTTACAGAAAACACGCTGAATCTGCTCTCTTCGTTATCTCACCCTGAGTTTATGATGCCGAACAATAACATTATTCATAAAGCCCTTCTCAGTGTTAGATCTTTTACGAACTTACGAGTATCTTAGTAAACTCCTGATACAGCTTCCTGTCATGATAAAAATATGCAGGAGGGCATTGTGCAGTGGCTCGGTCTCACAACTGAATGTCGCAGCAAGCCTTAATTATGGCATGAATGCTTGCAACCTGGACAAAAATGGCTAGGCACTGTGAGTCCCCGAGAAGCCCAAATCTCAACCATGAAATTAAATATTGTTGAATATTACATCGCTCTCAAGCGAAATTTACCATGAATGATCTTCTCATTGAACATGGAATTCTTGTTTTTTAGTCTCTAAAATTCATCACCAACTCTTATTCTCAACAACATCTCATCAACTGACAAGCTTCTTGCTTCTTTTTCTTAGACAAACATGGTTTCTGTTAGAGCTACCATCATCAGAAATCACTAATTTCCAGTGATCTTCCTTCCCACACAAATCAATTTAAGATATAATGACGTCTTATGCTGCAATCAGTCTAATGATTGAAGGAATGATGAATTTCACTTGTGCTCTGGACCCCATCCCAACCAAGCTGTATATAGCAGCTTCCAAAGTTCCTCCCATTATACATAATAAACTCCTCCCTGAATTCAGGAATCTTTCCTACAGCTTATGAAACCACAGCGATGAAATCCCTCTTGACAGAACCCAAACTATCATGACTATTCAGAAATTGTGCACTTATTTATAATTTACCATTCCTTTGTAAACTTTCAGAGAAAACTGTTTTTAACCAACAGCTTACCCACCGATCCAATAACAGTATTTTTGAGACCTTTTACTCTGGTTATCGTGGAAAGCATAGCAGAGAGTCAGCCCTTCTGAAAGTAGTAGAAGACTGAAGAGTAATAGCGGATGCAAACAAAGTGGCTGTCGTCCTCCTATCAGACCTCAGTGCAGCATTTGATTATAATCATGATGCAGTCATTTCATTGACCTACTTGAGCGCATCCCTTTGACAGATTTTAGCCTTGTCTAATTCCTATTTAATGGGTAGCCAATTTATTTATCAGCTTAGAGACTTGTGTATACGAGGCAAGTGATATGGAATTCCTCAAGGTACCATTCTTGGGCCAACTTTGTTCTCTCTATACGTGCTCCCACTTGGAAATATTATAAATTATCAGGTAACCTACATTTTTATTTAGATGGCACAAAATATTACATTTCAGCTTCGCCAAATGATGTCATGGTTTATGTTCTGGTTTTGTGTTCATGATTATTGTCTTTTATTTATTCTTTTTGGTTATTGCAACTCTCAGGTTTTTGGTTCATTCCATGTCTCTGTTTCATTGCACTTGTCTCCCCCATCTTGTGATCTAGTTGGTTCAGTCCGTCTTCATTGTGCGCGTCACCGACTTCGGGTGATTTAAATATATTCCGGTGTTTAAAATATTCCTTCGAAATCTCGTTTTCTTCCTTCACCCTTATGTTCTGATTACTAACAAGACTAACGTTTGTATTTTGTATCATAGTCCACTAACACTACTGATCCATGTATATAAAATTACTAACTTACTATCGAGCACTCTATTTTAATAATGTAAAGCTGCACCGCAACTAATCTAGACTAATTACCTCTTCGCGATCGCCCTGTTCTAATCTCCGCCTCTTACTGAGCTATCCCTGTTCTTTGCTTTGTGTTCAGCGAGAAACTCTCGCACGTGCTTAATTGAAGCACTGATTACAAAAAACCCAGAAGTCATGTCAAGTCAAGTGTGACTTATGGGGTTTTAGTAATAGGTGCTTCAATTACTCTCCTGCTCCTTATCTGTGCACGTAGAACTCCTGGACCCAAGCTGTTTAAATGTAAAATGCTGTTTGTGTGATTCCCATTCGTATTTTTTGTCTCGCCAATTTTCGTGGTTAGGGTTTCCCTCATGTGATTCTCCCGATGTAATTAGCCTCATTCCCCACAGCTGATCTCTGTATAGCATGTGACCTTTCCTGTGTGTATATTAGGAGTCTTTTCACTCACAGCTCTTGTCAGAACATTGATCAATATTTTTTTGTGCAGGGCGCCTCGTATGCCATTGATTATTGTTTTGCTTCTACTGGATAGTCCGACCTTGATTCTTGCCATAGCCCCTTTTGTACTGTTATTGTTTTTCTGAATTTCGACCTATTTTTGTATGACCACGAGTTCTGTGTTTGGATGCCCTGTGTTCGACCATTGGCTTTGCCCATCGACTACGACTTTTTGCCCATCATTTTTGTACCACTGCCCATCTGTCTTACTGGTTCTGACTCCTGCCTGTCTAGTTGATACTGTTTTTGGATTTCGTATTGAGGCTTGGCAATTCCTGTGTATTTTGGCTTTGACCCGGACCCCATTAAAGGCATGCGTTTTTTTGGATTCCTGTCTCTCGCGAGTGGTTCCTGAACTTAACCTCACAAATGACCCCAATGGAATGAATACTTTCAAAGATTGTTTTACGGGCATTAACATATGGATGCATGAAAACTATCTAAAATTGAATGAGGAAAAACTGAGATTCTTGAAGTGGGACCCAAAGCAGCAAGACAAAAACTGCATTCTATGTCCAGTGGTCTTAGCGGTTTCAGCAAACAGATCAAATCGCAGGATACAAACTTGAGAGTTATTTCAGACGTCAATATAATTTTTTTTCTCAGAAATACAGGGTTTGAGATTAAGGGGGTCCTGTAGCCTTGGGGATGGAAAAAATTGGAAATGAATGTATTTGGTACAAACAATCATCTCCTACAGGACACTTAGAGGGTTAATATAGTATACTGAATTAACCCTGAACTGTGAGGGGTTGATACAGCGTAGTTTGTAAACACTGCACAGTGGGAGAGGGCTAGTACAGCATAGTTAATGGCAGCATAATCATTTGAAGAAATTTTGAGATGAGTTAGTGTGAACCTGGGGGTGCTCGTACTTAGGGTGTTGTCCCCGTTGGTCAGTCGGTTGATTATGGGATTGAGAATGTCGATGAAGAGGAAGAGCCGCAGTTGCATGAGTGAGAGCCACACCAGGTGGAGAAGGAAGAACCAGGATAGCACGCAGCGTCTAAAACTGAGATCTGCAGGGAGGGAGAAGATATCCAACTGTGTCACAATGGCATTTCCAAACTAATTGTCCAATGTCAGCGTACCTAAACTGGCATTCCCAGTTCGGACCAGACCCATCTGAAAATTAAGGCTGGAACCTTGAATCTTTCACTGGCCAGCTTAAAGACTCCTGCAGATCTCTCAGAAGTGTTCTGGGCAAATATATACGCATCCGGTGAAAATTATTGCCTTAATATACACCTACCTTGCAGCAGTGTGTGTTGCTCACCGCTACTGGGGTCACTCTGAGTCCTCCTATCTCTTTCAACACTCTCACCAGCATCTTCTAGTCCCATCTCTGTTGATTCCTGATGCTTGGAAAGGCTACTGCAGGTCATCCTGTTAAAGTCAGATAGCCAAGAAGCTGTTCACACCTGTGCTAAGGAGAGTAGCTTTCAATTTGTGGGCAATGTATTGCTGAATAGATGAGCCTCAGAGTGGTACTTGTAGTTTTTACCTGTAGGTGTTGCCCTCAAGCTGTGAGTTTTGTTCCATAGGGTGTGCCCTGTGAGCCCTAGGGTAGTCTGGGCGTAGTGATTTGTATGCATAAATCTAGCCTCAGAGCAGTGGGTAGTCTTATGTTTAAACATTATATGTGTACCAGGGAAGTGTGGGAGTTGTAGTTTTTAGTCATAAATATGTTTATCTTAGCTAGTGGTTAGTGTTAATTTATGGACTATGTGCCCAGTGGTAGTGTGGAAGTAGCATTTTCTACCCATAAGTGTAGTTCTCTGGCAGTGGGTAGGGGATGTGAGTCCTTGGCAATAGGAAGAAAGTGCGGAGAAGGTGGATGGCACTGCAAACTGACATGACAACAAAGCAAAAGCGGAGCGATATCCCTCTTTCATTCAGAACCTGAGAGGAGAGGAGAGATAGGGAGAGAAGACACAAATTCAAGGAGAATATTGTACATCGTGTGCGTGTGCTATGGGACTTAGGCAAAGTGATGCATTATCTAAAGACAGGATGCACTCAAATTGAGACTTTCTCCATATTCTAGTTAGTTTGCGCGGACCTATTGAGTTTGTTTCAACCGTAGACATTTGTGCATCGTAAAAATACCAATCTGTTCACAGTGTCATCATTGAGGGCTGCGATTTTTCAACAAGAACAAATCCCACTCACATGTTCTGACATCAGAACTTTACTCAGGTTGCGATATCACCAGGCAGGAACATTTTGAGACGGTCCAACTCCCTTTTCCGTTCAAGGGTAAATTAGCCATTGCCAACCAACAAAATCAAGCTAGGCTGCTGCTCTCACCTCCAACTCTGGACATATCTCTCATCTGTACATATCCTCACCCCGCAAAAATGCTGGGTTTCATTTAGAAGTAAGGCAAACGCAGGAAGTAAAAACTCAGACAACTTCTGGTGCGTCATTTCTTTGAACAAACCACTGAGTCTTCATTGATTGGGTACTATTTTTGAAGAATTTGTTTGATGACATTATTGGAATCATTGGGTGTCAGCATATTGGGGTGGGAAAGAGAGAAACGTGTAGTCAATTCAATTATATTTATACTGTATGACACTTCTCTCATAGGAACTGTCAAAAATACAATTTTTACACCAAAATTAGTGCATATATGCAGTCTTTAACGCTGCTAAACCTCCACCCAGTTGGTGACTGACTCCTTTCTCTTTGCTTGTAGTTTGCCTTTCTGTTTCTTTTCTGGTGTGGATATTCAAGGTCACAACAGTGCAAGAAAAGAGGGTTAGTGAATAACAGAAGGCAGCATGTCAGCCAACAACAGTGATTTCTTTTCTACATATTTTACTTCAGTCTCTCTTTCAAACTTAGTCACTGTGATATCCTGCATGAGGCATAGAACAAAACTTCTGTTGTACATTGTTCCCATAGACTGTAAAAAAAACAATAAATAATGTTCCAGTCTCGCGCCAGAAATTGAGCACGTGCCCCCAGGTGACATGTTTCTGCCAACCGGAGCTGGAGCCGATAAATATCCATGATTATTGCTGTGTCATTTCACCCAGAAAAGACTGCCAGTTGAACCCTTTCCCACAGAAGACAAAAGTCAGATGTTAGTGGGTGTTCATAGGTTTTCTGTGCCGTGTGAAAGGGGTATAAAGTATTACAATGCAGACAGCCAGCCACACTCTCACAAATAGCAGTAGTAAGAATTTTTCTTAAGGGAGCTCATTAGTTAAAATAAACCTCAAAACAAGGTACATTTGCCATGTTAGACATTGGCTTCGCACTGTTGAAGAAAGTACTTCATTTGATTTGCTTCCACATACAGTAGTGAGCAGTGATGAGTATGCACAACTTGTGTTTCAGAGTGGTCCTAATATATTACTTCTCTTTAATTTTTTGGGGAAAATATATTGAAAAAAACCATTGTAGGCAATGAGAACAAAAAAAAATCATTCTCACAAGTATACTGAGGTAAAAATATGGATAATAAAGATAAACACTGAAAACATCAATTTTTTTAGAGCAATTGAGAGGCGTCACATATTTTATTTACACAATTTATTTCATTGCCTGAATGCATTTTTGAAGGTTCACTCCAAGATTATTGATTCAAAAAAACTCCTTTGCACAGATATAGATGCCAGCATCCATACATTCCGGAAGTTAATTCCTAAATAAGTCTGTAATTGAATTTCCAAATGTCTTGCTTCACTGGAATAATTTTCCATCGTCTCTGGCACAAATACTGAGTTATAAAGCCTAAATAGGTTTGTGCATAATAGGAAAAAAATGGAATTATTTCTATTCTGCGCAAAGGGGATAAGCTGGTTTGAGGCAACCTCTGATGGTCAGTTGTCCCAGTATATACAGTAAGGTGACATGAACTTTGAGCAGTGTCACAGCATTATGGCATGACAGAAGGAGCTCCCTGAGATTGTTCGTAGACGCTTTGTGGCCTTACGTGATGCTGAAGATGTTAAATGCTGCCATGCCACTGTAAAAAAAACACCGTCAAGCATTTCAAAGAGACCAGTTTGCTGAAAACTAGTAGCAAATAGAGGTGCTAGATGGCAGTTAAGTGCCTCTGATGTTTGTTATCTGTGCATGACAAGTAAAAAAAAATTGGCGGTTGACAGTACGACAACTCCGTGATGATATTAATTGTGCCAGAAGTGAAACATGGAGGACGTAATATCATGGTTTGGGGTTCAGTCTGCTTGAAAGGAGCTGATGATCTCACAAAAGTCAGAATCATGGATCAAAAGGAGTATCACAGCATCCCTGTGAGGCACACATTGCCATCTGCAAGCAGACGGATTGGGTGAGAATTTGATTTTCAATAAGATAATGACTCTAAACACACTTCTAACTTGTGCAAGAATTGTTTAAGCAAGAAAGAAACATCTGGTGACTCAAAGGTTTTGACTTGGCCTGCTCAAAGTCAAGACCTAAATCCAGTTGACCAAATCTGTTATAACACCAAAATAATCTCTTTGGAATGAACTTCAAACCATATGGAATGGTTTAGCAAGTAAGGAAATTTTAAAAAGTGGAAACTAACAAAGGGTGGCCACACCAGATATTGACATTTTCTCTCAAAAAGCCATTATTATTTTTGTTTTTTGTTTTCATCTTTTATCCATTGTCCATTGTTCTATTTTAATGAGTAAGTCAGCCATTAACAGATTGTCTACCACTGCATGTATTGTCTTTCTTCCACTGGTTAAACTTCTAATGCTGCAACAAACATGCTTAAGGTAGTAAAGATGGTGGCCAGATTAATGATACAAATTGCTCATGAGGTCAAGTTAGCTTCAACTCACGGTAATTCATTGAAGCTAAATTGAGTTATCCTGCCGCGCATCGCGCCTTTGATATATTGTGAAATTCATTGCGGCTAGCACATCGTCAGTTGTTCTCCCTTTTAAATTCCAGACAAAGAACCACAGATGCCCACACACCCTCAACCATGCGCGTGCATCTGGCACAAACACACGCATTCAGGCACACACATAACCTTTGTTACCTTGTCATAGTATAGTCCTCCTGTAGATTAGCACCTGTATTTGTTCATTAAATAAATTTATTTATTAAACCAAGGTTGTGTTTTTCTGTTGTATGATGTGGAGTTCTGAGTCAAAATGGCCTATTTAGAACTCCTGAAGATAATCAATTTAATCTTTGATTTGATTGTATTTTATTACTCATTAATATTGGTCATTTTGATAATGATTTTTTGGCTGTAATAGTAATTTTATGGGACTTATTATTAACTTTGCAGGTTTCCTGCTACACTAAATTCGTATCCAAGGAGAAGGATTATCAAAACAAATGCATTTAACCATCCATCCTCTTCATTTCATATTTCGTAGAGGCACATCCCCAACAACAGTTCAGATGGGAAGTAGCCAAGCTGTTATAGATGTTGTTTAGTTAAACAAATAAGCAATAAATCAGTGAGCCTTGTATATTGTTTGCAGTCAGAACTGACCTTGAAGGTGAGGAAGATGGAGGAGGATGAATCATAGGGTCCATTGTAGAGGGTGATGACAGTGGAGCGGTAAGGACCAAACAGGTTCCCCACCTGTCAGGGGCAGATATACATGTAAATAACAATCACGCACTCACTTTTCCTGGAATGTTCAGATTCTGAAAGCTCAATCTCGCTCTACCTTGCCTTGTTTTTTAATTTATGAAGGAATAGTTTAGGGGGGGGGAAACTCTTTACTAATTCCTCTGCAACTTTTTTTTGTTAAGGACCCTTCTGCGGGGAAATTACATGATATGATGCCCATGACAGAGAGATGGAAACCAAATGTTCTAAGATTGAAAGCTTGATCACTCTGCTTTGAAACAGCCTCTCACACCTTGGTAAGGTAAAGGTACCTGAATGTTTGTCATGAGGAACAGGATGCCTCCCACATCAATGAATGATATAGCTGGGTACAACAGAGAGGACATCTCTGAGATAGAAAGAGAGAGAGGGAATGAGTGAGTGAGGGAGAGAATGAGTGTGAGACATGTTTCCATGCGCAGCAAAGATAAAAAGATGGCCAATTCAAAACAACGTTCCTGAAAGCAGCAAAATCCAGGATAACATCAAGGATAATTGAAAATAACAACATAAAACCACAAAAAAGAAACTAGTACCCCTTTCATACTGCGCTGAGAAATTTTGCACCGCGTCTGAAGTGCTCTTACTTCCAGTATGAAAGGGGTATACAGTAGGTATAGGAAATATAATATAGAATTTTTAAATATGATGAAACTAAACAAGAATTCAGGAAATACAGTATCATATAGAATTTTAAACTGATTGGAAATCCGGCCCATTGAAAAGACTTGGATTTGTATTTTAGTCTACATCTCAGCTGTCCTTTGGCATAGATATGCCAAAAATCTAATCTCTTGTTCCTCTTGTGCTACTCTAACATCCTACAAAGTTTGGTTAAAATCTATGCAGCCGTTTTTGAGATATCCTGCTAACAAACAGACAAATGCATGCTGGTAAAAACATACACCTCCTTGGTGAAGGTGAACAATGGATTTTCAAGCAGAAACTGACAGTTTCATGATCTGTTTCCTCTTAAAATCCACTCAAAGCATTACTTGTCCAAATGAAAAAAATCAAAAAAGGAGAGTTTATACCTACGATTTACATTGGACCCTGGACTCTGAATATACTGCCCTCAGTAATTATTGGCACCCCTGGTCAAGATGTGTTCTTTAGCTTCTACTAAATTCAGTTTTTTTTTTCTAAATAATACAGGACCACAATGAAAAAAGAGGAAAATCCAACCTTTAATTCAAGAGCATTTATTCAGTGGGGAAAAAAATCCCAAATTAAGAAATTAATCTTTTACATCAAATCATGTGTGCCACAATTACTGGCACCCCTGATGTAAATACTTTGTACAACCTCTTTTTGCCAATAAAAACAGCGCCTAATCTTCTATAATGTTTCACAAAATGGGAGAATACTGAAAGAGGGATCTTCGACCATTCCTCTTTGCACAATCTCTCTAAATCATCCAGTGACTTGGGTCCTCTCCTCTGCACCTTCCTCCTCAGCTCACTCCACAGGTTTTCAATGGGGTTGAGGACTGGAGACTGAGATGGCCATGGGAGGAGCTTGATTCTGTGTCTGGTGAACCATTTCTGTGTAGATTTGGCCACATATTTAGGGTCATTATCTTGCTGAAAGACCCAGTGACGACCCATCTTCAGCTTTCGGGCAGAGGTCACCAGATTTTGATTTAAATGTCCTGGTATTTAAAAGTGTTCATGATGCCATGCACCCTAACAAGGTTCCCAGGGCCTCTGGAAGAGAAACGGGCCCACAGCATCACCGATCCTTCCCCATACTTCACAGTGGGCATGAGGTGCTTTTTTGCATACTCATCTTTTGCGTTCTGCCAGACCCACTTAGAGTGTTTGTTGCCAAAAAGCTCTATCTTGGTCTCATCTCACCAAAGCACACAGTCCCAGTTGAAATCCCAGTGCCGCATAGCGAACTCCAGACGTTTGCATTTATGATTGTGAGTGAGAAAAGGTTTTTTCCGTGCATGCCTCCCAAACAGCTTGTTGGCATGTAGATAGCGCCTGATGGTTGTTTTGGAGACCTTGTGACCCCAAGATGCTACCATTTGTTGCAATTCTTTAACAGTGAGCTTTGGAGAACTTTTTATTTCTCTGACCATCCTCCTCACTGTGCATGGTGGCAAAATAACCTTGCGTCCTCGTCGAGGCTTGTTTACCACTGTTACAGTTGTTTTAAAATTCTTAATGATTCCTCTGACAGTAGATATGGGCAAGTGCAGGCGAGTGGCTATTTTCTTGTAGCCATTGCTTGACTTATGAAGGTCGATACACATCTGCCTTACTTGAATGGTGTGTTCTTGAATGGTCTTTTCCATGTTGAAGAGTGGATAAGAGATATGGCCTCTTGGTCTTATTTAAGAGATATGGTCTTATTTATACCCCAGGGAGACAGGAAGTGATGAATTACTAATTAAATGTTCCTAGATAATCTGACCAACTTTGTAAACTACTGTAGAAATGACAGAAATACTTCAATTACATTTATTTCCGAGGAATTGTTAGGGGTGCCAATAATTGTGGAACAGGTGATTTTATGAAAAATAATTATTTCTTAGTCAGGGATTTTTTTCCCCCTTAAAATTCACTTGAGTTGAAGGTTACATTTTTCTACAATTTTCAGTGTGAGAGTATGCTTCTGCAATAAAAATTGAATTTATTTTAAGGCGGTAACACATCTTAACCAGGGGTGCCAATAATTATGGAGGGCACAGTATCCCAATCCACCCCAGATCCCAATCCACCCTAAATCTCCAGCTGATGTCTCTCATTAAGGCAACCAGCACAAACAGACAACTGCATGGCATAAGCCAATGAAACAGCCCTCAGAAATGTCTAAGATGCGGAGTGTGGGAGAGCAAGTCAATTGTCATAACCAAAACACATAAGTACTTATTTTTCTTAAATTTTTGCGGGGCCAGCCTCAATGCTTGCGGAAAATCTGAAATTTAATTTATTAAATGTATTTCTTTTTTACTCAGTTTTTATTGCCTCTGCAGTAGTCGTGGGCATAAGTATCCATGATTGTTGCTTTCAGCAGTCATTGTAATGCCCCTGTCTGAGTATCTAGACCCTCCTGCAGGTCTATCACTCTACTTGCCTGCACTTGAAGCAGCAACCAAGATGGTCCCAGTAGTGTACAGAGATCTGGAGAAGAGAAGCAGGAAGCCATGTAGAGGGCCATGAAAATGCAGAGCCAACATTCTCACACAGGCAGACACACACACACACACACACACACACACACACACACATCCTTGCACTTTTATCCTTGTGAGTACATTGCACTGACTCCCATTCGTTCTTTGTGCGTCTCTACTGCCTTTCCCTAATCTTAAAAATAAGCAACACATGCCTAACCTAAACCCATACACTAACCTAAACCTATCCATCATTCTAACCTTACCCCTAACCTTAACTAATAAGTGACAATGGGCCTTTTTGGTCATGAGGAACGGTGAAAAGGCCTCACTTCCCAACAATGCCCACACCCTGTCGGAAAGAAAAACCCTTTTTAAGTCCCTAACTGTGTGGTAAGTACAAGAACACACCCACAGAGTAAAGATTGTATATTTTGCTGTTTTTCTACAAGTTATGTACAGTATAAGATGTTTCATCAATGATAAGTTCTGCTCTGATTGACTGAAGAACTGAGCTAAACATGAAAAAATTAATGTAAGTACGATGATGGGGGATATAGGAATGTCTACAAAGGTTGTGGGAGGGATTAGAGAATTCAGACAAAGGTGGGTGGGCAAAATTGTGCAGAGCAGGTCAGTTTGTGATGTATAAAACAGCAGCAACAACTAACCACAAGTTCCAAATGTTTAAGTAGAAAAGGGGAGCCTAACAGTTAAACTGGGTGGGCCGGGGGTTCTAAAGTCAACCCTCTCTGGGCTGTTTGATACAGTGGAGACCACTGTTAAGATGGACTAAACTGGCAAAAAGTATTTTTCATAATATAGGTCCTTTAAAGCAAACAAACACAGACAATTCTGCTTGTTTATATGTTTGTTCATGAACTCACATCCCAAGAATTCTTGCGACGGTGGTTCCATAGCGGTCAAATACATATCCAAGGAAAAATGCACAGAAGCTGTTCAGGAAGGATGCGATGGTGAAGATCAGGGCAAATTGCTCATCCTGAGCACTGCAGTCTAACAAACAGGATATATACAGTTCTGAATACTGCATTTTAATGTACAGGATGCACACAAATCTGAACACTGCTGTCTAAGACATAACATATACAAACCTGAACATTGCACTCTGATGCACAGGATTTTGACAAATCTGAACAATGCAGTGTAATATGCAAACCTCAACATTGGTCCAGGACGCAAAATAAAAAAATGAACACTGCAGTGTAAAACACATGATGTACAAAAATGTGAACACTGCAGTCTAAAACACTTTATAAACACAAATACGACATTGTAGTCTAACACACAGGACGCACACAAATCTGAACTCTGCATTCTAACACGATACACACATACACAAGCCCGTAGCAAGGGAGGTTCAGAGGGTTCAAAAAACCCCTCCTTGTGACCTAAGGTCCAGTATTTAAGTCAGTTTTGTGTCCCCCTGTCACATGATGACAGTTGATAATTCTAAGCAAATTCAACAAAATAAAAAATTCTCAACCAAACAGAAGTTTAAAGTGTGTTTAAAAGAGTCAATATGTTAAATCTCAGATGGATACATGAATATATACTCTACATGTGTAATTACTATACAAAAGTGGCTTTGACGTGACAAGCTGCATGAGAACGTAGAGTGCGTTTAGGCGACTCTCTTTCCCACTTTAAAGGTGAACTGATTTTCCCCAATTAACAATAAATCATGACCCATTAAGATAAATAACCACTGACCAAAATTTCAGCGAAAGATTATTACCAATAGCAGTTTTTATTGACGATTTTGTACTCGAAAAGCGCACTGAATCAGAACCTGGAAATGAGATGTCACACCGAGGGTGAACAAAAAGGTGCAGTATAGCGTTCAACTGCCATTTGATAATAAAAATATAATTAAAATAATATCAGGGCTACATGAGATAACCATCCTGGTAACATACCGGTTATGTCAAGAAGCCATCCATTCAGACCCAGTTTGAGCGTGTGCATTTGAAACATTCATTGCAAGTAAGCAATGAAGATATTGACAATTTGACACCACATAAATAACTAATGGATAACAAAATGGAGTTTACATTCCTTACAGAAGATAGGATTCCGCAATCAGAATTACTGTCTTCTAGCAAAAAAGCTAGAGCAGTATATGCGATCGCGCTCTGATACTATTTATATCCCCGGTGATATAATCGGGGATATTATGTCTTTGGTCCGACCACCGCCGCCACCGCCGCCGCGCCGCCCTATGTGTTAACGCGATAACTTCAGTAATATTTCAATTAGAAATTTCATGTTTTGCATATAAGTAAGTATCATAAAGAGGAAGAACGGATTCGATTTTGGACAATTTACAATTTCTAGATTGGCCACCAGGGGCCAAAAACAAAAAATTCACTGTTTTTATCGTATCTCTGGAAATTTTTGTCCGATTGACCTCAAATTAAGTGCAAATGAAAGGTCATGACCTGAGGATGCGTCCCATGATGACATTATACCTGTTTGGTTCAAAATTTTGACACAAGATGGAGCTTTGTCACCTAAAATTCACCATTTTTGCCATATCTTTGGAACCATTTGTCCAATTGACATGAAACTATGTGCAACTGCAAGGTCATGACCTCAGAACGTGTCAAATAATGACAGCATACCTGTATGGTTCAATATTTTGCCACCAGGTGGCGCTTTGTGATGGAAAATTACCATTTTGGCCATATCTTCGGAACCATCTGTCCGATTGACCTGAAATTAAGTTCAAATGAAAGTCTATTCAAGGTCTATTCAAGGATTGGGGAATTGGAGGATTGGGGCGTTCGGGGATATACCCCAAGCCGTCGCCTCCCAACGGCATAAGCCTAGTTAATTTCACATTTTGCCACATGCTTATTCAGTTGTTTGGTACTTGAATATTGTTGACGCAAAAATGGTCATCATGAGCTTTTCACCAAGTTTCTTCCCGTTAAGTTGATATGCTGCACGAGCATGTTGTGATTTGAGCACACACCTTGTTTTACGGTGTT
Source organism: Gymnothorax reevesii (assembly GCA_029721435.1). NCBI lineage: Eukaryota > Metazoa > Chordata > Actinopteri > Anguilliformes > Muraenidae > Gymnothorax > Gymnothorax reevesii. Next base: position 29,699,924 of record CM056589.1, read on the forward strand.
TCTTCTGATACGCTTCGTTTTCACATAGCGGGCAGACAGCTTATCTTTAGGAAACTGAAACAGTCTATTATTCTCATGTCCGCAGAACGTCACGACACACCATCGCAGCATTGTTCATATTATTGCATATTAAGAAGACAAAACATACTGCTCGCTTACTTTTGTGGCAATTACTGGCATAGTTATTCTCAGTATAAGGGCCATCACAGTGCATGCAAATGTACTCTTCTAGGTTCTGATTTCAAGTGCAAAATCCCCAATAAAAACAGTATCAACAAAACTTTTTCAGAAATTTTAGTCAGTAGTTATTTATCTGAATTGGTCATTTGTTGCTAACTGGGGAAATTTTTGACAAAACATCAGTTTACCTTTAATGTCTGTCTGTATTTTCACTGATTATAGTGCTTTATAGCTAGCTTTTAGCTGCGTTTCCACTAAACACGAAACAAAATTTCTCCTTGCTTTATTCATGGAAGTTTGATTACGAGATAATTTTTTACTTTCTTGTTTTGAAGATTTGCTGCTCAAATCATGCCAAGAATAGATTCACCTCTATAGAAGAACAACATGGTAGGGGATTGACTCGTGAATTCACAGAGCTGACCAAAACCAATGCAAGTTCAGCCTTGTTTTCACTCAAGAAATGGTGCTTCCTGGAATCTCAAAAACTCATCAACAAGATGGCGATCACAATGTCGTTATGCTGACGTCACAAACATTTCACTTAATAAACATTGTACCCGCTTTAGAATAAAAATATTCACAAAACTGATGATGTCATATCCGCTGTTGAGCTTGACCACTCTTTTTGTGAAACTGTGTTACATAGGTGTTTTGCTACAGCTAGCATTCCCATTATCGTAAGCAAAGCAGCTAATTGAGGTTTGACTAACTAACAAGGTAGCCTACCTAGCCCATGGTGCTGCCAGTAGCAACGGTACTATTAAAAACACTTCTCTACTCGTGCAAAATTTTTGCTGGACATTAATATTTTCAGGTGAAGTGAATCACATCGTTCACACGTGCCATTCCCGTCGCACCACGTTTCCCACGTGATTCGCGTCGTTCGTGCAAACTAGCATCTTTTCACATGCATTTGCGGCTTTGCAGTGACTTTGGATGTAAACTGTCCGTGCGAAAAAATAATTTTGCGTTCATTGGAAACGCAGCATTACACTAGTTTTTATTATACTGTTTTGTCAATCCAATGAAAAATAGGATTATTTGTGACATGCTCTGTAGTCAAGGGACAAGGGAGGCAGAACTGTTGGGTCTGTGCAGAAAAAGTTTCTGCTGCAGGAACAACAAATGAAGAATCTCATGGCTAGTAAAATGCAGCTACTTTTCTGATCTCGGAAACATGACCATACACAAAGATTCCCAAAACTTTTTCAAATATGCCAGTCAGTCGCAGGCTAATTTAAAATGGTAAGAAAAGAGCAGAAGTCTCGAAAGAGATAGCTGGCTGCAGGATCACTTTCTCACAATATCTAAAATCTGTTCAAAAAAAGTCAAAGTTTGTTATACTATCTACCCGGCTAACAAACTATTTGAGATAGTCAATGGCATGTTATTGGTGCACAAAAGTTATCTCGCTTGCTAAATTGACAGGCGACAACCTTGAGGGGCCAGAAGGAATGTTTTCACTTGTCTGCATGTGTGCAATGACCTAATTCAATAAAGTCTATGGTATTGACCAGCTCTTTGTACATATCCCAGTTATAACATGGCTACTCACTAGCAGTGTTTACATAAATCATTTTCCTCAATCTGAATGAAATCAAACAGATTGAATTAATCTGATTCGATCTGTATACATGAACACTAAGTAAAGCGATCCACAGTCAATCCACGTGTATATGGCTCCAGCTGAAACCGATTACAGTTTCTTTGACATGCGCAGAAGGTCCCATTTCTTATACGCAAACGTCCTGATTATCAATCGGCGTAGACTGGCTCTTTCAATCCAATCAAAAATTTAAACCGATCCGGGTGAATCAGATCAGCTAAGGTGGTTACATGAGACATTTTGAATCTGACTAACCTGTCAATCGGATTATAAGTAGGATTTTTAGACCCATGTTAATGCAGCTACTGAAGAACACATTGAAGATTTTACTCGAGTGGTCGTCTCATGTGGAAGTTATGAAACGAGCTGAGTAAATTTTAGGTTTGTTGTGAGCTTTAGCGTGCTTTAACTTAAATATGAGATGACTAGAAGTTTAATGTTCTGTTTATCAGACGTGATTTAATAGAAAGCAAACGTTATTTCCATTGGTGCCTTAAAGGCAATTCCCATAATGTGTTAGCATTGAGTTAACTCCATCACTCTGCTACTCAGTCAGCCAGTTTGAATTAGCAATGGTTTCTGAATTCACGGCCAACTGAGTAGCTATCTAAGGTTAACTAGCTAGCTAACAAAATAATGTTGCATCATAGTATTGGAAAGGTACTGTGTACATGCTAGCTAGCTGGATAAGTAACGTTAATTTAATTATGAGAGTGGCACGTAGCTGGCTTGCTACAATGCTCCATCATAGTGATTCAACCAACATCACACTTGCTATGCAGTTTGGCTTAATATTAACAGAGTGACGTAACACCGAGTGTTTTTTTTCCCCACGTTCTCAGCCAATGAATTTTTTGCAAAAGTGATAAGTAGGGTAATATCAAAATTATGTAATGAGCTTGGATGAAGGAATACTACTACAGTCATGTAATAAATTAAATATTCACTATGCAGTGTCACGAACAGCGTCATTGAGCTGTCAATGTGAAATCCACGAGACTTCTTTCTGAGGAGCGAGTCTACTGCTGTTGCATTTCCTTGCTACAGCTGCAGCAGTAAGGCTAAAATGTAGTGGCAGGCGGCGGACAGAGTTCAAGGAGGGCGATAAACTTGTCTTTCAACTGCTTATTAGTCTTGATCTGTTTTCAGTCAATTTCCCTAGTGAAAGAGACTTGACCTCTCCCCTCTCAGGTGTAGCTAATTGTCTTCGTTAAGACGAGAAATCAAACGCACCAGTTGAACGCAATAAAGAGTGCTTTTCAATCTTTTTCAATTAAATAATCATTAAGCACAAGTTTGACGATTTGCGTGGGATGTGACAAAATTTAAAGGGGAAAATCCACAGCGGTTTTTTTTGTGAAGGGTTGCCTATTAAGGCGTGTGAATTAAACATTTTGTAGAATTTATTATTCACTTACCTAAACATTTCATTACAAGGAAAACTAACATGTTGACCAAGATGAACAATGATTGAAATGGAGTCACTAATGTCATCCGTTTCAAGGGATGTTCAGTCTGACATTGCTCTGAACATAGCTGTGCATTATGCACTAACCACTTAACACAACAGTTCTACACGCACTGCTCGGATCATTATTGTAACACATATACAGCTCTGAACTTGTGACTGCGACACACACACTACTCAGCGCACAGCTATTTTCAGCTGTGAACACGCTGAACACACTGTTGTTTGGCACCATGTGTAACACACTAAATGGTGAGCACAGTGTTGTTGGCTCTGTGTCTAACACACTCACCAGTGAGCACGCTGCTGTTCGCTGTGGTGGTGTTGAGGCAGAAGTCACTGAAGTAGCCATCTGCTTTCAAGACAAACACCAAGGAGGCCCAGCCAAAAACCACACCCGCGAAGCACAGACACTCCACCAGCCCCGACACCAGCGTCAGCCAATCACGAATCCGGAACATCCTACAGCATCTCAGAATCCTTCCCGCTTTCTGTGCATCTGTGTAAATGAGCTGGCGTGTCATAACTCCTCCATCAGCTGGTGAGACAGAGTCTTGCATGTTCAACATGTCACTGGCAGTCAGCTTCTCAAACTGTCGGTCTTTCCCGTTTCTTCTGTTTTGGCTGCCTTTGTTACCACTTCATTCTGAAAAAAAAACAAGACAGCTGAAACACCTAACCCCGATGTAATTACAGAGATGAAATCTAAGACCTCATCAATAATTTTCGTAAGAATAGGGACTATTCCATCTTTGAGGGAACCATTGCAAGGTGCCAACTTCCACTATGCTAAGCAGAATGATCCATTTCGCTAGCAAAAAAAAAAAAGAAATAGATTCTTAGAAAAAGTTTTAATGGCCGGTAGTATACAGAGGCCAAGTGCAACGACGGAGAGAAAGAGAGTAGCATGAACACAGTACAAACACGGAGAATAATACAGAACAAACGCAAGCACTCGCGCTTCCAAAGGACGTATAATAGTCTGAACCCCGGAAGCAAAGCGAGATAGAACAAGGGAGAAGAAACCCCAACAATTAGAAGATAGAAAGTCATACAAAACCTGACTACAGATATCTTTGGCAATGGCGCAAAGCTAAACACAGACACTCAAGCGAAGGAGGCGTGCCGGACTTCCTACTAATATAAAGCATATTGAGCATTGTGTATAAGATCTTAATGAAATCAACATTTTTACATAAGGCTTTAAAAAGCTTGAGATATGGTGCTGTCTTAATAAACTGTGACAATCAATCAGAGTGTCCATCGTCCCTAAGCCAGTCTGACTGAAGGGGAATGCATCAGTATTAATTTTGGCAGACATTTTAGATTTAGTATTAGTCTTCAGACAAAAATGACTATTAGTTTTAGTAACATTTTAGTCATTTTTATCCTTCATAGTTTTAGTCTAGTTTTAGTCAGAAAAAACGCGAAATGTTCTAGCCCAGTTTAGTCAACAAAAAGTTATAACATTTTAGTCAACTTTTACTCATGTTTGATACTCTATCTTACAGCCACAGGAGTTATTTTATCAGGCTGACACTAAGGATGAAAGGTCATTCGTAGAATGATAACTTTCTGAAATCATGCACAGATCTCAGAAACAGAATGAACAGAATCAAGTTGGTTTCAAGTCTCTAGCCGTTATAGTAGCAAAGTTACGAACCGCAATGTGATTTTAATGTTTTTGGTGACCTTGACCTTTGACTTAGGGACTAAAAAAAGTATAGCCTTCTGCCAATGAACCTCATCATATGGTGAAGTTTCATGAACATAAACGATGTGCAAAGGGTAAAAAAGCGTGTTACTGACAAACAGATAGATAAACAGATGACTTACGCAGCCGACTGACAAATCTATGATTTCGGCAGGAAACAAAATCGTAGATTTTGGCATGTAACAAAATCATACATTTCGTCAAGTAACAAAATAGTAGATTTCGGCTAGTTATAATTCTAGTTAAACCGCAGGTGATTGAAAATTTTATATGAGTATAAATTCAAGTTCAGTTTAATAAAATTGTTGTTCGTTAACAACTGGGAGTGTAGCGAGTATTGGGCCTACTCGGCACTGGCCCACCCGCATTGTGCACTTACCCACCCACCCATGAAAATATTTTGAGTCAAGGGAAGTGTGTGGACGGTTCTGACCAAGGTGACTGCTGAGCCCAAAATTAAAGCAGAGCAAAGTATCCCTTTAAAGCAATAATTAATCTTGACCTGTTTTAAATCTTTTTTTTAAATTTTTTTTATTAACTTTATGTGAACTTTGATAACATTCAGCCTCATCAGTTGTGGCCAGTTCTTCTCGTGAAAGTACAACAGGAAATAATATATTTAGTCTGGACGTGAAATTGTAGGCATTTCAAAAAACATTATTTGAATGGATACATGTTGCTAATCGTCTTCTTTTTTGTCGGTAAAACAACCATTAATGGCAGGTTTCACAGCGTGCATTGCATGCAGTGTAAAAAATGGAGTAGTTTGTTTTTTAAAGGTGTTCTTAGTGAATGAATCAACTTTCTAAATTAAACTGAATATTAAATTTAAGTTGTATTAAGAAAGCTGAGCTTTTAACTGCCAACAGACCATTCTATTAATAGGAAAACATGTTCATTAAGGAAAATGAAGGTTTTTCAAGTTTTCATTTTATGCCTAGTGAAAGTACAGAGTATTTATTCATTATAATGTGTACTGTAAGCCAATATTTGCCAGTAAACGTCCAACATTTTGCCCCGGTCTTGTCTTCTCAACTGACATACACTAACAGTTTTTTTATATAACACCCAATGACATTCAGATAAATTGTTGCGTTACCATGAGGAAAGCTTTAGGTACTCATGTTCTGGTGGAGGTAGTAAAGAGACATTACGGCTTTTTTGCAATACCATAGAAACTAGCAGAGAATTGCTAATGTGACCGAGGTTTGCTCATCTCGCATCATCAGCGTGGCCGACTTGGCTATCAGTGTCACCGTCACGGTTCCAATGTAACCCTCCCGGCGTAGGCACCGACTCAGCGTGACGACTTCAGTAATTACAGCGCAGGTCCGACGGCCCTTTCTCGTGCTGGTGTGTGGTGATTCAAACAGTAGACAGGGAGATTCTTCACAGTGCGTTTATTTCTATCCGCTTTTGCTGCATTCACAATAAAACACGCATTTCATGAGTTTCCAGCGGTCGCGTCTGCATTCACAAGTCTCCATCAGAGTAAAAGTAGTTCTGCGCACGAATAGCGCGAAAAGCCAAGTAGTATCAAAAGTTACGCAGACGTAAAGCCGCAGAGCGTCATGGTTGCATTTGTAGTGAATGTGGTACGGTTTCAGGAACTATTCTACATACGTGTAAAACATTACCGATAGTTGGAAAAACATTGGAGTGTCATGCTATTATAATAATTTTGATAGAATTCACTTATTTATTTGTCTATTTATTTCTAAAACCTCCAGAATTGGAGAAACATGGTAATCAAAGTTAGGTTATTTTCAACTCTGTTACACTAAGTGCACCTTTAAGACTGTTAATGCCACTCTTCAATGCAGCCTGAGGTCCAGGATAGAATGGAGAAAACATTCTGAGACAAGAGCGTCGGATGAGGTGAGGTCATCATGACCATGATAGTACATCATGGATTAGGCACAGAGTTTCTGCACTATTTCTGTGCAGCTCTCACACCTAGCAGAGTTGCTTGCGAATATAGGTGAATTTACTCACAATACAGTGGCGATGCTTGCAGATGCTTCCAAGTGGTGGACCGGTGGAATTCCAGGCAAGTCACAACACAACAAATCAACTGTGACACCATTAAGTGGACACAGCTGAAATCTACAGGCTGAAATTCAAAACTGACAGACCTAAGAACTTTCAGAGCATTAAAATAGAAATTTTCATTTAGATGAGATTCAACTGCAGCTCATAGACTTTGGAGACTGAAAGTTAATTGGCAAATGGAAAAATGCAGACAGTGCAGCATGCCCTTCTCAGGAGAACACAAGCTGTATTCCTAAAGAGATGCTCCGCGCTGCAAAACATTCAAGCAAGAAACCTGCTGAGTAACTCTTTACAAGGCTGTTTCCAATGTTTGCTACAGACATGCGTGCTTATCTGTAGCTCCCAGCCAGCCTTCAGTTCACAGTGTTGCAGTTAGATCTGTCTCCCTCGGCTGCAGGCTTGAAAGATCATTACGTCACAATTATCAGGTGTCGCTTTAATCCAAAGAATCTTCAAGTTTGTCAATCCCGCCAAGAGCAATGCAGGGAAAGGGCCTTGTAGCTCTCTGATCTTATTGCGGCTACACTTGGGCTCAAACTAGCAACCTTCAGCTTTCAGTCAGATCCCGTTCAAGCACCATGGTCACTTGGATGTCACCACTGAGGCAGAGCTAAGCTGACTAGATTTTGTATAATATATTGTACATCCCATACATTCACCGAATGGAACAATATATCCACTGGTGTTTCTAAAACATTTAGTTATGCCAATTCTATGACAGCAAGCTCAGAACTATTTCATGCTTACTTCGCATCATCTGTTTCATTGCTGCCAAAAACCAGGGGATGATAATTTGTAGTTAAGACCCAAAAATATCCAAACAATGCACTTCCCTGGGAACATGTTGTCGTGTTCTTTTCAACCACAAATCGGCTGAATTTTGAAAGTCAGATTCACTAAAACAACATTGAATTGACCAGTTAACTGCAGGAGGAAAAATGATCAGACAGTGAACCTTAAGCTACTTTTTAGTTAGATAAAGAAGATACTTGCTCAAGGAAAAACAAGCTCAACCCTACTTGAGTTTGCAGATATTCTTGCTGAGAACGACTTAAAACTTGCATCATTATATCCTATACTGAGCAGCAGTGCTTAGAAAACATAACAGTATTAATTTTTTTTTTCACTTCATAATCTGTTTCTAACAACTAAATGCAGGAAGATAAAAAGAGAAACAGCAACAATGAACATACATATCCAAAAAAGATTTGGTGACATGCGCTACTAAAAAAAAGTACTTCTCAAATAATTTTTTTATTTTGTTTTGTGAGCAATATATATATATATATTAGCTTGTTTAAAGTTACTGATTGCTTGATGATTAAAAAATAATTTTTCAACTGACAAACTGGAAAAATGAGAGGAATTATGTCACTTGAATGTCAGAGTTTGACATATTGAGCATAAATAAAAACAATATCGACAGGATTTTACTAAATCCGCCCACCTTTCCTGAATATTAGTAAAATATTTGAGTACCTTTGAGTGATCAGCTGCTCTCCCGTGTACTTGCCTCTCTGTCCCCACATCTCTCTCTCTCTCTCTTTCTCTCTCTCTCTCTGTGCTCACACACAAAATCTTTCTCTTCTTCAGCAAACAACAATCAGATCTGCCAAGGGCCGCCTTTCCAGTCCTCAAAGCTCATTGGTGAGTCACAAGGATGCAGTAGAATTATCTTTGCACATACTATGTTTCATTACGTAGGGATGCATGATGCAACTGATTTCATTTTCATTGTTTAACAAGTGTCCACAATATTAAACACAATGATCTGCTTTAACTCATATTTCGCAAACCTCTTAAAGAACCAGACAAGATGCTCTTAGGCCAGGCCGCCTAGTCCTGTTCTTGATGATATACCAGCCTGTAGGTTATCACTTGCGCCCTGATTCTGATGAACTAAACGGTTTGGATGTGTTCTTGGATGTGTTCTTTTTCTCACTTTATTAGCTAATAACCTAATGATGACTTGACTAATGACCTACCTACTGAGATCCAATGACAACATAACTACAACCAGATATGGAGCACAAATGTTGAATGTATGTTCCGACATCACATCTCTGTATCCAGTAAATGTAAGTTGTTAAAGATATCATTTGTTAATTCAAGTGTGTTAACAAGGCCTGTAGACATGCCACTGAGACAATTAAGGATAAACAGAATCTTACCCATTTAGCGCATGATTACTCTCAGTCAGTCCACTTTTTCTCAATTTTAATCAAGTAATTTATTAACTCAAGAAATGAGACTAATCAGTATAATAACTGGCCACTTCATATTTAGAAAGAATTACTGTTCATTGCATGGCTAAACTGTGAAGCAATTTATATGAAAACCTGAATACTTCCTTAGAAGATTGTGAACTGTAAATTCCTGTGAAACAGCTCAGATTTGCGTACTTTTGTTTGCGGGCTTACTGTGGCATAAGTGAATATATAATATTTATTCGTACTAAATGTACAGTTTTACAGTAATAATGAAAACAAAGTAAAGTTAAAACAATAAAGTCGATTTGTTCCAATTTAAAAATCAAGCTGTCTTCAACACTGGCTCTAAATGCTTGACAATACATTTTCCACTTTGTATGAATGCATGTAATGCTTGACACTAAATCAATGGTTACTTTAAGATTAATCTCTCATTATTCCTGTATCGCAGTGTGTTTGTTTGTATAATGTGTGCACTTGTGTCAATGTGTGTGTGTGTGTGTGTGTGTGTGTGTGTGTGTGTACAGCCATGCCCCAGTATGTTTTCTCATTCAGTGGGGTTGTTAAGAACACTCTGTCCTGCCTGTTATCACTGTCTCAGCTTTACTCCTTCATTTCTGGTCCTCGGCTGGTACTGACCTTCGAGATACAGCAGACTGGAGCCTGGTGCTGTGTCTGCCTCGGATGGTGTACAGCAGAGGTAAACAGTGTGCTGTTGCGCTGATAAATGCCGGAACACTGAAACAAAACTGCCTCATCTGTGCAGAGGCCAAAAGGGATAACGGCTCCCATCTTCGCTCGGGCTCTGTGTAGCCAGGACAAGATCAGTTCAGGTGGGTGAGATTAGATCAGTGCAATATTTGGGCCCTGTTACGACCCCAAGGTTTATTGGCACGTGCTTTCATCTCCTCTAAGCTTGTGTTTTTTTCACTCTCTCTCTCTGCTGTGGCGCCCGCGGGTGAAAGGCTGCCTTGACCTTTGTTCGAGGGAGCCGATTGGTTACAGCCTCCAAGTTAGCAGTTTAAAAGGCCAACTTCTCCCAGCTCCTAGGGAGGTGGACGTCTCCTATCCCTTCTGCCAGATAAAATATTCCTGCCTGAAATGTAACTGATCTGTTAATGTAACAGCCTAGATTTAGTTGGGGTGAATTGTATTTTGTTTAACCCTTTATTTTCTTGTTTAGATTGGTGACTTTACTTACTGTTTTTGTTATTTGAGTAGGTAAATGCGGGTTGCTCAACTTAACTTCCCTTTTGTTTACTGTTTTGCTGTTAGCCCCCCCTAAAGCTGAAGGATTTCATTAAACTTTTAGAGCTGCAAATCTTTGGTTGCTGTACTTAATGGAAGCTGGAAAGAGGGGAATTCCATTTTTCATGTAATGGCAGGGTTTCCTCGAGGGTGGGTCGTAAAAGGCTTGAACAAGGGCTATTATTCCTTTAGGCTATTTGTGCCTCCAATTTGGCAAGTCTGCCATACGTATGCAGACCTTAAGTTGACTCAAAGGAGATGTGAGCAAATGTCTGGATAAGGGTGTTTGATAAATGGCAACTGAGTAGTGTCTTTGCCAACTATTCAACTTGGCCACTCGCATCACTTTTTGGGACTGACAATACAATGCAATGAATGAATGAACATTGAATCTGTCTGGTGTTTTCCTGGCAGGGACTTAGAGTGCATTACAGTAAAATTGGGGAATGTCACCTCACCAACACCAATGTGTAGGAGCCACTTGGCTGATGAGTGGCAGCCATTTTCCACCAGAACACTCAGCACACATCAGCTGAAGTAGAGACGGCGAAGACAATTTGAGGGATTGCAATTAAATATGCAAACCTTGCAAAGAGTAACGCTAGAAAATTTGCATCATGATATGCTCTTCTGGTTCAGCCATGAACTGTATACAGTCATTGGTTTCAGCACAGGAAACTGGTTTTCCCTTTGCACTTTCATGCTACCGGCAACACAGGCAAGTTACTCTTATGGAACCATATATGTATTCTTTTATAATATACAGTATATAATCATACATGTTCGTGCGAAACAAATACTGTCGCTGTATTGCGTACGCTGACCTAGCATTGCATCAGTGGCAAAGAGGGTCCGTTGTTGTATTTTTTGGAAGTGCACACTCCGACAAGGAAAATCGACCTTTAACCTCCAGCGTATCAACCAATCGCATGCAAAGATTTGGTGAGAATAGCAGTTGGGTCACTGGTGGCAATGTTTGGAAATTTAATTGCAATCCCTCAAATTGGTGGCTGGTTGAAAGAGCTAGGCTAGGCGTTTAGCCAGAACGCCAGGGAACCTCAACTCCAGTCGACGTAGGACCTACAGTGACGCAGGACCTCAGTTTGACATCACATTTGAAGGACGCAGCACAGTTTCTCCATCACTGCATGGGGGTATTTGTGATTATTTGACCAGAGGGAAGACTGCCAACTATTTACCCACCTCCTGATTCTCTCACAAAAAAGTTAGTCAAGGTCTCAAGGAGGTCACATGCTCAACTACTGTTAGCCCAGAATTCAGTCATAGTCATGGGAAAAGTAGCTGTGAGAGGGAGGAATGGTGGATTGGGGTTCGCAAAGGTATGCCTCAAGTCTGCTTGCACTATGTAAGCAAAACTTGAGCGGACAGGTAGAGGACGGACATGCGTCCATGCACTATTGTGAAACTTCAAAATGGCCGTAGCCCTCTTTCCCACATAAACTGTGATATAATTAAGGAAAGTTATTCGGGCATTGCAGAAGTTTGTTTATTCACACTGGCAGACCTTTCCCATACATTGTGATCACCGCCATATCGTGTTTTACTCATTCCGGGGAACTGCAAAGCCAAAAAGTACATGTGCCACAGCATGTCAAGTTGCCATTTCACTCTCCCTTTCGTTTCTTTTCTTTTCTTTGTAGTCATCCTGTTGCGTTGCTTATGTCCTGCTCAAGTTACATCTGCTTGGATGTGACCGTCAAACTATGGAGGTGAGGCTGTAGCTGATAAAAACTGATGTAGGCAAACTGTTTTGTCTGGTACAGGAATTCAGAAGCTTTGAAAGATATTGACATTTATGTCACCATTAATGTGGGTAAGAAAATGCTTGATAACCACTGCAGCGAATGATTAAACTAGCGGGGGGAAATGGCCAGTAATTCTACTGGCAATCCTAGCAACTGAACAAATCAACACTTAGCTGCTGATTATGAAATGTAAATTGGAATGGGTTTGGAGAAGTAATGCACTTTAACCCTATCTAGACCAGGGGGCTTTTTATGTCCGAGCCAATTTTCACGTCGTAGAATTTCTGAATGGCTGAGCTAGGACCACCAAACTTGGTGACTTTTCATAAAACTTGTCTGAGAACACTTTTTTACCAATAAGCCCAGTCCACCATCTTCGCCGTTTCCATGGCAACGGTTTTCTAACAGGTATGTCTGACAAAAAATTGGGGGGGGGGGGGGGGGGGGGATAAAAAGCCCCGTCTAGATCGGGTTAAGACAAGGTGAGAGCAGGTCTTCAGTCACTCCCATGGCAAATCCTGGGTGGTAGAGGTTAAGCTTGGATGAAATCTGGTCGTCAGTGGCTGCGCTGTGTGTTTATCTGTCTGGCCTTATTGTAGATTATCCTCGTTTGCGACTTTTTAATCATTTTGTCCATTTCTCTTCTTTTTAAATTTTTTGCCTTAAAAGCCCTTGCATCTCTTTTCTCATTCTCTCTTTTTCTTTTGTTCTGTTACAGTCTCAACTTGGTGGGGGTGGCCGACAGAACTGTTGCATCTATACAGTGTAGTAGGCCAAACCATTTTTGCCTGGAGGGAAAGTAAAAATGGTCTCGACCACTATGTCAAGGAAAATTAGGAAAATAAAAAACATTGGGGACATTTAATGGAGCACTGTCACAATTACTTGGCATGCACAGAACTTCAAAAACTATCATCCTAAAGCCGGGTATACACTGTACGATTTTAAAAATCCAGTTATTAATTCCAACTCACACTGTACGAGTAAATTGTCCGCGTTCTGAAGCCAAGACTCACGATTGAGGTGCTCACACTGTACGGCCTGACTGTCTGCCACGATCTGAATGCTCACACTGCACGTCTAGTCGGTCCCGGCAGACTGTTCCGGCTGTTGAGATTTGTCAATAAAGTTTTGTTTGCAAGCATGGACCCTCAGAAGAAGATGACGAGTGGAAGAGGACAACAATGCTGCTAATCAATGAGATGTGGGCTGCGTTGCTCATCTGTGCCCTAGCATCTAAACAAAGAGGCGTCAGCACATATGGACACGGAGATGGCAGGGGAGACGTGGACAGTATAGATTGTCCATTTTACAGAAGTAATTGGAAATAACTGTCACTTCATGCAGGTGCAGTGAGAAATAAAGGCTCTGATATTGGCGAGTCGATTCGCAGCTCTACTTCAACTGCGCGAGTTGAAAAAAAATACTGTGTGAGTGAATCCCGAGAGCTCACCAAAATTTCTAACTTCAAATTCATCTGATCATCACATTGTTTGTCGGGAGCAGCATATCGACCCTCGGTTTCCCCTGTGCAATTCACGACAAATGACGCAGGATGAAGCTGGAAGTCGGCCGACTTCAAAATGAGTCGTGTGTCTCGAAAATTTGGTCAGAAACGAGTCGATATCATACAGTGTATGCTCAGCTTAACACAGTGAATCTGCTCGACTGCAAGTCATAATCTGATACCATCCTTGCCAGTCTATCTTCATTTTGCATTGTATTTATATGTTTTAGTTCCTCAGGCATCATGCTTATGTGAAGATTCAAAGTGCTATTTTAGCACTTTAGCCTATGGATATGAGTAATGCAAGCTGGTTTGCCACCCGCAATAAACATCATCATACTATAATTTGAGGAATGTTTCTCTGTCTGTCTGTTTGTTCCCCTACTCCTCCGAGGTCCTCTGACGGATCTTCACCAAACTTGGTGGGTCTATGTAGGTTGTCCCTGGAATTGTCTTGGAGGGGTTAGTTTTTTGAAAGGTCAAGGTCACTGGGGTCAAAGGTCAATTTTTTGCATCTCCCATCTCCCTGGACAGATTTTCATGAAAGTTGGTACGAGGATGTAGGTCGTCGCAAGAAATGACCGCGAGAGGTCCATTCCGTCAAAGGTCAAGGTCACAAGGGTCAAAGGTCACCGTATTCATGAAAGTTGGTATGTGGACGTAGGTCGTCTCAAGAAATTATTCTCGCCATGGGTAATTCACTAGTAGAAGAAGAAATAGTGTCAAAGAATGTCTGCCCGAGGCAAGAAACGCTATGGCTGTAGCCGTAAGCCATTGTCAGCAGGAGGTTATGTGAAGAGCTCATGCCTCACGTCTGTTGTCTCTGCATCACAATCAACAGCAAATGCTGAATAAATACATCAAGATTTCAGCATTCTGAATATGGCTTGAATATCAGGACATATACAAATCCTTCCATGGGCCTTGTTCAAGGATTTATATGACTCAAATCTCTCCCCAGGGCTCTTTACGTCACTCTTTCCTGAAAATAGCTTGCGGCTACCGCCACATTGTTTCCCGCCTCCAGCAGACAATCTTCATATCTTCTTCTTCTATAATTTTTATTTGCTGTTGGTAAACAAGCTTACATTCCTCACATCCTTCGGCTAAAGCAATAAAATAGTACTTTGAATCCTCAAATTTCCAGAGAATACTTTGTAATATGAAATGCATAATGCCCGAGCAACTAAAATATATAAATACAATGCAAAACGACGACATTGGAAAGAATAGAATCAGATTATGACTTGCTGTCCAGCAGATTCACTGTGTTACTATCAGGATGACAGTTTTCTATGTTCTGAGCTTGCATATGATTGTGACACTGCTCCTTTAATGTATAGGGCAGTGGTCTTCAACATTGTCCTGGGGACCCACTGTGTATGTTGGTTTTTGTGCCAACCATATTTGTAATTGCGGGATTTTAACAAGCTTTTATTGTCTTAATTAGGTGTTTTTCATGTTTTGAGTTGTTAATTACTCTCTTTAGCCAAATGTTACATACATACATACATGCTATGAATAATAAAATACCCAAGATGTGTTTATTTCTATACTGCAGGAAATTTCAAGTAATATAACATCTCAAACAGGTCAAATTTGAAATTGAGGAAATCAGTAAACCCCAAATTAGGCTGCTGGATGCAATTGCTTCAAGTTCTTTCAAAACACTTCAAGTGAACTTAATTAGATTAACATAATACAAAACTGGTTTGACTCATTGCTACTTGCTCGTTGAATAAATTTGTCATGATGTGCCAATTAGTTTTCACCAATTTGGAGCCAACTACATCTTCAATTTGATTGATTACATTGTTTTCTCTCATTTTCGTCTTATTCTGTTATTTCCCATACATCGCAATGTGGGTATGGTATTTTTTATTCTTGATGGCAAACATGGATATTTCTGTTAACTTGTGAGTTAAGAGGGCAAATAACTGCTCTCAACATTAAAACAAATTAAACACTTAAGACAAATTTACAGCTTGTTAAAATCCTGTGATTACAACTGTGGTTGGAACAAAAACCTGCATAAACAGTGGGTCTCCAGGAATGACGTTGAAGATCACTGGGCTTGGGCTCAGAAAATGAAAGTCCTGCTTCATCTGCACCAAATGAACAATGGCTGCTGAAACTGAAAAATGTCTGTACTGTGCTGTGCAACGTAAACAACACCCCTTGTGAAGTTACAAGGGATGCAGAATCAAGTATGCTGTTCAAGTGAATGATCCAGTAGGAAGGGATCTTGACTACACTGAGACAATCTGGTTTCATTACTTGTTAGATTTGAGGTAGAAAGAGGACCAAATTTATGACTAACTGCAAGAAAAGGTGTGGGTTTTTTTTGTAATTGGGGACGTTTAGCGCCCAAAATTTTACTGAAAGGTCTGCTGTGGAATATTTGATGTTGAAATTGATACTGTGTTATCTTAGTAAAATTTTTGGTACAGTGCCCCTAAGTGGCAAAACTGTTTCTTACACTTAGCCCATATGGTGGGTATGTCTCCCTAGTCTGATTTCAAAGGAGCCGTGTCACAATTACTGTGCACGCTCAGACCATGCACCACAGAAAGTGAATCTGCTCGACAGCAAATCATAATCTTAATCCATCCTTGCCAATCTGTCTTCATTTTGCATTGTATTTATTTATTTTAGTTACTCTAGCAATAAGCTTCTTATATTAAGAAGCATCCTATGGAAACTTGAGGATTCAAAGTGCCATTTTAGGCTTTTGTCGAGGGATATAAAGAAATTAAGCTGGTTGCCACTGCCAATAATCAAAGAAGAGGAAAAATATCTTCTTGATTTTGACTTGCTTAGCGATTTACTTCATTCGAAGTTGTGGGCATGCACAGTAACTGTGACACAGCTACTTTAATACATGTTCATTCCTCAATGCTCACAGTGAAAAAGAGATTTACAGTAGAGTGAATTGAAATGGAATATGATGGACATGCAGACTCTTCATACTCTTAGTACAGCGGGAACATGATACACTGGTTTTCCTTCCTCATATGAAGGAGAGAATACTGCTCTGGCTTCACTACATGATCATTTGCATGACCTCTCAGTTTCTCAGTCTGATCCACTTCTTGAGAATCCATCAGTGTGTGAGCGCACGCGGCACTCTGGATCAGTGTGTGAGCGCGCGGCACTTTGGATCAGTGTGTGAGCGCACGCGGCACTCTGGATCAGTGTGTGAGCGCGCGCGGCACTTTGGATCAGTGTGTGAGCGCACGCGGCACTCTGGATCAGTGTGTGAGCGCACGCGGCACTCTGGATCAGTGTGTCAGTGCACGCGGCACTCTGGATCAGTGTGTGAGCGCACGCGGCACTCTGGATCAGTGTGTGAGCGCACGCGGCACTCTGGATCAGTGTGTCAGTGCACGCGGCACTCTGGATCAGTGTGTGAGCGTGCGCGGCACTTTGGATCAGTGTGTGAGCGCACGCGGCACTCTGGATCAGTGTGTCAGCGCACGCGGCACTCTGGATCAGTGAGTCAGCGCACGCGGCACTCTGGATCAGTGTGTGAGCGCACGCGGCACTCTGGATCAGTGTGTGAGCGCATGCGGCACTCTGGATCAGTCAGTCAGCGCACGCGGCACTCTGGATCAGTGTGTGAGCGCACGCGGCACTCTGGATCAGTGTGTCAGTGCACGCGGCACTCTGGATCAGTGAGTCAGCGCACGCGGCACTCTGGATCAGTGTGTGAGCGCACGCGGCACTCTGGATCAGTGTGTAAGTGCACGCGGCACTCTGGATCAGTGTGTCAGTGCACGCGGCACTCTGGATCAGTGTGTGAGCGCACGCGGCACTCTGGATCAGTGTGTGAGCGCACGCGGCACTCTGGATCAGTGTGTGAGCGCACGCGGCACTCTGGATCAGTGTGTAAGTGCACGCGGCACTCTGGATCAGTGTGTCAGTGCACGCGGCACTCTGGATCAGTGTGTGAGCGCACGCGGCACTCTGGATCAGTGTGTGAGCGCACGCGGCACTCTGGATCAGTGTGTGAGCGCACGCGGCACTCTGGATCAGTGTGTGAGCGCACGCGGCTCTCTGGATCAGTGTGTCAGTGCACGCGGCACTCTGGATCAGTGTGTGAGCGCACGCGGCTCTCTGGATCAGTGTGTGAGCGCACGCGGCACTCTGGAAAAGAACATTTGCGTCTTTAGTTGAAGCAGCTGCCACCAGAAGATCCAGGCGGACCGGAAATGTTGGGACTCTCTCAACAAGGGACCTGTGCCTCTGCCTGCCCATCTGGGAGTTGAGCCCACGGTTCATTGGCCCGCGTCCTTCGGAGGGTGAACAAATCCACATGTTCCATACAATTGACATTAAACTACCACATTAATAATTATTTCAATGTTTCTGTGCTCACGCTGGTGATTGCTGGACCCCTGTCAGACCCCTTTTTGTTTTGGTGTTTAACTGTGTAGCGATTATTGTCATAGCCAGTATTTGTATGAGTACTTTTGTGAATTGCATTTGGAACCTCTGTTCTTTTGTTATGATTCTGGTTTTGTGTTCATGTTTATGTTCATGATTTTGTCTTTTCTTTATTATTATTATTTTAGGTCTCCAAGACGAAAGTCGTGGAGAACTATTGTTATCGTCCTGTTTTTATTCTTATTATTTGTACTTTTTTTGTGCGCTTTCGTTTGAAGTAACTACTGGGCCGATTTTTATTAAAATTTCAGGGATGATAGAGCATAATGAGGTGTCAGCAGGTCACCTAAAAAAAATTCATTTTCACTCTGCGTCAAGGGGGATAACTCAAACCTAAAAATCTTTGAACCTCAATAGCTCGAAAACTATTCAAGATGATTTCACAAAACTTTCACCAAAATGTAGAGGACATGCCGCCAGCTTCGCTGGGCCCAAGCACATCTAAAATGGACTGATGCAAAGTGGAAAAGTGTTCTGTGGTCTGACGAGTCCACATTTCAAATTGTTTTTGGAAACTATGGACGTCGTGTCCTCTGGACCAAAGAGGAAAAGAACCATCCGGACTGTTATAGGCGCAAAGTTCAAAAGCCAGCATCTGTGATTGTATGGGGGTGTATTAGTGCTCAAGGCATGGGCAACTTACACATATGTGAAGGCACCATTAATGCTGAAAGGTACATACAGGTTTTGGAGCAACATATGTTGCCATTCAAGCAAGGTCTTTTTCATGGACGTCCCTGCTTATTTCAGCAAGACAATGCCAAGCCACATTCTGCACGTGTTACAACAGCATGGCTCCGTAGTAAAAGAGTGCAGGTACAAGACTGGCCTGCCTGTAGTCCAGACCTGTCTCCCATTGAAAATGTGTGGCGCATTATGAAGCGTAAAATACGACAACGGAGACCCCGGACTGTTGAACAACTTAAGCTGTACATCAAGCAAGAATGGGAAAGAGTTCCACCTGAAAAGCTTCAAAAATTGGTCTCCTCAGTTCCCAAACGTTTACTGAATGTCGCTAAAAGGAAAGGCGATGTAACACAGTGGTAAAAAGGCCCCTGTGCCAACTTTTTTACAATGTGTTGCTGCCTTTAAATTCTAAGTTAATGTTTATTTGCAAAAAAAAAAGTTTCTCAGTTTGAACATTAAACATCTTGTCTTTGCAGTGTATTCAATTGAATATAAGTTAAAAGGATTTGCAAATCATTGAATTCTGTTTTTATCCACGATTTTCATAACGTGCCAACTTCACTGGTTTTGGGTTTTGTAGATTGGGATTGAGGAAGCAGTCAAAATTGCCTCAAAAATAATCAAACTTCAGCAGTAAGTAGCATGAAGCTGCGCCTTTTATAGGCACTGCCCACCAACATTTTGCAATTTTCCAGAACATCCTTTCATAGCAGGATTACATCAATCAAAATTAAGCTGGGTAGTCATTGGCACAGTGAGATATTTTAATTTCAAGAGCTAATTTTTTAAGAAGTCAAATTTTGGCAGTCAAGAAATTGACTCTTCTAAAGGTCCAAGGCAAAAAAAAAAGGGTTTGGCTAAGGAACCTTGAAATTTAGGATTTTTCAACCTACCCCTTCCACAAATAAATGAATCTGAAATCTGAAGGGGTTGTACATCACCCACTCACAGAAATTCACCTCAGTCTTAAAAAATCGACAGTTAACTGGTTTTTTATTGCAGTATACAGTAGTGTCCTTCTTGAATTTCTGCAGATAATGGTGGGATTTCTTCAAGCTAAAAATGAAAGATTCCTGCCCCAAAATAATCTTTAACACCGTATTAAGGATTCAAAGACAAAGCAATTTAGCCATTTACAATTAGCAAAACCTTTATTTATTCATTTTTAATTATAAGGAAACATTTTGAGAGAACCTAATTAGTTGCTGATTGATTCTCAACAGCCTTGCTTACCCCCCCCCCCCCCCCCCTCCCCTTTTTGGAACAAAGCGAATTTTACTCAGATTTGAACGTTAGGCTTTCATTTTTCGAGGAATGCAAAGTCATTCTCCCAACGTAGTTTCAGATTGCAATAATCACTATAAACATGGCAACTAATTCAGGGGAGATTTTATCATGCAGCTCACACTCTAGTTTGTCATCATAGTCGGAACCAAAAAAGCTAACAGAGTGGTCCCCTGGGACCGAATTTGAGAGCCACTGTACAAAACAAATTCAGGGAACGAAGGCTTGGAATTGCAGTCTCTCATAATTTTAGACTCTCAAAGAGACTGGGCTCCTTTGCCATATTTTTCAGCGGAATACACTATTGCTTTCGTTATTCGCGTTAACGATTACCTTTTGTGTAACTCATGGCGATGTGCTCAGTAGGATAGTGGTCAGTTCCCGAACACAATTGTGCGCGAAAAAGGACAAGATATTATAGGCTACGCGTGAAATTATATTCCATCTATGAATGTCATTACGGTAAATTCCGAAGGCCCACCCTGACTGAATATTTCATGAGAGTCCATTGTTCATGTTATTACTGCCTAATCTTTTCCCTGAAAATATGCGGGCGCATTAAAACCCGCTGGCTGCCCCAGTGAATCGTTCACATGTCATCGAATCTGCATTCCTAATTCATTTCACTCAAAAATATTCCATGAGATAGGTTTTTACGTACGGCGTGAGTTATTGGAAGCTAGCGTGCTTGCCAAAATGTCCAGTTCTGCGGTTTTCAGAACACAGCTAGCCTCCGTTGTTGATACAATGGCACAAACTGCCATAGCAGAGATTGTCAAACTGGTGGACGACTACTCTGCTATTTTAAGATGGGAAATTTACCGCAGCCAGAATGAAAATGAAGGACTACGGAAGAAACTGGAAACGATGCAAAACGAGCGCCTGATGAACCCGGCAGGGACTGGAACTCGAGGCTGCAGTGAGAACGGAACTGTCATTAGCGATGCGTTCGGAGGGCCGGGGACGAGAAACTTCTCAGAGCTCGGTAAGTCTGTCTTTAGTTTATTGGATAATGTTAGATTTCTGTTATGGTCCAGGGCTGCGTTTGCTCGAAATTGAGCAATGTTTCTGTCCTGTGGCAGATTGCGGGAGCCCTCTTTTTCCGGGAAAAGACTTTGCGAATCAAGATTGCGGTGCGAGGGTAGAAGGAGAGCTAATGTGCGAGGACGAAACTGCAGTGCACTCGGCTTTACAGAAGGTTGAGGTCAGTGCATCACTCCCCGTTAGATATTTTACATCCTGTCTGTTACTTCTCAAACAGGATGCTTGTGACACATTGGCTTCTTAGCTACGTTTCAGTTATTTGGCTGACCTTTTTTCTTCCTAAACGATTTACGGTGTGATGGGGCCGGTGATGATCTTTTAGTTCGCTCGTTGCGTAGTAATTAATTGATCATATAAAGTAAAGCTTTTGATTGCATACTGATTTTTCCTCTTCGTCTGGTTGTTTGGGTGCAAATTGATTGTTGATAGTACGGTAAAAACAGAAACTGACGGACCCTGACTCTCCCGGGTCAAAGGCTGAAGGGTCTCATTTAGGGGCCCAAAAGCAGCATTTTTCACATTTATGAAAATTAATCTGCCACTGTGAAACAGTTATAAATCTGGTGACTTGATAAACATGACCTACTACGTCATAAATGATAGGGGGGAAAATCTGAGTGCTTTATCTAGCATACTTTTTGATTTCAAAGCCCTCAAACGGGATTATGCACTGCTACATTTTGCATTTTTAGCTATTTTCTGAGCTGTGTGTGAGGAAAAGTGCACTAGATACATGAGAACTGACACATTTTTCAAGTTCTACTGAAAAAGTTAGGCCAAGTTACTGAGTTTCAAAGCTGTACATTTCATACAATGAGAGTTATTCATATGTGAAGTTGGACCGAAATCCTTGTTTGGCAAAATGCATAGAATTAATAAAAATTTCAGGCAGCCATAGTTTTGATTTTCGAAACCAACTACTTGGGATTTCTTCATAAGTTTGGTATGGGAGCAAACTTATGACTGCGAGGGGATGACTTGGGAAAATGTTCTGAAACTGGGTGATTTGAGATGGGCTGAGTAAACCTACCGAAAACTTTAAATGTTAAAATTGTAATCATTGTGACAATATTCTCCAGACTAATTCTTTCTCTGAGTTTAAAACTGGGAAAATATGCGCTAATACAGATCGCTGTACTATTTATATTGTTTCACGCTTATAATGTCGCTGTTGAGGTATTTTCTGTATAAGCCACACCAAGAGAAGTCTTTAGGATCATTAAGGGGTCAAGACCAGGTTCGGACTTGGACATTTTTTTTTCATTTTTTTAAAAATCTTTCAAAACATTCATAAAAGGTGATTTTAAGACCAAATAACTATCTTTTAACTGGATAATCATTTATCATGTGAACGCTTCCAGTGCATTCGTTTCACGACAAAAACGTGATTTTCTCGCATCACAACATTTCATAGTTTATCAGGCTTGTGGCGGGCATAAAATCCACATTTTTCAAGGAATTGCTCTGAAATTTTCACCATAGCATCAGTTTATGTTCTTTACAATGACCTAGCAATTTTTGGGTAGGTATATACATGGTGTATTGATGATCCATCTGCCAGGCAGGTTCTGCCACCCATTTCTAAAATTCCATGACCAAATAATTTTTCAAAATATTTTCCCATGAAACTACCCAGAATGAGAATGTTATTGTATAGCTGGATGAAGACTGTAGAGGTCAAAACATGTCGGCTTTTTAAAACTGTTTAATCGTGTTATAATTAAGGCGATTTATCCATTTTGCTTCTTTTTGGCAACAATTTTCTGAGAGCCTGGACTGCTTAAATTTTTGGTTATGCTCAGCGAAAATTGCTGCGATGGTTAATTTGATGAATACAGGATTTAGGTCAGGGGTCACCAACTCCGTTCCTGGAGAGCTACCATCCTGCAGGTTTCTGCTCTTCCTCCTATTCAGCACACCTGATTCAACTAATAAGCAGCTTAACTAGATCACGAGCTGGGCAATTGACTGACTCATTAGTTGAATAAGGTCTGCTGAACTGGAGATGGAGCAGAAACGTACAGGATGGTAGCCCTCCAGGAACAAAGTTGGTGACCCCTGATTTAGGTAATATACCTTTTTTTTAAAAAACGATGATCTTTTCTTTCTTAAACATCTGATTGCTAGAGAAATGTGGTTGTGCCCAAGCTCAGTGTTTGTAGAAGTTAAAGGTTATAATAATGATGAAGACTGGTAATTTGGTCTGACATGCTTTTCCAGCCTCCAGTGGCGCCAGCCAATCACCCGCAGCAGCTCATTATCAAGCAGGAAGTACCTGAAGAAGAGCTCCTGATTGGTGATGCAGGGGGACTACTGGATTCCAGCGTGAGCAGGAAGTGGGAGGAACAGGGTAAAGTTTGGGGCTGCGTCTGAATAGTCAAAAAATTACGTCTTATCCACTAATTCCTAACCACTTTTCTTTAACCTTTGTGGAAAACGTCATCAGGTAAAGGAAAGATGTAAAAGCGAATTCTTAACTACTTAGGAAGACAACCTTGTTAATAAGAGAAACCGAATGCACTTGCGCTTGGCAGCGTGAACATGAGTCCCCTGCCCATCATACATGTTTCTTTATGCGATCGGCCGGATGAATTGTCGTCGCTTTAAATATTGCTGCTGCGCAGAATTGTGGGATAGCGTAATCTCCTTTCTTTTCAAAAAAGATGGTTCTCTGTACCCTGTGCTAAAGGAGGTAAATTTGGAAGCACTGAGACAACTTTCCTTTAAATGAAAAGAATTTGAATGCCCTTATCATGGCTGCCATATAATTATTTCTGGATCATTGTTTACCCCTTAGCCGACTCCGGCCCGCAGGGGTATTGTCGTCTCCTGCATGTCTGTCTGTCGTCCATCGTCCGTCCATGATTTTGTCCGGGCCAGTACTCCGCAACTAATGATCGCAGCTTCACCAAATTTGGTATGGTAACGCACTATGACCCATAGATGTGCAATGTCAGGTTTTTAGCTGGATTTGACCTTTGACCTTAGCGCTGTGACCTTGAGCCTGGAAATCTTGTCCGGGTCAGTACTGGGCAACTAATTATCGCAGCTTCACCAAATTTGGTATGGTAACCCACTGTCACGCACATATGTGCAGTGTCTTGTTTTTTGCTTGATTTCACCTTTGACCTTTGTGCTGTGACCTTAAGGCAGGAAATCTTATATGGGTCAGTACTTGGCAACTATTGATCGTAGCTTCACCAAATTTGGTATGGTAACTCACTGTGACACATAGATGTGCAACGTCACCTTTTTTGCTGGATTTGACCTTTGACCTTAACGCTGTGACGTTGTGGCTGGAAATCATATTCGGGCCAAGGGGTATTCAGCAACGCATTACGTTTAGGAGTTAGGAACTTTTCTAGGCAAAAAAGACCATTCGGGTGCAGCCAGAAATCATTACCAATGGCTTAATTTTTCTGCTTTTCTACTAAAGTCTACCTTCATTGAACACATTTATATTTTTTATTTAAATGTGCCTTCTAGGAGTGTAAGACGCTGGATTATTGGTTTTGCAATGATGTGCAAGAAAACCTAAGAGCCTCATTTTTTTTTCTTTTTTTGATGTTTGATGTGACATGCAAATGAATGGTACCTGTGGTACCGCCTCTTCCCATCTGCAACACATCTGTTACTGATCCCGCTCCAAAAACTCAATCTCTGTAATTGTGGATTCTAAGTTCCCCCATCCTCACTTGTTTTATTTTCCTTATTGATGGCTGGAGCTTAAATGAAGGGAAGGAGGAGAACAAAAAGGATTTGAAGGCACCTTCTGATGCCAGTCTTCCCTCCTTTAGTGGTGTAGAGGTGCAGAAGGCACTGTGGAGTTGGATTAAGTCTGGAGTTGTGGGGGGGGGGAGCCCTTCAAACCTGATGATGGTAATGTGAAGCTTAGATAGCCAGATGCAGCAGTGCTCAATGTGTTTTCAACTCTTGGGGTGCAAATAACGCTCCTCTAGTGCTTAGCGATTCTTATAGTCAACTGAAGACTCATCATGAGATGAAGTGGGAACTGCAAGATCATGATATTATATTTGCAAAGGTCAAAAATCTACTTCCCTGTCCAGGCGCTGCACTTGGGCTTTGGTGGCGAGAGCAGCAAATCCTAACCTGTAGACCACCAGGTGGAAGGGTGATGTGTAGAATGTTAATAGTGTTAGTCTCTGTGCGAGGTTCAGCTGTGTTTTCAGTCTCTTATAGGATGAGCACTACTGCCAGTAGTTGAGCCTGATCAGCAGATTGACACACTGAGTACACCTCAATTCTCTTAAATTGCATCTTCGTTTCCCTCATTCTATTTTTCTCTTGCGTCTTAGTCTCTCCCGCCTTCGATGCCTGAAGAGACGCAAGGAACCCATGTGAGCAGGGGGTAAAAAAATCAGGAAGAAAAATTAAACTCCCATTCCTCCGAAGTCTCGCATGAAGCGACGTCTATTTCTTTTTTTTTGGTCACGCATACATTAGCCTCCGTAGCTATCCGTAGGGGGGGATTACCGTAGCCCAGACTACGTAGAAGTACTTTAAATTATTTCACCGTACCTTTATTACCTTTCCGTACTTCAGTGACGTACAGGCTAGCCTAGTACACTGTAGTTAGAGTGGATGAGTTGTACTGACAACCGTAGTGTAACATAGTAGCCCTTAGCTGCCCATAGATTAACGCAGATGGGGTACACTACGTTTGGCTACGGTTGTTACTACAGTACACTACGTGTAACCATGTTAAACTGAGTTACGACTACATTAATAAAAATGCCCGCTACCGTGGCTATCTTTAGAGCATGTCCTACAGATAAACCTCCATGCGTGGTTTTCTCACATTAATGGCCAAGTTATTTCTACAAATAGTCAGGGATGGCTGTGGTGCGCCACGTTAGGCTATGTTAAGCTACGGAAACTTCCACTACGCTTAACTATGTTATTTAACGTATGTGTGACAACCCCTTAAGGTAGAGAGAGACAGGAGAGATGGGGAGGAGAGTGAGGATGCAGAAGGGTTGGGCGATAAATTTATGAATTTATCACTGTAATCCTACGCGCAATGACTCTCCCCCCCCCCCCCCCCCCCAAATATCAAAAGCCATATGAAATGCCTCCAGAAAAGGGAGCAACTTTAAGGCCTACAAAATCATCACCTTTTTACCAGGAATTACTCTCACCCAGTTGTCATTTACTCTGCTCAATTAATAATCAAA
Source organism: Gymnothorax reevesii (assembly GCA_029721435.1). Lineage (NCBI taxonomy): Eukaryota > Metazoa > Chordata > Actinopteri > Anguilliformes > Muraenidae > Gymnothorax > Gymnothorax reevesii. The sequence goes on from CM056589.1 coordinate 29,726,334, forward strand.
TACTTGATTCACTCACTCACTAATTTGAATCGGTTAAAAGTCCAATTGATTTTAATAGCCTTTTTTATAGTGGCATTTTGAAATTTAAATGGCCATGAAACGACACAGATTTGCATAACTGCGTCTGCCAGATAATTTTTAGACTTGCATATGACCATTTCTTTTTTTCGGACAGAAAACTTTGGACAGAAAGAGCATCCTTTGCTATAGTACTTTTTTGGAATTTGACGTTTACGTCTTCAAATTGTGGATCCACCTCATTTCAACTGCAATGCCTGTAACCTACGACATTTTTAGCTCACATTTGAAGGAGCACGGACTTCACAAATCTGCAAGTCACATTTCTTTGACTCCCCCATCTTCAAGATTTCTTGTCTGGGACTAGTGCTAGCCCCAAATGACAAATACTTGTAATGTTTGTCAAAAATGCTAATATTTATTATTATTTTTAAACATTATGGTATTCCACACTCATATGTTATGGCATAGCATTGGTGTAATGCATTAGTTGTATTCATAACGACTCGCGCAGATAAATGTGGACCCGAGTATTTCCCCCATGATGCACCTATGAGTGTGTTGAATTGATCCTGAGTAGGTGATGTAATGTTTTCTCCCGACAGGAGCAGTGCAGTGCCCCTCCGTCCCTGCTGCAAGGGAACAGGCTCCCTGTGAGGAGCAGTGGACAAGGAGTGGCGCACCAGCAGAGGGTGTCGAGGAGCTCCCCGGCCCACACAGAACTGCACTTGATGTGGACGAGCTGAGCAGCTTTGAGCTAATGAAGGTGAAACCTGAAAGGCAGAATCCCAAAATATACGGCAGGTGTGAGCCCGACGAGGGGCGTCTGGCTCAGCCCTGTTTTGAGTCAATCAGTTATGGAGGATTGAGTTTTCTCAGTAAAGACACAGAGGAAAATGAACTGGTGCTGAGCTATCCTCCACAACAGCAGGGTGCGCTAGAGCAATGCAACTCTACAAGAGACCAGGCAGTTCTGAAACAGTGCCAAACAAATTCAAACCAGGAGCTTTCAAAGAAGAGTCCCAGGTCAAGGAAGCAGCTCAACTGTTCGTTCTGCGGGAAATCCTTCCCTTATTTGAGTTACTTGAAACGGCACATTTCGAACCACACAGGAGAGAGGCCGCACAGGTGCGCGCAGTGCGGCAAGTCTTTCATCCGTCGCAGCCACCTGGTGCGGCACCAGCAGGTGCACACCGGCGTGAAACCGTTTGACTGCGCACTTTGCGGGAGGAGGTTCGCTCGCTTGAGTCATCTGGACAGACACCTGAGCACTCACATTTGAGGAAGCGAGGACGAGTCCATTCTTTCAGGGGCGATTGATTGTTTACTAACATTCCAAACACAAAATAAAGTAAATCACAAATTAAGATGTGCTGAAACTCACTCAGATGGGAAGAAGCACTGCTGTTGAATTAAAATTTCCTAAATTTTAGAGGAAGACCTAAGTCGTCAATTGCTTTACTGATTTTATCATTAGTAGCCTGAAAAATGTTTCTGTCACCAATATAATCTCATTAAATCTTATGTGGAGGAGTTTCAGTTTACGGTAGATGATTGTTTTACAGGACAGGACAAAGTATGCTCATGTAGTTTACAAATTCAGTGCTTTATTGTCATGACGTATTTCAGCATATGATGCCAAAGCTTCACGGAAGCAATACATTGTCACAACCATAAGTAAGTACAAGTCAATCCACCTTATTCCTGAGGACGCCACTGTAGATATGATTATGGGTGCAACTTCCGGCGGAATTACCTGTTGGCTAGTCAATAACGAATAACGGCGGCGGTTCATTCAAAAATAATTCTGTTAACTTACCGATTCCAGCTTGTTTTTTTTTTTCGCAAATTAACCTGCTTTTCTTTAAATGTCCCTTCGGAGCTCCGGCGCCAGTTGTGCTGTTTGTGGTCAACCAACAGCCAGAGGAAGCTAAATTTATGGTTTGGTCAACAGTGTTTTAAACATGCACCCATAACATAGGGGATTGTCCTTGTGTTCAGGGATATGATTTCCATCGCCCACCTACAGAAGAGGAAGCCAGAATGTGGCTGAAAAAATCTTGATTTTGATTGGACCCCCGAAAACATTAGGTGATCATTTCATTATGTCGACAAACAGCAATTCCAATTATGGCTAGGCTCAGACAGACCGCTGCAGAGGAGACGCCGGGTCCTCAGAAGCATTTTGACAGCAGTGTCAGGAGAGTACAAGGTATGATTATCCGTGTAGGGGGGACAGAAAATCGTAGTATTCGTCTGGTAATGCCAGTCAGTGTAACAAACGTCTCATCCTGAGGCTGAAAAGTAGCAAACTACCATTTGAAAATGGCCTACTCTGTTCCAGGCAATAGTCTTGCATTCCAAACCCCAATTCACTAAAATTAAAAGTATGGGCAAAAAAGACTCATTGTGTTTTACATGTTATAGTATTGGATTAGCAAGCAACTTAATACCGTATAATGTAGTTGGCTGGAATAGAGCCAATTTGACTCATGTACTGTAGGATGGCTTAATAAACTCTGAATAGCAATCCATTACATCTCATATGTAGAGCAGTATTAACCTCTGAAATATAGTGTATCCTTCATAAATGGTGTATCTGCCTTCAGGTACATAATGTCATGTCCTACCTCCTTTAACAAAACGCGACCGATCTTGTTGCTGTGGAAGTACTGCATACACATCGGAGCTTTTTAAATTGTTCATAACCTCGCAGTCTGGCAATAGAATCGCTGATGTAGCCAAATGCGCTAGTGTTCGTTATCTGTGGCCACTGCTTCAGGTCGTTCTCCCATTCCTCGATTGTTGAAGGCAGCGGTACTGTAACGTTATCCTGTCTGAGGGGTAAAAGATGATGTTCCCTCTTATATTATTTACCGATTGCTTGACAAAAGAGGATTCGTGTTAACCGTTTCCATGGTAAAGTGCTCAGTGACAGGACGCAGCGGATGTCGCGCCCATAATTCGCGCAAGCGGTCATGGCACGTGGGAATAAGGTGGATAAACATGAACAAATGCTGAAGTGCATGTAAGTTGTACATTCAGTACGCACCATAATTCATTTGACAGTGACAATTTTTTATTTTTGTTGTGCACTTCAGCACTTTGGGTTTGAAAGGAGATTGATACTGAGGCTCAATTGCAGACTCATTGCATTAATTTTAGGGTGTATTCACCCCTACTGGATGAACAGTTTTGGAATGTGCACTGCTCTCCCATTTTTGGGTGCATCAGAAAATATTGGATGGTTAAACATAATGAATACAATGACAATTTTTGACGTTTAAGCTCATATCCTTCGCATGCAACGACCGTTTGACATCAGCTTGTGGTGGGAGGGCTACAGTGTCAGCAGGGTTGTGTGCAACCTGTTGATTTTTTGTATGAGCGTAGATCGCGATGTTCCTGTGCCTCAGTGATGCAGTGTCTAAACCACCGGCTCCTCTTGTTTTCAATTCCTGAAAAAGCTGTACAATTTTGTCCAGTGCTGCTTGGATATTTCTGGGATCGAGACAACTGGTTTTGCCTTATCAATTGGGGGCTAGTTCATTGGCTGTGGTTTGAGAGCTTTGAGAAAACTCCTGAAGTCATCTTGGGATCTTGGGGTACAATGCCATTCCCTTCGATTTTGAGCTGTTTTGTAGAATGTCATCTTTCCCAATTTGTGTAGGTTTTTCCAGATCAGCCTCCCATTGCCTGTTGCTGCGCTTATCACTTTTATGAAGAACCCGGTTTTGGCTTTTCTGATGTTCCTCATGACCTAGTTTCATTGGGTTGTAAATGTGAGCCCTGGTTTCTGTGCTTTTTCAATGCAGGATCATGTTATTTTATTTGCCACCAGAGGTCCTCATGGAGCCAGGTTAAAGAATCCTTTACTTTGTGCCTTTTTTTTCCCTGAGAGTCAAATATATTGCCTGTGGGTCTATGTCCACATCCTTGTGTGATTAAAGAAAAAAAATTAGACCAGTCAATTTCTACAACAGTGTCATCAAAGTTATTCATTTTTTGGATTTTTTTGTATATGGGGTTACCAAGTTTTTGCCAAGTTTCCTAATCAGCTGTGTGATATGTTCAGGTAGCTCAGTCAGCGAGTTTTCAGAGTTTGTGATTCGTTCTGGTCTGTTTGTGAACATTAAGTCAGTTTTGATGAGTTTGAGTTTATTTTTTGCGCTTGAACAATCTAGGTCATGGCTCCTGGAGTTTTTTTATTTATCTCCGCGCTTCCAAAAAAGTGAGGAGATCTTGTAATACATTTCGGCATCTGTCTGTCCGTCTAGCCATCCGTCTGTCCGTCCGAAACAGTAACTCCTGTTTACACCAATGAACCTGAAACTTTGGTGTGTGTAAGGTTGTGTCCCAGAGGGTTGCACAATGCGTTTAGAATTTAGATTCATTTCCTCTTCTGGCCACCAGGGACCTTTCTGTGAAAATTGAAAAATGGCCATAAGTTCCTTTTACATTGAGCTAGGATGCAAAAAATTTTATGGGAGGTGCATGATGAACTTTCATCATATATCTGATGGGTTTTTGATATGATATGATTTTGAACGTTTTTCTTGGTCAAATGGCGTCAGGTCTGCCAATCGATGTACTGTACATCCTTTCCTTTCATAATACCCTCATTTCAAAATGAAGAATAATTTATGCCCTCAACAGACTCTCAAAAAGTACTCCAACTAAACCAACTACAGGGTGCATCAGAAAAAATAATTGATAAAATCATTGGAATCGGAAAAATCATCATAAAATTTACGTAGATTATAGTTCTGTAAATGTGGGTTTAAACCTTGGTAGAGGGGGGTCATTCTGCTTCGAATGATACCAGTATCTTGGTTTATGCTTCATGCTCCAATGAGCACGGCGCTTTGAATTTTGCAAAATTCAAGTCTTTCGCGCACGAGAATGCAAGGGTTAAAATTGGATTCGTCGCATTGAATTAAAAGATTAGACAGGGTTTTACCAGTATGCCAAGGCGGTTTTTGAATAATTAACCCTTTCACCCCCAAACCTCGGCACAAAATGATCTCTGTTATGAGTGGATCGCAACCAAAGGGTTAACACATGCAATTGAAGTGGCCGTGAACGAGTGAATCAAGCAAGCAAGCATCATTCCGTGGGTATGTCATTTAATTATGAGTCAACAAATACATTTTCACCAAAATCTTTTTGTTTGAACATCAGCTAAATCAAATGAACTGAGTCAATCACTGTGAAACTTCTAGCACAAAAATTAAACTTAACTAACACAGTTTAATGTCTGTTGAGAAAAATAAAATGATGCAGATATGTTTGTTGTGAGAGGATTGAAACAGCGCTTGTCTGGTCTGCTGACAGCAAGGTTTCTTTTGCTTGTTTCTGTGATTTTAAACACGAGTTGTTCATCACTATGGGCCGATTTCACTAAAGCATTTTAGCGTGCGAATAATGTTAAAATGCCGTTGTACGCGGACAGCTAAACGAACGTTTTAACGCCATTTCACAAGATGGGATCATCGCACGTTTAACTGCACGCGGATAACCTTGCGTTTAGCCCTCAGACTAAACAGGTGCGGTCAAATTATGACAACCTGCCATTGCATAATGGGCATTTTCAATTGTCGTTGCCGGTTAATAACCCCGTATGTTAGTTGTGGACTGGCATTCCGCACAGAGATTTCGGCAAAGAAAACGTAGCGAGAATTTCACTTCGCTTCAAATAATGTCAAACTTTCTTTGCGTGTCCAGTCGTGGAAGTGAGCAAGAAGCCGACGTCAGACGTATCCTTCACCTTAACTGTTTCATCCTCGGCATTCGTGGTGGTTTCACACACTCATTTGTGCTTTCATTATCAGTGAAGAGTAAAAATGCAGTTTGGACTTCACTCGCAGCCTTTTCAGAAAATTTAAACGTAGATGTAAACGAAAAACGTGGCCTTGCAAGCCCCCTCTATTAAGCGAATAAGAAGCTGAAGAAAGCAACTAATTTATGCAGTAATTTCATTAATTGTATTTACGGATTTCTTTTCCAGAAATGGCGCACGTCTTGCTCAAAATCTACCTGGCAACCAGAAGAAGGCAGGTCGGCGTCACTTGCTTAGATGCAAATCAATCTGTGGTTGTAGTTTTCCCGAGTTAAACATACCTTAACGAGCGTTTAAAGTTTTCTTTTATATACTGAGTACAAATGAAAACGCACCACTCACGAAATTTGGAATTGCTCCACGGATTGATAGGTGAAGTATATATGTATGATGCATTTGAGATAATGAATGATTTAAGAAGACATGTAAACATCATTCAATTTCATTCACGATAATGTTAATGCGCGAGAGAGGTTTAACTGGTGTAGGGGTCAAACAGGAAAGTCAATAACGGGTGTGACCGCCATATCCATTGACACATGCGGTGTATCGTCGTCGCATGGAGTTGATCAGTTTCTGGATAGTGTTCTGAGGGATAGCATTCCACTCCTGAACAAGGGCAACCTCAAGTTCTCAGATGTTGTCCATCTGGCGTCGACGTGAAAGCCGTCGTCCAATTTCATCCCATAAGTGCTCGATAGGGGAGAGGTCGGGTGACAGAGCTGGCCACTGAAGCACGGGGATGTTCTGCTGTGCAAGGTACTGCATGGACACCCTTGCAGTGTGTGCCCTAGCGTTGTTCTGTTGGAACGTGTGGACATCGTGGTGTTGGTTGAAGAACGGCACAACATGGTTCTGCAGCACCTGGTCCCGGTAGTAAACGCCGTTCACCCTTCCTCTGCAGATATGGAGAGGGGTTCTGTGACGGTAGCTTATTCCACCCCACACCATAACGCTGCCACCACCCCAACGGTCCGTTTGAACGACACAATCGGCGTTATAACGTTCACCACGTCTCCGCCAAACACGTATACGGCCATCTGCGTTCCTTAAGTGAAATCGTGACTCGTCAGAAAAGATGACACCGTGCCATTGTCGTAGTCGCCAATTCTGGTGCCTGTTTGCCCACTGTAGACGCTGGATTCGGTGACGATCGGTCAATATTGGGCCGAAATAAGGACGTCAAGCACGCAGGCCTGCAGCTCGCAGACCGTTCCGTACGGTGTTGGGGTGAATGAATCCATGTCGTCCTTGGACTTGAGCAGCCGTTCTTGTCACTGGTAGTGTTCGGTCTCGGACATGATCCCGTACGATCTGACGGTCCTGACGTGCCGTTGTCACACGTTGACCCGGTCGAGGACGGTCCCCAGTGCTCCCTGTTTGCAGAAACCTTTGATGGAGTCTTGTGATCGTTTGTGCGCAGTGTAGTCGTCTGGCAATTTCCCTGGTGCTGGCGCCAATTTGAAGCATGCCTATGGCACGTTCCCGTTCAGGGGCTGTAAGTCGTGGCATAGTGTCGACGTTTCACAAGTGTCAGTGAAGAAGTGAAATTTTATTCGGATTCACATGCTTTTAAAGGCAATGTGCGCACAAATTCAGAGTGAAACTCATTTTTCTCGTGGTGTGCGTGCAAGATGTTGCATTTTTGCAAAAAATTGCCTAGCGTTACGGTTAACGTGAAATTCTCGCATTTTTTGCACTTGGCATGTTGGGTGACGTCACTGTAGTGTTGTTGTTGTATAAAAATTATATTGAAGTTCATTTGAACTTAAATATTGCCTTTTTTCAAGTGGTGCGTTTTCATTTGTACTCAGTATATTTGACCGCAGGCGTTTAAAATACTTAGACGCAGGCGGACAGTTGCTCCTCGTGAAACGGTGATTAAAATTAAACATGTTAAACGCGGGATAAAGAAAGTTATCCGCCTGTAAACCTTGAAATGCTTTTGTGAAATCGGCCCAATGTTTCGTTTTTCATGGGAAAAATGAGGTGCATCCCTGGGACGCATGGATAGTGAGTTTACTGCGTCCTTTCAGATTTTAATGCGTCAGAGACGCAGGACGCGTACCTGGCAACATCACAGCTAGGCTTTCTTTTCGGCTGCTTTCGTTTGGGGGCTTTTGCTGATCTACCCTCTGCTGACGGGACGACAGCTTTGGCCTTGTTTCAACTGTGAATTCATGATTCTATAATCTAGGCCTATTCTTTCCCCCTCAGCCCTGAAAGAGGCTGTAGGGTATTGTCATCACGCACTGCGTCCGTCTGTCTATCCGTCCACATTTGATTCCATGCGATAACTGAAAAACGGCATCACCGATAATCATGATTTTTGATGAGGACATCAGTGTAGAGTTACCACACAAGCCTATCGATTTCAGTCATGATCCGAAATCAAGTATGGCTGCCACAGCCGCTGTCTTGAATTCTGTATTCCACACGATAACTTGAAAATGCCTACATCAATCAGTGGCATTTTTGCTCTGTTGCTTGCTCTTGTGTACTTGCAGAAGCCTTTCAAATTTGACGGCACTCGAATGTCCAGTATGGCCACCACCACTGCCATCTTGAATTCTTTTTTTCATAGGATGACTTGAAAACGCCTTTGTCAATTTATATTCAATCCGAACAATCCAGGGGCCGAAGGGTAATGCTCGCTTTGCGGGGCCATTTTTATATTATCATATTCTTAACAAGAATATAAACGCTCCATGTAAATTATTTATGTAACATGTAATGTGTCACCCTAAGTGAGCTGATAATGTCTTCATTGTGCAAAATGGTTATTTGTCTGGATTTGTGTACAACATTTTTGTTCGTCTCTGCCAATGACCACTTGCTCAGTGATGCATTGATTCCACCCACAACACATGTGTGGCATGTGCAGACGCTGCTCAAATAGCATTGACAGAGCTCGGGCACTCCCTAAGAATGGGGACAATTAAAGGCCACCCGAAAATGTCAAATTTCATCAAAAGTCACCATGCCACAAATGTCGCAAATCATGCAGGAACATGCCATAGGAATGCTGGATGCAGGAATGTCCTCCACAGCGATTGCTGCACAGCTGAATGTTCACGATCAGACTATTTGGCGTTTAAGAGTTCATTTAGTAAGACTTGGCAGGACAGCAAATCGACCTCTCCCGGGTCATCCACGTGTGACCACACAAGCACAAGATCATCACATCCGGCTTCTCCACTTGTGTGATCGCGTCAAACCAGCAACATGCTGGGCAGATGAAACAGTTGGTCTGCACGACAGACGTATCACACCTCAAACTGTCCGGAACCGCCTGAGAGAAGCGAACTGACATGCTCGTCTTCCTCACCGTGATCCCAACCGTGTCTACGAGTATCCCTGATTGCCGTACGCCGCTACCTTGCTTTAATGAACAATAATCTGTTGAACAATATTTGAATTGTGTATGACTTCATATATTGCAAAACTCTTGATGCTAATTAAAATTTAAAAGTGTCAAATGGGGCATTTATATTTTTGTTAAGTGAGTATTCATAATGATTCTCAAAATAAGAAAATTGACAAAAAAGTACCATTTCAGATACACCTGCCGGACCATCCAGAAGCATCTTATGGTATGCATAATGAATAAAACACTTCTAAATTTTCCTCTGAGCAGGTCTTGAGTAATAAAGGCAAGATAACATCAACAAACTAACACCCCACAACCAGAAGGTGTCCTCTGCCACCCAGCTTCTGGAAGAAAAAAACATGGGAATTTCATACTAAACAGGCTGTAACACTGGAATGTTAATAACTCAATTTAATGGAAACAGATGAAATGTCAAATTGCACCAGTTGAACTTTGGAATGCATTTTCCACTCAACAGGGGCATTGGATTTTGCCCCCCATTGCATACAAATACTGTAACCTGTGATACAATAATAGGGCGTTTTTTTAATGATTTACTATAAGTGCCCCTATTATGTGACTTTTCAATGGTCAATCTTGAAGTCTACTAAAAAAGATTTAAATGCTTCAATTGTTAAAAAGAAAAAAACACTTGAGTTTTCTCATGCTGGCCATTTCTGCAGTACCTGTCGTTGAAATGCTCCATTAAGGTCCTGCCCCCGCCCTCCCGAAAACCACAGTGTGCTGTGATTGGTCAATTTGATCAATCACTTGTGATTAGTCCATGGTTTGTGTATGTGTTGTGAAGTCTCACGGCCCTCACCATGAATGGATTTCCGCTCCAGAGTGCAAATGAGCTTTAGAAACAAATATCGGTGTAGCCTTGTGGGCATAACCCACTTGATTCAAAGGATTGCCAAACTATCCGTTGGAGTGAAAATTCTAATTGTGACATCACCAATTGATGAAAAAACTGGCCAGAAGCTGTTGGGGCATTTCAGTCAGCTCTGGAGCAGTATGTTTTGTGGCAGAGAGCTCTCCAGGAGGTAACTTTGAGTTGTTTTCCAACACAGACCAAAATGAGCATAAAAACGATATTGCCCAAATTCATAAAGGGTGATGATCACCCGATCATTTTAGTCATGTACAACTACTCTACGGTGGATAATACAAAGAACTATGGGTGTGGATAAACTCCTGTAACTAGCGCAATTCAGGTAGAACATGATCGGGTGTTTTCCCATCCGTGTACAAGTCCCCGCTTACCCGATCTGTAGTGGTGTCATGTGACACTCTGCATGGTAACATGACAAACTACTCAACTGCAGGTAGCCTGTGATGCACCACACGTGTCACCAACAATCATTTGGAATGCACCACATGCATAAAAGCGCAGGGCAATACATAGTTGGTGTACTGGAAGAAGGGCATGGTTTTGTCTTGTGCGATGGTCAATGTCTGCTTCGATTAGGTCTAGAATATAACGGTATGATTCTTTGGAAATTCTGTATCGCTTGACAAATTTTGTGGTGCTATACTCTTCGAAAGGATTCGTCCTCTCTTTGTAAACCCTCAATTTGGCACCTTGACTTTGGTCAGCCATCTCTTCCTGTGCTATTTCAATTATTCGCAAGAGATCCATGGTCATACATCCAGCCACACAAGCAAGCCAACAGAGAATTGGTAGCTTGTTCACGAAATAAACAAGCCCCTTGGGACAATTGCAATTTCTTTTGTAACTTAGACAGGTGTGACTAACCATGTATGTTGGATAAACGGTAGCTGATCTGATCTCTCTTTATGAATTTGGGCCTGAATTTGTCTGCTCGATCATCACCTGTTTATACACTGTTTAGCCAAGTTAACCGTGATCAATGGAAAAATGCTCCTTATGAAACCGGGGGTATGATTCACATTACGACATTAAAATTATGAAAAACCATTTTAGGTGCATTTTAAAAGATTGGAAGGGGGGTTGCTTTTATTCAGTCAACTTATGAGATAACACATTTCAAAAAGACAACAAACAAGCAACAATAAAGAAAACATTTAGTTGTGAGAATATTATATGGGTCAAGGGTTTTCTTTCATTAGTTTGTTTGCAGGGCAGGTATAGACTCTTATCACTAGTTCATACAGAGCGGTTTATAGCTAGTCTCCCACAGCATGGGAAATATCAAGTTCCCTGTCCTGGCTGTCCACTTTTTGACAGGAGCAGCAATGATTAAGGAGAACATTGAAAATCATAATTTATTTAAGTCTAAAAATGGCCTGCTGGCCTGAAGGCCTTGTGTCCCCCGTCACACAAGTGACCAGAAACATGTGGCAAAAACTGTTTTGATAGCTGAAAATAATGTGGTGCACTGTACCACTAATAATGTGAAGTACAATGACACTGTAGCTCATTGGTCATTGGTTGAACAGAGAGATGGATGAGGGATGGATCATTGTGATATGAGCTAAATATAACCATGGGTCATGAGAGAGATTACAATTTTCATGACTTGTGGATGATGGACGCATCGCCAAGGCATAGTTTTGTGCCCATGGCTGAGATCTACCTAACAAGCCAATAAGAATGTCATATGAATTTGGTGAGCCCCCATCAAAGCTGTCAAAAGTTATTGCGAGTGCAGTGTTCCTCACATCTTTTTGCTCAGTGACCTTGAAAACTAGGTCAAGGTCACTCATCATTGAACTTGAGCAAGGCCTTCACGAGAGGCATATGTGGTGTGAATTTGGTGATCCTCCATCAAAGCTGTCAAAAGTTATTGCGAGTACACTGTTCCCAGACGGACGGACGGACGAACAGCATTTCTATGTCCCCCGTCCCGCCGGGGCTACGGGGGACAATTACTACAGACTACAATCAAAGGAGCCATAAAAGATGTAAACACAATGACTTCAGGGATGCAAAAACAGTGTGGAAAAACTATACACTAAATTAAAAAAAAAAAATCACAAAAATGTGTATCAGAAATTTACCAATTAAAATGTTCCCAGCCTTTGGTGTTGCCTTTGGAGATTGTTGTCAGGGAGTGGCAACTTGAGAAAGATGACAGTGTGGATGCAAATTAAGCCGGTGGTGAAAAAAAAAAGCGTAGAAATGAAATCAAACAAGAAACCTGCAAAATCCAAATTGCAATTGAGCTAGCTAGAAATTTGTCACATTAATACCACTGCAGCAGTTGACATGATATTAATGTCAATCTGCAATAAAGTAAATTAAAAGATTATTTTGCTTGCTTGCTAGCTAGCGACTGCATACAGAAAAGGAAGGCTATGGCTAACTTGGCTAGTTAGGTAATTCAGTTTTAGCCAGCTTACCTACTTAGTCAAACAAAAGTCTTCCCTCGCTAACTTTTTCTATTAGACAGTGAGCACAAAACACAGGTTAAGTTCCCATTGATTTTATGCTACCCAGACACCGCAATATAATACTTTCTTTGCATCTTGAAGTAACGGTCTACCTAAAAATGAAAATGTTGTTATTATCTGCTCACAACCAGGCTACTTGAAACAGGGGTGAAGTTTTTTGATCCATAAAAGGAATTCTGAAGATATACCTGCAAAACTCCATTGCTGCCCTCTCTAAAACAACTGAAGTCAGTGGAGTCTCAATCATTAGCGTTCTATAGAGTCCAAATATACAGCCAAATGAACACATCTTCGTAGACTTCAGAAACTTTGGGGGCAGCTGCAATGAAATTTTGCTGGAATGCTCCCACTGTTTTTTATGAATTAAGAAACTTAATCCGCATTTCATCTGAAATGGGGGTGAGTAGATAAAGGCAGAATTTTCATTTTTGAGTGAACTGAATAAATAAGCAAACACTTGATAGTCTTTCATAATTGCAACATGTAGGTTCTCATTCAGAAAGCAACTATGTCGGAAGACGTATCCCCTGGTCGTAGAATAGATGTTCCTGTGTTTCGAGAGGACAAATTATTGGTCTGCATTAAAGGGGCACTATGCAACTTTGTTTACTATTATATTTTTGTCTCAATTTGTCAACATCTCTCCACAATCTGCTAGTTGCCTGCCCAGTAATTCACTGTAAAAAAAAAAACTCGGGCTCTGGAGACCGCACAGGTGTCACAAACTGCAAATAAACACAAAGGGCACAGGCTGAGCCCCTTAACATAACAAACAGTCCCAGCCAATCACCGACAACAGTTGACAGTTAGGGAAGCATGGGAAGGAGGGAACTTTGGGAGGAAGGGGAGAGCTACCTCTGTCTTGAGTTTGAATGTCAACAGAAGTGAAAGTAAACAAACTTGCATTGTGCACCTTTAAGCAACGAGAACAACAAAAGGGATTGTTGAAATGACTGGAATTGGGTGACGGAAAATTCATTGCATGTATATAAAGATGGCATGACCTGTCTCCACTTCCTAATGCTGTGCAAACATGGAACCAAATTGTCCTTCACACGCGGCCATCTTGCAAATTTGGAGCCAGAGTCTGTGCTGTTGTGATCAGGGGGTTCAGCCACGGTATCGAGGTCGCGCCCATACACCCTCCTGCTTAGTCGCAAGCACATCCCTTGAAATTTTCATGTGGCCTAGCTGGCTACTTTCATGTTCGACCAGTCGAAACACCCTCACATGTTTCTGCCGCGTTCCATGACCGTCAACATTGACTTGGACCTCAATGCTTCGCTGCCAAGAGAAGAGTATTCCCCTACCAATCAAATTGTATGTTGCAGACGTATGGGCAAACCACAAACATACAGGCAAGCCAAAGTGAATAAAATAGTTCCAACATCTGTACAGTTCTATTCCTGAGAGTACCACGTAAATTATGTGTGTTTGGGCATGTACTAGTAAAACATATAAATACTTAATTATCTGAGTGTTAATACTGACAGAAATATGTTCTTTACAAATAGCGAGGAAAACTGCAGCAACAAAACGCAACAAATCGCTAGAAAATGTCTCAGTTACTGGTATGTACCTTGAAAGTAGTGCCAGTCATGTATATTCACGACCAGACATTATTATAGTGCTAAAAATAACTGGACAAATCCAGTTTTTGCAAATGGTGACCTCCCTTTGGGGTATGAGTCACAATGGACATTTTCAGAATGACGGCTCTTAGTGACCATTGGCATTCGACTAATGACCAGGGGTGTGTTCAATTACATCTAACGTTATAGTTGGCATAATACATACTCAATAGTGTCTTGTTAGGAAATTAGACCAAGTGTGAGGCTTATTGAAAGGACTGTTCTACCATGACTAAAAGCTTGTAAGCCTGTCCATATTTTTTCCAAGTACAGTTGTAGGAGGCTATATATATATATATATATATATATGCCACTTTCCTCGTCCTGAACAGTACATTGCTCGGCTCCGATGCCAATGTCCGAGGCTTCTGCCAGCATCTATGAACTCTTGTCAACTGCAGGCTGTCTGCTAGCTTGATGGCTAACACATGACTACAACTTTTCAAAATAAGGTAGCTAAGTACAGTCTGTAAGTTAAGCCCCCCTCCCACCTTCACGATTTAATACACTGAGGCACGCCAATGTCAGGTCATGGCAAGTCATTGAGAAGTCTTGAAGGTGTCATGAAAGTACTCGGAGGAATTCCTGAACAGTCACAACCAAGTCGTTGCCACATTTTTGTTTTGGCAAATTTCGCTCTCATTACAGATCGTCATCTGTCATATTGATGTTGTAGTGGTGTCATGTAAGTATAATGATGGTTCTTGAACATTTCAATTCAATTGTATTGTGTAAAATGGTCACAATTGTGGAAGACATTGCGAAGAGATGCTACGAATGACCGCATCATAAAACAACGAGAACAGAAACTGACTTAGACTGGCTTACTATGAACAAAGATAAAGTGATGTCAGATGGTTATTCTTGAACATTCCTATGTCCGTGGTTGTGACCGAATTTTGGGCCGAATAGACGGACAGATCACGACTCATTACGATTAATAGGTCTTAGTACATCAGCATGAATCGGCAGAAAACTTGTGAGAGTGGAAACTAGGCTTAAATGGATTGCCCCCTATCATGTGTTTTAACATTTGTTTTAAATACCTTGCTAGCTAGCTAAGTAAGTGACCTGTACCTAAATCCGGATTAACTATTTAGCTAGCTAGTTAACCCTATTTTTGCTGGCCAGCGCTTAAATGAGCAACAAAAATTGATGGTAAAAAAGCTCTTTGCACTGAACTTATCATTGCTGCTGACAGTTCATTATGCTTTATTATGATTCAAGAGATTTCTAATATCGATTTCTGTTGCTACCTAACTTACGGCGACCTGTTAGAATCTTGCAAAACTAGCTCGCTAGCAAATGGGCTTTACTTATCAGCGATAGCATCGCTGCAAACAGTATGTCAAGCTATGTTCAGGCAAAGTCAATTCTACTGTCAAGTTTCGTTGGACTGTAAAACATAACGGGTTATATTCAGTCGTACTGCAACCTAGCAACTTATGCATTTGTAATGCTAAGGTTATAGCTGTTGTCAAAGAACCCATTCTAGCATGAAAGAATTCCCGGAAGTTAGCCAACAGGCGACTACTTCTCTTGGAATCGCAGTCAATCACATCTGTCAATCATGACTTCACACCCCCTTTTTATAGTATCAAATAACGAAATAAAACCAAAATTAGTTGGAAAAGTTAACACTCGAACCTACATCAGCATGGTTAGAACTTCCTAAAATGACTGAAACCATCTTCTGAAAAAAATTATTTGATACATACTTAATTTTTTTTAAGTGGCCCATGTTTCATCCACTAACGCAGAGGGTGCAGGTTTATAACTTGTTCTGCAGCCAGCCAATAGATGGTGATCAAGATGTATTATCCTCACTTTTCAGAGCTGTTAGGTTGTCAATCTTTTTATACAGTCAACGGTATAGTCAAACATATTCTTAAAACCTGGAAAGATAGTGGTGAACTGTCAGCTTTGCGGAAGAAATAGGTCCGTAAAAAATCATGAATGATCGTTGTTTGAGATCACTAACATGCTTGGTGAAGTCACATCATGGTTACAAATCGACAGTAGAACTCATGGCTGTGTTTTTTCCATGTGGTTATTCGCCATGGACTGTATGAAAAGATGAATGAAGCCACAGTGACATCACCCATCGGTTTCAGCATGCCCTGTAGGAAGCCCCGATTTTGGCAATTTGAACAGCGCCATTTTATCATTTTGAAACCGGATGTGATTCCTTTTGGACAAGAGCGTAAAGTGAAGATCCAGGAGGAGCAAGGGCTGGATCTACTTGTGGATCTGACCATATCAGACAAGGACCAGAGGATAGCCAAGCCCCTAAAGCATATACTGACTTTATCCATTATTTCTAGTCTATTTGGGACCATAATTTACAAAAATGAACATCATGCTTTATGGAAGGAGACTTGAAACTTGTGATAGATACAATAAAGTAATGTGGAAAATCATTATTTAAATAATAAATCAGGTGGGAAATTAGGGTCATTTTCTCATAGACTTCTATAGGATTGAACTTCTTTCTGCAACCACCGACGTTGCTATCTGCTGGCCATTAAATAGAATGCAAATTTTGGAGATTTCCGCATTGGCCTCAGTTTTCACGCCCGAGTGCTGCGTCCATCTTTTTATACAGGCTAGGTAAAAATGCAGTTTCTGTAGCAAAACTCAAAAATTCACAAGAACTGTGGAATGCAGTTTGTTCATCCTGGGTGACAGAAGATAGAAGATGGTTGACTCGATGCAATGCAGATGCACAGCAGTCATCAAAAACAATTAATGCAACTAACTATCAGTTCAGTAATTTAAAGTGAAGTTAAATCTTGAGTTAAATTAAGTATTTGAGTTTTAAAATAAAATTTTTGACCCTGCTATTTTTTTAATATTCCTTTTCTTTGCTTTCTGTAAAAGAATAACAGACCTGATCAAATTTATGGATGGTTTGTTGTGGAATTGAATGTGTAATGTTTCCAGTACATTTGAAATATGGAACTGAAGGCTATTGAAAAAATATTTGCACATCATTCACATTTTTGCTATTATTTTGAACAAAACTGTATACTTTTAAATGTAAAGCTGATTTTGTATCCGCAACATGGAAAAATGCGCACTGATGCTCTACAAATCCTGACAAATGTGGTGAACTCAAATGTTTGATGGTAACTGATAATCTCAAAAAAAAAAAAAATGAGCATGCCAACTTAATGACCTTGTGTTCACAGCCCTTAAATACATGTAAAAAATTTAAATATTTATTTATTACTTATTTTCTAGAAGTTCCTTCCACACAATGCAATTAAGTTGGCTTACACAGTTTTTTGAGGCACTGAGTTCACCTCACTATCAGGCTTTAGAGTCTGTATCAGAGCCTGATTTGCCTTCTTGAGGCATACAGAATTAAAAATAACTGACAAAATTAGCCACCATAGCAGCTGTCTGCCAGCAACAACTAGGCTTACTTGCACATAGTGTATGTCTTTCAAAAGCTCTATGCGGGCTCTTTTCGCAACAGAAACTAAATCTGAAGAAAATTGGCCATATTTTAGCGCCTTCGATTCCAGTCATGTTGAGTGTGAGCGGTCCGGTCTTTACTCGCGAGCAAGCCACTGGGCCTGAGCCAACCTGAGTAGAATTTCTTTGAGCATGCCAATTCAAGGGGGAATTTGCATTGTATTGCATTGGACTGGCCTATACTATAACCCAGACTAACACCAGAATGCCACCCCGTTCCCCGCAGTCACACCCAATTACTGAAAGACGCCCAAAGACGTTATACGCGTTAAGGGAACTGCCCTTGTCTGAACCGTCAAATTCAGCCTGGACGCGCGTACTTCTCTCAGAGACATAAGGGGAGCGCAGGCACGGTCGCGCGCAGAGGAATCCTTATCGGTCTTTCACTGAGTCATCCGACCATCCACAGAAGAGAAAAGAAAAAACGAAGAAACGGTAGGTAGGGTCTTCGGCTTGCATGGAGATATTTTTTTTAGCCAGCAACTGTACACGTCTTTATTTACCAAATGCCATTAGAGTTTCGCTAAATAGCTACACAGAAAGACTGGAGGTAATATTGTCTCTCTTCTAATAAGACGATTAGTCAGAGTAGGCTCAGATTGCCTAGCAGTGTGTACCGTTATAATATATTTGATTCGGCATGCTATTTACTTTACAAATACGATCGTAGTTATAATGTAATACTGGATGATGTTTAAAATTTAAAACCCTAAATATGACCGAATTTCCCCCCGCAACTGTGGGCGCTGTGCGCGAGTTTCTCGCTGTCGGTACCGTTTTACCTCGCCGGCGTGCACAATTTAAGCCTGACCATAATCCGCATTTGTACGGTTTATGTTGAAAGTGTCTACACTAGCGTTCTATTCGTGTATTTTGTTATCATCCACCCTGTAATTTGTTCTTATTTGCTTTTACTGTTGGCGTTTTTTCTGCACTGAAGAGCAGCAGTTATCTCGCTGTTGTATATTTTTTAAATGCATGTAGTCCTACTATTGTCGCATTTTTTACATTTTCCCTCCGAATTTCAAATGTATTTGCTGTTTATTTTTATGTTCAAATTCTCAGATTCTTATCAGGAAAGGGTATTACGGGGTTTACATCTAAAAATAGACGCAAATGAAAAGGTTTTATCAATTCTGTTTCTTAGGAAATGAGCAACGAAGCACATACCAGAGAATATACAAAGCCATTTCCAGAAAAGTTGGGACGCTGTTTAAAATGTAAATAAAAATAGAATGCAATGATTTGCACATAATTTGAACCAGATATTTAATACAAACTGGTTCAAAGACAATCTATCAAATGTTAAAACTGAGAAATGCATTGTTTTTGGAAAAATATTTGCTCATTTTGAATTTTATGCCAGCAACATGTTTTTAAAAAGTTGGGATAGGGCAACAAAAGGTTGAAATGTTTTGTAATGCTAAAAAATGCACCAGGTGGAACATCTCACAGCTAATTAGATGAATTGGTCAGTGACATGAATAGGTATGAAAAGAGCATCTCAGAGAGGCTCAGTCTTTCAGAAGATGGTGAGGGCTTCACCTCTCCATGACAGACCGCATGAGAAAATTGTTCAACATTGAAGAGCCTTGTGCTAAAAGTACTTAAGTCACATTTTCACACATCGTGAGGTAAGTATGGGAAAACATCTTTTGTAGTCTCCAAAGTTGATTTTCTCAATTTTGTCAAAATAGACATTTTGTGACTTAAACACCTCTAGCACTAGGCTCTTCGATTTAAGAATGAAATTGCTAAGAAATCAGAGATTTTATCATCAATGATATGTAATTTCATTAAATTATTCAAAGAATCTGGAGAAATTTCTGTATGCGAGGGACAAGGCCAAAAGCCAGTATTGAATGGCAGTGAACCTCAGGCCTTCCGTTGGCACTGAATTTAAAACAAACAGGGTTCTGTTGTGGAAATCAATGCATGGGCTCAGGAAGACTTCTGAAAACCATTCTCAGTGAACACTTTTGCAAGTAAAAATTTTACTTGGGGGGGGGAAGCCAAATAAACATGATCAAGAGACACTGTTGTCTTCTCTGGGCCTAAGCGCATTTCTGATGGCCTGAGACAAAGTGGGAAATTATGTGATCTTTCATTGAAAATAAAACATTTTTTATGGAATTCAAAGATGCCACGTCCATGAAGCCAAGAGGGTGAGGGAACATCCGGCGTTTTATCAGCACACATTTCAAAAGCCTGCGTCCATGATAGTGTGGGGGTGCATTAGTGCACATGGTGAGGGTAACATGCTCATCTGTGAAGACAGCATTAATGCTGAACAATCTATACTGGTTTTGGAGCAACGTATACAGCCATCCAGGTCTTTTTCTGGTAAGGCTGTGCTTATTTCAGCAAGAGAATACCAAACCACATTGTGTGTGTGTTACAGCATCATCCATTATCCATTATCCATTATTTTATTCATGGATCCGCAGTAAAAGAGTCAGAGTGCTAAACTGGCCTCCCTGCTGTCCAGACCGGTCACCCATTGAATATTTTGGTGCACAAATGTGACAAAAGGGTCTGCAAAAGAGTTGAGAAGCTGAAATCTTAGATCAAACAAGAATGAGAAAATTTTTGCTTTCAAAACTGCAGTAATTGATCTCCTCAGTTCCAAAACACTAACAGGGTGTTGTTTAAAGAAGAGATGATTTAACACAGTGGTAAACATTGCCCCATCCCAACTGTTTTGAACCATTGCAGTCCGTTTTTATTTACATTTTATGCAACATCCCAACTTTAATGGAAACGAGGTTGTAGACTAATCATTCTGAAATGCATGATCACACTTCATTTAGCTGCCACAAAGTTTTTTTTTTCCTCCACGTTTGCTGCATTGGAGAGATAAGGGACTGTGTGCCTGCCGAGTATTAGATAGATTTGTATTTGGTCGCAGAATGAAATAAATACTTGTTTGGCTAAATCCTCTCCATTTTGCATGCTCTGTTTTTTAGTTCAAGAAGTGAAGATAATTTGCATTCAACCAGTTAAAAAGAAAGAGAAGGAGAGAGTAGAGAGGGGTGGGAGGTATGGAAAAAGGTGTACACTTGCACAGAAACAGCCTTCATTCAGCATTCATCATGATGCAATAGCAGCACTCATATCTGAGCTCTGTACAGCTGAACCTGTCATAGACACTCCTGTCACACACGCACCTGAGTACAGTTTCGCTATATCTATCCCACTCTTACACACTAGAGTCTAGCTTGACCTGCCGCAGACACACCTGAGCACTGCTTATCTACACCTGGCACAGGTACTGCTTCCTGCTGCGCTCCGTCTACCACACAGCCTGCCCATGAGAAGCACAACAAGGTTAATAGACAGGGAGACAGAGAAAGACTAAGGTTAAAAAGAAAAAAGGTTAAAAAGAGATATAGAGTGGTGGACTGAGAGACAGACAAATAGAGGGAGAGAGATTGGGGGACAGGTTGATGAACACAGATACTGACATAAAGACACAGAGAGACACTGAGACAGAGAGACGTGAGACTGGGCAGAGAGGATGCTGGGATTCCAGGCCGGAGCCCGCCGATGGCTGACACTGGTGTCGGGGCTGGTGGAGTGCCTGTGCTTCGCGGGTGTGATTTTTGGCTGGGCCTCCCTGGTGTTCGTCCTGAAGGCGGACGGCTATTTTAGCGACCTCTGCCTCAACGCCACTGGTGTGAACGACAGCGCGCCCATCGGTGAGTGTGTTACACAAAGCCATGTTTGGACCAGCGTGTGCATTACAGCAGCATGTTTGCCAGCGAGTGTGTTGCATTGCCGTGATCAGAGCAGCGTATGTGGGAGTCTGTAGTTAGCTCAGAGCTGTGAGTATTTGTTTTCCAGCAGTCTGTCCAGGAAGTTTGAGAGCTGGTAGTCTGTTTTTTGTCTTCTTCTTCTTTTTTTTTTTTTTTAGTAAAACTGCTTTTCCCAAATTTGGTAATATTTTTGGTGTTTTTGAAGGAAGTGGACCTCCCCCTTATTATTTCCCTCCCACTCTCTCCCTCCCCCTTTCTCTTTCCCTTCCCGTTTCTATCTCTCCATCCCCCTCTCACTCCCCTTCTCTTCTCTCTCTGTTTCTCTCTGTCCATAATCAGCAATGTATGCCTCTCCTTCTGTGTCCCCCCCCTCTCTCTCTCTCCCTGTCTTTCTCTCTCTCTCTTTCTCTCTATCATCTCTGTCCCCTATCCCTCTCTCTCACCTCATCTTTTTCTCTCTTTCTCTTTCTTACTCTCTCTCTATCTCATCCTCCCTCTCTCCCACTCACCCCCTTCTCTCTGACTCCTTTATTTCCTCTGTATCTTTCTCCCACTCTTCCTTTACCCAAAATGAGCTTTATTTGTGTTACAAGAAAGCTTGCTTTGCGGAAGCATTGGTGCACAATGCTGGAAAACATTAAACCTCCACAATCAGCCCAGGAGAATTAAACAAATACACTTCCTCCCTGTGCACTCTTGCGATCACAAAAACACACCCGGCCTCACAAACCTCACGGAAGTGGTTGGTTTAGTGTGTAAGGCAACAATGTTAGAAATTTTTCAGAATTAAAGCAGTTGATATAATATTCCGTTGGCGTAGCCAGAGATAAAAATTGGGTGGGTACAGGGCATCCTTTTACACTAAGTATCAGTCCTCACTTCTCACTTCGCCGTCATTTTTCTTAATTAGCAGCCCCGCCAAGGTGCTTTGTAACAACCCACTTTGAAAAAATTACGCACTTTGAAAAATTTTTTCAAAGTGCGTTAACATTTGGGACCAACTCAACGCACTTTGAAAAAATTTTTCAAAATGTGTCAAAATGTTGGTCCACCTCAACACACTTTGAAAAATTTTTTCAAAGTGCGTTAAAATGTGTGACCACCTCAACGCACTTTAAAAAAAAAAATTTCAAAGTGCGTTAAGGAGGTACACAAGAAAATATTTAATTTCGCTTGTGGCACTGGCTTTACCCATTTCATGTCATGAACGGCTATATTATAATTTTTAAAGATAGAAATTCAAGGTTGGCTGCGTCCATTCATGGGATAACGAGGTGTTTTAGTTGAAAAATTGGCAGAAATTGGGGCCATTTGATTCAAGGCAAAATGTACGGACTGAAAATAACCTCAAAATTACCGGATCATGCATGTTGTGACATTTCCGTCGGGATCAGGGGTCGTGCTGCTCGTCGTATAGGGTAGTCATTTTCGGGGTCATCGTAATCTTTGGTTGCAGTCCTAATTTGGCTCGTCGTGGTCGTGATTGCGGTCGTCTCGGTCTAGGTTTGGCCTGCCTCACACCACACGATTTTCGAACGACGTGACAAGAATATGTGCGATACGACAAGACAAAACAAATTTTCTTGTATTGTCGGTGGTTATTGTAATGTGTGAGAGGTTGGCCAACACGACTGTACACGACACAAATCTGTCTTGAAAATCGTGGGGTTTTCAATGTGTCGAAAATTTTTCTCTCGTCACAGTTTTTATTGTCGTGTCTGAGGAAATCGTAATGCGTGAGAACACCTGTTTTGTCCTGTTGTAGACAAAAAATTGTCTGGTGTAGAATCGTGGAGAATCTGTGCATATCTTAGGAAATCGGTGATTTTCGTGTGGCATTAATCATAATTCTTCTCATTCTTCTCATTCTCACCTCATTTTGCCACCCAGCCAGTGCTGGTTGTGTGTGTGCACCCGTGTCAACCCGTTATCACCTGGCCACGGTGAGTGTTGAGGACTGGTTGTGTGTAGACCCGTTATTATTGCCCGTTTTTTCCTTCTTTCGTCCATTCTTTTCTATTTTTGCCGATTTCTCAGCCTAGAACCCCACCCCCCCGCGCCTGGATCCAGCCATAAATTAGGCCATGACACGAGTCCCATGCGGTTGGGGCAGGCAGAGTTTCCGCCAGGAAATAGGCCTAATTGATTGGTCCATGCCTGCTGTAGGCGGGCCTGGGCAGGGGAAAAATTGCTATTTAAAGAAGTTGCTCTGCATGTTGATGGGGGCATATATCCCCCTTGCCCAAGTTATGCTGGGGATTTATTCCCCCCCCCCCTCCCCCCCGTATGAAACCCTGCCAGGGTCCTACAGTGCGTAAAAAATATCTGCCTAAAACCCTGATAGACTTGGCCTATGTGCAGTGACGTCATTTGGAGGGCATTTGGAGCCTAAAGCATGGCAATGTTTATGGGTAGGGCCTAGTAGGCCTAGGCCATAGAATACCATTGGCAGCCAGGAGACAAGTCAGGCCGGTTCACTGGCATTTGTGTCTTTGACTTTGTTTAGGGCAGGCCTACTCTAAGTTAGCCTACTATCCAAATGATGTCAGCTGCACAGGGTCTACTGCAACACACACCAACAGCCGTATAATCCGTTATTATAAATAAACCAGGTCTATCAATAAAATATGTTTTACTTACGATTTAGCCGAATATGATTTAGCCGAAACGCGTTAGCGCTTTTTAGTGTTTGCCGATAATAAAGGTATATCTATATGCCGTCTTGATTTGTTTATTTGGATGTGCGACCATTCTCAACTTTGAGATTATTACATTACTTGTTCCTTTTGTGGTCGGCACTCCCTGTGGAACTCCTCTTGTTGCAGCGCAACTTTTTTTCCCCATTCTTTCATGTTTTACTTACGTTAGCTCAATCTGTTCACCTGTAGACTGGTCTTGCTGTAGACAGCAACGTGTGCGTGAGCGAAAATGGGAGTAAAAATGAATCCTTATACGCGAGCGCCACCTAGAAGATTACGTCCAGTACAAAATGTCATAGATGTTAGCTATAAAGTATCGATGGTTATAGAATGGCATTCAGTCCAGTGACTTAAACAGGTTCCGTGATTGCAGCGCCCGATAGGGGGTCTATACATTCTAGGCATTTTTCCTTGAAAAGCCCGACTAGTTGCGATTGCATAGTTATAGATCTAGACCTACCATCAGCGCCCTCTCTCTTTGGGTAGTGGAAAATTTGCAGTCCAACTTCCGATCAATGATTGATGGGAATTTGTCATTGATTTCATACGGGCAAAAGGAACCACTGGATCAGTGCAATAGATGCTATAGTACTGGGCCTATGAGAATTTGATTTAAAGAAAAGAGGTTTATTGTAAATGCAACAACTGATGAACGCTAGTAGGCCGAATGACAAGTGCCAAAATGCACCATTTGAAGATTGGTGGGGGGGCGCTGGGGGGATGTCCATTGTTTCAGACGTCGGCTGATCTTATAGTCCATTTTCAGCCTCCCCCAAAGGCCAAGCCAATTTGCGGAATCCTCCACTTGTATTCTGCTTATTTTAATACACGTACAGATGTATCAAAGAGTATAGGCAAGGATATAGTTCCCGTAAATTTTGGTAAAATGTGTGCATATAGTTATTTTGACAGTGTTGGTTGGTCCCTTTTGCCCAAATCGGTGGTTCCTTTTACCTGAGGGGTCGGACAAAAGGAACCTGTCACATAGGCTCGTAATTTTCACTTTTTTACATTTGTTTGAGAGTAGATGTTTGACGGTTCAGGGTATAGCTTAACAAAGTCTCTTTCTTACTATATGTGACTGATTACCCTTTCTTACAAAATGGAGGAAAAGTGGTTCCTCTTGCCCCGTCTTCACCTAGACCTGGAGGGGGTGGGGGCCTTTCAACGCCATTTCAGTATAGGCCTAGGCTACAGCGCCTACCATCAGATTATCAGGCAAAGTTAGCCTAGTCTAATTTTTTATTTATTTATTTTTTCTATAGCCTATGGGCGTGCCGGAGCGATTGCAGGATTTGCATGTGGGGGGAGATATTGGTGGGGGATCTGGGCGTCCTCGAACTGAAAAATTTGGAAATTAAATGTCACTTATGCATTTTCCTGGCATCTGGGAACAAAATACAATTCCTGAGAGTCAGCCTACTCATGAGTGAATAATTTTTCTGGATTGAATTTAGCTTATTATTTGCCGATCTTATGTTACATTTTGAAAGAAGTTACTGTATGTCTTTAATTGCCTATGGAATATGAGTATATGACAGCTCTAACTGAGCATTAGTCACAAAATGTCCATTTTGAGAAAAATGAGGAAGCGGACTTAAGAAATTACAAAAAACAGTTTCCTATCCTTGCCTCACAGTGTGTGAAAATGTGACTTTTGTACATTTAGCACTAGGCTCTTCAGCTGGACTGTGTTAATAAAGAAAGGTGATTGAGAGCAGGTCAGGACTTTTTAGAATTTTAAAGGAATGTTTTCTGCACACCCTATTTTTAGCTCTGGTTTTTAGCTCTGGTTCTGCCTCTGTAATGTTCCAGTGTTTAGTCCACACTCTCTGTGGATTTAAAGCAGGCAGAGCCAAACTGGGCTGTGGTTGCTGTTCTGGCATATTCCTCCTCCCCCTCGAAAATTTCCACATCACAGCTGTTTCGCAGATGCCTTTATCTACACTGATATGCAATGCAAAGTGCCTTAGTGCAATCAAAAGTGCTGCAAACCCCGGAGGGAAGTGAAGTATTAAGCCACAGAAATTAACCCATGGATACAAACTTCGATCCAAAGTGCCATAAAATGCCATGCACCTACAAAAAAGGACAATAAATGAAGGTAAATGGCTATAAATCCAGCAAAGGTGACTAATTTATAACTCAGTAAAAACTATTCAAGCTGCTTTAACCACTAAAATACATAAGTATGGTTTTAAAGAAGATTTAAAAGCAGCAATCCTGTGGAGGGAGAATAGCAATACAGCGTGAGGGGTTAGATTATTGGAAGACAAATAAAGAGGGCCCAATGAACCTTTAGTTTCAGCCTTGATCACCCAATCAGCCTTAAGCACTCAATCACCCTTAAGCTTCAGCTGTGATTGGCCCATCACCTTTCAGATTGAGCTTTGATTGGCCCAGTCAGGCTCAAGCTTTATCTGTGAATGCCCAATGGCCCTTAGAGCAACTTCTGCTGTGATCGTTCCAGTCACCGTGAAGCCTTAGCTGTGATTGGCCCAGTAATCCCTCAGCTTCACCACAATCGCTTAATCACCCCGAAGCTTCAGCCACGATTACCCAATCACCTTTAAGCTTCAGCCATGATCTGCTCAATTACCCATTAGCTTCACCTGTGATTGTGGGACTGAAGTTAATTACTGGTTAACTGACAAGGGGGACCTGTGGGTGGAATGTGGTTTAAAGACGTGACGGATGTGGAAGAGCCAGGCTGTGAGCTGTCTTAATTGCAAAAAGTAAAACTTTATTATGCATTTGGTGTATACTAAACCAGAACAGGATGCTTTGATTCGGCATGGATTTACTCTGGATGCTTCAGAGTTCACCCTTGGTTCACAAAGCGTTTCTTGCTTCCTGTAGGCCCCCCAGTTGGTGGATTTAAGATTCTACACCAGCAGTTTAGTTAGGGAGGATTATGCACGAATAGCAGCAGACATTTTCCTTGAGGCCGAATCACTCTGTGCTTGGTCCGTTGCTTTTACAGATATACGGTGTAGATAAAAACCTTTGAAGGTGCCATGTTATTCAGTTTTCCCTTATTTCTGTAACACAAGGTTTTGTAACACAAATTTTGAATTGGCTGCCAATTTACAATCTCTCTCTCTTTTAACAATGGCTGCCAAAACCAAGGCAGAATTCATTAACATTGATGATCCGCCAATTATTTTAGTCATGTAAAACTATAGTTCTGTGACCAAAACAGAGAAGTCTGAATATGGATACACTCCCCCAATGATTATAATTTAGAAAAAATATAATCGGCTAATTATCCAACTGTGTATAAGTTCCTGCTTAGCTGATTCATTGGCAAAGTCTTACATAACTTCACATTATATGTTGGACAAAAGGGTTTCAGAAACCCATAGATCATGTGCTGACCCATTCCATCTTGATACAACATTGGCGCAATGCATCTGATGATCACTTACAAATTGACTGTTGAGGCTTAAATAGTATGTTCTGTTATGGAAGCATGCAGCATTAATGTCTCCTAGGTTAACAATGGTGACTTCGGAGCCATCAATAAATTCTGGAAAGTTCGCTACGTCATGAAATCTGTGAATGACTGCTTGTCTTTCATTCTCATCCTTGGGAAATCTAACGTTGTTTTCCTTTCACATATTGCCTCAGTCAAACAACAAACTTCTCAAAACCATGTAGCCTGTGATACACCACGTGTATCACCAATGACATACTGAAAGGCATCACATGCATAAAGCTGGGTTCCCCCAGGGTTCTGAAGAATGTTCTTCACTTTTCCCCTTGAAAAATGAAGTCAAAGATGTATTCTTAATTAATCCGAGTCTCTATTTTTTCTTAGTCACTCATGTACTTTACATAACTTGGAAAAGCCTTCAAAGCAGACGGAGTGCCGTCAGCATGTACAGGGCAAAGGTCACGCCTCAAATATCAGTGCATAAACAGGCCTCTCCATTATGCATTTGACTGTATATGTGACTCCAGTCCAGCCTCTAATAATGGGCACCTTGTGCACCATAAAAGCTAAATTAAACCTCTTTTGAGCTTTTAGCATGTAATTTATTCAAGTTCTATTGCGAGTCCTTTTAAACCCTTTATTTCTTGATTTTTGCTGAATGGTTTTATCTACATGGCCATCTTGGGCATCCCAAAATTACAGATGCACCCTTTAAGAGTATCTACTGTTTATCTACAGGCTTGCTATGGCACTAGTCCTAATTTATTTTTACAGCGAGTTCAAACACTATTTACCCAGCCGTGCAGGAACTATTTTCTGTCAAAATGGTGTTTTGTTCTTAATTGTTTACTGGTTTTGCATAGCGGCGTCTTGTGCCATGACAGCTAAAGTGGGAGTGCCTCCATTTGCGTAGCACAGAAGTCGCCAGTCATACCATTGTGGACTACATGGCAGCAAATGACATGATTGTACACATCGAGTGATTGATAAGTCTTCATCTTGAAGACTTATCAAACTTACATGTGGCCTATAAAGATGGGCTTGGTGTGTCAGTAGGTGAGCGAACGTGATCACTGCAGTGATGTCACTCACCCACTGACAAAAACAAATAAGTCAGACGATGTAATGTTAACGTTAGCTAGTAATTTATTCCAATTACTTAACATAAGTTGACCTATATGCATACTTATTTCTTGAGATGACAAACCACAGAAATAATACAACCGCACTGAATTCATTTTGCATGCTTACCAGTTTCTTTTGCCTGCAACATCAGTTTTGGAATGCCAGCGGGCTACTATTTCAATTGACAGCTCAGGTATTTATTCGGAGCCCATGGAAGTTCAATGACATTTAAAAAAATTTTAACATGGTCACGAGATAAACAGCGCCCTCCATAATTATTGGCACCCCTGGTTAAGATGTGTTCTTTAGCTTCTAATAAATTCAGTTTTTTTCTAAATAATATAGGACCACAATGAAAAAAAAGAGGAAAATCCAACCTTTAATTCAAGTGCATTTATTCAGTGGGAAAAAAAATCCCACATTAAGAAATTATTCTTTTACATCAAATCATGTGTGCCACTATTATTAGCACTCCTGATGTTAATACTTCGTACAACCCCCTTTTCCCAACAAAACAGCACCTAATCTTCTCCTATAATGTTTCACAAGATGGGATAATACAGAAAGAGGGATCTTCGACCATTCCTCTTTACACAATCTCTCTAAATCATCCAGCGACCTGGGTCCTCTCCTCTGCACTCTCCTCTTCAGCTCACTCCACAGGTTTTCAATGGGGTTGAGGTCTGGGGACTGAGGTGGCCATGGGAGGAGCTTGATTCTGTGTCTGGTGAACCATTTCTGTGTAGATTTGGCCCCATGTTTAGGGTCATTATCTTGCTGAAAGACCCAGTGATGACCCATCTTCAGCTTTTGGGCAGAGGCCACCAGATTTTGATTTAAAATGCCCTGGTATTTCAAAGCGTTCATGATGCCATGCACCCTAACAAGGTTCCCCAGGGCCTCTGGAAGAGAAACAGGCCGACAGCATCACCGATCCTCCCCCATACTTCACAGTGGGCATGAGGTACTTTTCTGCATACTCATCTTTTGTGTTCCGCCAGACCCACTTAGAGTGTTTGTTGCCAAAAAGCTCTATCTTGGTCTCATCTGACCATAGCAAAAGGTCTCAGTTGAAGTCCCACCACCGCTTTGCGAACTCCAGACGTTTGCATTTATAATTGTGAGTGAAAAAAGGTTTTTTCCGCGCATGCCTCCCAAACAGCTTGTTGGCATGTAGATAGTGCCTGATGGTTGTTTTGGAGACTTTGTGACCCCAAGATGCTACCATTTGTAGCAATTCTTTAACAGTGAGATTTGGAGAACTTTTTATTTCTCTTACCATCCTCCTCACTGTGCGTGGTGGCAAAATAACCTTGCGTCCTTGTCCAGGCTTGTTTACCACTGTTCCAGTTATTTTAATATTCTTAATGATTCCTCTGACAGTAGATATGGGCAGGTGCAGGCAAGTGGCTATTTTCTTGAGGCCATTGCCTGACTTGTGAAGGTCGACACGCATCTGCTTTACTTGAATGGTGTGTTCCTTTGTCTTTCCCATGTTGAAGAGTGGATAAGAGAAATGGCCTCTGTGTAACGTCATATTTATCTTTAATGATCCCTCACACCCCCAACCTCAGTCTGTTTTCTCTCATCCACTGGGGCAGTAGATTGAGGGGTGCCTGCACCTTGGGACTCAAACTTAATTTCCACCCCAGAGACCTTTGAACTTTGTTTGCTGGCTCTGTACGTACATACATACTCACAATATTGGAATGCATTGCGCTCCTGTCACATCTGCTGTCAGTATTGCTCCATTGCATTTGACCCTTATTTATTTAAGGAATCGATTTTTAGATAAATACAAGCACTACTGGAAAATGTGAATACAATTAGAAACTAGAGGCACTCCTAGAGTGCAAAACTCCGCCAAGGCAGCACAGTCAAAATCTTGCTGAGTGGGAGCAAAGTTCAGTTATGGCATTCCGTAGGATTTCAAGATGGCTGCCGTGGCGGCCATATTGTTTGACTGATCGCGATTGTTTTTCCTTCTTGGTCTTCAAATGACATCTAGATGGCAGCATAAGTTGCTGTACAATTCATACATATCATTCTGTATTAATGGTGCAATCGCAAATGTGCGGGTCACCCATGTCATGTGCACTGACACAAAGCATACCATGACAAATGCTACCTTACGGACCTGATGCTGGCTGTCCTTGTCCTCTTTGGTTTGGAAAACATGGAGGCTGTTTTTTTTTTTTTAAATGTTGACCCATCAGACCGCAGAACATGTTTGCAATTTGTTATTGTCCAGCTGTGATGTCATTGAGCCTTGAGAAGTTTAGGTGCTTTTTGACAATGTTGTTGTTGTTGTAATGGCTTCACAGTAAAGTTCCTTCATCTGTGGATGCAAGGGAATGATGGTGACTGACAAAGGTTTGCCAAAGCATTACCATGCCCATGTTGTGATATCCATTACAGTCCGTAACGATTCGTGTGACAGTGATGCCTGAAGCATCTGAGATCACCCTCCTTCAGGAATGGTTTTCAACCTAGCCTTTTATGTACTAAGATTCGACCGGATTCCTTTAGTCCCTTAATTATTTTGTGCACTTCAGAAAGTGAATGCTCATAAGTGATCGATCACAAGCTAACACATCTGTGGGCAAATTGGTGAACCTTGCCCCATCTTTGCTCTCTTTGGACGAGGCCTTTGTTATCCCATGCCACGAAGTGGATGGGGATATTGGAATGGGTATCGTCCCTCCACGTGTCTGGTTGTCTGTTCCTCTGTCCGTCCGTCCATCCATCACACTTCTTTTCCAGGTCAGAGCTCCTAAGTCGTTCAATATTTCTCAACAAAATTTCATATAAGGATAATTCATATTGTGTAGATGTGCCTTTTCATACTTCTGTACGTCTACAGGTCAGTCTGTCCATCCCACCACCCCATTTGGTTTCCAGGACAGATATCACCCATGCTGTGGCAGGGGATCTGTGTATGTCATGCTTGTTGGAGGCTGCTTTTATACTATGACACAATTAGCTCACTGTTTAAACATGTTTAACTGTTTATACTTCATCCTATTTTTCTTTTATACTTGTATGCACCTTTGAACAATTGAAATCATGTACATCATTAAAATCACGCAATGAAGAATCACTCTTTTCATTGTTTGACCTCTGTGTAGTGACAATCAAGTTGAATTTGATTTGATATTCTTCTTATTGCACCATCTAAATCCTTCATTCTTGTTGTTTATTTTACAGATTTGAAAAATTGTAAAATATTTTGGTCGTGGTTCATTTCTGGTTTGGTGTAAAAATCCTGTGCATAGATCCGGTTGGTTCTGAGTCTCTGGTGTTACTCAGCCTGAATTAAATGAATGCTCTCTCTCTCTCTCTCTCTCTCTCTCTCCCTCTTCCCTCTCCCTGTGTTTCTCTTTCAGACTGCAGTCTAGATGAGCAGTTCTCCCTGGTCTTTACCGTGGCCTCCTTCTTGAACAACTTTCTCATGCTCGTCAATGGCTTCATTTTTGACCGCTTTGGCACCACGGCCACCAGGATACTGGCCATGTGAGCGCATAAAATGGGGCAGGGCTGGGTCAGCTAGCTGGAGTCCTGATTGGCTGTCTTGTGGAATAGCAGTACAGTGAGCGAAGACCTTGTACTTGTCTATTGGAGCGTAAATGAACTGTGATTCATGAACTCTGTGCTCCTTCACAGATGTCTGTATACCTCCGGCACTCTCATGGTCACGTTTTCTACTGCAGGTAAATTCAGCTCAAGTGTGAATCTACACAGGCACTATATGGCCAAAACATTCTTTGGTTTGAGACTGTTTTTCATGGTCAGGCGCTAGGTCTCTTTGTGCCTCTAAGGGAGCATTGTGATCCAAGATAGTATGGCATTCAATGGCGTTAAAGATAATTCACAGTGGCTTCCATTAATTTAGGGAAGGCTTTTTCCTGTTTCAGGATGGTAATGCCACTGACTGGCCTGCTCTGAGACCTGACCTTAAACTTATCATCCACCATCAGTGGAAAAATGTAATCAAGCCAAACCTAATCACCCATCATCACTACCCAACCTTACTTATGCCTACTATATCTGGCTGGAGTGGAAACCATTCCAGATGGGTAAATCTGAGGCATATATAACCACAGGGCTCATCCTATTTTAGTCCTGGAGGACTATTAGTTCTCCACCTATCCTTTACTTGGGATCAGGGGTGAAGACAGTAGCACTGAAAGAGCTGAGACCGCCTGGACCAAATCAGGATTTTAGGGACAAATATTATGAGGTTGAAAGATGTAGTCTGAGGCCGACAGTAAGTTAGAGATCTCTTCTGTTACTTAAATGGGCTTTTCTGACAGTGACTGATGGAAGTTGTATCAGGTATCCTATTTTACATGACAGTCAGTCAGTAACAGAGTAAAAACCTATTGTGAAAATGTACTGTTGGAGAGTATTTGTGGGAGATTTGAGACCATTCGCACGTATAAGGGGCCCTTCACACAATTCTGGAGAGGGATACCACGCTAAGCTTGTTCAGTAATGTGTCAAAGCTAAATGATGGGAAGGAACACTCTTTTTCATTCGCCCTCTCTCCCATCCCTCCCTCGCCCCTGACCTTGCTTTTCGCATTCTCTCTCCCCTCCCTCTCTTGCCTTGACCCTGTGTTTGTTTCTCTCATTCATGCCCTCTCAATCCCTTTTCTCCCTCTTTCTTGACCCCTTTTCTCTCTATTTCATTCCCTCTCTCTCGCCTTTCACCTCGTTCCTCTCTCTCCATATTATTTTCTCTCTCTCAGCGACCGCCAGTTTGCTTTTCCCAGCTCTGTCCTTCATCGCTGTTGGAGGGATGTTATTACTCATCTCAAATATGCAGGTATGTTTACTCTTGGGAACCAAGCACTGAACCCTTTACATAGTAGTTCTGTGGAACTAAGTAGTCTGTTAAGTGCAAGAGTACCCATGATCCATTGTGACATTATGGTCCATTGCCACATGCACACATTGAAGAGATAGGTCATGATGCATTATGGTCCATTGCCATCCATCCATTTATCAAACCATCCACCAATCCATTTATTTTCAGCTGCTTATCTGGGGCTGGGTTGCAGGAGGCTCAGTAAAGCCTTCCCAGCATTCCCTTCTCCAGCTACTTCCTCCAACCCTTCCTGAGGAATCCAAAGCTGTTCTGAGGCCAGCAGGGAGATATAATCGTTTCAGCATGCCCTTGGTCTGCCTGGGGCCTCCTAACATTTGGAATCTTGACCAGATGTTTTAACCACCTCAGCTGGCTCCACTCTGCCCCTCCTCCATATGCCTGAGCTCCTCAGCCTACCTCTAAGGGTGAACTGAACCACTCGGCAAAGAAAACTCATTTCAAGCACTTGTGTTTGTGATCTTGTCCTTTTGTTCGACTGGTACAATACTTGCATCATCGTCGCCTGTCACTGATCCGCCTATCAGTCTCCCTCTCCATCCTACCTGTCCTTGTTAACAAGATCGTGAGACACCTAACACACTTCTCCACTTAGGACAGCAACTCACCCCCCCCCCCCGACTCAGAGGGGAAAATCCACCTTTTTCCATTTAAGAACCATAGCCTCAAATTTCGAGGTGTTAGCTCTCATCCCAACAGCTTCATTCTCAGATATTAACTGCTGCAGTGCATGTTGGATGCGGTAAACAGGACTGATTTATCTGGAAAAAAGCTGTTTTGCAACCCTGAGGCCACCAAACTGAACACCCTCCACTCTCGGCAGCGCCTTGATATTCTGTCCATGAAAATCATAAACAAAGCAGGGGACCAGCCACACCCTTGGCAGGGTCCAACACCAACTGAAAATGAGTCCTACTTCGTATCGAGAATGTAGACACAAATCAGGCTTTGTTTGTGGAGGAATGCGCCCCCCCACTGGATAGCGCACATGATGTAGTCATCCGCTAAACACATGTAGCTTGGATGGGCAAACTCCCAAGACCCATCTCATATTCATGCAGGGGTAAAAAGTTGGTCCACTATTCCACAGTTAGAACAGAATCCGCATTGCTCCTTCTTGAGCTGAGATTCGACCACTGGGTGAAGTCTCCTTTCCAGAACCCAGGCATAAGCGTTCCCTGGGAGGCTGAGCAGTGCGATCATCCTCTAGTTACAGCATGCAATCCCCTTTTTGAGAACCACCACCTCAGTCTACCAGTTCAAGAGCACTGTACCAGACATTGTTAAGCATGTGTCTTTGCCAGAACGACACACTGACTCTTAGAGCCTTAAGCATCTTGGGGCAATCTAGTTCATCCCTTGTGTCTTGCCTGGATCTTTTTGGCAACTGTATCAAAACCCCACTTAGGTCAGATCACAAAGGTCATACCTACCAATCACTGCTTTCTGAGTCCCTCTCTCACTGCCCACGTGAGCATTGAAGTCCCCCAGTACAACTATGGCAGTTTCAGTCCTTTCCAGGACCCCGCCCTGGGACTTCAAGATGGCTTGATACTCCAAACTGTTGTTTATAGCAAAAGCACAACCTACAGTCCAGGTATCCCCCCCCCAACCTGCAAGTGCATAGCAGAGGCCATCTCTCTCACTAGTGTGAACTTGAACACAGCAGCACTCAGCTGAGGAGATATAAGTACCCACATGCCTGCCCGCCACCTCTCACCTTGAGCAAATCCAGAAAGGAGAGTCCTATTAAGGAGTTTGGTTCCAGAGCCAGGGGGTGAGTGTGACTATATCGAGTCTGTACATAAAGTCTTTCCTTTCGCACGAGCTCTGGTGACATTCCATATCCCCAGAGCCACTTTTCATAAGTGTGCCCAGAATGCCCTGCCACTAGGTCCACATTGAACTCGACCTGTTTTCTTTTCCCAATGCATGACCCAGTGTGACAATAGCCTAGTGTGACATGAACAAATTTTGGGTAGGTCATAGCCTATTGTAACATCATGCCCTAATGTCTCATCATGACCCGTTGTGACATACTTAACTGCAACATCATGGACTGCTTTGACGTAAATTAAAGGAGTAGATCCATTTTAGCAGCTTGTTAGAAATACATCATATACAATACACAGGAATACAGCTTTGATTTGCTTTCCCCCTTTCCTCTCAGGTGGGGAACCTGTTTGGGTCTCATCGCTCCACCATCATCACCCTCTATAATGGAGCCTTTGACTCATCCTCAGCAGTCTTCCTGGTTTTTAAGGTTAATTGGCCTCATTGCGTGTTTTTGCTATGTCTGTTTGTGTGTGCTGCTCAGGTGACTATGGTCCATTACAGCAGTTGGGAATTAAATGAAGTTCTCTATTAGGTCTGAAATCTCTCAAATTCTCCTCTCAGGTTCTGAAAGAAAGAGGGATTTCTCTGCATTCCTGCTTTGCCTTCATGTCCACCTGTAGTTCCATCCACCTTCTCCGCACTTTATTCCTCCTGCCCAGGAGTCGCATCCCCTACCCACTGCCAGAGGACTACACTTATGGGTACAAGCTACAACTTCCACACTGCCCTTTGTGTCTGTTTGCCAGTTGGCTGGAAGATACTGCGGAAGAGACTACTGACTGTATTCACATGACTTGTATTTCCATGGTCTGTTAGATAATATTTATTTGAGATGATAGATATACCTTTGAAAATGTATGCACTGAATGCTTTAGTACATAGTGTACATACTGTAAGTGTTTTGTTCTTAGTTGGTGTATAATTTTAGACACAGCTGTGCACATTCATTTTACTCGCCAACTATGAGAGGACTACAGATAGAGAGATCCAGACTACAACAACCAGCCTACATTGCGCCTCAGGGCTCCTTTGCGAACTTGCTCATCCTCTGCATTTTCACAGGCTACAGTGTGGGACATCTAGGAGCTACAGTATGGGAGGAGTCAGGAGGTCAGATGGTGAAGATAAGCAAAGTGATGCGCAAATTGAAAGCAAACACCTCCAGCCAGAGGACGGACAGAAATGCTCCAGTTCAGAGGGGAAAGGTGTGTCAGCCATACTTGCACAATAACTGGCTTTCTGGATTTTTACTGTCAGAGATGTAAAGTCCAGGGGTCAGACTGATTGTCCTGCCACGTGAGTCTTCCACCCATGAGCTCCCTGAACTGATTAGTTCCACCCAGGGGCGCTGGAGTGTGTGTGTGTGTTTGGGGGGGGGGTGGAGGGGACTACTGAGTACGCAGAGACCAAAGGTGTTGCAAGACCCTCAAAGAAAATATTCCAGAGTATCAAATACCATAACTTGTAATGGTTGACTAAATTGGCCGACAAATGCAGCTTTCTAAAAAATAAAAACAATATGCTTCTCCAAATTTTCCCCTATTCAGGATCACAAATTGTTTGGCCCATCCCAGCAACACCTTTCATTTTCTTTAATCTGCAAGTAAAGTTCAGAATGAAGAAAATATGAAATCTGATCACTTGAGAAAATAAGAGAGGGTGGAAAAGATGAGAAAGTGAGCGCTCGCTCTGTCGTTCAACCCTGCGAGAATCAATGCAGCTGCATTTACCTCCCTAGTTCCGAGGGAGAGTTTCGCGGGTCAGTGCCTCACAAATAGCGGCCAACTGACGCAAGAAAAAAAATGCAAGCTCATGGAAAGAATTCAGATGTGTGGGAAAGTTGAGTGGTCCTCTGATATGAAGTAATATTGTGATCACATGTGGGTGGTGGTGAAATTAGATGAAAAAATATGACCTTCAGTTTCAGAACCCTCAATTCCTTTTCCCAAGAAGCCATCAGGGTATCCTGTGGCTTAATGTTGAAGGCGTTTGACTGACACCAGGAGGGTTTGTGGATCAGGTCTCAGTGTAGCCATGCAAAAATCAGTGCAGCTTTAGGGCTTTTGACAAAAGCCCTCAATCCCATATTTCTCCTGGGTTGGGATTGAACCCAGCATAGTCAAATCAAGTGAAAGTTACTTTGTCAACTGAATCATTTTATCTTTGTGTCGCCTATGAATTAATATGGTTTGCTAGCGTAATTTTTTTTTTTTTTTGTGGTTTTTGAAAACAATACAGCACAGCGGGGATAGAGTATTTGTTTTTAATAGTGGTCACTCTTCTTTTGATTGGTCAGCATCATTCAGTTATATGCCCATTTGCCGTGCGGATACTGCAATGCCTGTTTGTGTGCAACTCTTTGGTAACATTAATCATTTTAAAGAATGATCCATGGTTGTATTATTGTTATGATCCAGACCAGGATCAAATGTGGAGGCTCAGTAAAATCCAATAGTTGGGATTAATGATCGTAATGTAGTGGACAGGGGCACAGAGCCCAGAGGAGAATAACACAGTTCATTTCAGATGTTGCAGGCGAAGCCATTTGGGCGTAGCCAATTCCCAGCCATCAGCAGTCCGATTTGACTGTCAGAGGGAGTGCACACTTTGCCAGAGATACACTGTTCGATGGCTGGAGGAGGAAGTTTAGGAGGAGCACAGACCCAATCCTGATGACCGTAGAAGGCTTGGGATCATGTTCCTATTAACTAAACAAGAAAGAATGATTGGTATATTTCTATCATTAAAGATTATGTTTTACTTTCAAAAGACAAAGGGCCTTATTTATAAAAATTTGCATGGATTTCATACCTAAATAATACGTACGCACAAAAGAATAAAAATGACATTTTGTGGAAAATAACCTCATTTATAAACCTATGGGTAAAATAAACTGCATGGAATTTTCATTTATTTAATCAGGATGGACTTAGAATTTATTCACATTGTGCAAAATCTTAATAATTTCCCTTTTTTAATGTTAAGTTTGTTTTTATAAATCAGAAATCTGCGAAGAAATTGACGTACATATCTTTTTTGTGCCGACGCACCGTTTATAAATGAGGCCCAAGGAGTTTTACAAGTCAATATTGGCTGGGGCTAAAGTGCACATAACAAATGACTATCCAGCAACTTGCAAACTGAAAGGAGGGAGGATAATTTCACGCTCACGTGAGGAGGGGTAACTGTGTGATGGCAGGTATCGGCTGCACACGACGCGAACCAATCAAAGGAGACATTAATTCAAATAGACACACAAGTGGCTGAATAAGAGGAGCCATGGAAGGCATTCATTCGATGGGTTGTGACAATTATAACGCCATCTGCAAAAATTAATACGGGAAGGAGTGACTATAGTGAATACTGTCAGTTAATAATAAGGCAGAACGAGGGTGGGATAAAAGAATGGCTGGAATATGACACTTCTATCACTGCAGACTAATCACATGATCACTGCACATATAACATCATTTGAAGTATTATTGGCTTAAATGTTGCATGAACGTGTCACCATTGATTACCCCCAAAAATGTGCTGTATGAATCTTGAATTATGAGAGAGGAGGCCCATTGAGACTGTCAGTATGTGTAGGAGTCGACATACTGTGTGCATGCACAGGGGCCCATAGAGACTGTTTATTGGAACAGGGGCCCACAGAGACTGTCTTTTTGTACATGGGCCAATGGAGAGTATTTGTATGTGCGGGGCCTGGAATGTCTGCTGTGCCCCTGAGTCCTGCTCTCGACTGAAGCATTGTGGTAAATCCAGGCCTGGAGCAAAGTACTGAGGAGGATTTTTACCATTTGAAACTGGATTTTAGACCACTACTGCTTCAGCAGATTAGTGCCATTACAGATTGTCTTCACACTGGCCTGATGCTTAACTCTGTCCTCCAGTGAGGACGATCCTCTGTTCGCGAGTTGCCTCATCAAGAATGATGGCAAATGGCCAGAGCTTGTGTCGGAACAAGCGTAGCATTTCCATTGGGTGGCGTGGTGGTACAATTGGTCATGCTGTGGCCTCACAGCAGGAAGGTTGAGGGTTTAAATCCGGTCTGGGGCCTTTTTGTGAGCAGTTTGCATGTTCTCCCTGTGTTAAGGTGGATTTGTCCCAAGACATGTGCTGGATAAATTGGAGACTCAAAATTGCCCATTGCGTGTGAGTGAAAGGTCTGTGATCCTCCAATGGATTGGCAGACTGTCCTGAGTGTTTTCCCGCCTCTTTCCCATTTCATGCAACCCCCCACCACCAACACCACCGCCACCACCCCGCATCCCTGCCTGGGAATAAGGGAGTTACATAACGGAGAGGTGGATGGAATGTTCTTCGGGATGAGGTCATCGGGTGTCTTTTTGATGTAATTCCATCCTCTCTCATTCACGTTCTGCTCTTTCTGCTCGGCAGATTCCAGTTTTCGGAGCTGTGTGCTCTCTTGGTTCTTCCTGTGTCACATGGTGTGGCTCTCCCTCATGCAACTGAGGCACTACCTGTTCATTGGGACTCTGAACCCTATGCTGACACGTCTGGCAGGGGGAGACCCCGACCTCGGTATGAAGAGTCACCCCCACAGTCATACTTAACCCCGTTCTATACCCCAGAACACCACCACAGTCATAATTAATCCTGTTCTATACCCTAGAACACCACCACAGTCATAATTAACCCTGTTCAGTACTCCAGAACACCGCCACAGTCATAATTAACCCTGTTCTATACCCTAGAACACCACTACAGTCATAATTAACCCTGTTCAGTACTCCAGAACACCGCCACAGTCATACTTAACCCTGTTCTATACCCCAGAACACCACCAAAGTCATAATTAACCCTGTTCTATACCCTAGAACACCACTAAAGTCATAATTAACCCTGTTCAGTACTCCAGAACACCGCCACAGTCATAATTAACCCTACTCTATACCCTAGAACACCACTACAGTCATAATTAACCCTGTTCAGTACTCCAGAACACCGCCACAGTTATAATTAACCCTGTTCAGTACTCCAGAACACCGCCACAGTCATAATTAACCCTGTTCAGTACTCCAGAACACCCCTACAGTCAAACTTAACCCTGGCCAGTACTCTAGAACACCCCTACAGTCACCCCTCCAGTACACCACTACAGTCATATTCAACCCTGACCCCTACAGTCAAACTTAATCACTTCCAGAGGGAAAATCTTAACATGCTCACAGCCTGCTCAATTGCTCTTTCAACACAAAAAATACAATGCATGTACCCTCAGACAAAATATCTACCAACCCATAAAGAGGCATTATATTGTAGGCACAATTTTGATGCACACATCACCTGCCAAACAGATACGCATTAGTTTGCGAAACACATCAGGCATCAATCTGTCTAAAAGGTGCACTACACCACGCAACACGCTAATGATGGCAAGTGAGGATAGATTAGCAATCTCTCAAATCGTGGGCTGCATCCTTTCAAGGCTGCTTTTTTTGGCTGCTTTATTATTACAGGCTGCTTCATTGGGATGGCTCTTAAGAATACCACCAAGAAATGCAGCCTTAATCTCGATATCAGACAGAACTGCCAGAGTGTAAATGAGCTCGATGAAGGCTGAATTTCTCAGCAGTATTCTAAAGTGCCTTCACAGTGGAACAGCCTGCAATGACGTAGCTGCCTAGAAATGCAGGCTTCGAAGGATTCAGCCTACGCCTTGAGAAACAGCCCTCATAAAGCTTTTGAGTGGAATATCATTACCTCATTGTTTGTTTTTGATAGAACACTTAGTATTCACATTCAGCACACTCTAGTGGAAGCGTAAGGTATTGCATGGAAGACTCCTTGTTTACAGTATGTACATTGATGGCCTTACTCTATTAATGCATTTGAACTCCTGTACTGTTAACGGCCTCCCTGTCACTCTTACAGTGAGCAAGTATACCAATGCATTTGCCTTCACTCAGCTGTGTGGGGTTCTCTGCGCCCCCTGGAATGGGCTAATTATGGACCGAAACAAAGGAAAGTCGAGAGCTCCAGGTGAGTACAGGTGCTGCCTGCCAGCTGCACTGTTTCAGTGGTTCATTGATTGTATCGGTGACTCTTTGCTCGAACCCTGGAAAGAAGGCTGATGTATGCTGTCGTGGGCAAGGCATAAAAGCTGTCACAAGATGGCGCAACTGATAAAGTTGGATCATGTCAAATCCTTCAGTGCTGTCAAACTCTTACTGGTGAATGGTGCGGCATGTATGCTGGCCGGCCGCTGTCCTGATGCAGTTCTACCCTTAGTTTGCACTCACGTCTCACCACCTTCTGCAGCTATGGGTGCTACTTTTTTGTTCGACTTCAATCCAACTATTGTTAATTCGCTTGCCAGCGTAGGATGGGCTCCTCCACCATAGCCGGGTTCCTCCTAAGATTTGTTCACTCCGGGGAATTTTTTCTAACCGCTTTTCAAGGATTTTTTTAACCTCATTTTACTTCGGTTTTTAATTATGTAATGCATTCTTTGTGACAGTCTTTCTGAGAAAAGTGATATGTAAATAAAATTGAATTGAATTGGTGAATTTTATAAGGGCCCAACTCCACACATTTTCGACATGGAGTAAGGCTGTTGTTGACTTCACCAAATCAAATGAATTGAAAGTTGTCATAGATGTCGCTGATGCCTCAGATAGTGTCTCTGTCACCTTCATGAGACGGCCCATTCGCCATTTACTCTATATGAGCATGATATCAGCCTATGTCTGGGGGTTCAACAGATGGTGTAACAATTTTTCACTCAACTGTCTTGTCTGCAGGTGAGACAGAGAGGGAGGCAGACTTGCGTTCCTCTGTTCTCTCTCTCTTCATCACTTCATTCCTGTGCCTCCTCTTCTCCATCTGCGCCTCTATTCCCGTGCTACCCCTGCAGTTCCTCACCTTCGCTCTGCAAGTCGTCAGTCGCTCCTTCCTGTACGGAGGCTGCGCTGCCTTCGTCAGTATCGCGTGAGTGAGCAATACTGCGTCTGCTTACATCCTGGAGAAACTGCCAATGAAAACTATTTATTGCAACACATGCGGCCACATGTCATGAAACTTGCTGTATATGGTGCATATGGTCTCAAGATGGTACGAGCCAAATCTGGTGGTGATCAGCGGCTTTGGAGTAGTACACAAAACCTTTACGGCGGGCACCAGAGAAAAAAGAATTTGTGCAAAATCCAGGCCAAATTATGAGACCAGAAGCTATGAGCAATGCAAAAACAAAAATTACAAAAAGTAGAGGGCGCTCAAGAGTGCACATACCTATTCTAGCAGGTTTTGATCCACGAGCACTCATTATCAGCTGCAGTATCCAAATCTGCACTGGTCTAGAAATGTAATCACCTTTTCTCATTCACACAGTCCAACCTCCTATCAAATTTCATGGTAATCCATTAAATAGTTTTTGAGTAATCCTGCTGACAAACACTCGCATACACACACACACACACACGCATGCACGCACACTAACACGCACACATGTGATCATAATACCTCCTAGCGGAGGTAACCAACTGTTTTAACTCAAGAGATTGATGGATTGGTGAAGGGATGCCTTGAACTGTCCTCTACACGTGTACTAAGTTTCACTGAAATCCATCGGGTGGCTCTATGGGCTGACAGATAGTCCCTGTTCTGAAACAATAATTGCGACAGAACAAGATACAGCCACAAACAAAGATTAATGGGATAATTTTTCTGAGATTTATGTACACATGAATGCTTTAGTTTACATGAAGAGGAGTTTAATGGCATTCCGGCCATATTATCTGGCTATTTCCTCATCCAGAGTGATTTACTTGAGCTGGGGACACATGGTCCTGGCCTGGAGCAATGTGAGGTTAAGTTCAAGGACCTAACATTCCACTGATTTTACCATGGGCTCATTTTAACCTGCCGCCTTATGAATCCAAGAGCAGCATCTAATCCTCTGGGCCTGTGGTCAGCAACCCTGTTCCTGGAGATCTACAATCACGTACAGTTGGTGTTCACTCCAACCCTTCTTTGGCACTCCTGAGTCTAGTAAATAGAAGCTTAGTGCAGACCTCTTGCAGTTGAATGAGGTGCGCTTTGCTTTGTTAGAGTGAAAACCCTCAGGACGGAAGATCTCCAGGATCAGGTTTGGCGACCACTGGGTATTGGCAGCTCCCAATTCTGTTTCTCCTGTTCTTGAATGAGGAACAGCATGAAAGGTTGCACCCTGTCTCACACTTTCGGGGGTCCGTCCTCCCTCCCCAGGTTCCCGGCACACCACTTTGGGAAGCTGTATGGGCTTGTCATGTCCCTGTCGGCCGTGGTCTCCCTGCTCCAGTACCCCTGTTTTGCCCTGATCAAAGGGCCTTTCCAAGGGGACCCCCTATACGTGAGCTTTCCGAAACCGCTGTGTACACCACAATCCATAGGAAGTAACATAAAATATTCAGACCACGTTGGATGTGAACTTTGAACAGATTAATCTGAGGAAAATGCTTAACACTAACATGTCATCACTGCTGGAATCGAATTTTATTTTAGAGAGATGTGTAAGAGGCGTGTAAGAATTGCTAGATTCAAGTCACAAAACCTGGAACAGATAAGCCCTTGTTGGGCCCCTCTACTTTAGGTGCGCAGAACATAGTATCTATAGCATCTTAACTAGATTAGCATTTCCTCTGGATAAAGAATCATTGCTTGCTTGCACATGACACAGATAGTTTTTAGATCATCATCTCCTTCAGTCAGTTATAAAATTATAGGTATATTAATGTTTATAATGTGCTCATTCAGACAGAGACAGCCCTGTATTTTGCTGTTTTTCCTTCAGGTGAACATCACCCTGACCCTCCTCACGCTCCTGACCTTCTCTCACTCCCTGTATGTCTACCTCCACTGCCGAG
Source organism: Gymnothorax reevesii (assembly GCA_029721435.1). NCBI lineage: Eukaryota > Metazoa > Chordata > Actinopteri > Anguilliformes > Muraenidae > Gymnothorax > Gymnothorax reevesii. The sequence goes on from CM056589.1 coordinate 29,770,658, forward strand.
GACAGGCCACGCAGAGGGGGGCACGCTGGGGCCTGCAGGCTGACCCCACTGTGGAGGAACTAAAGATGCAATGAAGGAACCAGTGACCACTTCCTGAGCCATCAGGAACGGACAAGCACCTTTTTTACGTCTTCTACTCCCTTTGCTGGCACCTGACTCGGATCAACTGACCTCTGCCGTCACGAAAGACATTCTGGTCCCAAGGTACCACATCACGTCTCGAGGAACACAAGCCAATTAGCCATTACAAGCCATTCCAAAATTAGTCCATTGTGACAGATCTGTCTTTTGTGACATCAAAAGGGGGAGAAGCCATGCAGAATACTGATGGAACTGATTAATTGGTTGGCAGAAGTTGATCAGTCTCTCTTTCCTCGGGAACGTCACTTCATCATGTGATGTCATAAAGGGACAGATTTTGAAATGGCTTGTCTGATTTCATTGGCTATGCACCTGGTGATATGATGGGGGACCTTTGAAAGTGTCATGGAGGGTTTGGTTAACAGGAGTAAGGAAATTCCCGAAGAAACTTTGAGCGAGGAAATCCGAACATGTCCTATGCAGAAAGATTGCGTGTCGTGAATCATCGTCCTGTGGATCCATCTCTCCCCATCTATCATGCAAATTCCAAACCAGCAACTGACGTCTGAAGGAGCAAACCTGCTCCACTTTGCAAATTCAGGTTTTTTTTTCGAGTTCCTAGTGTTTACTTCCTTGCATCGCTTCTTATCCATACCTCTCCGGACAGGTAAAGGTAAGAACAAGGAAATAAAAAAGGAAGGAAGGATGTGACAGAAATAAGCCCTGGAATCCTGAAATGAATATATTGTGGTGATATAAGCTTTGCTGTGTAGAGACTGCGAACCACTCTCTGTGCCTTAGTATTTACGGAAATATAGTGGGCTCCAGGACATGCGCACCCTTGAATGGAAATGCACCAAACATACCATTAAAAAATAAAAAATCATCACATTATGTCGATGAACTCAAAATGCACGACTGCAAAACATATTGTAGTTTATTAAAGTTCCTTTGAAACTAAAATTCAAAATTCATCTCATCAATATAAAACTTGCCAAAATTTAAGTTTCATAATAATTTGCACTAACTTAGTACTTGATGAAACCACGTCTGGACAGGATAACAGCAAGGAGTCTCTTCCTGTGCTGATTGACAAAGTTAAGGCTCATATTCAGGGAGATTGCAGACCATTCCTCCATGCAAATCCTCTCAAGATCAGTTACATTCTTCAATTACCACTTCTCAACTACCCTTTTCAGTTCACTGCGCTGGTTTTTGATCGGACTGTGGTCTGGTGACCGAGATGAACATTGCAGAACATCGATTTTTCCATATCGGAACCATTTCTGGTTTGATTTTGAGGTGTGCTTTAGGTCACTGTCTTGCTGGAAAGTTCACCCTTGGCCAAGCCTAAGGGTCGATTCATACTCTATGCAAGGTACGCGAACGCGAACGCAAGGTAACGCATCGAGCAACGCAAGGTAGCCATCCTGCGTCCTTGCGTGGCAAAGTTCGTCGTCCAAATTTTTGTAATGTGAGGCATCGACGCCTGTATTTCCTTGAGATCCAATAGGGGAGATTAAGCAAATAATGCACCAAAGAGTAGAAGCGAGCAGAGCTGCCCCCTATTGCACGGGTAGTGTACTGCTTTTTAACGAGGCACAGCGCAGCAAGGGACGCGCGTTCAGGCTTCTCTGTGTACAGAATGGAACGGGCCTGTACTCGCGTTCGCTCACGTACCTTGCATAGAGTATGAACCGGCCCCAAGTCTTCTGGCAGAGGTGATGTCTATCAAAATTGCTTGATACTTGGTGGAATCCATAAACAAAGTGATGTTAAACAGTGCCACTGAACCTCTGGAATTAAAGCAGCCCAAAAACATCACTGAACCACCGCATTTCACTGTGGCTATGAAGTCCCTTTTCCTCTCACACATCTCTCTTTCAACACCGTACATACCAGTGCTGTATCTGTACAAAACCTTCAATTTAGGTCTCATATGACCTCAGCACTTTTGTCTAATCATAATTAAAATCACCTTTTACAAATTGGTGGCGTTTGCTTCTGTCTTGGGGTCAGAAAAGTCTTTCTTCTTGCAAACCCCTCAAAAGAGCCAGTGGTTGTGGACGTGGTGTCTGATGGTGCTTTGTGATGGTGCTTTTGGGGGGCGGGGGCAGAACGAATTTGTGTCTTCTACCTGTTAGGTTTTAAACTGTGCTATATTTTACATTTTTTTAGTAATTGCCCTGACAATGTTCAGTGGTATGTTTAATCTTGAGTGGATCTTCTTGTAGGCATAATCTGATTTACAAATGAATTCCATCGCATCTTTTGAACTGACAGTTGTCCTTTTCTTCATGGTGCTGGATGACAAAGGGATTTTGCAAGTGTGTTAGCCTTTTTTTGACCCAAGTGAAACAGGAAGTGATATTCCAACACAATATAGTTACTTAAATGGTCTCAAATATGCAGAATTTAATTTATGGTTTAAAATTGGTAGATTTTATTTTGCTTTAATTTTAGGGGTGCCATAAATTGTGAAACCTTGATTTGGACCAAGTTTATTTTCAATTAATAAACAATTTTGCGTGTTTCAATGGAAAGTTTAGTACAGTCTTTGTCACATGAGCACTGAAAGTTTGTCCCTTAAATGTTATTTATTTTTCTTTTCGGTCTTAATGGTGCATTTCTATTCAGAGATGCCAGTGATTTCTGGAGCCCACAACATGGCATACATTCTAGATGTATGTAGAATGCTTTTTAAAAAAAGTGTTACATGGAAATACTCTGTGTGAGGTTCTTGGATGTATTCAGGACAAAATCAAGTCAAAGTTTACATTTTTTAGAACTTTTCCACGGTGAATTCCTACCTCCTACCCAGTGAAAGCTGCAGTGGGCCTAAACCCTCTGCTACATGGGCCAGCAATGAGCAGGCAAAGTAGTGGATGTATGGACTAAAAAATTATAAACAAATTTATCACTCGCATTATTTCCAAGCAAAAACACTATTGAGGGGGATTACTGCAACAGGAGATTTGCAATGGCTCCTGGCTATAATCAACCAGTTGACAACTTTTGAGAGTCTTCCTCACCCCCTGGAAGCACTGGGCTATCTGGATTAATCCTGCATCAGAGCAATCCTGGCTTTGCAAGCTGTATATACCTCAGGTAACATATGTATTCATATTCATATTTTTTTCAAGACAGCTTCCTGTATCTGGTGCCAATGGGCTGAACTAGCAGTGAAATGCCAGTTTTGAGTGGGTAAATTATGAGTTGTGTCTTGCAAGATTAAAAAAATGAAAACAAAAAAACAGTCTATTATGTGTGTCCAGTCATTACTTAACAAAGGTATTGGGAGCCAGTCTCAATGGAGTTTTGGTATCATGGTATGAGTCCTACTTGTGTAACAGAATGCGATGTGCATGAGAACTCTAATTATTTACAGAATGCTTTGTAAATGTCACAAGTTTTTAATTTTGTGCATCAATTCTCACCGCACTACTACTCAACAGTACATTTTATGTTTTCCTTTGAATATATTTGGTAAGAAGAGTGCGAAAATGAATTCATTCTTTCAGAAAAAGAAATAAAAACAATGTAATTTCAGAGGGTTTTGCTGCCCCCACACAAGCTCAGACAGGAGAACTTCTGTTGTGAGAAAAACACCCTTCAAAACAATTCTCTACAGGAGGACATCAAGGGTTATGTGAAAAAAAATCAGCAGTGCTCCATGAAATTCATCTTCAAAATAGTTCAAGTTCAAAACACCTCTGGGTCATTCCACAAAAAAACCAAACAAAACCAGACAAGAGAAAACTGAACAATGATAATGAGATCACAGAAGCCAAAATTCACTTAATCTCCAGTCAGTATTACGAGAGACTGTTCAAAAAGATAGACAAAGCAACCGTGACGTCACCCATTGGTTTCAGCATACCATTTAGGAAGCCTCGATTTCGGCAATTTGAACAGCGCCATTTTATTATTTTGAAACCGGATATGATTCCTATTGGACGAGAGCTTGAATTGAAGATCCAGCGAGGAGCGAGGGGTGGCTCTATGGGTGGATCTGACCGTATCTGATGAGGTCCAGAGGACAGCCACGCCCCTAAAGCATATCTGGCTGTATCCTTTATTCTAGTCTATTTGGGACCATAATTTACAAAAATTAACATCATGATATATCGAAGAAGACAAACTTGCAATAGATACCACAAAATAATGTGGAAAATCATTATTGAAATAATAAATCAGGTGGGGAAGTAGGGTCATTTACTCATAGATTTCCATAGCATTGCACTTCCTTCTACAACCATCGACATGCTGGCCATTAAATAGAATGCAATTTCTGCATTGGCTTCACTTTTCAGACCTGGGTACTGCGTCCATCTTTTTATACAGGCTATGAGTATTGCCTACACCCACGCCAACTCAGACAAGACCCCGGTCTTCAAAAATCAAAAACAAAACCAAAACCCAGGCCAAACACATAATAATCCTAAACCCAGGCCAAACACAGAATGAACCGCCCTTAGCTCAGGTTTTTGGTTGTGACGGCATCATTAGAAATGATATTAGGCAGGTGTGTTCCGGTTAATGGTGTCTTCCCGTTTGGCAGTAATGCTCAGGTTTGCAGTGATGCTCTGGTTGGCGGTTGCTCCCTGGTTGGCGGTAATGCTAAAGCCATTGTGGTGCAGGAACAGCAGCTGGTCCAGGTGCTCAGGGGGGATGTTGGCTCTCTTGTGGAACACAGCTCCCCCCTCCCTACTGCTCTGGTGGGAGGCGTGGCCTGCAGTAGCAGGCGGGGCAAGGTAAACGCGGGCAGCCCGAGCCAGCAAGGGGAGCTGCCCCGCCCTCTCCCGCCACCACTGCAGGGGCTCCTCCCCCAGCTGCACTGCCGGCTCCGCCCAGAAGATGGCGAGCTCGCGCTCCAGCTGCTGGGCCAACGAGCGCTGGGGGGTGTGGGGCCGAGCAGGGCACAGCCCTCCTAACAGGAACTCCATGTCTGAAAGGCCCTTCTCTTCTGGGGCCGACTGCTCCTCCTCCTTAAGGTCTCTCTCACCATGATCATCATCATCTTCATCATCATTATCATCAAGGATAATGGTTGGAGCTCCAGTTTCCTTTCTCTCCAGGCTGAAACTACCCCTTGTGGCCGACTCGCACTCCCCCGCCAGCCTCGCCCTTTTCCCACTCCTGGTTGAAAGGCCAATGCCAGTTCTCTTTGACCGCTGCTTGAGGGTCTCATCAGGGTCCCCATCCCGCTCCCCTGGCCGGCAGCTCTGGGCGAGCATCAGGGCCTCCTGCTTCAGCCAGCTGAGAGCATCCTCACGCTCTGTGGGCTCTGCAAACTCCAGCTCCCGGAAGCGCGGGTCCAGGGCGCAGGCAAGATTCAGGGCGCGGCTCAGCGCCGGCTCGCTGTAGCGTCCCGCAAGGCTCTCCCGCACGGAGTGCTTGGCCTCCTGCCAGAAGGAGGAGTCTCCAGGACTGGGCGCAAAATGGCGGGACAGCAAACTGGTCAGAACTGGTTTCACCAGCGAGAGGCGGGGGAACTGATCCCGGGACAGGGTGCTGCAGGCCACGTCCAGTGGCCTCAGCACTATGCAGAGTTCCCGAAGCAAGGACCAATCACAGGGCTCAGGGAAGCCCACGGCAGTTGGGCAACTAATGCAGTTATGTCGGCCATGGTCAGGGCAGAGTATGGGCTTATCACTGCCCCCAGTGGCCAGTTCTTGTAGGATGTCCTTGAGAGCACGCTGGGAGTCAGAGAGAGTCTGGACTCCTGAGTACAATGAGCTCCAGCACGGACCATCCTGCCCCCAGGACTTCAGCAGCGACTTTAAGGCAGGGTCAGCCAACAACGTCGCCACACCAGGGGAGGGGGTGGAGTCATTGGGAGAGTTGGTGGGGCTCTGATGCAGGCGGAGGAGTTTGGAGACAAGAGCCTGACAGCGGCAGAGGGTCCGAGACACGGCGGGAAGCTGCAGGATGTGCTGCATGCATCCCCGCAAGACGCCTAGCGCGCAAGAGACTGGCGGCCAGGACCTGGAGGAGTGGGCGGAGCTTGCCCGAGCGCCATTTTCCGGGGATAGACTGCCGCTCTGCTCCGAGGCGGAAGAATCCCCACCATCTTTTGAAGTGGTAAAGTTGGGATACAGTGTGCTGACCTTACCCTCTCCCTCCCCCCCCAGGATGATGAAACTGGGCTGGGTTACGGCCCACTCCTGAGCCATCTGCCGGACTCGGGCCTCCACACTCAACTCTGCCCCCAGCTGCTGTGTCGACAAAGTTAGGCTGCGCTGCCGGAAGTCTTCGTCCAGGAAGTGGGCGGAGAGAGTGATGTAGGTAGTCCCGCCCCTCCAGCCGTGCTGCCAGACCTCGCCGCTCAGAGCCACATGACACTGAGCTTTGGGGTCCTTAAGCCCTGCCCCCTGTAGGAGCCCCACCCACTTTTCCCTGCCCTGCCTGTAGGCTCCAACCAGAGCCTCCCTCACCAGGAAGTGTGCAGAGAGCAGCGAATAGGAGGGCATGAGCAGGGACATGAGCTGCCGAAAGCCCTCCCCTTCTACCGTTTCCGGGGGCAGCAGGTCGCGAATGAGGAAGTCGGCAATGGCGTTGGCGGCAGTTGCCGCGGAGACTTGGGGGGTCGGCACTGGTGTCACTGCTGTGGGTGGAGCCTTGCTAGTCACACAGAAAGACCCCTCACCGATCTTCGGGAGTTTGGGCACAGTGGAGCCAGCGGGTGATACAGGGGTCAGGTGGGGGAGCCGGGGGCCAGTTCGATGGAAGCTGGCTGGGCCCTCGATGAACTTATGGATGATTGGCGATGCACGGGAGTCCATCAGCATGTTGAACTCTCGGCGGTGCTTGTAGACTAAATGCTGCCGCAGGTTGGTGGTGTTCCCGCTGTATGCCAGTCGCCCGCCACACAGCTTGCAGATGATCTTGGTCTTGTCCAGAAACTGGCCAAAGCGGTCAGCCTCAAAGCCAAAGAAGGTCCAGTACCGGCTCTGGGCCCGGCCCAGGCTCACCAGGTTCTCCGTACCCTTCACAAAGTTGAACTTGAGGCTGGGGGGCGTCTGGGCACGAGAGGAATCGGGGCTCGGGGGAGGGATGGTGGAAGACACTGTGTGGGTGCCCTGCTGAGGCTCCTCTAAGGAGCGGCTGTTGACCCCCCGATTTTGAGAAGAGGGGCAGTTTTCACTCACTGCCTCACTGTACACCTCCCCAATCACCAGAGGAGGGCTATCCGGCCGCGGGCTGGGCTCGTCCACGGAGACCACCTTCACATCCTGGAGGGTCTTCATGAGTGTCTCTTTCTCAACAAACTCAAAACGGACATCATTGCCTGCAGGACAGAGAGTGACCATGATTGCAGTGGGGTTCCTTCAACTGCCTGAGTCACACATGGGTCACGCAACCACTAAACCCTTACTCTGCACAACCATTACAATAATATACACCAGTGCTGCCCAAATCTGCTCCCGGGGATTCTCCATTTCGATCTGGCAGATCTTCATTTTAGCCCTAATTTACACACCTATGTCTATGAATTACAAACTTGATAATATCTGTTGCCAATAAGCATGGTGTGCTTTGTTGAGATTAAAGGAGCTATATGCAAGTTTGTGGCCAAAACTGGTAGTGCAGTCACATTCAAAATAGTGCAGAGCGCTGTATCCCCCATTTCTCTCCCCCAGACGAGAGGTTTCCAGCAAGGGTGCCAGATCCAGCAAGAACATCTACTACACGGAGCTACCATGGCTATGTTTCAATATCAACAATGATTTGCTCTGACAGGGTTGTGTTCAGTTCAGTTCAGAAAAAATCGAGACTAATGACTAACCAACTCTAGCAATGGTCATATTGGTCAACGTGCTCGTCGCTCTTCTGTGTGGATAGCCCACTAAAGCCCATACTGTAAAATGAGTAAAGGATGAATGAGGACTCATTTGACCGATGTACTGTCTCAATTACATTTCATATTGCCATAATGGCTGTGCTAATGTTGGAACGGTTTCCACTGCATCTCAGCATAATGCCAGAGAAACGGACTCTAATAATGCATTGCTAATGTCTGCAATGAAGAGCCACGGTTTTAATTTCTCAAACAATTTGTTACATAGTCAGTTCGATGACCCATGACCACCTGCATACGCACAAATGTACCATGAACGAACATACATAACGTTATTCGAGTGTTGAGAATTTTTGAAATATCCATGCCTACATTAAATAGAATTAAGTTAGCCAAACTGAGCTGAATCTTACCTGCCCAGGAGAAAATTAGCAACTTCGGCGTCGGTCTTCCAATTCTTCTCTGCTTTCAGCCTCCATCTTTCAAAGGCATGTCCTATACAGATCCTTGTTTTGTTTCTGACTTTGTCACAACGTGTTTCGGAATAATAACAAGGCCTTTTAGGTTTAGTAATGTCAGAGATTTGCGCTCCAAAACGCTAGTTGCTGCAGCTCAGTGGTAACTGGCAACCTGGATGCCGAAACGCTACTGACTTTGTGATTCGGAGATAGTTGGAGGGTGGCACAACCGGCCAACACACAAAATGAAAACATAAACATTAGTTGTGGGCTGCAACTTCGCTTTTGTAATGAGAATATTCTGGCTGAACTACTATTGTCACTGATACAAGTATTTGAAATTAACATCATTCCTTAATGTCTGGTGATATATCAGGGCCATTTCATGATTAATCAACATACATTTCTTACATATTGCTCCTTTAAAAACTGATGGGATCTCCAGGAACATAGTTGGGCAGGCTTGATTTAACACCAATTACAAGTTGGCGCATAACATTCCATTAGCTGGCTTGCCGGTCAAATAGCCCGGAAGGTAGCCGCCACAGCCATAATGAGGACAAGTTCAGCCTTTCTGAAGGCAGCCATTTTTTTGGCTTTATGAAACAATTGAGGCACAGGATACAAACTGTAGATGTTAGGCAAATACATTGATGAGATACAATTAACCATAGATCATCAAATAGAGCACTTCCACTCACATTCCACCAATAGAAAACATCCACGAACAAATTAGTTTAGCCTTCAATTTCAACAGGTGTTAAATGTGCGGTGGAAGGGGTGTGGGAGTTCTGGGGAAGTGTGAGAGCGAGCGCGTGCAAAAATGTATGAAGTAATAGCCTGTAAAAGTGCAAAGAACATGCCTCACCATCAGGTCATAAACTGCCCCTGTTTTGGCTGAACATCAAAATATGCAGCTCAAACTTTCAGTGAACCCCAAGGTCTGTCAGGAAATTTCTCTTTACTTGATGCGAGCCACATTCCCGAACATTAAGTACACCAGCAAAGCGCCCCAAATTTACCCAGCTGAAGACCCAGCATGGTGGCATACTCCGAGCTGATCCAAACTTTCAGCTCCACCCCAGCCGGGATGTCCCGGGTCACGCGGTAATAGATGCGGCCGTGATACTGGAACACAGTCAGGTTCTGCTCCTCCTCGCAGGACGCACACGCAACGTATCTGTGAAATGTAACGTGTGTGCAGTTAGCACCAGCCAGCTGAACACACAACCTGGCTTTACCAGTGATGGCCTGCATTATACCCACACATTAAGTTCTTTAACAATTTCTCAATCTTCAGCTAGGCTGACAAGCAGAATCAACCCATTATTACAGCACCATTACGATTTTGAGCTCCCGAATGAGCGGCGTTTAAGCTGATTCAGTAGATTTTTTTTTTTTTAAACTCAAACTGCATTTTTCATATTTTCAGCAAAAAGGCCTGTTGAGATTTTAAAATGTTCCTATATTTTTAGAAATACTTAGCTACTCAACTTTTTAGATATTTTTCATAAGCTTTTAAGCAAGCATTATCTTAAACTTTGTTTTTTTTTTTTTTACAAAGGGAGTAACCCAGCCCCATGTTCACTCTAATTAATCCATCATCCTTTCATTCCAACTGTAAACAGGTCATGACAAGAGGCAGTCTATTGCTCGTAAGCAACTCTGTGACAAATTTGATGGTTTTTGTGAAATTATTTAAACTTTTATGCTGTTTTTAGAAAATGTAATGGAGTCTTACCAGGGGCAAGTAAAATGGATGATGACATCACACATTAGCCAAAGATTTGTGTCTTAGCATTGTCTATGAATGTAATCTGTCGTGCGAAAAATTCATTTCACGTCCAGTGTGAAAGAGGCTTTATGCTGACATTTGTCAGGCGAATAAAGCTTACTAAAAATAAATTCACCCGAAGCCAGGGAATTCAGTGGAGATTGGATGTAAAACTGAACTGAAAGTTCAGCATTTTATCAAGAGGAATAGCCCACAAACTTGACCCATAAATTCCAAGGAAAAACACAAACCCCAATTCTGAAATAGTTGGGACAAAGTGGAAATTGTGAATAAAATCAAAACCCAATGAGTTTCAAATCACATCAGCCTGTTTTTTATTCGCAATAGAACAGAGATAACATTGCAAATGTTGAAACTGAGAAATTTTACAATTTTATCCATAAAATGAACTCATTTCTAATTTGATGGCTGCTACAGGTCTCAAAAAGTTGGGATAAGGGCCTGCTTACCATGGTGTAGCATCCCCTCTTCTTTTCAATGCAGAGTGGAGGTGTCTGGGCATTGAGGAGACAGGTTTCTCGAGTTTTGCCATTGGAATTTGATACCACTCTGGTTTAATCCAGGCTTCCAGCTGCTGGAGAGTTTTGGGTCTCCTTTGACGAACTTTTCGTTTAGTTATGCACCAAATGTTCTCAATAAGTGAAAGAGCAGGACTGCAGGCAGGCCAGTTTAGCAGACGAACTCTTTTACTACAAAGCTGTAGATTTTGTAATCTACAGTATGTGGTTTTGCTTAGTCCTGCTGAAATACGCAAGGCCTTCCCTGGAACAGATGTCATCTGGAGGGGAGTATCTGTTGCTCTAAAACCTTAATATACCTTTAAGCATTCATGATGCTTTTTAAAACATGCAAGCATCCCACACCATATGCACTAATGCATCCCCATACCATCAGAGATGCTGGCTTTTGAACTGAATGCTGATAACAGGAGGGGTGGCCTCTCTCCTCTTTAGCCCAGAGGACACGACGCCCATGATTTCCAAAAAGAATGTCAAATTTGGACTCGTCTGACCACATGATAGAGTTTTAGGTGGCATCTGCGGATGGCACGGTGGACTGTGTTTACAGATCGTGGTTTCTTAAAGCATTCCTGGGCCCAATTAGTAAAGTCAGTGACAAAATCATGCCGGTGAGTGATGCAGTGGCGCCTGAGGCCCCGAAGATCACGGGCATCTAGTAAAGGTCTTTGGCCTTGTCCCTTACACACAGAGCTTCTCTGAATCTTTTGATGATGTTATTCACTGACGATGATGTGACCTTCAAAAGCCTTTGCAATATGACGTTGAGGAACATTGTTTTTAAAGTATTCCACAATTATTTTTACGCAAGCCTTCAGAGGTTGGAGAGCCTCTGGCCATCTTTACTTCTGAGAGACTCAGCCTCTCTAAGACATCCCTTTTATAGCAAATCATGTTACATACCTGATGCCAGTTAAATTAATTACTTGCTACATGTTCTTTCAGCTGATTATCTTACAAAATAATTGCTTTTTCAGTCCTTTTTCGTCTGTGTCACAACTTTTTTGAGACCTGTTGCAGCCAGAAAATTTGAAATAAGCTCATTTTGCGGAAAAAATGTAAAATGTCTCAGTTTCAACATTTGAAATGTTATCTATATTCTATTATAAATAACATTGGCTCATATGATCTGAAAGTCATTGCATTTTGATTTTATGCACAATTTACAGTTTGTCCCAACTATTTCGGAATAGGGGTTGTATAACCATCACCTCATCCAGTTGGATTTTGATTCATCGGATGCATCCACAAAGAAGAAGGAATTCTTATCTTTAACCTAGAGAAAGGAGGAAAATAATAAGTCTAAAATGGAATAAATTATATACAAAACCCAAAACCAGTGAAGTTGGCACGTTGTGTAAATCATCAATAAAAACAGAATACAATGATTTGCAAATCCTTTTCAACCTATATTCAATTGAATACACTGCAAAGACAAGTTACTTCATGTTCGAACAGGTAAACTTTGTAATTTTTTTCAAATATTAGCTCATTTGGAATTTGATGCCTGCAACATGTTTCAAAAAAGCTGACACAAGTGGCAAAAAAGACTGAGAGAGTTAAGGAATGCTCATCAAACACTTATTTGGAACATCCCACAGGTTGAACGGGCAGAACATCCCTGTTGAACGGGCTAATTGGGAACAGGTGGGTGCCATGATTGGGTATAAAAGCAGCTTCCCTGAAATGCTCAGTCATTCACAAACAAGGATGGGGCGAGGGTCACCACTTAGTGAACAAATGCGTGAGCTGATTGTCGAACAGTTTAAAAACAACATTCCTCAATGAGCTATTGCAAGAAATTTAGGGATTTCATCATCTACAGTCCGTAATATCGTCAAAAGGTTCTGAGAATCTGGAGAAATCACTGCACGTAAGCGACAAGGCCGAAAACCAACATTGAATGTCTGTGACCTTCGATCCCTCAGGCGGTATTTCATCAAAAACCGACATCAGTGTGTAAAGGACATCACCACATGGGCTCAGGAACACTTCAGAAAACCACTGTCTGTAACTACAGTTCGTCGCTACATCTGCAAGTGCAAGTTAAAACTCTACAATGCAAAGCGAAAGCCATTTATCAACAGCACCCAGAAACGCTGCCGGCTTCGCTGGGCTCAAGCTCATCTAAGATGGACTGATGCAAAGTGGAAAAGTGTTCTGTGGTCTGACGAGTCCACATTTCAAATTGTTTTTGGAAACTGTGGACGTCGTGTCCTCCGGACCAAAGAGGAAAAGAACCATCCGGTCTGTTATAGGCGCAAAGTTCAAAAGCCAGCATCTGTGATGGTATGGGGATGTATTAGTGCCCAAGGCATGGGCAACTTACACATATGTGAAGGCACCATTAATGCTGAAAGGTACATACAGGTTTTGGAGCAACATATGTTGCCATCCAAGCAACATCTTTTTCATGGACGGCCCTGTTTATTTCAGCAAGACAATGCCAAGCCACATTCTGCACATGTTACAACAGCATGGCTCTGTAGTAAAAGAGTGCGGGTACTAGACTGGCCTACCTGTAGTCCAGATCTGTCTCCCATTAAAAATGTGTGGCGCATTATGAAGCGTAAAACACGACAATGGAGCCCCCGGACTGTTGAACAACTTAAGCAGTACATCAAGCAAGAATGGGAAAGAGTTCCACCTGAAAAGCTTCAAAAGTTGGTCTCCTCAGTTCCCAAACGTTTACTGAGTGTCATTAAAGGGAAAGGCGATGTAACACAGTGGTAAAAAGGCCCCTGTGCCAACTTTTTTGCAATGTGTTGCTGCCTTTAAATTCTAAGTTAATGATTATTTGCAAAAAAAAAAAAAGTTTCTCAGTTTGAGCATTAAACATCTTGTCTTTGCTGTGTATTCAATTGACTATAAGTTGAAAAGGATTTGCAAATCATTGTATTCTGTTTTTATCAACGATTTACATAACGTGCCAACTTCACTGGTTTTGGGTTTTGTAATATTCCACCTTACTTTTGATTATTCATATCATGGATTTAATGCTCTTTCCATTTTTTCTGTACAATTCACTTTCAGATACTTTGAACTTTATAATAGTTCCACATCATTAAATTTTTAATAAGACAATTTTAGCTTCACCAGGCAGAAATGACAAAAATTCATACACGGCCTAGTCTATAAATATAAGAACACTGGCAAACTTGTTATTATTTGAGCATCATACTGCATTTAAAGGGGTAGTTCAGAATTTTGGATATAGGACCTCATTTCCAAGTTAGCCAGTGTGCTATTTATAAGTGGAGACCGTTTTCAACACTTTTCATTCAGTCCTTCTGATTGCAGAGTTTGCAGGTGCTAGGCTAGCGCAAGTCAACAGTTTCTGCTAGCCTGCCAATAAAAACAGTCTTACCCACTCCACAGTACATCCGAGGCAAATAAATTATCACGCCAGACTATCAATGTAAATATGTGAGTTGAGGTGAGCTTCGTCAGGTGAGCTAAAAACTTCTACGCTTCGGTGATTTATTTCTGAAAGTCTCCTCAGCAGGGTTGACAATCAAAAGAATGTGAAAAATAGTAATAGTAGTCCATCTCCTTTCTTTAACCCTCACGTGGCAAAAATGTTCTATCTAGTTAAATGTAATTCTTAGACATGCCTGCTATTGTACTCTTTGACGGCTTGCTTTAAGCGCAAACCAAATAGTTTGTTGCTGCTATCCTTGATCTGATGCCTCTCCCAGAATGTTGAGAAGCCAGCGTGAACTGCTTCGAAAGCTTGCTCAGAATATCTAGCCAATCTACAACCATGGCACTTACAGAATTCACACAAATGGTCTCTGATGATGAGGAATTTGGGTGTGATCGAGATGCCAAGTTTTGCATGGGCCTTGCATAATTCGGCAACATGGTCTTCCCATCCACTGTTTAGGCTTTGTCCGAAGCAGGAAGTGACCATCTTTCCCACTGCTGCAAATGCATTTGCGAAGGGTGTGGCTGGATGGCTTGCTGGTGTCTTCGTCGATGAACTTATGAGCTGGACTAAGACATCAGTTCTGCATAGTAAGGTGAAGCATTCGTTTCCCTCAAACTGCTTATGGTATTCTTCCTTCACCAGATGTAGCGTCCTTGGCCACTGGATTGCTTCTGGGTATCTTGTTTCTACTTCCACTCCAGCTGAGATGATGACTGAAAAGGCCTATTATACATGATGTAATCAGCTGCCAGTTGTTCCTACTACACAAAAGAAGAATTTTGGACTATTGGACTAAAGCTGACCGACATTTTGAGCAACATGAGTTATATTCAGGGATTTAAAATTTTCATATTTTTAACGATAAATTCGGTTACCATGGTAACCATTTTGTATTTTCACCAATCTGACCCTGCGGTATGATTATCTAATAAGTCAAACTATCCAAAAAAACATGATGGCTTGCAATTATTAACCCCATTCTTAGGATTTTGCAATTCAAGATGACTGCCACATAAAAAATGGATTTTCTCCAAAAATTCCCTACAGATTTTTTTTATTTTTGCATTTTCTTTATCTGCTCACTAAGACCTACAAAATGACAGAGGTCTTGTTTCAGTATCTTTTTTTCAGACTTTCAAGCACTTTAAAACCCAGTGTGCAATCTAAACGTGAGCGAAAGGTCCGCAAAAATCTCACACCAGGTCAGACCAGGTGTACGCAGATTTGAAACCAGCGCGAACAACATGCAGGAACGAGTGCAGCTGTCAAATGAGTAATAAACCATATGTAGCGATGCGGGCGTCATGCTTTTGTCGCACTTATTAGTAAAATGAATAAATAAGCTAAATAGATAAATGAATGAATAAAGAAATAAATAAATAAATAAGAAACCTGTGTTGAGAAATTAATTAACCATACACAGCGATGCGGACGTCATGCTGTTTTGCTCTTATTAGTAAAATTAATCAATGAGCTAAATAGGCTAAATGAATAAATAAATAAATACCGTAAATAAATGAATAAATAAGACGCCTGCGTTGAGAAATTAATTAAACTTATATTTTGAGACAACCTGCTTGTCAGGCCAGACGGCAGACAATAACAATCAATTTGATTAAGCACAGTGCGTGGCTTGGCAGATATGCAGTGTGGTATGTCAGATGCTCATCAAGTCAGATATATGCTGAACAACAAGAGACACACAAGTTAATTAAAGGCTGGAAAATAAGTTTGCGCGTATTTAGACAATCAAATTTATTACTAGCGCGTGCATTTTTTCACTCATTTCATCAAACTTTTCTTCATTTTGCAGTCACTTTGACTGAGTAACCATAAAAGTACACTGAATAACTAGCTAACTTGCGTTTCTTTTGTTGCTCATTATATATAGGCCTACGGACACTTTGACCGTGATTATTTTGACAATGGCAGATCTGCTGTTGTTAGAGGAATAAGCTTCTGTCCAACGTGAGAGGAACTTTCGGCACAGAGAAGATCTCCTCCGGGAAAGTAACGAGTGGCTGCTCGTTTTGCATGGCACTCAATAAAATGTCATGGAGTACTAATAAAAGTACAATGAAGAGTGATCTCTGCAGACAGAATTTTAACAATTACCCTCATGCAACTCCGATCGAGGCGGTGGGGACTCATCCGTCTCCCCACCGCCTCGTATTCCCACGATGGAGGGGGGAGCCCTGCTCCTCGAACGGCGACAGCTGGAGGTTCGAGTCTGGTTAGCCTCCACTGGTCTGTGCGCTGCTGCACCTGAGCGCCGCAACCGCTCATCTATATAGAATTCTATATAGATCAGTGGCCGCAACCCATTTTTTGGTGGCAATGTTAAAATCGGACCACTTTTTTAGCCTACATGTAAAGCATTTGGATTGTCAATTATGTAGGCCATATAACATGAAATATCATGGATCTATAAATTGAATTTATGAAGGCAAATGTTATGCGCACTTATACGTGTGGCCAATGCTGAATTTTTTTCTTGGCCACATTTGTAAGTGCACCAGTTGATGACCATTCCAGTGCAGCTTATAGAAAGTACCGCTAAAAACAAGTTTGGCCAAGAAAAATAATTTAGCTTAAGATACACTTAAAATAAGTGTGGGCAATGGAGAAATGTGCATCTTGGCCACACTTATAAGTGCGTCTAACGTGAATTTTGATCAATTTTTGGGCTTGGGACGCACTTAAAAAAAGTGCGAATAGGCACTTCGATTTATCAATGAATTAAATCAAACTTCTGCTGCACTCCGGTTTTCCACCTCAACGGTGTTTACCACGGCAGCAATAGTTTTCCAGACTGCAGCCTTCTGTGCTCCCTTTACGCAACTCTTATAGGAGAATTCCGGTGTGAAATTGACTTGAGGTGTATTGAAACATGATTACGAGTACTAACCTTTGTCGAATACCCCACCTCCGTACACATGCAACATTTCGAAATAAACTGCTTTTTAGCCGAAGCTCCCAACAGGCTTACAATACTAGTGAATCGGGTATAGCGTTGCCATGCAAAGAAATCGCTATTTTTTTCATCATTAACAAGGCTCAAAGTAGCTCCACACTTCATTGGTAGAATTCTGAGGGCCCTGACATTTAAAACGAGGCACTGAGAACAATTGACTTATTGTGACTGTCAAGATGGAGGCGACTGGAAACTACCTCAAGGTACCGTTTGCATAAATAGTCTTTTTTAATAAACTACCTGTGCATTTTCAAAGTTCTAATAACAAATAATACAGAGAGGGAAAGTCAGGCACGTATTATCAGTTCAGTGGTTGCTACGCTGTTGTTTTCAGCGGCCAGCTGGGTTGCTAAGCTGTGAAATCACGTGATGCAATTAGTGACCCGTACGTTCGCGGTTGAGAATTGAGTTAACGCTCAAGAAATTGAGCAGTGACGAAAAGTAAAAATCTGACGCGTCACACACTGCCAGTGGGCTTTGCTCCATTGAAATGAATGGAACCAATTTTTTGACGCGTCTCACGGTTACAGACATTGAATTAAATATATGAGAATAATGGTAAACCGAAGCAGATTTCGTGTTTGCATGACAACTACGCAGCCCAACTCGCTAGCTAGCAAGCCAACAATACAAAATAATTTTTAGCCTGCCATGCAGGAACAATTAGCAGTCAGACGTAGTTTTCTGGTTTTTTTTAATTATTATTATTATAACCCACACGTCATACACGGCGGTTTTATGCCCTTGTTTTTGACAAGGAAGGACCTCTGATTTCGAGACACAAAACTCCAAGTCTGTCGTGGTGTTTAAAATTCTTCTTATGTCCGCAGATAACGTAGTCATAAGTACCCAGTGACTTGTATGCTCGTAGTTCCTCCCTAGTGTACACGGTAGGTTTCTCGATCAAATGGGTGTGTACATTAGGCCACGGATTACTGGGCCACTAACGTCATCTACCCACTCTCTGATACCATACGGATCTGGAAATTGGTTGCCATTTGTCAAAGTAAATTTGTTTAGGTAGAATTCACGATCTTTGATGGCTAATGCCCTCGCATAGCTTGACAAGCTATTATGGTCCGCCATACTTCCGTTGCCAAGCTGCGCGCGCAACCTGCCTTGTTTGCAAACAGTAAATGGGTCTGCCTCGGTTGTGGAGTGGGTAAGACTGTTTTTATTGGCAGGCTAGCAGAAACCGTTGACTTGCGCTAGACTAGCACCAGTGAACTCAGCAACAAGAAGGACTGAATTAAAGTGTTGAAAATGGTCTCAACTAATAAATAGCACACTGGCTAACTTGGAAATGAGGTCTTATGTCCAAAATTCTGAACTACCCCTTAAAATTTACACAATGAGAATTTGAAGGTATTTCCATCAAGGTCAGATGAATGGCATAAGAATCACACCATTTTTTGCATATGGCCAGCAGCTAAAAGCTGAAATGTGTTCATTGAAAAATGAATAAAATTTTTGTGGTGAATTTACAAATCACTGCCTTCAGTCTAATATGTGGCACGCTGTCCCAACTCTTTCTGATTTGGGGTTTTCGAAATAAAAATTCAAAATTGAAATTAAATTGAAAATTAAACAATTTTGGAATATAATACAGAAATAAAAGCAAACTAAAAAAAAGAATCAACTTCCTTGGTTTATATACATGTTACAGTGTATGCATGCACTTGAGTGCAGAGTGTGGAGCTCTCTGTGCATGAATATTTATCTGTCCCAAGCCTAATGGAGCCCACGATGCATGAACGAGAGATCGTGACAAACCATAAAGAGCAGCGTATTCAGGTGGGAAACTCACCGGCCAGGAGCACTTGGTGTCAGCTTTGCGGCCCAGCAGCCCCTCCCCTTCATAAGGCCCGAAAATTGAGCCCTGGGAGATGGAGGTCTGCGTGAAGACCCCCAAACTACCAGGAGCAGCCTGAGAACTCTCCACCAAGACCAGGCACTGAGGCAGGGACTGGGCCGCCCGGTCCGCCCCTCCCCCATCCGGAACTGCGCTGTCTTTAATGAAGTGGGGCGGGCCGTGGATTGAACAGGAGTTGCTAAAGTAAAGCTGGCATCTCTCACAAACTGTAATGTGAGAGAGGGACACAACACTTCACAATTGGTAAATCATGCATTACTGATGATGCATTGTTATTATTACAATTATTATTGTAATTGTCTAGCTAAAAGATATTATGATTGCATTTATTTAAATGCAGTCATGAAGTTCTCATTTATTTATACTAAAATATACTCATGACCATGCAAAAAAAAAATGCAAAACCAGGAAATTTATCAGAATTTTTAATATTTAATTTCATTTTGAGCAATTAGTATATCCAGAGCTTTGTGTTGAGCAGATTGAAATCCACTGAACAACAGTGATCAACAATTTGTGATGTATAAAGATAATTACACAAAAATAACAGCACTCAGAGGGTTTGAGTTTTTTGTGGTCATGAGTATATGTTGCTCTGTACTGAATACACATCAACATGTGCTAGCTGCGCTTTAGTCACTGATCAATCTATGACATGCAAGTGATGCATTCTGGATTCAAATTTGAGACAGCGATAGACAGGAAGGGTGTGAAGGCGGGGGAAAGGTAACAGGGAGGGAAAGTGAAGGAAAGCTGGAATAAAAGTAGAGGGGGGAGTGGACGGGTAAGTAGAGACATGGGAGTAAAAAAAATCAGTAAATGGTGAGCCACAGTGAGCCACGAAGTCACCAGCTCTCTCTGCGAGTATTAAGAGGAAATATCGCTGCAGCCCACCCCAACCGCGCGGAATTACGGGATACTCACAAAGACGTGTGTCATCCACAGCTAGCATATCTTCCCTGTGGCACAAAACATATCCTATGTCAATCAGAATGCACCACCACCAGCAGCCGTAGTGACCTCAATCCATGATCCACATACATTAGCTTCCAAATCATGAACAGAGTCACTTTGGTCACATGCGTGCAATATCAACTGATGGGAGCACCTTCTGATAATACTGAGACATGCATTTTAAGCAAAAGATGAAAATCCATGGAACACTCATTTCCTCAATTAAGTAAATATTGATTAAAAGATTAATTTCGACTTTGGGGGGGGAAATCTAATGTTTATTTCATAATGTCTGTAAACATATCTAGGAGCAGATGGTTTTACATATCTCTTCATTTCTTAATTCAACTTGACTACATGTGGTTAAGAGATGTATGACTACTCGATCGTCCCAGCGATGTTTTGATTAATTATATGTAACAGTAGTTCACTCGATCGTCCCAGCGATGTTGGCATTCATTCCAAAAAACAGTGGATCACCACAGACAATTAAGGTGAAAATTATGTCGATTAGTTGTCTCTGTCGCGCATTGTGAAATGGGAGGAGAGAAATGGCGATTGTGAGAACAGCGCGATGTCCGGCGAAACCCTCCCCCACGCATACGTAGGGAGCAGAGCACATACAACAAACTGGAACACAAACCAATTTCCCAGTCTTGTTTGTGTCTTTTCAATGCGAAAACAGAAAGTACTCAGCGTGTGCTTGCTCTGTGTTTGAATCGGTGGGCAAATGTCGAATATCGGATGCATATGTTTGACTTACTGTGGATCTCCTAAGTGTTAAGTTTGCACAGACAACCCCAAGCGATAGCTGCCGATTTTCGATTGCGGTTTATTCTTCTGCTTCGTTCTTGGTTCGTGGAGCGCCCTCTTCCGCTTTCAGCTTCAACAAATAATGCAGCGAGAGGTTGTATGTATTTTTCTCAGCCGTAAAATAATATCTAGGATTTGCTTAAGAAAACGAGATTTTCCCTGCGCCACGTGAAAATCGCTGTCTCATAAAATTAATTGTATTACTTTAACTATCGGAGTCCTAACCTATCCGATTGGATATATCGATTGGAACTCGAAAGTTGACGAACGTTTCTGCGGACAAATAGCTTGGGGAGAACAGTAACCGAGCCAATCAGAAGCGCTCACAGCCGTCTCCGTGTGTTGTACTAGATGGGAGGATGGTGTGACTGGCGGGGCAGTTGACCAATAAACAGACTTATTTGCGTTGTCTGACAGTATATACTTGTGTAAAACATGTTACTGTTTCCATATTGCACGATTTAAGCACAGTTTTTCCCCAGAGAATGACCCGTTCAAAAGGAAGCAAGTTCGCTGCATTTATGACAGGAAATGGCCCCGGAATTTCACTGGATTCCAACAGCGACATCTTGCTCTGGTGCATAAACAAGGGGAGGTAAGGTCATAAACGCCTGCTGGCGTCCTGATGCACAATACATTTTTGCCCATTGTAATGAACTAATACAAAATTTAGTATTTATTGACCTATGAAGGGTCAACCACATACACTTATCATTTCAGATTTACTTACAACTTTTATCCACGTCTGTGTTCCAGTCCTGGCACGTGATATGATCAATTTATTAATAATAATTAATTGACTTATATTTTACAGATTTCAAAATTCCTGTTTTCAGCTGCGTATCACAACCTTAGTTAAAAAAAACCAAAATGAAGAAAACTTACATGAATATCAACACAAAGATATTGTTAAATATCCTAAAAATTCATAATTATATCATACAACAATAGCTACAGAGAGGAAAATAAGTACTGAACACGTCAACATTTTTCTCGGTAAATATATTTCCAATGGGGCTATTGTTGTTAAATTTTCACCAGAGGTCAGTAACAACCCAGGTAATCGACACATCAGAGAAATCAAAACAAATAAGTCCATAAATTATGTGTAATAAAGAGGAATCACTCAGGGAATGAATATTGAACACGTGAAAAAAAAGGAGGTGCAAAAAGGTATGGAAAACCAAGAAACAAGCTGAAATCTGTCAGTATTTAGAAAGCAATCCTGCCCCTTATCAGTGCAAATTAATATCAGCTAGTTTAGTCCTAATTGATGGCCTATGAAAAGGTTTCTCATTACCAGGGTGTCACACAAGAAGCATTTCATGATGGATGAAAGCTGAGAGCTCTCTCAAGAACTTTGCAACCTTATTGTTACAAAATATACTGATGGCATTGGTTATAGACATATTTCTAAATCTCACTGTTGGGGCCATAATCCGTAAGTGGAAAGAATATCATTTCACCATAAACCGGACATGAACAGATGCTCCTTGCAAGATTTCTGACAGAGGAGTCAAAAGAATGATCAGAGGCATTTAGTTGTCCAAGAGCCAAGGGTCACTTGCCGAGAACTTCTGAAAGACCTGGAAATAGCAGGTACAGTCGCCTCATAACAATAAGTAATTAACTCAACTGCCATGGTCGCTCCGCACACTCACTGGGCTAGACTCCATTGCTGAAGACAAAGCATGTTGAAGCTCGTTCAAAGTTTGCTGCACTACATTTGGACAAGCCTATGAAATACTGGGAGAATATAGTCTGGTCCGATGAGACCAAAATTGAACTCTTTGGATGTCATAGCTCACACCATGTTTGGAGGACAAACGGCACTGCTCATCACCCCCAAAACACCATACCAACAGTGAACTTTGGAGGTGGGAACTTCATGGTATGGGCTGTTTTTCAGGATATGGTACTGACAGACTTCATATAAGGATGAATGGAGAAATGTACTGAGACATTCTTGATCAGAATCTGCAGCGATCTACTAGGATACTGAAGATGAAACGAGGGAGGACATTTCAGCAAGACAATGATACCAAACATACAACCATGGAAACTGTGATGGGTGGTGAGTTTGAGACCCCAGATGCAGTGGCCAGAAATGAAGGAGACGCAGAAGGGAGAGAGACAAACAAACAAAACAGAAGAGCGAGAATCACGCTTCCATCGGACTAAGATGTAGTCCGAGGCAAGGAAGCAAAGCGAGCTCGACAGGACGAACAGAAAGAGGAACACACAGAAAGATTCCCTTACTAATTAGAACTCTTCCTCAAATATGCAGTGTAATGTGAATATAGGCCACTAGATGGCAGTATTTACCTTTTTTTTGTTAAGCTCAGACTGGAGTCATGTTTAGACATGTCCTGGACATGTCTGGGGCAAGTCTCAGAAAATTAAAAAAAAGAGGTCTAAATGTGGGTGGGGTCTGCAAAATAGTATATAAGGAAAAGAATTGAGACAGTAAAGTAGTAGGAGAAATTGCAAGAAGATGACCAGACCTGCCATTCTGTTCAAGACCTGTGACGTTTCTTTTGTGGATTTCTTTGCCTGTGTTTGAGCATTTTCTTCATCCAGGACATCACCAAGCCACCCCACTAAAAAGGGACTGTAATTATTTCTGTTTTTTTTCTTATTTATCAATCTTGGTCTTTAGTTGTAGGTTGTTATTAGTCTTTGTCTTTGTTAAAAATTAAATGTGTTTTAGTTGTTAAAACTGTGTTTGTCATCCCTTGCTGTTGCTGTTGTGTTATAAATGTAATAACAAATTGGGGCCATAACAA
This sequence comes from Gymnothorax reevesii, assembly GCA_029721435.1. Taxonomy (NCBI): domain Eukaryota; kingdom Metazoa; phylum Chordata; class Actinopteri; order Anguilliformes; family Muraenidae; genus Gymnothorax; species Gymnothorax reevesii. The sequence goes on from CM056589.1 coordinate 29,794,141, forward strand.
ATTGGGGGCTCAAGGTCCGGGATAGACCATTGTGTGAGTAATTTATTGAAAATCTAACATTCCAAATTGTGAAATTGTTTTTGTGAATTTTCCTAGATATATATTGACAACAGCAATGGATGATTTCTTGGCATCACCAACCGTAGGGGTTTTGAAGTCTTTTAAAAAGACAGAACTGCTAGAAATTTGCAGACAGTTGGAGCTGACAGAGGTAAAACCAGCCATGCGAAAAGCAAGACTGGCTAGAGAGATAGTTGAATATTACATTGATGAAAATGTGTTTGCACCAGGAGATCTGGAACAGTTTCCAGTGGAAAATCCAAATATAGAAATGGAACTTAAATTAAAAATGCTAGAGATTGAAAGGGAGGAAAGAGAAAAAGAAAGGGAGGAAAAAGAAAAACAAAGAGAATTTGAGAGGGAAGAAAAAGAAAAACAAAGGCAGTTTGAGTTAGAAAAATTTGCAAGAGAAGAAAAACAAAGAGAATTTGAGAGAGAGAAAGAGGAAAGAGCAGAAAGAGAGAGACAGAGACAGAGAGATTTTGAATTAGAGAAATTCGATAGAGAAGAAAGACTCCAAATGGAGCTACTAAAAATTAAAATTGAAACTAAAAATAAATTTTGTGCCAGTCAGGAGGTAAAACTGGTGCCTCCATTTTCGGAAAAGGATGTTGACAACTATTTCCAGTGTTTTGAAAAGGTAGCAAAGAGTTGCCAGTGGCCAAAGGAACACTGGCCTCTGATGTTGCAAACTGTCCTCAAGGGTAAAGCTCAACAAGCCTATTCGGCTTTGTCTGCAGATGATTCCTCTGATTATGAGGTTGTCAAAAAGGTTATTTTGAGAGCTTATGAGTTGGTTCCAGAGGCTTACCGACAGAAATTCAGAGGTCTGAAGAAATCTGAAAATCAGACTTATGTGGAATTTGCTAATGAGAAGAAGGTTTGCTTTGAGCGTTGGTGTACTTCTATGGAGGTCAAGGATGATTTCAACTCACTAAAAGAGATGGTGTTAGTTGAATTCAAGAACTGTGTTAAGGATGATGTTAAGACCTACCTTAATGAGAAGCAAGCACTGAACTTGCAATCAGCTGCCAAATTTGCAGATGAATATGTTCTCACTCATAAGTCCAAATTTCAGTCTAGCAGTAACAATAAATGGTCCCAATTTCAGAAAAAGGGTTACGGTGATACCCAAGATTCCTCACCCAAAGACAAAGACAAATCTGGTGATGGTGCTCAGAAATCCAGTAACAGGTCTGATCAAAGTGTGAAAGCTGACAGTGACAAAAGTGGTCTAGTTTGCAGTTATTGCAAGAAATCTGGTCATGTTACAACTAACTTTTGGTTCCTTAAAGCTAAGAAAGAAAAAGAAAAGGATACCAAACCAAATGCCTTTGTGAAAACAAGGTTAGAAACCCCTGTAGTAGATAACCAATCTGCTAAATTGCCTGCTTCTTGTGGGGCTAAAAAGCCTAATACAGCTGACTTTGTGAGGGAGGAATTTCTTCCATTTGTGTCAGAGGGATTTGTGGCTCTGAATGAGCATACTACTCCTGTCCCCATATATATCCTAAGGGATACCGGAGCTTCTCAGTCACTTTTGTTGATGGACTCCTTGGAGTTACGTGATGAGACCTCTTCAGGGGATTTCATACTTGTACAAGGTATTGAAGGGAGGACTGTATCTGTACCCCTGCGCTCTATATTCTTGAAGTCAGATTTAGTTACAGGACAGGTAAAGGTGGGACTTATGTTAAGTCTACCTATAAAGGGTGTTTCTCTGTTGCTAGGCAATGACCTGGCTGGGGGCAAAGTAGTTCCCCCTGTACATCTTACTTCACAGCCGAGCACTGAAGATGGGGATGAGGACCCATCTCTGTATCCTTCTTGCGCAGTGACTCGTGCTATGGCCAAGAAGGCTAAAGAAGATGATGATGTGGTGCCGTCCAGTACATTGAATAGTCAGGACTCAGGTGGTTCGCCTCATGACTCTGATTGGCCTACTATGGTTTCTCCGTTTGAGGACTTATCAGATACTTTTATCAGTTCTTTATTCAGCCAGCCGGATGGGTCTGGTGATTCTGATGTGTCTGGAGACTTGTCTCTGTCCAGAAAGCGGTTGATTGAGGAGCAAACTAATGATCCTGAAATTTGTGTACTAAAGAGGAGAGCCCTTCCTGATAAAGAAATAGACGCAGTTCCAGTTGGGTATTATCTCAAGGATGGTGTGTTGATGCGGAAGTGGCGCCCTCCTGATATCCCTGCCAATGCAGATTGGGCAGTGGTCAGGCAAATTGTTGTTCCGAAGGTCTATAGGAATGAGATCTTAACAATGGCTCATAGTTTACCTTTAGGAGGTCATCTTGGTGTTAACAAGACTGTTGATAAGATCATGAAACACTTCTTTTGGCCTGGGCTTCGGAAAGACGTTTCCAACTTTTGCAAAACCTGTCACACTTGTCAGGTAGTTGGAAAACACCAGTTAGACCCACCTGTAGCTCCATTGCAGCCTATCCCAGCATTTGGGGAGCCATTCTCTAGGGTCATTGTTGATTGCGTTGGTCCATTACCCAAGACTAGATCTGGAAATCAGTACTTGTTGACAATCATGTGTGCATCTACCAGATTCCCCGAAGCCATACCTCTACGTAACATCAAGGCAACTGCAATCTCGAAGGCTTTGATAAAGTTCTTCACGTTGTTTGGCCTTCCCAGGGAAATTCAGTCAGACCAGGGTAGCAATTTCACTTCAGGATTGTTTCAGCAGGTTGTGTATGAACTAGGTGCAAAGCAGATTCTTTCTAGTGCCTATCATCCAGAAAGTCAGGGTGCCTTAGAGCGGTTTCATTCCACTCTCAAGACAATGATGAGGACTTATTGTTATGATCATGAGAAAGACTGGGATGAAGGGGTTCATTTGCTGTTGTTTGCAGCTAGAGAAGCAGTGCAGGAGTCTACTGGATTCAGTCCATTTGAGCTAGTGTTTGGTCATGAAGTGAGAGGACCTTTGCTATTATTGAGTGAACAATGGCAAGAGGAAGAGCCGCAAATCAGTCTGTTAGACTATGTTAGCAAGTTCAAGGAAAGATTGCGTGCAGCTTGTGACCTTGCCAAAGAGAACTTGAAATCAAGTCAGGGAAAAATGAAAACTTGGTATGATCATAAGGCTAGAAGCCGTGAGTTTAAACCAGGAGAAAAGGTCCTTGTGTTGTTTCCCTTGCAGTCCAATCCATTGCAGGCTAGATTTCATGGTCCTTATGAAATTCTGACAAAACTCAATGATCTCAATTACATTGTGAAGACTCCAGATAGGAGAAAACCAAAACAATTGTGTCATATTAACATGCTAAAGCCTTATCATGACAGAAATGCTAGGGTTGCAGCTGTCACTTCAGATTCTCCAATGGTCGAAACGTGTGAAGATGAGGGGGAGTTTCAAGATGATGAACCAAGAATTAAAGCTGAAGTTCTTTCATGTAAATTGTCAAACACTGAAGTGTTGCAAAATCTTGATGTAAAACTCCAGCACTTAGAACCCTCACAGAGAGATCAGTTTGAAAGGTTGATCAAGAAATATGAGGATTTGTTTCCTGATGTTCCAAAGAGAGTTACTATAGCCTCTCATGATGTAGATGTTGGTGATGCCAAACCAATAAAACAGCATCCATACCGGATGAATCCTGAAAAGAGAAAGATTGCTGAGAAAGAGGTTGAGTACATGTTAAAACATGATATATCAGACCCTCCAACTCCGATTGGAGTTCACCCTGTGTGCTAGTTCCAAAACCTGATGGAAGTACTAGATTCTGTACAGATTATCGCAAAGTCAATGCTGTAACTAGAACTGATGTGTTTCCAATACCTAGGATTGATGATTGTATTGATAGTGTAGGGCAAGCAAAGTTTCTGACCAAGATTGATTTATTGAAGGGTTATTGGTGTGTGCCTTTAACTGAGAGGGCCAAGAGCATCTCTGCTTTTGCCACACCATCTGGATTGTACCAGTATGAAGTCCTACCCTTTGGCATGAAAAATGCCCCAGCCACGTTCCAAAGGATGATACAGTCTACAATCGCCGGATTGCCACACACGGGTGCGTACATCGATGACCTGATCACATGGAGTGACTCCTGGGAAGAACATCTGAAAGATGTAGAGACGTTGTTCCAGCACCTGACCCAGGCTAACCTGACTGTTAACCTGAACAAGAGTGACTTTGGTTGTGCTACTGTCACCTATCTTGGCTACGTCATAGGCCAGGGTAAGGTGGCACCCATAAATGCTAAAGTCCAAGCCATCATGGACTTTCCAGTTCCTGACAACAAAAAAGCTTTGCGCCGCTTCCTTGGAATGATCGGGTACTACCGCAAGTTCTGCAAGAACTTTGCTGAGATTGCTCTCAGTCTAACTAACCAACTGAAGAAAGGCGTAAAGTTCACCTGGGATGATGCATGCCAGAGAGCCTTCGATCGCCTGAAGTCTCTGCTGTGTCACTTCCCCGTGCTCAAATCTCCTGACTTCAACAAACCGCTCTCCATCGCGGTCGATGCTAGCGACCAAGCTTGTGGATCTGTGCTCCTACAGAGAAGTGACTCTGATGACATTGAGCATCCCGTGGCATACTTCTCCAGGAAGTTCAATCGCCACCAAAGGAACTATTCCACAATAGAGAAGGAACTGTTGGCTCTGGTCCTTTCTTTACAACACTTTGAGGTTTATGTTTGTACAGGACAAAAGCCAATGATTGTGTACACTGACCACAATCCGTTAATGTTTTTGAGTAAGATGAAAAACAAGAATCGGAGATTGTTGAATTGGAGTTTGATTTTACAGGAGTTTGACTTGGAAATTAAGCATGTGAAGGGTACAGACAATGTAATTGCTGATTGCTTATCCCGTGTTTGAATGTGTATGATATGTATATATAGACAAGTGTTCACTTTACCATTTTGTATTGAAAAGAAAAATTTTGCCTTTATGAGTCAAAATTTTTCCCTTTTGGAATGGAGGTGTAATGTGAATATAGGCCACTAGATGGCAGTATTTACCTTTTTTTTGTTAAGCTCAGACTGGAGTCATGTTTAGACATGTCCTGGACATGTCTGGGGCAAGTCTCAGAAAATTAAAAAAAAGAGGTCTAAATGTGGGTGGGGTCTGCAAAAGAGTATATAAGGAAAAGAATTGAGACAGTAAAGTAGTAGGAGAAATTGCAAGAAGATGACCAGACCTGCCATTCTGTTCAAGACCTGTGACGTTTCTTTTGTGGATTTCTTTGCCTGTGTTTGAGCATTTTCTTCATCCAGGACATCACCAAGCCACCCCACTAAAAAGGGACTGAAATTATTTCTGTTTTTTTTCTTATTTATCAATCTTGGTCTTTAGTTGTAGGTTGTTATTAGTCTTTGTCTTTGTTAAAAATTAAATGTGTTTTAGTTGTTAAAACTGTGTTTGTCATCCCTTGCTGTTGCTGTTGTGTTATAAATGTAATAACAAATTGGGGCCATAACAGCAGCTAAACCCTAAGAGCTCTCTTACTAGAGACCTTACCGGCTAAAGTGCGAAACATAGCACTGACACACTAGCAAGGGAATTGAGAAGGAACTAGGGCTTAAATAGAATCCGGGCGACGCCCCCAATAAATGACAGCTGGCCCAAGAATTCGATTGAGAGCAAAACGATGTTGTCCCAGATGAGAGCAGCAAAGAAAGCTCTCAAAGCCACCAAACCATGACAGAAACTCTAAATTGGTTTCAGAGAAAGAAAATAAAACAACTTTAATAGAACAGTCAATCCCCCGACTTGAATCCAATTGAAAATCTCTGGAAAGAACTGAAGATCGGAGTTCATAGAAGGGACCCCTGGAACCTTTAAGATTTGAAGGCAGCTTGTGTGGAGGGATGAGGCAAAATCACCTGAGCAATGCATGTGACTAGTTTCTCCATACTGGAGGCATTTTGAAGCTGTCATTACCACCAAAGGCTTTCCTACTGAGCATTTAATAAATTTCAGTAAGCATGTTCAATACTTATTCCCTGTCTCATTCCATTGTATTGCACATAATGTATGGAATTGTTGGTTTTGATTTCTTGTGGATTTCTTGGGTTGTGACTGACATCTGGTGAAAATTTGATGTCTATAGTTTCATTAGAAATATATTTACTGAGAAGAATGCTGACGTGTTCAATACTTATTTTCCCTACTGTATATAGGGGAAAGAAAGGAAGGACTGCAGTGTTCTCACCAGCGAATTTCCGCAACGCTGTCTTTCAATGAACGAAGAGGCCCAAAATATGCAAAGTCATGCGCCAGAGACACACCTTGGCTGTAGGTGAGCCAACCCCTGGTAACTTTTTGAAATACAGTGTTCATAAATTAATTTCTAATTTCGTATATATTAAAATTAATTAATTTATTGGGAAACGCACACATATTTTGACGGAGAAATACCGGAAATTGGTTTCCACAAGACTCGTTTCAACTATGGTTTTCATCAGCTTTTAATTTACCTTAATTTACCTATAAACACCCGATAATTAGATTTTTACTCGGTTTAGGAACGTCTTTTCCACCATTGAAAATTAATGTAGATGATAACATCAAAGCACACCATTGTAAAGACGGTCATTGTATGGCAAAAGAGTTGCGAGGATTTCACCATGCATTGCATCGCATCACCTCGGAAAAGTCGATCTGACATAATAATCTATAACTTTTAAATAGATGAACATCTTGTGAAGCAAATAAGCCTAGTTTGAAGACATGTCAGACTACCTTGGTCAATATTAGAGATATCGGTTAGATTTTTTTTTTCACAGAATATTCCTTACATGACGTAGAATGATTATGTTTAAAAAAAACTATATATTGCCAAAAACCGACTTTCCTCGGGTTTTCACAGACGGGGTAACATTTGATCTATGCGGCGTCTGTTAGTCAACGTCAAACTCTCTGCAGAGAGATTTGATTACGTTTTCGGAACTTTGCCTCAACATTGCATCGGTACAGAAAGGTTAAAGTTATAGAACTTTTTTCATGTACCGCACGGCCTGCAGAAGGCGTACAGCAGCGGCTAAACCTGGGTTTATGGTTCTGCGTTGTATCGATGCCGTCGCTACGCAGAGCCTCTGCGTCGCCTGCCGTGCTCCTCGAAAATTTTCTAACTGCACGTCAGAGCGACGCAGACCGCAAGGGCACCGATTGGTCCACTCTACTTGAGTTTCACGTGATTTCACGACAGGTCCTTCGGAGACCTGACGCTACCTAGCGGTTTATCGGTGAATTGCTTCGTGGCACAGCAAGACACAAACGACCTTAGCGCAGAACTTCAAAAGGTCCACAACGGCGTCGATGCGACTGCGTTCCCTTAGCGTGAAGTCGACGCAGAACCATACATCCAGCTTAAGTGTATTTTATCGGCGATTTTTTTGGAAACATGTCAGTATCCAAGCGTGGGAATATTGCAGCGTATTTCGCCCTGGCGCCTGAATGTGAGACTTAAGCAAAATGTTACAATAGGTAATGATGTAAACTAAAGCTAAAAGGGCATTAGTGCAGTTGTACATTTGTCACAATTTGTAATAGTAATACTTTGGGCTCACCATTTGATTTGGTGAATAGTCAGTCAGACATAATTTCCTTATGCTCTGTATGTACGTTGTACATTGTAATGGTGAGAACTTGTCTGTATTCTTCAGAGGAATAAAGTTCAGTTGGCCTTCTGCAACTCTGTCTTGCATCCAATATTATTGGTCGCACTTGCAGGCCCTCAGACCATATCGCACTTGGAATAGGTTCCTTGTTTCAAAAAATGAACTTGGTTGGCAAAGAAAAAGATGGGTGGACAGTATCTCAGAATGGACTTGATTGACTGTAGAAACAGTAAGAAGAACAGAGGATGGGGGAAGGGTAGAGAAAACAGATTGCCAGATCATCCTTGGTGTTGAACAGTCATACAGAAGAGGTTTGTGAAGTTAAGTTATTTCGCTGTGAGTTTCCTTGAACTTGAATATTGTGTCAAAGCCCTGTGCAAAAGGTTATTAACTGCCAAGATATCAATAATTGGGACACTCAAAATTGAAAAATAGCACCTCCAAATGTGCTAAAATGCCAGAGCTTCCAGGGGGCATTGCTCCCCTGGGTCCATTGCGGGGGCACTACCCCTGGACCCCAAAGGGCGCCTAGGTGGACCCCCAGCCAGTCATCACCCCTACGCTGCAAAAAAGAATCCTGGTGAGAACACTGGACAGAAATGTATCCATTTGCCAATTTTACGGTCTGAGTGGGTAACGTTGGAGTGTGATTATCATGAAAACACTAGAAATATCTCAAAATCATTATGTGGTAAGTCAAGTGAAAGCTAATTACAGAAAAGTTGAGAACAAAAGCTAATTTTTCATAGATCACATCCAGATGTTTTTTTTTTAATGAATCAGCAGCTACTTGGAGATGTGTGGAGATCCGCTGGATCTCTTTACAGTCAGCTTCTGGTGTGCTTCCATAGTGTGAAGCACCAGGGAACACATTATTAAATTGTATAACAAACCCTGCAGGCCTATACCTGACCAAACCCTGCAGGCCTATACCTGGCCTGATTACTTCACTAACATGCCCTCAAAAGCAAAACAGTTTTTACAAAGACAATGGAGACCAGTCAGTTCTAACACTGACCGCATTATTCCCTGGTATAATTGATTTACATAGAAAGGAATTTGGAAACTCTGACTTATTGGAACAAATATGGGCAATTTCAGGTCTGTGTTTGTCCAGTCCAGATGTGGGTCCCCATGTTCTGTATGCAGGTGCTGTTTCTTCTGTTTATCCTGGCAAAATTGATTAATTGCTCATTTTAACCAATGCTGGTTTACTTCTAGATTAGACCATGGTAAAATGCTCAAGGTTGTGACCGAAAGTTATTCGACCATCACTCCTGCACTTATCAAGTAATCCTGCTTAAATGAAAACTACACACAGGTATAACCCTCCTTGCCCCCAAATGTTGTTTTATTTTTTCATTTTCCCCACCCTCATGATCACAATAAATAGATTGTTTTCCTCACATGGTCATTTTTTTTTTGATAATGTGCATTATGATAATTATGACAATATTGCATCCTGACAAACAAATCAACCTAATAATGTTTTTCAGCAAGCTATTTACTGTCACCATTCTCATGACAAAAATTGAATGCATCGTGTCCGTCATTTATATGCCAGTCTTCGCAGATATAAACATGATTCTCCGCCATAGTGATGTTTCGGTTGCTTCAGTGCTTGTTTTAACATGAAGGATCGATCTGGCACACACTCGCTCAGCTGAGACAGTAATGATTATATGACAATTACAGGTGAAAGCACGCCAAGGGCTTAGGACTGTACTGAGATCAGCACGGTGCATTCAGTGTCAGAGAGGACTGACGCAGCATTTTTGCATTTATAGGATATTTCTCTGATATTTTGCTTAGAAAAGGTGTAGTGGACAGAATTACATGGATCTTTTAATTTCTCAATAAGACAATTCAATGAGCAAAGTGAATCACTGTTATGTCAAAATGAAACTGTCACTTATTGGAATATAAAACAACTTATTGATGACATGGTTATTGAGCATTTCATGCAAGTGAATTTTACAATATTCACTGATGAAATAAAAAAAATTGATTAAATATTAACAATATTAAGCGATAGTAAAAAATTTTGCTCACCAATATCTATTCAGGAAAATTAAGTAGATCAAAACTGTCCATTTCAAAAGTTTTGAATATGCATCACTTGGTGAAAAATCATTGAGAAATAGTTCAGTCCATAAGTGGCAACTTATAGAGGCAACATAATAAAATGGCTGTAATTCATGTGCGGTTCATATGACATGTAAGCACCAGTAAATTCAACCTGGCGGCCTCTGCCTTAACGTCCTGCTTTATTTTCAGATCCAATGGGCTTGATTCTGCGTGAAGCAGAATTTCAGTCACTAATGTTCAAGGTGTATCTCCAGGCGGCATGTGTGCCTGTTGATATTCTTTACGGCCGAACTTTATGCATGCTGATTATTTTAATGGTCACTGCAGCACAGAAGTTATTTCCTCTGAGATATGTGCAACTCTCCAACATGAAATGCGGATATTAATACATTGGTCTGGTCAGGAATACTTTTTCCTGTAGAATCAAGCACACACACAAACGTTGCTTGTTGCAATCTGGTATCACTGCACTTTTAAAATGATCCATAACACTCCAGAAAGTTTATCCAAAATAAAACATTAAATATTCAGACACAATAATGTACAGAAATTGGATTTTTTTTTCACGAATGAGGACGTCTCCCATACTCTTGTTCTCCTCAGGCTCCAGAGATTCTGCACTTCATATCAGCGCGACATCATTCGGACAAACTCTTCAGAAAGAGAGAGAGAGAGATGGGGAGAGCCAAGTGAGTGAGTAATGTAGATAAGTGTACACTATTTTATCACACATATACTGTATATTAAGTCTCAAGCGCATTTAAAGCAATTTTGAAGGGCAAATATGCTTGCAAAAATAATGACATTAGAGCAGGGGTGTCTAATCTTATCCAGAAAGGGCCGGTGTGGGTGCTGGTTTTTGTTTGAGCCCAACACTTATCCACCTGATTCTACTCACCAAGGTCCTGATTGAAACCCCTGATTAGTTAATTGGTGGAATCAGGTGCAGTGGCACTGCTGGCTGGGACAAAAACTTGCACCCAAACCCGCCCTTTACGGATAAGATTGGACAAACCTGCATTGAGGTTTCTAATGACTGAGAAATGTGTTATACTGAGCTGTAAACTGTTAAGAACTAAATCAAATCAATATTTGGATAGGAGCGACTATGCTTTGCCTAAAAATTTGGGATTATGTCCTGTTGTGTTATAGTTTTATTACATGATTGGCTTTTGCTTGTTCCAAGCACAGTAGAAAAGTTGTCACCGTTCTTCGGCTGACTGACTGTCTCACTTAGGTCTCTCCCTCCAATTAAATGCAGACAGCCATGATGATGTTGAGATCAGGGCTTTGTCAAGACTATATGGTCTGTATCAGCTTTTTTTAATGAAACCCAAACACATAATTATTAAATGATTTATAAATTAGCATTTGGAATTTCAAATATACTTTTTACCTTCAGCAACACCAGTGCGCAAGACAAAGAGTAAACATCTAAAGCCAGATTAAAAAAAAAAAAAGTAGGGTGCCGAAGACTTTTGCATAGCACTGTATATATGGTCAATTTATTGGTGACAGACAAAAGGCCTTGCTGATTTCGATCCAGCTGATGACAAACAATAGCACAGTGTCTTATTTATAAGACAACTTTACTGTGTCCTGTGAACAAGTGTGGAGAACATCACTGTGGCCATGTTTGGAATCGCCTGCTGAATATTGCTCATGCACTGATCATGGGCAAAAATAATAAGTGGTATACACTGTGCGACCATCATAAAATTTACCAGTGTGCCAAAATAGCCAAGTGACGTAGTGCATTAGGCAAATTTTACAACACACTGCCAGAACTATCTTCATGGTATACTATATCCCATAATGCAATGCTCTCAATGGTTAGGTCTCACAGAGACCCAGGTGATCTTAATACCCTGGTGGTCATGTGACCATAGTATACCTACTCAGTTATTGTTACAAACATTGTGTGCTGTTTCAGGGAGTACCTTGCAGTATGCAGTATATACCAAAGCCATATGCAGTATGTACTGAACAGGTATGCCATACTGAACACGGACTTTGCCCTGCATCCTACAGTCTGGATGACATTGTAGTGTTCTGGGAGTACGTGACATCACAGTGTCCCATGTATAAGTGTGTGGGACATCACTGTGTCCTGTGTTTGAGAATGGACGGCATCACTGTGTTCTGTGTACACGATTGGATGACGTCTTTGCGTTCTGCGTACAAGATTGGATGATGTTGCAGTGGCCTGTGAACAAGTGTGCTGATATCGTAGTATCTTGAGTGAAAACGTGGATCACTTCACAGTGGCTCAAGCTTAAGTGTTGATCTCATCTCATCTACGGCCAAGTCCCAAATCAAGTATCTCTTGTCCTCTCCCTTATACGTTCCTCTTTTCTTATCCTCTCCATCTTCCAGTTCCCTATGTCTTTCGGTCTTGTTGTGTCTTTCTCTCTGCCTTTCTCTCACATTGTCACTCTTCTCTCTGCCCCTGCTCTCACTCTCTTTTTCCTCCCCTCCCTTCTTCTCTCTATTTCATTTTCTCTCTCATCTTCCATCTCTCTTTATGACTCTCACTCTCTCTCTATTTCTCTGTCTCTCCCTCCCTCCTTCTCTCTCACCCTCAAAGTCCACCAGACCGTCTCCGTTCAGATCCACGTCTCTCAGGATCTCTTCGATCTCTCTGGGGTTTAGCTGCTCCCCCATCAGCTTCTTCAGGGCCTCCCTCAGCTCCGGTACGCTGATCTTCCCATCATCATTGGAGTCAAACTGTAAGAGGGGTTATAAGCCTTTAATGCTCCTTATAAGGCCATATATGGCAATGAAGCAAGTAACACATGAAATAATCGGTTGAGTCATAGACAGACAGCTTCATACAGATTAGGACATTGACTTAGCTGTTATTTTAGCTGCTTAGCAAAGCTTATCAAAATTGGATAATATCAGCTCATTGTGGAGACTGTCTGCTTTAATATGAGGGTGTTCATATCCTCACAAAACATTTTTTTTTTTGCATTCCTCCCTTATTAAGGGACCAAAAGTGATAGGACAATTTGCTGTTCCATGGCCAGGTGTGTATTATTGCTTAATTACATTAATTTATGCATGAGGATATATATGTGTGGACATGATTTCAAGTGTGGGGTTTGAATTTGGAATCTGCTGTAGTTGACTCTCGCCATTAAGTCCTAAGAGTTGTCACATCCTGTAAAGTAAGCTATCATTAGCAGAAAAAAAATCAAACTAATCCATCAAAATGATGGCAAAAATATTATTTGCAGCTAAATCAACTGTTTGGTACATTCTTGAGTTGAAAACATGCACAGGTGAGCTAAGGAACGCCATGTGAGTTGGAAGACTATGTTGGTTGACAGAAGAATTTTTTTCTCCCTCATTAGGAACAACTCCTTCACAACAACTGGCCCAATCAAGAACATCTTCCAGGAAGTGAGTGTGTCTGTGCCAATTTCGACAATCCAGATACAGCTTTACCAGAGTAAATACAGAGAGTTTAATACAAGATGGAACAATTGGTTAGCATCAAGAAAAGGAAGACTAGATGAGTCATTTAAATAATACTGTACAGTCCTGGAACAATTATCTATGGGTAAATGAGACAAATATCATGATGGGAATGGTATGGAGAAGGGAAGGAAGTGCTCATGATCCAAAGCATACAGGTACCACCCCTCCCGTGAAGCGCGGTGGAGGTGTTGCTATGGCACGGACATGTATTATTGGCCATGGAGCTGGTTCTGTTGAATTTATTGATAATGTGACTGATGACAAAGGGCGGCAGGATTAAATTTGAATGTGAGCTATAGTATCAACTTTGTTTCAGCTAAATGCTTCAAATTTCATTGGACAGCACTTAACAGTGTTGATGGACAATGACTTAAAGCATAATGCGAGAGCAACCCTAGATTTTTTTTTTTATGGCAAAGAAGTGGAATGTGCTACAACAGCCAAGTTAATCACCTGATCTGAATCCAGTTGTGTCTGCATTTCACATGCTGGAGGCTACCCAAAGGCAACAAAGCCCCGAGAACAAGCAGGAACTGAAGACGGCTGCAGTGAAGGCCTGGTACAGCACCGCCAAGCATGTGGCCCAGCAAAAATGTGTCACTGACAAAATACTGATTTTATGCATATAATCCAAGGCTCTGTGGAGCCGAAAGGTGACTGACCTCTCTAAAAGCGTCTCTGAGCTCCTTGAATCCAATCATATCTGCAGTTTCCGCCAGCATTTTTGGCCCCATCAGTTCAACAAAGTCGTCGAAGTCAACTCTGCCACCACCTACAGGAGAAAACGAGGTATTGCAACATTCCTTTCACCGACTGCAGGACCAGACCAGCACTTCCTCTCTCCACCAGCTGCTTATCATTGAGCTTTGCTGCCCTCATGGGACCTCTTTGCGCATCATCTTTTGTTAATCAACGCTTGAGTTGCTTTCTCTCTCATGTTCTGAAATCAGCCCCGAGCACCTCCAACAGCCACTGATGAACTACCATGCGTCTTATAACTTTTAGCTATTTTCACTGTTTTTCCTATCATTTGAACTTCCTGCATCTTCAGCAAATAGATAACCTGTTCAACAATGTCAAATCATTATAATTGCCTTCCTGCTGTGATTCATTCATGTACTTGCATCATTTGACTGACTCAGCCGGCTGAGAAAGAACTCCCCCAATATAACAGGAATCCTCTGGAGTTTTCTTCTCTTTGAGGCATTTTTTTCTCACTTCTTTTTGAACCTTTTCTCCCAGCTGCATAGTTCTTTTAACATCATTTTGTATGTTGGGGGTTTTGGCCAAGCGTTTACCCTAATGTTTCATCTTAAAACGTTTTTGCAACAGTCCTTCATCATAAAGCAGTACAGAAATGAAATTCAATTGAGCCAAAATGGTGGAGCGGGTGACTCACAGATCTTTTGGCTCAGCTCGATCAGTTCCATCTCTGTGGGCATGTATCCCATGGTCCTCATGCATTCCCCCAGGTCCTTACAGCTGATGAAGCCGTCCTTATCCTTATCAAACTCCCTGAAGGCGTCCCGCAGCTCTACATACAAAGATTAGAGGAGTTATAACAGCACAGTTACAGTATTATGGCACAACTTAAATAAGCACAGTAAGACACACAGTAGTCTGAAAACAGGGTGAGTGAAGATTGTATGGCCAACATTTACGAGTGAGGATGAATTGACTACTTTGTATGGGACATGAGAGTGCATTGGCTGCTTTGTTGAGCGATATTACGGGGGGTTGATGGTTTATATTGACCTACCTTCAATTTCCTCTGGCCGCAATTCTCTGTCCTGCAGTTGCAAAAGAGATAAGTACAGGGAAAGAGAGGAAGAGAGGGAAGGTTTGGGAGGGAGAGAGGGAGTTGGGGTCCATATTATGCCAGTAGAAACTATAGTAAAGAAAAAGGAAAAAAGAGCAGACTGTACAATACTGTCACTGTGTGTTTGGTGGATTTAGCATCATCCTGTGGTCACTGTTTTGCACTAAAGTAGGTTTTCAAACTGGAGAATAATTGGAGTTCCGTTCAAAATCAAGCCAAGTAAGTGAAGCACATTGAGTTCTTCAGCCTCCCCCACCCATGATTTTCAGTTGGAGGCACTTCATTCACCTCTCTTTAAAATGCATGTTTACCCTGTAAAGAGTGAACCATGAAATAATAGCCAGAAATTTATAAATATTTGAAAGTGAAGTATTTACTTGACCTTTAAACAAAACGTAAAAACATTTTTGAAAAAATAATCTGCATATAAGCAATACACTGTTTGTCACATTTCGTGTTTTTATACAGCGAGGTCCAGGTTCAAAAACTGGTTTCGCTGAAATGATATGGCTACTTTGGGGATTACAGTAATATCAGCACAAATTCATAAAATTGGGCTCATTGAATCCATAAGAGTGTCAGTATTCCAGTCATACCCAATTTATGAAATTCCAGGGCTGTTTAGGGACCCCAGTATGCAGAAATATTGAAATACAATCAGAGAAAATACCACATTGATACTGCATTGCACAAAAACTGCATGTTTTTACTCAAAACTGCATGGGATTATCATAAAAAAAAGAGCATGTCTGTAAGGGTAGACTCATACGTGGGTATTGCTAACCCATTTTCATTTAGATTTCTTGAGGTCAGAGGTCAAAGCTGTCAATCTGTGAAAAGCGCTATACAAATAAATTGAATGGAATCGAATTAACGGAAACAGCCATCTTTGATTTTGTATTTTCAAGACCTCTAATACCTGCAGTGCATAGATAGTCCACTAGGGGACAGAAGACATGTCTCAGCTTGGTTATAACAGGCTTTCAAGGAAAGTATTGATCTTGTAGATGACACAGAAAGTCATGTATCAAATATAATACTAATGGTGTTACAGGGCTAACTTCAAACCAGTTCCCATTTACTTTCCCTACTTAGGAGAGCGAAGGAATCGACACCAGTGTTGGAGAGGTGCAGACCACAGAAAATACAAACATGAATAAGGGCAGTTGTACAGACAATGGTTTCAATGTAAGGCTTCTTCATGGAATTGAATAATCCCTCAATCGCTGGAGGCGGACTTATGTCAAAACAGTACTTTTATGAATTAATTATTATTGCATCACGGCTGCGACTGTGTGACCGCCTTTCTTCTCATCCAAGCAGCAATCAAACATTTATTTGCTCAAGACTCATCAGAGTAATGGCAAGCCAATTGTTTTTTTTTCTGACTTTATTGTTCATTGCATCACACAGTTATCAGTCATTTTCTTATCCATATTAATGATAACATAAAACATCAATGACTTTCAAAGATTCAGAATAAATCTTGCTCATGAAGCTGCACATATGTTAGCTAGGCTTATAGGTGATGCCAATTTGTGTCAATGTTCTTAATTTGATACAAATAAGATGTTTCCCAGATGTTCCATTTTTGACACTAACAACATTTTGAATCACTGCATCTTAAAATAAATTGCTTGACTGAAAAAGTGCGATAATGGTAGTTGGATTTAGGAGCAAGGTTTGGATTAATTGATTATTTGTATTATTGCCATCCTAATAATATCAGGTAAAATTACATGTTCATTGGCAATGTAGCCTCTTGGTTGCCTCATTGTCTTTTTTAATGAATAATATCGAATTCACTGTAGACTTATTTATGGGTCTTGATTATTCAGTAAATTCTGTCAACTGCTTGATTGCTCATTAGACAATCTTAACTGGGAATAAGCTGAGAGCAGTTGTGCATTAAAAGGTCAGAGGCTTCTATTCTCCTAACGGCATTTCAAAGAAAGTCTGCCTGGAAATCCAAGGGAGTTCAGGTTGTATAAGTTATTTTTTGTGGAAAAAACTGGTGGTTGCATGCCACGCTCTCCCACACACTGAAGTCAACACTCACATGAACTCTCTCTCTCATACGTATGCACACACTGACGTACAGACACATGCATAAACACACGCACAGGCATACACACATTCATCTATTTCAAAAGAACAATCTGTGCAGCAATATTTTGGGGCATCTGTGGTTTATTGTGACAGCTTGAGAGAATAACAATGATATTAAAGCTGGAACAGCAGTGTGTGCGTGTGTGTGTGTGTGTGTGTGTGTGTGTGTGAGAGAGAGAGAGAGAGAGAGAGGGAGAGAGAGTTTGCTCCACCCTCACATCATTATCTCTTTCTCCATCTCTCGTTCTCTCTTTTTCTGCTATTCCAGCTTCAATAACTTTCTCTCCCCCTCTTTTTCTCTTTCTCTCTTTCATGTTTACATCAGCTCATTTCACTCTTTTCCTCTCTAATCTGGTTCCTTGATTGCCGCCCACATGTGGGTCGGGCCAAATCTCTCCTGAGTGTATTCTGTGTGTTTAAGCTCCAACCCTCTGACATCAAAATGCTGCTTTTACTGCGCATATCTGGTGCTCCAGTTACCCCTGCTGTGCCCTTTACATCTACTCAGCCTGGCTGCCAGTACAGACTCAAACAGCCTGTATTTGTCAATGCTGGAGCAAATTATTAGTTCTTTTGCCCAATATTCAGTTAGGTGGAAGATTGCAGCTAGCTGTCTTTGCAGCAAATTTCCTCTTTTTAAGGGGGCCAAGCTGGTAAAATACAGTGAAATGCAAGTTGATAAAGAATTCTGAATAAATCATTACTTGATTAAGTAAACTCCTATAAACCACATATTTCTGGAAAGCTGAGACAATGAAGCATCTGAATCTTCTTGAGAAACGTATTTATCTAATTAAATATGCAAATTATATGCAAATTTGTCAAGGATATGAATATTCAAAATATCTTGTAGTACTTTTTCTTTGTACTTTTTACAATATCAAGGCACTTTTATGTGATTTGATAGTATATGGTATGCACAACAATCCTATGACACCGTTTGTGTAATTTTCAGGATTTACATATAATTATAATATTTCAAAGAAAAAACAGAAATTAGTGTTTTTTGTTAATAATTTTGCTTGTGAGGTATGTATGTGCAAAGACCATCATAGGATTGTTTGTTGTATGAAAACAAATCTTACTGCCAATTTTGAAGTAATTCTGATGAATATTTTTTACGTTTCAGCAATTTTTGTCCAAAATTTCTAATTCTGAGATAATTAGCATTTTATAAAGTAAATAATTGACCCTTTTTGGCCAGTAGATGACAGCAAACACATTAGTGCCCTGTCAGTTACATCCAGAGGTCCATTGCAAGACTAAAAACACAAAAAAAATTGTCAATTTTAACTGTTTCGTTTTTTTTTTTTTTTTCTCATTTGGCACCAAAATGATCCACTTCCGGTCTGACTATAGGCTTACCTGATTTTTTTGCCCTAAAATACAATCAAATACTAAAAATATCATGAAAACATAAATTGAATGTTGAAGAGAATATATCAAAGTACCACTAAAATTGAGAAAAATTTTTTTTTAAACCAGACTGGCCCCTTTAACTGTCATGGTTTAGTCCCACCGACAGAAGGCAAGAAGCCGGCGGGCACTGGGACCTTGTACCCAAATGCAGAACAAGGGACACAAACGCACAGGCTGAGTATGAAATATAAAACTCTTTTAATTTAAAAAATAAATAAACAGCAGGAGGGGAGCAGCAGCACACAAATAACAGGGCTCCAAGAACAAAGCGTAACACCAGAATAAAAACAGAATGCAGCTGCACTCCCTGTTTGGGAGTGCAGCTCTATTATACTCTTAATAGCACCTCCACCTCAACCAGCACCGGCTGTAGCTCGTTGAGGTGGAGGTGCAAACAGCAGGAGGGGGGGAGGGCCTGCAGGGCGGGACCATCACATTCACATCCCCCAACATGAGAGGTGCACAGCCATTTAGCCATCACTAACCATTTCAAATTCTGTTACTTGTGACATCACATGAGGACATGACCGTCCAGAGGCATGGAGGACTGACCTACTTCAGCCAACCTGTTAATCAGTTCCTTTTTCACTCTGGGTGGTCTCTCCCCCTTGTCATAAGGACAGATTGTGAAATGGTCTTTAGTGACTAATTGGCTTTGGACCTAGTGACAAAATTGGGGGTCTTTAATCTCATTCAAAACTATGGCTCCAGTGTGGTGAAATCATGATATTATTATGAAAATTTAAAAATGACTTTTCTTGGGCCTAAGAATTCTGGAGATAGATTTTAGTTTACAGATTGGCAGATTCTGATTATATTTTTGTTTCTATGCATTTCTTCAAATTTGGTTCCCATTGCACTTGCCTAGGTGCCAAACAGCCTAGTCTAAAAGTATGGAAACAATGACTTTGCTCACTGAGCAGTTTCTACAGGTCTGCATGGAGCAGTCCGCAGAAGCTGGCTCCAGGTTTTATAATTCTTGGTGAGGCTTACTTAGGCTGTCATAAAGTGCAATTAATAGTCTTGAATGTAGCAATCGTGATGTCACAGTGTAAAATAGAACAATCATACATCATATGAATATTACACTGAAAAGCACTGCACAGAACCAAGTGTTATACAAAAATCTAGAAGTAAAACAATGAAAGATACACAAATATTACCAACTGGAAATTTAGAGGTATCATGACTGAATTACATTTTTTGTTTCACAGAAGGCAACATCTTAACAGCCTTAGAAGTTTTTAATTTTGTGTCCATGATAGGCATACATATCTGTCTATCTGCTCATCTCTCTGTCTAATAAAAAAAAAATAATACTTGGAAGGGCATATTTGCTGTTATGCCACTTCTCCACTTGAAGACTTGCAGAGCATGCTGTTGTGTGCGTGCATGTGTACGCATGCATTTGAGTCTGCGTGTGAGGGAGTATAATTCTAAATGGATCATTCCTTCCTAAACGTGGATAATCTCACGGTATAATCCCAGTGAATACCTCTCATATCATCCTCTTCTGGGTGTGAGAGAAAGAGGGTTTAGTACTCACTGTATTTACATTTAGAAAAACCCCATTCATGCAATGCAATCTTAAACGTTACTATATAAGAAATCATATAATATATGCTAAACATTTAAAATTTCTTATGCATGTGGCCAAATAAAGGAGGTTGCTATGCAGCAAGTGTGGTCTTGTGTAGACAGGAATTCCTCTAGGTGTGCCACCAGTAACTTCCATTCATGTTTTACAATAGACAGGGTGAGATATGTGAAACTGCAGATGTTATTTACCTTGTATTTAATGTATTAATTTAAAATATCAGTCTTTATGTAGCGGGCCAGGGTTAGATTTAGTTTGTTTTTGGAAAAAGGATGGTGTTTTTGTCACTGTGAGGTAAAATTTGTGTGAAGTGAAGTGTGTATTTACAGAAGAATTGAGGCCTCATCATTGCGATTGGGAATAATAATCACATTTAATCCTCTGTGTCTTACTTTGATTGGCAGCCTGCCATGTTATTTGACCTGCAATCATGTGTTTGGATGGGAAAACCTTTTATTAGGTCTGGAGGTGAGGTGGCTCAATCTGTGTGGATTATATCCTGTTTAGCTGCCTAGGTCTGATTACATGGTTGGCCATGACTGGCCCTCTTCTGTTCACAGAGAGCATTTCCTGCCACACAACAAAAGGGAAGGCAAAATTTCCAAAACAATATCATATCAAAGGTACAAATCAGCACGGATTTGAATGACAGAGTATTGGAATTGAGGTTACAGGGGTTTAATTCTCAAGATGAACTTCTCTCTGTTTTGATTACTTCATTCATTTTGCCTTTATCTATGGAAGTTCCATGGAGAACATGCTTCTCTTTTTTGAGAACGCCTAGGAAGAAATGGCAGACAGTGCCGTTTTACCGGTGGAAGCAGTGGGTGATGGAAAGAAATAGAAGTGAGGCCACTGGAGCAGTTCCGGGGCAAATGCCTTGTTTGAGGGCCCAGTTGCAGAGCTCCTCCCAACTTCATCTCTCCTGATTCAAATCAGAATCCCAAACCCCAGGGACTTGAACTACCAATGCTGCAGCTGCTAGTCAAGTACCCCATCTCTAGCCAACCATACCACACAAAGTGACTATAGTTGGTAGTCACTATAGCTGATTCTAACATATCTCATTATTTTTTTGAATAATTAATCTTTAAAACCTCAAAAGCTGCTGCATTTCTGTATGTATGTTGTTTTAACTTGTGAAGAAAATCTTTTGCCAACTTCATTCATAGATGGAAAGATCCATGAATCTGATCTGCATGATTCTGCATTTGAAGTGGAAATGTTAAGAGCAGATTTTCTTCACTAGCATATGTAAACAGTCCACAGCTGAACTGCTTCTCTAAAAAGCCAGCTGCTTTAGGTAGAGCATGCTCTTTGAAATGATAAAATAGTTCAAAGTTTATGCTGTCATATCGATGACAATTTGAGAAGGAGCCAAAGGATACCAGGCAGCACGGAACATTGTCACTATGCACTTGAAATGTTTCATCAATGTTGCAACATCACCACAACATGACTGCAGAATTAATAGAATGCTTTCCGTTTGCTGTGATGCAGTTAAGAGAAGACTGGAATTATTTAAATAACTGATGCACTTCTTAATCAAGGAGGAGTAAATTATCTGGTGGTGGGTAGTGATTGATTTAGAGGTATGATCCTGGTGCTTAATTCATGAGCTGCCGCTGAAAACATCAAATTCCATTAAGAACTGGCTGTGTGGAGTTCACACAGAATTACTACACTGCAGAGAGTACTGACTATAGTCTCATATCAGTGCTTTTATTCACTGTTGCCAAGTAGTAATTTTTGTATTCCGTAAGTGGGGAAGAAAAAGAGAGGTCCAAGTATAGACCCTGGTTTACTCTGTGTCATTCTCTATTGTGATTTAAGGCCTATGTGTCAATTTTGGTTGTACTGTGTTCTATAACTTCCTTACACTCAACTTACCAAAAGTTATTGCAACATCAGTTCAATTAAGAACATTTTAATCTCATGTCTGTGACCTCATACCATAAAGAGTTAATAGCGGCAGTCCACAGATGGCAAAGTCACGCAGTTTATCTAATCCCCCTGTGGGATCTTTGCATGAGGTTGCTGTCCATGATGTTGAGTGTATCTTGGAAGGGATGTTTACATCACTGCAATCCTAGCGTGGTATGGTATATATTGCATGAGTGTCACGAGGATTTGGAGCAGCACCGCTGTGATCACACTCATCAGGGAGTGCACGTCACCACCTGCTGACCTGTCACAGGGTCTATGGCAATATGTCAGTGCATTCAGGAGGCAGTGATGTAAATCAGCATTTCCTTTGCCCTTCCATGATTGATTCTTCCTTACTTGCGAGATGGCTGCTTTTGACTTCATGAAGCCATTTTAATGACTTCTGTCCTCCACTTTAATGATTTAAGGATTTTTACTAGTTTTTTAATATGATGGTAGGGTGCACTGTTTTTTTTTTTTTTTTTTTTTGAGGAATCCATGCATGTACTCCCTAGCTTGCATGTTTTTTTTACATTATCTACAAATTTTCACTGGTATTTTTCAGGCATTTTTGCAGGCGTCTGAACATTGTCACTTTTTATGTGCTAAGATTGAACAGCCAGCACAGATGTGTGCAGCTGGCCTACCTGTCCAGTGGGGTTATTTCCTGCATGGTTGCATTAGCTCAGTGGTTGGGTTATTATTTGTGGGGTTAGGTTACCTTTGTGTTTGGGAAATTGTCTGTGCAGTTGACCTACCTGTGCAGGCTCTTACCTGGCCGAAGACAGAGTCCACAATGGGCCTGAGCTTCCTTCTCTCCATGTCGTACAATAGCAGCCCTTCGCCGTCAGGTTCGCCCCCGGGCGGGGAAGACAGGCTCAGGGCTTTGTGTCGTGGGGAACGGCCAACCCCCACCCCATCCACACTGGCGTTGCTGGATGAGGTGCTCCACCGCCTTAGCTTCTCCATCTTCTTCTTTATGGAAGCCTGTGGGTGAGAAAACCCACAACTGTATATTACAGCTATTTTTTCAGCTCTAGTCCAGAGTTGATTGAATTAAACTGGCACTATTCCCTCTTAGTGCAGTGGGAGGTGGTCAGCTATCACTAATCATACTGTGGCTGCACTGAGGCTAGACCCAACAACCAACTGAACCACGTACATTTACTTCTACGAGACAGGTAACCTAATACCACTCTAGATTTCTTCATTTTTACAGATTGCCCAATACTGCTCTGCATACTTCACTCTTACAGACTGCCCAATACTGTTCTGCATATGTCACTCTTACAGACTGTCCAGTACTGCTCTACATGCGTCACTCTCACAGATTGCCCAATGCTGCCCTGCATACATCACTCCTACAGACTGCCCAATCCTGCTCTGTATACTTCACTCTTACAGACTGACCAATACTGCTCTACATACTTCACTCTTACAGACTGACCAATACTGCTCTACATACTTCACTCTCACAGACTGCCCAATACTGCTCTACATACTTCACTCTCACAGACTGCCCAATACTGCTCTACATACTTCACTCTTACAGACTGACCAATACTGCTCTGTATACTTCACTCTCACAGACTGCCCAATACTGCTCTACATACTTCACTCTCACTGCCTGCCCTAAACTGCCCTGCATACTTCACTCTTAACTCTCGCAGACTGCCCTGTACCGCTTAGCATACTTCAGTCTTAGAGGCTTTCCTGAAAATTACGGTTCATGTATGTTCAGAATGTGAGCCATGCAGAGTGATGTTAGGGTGCAGCCTGAGGGTAGAGTTACAGTAGGACATTTTAAGAGGGCAAAGAGCAAACAAAAGAAAAAAAAGTCCTCAGAATTCTCCAAGTGCCCCTAAAATAAAACAAAAATGATCTTTTTCCTCTTAAAATGACTTTAAATTCTTTTTGCCTTTACCCCAAATGCTAGTAGTTTGTTCCAAAAAGATATATATTGTCCGAAGGAAAGGAGTCATGGAAAAGCAGTCAGAGAATAATTACACCTGTCTCACAGCCTTACCTGTGCCATTTCCAATCACTTATTTTTACTTTTTACTTCCATCCTCCCTCATGCAAAACTGAAATATTATTTTGTAACTGGACTATATTCCATTTTTATTGCCATTTTGATAATTTATTTCAAATGTCTTTCAAAAAGGATAATTTCCTATCTAGGGGCAGTATGTCTGCTGTTCATTCATTGCCAACACAGGCACCACAGCTGCAATCACTCATTCAGAGAAATATGGGGAGCAAATTTTCTGTGGTGTTGCTATATCAGATGTCAAGGTGTGTTACAGCATACCTCAAAGCAATTGAAGCAGTTCAGTAATAAAACACACACTTTCAGAAATAGACACACACACACACACACACACACACACATACATTAGTCACCAATCAGCTGTGTCACAAAACATACATCACACACCAGTGGTCCCCATTACAAATCACGCTAAATCAAATAACTTTTGTGGCATCTGACTAAATCACAAAAAAATCTCAAGATTGTCATGCTCTCAGCAGATTCTGCTCAGACCGTTAAATTCTCAAACAAAAACAGGGGTATGACCTGACAAATTACAGAAAGGTTACAGAAAGGTCATTGAAAAAATATATAAAAAACATATTCTAAATGTTTTCCAGAGCATCTGACCACAGACCCATACATTTGACAAATAACGTATAAGCCCTTGAAATATATTATATACATGTATACTGACATATAAATTTAATTTCCTAGATATCTTAGTCTAGTAATGTGCCTCACTGAAAATTCTTGGACTTCTGCGATAGAGTTTTAAAGACGTAATTTTTTTTCATTCATGATCTCTTTATCAAAACATTTTCAGTACATTACAAAAGTGCAGGGCTGGATGGCCACCACAGACAGAGGAGATGAGCATGGGTACGTACCAGCAGCAGCTCGAACCAATGCACCTAAAAAACATAATATTAACCAGAAAAGATTTGTATATTATGACTGCTTCTTTGATCCGGGGAATATTTTCCCAAGTAAGATTAACAAGTTAGCCAGGCAACATTTACTTTTCACTGGATAAAGTATAATTGGAAAATACTTGACTTGTTTCTAAAATAATCCCAGTAATTAGCTGGATCACTCCTTGATCGCATACACATGTTGGTATGGACATATGCACGGAACATGTGCGCTCGGACAGCTGCATTGCAATTCTTACTGTTTTGGCTGTGGGCTCAAACCCACTGGATTTGAATGGAAGTTACAGACTGAATTTGAGCTTAAAGTGCACAATGTAAGCTTTAATAAGAGGATACTTACACCGATTTGCAGCAATGGACATAACAATCGCAGCCATTTTATTCATAATACCTTCATGTTACGAGACAAAAGATCATTTTAAACATAACATAATGTTGAATTTCGTGATCATAATTAATTAAACCTTTACACCAACGCTGAAAGTTTGAAATCATTAGTCATTATCACACAGATTAAATGTTTTGTAGCATGGCAATGACCCAAAACATAAACGCAGACTCCGTAGGAATTTTCTGGAAATAGAATTACAAATTAGTGAATTTAAACCCAATAGAGCTTATGTTGGATCACTTGGATGATAAAGTTCATGAAGTGTGCCAATAAAAAAGAACACCTATGAGAAATACTGCAGTCCACATGGCAATCCATTGAGAATATATAGATACTGAGAATCATTAAAGGGGACCTAACATGCTGATCCTTCTTTTAATACATATTAGTAATGTTATGATGTTGGCTGTCCATGCTCAACCTCTGAGAAGTTTCTAAACATAAGAAACAGGGATTTTGCCGTAGTCCAAGAACGTGATTTTGTGAGCGTGATTTCCTCTCTGAACAGCTCCTCCCAAGATCTTCACGAAATCTGGGTAAAACCTGACGTCAGGTTGTGCCGTCCAATTAGTACAGACCTAGCCAGAGCCAACCACTGCACTGGACCCGCCCACACCGGAAAGTATTCTAGTAGGCACTAACAACAGCAGATCATACTATGCCTTAGTACCGTTGACACTTTTGGAAATACAAAAGAAGAATCGCAGATCATTTGAGGTGCAATTTTGTTAGTATCTCTCCCAAAGCTACTTGTCTGTTTACTTTTGGACGCAAAGAAAAACAAATATTACTCTTTCAAAAGACGATGCCACCAGAAATCAGCGGGTAGCTTTTTGTTTGCTGGCAGCAAACAGCCACAGCCAAAGGGAACGTTAGCTGCTTGTGCTCAGCATTTCACCAAAGACAGCTTTGTCAATAAAGGATATTTCGACACAGGATAAGCGTTTCAGCTGCTTCTCAAACCTGAAGCAGTTGCATTGATCAAGCGCCCGGAGCCACAAGCTATAAGTAACCATATAACAGCAAATAATGTAAGTGAAGCTAACATGTTACGGGTGGCTAGCAGGACCGCTAACGATAGTTAGCACTAACAACTGGCCTCAAACGCAGGCTTTGTAAAACATCTGAAGATAAAGCCTGTATCGGTCGCGACTGTCTGTGACTCACAGACACAGAAGCTGTAAGACGCTTTAACTGCATAAGCCAACCTGACGTGATAGCCAGTTGATTGTGGCTGTAGCACAGCGGCTAACATAGCCAAGTTACTGTTGCTAATGTTTGTGTCCCAAATATGCAAGAGTAATATCAGGGGAAATTCCACAGAAGGTGTGTGAACATAAACCTCATTTGAAGCAAACTTTTAATACTTGTTTCTAATTGGGATGCTTAGTACAACTGTTCACAGTAACAGAACTTGCTGTCTGTAAAACTTGTATTGCAAGGGTTTGTCTCTGTGGTTATGACCGCTTGGTTGCCAGCTACTGCATGTTAGTTTATGTGTCATGCTAATTAAAAATGCTCCTGGTTAACTTATATGCAGTAATTCTGATTGGTATGCTTGTGTTTCTTCGGTAAGCATCAATGTGGCAGTTTCATCAAAACGTTGCCCGATTGTAGCCACACCAGTTAGTGATCGCTTCACTTACCCATGACCGGGATCAGCCGGATACTTCACAAATGTCTGAGCAAGCTCTCAGTTGCTACCATGAAAGCAATGCAAAACGCAGAAGCTCTACCGGTTTACAAATGATTTCTCTGCACTACCTTGGCATAATTTCATCCTCCTTTAAAAATTGTTGTGGCTAATAAAAAGCCGAAAAAGGCGGCGATTAAATAGGTAATTCTTTCCTGCAGACATGATCAATTCGCTAGCTCCACATAAGCAACTTGTCCGCGCTAACGGAACTTACGGTCTTCAAAACCTGTTTAATATTCATAACATAACCAAGCTCTCAATAACTATCCATAAAGCTGCTTTCACATCAGACACGAAACAAATTTTTCGCAGGACAGATTAGCCTACATTCAAAGTCAATGCAAAGACGCGAATACACGTCAAGCCGCTTTCACACCGGACGCGAAACAAATTTTTTGCGCGACAGATTAGCTACATTCAAAGTCAATGCAAAGACACGAATACAGGCGTAATGTGCACGTTAAGCAGCTTTCACACTGGACGCGAAACAAATTTTTCATGTGACAGATGACATTCACAGTCATGACTGATTATCAGCTACTGCATGTTAGTTAGCATGCTCTGCTTATTAAAAATGCTCCTTGTTGACTTATATGCTGCAATTCTGATCGGTATGCTTGTGTTACTTCGGTAAGCATCAATGTGACAGTTTCATCATATCCTTGCCTGATTTTAGCCACTACAGTTGAAGCTAAACGGAGAGGTGCTGTATGTGTCTACCGAGCTGGGCTGCAGTCAGACCAGCCGAAGATTTTGCAAAGCTTGGGTGTGTTTTTGGGTGCTTGGGAAACGATCGCTTTACTTATCCATGACCGGGGTCAGCCTGATACACCTCCAATGTCTGGGCAAGCTCTCTGATGCTGCCAGTGAAAGCAGTAGGGAAGCGCACAGGCTATAAAGTGTCCGGTATAACAAACGATTTATTGCTATAGATAAAATATTAAATTCTTTCCTGTAGAGGTGATCGATTCGCTAGCTCCACATAAGCAACGATTCACGCAGACGGAACTTACTGTCTGTAAAACCAGTATTATGTTCATGACATAACCGGAGCTCTATCTAGCTCTCGCGCACTCTCCATAACTCGCCCATTTTCTGTGAGGAAAAGCTTGTCATTCCTAAGCAATATGTAAACCATTACCACTGGCAATTTCCGAAAAGGCCGTTTAGCTTGGAGCTTTCGCCCCTTCGTCATATACCAGCGCAGAAGCTGTTCGTTTCTCCACGCTAACAACACACCACAGCTATGCACACGAACCAGCAGGTCCTAATACACACCGAAGCAGTCCATAAGCTGTTGGTCCACTTTTAGCTGCTACTCACTGTCCATGTTTCCCTCTAAACTCAGACCCACCGGATTTCTATGGTCTCCGGCCTACACTTGGGTATGTCGACCCGTTCTACAAATGTGTCTGAATGTTGTGGATTCTAGCTTCCCCTGCATCCTAGCTAGTAGAAGAACCGCTGTACTCACCAGTAGCAAACTGTAGCCGATAGCAAAGTTGAGCTTGCACTGATTCCCCCACTTTCGCCATTGCGTTTATTAGAACAAGTTCATTTCATTAGATCTATATTCAAGTATAACGTTAGATTGCGGAATTTGCCCGCCGCCTCGTCATCGGCCGTGTCTCTCGTTTCATTCTGGGGAAGCAGACTCCATGGCAGACTCGGAAAACTGCGTTCTGCAGCCTCTTCTGGCCCAAGTCCCTCTTCCCACCCTCCACAGAGCTGGCCAGTCAGAAGAAAGTGGGCACACAGGGAGTGGGGGCAATAGCGGAAGAGCCACCCCAATGAGGAGTTTCAGACAGAGACTACAATAAACTACAAATGGGTTTTTTTGAGGATGGCAATATAAGCGAAATAAGTACCCTTTTTTTACTTTGCGAGATCAAGAGTTCTCTAGGGGAGTCAAAGACCAAAATATAAACTTGGAAAAATAGCAAATTAGGTCCCCTTTAAAATGACTAAACGTGTTATCTTTCAAAAACATTTTTGTCCCCAGATACTTGAATTCCTTGGTAGAACATTTTCAAATATATTGTGGTGCTTGTTTTATACATTTCCAGTATACAAAGACTTTAATCAAATAAAGTTGCAGGAGCTGCTTAAATGGCAGGTGAATCAAAACTTCAGATTGGTAGTGTAGCCACATCAGGGACAGTGTTCTTGGTCTGTTCTGCAGTTTAAAAAAAACTTAACACAAAAAAAAAACAGTTTTTTTTTCACAACTGAAAGCATTGTTCAGCCATCCTCTACTATGGTATTCAGAATTAAACAGGTTTATTTGATCCTGCAGAGCTCTCCTGTGCTTTCTTTTTCTTAACAAGGGTCCAAACAGCTGATTCTTACACTTGCATAATTTAGAACATGTCTCTGATCAATTAATTGTGATATTTCCACCCCATGGTGGGCTGCTTTACAAGAATCAATACTTCTTGAAGTCGTCATCCAGTAAAACAACAGCAACACCCTCCAAAAGCAGTCCATTTACCATTTACTTGTAGACCCCTTACAAGGGGGTTGGAGGGTAAAATTGCAGGAGCTCTTACACAATTCAACCAGTCTGGATATAAATATGCTATAGCATACAGCTAAAATAATAATAGCTTTAATAATGTCCAAATATCTATGGACTTGACTGTATACTGTATGCATCAACACAAGCATATGTGCACAACCAATTCACTCATGCCCTTGTTCAGTTACCACATTCTAAAACTGCCCAACTGCTATTACAGGCAAAACTCACTGCAACTGAGTCTCACTGCGCTGATGGGCCTGTCGAGTTCTGAGTAAATTCTGAGTGAGATGGAACTTGTGTGCTGCCTCCTACATGGCCGTATTGGCATTGCACTGATGTCCAGTTCAAGACTGATAATTACAAAAAGTTCACGTTCAAACAGACATACACACATACTGCACCTACTGTCGCCATTACACAGGCATGTACACAGATTCAGATACACACACACACACACACACGCGCGCGCACACACACACAGTTCTTACCCTTTTTCCTGTCTTTTCCTGTTGCTTTTCCATCCTGATGGCACTTCAAAATCCCTCTCCAATGACTGAAAATGCGCACTGCACTGGTTTCTCTCCGTCTGGCTTTCTCTATGACTCCCTCTATCCCTCACTCCCTCTCTTTCTCTTTCTCTCTCTCTGTCTTTATTTCTGTGTCCTGTTTACGAGGTAAAAGTGATGTTTTTATTTTTGAACGTAATTTACTCTTCCAAGTACCTTGTGCTGGTTTCTGCCGTGTTAATCATTTGTATACGCGGAAAAGAACTTCACTGACAAAGCCTTTCACACTTTCTGGTCATCTCCACACTTCTCTGCTTCATCCCTTCCTCCTTTCTCATCATCTACTCCCCTCCATCCTCTCCGAGTCTGGACATTTTCCTCTGTTAATCCCCCTTCTCTCTCTCTCTCTCTCTCTCTCTCCTTTCTGTCCCAAATCCTTTCACTCTTTCATGTGTTGGTCTGCTGTTATGTTGTGAGGGAGAATGCATGTTTTTAATCCTGACCCACTGAAAAAGGTTTGTGCTCTCATGCTCAGAGTCTTTGCTGTTTCACGCGGATAAAAACTGTTCACATGAAAGCTGCTTTAGCAAAGGATCCCTGTCAAACTACTGTCCTAAAAGCCACCACTGCCCTCACTGAGGCTTACTAGAGGGTACGGCTCACAGTGTTCACCAGCAATCTCATGTTCCAAGACGTTGAATTCATAAATAGTTTAGAGGATTTATTTGCAGTTCATCTGCAAAACTGTGGCAAGTTCTCCAGTATCCTTGAAACAAGCAAATAATAATAATAAGTAATTATCATATGAAACTATTGAGTTGTATATCTAATTGCTGGTCAGACTAAATCTTGATTTGATTGAAGTTTTCAACAATTTACAGGCATTTATAGAGTTTTTTTTTTTTTTAATTTGGTAATTTTCACGAAATGAGACATCTTTGCCTTATGAAACTCTGCCTTCTGACAGGCCTCAAGGTCAATCTATCCGATCAGCTGTAGATCGGCCATTTCAGCTCGTGGAAGAGTTACCTGAGAACATCTGACTGTCATCTGTCTTTACCCTGTTGGACAATTGCTTGACTCTCTAATCGCCATACTGCTTCTCGCCAAACAAACCCTCTACTACCCCAGCTCCATCGGTCTAGAATAAAATTTATCAACTGTGTTTCAGTACTGAGTTACGCTGATCTATAACAATACCTCCTCTTTGAGGTCATTGTTGCTTTAGGCTCTGTTCTATGGGCGGGGGTTTCGCTGTTCGCAACTCCCTGCCTTCAGTTCCATGCCTGGATGGGCAGAAATCTCTGGACCATAGTCATGTGCCTTTCAAATAAACTTTTTTTAGCAAAGAGGTTCTGTCAGGATTGAAATTGTTTAAAATGAGCCACAGACTTTTGCACTATACTATCCAAGACATTGTGGAGTTCAGCGTACATCTCAGCACAGTACCTGCCTTCAGTGTCCAAAAACCCAACACGGGCCGGCAATTTGTTTGATATTATGATGAGCGTACAGTATCGTACAGAATAACTGCTCAGAAACACTGATGCTTTGTCTGTTTTAATACCTTTGAAAGCATCTGGTTTCTAAAAATAAAGCACAGCATAAACCCATTTTCAAAAACATCTCCCATTCCAAGTCTAGTCTCTCTCTCTCTCTCTTTCTCTCTCTGCCCCCTACCCCCTCCATTATTTTGTTCAGTCTCTTTTGTTTGATATCCAACTGTAAAGTATAACATAAACCATACTTTACATATGTGCTCTGGATGGATATTTGAATTTTTTTTTTGTGTGTGTGTTTTGATTGAAAGATATTTTGTTTTGGTATTAAATGGTAGTATTGCTGTGCATTGCCATACCATATTAGGCAGGGTTATATGATAATGTGCAGCTTCATGCTTATGTCCACGTTACCAGCCCAGCCTGCAGCAGATGGAGAGAGATTAGGCAGCTGAATGACTGACTGAAGCGCAGAGCAGATGAGAAAGTTCAAGTTTGAATGGAGGGAGATGTTGAGAGAGAGAGAGCGATAGAGTGGTAAGGGGAAAAGGATGCAAGCGTGAGCAGCAGCGTCGCCTGGTGGAAGCAGGGGTGCAGATCCGATGTCAGGATTGGGGGGGACACAAACGTGTTGTTGCCAGTATGCAACTCATACCATACCATAAATTGGTAAAGGCTCGCCAGAAAATACTGCACAGGGAATCATTTATTGTGCTGTTTATTTGTCCTAAACAGCCAACAGTGCAAGTCACTGCTTACTTAACTGTTATATTAGTAAATCATAATTTTAAGCGTTTTGGGCATGTAGTGTCTACTAATCTCAAATTCTTCTCAGTCTGATTACGATTTTAAATCATTTATGGGTATTCTACTTTATATCAAAATTACTCACAGTAAGGCAACTGCTTCTGCAGCAAATTACCAGACTCAGGCTGCAGCCACTTTCCAGAGCTGAGATAAAGATTGAGGGGGTTGTTTTTTTAAAACCCTGCTGATGTCATCAGCGTCTGTGTACCCATTCATTTGCATTGTAGTGGAGGAGACCAGAGATGGAATGTGGAGTCAGAAATATATTGTATTTGTTCCACCATTTCTTTTTAGATGTGAATCTAAAATGTGAAGAAAAGAATCTGAAAATAAATTTGTTCAATTTCGAATAATTTAGGGTATTTTTATTGAGGGGGACAATTCATGTTTTCCCCCCCCGGGATCTGCACCCATGGATGGAAGGATGGAAGACTGGTGCCTGAGGTGTGAGTGGGTCAATTCCCTGGTAGGGCTTGGGATTTCAACTTAGTCTGGAGAGATGAAGTCCCCATCAATATATTTCATTGCACAACCTTACAGATCATTGCTGTCTGTATGCTGTTGGTTCATTCAATCATAAATATGTTAATAATTACTTCATATCAAAATTTTTCATTGGCTGTCCAGGGTCAGAGTTGTACTTGGCACAGTTTGTCTTTTGTTGTCATTAAAATATGAACGATTCCCTCCCCCTAAATCTGGAGCATTGCCTTCCTTAAGAAAAGAAAGACGTCGATCTCCCCAATCTGAATAACAAATTCAACAAATCTTGAATTTTTTATTCCAGAACATCTGCAGCAGGCTACACAGACATTTAGGCGAGAGAATAAGATGTTATGCACTAAGTCTGTGTCAAGTCCTAGTAGAAGAATGTAATTGGGTGCAGATCAAACTTCCAGGATGAGTCCAGAAGGGGAGCATCCTGAACACAGTCAAACTGTTTAGTCCGCTGCAGCACCCTGCACCCATTGACTCTGTAGGAGGTAGGTGGCAAGGTGGGTTCCTCTTCCAGTCACAAGCTATATGCTAGCAATTTGCTTGTACAGTTACATGCGCCTGGCCGACCTGTAGTGGCCACTAAAGAGCAATGAGTCAAACAAATTTTGACCAGCTGAACTCCTGTTATCTTAGCGGGGCTGAGCCAGTTGTTGCCTTGCCCATGCAGATCTACAGTAATGGTGCAGCTGGGTTTCGAACGCAAGAATAGGCTCCCAGTGGAATGTCTTAGCTGTGTGCCACTCATAAGCCCCCGGACTCAAGGCTGGTTTAATTCTGTCAGAGGACTTTGTCGATGGTTGAGTCATTTTCACACTCCAGGTTGTGTTGGTTCTTTTTCTGACTTTGGTAGTCATTTGTGTGAAGAATTTCATCCATTTCTGATAATAATAAATGACTCCATACATCTGTTTAAACATTGCTGCATTTGAGCACGTCTGTCCAATCTTGATAGCATTCCTTCTATCATTATCAATCTGATGTTAAGGCTCTGTGCGTACTAAACTAAAGCACCTATTACAAATATATAAAGGGTATATTAACTGGTTGAATTCCCAGTACATAGAAACCATTTTTTTTAAAAAACACCGACAATCTGATACTTACCCATAGCCCCCGCCTCAGTTCCCTGGGTGACCCTGTGTACTGGCAGGCCAGTTAATCCTGTCACTGTGAGAGAGTACAGGGGGGTGGGGGGTGGAGGGGGGGGGGTGGACAGTAGATCCACGAGGTCAGGCACTGACAGGGATTAGGGCTTTTTTCTGCATCTTTACTCTCTAATATTCTCAAAATTACAACCTCAACATTAATCCTGTGCATGCCACTGCCTATGAGGGGGGAGGGGGGGTGGAGGGAGTGGGTGGCAGGGTGAACAATGACTTTGCGTTGAAGGCTGCGTTATACAGCAAAGAGACTCACAGGCTTGTCCCCGCTGGTTTTTGGTCTGTTATCTTAGGGACCCAATCATATGTTAAACAGTGAATGAAGCCTCTGGCCTCTATCCCAGCAATGACGGAAGGCTGTTTTCTGCTTGTAAGACTTGTCTGTCAACGACGTCTGTGGTCTAAATTGATGTCACAGAAACAAAAAAAAGTGCTGTCTGACAGTGTTCTGTACTTGTACCGGTTGAATATTTGTATTGTTGCTGACACTGTCGTTGGTCGTTTCATATTTTCATTGACTGGATGACCTGAGAGTTTTTTGGTTGCCGTGGATATAGACAGTCGATATGGTAGCATTTGTAAGAAGATGAATTGGTAATAAAACAATAATTATATAATTAACGTGGAGATGAGAGCTTTTGCTGCGGACATTTTCCAACACTTTGTTTTCGCACAGAAGCATCTGGGTCATTCAACACTTTTCTTAAGACGTCTGTCGACTCGTGTCTTGATAATAGTAATAGCAATACAAGTCAAGAGCTGCATTTTCAATTCTAGTCCTGGAGAGCCACTGGGTGGCTTATTTTTATTTTCGCTATTATATAAGTAACTTATACAGACTCTTCAGAACAGGAGAAGGCAATTTCCTTGATAACTTTAATAAACTGCAACCGTTGAATAATGAAAAATACTGACATCCTACACTTCTGCAGTAGGTCTTTCCGGCTGTGAAGATGGATGGTACT
Source organism: Gymnothorax reevesii (assembly GCA_029721435.1). Classification (NCBI taxonomy): domain Eukaryota; kingdom Metazoa; phylum Chordata; class Actinopteri; order Anguilliformes; family Muraenidae; genus Gymnothorax; species Gymnothorax reevesii. The sequence continues at coordinate 29,829,241 of CM056589.1, forward strand.
CTATCACCTCCAACAGGATGGAGAGAAAAGTAAAGCTCTTTAGCTATCTACACAAGCACCTCAATCCTGTATCCATCCATCCATTGATTATCTAGTCACTTATTCCTGTTCAGGTCATGGGGTGGCTGGAGTCTGTTCCAGTATGCGATGGGTGAGAGAAAGAAACAACCTGCCAATCTGTCACAGGGTCATTCCATGTCAGATCAACAAATATAGGTGCAGTGTACCACCAAGCACATTATTCAACCTATTGTAGCATGTCTTGGCTGACTGTGATGAATTTGTGGTGGAGAGTGTAATATCTGATGCAGTTATGTATGAAATATATTTAAGAAAGTCATAAAATCTAGAGTAAGCATAACATATGTCCAGTTTTACCAGGATTATTTCCTTAATCTTTCTATTGAATCTCACAACGGATACGAGAGAAGACAGGTACAATGAAGGGACTTAGGATTCACTATCATCGGAGGTGTATAGTAACAAAGTACACGCACTTCGTTACAGTACTTGAATAGTTTGAGGATTTATACTTTACTAGATTTTTTTTTTTTTAACTGGTCTTTTACTGTACTACATTTAAAAGACAAGGTATACTTTCTCTTTGTTACTTTGACACTGGCCACTTTTTTACTCGTTACAAATCAAAAGATGAGTGCAATTCATCATTTAAGGATTATCTGGATTTGGCGTGTTTGAGAAAAACAACGGTGCTCGGCAGGGTGTCTTTGAGCAGATGTGTCCGCCAGCGGACGTGGAGCTGCAAATTTATGCACGCAGTTACAATATTCTACCACTAGATAGCACATCTGGATGCGTATTTGCTGAATTTAAATCAACGTTATTCAAAATTGCATACCGGCGCAAATAGCTTGAGCCGCATGCTTTTTATAGCCTGTTTTTATAGAACAAGTCAGGACTCATAATTGTTCAAAAGAGATGTTTTGTCCGCCCCAATTCTCAGTTCTACTGAATTTACCCCATGATTTCATCGCTGCCAGATCGCATATGGAGAGAAACCATGTCTTCAGTTACCAAATAGGCTACAATAATTGAAAAACACGTCAACAAAAGAAAATGATTAAGAACTAGCCAGGACTATCCTAATTGTCATAAAGGGACTTGTCTGTACCCCCCCCCAATTCCCTGTTCTAGTGCCGGGCCTGGTTTGATGGCTACCTACTGGGGGAATCGAGGCTATCCATGCCAGCCCTCTCTGTTGACCCCTTACCCTGATCCTGAGCCGGCGCCCCAACAATGTTTTAACGTGGCCCACTGCAGGACTAGAGCCCGAGTTGAGATGACCATAGGCATACTCAGTGGCGCAGAGAGAAGTGGGAACTGGGGGGACACAGACATGTCCTTTATGACAACAATTAGTCCTGGCTAGTTCTCAATCATTTTCCTTAATTGATGTGTTTTCCAATTATCGTAACTGGCAACTGAAGACACGGTTTCTCTCCATATGCACTCTAACAGCGATGAAATCATGTTCTAAATTCAGTACAGAAATGGGCTACTTGCGTGAAGGTCGACAGGTTTGCAATTTTGAAAACATTGATTTAAATACAGAAAATACGTGTCCTGATGAATGATTGCTGTTAAGTGTGGAGTGCTCTCTGAGTGAGCCTTTGTTTAATTATGAAAATGACAGAGAACTGAGAAGGTTCACTCCGGGAGCACTCCACACTTAACAGGTGCTGCTTGTTCTCTCTTAAATCAACGTTATTCAAAATTGCAAACCTGTCAACCCTCAAGCAAGTAGCCCATTTCTTTTTTTTTTTTAGGGGTTTAAAATTACTTTAAGTAGCCACTGAATTAATTTACTTTGTTTAATAGCCTAAGTCAACTAAAAAAAATAAAATTGAAAATCAAGCCGAGCAAAATATGCCTTACCTTTTTGAATTATGTTTATATTTTGTTTTTAGCAGCTTCCAAGACCGTTTCTCCTCAGAGGGATTGCACCTGAATGAAAATCAGATTTTATTCCAATTAATATTCATCACTGTATGCTATGATCTTAAAGGAGAATTCCGGTGTGAAATTGACTTGGGGTGTATTGAAACATGATAACGAGTACTAACCTTTGACGAATACCCCACCTCCGTACGCACGCAACATTTCGAAATACAGTATATGGCTTTTAAGCCGAAGCTCCCAACAGGCTTACAATGGTAGTGAATTGGGCATACTGTAACCATGTAAAGAAATCGCTATTTTTCTCATTAACAAGGCTCAAAGTAGCTCCACACTTCATTGCTAGAATTCCAAGGCCCTGACATTTAAAACGAGGCACTGAGAACTTTGAAAATGCACAGGTTGTTTATTAAAAAAGACTGTTTATGCAAACCATACCCTGAGGTAGTTTCCAGTTGTCTCCATCTTGACAGTCACGATAAGTCGATTGAGGAGCACGAACGAATAGGAAGGATAGGGGAACAGATTGCAATCCATTTGTTCGTGCTCGTCAATCGACTAATCGTGACTTTCAAGATGGAGGCAACTGGAAAGTCAATTTCACACCGGAATTCTGCTTTAAGCAGGCTCACTGTTAAATGTTAAGTCAATTGAATACTACATTCAAACTTACAAGTTGACTCGGGTAGCAATTTTCTTCCATGCCACGTCTTTTGCTGCTGCAGCAGAGTTAAATTTTTGGCGAAATATATGGTCATGTAGTCTCCATAGGCCTGCAGTAGGACCTCCACCTCCAGCGGGGTAAAATAACTGGATCTTTTTTTTCTCATTTGCCATGGTGACTTGTGGTATCAGGGCTCTACTGATGATGGGTTTTTATGGTGGTTGTGCACACGCGTGACTGAATGAACCTATTCTGAGTTGATTGAACTAACTCAGATCACCTGTTCTGGAACCAGATACTCAGAATTTCCCATTTCAGAGTAAGTCAACTCAGAGTTCAGAATTAGACTCAGTGTTTGTTGAACCTCCAACCTGGAATACCCCTCGGGGCAGAGTTAGTCATATTAGTAAACAGTGATGTCTACACACCTAATCAAAATACGTGAAGTTAGTTTATGTACAGTTAAAAGGATTAGTCAACTGTAAAATTACCAATACCAACTAAACAGCCTTGCAGTTAATTAATATGTCAATTTCAGAAAAGCGGGTAGGAAGGTAAAACGAGACTCGAAGGAAGTTCGTGAAATACCAGAAAACTTCCGAAATCACCCAAAGTGTGTCTGCACTCAGACAGGGGAGTGCACTGGCAAGATAATACAAATCACATCAGATATTACTGGGGAGCCAATTTGCAATGAAATAATGGAATGGAATAAATAAGTATGAAAAATACTCAATAATACAGAAACGGACAATCATAACACTTGCACCCTCACTATACAGAAATGGCCATGTGTTCACGAAAGTGACGTCATGTCCCCGATTAGCACAACTGTAATGATAACTTTATTTTTTCATTACGATTCAGGAACATACATAATTTAACTGCTATCTACATCTGCTGCCGCTGTCTCTCTCAAATTCACATTCACAAAACCAATAACTGCTACCCTTAATCTAGCTCTTTGTCTATTCAAATGTATAACTTGCTTTTGATATGTTTTCCTCACTCAAGACACCCCCCACCTCTCACTCACTCACTCTCACTCACACTCACTCTTCCACACTCAAATTCTCCCACTCCCACACTCTCACTCTCACACTCTCCCCACCTACATTGTAAATAATTTATCAGCTCCTGCTCATCACTAAACTTGCACTTCATATAATTGCGTGAGCTTTGCCTCATTTAGCACCCTTTTCTTGGGCCCACTTTCTCATACAGCACTTGGCGCCCCAGCCGAATACTCGGTTGCACCTCGTCTTGTATTTCTATGGTATCGGGCTCCGACCATATGTGCGTCTGTCAACAAAAACTTCAACATTTTGCTTTATCTCATCAACTATTTCAGATACAGGCTCGTAATTTTCAGTCAACACGCATCTCATAAAAGCCTACAAATGACATGCCTATGACAATGACATCTTATCAACTATTTTAGTTACAGGCTCCCAATTAGCTCCCGCCTCCCGAGTGGTGCGGGAGCAGGGGCGTAGCTAGAACCGGGAATTGGGGTAGCACAGACACGTCCCTTTATGACAATTAGGATAGTCCTGGCTAGTTCTCAATTATTTTTCTTTATTGACGCATTTTCCAATTATCGAAATAGGCAACTGAAGACTTGGTTTCTCATGCGATCTAACAGCGATGAAGTCATGGGGTAAATTCCGTAAAACTGAGAATTGGGGTGGACGTAACATCTGTTTTATTTTTTTTTTAATTAATTTATTTATTTATTTAACATCTGTTTTAAAGAATTATTAGTCCTGACCTGTTCGCAGTCATTTTCATGATTAACAAAAGGTTCACTCCGAGATCGCTCCGCACTTAACAGGTGCTGTTTGTTCTCCCCGATTAGGTAAGACAACAATCATTCATCTGGACGCACTTGCATAATTTAAATCAACGTCAAATAGAGCCGCATGCTTTTTATAGCCAATTTCACTGCCAAGTGCCACTTTTTTTCCCCACTCAATACCGAGAGTGATAGGGAATCAGTCGACACCAGAAGCGGGAAAAGGGGATGAGGATTTATTAATAAACAAAACAGGCACGAGGGCCAACAGAAAACTTGGCCCAAAGGGTTGCAAAAAACAAACTGAGGTAAGCTACACAGAGCTATAAAACAATAAATGCAAAAGGCAAAAAACAAAAGGCACTGGAAACTCCAGGCAAGAAGCACAAGAAAAATAAATAACCAGACTATGTATATATTCGAAAAACAAGAGGCTGGGACAAGACCTGAAACTAGAAATGCTTAGGGAATCTTGACAATAAGAACTTGGCTAAACTTGCACATGCAATGAGACGCGAGACACTGTCTGCCAGCCAACTTCCACCGCATCCAGATAAAGGCTAGGAAATCATGACATGAGGGGTAACACCTGGAGAGAGAGAGAGAAACAAGAGGCATGGCAAGATCAAGACATGGACAGAGATTGGATGACATGACCTGCTCATTAAGAGAATGAGCGTGCTCAGCTTAAGTACCAATTAAGTATGCAGTTTGGAAGCAAGCATGAAATGTTAAGAACAGAAAAGCACAGCAAGATCTTGAAATAGCAAAGCAGGAATCATGACAATAAACTCCCTGTCTAAATTAGTAGTATTAGTAATGTGCCTATCTAAGAATTACACCAACCCAGTGAGTGTTAGTAAATGTTAGTAACTTAAAAACAGTTAATTGTCAATTAAGCTTAGAGAGGCCCGAATCCAGCACAGCATGGAAGGAAGGGGAAATACCAAAGCCAACCAGAGCTCAGAAATGTGCAACAACGAAGGCACGGGGCGGAACGCAGACAAGCGGTGGAGTGGCATGGCAGACCTGGCAAAAACAAAAACATGGAAAAGTAAAAACATGGACATGGAACATGAAATGCAAAAACCTGATACAAGAAACTGTTAAAACTATGACTATGAACATGACTATGGAACATGAACTATGAACTATGGAATCTTGAAACATGAAACTGTTAAAACCATGAATAATACTGTTCTGGCCAAAGGCCAGAACCCCGGAACACAACAGAGAGTAATTTTGAATAACGTTGATTTAAATTAAGCAAACGTGTCCAGATGAATGATTGTCGTCTTACCTAATCGGGGAGAACAAGCAACGCCTGTTAAGTGCGGAGCGCTCTCGGTGTGAACATTTTGTTAATCATGAAAATGACTGCTAACAGACTGCCTTGCTGCGAAGTGACAGCACTACCCTCTGCACCACCATTCCCTTCCATACTGTGTAGTATCAAAATGATATTTACCTGCTGCAACAGCGTCAGCTGGTAATGTTTTCACCTTGTTATTCTGTGTGTGTGTGTGTGTGTGTGTGTGTGTGTGTTCTTGTACCTCCTACAAAGCAACAACCAAAAAACATTTTTTTCCTTCAGAACGGGAACATTTTAGGGAAGTGATAACAATTTAATGTGTCCTCACAACTATATAGGAAAATTGTGACTTATAAGTGAAGGTTAGGGGAAAGGTTAGAATTAGGGGATAGTTAAGATTTGGGAAAGGGTTTGGCTTAGGCATGCGTTGCTTATTATTAAGATTAAGGAAAGTCTGCAGAGGCATACAGAGGATGAATGGAAGTCAATGTAATGTCCTCACAATGATAGAAGTGCAAGGATATATGAGAGTGTTCGCATGTGTATGTGCGTGTATGTTTGTGTGTGTCTGTGTTTGTGAGTGTAATCATGACTAAATATGGTCCTAGGGACACCTACTGTTGCAAAAACTACCACAGAAGTGGTCTCCAGTACTTTGCCAGGTGTTTATTTGTCCGTCTGTCTGTGCACAGATTTTGTCACGGTGGTGGCATCACAACTGTGCAAGATGCAGTCACAAAACTTTACGGTTGAGTTCAAGATTAAGGTGAACTTTGAAGGTGGGCGTGCTCCGAGCAAGGGCACTAGAGGTAGGGGGTAGGAACAATGGTTTGTGTGATCCCATCGCAAAATGGTCCCTAGTTTATCATTTATTCCACACTGTAATAAGTATCACATTTATTCCACTCTGTAACAAGTACCACACAACATCGTAGATAGAGACAAGGTATTAAACTGAAGCATTATACAAAACTATGCTGATAGAGTGGTCTGTCTGGTTTCGGAACACTTTCTCAACACTTTCACTGGCCAGTCATGAACCAAAGTTGAGAAATGGATTGTAAATTTTCACTGAAAAATTTATTTGAGGTCTCCTGATTTGGATTACTCTCTCCGCTTTAAAACGCCAGAAAGCCAATCATCTCTTCATCAAGTCACCTTTTAAGTGATGTACATTACACCAGTAGCGGCTCTAGACCCGGGAATGGCGGGGCGCAGACACGTCCCTTTATGACAATTAGTCCTGGGTAGTTCGCAATCATTTTCCTTCACTGACGCGTTTTCCAATTATCGTACTTGGCAACTTAAGACACGGTCTCTCCAAATGTGATCGAACAGCGATGAAATCATGGGCGAAATTCAGTACAGAAAAAAAATTTACTTATTAATGGGCCAGTGCTTCGCGTTGATTGATCAGGTCCGTGTTCCAGTTAAATATCGCCTTTCACTCTCGGTATTGTGTGGGTTGATAAAAAAGTGGCACTTGGCAGTTAAATAGGCAGCGTGCTGCTCAAGCTGTTTGCGTGAGAGTCGTCAGGTATGCAAGTTTGACTAACGTTGATTTAAATACAGCAAATAAGCGTCCAGATGAATGATTGTCTTCTTACGTAATCGGGGAGAACAAGCAGCAGCTGTTAACTGCGGAGTGCTCTTGGAGCCAACCTTCGGTTACTCATGAAAATGACTGAGAACAGGTTAGGACTAACGACTGTTTTAAACAGATGTTTTGTCACAATTCTCAGTTCAGGTTCCGCCACTGAGCTGAATTTCGCCCATGATTTCATCGCTGTTCGATCACATTTGGAGAGACCGTGTCTTAAGTTGCCAAGTACGATAATTGGAAAACGCGTCAGTAAATGATTGCGAACTACCCAAGACTAATTGTCATAAAGGGACGTGAGTGCGCCCCGCCATTCCCGGGTCTAGAGCCGCTACTGCATTACACTGTGGATAAACTACTCATTAGCCTAGGGGAGAATTTATGATCATGGAGAGGAACACTGTTAAGTATTCATAATCCAACTGAAACAATGAACTACATTTTCTCTGATATCTTAATTAAAGTAATATAATGTATAATTCCACTGTCATATTTTAGGGCAGGGCTATGCAACATTATCCTACAGGGGCCAGTGTTGCTGCAGGCTTTCTTTCCTACCCAGCACTTACACACCCGACACCACTAATCAGCCCCAAGAGTCTTTGCTAAAGAGCTTGATTGGTGGATCTGAAATTTTCATCCATCCTAGTATGTGTGGATATCCATCAAAATGTGGCATAAGAGGACAAATAACTACTCAGAACAGAAATACTAGATGCCCGCTGGCAAGAATACTGGGAATCACAGGACACAGGGAGACATTTGTTCGCAATACAGAAACAGGTGGGGGAGGGAAGGAGATTTGGGAGGAACCGGAGGGAGGAAGCAGTAATAACACGATTGAGAATAGGACATACAGGATTAAATGAATCATTGCATAAAATAGGCAAACATGCTGATGGGAAGTGTGAACGCTGTGGGGAGAGTGAGACAGTCCAGCATGTGTTAATGGAGTGTGTTAAGTATGGGGAGGAGAGGAAGACATTGAAAGCAATAGTGGAGCAGGCAAAAGAAGTATTTCAACTGGAGCAGATTCTAAAGATAAAGACAGGCAAAGGTCAGAGACAGTTATTTGAGTTCCTTAGGAAAACTGGGCTAATGGAAAGGATATAGGGATATAGGGTGTTTTTTTTTCTTTCCTTCCTTTTGGGGGGGGGGGTATTTGGTTGTCTGTACACCAGGAATATAGTCTGTCACTGGTTGATCTCTCGCCATAACCGTCAACCCAGTAGATGGCGGTAATGCCCCAGGAGGAAAAATAAAAAACAGGAAAGAAGAAGAAGAAGAAGAACTTCCACCCGCTACTTGCCGTTCCGTTTGTCCTTTGTGAGCATCTGTAGCTAGTCAGACTGGAAGTTCGAAGGTGAGTTCCTGCAGAGCTGCTTTGTGTTGACAGCAGCACTCGCTGTCTGTTGGTTTATTTGGCGGAGAAATCCAACTTAGGTGGTCGTGGCGTCGAGGACACGTAAAATGCCTTTGAAAAACTGCTCAATTCTCAGCTACATTTCAAAATGGAATAAACTTGTGCCATTTCTCAAATTATCTATGTTCCAATCATCTGCAAATCTGTTATCCGCCCCGGAAGAAAGCCTGATCTCTTCCACACATCTGTTTTACCGTTGGTGTCGGTCAGAAGTTCCTTGAGAGAGGCCGAAATGTTGAGCTTTTTGTCGCCGATCTAACGTTATTGGACAGTTTTTGGGATGGTGGCTTATTTTTCGGAACTTACTAAACGCACAGACCCACTGGACGTCGAGGTGTTGCATGCAGATCACGATCATTGACTTACGAGGAGTAAAAAAGGCAACTTATTGTAAAAACTCACGGGAAAAGCCTTTCTCTATAGCCACCTAGAAATGTCAGACGCAATTCTCGCGTTTCGGTCTCAGCTGTCCGGTGTGATGGAGACCGTGTTCAAAGCGGCCATGTATGAGATCACCCGGCTTGTGGAGGACAGCTTTGTGGAAGAAGTATCGCGAAGCAAAGAGCAAGTCGAGTCGCTCAAACAGCGGTTGCAGTGGTTCGAGAGCCGGCGCAGGGAGCGACCGAGTGGTCGGACAAGGTGTGTCGACTGCGGAAGAATCGGAGTACCTAGCGTGGAGACTCTGCACAAAACCACGGGAACACAATTCGGTGAGAAACGTAGATCCGATCTGCACCTACTGGCCTTTTCCGCAGTGACCGTCCTTCTCCCTGACTTGTTACTCGTAGTGTATTTCTGCCGTAGTCACGCTTTACCTGGTGGTAAGATATAACACACAACGTTTTTACAATCTGTTTCCCCAAAACCTTCCTGTATCCTAGAAGCCAAAAGTAATTTCAACATTTTTTTGGCGTGGGAACTCCATAGTTACCTAATCGAACACTGGACTGGATATGTCCCGATATATTTGCGTGAGGAAGCCTCTTGTGCTTTCATGACACTTAAGGATACTGCACATTTACTCCCTGGAAAACTCACTGTGCAGAGGCCTAAGCCAGTCATCCTTTAATTTGTTATTGAATAGTCGGCGTCAAATTTGTATGATGCAGTGAATTAAATTGGTGTGGTGAGTATTGTGTCGTCGGCGTGCCAGTTGGGTTTTTCGGTGAAGAATGAGCTAATTGGGCTGAAAGGGAGATACTTTGTATGGCCCGTTGGAGACTTAAGTCTGGGTGGTGTTGTCCTCCTCCAGAAGCTGAGCAGGGGCACGGCCTGAAGCAGGAGAAGGCTCTGGAAGGACAGTGGATCAGTTGCCCACGGGAGGGCTCCAACCCCGGCCCTACGCAATCCCAGGAGGTGGCTGTCACACCCAGCCCTGTCGGAGCACCATCAGAGTGTACCCCAACAGTGGTAACTAACTGTTATGAGCTTGATTAGGTTGTGTGTGTCTGTGTCTGTGTGTGTGTGTGTTCTGACTTGGTGTGTGTGCTCTAGACTGTGCAACAGAGTACCTTGGATGGAGAAGGGCTGGAATCCATTCTTAAAGAGGAAGCCCTCCAAACAGCACCCCCTGTTGACAGCCTCCAGGACCGATGGCCTATGTGCTTGGAAAGTGAGTGTCCAGGCTCTGCTGATTCAACTTTCATTTGCTGCTTTTATCAAGTGGACTTATTTTAAATGTTATTTGCATTTATTTCATGCAGCCCTTTTACTGGAGACTCAGTGGCCTTGTGTTCTTTTCTGTGACAAACATACACGCTTTTTGTTTTAGTCACATTGGGCTTATTTGTCTCTTTGATGAATGTAGCACAATGCCTAAAGCTGAATGGCTGGCAGTGCAGTTAAACTGAATGTGTAAGCTGGATAAGGGTGTGCGCTAAGCTGCATGGTGTGTCTTCACCCGCTTAATTCACGCTACCACCGGTCCTCTCTCTCTCACACGCACTCAAACACACACGCATAGTCGCACAGTCACGCATGCTCACACTGACGCACTCCCACGCTCACACAGACTCATTCTCTTACGCACATACACAAGTAAATCACTTTAAATCATGACATTGCTCTTCTCACTTGCAACAGGTATATCAGAGTGTCCTTTGAAAAGAGAAACTTGATTTTATTGGTGCTCCATTGATTGAATAAATGCAAAAATTGAACAATTGCTGTGACACTGATGCTCCTTACTAAAGTGAAATGGAGATCAGTGAACAGAGGTCATACTGGCCTGCATTAATGTCATACTACGTGTGCTCATGCCTGTGTACAGCCACCTGTAATACAGTCAGTGTTTAACGTTCATTTTGCCAGTCTTATTCTCATCATGAAGTATCTGAGCATGGGCACTGAACTCCATTCAGGAAATTCATTTGAGTTGATGATATTGATGTGAATGTCTCACAGGGCAGGAAGGTATGGAGGGCCAGGAGGGTGCAGAGGGGGCGGAGCAAGAAGGTGACTTTGGGACGCAGCAGCTCCACATGTGTGAAGAGGAGGAGTGGGAGTGTGAGGCAGGGGTGGGGCCTGGGCATGAGGGGGAGGGGGTAGCCCAGGCATATGAAGCACGGTACGATGTGGAGGAGGAGCTGGGCGCGGCATTGGACGAGGAGCATAAGGGAGAGTACATGGCGGCCATGCTGGGAGACTCGCTGGCCTTTCCCTCTGGGCTGGACCCCACTAATCCTTCTAACATAGTGCGGGGCAGGAGGGCAGGGCTTTCAGTGACTGACAGCAGCATAGGCGAGCTGGACTGCCTCCTCATTAACGAGGATGGGTTCTTGCAGGAAGGGGAGAGGCGGCATCGCGGCCCGCGGAAGGGCCGGGGCCGGAGCAGGGTGGAGCATCGCAGTTTCTCGCCTGGCAGAGATGTCTTGCTCCCCAGCCTGGGTAGCAGTACCCAGGACTGCCACCGGGGGAAGCCCTTTGGCCTGCCCTCGAATTCAAGCACACAGCCTTGTGACGCTACAAGACTGCAGGGCGGTAGCACTGAATTGGCGGCCCTGAGGATGCAGCAGCTGGTCCCAAATGCAGCGGCAGGTTCTCCCTACACCTGCACCCAGTGCGGAAAGGGCTTCACCCAGGCCTGCAATCTGAAGGTGCACCAGCGCATTCACTCGGGACAGGGCCTGCACCTGTGTAGCCACTGTGGCCGCGGCTTCCTCTCCTTCACCGAGCTCAAGAGGCACAAGTGCAGCCACGGCAGCGAGAAGCCTTACTGCTGCAGCCTCTGCGGTAACAAGTTCAGCCGGCTCTGGAACCTAAAGCTGCACCGACGCATTCACACACAGGAGAAACCGCATCGCTGCACGTACTGCGGCAAGAGCTTCACTCGTGCCGACATCCTCAAGGTCCACCAGCGCACCCACACAGGTGAGAGACCGTACAGCTGCGCTGTCTGCGGCCTGAGCTTCAAGCGCCTTGACCATCTCAAGTCACACCAGCGCAAGCACAGCTAGCTAGTCTGGCCGTCCTGCCGCACATGCACTTGCCCAGGCAGGGTAAAGAGAAAACTGTCTTGTAACTGAAGATCAGTGGTGCTGACATCAAGGAATGACTCTGAATATTTCCTTGCACCACTTAGAATCAGTGTGGCTGTACTTCATATCCTTATATATATATGTGTATTTTTTTTTAGTCTGTTTGCTTTTCCTCTTACTGTCATTTTAGTTCTGTTTATTTTTCTTTTAAATGAAAGTTTGGCTTTGGAAACTTTATAGGTGAATCCTCCAAGTTTTAATATTTATTGGGATTTTAATGAAAATTGGTATTCAACTAAACTCAGCTGATTAAAAAAAAAAAAAAAAAATTCTGGTTGTCGAGTGTCAATTTTTCTTTCAAGTCCTGGTTAAATTATTCAACTTGCAATTTATATCCACGCAACTGACTTGCATAGCAGATAGACAGTACAAACAGAATGTGTTAAAGGAGAATTCTGGTATGAAATTGACTTGGGGTGTATTGAAAAATGATGGCGAGTACTAACTTTTGTTGAATACCCTACCTCTGTATGCACGCAACATTCCGAAATAAATGGCTTTTTAGCCAAAGCTCCTAACAGGCTTACGATGGTCGTGAATGGGAAATGGCGTTGCCATGCAAAGAAATCGGCTCAAATGCTCAAAGTAGCTCCACACGTCATTTGGTAGAATTCCGAGAGCCCTGACATTTATAACGAGGCACTGAGAAGTTTGAAAATGCCCAGGTAGTTTATTAAGAGCCATATTCTGAGAAAGTGGCACTTTTCAGACAATATTTGGAGTTGGCATCTCAGAATTGGCTGAGACTGGGTGGAAAGTTAATATGGCATGTATGACGGAACATCCCAAGGCGGGGGGTCCACATCTGCAACGGTTTGGTGACAGCGCCCCCTGGTAGTGAGGCTGTCCGGGTCAAAATTGAGAAGAACAACAAATTCTGGCTGGAATACTGTGGTTAATTGTTCTTATATGCCACACAAGTCATGATGTCCTCTTATCCTAGGATACTTGAACCATCCAACTGTGAAAGCGCGGTCTGATTTTCACCCTAGTGTGCGGCGCAACCACCAGGGAAAGTTACCGCATTTCTTCAAAGTTTCTTACTCCATTCATAACCAACACTAAGATAGTGCCACGCTGAATGCTTCTGTTTTAGGCTTCATGGTGGAGGGTGAGTGGAATAAAGTTGCCATACCAATGGCACTTTCATGGTGTGATGAAATTTTTGCCTCCAAAAAGGGCTATAAATAATTCTATAGCTGTTTTTAGGGGTGATTTGCTCTGGACACCAGACAGATATGGAGGCTGTGCGAGCATTTATTTAAACCATCCTCAGGGCTTAACTAAAGGCACCAAAAGCTTCCATGGCACTCTCAGCCATTTTGGTTCAGTGGCCATCAACATTCTAGAAAAATGCTGGTACACCCAATTTACGCATTATTCGTAAGGATGTTGAGGGCCTCATAAAAGTCAACCCCAAACAGCTACAGCTTTGACCGTTGCTCTGGTAGCAGCCCTCGCTCAAGTTGAGATAGTTTTTGTTATTCACTTAATTTTGGACTTTTCAGCATTTGGTTTACTGTTTTACCGCAGAGTGTAATTCTGTCAGGGAGCTAGATACAGAGAACTACCGGTAGTTAAAACTCTGTCTTAAACACAGTTTTCATAAGAGATGTGTTGACTGTATCCAATTCTTGAATTACAAAATTTAGAGTTTTTACCCTCACAGTTTTATTTCATGATGGAAAAATTCCCGTGTCAGTGCTTTATTCCGGTATAAAGTTGTTTGAATTCTCTGTACATGGTAAAAAAGGTTCTCTCACCCTCCACCCCCACAGAACTCCATGTAAAATCTCTTTACACTGGATAGTTGCTAAGCCAATTTTTCTTTTGTAAGAGTCTCAAGGTTGCATTTTCTCAGAAACTTCAAACTTGGCCACGGCACATGTCTGGTTTTCCGAGATAAGAGAATAAAGCTTCAATGTATACTGTGGTGCGCCACCTATGGGAAGAACTCTTCACACCAGCAAAGTGACATAGCAATACCAGTGTTTTCTAAGAGTACTAGGGGAACTGATTCCATTTCAGAAGATTCTGTTGTGGCACTTTTCTGGTGTTGCGAGATCTGACACATGGGTAGGCAGTGCCACCTACGCGGATGGATTCTGCAATTTCACCCCATTTTGCCCCGGGAAATTGGGAAAGTGGTAAAAAGTGCCCGCAACATCCTCACGAATAATGTGTTGTTATGGCCCCAATTTGTTATTACATTTACAACATCCACAACTGCAAGGGATGACAGACACAATTTTAAAACTTAAACACATTTAATTAACAAAAACAACTAACTAATCTACTGACTAATCTAATGACCAAGATTGATAAACAAGAAAAACAGAAATATTTACAGTCCCTTTGGTTGGGTTCCTTGGTGATGTCCTGGGTGAGGAAAATGCTCTAACACAGGCAAAAATCCACTATAAGCTTCACAGGTCTTAAACAGAATGACAGGTCTGGTCACATGTATCCTTCTCCTTGCAATTTCTCCTATTACTTTACTCTCTCAATTCTTCTCCTTATATACTCTTTTGCAGACCCCTCCCACATTCAGACCTCTTTTTTTCAATTTTCTGGGACTTGTCCCCAGACATGCCCGAAACATGTCCAAACATAGCTCCAGTATGGGCTTAAGGAAAAAAAGGTAAATGCTACTATCTAGTGGCCTCTATTCACATCACAGTGTAAATTGGGGGAACCAGCATTTTCCTAGAATGTCGATGGCCACTGAACCAAAATGGTTGAGTGCGCCATGGAAACTTTTGGTGCCTTTAGTTAAGCCCTGAGGAGGGTTTAAATAAATGCTAGCACAGCCTCCATATCTGTCTGGTGTCCAGAGCAAATCACCCCTAAAAACAGCTATAGAATTAATTATAGCCCTTTTCAGAGGCAAAAATTTCATCACACCATGAAAGTGCCATTGGTATGGCAACTTTGTTCAACTCCACCATGAAGCCTAAAACAGAAGCATTCAGTGTGGCACTATCTTGGTGTTGGTTATGAATGGAGTGAGAAACTTTGAAGAAATGTGGTAACTTTCCCTGGTGGTGGCGCCGCACACCAGGGTGAAAATCAGACCGCGCTTTCACATTTGGAAGGTTCAAGTATCCTAGGATAAGAGGACATCATGACTTGTGTGGCATATATGAACAATTAACCACAGTATTCCAGCCAGAATTTGCTGTTTTTCTCAATTTTGACCCTGACAGCCTCACTACCAGGGGGCACTGTCACCAAACCGTTGCAGATGTGGACTCGCCGCCTTGGTATTTTCCGTCATACATGCCATAGTAACTTTCCACCCAGCCTCTGCCAATTCTGAGATGTCAACTCCACAACCAGTGCCATTCTCTCAGAATATGGCTTTTAAAAGACTTTTATGCAAACAGTACCTTGAGGTAGTTTCCAGTCGCCTCCATCTTGAAAGTCACGATAAGTCGATTGACAAGCACAAACGAATAGGAAGGATAGGGGAACAGATTGTAAACTTCTCGGTGCCTCGTTTTAAATGTCAGGGCCCTCGGAATTCTACCAATGAAGTGTGGAGCTTCGTTGAGCCTTGTTAATGATGAAAAAATAGCGATTTCTTTGCATGGCAACGCTATTTCCCATTCACTACCATTGTAATCCTGTTGGGAGCTGTCGCTATAAAGCCATGTATTTCGAAATGTTGGGTGCGTACGGAGGTGGGGTATTCAACAAAAGTTAGTACTCGTTGTCATGCTTCTATACACCCCAAGTCAATTTCACACCGGAATTCTCCTTTAACTTGTTCCAATAGCAAATATTTTGTATTTAAAGCCCTGGTCAGTGTAGTGAGAAGTTGGGAGAGGGTCAGCAAAAGACTCGAAAAGTTGAATGATGTTTTCAAAAAATACAGCTGATGGCACATCTCAGAGCTGATTAGGTTAATTGGCAACAGGTGAGTAATATGAATGGATATAACAAGTGTTTGAGAAGTTAAGATGTTGATGCTTTGATCACTGAAAGATTGCGCGGGAAAATATTTTGACAATTTAAGAATAATTTACGTTGACGTTCTTATTTTTCAAACAGAAAAGGTTTTATCCTACCTTGACATGTTTCGACGGGATACTCCCGTCTTCTTCAGAATTTTTCAGCATTCTTCAGAAGGCATGTTTTGTGTTTGGAGAGGTTACTGGTGACCACTGATATTCAACTACACTGATATTGATAAATTCATGCTAAACTCAACCAGAAAATCATTAGTTCATGCTGAATTTCATGCCCCAAGAGTTAATTTGTGTTAAATATATGATTAATGTATGATTTGACATTGAACCATTATGATGAATCTCAGACTTTGGGGAGACACCTTATCCAGGTCTAATTTGGCTCATAGTAAGCGGGTAATCTAGAATGTAATGTTCAAGATGAATTGTCCTTGTGGTAAAGAAGCTTATGATCCCAGAAATGTATAGTTTTAGGCCCCAGCAGTTTTTCAATTGTCAGTATTTTTTTTTTTTTGCAATTTCAAAGTTGAATTTTCATGAAGATTTTTTGTGTTTGCAGCCCCTTTTCTCCACCAAAATTATAAAAATTAACTGAAATACGATGGGTGTCTAAATGCTACAAGTGTCTAGACTCAATTGAGCCAAAGATTTTCTGTCTGTGAAGCTGCAATCTTGAATTATAAAACCTTAAATCAGGTAACACCTAAATAGCCAGATTTGGCTTCCGTGCAAAGGGGTTAAGTGCAGCTGGGTAACTGAGGGAAACCCCCGGGTATGTTAATCCAGCTTTATGAGACAGGCCCCAGGTCTGTAACTGCTCGGTTGGAATAAAAACCCGCACCCACATTGGCCCTTTCTGGGTAATGTTGAATAGGCCTTCTGTAAACCATTGTCAGTGAACACATTTTGTTGTTGGATGCTCAAATGCAAATTAAAACTGGCATGTAAGGATCAAACCATATTTAAACAAGATACAGAAACACTGCTGTCTTCTCTGTGCCTAAGCTCATTTAAGATGCACTGAAGCAAAGTAGAGAACTGTTTTGTAGTCTGACAAATCAAAGCATGAAGTTCTTTTCAGAAATCATGGACAATGCACCCCCCAGGCTAAAGAGGAGATGGGGCCACCTGGCTTGTTATCAGCACACAGTTCAAAATCCTGCATCCATGATAATATGGGGGTGCATTAGTACACATGGCATGGGTTAACTCACGCATTTATGAGGACAATATTAATGCTGAATGATATATGGAGCTCGTCATAAATTCTGACGGGCATGGAGTCAAGCTTGCTAGCTATAGTAGCCGCTTCTTGTGCTTGAATCACCTGAGTGCTCTTGGATGTCATCTGATTTGCCATCACATGATTGCTCGATTGATATGCTAGTTTACATAAGCTCACATAAGCTGTCATGACACATAGTACATTTCACATAGGATATTTCTCTTGTGTTTGGCTTCAAGAGAAATTGAAGCAGCTATTACTAAAACCCTATAAGTCACACTTGACTAAACTTGACTTGTGGGGTTTTAGTAATCAGCGCTTCAATTGTGCCAGCCGCTTGGCTGTCACGGCACATAGTACACTTCACATAGAATATTTCTCTTGCGTTTGGCTTCAAGAGAAATTGAAGCAGCTATTACTAAAACCCTATAAGTCACACTTGACTAAACTTGACTTGTGGGGTTTTAGTAATCAGCGCTTCAATTGTGCCAGCCGCTTGGCTGTCACGGCACATAGTACACTTCACATAGAATATTTCTCTTGCGTTTGGCTTCAAGAGAAATTGTGCCAGCCGCCAGGCTGTCACGACACATAGTACCCTTCACATAGAATATTTCTCTTGTGTTTGGCTTCAAGAGAAATTGTGCCAGCCGCCGGGCTGTCACGACACATAGTACACTCCACATAGAATATTTCTCTTGTTTGGCTTCAAGAGAAATTGTGCCAGCCGCCGGGTTGTCATGACACTTAGTACGCTTCACATAGGATATTTCTCTTGTATTTGGCTTCAAGAGACATTGTGCCAGCCGCCGGGCTGTCACGACACATAGTGTACTTCACTTGGGATGTTCATCTCATATTTAGCTCAAGAGAAATTATGCCAGCCATTGGGCTGTCACTACACCGTATTTGGAGTATTTCTCTCGCTATTGGCTCCAAGGGAAATTCTGAAAGCTAACGGGCTGCCTTTAAACCTATGGAAGCTCCATATTCCATTGTTGGCGTGTGTCAGTATGGTTCTGTTTTGGGTGGTTAATAGCAGCTCCCTGCCTTCGGTTCCATGCTGGACAGGCAGGGATCTCTCGAACAGAGCCATACCACCAAACTCAATGTATGCTTGTATATTTTAATAAATATTCTCTTTGACAAAGTGTCCTATCAGAAATGGAGCTTGTCATAAATTCTGATAGACACGGAGTCAAGCTTGCTTACTATAGTAGCCGCTTCTCGAGCTTGAATCACCTGAAAGCTCTTGGATGTCATCTGATTTGCCATCACATGATTGCTCGATTGATATGCTAGTTTACATAAGCTCGCATTCTGAGCAGAGGCTCTGCAGTATGTATGCTTAACATCCCTCCTCCTCCCTAGCTCCTCCCATCATTTTTAGCATTCTGTCATTCTGTTCGTTCATGTCTTACTGTCATTCAATAACAATGTCTCTTCTGTTTTGAGGTCATTGTTGCTGTTGGCTCTGTTCTTTGGAAGGGGATCCAACATTGACCAAGAATGGGAGATCATTTTGCTGTCAAAACGGCAAGAGTAGATCTCCTCGGCTCGTGACCTCATTACCTCCTCTTTTATAAACACGTAGAGAGAGTTGATAAAAGAGGAGGTAATGCAACACAGTGGTATACATACCCCTGTTTCAACTTTTTTGAGGCATGTTGTTGGCATCAAATTCAAAATAAGCATATTCTTTAAAAAAAAAAACAATCAGTTTCGACATCTGATATGTCGTCTTTACATTATTTCCACATAAATCTAGAGCTTTAATGATATGTAAATCATTGCATTACACGTTTATTCAAATTTTACACAACATCCTAACTTTATTAGAAATGGGGTTGTATGCCTGTGCAATAGTGCTGTGTTTCTCACCATACGATGCGGCCTTTCATGCTTAAATTGTTGCTCTTCACCAATGCAATTTAAATGAAATACAGTTCAACCTATGAGTGTGTGCTGACATTTTCTTGGCAAACATTTTAGCGCTGATGAGCCAATGTAATCGTTTGTATGTAAGACTCATCCAAGCATGGTATGTGATGAAATCTGAATGATCACCCAGCGATATCATTAGATTTTTATAAACAGCAGTCGCCACGGTGATCTACAAGTAAAAGTTGCAGTAATTTATACACTCCCCTTGAACTTGTTTTCACATTCATACTTGCATGGAGATATATTCATGCAGTGGTAAATGAACCCACCCCATCACCCACATGCAATTCTTCCTGCAGAAGGATTTTCATTCTTCCTAAGGTGCATCTACGTTTTGGGATTTGTGCTCTTTCTTTTTGCAAGTTCACTCCAGCTTTACTAACTGTGAATGTTTGGAGACAACAAGGTGGACAATCCAGTTTCAGAAAGTAAAAGTTCTACCCAGTATTTAGTTCCAACCATCTGGATTTGCTAAATAAAACAGCAATCCAGACCAGAGGTTGGACTTGTCAAGGCAATCAGCTGGTTGAGTTCATCGGTGGAAGTAATACATGGTGGTACTTTTATTTTCTGACCCCTGGAGTGTCCACCTCTGGCAACAAGGATTGAAGATTGTTTTTAATAAAAATTAAGTCTGGCATTAGATATGCCATTGCTGAATTTTAAAAGTCAGACCAGTGTCAGTGAGATGTCACAATACCAGTCGTCGGTGCCAATACCAGTAAAATTACATGATTCTCGAGACCAATTCAATACCATGGTAAAAGAAAAAGAAGGATTTTCAAAGATCCCATGGCAAAGTGACCGTTTTTGTTTAGAAAGTCGAGCAACAAAGTCACACGATCTGATAAGAAGTTATCATAAAGAACGCCGTTCTTTTGTTCACGTTCACTCCATTCAGAATAAATTCTTTTAGTTCAAAGTTCATTCAGCCAAAGAGGGGTGCGTTCAGTTCCCGTTCTTCAAAAAATGGAACATGTTCATCCATAATCAACCTATAAACTTCACAAGATGGGCTTTGGTGGGAGAGTTTTTAACTGTATAAAGGATTTTCTGTTTGGAAGACAAATTCAAGTGCAAATTGAATCAGTGCTGTCAAATCAGTATACTGTGGGTAATGGTACACCTCAGGGCAGTGTGATAAGCCCACTACTATTTATCATTATGATTAATGACGTCTTTTCAAGGGTGCCAGAAGATATAGGTTTCGTTTCGCGTGTATTCACATCTTTGCATTGACTTTGAACGTAATCTGTTGTGCGAAAAATTTGTTTCACTTCCAGAGTGAAAGCTGCTTTACAGGAACATTGGAGGATGTATTTCTGCAAGGCGGAGCCATCTCACACTTCACATTCTTCTGTGGAAAAACACGTCCGCAGTGCATTATGGTATACGGCACTACTATGTAGTGTACATCGCTTGCTCACTCGATTCCGCTGTGCATTATGGGTATTTTATAGTCCACTATATAGTGGATGAAAAAATTTGGAACACCACTACAAAATGGCGGACACACTATATGGTGCACTACATTCGTGATAGGGGGCGATTTCGAACACGGCTCTTGAGTGAATCTGTCTCTGATGTGTGTTCCTTATGCGCCTGGGATCGGATTGATGACGTGGTGCAGTGCAGGCATAAGTGGGATACATGCAGTCAGCTGTGGAATGCAGGGAAGAAACATACTGTTGTAATGAATCAGTCCCAAGGGGAGGGAATTATTACATTCTGCTCATACATACATCCAAGCAAAAGAGGAATTTGGGGTCTTTTGTTCTTGTTCTTACATGTAACGGGGAACCTGTATACATCCAGTGAACTGGATCCACTATTTTACTATCTCTGTCTCTGAGTGTTTTCTTACAGGAATACAAATTAAAATTCCCACATCACCTACTGTAGTCTATCCGGTGGTGGCTCCATGGTACTAGTGTGGCCTGATATTGACTGGTATCTGCTAGAGGTTAAAAAGAAAGAAAATGGAGAAATTGATCTGGTCAGTGCATTTCATTATCATGTAATGAAAGAATATTGTGATTTCTTACGGATTTACACAGATGGTGCTAAAATACCTGAGGCAGGAGTGACGGGGTTTGGGGTGACAATGCCAGCAAAAGAAATTGGAATTAATAGACGAACTCCTAATAATCTAGGTGTTTATACAGTGGGGATGCTGGCTGTGCTGGGTGCATTACTTTGGGTGGAAAAAACAAGATAAGATAAGGTGTTGATTTGCCCAGATTCATCGTCAGTCCTAGCAAGTTTAAGATCTCTTCATTCAAACAGCCTTCAAGATATTCTCTATTAGGTCCTACAGTCAGTCACAAGAATATCATAATATGGGGGTCAGGTAAAATTTCTGTGGGTACCATCACATGTAGGGGTGAGGGGGAATGAGAGGGGGGGATGAATTGGCAAAGAGGGCCTTTTATAAAGGAAATGTTGAAATGCAAATAAGGCATCTGTTTATCAAATTCAAAAGAGTGTCAAAGTTAATAGGGTCTGTGGGCACAGGACAGAGGAAACTGTCTTGTCTAAATTAAGGTTGGGGCACTGTGCACTGAACAAAACAATGAAAATGGTAGGAAAACACCAGACAGGCTTATGTGATGGGTGTCAGGTGGGGGAGGAGTCTGTGAAGCATGTGGTCTTGAACTGTAAGATGTATGAAACTCAGAGAAATGATGAGGAAAATGATGAGGGAGTTAGGGGCGCAGGATTCATTCCTTCCGCATAATATTTCTCTAATTCCCAATCACTTCAGTCAGTGTTTCCAAGTGACATTTCTTGAAGGTAACGGATCTAAAACTTGACGTTTCAGAGCATTTGCCAGATGCACAAGACCGTGAAGTCAGTTTATCTTGCTGTACATCATCTTGATTCTGTTTTGCATCTTAATTACAATAAACCAAATCACTTTACTGCTCGTCTGATTCCAGTTGAAGCGCATGTCGACCTTTAGCATAGGGGCTGACGGAAGATGGGGTGCAGAGAAGTTTCTATTTAACATAAACTGCTTCCTCTGAGTCGCCTTGGGTGGTGAGCGCTTTGGCACAAGTGTTGTGTCTGCCCAGTTCAAATGAGGCTATTAGTTAAGGTGAGGGGTAAGGTTAGAATCAGGGAATGGTTAAGGCTTGGGCATGCATTGCTTATTTTTAAGATTAAGGAAAGGTTGCAGAGACAAACAAAGAATGAATGGAAGTCAATGTAATGTCCTTACTAGGATGGAAGTACAAGGATTTGTGTGTGTGTGTGTGTGTGTGTGTGTGTGTGTGTGTGTGTGTAATTAAGGCTAAATATGGTCCTCGAGACACCTACTGTTGCAAAAACTACCACAGAAGTGATGTTGGGTACCTTGTCAGGAGTTTGTCTGTCTGTCTGTCTGTTTGTCTGTCTGTCAGTCTGTGCACAGATTTTGTCACTGTGGTGGCATCACAACTGTGCAGGATGCAGTCACAAACTTTACAGTTGAGACAAGATTAAGGTGGGGTTGGAAGGTGGGTGTGCTCCAAGCAAGGGCACTAGAGGTAGGGGGGTTGCAAGAGAGCTTGGTCAGATCCCATCACAAAATGGTTCCTAGTTTATCATTTATTCCAAACTGTAATAAGTATCACACAACATCATAGATGGAGACAAGGTATTAAACTGAAGCATTATACAAAACTATGCTGATGGAGTGGTCTGTGTGGTTACAGAACACTTTGATTCTCTACAGTTTCACTTGGCAGTCATGAACCAAAGTTGAGATATGGAGTGTAAATTTTTGAAGAAAAATTTTCAGAAGTCTCCTGATTTGGATTACTCTCCGCTTTAAAACGCCAGAAAGCCAACCATCTCTTCATCAAGTCTCCGGTCAAGTGATGTACATAATTGCACTGTGGATAAACTTCTCATTTGCCTGGGGGAGAATTTCACGATCATGGAGAGGAACACTTAAGTTCTCATAATCCAATTGAATCAATTAACTAATTTTTTTCTGATATTCTATTTACAGTATTATAATGTATAATTCCACTGGGACATTTTAGGGCATTTGTTCCCCAACTTAGTCCTGGGGTCCCTTGGTGTTTGTTGGTTTTTGTTCCAGAATTGTGAATGTAGGAATTTAATAAGATATTAATCTACTGTAATTAGGCACATTTCATGTTTCAATGTGTTATATACCCTATTTAAGCCTTAAATGCCCCCTGTGACTAATTTGTCATACGATTTTGGGGGTTGTCAAAACCACTGACCCCACATAAATTTTGCAACCTAATGCCCATAGTGACATATTTAGACCATCAGTGCTGCCATCTGATGGATAAAAGCGGAACTGACACTACACTGGCTGCACCAGCTAACCTTTCTAATATGGCCGCCCCCATGGCAGAATCCACACGATAGATCAGCACCCATTCATCACTGGATAAAGTAGAAAACAGGTAAGCTATTGAAAAATAAGCTATGCCTAATACTTCAGCCATATGTCAACTGTTTTATCATTCAAGTCATTTTAGCAATAAGGTCCCCGAAATGCCCATTGTGACATATATGTCACAGAACTAAAATGAGGTCAAAGGTGACCAAAAATTAAAAATTGCTATTAGGTTGTTATTTGCCCCTCCCCAGGACATATTAACAGAAAACATACAAAACCCAAAACCAGTGAAGTTGGCACGTTGTGTAAATCGTAAATAAAAACAGAATACAATGATTTGCAAATCCTCCTCAACCTATATTCAATTGAAAACACTGCAAAGACAAGTTAATTATGGTTCGAACAGGGAAACTTAGCTCATGAGCAAATATTAGCTCATTTGGAATTTGATGCCTGCAACATATTTTAAAAAAGCTGGCACAAGTGGCAAAAAAGACTGAGAGAGTTGAGGAATGCTCATCAAACACTTATTTGGAACATCCCACAGGTGAACGGGCTAATTGGGAACAGGTGGGTGCCATGATTGGGTATAAAAGCAGCTTCCCTGAAATGCTCAGTCATTCACAAACAAGGATGGGGCGAGGGTCACCACTTAGTGAACAACTGCGTGAGCTGACTGTCGAACAGTTTAAAAACAACATTCCTCAACGAGCTATTGCAAGAAATTTACGGATTTCATCATCTATGGTCCGTAATATCGTCAAAATGTTCAGAGAATCTGGAGAAATCACTGCACGTAAGCGACAAGGCCGAAAACCAACACTGAATGCCCGTGACCTTCGATCCCTAAGGCGGTACTGCATCAAAAACCGACATCAGTGTGTAAAGGACATCACCACATGGGCTCAGGAACACTTCAGAAAACCACTGTCAGTAACTACAGTTTGTCGCTACATCTGCAAGTGCAAGTTAAAACTCTACAATGCAAAGCGAAAGCCATTTATCAACAGCGCCCAGAAACGCCGCCGGCTTCGCTGGGCCCAAGCTCATCTAAGATGGACTGATGCAAAGTGGAAAAGTGTTCTGTGGTCTGACGAGTCCACATTTCAAATTGTTTTTGGAAACTGTGGACGTCGTGTCCTCCGGACCAAAGAGGAAAAGAACCATCCAGACTGTTATAGACGCAAACTTCAAAAGCCAGCATCTGTGATGGTATGGGGGTGTATTAGTGCCCAAGGCATGGGCAACTTACACATATGTGAAGGCACCATTAATGCTGAAAGGTACATACAGGTTTTGGAGCAACATATGTTGCCATCCAAGCAACGTCTTTTTCATGGACGCCCCTGCTTATTTCAGCAAGACAATGCCAAGCCACATTCTGCACGTGTTACAACAGCATGGCTCTGTAGTAAAAGAGTGCGGGTACTAGACTGGTCTGCCTGTAGTCCAGACCTGTCTCCCATTGAAAATGTGTGGCGCATTATGAAGCGTAAAATACGACAACGGAGACCCCGGACTGTTGAACAACTTAAGCTGTACATCAAGCAAGAATGGGAAAGAGTTCCACCTGAAAAGCTTCAAAAATTGGTCTCCTCAGTTCCCCAACATTTACTGAGTGTCGTTAAAAGGAAAGGCAATGTAACACATTGGTAAAAAGGCCCCTGTGCCAACTTTTTTGCAAAGTGTTGCTGCCTTTATTCCAAGTTAATGATTATTTGCAAAAAAAAAAAAAGTTTCTCAGTTTGAACATTAAAAATCTTGTCTTTGCAGTGTATTCATTTGAATATAAGTTGAAAAGGATTTGCAAATCATTGTATTCTGATTTTATCGACGATTTACATAACGTGCTAACTTCACTGGTTTTGGGCTTTGTAGATTTTTCTTTCAACTTTTACTATAGTTGGGCATTTAAGGGTTAACCACATAATGACAGAAATATCCATATGTGCAACGAGGAATAAAAGACCCTTGAAGTGTGAACATATTGTGTTTATTTTTCAGTGTTGCAAACAATTTTGGGGAACAACGTAATTAAACTGATCAAATTAGACATCACGAAAATCAGTAGCCTACACTCCGGATGTTTAGAGTTGTGAAAAAATTGCTTGAACGTAAAAACATAAACACAACACAAAGCAGGTTTAGTAAGTTTTCACAACTATATGCCCACGGTTTTGATAGCTAGAGCAGCTAGGAACCTGCTGATTGTTTACTGTTAGTAGTAATTTTTTAAAATGTATTTTATTTATTTATTCTTTTTTTTTCTCCCTAATGCGGTCGTTTCCAATAAAGCAGTATGTGGATATGAAATTTTAATTCGTCCAGGCATGTGTGGATATCTATCAAAATGTGGCTTAAGAGGATAAATAACTACTCAGAACCGAAATGCACCTAATCAACACAAGTTAACAGCCTGGTTAATTTTTTCTAATCATAAAATACGCCAGGAATGATAACATCGACAAATGCTGTTTTCTATATTTTTGTCCATTATTTATTTATTTATTGAAACCTCTGTGATCGCACCTTCGGCGTAACGCAAAAAAAAAACCGCACAAACCTCCACCCGGTACTCGCCATTCCGTTTGTCCATTGCGAGCATCTGTAGCCAGTCAGACTGGAAGTTCGAAGGTGAGTTCCTGCAGGCAGGCTGGCTGGGAGCCGACCAATCTCGTGGTGGGAGATTTTGGCGGGTGAATTTTTGAACATAGACGGATTGTTTGATATTAGTGTTATTTTAGATTTTGGAAGAATGGAGTGGGGAGAGGGAGAGAGAGAGAAAGGGAAAAAGAAGATGATGAAGAATCATTTGTAGTTGGAGTGAAAGCAGTTGGAGAGTGTTGGCAAATTACCAGAACATTCAGTGATAGTCATAAGGTTTGATAAATTTGTGAAAAATGAAATTGGAGATGTAAAGGCATTAAAGATATCTAGAGGTGGTATTGTGAGTGTAGAATGTAAAACGAGAAAACATATGGAAAAGGCCCTAAAAATCAAAGTCTTCAACGATAAACGTATAGTATGTTTTCCCATGAAGCGACAACCGACAGTGAAGGGAGCGATAAGAGGAGTTTCATTTTCTGTGAATGTAGATTTTTTTAGAGGTAGGGGGAGTTTGTGCCGCGCGGCGGTTGAAAAGATCTTGAGATGGAAAGGAGACCGATGGAAAGGAGTATGTCGGCACTCCTTGAGTTTGAAAAGGAATTACCGGAGAGGATTTTTATTGATTACATTAGTTACCAGGAGTGGATATATGAAAGGGCTCTGCTTCAGTGCCACTGGTGTCAGGGCTATGGCCAGGCTGCTGCAGTCTGCAAGACAGAGAGCTGCAGGTGTAGAAGGTGAGGAAAAGAAGGCTGTTCAGATGAAGACTGCGAGTTGGAAAAGAGAAAGGCTGTTTGTTGTCACTGTGGAGGGAATCATGAAGCGAGAGCAAAGCAATGTGAACGGAGGCAATTAGAAAGTGAGGTTGAGCGAGCACGGACACTGAATAAGATGTCATACTCTGAGGCTGTAAAGAAAGTGAGGATAGAAAAGAGAGCAGTGGGGAAAGAGATGGATACAGTTGAAATGAGGGGGAAAGAGCAAAGAAAACAGGACAAGCAGTTTTTGAATATAGATTAAAAAAAAGATTATTGGCATTTATAGCTATGGTTATTAACTGTGCAATTGACATAGAATCTAAAATGGAGAGGATAAGGATGGTTGTGTACGCAGCCAGGGAGATTTTAGAAATAACCGACGTGAAGGGGGAGGAGATCCAGGGAATTTTAGAGAAAGGACATGGTGGGAGTCAAACGATTAGTATTTAAATTATACGTAGGAAATTACGTTTGTGTGAGAATGCGTGTTAAGGTGGAGTTATTTTTTATTTTTTGAGAAATAACTCATTTAATAAAAAGTTACCCTGAATTTACAGCAGTCGGCGGTAATACACACAAAGATTGCCAACCGCCATAAAACGAAAGAAGAAGAAGAGTTCCTGCAGAGCTGCTTTGTGTTGACAGCAGCACTCGCTGTCTGTTGGTTTATTTGGCGGAGAAATCCAACTTTGGTGGCCGTGGCGTCGAGGACACGTAAAATGCCTTTGAAAAACTGCTCAATTCTCAGCTGTATTTCAAAATGGAATAAACTTGTGCCATTTCTCACATTATCTATGTTCCAATCAACTGCAAATCTGTTATCCGCCCCGGAAGAAAGCCTCATCTCTTCCACACATCTGTTTTACCGTTGGTATCGGTCAGAAATTCCTTGAGACAGGCAGAAATGTTGAGCTTTTTGTCGCCGATCTAACGTCATTGGACAGTTTTCGGGATGGTGGCTTATTTTTCAGAACTTGGTGAACGCATAGACTCAACTGGACGTCGAGGTGTTGCATGCAGATCACGGTCATTGACTTCCGAGGAGTGAAAAAGGCAACTTATGGTAAAAACTCACGAGAAAAGCCTTTCCCTGCAACGACCTAGAAATGTCAGACGCAATTCTCGCGTTTCGGTCTCAGCTGTCCGGTGTGATGGAGACCGTGTTCAAAGCGGCCATGTATGAGATCACCCGGCTTGTGGAGGACAGCTTTGTGGAAGAAGTATCGCGAAGCAAAGAGCAGGTAGAATCACTCAAACAGCGGTTGCAGTGTATCGAGAGCCGGCGCAGGGAGCGAGATAGTGGTGGGCGGTCAAGGTGTGTCGACTGTGGCAGAGTCGGAGTATCCAGCGTGGAGACTGTGCACAAAGCCACGGGAACACAATCCGGTGAGAAACGTAGTTCCGATCTGCACATACTGGCCTTTTCCGCAGTGACCGTCCAGCTACCTCACTTGTTGCCCATGGTGCATCTCTGCCCTATTCACGCATTACCTGGTGGTAAGATTTAACACCCAACGTTCGTACAAGAGTCATTCCATATTAAACCAGTTTTTCTTGAACTTGTTTCCGGAGGTGTTAATAGGGAAACAGACAAGCAAGGTGCCAGAAGGCTGGGGAAGATGAGTAACTACTATGAATAACTACACAAGCACCATAATTATAAAGATCACCTTTTGCCATAGTCCTTGTGAGAGACCGGGTGGTGCCTGTATTGGTGGCAGGGGAGTGTCAGTTTTAAAGGCCATTTTAGAAGTAGGTCATTACAAGTCTGTACAGACCTCTGTGACCTGGTAGCTGCTTGACTGGTAATACTGGTTTAATATAGGTGCAGTGCGCCATCAAGCACATTATTCAACCTATTGTAGCATGCCTCGGCTCACTGTGATGGGGAGAGTAATATCTGATGCAGTTATGTATGAAATATATTTAAGAAATTCATAAAACCTAGAGTAAGCATATCACATCGTTTTTTTTTACTGGTTGCCAACACACATAAAGAACATATATGTGAAATTTCAAAGCTGTGTCACTTATACATCAGGAGATATAAAAGGTTTCAGCATAAATATCATTGGCAGTTTTGTTTCAGAGGAAAGATGCCATCTCCGCTCCTCATTTTTCACCTAAAAGAATGTTAAGAATGAATTCCTCAGGGTCCGATTAGTTGAAATACCAAGTTTCAAAGGTATATGGTACATATTAAGAGCCATATTCTGAGAAAGTGGCACTTTTCTGACAATATTTGGAGTTGGCATCTCAGAATTGGCTGAGGCTGGGTGGAAAGTTAATATGGCATGTATGATGTATACAGTACAGTATACATTGAAGCTTAATTCTCTTATCTCGGAACAGCAGACATGTGCCGTGGCCAAGTTTCTGAGAAAATGCAACCCTGAGACTCTTATTCAATGTATACTGTGGAGCGCCACCTATGGGAAGAACTCATCACACCAGCAAAGAGCCGTTGCAATACCAGTGTTTTCGAAGAGTACTTGAGGCACTGATTCCATTTCAGAAGATTCTGTTGTGGCACTTTTCTGGTGTTGCGAGATCTGACACATGGGTAGGCAGTGCCACTTACGCGGATGGATTCTGCAATTTCGCCCCATTTTGCCCCGGGAAATTGGAAAAGTGGTAAAAAGTGCCATTCAAACTCCACATTCCCATGAAAGTATGATGGAAGGGCTGCTACCAGAGCTAGAGTCAAAGCTGTAGCTCTTTGGTGTTAACTTTTATGAGGCCCCCAACATCCTTATGAATAATGCGTAATTTGGGGGTACCAGCATTTTTCTAGAATGTCGATGGCCACTGAGCCAAAATTGTTGATAGTGCCATGGAAACTATGGTGCCTTTAGTTAAGCCCTGAGGAGGGTTTAAATAAATGCTAGCGCAGCCTCCATATCTGCCTGGTGTCCAGAGAAAATCAGCCCTAAAAACAGCTATAGAATTAATTATGGCCCTTTTCGGAGGCAAAAATTTCATCACAAAATGAAAGTGCCTTTGGTATAGCAACTTTATTCCGCTCACCCTCCACCATGAAGCCAAAAACGGAAACATCCAGTGTGGCACTATCTTGGTGTTGGGTATGAATGGAGTAAGAAACTTTGAAGAAATGTGATAACTTTCCCTTGTGGTGGCGCCGCACACCAGGGTGAAAATCAGACCAGGCTTTCACATTTGGAAGGTACAAGTATCCTAGGATAAGAGGACATCATGACTTGTGTGACATATATGAACAATTAACCACAGTATTCCAGCCAGAATTTGCTGTTTTTCTCTATTTTGACCCTGACAGCCTCACTACCAGGGAGCGCTGTCACTGAACCGTTGTAGATGTGGACCTGCCACCTTGGGATTTTCTGTCATACATGCCATATTAATGTTCCACCCAGCCTCAACCAATTCTGAGATGTCAACTCCACAACCAGTGCCATTCTCTCAGAATATAGCTCTTCATGATTTTATGGGGTGCTGAAAATTGTATTTGAACATATCATGGCACAAAAATGCCTGAAATTGGGTGAAAATTCTGTAATGTAAAACCTCTGCCAAAACCTAAATTGACTGATTCAGCTGAAATTTTCAGGATACATTAGTTTTAATGGATATTTTGACTTTTTTTTTTGGCCAGTTCTGAGGTGGTGTGGTGGAAGCCATTTGTTGATCTGACATGGAATGACCCACAATCCGTTTCCCCTAAAACCCTCCTTTATCCCAGAGGCCAAAAGTAATTTTTTTAGATTTAATGGCGTGGGAACTCCATACCCAGAGGAAGCCTCTCTAGTGCTTTCATGAAAATTGAGGATACTGCAAATTCACCCCTTGGTAAACTCATTTTGCAGAGGCCTAAGCCAGTCATCCTTTAATTTTTTTATGAATAGTCCGCATCAAATTCATATGATGCAGTGAAATAAATTGGTGTGGTGAGTATTGTGTCACTGCCAGTTGGGTCTTTGGTGAAGAGTGGGCTAATTGGGCTGAAAGTGAGATACTTTGTATGGCCCGTTGGGGACTTCAGTCTGGGTGTTGTTGTCCTCATCCAGGGGCTGAGCAGGGGCACGGCCTGAAGCAGGAGAAGGCTCTGGAAGGGCAATGGATCAGCTGCCCACAGGAGGGCTCCAAGCCCGGCCCTCTGCAATCCCTGGAGGTTGCTGCCTCACCCAGCCCTGTCCGAGCACCTTCAGAGTGCACCCTGACAGCGGTAACTAACTGTTATGAGCTTGATTAGGTTGTGTATGTATGTATGTATGTGTGTGTTTTTTCTGACTTGGTGTGTGTGTTCTAGACTGTGGAGCAGAGTAACTTGGACAGAGAAGGGCTGGACATGATCCTTAAAGAGGAAGCCCTCCAGACAGTGCCCCCGGTCGACAGCCTCCGGGGTCGATGGGCTGTTTGCTTGGAAAGTGAGTGTCCAGGCTCTGCTGATTCAACTCTCATTTGCTGCTTTTATCAAGCAGACCTATTTTCAATTTTATTTGCATTTCATTTATGCAGCCATTTTGGCCTTGTGTTCTTTTCTGTTACGAACATACACGCATTTTCTTTAAGTCACATGTTGGGCTTATTCGTCTCTATGGTGAATGAAACACAAGGGCTAAAGCTGATTGGCTGGCTGTGCAGTTAAATTGAATGTGTAAGCTGGATAAGGGTGTGTGCTAAGTTGCATGGCGTGTCTTCACCCGCTTAATCCACCCTACCACTGGTCCTCTTTCTCACACACACGCACACAAACAGACACATACATAGTCGCACCGTCACGCACGCTGACGCACTGACACACTCGCACACAGAGTCATGCTCTTACACGCGCCTGCACACACAGACACACATGTAAATCACTTACAGTCAAGACATTACTTTCCTTACTTGCCGCAGGTATATTAGGGTGTCCTTTGAAAAGAGAAGCATGATTTTATTGGTGCTCCTTTGTTTATATAAAGGCAAAAATTGTACATTTCCTGTGATAATGATGCCCCTCGCTAAAGTGAAATGCAAATCAGTGAACAGAGCTCTTACTGGCCTGCATTAATGTAACACTGCTTGTGCACATGCCTGTGTACAGCCACCTGTAATAGTCAGTGTTTAACGTTCATGTTGCCAGTCTTATTCTCATCATGAAGTATCCGAGCATCGGCACTGAACTGCATTCAGGAAATTAATTTGAATTAATGTAAATCCCTGCGTGTCCTCTTGTGTCTCGCAGGGCAGGAAGGTATGGAGGGCCAGGAGGGTGCAGTGGGGGCGGAGCAAGAAGGTGACTTTGGGACGCAGCAGCTCCACATGTGCGAAGAGGAGGAGTGGGAGTGTGAGGCAGGGGTGGGGCCTGGGCATGAGGGGGTGGGGGTAGCCCAGGTGTATGGAGCACGGTACAATGTGGAGGAGGAGCTGGGCCTGGCATTGGAAGCAGAACATAAGGGAGAGTACATGGTGGCCATGCTGGGTGACTCACTGGCCTTTCCCTCAGAACAGGACCCCGCTAATCCTGCTAACATAAGGCGGGGCAGGAGGGCGGGGCTTTCAGTGACTGACAGCAGCATAGGCGAGCTGGACTGCCTCCTTATTAATGAGGATGGGTTCTTGCAGGAAGCGGAGAGGCGGCATCACAGCACACGGAGGGGCCGGGGCCGGAGCAGGGTGGAGCATCACGGTTTCTCGCCTGGCGGACATAGCAGTACCCAGAACCATCAGCGGAGGGAGCCCTTTGGCCTGCCCTCGAATTCAAGCGCACAGCCTTGTGACGCTACAAGACTACAGGACGGCAGCCCCAAATTTGCGGCCCTGAGGATGCAGCAGCTGCTCCCAAATGCAGCGGCAGGTACTCCATACACCTGCACCCAGTGCGGGAAGGGCTTCACCCAGGCCTGCAATCTGAAGGTGCACCAGCGCATCCACTCGGGACAGGGCCTGCACCTGTGTAGCCACTGTGGCCGCGGCTTCCACTCCTTCACCGAGCTCAAGAGGCACAAGTGCAGCCACGGCAGCGAGAAGCCTTACTGCTGCAGCCTCTGTGGTAACAAGTTCAGCCGGCTCTGGAGCTTAAAGCTGCACCGACGCATTCACACACAGGAGAAACCACATCACTGCACGCACTGCACCAAGAGCTTCACTCGTGCCGACATCCTCAAGGTCCACCAGCGCACCCACACAGGGGAGAGACCGTACAGCTGCACTGTTTGCGGCCTGAGCTTCAAGCGCCTCGACCAACTCAAGTCACACCAGCGCAAGCACAGCTAGCTAGTCTGGCCTTCCTGCTGCACATGCGCTTGCCCAGGCAGGGTAAAGAGAAAACTGTCTTGTAACTGAAGATGAGTGGTGCTCACATCAAGGAATGACTCTGAATATTGCCTTGTAGCACTGGGAATCTTATCCTTTTATTTTTTTTATTTAGTTTGCTTTTTCGTTTTACTGTCATTTTAGTTGTGCGCTTGCTTCAGCGTGAAGCAGCGCACACTATTCTCTTACTACTACTTCTTATTCTTTTTCTTCTGCCTAAATTTGGACGAATAACTCCTCCTACGCCGTATAAGCTATTGATGCCGTTCAAACTTTTGAGAATTCAGCTTGTTCTGAAACACTTTGCCTCTGTACAGATTTTTGATTTTCTGTTTAGTTTTTGAGATATTTCATTTTAAATGTCATTTTTGGGGTCCCTTTAAATCAAGCCATTTTAGTGCTAATTCAGTGGATTCAGCTATTTTCTGCTATTTTCTACTCTGTCATACTTTTAGCTAGAAATGTCATTCACCCTGTAAAAGTTTAAGTTAGGCTTGTATAATTTCTTCATTGTTGAAATTTTTCATAATTTCTATTTTTTAAAATAATTCTTGTTACAATAAATTCTGGAAACTTAGTGTGGTGATGTCACTATTAGAGTAGCGAACAGCTGTAAAATCGTCTAGAAGTCTTCTCTTAAACTTGCTCTAACTCCCACAGTTTTCACTCCACAAAATTATTGTCATATCCAAGTTGTGCTGGTCAGGAAAATGTAACTATGCAAGCAATCGGACTGACGGTTTTTGCAGGATGAGCCAAAAAGTGAAGGGAGCGTGAACCGAAACTCCATTAACTCCTATATTAAACAAGTGCACCGCCTATCGGCGAATGTCGTATTACTGCACAATACTAGTCCCCTACGGGTGTATGCATATTATATTTCCTAAAAAGTAGGTCAAAGTGACCTGAATAGGGTACATGACACACCCTCCCCCAAGATGCATCCACACACCAACTTTGATGTTCCTAGGTCGTACGGTATTGAAGTTATGGAGCGGACACGAATGCGGACGGACGGACGGGCGGAGTGCAATCCTATAGTCCCCTCTATTTCCGGTAGGCGACAAATAAGACACAAAAATTTAGTTTGGAATGTTTGGAACACACATTTTTGGCACTACACACACAATTTTGGCATAATTTGCTCAGCAGACTTTCCTCTTCAGTATGGTACGTCCATTTCGTTGATTGAACTGACTGTCTTTGAGGTATAGGCAGTAGTATGTAAGAGACGCCTTCGCTAAAATCTCGGATGGCCAAATGCTTCAGCCGTTGACTCAAATGGCTCAGAGTGACTCAGCAAAATTGTGGTTTAGAGGTATTGTGGTTAAATTCTGCCCTCTGCTGGACATTTTCCTGGCCTCAGCATTATCATTGTTCGGATTAAAATTGGCGCGATTGTTAGACAAATCTCATTCTTCGGCGTCACATTCGGTGAAAGAATTCTGTGTATTGTCATCTGTACAGTCGCTCAAACCAGCTCCAAGAGGGTACATTTAGGGCAGCAAAGACTGGTCTTTTTTTCAGGGCGGCTCCATGAGAACATGTTGCTGTGAAATTACAAAACAGAAAAGAATTGCTGGAGCACTTATTCCAGGATATACAAGCAACTGTTCTGACTGTCGTAATGCAGTTGAAAAGTCAGAATTCCTTAAATAATTACTTTCAGCTTTTGAAGTCTTTTGTTTGCATTTCAGCAGTTTTTCAACATTTCTTCAACAATGTCCTTTGCTTTTCAGTTTCCGAGTACCTTCACTTTATAAGCCAAGCTCTTCAACTTTTCATGCTGAAGCAAGCACACCAATTTTCCTCAGAAAATTTAGCCTTCCCTAGTTCTGTTTATTTTTCCTTTAATTGAAAGTTTGGCTTTGTACATTTTTTAGGTGAATCCTCCATGTTTTAATATTTATTGGGATTTTAATGAAAATTGGCATTAAAAGATTCAAAGAGTGAATAATTCTTTTAGTGTAAGGGACAGGGCCAAAAGCCAATATTGTATGGCAGTGGTCGTCAGGCCCTCAGGCAGCACTGCATTGAAAGCAGACAGGATTCAGTATTGGAAATCACTGCATGGGCTCAAGAACAGCTCTATAAACCGGGACCTTATTTATAAAAATTTGTGTGGATTTCATACCTAAATAATATGTTTGCACACAAAAAAAAGACGTTTTGTTGGAAATAACCTAATTTATAAACATATGGTAAAATAAACTGCATGGAATTTTCATTTATTTAATCAGGATGGACTTGGAATTTATTGACATTGCACATAATCTTAATAATTTCCCTATTTTTAACATCAAGTTTGTTTTTATAAATCGGAAATCTGCAAAGAAAGTGACGTAAGTATCTTTTCTGTGCCTACGCACCATTTATAAATGAGGTCCCAGGGTTATTCAAAATTATCTAGAAAGGGCCAGTGTGAATGCAGGCTTTCATTCCAACCAAGCAGTTACACACCTGATACTACTAATCAAGCTCTTAAGCAAAACCGCTTGGGGTTATTTAGTTGTATCAGGTCTGTTACTGCTCGGTTGGAATGAAAGCCCGCACCCACACCGGCCCTTCCTGGGTAATGTTGAATAGCCCTTCTGTAAACCATTGTCATGAACACAGTTTGTTGTTGGATACTCAAATGCAAATTAAAGTCTGCCATGTGAAGTCCAAACAATATTTAAAAATGTTGCGGAGACACTGCTGTCTTCTCTGGGCCTAAGTTCATTTAAGATGCACTGAAGCAAAGTAGAAAACTGTCCCAAGTCTGACAAATCAAAGGATGAAGTTCTTTTCGGAAATCATGGACAATGCGCCCTCTGGGTAAAAAAAGGGAGGGGCCACCTGGCTTGTTATCAGTGCTCAGTTCAAAAGCCTGCATCCAAGATAGTACGGGGGTGCATTAGTACACATGGCATTGATTAACTTGCACATCTATGAAGACAACATTAATGCTGAATGATATATTCTGGTTTTTGGAGCAAAATTTCCTGCCATACAGAAGTTTTTTCAGGGAATGCCTTGTTAGCTCCCGCTGCTCACGGTGGGGGAGCGATGGTTTCAGGCTCCATCCCTGCGTGCGTGCTTGCGTGCGTGCGTCCGTCAACACATTTTGCTTTATCTCATCAAATATTTCAGTTACAAACTCCTAATTTTTACTGGGCATGCATAAAGGCCTACAAATGACGTGTTGAAAGGTGACCTTGGTCTATTTTTTCAAGGTCATTGGCCTAAACATATCACCAAAAACTTTGAAATTTTCCTTCAGTCTCATCAACAATTTCAGTTACAGGCTCCTAATTTTCACTTGACATGCATCTCATAAGGGCCTACAAATGACGTGCCTAAAGGTGTAATCAACATTTTCAGTTACAGGCTCCTAATTAGCTCCTGTCGCCCGAGTGGCATGGGAGCTATGGTACTGGGCTCCGTCCATGCGTGTCCGTCAACAAAAACTTCGAAATTTTGTTTATCTTAACGGCGGGAGCTTCTGGGGCCTCCAGTACCCTATATTTTATTTCAGCAAGACTGTACCAAACAGCACATCCTGCATGCGCTACGATGACATGGCTCCATAGTAAAAGAGTCTGGGTGTTAAATTGGCCTGCTTGCAGTCCAGACTAGTTACCTGTATGTGGCCCCCTGCAATGTTGGAGTACCTATTTGCCCGTGCTCCGGAAATGCTGTAAAGGTCAGGGAGGTGCGTCACACGCCAAATTTGTTCAAGCCTGGAGTTCTCATGTGCGTGCGTGTGGGAAAGTAAATGCAGCAACTGTGAGATGGAAAACTTGTTGCCAGTAAAACTGCACCCTTTTGGCAAGCGAATTGAGGTAATTGTTTTTTTTTTTTTTTGTTTCTTTTTGGGCATATGTACCTCAATTTGAAAGTATTTCTGCTGCTGTTTGTTGCTGTATTTTAACTTTTGAGATTAAATGAACTTGCATTTTGTATTTATTATTGTATTAAATTGTGTTTCTATTTTTCTAGTTTCACGGTGTACCAAATAAAGAGTGAGCACCAGTCAAGCTCTCGTTGTGATTTTTTGATGCCGAAGGTTGCTACATTGCTACATTTAAAATATTTACCATTTTATAAATGAAAAATATGACAAAGGAGGTCACGAAGTGTTAAGCAGCTGAGATCCAATATCGACCAAGAATGGGAGAACATTTTGCTGTCAAAAGAGTAAATCTCAGTTTATTACCTCATTACCTCCTCTTCTATCAACACTTTTAGAGAGTGTTCATAAAAGAGGAGGTAATGCAACACGGTGGTAAACTATGGTAAAGATTTTTATAAACTACAGTTGCCATGGTGATCTCCAAGTAAGTTCTTGTAACTTATACACTCCCCTTGAACTTGTTTTCACATTTATACTTGCATGGAGAAGCATTCATGCAGTGGTAAATGTACCCCACCCCGTCACCAACACACAATTATTCCTGCGGAAGGATTTTCTTTCTTCATAAGGTGCATTTATGTTTTGGGATTTTTGTTCTTTCTTTTTGCTAGTTCACTCCAGCTCTACCAAGTTTGAATGTTTTTTGAAGTGGACAATCCAGGTTCAGAAAGTAAAAGTCTTCCCCAGTATTTAGTTCCAACCTCCTGGATTTGCTAAGTAAAACAGCAATTTAGAGGTTGGACTTGTGAAGTCAGTCAGCTTGTTGAGTTCAAAGGTAGAAGTAAAACATGGTGGCACTTTTACTTTTTGACCCCCGGAATTTCCACCTCTGGTAACAATTTTGAGAACCCATTGAAGATTTTTTTTTTTTTATTATGAAAATTAAGTCTGGCCTTAAGTAGGCTATTGCTGAACTTTCAAAGTCAGATCAGCGTCGGTGGTAGGACCTGTGGGGTTTATTCTGCCATCAGACAATCGAGTAATATGAGATCAGTATGGGGGACCTCATCAAAACATCTTGATTCTTTTGAAAAAATGTAATACACCTTTCCATATTAAAGTGTATTTTACATGTTATTAAATGTTTCCTTTTAATTGTTTTTTATTTATTCAGATGAAAAATAAATTGCTAAAATTAAAGTTTTTAGCAATATAAAATCTTACCAAAAGGCACTATTATAAGTCAATCAGCCGATTGACCCAGCTGCGAATGCGTTTGTTTTTACAAACGCTTTTTCTGTCATGTCGTTCAAGTCCTTTGAGGCCACCGTACTGTATTCCTTTAAATTTCCTTTTCCGAGCCATCGTAGATATCCAGCATCTTCTAATCTGCTGAAGTCGTGTTGCAAAATTGGGGGAAAAGTTAATAAATCTTGTATGTGGGTTATAGTTTGTATTTCTGAAGCATGGCCCGTCGCCACTGATTAAAGGTGGCAAACTGGCGTGTTATAAACACATCTTGTCCGCCTAATGTCAGGTTAGCTAATTGTTAGCAGCATACACAGTTGGCTAACGCTAGCATGTTTTGTTTAGACAAACTGGATTTACACAAATTACTGTTCAGAAACTAATTGGTCGGAAATGACTTCGTGAGAGTAATCGTAGCGACCAGCTCATCTGCTGACTTTGTCTGTTTTTCTTAATTGTTATTTTTCCAGTTGATGGAGAGAAAGTTAATCATTGTGCATGGCTTGTTTAACTGTGAAAGCAGGGCTTGTTTGACGATGTGAAAGGGCTGGCCAGCAGTGAGGGATTGTGATGCATCTCGCCTCGTATCCAGTCATGAACAGTGCAATTGCAAATGAACATGATTTCCGATGCAGCACTGTTTGCGCGGATGTTTGGTGCGTTTTGTGAAGATATTTATTTACTGGTGAGCTTTTAAATTAAATAGACTCGTTTTAAATTGGCAGAACGTGCTGCCCAAAACGCTGAAGCACCAAAGAGCACTGCGCTAAAAAAAATAATTAATAAAAATTCGTATTGAGGAGAAGACCTTCACTCGAAGGTCACCTAGAATCATGT
This sequence comes from Gymnothorax reevesii, assembly GCA_029721435.1. NCBI lineage: Eukaryota > Metazoa > Chordata > Actinopteri > Anguilliformes > Muraenidae > Gymnothorax > Gymnothorax reevesii. Next base: position 29,868,546 of record CM056589.1, read on the forward strand.
AGTCTGGTTTCCGTCGATTGAATGCTTTCGTGACTGATGGCCTATGGTGTGTGGACGATGATATTTTCTCCCTTTCTTCCTTGTGCACCTTGGTGTGAATATGTTGTTCCCCAATGTTCTCCACAAAAAGTATGAAGTTGCTAGAGTGATACATTTGTTCTATTAGTGTGGAGTAGCTTAAAACGGGGATAAAGCAGAGACCTTGAGACAGTAGGTGGAGGACTTTGAGAAGTTGAGACCGTGGAGGACACCATGGATTCTGGTGCTCAGACAAATGGCAACATGACAGACGCCATCATCACTTTCCAAGTCCAGCTCTCCGCAGTCATGGAAACTGTGCTGAAATCAGCCATGTATGAGATCACTCGGTTAGTGGAGGACAGCTTCCTGGAGGAAGTGGCTCGGAGCAAGCAGGAAGTGGATGCTCTGAGGCAGCGGCTGCAGTGGTCGGAGAGCCAGCACCATGAGAGAGAGGCTGGGGTGCGGACGAGGTGTGTGGACTGCAGCAGAGTCAGAGCTTCCAGCATGGAGACTGAGGACCGGCCATCAGAAATACAGTCTGGTGAGCTGCTGCATAAACTGATATTCATTGTGCTTTTCACACATGATTATGGTAGAGACAGATTTGCGTAGATGTGCATCGCATGCAGCGCAAAAGAAGTGTAAACGCCATTCACAACTAATCTATCCCCAGTTTATCAATCTCCAGCTTTGCACACTGATGAATAGATGGCATGTGCTGTTTTCTCCATCCAGGCTCTGACGAGGATTGCAGTCCAAAGCAGGAAAAGGTTCTGGTTGAGCGCTGGGGCAGCTGTGCCGGGGATGTTCAGTCAATTCCTGGACCTCCAAGCGCCCTGGAAGTGGAGGCCACAGCCATCCCCATTACGGAGCAGGAGACGAGCAGCACGGTAGTGAACTGGGCATATTTTTGAATTCCGGAGAAAAAGTATAATTTTCCTTGAGAAAGTCAGTAGCACGGGGAATCGTTTCTTTATCATAATGCGAAACTTTTCTGTGTTGTAGGCCACTGTTGTGGACGCGGATAAGCCAGACTGCCTTCTGAAGCAGGAAGGGGAGGGGCCAGAGGAGATAACTGGTCCTGACGAAGTCCAAACAAAATGGCTGCCAAGTGCAGAGGGCGGGCACTTATTAGGTAGCTTTACAAAGCAGTTTGTGTGTAATCTGGTTTTCCTCAGTCTGCAGATTCTCTTTTCTTTCATTTGTTTGCGCTTGCCTTTCTGTTCCCTCTTGTTTCAAACCTTATGACTGCTTTATTGGCTGAAATGCTTAGATTTGAACTTATTTCAGATGCTGAACACTTCAATTATGCTCTTTATTTGTGTGTTCATTCAGGAGCTGAAGATGCCCCTCCTCTGCCTCTTAGTAACGGTTGCAGTGAGCTACAGTGGAGCCCCTCTGTTAGGCAGGACACAGCGCCCTCTTCAGGCAGCCTCCTGCAAGAGCAACAGAGCAGCAGACAGGGCGGAGGGGAGAGCTGTGGCTCGTACGAGTCGGAGGTGGGACAGGACTGTGTGACTGGGGCTCAGCACTGTGATCCCAACTTGCCGTGCCTCAGCTGGACGGCCTTTAAATTAGGGGACAGTGACAGTGAGGCTGAAGGTCAGAGGCGTAGGGACAGAGTCCGAGTAAAAACGGCTAATTTAAGTGGGGAGAACAGCCATTCAGCTAAAATCCTGCCTACCAGGGAAGGCCCGTCTTGCACCAGGCCTCTGAATGCCCAGCCGCTGAACACGATGACAGGTAATGCGGGTATTAAGCAAGAAAGGGAGGACCATTCAGGATGGAGCGAACATTTGGGGCAGCGAGTGGAGCCACAGGCTGCCCTACCCACTGTGCGCAACAGCATCAGTCACCCTGACCGATTCTCAAAAGCTCTGACCTCACAGCCGAATCTTCAGGTGTGCAGCCAATCAGGAAAACCCACCCAAATCCGAGTGAGTGACAGAACCACAGCTGTCATTCACAGCCCCACCGCTCCAGTCAGGGCTGTGTGTTCCTCAAACAGCAGGGCTTTTGTAGCTTCCAAGAGCGCTCAGATACCCCAGAGAGCTTTCACTGGAGATCAGAGGCCGGGCGCTGTGCATTTTGAGAAGAGCATCACTCAACTGGTTGCTGTGCGGTCCCACCTGCGACCACACACAGAGAGGACGGTACACAGCTGCCCTCAGTGTGGGAAGACCTTCTCCCACTTCTCTCACCTGAAAGCGCACCAGCAGACTCACACGGGCGAGCGGCCATTTTGTTGCTCGCTGTGTGGGCGGAGCTTCACTAAGGTCAGCAACCTCAAAGCCCACCGGAGAGTCCACACAGGAGAGAGACCCTACAACTGCACGGAGTGTGGCAAACGGTTCACGCAGAAATGCAACCTAAAACGGCACCAGAGAATTCACACTGCTGAGAGACTGTTCAGGTGTAAGTAGGAGACCATCTAGTGACAGATGTGCGATCCTGCAAATTATGGTGCCCGTCTATGAATTTTTATCCTTCCAAAATACAATTTGAACTTTTATTTCTGTCTTTGAGAAATGTCATATGAGGTCTTATTCTTCCAACATCTTCAACAGCAGCAAATCAATCCAATGAATCAGATGTGAATTGCATTGAGTAGTTTTGTCTTCCACAGGCAAGTGAACAGATAGAAAAATAAAAAATATCTGAAACTGAATGACTTACTGGAGTTTTTTCCATCACATTACAGGTCTAACTAGGTGGCAGTGTGTAACATTCTTGGTTTGTTTTGTAGGTAAATTGATTTTAATGGTTTTAAGTAGGTGTTTCTCTCTGCTGAATAGCTTCATCCAGCTGGAGCCTTGTCAAGATGGTCTAAACTGCTTTTAGCTGATTGATCCGCTTCAAATTTGGCTTAATTTTTGAAATGTGAACGTACGCAATTTTAATTTTGTCATAATATTTATTTATTTTACTAAATAAAGTTTTAAATGTCTATCACCCCTTAAACCATTGGTGCATCAATAAAATGCAAATAATGTGAAACGTCCCACTCGACTTGCTTCCTTGACTGATGAGACCTCCGACTCTCAGGGTGGCGCAGTGGCTTGAGAGTGGAGGCTTTTGAGCTAATCATACAATAACACCGATTTGTAGTGGGTTGACAGCGACTGTGTATAGATGATGTTTATCCACAAATTAGACTAAAACGGGAAATACAGAATGGTATGGTGAAATAAAGCCACAGTGGTAAGTCTTGTATTATTTACTTTATAAATTGAAAAGCGATAACCAGTCAACAATGGCTGAGGTAACGTTACTTACTTAGCAGCGATGGAGTGCAACCTTTAGATACGACCATGTAACGTTAACATTAGCTGGAGAGTAACAGATTGAGTATCGTTTTAGTAGTTTTATTTATACTTTATATTGAGATGACCGATTATATTTTCGCGTTTCTGCGAAGAACAAATTAAACAGAATTTTTAAAAATTGGAACTTCGGCAACTATTTTCGCGTGAAATTAATTCGAAGTCATAATGGGAGGCCTCACTTGAGTTTAGCTATTTCTACAAGTGAACAAAATGATTCTTGAAATCAAACAAATGAGATGATTAAATACCGTTTAATTGAAAATGCTTGTTAAGACGAAGGTAAACGCGCCCTTCCCGACAAATACTTAATTCCTTCCGCATAGTATTTCTCTCAATTCCTAATCACTTCGGTCAGTGTTTCCAAGTGACATTTCTTGAAGGTAACGGATCCAAAACTTGACGTTTCGGAGTATTTTTCCAGATGCACAAGACCGTGAAGTCAGTTTATCTTGCTGCACATCATCTTGATTCTGTAGCGCATCTTAGATTCGGTTTACTGTAATTATTTACTGCTCGTCTGATTCCAGTTGAAGCGCTGGGCGACCTTCGGCATAGGGGCTTACGGTAGATGGAGTCTGAAGAAGCTTCTTAACTGCTTCCTCGGAGTCCCCTTGCTTGGTGACCGCTTTAGCACAACTGATCACTCAGCAAACCTCGGCTGATTCGTTCCTCGCCAAACCTCGGATGTGTGACTGCTGGAGCCATTAGCCAGAATTTCTTATTTATTTATTTATTTATTTTAAACCTCCAGAAAGGAGAACCATAAAATTACATACATAAAACATTTAAAAACAAGGGAAAAACCATTTATCACAGTACAGTATTAAAATAACTTGAGCAGCAACATTGCCAACTTCCTCTCTGCTGAGCCAGCCACGCCATATCTGTCACTGACGACGAGGTGTCTTAGTGAATCGACAACTCCATCCTGAGTGACAGACTGCATGCCCCTGGCTGACCAAAACTTCAACTTGCTACCTTTGCCATAAACAACCCGCATGAGAGAAGCACCTGAATCAAGTACTCCGCCAATCAATGTACGCTTACAATACTTTCCAGTTAAAATAAATTCTGACATAATATGGCGGTCAAATCTGGCACATGGAGTATCCAATTTCATGATTCTGTTTAAGAGGTTGCAACTCTTGTGCGTAATAACATTTTGCACACTAACCAAGCCAAGAGCCTGAAGCAGGGGGGAGGTTTAGACCTTTTGCTAAGCCCCAACATCTGCTTTATCAAATTACCCTGTATGGTTTCCAGCTTATTGATATCCTTGCCTGACAAAAATATAGTGTCACAGCTAAAGGTGAGAACTGGCAAGCACAGCGTACGCCACATAAATATTTTTGTCTCAGACGATAGTTCTGGATAACTTAACCCATTCTGAGAATGACTAAAAAATGCAGCGCGACACTTCCTAACTCTTTCCTATACATGGTTATGACTGTTCCCAACTTGGTTGAACGTCACGCCCAAGATACCAAGGCGGTTGGTAATATTGAGTTTACTTCCATATAAATACCAGTCAGGGTCCTCAATAAAATTATGTTTTCCAACCGTCATACATTGTGATTTAGTTACATTAAACTTAAAGTGCCAGTCAACTGAATACTTCTTACAGATATCAATCAAAAGTTGTAAACCTGACACCGTGGTGCTGAAAAGTGTCACATCATCTGCAAAGGCAAACGAGTTGAGAAAGACATCTCCAAAAGCAATACCTCCTTTTTCTTTATTCACTTGCTCAAGCATGTCATTTAAGAAGATCTTAAAGAGAGCAGGGGATAGTTTACTCCCCTGTCGTGTGCCACGCTGTACTTCAATAATGGAGCTATAGCACCCGTCCCACTTTACAGCAGCTTTCAACTCTTTGTAACAATTAAACAATAACAACCAATGGTACTCTGGAATTTTCCCCCATAGCTTGAAAACGGCCATGGGATAAACACTTCTGTATCCAGTGGCAGCAACGCTGGGTTCGATGTTGAAACACCAGTCAAAATTGTGAAAACATAGTGTTGCCTCTTGTGTCAAGACACGAAGAAGCGTCGTCACACGTTCAGAAAGCGAAAGTTAGTTTTGCCTCTATTTTTAGGTGGCGATGTAGTGCGCGGATTTGGACAACTGCGTAAATTGGTCTTCCGGCAAAGAAATGTGTGGTTGAGTAACATATCAATTTTATGGCGCACATCCGAGGCTTGATGAAGAGTAGCGGAATCTACCAAGAAGTTCCTTGTGACAACTGATGTGCCTTCCCAATTTTAACAAGGCTGCGGTCAAATAATGGAAAAATTACGTCTGATCAGCTAATCCCTTGCCACTTTTCCTTGACCTGGATGGAAAATGTCTTGAGAATTTGTTAGGATTTTTGCTGATTGAAGCTAGGATGTTGCCATAAAAATAAGCAGTGGGTGGAGATATTCGGATGAGGGGTAGAACAGTTCTCACAAGCATGCACGTGGGTTGTGTTACTTTTCAGTTATTGGGTCGTTATGCTCTAGAGATGGCAATGTCAAACAAACCCTTGGAACAGCTTCAACTTTTGAAGCTGAACTAGTTTCAAAATGTTTTGAAACAGTGTTTCTACAAGTAGTGCACTGCAGACAGGTAGAAGTGTTTATTACTGCGCTGATATTTCTAATGGAAAAAGCACAGATTATCGCAGATGAGTTTTAATTACTGATTATATTAATACCATTATGTATAATTCGCCTTTACAAATATACACAATGTGGGCTATATTGTTACTGCATTCAATTTAATCGAAATGTGCTAAAATTCACATCATGCACCCAAGGAACTGACTTCTTTTTGTTTCAAATCATTTGCCCGTCAAGTCACGGATCATTTATTGAACAAATCACATATTGTTTTACACATTGTGATGGTTTAATTTTGCCGTTATTTAATTGGAGGGATCGGATGATAAATCACGTTTTTAAACCACTGCTCTGCTTGGAGGGAGAACATTATGAACTGAACTTCCAAAAATTTGAAGTCTCCACTCTGAAATTTACTGTGGAGTTGTTTATGTATTATTGGAAATAGATCTCCAAGAGATTTTTATTTTTCAAATGTACTAGCAAAACTTTTGAACCAGTGCAACAATGGATACAAGCTATTTTATAAAGCTAACAAATAATATAGACAGTTAATGTTAAGTAATATAGACTGCAAATGTAATGTAGGCTACGTATTTATACCTACCAGCATATTCTAATCAAAATATCCATTTAACTGACTAACCGTATGTATCTCAAATTTTATCACCAATAACAATCTCCTCAAGCATTCAAATTGTCGTATTGTGCTTATGACGCTACTAGGTCATGTGACTGAAGTTTCAAAAGGGTGTTTACCTGCGTCAATACTGGAAGTGTCAAACCTGTTGAAAATGGATTGAATTTTGGTGTTGAAATTGCCATGACTTGTAAGACCTTCAGATCAGATACCAAAATGTTCTGCACAAAAGCTGAAAAGCGAGTTTTTCATAATATGACCTCTTAAAAGTAATTTAGGCAGTTTGCCTCAGTATAGAATAAAAGTTTTAGGAATTTTAGCCCTTGTAAATTGTTACTGCACTTGACCTTAGGTTTCTTCTATGTTATGTTGTAAATATTAGCTAAATAGCTAACTAATGTCAGCAAGTTGGTATCAACAGTAATTATAATTAACATAACCAGCTAGCTAACTTTGGCTACTAAGGTGAGCAACCACCCAGAACATTGAATTGGCATTTAAAAAAAAATCATAATTACATCGAAATTCTCCATCTTCACTGAACATCATCGCTAATATATTTGGCGAACATCAACATGGTATATCGCTGGCCAGCTAACTGGTTAACGTGGTGTTCGGAAAATCCAAGTTAGGCCGTCGTGCACCTTCTTATCGCGTGCCTGTGAGTCTGAGGTGAAAGTGACCGTTAAATTTTGGGGTGAACAAGAGCGTCATATCTGGATCATCTGAAATATATCAATGTACAGAGCAAAGTATTTATTCTGAATAATGGATCAAAGCTGATTATTTGGTTTGAAAAAAACAGCAGTCAAATGAAGTTATGTTACAAATTATTTATTACAGCTATTACTATTATTATTATTATTATTATTATTATTATTATGCAATGACTTTTAAAAAGGTTTTTATTTAGGGAGGCTGAATGGGAATATTTATTCTGCTTTATTTATGTAACCCAGGAAGTGGAGGACTCCTCGAACCTGGCTGCGGAGCACAAGAACAGACACGCCACCTTGATTAGGAATTTACAAAGTTGCGAGGGCCCTGAAACGGGTAGTAGAGAACCTGAAGTGAAAAGTAGAGGATCTGAAGCAGGAAGTAGAGACCCTGGTGCACTCGTGGAGTCAGTGCTCAAACACTCGGCAACATGTCAGAAGCCATCCTCACTTTCCAAGTCCAGCTCTCTGCAGTCATGGAAACTGTGCTGAAGTCAGCCATGTATGAGATCACCCGGCTGGTGGAGGACAGCTTCATGGAGGAAGTGGCTCGGAGCAAACAGGAAGTGGAAGCTCTTCGGCAGCGGCTGAGACGGGCTGAGAGCCGGGGAAAGGATCGAGAAGGTAGCAGGTGGACGAGGTGTGTTGACTGTGGTAGAGTCGGAGTTTCCAGCAAGGAGACCAAGGACAAACCCTCAGGAAGACATTCTGGTCAGTCAGTCGTGTCCTTCTTGTATTTTACCTTTTGAAAACCTGTTGTTCTGTTTCTCAGTGTACAGTGGGGCAAAAAAGTATTTAGTCAGGCACTGATTTTGCAAGTTCTCTTACTTAGAAAGATGAGAGAGATCTGTAATTTTCATCAGAGATGCACGTCAACTATGAGAGACAAAATGAAAAAAAAAATCCATGAAATCACATTGTTGGATTTTTAAAGAATTTATTTGTAAATAATGGTGGAAAATAAGTATTTAGTCAATAACAAAAGTTCAACTCAATACTTAGTAGCATAACCCTTGTTGGCAATGACAGAGGTCAAACGTTTCCTGTAAGTCTTTGCCAGGTTTGCACACACTGTAGCTGGTATTTTGGCCCATTCCTCCATGCAGATCTCCTCTAGAGCAGTGATGTTTTGGGGCTGTCGCTGGGCAACACGGACTTTCAACTCCCTCCACAAATTTTCTATGGGGTTGAGGTCTGGAGACTGGCTAGGCCACTCCAGGACCTTGAAATACTTTTTACGGAGCCACTCCTTCGTTGCCCGAGCGGTGTGTTTGGGATCATTGTCATGCTGGAAGACCCAGCCACGTTTCATCTTCAATGCTCTCACTGATGGAAGGAGGTTTTGGCTTAAAATCTCACGATACATGGTCCCGTTCATTCTTCCCTTGACACGGATCAGTCGTCCTGTCCCCTTTGCAGAAAAACAGCCCCAAAGCATAATGTTTCCACCCCCATGCTTCACAGTAGGTATGGTGTTCTTGGGATGCAACTCCGCATTCTTCTTCCACCAAACACGACGAGTTGAGTTTTTGCCAAAAAGTTCAATTTTGGTCTCATCTGACCACATAATATTCTCCCAATCCTCCTCTGGATCATCCATATGCTCTCTGGCAAACTTCAGACGGGCCTAGACATGTACTGGCTGAAGCAGGGGGACACGCCTGGCGTTGCAGGATTTGAGTCCCTCTCGGCGTAGTGTGTTACTGATGGTAGCCTTTGTTACTTTGGTCCCAGCTCGCTGCAGGTCATTCATCAGGTCCCTCTGAATAGTTCTGGGATTTTTGCTCACTGTTCTCATGATCATTTTGACCCCACGGGATGAGATCTTGCGAGGGGCCCCAGATCGAGGGAGATTATCAGTGGTCTTGTATGTCTTCCATTTCCTTACAATGGCTCCCACAGTTGATTTTTTCACACCAAGCTGCTTGCCTATTGTAGATTCACTCTTCCCAGCCTGGTGCAGGTCTACAATTTTCTTCCTGGTGTCTTTTGACAGCTCTTTGGTCTTGGCCATGGTTGAGTTTGGAGTCTGATTTTTTGAGCCTGTGGACAGGTGTCTTTTATACAGATAACGAGTTCAAACAGGTGTCATTAATACAGGTAAGGAGTGGAGGACAGAAGAGCTTCTTAAAGAAGTAGTTTCAGGTCTGTGAGAGCCAGAAATCTTGCTTGTTTGTGGGTGACTAAATACTTATTTTCCACCATCATTTACAAATAAATTCTTTAAAAATCCTACATTGTGATTTCCTGGATTTTTTTTTTCTTATTTTATCTATCATAGTTGACGTGTATCTCTGATGAAAATTACAGACCTCTCTCATCTTTCTAAGTAGGAGAACTTGCAAAATCAGTGCCTGACTAAATACTTTTTTGCCCCACTGTATGTAAATGTGAGTGGGCATATCCTTATGGGTGCTCACCTGGTGCAGAAATGGAGCTCTCTGTGTTCCTATGTTGATTCAGGAGCTGAAGCTGCCCCTCCTCTTCCTCTCAGTAAGGGCTGCAGTGAGCCGCAGTGGAGCCCCTCTGTTAGGCAGGACACAGCGCCCTCTTCAGGCAGCCTCCTGCCGGAGCAGCGGAGCAACAGACAGGGCGGAGGGGAGAGCTGTGGCTCGTACGAGTCGGAAGTTGGACAGGAAGGCCTCAGTGTGGCTGGGCGTCAGCGCAGTGATCCCCACTCGCAGCGCCTCAGCTGGACGGCCTTTAAATTAGCGGACAGTGACAGTGAGGCAGAGGGGCCGGACCCCTCTTACGCTGCAGGACCAGAGCCAGCCAGTCCACCCACTCGGAGGGAGCCGCAGCCCTGCCCAGCTGAGGAGGGGCCGGGGCTTAGCGCTTCCCCTCTGCAGCACCGCGGTGTGAAATCAGAGGGGGGCGTGCCCGAGGTTCCGCTTGTTAAAGAGGAGGCGGAGCTACAGCCTGTGTGCAGGGAGGAGATGGATTTGGACACCGCTCATGGAGAGTCCTGGGACAGAGGAGACCTGCAGGTAGAGCACACGGCCCCCTCACCCCCCCCGCAGGCCCCCTCATCACCCCCACAGACCCCCCTCACTCCCCTGCGGTCCTTTACAGAGAAGAGCCTGACTCTGCAATTCCCTCCACACCAGCAGAGGGCAGCAGAGAGCAGCACTCTTGCGCACATGAGGGTGAGCGCAGCAGAGCCGCATTTAGATGCTGTAGACGGTAGCAGACGTACATCATGGGATAGTGACTCAATAGTAGTTTCAAAAAATACTCAGAACTATCAGAGAGGCTTCAAGCAGGATAAACCATTCAGTTGTGTCCAGTGCGGACAGTGTTTCACCCAGTTAAAAAACCTCCAAGCTCACCTGAAACACCATGCAGGAGAGACACCACACAGATGCACCCAGTGCGGGAAGAGCTTTCTCTATCAGAGCCGCCTCAAGGTGCACCTGCTGAGCCACACAGGGGAGAGACCGTTTAGCTGCTCATACTGCAGTAAAACCTTCCAGTCCCTGTATGAGCTCAAAGTGCATCAGCGTAATCACACGGGTGAGAAACCGTACCGCTGCTCCCAGTGCGGCAAAGGTTTCACGCGGCTGAGTGTGCTTAAGGAACACAGGATTATTCACTCCCGAGAGAAATCGTGTTGCTGCACGCTGTGTGGAAAGCGCTTCAATCGACCCAGTAATCTCAGGGCACACATGAGACGTCACGTCACCGCGAAACCGCACTGCTGCTCCCTGTGTGGGATGTCTTTTCCTGAATTGAGCCGCCTTCAAAAGCACCAGAAAAAATTCCACCAGGCGGTTAACTGACATGTTGTTCAGAGATTTACTCGGATTTCTGCCGTTTTCCATGGTTATATGCATCCTGGTTCTCAGTCGCCAATTTCCAGTGCTGATGACTTTTTGTCATGATCAGAAATTCATGCTGAAGTTTTATGGATGCGTTTGCACGATTTTATATTGTGCAGTTGAAATTTATTCATTTATTTCTGCATTATTATTTTTATGTATGTTTTAACTCACTTTCGCCGCCAAAATCCTGTCCTGGACTTTCGGCGGAAAATTAAGGCTCATATGTGCCACGGCTGTGTGGTTTCGAGATGCATTAAATGGAGTCATTGATACAATATCCTCTCAAACGGGATATTGTTGGGCATTTTTGCAGTTTTCCTGATGTCCACACACCAGGTATTGTGTTGTGGCTGCAGCTTTGACCTGCTGTTGAAGGAACAGTTCACCCAAAAATGAAAATTCATTCATTATTTGCTAACATCCATGCTAGTAGAAACACAGGTGAAGTTTTTTTTTTTAAATTCATAAGAAACTGGTTGGTTATTTATACCAGTATGGTATTTCTTATCTGGTGTTTATGTTATTTTGGTGTGTACTTTTAATCTTTGCTGTTTTTATGAAAGTGCCAAACTTAATTTTGTTGTAGAAATCACAATGACGATAAACTTCCTTATGTATAACAGATTTTGAATACGACAGCAAAACGCCGTAGCGCCCTTCTCCAAAACAACTGGAGTCAATGGAAACTTAGTCAGTAGCGTTCTGTAGAGTCCAAGAGCGACCATGAAATTACTCTATACGAGTCTCTTGAAGCCAAAGAATCGCTCTGTGACAGAAAAAGACCTGTAATACACCATTATTTAGCGTGTATTTTTACTGCAGCCGCTATATTTTTAAAGAGTTCAGAATTGCATGCACCTGTGGTACCTTTGCTAACTTTCTCTCTGCCCAAGGTGAACTCCCCATCAGTTCCTTATTTACCATGCCATCAGAAGATGGAGCGAGTGCATGCAATCATGATCATTTTTGAATATTAGGATTAAAGTAAAAAATTTCTTCAAGTAAAATACCGGAATTTTCCTGTCACAATGCGATCGTTTGGTTTCAAGAGAGTCAAATTGTGCTGCATGAGCTTTATGGAGTTATTTTTGGCTGTTTTTTGGACTCTAAAGAAGGCTAATGAGTCTCAATTGACTTGAGTTGTTTTGGAGAATGCCACTACTGAGAGTCACTGGTACACTCAAAATTCGTTTATGGATTAACAACTTTGCCCGTGTTTCAAGAGCCTCGGAGGTGAGTAGATAATGACATTTTTCATTTTTAGGTGAACTGTACCTTTAATATCTTGTCCCAAAGCACAGATATTTTCTGGCCCTCCCATCTAATAAAAGCTGTTTCGTGAACTGCTTTGTTTACCTGGTTCTGTTGTCCGTACTCCTACAGTCATTTACCGTAGGTGATTGTTACATGCCTGTGGATGTACACCAGCAGTAGTATGAGCTAGCAACTGTTAGAGCACGCTCCTGCCTTTAGTGAGGTGGGTGTGTGATTGCATGCTGGAGCTGCCCTATACAGCACTTCTGCTCTGTAACCCTGTGCCCATACTATATTCCTCAGTGTGATGGCAGGTGTTTTTGTGGAATTCGTTGGGGAGGCACTTAGGCAGTCACGACACTGTTAGCAAAGCTTTCAAAAGCTGTTTATTGCTTCTGGTATCTGTAACAAGCATGCAACTAACAGATGTGTGTGGAAAAGGGACATCATTTTGAATATGTGACTAAAATATGCTTTCTATTTGTCATTAAAGTGACTAAAACCTCGAGTGTTCAACTCTGTGCCTCTTGTTTATGAGATGGAAGCTGTGATTGACTGCCCTGTTGTCATATCACCAATCACATGGTGTCCTCATGCCCTCACATCAGTTTACCTGACAAAAGAACGTATGAATGAATGGTTGCCTCTGAAAGGAAATTTGTTGAAATGCCCTTACAGAACATTAATCACGAAAATGACCCAATAACCACACCAATTGCTGAAAGCTGCTTGTGACCATTTCCATCAGTGCATTTATACTTAAACTGCAGCTTCTGAGAGCAGATTACATCTTTGCTTACAGGATTATTGAGCCAATACTGACCTGGTTGTCAAAAAATAAATGTAATATCCTTAATCACAGCTGAGTTTTTTTTTTTTTTTCCTCAGCTATATAACCTGCCTTTTACGAAATCTGGAAACATCATTGTCCTGGCCTCTCTCTCATTTGAGAGTTTACATCACAGGATTCCCAACAGCAAGGATTAGGATTTTATTGTGGCAAGGGAAACAGACTAGTCTCTCCGACTTACTTATTTTCAAAACCAATGTATAAACATAAGCCTTATGCATAAACATGACCTGAGACTTCGTAAAACAAACTAGGGCATGATTAAAAGCATGGGTGGGCTCTGGTGGGTCAAGTAGGTCAGCTGTGACAGCCTCTATAGTTGAGGGCTGAAGTAGTCTTACCATAATGAAGAAAAAAGCCATATATATCACTTGCACAGCTGACCAGAAAAGCACTTCAGTAGGCAGCTGTGGATGAGAGTATGACTCCTGGAAAAAGACTTTGCAGTCAGATGAGACCAAGATTTTTCCACGAGGCCTTTTACAGAACTCAGCAGGCTCTTTCACACATTTCTAAACCTTATTCATCCTCTGGAGATTTTCAGGACACTACATTCAGAAAGCCAATGGGCTCACCAATATGCCTTATTTTGTCCTCCCAATTTTTAGATGTTGACTAGTAGACGTGTCAGTGGTTTTGGATACTAACACTTGTGTGCCCATTTTGAGATGTGTGAAGGCCCATTCTCCTGTTAGTAGCAAGGCACTAACAGCCAGACTGTGCAGCTCAGTGTATCTCCTTGTTATCTTCCTCAGGTGCTTCAGTTATCAGCCTCCAACTTGCAAACAAAAAAAGGGAAGACAAAGTCATCAGACGGGCAAAGAGAATTCAGTGTAAGTGTGTCCAAATGTCCATTATAATATGATATAACCATTGCCTCTGCTAGTGAGTGTGTGAAAATGCTTTATGAATGCCTTTTTCTACATGTGTCTTGTGTGTCTGTTCAGAATGTGGCCAGACAGGTGCTTACACACTTCCAGGTTTGGCAGAACGCCTGCTACAGCAAAATTGTGGACTGGAACCCAGTAACTGCCAAGGTAAATCTGCCATGTGAACTCTGCCATCTAGCCTTGTGTTTCTCAAGTTCGGTCCTGGCGCCCCCCTGTGTATGCTGGTTTTTGTTCCAACTACAATTGCAATTCTAGGATTTTAAAAAGCTGTTACTTTGTCTAAATTAGCAGCATTCCATGTTTTGAGCAGTTTTTTACCATCTTAATTCACATTTGGATGAACATATCCATTCTGCTATGAAAAATAAAAACCCTTGAACATATTGTGCTTAATTTTCAATATTGCTAGGATTTTCAGGTGAAAACATTTTACACAGATCAAATTAGACTCTGAGAAAATCAATAAGCTCCAAATTAGGTTTCTGACTACAGGTGTTTTGAGTTTTTCCCAAGTAACCTGCCTGAACCAAATAAAATCACCAGGAAACACACCACCATGTGTCAAGAGTTTCACCAATGAGGAACCTTTTGATTATTTATGTTGATTAAATGTTTGGTTAAATTGTTTCCTTTTGCCAATATTTACAATATATCTCAATGTGGATATTTGCATAAATGCACCTAATTAACACACATCAACAGCTTGTTAAAATCATAAGATTGCAATTGTAGTTGGAACAAAAACCAGCATACACAGGGGGGCGCCAGGACCGAACTTGAGAACCACTGCCATAAACTCAGACTGCCACTTGTGTGTGTGGCATTATGGCCTCGAAACACAAGCAGCCTCTAGTGTGCGAGTGCTATGGCCTCTAAATACAAACAGCTTCTAATAATCATCACAGTACGCTACCGTATGAGAGGGATTGCCTCGAAACACACAGTCTGTGATCTGTGGAGCTCTATGGTCTCCAAACATGTGGTTTTTATTGTGATTCTCTTCTCAGATCATTGCTGCGTTACCGCAGCTACGTGGCAGGGAAGCAGAGGTGGTTGACCGCTGTAATAAGATGCTGAAGAACCGTCGGGAATATCTACGCAGGACTGGTCAGGTAGTGGGTATCAAAAATCAATCAATCAATCCTCCCTCAATCAATCGATCCCAGTCAGTCATTTTATTTACTGAAATATCAAAGAATCGATTTTTGGTTGTAAGTGAAATTCGGTTATATAACATGCATTGATCATTATATTGCTCAGTCAGCTAAGCAGTTAAAGACTCATTTAATCACTCACTTGTGTAAGTATAGTGTTTATATGTGAGAGTGTGAACTTTCATTTCCTCTTTACTTGAGACTGAAACTCTTCTTTCTGCTACTTAGGTTACTCCCCCAAAACACTTAATCACTGGAGTCCCAACCATCAAGTCAGCACCCAACCACACGCTGAATTCACGGTGAGAGACACCTGCAGCATCAATAGTTGTGTATGCATGCCAATGTTCTCAAGCTGATATACTACTCCAATTCCAAAAAAGTTGGGATGCCGTGTAAATTGTTAGAACAGAATGCAGTGATTTGCAAATCTCATAAACCCACATTTTATTAGCAATAGAACATAACCAACAAATCAGATGTTGAAAGTGAGACATTTTACTATTTCATGAAAAATATTAGTTCATTTTGAATTTGATGGCAGCAACACATCTCAAGAAAGTTGGGAAGGGGCAACAAAAGGCTGGAAAAGTAAGTGGTACGAATAAAAAAACAGCTGGAGGAACATTTGGCAACTAATTAGGTTAATTGGCAACAGGTCTGTAACATGACTGGGTATAAAAAAAGAGTTTTTGGGGAGGCAGGGCTTGTCTAAAAATTGTGGAGCAATTTCAGAAAAATGTTCCTCAATGTAAAATTGCGAAGACTGAATCTACAATACATTATATCAAAAGACTCAGAGAATCTGGAGAAATTCTGTGCACACGTAACAAGTCCAAAGGTCAATATTAGATGCTTGCAATCAGGCCCTCAGGTGGCACTGCATTAAAAACAGGCATGATTCTGCTCTGGAATACACTTCATGGGCTTAGGAACACTTCCAGAAATCATTGTCTGTGAACTCAGTTCGTCATGCAATATACAAATGCAAGCTAAAGCTGTATCATGCAAAGAAGAAGCCATATGTGAACACGATCCAGAAACGCCACTGTCTTCTCTGGTCCAAAGTTCATTTGACCTTTAGCGTGCTTCCGGCGACCGTACTCGCCCATATATTCCTTATTCTGTGCAACTGCCGGCGACTACAGTCACCATGTTTGTTTATATCTGTTCCGACTGCTGGTGAGATCACTCGACAAGAAGAACTGTTTTTAGGAATGCACCCCCTCATAAATAAGTATTATATGCACGTGTCTCGCTGACAGTACCAGTGCATCCGTGCCATGATGTTCGCCGTATAAGTGCAATACGGGGCTGAAATGGTCGGAGCTACTTTCGAGTCGGACGTTTCCGTCGCACCTCGGGCGGAAGAAACAAGTGTCATTTTCAAAATAATACGGATGATTAATTTTTCCATTTAGAGTTCATTCCAGATCGGTTGCTTTTTTGAAGGAGCTATAACGGATTATCAGTTAACGTTTCTATCAGGTATGCTCTCCGTTGTGTTCGAGATGACTTGGATTCTCACCGTTCAACTAGGAACATTGACTTCTTGACAGTGTCGGAAGATCCAAATATCATTTCAGCGGCAAGTGCTAATATAACTTCATTTTAAAGTGAGTACATGATGCAGTATGAGTGCGGTTGCACTGATAGCGAGCAATGGAGAATCAGTGGCTATGTATGCATACAGCCATTGCCAAATGTGACATTATTAAATGCTGATATTATGGATTTTGTGTCCCACATCTGTTTTGCATTGTTCTTGCTAGCTATGTAGACAATTCTTGTTGGACAGGTATTGCAAATCTAGCCATTTTTCATCATACATGCCTATGTAAAATGACTGTTGTGATCGCTGTAATCCTCAGTATTATGTGTACGTGTCTCGCTGACTCATACTACATCAAATACTTTCCATTTTTATCCCCCGCAACAACGTTGTTGCGGGGGATATAAAATTGGGGTCTGTCCGTCCATCTGACACGTTTGTTGTCCGGGCTATAACTTTGAAACTGATCATCCGATTCTGATCATATTTGGCATCGAGGTGTAAAATCACATAAAGGTGTGTCATGAAAAACTATTTTGAAAATACTTTTGTAATTTCTCATGTTTTGGGCCAAAAAGCGACAAATTTGTGGGAAATCTGTAATGTGTCGTGTCCAGGCTTTTACTTCGAAGCTAATCATCCGATTCTGATCATATTTGGCATTGAGGTGTAAAACCACATAAAGGTTTGTCATGAAAAACAATTTTGAAAATAATTTGGCAATTTACCACGTTTTGGGCCAAAAAGCGACAAATTTGTGGAAAATCTGTTATGTGCCATGTCCGGGCTATAACTTCGAAACTAATCATCCGATTCTGATCATATTTGGCATCGAGGTGTAAGACCACATAAAGGTGTGTCATGAAAAACAATTTTGAAAATAATTTTGTACTTTTTCACGTTTTGGGGCCAAAAGCGACAAATTTGTGGGAAATCTGTAATGTGTCGTGTCCAGGCTATAACTTCGAAACTAGTCATCCGATTCTGATCATATTTGGCATCGAGGTGTAAAACCACATAAAGGTGCGTCATGAAAACAATTTGGTATAATTTTCCGAGCTTTCTGATGCATACTCTCTGGCCTATTTTTTTTTTGCAAGGAAATTAACAGCTTTGCGATTAGTACAGTTCTTAAGAAATCGAAATGCATGTAAACATTCTCTATTCAAAAATGCAATGCCAGGTGCAGGGGATATTGCTTGACAATGTCAGCAGCTTGTTTTTTTTTTAACGAACCTGGAGCCAAACGTCACCAGACTCCGTACATCTGTTGAAAACGCGAGAAGCCACTTTGTCCGGTTCCGTGCTTTGAGTGGTATCGCACCATGGTGAACTAACGGACACCGTGCACTCCAGAACTGTACCAGTAGGTGAACATATGTAAATAAAGCCAATAAAATATACATGTAAATATTTATATACAGAAGTTATATATGTAAAAATCAGTATTATGTGTATGTGACTACAGTTGTAATGTACATACATACACACTCATGTACATCAAGTTTGTACATGTTTACCAATGTTCATGTTTTCAAATGTACATGTTCCCTATTGCTCCCCGACTGGGTTAACAAAGGCTGCTCCTGGGTTTCTGTAACCTAACATTCAAATGGACATGTGTACATACACACAAACAACCATTATTTCAAATTTGGTAAAGATTGTACAAATAACAATCTAGTTATAAACTTTTTAGTATCAGTAGGTGTGATATCTGGATTAGTCTTTAAAATAAGCCAGTTGCAGGCTATATTAGACTGATCCAGAACTGAGCTGCCAGCATGCAATAGGCTTAAATTAACTTAGCATGCTAAAGGTTAAAATGGACTGAGGCAGAATGGAAAACCGTTCTGTGGTCAGATTAATGAAAATTTGAAATTCTTCTTGGAAACTACGGACGCCGTGTTGTATGGTCTTAAGAGGAGAGGGACCATCCAGCTTGTCATCAGCGCACAGTTCAAAAGCCTACATCTCTAATAATATCAGGGTGCATTTGTGCCTATTGCCGGGGGAGCTTACACATCTGGAAAGGCATTATCAACGCTGAAAAGTATATTGAGGTTTTACAACAATGTGTGCTCCCATCCAGACAATGTATCTTTCAGGGAAGGCCTTGCATATTTCAGAAAGACAATGCCAAACAACATACTGCATCCATCACAACAGCATTTCTTTGCAGTAGAAAAGTCTGAGTGCTGAACTGGCCTGCCTGCTGTCCAGACCATTCACTAAAAGAAAATCTTTGGAGCATCATTAAACGAAAAATCCAGCAAAGAAGACTCAGGACTGTTGAGCAGCTAGAATCCTACATCTGACAGAGTAGGAGGACATTCCTCTCCTAAAACTTCAGCAACTTCAGAC
This sequence comes from Gymnothorax reevesii, assembly GCA_029721435.1. NCBI lineage: Eukaryota > Metazoa > Chordata > Actinopteri > Anguilliformes > Muraenidae > Gymnothorax > Gymnothorax reevesii. The sequence goes on from CM056589.1 coordinate 29,887,737, forward strand.
CAGAATACCTGGGAAAATTAAGTTGCTGCTGGAAGAGGTGTTGATAGGCCAGTAGGTTGCGATCTTCCCTCTGGTGGAATAATCCCCAGTGCCCCAGTGCAGTGTTGGGGACACTGTATTGAAGAAGATGCCATCTTTCAGATGAGACGTTAAACTGAGGTCTTGACCCACTGTGGTCAGTAAAGATCCGATTACTCATTGACAAGAGTAGGGGGTTCCCGGAGGTCACTGCTAAATTCCCAACCTGGCTATTTCAACCTGCCACCTAATCATCCCTTGATCTAATTGGCTGTGCCACTTGTCCTCTCCCTCTCCACCTCTACTCCCAGGGCTCCCTTGACAAAGAGATTTTAATCTCAACAGATTTTCCCTGGTTAAATAAAATAAAGGCTAAATAAAAAATAAATTAAAAAATGAGCTAATATTTTTCATGAAATGGTAAAATGTCTCACAACATCTGATATGTTGTTTATGTTCTATTGTGAATATAATGTCATTTCATGAGATTTGTAGATCAATGCATTCTGTTTTTATTTACATTTAACACAGCATCCCAACTTTTTAGGTCACCTGAGACAAAGCCTCAAAGTGATCTATTCTAATCGCCTTTTGTCTGTCGTCGTCCATCGTGCGTCGTCCGTCCATAAACAATTTACATTTTCAACCTCTCAGAAACCGCTGATCCGATTTCAATAAAATTTTGCAGGAAGCCTCCTTGGTCAAATGTGCACCAAAATTGTGAATTATATGGTGCCCACTCCCAGGGGCTCTGGGGGGCGGGGCTAAAATTGGTCAATACATTTTTGACTTTTTCTCAGAAACCGTTGATCCGATTTAAGTAAAATTTTGCAGTAACCTTCAGTGGTCAAATGTGCACCAAATTTGTGAGTTATATGGAGCCCACCCACAGGGGCTCTGAGGGGCAGGGCTAAAAGTGCTCAAATTGGCTGAAATTTTCAAAAGTTTCCAGACCCAGATATGCTGGAAAACAAGACTCTTCATACATGGAAGGGTCTTTAGGTGCTTTATCAAAATTGTTCATTTCATCGCCCCCAGGCTCCATGTTTGCCCCTGGGGAGGGGGTGAAGTTTACCATATTTTATATAGGAAAATTATACTTTTGGGTATATTTGATTCATTCACATCAATAACATTAGTTTTTATACAACTCAGGTGACCGTTAAGGTCCATGGGCCTCTTGTTTGGAATTGGGGTGATACCATGCAGAGTGTTTACATATATTACATGCAAGCAATGATGGTATTGGTGTACAAATGTAACAAATATACAAAACCCAAAACCAGTGAAGTTGACACGTTATGTAAATCGTAGATAAAAACAGAATACAATGATTTGCAAATCCTTTTTAACTTATATTCAATTGAATACACTGCAAAGACATGATGTTTAATGTTCAAACTGAGAAACTTTTTTTTTTTGCAAATAATCATTAACTTAGAATTTAAAGGCAACAACACATTGCAAAAAAGTTGGCACAGGTCCTTTTTACCACTGTGTTACATCGCCTTTCCTTTTAACGACACTCAGTAAACGTTTCGGAACTGAGGAGATCAGCTTAAGTTGTTCAACAGTCCGGGGTCTCCGTTGTCGTATTTTACGCTTCATAATGCGCCATACATTTTCAATGGGAGACAGGTCTGGACTATGGGCAGGCCAATCTAGTACCCGCACTCTTTTACTATGGAGCCATGCTGTTGTAACACGTGCTGAATGTGGTTTGGCTTTGTCTTGCTGAAATAAGCAGGGGCGTCCATGAAAAAAACGTTGCTTAGATGGCAACATATGTTGCTCCAAAACCTGTATGTACCTTTCAGCATTAATGGTGCCTTCACAAATGGTAAGTTGCCCATGCCTTGGGCACTAATACACCCCCATACCATCACAGATGCTGGCTTTTGAACTTAGCGCCTGTAACAGTCCGGATGGTTCTTTTCCTCTTTGGTCTGGAGGACACAATGTCCACAGTTTCCAAAAACAATTTGAAATGTGGACTCGTCAGACCATCCATTTCCTATACCCGCTTATTCCTCCTCACTAGGGTCACGGGGCGAGCCGGAGCCTATCCCCTACGGGCAAAGGCAGGGACCCACCCTGAACAGCTTGCTAATCCATTGCAGGGCGCACACACACCATTCGCACGCCATTCACTCTCACATTCATACCTATGGGCAATTTGGTGTCTCCAATTAGCCTGATATGCATGTCTTTGGACTGTGGGAGGAAACCGGAGTACCCGGCGAAAACCCACGCAACATGCAAACTCCACACAGAAAGGCCCCAGGCTGGATTCGAACCCACGACCTTCTTGCTGTGAGGCAGCAATGCTAACCACTGTGCCACCGTAGCGCCCGACTCGTCAGACCACAGAACACTTTTCCACTTTGCTTCAGTCCATCTTAGATGAGCTTGGGCCCAGCGAAGCCGGCGGCGTTTCTGGGTGCTGTTGATAAATGGCTTTCGCTTTGCATTGTAGAGTTTTAACTTGCACTTGCAGATGTAGCGACGAACTGTCGTTACTGACGGTGGTTTTCTGAAGTGTTCCTGAGCCCATGTGGTGACGTCCTTTACACACTGATGTCGGTTTTTGATGCAGTACCGCCTGAGGGATCGAAGGTCACGGGCATTCAATGTTGGTTTTCGGCCTTGTCACTTACGTGCAGTGATTTCTCCAGATTCTCTGAACCTTTTAACGATATTACGGACCGTAGATGATGAAATCCCTAAGTTTTTTGCAATAGCTCGTTGAGGAATGTTGTTTTTAAACTGTTCGACAATCAGCTCACGCATTTGTTCACCAAGTGGTGACCCTCGCCCCATCCTTGTTTGTGAATGGCTGAGCATTTCAGGGAAGCTACTTTTATACCCAATCATGGCACCCACCTGTTCCCAATTAGCCCGTTCACCTGTGGGATGTTCCAAATAAGTGTTTGATGAGCATTCCTCAACTCTCTCAGTCTTTTTTGCCACTTATGCCAGCTTTTTTGAAACATGTTGCAGGCATCAAATTCCAAATGAGCTAATATTTGCAAAAAATTACGTTTACCTGTTCGTACATTAAGTAACTTGTCTTTGCGGTGTATTCAATTGAATATAGGTTGAAAAAGATTTGCAAATCATTGCATTCAGTTTTTATTTACGATTTACACAACGTGCCAACTTCACTGGTTTTTGGTTTTGTAGTTAAATATGTTAACTATAATGCATGCACTTTGTTTAAGGGCTGTGATAACATCTATTGTGAGGTCAATTTTAATTCTTATAGTGACACACATTTTTATGCATTTTATTCTGGTGAGAGTTGCTGTACTTTTTGCGCCAATGCCAAGTAAGCTACATAGTTAACACGGCCGCTTAGATTTGCGGCTGTCAGATTACTTGTAGCCCTTCCTGCCTGTTAATATGCCCTGAGATGAATTCCTCCTAGTCACCGCGCACCCTTTCATTTCACAGGATACGGTGATGTTACAAGGGGGACTGAAGTTTCCCCCTGCAGAGGACTCTACTTGAGGCCAGTTTAGACCAAAGATTTGTGATGAGACACAACCATTTTTGAAAGTCCTAGAGAAGAGTTGCAGCGGTGATAACTACCCTGTCTTAGCTCTACTCAAGCATTGATTCATCAATCCTGTTCAGTTTTTGAGGAGTTGGTTTCAGAGTGTGAAATATGTTGCCTGATTCTGCAGCCAGTCCGCTCGTTGCAAAGTCAGCTTTTTGAGTCACCTACGCAGCGTCATCTGGAGGAAATGGCAGATTGTCAGAGAGGCAGCAGGATAACCCTATCAGGCCCTTCGAGGAATATCCATGTCTGTATGACTCAAGCCTTAACTCTTTACCTTCCACAGTTACCTCTCTGGTTCACTGCCAGTGCTCTCCTGTGGCATGCCTACCAAACCTCTCTGAGGACAATGCAACACAATAGATACAGAGGATATCTGAGAAACAAAATTATTTACAGAAGTCATATGAAAGTAATCCTAATGATCAATTCCATGTTTGTATACCATTCTATCATCACTATTCTGATTTAAGAGTAAACGTCGTACCAGCAGTCGTGATAAACAAAGCGATGTCGACCTGGACAGTCTCTTGCGCCACAGTTTCCGTTTCGCTGGTGTCAAGCGACTCGTCACTCTCGAGTTCATAGCCTGTTTTTTCGGGCGTTGACACGGGAGATACAGATTTGTATAATCCTGGATCGACAGCAACAGATGGTTCCCGGAAACTTTCGCTAAAGCTTTTAAAAGTTCGATCGGAATTGCTCCCTACATTGAAACTGGCGGTTTGCTAGAAATGGGTCAAAATTGATCGGGGAGGGTTTTCGCAAAAACCCCCTTGTATTACCGCTCAAAATCGTTCTGTTTGAATATTAAGAAGGAAAAGCCCAAGCCCATAACAGTTTAGTGCTAAAACAATATGAACAAGTTACTCAAAATTTTCAGGAAAGGTAGGCTGTGGTCCAAGGGTCACCAGAAAACGAAATATATTTTAAGATCCCTCCCGCAGCCATTGCATACTGTACTGGCACCTGGCACCACTTGTCTTTTTTCATGTATTCATTTTGTATATGGCTTCAAACAACCTGAAAAGCCTTCAGTGACGGAAACGGCAGTAAAGGGAGTCAATGCTATCAAAACAAGTGTTTTAAATGTCCCCCGCCACTTCATTAAAAACCGCTTCAGTAAATACCACATACTTCAATGTATTAACAAGAGTTTGAAAAGTGGCCAAAGTGGTGACCTTGAAAATTAGGTTAAGGTCACCCATATTGACTGGTGACTGCGTAATGCCCCAATGTAGGCTGATACCAAATTTGAAGACTCTAGGTGCAATGGTTGATGAGATATCGTGTTAACAAGAGTTGGAAAAGCAGTCAAGGAGTTGTGGTGACCTTGAAAATAAGGTCAAGGTCACCCATATAGACCAGTGTCTGCGTAATGCCCCAATGTAGGCTGATACCAAATTTGAAGACTCTAGGTGCAATGGTTCATGAGAAATTGCATTAACAAGAGTTGGAAAAGCGGTCAAAGTGTTGTGGTGACCTTGAAAATAAGGTCAAGGTCACCCATTTCGACTGGTGTCTGCGTGATGCCCCAATATAGGCTGATACCAAATTTGAAGACGCTAGGTGCAACGGTTCATGAGATATCGCGTTAACAAGAAACGGGACGTACGGACAGACATTGCTGAATACATAGTCCCCCGTTCTGCGTTGCGGCGGGGGACAATTATACTCTTTCTTGTCCTGTTGCATTAGTGCAAACAGGCAGGTTTTCAAAAGGTTGCCGACCACACACATTGAGGTTCTTTTGCAGGATGCCACATTTAGACTAGTCTCATTGCAAATCTTTGGTCTGGCCTTGAACGGCACTTCCTCGCCTGAGGCCCCTAATTCCCGAGATTCCAGAAAAATTCAGGATCAAAGAAGATTGTCTGTCTACACCAGATGTCTTTCTGACAACACTGCACTGAAATTAGGGTGATAAGGCTTTCAATCTGCGCCGGATATACTTCTGTCAACATTTCATAAAAATTTAGGATGATCAAGAGACTTTCTGTCACTTGGAAAATGTCTTTGTGTTCACACTACATCTTTTTATACCATATAATAAATCATCATGCCCTATGGTATTTGACTCCTGGATGATTGATAGCTGCATTATGCCTCTTTGTCAAACCATCTATGCAAAGAGGAATAAATGGGGTAAAAATTGGATTAGAGCCTGTATTTCACTTAAACTCAGATTTTATGCGTAGGGAACTCAAAAATAGAGAAACTAGAGGCAAGTCATCAATATGTCATATTATTAATGTGCAAATACTCAGCACCTTTGTATTTGTCACATTATCAATGTGTGATAAGCCCATTTTTGCAAGTCCATTTAATGTGTAAATAATATTAATCTTTCTTGGGCTTCCTTGAGTGGAACTATGTGATTTTGGCAGTTTTCACATCTTCATTATTTTGAAAAATTATGTCCTTTTCATCACCCTTTTCTTTTTTTGATGCGCCAAAATTTCCATGTTAACTTTTTTGTAATATGTTGGATGGAAGACTTGTCTGTTTGGCCTGTAAGCGCAGCTGGTATAGCATGCATGTTGTTTCGCACTTGGTCCATCATTTTCGTGAGTTTTGCAACGTGAGGAGGTCATTTCACAAGAAACACAACTCATTCACGGTGAGCTGATTTAAAATTAAAATGCTGGCAGGCAACACTGCAGGCTTGGCTTTGTGGTATTGGTAATGCAGTGGTTAGCGCTGGTTCCTTACAGCGAGAGGATACTGAAGGCTGCAGGTATGTATTAATGTCTAAATCTACACCGTCTATTTGATTATCAGCAACCCACCACCTGGAGTCCATTAATCGAGACACTCCACTTATTCTGCCATATATTGTTATCAAAGTAAAATAATACCACCATACATTTGGGTTTGTCTGGTATATTTGCGACAGGGAAGTGTTTTAGCAACAGTAATCAATATCAGAAGGCTAATAATATCCTCCTCTGTGTCTGCCTATTTAGATGAAATGCAAAAATACTATAATGTCAAAGCTAAGCACCCTCAATACAGCCAAGAATTCCCCAGTTTTAGATGCATTCAAACCGTAAACAGTGCGATCATGATTCAGTGTTTATAAAGGGAACATTTTTACTGAAATGTCTGATACCCCTGATCATACAAAACTATCTCCGGAAACATATATGGTATTTATTCTGATAAACAATTGAAAAAAGGCTAAAATCATTTCCTTATTTGTTTGTCCCATAATTAATGTATATCTGATATTGCACAGAACTAGACTTCCTTTTCTGATAATAGCCCGTGATGCTTACAACACCAGAATAAAAGTTTGCGGTGGAATTGGAAAGCATTCTGATCAATGGACAGTGCAGACAAATAAGTCTTTGCCGATGTGAATATCTGAATATTTATTTTAGTTTATCTAAAAATTAAATTCCACATGTATACACAAAAAATACAAAACTTCATTGAAAAATTCATATGCACTCAGAGGATGTGACTGAGGGGTGTGGCCTGGTTCACTACAGCTGTTTCCTTCCTCCTCTGGTTGGCATCTCCTTTCCTTTCCTCCTCAGCCTCCCAGGTAGGAGACAAAGAATGGGTCTCAGTTAAAAGAACGAGAAGAAGGTACCTTGGCACTTGTTTCAGAAAAATCTGATGTCCTTTCCTTCAGTACGTCATGAGCTGGACGGCGAGGACAGCCCTTGCAATTATCAGATAACTTTGCAACCTGGGTGGCGTTTCTACCCTCCACAGCTGCAAAGGATTTTATGGCCCTTATTCAATCTTTCCTTTCCTCCAAGGATGCTCTAGTGTTTCTTTGCTGGAAGGAAGCATCAAAGGCGCTAACTGCCTGCCTATTTAATGAAGGTAAGGAATTTAGACATTTATTATCGTGGCTGCCAGCCAAATGCCATCACGCATCAAAAGAAGTCTCCTTGATCTGTAGAGAATTTGAATACACCGCAGGGAATATTTTTTGCATATTCAAATACACCCTGACTGTCCATCACCATGAACTGAGCACGTGATAGGAGGTTGATTTTTGGTGTGGGGCTCCAGAGTGCAAGTGTCTGGGAGGTGTCACCTGAAAAGAGGAGGTAAGCGGTTGAGTCTCACGTAGGAAAACCTTCAATTCGCACGTACACACACAGACACACACACACACACACACAATGTATTTAACATTATCAAAAGTCAGATTTGGGGCCTCGCAACATGAGTAACAGCACTGCACTGACACATGATGAAATGTCGGCATGGTAGTGATTCTTCGACTGACTGAGTTGTTGATGTATTTTAATGTTTAGTTCACTGCAGCACCCTACACCCATCCACTCAGCCGCACGTAATTCACCTACTCCCATGATGACTGGCCCTCGCTTTTTTACACTATGCAGTTGCACCATCAATTGCACACTGCCCATGCTGTCGGAAGAAAACGCAGTCAGTGGACTATTTCCTCGTACAACTACATGCGCCTGGATGTTCTCTGGTAGCTGGTGAGCTATGACTTTGATGACTTTCAACCAGCTTAACCCCCGTCACCTCCAGTGAGGCTGTATCAATTGTTGCCTCGCCCATGCAGACCTCCACCCATAGTGGATAGAGTGGCTGGGATTCACACATCCGACCACAGGGCTCCTGGAAGAAGATCTTAGCTGTGAACCACTTTGAGGCCTCTGATATAGTTTCTCAGATTAAGTGAATAATCAAGTGATAACTGCACAGGCAGGATAACTTACTGATTTTTCAAGTTGCTGAGTCAGCTGTGAGGTTTACGGATTGATTTATACATTGGTTCTTGACATGCAGTACCCGACCAGTTCTGCGCAGATACTCTCGGCGATTCTGAAGCATCTTGGTGCAGCGGTCGACCACCTCGGTTTCCCGTCCATGTAGCTGGGGTAAAGCAGAGATGATCTGGGAAGAGAAACACAGTCACACTCGTGGGAATGCTGGTGACCACGAGGGAGAAGTGGTCATATTTCAGTTGAACCTAATCATGTACTAAATTCTCAATCCAGTCAATCACCTCTCCGACTGATTTCCCAGATCACTCATCTCTGGTAACATGCATGCAAGTATTGGACTCTTTGTATACAGCAATTAGCTGGAATTTAACCTCCATTCCCTCTAATACCCCATGGCCCACCACTGAGCACCACTGCCATAGCAGGAGTAATACGACAGGACAGTCCATGTATCCTGTTGTCAGTCATTCATTCCCTTAATTTTCGCAACACTCTCTGCACACAGTGAAAAATGAAGAGAACAAACTGTTCACAGAAGTGGAAAAATTCAAATCTGGGCCAGTGTTGCCGGAGCAAAGACAGTGCATCTCCTAGCGAACATCTCACAGCATCGCTGCTACATAAGAATATGGCAGATGTACCTTGGCAGTTACTGGGTTCCAGTCAATATTTTTGCTGTAGCAGGCATTCTGCCAAACCTGGAAGTGTGAAAGCACCTGTCTGGCCACATTCTGGAGAGAGATACACAGGCACACAGAGATGGGTGGCCATGAAGCATGTATAATTTTTTGCATGCTCACAAAGCAGTAATAATAATAATACCTTGTCAATTTGGATATTTGAGCACACTTACACTGAACTCTCTCTGCCCTTCGGTTGATTTAGGTTTTCCTTTTTTTGCTCTTAAGTTTGAATTTGATAAGTGAAGCACCTGAAGAGGATAACAAGGAGATTCGCTGAACTGTTGCACTGTTGGTCCTTCACAAATATTTAAAAAAGGGGAGTGAGGGAGGTTTGTGGGGGTAATGAGGGGGCCTGCGGGGGGGTGTGTGCTCTACCTGCAGGTCTCCCCTGTCCCAGGACTCTCCGTGACCAGTGTCCAAATCCATTTCCTCCCTGCACACGGGCTGTAGCTCCACCTCCTCTTTAACAAGAGGCGCCTCAGGCACGCCCCCTTCTGATTTCACACTGCGTCGCTGCACGGGGGAAGCACAAAGCCCCGCCCCTTCTTCAGCTGGGCAGGGCTGAGGCTCCCTCCGAGTGGGTGGACTGGCTGGCTCCGGTACTGCAGTGTAAGAATGGTTTGGCCCCTCGGCATCGCTGTCACTGTCCCCTAATTTAAAAGTCGTCCAGCTGAGCAGCGGCAAGTGAGGATCACTGCGCTGACGCCCAGCCACACTGAGGCCTTCCTGTCCCACCTCCGACTCGTACGAGCCACAGCTTTCCCCTCTGCCCTGCTGCTCTGGCAGGAGGCTGCCTGAAGAGGGCGCTGTGTCCTGCCTCACAGAGGGGCTCCACTCCGGCTCACTGCAGCCCTTACTGAGAAGAAGAGGAGGGGCAGCTTCAGCTCCTGAATCAACACAGGACCACAGAGAGCTCTGCTGCAGTAGCAGTTATGAAGACATCATAATATATGCCTAAATACTACTGTCAATACACTGATACACAAATATACAAACCCATGCACATCTTAATACAGAAAAACAAAGCATAAATACATAAACATGAGTTCAAAACACAGTACTTATTCTGAAATATAAGAGGGATTGGACTGATGTTGAGACGAACCGGACTGTGTTTCTGAGGGCCGGTCCTCAGTCTCCTTGCTGGAGGCTCTGACTCTGCCGCAGTCCACACACCTCGTCCGCCCGCCACCCTCTCGCTCTTGGTGCTGCCCCTCTGACTGCTGCAGTCGCTGTCTCAGGGCATCCATTTCCTGTTTGCTCCGAGCCACTTCCTCCAGGAAGTTGTACTCAACCAGCCGGGTGATCTCGTACACGGCAGACTTCAGCACCGTTTCCATGACTGCGGAGAGTTGGACTTGGAAAGTGAGGATGGCGTCTGACATGTTCCAAAGTGTCTGTGCACCAGAATCTGCAGTGTGCCCCAGGGTCACTCGTCTCGGTCCAAACTTTTTCTGCAGCGATCTGATCCTTTGGTAGCCTTTAGGGAAAAATAAAGACACCTAAAATGACAAAGGAGCTAAAATATGGACTTATAATATGGAAATATAAGCAGAATGGGATAAAAACACAAGTTAATGTTGTCATGTTTACATCTAAGTGGAGTTTACATCTGTGTTTGTGCAACCATCCATTCAGTCCAATTATTCCAGGTTTGGTCGCAGTCTAATTATTCCTTTACAGTCCGCCAACCCATAGCAGGGATCGCACACCATTCACTTACATCTATTGGCAATTTGTGTCCAATTAGCCAGATATGCATGTTTTTGGACTGTAGGAGGAAACGCATGCAAACATGGGCAGAACATGCATTGTCCACACAGTAAGGCCCTTCCTGTGTTTGTGAACAATCCAATTTCCTTCTACTCCATTGCGACCACGCAGCAAGCCAAGACACAAGGTGGTCCAGTTACTTTCTAATTATTAAACTTTCCCCATCTGACTTCAAAAGGATTTAAAACAAAAATACAAATTCAAGCAAATTACTGATTTGAGTCTTGAGAAAGGTCAACCAAGCCAAGAACATGGAGCTGCAAGCTGATTTTTATTATTATTATTATTATCATAAAATGATAGGGGCAGGAAGGAATGATAATTAGATTTAATGCTCATGAACCCATTGGCATGATATGCGAGTGCAATGTCAGCTCCCGACGAACAACCTAAGTTGGGGAAGTATTCAAGAAAACCTGTCAACCCACGTTGAACCCATTTAAGACTAACCTTTTGAGCTACTGTGAACATAACAACAAACGACAGATCATGAGCATAAATTTGAAAGCCAATCGCAGCTACTCCAGCCACCAAAATTTTGAATAAGCAGTCAACGCTAGCTACTTCGCTTTGCAGTCAACAAGATGTCAACAAAAGCGAGGTAGGACTTGCTAGCAATCTCAGCTGGTGCCACCAGTGGCTATAAGTCATACCGCCTTAATAGAAAGCGATGCATTATATTGGATTATTTGTAATACCAGAGTCGCAGAGGAGTTATTCCAGTGTAGCAGCTAGTATCTGTGGGTCAACATTTTGTAGTCTTGCAAAACTGTAGCTCATGCAGTTCCGCATACACGATCACCGTTAACCCTACGGTGGCCTTAGAGAACCGAAACGCGTGAGAAAAGTGTTGGTTCAGCATTAACTGTCCATTTTATAATTGTCCCCGCAACAGATTCCGAAAGACTTATGCAAATAATTATAAAACCTGATGACAAAAATATCGCTCTTCTCGAGACAATGCTCAGGTAGATAACGTGAGTAACATAATTTTATGTTTATTTGTTTTGTCAGTTTTTACCAACGCTTTCCTTTCAGGTCCTGGGAGGCCGCCGTAGGTGTCCCTCTGCTGTGTCGCTGGTGGGTATGGTTTCATCTCTGTCTGACTACTTGGAAATGAGAAATGCTGTAATACAATAACTCTGCCGTCGGCTGATGTGGCCGCTCGCATTAATCGTAGGTGAAATAGTATTATGTAAAAATTCACTCGAATTAGCGAAGAGGATACCCCAGTGAATCATTACCATTCCCGATAACCGGCTAAGTGGCTAGCTCGCTAACATACCCGTGCTAACATGGCCACCTCGCTATTGTGTAGACATCCAACAGTTAGATCAGTTGAGATCGCTTAGGTTACTTGTAAAACCTGTGATAGTGACTGAAAGTGAATTCGTTTAAAGACTCTATATACTGGTCAGTTTAGTTCGGTTCCCATAGTCATGTTTATCCGAGGTTAAGAATTAACTTAGCGATAGCCCTTGTGATCATGGTGCCCCCCTGCCTGTGGTAGTTTTTCCAACCACAACTGCGAGTGTCAAATTTAAACGTGCTGTGTATTTGTTTTAATTTACATTTCGCGTTTTGAGTTGTAATTTTCCGTCTTAAGCAACATTTTGACCAAATTATTCATGCATGCTACCAGAATAGAAATAAATCCACCTCAATACGTACTGTAAACAAGTGTATGTGAAGGGGGGGATGTCCGTTATCGAACGAAGAAGCCGAAGGTTCGACTTATTTAAATCGTGGATGCGTGCAGAGATGCCAAGTCTCACGCATTTGGCGTAGGTCTTACGCATTTTTTAGGCTTATTCACCGTAGTCCGTAATTATTCATTGAATGCTTAATGAGATTCTCGTGCGGAATTGAAATCCTTGCGCGTTGAAGTTTCTGTTTCACTTGCGTAAAGGTCCACCTCATCACAGGTAACATGGAAAGCGATTATGACTCCGGACTTCCCGTGCTTCTCTTTACTCAGGGATTGGAAACAATGCATGTGTTTCACGATCGTTTGAATTGTTTTAATGAAATAAGACCATTGAAACGTTTTTATGCAATACCATTTCTTATAATCCCTCAGTAAAGACAAGCCTGAGAATTCCCGAGTCATAATCGATTTCTGTGTCATTAGTGGGGAAATTCACCGTAATGCACGTGAAACTGGTTAACTTGATGCACAATGAGTTAAATTCCGCAAGTGAATTTCTTCAGTGCGCTTTGATTGAATAATTGCTGACTACGGCACAGAAACGTAAATGCCACAAAGAGGAGAGACTCGCGCCTAGGACGTAAACCTTGGCATCTCTGTGCGTGGCCGACAAAACTTACCATTATTCAAGTGAATTATAGTAAATCTTGTTTTGTGTCATGTTTAAGTTGTTAAATTAAAGCGAAGTCTCTTGAAAGAACTGCAAAATGCTTATGGTCAATGGCTTAATTTGGAGTTTACTCATTATCTGAGATTACTCGCAATATCTTTGGTGGTCTTTGATTCTACATGCAAAGCATCGATATTTCTGCAAAAAATGTGCTTTAAGGGGGACAATAACTGTTTTAAATGTAGAATTGCTCCTATTAAAAAGTGAGAAGCTTATATAAATGCTTTGATATGGTTGAAACAAAAATCAACATCTCACAGTGGTGCTCGTGAGCTTAGGCCTACATGGTAACCACAGCGCAAGACAAAGTGAGCCGCCCAACCTTACAATTTTTTCCAAATCTGTAGTTCATAATGAATGACTAGTTTTTATGAGAGACCAGTTAAAGAGCAGGACTGACCACATCACTTTATTTAGGGGCTTAAGTATACTAGACCAGTATTATTTTACAATGAGTTGCCATATTTAAATTTGAAGCCAACTGGGACTTTATTCTGAATTCTCTTTTCTCAAATCGGCACAAAAATACAAAAACCACAACTTGATTCTAATCTTTCTCCTTATATAATTGTATCCTTATACAGAAGTCCTTGGTTTATCACTTGTTGTAATTCTTTTTGTTTTTTGGGTCCCAGGGTGAGGAGAGGACCAGTGCAGATCTGACTGCTGCGGACAGGAAGTAGTGAGATTGGCGCAAGCAGCAGAGACCCTGAGGCACACTGTGGAGTTAGTGCTCAACCACTTACCATCATGGCAGACACCATCCTCACTTTCCAAGTCCAGCTCTCTGCGGTCATGGAAACTGTGCTGAAATCAGCCATGTATGAGATCACTCGGCTGGTGGAGGACAGCTTCATGGAGGAAGTGGCTCGGAGCAAACAGGAAGTGGATGCCCTGAGACAGCGGCTGCAGTGGTCCGAGAGCAAGCACCGGGAGCGAGAGGATGGGGAGCAGATGAGGTGTGTGGACTGCGGCCGAGTCAGAGCCTCTAGCAAGAAGACAAAGGACAGATCCTCAGGAGGAGGTTAGCAATATCTTCATAACTGCCACTGAAGTCCCTATTTTATTGTTTAGTGTGAAATACTCCGTTCTTTTTCTTAGTGTATGTAAATGTGCGTGTGTATATTTTTATGGATGCTCACCTGGTGCAGAAATGGAGCTTTCTGTGTTCCTGTGTTGATTCAGGAGCTGAAGCTGCCCCTCCTCTTTCTCTCAGTAAGGGCTGCAGTGAGCTGGAGTGGAGCCCCTCTGTTAGGCAGGACACAGCGCCCACCTCAGTCAGCCTTCTGCCTGAGCAGCAGAGCAGCAGTCAGGGCAGAGGGGAGAGCTGTGGCCTGTACGAGTTGGAGGTGGGACAGGAAGGCCTCAGCGTGGCTGGGCGTCAGCGCAGTGATCCCCACTTGCAGCGCGTCAGCTGGAAGGCCTTTAAATTAGGGGACAGTGACAGTGAGGCTGAGGGGCTGGACCCCTCATGTGCTTCAGTACCAGAGCCAGCCAGTCCGCCCACTCGGAGGGAGCCGCAGCCCCGCCCAGCTGAGGAGGGGGTGGGGCTCAGCGCTTCCCCTCTGCAGCATCTCAGTGTGAAATCAGAAGGGGGCGTGCCAGAGGCCCCTCTTGTTAAAGAGGAGGTGGAGCATCAGCCAGTGTGCAGGGAGGAGATGGATTTGGACACCGCTCATGGAGAGTCCTGGGACAGAGGAGACCTGCAGGTAGAGCACACAGCCCCCTCACCCCCTTCGCAGGCCCCCTCATCACCCCCACAGACCCCCCTCACTCCCCTGCGGTCTTTTACTGAGAAGAGCCTGACTCTGCAGTTCCCTTCGCACCAGCAGAGGGCAGCAGAAAAGCGTGTTATACAGCCTCGGTTGTTTAAAGCCACACTGAACCCTGTGGGCCTTATAGAGTCAACTGAGTGCACCTCGTATCATAGAGCTCAGACACGGTCAAAAACCAACCAGTCTCACAATACAGGCCCCACTGTAGAGAGACCATACAGTTGCACACGCTGCGGGAAAAGCTTTTCCCGCTTACCGTACCTTAAAGAACACATGAAAATACACACTGGGGAAAAGCCTTTCAGCTGTGTCCAGTGTGGCAGGGGTTTCACCAAACTCAGCAACCTCAAAGTTCACCGCAGGGTTCACACAGGAGAGAGACCTTACGTTTGTACCAGTTGTGGGAAAACATTCACTTTGAAAAGCAACTTGAAAAGACACCACCGAATTCATACGGGAGTGCTTAGTTTTTAGTCGCGGCTACTGGGGAATGGTGCTCTGTCTTTTCAAAAAATAAATTATTGGTAACATTGCTGTTGTCTAATTAAGATCATTTTGAACCTACTCAGTGTATATGTTCAGTGGTGTATTTGCTTTGTTCTCACTGATTGTTCTAAATATTTAGTCATCGACAAAATTGTCATTTTCATTGTCTACCACGGCATAGTGGAAATAAAATTTAATACTGAATATCAGCTGAAAGTGCAGATTTTCATCTTCCATTTGAGTGCATTTACATCCAAGTCAGGCGAATGGTGTAGGAATTAATTTTAAGGGACTAAAAGTAATTGGCCAATTGACTACACAGCTATTCTATAGCTGTTATTCCCTGGTCTACTCATTGAGAAGTCACCAGATAAGAGTTTGGAGTTGATTTCAAGTGCAGCTATTGAATATAGAATCTGTTAACTCTTAATCTGAAGTTAGGATTAACATTCACTTTATCGAATTTGTCCTCTGTATTTGACCCATCCTATAGTTAGGAGCAGTGGGCAGCCACAGTGCAGCGCCCGGAGACCAACTCCAGTTCTAAGGCCAGTACCTTGGTCGGGGGTACTAGTTAGAGTGTTCCTGTAATGCATGGTTTTTGGGTGGGGGAAACTGGAGTACCTGAAGAAACCCACACAAACACAAGGAGAACATGCAAACTCCACACAGAAAGGCCCCAGGCTGGATTCGGCCCACGACCTTGCTGTGAAGCAGTAGTGCTAACCACTGTGCCACTGTGAGAAATTCCCCTGCGAAGCAATCCAACATTATCCTGAAGAATCAAAACAACCATCAGAGAAATGGCAAATTATTTCATCCATATAGTACATTTTTAAAAAGAAATAACACACTGTTGAGCTCAGAAACACCCGTAAGGCTGGGGTGACCGTGGATATCAACTTTGTGAAGAATTGAAGAATACATTTCCTCGTGAAATCAAAGTGACGCTATCGTTAATTCCTGGATAAGCTGTTTTTGAATTGGGGACCGGTCTTCTATGCCTAGATCATATTTATTTTGCCTCCTGTGGTCGTGCTAATGGCAGATTGATAGATTGATCAGTGACTGATGCTTGAGTTTCATCACAACACTGCTTGCTAAGCTTTGTTTATCCAGGAGGAAAAAACTGTTCATTGCAGTGATCAAGATCCCAGTCCGGGAAGTGGGATAATCAGTGTAGCTGCGTCACTGTCTGCAATTAAGAGAAAACTTCACAAGAGTAAATGCAGAGGGTTTATCACTGAAAATCTTTACAACTGGTGAGCCTCAAAAACAGGACTTTTGCCTAAAATTTCCAAAAAGGCTGCAAATTTCTGAAAATACATTGTATGGACACAGGAGACAAAGTTCAACTTGTCCTGGAATGATGGAAAGCAAAGAATATGGCGAAAGTAACTGCTCACGATCGAAAGCATAACCCATCATTTGTCGAGTGTGGTCATGTGTGGCAGCCTGCTTGGGATTTGTTTCCATGTATTTGTTGATGATGTCACTGCGACAGCAGCAGCAGGATGAATTCTGAATTGTATTGGGCTCTGCTGAGACTCTGCCACATGCCTCATAACTGATTGATTGGTACTTCAAAGTGCAGGTGAACAATAACCAGAAGCAGTCTGCGAAAGCAACTCAAGACTTTTGTTCAGGCAAAGAGATGAACTGTTGTAGATAAAGTGGCCGAGTCAATCACCTGTACTGAATCCAATTGAGCATGCATTTCACTTGCTTAACCCCCTTAATGTTCTGTTCAGCTGTTTGGTAGAGCACATTTTGAGTCACGATGTCACATTGAAACTTAACCTGAGTGAGCCATTTCTACCTCTCGGTTTTGGTACCTTATGCTAAAAAAATCCACTAGATGTTGCTGTGCCTTTAAATAGTATGGTTTTTGAGCTCGCCTCATTACAGGAAGTGAGCTCTGTCTCATTGGCAGTGAGGCTTCCTCTCACCTTACTATGTGGGGTGCATTCGAATCCTCTAAAGAGCAAGTAACCTTCCTTGAGAACGAACTTGACCCAGAAGTAGTTTGGCTGGTAGGCATGATAAGCTATGTTTGAATTTTCAGTTTCATGAAAAAAAGTTTAAGGTGACTTTATTAGTACCCATAGGTAGATTTGTACTGCAGTATCAAGAGAAAGCGTCAACTATACACACAGATATTTAAAAA
Organism: Gymnothorax reevesii; assembly: GCA_029721435.1. Classification (NCBI taxonomy): domain Eukaryota; kingdom Metazoa; phylum Chordata; class Actinopteri; order Anguilliformes; family Muraenidae; genus Gymnothorax; species Gymnothorax reevesii. The sequence goes on from CM056589.1 coordinate 29,905,297, forward strand.
CACAAAACGAATACAGAAGACAATTAAAACAGCACGAAACGGAAGACATGGTCTGGTTCTCGCAAGGCTCACTGATCATGGATTAAGAGCAGAATAAAATGAAGTTAAAAAAAAAAGACCATTAAAGTGGTAATTTAAAACCTCTTTAGGAAAGGAGGCAATTAGCTCTTTCGTTGCTCCCGTCCTGCAAGGGAACCCAGTACCAACATTGGAAGAAAGGAACAATTGATTATGGACCACAATTGTTTACAGCTATGGCAGTTGGATGGGTCAATTGTGTCTCTAAATTTTGCAAAGAAAACAATAGCCATCTTTGCTGTCAAGCTCATGAGGTATTGGAGGAAAAGACGTCCAATGTTTCGTTAACATATTCTTCGGTAACTTAAAAATCACTCTGCAACCTCTTGTGACTCAAGTGACATCTCCAGGTGAGGTTGGCGATATTACCTAAAAATGCTACCTACCTTTGAAGCTTGCTTGTGAATTTGAGACAGCTGAGGACTGTTTGGTGGAGTTTTAAAAGCTAGCATAATTTTTCAGCATATTGTTTCAGCGGTCTTACAAGACAGAATTATGCATCTTAATGGAACAAAAATGAGTCAAATAAATTTCAAAAAAATATGCTCTACCAAACATCCTGTTTGTCAGGTTATGGTAAAGGTACTGAAGCTTAGCTAATGTTATTAAAATAGACCATTTGCTATGAAATAATAATTCCAATCATTCATTGTTCTTAATGTTATGTTCATTGTTATTCCATTATATATATATATATATATATATATATATATATATATATATATATATATATATATATATATATATATATACTGCATATATGTGCTGAGATAATTTTATTAGTTTTTTTTTTTTAATTGTCTAAACACGTTGTCAGCTAAACAGTTCCATAGTCATCTAGTGATAAAAATGATGCTAAGATAATTTACAATTTTTGGGAAAAAAAACACGGAAAAAAATGTTATAATGATAAGTCACAATTTTTATGTAATAAACACAAAACATATGAACATTCACTGTTGTTTCTAACTTATATTTAATATTACTGTTATATTTTTACAGAAAAATTATATCAGTATAATCTCTCACCATTTCTGAGATTTTTTTTTCAAAGTCCTATAAATATGGGAAATATGTAGAGCAAGTACAGCTCCAACTCGGAAGAAGTTGGGAAGGTATGGAAAATGCACAAGAAAAAAGCAAAAAGCAGTGATTTCTACATTTATTTATGTTCTATTGCAGGCAGTCTGAGACAAGGTATTTAATGTTTCTTTGATTACTTTTTATTTGCAAATATACATCCATTCTTGCCATTCAGGCCTGGAATGAATTCCAAAATTGGTTGTGATGAGGGAAATTTAGTACTAGTTGTGAGGGAAAAACATTTAAACTGTAATATGATTTGAAACAGCTGATGTCAGCAGGTGATGGTGATCATAAACTGGCACAAAAGCACCATTCAGGGAAGGGCCTAGTCCTTCAAGAACAAAGACTAGTCATGGATCAACAATTTGCCCACAAATACCTGAGGAATTTATAGAAAGGTGTAAAAATAATGTTCCTCAAAGATAGATGGGAAGAAATTTGGATATTACTCTCTACGGTGCATAACACGATTAATAGATTCAAAGAATGTAGTAGAATTTTTGTGTAAACGGTCAGGGAATACCCTCGATCACTGATCACTCATATGGCACAGCATTAAGACCCGCCATATATCTATATGTGATATAGCCATATGGGGTCAAAATTTCTTGGAAAAACCTTTGTCAAGTACAACTATACATACTTGTATCCACACGTGGCATTTAAAGCCTAACTGTGAAAAGGAAGCCTTTTCTTAAGTGTTCAGAAGCGCCGTTGACTTCTCTGGGCTCGAAGTCATTTGCAGTGGACCATTATACAGTGGAATTGTGGCCAGAATAATCAATATTTCAGGTTTTTTTTTTTTTAGAAGAAATGGATGGCGTTTGCTCTTGAACAAAGAAGAAAAGGACCATCCTGACTGTTACCAGCAAAAAGCCCAAAAGTCATGAGGTATGGTGTTGTGTAAAAGCCTTTGGAAAGGGTTTCTTGCACTTCTGTAAAGGCGCCATTAATACTGAAAGGTACACAGATTTGGGAGCATCATTTATGGCTTTTATGATGACATATATAGGGATGACGCGTATTTCAACAAAATGAAGCGAAACCAAATCTGCGAGGCATTACTCGGGCATGGCTGTGTAAGGAGATAGTGTGGGTACTGGACTGGCCTGCTGGCAGTCCTGACTTGTCCCTAATTGAGAACATGTAGCACATTGTGAAGTGAAAAATGTGAAAACGACTGCAAACTTTTGGACACCTTAAGACCTGATTGCGAAAAGAGAGGGGCAAAAGTATTCCTGAATCTTAAGTCCCTGAAAGTTTATTCAGTGTTTTGAAAAGGAATGGCAGCATTACAAAGTTGTAAATATTTTACTGTACAAAATTTTTCTCAGTATGTTGTAAAAAATCAAAATTGATTTGGAAAAACCAATTAAATTCATGCAATGAAACATCGAATAATGAGCTATTGTGTTGTTGTCAACGTGATACAGGTCAAGATAATTTACAAATCACTGCTTTCAGTTCTAATTTAGCATGCAGTCCCAGGATTTTTCGTTTTTGGCTTGTACATGGAAATAATAAAAGTACTGGTAACACTACTTATTGCATGGTAACAAAGTGGCATGCTGTTATACAGACACATTACTACCATAATAACAGTACGTAATTTGTAAATTAGATTTTTTTCTTGATTTATGAATAGAAGTTGGTCACTAAAACATTTTACACTGCAAGGCCTCATACTTTTCTGGCTCTTATACCAGAAAATCCTCGAGACTCTGCTGCTGATCTGAGTCTTCACGATGGGCTGATGGAGGATCCTGATTTTTAGCCCACAGAAGCAGAAGAGAGTGAAGTCACTCCTTTTGAATCCATGGATGAGGCAGAAGCTCATCTCCTTAACCACTTCCCTGTAAGAAGAGAAAAATGAGTAACACCCTAGAAAAGTTCCTGGGCGGAAGCGGAGGACACCCTTGACCCTAGTTCTCCCTCAGGCCCGCTCAAAGGCCCAGAGAGAATCTGGCAATATGAAGACATTGAGGTATTCCAGCTTTTTTTAAAACATTTTGCGAGTATTAGAGTCAAAATGAGCACATATTTTCCAAAAACAATAAAAAACCTCCGTTTCAACATCTGATGTATTGTCTTTGTACTATTTTCAAATAAATAAAAAGTTCAAATGATTTGAAAATCATTGCATTATGTTTTTATTTACATTTTAGACAGCATCCCAACTTTTTTGGAAATGGGGTTTACCATATTAACTTGATCAATTGAACATTGCCTGACAATTGAGATTACATATTGCTTATATATTGATATTTACAGTACTTGCAGCTCACCTTGGACATTCCGGTTTACGGGCCTCTGAATCTAGAGCAGTCTAAACACTTGGCAATGTTTCATGCTGCAGCTGAATCACTTCTGAAGCAGCCCTGAATTTCCTCAGAGAAAATTTTTGGGCTGGCCTCATGACCCTTTTATACTGGGATTTAGAGCGCTTCAGGGTCGCCTCTGAAGCACTCTAACTCCCATTATAAAAATAGTATCGGTTAATCAACAAATCCTAATCATCAATGCTCTGGTTTGTTGAATTTGTTTTAATAAATCAGTGCTGGCATAATCATACGTATGACTTTGGCCACTTTTGGAGAAACACTTTTGAAGTGGATTTGCCGGGGGACAAAATTGAATTTTAAAAACGGAGACAATTGTTAATGCAAACCCAAAGTATTATGTATGTTTGTACTAGCTCTTTTTTGCCCCACCTGACTCAGAGGGATAAGGGATTGATGATAAGGATTAGCTGATTTACTCAATCATGCCATTATTGAACCGGACGACAAATTTGTTGGGCTGTGGGTTCCCAGCACCAGAGTTGAAAAACACTTCTCTAAACTAATCCTGTCTTACTGTACCTGTGTCCCCAGTCATTGGTCTCGGCAGTTTTATCTTCAGCGCTGAGCAGTGCATTTTTAAAAATACAACTGGAGTCTGGTTTGGAGTGTTGGTGGTGAAAATAATTGTGCAAGAAATAAAAAAGGGGGGGGTCTTATTTTGTGTGCTTTGGCGTTATGGTTGAATACGGATTTTTTTTTTTAATTTTTGCATTTCTCTGGCATTCATACATGCGTAAACCACTAAGCAATGCAAAATGACATTTTGTCAGTGTCAAAATTTGTCATTTTTGTTGAAGTAAAAGTAAATGATTTTAAATGTCCAAGCGTGTTAAGATCTCAGCTTTCAGTGCTGTACTGCTTTGTCCTAAGCAGAATGAGCGCTAGCTTTGTTAGCAGGCCCTGAGTCAGGGCAATCAATTGTCCCACTGCAGTTAAACAGAAGCAAGTTCTCATCTGGCATCCTGCTCGGAGCATTTGGAACGATTTCCACTTTTGTTTTACTGGATAAGCACTTGAAAGACTTAAACCCCGGGGAACCATGTCTCTTTCATTTGGAAGTGCAGGGAACAGCGTCTTGACCGTTGGGGCCATTGCTCCAATTCAGCTCAGGAAAACCACTTCGTATTCAGCTCAAAAAAATGAACTCTTTCCCTTCAACCAGGACTGGTAATTTTCTCTTCTGTCAGTGATGTAAGAAGATTTTCTGGAAGGCTGAATCGCGGCTTTATTTCAAAACATTTTTACAAAATTTTTTGCCTTGGAAAATTTTACATGTTACTGACCAGGCATATGGCGCAGAAATGTCTCCATCGTTAGTGTTTTTTTTTTTTTTTTTCCCCTTCTTTTTTAGTTCAAAACGGAGGATTTTTGCCCGGTGGGACGGCAGAGAGGCAGGAGCAGGAAGACCAACGCCCAGAGGCAGAGGGAGTACCGCGCACGGGTCAAGCAGGACCCCGCCAAGTACCTTGAGCGGCGGACGCAGGAGAACCTGCGCTGTAAAATGTTCCGGCAGCGCCGCAGCGAGGAGAAAGTGGCGTGGGACAGGAATATGTCACGGCTGAGAATGCGCGCATACCGCTGGAGGAAGAAGCAGACCGCGGGCGGGATTTCGCAGGGTCTGGCCTCGGGGGCCGTGGCCAGGCCTTCGTTCAAAGCTGAGAACATTAGCTAATTCGCGTTCACCAACATATTTAAATTTGTTTTTATTTGCCGCGGATATCTGCCAACAGACTTGCTGAGCGTGGCGAGCAACAGTAGCCACCGATGGGGAAGAAACAATGTTAAGCTAGCAATTTTGGAATTATTTTGCTGTTATGATTCACTACAGAGCACAACACTGAGTTCTCATGTAATATTCATCATATAAACAGGACAAAGCGACAAAGACCTGTAATATGCTGGAAAGCTACATGGTAACCTCCTTCTTTATAGCCCACAAGACTGGTAAGATATTATTTCATATGTTCTTCAGATTATTATTCCTGATACTGTCTTTCACTCCATTCTGTTAATTGTCAAACCCAACAAAGTGATGAAATGAGCTGGTATGTTTACACTGAGAAGAGGAAAGACCTCATTTTCACTCAGGATTTAAATGCTCAGGGGTTCATAAATGGACTAAAATAGTGGTGCCGTGGCCTGGGTATGAACAGGGAGCACAGTATGGCCTGGGTTCATACAAGAAGTATAACTTCATGTGCATGAGCATGAATTGCTTTGAGTATAAATTGAGTATGAACATGAGTTGATTCTGTATTGATAGATTGATACTGTACACTCCGGGGAAAAACAATGGGCCAAATGGGCATCTCTACCACAGCTAAGCATGCGAGAAGAGATCTGAGCTCTGTAGAGAATACTCAATCTCCCATTAATTACATACTTACTGGGAAACATTTTTCAAGTACTCATAAACTGTTTGAAGCCATCAACATTGAGTGAAACAATGTTGACACTTCTTTCTGTGAAAAGCTGTTTGCAAGTTTACCAAGAAGACAAAGTTCAATCTTAGTTTATTTGTTTAATTTTTGCAGATGATTTGTCATGTTAAGAACAGCAAAAGATTCATATTTTTGCCATTTAAGGCTTCGTCCTTTTTTTTTTTTTGCCTGCTGGTGTTCTGGAAGTGCAGTAACTGCGACATCAGTATGTACAGGAATTGTGACTTGACCTATGGTAGATTTACAAATATAAAAATGTTGAATACAGGGCCATATCTAGAGCAATGGTTTTCCCTTTTGCCCCAAACATTATGGACTTCAATGTAAGTTTCCTGTTGATGTTTTCAGTAAATCTGATATGTGTGCCATATTATCTCATGTCTTGCTCTTTTGGGCTGGTAGGTGAGAGAGTAACATTGAGAACGCTAGCCTCGGCAGGATGTGGTGTAGACACGGGTCTTGTGGCTGCCGGGGAGCGAGGCAGCTCTTTCGCGGCTTAGCGCTTTGTGACAGAGACTGGGACTGAATCACTGGCCATGACTAATGATGCCTGCCAGTGTTGCCACCAAACGCTTACTAACCCCATCATTGTCCTAAACCTGTGATGCCACCTGCCTTTTGTGGCATTTAACTTTGGTAGAGTGGGGGAGGTTGTACTACTGAGAAGTAAGGGGTCATGCTTCTGTCATATTATGTCGAGTTCATGGTCTGAGGGTTTGAGCTCTTAATGGAGCCTCTTTCACACTGGACGCGAAACAAATCTTTTGCACGACAGATTACATTCAAAGTCAACGCAGACGCGAACTTTGAATTGACTTTGAATGTAATCTTGTGAAAAAAATTTGTTTTGCGTTTGGTGTGAAAGCAGCTTAAATCATTCAGGATTACAGGCTTGAAGTCTTAATTCCATGTATTCAGGACGGTCCACCCTTAGCAAAAAGTAGTATACTTGAAGTTCATTTTATTAAGTATACTTGAGTATAAGTATAGCAAGTATGCTATGGGCCATGTACTTGTAGTGTACTACAAAGTATACTAATTTAATACTTCAGACTAAAGTGGAAAATTTTAAGTTTTTAAAAGTATACTTTTAAGCATACTTCAAGTTTAAGCAAAGTAAATTGAAAGTATCCATCTAGTTTACATCCAAGTTTTATTCCTTACTGCAAGTACACTACAAGTGAACTTTTTAGTATACTGTGAGTGAACTAGTTGTATACTTCTAACATACTTTTTGATTTATGAAAGTATACAATTAAGTGTACAGCAAGTAAACTTATAGATATACTGCTAGTTTATTTGTTGTATGCTTCTAGTAAATTCTTCAGTTCATGAAAGTATACTGTGAGGTATACTGCTAGTAGACTTCAAGAGAGTCATTGGATGTTTAATGACCACAGTGAGTCAGGACTTCAGATTCACATCTCATCAGACAGATAACATCCTCATCACTGCACTGTATTGTGTATTATTCAACCAGTGGGAAGATCCCAACCTACTGGTCACCAAAACCTGCTCCAGTGGCAATTTATTTTCCCAGGTGGTTTCCCAAGCACAAACCAAGCTTATACCTGCTGAGCTTCCACCGCACAGCTGGTGCAGATCAAGTTGTGGTATGGTTGCTAGTTTTAAAACGAGTACGGACATTTCATTGTCACTATGTCAGATAGCACTGAAGTTCCTGTCTTCTTAATCTCATGTTTGAAAATGCTCTGCACATTTATCTATGTATCTGCACATAATGGCCAGCTAGATTGAACTGGTATCTCAACTTAAACACAGCAATGTTTGGTACAGGCACAATATGCGGGGCCTTGATGTCCACAATCTTGTTTAAAAATGATTAAATCATTTATGAAACAGAATGCACCATCTTTCAAGTATTACAGCACTGCTGCATCTTTTCTTTAGTCAGTCATATTTTTGACTGTGATACAGAACTCCATTAACCAAAAAACTGATCATCAGTGTACTCATTTGGAATATTTCATCAGCCTATGCTTGAGTCCTTAAGCCTACTGGTCAGGCTGAAGGCACTGTTAATTAATATTTTATGTATATTTCTGGTTCCATATGAGAGAAGGAGGTATGTTTTGGTTTTGAATTGGGATTTCAATAAGAGTTGCCATTGCTGTGGTCTTATACTTTGGCATCCAATAAATGAATCGATTTTGTTTTCAATCCTGAGTTTGTGTTTCATTGTAAAGTCTTATAAGTCTCTTCATCTGTAAATTAAAGCAGAATGCGCTTAAAGCATTGTCTACTAGTAGAGTACATGAGGTAACCTCTCGTCTACTTGCGTTAAATAATACGCAGTGTCTAGAGATACAACATTTCTTTGGGTACGGCAGACGACTTCAAGGGATTAGGATAAGGATTAGGGATTATGATTTGGGGAAGGGTTCGGGCAGGGTTTGAAATGACGACTGCCGTACCTCTCTACATTGAAATGCATTGGAAAACTGCCGTGCGCATAGCAACTGCCTAAATAAAATCTGGATAGCAAGAGTAATATATTTTAGATTGCAATAATCATAAGCTGTGAGTATGATGTTAAGTTAGCTTAAAGAAGACTTTGAAGTATACTTGAAGTATTTGAAGTAAACTATAAAGGGCTTGAAATATAGAACTAGTGGACTTGTAGTCTACCTATAAGTTTACTTGCAGTATACTTCAAAGTGTACTTTCATGAACTAAAAAGTTGGCTTGAAGAATATAACAAGTAAAGTTGTGGCACATCTGAATTTACTTTCAGTATACTTTAAAGTATACTTTTATAAATTAGACTTTGTGCTAGAAGTATATAACTAGTGAACTAATATTTCATCTTTAAGTTTACTTGCAGGGTACTTTACAGTATACTTTCATGAACTGAAAAGTTTACTAGAAGTAATAAACTAGCAGTATATCTGTAAGTTTACTTGCAGCATACTGCAAATTATACTTTTATAAACTACAAATTGTGCTAGAAGTATATAACTAGTGAACTAATAGTTCATCTTCAAGTTTACTAGCAGTATATTTCACAGTATACTTTCATGAACCGAAATGTGTACTCGAAGTGTACAAGTAATAAATTAGCCATATATATCTGTAAGTTTACTTGCAGTATACTTAAAAGTATACTTTCTTAAATTGAAAAGTATGCTAGAGGAATACAACTAGTTTAGTCACAGCATACTTAAAAGTTCAATTGTAGTGTACTTGCCGTACAAAATTAAACTTGAAGTACCCATCTTGTTTACATCTAAGTTTATGTTGCTTAAACTTGAAGTATACTTTTTTTGTATGAGTGTGTATCAAGTCTGTCAATACTGGAATAAATGTCAAATTTGTTCTCAAATAAATACAGACAAATGTTTATCTGTTTCTGTGTGGGTTAATAACTCTGTATAAAAATCAAGTTCAGCTCCACCCATGTGCTATTTACTCCATGTGCTATTTATGCTGCCCCAAAGCTGACTTGTTACTGCAAACGTACATGTGGAATATGTAAGTCCATGACATAGTAAAAACTGAGTAAAAATACAGTGCAGTATTCTTCAAAGAAGCCAATATATATGGTAAAAATATTTTAATGTGCTTATTCTGTTGCTAGTAGCCTAACTGCAAGCCAGCATACTTGAACAGTAGGCATGAATATTTTAATGCTTTGAGATCTACTCAAGAAAAATATAATAATCAAAAGTTTAGGTTCAAGCATTAGCCAAATATACTTTGACTTTTCTGTGTACTTTTCAGTATAAGCTAAGTATACTTAAGTATTACTTTGCTAAGTATATCTCTGATGAGTACATCAAAAGTAAACTGAAAGTATACTCATTTTTAGTTTAGAAGAAGTATGCTAATAGCACATTTGAATAAACTTCTTTTTCGTAAGGGCGAGTAAGGTCCTGAGGAAAATGTTTAACATTAAAAATGTCAACGAAATCACTACAGTCTTAATATTGTCCGTCTGATGAAGCAAAATGTGTAAATAAATAAAATCATTGATCACGTGAAAAAACAGCTGGAAAACAACTTAGCTGAGAACGTTATGTATGACTCAGGAGGACATTCAGCATATTATAAATGCCCAAAATAACACTTTCTGGTCACATTCCTGCCCTTTTAGGGTCGCATCAAGGTAATTACACACAGTGCCAGTTATTCCTTTTCACTTAATTATTCAGTTTTATTTCAAATTTATTTTTCAACTTTGCTAGAAAAATTGTTTACATATTCTTTTAAATTGATCTCAGGTATTTGTATAGTTGCATGCTTTCCTCGCTGCAGATTTGAGTAAAATGACTTCAAGAAAGTCATTTACATTTGTAGCCTAGGATTTGCAAAAAAAAAAAAAAATGTGGATATTTACCATTTTGGCCTGTCAACTATAAATAATTTATTTGTAGAATTCCTCTTGAGTTACTTTAAAGCTATGATTTTAGGAAGAAGGTGAACTTTGAGGGTGACCTTTCTGTTACTGTCACAATGTTATGCTATGACTGAATGGGGAGGTAAATTTTAAAAGCCCCCTCTTGGTCAAGGCATGGAATCTTGGCGAGTCGACGGCAAAATGTATTGTACACATTGGCAACTGCACATTTAGACCTATATTCAAAGTAGTGAGAATATTGCTGTAAGTGTAACTTGTATTTTCCCTTAAAATATAGAGCTAAAAATTCAACATCGGTGAAAAATGGCACCAAAATTGTGGAATGAGCCAGGACTTATAAATCTCTTTAACATAAAATTTATGTTCCTTTTTTTACTGTTGTCTCTTTGCAATCCTTTCCCTATCTGGTAGACTATTGACACTTCTCCTTTTCCACCACAATGTATTGTGCATAAACATGGTCAGAACTGTGTTTAAGTTTGATGAAACTCACACCTTGCTTCGAAGTCATCGTGAGCATGGCTTAGTCGGCACTCAAATTTAAGCACATTATGAGCATTGGTTTATAAACCATGCACTTTGCACGGAATACTTTATTTGTTAGCATGAATTAAGAACATTTCTGTTAGCGCACAACCATGATAAATCTGGGCCTTCAACCCCTTTGTCTTTTCTTATGATGAAATGTGACTTACGTCAGACAACTTGTAATTTCACCCTTTCCTGTAATTCAGTGCCTTAGTGATTGTTCATTTATTTATTTATTTATTAATTTTTTTTCCAAGTCAGAGATGTTGTTTTTTTTCCCCCAAGTTCAGAGATGCCTTGAGCACAACAGGAGCCAGTAGCCCTATGATACACAGACACAATCTTGAGATCACTCCTACGTCTAAATCATTGACACTTTCCCCGTTGGAGTAATTTATTGTATTGCCATGCACCGCTATTCAGTGATGTAAACATCCCCAGAATATTCAGTTCTTCTAATATGCAAACCGAAAGAATAGGGCTTCTGTCTTTAGACACAGGAAACCATTCAATTCTAGCTTTATTCATTCTTTTTTAAAAACACTTGAGTATTGATTATTTTCATCAAAAAAAACTGCACATTTTGGACAAAGAGCTGAGAAAAGTATGGATTTTACATGCTACTGCTTTGTTTTCAAGTTATTGGCATATATCAAGAGAGATTCATCGCAGCTTGTGAAAATGCTCATGATTATGAAACCTCCCCGGGGGGGGGGGGTGGATAACTTCTCCCTCAATATGTTTGCAAGGTGCACCAGAATGCACTATTTTCTTGTTCATTTGGCCTATTTTTCTCAGAGGATCCGTAATGGCGCCCACCATCATTTAACAATGATAAGGCTGATAAACTGAAAATCTCATCAATGTGAAGGAAAGTGTTAAGGAGATTTCAGTCTGTCGAAAAAGCCTCAAAGAGCAAGGTCATTCAATATTCTGCAACTTTCCAATGATCCATGTCACAATATCAAGCAAGCTCAAGGAAAACTGAAGAGGATAGGAAGGAGAGAATCTGGATGCACCCAAGCATTTGGATTGAGCTTGGGGTTTATCTCATGTGCTTACTACCTCTGTTTATCTCTTTTTGCTCCTCTTTTCACTCCTCCCTCAATTCTGCCTGCCATCTTCCTGTGCTCTCTCGATCCCCGCCCCCCTCCCCCCAGGTTGTGGGTGTGGTTAATGAGCTGGCTCCACCCACTGGGCCGTCCCTCCTTCGGCAGCAGAGTGCCACCCTCCAGAGTCTCTGGCGTAGAGAGTGGTCGGCAGCGGCGTAGGCCAGTGGGTTGATGCAGCTGTGGGTGAATCCCAGCACCCCGGCCCAGAGTATTCCTCCATGAGCTAAGCCCCTCAGGGAGCAGTGAGTGGGTGGGGCCAGGCAGCGCTCGACCAATCCCAGCAGCTTGAAGGTGTTGTAGGGCAGCCAGCAGAGCAGGAAGGCCCCGCCCACCAGGAGAACAATCCGCAGCGCACGCCGTAGAGAAGTGGGGCTACCGCATGCCCCGCCCATTGATGATGCGTGCTGCTGCAGGGTTAAGGCCAGTGAGCAGTAGCAGGTGAGAATAACGAGCAGCGGAAGGAAGAATGAGAGGAGAAGGAGGGTAAGAGACAGAGTGGGAGGGTAAGAGGCTAGACTTTCGCCATTTTCTCCACAGTATGTGGGTCCCTCTGGTTCCACCCTCTGTAGCTCTCGAACCCGCACTACTGGCAGGGCCAGCAGGGCGGCGCACAACCAACACAGGGCACAGCTGCCTGACGCTAGAGCCTGCTTCCTCCTGACTCGCCTGTACATACCCGAGTGCACTACTGCCAAGTACCTGCAGGGGGAGACAGAAGGCGCAGAAAATTTACCCCAGCTGTCCACAAATTCCTACGCCCTTGCACACACACTCAGACACACAAACACACACAAACACAGACACGCAGGGCTTACCTGTCGATGCTCATAACAGTGAGCAGCAGTACCCCCACATGCATAGTCAGAGCTGTAACATAGGGGGCCATCTGCAGGAGACAGTATTGCACACTTTACACCTCATTCAACACCTTTATAAATAACTTTTACTCTCACCCTCTCTCTGTCCCCAACTCTCCTGCCCTCCCTCTCTCTACCTCGCTTCTTCCTCTCCCATCCTCTCTCTCTCCATCCCTCTTCCTGTCCCACACCATCCCTCCATCCATCAATCCCTCTTCCATCTCCCTCTCGCACTCTTTCTGTCTCCATCCATCCCTCTTGATCTCTCTCATGGTTCCTCTCCCTCCCTCCGTCTCTCACCTTGCAGCCAGCCTCTCCCCCTCTCCATTCTCCGCCGTTAGCCTCGCTGTGAATCCACAGAGGCAGGGCTCCCAGGAACAGCAGGTCTGAGAGTGCAAGATTGGCTGCCAGTATCTCGCCAGTTCTCCAGCTCCGCCTCCTCCTGGTAATCATCGCCCCCTCCCGAAAACCCCTTCCACACAAGGCCCCCAGTAGAGCCAGGTTCCCAGGCACACCCACCACCAGCACGGCACAGTACAACACCGCCCTCAGGGCTCCAAACTCCGCCCCTAATCCCGCCCTCCCACACTCCTCCTCGACCATCACCACATGTGACACATTGTAGCCTAGGTCACTGTAGTAGTCGTCGCTGCCTTCCCAGTCCTGGCCACTGGCAGCAAGGCTTTCTCCATGTGGTCCAATTATATCTCCTAGTTCCATTCCTCTGCGAGACTAGGATGAGTATAATTGATGAGTTGCAGGCCGATCGCTGGTTGACTTGATGAAGATGTATTGATCTTACTGGCTGTTCACCATTTCAATAAACCTCACTTGAGATCTGTTTGTTTTTCTGAAAAAAGAGCACAGATGCACAGTCAGACGGCATGTGCCGCTGCCCAAAATATGTTGCGGGAGTTGGCATGTTCTGGCCATGTTCACATGGGTTTCCTCAAGGTAAAATTTCCTCCCACTGAAAGATGTGCATGAGTGTGGGTGTGAGAGTGAATGGTGTGTGTGTGTGTGTGCGTGTGTGTGTGTGTGTGTGTGTGTGTGCGCATGCGTGCGTGCGTGCGTGTGTGTGTGTGTGTGCGTGTGTGTGTATATATATGTGTGTGCCTGTTATGCTCCAGTCCCTCGCAGTCCTGACTAGAAATAAGATGCTAAAATAATGGATGGAAGGAGGCACGGTCACCCGTTCTGAGTTTCTTTGGTGTGCGAAATGATTGCGTTGTTGTGACTTTTCCATTTGGTAACTGAGGAGCGCTCCTCCAATCACAGGATGCGAAGGAACGTATCAACTCTATGATACGTTCTATCAGCACTTTTCGGTCAAGGGATTATAACCAGAAGGTACTCTCCAAAGTCTGTGATTTGTAAAGCTCTTCTCCGGATTTTTTGGAGGGGGCGTCCTGTCCTATGATAATATCTATAAGGCAGATGAGTAAATAATGATAAGCTGTTTTGTTGTTTGATTTCAATTCAATCCATGAGCTATGGGATGCAGATATTATAGTAACTTGAATTGCAGTTAACCTTTTGTCCCGCGCAGTAAATGTGACAAGCAGAATCGAGAAACGGCTTAATCAATTAGGCTATGTGATTCATTATTTTAGTAAGTTTCTCAAATCTTTACCGCTCATCTTCCACACCGTCGCCCACATATTCTTCTGGTGAGATTAAGCTCAGTATTGACACCAGAAAGCCTGGAAATTTTCAACAACACCCACAAATTTTTACCTTACAATGACCTCTCTGTTTCACGGTCAGAAAACCCGCGCCAAAATAAAGTTTAGTCGCAAGACCATCAGACGAGCATGACACAGCAATCACATACCATGGACTTTATGTTCAGCAAGTACGAAGGTATTATATTATATTATATTATATTATATTATATTATATTATATTATATTATATTATATTATATTATATTATATTGGTTCAGATTATTCTGTATTGTTGTTAATGGATTTTTACTGTTAATACTTTGACAGCCATTTTTTAAATAAATCTTTATATCTCGAAAAATGGACTGTATTGTACTCCCATTAAGTTCCGTCCACCACCATTGTAACATTTATAATAGAAGTGTGTTTTTTACTGAAATAATGGTTTCATTGTTTTCCTCAAAACTAATCCACGCATTCGTACTGTTTCTTGCCAAAGTATTCTTCTCAGCGATAAGACGTACATAAACGTAAACATTTTAGAATAAAAATTTCATTGATTTATTGGGGTTATGTGTCCTCGTAATTTTATCGTGAGCTTATTCAGATCTGTTCCTGGCATAAACTGTCATTGCATCGACGGTATTTAGGACTATAATAACATTATTATCTTGTCATAAACTTAATATAACTGGGAAATTAAATTTCGACTCGCGTCCGGGGTCAAAAGTTTAGGCTACCTCGCAAAATTTGCATTTAAATCGCGCAACGGAAAGATTAGGCTGCTTAAAAACAGACACCTAGGTGCCCGATCCTCATTTATTTATTTATTTATTCGCTCATTATCATTTGCATGAGATCTGATTCCCGAGAACGTCGTTATCTTGTCATGATGATGAATTTCGGGACAACGACTGAAACGTTTCTTCCAATCTTCGACTTAATTTGCCTGATCACCGAAACAAATTATTTAGCATCGTGATAAGAACAAATGCAATAGGCCGAAATGGAAATAGCTAATCGTGGTGTTAGCTAATCGTGGTCCATATCTGTAATGCATACATATATCAGACATCATCACATTCATTAATATTTTCTGAGATTTATTTATGCTGACTCAAATATTTTTTACGAAAACTATTTTACAAGTGAAAAGAGAAGAGAGCTCCCTAATATCACTGATTCCCCGTCCGTTTCCATATTTCCAAAAGATTACAAAGCACAGATATGAATATGACGAGTGAAATGTGCTAAAACTTATTTTTTAAATATTTTCATTTTTAAAACCAATCACTGTTTTTTATTATTATTATTAAGCTTGGCACTTAATCCGGATTGTGTGTACAAAATTTGAAAACAATCCCTGGCTAAATTTTTGATAGCCTAAATCATTCGGACAAAAATGTCTTCGGAAGGACGGACGGACGGAGTCCCTGGTATAACTATAGGCTATACCCTCACCGTTGAAGTTGGGAATAGGTCGAAGTTGGGAATAGGCTATAATTAGGTGTAACAATTTAGAGTAGCCTATATTAGCCTAAATGTTTTTATAAGTTAATCTAGTCGCAATTTTTCGTCCCAAGCTTTGGCTTACTGGTTACACTAAAAATCACAAAATGTTATATATATATAAACTAAGTGAAAATTTAACATTTTGTGATTTTTTTTATTGGCCAGAATAATGTTTTGCTCCAAAATAAAGACTGTAGTAGTAGTAGTAGTAGTGCTGGTAGTAGAGTTGTTGTTATAATAGCGAGTAGTTGGCTGGTCATAATTTGTCATTAATACATTTTGCAATTTTACCTGCATGCCATTCGAATTTCGATTACATTGAGATAATTAGAAGGAATAAAGAACGAGTGACAATGATTAGGCTATGTAGCCTATATTATTATAATTAAGAAGAAACCTACCGCCAAATGTCTTTTCTGAGAGATTGTACAAATCTGTCGTCCCCAGAGATCTGCAGTTCGGTGGTTCCCCCCTGATGATGGTTTGATTTGATTCTTGCCCCCGCCGCTCCGGGCTTGCGTTCACATGCCAACATGTGAGTTCTTTGCGCGCAGTGCCCAAGTGATAACCACATGACAGGTTGCTGACGCCATGCTTTTTCTGTTTTCAGAAACTACTGACACACCTCTTACGATTCAAGTTTCTGGATTTGCTAAAATTCAGCACCAACAGAAAATGAAGATGTTTCAAGTCGACAGGTATTGGGCTGTACAAAATGCCCCATCGCTGCAAATAAAAATGTCAGCTAGCCTATATCAACGTGCCCGTTGAATTGACTGTTTGAAGGAATACGTTTCCGAAAATCCTTTTATGCCATTGTTCAAACAACAACAACTACTACAACTACCACTACTAGCCTACTACTACTATAATAATAAGAATAGAGATAATTTCACGATTCTCTCGGAGCTTGCTTTTGGGATGTTTACAAGTTCAGTGTAAGGATTGATCAGCCTGGTAAAAACAGTAATTAGGCCTATATTTTTTTTCGTTATT
This sequence comes from Gymnothorax reevesii, assembly GCA_029721435.1. Taxonomy (NCBI): domain Eukaryota; kingdom Metazoa; phylum Chordata; class Actinopteri; order Anguilliformes; family Muraenidae; genus Gymnothorax; species Gymnothorax reevesii. The sequence continues at coordinate 29,922,294 of CM056589.1, forward strand.
TGATAGTTTATAATATAAAACAGACATGTCTTTATTTATTTCCTTAATGATAATTTTTTTCCAATTTGCTGGAGGTAAATAGGCCTACCATCATTTGTTGAACAAACTTGAGTTGACTTAAAACATAGTTTGTTGGCTGCTTGGGTTCACCGAGGGAAAAAGTTAATGAAACTCAGAATTTTCTTCTTAAGAATTCTTGAGGAATATCATAATGATGTTTTGAGTGCTACTTCTTTGTTTTTAAATGAGGGCTGTGCTCAAATGGTATCAAGAGGGCTCAGTTCTTGCAATGACTTTCTGCATTCGGTTACGTCCATCAAAAATGGAAGCAAGCTCATGATTTGGGCCATCTCCATCCCCTGTCTCACTTGTTATTTTTGTTATTATTATGTTTTGTTTATGGAAGAAGCTTTTATTCTATGTAGCAACGCAGTATGTGTAAGTACCCCTCTGTCTGTCTAGTGCCCAGAGATTGAATCCACTTCCTTTGCCAAACCAACAGACACTAATGAATTGTTTGCACGACTCTGCGCCACATGAGACCTGGCATTGCTGGCCCAATGTTGTACCAACGGCAACCTTTGCATTGTTAGCACAATGCTGCACCAAATGAGACCTTTGCATTGTTAGCTGCACCAACGGACATCACAGCCATATTTGCTCAGTTCTTAGTAAAAAAAAATGGAAGTATGTATGTATGCATTGTAACAGTTGTATGTTTTCTCTGAGTTCTCTGAGTCTAGTGTCTCACTGAGAATGACTGCATTGCAGAGTGAAGAGTTCAATTATGATATTTTTTCAGAAACGGTATTTAGACTGCATCCACGCAGGCTGCTCTCTTTAATTGCTATATGCTTGTGTTGAAATTCCTCCACATTCTAGAGTTAATAAATGCTGCAATCGGTGTTTGTGTTTGTTGTGTCCCCTTTGTGACTGGAATCAGACACACCGTTAAAAAAAAATAGTAGTCTCCACTGAAAAAAGTTAGTGTCCAAGCTGCCTTAAAATTTCAAGTGAACTTAATTTAAGATTATAAGTTGAATATTACCTCAACGTATCATCTGAAGTTCAATGAGCTTAAAATTTCAAGGCAGCCTGGACACTATCTTTTTTCAGTTGAGACAATCTGGGGTCAGAAGCTAATGAGCCATTAGCTGGCCATCCCAATAACAATGCTGCTAACTCCGCCCTGGGGGCCCCCTGTGTACGCTGGTTTTCATTCTAACCACGAAAGCAATTCCAGGCAGTGGCTTGGCCAGTGGGTGTGTCAAAACACATCCCTTTGTGACAGCAATCAGTCCTGGCTATTTCTCAATCATTTTCCTTTATCGACGCGTTTTCCAATTATCGTAATTGGAAACTGAAGACACGGTTTCTCTCCATATGCGATCTAACAGCGATGAAATCATGTACTAAATTCAGTACAGTGGTGGAACCAAACCTGATAATTGGGGTTCAGAAAACGTCCTTTTAAAACAGTTTTTAGTCCTGACCTGTTCTCAGTCATTTTCTTGATTAACAGAAGGCTCACTCCGAGAGCGCCCCACAGGTGCAGCTTCTTCTCCCCGATTAGGTAAGACGACAATCATTCGTCTGGACGCGTATTTGCTGTATGCAAATCAATGTTATTCAAAATTGCATTCCTGCACAAATAGCTTGTTAGATTGCATATGTAGAGAAACCGTGTCTTCAGTTGGCAATTGTGATAATTGGAAAACGCGTCAAGAAACAAAATGATTAAGAACTTGCCAGGACTAATTGCTGTCATGAAGGAACGTGTTCTGGCACATCCGCTGGCCACGCCACTGATTCCAGGATTTTAAAGAGCTGCTAATTTTTCTTAATTTGGCGCTTTTCATGTTCAGAGAGGTAATATAACATCTTTATACACAGAGGGCCTGATTTACTAAGACCTTTACCACGTGCAAAATCTTTTCGCCCGTGCAAAACTAATAACATGATTGGCCAGGGTACTTGCCTTGTACTAATCAGAGGCATGGTTTCTGGTTTTGCACAGGCAAGAAGATTTTGCATGTGCTAAGGGTCTTAGTAAATCAGACCCAGAATGCCAAAAATAACTTTGCAATGCCCCAAAGTTTACCAATTTCATATTGTATTTATTGTTCTGTAGGCAAAAAAAGATGTAATAAATGAATGAGATTAATAGGCCAACTTAACGACTTAATAGGTTACTAAGTTGAATAGTATATATGAAATAATGAGCTAATTTTTTCCTTATACTTCAATGTAATTAAGGTGGGCCTCATTATCAGTTGCATTGTTAGTGGATTTTTCCATATCTTCCAGATGATTACGATGGGTGGCCAGGTGTACACCAATTAAGAGATTGCTGATTGACGTCAGTCTTTTATTGCATCAGTTATAGACAACTTACCTCTCTTCATGAAATCTACTGTTTGCAATTTAATACTATATGTACTCCATGCCTACAGAAGATACACGCATAGCCATCTCTGGCAGAATATAATTTAAGAGCTTAAGTAATCTCACAGTATAAGTTGCTAGTTTAGGAAATCAATGGCTTGTTAAAATTCTTGAACTGCCACTGCTGTTGAAACAAAAACCAGCATACACATGGAACGGAGTTGGAGAATCACTACTTGAAATCATGATGCTCTCTCATGCTGCATGATGCTGTGGATAGGGATTTTATGTTTCTTAGGCAACACACAACATTCAGGGAATGCTTCATGCCATGTTTTTGGAATGCTTTGACATTTAATTAACAGTCTTGGAAGCACTGACAGAGAATCTTGTCTTTATTGCCTTTATGACTGGGTGGGGTTAAGTTCAGGGCTACTGGCAGAGCCTTCACACTGGGCAGAGCTGTGGGCGGGGTTATAATGCCTTATCATGTTGGGGAGGGGGGGGTCCATACAGCTATATCATGCTGGGCAGGGTTATATGGGTGGGGCTTAGGATAGTTTTTCTCTTTCCAGCTGACCAGGGTACAGCTGAGTGGCCTTGTCGAAATGAGCTGGGCGAATTTGTGTGGATTTATTCGCACGCCCCGGCAGCGTTTGCTCAGCTGCGCTGCTGAGCTCCTCTCCCTTGGGCAGGGCCAACGTCTTTGGGCGGGGCCTGGGCTTTGCAGATTTCCTCTTCAGCAGAAAAGGGCAGGACTGTTGAACAGGCAAGGGGTGTAACAGTGTGACTAACAGACAGGGTGTACCAGTACATGTAACAGACAGCATATGTGTAAAGAAAGAAGAGTGTGAGAGAGTGAAACAAACAGGGGTTATAACAGTGTGAGTAACATAAAGGGGTTGCGTCAGTGTAGACAACAGTGAATTTTTTAAGACAAGAGAGTGTAACAAAGTTTATGCATAAAAAACAGGGTGTGACAGTATGTGCAACAGAGAGGAGATGTAACAGACTGGGTGTGACAGTGAGTATAACAGACTGGATTTTGCAGTGTGTGGGCAGAGACTGCGTTAGCTTTGTACCGGCTGGGCGTAGGGCGAGACCGAGGGCACTGGGTCAGGCACGGGAGGGATCAAGGGTGGGTCGGTGGTCCTAGCTCTCAGGAGGAAGGGCAGCGGCTGTGGTGGGGATTGGTCCGCAGGGTTCTTGTAGTGACTGGTGTAGGTGGTGGTGTACACACCTGTGTTCTGGGGACACACATAGAACAGTTGGTTTCTCACCCTCACTCAACCTGTGAGTCACATTTACAGACTGTCCAGCCAACCTAAAGCACTAAATTCAATTCAGCTTATCAGTTACATACCTGAGAGGAAAAAAAAAAACTCCTGGATAAGCTTTCTGTGAATTAGGGACCAGTTGTTCATGCCAAGATCATATTAATCTTACCGATAATGGTCATGCTCATGGCAAACTGATTGATTGATTAATTGATAAGTGAATGGCACTTGAATCTCATCACAACACTCCTTCCTAAGCTTTGCTTATCCAGGACATTGGCGGAACCAGACATATTTTACTGGGGCGCGTGCCCCAGTATAATTTTCCCCAGGGGATTAAAAAAAAAATCACGTTTTAAGTCTACATGTCCACATAATCTACAGTAACAGAAAGTGCATAGGCACACAACTACTTAATATGATAACTGTAACTCATTGCTACTTTATTCACTTCACTCCGTATAGTACACAATGGCATGTGGCTACATAATATTCACGTGGCTTTGGCTGTGATTCGGCTAGTGCTCACTTCAGAACTTCGGAACACAAGGTCACACACACAACAGTGTCTGTCAGTGCTGACTGCTCTCGCCGTCATTCTTTCCTCCTGTCTTCAGGTTAGTGCTGGGCAACTGCCTGTCCTTATTGTTTGTTTTCTCCTCTGTGTCGCCATTTCCATGGGAATTTAAATGTCACAACTTTGCTTAAACTTTCAGCTGCCATCTTGCCAGCTAGCTCTGGCTGTAAATTGAAGTAGCCTAGTGCAGACGTTAGCTCCTGCCTTATAGCTAACTGGCTCATCATAGGCATAACGTTGATTCATAATGGTTAGCCTACACTGTCAACTCAGTTTCTGGAGATTGCTATCGATGTTTGATGAGCATATATGAGCTATTTCACGTTAAAACATGGGTAATCTGACATAATAATCTGACATGAATGTATAATTTTAAGAACTATTTATGCTTTTTTATGATAAACTAGTGCTAAAAAATTTTTGCTCGCGCACTCGTGTTGTTTGTGCCCCAGCTGTGCCCCAGTACAGTATTGGGTCTAGTGACGCCCCTGATCCAGGAGTAAAAAAAAAAAAAAGGCTGAATTTGGACTTGAAGTCCAGATTTAGTGATCTCTGTTCTGTATCATCAGTGCATTAATCAGTATCAGAAGACAATATGAATAAATCTCCATTGTAATTGAAATATATCTATAAGATGAATGCTTCAGAAACAAAACAGAAAACGATCATCAGGAGAAAATAGTGGTTTGCCGTTTGATTTAAAAACATTGGACTCCATTTTTCCCTAAAATGTATGCCACAATCAGGGGCACTCCTAGAAAATCTCATAAGAAAAATCTAGTCATACTATGACTCATTTATGGTTTGCTTTCTTCAAAGTTTATAGTTTTGAACACATTTATAGCATTTGTAGTTTACCTTTTGAAGTTCTACATAAGGATTATGAAAACGAAATGGTCACCCATGACTTCCAGTTTCCATGGTGTACAAAAATGAAGTATCACATAGACTAGTTTCCCTCAACACCATGTTTAAGCACTAATGTGGAGATAGTGAACAAAAATACAGTAAGTACAAAAACATGCCTATTTTTGACTATCATGGCAATAATTATCAAGTTTCAGGCACATAGAAAAGGGAAATATCTGCCTTTATAGCCCAGAGCTCACCAATCAAACATTCTCCAACAAACCAACACAGATGTTTACTTGGTGTGCTATGGCTGACTGTCCTTGTTTGGAATTGTTTGGAGATGTTTGCACCATGGCAATTAAACAACATTCAAAAAAAAACATTCTATGACAACCGCCAAGATTAGAATGTTCCCGGTTTTGGAGAATGTTTGGTGTGTTCTGGGATTTAGAGGACATGTGCCTATGTGAATACATACACTTTGGACTGTAAGAAATGAAAAGTTGATTAGACTAAAAAAGTATGACTAGCAGCTACAAAGCATTTATGAGTTTGCTCAAGTTCTGTCACAGTAGTTGCACAAACTCATTTTTGAAAGAACTTGAGAATTGAAGTTGAGTAAACGCAAATCTGATTTACATCTGCTTGCCTAACTTTTTAAGGCAAAAGTCTCCACAAGTGTTATCAAGCACCATCTGGACTCTACTACAAGATGTTTGGGAGGGTTGTAGCTATGGAGCTGCAGACATCAAAATGAAGTTCTGTGTTTATAAACACCAGATTTGGCATTAACTATAAGTATTTTTACCCAACTGAGAAGAGTAGTGGAGCAATGTATTATTATTATTATTATTATTATCATTATCATTATTATTTCATGAATGGGAGAAACAAACTGAATTTTAGAAATCTTTGAGCACATAAAAATTGAACCACAATATTAATTTTATATCAGTACTTGCTGTTTTTTTTTTTGTCAACAGAATTACTGAAAGGACCTTTAAATTACGATTCAAAAATGATCACAAAACCTTGGAAAAGATGTGAATGCAAAACAAAAAATCTTTACTCAGTGTTACTCACAATTATGTACTGATAGGCCTGTAACTGAAGAGCAGTGTTTTCCCTTACAGTGTCTTTGCTGTCATGGGTCTATTTTTCATCCAAAGGCTCTGTCAGCAGTGCTCGGCGATCGAGCCACTTAAGGCATTTTATTTGGAAAAATCAAATTTTACCGGGAGCAAGGCACTTACCGCTTGTGGTTCTGGCATCAGTAAATAATAATCAATCTCTACTGAGCAATGTGTTCACAAATTCTCTTTTTTACGGAGATGATCCAAGTACGCGAACAATTTCGGTTTTTTCCTGTAGTCAGATGTACAGTCTATGGCTCTGGTCTTGTGGAAGAGAGCTGACTGTCTGTGACGCCATAGGCTTCTGATTATTGCAACACAGAGAATCATCTCGTCTTTGGTCGTTCCAATATAGTTAACGGCAGGCTGCGAACTAGGGGGGAGCTAGAGGAAGCTCGGCTCCCCTTAATAAGACATGAGATCCCATGAAAATACAATCTGAGAAATTTTGGGGAGTCTTCTAAATATTTTCAATGTTATTTTTGCAACGAATTTTTGTTTTTCTGTATTCTTGTCACAGATGCTGCATTAAAACGGCAATTACTGATGCATAACTTATAGCTACCAGTGATTAAAGATTAATTCACTTTGTTCCTGCCATGACCACCGACGCGTGGCGGCGCTGTCATAAACGTCACTCACGCAATTAGAGAAACAACATTAAACTTTTCTGGTTTTTCTCAGTTTCCGCGCCAAGTCGCATTATTTTTCGTGGCTAGTAGTTTGCAAAAACCAGAGATGGTTGCGAGAGAGCAGCCTCTCGGTGCTCCTTCCTCTTTATCTTAATTGACCTCCCGTAGAAAAATTCGACCCAACACCCTTCATCGCATCTTGTATTAAATCAGGTCATCGCCATTCCACGGCTGCAGGACGGATTGCAATGGCATCTGATCCCATGCCTCTGCGGTTGCTTTTGTGTGTAGGAGCTATTGTCAATTATTCACGTTTCGCATTGAATTGTGATGGGTGTTCAGATGGCGTTATTGGCAAGACGTAACTCTGTAGCCACATACAGCCAAAGCAAGCTTCAGACATCTATTTTTACATACTTGGCAGGTAGCTGATTGCGGTTACCTCCACAGGCACTTCGGCTCGTAAAATAAATTTTCTGATTAATGGGTTGCGGTGGGTGAAATAATACACAATCAATGATGAAAATATTAATTCTATTTTCGAAAATGTGAAAATATTTTAAGTGTAAATACCAGCAGCGTTCCCCCGCAAGAGCAACATTCGCGTTTCTTCCCGCGTGTGCAGTTATGCGCGAAACAGCAGTGTAACCTCATTGACTGTTTAAATCTACAAACCAACGCGTCACTTCTAACGTTACATTTCACATTTATTTTCAGGCTCTAATCAATACGTTCTACTGCATGGTCAGATTTTTGGCCCGTCAATCAGATCATACCCAGCAGGCATGATAACGTTTTTTCACTGATGAATCAACGTCATGGGCCATAGTTGAATCATCGTTGAATTATGTTTTGATTTTGAAAGATGAGTCAACGTTGATTTAGCACGTTTTTTTCAACGTAGGTGAACTCTAGGTGAATTTAGGTCTTCTGCCAATGTTGGATAGCTATTGAATTATGTTTTGATTTTGAAAGATGAATCAATGTTGATTTTTTTTTTTCAACGTTGGGCATGAGTACCATTCACAACCTCCACTTTTTGTTTTTTTTTTTGTTTTGTTTTTTTTTTTTGGCCTGAACGATTTTCAGCGGATGCACAAATATTTTTGGGGGGTTTTTATGAGTGAGAAGGGGGTTTAGAATCGAAGGGATAGATGCGGCGCGAGGGGAAAAAAAAATTCCAGATTCCGCCTCTGTGCACTTCCCTCGTGACATTCACTTTGTGTAAGATCGCTTTAACACTTCTTCTGACCTTTTTTTTAAATGTGTTTCTCCCTCTTCTTCGATGAGGCTGTGAACAAACGTTTACATGTTAAGTTAGACATTATTTTATTGTCTGCAGCGAGTTTCGAACCTGGGAGCCTGTGGACAAAGCAATTTCAAACACACCATACACTGTGGTCCTAACCACTACACGTACAGTCGCGCCAAAAATTATTCATGCCCCTACCATTTTTTGCTTTGATTTTTTTATATATATATATATTTTTTGACAAATCAAATTTATTCTTGCACAAATGACACAGTAAGTTGACATAAGGCTGTAAGAAGTACAGTAAACAATTTTTCAAGAAATACAATACTTTTTGGTATTTTATTTGACAGATTTACGAAAAAAGCCACGTCCAGAATTCTTCATACCCTTTTCTCAATAATTAATGGCAAAGCCTTTATTCACGATTACAGCCTCCAAACACTTCCTGTGGTTGATCATATGGTTTCTGCACCTTTCCTCAGGGATTTTGGCCCCCTCCTCTTTGGCAAACTTTTCCAGGTCCTTAAGGTTTAAGGGTTTCCTTGCCATAACCTTGGTCTTCTGTTCCCTCCACAGATTTTGATAGGATTGAGGTCTGTGCTCTGGCTTGGCCACTCCAAAACGTTCACTTTGTTGTCCACTAACCATTTCTTGACAGATTTGGCCGTGTGTTTAGGATCATTATCCTGTTGGAAGATCCATTCCTGCCCAAGACCAAGTTTTTTTGGCAGAATGAGTAATGTTTTCACTGAGGGTCTGGATATCCTGGTCCTGTTTCACGATGCCATTAACTTTAACAAGGTTTCCGGGCCCATTTGCTGAAAAGCAACCCCAGAGCATGATACTCTTGCGAACGTGTTTGACTGTTGGGACCGTGTTTCTCAGGTTTAACACTTCACCTTTCTTATGCCACTTAGACTTCCCCAACCTAGACACACAAGAACTAGTCTAGCCTTCGCAAAAGCTCACTTGGATGAAGATACAAGCTTCTGGCTGCCAATGTTATGGATGGATGGAGCTGTTTAGGCACAGAGATGGGGCTTATGTTTAGGGTAAGAAAGGTGAAGCATTCAACCTGAAAAACATGGTCCCAATGGTCAAACAAGGCGGCAGGAGTACCATTCTCTGGGGTTGCTTTTTGGCAAATGGGCCCGGAAACCTTGTTAAAGTTAATGGCATTATGAAACAGGACCAGTATATCCAGATCCTCAGTGAAAACATTAAGCAATCCGGTGAATAACTTGGTCTTGGGCAGGAATGGATCTTCCAACAAGATAATGATTCTAAACGCATGGCCAAATCAGTCGAGAAATGTTTAGTGGACAACAAAGTGAACATTTTGGAGTGGCCAAGAAATAATATATTAATTTATTTTTCTTTCTTTTATTTGTTGGTGTCAATGAGGAGACGTCAAGTGAATATCCATTTTTATGTGTTTCATGCTGATGAGTCGGCTGATCCATTGGCCCTGGGTAGAATAATTTGAGCAGAGCAAACCATTGTTTGTGGCTGAGTTGGGTTAAGGTTTGGGTTGGGCACAGGGATAGGGATAGAATTCCTTATTAGTTGGGTTGAGGTTCGGTATAGGGATAGGGATAGCGTTCCCTATGAGTTGGGTTAAGGTTAGGTATAGGGATAGGGATAGCATGCCCTATGAGTTGGGTTCAGGTTAGGTCAACAGTGTCATGGCTGTCACCTCTATAAGCTTGCCGCATATATAGACGCTCTAGAAATTGAAGTGTAAATTCTCTTAACTGGATGTGCCCTTGATGTTTTTCCACACCCAGATCTTTCACTTGATATCTAAACATTAAGGTAAGCTGAAAAAGTTGTGATTTTTTTCCATTTTGCAGGAGGTTGTGTGTGGTACTCTTACCCAATGTTTTTTCAATGTTGAAACAAATCTTGTTCAAATTTCAGTGTTGATTTGAAATCATTTTGTACACGTTTTTACAGCCATAAAAGTTAAATGTTGTTTCAATTGCATCTCAATGATGAAATGACAACTGACATATTTGCAACCATATTTCTACATTGAAGGTCGGTCATGTGCCGGCTGGGATTACAAGCATCAGAGTTAAACGTTTCAATAGCATCTCAACAATGAAACGACAACTTACATACTTTTAACCATATTTCTATGTTGAAGGTCGGTCGTGTGCTGTCTGGGATTACAAGAATCAGAGTTAAACATTATTTCAATAGCATCTCAACGATGAAACGACAACTGACATACTTTCAACCATATTTCTACGTTGAAGGTCGGTCGTGTGCCGGCTGGGATTACAGCCATCAGAGTTAAACATTTCAATGGCGTCTCAACAATGAAATGACAACTGACATAATTTCAACCATATTTCTACGTTGAAGGTCGGTCGTGTGCCAGCTGGGTAGCTGTTCTTGATTTGGAGATCCAGTAGACACGGTTTTTCAGGACGTTGTAAACTGTATTGAAATTTTTGTTGCCTGATTTGTTGCATTCAAATTCCGAATGGCAGTATTCTATATTTTGTGGTGCAGATGGGTTATCATTGGTTATTTTTACTCCACAGTCAAACTTCATTTGTTGCGCATTGAAGTGTGTGTTGCGCACTGAATTGAATTTCCTACTACTGAGGCTCTGGTGTCCGCATCTGTCTGTGCATGCAGCTGGTCTGAAGAAAAACTGAGCCCAAAGTCTTCTCTTTGAAGCCGCCGAAAAAGTGAGCTCCCCGACAGCCATGGTATAGTTTGCACACTGCACGGTATAGTTTGCACACTGGTTAATGGTTGTGTCCAAGCTTTTTGATGTCAGGAATCAGAAAAGCATCCAAAAAGACAGGAATTAAATAATTATGTCAGATATAACACGACAGCTTCTCGTTCTATTGTGCCCACTCATCTCTAACTGTATGATTCCCAAAAGGAAGTGGCTATTCGCCCCACAGCAAGGAGAATTGAGAGAAAGAGATCGGCAATCTGCTCCGCACTGTTAGTAACTTGCATCTTTTTTGCCAGGTATTTTAACTGTAGGCTAAGTGGAGTCCTGCATGCATTTAACTGTGGTTTACACTTAACATACACGGAACTCTGTTGTAATTCTGTTGTAATTGTAAAATCACAATGAAAATAACTGGCAACAAAAGGTGCAAGTATAAAACAGTGCTCAATGGGGCTGACAAGAGGAGCAGCTGTGCTATTCGCACCGCAGTGGTACGGATAAGAGAAGCACTTCTGCTATTTGCCCCGCAGTTGGGCCAATAAGAGATTTCATTTTACAATATACAGTATAATCCCCCCAACGTATAATTAAATATGAGTCAATTTTGCACTTTCAAGGTCAAAATATTTTGTCACCAAATATTGCCAGATGCTAGCATTAGCTTTTAAAAATCAACAGAAAAACAAGCTGATGTTAGCAATACCATATTAGTATATTTATAGTAGCTTACTAATATTAGCATTAGCTATGTAGCATTTTTTCCTTGCAGGCTTAAAATAATTTAAGGGTGTTTGCTTGATCACCATAACAATATCTAGTTAGCCAGATAGAATTAGCTATACCATGTTAAAATACTAAAATTAGCATAAGTTCATTGTCTACAGCACAATGGCATAGAGAATGCACATCGTCAAAAACCCCATAACGCCAGTGTTATCGAGAGGGGCACGTTGGGCTTGTAGAAATTAATATAATAAAAGAGGGTCTTTCCACATCATAAAAAAGAGAAAAGAAAGTAAATATGAGTCAATTTTGCACTTTCAAGATCAAACATATCTTGTCACCAAATATGGCCAGATGCTTGCATTAGCTTTCAAGAATTGTCATCAGCATTTAAGCATGCTGACATTAGCAATACTATATTAGTATATCCATTGTGCCTTCCTAATATTAATATTGGCATGTAATCATTTTTGTTTTAACTGGGAAACAATAGTTTGAGGGTATTTGTAATAGCTAGTTAGCAAGATAAAAATGGTAGCATGCTAAAATTAGCATAAGCTCATTGTCTACTGCACAACAGCATACTCAAGGCACACCATCAAAGATCCCATGACACAGCCATTACCAATTGGGGGACGTTGGGCTTGTGAAAGTTAAAATAATAAAAGTGGGTCTTTCCTCATCATAAAAAAGATAAAAGACATTAAATATGAGTCAATTTTGCACTCTCAAGGTCAAAAATATTTTGTCCCCAAATATGGCCAGATGCTAGCATTAGCATTCAAGAATTACCAGCAGCATATAAGCATGCTGACATTAGCAATACCATATTAGTATACAAAAGGTATTTTAGTAGCTTCCTAATATTTGCATTAGCTTGTAATTTTTGTTTTGGGTGGCTGACAATAGTTTAAGGGTATTTGCTTGATCACCATGGCAATAGCTATTTAGTGAGATAAAATGAGCATTACCCTGTTAGCATGCAGAAATTGGCATAATTTGTGTCTACAACACAATGGTATGCTCAAGGCACACCATAAAAATCCTGTAACGCCTGCATTATTGATAGGGATTGGGGGACATTGGGCTTGTAGATGTTAAAATTACAAATCAGGGTCTTCCCTCATCATAAAAAAGTGAAAGGATATTGAATATGAATCAGTTTTGCATTTTTGAGATCAAATGTTTTTGCAAAATATGGACCAACCTTAGCATTTGCTTTAGTATTAGCTTTTTAGAATAAACATAATAGCATGCTATGATTACCATTAGTTTTGCATAATATTTACAAAAACATGTTATTATTAGCATTAGCTTGTTTGCATATATACATTGACATGTTATAATTAGCTTCATGGGGATTTGCATGATCACCAAGGTAAATCCAGATAAACATGGTAAAATTAGAATCACCATGTCACCAACTTAGCATTAGCATATGTACATTCCCATTAGCACTGAGGTATGCTAGCTTATATGAGTATTTTTGCATGCACACATTGGGCTGCTAGTGACAAGATAGGAGCATCAGTATTAGCATATTAGCATTAGCATCATCATGTTAGACATCAGCATTAGCGCATTAGCATTATAACATAAACATGTTTCCATGAGTTTGCCATGTTAGCTTGTAAACAAAAGTTTAAGCAATTTTTTTAATCTTGCTTTTGCTGACCTTGATATATGAGTCAGTTTGGTATTCTCAAGGTAAAATATTTGTTTAAGCAATTATGGCCTGATAATAGCATTGACTTTGAAGAATTACTATGAGCATATTAGCATGCTGACATTAGTATTACAATATTAGTATTTTCACCGTAGCTTCCTGATACTAGCATTAGCTTGTTAGCATATTTAGATTGTTAATTACAGTTAAAGGGTATTTGCTTGATTACCATAGCAATAGTAAGTCAGCAAGATAAAATTATTATTACCATTTTAGCATGCTAGCATTAGCATAAGCACATTGTCTTATGCACAAATGCCATGCCCAAGGCACAACATCAAAAATCTCATATAGCTGGCTTCACTGGTAGGGGGATGTTGGGCTTGAGTAAGCTAAAATGATAAAAGAGGACCCTTCTACTTCATAAAAAATAGTATAGAAGTTAAATGTGAGTCCATTTTGACATTTTCAAGGCCAAATTTTTACAAATACGGCCTGACATTAGCATTAGCTATAGAACTAATTAGCATGCTGTGACCAGTATTACCATATAAGAATATTTATGATAGCATTATAATATTAGCATTAGCAAGTCAGCATATATTATTTAGCAAGCTATAATAACACTGGTAAATGCAAGTCTATATGGTAAAATTCATAAGAATGTGTTACCATGCTCACATTAGCATATGTACATTGACATCAGTGTAGTGGCTTACATGAGCATTTTTGCATGCACACATTGGCCTGCTAGTGACAGGATATGTGCATTTGCTTTAAATCTTTAGCTTTAGCATTAGCATGTGCATATGAACATTAGCATCTTAGCATTAGTATGTTAGAATATTAGCACTAGCATTAGCATGTTAGCCTTGGAACAGAAACACGCTTCCATTAGCATTACCATATTAGCAAGCTAACATTACCATAATTACATTGACTTAGGCGCTATGGCATGCTCAAGGCACTTCATCAAAAATCCTGTAATGCTAGTGTTACTTCTAGGGGGAGATTGGGCTTCAGGAAGAGAAAATAATGGGTATAAATGGGTATAAAATAAGGGTCTCTACATCATAAGAAATGGAAAAGAAATTAAATTTGAATCAATTTTGCATTTTTAAGGTCAGATTTTTTTGCCAAATATGACCTGATTCTAGCACTAACTTTAGCACTAGCTTTTTAGAATTGGCATTAACATATAAGCATTCTGGGATTAGCATATTTACAATAGAATGATAATATTAACATTGGCATGATAGCATATATGCATTTGCATTCATAATTAACTTTGTGTTTGCAAGATAACCATGGTAAATGCAGGTAAACATGCTAAAATTGGCATTACCATATTACCATGCTGACATTAGCATATGTACATTGATATCAGCATTATAATATGCTTGCTTGTATGAGCATTTTTACATGCACACATTAGCCTGCTAGTGACAAGATATAAGCATTAGCATTGCTGTGTTGTCATAAGCATGTTAACATTAGAACATATACCTTGTTAGCTTGCAAACAAAAGTGTTTGCAGTATTTTGTTCATATTGCTTTTGTTGTCCCTGATAATAAACATGAGTTAGTTTGGCTTTCCCAAAAACCACAATTTTTTTTTCCACTATATATGGCCTGATACTGGCATTAACTTTCAAAAATTACTATCATCTTACTAGTTTGCTGACTTCAGCATTTCCATATTGCTATATTTACAGTAGCTTCCTAATATTAGCATTAGCTTGTCAACATATTTGATTTAGCTCTCTAAAAATATTTTAAGATGTACTTTAGAAATTTGCGCAAGATTATTCGATTACAAGTTAATCTGTGAAATTAATTAATTAATTGTTAATTGTTGAAATAATAATTCAGGTGGTACAGTAGGGTCTTTTTCTCATAGACTTTTATTGCATTGAACTTCTTTCTGCAACCACTGACGTCTGCTAGCCATTAAATAGACTGCAATTTTAACAGATTTCCGTATTGGCTTCACTTTTCAGACCCTGATGCTGCGCCCATCTTTTAATACAGTCTGTGTAGCTGACAAATGCCGTCTACGACCCTCAATGAGTCCTTGCACACTTCTAGGAGTAGTAGACTTCTGACTGAATCTATCCGACCTGTAATATCATTGCATCATGCATCCAGTTTTCATCTACTAAACAAACTATTCATACTCTATACCAGTAGTTGAGGGTCAGATTTGCCTTTCCATTGGATATTATTGTCCTCGAGAGATAAAACAACAAAATGCGGCTGCTGGGAAAATACGTTTCCAACACCCAAATGCCTCGCGCAAGAAGGAGAATGCTATCTATTGGGAAATGGGAGAAATGGGCGTGTCCGTTGTTACCACTAGTCCTTTATTACCCTGTTTTTCACTACTGTAAGTAAGTAAGAAAACTATATTTATAGAGCAATTTTCACAGACAGTGAAATCATGGGAGTGATGTGAGAGCATTTGTTTGACCTGGTGAATATATGAGCAGCAGCATTCTGAATTGACTTTAACCGGTTTATAGCAGGCATACTGATTGAGGTGAAGAGGGTGTTACAATAGTCAATGCGGGATGAGATGAGTGGGTGAGTGATCATTCTGAGTTGTGTTGCTGTAACAAATGCTCTGGGTTAGCTGATGTTTCTTAAATGATAGAAGCAAGGTCTTGTCAGCTGCTTTATATGAAGGTAGAGTGAAAGTGATGGATCAAAGATAACAGCAAGATTATGAATGTTGGAGTGTACTGTTAGTGTGAGGGGTCCAATGTGTTGCATGATTGTAGGAACATGTTTGTCTTTAGCAATAATAAGAACTTCAGGTTTACTGTCCTTTAGTTGTAGGTAGTTGGCTGTGTCCAGACCCTAATGGCATAAAGGTAGTCAATGAGCCTGGACAACCCAAAGGCCTCACTAGGTTTGAAAGAGAAGTACAGCTGTATATCATCCGCATAAAGATGATAAGAAATATTAAAACTCTTTATAATCTGTCCAAGGGGAGGCAAATAAAGGGAAAATGGTAAAGGTCCCAGGACTGCACCCTGTGGGACACCACAAGATAAAGGAGAAGGGTCAGACGAGTGATCTCCGACAGAAACAGTGAAAGTCCTGTCAGAGAGATATGGAGAAAACCAATCCAAGGCTATGCCTGATATTCCAACTCAGTCTCGCAGAATTTTAATAAGAATATGATGGTCAACCGTGTCAAATGCAGAACTAAGGTCAAGCAGGACCAACACAGAGCAGTCGCCGCCATCAGCAGACATTAACCCTCTATTAACCAACGTAGCATATCTGCTACATAAAGTGAAAGGGTTAACAGCCTGGACACCCTGCTGGTTTTGTTTCTTATTGCCAAAAAAACATTTGAGAATATCTTGAACGGTCCGTTAAGTTAAAATTTAAAAATAAAAATAAATAAAATTTTAATTTAAATTTTTTAAAAATTATTGTTATTATTTTTTTTTTACTATTTTTCCAAATATTAGCCCATAATCAACAGATTTGTCTTGGGAAATGATTTTTACACAATTGGAAATGGGTTTGGTTAATAGGGGGTTAAAATATCATTGGAGACCCTTGAAAGAGCTGTTTCACGGGAATGTCACTTCCGAACACCTGACTGGAACTTGTTATAAATATTATCACTCTCCAACACAGCAGTGAGTTGGTTGGTCACAACTTTCTTCAGTATTTTTGACATAAACAGCAGTTTGGAAATGGGCCTATAGTTCACAGGTAAGCTTGGATCTAAATTCGGTTTCTTTAGGATTGGTTTGATCATGGCATGTTTAAAGAAGGTGGGGACACGGACAGAGGACAGTGATGTGTTTACAATAGATAACATGGCAGGACTGATGGTGGGTAAAAGCTTTTGAAACAAAAAGGGAGGGATGATATCTAAGGGGCTTCTAGATTGTTTTGTTTTACTTATTAAGGCTCTCAAATCTCCCATGCTGATAAGGGAAAAAGAGTCCATGACAGTGGGGGCAGATGGTGAACTAACACTAGGTGGGTTATGGTTATGTTGGAGGTTTGACCAAAGAGATTTTACCTAATCAACAAAGAAGGAGAGAAACTTGTCACAGTCATCTGCTGTAAAGCATGGTAAGGTAGATGGCCGTGGTGAAACAATATTATTGACAGTGTCAAATAAAACTTTTGGATTTCTTCTTGTTGACGCAATCAAACTAGAAAAGTCGGCAGTTCTAGCTTCCTGTACAGCCAAGTTGAAAGACTGGTGTAGATCTTTAAGATAAAGGTGATGCACCTCTAGTCCAGAGGATTTCCAAAGCTGTTCAGACCTGCGACATTTCTGCCTCAGGCAGCGTATGGATTCTGACATCCAGGGTGAGTACATTGAGGTGACTTTGGATCTCACCTTTAAGGTGCCACTTTGTCTAATAAGTGGTGCAATGAGCAATTAAAGATTGCATTAGAGGATCAGTATCATTAAACTGTAAATAGTTTTACCATAGTTTGCCGCAAACTGGTCAGCTGTATCAGATAAGAATATGGGACTAAAATGTTCTTTTAACATGGGGACGATCAGTTGGTAAATGAAGATCAGAGAAAATGCTTTCATGATCACTGATTAGTAGATCTTCACAACGACCATGATCAATATCTAGCCCCAGGGAAAAAATCAAGTCCAAAGTGTGGCCTTTTATATGAGTGGGACCTGTGACATGTTGTTTAAGATTAAAAGAGTCTGTGATGTCAAGAAATTCAGAGGCTGCAGAGTTTGTATCATCATCTATGTGCAGGTTAAAATCACCGGCTAGAAGTGTCCTGTCCAGCTTAATGATTGTGGTTAAGAAGTCAGAGAACTCTGATAAAAACTGACCTGCTGAACCAGGAGGTCTGTAAATCAAAAAACAGTAAAAGGCATGCATCTGTCCCAGTAATTTTGGCTGTTTGTATTTCAAAAGTGTTAAAGTTATCTGTGTCACTAGCTGACAAGGGAAAGTGTTTTTCCAGACAACTGCAAGACCACTTTCCCAGCCAGATAACCTAAGGGTCCCAATAACAGCACAGTCTGGGGGACACAGTTCATTCAAGTGGACAAGATGCCGGTCACTTTGCCATGTCTCAATTAGAAAAAGGAAAGATCATTCTTCTCTAGAGAATAAGTCAATAAGTACTGGCACAATGTGCAATATGTAGTGTAAAAGTATGCGATTTTGAACACAACAACCGTCTACCGAAGAAGTGGCTTCATTCGCCAAGTAACTGACAGCGGAAGAGCTCCCAGAGAGTGCCTGAGGAGGACATATTGGTCCCGATTTCAAAAGGTTTTGTTGTGATTCTGTTTTTGCCATGCCATGTATTCTGATTCTGCCATGCCATGTGTTTTGATTCTGCTTTGCCATGTTTCTGACTGACCATTGTGTATTTGAATCATTTGCTTATGTCTGACCACTCTTAGGATTATGTATTGTGATTTGTATATTTTAGAATTCATGCTTTGTTATTTTCCATGTTTTAGTTTTGACCACAGTTTATTCCATGCTATGTTTTGATTTTCCATGCATTGCACTTCGTCTCCCCCTGTCTTGTCATTAGTCTTGTCTTTGCTCACTGCCCCAGTGTGCGTGCCACTCCTTCGGGTGATTTAAATGGTTTCTGGGTTTCAATCTTCCTTCCCCATCTCGTTTACTTCTTTCCCCTTACTTTTTCTATATTACGAACACCTACTAACAGTTTGTTATTTTCGCTAATTTACTAACCAACACTAACATTGTACATTGGACTAACTTACTAACGAGTACTCGGGATTGTATAGCCGCACTTACTAATTGACTAACGACCTCTCAGCATTCGCCCTGTTCTAGTCTCCGCCTCTTGCTTTCGCTCAATCTACTTTGCTGTGTTTCTTGCAGATTCTCTGCACCTCCCCAATCTCTGTTCTGCCACTCACTCTGTGCACGTAGAAATCCCTAACCGGATCCGTTCTTCTGTCTATAGGATGTCCCGTGATCCTTGTCAGCATTTTGGCTTCTGCCAATTTCATGTGATTAGTTTCCTCCCAATGTGTTTCTCCCTTGTTATCTGTCTCATTGCTTGCACCTGTATTCCATTACCATGTGACCTCCTGGAAATGTATATTAGATGTCCGTTCACTGTACGTCCTTGTCAGATCGTTCTCCTTTGCTTACCTGTGCCACGTTCATTTCGCCTTGTACCCTTTGTGATTATCTTTCTGACTGGACTGTCCTTGACTACAGAGTTTTGCATTCTCCCTGTACTTTTGCCGCCTTCTTGTGTTTGAACCTTTTTTCGTCTGACTGTGATTTTGGTGATTGGTGCCCTGGTTACTATTCTGGATTTTGCCCATTGGATTCTGATTTTGGATTGTGAACTTTGTACTGTTGCCTGCTCTGTTGGGGGGTTTCCCCCTTCAGAAATAAAGCCTCCCTTTTGTATTTTACTTGTCCTCGCACTTGGTTAATTTCGTAAAACCTCACAAGGTTTATTTCTATGTGCATACGTCCTTGCTCAAACCTGAGATGAGTGTTAAGATCTCTATTTGATCTGCTGAATGCCAGTCTGCTTTTCCCCCCTGCAGTCCAGAGACGAGTTCCTTCCTGACCGGAAAAATTCTTCCGCACTAACATTAGCACATTTTTCTGGGTGCTCTTATGAAACACCTGCTTGCCTTATGCGTTTGCTGCTTGGAACACCTTCAAGGACTGAGCACAATCTAAACGTATCGGTGCCTTTGGTCCATGTTTCCCAAACTCGGTCCTCTGTATGCTAGTTTTTGTTCCAACCATAATTGCAGTTGCAGGTTTTGTTTAAATTAGGCACATATAGGGCATTTCATGTTCAAAACTGTTATTAACATTTTGCAGAAATACGTGTGCCTTGAACAATTAAAAAAAAAAATTAACATATCTTATTTATTTTTATATATTGCAAAAATTTTCCGATAACATGTTTTAACGTATCATATTAGACCACATACTGTATGTCAATAACAAGGCCTGGGGGCACGTAAGGCCCTCTTATAATCCGGCCCACCAGTACATTCTGAAAATGTATTTAGTATGGCCCGTGTGGTGAGCGTACATTTGTCCCTGACAATTATAGCCTGTGTGGTGACAATACTGAAACACAGCAGCAGGAGGGGCCGTTGCGCTGCTTTCTCGTGCTTTTATCACAGAATTGTTTAATAAAGACCAATAGGCCATTTTCCAATGTTGGCTATGAAAACGTTAAACACAGTACTATTTATTCTTATTAAGCACTTTTGCTGGTCACATCATTTTATGTTTCATAAAGACAAAACCACTGTAATAACAAATGTTGTGTTTAATTGTGAATTTATACAAAAATATTCAGCAAACAACTACATTGTTACTCTTTCATTTACATTACTGTAGGGCCGGTAACAGACTTGTTATCTTGTTATGGACAAGAGTAGGTTTCTGTGATTCAAATATGGTTTGTGAAACTTTGCTGTTGTCATTTGACACAAAACCTTGTTCAGCACTTGATAAATTCTATTTTGCTTTATCAATCAATTTTCCTGGTAAGAATTATCCACAAAAAAGGAGAGGCCAAAATATTTGAGCTGTGCAGTATTTTATTTATTTTTTTATTTAATGAAGTTACTCGCCTATTCATCTTTCTTAAATTAAAAACAGTCATTGTAATAAATGTCAGGCCACTGATTTTACTTAGGCCCATAACCTTCATTAAGTTTGAATTTGACACCCCTTCATTAAACAATGAGAAAATCGATAAGTTGCAAGATAGGTTGCTGAATACTGGTGATTAGAGTCCTTTCGAAATACTTTTCTTCAACGAAGTAACATAAATGTGCCGCAAAACAGGTATGGCTCTATCATATGCCTGCCAAGCAGGTTATGTTTTTGCCTGGGTTTGTTTGTTTGTTTGTTTGTTTGTCTGTTGGTTTCCAAAATAACTCAAAACATCATGGACAGATTTTGATGAAATTTTCAGAGAATGTGGGTATTAAGTCAAGGAACAGGTGATTAGATTTTGGCATATCTAGGCCAAAGTACTGCTGAGATATATGCCAAAGTTCAAGATTTCAAGTCTTTCCAATGGGCTGGAGATCCAATCGCTGTGCTTTTGGGTTTTGCTGCCCCCTGACGGAGGTCCGTGCTCTCTGAGTGCTTTTCTAGTCCCCCCCGCGGGCATTTGTCAATTTCATCAAGCGGACTGTTTACACCTATTTGCCAATTTTCCTCTCATTTTGTGCAAATGCCTCTGATTTATTATAATGTGGTTATGGAACTTTTAATCTTCCTGGCATTGATGTCCAAATCAAAATATGGATTGACAGGATAAATTACGGCTCTTAATTTAAATGCGCATCATGCAGACAATTTAACAACTTGTTTCAATCCCAAAATTCAAATTTTGATCGTTACTGAAATCAGCATACACAGGGACCCCAGGACCGAGTTTGAGTTGGGGAGACCGGGGTTACTTTGGTCACGGAGTTTGGTTTGTCACCCCAGTTTTTTCATTGCAAATGCACAGATGGGAAAACGAAAATGTACAGATTATATTATCCCAGCGATGTCATCTCTTGGAAAGAAGAAAGACTTGTAGCGTCATGTAAGTGTTTTCTGCCTAAATAACTGCATTTTGGCCCTAATTCCAAGCTTTAAGTTTCTGAAAGAAATGCATCTAGCTTCTTTGAAGACAAAGATTTCCATGTTTTTACTGTTTTATAAATGTATGAAACTAGAGTTATTAACAACACATAAGATAAAGGCCTGCTGCGATCATGAGATGAGAGATGCGGCCTGATTTCCGAAATGGGAGCACGGGGCTACACTGGCCAAGCAGCATGGGGTTAGTTTGTCAGGGTGCTGAGGTTGCACCACTTGTATGTCCTGTGTTAGGCCTATATTAAAATATTCCAAAGTCAAATATAGGAGCCGATTTATTGTTTTTTCAGACTCCTATAGTGTCTTAATAAATCTAATAATTGCATTTATTTTATGTTTTTGATAGAGGACCTATTAGGGCCTTTGTTTGGAGGACACAAGTATGATTGTATAAGGGTTTGCTCCTTGCAACCCCTCTCCTTTCTCATTCTTTCACCTCCAGGTGGGGCCCATTAAAGTGGAGGTGTTGGCAGAGTATTTGGGGTTGGCAGGTGCCAGCCCTGGGGCCTCTGCATTTCATTCCTTTCCTTTGTCAGTGGGAATGTTTGCTGCTCCTCTTTGGTGCCGTGGTCCTTACTCATCATCCAAAGGTGGAGGGGAGTGGGTCTAATGCTTCTCATGCAAAGGGTGGGCACATGAGGACTGTGCATTTGTCAGTGGGCTCGCCTACATATGTCATAACTGCGACTCTGATGGTGATTATGCATAAATCATCGCTTGTGTTGGTTCATTCTAAAAATAAAACAGTTCTCACCATTTCTGTTATGAGAATATTGGACTGTCTTTTTCAGCTTCAGCCGATTGCCAACTATGACAATTTTACCCCACCCATATGATGAAGTAACTTCGGCATGTTTGTGACATTTCGAAAATTGAATATTGTGACGAAAATATACGTTATATTGAGATTGTATCAGTACAACTTTTGTAGGCAACATTCTGCACTACACATAGACCATAAAGGCATTTCTCTATGTTTTAGCAACAAAGAGTTATGAAGCCAAATGCAAAATCATGACGAGGTAACCCCGGTCTCCCCTACTGTTTTAGGTGATGGTATTATGGATGTCAGAATAAATTTGACGCGATAAGCATACCAAACAGAACATCGTGAAGAGAAATAGACCTACAATTGTGAATGGTGTGTTTTACTTGCAGGATTGCCAAAGAAACTTTCACCCCCTTTAAAAGACTCAAACTCGACCGCAGTGTCAGTCAAACCCATGAAGACATGCTGAATCCAATTCTCCGAGAGAGGAGGAGGAAAGTTATCACAGTAAAAATTGTGGGCTTGTCAAAATGTTACAAGTACGTTCAAACATTATAGAGAGAGAGAGAGAGAGAGAGAGAGAGAGAGAGAGATGCAGTAAGTTCGCGTTACTCAATGTGGCCACGGGTTGTTGACACCCTGGGGTGAATAATCCTTCGTAGGCGTTGCTGCCACGGCGACTCACTGATCTCCAAATAGGGAATACTGTATTGGGCGTCTTTTAACCAACTTAGCGTGTGCCGTTAATTTTTCGCTACTGGTGGGGAATTAGAGGACGAATTCTCGCGGCGAAATAATTAACTTTGGATGCGGCCCATATCGGTCAGCGTACTGCTCAAATGGACGGGCATGTTAAAGAAGGCCAGTTGTACATGCAGCAGCACAAGATCGTCAAGGTAACAAAAAATTGCGGCGCGGCTTTGCATATCAGCGGTACGCATGCCCTTTCGTTGTTTGGAGTACGTTACTTCACTTGGCTGCTTTTGGCACAAATGGCATCTAGTAAATAGAGTATTTCGTGCATCGCGATTTCTTTGCACTAGCTTTGCACTAGCTGTCGGTAGAATTCCACAGACGTGAAGTGCATTTTAGTCATTCGTTTTTTTTAATTATTTTTACTGTTAGTGGCTGTCAGTGCATCCATCAAAGTGCAGTTCTGTTTTGAGAGTTGTGGCCACTTCAAGATCAGAGAAGAGCGTGTGTGTGTTTGCATGTGTAAGTGGGAGTGTGTCTATATGTGTGTCTGGGTCTTGTGTGTGTGTGTGTGTGTGTGTGCGTGTGTGTGTGTGTGTGTGTGTGTGTGTGCTGGTATGAAAGTGCGCCCTCATTGCGTGGGATTGTGTGCACATTCTCCACTCAGAGGTGTGTCTGTGTGTCAGAGAGAGGTCTGTGGGAGGAGATGTATGTTTGGGGCAGGTTGAGACCTGGGATTTTATATTCACATTCCTGCCTTGTGAAGCTGCCTGCACAGTCTGCTCAGTAATACACGTGCACAGATCCACACATGTATACGCACAAACACACTCAATGACACACACCCTTGCAAAGACATATAGACAGGGACACATGCACAAACACTCTCTGATCTTGACGTGTCTATAATCTCATACAGCAGGATTGGATTTTGACAAATGTGCTCACAGTCACGAACAGGATAAAAAATGATGCCGTCTTTAGTGCAAGGTGCGGGGTTTAAGGGCAGACATTATTTTGGACCGAAATGGGATTGCAGGATCAGAGCAGTCTGTCCTTAATCTATATGAGTGTATATACGCTACCGCTGAAAAGATCACTGGCAAATTTCTTTGTTTTCCAAAGAAAAATACATTTTCATGCATTTCACAAACATTTTATTCTATTTCACAAACATTTTTATCCGTTTCACAAACGATTATAATTAATCAGATGATTTTCAAAGAATGATCTACATTTTTGCATAGAGGCCTATTATCAGCAACTGTCGGTCCTCTGCATCAATCTCCTGGTATGGCTGCTAATCCAAGTTCAGCATTTTATAAGGCTAATTGATTATTAGAAAACCCTTCTGCTAATATGTTGCACAGCTGAAAACCGTTGAACTAATAAGGGAGCGCAAAAGGGAGCATGGCATTCTTGGTTTAGTATCTGAAGCATCAGCAGTTGTTTGTTTGTTTACAGGCTCAAAATGGCCAGAAAGAAAGAACTTCCTTTTGAGACCCGTCAGTCTATTGTTGTGCTTAGAAAAGAAGGCTATTCAATGCGAGAAATTGAAGACTTAAAATCTCTTACCATGCTGTCAACTACTCCCTTCAGCACAAACTGGCTCTAACAAGGACAGAAAAAAGGAGAGGGAGGCCCCGATGCACAACTGTGCAAGAAGACAAATATCTGAGAGTGTAGTTTAAGACAAAGACGCCTCACAGGTTGTCAACAAGCAGCTGCGCTGAATAGTTCCCGTCAAACACCAGTTTCAGTACAAACAGTGAAGGTGGGGTTTTTTTTTTGATGAATGTAAAGTTTGAAGTACGTATTAATCATTTTTCATTAAAATCATTATTTCTAACTCAGACAATGTCAGCATGTTCTGTTCATTTGCTATATTTCCTATTCAGACTAATTTCATGTGTGTTTCCATGGAAAACAAGAATATTTCCAAGTTTTCCCAAACTTTTGAGCGGTATATATATATACATATATATATATAACCCTAATTCTGAAATAGTTGGGACATAGTATAAATTGTGAATAAAATCAAAACACAATGACTTTCAAATCACATCAGGCAGTATTTTATTCACAATAGAACAAATATAACAAAGCAAATAAGATAACTAAGCAAATGTTGAAACTGACAAATTTTACGGTTTTATTCACAAAATGAGCTCATTTTAAATTTGATGGCTGCTACAGGTCTCAAAAAAGTTGGGACGGGGGCCTGTTTACCATGGTGTAGCATCCCCTTCTCTTTTTAACACAGTGTGCAGGCGTCTGGGCATTGAGGAGACAAGTGTCTTGAGTTTAGCCATTGGAATTCGATCCCACCTTTGACAGACTTTTTGTTTAATTATGCGCCAAATGTTCTCATTCGGTGAAAGATCAGGACTGCAGGCAGGCCAGTTCAGCACACGGACTCTTCTACTACGAAGCCATGCTGTTGTAATAGCTGCAGTATGTAGTTTCGCATTGTCCTGCTGAAATACACAAGGCCTTCCCTGGAATACATGTTGTCTGGAGGAGAGCATATGTTGCTCTGAAACCTTAATATACCTTTCAGCATTCATGGTGCTTTTTAAAACATGCAAGTGCCCCACACCATATATAGTAATGCATCCCCATACCATCAGAGATGCCGGCTTTTGAACTGAATGCTGATAACAGGAGGGGTGGTCTTTCTCCTCTTTAGCCCGGAGGACACAACACCCATGATTTCCAACAAGCATGTCAAATTTAAACTCATCTAACCACAGGACACTTTGCCACTTTGCCACTTTGCTACAGTCCATTTTAAATGAGCCTTGGCCCTCAGAAAATGGCGGTGCTTATGGATCATGCTCAACAATGGTTTAATTTTGCATGATAGAGATTTAGGTGGCATCTGTGGATGGCACGGTGGACTGTGTTTACAGACAGTGGTTTCTTTAAGTATTCCCTGACCCATTTAGTAATGTTAATGACAGAATCATGCCGGTGATTGATGCAGTGGCGTCTGAGGGCCTGAAGATCACAATTTTTTTGCGCAGGCTTCACAGGTTGGAAAGCCTCTGGCCATTTTTACTTTCGAGAGACTCAGTCTCTCTAAGACATCCCTTTTATAGCCAATCATGTTACACACCTGATGCCTGTTTACGTAATTACTTGCTAAATGTTCTTTCAGCTGATTCTTTCAGCCCTTTTTTGCCTGTGTTCCAACTTTTTTGAGGCCTGATGCACCCAGAAAATTTGAAATAAGCTCATTTTGTTTATATAAATGTAAAATGTCTCAGTTTGAACATTTGAAATGTTATCTATGTTCTGTTGTAAATAACATATTGGCTCATGTGATCTGAAAGTCATTGCATTTTGATTTTATTCCCAATTTACACTTTGTCCCAACTATTTTGGAATTGGGGCTGTATATATGTGTGTGTGTGTGTGTGTGTGTGTACATAAAATGTTGTGAAGATGACAAGTTGAGGTAATTCTCAACTTATCATCTAAAGTTCAGTAAACTTAAAATTTTTGGCCTGCCTGGGCACTAACTTTTTAATGATAAAACCACTTTTGTTTCTTGTGAATTCTTTGTACTGGCATCTGGGAGAAAAATTGGTGAATTTCCAGGGGGCCGTTGACAGGATTTAAGGAGACATTAATAGTTGCCCATATCACTGCGTTGCAGCCGCTGAGAGATGTAGCCGGGTCATCACTGGACATTGTCGCTGCGGTAACACAGCTTTTGAATTTTGGGTCAGCATGTGTGGTGAGCCATCTGTTGCAGAGACCCGGACAGTAATGACAGAAAAGGACAATTCTCTCTCTATGGGCTTTCGTACTGGGAGGCTAGAATCGAGATCTTTAGTCCCCAATCCAGAAATGGATATTACCCCAAGCTCTTGGATCTACAGGCATCCTCTTTTAGGGTTGGGGGGTTTGGGAAGAATGAAGCTGCATTTCATTAGAGCAAAAAAGGTTTGTGCGGACTGCATAAAACCTTAAAGGTAGACCAGACTCCCAGTGGGGAGAGCATTTGGGGACAGAGTCTGGTATTAACCTAGAAGTCATCATTGACCAAAGTCACTGGAGACCTGTGATTGTGTACTGCATGGTATACTGACTGTTAATGCTTCTGTATGCATTCTGAATATAACAAATAATTGCCCCTTTTGTGAGCAGAGAGAAAGAATTTTTCATTTTTCACTTCCTAAATGGCGTACGGCACCAAAAACTGTTTGCTTTGCTGGGGACAATATTTGCTTTGTTAGGGGAGGGGTTTATGAGGTATGTATTTGCTTTTTTGTTTTATTTTCCAGTTGCTAAGAGTAAAAAAGAAAAAGGGGGACTTAAGACTTGTTTTATAACAGGCAAAGATGGTTTTGTACCATTGGTAGGAACAGAGGATATGGTCTGCGAAAAGTGTAGACATTGTGGGTATTTTTAAAGGGTTGGTGAGGGCAAGGTTAACCACATGATTTCCCTTTTTTTCCAATCGATGCAAGATGTGGGGCATTTGTAAACGGTGTGGGACTGTGAGGGTGTGCTGTGGGCATGTGAAAATGGAAGTTTCTCTAGTTCTGACTGCATAAAATAACACAGGGCTCGGTACTGGTTTGTTTCAGTAATGTTAGCCTTTCTCTATAATAGTATATTGTCTTCCTGTATGATTTAAGCCCTGTTCATATACAACGTACAATGCTCATGTTTTTTATGGTACACTTGATATGCAGTTGATAAATAAAAGATTGTAAACTCCCCCCCTTCTCTCTCTCTCTCTTTCTCAGAAGTGGAGACGATGTTGGGGTGTGCTGTTTCCTGATGGGCCGCAGGGTGTGGCCCGGTTGGAGGTCTTTGACGGGGAGAGACCAGGCAGCGGTGATTGGCGTTCGGAGAGGAAGATAATCCGCCTATCAGAATGCGTAACGGTCCAGGCCACACCAACGGAGGCCTGTCCCCACAATGACACAGCCACGTTCTGCGTGCGCACAATGGACCACTCCTACATCTTTGCTGCTGACACCCAGGACTGTGCTCGATGGGTGGACTCCCTCTGTGAAATTGCTTTTAAGGTGAATGACAATTCTGTCTGTCACAATTAAAGCCCCTCCTCTACCTGTGAAGCTCCACCCATTTTCCGGTAGCCCCGCCTGTACAAATGCCACCCCTTCCCAGGTAACCCTGCCCTAAAGTACGGTAGCCACGACCCTGCCTCTCATGTGACCACAGCATTGTGTGTTATGCCACTTATCAAAACAGCCTGTTATAGTGTCAGTATAATGAGGTAACAACTTATGAAAACTATCTGCCTGTCTTTTTATGCGTCTGTTTGTATGGCTGTCTTTTGGTATGTTGTGTGCGCATGTAATTGCCTGTTTGTCTGTCTGTGTGTATGTTATGTGTGTGGGTATTGTGCATCTGTCTGTCTGGATTACGTGTGTCTGTGTGTGTGTGTGTGTGTGTGTGTGTGTGTGGAGAACAGGGCCACAGCGGGGCAGACCCTGGGGAGCTGAAGATGGAGGAGAACCTGATTTATGAGTCTCGAGAGGGGGGTAAGAGTGTTATCATAATATTACTGTAATGTGATTACTGCCGTGAAGTGTGACACTAAGAGGAGAAGAAATGTATGATTTGTTTTTAGGGTTATTAGTCTTTGTGGTGATCACTCTGTGATTCATGTGATCAAAATGATATGATTGTGATGTGTTTGTGTTTCAGTTGTGATATTTGCTTACTAAGACCTAAAACTAATTAAAGTGTCATTTTACTATAGTCCTGTCCATCCTTTCTGTCCTTTATTGAAATTTTAATGTCTGAGGTATAAAATGCTAAAATGGGGACAGAAATCAGGAAGTTCCAAAGGTGCAAAGACACCTATCGTTATTGTAAGTTTTCTTATTATTTTTAATGTTTTTGATTTTCAATGGACATGTTTTCTCTAACAGATTTTGTACAAGCATGACCAACTTAGCAAACATTATCCTCAGAGTATGCCTCAAAAAAGTAATCATTCACATTTTTGATATATTACATGCTTCGTCTATAAATCAACAAGAAATAAGCTGACAAAGATGGCAAAACAGGAGGTGAGGTCATAACTTGGGAACCTTTTATTCACCCTGCCTGCGACGAAAGTTGTGGCGGGTGTATGTGGTTGTCGCGTTTATTTATTTATTTGTGTGTGTGTGTGTGTGTGTGTGTGTGTGTGTGTGTGTGTCTGTTTGCATTCTACATGCCACAATTCTGCACGGATTGTCTTCAAAATTTGGTCGGGACAATCCTTAGGTGCAAGGGAAGAAATTATTAGTTTTTGGTGACCATTCAGATCAAATCCTGGATTCTGGATCAGTTTTAAGATTTTTTCAACCCTGGGAGATAGGGCAGACTTTCCACTGCTTATAACTTGAAATTGGTTGGAGATAGACATGTAGTTACTACTAATCACTAATAGGAAGTTGGGTATCTTTCACCACCAAATGTTATGACCTTCAGCGACCTTGAAAGGTCAAACTCAGCATCACCACTTTTCTGAGTGTTCTAGCAGCCAAATGGGGCAAGATAGACCCGTACGTACTATTGAACACTAATAGGAAGTCATATAGCGGGAATTAAATGCCACCATGACCTTGACCTTCAAGTGACCTTGAAAGGTCAAAATGGCCGACCTTCATATTTTCAGGCTCTGTAACTGGGAAACCGCCAGAGATAGGCCCTATGTTGTGCTCAATCACAAATAGGAAACCATGTATAGGGACACCAATGCCACCATGACATTGACTTTCACGTGGCGTTCAGGGCACAGACGGGGTGGTGTGGCCTTCTGGACACAACCTCTAGTTTTATTTGCACCAGTCTTTAGACTTGTCTCAAGTACCAAGTTTGTTTTGGCTTCCCAGAAAAAAATAATCAATTGATCACTAGTTGTCGCTAAGATTGATAAAATGAAAACCTGGAGATATCTCAACAATTGTTTGGCCTGTAGACATGAATTCGTTATAGCTGACTCCAGACATCACAGCATTAGTTATTATTATAATGTAATTGACCCCAATAGCTGTTTATGACGGCCCTTTTTATAAGTCTGAAAACTGTTACTCTCCACGGATGTAACATTGTTGAACTGATTATGTTGAAATCAGAACTTTTTGAAAATTATGTATTTCACATCCAGAGGTACCGTATTGTCTAATATTGTTTCCCTGCAAATTGTCAGCTAACCCTGCTTTGCTCGTTAAATGCTACTAGCAGCTTTAATTATTTTGAGAATTGCTTTTAATTAAAATCAATAATTGATTGATCAATTGATAATTGATGCATTTGCCGTGATAAAGTGGCATTTCAGTTTTAATATGGTTGTGTTTTGGTTGTGATAAGGTCGTGCTTCAGTTGTGCTAAGGTTGTGTTTTGGTTGTGATATGGTTATTACTGTTTGTTCTCTAAGGCGGGCAGTTCTGGGTGACAGTGCAGAGCACTGAGGCTTCGGAGAGATGTGGATTGCAGGGGGCACACTGGCTGAGTGTGGATGAACATTCTCTCACCCTGGGTGATGGCCGCACCAACAACATACTTTTCTCCTGGCCCTATAGACTACTGCGTCGCTACGGACAAGATAAGGTTAGAGATCGAAGAGTATGAGGATACTTTTTTTTCTGTATTTAATCGTATGACCATGCACTTGTTATGTGTTCAATTTAGTTGTTTGAGAAGATCAGTGCATATAGATTGTGAATTTTTCGTAAATGGCATGTTAATTTGCTGTTGGTTTCAGGACATGTTTTCAATGGAAGCCGGACGCCGCTGTGAATCCGGCCCTGGCACCTTCACATTCAGCACGGCGCAGGGCGGCCAGATATTTGCCCGCATGGAAGCGGCTATCCGGGAGCAGCGGGTACTGGCAGAGGAGGAGGGGCCTGGCAGTGATCCTGCCCCTCGTGAAAAGGGAGTTAGGAGCCCTGGGCTGCTCAGTGGCGCCGCCCCAGAGGATGACTCCAGTTCTGTGTACTCTCTACCCCTGGACTGTGTGCGCAAGCCCGCAGACACCTCCGAGCCCGTTTACTCTGCCCCTCTGCAGGCTCCGCCCACCAGCTCACCTCCCCCACTCCCTCCGTCCCCCAGACCTCGCCATGGCAACACACCAGTCCTGCAGGACCCTAAGCTGATTGACCAGGCTGGAGAGGGTCCTGTGTGCAACAGACCAGGGAGGCAGGGGGCGCTGCGGGGTAACCCCAAGTACTGGAAGTCCAGTAGTATGGAGACCTCTGTCCCCAATAATTCGGATGACCCTGAAGAGCCACTGTACAGCCAGGTGTACAAACCGGCCCAGCCAGACAGCAGCTGGGACCCAGATTCTGATGACATCATCTACGACAACCTGGGAGTCATTTAATCATTGACTTCTAAACTTAAAACTGTGACTTCACCCACCAGTCAAAACTATGGGGACACACTAAATTCTGCGTCTAATAATGCACTCAGGTTATACTGCTTTGTTGGCTTTTGTCTGTTTGTCTACATGTCTGTATATCTGTCTTACTGCCTGCCTTTGTGTCTGTCTTTCTGACTGTAAATCCGAATTTCAGTCCGTCTGTTACCTTCCCTCTGTCTGTTCAACATGGTTGCCGACTGTGGGTCTGATTGATTGTCTGCCCGTCTCTTTAAGTGTCAGTATGATTCCTTTGTGTCTTTCTGACACAAGACTGTTTATCTTTTTGTCTGTTTATCTGTCTCTTTGTTAGTTTCTCTGAATACACGCTTTATAGCCTGCTAGTGTATGTCTGAAGCAGAATGGGACCTCAGAGTGAGGCTTGCACGAGAGTCAGAAAAGCACATGCCAATGGCCTCAACCTGAGGCTTTTTTAGGGCGCCTTCACACTAGGTACAATTGTGCTGTACCTTGCCACAGTACAACTGCCCCCCCACCCTCTACACTCTGCCCCCGTAAGTCAGCTTCCACTCAAGTAATGTTGTTCCGTGCCCAAGTACACTTGTGTTTGTCAATTTTGATACAGTAGGTGGCAGTATGCTCCTCGGTGGTTAAAAATAGGAAATGTACACAAAGAAGAAGCAATCCCTTGCTTGATGTTGCTGTTGGTGGTGTGATTCAATAATTTTCGTCTCACTCGTGGGCTTTTGGCCGATTATGCTGTCCACTCCTTCATACCATGGAAATTTATCTTTGTCATCACTCCAGCTACCAGAGTTTTCCATCGCATCCAGCACTTTGAGATATCACAGCCACTTTTTTTTTGTTTGTCACGGCACTATTGTACTATTCTGTGATAACCATGGGAAAGTAAACACTTACAAATAATTCCAATAATCTCCAGGTTTTTGCTTGTAGTAGCCAGTTGTGATTTTGAGCAAGCATTTTTAATTTCTTTATTTGTTAGAGCAAGAGTCGAATAGTTAAGAAGTCATGTAACAATCCAATTCCTGGTTCAAATACAGTTGCTTTCACATTCAGTTCAGATGAACAGTGCCCGAGAACACCTCTTCCAAGCGAACTCGCGTGCCCTGTCCGAGCTCGGTACGCTTGTGTTCACAATTATCAAATGACCTCAACCTTGGGGTCAAGTGTACTCGGGGTCCGTGCCTAAGTCCCTGGTGTGAAAGCGCCCATAGTGTTCCTCTGCCAGGCCTGAACACAACCTATGGTAGCCTATCCTAGATAAAAATACCTTCTAAACAAACCATGCTAGGGAACTGTGAAAGAATGAACAAAGATCTTGCTGTTTGATTTCTAAGCAAGGTCAAATGTGGTCTGAGAGTGTAGTTCTGGACATGAGCACACAAACGCATGTATTGATATATTTTTTTCTTTTTTTTAATAAAGGAAATCATGAAGAGTTCGTCGTTAAAATGGAAGCCTCCATATAACTTTACGACAATTTTTTTCCCTTAAAATAATCAGCAAAGTAGGTTTAATGAGTTCATTTGAAATGAGTGTGATGCAAACACAACATCTATCCATGCCATTTTTCAGGTGGAAGTTATTTGTGACACTTTTTATGGAAGTTTGTATCAAGAATGCTATACAGAATTGCAAACAGGCAAACACTGGGCCTGAACTGTCCAATGAACTAAGCACAAGAAAAGCCCACAAATAATCATGAGGAAAAAACTTCCCATTGAGAGGAACCTGGCTATCAATGGGAGCCCATCCCCCACCATCCAGCAAAAAGTAAAGGGAGCAGAGAACACATATACCCATCTTCATATTGTATCAAGTACAGGGATTATATATACCCATGGGTATATATAATCCCTTTACCTGATACAATGTGTAGGTGGGGATATGTAATCCCAGCTCCTGATAAAATATGTAGGTGGGTATATGTAATCCAAGCTCCAGACACAGTGTGTACACGCGTGTACACACTGTGTCTGGAGCTTGGATTACATATATCCACCTATACATTTTATCAGGAACTGGGATTACATATACCCACCTACATATTTTATCAGGAGCTGGGATTACATATCCCCACCTACACATTGTAACAGGAGCAGGGATTACATATACCCTCGTGAAACTAACAGGCTATAAGATTACATATACCTACAAGCACACTGTAACAGGAGCAGAAAATACACATGTCCACCGACACATTGTAGCAGCAGCAGGGATTGCATTGACCCACCAACATATTGTAGCACCGGTACAGATTAATATTACCCATATGCACATGCTGTAACATGAGCAGGGATTACATATACCCACCTGCACATAATGTTACAGGAGCAGTGATAACATACTGTATATCCACCTACAGTGTTAAGTAAAGTAATCCCTTACTTTACTTAAATAATTACTCTCTGCAGAAATTAAATAGTAACACTAGGTACTTTACTTTTGGCTTACTCAGCATCATCATCTGAAATTCTCCATAATTTACCATATCATGTTAAAACCTGACATATGCCCGGATCAGCACAAATCTTTATTCTAGTAAGGAGGGCACACACAATATCTCTCTTTCATGCTCTTTAATTCAGCAAAGCCAACAGCGAGGGTGTAAAAATCAGCCTAAATAGCACTTCACAGAAAACTGAGTCAAAACAGTACTGGCATAAACACGCATGAAAAAGACGTTTGATTTGTTTTGTTTTTTTTTGTCCTCGGGTTCAATCACCAATATAATCAAAACGAAGAAGAAGAAGAAGTTTTTCTGGCCTCCCGTCCTGCCAGTAGTTGAAGAATTTAAAGTAATGCAAGTAACCAGATGATGTATTTGTTAGTAACAGTAATGCGATTCCATAATTGCGTTACCCCCAACACTGTCCACCTGATCATGGTGAAATCAATGTCCAAAGCCGAGCACCCGAGGTCAAACACAATCGTATACACACACTCATGCTTGTGTGGCTGTACTTTTGAGGACATTGTATTGACTGATAATTATTTGGAATAGTTTTTTCAAACCTTCTATACCACTTGTTAACAATGCCAAAAATATACAGCACTATAAAAATTGTTAAAGGATGATAGCAATGTAATGGTAAGAATGGGCAGTACGGATAATATTTAGCTACCATCGACAGGACACGTGTCCCCGGTTCATTTAATAAGCAGGTCTTTCTGTTACATTTCCAACTGTCGTACCGGAAGTTCACGCTGAACAGTTCGCTGCTTTCCGCATCAGAGCACGGGGCACCGCCAGTTCCGTGCTGCCGAGTGCACCTGTACTTTAAGATGACGTGCGTCAGTACGCAACACTCGAAGTTAAGTGCTTTAAATGTTGAGCGAATGAAGATCCCCTATTTACATATGTCAGAAAGCTGGATATTATTCCAGAGAGAAAGAGAGTATTAAACATGCTAATGTAACGGAGAGTCCAAACTGAAGTTCAGCGCGCTTGACTGCCTCTGTCCGGATAATGAGATAAAAGTTCAAGAGTAAGTCACGTTTCATTTCGTAAATTCTGTCTTTGAATTCACATATCGCTTTTCTGCCATATGCTGTCACCGTATCGTTCTTTTCTGAATATGCACTGGATTAGAAGACAGAATTGTTAGGCTATATAAATTAATCGTGATTTTTTTTTATGATTGCGCTCCCGCATTTTCGCGTGCAAACATAAAATAAAAGAACGCCTACGAAAAAAAATGTCAAGTCAAACTTTGATCGTGTTTCCAGTTCTGTTTCCCGGAAGATGAGGACGACCTTAGCAGCTTTTCTGGGGTTCTGCCTCATCACCTGCTGCGGGACAGCCGGTCCAGACGGTCAAAGCGGAGGTAAACAATTACGTTTTGCGTTTCGTAAACCCAACGCGGGAAATGACCAGTTTGAGTACGAAATGAGTAGTGAGTGTTCACCACTACACCACTAATGGGCTGAAGCGTTAGGTGTCCTAATGCTTGAAAGCTCTGGAAGGATTCTGGCTCGAGTGGATTACAGGGACAGCGCGTCCTTGGCCTGGGCTGAGACCCTGCGCGACTCAGTTGACAAAGACGCGGCAGCTGCCAAAACTGCAGTACAAAACCCGATAGTTGTACAGAATGTATTTGCATTGATGGAAATGAATGTCAGCAGCAGTAATAATGTAAATTTTAGTTTTTTTCACCCTCTAATGGTATTAAGGGGGAATTTGGGGAACGATGCTTAAAGAAAGATGAACTGTGCTTTTACATTACTAAAACCGAGGTTTTCCAGTGGCCATGCCAGGTTAACCACCCTTTTTTAGCCACTGATATTGCTCACGATGACGATAGTTGTTCATCATTTATTATTTTCTGATTGGCATATTAGCTCATTTGCGTCGCTGCGCAGTACAGTTCCTCAGCAGAGATTCACGTGCAAAGGGGAGCACAGTTGTGCTTCAGCTCTTCCATCACATTTACTCTCAGGAATGAAATGTCACAGCATCACCAAAACATCACCGAGACCCATAAATGATCAAGAAGTGCTGAATTTATAGAATTAAAACCTCTGCACTCACTTTCAGGAGTATAAAAATACAATGTTACCAAACATCATTGGGGTGTGCTCCCCACTGGGTTCTGCTCGGTCCTTCAGGTTTCCTTACAGTGTCAGCTCCTTTGCAGCTGAATGTAACAATTAACCTGAAATCAGTTTCTGGAATATAATCATTTTAATTACTGGATTCATTCTCCAATTCGCATTGAAAACACAAATACAGTCAGGCCTACATACAAAATTTCACTACAATAAGCACAAGAGTTAGCTGTCATTTTCTTTTCTTTCTCTCTCTCTTATTACTTCTATCAACCGGTTTAAAGATCCCCTATTATGCCGCCAGGTACATAGCTAATTAGCCATAATGAGCCAGTTCAAAGTCTCCCTTACCTGACATCACAAGGGGGAGTGACCACCCAGAATAATGAAATCTGATTGACTGCTTGGCTGAAGGTAATTATTTCTTCTTGCCTCTGGTTGGTTACTTCCCCTTGTGATGTCAAGAGGGAGAAGATTTTGAAATGACTTGTCATAACTAATTAACTGTGCACCTGGTGACATAATAGCAGACCTTTAAATGCCAATTAAGGAGTTGTATTCTTATGTCTGGGACAGGGTATGCTGGACTTAGTGCGTGAGTTCCTAGCTTTAAATCTTACAATACAGAGTGTGCATACTTCAGATCGGTGTTGAGATAGCTGTTATCTTTCTGTGCTCTGAGAGTCAAAGCTGAAGGGCAGCTGACTTGGTTCCATGACTGCCGGTTACAGCCACCCGTCACTCAAACACAATTCCCTGGCACAGCCCTCCAGTGAAACCTGTCCACCCTGTTTAAGCTCTCAGATAGAGTAGATTCTCCGAAAGAGGGAGGAGGAGAAAGGGGGAATAGTCAGGAGAGAGAGGGAGTTGGGGGAATGAAAGGAAAAAGGAAGAGAGATCAGACTTTAGTTGTGTCTACTTGCCTTGGTCTGCATGACACACACTCGCAAGAAAAGTACCTATTTGCACCTTTAGGGGTAAAAGGCTTTCCACTGGGGTGTTACCTTCAAAGATATTGTTGTTGTACCCTCAGAAGTGGGTACTTATTTGCTTTGGAACATGAAAGTACCTTTTAGACCGTAAAAAAGTTCACACAGGTACCTTGAGGACATATATTTAGTCCTAGAGGGTACGTAAGTGCTGAATGTACCTTGGGGAACAGAAATGAACTCCTGCTGTACCCCTATTTCTGACAGTGCACATACCCTGTTTCAGTATTTGGCATGTGTATTTGTGTGTATGTATGAGTTTGAATGTGTCTGTGTGTGTGTGCGCACGCATGTGTGCGTATGTGTGTGTGTGTGTGTGCATATGTGTATCTATGTGTTTTTTTTTTACTTTTAAATTTCATCTATGTGTTTTTATGTGTCTATATCTGTGCTTGCGTATGTGCATGTGGGTCAATGACAAATAAGCCTTTTAAAAATGTTTTCTTTTAAATAAGTCTTTAAAAATGTACAGAAAACATTTATTTGAAGCTGGAAGAGTGTTTAAACTAGACTGCATTTCTGCAGAGAGAATGCAAAATGTGCTTGCTCAAATGTTGCCAGCAACAGTGGACACTGAAGCAAAAACATGTTTGCATATTTGAAGTGTGAACCAGCTGGTCTATTCGTCGTTTGCATTAATTTACCGTGTCCGCCGGGCAGTTATACATTACATGACCACAGCTAATTTGTTTCAAAAGCTGATGCTCTATAGCTAACTTGCGCCTAAGTTTTAAACGCATCGTAGGAATATTTACCCTTAATATTTCTAAACAACACTGAAGGAAAAATATGTCTACATATTTAAAATGTGAACCAGCGGATCTGTTCGTCGTTTGAATGAGTTTACCGAGTTTGCCAGGTAATTTCATAACTGACGTGAGTGACCATGGCTGTATAGTTCATTCATTCCAAAGCTTCCATATGCTAACTCGTCTGGTAGGGCTTTTGTAAGTTTGATTGTGTCCGGGTCTCTTATTTATCAGCAGCACCTGCATTGTCTACCAGTGCAGAGTGTTCTATAGAATCCTGATCTAAAATGTTTGTAGAAGCTTAGTAACCAAACTTTCTAATGACAGTTACACTCAACTGTCAGTCTCTGCTTCTATCTCTATCTCTATCTCTCTCTCTGTCTCACTCACTCCCTTTCTCTCTCTCACCCAATCATAATCCCCACCCACACACATTGTCACGAACCTCGAGAATGTGCTTGCTAAAATGTTGACGCTAAAGTTAAAAGGAATGTTTCTCATTCTCTCACACACACACACACACACACACACACATACAATAGAGTGGCAGTCTGGCAGAGTGTAGGTAGTTAGTCTGTCTGTCTCTCTCTTTCTCTCTCATTCTCTCTCTCACACGCACACACAGGTATCATCTGACATTGTTTAAAGGACAAATTTCAGAGCACTTTGAGTTCTGAAATTTGTCTATACCGGCCTGTTTAATCACAGACACTGTATTTTTACCAGTGAGAGACACAGACAGGTGTGTTTGTGTGTGCACGCGTGCATGAGTCTGACACAGCAGCTCCTCTATGTGTGTGCCTGTCTCTACGGAGACAGCAGCACCCCTGTGTGCTTGCTGTCTCACAGGCGCTGTGAGACAGAGAGGAATTCAAAGAAATCATCTGTGAAACTCTCTGAACTACTGCCATTTTCTGGCCGACTGTAGGTCCTGAAAACAAAATACTGTGCGTGGGAGGAGTCTCTGCTGAGCGTCCCCATGTGTTTTTTTTTGTTCTTATAGGGTCAAGCATGTGGTCAGGAGGGCGATTTCAAAAAAGTGTTTAAGTTAATGCTCCTGTTATAATTGCTGCCTATTGGGGAGTTGGTCAATGACACTGTCCGAACTACTGCCATTTTCTGGCACATCGTCGGTCCTATGGTAAAAACCAAAACATTGTGAGCGAGGGGAGACTCTGCTGAGTGTCCCCATGCATTAGTTAGCACACTTGGCCGACAGGCCCAAGGAGCTATACTTAGGGTCGTTAGTGGTGGTCTGTTGTGTGTCCATGTGTGCGTGCCTGCGTTACGTCGTTTCAGTGAGATACAGCTTTCAGTTTTCCATGGATCCTTTTCATATTTTATATGCATGTATATGCGCCCAAGATCTAGCCCGAGTTTGATTTTGGGCCTGCTGCCATTCTTGGTTTGGCCAACAGGTGGCTTTTTCTGTAAAATTTCAAACAGCTCTAGCTCCCTTATTCTACAAGCTAAGATGCTCAAATTTTTACTGTAGGTTGTTCTGCCAAGGGTTCATCATATATCTACTGGGTTAGGGTTAGGGTTAGGGTTAGTGCCTTCTGTAATGGTGCGATCAGGAACCAGTCGCGAGAACCAGGCAATGCAGTAGAACTTTCTTTATTAAAGGGGGAGGACCCCCGCAGAGCAGAAGGCAAAAGTACAGAGTCCACAATCCAAAAGTCAAAATCCAGTTGGGCAAAAATAGAATCAAAAACCAGGACAGCAATCACAGTAATCGTAGTCGAACAGAAATGGGTCTGGTTCACAGGAATAGGTATATCAGAGAAGCAAAGCCAGAATCCAAGGGGTATAATCTGAATCGTTACCAGGGCAGCAAACAGATCTCGTAGTCGGGCAGAAAATGGTCAAAACACACAGATGCAACAATAATCCAAAAATCACAAAGGCAAAACTCAAAAGTCGGGCAATCCAGTCAGAAAGATAAACACTGAGTAATCAAGGCGAGAGACGTAGCACGAGAAGACTAGGGAAAACGATCTGACACTGGAAGTGCTTGAACAGACATCTTAAATACACATCCGGGGTGAACACATGACCAGGGAGAAACAGGCGCAATCAACGATACAATAATCAGGAGTAACACATGAGGAATAATCTAATTACATGAATCTGGCCAAAGCCAAAACGCAGACAGGGATCACAAGACAAACCTATGTACAAAACAACAGCTCCGGTTAAGGAGTACTAAAGTGCATAGTTTAAAGAAAAGGAAAGCATAAAGTGTAAGTGGAGATCCACAGAAGCTGCCGCAGAGATAATCAGGGATAGGCAAGGAGGCGGAGACTAGAATTGGGCGACTGCTGAGAGATCGTTAGTCAATTAGTATGTGCAGCTATACAATCCCGAGTGCATGTTAGTAATTTAGTAAAAATATACAATGTTAATATGTGTTCGTAATTATCGAAAACAACAAACTGTTAGTATGGATTAGTAGATAGTAAAAGAGAAAGGAAGGAAGCACACGAGATAATGAAAGAAGGTTGAAACCCAGAAACCAATAAATCACCCGAATGAGTGGCACGCAAGACTAGGGACCGTGAGCAAAGACCTGCATCAGACAGGGTAGACGAAGTGCAATGCATGGAGAGGAAAACATGGCAAGATAACTAAATAATGATCAAAACATGAAAAATAATAAAACAAGGAAATCCAAACTACCAAAATACAATACATAATCCTTTGTCTGTTTTCTTCCAAACTGACATTTTTCAGGCCTGCACAAATCTTCCTATGTTTTGAAGTAGAATTTGTGTGTGTGCGTCGGAAATTGTAGCCAGGGGAGCAATTTCAATATTTTTTTTCAGAGTAATTTTTTTCCTTTCTTCACTCTAAATCCTGGAGTGAGCGAAGATTGACGCGAACATCCCGCCCATTGACTTGTATGAGGAAAAAGAAGGGATGAAAAACGGGAATACCGAACGAATGACAAGGGGTAGCGTAACCATTTTAACAAGTCATGATGTCCGGATCAGCCCGGACGTCCCAGAGTTCGCATCATTTCAAAATAAATGGCTTTTTAGCCGAAGCTCCCAACAGGCTTACAATGGTAGTGAAATGGGCATAACGTTGCCATGCAAAGAAATCGTTATTTTTTCATCATTAACAAGGCTCAAAGTAGCTCCACACTTGATTGCTAGAATTCAGAGGGCCCTGAGATTTAAAACGAGGCACTGAGAACTTTGAAATGCACAGGTAGTTTATTAAAAAAGACTCTTTATGCAAACCTAACCTTGAGGCAGTTTCAAGTCGCCTCCATCTTGAAACTCGCAATAAGTCTATTGATGAGCACAAATGAATAGATTGCAAACTGTTCCCCTATCCTTCCTATTCGTTCGTTCTCGTCAATCGCCTTATCGGGACTTTCAAGATGGAGGCGACTGGAAACTAGCTCAAGGTTAGGTTTGCATGAATAGACTTTTTTAATAAACTACCTGTGCATTTTCAAAGTTCTCAGTGCCTCGTTTTAAATGTCAGGGCCCTCGGAATTCTAGCGATCAAGTGTGGAGCTACTTTGAGCCTTGTTAATGATGAAAAAATAACGATTTCTTTGCATGGCAACGTTATGCCCATTTCACTACCATTGTAAGCCTGTTGGGAGCTTCAGCTGCAAAGCCATATATTTTGAAATGTTGTGTGCGTGCGGAGGTGGGGTATTCGACAAAGGTTAGAACTCGTTATCATGTTTCAATACACCCCAAGTCAATTTCACACCGGAATTCTCCTTTAATGGTTGCACAACATTTACAGGGTTTTAGTACAGTTTTAGACTGTATATGCAATTTCACTAGCCAAAAAATGAAAGAAAACACATTTCCCTCTTTTTTCTAAGTGATTTTTTTAGTAATTATAACTGAGAGTGTCTACTCTGCCTAAAACATTACTATTTTGTAATTGAGCTGGGAATTTAAAGTAACTTATGGATTCTTTATTGTAGGAAGCGGGTTTTTTGGTTTTCCAAACAAATTAAGAACAATTAAACCATTAAACTTTGTTTATTTGAAAGGTTTTCAATATAAAATTATGCCCCCATATTAATATTATATTAATTCATATTTTAAATTACATATTAAATACATTTCACATAGCGTTAACTTGCTCGGATGGTTGCGCCACCTGACATTCTGAGGGTTTGAGATGGCAAAACATAAAATATATATTATTTTTATGATAAACTGGAAATATGTTCAAATTAAACAGATTTTATGGAATAAAATGATGCTTATTATGAATCATTTCGAATGATTTTAAACCTAAGTAGTGCACTCAAACAAACGTCACGTCATTGACCCATTTGTGTATGTGTACGTCGGTGTGTGTATGTGTGAATATTTGCATGCATGTATTTGCATGCACATTTGTGTGCTTGTTTATGTGTGTGCATTATTATGACCTTATGTGACCTTTGGCTCATTTCATATTTGGGTGTCCTATGCTTTGTTAGTTATAACTGAAGTACCTGGTGATTAAGCTTAGTGTGTTGCTTTAATCGATGCCAAAATTTTGTTTAAGCATAGATTGCAGTGCTGGATGTGTTTCATGATTATTGCTGATTTTCTGTCACTACTGGACTTGTTTTGACATCACATAGCAGGTTCAAGGTTCTACCCACAGCAAAGGCCACACACTTCATCTTATATGTTCTGTAGGCACTACTCCCACCAACCTCCAGTGCTTGGCCCTCACTGCTGCTGACCATTTCGCCTTTCTCTTGTCTGTTCCTGTTCTCTTGCCACAACAGAGTACTTAACATACTCTGAATTTTAACAATATTTTCACAAAATTCAGCATGCGTCATTTCTGTGGAGTTATGGAATTTCCTAGCAGGGCTCTGTATCTCAGATATAAAGAGGTAGCCACGATGACTGTCAAAAAAACCTGTGCTGAATGTTCGTTTTTAAATTGCATACATGGTCTTTGTACGCTTCTA
This sequence comes from Gymnothorax reevesii, assembly GCA_029721435.1. Lineage (NCBI taxonomy): Eukaryota > Metazoa > Chordata > Actinopteri > Anguilliformes > Muraenidae > Gymnothorax > Gymnothorax reevesii. Next base: position 29,965,213 of record CM056589.1, read on the forward strand.
TGTTTTGCCTATTCAACCTCCAGTAAATGTTCAGTAAAAAGGAGAGGCGCTAATTCTTGTTCCGAGACAACAGTACAAAGAATTCTCAAGGATAGTGTTTCCAAGAAAGTGTGTTTATCTGACATCTGGTTTTTAATGAAGTTGACATGGTTTTTCAGTTTTGGCAGTATTGCTTCAGTATTGATCCAGATCACCGAGCCTCTTTCCATCTTACATTTTCTTTGTCCAATCTCCCCATCACTTGTTCTCTCTCTCTCTCTCTCTCTCTCTCTCTCTCTCGCTCTCTCTCTCAGTTCTGGGTTTGGTGGAGTACTCTGGCATTTCTAATCTCTCCTCCCTGTTACTGGATGAAGTTGCTGGAATTCTGTATGTTGGAGCAAGAGACACCATCCTGGCACTGAATGCCTCCACCCTCTCTAGCACTCACAAACCGGTCAGTGAACAAACACACATACACATATACACACAAACCGTCAGTAAAAAAAAAAAACAACACACACACACACACTCATAAACTTACTTACACATGCACAAACCGGTCAGTGGCCAAGCACCCGGACACCCCCACAAATTCACACACACTCATATACACACATACTCAAACATGCATAAACGCAAACACACATGCACACACGAACACACAAATACTCACATCCACACACATGCACACACACTCAAACTTGAACACACATGGACTCAACACCCATTGGTCAGTATACACACACGTGCGTGTACGCATGCACAAATATCACAGTACTTGCAGGCAAACTCCCAATATCACATGCATAATCTACAGATAAATGTGGCTTTTGACAACTTTTGCTTTTATGTGCACAGTGCTGTGAAAAAGTAATTGCCCCTTCCCTGATTTCTTCTATTTTTGCATATTTGTCACCCTTATTTCAGGCCATTAAACTAATTTTATTATGACATAAAGATAATCAGAGTAAACACAAAATAAGCTTTTCAAATGCTGATTTCATCTATTGATGGAAAAAACTATCCAACTGCTCCTGGCCCTGTGTGAAATAATATTTGCCCTCTTATTCACTAAATCAACCAATTAAACAAATTGAATTAAGAAAATGGCCCAATTTCACCAGACACACCCAGGCATGATTACTGCTCGCATGGTTGAATCTAAACATCACTTAAATAGAACTTGTCTGGCAATGTGAAGTAGGCAAAAATCGGCGCATGATGCTGCAATTTAAAGAAATTCAAGAACAGATGAGAAACAATGTCGCTAACATCTATGGCAGGGGTGGGCAATCACGGTCCTGGAGGGCCGGTGTGTATGCAGGTTTTTATTCCTATCAATTACCCTGACTAATTGAGTTAATTGATTGCATTCACAAATATAGATTTTCGCAATGATACGATCAATGGAAAATGTTTTATGAAGGGAGACAAGACTAGTCTTTGTAGTTTCATGATAATTTAAAGAAATGCACATGAAACGTCAGATTCATAAATGGTTTGGCTAATTGAGACAATCAACTAATTAAAGGCCAGACGTTGGTGTGAAAACCAGGGACAGATACGGCCCTCGCTGCCCACCTCTGATCTATCGGTTCGGGGTTTGTTTCCCAACAGTGTAGTGAGCAACTTAAATAGTTCATCCATTCACAGTCAATTATTCCAACTGTGATTTGGGAAATGCAGTCCTGGTAAGGGGTAGAAAGCAATTTCTAAGACTCTTAGACTGCAGGAAACCATGATGAGAGCTATTATCTTGAAATGGAGAAAGAAGAAAAGAGCCCAGACTAACATCTGAAGAATTTCAAGCCTCACTTGCCATAGTTAAAGGGCAATGTTCAGGATTCCACTGTAAGACACTGTGCAAAAATGGCATCCATGGCAGAGCTGCAAGGCGAAAACCCCTGCTTGAACAAAAAGACCACAAAGGCTCATCTTATATTTGCCAAAACAGATTTTGATGCCCCCATCTCAAGAATTTTGGGATAATATTCTGCTAACTAATAAGTCAGAAGTTGAACTTTTAGGAGAAACATGCATCCCGTTACATCCGGTGTGAAACTAGTACAGCCTTTCACGAAGAGAACTGCATACCAACAGTCAAACATGGTATTAGTAGTGTAATGGCCTGGGGCTGCTTTGCTGCGTCAGGGCCTGGGCCAGTTGCTGCAATTGATGGAATTATTAATTCTGCTCCCTTCCAGAAAATTCTGAAGGCAAATGTTTGACCATCAGTTCATGACCTAAAGCTCATGTACAGTTGGGTCATACAGTAGGACAATTAAGACCATCTCCAAATGGCTCCAAAGAAATAAATAGCCGGTTTTGGGGTGGACTCAACAAAGTCGTGACTTGAATCTGATTGAGTTGATGTGGCATGACCTGAAAAAGGCACTTGATGCTTGAAAACTCTCCAATGTGTCTCAATTAAAACCATCCTGCATAAAAGGGTGGCGAAATCCCCCTGCAGTGATGTGAAAGACTCATTGCCAGTTATCTCAAAGGTTTGATTTTAGTTCCTGACACCAGGAAGCCACGACCAGTTATTAGGTTTAGAGGGGCAATTATTTTTCCACATGCGTGATATGGGCTTTGAATAACTCTTAACCTTCAATAAATGAAATTATAATGTAAAAGTTGTGGAAGTTGTTTTTGTCTTATATTAAAATTACTTGGATGATCTGAAACATTTAAGTTTGACAAATAAGCAAAAATAGAAGGAACTGGGAAGGGGCACACACTTTTTTTAGTGCTCTATATATACTGTTACAGACGTGTTTGTGCGTGTTTCTAGATCATGTGGAATGTTCCAGAGGAGAAGAGGAGCCTCTGTAAGATGAAGGGAAAGAGTGAGGTGGGACGAACCCCTTGTCATAACAAATCATCCATGTTACTGAGAATCCTATCTGTTATCAGCAAGTCTCAATCATTATCCGGGATCCTATTCCTCAGAAACCGTCACTAGTCCATGTTTGGAAAAGCTCTGACAAACTTACTCACACGCATGTACAAACAGCAAGCACTCACACCCCTGCTGTGCAATTCCTCTGCAAGTTGTGGACTCCCTCCCTAGCTTGAAACTACTATAGTCACTACATACAACAGGGATTATGAAATAATGGGGCTCAAGGCCTAAGAACTGCTGGATTTCCCGCCTCCCTTGTCCTGGAAGTTACAGCGCCTTCCATAATTATTGGCACCCCTGGTTAAAATATGTTCTTTAGCTTCTAATAAATTCACTTTTTTTCTAAATAATATAGGACCACAATGAAAAATAAGAGGAAAATCCAACCTTTAATTCAAGTGCATTTAATCAGTGGGGAAAAAAAATCCCACGTTAAGAAATAATTATTTTACATCAAATCATGTGTGCCACAATTATTAGCACCCCTGATGTTAATACTTTGTACACCCCCCTTTTGTCAACAAAACAGCACCTAATCTTCTCCTATAATGTTTCACAAGATGGAAGAATACAGAAAGAGGGATCTTCGACCATTCCTCTTTGCACAATCTTTCTAAATCATCCAGCGACCTGTGTCCTCTCCTCTGCACTCTCCTCTTCTGCTCACTCCACAGGTTTTCAATGGGGTTGAGGTCTGGGGACTGAGATGGCCATGGGAGGAGCTTGATTCTGTGTCTGGTGAACCATTTCTGTGTAGATTTGGCCACATGTTTAGGGTCATTATCTTGCTGAAAGACCCAGTGACGACCCATCTTCAGCTTTTGGGCAGAGGCCACCAGATTTTGATTTAAAATGTCCTGGTATTTCAAAGCGTTCATGATGCCATGCACCCTAACAAGGTTCACAGGGCCTCTGGAAGAGAAACGGGCCCACAGCATCTCTGATCCTCCCCCATACTTTACAGTGGGCATGTGGTGCTTTTCTGCATACTCATCTTTTGTGTTCCGTCAGACCCAATTAGAGTGTTTGTTGCCGAAAAGCTCTATCTTGGTCTCATCTGACCAAAGCACATGGTCCCAGTTGAAGTCCCAGTACCGCTTAGCTAACTCCAGATGTTTGTGTTTATGATTGTGAGTGAGAAAAGGTTTTTTCCGTGCATGCCTCCCAAACAGCTTGTTGGCATATAGATGGCGCCTGATGGTTGTTTTGGAAACTTTGTGACCCCAAGATGCTACCATTTGTAGCAATTCTTTAACAGTGAGCTTTGGAGAACTTTTAATTTCTCTTACCATCCTCCTCACTGTGCGTGGTGGCAAAATAACCTTGCGTCCTCGTCCAGGCTTGGTTATCACTGTTCCAGTTGTTTTAAACTTCTTAATGAATCCTCTGACAGTAGATATGGGCAGGTGCAGGCAAGTGGCTATTTTCTTGTAGCCATCGCCCAACTTGTGAAGGTCGACACACATCTGCCTTACTTGAATGGTGTTTTCCTTTGTCTTTCCCATGTCAAAGAGTGGATAAGAGAAATTGCCTCTGTGTCACGTCATATTTGTACCCCAGGGAAGCAGGAAGTGATGATTTACTAATTAAATGTTCCTAGATAATCTAATCAACTTTGTAAACTGCTGTAGAAATGACAGAAATACTTCAATTACATTTAATTCCTAGGAATTGTTAAGGGTTCCAATAATTGTGGAACAGGTGATTTTATGAAAAATAATTATTTCTTAGGGATTTTTTTTCCCCCTTAAAATTCACTTGAGTTGAAGGTTACATTTTCCTACAATTTTCAGTGTGAGAGTATGCTTCTGCAATAAAAATTTAATTTATTTTAAGGCTTGTAACACATCTTAGTCAGGGGTGCCAATAATTATGGAGGGCGCTGTAGATGTTTCGGCAGTCTGGCCAATATGCCCTGCAAGATGAAGCAGATGGGTGGGGGACTTGCCGCTCCACAACCGGGCTAATACCGCACTGCATCTGATCAGATCTCATGCTGTACTACATGTAGTCACCGCACATGCTGTACTGTTTTAGATCAGAGCTCATACTGTATTGCATGTGATCAGAACACATACTGTAATGCATGTGTTCTGACCTCATTCCGTACTGCATGTGATCGGAGCTCATAGCATACTGCATCTGATCAGAGCTGACCCCTTACTGCATGTGTTCTGAGCTCATATTATACTGCATCTGATCAGGGCTAATACTGTACTATATGTGATCACTGCGCATGCTGCAATGTTTGAGATCAGGGCTCATACCTTACTGTATGTGGTCAGAGCACATACCATACTGCATGTGATCTGAGCTCATATTGTACTGCATGTGGTCAGAGATTATACTGTACTGTATGTGATCAGAGCTTGTTCTGTACAGCATGTGATCAGAGCTCATACCTTACTCTATGTGTTCAGAGCTCATATTATACTGAATGTGGTTAGAGATTATACTATGCAGCATGGGTTCAGAGCCCATACTGTACTGCATGGGATCAGAGCTCATACTGTACTGCATGGGATCAGGGCTCATACTGTGCAGAATATGATCAGAGCTCATATTGTAGTGCATGTGGTCAGAGCATGTGATCAATATTTTCCTGAATTCAGTTTTCAGTTTTCATTGATTAAAAAAGGCAAATGCAGACAAAATCTCTCTACCTTACCCACCTGAATCATTCATTACTCTGATGTCATTCATTTGTTTCTTTCTGTGATGGTTCTGCCCTGCAGTCCCTCCCCCTCCTGCTGTCTGCACCTCCATTTCAACGAGCCACATCTGTTGCTCATTGAGGTGGAGGTGCAGTGAAGAGTATATAAAAGCTGTACTGCCATACTGGCAGTGCAGCTGCATTCTGTGTCCAGGAGCCCTGTCTAAATTGGTTGCCGCTGCTCCTCTCCGTTTTAATTCTTTAAATTAAATATGTTTTTATATTTTGACTCAGCCTGTGTGTTTGGGTCCCTTTCTTGGTTTTGGGTACATGGTCCCAGTGCCCGCCGGCTTCTTGCCTTCTGCCGGCGGGACCAAACCATGACGCTTTCTATGTCAGTAAAACATTAATTATCATTGTCATTCTGGAATATGTCTTTCATAGCTTATACCGGTCATATTACATGTCATTCAGTGTGGGATATTTCATTACATTACAAGGGCACAAGCCATAATATTATTATTCACTGCAAATGGCTAATCAGAACAGGGTGCGTTTCCCGAAATCACAGATGCAAACTTACATGGTTGGACCCATTGACTGTGAAAGAACGAACAATATGTAAGTCCGAGGTGTCCAATCTTATCCATAAAAGGCCAGTGTGGGTGCAGGTCTTTGTTTTAGCCCAGTGCTACAACACCTGATTCCTCTGATTAACTGATCAGGGGGTTCAGTCGAGACCTTGATGAGTACAATCAGGTGCATTAGTGTTGGGCTCCAACGGAAACCTGCACCCTCACCGGCCCTTTGTGAATAAGATTGTACACCCCTGATGTAAGTTGCTAACCTTTTTAACAACTACGCTTTTGGGAAACGCACCCCAGGTCATTTGAACGTGGAGCTTTTAGTTGAATGAGGTCATGTCTTATTAAAGGGGGGAGGGGACTGTAAGGTCACAGGCTGTGGTTTGCTCTTTCCCGCCCTCTGCAGGCTGACTGCCGCAACCACATCCTGGTGCTGGAGTTAGTGAGTGAGGGTCAGATCTACGCTTGCGGAACGTACGCCTTTGATCCTCAGTGTGCTTTCATTGTGAGTAGCCATTTTACATTTACCGTTTTGTCCCGCTTACGTATGTCCTGCTCCTGGTGGTGAGAAAGAATAAATGTCCACCCCACTGCCTGGTTTCAATCACCTGGATTTGATAATTGGAACAATTCTGAAGCCAAACGGTAAGACTAATCATAGTGTGTTTTTACTGTCGTAACCTTTGACAATTTACAGTGAACACCACTGTGACACTTTTTTGGTTATGTGCTATTGCAGTTAGATTTGACTGAAGCACTTCAGCATGTGATTGTGGTACTGACTGATGTGAAAGAAAAGGTCTGAACAAGACATTGATGATTATGGTTCACATTGCCACAGTGTTTTCTTTCACACCCACTCTTTCTTGTGTGTTCTCTCGCTTTCTCTCTGTCCGTCTGTTTCTATGTAGAACAAAACCACTTTCTCACTGCAGATGGAGAAAGATGGCAGTGTTATGATGGAGACAGGGAGGGGGAAATGTCCATTTGACCCAAGATATACTCACACTACCGTAACAGCAGGTACAGTGCACTAACATAACTATCTGGAGTAACTGAAATAGCAGGTACAGTACACTCACAATGCTGTAACAGCCGTTTCAGTGCACTCACACTGCCATAACTGCAGGTATATTATACTCACACTACCCACGTCTAGTATACCCACATTTCTGTAATAGCAGGTTCAGTGCACTCGCTGTACTGTTACAGTGGGTACAGTACACCCACACTGCCATAACGGCAGGCACAGTACACTTGCACAACCATTGCAACTGAAATAACAGGAACAGTATACCCACACTTCAGCAGGCTCAGTTCAGTCACACTACTGAAACCACTTTTTCACTGCAGATGGAGAAAGATGGCAGTGTTATGGTAGAGACAGGGAGGGGGAAATGTCCATTTGACGCAAGATATACTCACACTACCATAACAGCAGGCACAGTACACTCATACTGCTGTGACAGCTGGTATTGCATACTCACACTATTGTAACAGCAGGTATAACACACACACACACACACGTGCACACGAGCACAATCACACTCTCTTCACTGCAGGTAATGCACACACACACACACACACACACACTATTGTAACAGTTGGTAAAGCACAAATGTGCACACGCTTTTCTTTAATAATAATAACAAACAAAGTAACATTCTAAAGTTTGGACAGATTTTGCTAATGAAACAGCAATTTGTTTTTAGAGAAATTCAAAAGACTTAACTTCTCTGTGTGATCTCAAATGGAATCTGGTAAAAGGTAAAAAGCCAGAAGTTAAAAGAAAATAATTTACTTGTTTGAATGGCGTCAGAAATTTTGAAAATCTCTAAGATGCAATATTTTGCAAAGTAAACAAACAGACAAGCTCCCTCCATTTTATAATGGCTGAACTGAGGTCAAGCTGTTTCGGCACTAATTAGGCAAAAAGGTCAATGAACAAGTGCAGCACATCTTTACGAACTTAGACAGCCGCGCAGCTGCAGAGTCATTACAGCCATATGACTGCCCATATAAAAAAATATGAATGTGCTCTGCAATTATGATCACAGCTGCTGGTTAGTTTGATGGATTCAGGAATTAGATTTTTTTTTTGCAAAATATTATTTAACATGTAATGTAAGAAAAATGCAGGTTTGTCCAAACTTTATACTGGCATTGTACATTCTTTCCTATTTGTGCAGATGGGATTCTCTATAGCGCCACCACCAGTAACTTCATGGGTACCACACCTATCATCTCACGTGCAACAGGCTCAGAAAGTCAGCGGGTCAGAACAGAAGAGTCCCTCAGCTGGCTTAAAGGTAGGATTTACTGTCTGCTGCTGGAGATTGTTGGCTTTTCACATTTCCTCTTCACTGCAGGAGTTTGTGGGATATTCACATTTCCTGTTTACTGCAGGAGTTTGTGGGATATTCACACTTCCTGTTTACTGCAGGAGGTTGTGGGATATGCACACTTCCTGTTTACTGCAGGAGGTTGTGGGATATGCACATTTCCCGTTCATTGCAGGAGATTGTGGGATATTCACACTTCCTGTTTGTTGAAGGAGATTGTGGGATATTCACACTTCCTGTTTGTTGAAGGAGATTGTGGGATGTTTGCACTTCCTGTCATGCTACTGGAGATTATAGGATTTTCACACTTCCTATTTGCAGTAGTAGATTGTAGGATTTTTACTGTTCCTACTTGCTGCGGGAGATTGTGGGATTTTCACACCTTCTGTTTGCTGTGATGGGAATGAGTGGAAAACCATTAGAAAATGACTGCATGTCCTCTTTGATTCTGCTGCTTGGTCCTCCGTGCCTGGTAGTTAACATCAGGAGCAAAGACCTGGATGTCATTTAACAACTTCTGAGGAAATAAATGAGGAATTTTATTTAGCTATTTTTTGGAGGGGACTAAATTAGTATTACCCATTCAATTCTGTGTGCCTGCTTGTGTATCTGTGTGTGCATGTGAATGCATGTGGATTTTTTCGTGCATCTGTGCATTGACGTGTGTGTGTGTTTGTTATTTGTGTGTTTATTGCAGTGCCTGAGTTTGTTAGCTCCTCACTGCTGCGGTTGAGTCAGGACACTGGGGACGATGATCAGATCTTCTTCTTCTTCTCGGAGGTGGCAGAGGAGTACAACTTCTACAGAGAGGTCAAAGTGCCCAGAGTGGCACGAGTGTGCAAGGTACTTCTGAACCAGCCGGTCTGTCTGTCTGTCTGTCTGTCTTCCTCCCATCTACCTTTACACTGCCATATCTTGCTCACTTATTCCATCTTCATTCAAAGTGATTTATTTGCGTGATGAATATTAGCTCTTATATTGCATATTTCTCTAGAATGCGTAACTCTCTCTCTCAGGGGGATGTAGGCGGTATGAAGACCCTGCAGAAGCGCTGGACGTCCTTCCTGAAAGCGTCGCTGGTTTGTGAGTGGGGAGAGAGTCATGAGCGCTATAACATCCTGCGAGGTGTCTATACACTGCAGCACCGACCCGGAGAACCGCTCAGCACACACTTCTACTGTGTGTTCGGCTCACAGTGGTACTGCACACACAAACACACACACACACACACACACGCTACAGTGTGCTCAGCTCACAGTGGTACTGTACACACACAAACACACACACTACTATAGTGCGCTCAGCTCATAGTGGTACTGCACACACACACACACACACACACACACACACGCTACAGTGTGCTCAGCTCACAGTGGTACTGTACACACACACACACACGCACACACACTACTATAGTGCGCTCAGCTCATAGTGGTACTGCACACACACACACACACACACACACCCTACAGTGTGCTCAGCTCACAGTGGTACTATGCGCAAAAATGCACATGCGGGCACACACAAACACTCACACACATCCTACATATTAACAACGCTGTACTTACACACTCTCACTTACAGGCACATGCATACATGCTCCCTATTCTTTTGTGGGTTTAGTTTTCTGAGGTAGTGCATCCATACACACTCACACTGACATTTACTGCACACACTCAATGTAAATTGGCTCTTTGTGTTGGGACAGTGTATTTGTGGTGTGTGTGTCCAGTGAGTGTGTATGCCTGATGTTTGTAATGTGTGTGAGTGTGTGCTTATGCAGGGACAGTGTATCTGCAGTGTGCATTTAATATGTGTTTTTGTATGTGTGCAGGGATAGTGTATCTCTGGAATGTGTAATGCGTGTGTGTATGTCTGCATAGGGACAGTGTATCTTTGGTGTATGTTGTTTGCGTGTGCGTGCGTGTGTGTGTGTGTGTGTGTGTGTGTGTGTGTGTGTGCAGGGATAATGTATCTGCGGTGTGTATTGTGAGTTTGTGTGTTTTTATTTTCAGGGAGAGTGTAACTACAATGTGTGTGTAATTTTGTGTGTCTGCACAGGGACAGTGTATCTGTGGCGTGTATGTGTGTGCATGTTTGTGCATATGTGTGTGTGTGTGTGTGTTTTTCTTTGCAGGGACAGTGTATCTGTGGTTTGTGTGTGTGTCTGCAAATGGACAGCGTATCTGTGGTGTGTGTAGTTGTGTGTGCATGTGTGTGCGTGTCTGTGGGGACAGTGTATCTGTGGTGTGCGTATAATGTGTGCGTGTGTCTTTGCGCAGGGATATTGTGTCTGCAGTGTGTGTATACAGCGTGGCCGATATTATTGAGGTCATGACGGGCCCTTTTAAACAGCAAAAGAGCTGCGACAGCTCGTCTAATACTGAGGCTGCCCTCAGGCCCCGCCCTGGACAGGTATGCCCCGCCCCCAAAGTACCCTGCACTTGTCCTCACTGATTACCTTTCCCTTTCCTGAAGCTGCTTGGGGTTATAGATCCTTCTCATGTAGCTGTATCATACCTTGTACCTGATATCTGTAGCTGCATCTTATCTTTACTTGGTAGCTACTCTCTATGGTTGCTCCCTATCATGTAATTTCTTCTACTAAGCTATGTTTTGCATGTAGGCGCTCGCTGTCTTTTTTCTACATCTGTTAGGTTATTTTTACCCAGTAGCTACTCTCTGTGTTTGGTGATCATCCCAGAGGAAATCCCCTTAGCCACTCTTCCTCTTGTTTGTCAGTGCATTGACAGTGCTTTGAAGACTGTAGGATTTGAATCCTCACTCGATCTGCCTGATGACGTGCTGGTGTTCCTGAGGGATCACCCCTTGATGGAGCGGAGTGTGGCAGCAGCGCCTCTTCTGGTCCGGAGGGGAATGGCATACACAGACATCGCTGTTACTTTGATTGCTGAATCTAGTGGAAAGCCTACTGCCATCCTACACCTGGGTACAGGTGAGTGTGAGGACTTTTGGGAGTATGGGAGAGTAACAAATTCAGCAATGCTCCAAACGGCATGATGTGTGTTGTGACTGTGCGTATGTGTATTTTTGTGAATGTGTGTGTGTGTGTGTTTATGTGTAATGTGTGTGCCACAGATACAGGAGAGCTGCACAGAGTGTTAGTGGACGGAAGTTCAACTACACTTCTCCAGGTGCTCCCTCTATTCCAGTCACCTGTGAACAACATGCTGCTACACCAGGTACCTGCTACACACACACATACTTAAACACACAGTCTGACACTTTCTCCCTCTCTCTGTCTCACAAACACACACACACACACAAAATCTCTCTCTCTCTGTCTTTCCATCTCTCTCTCCAACACACTCACTCTCTCTCATACACGCACTCATGCATAATCGCTCTCTGAGAGTGTCCCTGTCTTGCAGGATGCTGTGATAGTGAGCTCAGATGAGTCTGTCGCTCGTGTGAAGGCTGACAGCTGTAGTCTCTACCCCACCTGTGAGTTGTGTGTCCTCACCTCACGGCACACCTGTGCATGGAGAGAGGGAGTGTGCACCCCCAACACATCCAGGTCAGAATTCACGTCTCTGCATCACACTTATATACAGTATCCTTCCAATATGACATCTCTACGTCATTCCCTATATCTCTCCTATATCACATCTCTGCATCGCTCACTATATCTCTCCTGTATCGCATCTCTGTATCACTCTCTATATCTCTCCTGTGTCGCATCTCTGCATCACTCTCTATATCTCTCCTATATCACATCTCTGCATCACTCTCTATATCTCTCCTGTATCGCATCTCTGCATCACTCTCTATATCTCTCCTGTATCGCATCTCTGCATCACTCTCTATATCTCTCCTGTATCGCATCTCTGCATCACTCTCTATATCTCTCCTATTACACATGTCCATATCACTCACTCACTATATCTCTCCTATATCATGTCTGCATCACTTTCTATATCTCTCCTGTATCGCGTCTCTATATCACTTCGTATATCTCTCCAACATCACATCTCTGCATCACTCTCTATATCTCTCCTACAACCCCAATTCTGAAATAGTTGGGACGAAGTGTAAATTGTGAATAAAATGAAAATGCAATGACTTTCAGATCTATATGTATATATATGGACGTTGTATGTATATCAGTGGCAGATCGTGAACTGGCAACTGGGGAGGCTCAAAACAATCCCTTAAATTTAATGATAGGTCACGAACTGTTTTCAATAATTCATTTAAATTACAGTACCATAACAGAAACTCCGAAAACTCTCAACATTATCAGGTGTGGCCACTTCTCATTTATAATGGATATCGATTATGACTCCGGACTTCTCGCACTTTCCTTTACTCAGCAGTTGAAAACAATGCATGTGTTTCGTGATCGTTTAAATGAATTTAGATCATTTGAAACGTCTTTATGCAATTACATTGCTTCCAACCCCTCCATGCACAAGGACTTCAATTCCGTGCGAGAATCTTTTACATAGCCTATACGTGTTGATTGAGTAATTGCTGACTACAGCAGAGGAATGCAAGTATGCATCTTAAACTCACACCGAATGCGTGAGAGTTGAGAGTTATGCGTTATAAATGAAAACTAGCCACACCTGATAATGTTGAGAGTTTTCGGAGTTTCTGTTATGGTACTGTAATTTAAATGAATGATTTAAAACAGGTTGTGACCAATCATTAATTTTAAGGGATTGTTTTGAGCCTCCCCAGTTGCCAGTTCACGAGCCGCCTCATGTATCACCCCTATGTCAGCCCTAGACTGCTCCCCTGTAGCGCACTCTATGTATTCTCCACGACCACCCTGTTCTCTGCACTGTAGGACTCCAGGGTCTGAGAGATCAGAGCATCCATGTGACAGCACAGTAGGTGAGTTCCAATGGCGCCCCCTGTATGGCTTACATTGCCTTGTGTCCACAAACCTAACACCTCCCTCCCTCCCACCCCTCCTCGATGGCAGCCCATTGCTCTGCACATGTGCAGGTGCTCCAGGTGAGGGAGGGGCTGCAGGTAATCCTGCCCTGCATCCAAGTGTCGCCCCGCCCCTGCCACTGGACGCACCCCCCTGCCCGCCACACCCGTATGCAGCACGGGGACCTGGTGGTCAGGGTAACCATGGAAACAGTGGGCTCCTACACCTGCTATTGTCCGGAAGAGGTGGTGGAACATGAGGGGCAAGGTCAGTGCAGGCGAGCGGCCTATGAGCTGGTCCTGGAGGGCTCGAGCACTGCTGGGAGTGGTGGTCCCGCCCACAGCAGAAGGCCACTCGGGCTTTACCTCATCTGCCTGTTCCTTGGGACCCTGCTCGGAGCTTTCCTATTGGCCTTCCTCCGCAAACAAAGCCCTGCCCCCCACACCATGTGACATAGGAAGATGATGGGGCTTCCTGATAGGCTGATGAGTTGTTCTTGAGTTTGGCCACTTCTGAAAAATCAAGAGACTCTATTTTATGAGTTTAGTACATTTCCTGAATTGTTCAGCTGAACTGGAGGTAACAAATGGATCAATGCGCACCTCATCAAAACAGAACTATTCCGGTCCTACAGTGTTTTTTTTATACTAGATTTTTTACATATTACAGTGCTGAGATACATTGTGGAAAAGTATTTTCATTTTATTATTTGTGGTGAGAAAAATACTTGCACTGGATGTACTCACTTTCTCTCATGGCGCTGATTGTACTTACCTGCTGAAGCTTCGATGGAGTTTGTTTTCGAGGCTCATTTCCTGGTTTTATTGAGAGATTTTGCTCAGCAGTAGCACTGCAGTACGGCTCATTATTACCCCCTTCTCCGCCCAGGATGCTGGTGGTTTCAGCATTAAAATACAAAATCAATCATTTTCCTGTAAGAAATTGAAGCACTGATTACTAAAACCCCACAAGTCAAGTGTGACTTATGGGGTTTTAGTAATAGGTGCTTCAATTGTCAAATGTCTTGCCGTGCAACAATCTGTTTAAAAGATGGAACGTACAGAATTGCCTGTGCGCTGCTTGATGAAATTATGTAGCAACATTCTGTTAGTACAGTGACACCTAGCTGAAGTGTAAGCAGGCAGCTTACACTTCTTTCACATATATTATGTCCTCTGCTGCAGTAAATCAGAGGCATGCAAAAGAGTTAAATAAAAAATATTTATTTAAACAAAAACTACACACAGCATACAGTTCTGTGTGGCCCATAGACAACCCAGTGGCTTCATTTGCCGTAGGGAAACATTAAGGAAGTCCCATCAGGTGGAAAGGCTGGGGGAAAGTAAATGGTTTGGAGAAAAGATTGAAAAGGAAGAGAAAGGAAGGTGGATGGAGAGGAAGAGCTGGGAAAGTGATAAGTATGATGGCCACCACCCTAGTATAAAAATAAAAAATAAATGGAAAAAAAAAGCGCATCAAACATCACATAAAGCAAAAAAACTGACTTTTTTTTTGCGCCCATAGCTGATGTTGAAAATCCAAATCCAGCATCACCCTATTGGATTTGGTCTGTCAGATACAGCTGCAATGTTATTTAAAAATATATAATTTACTACAGGGGTGAAGTGAACTCCCTCATGCAAAAATTGGCCAGGATCTCTATGCTTTATCTGAGGATGATGCAAGATGTCTCCTGCAATAGACAAAACAAAGGTAGCCATCGCACTGTTGACATATTGCCAGGCTTTGTCAATATTTCGATGGGAAAACCTCCACCGGCATTGCTGGGTGATGGCAGAGAAGATGATCTTCATCCGAGGGGACTGCCGATGGAGAATTTCCAAGTCCTGCTTGATCCCTGCGACAAGCTTCACACTCGATTTTTCCGAGGTCATTCCCGCCTCAGGGGATCAGCAGGACCTCTGGAACAGCTCTTACTCTCAGGTACTGGTGTATAAAAGGGGAGGAGGTTTCCCCAAACCATGCCACCCCAGCCAAACCACTGGACCTGGGTATCCAGACCAAGGTTGGATCCAGTGATCTCCCTTGCTCGTTTTTCCCCACGGCGAATGTAGTTGTCCCCAATAATGTAAACTTTTGACCCTGTTGGTTGTGAAATGCAAATGCCACCTTTAAATGTAACTTCTGCTGGCTTTTTATTCAATTTGTCATATGTCATGTTATATTCTATTTTTCCATATTTTATCAGGTGGTATTGTGCTTTTTTATGCATGAAATAGATATGACTTAATGTTATAAACTTCACTTTTTTAAGACATTCTTCAGTGAAACGTCTTATGCTTAAATAAGCACAGGCGTTGGTCTCCAGATATTCCCATGAGGTTTATACACACTCTTGGCCACTGAGGAGGATGCAAGAATTGCTGAGTCCATTTCATCTTCTAAAAATGAGGATACAAAAACTCAATTACTATCTATGCATTCAAATACATCGTCCACATAAAAGAAAGTGTTGGGGTGTTGCATTGCTCAGTTTACCATCACAGAGGGAATCGCTGGTCCCCCAAGCTATGATGGTTATCTTCAATTGCGATTACATTACATTTTTAAGAAATATAACATTAGCTAACGGTAAGATATGCAACTTCAAAGACAGCAAGCTAACTTTGGTTCGAAGGACAGTTTATTTTCATCCAAAATTCTATTTACCGTTGTCGAAAAATGAAAAGTTAGACCCATCACTCAGCTAGTGCATGCACATAGGAAATGACCCTTTCCCGGCGGATCGTGATTAGAAAATACCACGAAAGTCGACGTTAATATGCTCGCCACTCGCAACACTGGGTAAGTGACAATTGAGAACATTGACTTGAGCTAGCTATGTGGCCGAGAAGTGGCAAAAATCTGACAACGACGTTTCTTAATGTAATTGGCTACATTCCCATTTTGTTAAGCAAGATTCAGTGGCAAGATGTACTTTAACTAATTTCCAAACAGGTGACTGTGGGGTGGGATCTGTTTAGCCAATGGAGTCTACTGACCTTATTAACGACAGAGTAGTTACGCTGCCGGCTGTTGGGTCATTTCACTTTACCTTGGTAAACTGTACTGTCTCCGGGTGCGAGCTGGCTATTACGGGCGCTTGCGTTAATTGCGTAGCTGCCAGACCAGGCTAGAAATTCAGGGGGCTGTTCAGGTGGGTGTGTGGGCGGGATTCGATACCGCGGCTCTACCCCCGATTACTACTGTGCCGACTCAGGCTCCAAATGTGCAACATGGCAGCGCCCCTATCGAGGATATTTTGGCTCCATTTTTGTTGAATAGGAGTGAATGGAGAGGCGTCGTCCATGTTTTATACCTGGGGTGGGCAACGAGGGCCGTATCTGTCCCTGATTTTCACACCAACTTCTGGCCGTTAATTAGTTGATTCTCTGAATTAGCCTAACTATTCATGAAATCTGACAATTATAGTGCATTTCTTTAAATTATCATGGGTGACCATCAAAGACTGTTCTTGTGTCCCTACATAAAACATTTTTCTTTGATCAAACCTTTGCACAAATCTATATTTCTGTCTGCAAGCAATTAACTAAATTAGTCAGGGTAATTGATAGAAATAAAAACCTGCATACACACAGGCCCTCCAGGACCGGAAATGCCCACCCCTGTTTTATACAGTCCTTGGTTCGAATTATGGACCTTGGGTTCGTATAACTACGGAACATGTAATGGACAGATGCAGAAAATATGAGCAGGAAAGGAGGGACATGATGGGGGGAATGATGAGAAATTGAGTAACAAGAACAAGTGTAAAGAGTATAATCGAGTGTGGTGAAAGTGGAACTGGGAGAAAGTTACTAGTTCAAGGAATAGTTCACCCAAAAATGAAGTTCAGTCATTATTGACTTACCCTCATGCTGATGAGAAGTCTGGTGTAGTTTTTTATTCCTCAAAGTGCAGCCGGGGGTTTTCCTCCTGCACCGCAAATCCATATAACGAGCGTCTATGGTTACCGAAAAGAAAAGGTCCATAAAACTACGCAAAAACTTTGTCATATTCCTCCATACTGCTCGTCTGCTGCAATCCAAGTGTCCTGTAGAGGTAACATCCAGAGTTTACCCGAAATGACGTCATTTTGTACCCCCCGAGTCTCTGGCTGCCCTTTGAGGAATATAAAACTTCACTGGACTTCTCATCAGCATGAGGGTAAGTCGATAATGACTGAATTTCATTTTTGGGTGAACTATTCCTTTGAGGACTGAACTGATTAAAAGAATGCAAAGGACATGGACGGGACATTGTAGGGCAGGGGTGGGCAATCACGGTCCTGGAGGGCCGGTGTGTATGCAGGTTTTTATTCCTATCAATTACCCTGACTAATTGAGTTAATTGATTGCATGCACAAATATATAGATTTTCGCAATGATTCGATCAAAGGAAAATGTTTTTTGAAGGGAGACAAGACTAGTCTTTGTAGTTTCATGATAATTTAAAGAAATGCGCATGAAACGTGAGATTTCATAAATGGTTTGGCTAATTGAGACAAACAACTAATTAAAGACCAGACGTTGGTGTGAAAACCAGGGACAGATACGGCCCTCGCTGCCCACCTCTGTTGTAGGGGTTGAATAGCCCCGCAGGGTGGCGGTAATGCAACGCTAAGGATGTTATACTAGTATTAAACCTGGAAGAAGAAGAAGAATACGAAGGCGAATGCGTTCGAATTTATACAATTTTGTCTGCAGTGTTTATAGTACTTGTTGGTGTTTGGACATTTTCGTCTAGAAATGTCGAGTTCTGCATTTTTTCATGCACAGGTGGCGTCCATCATGGATGTTTTATCCAAAAGGGCTGTACATGAAATTATCAAACTCGTCGATGATGGTTCTGCTGCCCTACGAGAGGAAATAAGCAGACGCCAAAGGGAGAACGAAACGCTAAAACACAAGTTACTGCTGCTGGAGGGAGAGCTCAAGACTGCGCGGGGATGTAGAGAAGGAATTTTGGACAATTCTTTAAACATCTCTCTCCAAGTTCAGGTTTGCGACGATTTAAGTGAAAACCAAAGATGTAAGTTGTTCACATTTTAGAAATGCATGCACAGTATTTATGTCGCAATTCATACACCAGATGACAAATGTAGAGGTGTTAGATGGATGTGTTTTGTTTCTGCCAAATAGCGAAAGTGTTGCAGGGAAGTGATTCGGCAACCGCGAGCGACCCTTCCCAGCGAATAAGTACTGATGCAGCTATAAAAGACCAAGACGGAAATGCGCTCAATGCATTCGAGATAAAGGACGAGGTAAATGCTGATCCCGATAGTTTTTGTTTTGTGATGTTTTTGCTTTTTAACATAATGTTGGCCATCATTGTGTGAGCTCGATATTTTTTCCCAGTATGTAACGTTAGGATTTATGCCTTTATTGGGTCATTCCACGTGAAATAAAAAAAAATTGTCATGGTCATAGTCATGGATATCCTTCAAATGTTAGTAAAATGTTGTATGTGGTGCCAAATGAAAGTGGCCCCGGAGGCGGCCACAACCGCTTTTGCCATTTTTGAAGGGCTATAACTCAAACTAAACAAGATATTGATTTTTTTTTTTTCCGGCCAGAGTACCATACACAACCTCCACTTTCTTTGCCAGAATAATTTTTAAAAGGGGCCCCACATATTTTTGGAGGGTTTAAAATGATGGAGGAAAAATTATAAAAGGATGGGGTAGACGCGGCGCGAGTAAAAAAATAATAATTTTGCGGTAATTCCGCTTTCCACATCTGTATTGTTCCCTCGTGTCATTTACTCTATGTCCTATACACTTATGTTCTTCTCTTTTTATTATTATGTTTTTTTCCTGTATCGATGAGGCTGTGAACAAAGGTTAAGTTAGACATTATATTTGTGTCTACAGCAGTGGCGTCTCCGGCATGAAACGTCCAGTGGGGCACAACAGACCAGTTATACGTAGCCTCTCACTTTTCTGTGACGCTGCCTACAACCCATATTTGCTTAATATTAAATGAGCCACATACTAGAAATGCAATTTTATATAAACGGGGTTAATATAAAATGGGGGTTGTGTAAAAGGTTTCAACCTGTTTTACTGCACAACAAAACAATTATTAATGGGTCACTAAAAATGGTCACTCACCATGTTGCTCATTTCTTGAAAGGAAAAGATGCACGTCGATCTTTCATCTGAGAAAACTTCTCATTGACCCTCCTGTCAAAGTAGCGTAATCCATGAATGAATTCATTTTCAATTGACAGCATAGCCAGTGCATTTAACCTCTGCTGCCCCATTGTGTTTCTTGTAAATGTTTTGATTCTTTTTAAGTTTGAAAAGTTTCTCTCTGACTCCGCGGTGGTCAGGTGTTGTGATGATTTCTAGCAGTGACACAGTCTCAGATAAGGCATCCTGGAGGTTGTTGTTATAAATGAACTGCAGCAGTGACAGAGTATTCCCTGCGTGCAACTCTGAGTGACTGTACAGTGATTTCAGTTAAGTTTTGAGCTTAACTTTATTTCAAATTGGCCACATGTTGATAGCACATTCAAATTCAGCACTTGAAAATGATTCGCTGAACTTACTGAAAAGTTGCAGTCCACAAGCTTTGCTGCTATAAGGTGATCATTCTTGTGAAATCTCACCTCCACCTGAACTAACACAGTATCACAAGCCTCTCTCATAACAGCAGCAGTGTTTTTTTCCCTTCGTTTCGTTGGACCCGTCTCTCTCGCTTGTGCAATGTCATCCACTTTCTCTCTAAATCAGCCCACGCCCATGGCGCGGTTGATCGTAGCTGCATCAATGTTTCGTTTTTGCAGTGTGTTATAGAATGTCCACTTCTGGCATCAGCTGGTAAAAAAAACTGCAAAAACTGCACTCGGGGGTGAAGGAGTGGGTTTGCCCTTTCCAGCTTGGATGATGTTAAAATCCGTTGGCTGGTGAGGTCCTAAACGTTTTATTTCTAATTTTTGCTCAAGTGGCAAATTGCTAAATTTTACTTCGATTAAAAAGTCTACTTCGTTCATTATTTCGTCTTGGTAAGTTGGTAACTAACAAAAATAGCCAATCAAGCTAGCTTTGGTTGAACTACTGCACATTATGTACTGACTGCAAGTCATCCCAATTTTTTAATTGGATGGTCTCAGCGTGGGGCTGTCGTGATTGTGCCCCACAGCGATCTATTGAGACCGTGTTGGACATGCGCACTGAGATTTCAGCAGTTAATTACTTAAACAAGCGCCAGAGGGCCGGCCCCATTTTCAGGTGGTTTGAGAGGAATAGGCTTGGACTACTAAGCCTGTAAGCATTCCGACAAATATCTTTGACTACATATATATATATATATATATATATATATATACACAACAACACACACACACACACACACACACACAAATATATAAAACAGATTTGTCTTTGTATGAGAATAGATCGTTATATAATTACATTTGCTACAAAGGCAGATTCTGTTACAATTACTTCAAGGCAGCATATTGCTCCACAGCGACATCTGGTGGGGCCTGGTCCCACTGGCCCCAGATGCTGAGACGCCACTGGTCTACAGCAGGATTCGAACCAGAAAACCTGTGGAGTTGTTAATGTTAATCACACCATTCACTGTGGCCTTAGCCAGTAGCCACTACACCAACTGAGTTTGTTACCAGCTCAGCAAAATAAAATGATATATTATTTTTTACTTGTATTTATTGCACAACAAAGTCTGAAATGACATTAAATACAATTAAAGCAGAAAAACCAGAAAACATTCAGCTTCATAACGAATCGCCCACGGTAAAAGCGCAAATATCGAGGAAAAAAATTACAAAACGAGCAAAATCTGAGCAGGCCAAATGTATCAGCTGACAGGACGCTTCGCTATGGTTTCGCTCTCAGTGGAACATGAAGTTGTGTGCATGACGGAGCAAAATAGTGTTGCTCACGTTATGCTGCATACATGCCCAGTGGAATCTAGGCGTAACGCGTGTACATTTTTTTTTTTTATTACTACGTTTGGTAAGCAAAGCAAGCTTTTTTTTGTTAACCCTCTGCCGTCTCCTAGAACCCATTTTCATGAGGTTGGATGTCTTGGCGTGTTAACAAGTACTGGGGTTGATTTCATGTGGCTTTCAGCCTTATTGAATATTCATGTCAGCACATAGTCTGGTAATGTAAAGCCTTTTTTCTGCCAGCTGTGTTCTGTAACAGCTTCTGGTAGAATATACCATCAGGAACGATCACAGAACGCTACAAGAGACTTGGGTAGATTGGTGCGGATCATGGTCTTGAAGTCGACTAGAATCAGCAATGTCCGTGCTGAATTTGCAAGAATTTTTACAGATCCTGTTTGTCAGCCTGTAGCTTGGCCGCAGGACTGGACTGAGCCTGTGCTGGATGGTGAGCATTGGCTTGCAGACGATCCAAAGGGCAGCCAATCACAGCCAGGACAGAATATCAGTGAGGAGAGCACCAGTGGTAAAGTATCAGGGACCTTAATAATCTTGCATGTGAAATAAAAAATTTTGGTTGACAAGGTAATTGGTTCAAATCCTGTGATGTTATCATATTGCTATTTTAACTGCAGTATAGATTGTGATGTATCTGCATTTCTCTGTTGGCACCTTAGGAGCAGCTGCTACTAACAGTGTTGAACCCCAGTGCATATGGAGCGAGGCCCTCAGCTCACGATCTGCTCGAGTTAGTGTAGGAGAGCATGGAAGAACCTTGGAGAGGAGAGGAGGGCGAGCAGATGAGATGGTCACTCGTCGCCATCCAAGACGTTCTCAGAGGCTGGAAGGAAAGGAAAAGGGCCGAGCATCGCAGGTCGAACGAAAACGAAATGGCGGCCACCTCGACGAAGGGCACTCTGGTGGGCTGCTCGATGACGTTTCGGGTGAGGAGGCGTTCCGTCTAAGTTCTGCTAGAGAAGGCAGTGGAACTGATGCGAGTTCAGATGCGTCAGCTGAAGTGAACAATCAGTGGGCCATCGAGGGACAGGAGGAATTCATTCCCTCAGTCTCTGGGATGACGTTCCAGGACTCTCTGGAGCTGAAGACCGACGAGGGACAGCATGGCGAAGAAAAAGGGTTCAATTGCTCGGAGTGCGGCCAAGATTTCACAGACTCTGAAAACCTGGAAAAACACTTGCTGACTCACAGCAGGGAGAGACCGTTCTCCTGTTTCAGGTGCAACAAGAGCTTCCCCCACCTGTCCTCGCTCCAGTCACATGAACGGACACACTCGAGGCAGAAGCCCTTCGTCTGCCCAGTGTGCAACAAACGTTTCCTCAGCAAAGGCTACCTTAAAATCCACCAGCGCATCCATACCAGGGAGAAACCGTTCATCTGCGATAGGTGCGGAAAGGGCTTCACTCAGAGCAGCAACCTTAAAACTCACCAGATTATTCACGTGGAGGTGGGATGCTTCAGTTGCACGGCGTGCGATCTGCGCTTTGACTCAGTTTCTCTCCTCAAACAACATCGGAGAGTCCACCACGATGAGAAGGGCTTAATTTGCAAAAGATGCGGGAAAAGTTTCAACTCTGCCGACTCCCTCCAGCAACACCGCCTGGCCAATCACAAAGAGAAGCTTTTCACTTGCTCGCTGTGTAAAAAGTGTTTCACTGCTAAAAGCAGTCTGAAAACTCACCAGAGCGTCCATACTGGAGAGAAGCCTTACACGTGTGGCGATTGCGGGAAGAGCTTTGCACATCAGCATAACCTCAATACTCACCAGAGGGTCCACACTGGGGAGAAACCGTACAGCTGCACGCTGTGTGGAAGGGCCTTCACCCAGAACCACACTCTTCAGAGTCATCTACGCATTCATGCCTTGTCGGGGTTGAAGGAGCAGGCCCGTTATCAATGTATTGGAATTTGCAGTTGAAGATGCTTGTTTCATTCATTGTACTCCTTCTGGGCTAGTATGTTTTGCTAATTTGTCTCAAAAATCTAAATGATCAGATGTAGGTCAACATTTTGTTCAGAGATTAATTTACGCCTTTCACAATTCGAGGATCATAGAGCCACAGACTCCATTGATTTGTTTTTTAGGTGTTCTTCAGGAAGAAATCGAAAGCAAACAAGACAAAATATTGGTTTCTCTTGCAATAAATTTGGAAGACTTGTCACTTGTCCTTGATTTTCAGTGAGACCTGCCTTGTTCTTTTTCTGAGATTGTAACACATTATACCAGAAAATAGTATTTTCTATTGTGGAGCATTGTTTTTAAGAGAATCCGTCATTATGTTTTTGATTTACTTGAATGCTTTTCATTTCCTTTTAAAACACAACATCAGTCAATGGCTGAATGCAAATGGCTTGTCTCTTTCTGACTGCATTGGTGAGGGTCATAACGGAGTGCTTGAGGAAGCCTATGGGCTTAGTATCCACTCAAGAGAAGACTTCACCAGGCTAAGTCTGCAGGATTACCTAATGTTCATATTCAAGGAGTGATTGAGAGGAGGCTCAATTAAGCTTGTATGTGGACTTTCAGAGGCCACGGTTTCTCTTTTTTTCAGTGCAACTTTAGTAATCAGATCTGCCAGATCAGAACTCTGCTGTGTTGGCATATGCGTGTCCACAATTGATACTTTAATGTTGCCTGCTGCCTTATCGAATATATTGCCGTGTAGAGGTATTCCAATGCAATATGGATGCTCTAAATGTCTCATGGTGCAAGAAAGAGCTTTTCTTTTTAATAGTTTATTTTGTAATGGTATGAAGGCCACTCCGAGACAAGGGGAGAGCAACAGAAAGGAGTGATTGACAGTTAAGAGTCCAGGCAGCATGCTTATTTTTTTTTTCTTAGCCAAGTTTTGGTTCCACTTTGCGCCACATTTCAGCCAATCAGATTGCGCCTCTCAGGAATTGTAAGACTATGAGATTGTCTGTAACTGGAATTTTACCCTAACTTTTTAAAAATAATCCAGTGTTCAAGCAAGATCGGATGGCAAAAGTCCCATTGAAAAGGGAGTACGCAGTGCCAGAGTCGGGGTTGGGTTTGATGACTTTTTTTCAATTACACTTACAGTAATTTGTCATTAATGGGTTAAAATTAAATTACATAGTGGAAATTTAGAATTTCTTTTACAGCACCCATTTTCCTTGAAGTATTATTTTTAGTAGTTTGTCAAATATGATGGCTGTTTTTTTTTTATTTATTTTTTTTTTTCCCCCCCCCATTTTCATGATAACAGTTCTAGATGAACAGGTTAGGAATGTCGGATCATCACAAAACTTTACACACACTTTGCACCCACTCCTATGGTGCATTTTCTGAAGAAACAAATACCATATGTTACTACTACTTGGCTGAGTATTACATCATCTGTACCCTGACACACATTTTCCATTGTTTTCCTATGGGAGTTTCAATTGGAGTAAAAATGCATTATTAAAAGGGAGTTGAACTCTGTCTTCCCTCCCTTTCACTATCACCCTCCCCACACACACACAGACACACACCCCACATACACTTCTGAGAGTATTAAAAAATCAACCAATTCTACTTCATTAACACCTGAAGACTCATTACAGAATCTAGGTTGTATGCAACAGCATCTTAAAATTACTTGTATATGCATGTATAAACTACATTCTACATAACAGCATCTCAAAATAGGCCTAAAGGGTACTTTAGCATTGTGTTCTATGTTTCATACATATGTATATGGACTGAAATAAAATCTGTCTTAAACATCACTTGCGTTAGCAGAAAAAAAAGCCAAAAAGAGTGTATGATGGGGTTAATTGTATAGAACTCAAAAGTAGCTTATAAGCTTATAACCTGGGCTGATATGCACAGATCATGAAATATCAAACAACAACAACTGCTTTATGGACATTTCTCATCACTGTTTCTGGTTTGTTTATTCTTCCCACCTTTCATTATTTTTACTGAAATGTTCCCCATCAGCATTTGTTGATATTTTCTGACCCTGTATGTCTATTTTAACTAAAGAAACAATTGACTTGCTGCAATTAATTACCCCTTTCCCCACTTGTGCCCAAAATTTGGACATTACCTCTGTTGATCATCATCTTGACCACCTGTCCCCTTCTCACTGATATCTGGATTTACTACTTACTGTGTTTTAAATCACCTTCAAATCATTCCCTAGATAACCGGCCATACCTATTATAGTCCCAGTGCTCCCTCTCCCTTCAGCAATCTCATACAGGACACTTGCGCAACTTATATGCAGTCAAAGTACAGCTGTAGTTATTACCTATTCATACATGTGCTTATTTAATCATGGCTTCAAAACAAACTGTAAAAATGTCCAAAAAAAGGGCCCTCACACTGCACAGAAGTGATGACTCAACTTGGATGCTGGAAAAATATATATATAATAAAAAGTGCTCAAAGTGACATAGGTGAACATTTTGGCCCCATAGACCTTTGTCAGCATGAAAATGTCCTCCGCCTGCCTCCTTTTTTTAAACATTGTCGTGGGAAAATACTTTGTCCGAGCAAAAGGACAAAGTGTTCCACTGACTCATGCATATCTATCTCCAAAACACAGGTCCATTCTCCAGAGTCTGATGTAATTGGGTTTGTTGTAAATCTAAACAGAAGAAGCACAAAGATACCCCACGCCAACTGCCCTGTGGCTGTCCGAACCCTCATTTTTATTTACCTTTTTTCACGTTTCTTTAGGTGGGATTAAACATGACTCTCTCCAACTTCCCTAATAATACTTATTCTGATTGGTAGATTGTCCCATGGCGACCCTCCTCCCCCAGCAACAGGTTTGCCATTACATCATAGTGTACCTTCATTTTCGGCCATGAGGGACGCTCGAAGTCCCCCAAACCTTGGGTTCTGCTAAAGTGAAGCAAGTTATCTGAGGACATGGATGATTCCAGAACACTCAGGTGCGCAGGCTCAGGTACTGGGACTGGCTGACCGATATGGTCATTCTGGAGGGTTAGCTCATTAGGCCGGCCTTGAGGGTTTTGCAGAAGCGTCTTTATCAGGTTTTTTGACAGATTTATGAGTTTTTGCCTCTTTCTCAGCTCCAAACTCCCTCTCAGTATTTTTAAGGGCCATATGAACCTGGTTATGTTCTGTTGAACTGTGATTATAGTAATACTTTCATTTTTACAGTATTTAAGATTATTTTCCCACCACAATATGCAGTGGTTGTTATAGGTTAATTAGTTACACACTTGGCTTGTAATTGGTAGTCATCAATCAACTCAGTAAATCAGATGGTATAACAATACATAGGCTGAGGACATATGTATTGTTACACCATCTGATTTACTGAGTTGATTTATGACTACCAATTACAAGCAAAGTGTGTAACTAATTAACCTATAACAACCAGTGCACATTTAAAAAGGAGGCGGGCTGAGGACATTGTCATGCTGACCAAGGTCTATGGGATTAAAATGTTCACTTATGTCACTTTGAGGACTTTTTATTATATATATATAGATATATATATATATTTCCAGAATCTAAGTTGTCGCATCACTTCTGTGCAGTGTGTGGGCTGTTTTTTGGGTTTTTTTTTTTTTTGGACATTTTTATGATTGTTTCTGGCTGAACGTACCTGACCAACTCCTGATTACAAGCACACAAACGTCTGCCTCAGAAGATTCAAAACAAACTGCTCAAAAAAAAAAAACATTTGGGGAATACTTAAATCATATCAGATCTTGATGAACGAATTCTTTACTGCTGCACACTGTATTTGTTAAGAACAATGACATAACAGCAGTCAATGGAATCCAAAATCATCAGCCCATTGAGGGCTGGTCCCCTTGGACCGAGTTTGAGAACCACTGCTTTAGAGGACACCAGGCTTTCGTGCCATCCTCATAGCGTTTGTGTCTGAGTTTTAACAGAAATGTACACTCTAATAGCCTGCTGGAGGTCATTTTTAATAGGGCTCTGGCAGTGCTCCTCCTATTCCTTCATATGCAAGTGGTCCTGCTGCTGGGTTGATGCCCTTCTATGGCCCTGTCCAGCTGTCATGTAGCAGCCAGTCTCCTGGTATCTCCTCCATGGTTTGAGACTGTGCTGGGAGATGCAGCAAACCTTCTTGCAACTGACTGGATGTGCTATCCTGGAGAAGCTGGACTACTTGTGCAACCTGATTGGACGGCAGGTACTGCCTCATGCCACCAGTTGTGACAAGGACACTAGCAGAACACAAAACTAGAGAATAATTGCTCAACAAGCATAAGGAGAGAGCTTGTCTTTGGCCACCACAAGCTTAACCATTTGTCTTTTTGGTAGTTGTCTTGCTTTGTCTCACTTTCACCTGTTATCAATTTCATTTGCACCAAAGCAAGTGAAATGGACTTGCAATCACTTGTGCTTCCTAAATGGACAGATTGATATCCCTGAAGTTTAACTGACTAAATGTTATATGATTAAGGGCTCCCTTCATATTTATTTTTAGCAGTATAGATGCATGCAACACTTATGAGCATTCAGGATAACTATTAAACTGATATTTTTGCCATTCGTTTCCTGTCCTCTCCTCCTCTGGGGGAAAAATAAACTGGAGCAGGTGGCCACACTTTAAAAATTTTTAATTTTCTTACCCTACCTTAGAACTTAAGAGCACTGTAGAGTTTAAGAATGTTTGAAAAATTACTGTTTAACCCCTTCAGTAAAACCATGGAAGAGGTAATATGGTTTGGGGTTCAGTCTGCTCAAAACCATGTAGAATGGTGTAGCTAATGAGGAACTTAAAAATATATATATACACAGTACCAGTCAAAAGTTTTGACATGCCCACATTTTTTCTTGCAAGACACTAAAGAAATAAGCACTGTTTATTTTGCAAAAAAAATCTACAACCCCAGTTCTGAAATAGTTGGGACAAAGTGTAAATTGTGAATAAAATCAAAACAATGACTTTCACATCAAACCAGCAGTATTTTATTCACAGTAGAACAGAGAACATAGCAAATGTTGAAACTGAGAAATTTTTCAATTCTATCAGCAAAATGAGCTCATTTCAAAATTGAAGGCTGCTACAGGTCTCAAAAAAGTTGGAACAGGGGCCTGTTTACCATATGTAGCATCCCCTCTTCTTTTTAACAGAGTGGAGGAGTCTTGGCATTGAGGAGACTGGTTTATTGAGTTTAGCCATTGGAATTTGATCCCACTCTTGTTTAATGCAGGCTTCCTGCTGCTGAGGAGTTTTTGGTCTCCTTTGACGGACTTTTTGTTTAATTACATGCCAAATGTTCTCAATCGGTGAAAGATCAGGACTGCAGGCAGGCCAGTTCAGCGCGCTGACTCTTCCACTACGAAGCCATGCTGTTGTAATAGCTGCAGTATGTGGTTTTGCATTGTCCTGCTGAAATACACAGGATCTTCCCCTGGAATAGATGCCTGGAGGGGAGTATATGTTGCTCTAAAACCTTTATATACACCTTTCAGCATTCATGGTGCTTTTTAGAATATGCAAGTCCCGCACCATATGTCTGAGGGCCCGAAGATCACGGGCATCCAGTAAAGGTCTTTGGCCTTGTTCCTAATGCGCACAGATTTTTCCAGTTTCTCTGAATCTTTTGATGACGTTATGCACTGTCGATGATGAGACCTTCAAAGCCTTTGCAATTTGACGTTGAGGAACATTGTTTTTAAAGTATTCCACAATTTTTTTTATGCAAGCCTTCACGGGTTGGAGAGCCCGTGGCTATCTTTACTACTGAGAGACTCAGCCTCTCTAAGACATCCCTTTTATAGCCAATCATTTAACACACCTGATGCCAGTTAATGTAATTACTTGCTAAATGTCCTTTCAGCTGACTCGCTTATATATTCATTGCTCTTTCAGCCCTTTTTTCCCTATGTCCCAACTTTTTTGAGACCGGTTTCAGCCAGAAAATTTGAAAAAAGCTCATTTTCTGGATAAAAATGTAAAATGTTTCAGTTTCAACATTTGAAATGTTATCTACAGTACAGGCCAAAAGTTTGGACACACAGTCTCATTCAATACATTTCCTTATTTTCATGACTATTTACATTGCAGATTCTCACTGAAGGCATCAAAACTATGAATGAACACGTGGAATTATGTATGTATCTAACAGTTGTCCAATAGGGCTGTCGGCTGTGTATCAACCTGACCTCTGCACAACACAACTGATGGTCCCAACCCCATTGATAAGGCAAGAAATTCCACTAAATAAACTTGACAAGGTACACCTGTGAAGTGAAAACCCTTTTAGGTGACTAACTCTTGAAGCTCATCAAAAGAATGCCAAGAGTGTGCAAAGCAGTAATCAGAGGAAAGGGGAGCTGCTTTGAAGAAACTAGAATATAAGACATGTTTTCAGTTACAGGTATTTCACACTTTAAGTGCATAATTCCACATGTGTTCATTCATAGTTTTGATGCCTTCAGTGAGAATCTAATGTAAATAGCCATGAAAATAAAGAAAACGCATTGAATGAGAAGGTGTGTCCAAACTTTTGGCCTGTACTGTATGTTCTACTGTAAATAACATATTGGCTCATGTTATCTGAAAGTCATTGCCTTTTGATTTTATTCTCAATTTACACTTTGTCCCAGCTATTTCTGAATTGGGGTTGTAATTCTTAAATCCATCAAAATAACCAGCATTTGCTGTCATATTTGCTGAGCATACATTTTTTAAACTAGAGCAGTTATATGGCTGTAATGAGTTTGCTGCCGAGCAGCCATCCAAGTTGCCAAAGATGTGCTGCATTTGTGGTTTGCTTTTCATCGTCTTTATTTGCCCAATAATTTCTAAAACCGCTTGTCTTTCATTTGGCTGATGGAAAATGGAAATAGCTTGTTAGTTTGCTTACTTTGCAAAATATGGCTTTTTTGAGAATTCTCAAATTTTCGACACTATTCAAACAAGTAAATTATTCTCTCTTAACTTACTATGATTGTTTACCTCTTAACAGATTCCATTTGAGATTATTTTGAAAAGTTCAGTTGGTTAAATTTATCTAAGAACAGAGTGTTGTGACATTAGCAAAGTGTGTCCAAACTTTTGACTGGCACTGTATATATGAAAACTATGTTGAAAGATTAAATGTAGTTGTCAAAGCAAAGGGTGGCCACACCACATGTTGACTTTTTCTCTCAAAAAGACATTATTTTTGTTTTTACTATATATTATCCATTTACTTATTTTCATCACCATGATCCAATCTTGCATGAAATAAATACTTGAATGGTACCTGGTTTATGATTTATCTTCATTTTTTATGTGTATAATCATCACCATACTGCTGAATGTATAAATGTCTCAACAAAAATATTTATGGTCGTAAAAAAAGTTAAAACACAAAATATTTGAACTTCATTGCATTTGGGTTTTTTTTAAGGCATCTCTGACGGCGCGCGATTCACGTAGAGTTTTTTCTACAGGTAATTCTTTGCAGCAAATCCGATGTCGAAAAACAAACCCGCGCGTCTCGAATGGGACCGAGCTTGAGAACCACAGAACCACTGGGCTGCGGGACTGTTCCACTGTTCCCCCGTATTAAGAAGAGCAAAAATGTAATGTAGATTATATCCTGAGGACGGCAGTAAAGTCATATTTTAAATTCATCTGACAAAACGGAAGTTGCACAGGAAGAAGCAGAGGACCAGTCTCTCCGATACAGGATCTGTATGCTGTACACAATCGGTTTCTAGGCGTTAATCATCTCTGGGCGTCGTTCACGGATGAATTACAATAACGGCTTCGCTGCAGCCCGGTAAACTGATGTCATACGCAGCTGTTGCGTTCAGCTTGTTTTTTTAAAATCAAGAAATGTCGACTTATGCATCTTTTCAGGTTCAGCTGGCCTCCATATTGGAGGCTTTAAGTAGCACGGCTGTGGAAGAAATTACTAAACTCGTAGATAATGAGTCTGTAGCAGTCCGATTGGAAATGAGCAGATGCCAAAGAGAGAACAAAGCGCTGAAAAGCAAATTATTGCTGATGGGGCGTGAGCTTCGGGCTGTGCGAAGACACGAAGAGAGAATTCCGGATAATTCTTTTAACATCTCTTTTGAAGTTGATGTTTGCGAAGACGGCGGAGAAGTACACAGACGTATGTTTCGTATTGCATGGAAAAGCATGCATGCCAAAGATTTTTGCCGTATAATTTTCATTTTATGAGCAGGACGCCCTATACTGGCATAACATGGTTCGTTTCAGTGGCGGGTCTAGAACTGGGAATTGGGGTAACACAGACACGTTCTTTTAGTCCTGTCAAGTTCTCAGTCATGTTCCTTTATTGACGCGTTTTCCAATTATAGTAATTACCAACTGAAGACACGGTTTCTATCCATATGCGATCTAACAGCGATGAAATCATGGGCTTAATTCAGAAGGCTACACTGGCAAAGCCAGAACTGAGAATTGGGTGCACAAAACATCCGTTTAAAACAATAATTAGGTCTGACCTGTGCTCAGTCATTTTCATAATTAACAAAATGTTCACTCCGAGAGCACTCCACGCTTAACAGGTGCTGCTTGTTCTCCCCAATTAGGTTAGACCACAATCATTCATCTGGACGCGTATTTCGTCCCATGAATAACAAAAGGTCGCAAGTGACATTCCTGATGAAACCACTCGAGGTGCAGGACAACAGGTTTCATCAGGAATATCACTTGCGACCTTTTGTTATTCATGGGACGATTTGCTGTAGGCTATTTAAATCAACGTTGCTCAAAATTGCATACTTGTCTACTCTGAAGCAAATAGCTTGAGCCGCAGGCTTTTAATAGCCTTTTTAACTGCC
Source organism: Gymnothorax reevesii (assembly GCA_029721435.1). Classification (NCBI taxonomy): domain Eukaryota; kingdom Metazoa; phylum Chordata; class Actinopteri; order Anguilliformes; family Muraenidae; genus Gymnothorax; species Gymnothorax reevesii. The sequence goes on from CM056589.1 coordinate 29,997,288, forward strand.
GAGTGCCACCTTTTTTTTTTAATCAACTCACGCAATACCGAGAGTGAAAGGCAATATTTCATTGGAGCGCGGATCAGTTCAATCAACGTAAAGCATTGGCCTTAACAAGCAAATTGTTTCTCTTCACTGAATTTAGCCCATGATTTGATCGGTTAGATTGCATATGGAGAGAAACTGTGTCTTCAGTTGATAATTACGATAATTGAAAAACACGTCAATAAAGGCAAATGTTTGAGAACTTGCCAGGACTAAAAGGGACGTGTCTGTGCCACCCGAATTCCCAGTTCTAGACCCGACCCTGGTTTGTTTTGAATTTTGGAGCCACGGGTTAAAGTTCTGGATGTAGAAAACTGGTGCCTTAACATTGCAGTTAAATTGGTTTCATATTGGGATATTCGTATTTAAGTGGAATACAAACAAAACCAGGAAATCACTACGCTTTGAACCGTGGCAACACAGACAGATACTACAGTCTTTTTTTGTGATCTTTGGGGACCTTGCGTTTTAGGGACCGTGAAACAAGTTCAGTGATGAGTAATGTATGTATAGTGCTGTGAAAAAGTATTTGCCCACTTCCTGATTTCCTTTTTTATTGACATATTTTACTGTTCCAGATCATCAAACAAATTTTAATATTCGACAAAGATAACCAAAGTAAATACAAAATACAGTTTTTAAGTGATGATTTAATTTATTAAGGGAAGAAAGTTATCCAAAAATGTAATTCCCCCCGCCCCCTGGTAAATCATGAATGAACTATGATTTACCACATTTTTAGAGTTCAATTTCACTAGTCAAGCCCAGGCCTGATTACTACCAGACCTGTTGAATCAAGAAATCACTTAATAGAACCTGTCTGACAGAGTGAAGAAGGCTAAAAGACCTCAAAAAGCAACACATCATGCTGTGATCTAAAGAAATTCAAGAACAGAAAAAATGTCATTGACATCTATCACCGCGTTGAGAGTCATTTTCCGCAAATGGAGAAAACTTGGAACGGTGGTGAACCTTCCCAGGAGTGGCCGACCTACCAAAATTACTCCAAGAGCGCATCGATGACTCATCCAGGGGCTCACAAAAGAACCCAGAACAACATCTAAAGAACTGCAGGCCTCACTTGCCTCAGTTAAAGTGTTCATGATTCAACAATAAGAAAGAGACTGGGTAAAAATGGCATCCATGAGAGAGTTCTAAGGCAAAAATCGCTGCTGACCAAAAGAACACAAAGGCTTGCCTCAAATTTGTCCAAAAAAAAAAAAAAACCATGTTGATGATCCCTAAGACTTGAGGGAAAATATTCTGTGGTTTGATGAGATAAAAGTTGAATTTTTTGGAAGGTGTGCGTCCCATTACATCTGGCGTAAATCTAACACAGTATCTCATGAAAAGAACATGAAGCCAACAGTCAAATGGGGTGGTGGTGTGATGGTCTGGGGCTGCTTTGCTGCTTCAGGACCTGGACAACTTGCCGTAATTGATGGAACCATGAATTCTGCTCTGTACTAGGAAATCCTGAAGGAGAATGTCCGACCATCAGTTTGTGACCTCAGGCTAAAGCGCACTTAGGTTATGCAGCAGGACAATGATTGGAAACACACCAGCTAGTCCACCAATGAATGGCTTTGAAAAAACAAAATGAAGGTTTTGGAGTGGCTTAGTCAAAGTCAAGAGTTAAATCCAATTGAGATGCCATGGCATGACCTTAAAAAGGCCGTTCATGGTCGAAAACCCTTCAATGCGGCTGAAGTAAAACAATTCTGAAAAGAAGAGTGGGACAAAATTCCTCTGCAGCAATGTGAAAGACTCATTTCCAGTTATCGCAAAATACCTCATTGCAGCTGCTGTCGCCGAGGGTGGCACAACCAGTTATTAGGTTTAGGGGGCAATTAGTTTTCTCATTCGGCTAGGTAGGTTTGGATAGCTTTTTCCCTGAATTAGGGAAATCATCATGTACAATTAGCATTTTGTATAACTCTGGTAATGTTTGTCTAATATCAAAATTTGCTTGATAATCTGAAACATTTAAGTGTGACAAATCTGCAAAACAATAATAAATCAAGAAGGGGGCAATTACTTTTTCACATCACTGTAAGTGGTCCTACAGTTAGTGGAACTTGTTTTTGGGCTGTGACCACAAGACAGATATTAAGTTACTTGTGAATAAATAGTCATGAAAACTAAGGCTACGTTCAGACAGCAGGTCTTGATGCTCAATTAGGATTTTTTGGAGAAATCCAATTCTTTGTGTGCTCGTTCATTTTACACATTATATGCGACTTCTATCAGTTTTGAGCATGAACTGAATGCGCCCCTAAAGTGACCCGCATGCTCTAAAGAGGTCCTGAGGTAATACGTGACCACGCAGCACGCACTGTTTGTTCACGGAAGTAAATATGGAGGCATCTCGTCTCAGCATTTCAATGACGTAACAGTTGGATAAATGCGACCTGGCTGTTCAGACAGCAGTCACATTGCAAAATATCAGATACGTATCGGATTTAGGACCACATATGAAAGTGGCCTTGGTCAGATTTAAAAAAATCGGATTTGTGCCGTTCAAACTGTCTTTAACAGATCGGATACAGGTCACATATGGGCAAAAAATCAGACTTGGGCCACATTTGCCTGCTGTCTGAACGTAGCCTTAGTCAAACAAGAAATTTCAGTTTTGAAAGGTGCAGTATGAGCAGTAAGTAGCCCTCCAATTAGTGGACTTTGTTTTAGGGTTATGAAAATGAGAAATGCAAAGCTATTGATTTTTTTTTTTTGCAAATGTGTATTCTTCAAAATTTGACAGAACAGCAAATGTCAGGGCTGAAAGTTGTAGGATAAGCCGTACATGGCACCCTAATTAGGGAAATTTGTTTTTGGGTTGTGAAGACAAGACACGCAAAGCTGAAAAATATTTGTTTAATTTTTGAATTTTGATGAATATTGTGGTCCAGCGCAAATTCCACATACTGCTCATATTTTTTTTAAACTTAAGTCAGCTGTTTAGTTTAATTTTGGTGAATATTTCATCTGAAAAAATAAAATAAATAAATTGGTTATGTTATCTTGACGCTCATTACAACCACTAATCTTAGCATTGCTTGACATTAATGATCTTACCATGCTAAAACTGTCAGGTTATGTTACCAAAATTGCTGGTGAAATTTTTTGGTAGCTAGCTTGCTCCAGTCAGCTGCAGCCACAAGTTAACAAAAAACCTTTTCTTGCTAATCAAAAGATAACGTTTTAGAAAGAAAAGTTATATAGTTAGCTTTGTGTAAAATGTATCCTCGCCCATAATATCCGCTGCACTCCTATTTTGGGGGTCATCTCTGCTGGTAGAAATGGAAATAGCTCAGAAGTGAAGATAACATTGAAATTTCTGTGCAGAATGTTGGGCATACCTCCTGGCAACTCTGAGGCGGGGACTAAATATCCAAGAATAAATTGCTTGTAGGTCTTCCTTACCTCCAACTGCATCACTGTACGTTTTAAATGTCAACACTGGAGGGGGAAGTTGACAAATGTTGCAGATAATTTCCAGGGATATATTAAAAAATGGCAAAACTGAACAAATTTTTTGCACCATACTCCTAACTCAGATAGAGCGAGATAAGCTTGTAGATTGGCTGAGGGCCCTTTTAATATCGTGCCAGTAAATGATTATATTGCTGGTTTCAAAACTCAAATTTGAAGCTCTGTTTAAGTTTGGAGAATATTTATTTCCAACAAAATTCAATGCCTTTCCATTTGTTGTGATTACAACCCAAAACAAGCCCCCATTGTAGAGGGCTTTGTATTGGTCTTATAACTTTCAGAACTCAAATTCATCATAATGATTCATTTTGGCAAATTTTAATTTGCAAAAAACACATTTCTGGTGGTGAATTGTGCTGATGGCCCCTTAATTCTCTGAAGCAAGAAAAGCTGAATAAATTCACTTTTCAATAAAACACATTAATTCTGGTATGTCTTAAACAAATGCAAAGATTGTAAATGGTTGTCTTCTGAGTTAATACGTACAATTGGTTTTATTTTTTTGATGTTTCATTCCAGAGCTACTAACACCAGAATCTGAGTATTGCTATATAAAACTAACTGTACTGTAATTGAATGAACATAGGTATGACCAAAGATGTCGAGAACATCCTCATGGAGAAGAACAGAAAAGGAATGGAAATGCTAAATGTTAAGCATGAGGTAAAACCCTGATTCTGTTGACTGCAATCTTTGCGTTTTCTGATACTGACATTTCCATCCTTTAGCATGCGAGTTGAAGTTTTGGAGGTGCCTATTCCTGTTGCGTATGCATGCCTGTTCAAAGATTTTCTCGATAAACCTTCATCCGATTGATCTCACACTTGGCAGCTCTATTGCGTAGAGCGCGAGGAAGTGCAGTTTCGAGTGTGAATTTGTTTGGCTGGACGGTTCTTGAGAAAGCTGAAAACCGCTTTGAACAGGCATTGCAGTAGTAGTTAACTCAATACATGACTTCATGTTGGTTTTAGTCTCATTGCATGTGTGTGTCTTCAGTACCAATGGATATTCTGAGAAGTGTTAGTCCAATGAATGAAGTCTATAAAAGTTGTTGTTGGTACTGAAACTGATATCGAGCGATTCAAGACTGGATATGTGCCAAGTATGGTACGAACATTCACCAGAACAGAGGCAGATCTGGCCCGGATTTCCTTTCTATCTTGGCGGGCCAGGTAGGCTTCGAATGCTCAGAAATCTCTCCACTTCCTGTTTTTTTAGCCTGAAGATGGGGAACAGAATTCAAAGAGCAGCCAACCCCAGGAGGAACTGGAGATCTGCCCATGGGAGAGCACTTCTGGTAATATCCCGTGGGGATTATTGATGGGGATTAAACATGTCCCATTTGTGGAAAACAATTATGTGCAAAGACCCTCTAGTCAACTCCAGTGATGTCATTACATGTTGTTGACTGCAGTTAAGGTGGTAACACACCTGTATTTTTATGCAGGCACTCCAGGGGCAGCAGTTGCTAACATTGCTGAAGGACCCCTCTGTAAGGTGGAGGAGCTGCACATGCAGCCCTGTCTAATAGGACAACTAGAGAAGGGGTTGCAAGCAGAACTCAAACTGGAGCCACAGGGAGAGCCTCTTCCACCTGCTGTTCCCCTGCTACAATCTGCAGATTCAGGGCTGGAGATTGAGCACGTGTGGAGCAAATCTGCAATCATTTGGGAAGAACACGGACAGCACCGAGAAAGAACTGAGAGCAGAGATGATCATTTAGACCATTTATCTCCTCAGCGTCTTGGGACTCCTTGGAGATTGCGCTCAGAGAGGGATGAGGGCACGACATCGCACATCAATCAGCAACAAAATGACCATCCCCTTGCCCATGGCGACCCACAACAAAATGATTGTTCCCATGTCGACCAGCAACAGAATGGCCGTCCCCTAGCCCATGTCCACCAGCAAGAAAATGGCCATTCTCTTGCTCATGTCGACCAGCAACAAAATGGCCGTCCCCTTGCCCATGTCAACCAGCAACAAAATGGATGTTCCCTTGCCCATGTCGACCAGGAACAAAATGGCCCTTCCCTTGCCCATGTCGAACACCAACAAAATAGCTATCCCCTTACCCATGTCGATCAGCAACAGAATGACTGTCCCTTTGTGGAGGAGGTATCACAGGGCCTGCCTGACCTTTCGTCAGAGATGGCCTTACCTTTGGGATCTCAGATGGAGAGTAGTGGAACAACTCCTCCTTGTAAGGTGGGATCCAGCGTGTCAGCAGGAGCAAAGCGTTCCCAGAGAATTGTGGAACAGTCTAAGGTCATCAGTGATCATACGTTGAAGATGTTGCCAGGTGCTCTTGAACTGAAGCCACATTCATTCAAATGTTCACAATGTGGCAAGAGTTTTGCTGACTCCAGCAGGTTGAAAAACCATCAGCAATCTCATCAAAGGAAGAAACATCATGTTTGCACAGAGTGTGGAAAATTTTTCTTTCTTCGAAATGACCTTGAAATCCACCAGCGTGTTCACACCAGAGAGAAACCGTATCTTAAAACTGACCAGGTTACTGACACCAGAGAGAAATGCTTTCGCTGCACAGTGTGCAATGAGAGCTTTGCCTTTCTTAATGCTCTTAAGCATCATCAAATGTTTCATTTAGGACAGAGACTGCACCACTGTAAAGTGTGTCAGAAGAGCTTTTCCCGACTATGTAATCTTAAAATACACCTGAGAATTCACACAGGAGAGAAGCCATATAGTTGTGAAGAATGTGGAAAGAGGTTTTCTGATCTGTCTAATCTTAAATCTCACTATAGGGTCCACACAGGGGAAAAACCGTTCACTTGCACCGTGTGCAGCAAGGGTTTCTCACGTAATCGAAGTCTACAAAGGCACATGCCTATTCACAGTAAGAAGTAAAACTAGTAGTCAATTCTTCAGTGAAAAATCTTTGGCTGTGAGTGTGACTTCTCAAATACATGTATTTAAACGCATTTGCATTTTCATCGAAAAAACAATTGGATGTTGTTACATTTATACTGTTGAACCTGCATTTGTCATATGTGAACTTCACAGCATTGCGTGTGGGCTTTTGAGACTTTCCTGACATTGTTAGATTCACAAATGCATTTTTTAATAGGGAATTCTCTGACCACCCAGGTGTCAACAGGTCTCACAGGATGCTGAAATCCAACAGTCGCAATTACGTTTGGAACAAAAACCAGCATACACAAGTGGGCCATAGAACTGATGTCGAGAGCCTGTGGGCTACAGGATTGTACTCTGGTCTTTGGAAGACCTTCAAATAAGGGGTCTACCAATTATAGACCTGTCGGATTATTGGCCCTGATGTTCAGCATTTTTAGGATTATTTTTTTAAAGGATTATTTTTAGGTATTTTTTATCCTTTTGTCAATAAAATGATCCATTTTAAAATGCGCTATTTGCTCTGATGAATGGAGCGAGATCAGTCTCAAATTGAATGTGTACAGAGAGATTTTTTTTTTTTTTTTTCAAAAAACACTCTTGAATGTTGTTACATTTATATACAAACTGTTGAACCTCTTTTTATGAACTGCTTGTCATTTGTGAACCTCAATGCATTTACATATGGATTTTTTGAGACTCCTTTTCCTGGCATCACTCGATTGGTAAATGCGTTATATCTGGAATTACTTGCAGCCAATTAGTTGTGTGCAAGAAATTGGGCAGGCTGTTGAATGAAAAGTTTTGCAATCTAATACAATGCATTGTGACTTCCATTAAGTGAAGGGGTATACAGTCATATTTTCAAAATGAATCAAAGTGTAATTTTACATGACACTTCCCGTCCTTAATGGGAATCCCTCGCACGATTTGTAAATCACCTGGTATGAAGAGAACAACAGAAGGCTTTTTGCTTTATCAGTTGATCTAGGAAATGTTATATTTTAATGTTAGCTAGCCTTGTATTTCATTGTAGCGATGCATGTGTAGAACTAAATGACGGTATGTCAGTGATGGTATAGAGATGACTTTGGTATTTGACTAGCTATCTACAGCGAGGTCGCAACTTAACATTCTCCAAAATAGCGAGCCAGCTAGCTACCTCACTGCTGATAGTAATTTCGCATACTAGCAACAGTCACGTTAGTGTTACATGTATTCAGTGGATTTAGTTAAAAATTTAATGTGTTCAAATCACAAACTAGATGTCCATCTACAAATTTACAGGAAGGCTTCTTTACGTCATTAGGTACCTCTGACATGAATTACCGGATAAGTTAAAGATGACATTTTTTGGGGTGCATCGTTGAATTATTTAATTTCTAAAAATTTAATTTTTTTTATTTATATAACTTTTTTATTTTTACTTTGCTTCAAGGGATTCCTTGTACAGTGGGTTAATAGGACTTGAGAAAAGCTTCAAAATAACATTACAATCAGCTTTTGTGGTGCTGTACTTTCTGAGATATTGGTTGTTTAAATTTGCGAAGTATCAATGGCTCAAAGTTTGTTAATGCATCTCCCTGATTAAGAGGTTTACAGCAAAATTTTTTCTCGTTCCGACCGTTATTTGTTGGTCTCCATCATTTCGTAAAATTTGAAAAAAGAAAAAAAAAATCTGAGAGCCCTAAATACTGGTTATAAAGCTCCTTCCTTACTTAAAATCTGAATCGTTAGCAAACCTGAAATAAAACTGTATCAGCCAATTCTTACCTATAATCTAATAAAGGAATAAGCCCCGAGAAACGGGGTTACAGCAATTTTATAACGGCAGAGGGGCGTTCTAAGGCATGACGCGCAGCAGAGTTCCTTAGTGCCCCTCCGCTGTTAAAATCACTATAACCCACTGCCTCAAGGGGCTTATTGCTTTAATAAAAGTTACCTGAAATATTGCCCATTAAATAAACACACAAGGGAAAAAAAAATCAACAATTTATTGGGAATAATGCAACAATAAAATTGTGAACTATTTGTTATTCCACCAAGCAAGATCGAGTGGACAGAATGGTTGGCAAGCAACACTGACGCTAAGATTGCTTTTTCATCTAGGGCCATTATCATGTAATATCAGGCTATTTGGGCTCGTTAATGTAGATATACTGTGAAAGCAGGCTATTTGGAATGTCTCCTTCGATCCCCCGAAGGCCCCATTAGTTTCCTTGTTCTCAACTCGCGCTGATCGGCCATATCATTACAACCAGCAGCGAGAGTAGGGAACAAGACTGGCTTTTGTCCTCCACACTTGCCGGTGTCCAGGAAAATATTTTGAATTGTGCATTAGTTTGCTAGTCTGCTTGTCAACTTGCTAGCGTTCACTACAATAGATGTGGATACCCTACACATAGCCCATAAAATAAACACACAAGAAAAAAAAATCAAAAATTTATTGCTAATACTGAAATACCGAGATAGTTTGCAACGTCCCTAGCTAGCTAAAGTGATATTGAACTCTATAATGCTATAGCTAGCTAGGTAGATAGCCAAGTGGTTAGCGGGTTAAAAGGCTAAACTTCGCTAACACTGAAATAGCGAGCTAAAAGTCTTGAAACAAACGTAACCTAACGAGTCAGTTGAGCGCAGTATAGTTGGTTGCTCGGCCAGGCGCGCAGGGATATTTTGTTCCGCGGTCTGCCTCAGTCAGAATGCAGTGGGTTACACTGATTTTATACCGGCATGGATCGCGGCTCAGCCAATCACATTTAAGGATGGGAAGGACCCATCCACACCCAGGTGTGTACTGACTACTATTTAACATGAGTTTGAATGTGATATATTAATTTTGAACACAGCCACATCCCTAATTACACTATGTAACACAAATTTTGTTCATGTTGACAACGAGTTATTTCATTTTTTGCCGATGTTGTAAGAGAATAGAAAATTCCCATTATTCCCTTAGAACTTTGCCTTTGTGACCTGGATAATGAAATTTAGGAATTCACCCGGCAAATTTGCACAAATTTCATTTACACAAGGTCTGAATAAAAGAAGATATGAATCAAATTTTATTAAATTTGTGTGATATCCAGCCTTCTATTCAAGTGAGCAAAAATTGACTGTTTTACCTTATAGAGGGTTTTTTTTTTTTTTTTTTGCAGTGCTCATTGGTAAAATCAGGAGCCTAGAGTTTGTGCTGATCCCAGACAGGCATGCCAAAATATACCTTTTAGGCTTCATACATTTTAGCAGATGCTGTCTGAGTGCTTATTGTATCTCCCCAACGATGATAGTCAGGAGATACTATGGTTTGGTTCCAGGGCCGCCGCCGCAGAGATTTTATGTTCAGGGCTCTGGATGCCACAATTATTACAGGAATGGTTTCAAATTTTACACAGGCGAAGATATATAAGTGACAATGCTCAAGACGGACTTACGTCAATTTTGGACGTCCAGTATGGCTGCCGGCAGCCATTTTGTTCGAAATTTGAGGATCAGGGAGATGCATGACTCGGTCCCTGTGGCAACCGAGTTATCTAGATTGCTCTTGTTTTGATAAATTGGTCACATACATTGCAGAATGCGTCTGGGGAATGCTTGCAGCAACTTGATGCCATCTCTGAAAAATTTAAATATGTCTATATGGCAGTTAGTGCTAAACTGGATGGTGAATGGTGAGCTGCTGTATTACTATGAAAAGATCAAGAAAATTTTAAGAGGTTCTTTAAATTCTCGTACGTTCTACATCATGATGGAAAATTCTTGAAACTTGTTGGAAGTTGTACAACATTCTAGAAAGTTCTTAAATTCCTGTAAGCCCTAGAAAATTCTCTATTAGCAAGTCAGCACTGAATCTGCCTTTAATGTTCTGGAAAATCAATAAATTTGAACATTTCATTACCAAGGTCACAAAAGCAAGGTTTGAATAGAAAAATGGGTTTTTTCCATTTACATAAGGTATAAGCAATCGGGAAATAACACTTTCTGCCCAGGAACAAGAAAAAGTCAAAACTTTGTATTATCAGATGGTGTTCTTATTTATGCAACCACATTAATTTAGTTTCTTATTTTTATTTTGCCTCCTAAACAGATTTCTGTTTGTTTTTCAACTGAATTGCGCGGATTATGGGTCACATTCTGAAACGATTAATCTTGGTTTCAATTTTTACATCCAAAAACCCTACCATTTTAACAGGGGTGTGTGGACTTCTAATGTCCATGGTACACTATTTTTTTTATTGAACAAAGTATACAATATCCTTGTTTTCTTTCCCATGACATAATTAATCCTTGACAAAGTCCATCTGATTTTGAACTGCGCTCTTTTGTTCTCCAGGTTGTTTTGGTGAAGATACGAGATCAGCCATAAATTCAGGCAGGCAAAATATGTACACTGTTTATGTTGGATAAACATATGATGAATGAAAAACAGAGAACAATAAACACTTCATCTCTAAATTTGCTTTGTAAATGTATTCCCGTCAGTCCATAAAAGTATAACATCCTCAACAGAAAACTTATAAAGTGCTCTTCTAGGTGGAACTGAGCTTAACATTCACTTTTAAGATGGATGCACAAACTCATTGGCTTAAAAAGGAAATCAGGTCACAGATTACATTCATATGTTCATTCACATTCATTGTCTCTACCAATTCCGTGGAACAAATTGGCTTAAGCCTTTCCTGCTTCCATTTCCAGTCTTGAGAGGAATGGGGCCAATGCAATTTTCAGACAGGCACAAAAATATTCATTGTTCACTCTTAAAAAGTAATAAGTTTTAATGATGTTAAATATTGAGAATGCTGATTCACAGCTGTATATGGAGCCAGACATGGGCAAGGTTTGTATTGCCATTATGGTAAGTCCAGGGAAAGCAGCCTGGGATACAGTTTGTAGCCAGAGGGTGGCAGGCTCACAAACGTTGCACGACTCTCCCAGTGTTAAATTTGTTTACAAATCAGTAATTTCCCTTAGAAGAGATCAAGTATCTGTTCACCAGCAGACCTCTATCCACCTGCGAAAATGTGATGACATTTCTGACCTAAAAAAATGATTCTGGATGAAAAGTAGGTGCCGCTCTCCTGTGAAGAAGTTGTTTCAATGATCGCTGAAGTTTCTGATCAGTTTTTGTAAGAACTCAACATTAGAGGAAACATCTCTCATCGTGAATTTGTTTCATTGCTGAAGAATGTGTACATTCCTCTTAGAAATCCAGTGTGAAAATGTCCAGCTTCCTCTGGAACGATGACTGTTGCTAACAAATCACACACTGACTTCTTGCGCTGTAATTTTAAGTTGAGGTCATTCAGGTATGATGTCCAACAGAAAGGCCTTAATACCAATTCTTCTCATCATCTGAAAACTGAGCAAACTGTGTGGCCCTATGGTTCTTCTGTTGTGCAAAGAACATTTTTATTTAATTTCTAATTTCCCAAATGCACGCTGGCACCCTGCATTCGCTCATCCATCCAAGATTGCAGGGCAGCAGTAGGTCATTTGAGTTTCCATCTGCTTCTGTGTGGAATCCTCAGAGCGGGGCTGTCGATCGGAGATGCCCTGAGAAAGTTGGTAAGTTTCATCAATACATTCATAACCTCTGCATATCTTTCTGAAAGAGTGGAGCATAAAACAGGCTATCATGGAGGGAGCTCTATCAGTGGGGATGGACTCAACAACTCACAGGCTGAACCCCATCTGAACTAACATTTCTATTAAGGCTCGATGTCCTCGCCTCTTGTGTGTGTTGGTAAGTGCTGTAACATCTATGATGTACTCTCTGAAGTCTTTCCTCTCTTCATGGTAAAATCTGACATAGACCAAAAGCTTGGGATTGTCACTAAAATCAGTTGTCAAATGAAAAGGTCATGCTAGGTGCACTTTGAAAAGCAGCATTCAAGCTGTGAGTATATCCTGTGCTAACATTGAAGCTCTTCTTGCAGCTGATGGAGGGATTTGTGTTTTTTTTTTCCCTGTCAGTTCAAGCCTTCGTTCGCAGGGACCGATCCATATGGCGACCCGTATTCGTAGGACCCAGACTACTCAACTGAGTTGGCCTCGTTGTGCCTGTTGAAAAGTCCTTAAATGACAAAATAGATCAGATTAGAAATAGAATAGATTTTCTTTTTTTTTTTTGTTTTAATAATAATAATAATTATTATTATTACTATGTCAAAAGGCGTCACCGTCTGGATTTGGACAAGATGCCACCAGGTGGTGACCAATATAGTCAATTCTCTGACACAGATGGTTCCTGGGCATCAGACTCAGTAAAGCAGAAATAAAAAGTATGGTCATAAGCCAAAAGTATTAGCAAGTCGCAAAACCTATGGGATGCTGGGGGCACAGGGCGGCATTTCTATAATGTTCAAAATAATGTTGGCAACAGAAGGTGCGCAAACAGAAACAAAAGAGAGGAGGATGCCTTCTCAAGAATGCGGTTTGGTCACATAGCGCTGAATAGCTCACTGGTTAAGATTAAAAAACATGTTGACGGAACCTGTGAATGCGGTGACAGGCAAGAGACCGTATTATTATGCAATGCCCAAGGTACCAACAAGATAGGCAAATACTGACCACTCAGTTGCAAGGAAGACGGGTAGAATTCAGCCAATAGAACATTCTTGAACTAGAGTCTAGTGAGATCTGCTTCAATTACCTTTTCAGTTATCTGAAGACTACAGGATTACTTAAGAGTATTAGTCTAGTAGATGTTTTTTTTTGTTTGCTTGTTTATTATCATTGTTCTGGGAATGTTAGACTCTTGACTCACTCTTCAGTATAGATGGTGGCAGTAATGCTCCATATAAGCTGGTTTACACAAGCCATAAAACCAGAAGAAGAAGGAGGAGGAAAGAATATGAGGTGCGTTCGAGCGCGTCTGCAAGTAAGCCGGCTGCCAGCCTGGTGCCCGTGCCTCGTTGCACCAGGGCATTACATTTATTGCGATACCAAGATTATTCAAATGGACCAAGCAGTCACAGAGATATACTCATTTCAATTTGGGCTTGCCATTTTCAAAAAAGAGGTTCCGGGCTTAAGGGGTTAATGTGCTCTTATGGTTACTCATAGTGAGCGTAAAGCAAAGAAAAGTTAGATTAAACAAGTGCAAATGTGCACACGCTAGTGATGAATTAGATTGTCAATAATTACGCACAAACTTATTCTCCGGTCTACCTTTAATTAAATTGCGTTTCTTTTGTTGCACCATAACGCCAGCTCACATCACTGGCTTGGCTACGTCTATAATGTTGATCACAGACGGATGGCAAGGAATGCCCATTTCTGGTCTCCCCATACCCAGCGGCATGCGATGCCCTATATGCGGCTTATCGCTGGCAAGTGGCCGCACTACTTAAACTCTCACATACCGAGGACCGCATGCTGTGGCTCTTAGTGCCGCCCCTAGTATTGAAAAACGCAGCGGATCTAAGGGAGTAAACCTTGAAAAAAATCAGCATAAGCCCCTGCTTGGGTGAGCACACTGGTCCTTTCATGATAGCCTCTCTGGTGTTAGCACTGGCGATTTGTCTTTCTATATGTTTCCACTCCAGAAGCTACCCACTGAGGAACGCAAGTACAGAAGTGGGCAGCCTGCTTGCCCACTGCACAGGGCCAGTAACCCTTATTAGTGCTATTTAGCCCACTACGAACCCAGAAACATCTTATAAGCAATCACATCAACATCTGCCTTGTTAATCTGGGCAGCATAATCGCAAGCATGACAGACCCTGGGTTTAGCCTCGCGGACCTTGCGGTTCTGATCAGCCCAGATCTGCTCGCAGTAAGTAAATTTGATTTTCTATAATTATGCGCAAACTTATTTTCCGGTCTGTCTTTATTTAATTTGCATTTCTCTTGTCGCTCAGTACATTTGCTCTGTAACGTCGCCAGCTCACTTTATTGGCGTGGCTACGTCTTTAATGTTGAACACAAACAGACGGCAAGGAATGCCCATTACTCCACTCCACCCACTCACATCTGCTGCAGTGCTGAATTCAGAGGAGGCGTGAACATGCTTACATGTGAGGACCCCTTGGTGTTTGCATAGCTTGAATATAAATAAAATATTTTGTCTTTGCCGAGAAACAAGGCATTAATGATTTAAAAGAGAAAAATAAACCGTTTCGGTATCGATAATTTGTGGCTGTCAAAAAAAAATTATTCACCGCTATCAGCGTGTCTTTTTCAATTATTCCCTATGGAGAAATTCCTTTTTGGCCCCCGAGGCATCACGTGACCTGCAATATCAGGTTCACCACTAGGACCATGGCGGCGTGTGTTCCAGCCCCTCGTTGTTTGTCCAGTTCTCCTTATAGGTCCATGCTCTCCACCGGCTGCACCGCCTGGCTCTAACCTGATCTAACAGCTGATTGGATTAGAGGTTGGCTCAACAATATGACGATTTATATACACTCTCTACTTTTGTTGACAGGGAGAGAGTATGATTTTATTTGTCAGATTTGAAGGTTTAGTCTGATTACAGGAAACATGTGGCTGATGTAGACGTTTAATTGGGATTCATGTCACAGATCATTCACTGAATATAGCCGATTGTATATTAACACTGCACTGTTTTAATAATTGAAGTATTTAGCAGCGAAAATATTTCTGGTAAGTGGGATGTTAGGACTCTTAGGGGGGAAACCTAGGGTGAATAGGATGTACCTGTTTCTGTGACTTCCTGAATATTCTCTCAAGGCTGCTGGAAACTGTCCGACTTGATTGCAGCTTGTTGTCACCACCTCCCGCTGCAGCCGCCAGCTGTCGTTTACTTTCCAGGCGAGGCGCAGTTCATCTCGAAAGAGCCTAATGACATTGTTCACTCTAGCTTTTTTAATAAATATCTGTGGTTCCTGGGCTTCGTTTCCGGATATACAGTAACGGTTTCGCTGCAACCCGGTGTACAGATTTCACGAGTAGCTGTTGCATTTAGCTTGTTTATTTGATTCAAGAAATGTCGACATGCGTATCTTTTCGGGTTCAGCTGGCTTCCATATTGGAGGCTTTAAGTAACACGGCAGTTGCAGAAATTATTAAACTTGTAGATAATGAGTCTGCAGCCGTACGATTGGAAATGTGCATATGTCAAAGAGAGAACGAAACGCTGAAGAGCAAGCTGCTGCTGATGGAGCGAGAGCTCCGAGCTGCGCGGGGAGGCATTTCTCTCGAAGTTCTGAGTGAATCCAGAGAAGAGCACAGACGTAAGTAACGCATGGTATGGCATGGATAAGTAGGTGACTTTATTAAGTTGCTTGTATATTAGGCTATTTTATGTTGAAGCAGGATGCTAAATATTGAAGTTTTTGTTGATTGTGAAATTTGGGACTAGTTGTTAATGTTGCTTGTAAAGGAAACTGGTGTATTTACTCAATGCATGAACACAGATACGACCAAAGCCATTGAGGATGTGCCCGTGGAGAAGAAAAGAAATGCCCTCAAAGTCCTCGATGTTAAGCATGAGGTAAAACCCCTCATGTATGTATGTATGTATGTATGTATGTATGTAAATGTATAGCCTACTTAGCGCCGTTAAAAACGCAACGGCGAGGTATGTACTGTATTTGCGGCAAGTTCAAGAATCCATTGATTTTTATCGCTTTTCCAGTGAGGTACATGTGGAAATTAAGAAAAGCGCGTGGTATTGTAATCCTGACGCGCGCCTCGTGAATGCGCCAAGCACTTCAGTAATAACAAACATTAAGCTGTTTGTGATGTGTACTGTGACACTTGACGTGTTCTTTTGGGTGTGATCAATAGCCTACATAACACCAAAGAAAAGGAAAAATGCTAATGCATCAAGAGAATGAAACGGCTTGTGACAGAGGAGAGTAAAAAAGAGCCATTGGCATGTTACGGGCACGTCCCAGCCACCGAGACGGGGTGCGTCATTTGCACTGTCACCGTTCAACAATCAGTCGTCTGTTTATCCGAGAATGGCCCTGAGCGGCGTCCGTCAGTGACAGTGCTTGTGTTCCATTCTCGGATAGACAGCTGACTGTTGTTGAATGGTGACAGTGCAAATGAGCACCACCTCTCTGCGGCTTAGACATGCCCGTAACCTAGCAATGGCTGTTTTTCTCTCTCCTGGGCCACAAGCCGTTCCTTTCTCTTGTTGCAGTAGCATTTTTTCTGGTTGGCCTTTATGTTGCCTATTGTCCACACCCAAAAGAGCAAGTCAAGCGACACTGTACACATCACAAACAGCTGTCTGTTTGTTATTACTGAAATGTTTGGCACGTTCACGTATTGCGTGTCAGGATTACAATACCACACACTTTTCTTTATTTCCACTCGTGCCTCACTGGAAAAGCAATAAAAATCAATCTTTTTCAATTTGCTGCAAATACAGTACATCCCTCACCTGTGCCTTTCATGGCACTAAGCATAGTTCAACGCTTTTTTAAAATTGTTTTTTACTGGAGAAGTGCGATATTCTGCCCAAACATCAATTTTCTACTGAAGCACAGTTTCTAGTATTTATTTTCATTAAGTAATGCAGATAGAATGTCTAAAAATGAAAATCAGGTTCAAATTTTTGAGATGTTTTGACAATGAGCGGCAGGTAAAGAGGAAATTACACCAGCTTGGAGTACATACAAAATATTCTCAGAATATTTTAGGGAAAAAAAAAAAGCATACTGAGTCAAAAAAGAACTTCACACTCATAAATTTGTAAATATTTTCTTGAAACTTTTAATAAGAGTTTTTATTGTCACTTGGGGTAAATGCGTTGTCAAAGACATCATAACACACATCAACTCCGACGTGCACAGGTACGTAGCATGCACGAGCGTACTTTAAGCTAAAACCATTTTTTCTTGTGTTCCTAGTCACGTGACCATATGAGAGATGTGCAACTGAGCTCACGTTAGCACGTTAGAGTGACATCTTGGAAAAACAAGTTTTTACAGTTAATTATTCTTTGATTTTCAAAGCCATGGCTGTCAAACATTCAGCGTGAACGTGCCATTGGCATGCTGAATACGGAAACGTCCGTTATTGATGTTGCGAGGGTTATGGGATGCAGTTGACGGACTATCCTTGATCTTCGGACACGTCACCAACAAACTGGCACCACAGCTGACCAACCTCGTTCTGGTAGCCTACCTGTGACGTCAAAAGCAGAAGACCGACAAATTGTCTTGCTTTATTTGCATAATCGATTCGTCACTGCAACGTCCACTAGGAATGAATTGTTTCGACGTTGTGTGACTGCCCAAACCATACGTAATCGCCTGCGCACTGCTCTTATTCAAGTTGTAATTTACCATCTTTACTCTTGGACATTTCCGTAGCATTTCCGGTGGAACTGGTTACATTATGGACATTATTTTTATGAAACACCATCTTTAATGAGTACAGAATTAAATAAAGTCATTGTTTAAAACCTCATTTCTTGTATGTTCAACTTATCGACCTCCAAACAAGTGTGAAGTCTTTATTTTGGCTGAGTATATGTTAAAATCTTAATCTTTAAAAATTTAGAACAGTTTTTCAAAAGAATTGTAAACAGCCTATTTTCAACTTTTCCTGTTCTGCATCAAAGAATGCCCTGTACCTTAAACACTATAGAGACCAGGAATATGGTTTAATGCTGTTTTAAAACTAAGAACATATGCCTTGACCACCAGACTGTTATTTTTAACTGAAGTCCTTGTCTGATACTTACTTTCAACTGTGTATGTTCATAAAATGTAAAAAAAAAAAAAAAAAGATCAGCTGCTTACAGTCAGATTGTGGAATTGTTCCCTTATCTAGTTCAGCAGTTCTAGATAAAATGGCTCTTATTTGGGGTGCTGTTATGTTGACTGCTGGTGTAAAAAATGGCACTATTTCTAACCTTAGAGATTGGGTGGTATTCTACTTTTCACATGAACCCCTATTGGTTTGGTTGCCAGAGTATCTTTCTTATGAATGATAATTTTTTTTAAAAACATGGTTTATCCTTGTGCTCCAGTAAAATGACACCATGATAGATGATACTTTTTGCAGTTGGCTAAATAAAAACAGATCAACGCCATTTTAAATGTCATAGTTAAATCCCGCACAGCACCATGCATAATTCTGGTGCCTAGATGGCCTCTCCAATACATCTCAACATGACGCATGCTTTCAGGAAAGAAAAACAAACAAATGGAACATTTATTGCAGTGGGTGCAACTAAGTATGAAAAGTGGCAAACACGTACACGATATCATGTGACAGTGCAAATGGGAAGACACATGCAGTACTGCAGATATAATGGCATTGGCCAGTCCTTATCAGTCAAGCAAGCACAGCAAATAAGCCATCAATCTTCATGAAAATTGACCGTTATGCCCAGCGACCTCTGAAGCAACAAAGTGGGAACCAGGATAAAGTAAAGTTTATTTGCACATTGCGGAAGCTTGATGTGCAGTATTCACTGAGATATGCCTTGCATCACCGGTTACCTTTAGGAAATCGTATACAAATAAATGGCAAATAAATAAAAAATTCAGAAGTATTTTTTGCTTGCCTATATTCAGAAACCAAGTTTTGTGGAATTATCATCATCCTGAACTACGTAGTTAACAGTAGTCAACAAATATGTGACTTCTTGCTGCTTTTCATCTCATTGCATATGTGTGTTTTCATAGCTCAGTGATACTATGAGTAATGTTCGTCAAATGATCACAGCTTTGAAAGTTCCTCTTGATATTTAAATATCAATGGCAAGGAAAGTGTACCAAAATGGGAGCAGATCTGACTCGGATTTCCTTTCTATCTGGGTTGGTCGGGTAGGTTGTGGATACTCAGAATCTTCACATTTCCTGTTTTTTTTAGCCTGAAGATGGGGCGCAGAACCCAAAGAGTTTTGACTATGAGGAGAAACAGATGATCTGCCCATGGGAGAGCCCTAGTGGTAATTGATGTGGATTTTGCATGTCCCATTTGTAGAAAATAATTCTATGGTCAAATGCCTGTCGACTCCATTGATGTTGTTACGTGTTGTTGACGACAGTTAAGATTTTTATAAATGTGTATTTTTGTGCAGGCACTCCAGGGGCAGCTGCTGCTGACAGCGTTGAAGGACCCCTCTGTAAAGAGGAGGAGCTCTATACGCAGCCCTGTCCTGTAGTAGACCCAGAAAAGGGGTTGCAAGCAGAACTTAAACCGGACCTACAGGGAGAGCCTCACCCCCCTGCTGTCCCCCAGCTGCAGTCCGTAGATTCAGGGCTGGAGATAGAACACGTGTGGAGCAAATCTGGAATCGTTTGGGGAAAACAAGGACAGCAACGAGAAAGAACTGAGAGCAGAGATGCTCAGTTAGACCATTTATCTCCTCAGGGTCTTGGAGCTCCTTTGAGATTGCACTCAGAGAGGAATGTAATTGCAACATCACACGTTGATCAGCAACAAAATGGCTGTTTCCTTGAGGAGGATGGATCCCAGGTCCTGCCTGACCTTTCCTCTGGGATGGCCTTCCCTGGGGGATCTCTGGGGGGGAGTGATGGAAGCACTCCTTCCTGCAAGCTGGGATCTAAATTGTCAGCAGAATCGAAGTCTTCCCGGAGAATCGCAGGACAGGCTAAGGTCATCAGTGCTCTCACCTTGAAGATGTTGCCGGATGATGATCTAGAAGTGAAGCCACATGAAGACCAACACGGTGAGAAATTCAGATGTTTGCAGTGTGGCAAGAGTTTTGCTGACTCTCACATCCTGAAAAATCATCAGCGGTATCATCGCAGGAAGAAACTGAACGTTTGCGAGGAGTGCGGGAAAGTTTTCTTGTACAAAACTGCCCTTGAAGTCCACCAGCGCATTCACACCAGAGAGAAGCCATTTGCTTGCGAGCAGTGTGGAAAATGTTTCGCAAGAAGATTTTGCCTTAAAACTCACCAGATTACTCACACCGAAAAGGAATGCTTTCGCTGCACAGTGTGCAGTAAGAGTTTTGGCTACCAGCATGCTCTAAGGAAACATCTACGTATCCACACAGGAAAGAAACCGCACCACTGTAAAGTGTGTCAGAAGAGCTTTTCCCAGCTGTGTAATTTCAAAACTCACCAGAGAATTCACACAGGAGAGAGACCGTACTGTTGTGAGAAATGTGGGAAGAGCTTTTCCCATCTGTCTCATTTTAAATCTCACCAGCGAGTTCACACGGGAGAGAAACCATACAGGTGTGAAGAATGTGGTAGAAGATTTTCCAATCTATCTAATCTTAAATCTCACTATAGGGTCCACACAGGGGAAAAACCGTTCACTTGCACCGTGTGCAGCAGGGGTTACTCGCAGAAACGAAGTCTCCGGAAGCACTTTCTAACTCACTTGTGAAGCAAAACTAGCCAGTCTAAGACCAAAAAAAATATCTTCAGCTTGGTGTATGGATTTACTGGGCAAGGACATCCCTCTTGTGTCCCAATGAGCTGAACAGTTGGATGTTTTGATGGATATTTCTTATGGTGAACTTTCTTCATCTATGAAAAGGAAAATTTTATCATAAAATAGAAATGGTGCTGGATGAATCGCAGTTCTTGAACTAAAACAGTTATCAATTAAGTAAATTATCGGTTGATTAATGATTAGGATTAAATGTATTATATATATATATATTAGCATGTTGTACTTAACTAAGTGAAACTACATTTCCTTAGATTAGAAATTAGGAAGTATATGGATTGGTCATATCATCTGAAGCAGCCATAAATACCTTCATTGTGAAGCTCAGGGCTGCATTTTTGTTCATACTGGTTTAGGTAGGAATTGATTACATTCTTAGGTGATTGTTGAAGATGTTCTATAATGGTTATTGGCACCTGTACTATCGAGTGCAGTCCTGTCGCTGAGATGATGCCTTGAGTTGTTTTAAGCATTTTTTTACTCCGTTCTCCCTGCTACCTCGTATAATTTTTCCCGTTTTCCCTAATTAAAGCAGACTCGTGCTGCTGATAAGTATTTAATTAATAATAATGACCAAAGTAGATGGTCGTCTATATGTGGTATTGACACTTGAAAGTTCAAACCATTTTCCGCTATCATCGATCTCAGGAGTTTGAATTTGGTTCAAAACCTCAAGTCTTACTATTATCACATCCTGCAAAGGATGTTCTCCAGGGTAGTAAAGGAGGGCTTTTTTGCATCCCATGGACCTCATCACTGGAAGTTTCTGGATTTTTCCTTCCTGAGCCAAACGTGCCACTGCAGGCTCCTTCACTGAACTCTCTGGCGCTCTCAACAGGTATGTGGTGGTAGCCTGATCACACTTTGAGGGTTTCCTCCATTCTATTAGTCTGCAAATATTTGATCACCTATTCCCCAGTGGTTTTATTTACCTTGCTGTGGACTTCACTTATATATATAACTTCTGGTGAAACAAATCAGTGAAAGCCTTTGCAAGTAATCTGGTCACACTGTCACATGCATCAATTTTTTATAGCGCTTTTCTGGGCACTCAAAGACGCTTCACAATGGAAACATTATTCATTCACTCACACATTCATACTCTGATGGTGCTTAACTACGTTTTTGTTGCCACAGCTGACCTGGGGCAGACTGACGGAAGCGTGGCTGCCAGTATGCGCCTACGGCCCCTCAGAGCACCACCAAACATTCACACACAGCCATACAGGAGTGTTCCTAAATTGCATGTTTTGATGTCATTGTTTCTTGATGTCATTTCTTGAAAACAGTTTCTTGTTTTCTGGATTTGACAATTTATCCTTAGGTTTTCTCCTTTAGAAAATCTTACTGCCCTTAAAACAACCTTAAAAAATATCTCTGAGAGCATAGTAATGAGTATCTGCTGCCAGTGCTTCCATATGAGCCACATCGTAGTCAGAATTGCTTTCAGTCTACCTTTAGTATCCTCCATAAGAATGCAGATTGAATTGTAGACAAGATGGAAATATAATAAACACACACTCACATCTGCACATATATATACATATATACTGTGGGCTCCAAAATTACTGGCACCCCTGACTGGCAATGCACAAACAATACTTCTAAAAAATTGTATTTATATAAAAACTCAAAATGACAATGTGATAGATATTGTATGATATTGTTCCAATGGAACCAACCAAAATCATTTACTGATTTAATTAAAAATCAATTTCCTCTCAATCAAGGTTTCAAAAAAAGCACCCTTAAAGATTATTGTAAACAACATCTGTTAAGGAATTTCATTGAGCCATTACATCACTTTTTGTTTCTCTAGGGTATAAAAATGAGACCCACGTAATATCCCTTTGTCATCCAACAACATGAAGAAAACAAAACAACAGTCAGTTCTAAAGAGGCAGATGGTCATAGACCTTCATAAATTTGGTAATGGCAAGAAGAAGATAGACAAATGATAGAATATGCCACTGAGCGTTGTCAGACATATATTAAATGATTACAGAGAAGTCGATCTGTTGAGGGGATACTGAGGGGGATTCTGAGAGAAGCAACAAAATCCTCAAGAATCCCTGATGGAATTGCAGGCCTTGGTGGCATCTTGGGGTCACGGTTTCAAAAAGCCTTATCAGGCACAACGACAGGGTCTTTCTAAGGACTTCCAGAGGAAATCCTTTTCTGACCAGAGGACAGAAGCAAGTGCTTGGAGTTTGCCGACTGGAACTAAGTGGCTTGGTCAGATGAGATCAAAATTGAACCTTTCGGTCCGATGCAGCATTGGCATGTTTGGCATTGAGACAGAGATGCCTGGCAGGAGAACCACCTCATACCCGTGGTGAAATATGATGGTGGGTCAGTCATGTTTTGGTGCAGTTTTAATTCCAAGAGGTCCTGTGTCCCTGGTTAGGATTAATGGCATAATGAATTTCACCAAGAAATGGGATGCACTGGCTGACCATCTGGTTGCCTCTACTAGGGGGTTTCTGCATTGCCACTCAGGGGTGCCAGAAATTTGGAGCCCACTGTACGTGTACCTGTGTATACATATACGCATGTCTGTATATTTTACATATTTATTTATATGTTTTTCTCAGGCATTAATATGGAAATCAAAGATTCAAAGCACTATTTTAACGCTGTAGCCAAACGAGCCTCTCCACAGAAACCAGCTGTAGCAAGGGCACCCGGCTAGTGTTTTTTCTAGCTTTTGTAGCACAAGTGCTAGTACGCTTGTAAGAGGTTGGGGCGTTATTCTGTTCAAAAAGGAAGTGAATAAACTGGACTCCATGTCGCCCAAATGGATAGCTTGCATAATGTAAAAAAGTGAAAATATGGTTGAAATATGACTTAAAAAGGCGGTAAAAACACTGGCCAAAACATAGCACGGACACTTAACCCCTTTGTGCAGAAGCCAAATTTGGCTATTTTTGGGTTACCCACTTTAATGCTGTATAATTCAAGATTTAAGCTTCATAAAGAGGAAAAATGTGGCTCAATTCTGAAAAGACACTTACAGCATTTAGAATTACATAGTATTTCAGTTAATTTTCATGATTATGGTAGAGAAAATGAGCTGCAAACATAAAAAATCTTCATGAGAATTCACCATTGAAATTGCAAAAAAAATAATTCTGAGGATTGAAAAACTGCTGGGGCTTAAAACTATACATTTCTGGGGTCATAAACTCCTTGACCACAAGTACAATTTATCTTCAACATTACATTCTAGGTTACCTACATGCTTTTAGCCAAATTATACACCTATCCAAGTGTCTCCCCAAAGTCTCAAAATGAAGTCCTGTCAAATCATAAAAAAATCATGTATATAACACAAATAAAGTTTTAAGGCATGAAATTTAATATGAACAAATGATTTTCTGGTTGAGTTTTGTATGAATTTATCAATCTCAGTGCAGTTAAATATCAATGGTCACCAGCAACCTCTCCAAAGACAAAATATGCCTTTTCTCCTTAATAAAGTTTAGAGTTTTGGCCATTTTACTTCAAAGTGCCCCAAGCCAGCACAAACACGCATTAAATAAACTTCTTATTAAACGGTTAGAACATTCACCCTGTAATGAAAGCTACCAGTCCCCTCTTCTAAGCTTACAAACTCATTTCAACACTTATAAGGAACAAGTGCAACTCACTAACTCAGTAATATCTGAATTCTGAAATATACCTTATTTTAATAGAACAGACACTCCACTTTCAGGGAACAATCCATTGCCTCCCTGGATTCAAAAGAAACGTGCAATGAACGTACCAGGGGGTCCACCCAAATGCACGGGCAGTTCGCGTTTTTCACAGGAAAAAAACCTCGACATTCGACTTTGGAGAGTACGTATACATTCCAAAAACAAAACAACAACAACAACAAAAAAATAACAAAGTAGCAGCCTCACCTTTTTCATGAATCCCTTTTTCCAGAGAATGAAGTATCCTGTAGCAGGAACACTCCGGTCCTGTTTCATTCGAAATAATTCCAATTGACCATATCCTTATCTCATTTAAATCCCCTAAATGTAACTGAACACTTCAAGGCGAGTTTTGCGAACGTGTTTTCTATAAATCGCGTCTATTTTAACCGCGTAATTTGCATAACGTAGACAGGATACAACAGCGCATGCTGATACGCATTGGTTTGTATGCTCTCTGTTTGTCCAATCAATGTGTTTCACTTACTCTAAAATGTTTAAACACTCGGGAATTGGATAAGAAACGAGCCAATCAATACATTTTTTACCAGGGTAGCTTCACGAGGTGATGAAGTGTAACTCTACAATTACGCAGAAGAGCTTGAGTGTATGGTTGAGTGATTGGCTATCAACGCCAGTACTCGGGTGGATATAATGAAGCGCTGGATTTGTCAATGAATGGATCTGCGCGTAAATCCACGGTAGGGAACAACGAATTTTTTTGTATGTGACAACTGTAATTAACAGTAGAATGTGAGAGAATCAATACCATGTCGATTTTTTTGCCTCAGAAAACTGATTTTTCTGAACCATTACTTGGAATACTGTTAGCTCACTGTGGCTTAGCTGGTTGCTACAGAGGATAACGATTTTTTCTGTGTCAAGATATCGTTTTTTTAAACTGCTGGATCGATACTATAGGCAAGGATGCTGACCAGTTTGCACATCAGGCTTAGCTGAGGAGTTAAATTCATGCAGCTCTTGAAAAACAGGGCGTGGAGTGAACTTCCCCATATTCAGAACCGCGTTCGAGGTCTGCTTGCTTGTGAATATTCAATAACTGATCCGGGGGTGCCATTTATTGATCGAGTACAGTAACAGCGTACTTCCAATTTGCAGGTCTATAGATGCGGGCGTCTACATCTGCAGAAAGGGGTTAACTGCTAAAGAGGTGCCTTAGTCTGTCAAAATGCCCATTTCTTTAGTTTTCAGATGGGAATCTCTTGCAAAGTCTCTTGTGAACCTATGGCTAATACGGGCCGGTGTTTTTCATGCGCGGTTATGGCCTTGTTTACTCATTTGCATCTGTCAAACCCAAGCATGCGCAGTAATCTTGACTGCACACTTCAATACATGCAAGGGATCCTTTTTAATTTTGGAATTTACTTCATTGGGGATTGGTTTTTATCATGTATTTCGCTCTGAAACGGCACCACAGCTGATCACAATATGTAGTTTGTTTTTAACCATGCTGATTTGCATGGCTGCTGCCATGGCTTTCCAAACTGAACCAGTAGTAAACTACTCCGGAGAAGGTATTGGTAGTTGAAAATACATTTAATCAAATTATTTGGCTCTCATTAGACAAGACTGCAGAATTGAACAGTAAATTCTAAACGATCAAAGAAAAAGTTAATATCATTAAGTTCCCAGAGTATCATATGCACTTTGGTTATTGTTAAGTTTCATGAAGTTTCTCTCAAAATGCTCAATACTGTTCTCATGCATAGTGCCAGAACTCCCTTTTGTATGGAGTAAACAACGCATGATCTCATACAGGGGTGTGTTTCCGAAAAGCGTAGTTGCTAACTTACAGAGTTTGTCCATTCAGGGTCAGTGGTCCCAACTATGTAAGTTAGCATCTGTGCTTTCGGGAAACGCACCCCAGGTGGGTATGATGGTGCTGAGAGATGTCTCAAGGACTCATATCACTGAGCTGTCACTCCAATCGACCAGTGGCTTTCAATCATGTGGTGGTTACCGTGGCCTTCAGTTCTGCATCTCTGACGTTACAGGATAACAAACATGATTCTAAATCTAAACATTGTGAAGTAACAGCAGATCCATTTACAATATATTTAAATTCAATCATTAATTGGATAATTATTAATTTAATCAATAGTAGGGTTAGTCTAATATATTTGTTAATATATGTGTTCTATACATCATTCAACATTATGCTTGATTGGTTATAGAATTTCCCATGTTTTATGTCATTAGTAACTGAATTTCCCTCAATCATCAGCGAGTCATAGACTGGCTGTTGTATGCTAAGGAGAGGCTACTAGCACATCAGTCAGATATTCCTGCTATTGCGGATTCTCTTTAGAATCACCAAGAGATCCAACAGTCGTCTCATCACGTCACCAACAGGTGGTCAAGGATGGAGGTCATCGAACTGGTTAGGTCATCATTCGTCCTTGAGCCTAACAAAACCTGTCAGGGCTTAAAACCTAACACACAGGAACATCCATCCCTTTGCTTCAACACTTTCATTGTTAGCTTTGGCACATTCAGGGATAGCTTCACTTGAGAATGGATGATGCTATATGGTTTGACTTGGGGCAGACTATATCAAAGCAGTGTTGGGGTTGTTAGGAGATCTGAGAAAGGTCCTTAGTAAATTTGGATGTGGAACAGTCAAGTTTCCTTCCTTTCTTATCATTACTTGTTCACCAATATTTACTTCTGGACAACAATTCAAATTATATTCTTTATTTTTGAGATGTTCCATATTTGATTACTAATCACTATAAAGGGTTTGTGTACTACATTGAACACACATGCGCTGTCAGTAAAATGTTGTTCAATATATACACACACGCACACACCTTCTGACAGAGCATAGAATTCAGCCACCTGCACTGAACCAGCGTCTATGGATGCTTCTTCTTCAGCTCTGTGAATGTGAATTTCTCTGCTCCCTCACCCTTCTCCTTCCTTATGACTGTTCATCCAGTCTTAACCGTCATTGCCACGATAACTGCTCCCACTGACGAACAGTGTCACTGCACCATCCAACAGTTTGCTTACATGCACCCTCCGTTATCTCGGACGATTCTTTCGGAGCAGTTATCTGAGTGGCCTTCATCAATGAATCCTGTGGCAGGATTCACTCTGTCATCACAAGTCGCAACAACTTTCCTTGCGAGAACAGTTGATTCCCAAAGCCCAAATCTCTCACTGGAGATGAGACTCGGTGGGTGTGTTCCATAGCAGTTTAGCAAACTTCCATGTGCGTCTTGCAGCAGGACCATGTTGCATCCCACTGTTCGTTCGGTCTGCGGTTTCGGCCATTTGGCGCTAGCGAGGTCAGTCAGTCAATTTGGTTGCTCCGTCATGCTGACTGGAATTAACGACGAATTGTGTCTGTTACCATGGGTCCATCAGGTTGAACTTGTGCCAAGACAGCATTTTCTGAGTTTATATCCACATCAGTCCAGAGATGGAAAGGTTTGATGCTTGGAGTGTGGCTGCTTCAGAGCTGGGGAGGAAGCTGGATCCATTTCCGGGGTCCACGTCACGAGGGTCGCACCAGGTAAACCTCCCTTCCATGCCT
The DNA here is from genome assembly GCA_029721435.1 of Gymnothorax reevesii. Classification (NCBI taxonomy): domain Eukaryota; kingdom Metazoa; phylum Chordata; class Actinopteri; order Anguilliformes; family Muraenidae; genus Gymnothorax; species Gymnothorax reevesii. The sequence continues at coordinate 30,025,311 of CM056589.1, forward strand.
CATCGAGGGGCTGGGCCAAATTAGAAAATTCTAGAATATACACTTTGTTAGAATTGAACAGTCCCATTATAGATTGCAGTCCAGTGACAGTCATAGGCTTTGGCAATTTTAAAATTGCTTCTATTCTCGCAGGCAATTTAGCACTACAGTGGTGTAGATTTCATCTTAAAAAAAAAAAGAAAACTTCTGGGGCTGTTATCTGGGCTTTTGATGGGTCTGGAGAGAACCTGCCGCTTGAGGAGCCTTCAATACACATCAAACTGTTTATAAATGATGGGTCTTGTTTGAATCATCACAATATTCCAAAATTACTGATGGTGTACGTGTTTAACCTCATGGTAACCTCTTCCAGGTGTGTTGCTGTCCATTACAAGTAAATCCAAATTGGTTTTAATCTGTTGTAATGAAAATGCTAAAATAAATTTGATTTAATTTAGTTCACAAATGACTGTGGCTCTGTTTTGCCATTATCATTATGGAAAATGATAATTTTGAAACGTGAGGCTGGATAAGTGGCTGAAAACGGACGGATGGGTTGATGAATGGATGGAAGGAATTTGTGATTTTTTTTTTTTTTTTTTCCAGTTTCAGGAGTGACACAAATATGCAAAACCGCATTGAAAGATCTGCATTTAAAATGGGCATTTTTAGCTTGTATCATTATTGTACTTGCACTGAATGTCTGATGATAAAATCTCAATCACTGAAAAAGTATAAGTGTTGTCATACAGTTCTTTGACTCTGGGGCTCAGTTGTTCTTGCTCCTTTTTTTGCTCCGCTTGTTGTGATTTTTTGCAGCTTTCCTCCTCTTTGCTACTGTTCCACCATCATTCTTTGTTCCTCTCTTTCACTTTACCTCAGTTCCTCGCGCATGTGCCTTGCCCCTCATTTTCTCGCGCGTAAAAGCAGTATTTACACTCATATTTGCTATCCTTGCCCATCTCCCTGAAGTATTCCCCTCCGTTGTACACATAGTATGTTTTACCCTGAAGACATTGTTTATTGTAGTCTGAGAAGCTTTGGCATGGAGACAGCCATTTCTGGCATCTGATACATCTCAGCTGGTCGTACATTTTAGCCTCCGTTGGCACGTTGTTCCCCATTTCTTATTCTTCCTCCCCAAAGCTTTGGTTTAATCTAATGGTCTTTTTCTGAAAGGAAAATCCACAATTATTACAAAAAAAACTCATTATTTACATTAATATGCTGTCTGAGATTCAGTCATAGTCTTATTCCCCCCTGTTCACTGCTTTATTAGGATTGTAAAGGACCCATTTTCTGGAGAGTACTTTTTTGCAGTTCTGTCCACCTGTACTATGGTCTCCACTGTATCTACAGGCCCAGAGAAGGTTGACTTTGAAGGACTCTTCAGTGTAGCTGTTAGATTCCCCTTTCCACTGAATGTTTGAAATGTGGCTTGAATTTCTACCTGTTAGTTCACAAACAGACCGGCTATGCTCATGCCAACCACATATAAAACTGTTACATGAATGCAAATGTTATATGTACGTACAGTGTAAATGATAAATATTGTTGGGGAAATTCACTTAATGATCCGATTAAGTAAATGGTTTGGAGACAATGGCTCTTGAACAAATTTCAGACATATGAGACTTTATTATTTGCTAACAGTCAAAAAGTGGGAGTGGTTGCTGACCCACTAGTTCTCCAAAGAAGTGAAATGAGAGGGTCTGTCCTTATATAGTATTTTAGAATACTTAGGACAGGCTGTCACACGTCTTTATACACGTCACTTTTTTTTTCCTGTGGCTAGTGGATCATTTCTGAGACTTTCACATTGTACATAATTTTACGACAGTCAAGGGATGAAACTTAATAGAGTGTCATGACCGTTATCTGTCCATTAAATTATACTGTAATGGGTTCATCATAAGTGTATAGTGTTTATACCCATACCAGTATGACTTCAAGCACACTGATTTTCCAAAAGCAGTTTAATCACTAGACTACATTATCAGATGTGCATTATTGTACGGTGATTCCCAAACATGAAATATACAGACTGCTTCAAATGCACATTGCTGTTATAAAGCACAAAAAAATTGTGAAATTTTGCTGCACTTCTTTGCCTGCTACAATCGTATTGGATAGCTTATTAGTAGAGAGTGATCCAGATGAAGATTTAGCGACCAGAATGGACCATTGGTGAAGCCCAGTGCACTGAGCTTGTGCATGGTAAATGCAGCTCTTAACTCACCCACAGAAAAAATGTTTTTACATCTTAAAAATTGGCTAAAAACTATTTATTTCTTGCATTTCAGGGCAAAAGAAATCCCCACATTTTTTGCACATTTTTTCAGACCAAAATTGTAGATGACCTCATCATTGAGTAATCTGATGGTAAAATAACCTTACTTTAATTTATATTTTAAATAATGTACCACTGTCATTTGATAAGTTGATGGTCTATCACGGGATGACATTCTTCTGTGTGGTTGATTCTTCTGGTAAATCAAACTGTATTTCGGCACCATCTCATGTTGGTTAACTGGTATTGAACAGTGGCACTATGGGAAGTGCCGCCACCGCTCAACAAGTCGGTCTTGTGTCTGATTCTGGTCTGGGAACTGTGTGGAGTCCGCGTGTGTTCCCTGTCTTCACATTGGTTTTCTCCAGACCCTCCTGTTTCCTTCCACAGTCCAAAGACATGCATGTCAGGCTAGTTGGAGACACTAAATTGCTCTCAAGTCTGAGTGTGTTAGTGGAAGGTGAATGATCCCTACGTAGCAAAGGGTAAAAAGATGGCACAGTATGTACTAAAAGTGTTGAAAACACAGTTAGAAAATAATTAATACATGGAAAGTGGATACATTTCTGGTGGAACGGCCCATTTGATACTTGACTCTCGTTGGGCTAAGCACATGGCCATCTGGGAAAATGTACATGATTTAAGGACCAGTATGTGAAATCTAGAGCCATCTGGTGGGGAGATTATAGATTGCATCCAACTGATCATTCATTTTTTCAGAGAACCTACGGTGGCCGCAAAAACGCGAAAGGCCCGCGCTCGTGTCAATGCTTTATTCATTTTCTTTTTTCCCGTTCTGGGCTACTGTAGAAACGTTACGCTGCAAATTGGCGAGCTCTCTCTGTTGATATAAAGGGCTCATTCTGGAGAAAAGAGAACGCTATGATTCTTATTTTTAGGAAATAATTCACTGATGAAAATGTACTTTTGAATATTACATTCCATTCCTTCCAGTTATTCAGCCAGATTGCCCGTCTAAATCTTATGCACTGGTCCTTTAAGGCTGTTCTGTCTTTATCATAATTCCCCCTGTAATGATACCATCACTATTGAATACCAATATCCTCCGCACATTGCACATTTAGATTAAATTTTAACACACAGTGCTGTCAGCATACGTAAAATAAAACTGTACTTCCAGGAGAGTGAGGCCCAGTTCTTTTTCACTTGGAGAGGAGAACTCTCAATATTTATTTACTGAAACTGGCAACACCCTCCCACAGGACACGCCTACTATTTGAGACATACATTTCCTATTGGTTAAGCCAACTGCATAGGTCACAATTTAAATAGAGAGCTCCCACTCGCATATCCAACATCGATCATATTTTAAGCGAAAATGAAATGTCAATGTTAACTTGTGTGAAGCTGGCTTGACCGAGCTGAGCATTTTTACCTGATTGACTGCGCATTATCAAATCCATTAAATCCAAACCCAATACTGGTTTTCTCATCTTGTAGATAATTAACTGGACAGTTAGTGCCAGTGATTGGCTGGATTGCCTTCTCCTTTGACATGCAGGTAAAGATGGCATGGAAAGTTAAATTTGAAAATTTGAGAACTGTGATTTGATGATCCCAGTCACAGACGTTCATAATTCGATACTCGTAAAATAAAAGCCACGTATACTGATCTATATCATGGGTTCTGTAAATATTAGCAGTCAATTGCAAAACATGTTAATGCATTGTATGGACAGAACTAAGATCCAAAAAAATAAATGGTCCCTGCATTTGCAAAGCAAGCCGTGTCGCATGCTTATTTTCTCTGTTTGGTAGTAAGAGTGCTGCAGCTAATGCAGTAGGAGCATAACACCGAAACAGTTGTGGAATGTTTCAGTTTATGAACTGATTGACTTATAATTAAAATATTTTCACAATACACTTTATATGTTATGGGAAAGTGATTTTAATGAATACATCATTTTACCTTAATGTATTGGGTAAGATGGAACTCTTTTCTGAAATGAAACTTGCATGTTTCTTGGCTACCAGGCACCATAAGATCGTGAATTAAGATGCTGTTGGCACCCTCTCATATTACAGACATTTTTTGTATTTTTGTCATAACGAATATTGAAGATGATGAAGTGAGTCCATCTCAACCACTATAGTCCAGAATTTGCCATCATTGTTACACTCACACATGTCTGTGCAAATCACAAACACACGTACAATGCAAGTGTTTATGTATGCATGCACACTTGCATATCTCTCACCCTTTCTGTCTTGCTTTGTGTGCATGCACGCGCACAAATCCTGCTGGGGGAGGCAGGTGTATTTTGAAAGGGGATATTAGTATTTTCGATATTCATTGTGCCACCGAGGAAACAGACAGCAAAAGGACTTGGAAAGCATGGCTGAAAAGTTGAAGGAATGTGTAGTCAGTGGAGGTAGGAAAGAATGAAGGGTTCAGTAAATAAGCAGAGGAGGATGCTGGAGATGGGACAGAGGGCATGGGCTGTGCTGAAGTCAACATTAGACAGGTGAGAGAGGGGGGAAATAAGTGGCACAGTATAAGCAGCCAGTAGGTAAACTTATTTACTTGAGGCAGCTGGAAAAGAGTCATAGGAAACAGTTAGGTTATGGAAATTATTCATGGATTAAACCATTTAAAAAAACAAACAAACATGAAATGCAACTGCTCATCAATGAAAGTGAATTGTTTGGTGTCCTTTTTTAGCCATGTGACCGTCCCATTTTACATGAATATGTCATCAGAGTGAGGTTGGGGTTCTTGTTGCATGTGAAGGTCCAAAGATTCTAAGGTTTTGTTTGGCAACATATCTTCTTTATAGAAATTTGGCAGAGATCCTTAACAAAATCTTACACTTCTGAAGACAACCTGAAGTACAGCTGAAAGTGGTTTAATCAGTAATCTACCAAGAAATCTTCCAAATTACTGAACTTCAGCCCAGTATTTTAGAATAGTCATGTCAGGCTGTCACACTTCTTTATACCTGTGACAAATTTTCGGGAAGCAAACGGATCATATCTGAGACTTTCACATCCTAATCACGTCTGCGCCCTTTTAACCGCTTACTCATTCCTGAAAATATTCACTCCCCTACTTCCTCTTTTTCCTCCTTGCCCTTGTCTTCACCTCATATCTTGACCACATATTTGCACGCCACACGAGTTTCCATCATCTCATAATTATTAACATCACGTTCCTCTGATATCACCAGTTGCGGTTTCAACTGTGGTGCAATTAATTTTTGTTTCTTTGAAAACAACATGGTTTACCAAATCTTTTTCAGCATAGAAAAATAACGAAGAATAAAAATAAATAAAGTTTCTGACAGCGCGTAGCATCACCTGCATGGTTGACATATTTTAGGCTAAGGTTACCTTGATTAAAGAGTGTTTTGCTTTTGTTTGTTGCTTTGAGTTATTTTTTCAAAATGTTTTTAAACTTGTATGGTAGTTTTTGTATGATGGTTTTTAAACTTTTTATGTGCAAAGGACAGAACTTTTTTCCTTTGCGTACATATGCGGAAATCTGCTATTAAAAAGGGTAAATTAAAACACACGACAAACATGACATTACATCCAGTCAGGACAAAACACATTAAAACACATATGAAGAGTACAGGAGTACAACAATCTATGTCACATTATTATAGATTCTGTGAAACGATGACAAATGAAAAACGGTGTGTCTCTCTGGCAGATGGGCTGATAAAATTCCATTTGGTTATGATGCGACAGATTCTTTTTCTCCTGTGCTCTTCATATAGTGTATTTGTGTTTGTTCTCAGTTTTATTTATCTTTGGCCTTCTTACTGCGCACTTATTTAGTGAATTCATTGCAGTAAATAAACTCAGGAAGATGCATCCAACAGTCTGTCTTCCCCTTTTCCTTTGTGTTATCTTTGCATATATTCTCTACCATGATTTGCTATGCTACATGGGGGGTGGTAAAATTGACGAGAGAAAGGAGCACAGATGTACAGTTTCCCCACTGACAGGAAGAAGAGAAAGAAATGGTTTATTGAAGTCGGTGGGCGCAATCTGACTAAAGATTCCAACAATAAGAAGAGTAAGTGAGGTTCTTATATTTGTTGGTCAATTAATAGAAAACCAAGAACTTTGTCCCGATGATTAAGAAACAGACTCCAATGTTCGTGGCAAAAGCAGGGAAAGTTTATTTCTCAGCCGGCCGTGGGAACAACAGCATGATGCAGAGTTCAAAATTCACCAATTTCGTAAGAAACTTCATACAGGTAAAAGTTCAGACATTTGCATATGACTTCTTTAATGTTATCAGAAGTTGTTGCTGATTGGTCCTGGGGTTTACATATTGATAAAAGAGATACTCTACAATTGGGCCTCACCTGAACCTCTCAATTTGTTCAATAGGCTCCCAACCCTCGGAACTGAGCTCCATATGTGGGCGTATAGAACTTCCGACTAAAAGGCACTAGTGTCTGCTGCGTCCTGTCGGAACTGAAGACAGACAAAGCAGCCGGGCAGCATTTGACAAATGGGTGATTTGTCCTGTTGGACCTGACTGCATCTCCTTATCTCGTAATATGCATTCAACTCCTTTTGATCAAACAGTTTGGCTCACCTCATATTGCCAATACCTAAAAAGCTTGTCTCCCAACATATTCAAACACTGCATTTGCATTTTTTCACAAACCAAGACTAGAACATTAGAAAAAATTATATTTGGTTCATTAAGAATACAGAATGGGGCAAGGCTTGCAAAGCTTAGGGAGTCTCAGGGTACAGGGAGAGGGTGCCATCTCATAGCAGGGAGTTTTCAAGCACTAATGAATCCCCCTGTGCCTCTTGTGCTGAATCAGTCAATACCAGACTTTTCTCAGCCACCTGCATAAGTTGCATGGTTGTAATCACTCTACCAGACTCTGGGTCAAACAGTTGTTTGGAGGATGTATACATTCTGGGTCGCTACGTGGCTGCAACAAGGAAAGTGTATGTACATCTTGAGTCGGGAAGATACAATTTATGATATTATTATGATATTTATTATGACAACGGCTCTGAGGTTTTTTTTTTTTTCTCTCTGTAATGCATGATGAGGTTGGTGAACATGCGGTATGGCATCTGAGACCATTCCTCCATACAGAATCTCTTCAGATCCTTCAGATCTACTGTGGGGTTCAGCTCTGGGAACTGTGATGGCCATCGCAAAACCTTTATTCTGTGGCCAGTGAACCATTTTTGTGTAAATTTTGTACTTTGGACTTTGGATCATTGTCCAGCTGGAATGTCCAGCCATGGCCTGTTTAAAGCTTCCTGGCGGAGGCTGTTAGGGTTTCATTTACTCTCTGCTGGTATTCGATGGAGTCCATGATGCCATTTATCCAAACAAGATGTTCAGGGCCTTTAGAAGAAAAGAAGCCCGACTTTTTTTAGCAGGCCAAGTCATAACTTTTATGTCATCAGATGTTACTTTCTGACTAAGATAATTCCTACACAACTTAGAAGTGTGTTTAAGGTCATTATCTTAACAAAATCCTTGGCCAAACAGTCTCCTTCCAAATAGCAATGCGTGCCTCACAGTGACGCTGTGATACTACTTTTGACCAAGATTCCATCATTTTATATGAGACTACTGGCTCCTTTCAAGCAGACTGAACCCCAAACCTTAGTATTACCACCTCCATACTTTACTGAAGGGGTTAAACAGTCATTTATAAAATGTTCATAACTCTAAGGCGCACATAAGTTCTGTGTCTGGGTGAGAAAATTTAGAATTTTGAATCATTGGTCCAAAGAACTTATTCCCTGTCCACTGGTATGCAATCCTTGAATTTCTTGGCAAACTTGAGTGTTTGTTTGATGTTGTCTGGAACAAGACCAATCAGACCATTTTCACACAGGCGTTTGGAAATAGTAGATCACTATCCTTTCATCCTTTCACTTCTGGCACTATTAATATCATCATGGAGTTGTCGTGCTGTCAACTGCAAATCTTTTTTTTTTTTTTTTCTTGTCATACACCGATATCCATCAGAGGCACTTCACTTCCATTTTACTCCTCTATTGCTACTAGTTCTCTGCGAACTGGTCTCTTTGAAGTGCGTGATGGTGTTTCTTACAGTGCTGTGGCAGCATTTAACATTTAATGCATGGTAGCATTTAACGTATCATGTAAGGCCACAATGCAGCTATGAACAGTCTGAGAGAGCTGGCTTCATCCTGCCATCATTTTAAACACTGTGACACTGCTCAGAGTTCATGCCCCCGTATATAACGTTACTGGAACAACTGACCATCAGAGATAATTTTGCAGAATAATGTTGCCCTAAAACTAGTTTAAACAATTTTTTTAGCATCAGTAATCATGGAATGAAACTTTAAGCATCCATTTTGGGTATTCAAGAGTAAAGAAAAATGAGCATTGTGACACCTTTCAATTGCTATTAAAAAATGTTTTTATTTACCCCTACTTTTACCTCAATATACTTGAGGGATTTTTTTTTTTGTTCTCATTTACCTATAATAGTATTTTTCAAAACATTTTCAACTAAGTATTATAGAGAACTTATAATATCGTTATTATAGGATCCTTTTAGATGAAAGTGGTGGTGTATAATCATCACTGCACACTACGTACATACATGCAGACAGGCAGACTGAGATTCCTTAAACTACAGGTGTTTGTATAAATTTTTACAAGATTGTTTTAAACTGGGTGTGCAGGGCTGAAAATAGAGGTGGCACACATTGTCCCTCTAAACCATTGCTCAGTCTTGACCTGTTTTCAATCACTTGAATGAGATTGTAACCTGACTTTGCCCGCAAATATTTTTTGGTGGGGATTCCATACCATTAAAAAGTGTAATTAATTAACAGGCAAAGATTAGCAAATCTGAAGCTTCAGTTGTGATCATGCCTGATGTTTATAGAAATTAATTTTCCATATTTGTCTGAGGCAAGGGCGGCAAGAAAATCCACTTGCTACTGATTAAGGAACCGTATAAAGAAAATACTTACATGGAAAAATGAAAATGAATTGAGGCCAAGAAAAAAAAACCTTCAAGTTTTACATGTATGTATGCTACTGGTAGTGTGTGCATGACTCTTAATGATGTCATTCTGTCCTTTACTGGTGTTTTCAAGCTTTGGTTTAATCTTCCTGGTTTCCATGTGAATGTACTTCTTTAAAGAGTCCCCTTATCTTGAGTTAACAAATCTCTTGCCCAGACCGTGACCAACACTGGCTCTTGAACATGTATACTATTTATTTTATTCTAATTTTCTGTAATCCTTTTTTTTCCTGTACATTTTATGTTATTTATTTATTTTAGTGTGATTGTTGGACCTGTTTTTCATCCCCTTTACTTGCACTTGTGGCAGTTGTAGCTTTTAAAATTTCATTGTACTGGCGCAATGACAATAAAGGACTTAATTCCTTCATTCATGTTGGTGATAACAATCAATAAGGTCATTTCCCTTTGGCCTGATAACAATGACATCCAATATTTCCAGACACAATTTGTAAGATAGACTCGTCATTCCTAAGCACTCCTTTTAATTTAACATCAGTTCATTTCAGATGACCTTGATCTCAGCAAAGTCTTCATTATTATTATTATTATTATTTTTTTTAAACCTGCTATCTGTGATGGTCTGAAACTGCATTAGTTCTCTCTTGGCGTGGTTAACTTGCACGTGTGCAAATTGACGCTGCGAACATCAGCTTATCAAGCTGAGAAAGCTTCTGGGTAGAATTGTAATATCTAACATGAGACAACATCAGCATCTGCAACACTGGCTAGAAAAATTGCTGTACAACCAGCTATCAGTTGTGAGATCACAAATACCTGTTACTCTTGCTCGTACTTGCTCCTGATGCAGATTTCCTTTTGAAGAATTTTGATGTGTCCGAAGTGAAGAAGATGTAGATATCTGCATTCTCGTTTCCATAACCAATACAAATAGGTTGGTACTTTAATTGCATAATTATTATTGCTATGTCTCTCTCACTTTGGTGTACCAGTAGTGTGGGCATGGATACAAATATTATAAGTCTTTGGATCACCAAAATGAATGAAAGAAGAGACAACTTTGCTTTCCATTTACACTGTAAACCACATATAGCAAGAAATTTTTGCCTATGTTTGCCTATTTTCAATGAAAACAACATTCAAGATGTTCAGTGTTTAAATTAAATCTTCAAATAACATATATAACATATTTAATTGCTAAATTTAAGTTCATAAAATATTCAATTGTTGTATTTAAATGCATAATGAAACATGATACCTTCTTCCTTTAAACATAGCAGAGCAAAAAATAGTATACGTTGATTGGAGCCAGATGATTTTGTGTCATTCATGGTGGATTAAATTATCTGCTTAGCACAAGCAAAAAAAGAAAACTTTGAGGATTAAGTTGATAGTGAAGTCAGTTGAGAAATATCATGTTGTTAAAAGTTTGGGTTGAAACGATGGAGCAAATGCTAAGTGGGAGAACTTTTAGTTTTCAACCATGTGCTGATGGTACATGATGGCATCAAACATTTTGCTGTAGATATGCAGTTAAGAAACCAAAGTTTAACCTCACGCTAGGGAATGTCCATTTTATAAGCTCCATGGCGAATGTATGCTTAATGACGTTCCTTAAAGACACTGCGTTAATAGAATTTATTTTATTTTATTGTATTTATTTATATTTTACTGCCATTTTTGTGCCTCGCTTCAAACCAGTAGGTGGCGCCTCCAGCTGGTTTAGTTAATCTTTGACGAAGAACAAGAACAATACGATGAAGAGGAGGTAGAAGAATCACATCAATGTTGACTAGCTTGGAGCCTGTCGTTCGTATGTCAAACGGAGATGCTGCCTGTCCAGCGCTCAATTTAAAGATTACCCTCAGATTTAACAATCGCATGTCCTCATATTCTTATGTTTTACTGAACCACACGTCTCATGGAAGATCAAAATTAAATGAAATAGTTCATTGATTCTCGTGCAATGTGCCCTGAAAAAACGAGCTTTTATTTTGAATTTTCGTCAATTTAGTGACCGGAAGTAAATCATATTATTCTTGCTAGGTTCGCGCCGCCGTTTTGGGTCTGGATTACGCTATTAGAGTAGCGTTACCTTAGCGAAAGTATTGTCGATGAAAAGTGAAACGTTGGATGTTTTGATCGAAATCTTGGAATTGCAATTAACTCTAATCAAAGGTATGACGCAATATTAATGTTTTGTTAAAATTTGCCTGCACTATGTGGCTACGCGCCGGTTGTTTTAATGTATGGATACAGGCCTGAACCTTTAAGAAACGGATTAGCTGCACAAGATTGCTGTAAACAAGCAAGCGTTGGTTAAATCTGGTTCTGTTTGGATGGAGTAACGTTAGTAACACGTTTAGGCAGAAGCTTTTGCTGGTAGGGCGATATGTGCTTGTTACAGAACGTGTTAGCCGTGGAAAATGTACAGTGATACCGCGTTACGACCTAAAGTAAACCGAGCTTTGAGCGAAATTGAGTACTTTCGACATACGTCACGTTTCCTGGTGTGAGAGCATCTTAGAGTTTGCTCTCTTGGCTTTGCTAATAAGTGCGTGTTGTTACGGTGAGTATATCGTGATTGTCAGTAACATTACGTGACCGTTTTGCAATACCGGTATTTGAGGAGTTATTGGGTCCGATGTCACTGTTCACTTTAGCATAGCTTGGTAGTGTAAATTATGATCACTGTTTAAACCTTAGAAGCAGTAGTGATCAGCAGCAGAATCGCCTTACCGGAATTTAAGGCACGTTTTCATCTTGTACTGTATTCCTCATGGCTTCCACAGAAATTATTATATTTGAATTATTTTAAAAATTTGGCCTACACTGTTCCCCGTTGGGATTATGAGATGCTCGCAAAGTAGAGGGCAATGAATCAAATTCGATGTCATGGTACCGTCTCTTTATGCAAAGGATGACAGATGTCCATCCGGCACGAAAAACGGTTCTTTAGTTTAGAATTTGCTGCTAGGGCATTTCAGGCTGACAAAATGAATTGCATCACCCTGTGCAGCAACCACAGTTTTGCTTTTCACAGTTTTGCCACCATTCTGCTTTCAGGTGGAATCGCTGACCGGTGTCTCTCTCAGCTAACCTAGCACCAGCCTGCCAGCCCTGCTTTCTCTCCCGTTTTCTGTTAGAAAACACGCCCTGTGCAATGTTCAGCCCCCAGGGCACGCCCTATGGCCGCGCCCAGTCGGGTGGGGCCGCCCGCGCGCCCTCCACATTTCCGCCTTCACCCAGGTACCAGGTCCCTCAGTTCCATCCAATCCTACCTACTCGCCCCTGCCTGGGCACACCCACCCAGCCGCATCCTGTCACGCCCTCTGAGCTGGATCGGGCTGTGGAGGCACGACTGCAGGGCTCGCGGGAGGTCGACGCCCAGCTGTTCAATCAGATGACCCGGGACCCACGACTGAGGAAGGGGCCAGAGCCTCCTGCCTGGCCTCAAAAAGGCATGGCTCAGGAGCCGGACTGGTCTTCCTATAATAGCCCAAGCCGGCTGTTTGCCTCCCCCTCAATCGCTCCACCAGCCATGGCCCCACCCACTAAAACTGTGCCTACCATGGCTCCTCCCTCTAATACCCCACCAGCCATGAGCCAGCTTACCATAACCACACCCACTGTAGACTTGTCCAATATGACTCGATCTGCCCAAACTATACCGGGCTTGTCTCCACCTATAGTAACCCCATCCTTCGAATCCCCTGAGACTGTGGCAGGGTTTGGGGTGGGGAGGGAAGCAGAGCCTCGGCAGGGGACCAGCTCTGACGTGGAAAGCGCCGGAAGCATCCTGGCGCAGTTTGGGCTTTCCAGCGAGGACCTGGAGCTGCTGACGCAGTACCCGGACGAGCAGCTCACCCCCGAGACCCTTCCCATCATCCTCAGGACCATTAGCGTCTTAAAAAGCAAACCGAACCCGCTGACCCATGATGACCACACCCCTGCCGCGGCTGTCCCTCAGAGCACAGTCATTGATTATGGACACGCCCGCAAACCCTGCCACACTGTGGAGGGCACGGCCTTCAAGCGGGAGCCGCTGGGCAAAGACATGCCCACTAGCTCTCCTGTACGCACGTCGAAGGGGGCGCGGCCGGGAAAGAGTTGCCAGCCAATGGACATTCAGGGTGCCTCTCGCACAACTAAAAAGCCCACCCCTGATGGGCAGAGCCATCTGGACTCGCCCTCCAGAGACAAAGTTCCAAAAACCACCCCATCTCCATCCCGCCGGTCATCCAAGCCTGACCTAGATCTTCGCTCGCGGGAGTCCAAATCGACCTATCGTCCCACTTTCCCTCTCAGGTCCCCCACCCCCACCATGATCAGCGACTACGTGGCAGCGCCACCCAAAATCTTCCCCCACACATGTTCGCTTTGTAACCAGGTGTGCCTTCGCACCCAGGTGAGTCCTCCTCCCACTTTCATCTTCCACCAAGTCCACCGAGTGCTGTTTACACGCTTCTTCATTTTTTTTCTGTTTTAAAGCAATATTTTCACAACTTGACGATTCAGTTATCAATGCGTACAATAAATTTTCCAAAGGACAATCCTAGATTCCATGCCTCTGTGGCTGTGAGGAGGTTTTTATTTCCCCATTCACTTGCATTTCGCCCATAAATATCGCCAAATATAGAATGTGTATAGAAGTTGGGGTGGAGGTAATGTTTTTACATTTGTGTGGACCTAGATTATAATGTTGCTGCTGTCACAGCAAGCACCCTTATGGTAGGCTCACTGCATGTTGAGCATTGCTGTGGAGATTTGCCTCTATAGGTGAGGTTGGACAGTGATGCTGGGTGGTTCAGCCTTTTTTGAAGTCAGCTTTCCTCGATGATCCAAATGATGGCTCTTAAAGGGTTGAAGTAAGGGCTTCATGCAAATCATTCAAGTTCTTTGCCGAAGTTCTTTCTCCCTCAGTAGAATTGTGGCTGTGGTCCCACTTGTCTTTTCAGTGTGACTTTCGTGATTGGATGCGCCAGATTGGAACTCGGCTTTGTCCACGTGTGTCAGTTTACGATGGTTGTGCTACTTTGGCTTTTTGTTTCATTAATTTCGCTATGTTCAAGTCCATTCGGTACAGTAAAAAAATGCAAGTTAAGAGCATAAATATCACTGGAGAACTAGTTGTAAAACTTCGTAAAAACCTTAGTAGAATAAACCATTCACATTACAGCTCAGAAGTTTTTTTGGGTTCTGACTTGATTTGGACGATCAAAGATCGAGTCTGCAACAAACACTCGAGCGCCTGAGTCTGTTCATTAATCCTGGTAAAAGAGGTCACTCAGAAGCTCTCCCATAGCTTTGAATGAATGAATCGGGAAAAGGAGCGCATCTTGGATAGAAAATCAAAATCACAGTACCAGGTGCTCTTAGGCAAGGGGAAAAGAATGTAACTAAAATACGAAAAAAAAGAGTCGAAGGCCTCTGGTAGTGGAAAAAAGTAAAAAGCCTTTATTGAATGGCTAATGCATCGGCAAGATTAAAAAGCGCACCTTCGCATTACGGCCATATGGCCTTCATCAGGGTGACTAACCTGTTTGTGAATCAAGGCACCATTCATACAGATCAGGAAAGGAAATGACATCATGAGAAACACAGGTGAAACAGGATGTATGAAACATGTTAACAATAAAGGACACAATATCGCACACATTAAGGGCAAGGAAAAATGACATGTGAAAAACTCACGTAAACGTGTGTACCACCCAGAAACACAAACATAGGCTATTCTCTATTTTTCTAATATATTTCTTCATTTAAACATGGAAATTCCATTGCCTTGAGCTGGTAAATCCAAAACATCTCGCATTGTAGGAGACGTTAGAGGTGATCACCCCCCCTTCGAGATCTAGGGATCACCTCAATAACCATCGCTTTCAAAGAATTTGGGTCGTCAAGGCCAGCCAACCTATAATGTTTAGCCATGGGATATTTGTTTTTTGCTGTTCTGATAGGATACCCGAAAATGTTTATGCTATCCCTCAGTCTTCGTTTAGTGAAGCCTATATAAAAGCACCCATATACGAATTCCAACCTGTACACAACAAAAGTGGTGTTGCAATTTGCAAATGAGTTTAACGAGTACGTACGGGGAACACAGACTAGGCTTTTATCCCCTTTGCTGCAAACGAGCATGCATCTGTAAAGCCTTATCGTCAAAATCATCCTCTTCGTCACATATACGACGGAGCCTTTGAAAATGTCCATAAGGTATGCTCTTGATCAGACCAGGGGGATGAAAACTGTCAGCCCTGAGAATAGTCTTGCAGTCTGTGCACTTTCTAAAAATAGCGCTGTGGAGTTGACCATTTTCAGTCAATGAAATTTTCAAATCCAGGAGATTTATATTAGTTCTGCTGTATTCTACGCTCAACCTTAGATTCTGATTAAGGGAATTGACATTTGTATGAAACTGTAGAGGTTCTTCTTCAGAACCTGAAAAAAACATCAAAAATGTCATCTGTATATCTCCCATACCATTTTATCATCCCATAAAAAGGGTTGTCAGAACAGAGTAAATGCATTTCTTCCCACAAACCCAAATACAAATTGGCACAGTTCGGGGCAAAACATGCACCCATTGCAGTGCCTTTCTATTGGCGATGAAGCTTGTCCTAGAAAAAAAACGCATTATTTTTTTAATGTCCACTCAGTTGCACAAGAAAGTCAGTAGAGGGCACAGCATCTTCTGGTCTGAGCTGGAGGTAGTGCTGTAGCGCATGTAAGCCCTCTTGGTGTAGAATATTGGTGTACAATGATTCCACATCCATAGTTACCATGTAACAAGATGCCACATCAGGGAGCTCAGATAGTTTATTAAAAGTGTGGGTAGTGTCTTGGAGAAATGATGGCAGTTGGAACACAAAAGGGTTAATATAATAGTCCACATACTTAGAAGCTGGCTCTGAAATGGTATTATTATTACTAATAATGGGCCTTCCGGGAGGGTCGATAGAATCTTTATGCACTTTTGGCAACAGGTTAAAAAAAACTGCCCATCTGGGATGAACTGGATGAAGAAAGTCACATTCCTGCTTGGAAATCCATGTCCTCAGTCGCCAATAATGATATCTGGAAAATGTATCAATAAAGGAAAATGATTGAGAACTAGCCAGGACTAACTGTTGTCAATAAAGGGACGTGTCTGTGACACCCCAATGGGGCACCGGCGCAGTCCCTCCCGTCTTGTGGCATGCACTGACATAGTAGAGAAAGTACAGTAGACAAAGGCCAAGGTAGCGAAACAACTGGCTACCTTTGTGTCCTGACATGACACTTCACTGTGTTCTGTTTGATCGGATAATGATTGGATATACTCTCATGCAGATATTCCCTTGCACTGGGGGGTCATTCCATATGAACTCAACTTTAGTACAAGAATTTTCCACGGTCACAGACTCAGATTTGGCTCAGATAAAGATGTCAGATTATCTTGGGTAATAATGCAATTTGAGTTTGAGCGCGCACTGTGTATATAAAACGTCTTGCTGCAGAACAAAGGGGATGATAATGGGAGTTTTTGCCCCAAAACGTAAAATGATGAAATTGTGAAGCAAATCAGAAAAGTTATAATTTTGAACAAATAAAGCAAAGATATATAATTATGTAGAACAAGTTCATTAGCATGGATAACTGCCCACAAGATGAATATGCCAATCCAAAATTGGCAACAGAAAAAAGTGACTTTTTAAAGCTGGGACCCTTTTCAGGGTCTCCTAACTCCACTATTATTCCTTGGGTGCAGTGTATCTGCCTTGGACCTACAGACCTATCCTCAAATAGAAGGATTCCAGCACAATTTAGCCTCCATACAGGATCCTGGCCTCATAGGAGGCTCTTGAAAATCGAATTTTTGATTTCTGCCCATAAAAAGTTTCATAGTTGAGAGGCCAATATCTTGAAAATGAAAAGCGATTGATATATTTTAACCAAAGATTATGAAAGCCTGGACCCAAATTACCCTGGATAGCTATTTTCAGCCCATATATATGATTTTCTCCAAAGATATTGGCCTCCAAAATCCCCATAAATTAACGAAAAAAGGGGCGTTGCCCCCTGTTTTGGGGTGGCCATATCTCGGAAACCCCTTGGAGTAGGAGTCTAAAAATTTCCATGTGTTCATTATGATTATAGAAGTACTCCCAAAATGAATTTGAGCCAAATCTGTGTCAGTGACCTGTGGACCTCTGATTGACTTCAAATGTAATGACCCATCGGTGCATCCAAAATGGATCATGGTGCCAGAAAGAGTCTTCTAATTTTCTCAATATTTTGTGTATTTAATAACAGTGGCTGGGCATGTACGAGACGCACTTTGTTGAGGGGAGAATAGCAGAGACTTGTAGTTAACACTGCTGTTGTTTTGCTTAGTGCTGGAACGGTGGAAATTTTTCAGAAATGTTGTTTTATTTCTGGAACTCCTATCAAGTCTAGCTCACTCAGTGTTGTTAGACCGCAGGGCTATAAAACAGCGGGCCTCCGCTGTCCTCCAGTCCCGGGTTTCCTCAATCTTTGAATCCCTTCTCTTTGGTTTATGCTCTCGGGAGATGATGCAAGACTTCCGTTTGGTAAACTTACTGCAAGCCAGGCCACCTCGGCTTGTGGGTCTGGCTGATCAGATCGCAGTGTGTGCTAGAACCAATGTCTGAGCGTAGGGACTTTACAGTTAATGTATCCAGGCATGATTTTGATCCCAAAGATCACATTGAAAAGACAAGGATAACCATGGCCTAAGAAGCCTGGCCTAATGCATGAAATACAGCCTCTGGACATGGAGTGTCCACATGCTTCTGGCTATTAAGTGTATGTCACATGTTTTGAGTTGGAACCCTGGAACTCCTCTGCTGTAATTATGGCAGCAGCTCATCATGGTCAGGAGCTCTTCTGTGCCGTCACGTGACCAAGTTGTTGTTCTCTGATTGGCAGGATTGGCTGGAGCACCAAAACACCAACCAGCACATCGATAGCTGCCGAAACCTTCGGAAAAAGTATGTTGGCAGCCGTAGCACCGCCGTTTTGTTGCGAAATCATTCCCATGCAAATATTCAGATATGAGCATCATTTTTGTGAAGATGTGCCTCTGCTGGCTACATCCCTTTACATCAACATTTTTTGCATCCTGTCAGAATAGGCCATTCGCTTCACCAGTAGGGATAGAAGTGGTGAGCGGTAATGGTGCAGTGGTCTTCTGTATTGGTGCTGAACCTGTGTTTGGCTCTGCAGGTATCCCGACTGGAGCCCGCATCCTGGCCGACCCTCACGGTGAGTGTCCTGTGGCAACTTTACTGCGTCAGGGGAAAATTTGAGTCGATGCGTTTTCTGTCACGCAAATATTCTGAAGCAGCCGTAAGGGGGTTACCTGACCAGAAGAGCACCAGTTGCCCTCTGGGTTTTCTAGAATAGAACCATGTGACTTTGGTCCCTGTGGCATCTTAATATTGCCACTACGTGTTTCCGTCACCCCTTGAGTGTTTTTGTTGATGTGATTTTTGCCTAAGCGTAACTCCTCTGCTCTCCTCTCTCCCCTGGATATAGCATGGAGGAGGGCAGGCCACGCCCATCTCGCTCGCCCCCTCGCTCTCCCAGAGAGCGCTCTCCCAGAGAGCGTAGTCAGCGGCGAAACCAGCAGTCTCGCTCCCGGAGCCCACGCTCGGAGCCCCGCCCTCCGAAACCACAGCGACGGACTCTGAGCCCACCTACTCATACCACACGGCCCTCCAGCAAGCCCCGCCCACCCAAGGCCGTCCCCAAACCCAGCCCCAAACCCAGCTCTGAGAGTCTGGTGAAAACGATCCTCAAGTCTACAGGTATGAGAGAGACAATGTTCTGCTATGGTCCACTAGTAGACTATAAAGCCATAACTGTGTGAAGACTTCTGAAACCTCTCTGACATGCAAACAAAACAGATGTTTTTAAATTCTCGGTATCTGACCTTTTAATTATCTCCCGACTTGGCCACAAAGTGAATGGGGATATAGAAATGAGTGTCGTTCGTCCGTTTGCATTTTTTTTGGGCCAGAACTACTAAACTTTTCAATTTTCCTTTACAAAATTTCATGCATGGATACATCTTATTGTGTTGATGTACCTATAGTTCCGTCCATACTCCTTTCCGTCCACGCTGCAAAATTCATTACAAATTCAACAAGCATGAAATACTCTGATCCTCTGCCACGAGATGGCTGATATCTGGCCTGGAAACCAAAGGCAGTGGAGGGAGGGGCAGACAGACAGCTTCCATTTGCAGGTATTTTCCTCCAATTCTGCTCCAGTCTGTGCAGCCGCCAATCCTTCTCAACTCCATCTAGGTTCAATGGATCCTTTCAAAAGGGTGGGGGTTGGTGGGGTATATGAAGTGCTACAAAATCCTATTGGTAAGACAAATTTGAATTGAAGTACCCTCAAATGGAAGCCAAGCATCTGTCCTGACCAGGAACCAACTGACCGTTTAATTCCTAATTCATTTCAAATGTCAACATTCTTGGAGTGTATAAAGGTCTGTTTTTAAGTATGTCAATGAGGTTTCAGTGAAGTGATTGGTGTGTATGAGTTGGCCATTTGGTGAAGCTCGCAGGTAGGAGTTCAGGCTTAACTGAGCTTACTGTCTTGGTACTGTTAGATCTTCGGGTGCTGAGTTTTTATGCTCCCGCCCTCCAAAGAGGAAAGGGGGCATTATGTCGACATCATGTTCGTCCGTCGTCCGTTAACCTTTCGTTTCCGTGGGATAACTATAGAATCCCTCGTCGGATTGATGCCATTTCTTAATGGCGTATTGGGAGTGGCTCGAGGAAGGTTCCTTTCGAAAACCAGCGTTGTGCGATATCTAATATGGCCACCACAGCAGCCATCTCAATATGCCCTTGATCAACATACAGGCGGGGGCATATGCCACGCGCTGCGTTGCTCTTGTTGTGCTTTGTTGATGCATGATAACTGCAGAAGCAGTGTGAAACCTGCTCTGACTGGGTTTGCTCCAGTAATTATTCTGAGAACTTCCTGGTTCCTATGGGCTTGTGTTTCCTCTTGTTGCATTGAAATCGTACCTTGTATTCCCCATTTAAGATGTATTCTATTATTACCTCCGCCAAACGAAGTTGGCAGGAGGTTATGTGATCACCGGTGTTTGTTTGTTTGTCTTTTTGTTTGTTTGCAAGATAACTCAAAATGTAATGCACTGATTTTGATGAATTTTTCAGAGAAGGTGGATGTTAGGACAAGGAACAGGTGATTAAATTTTGGCATATCTAGGCCAAATCACAGCTGAGATTTAAGCCAAAGATCTAGATTTCAAGTCTTTCCAATGGGCTGGAATTCCAATCGCCGTGCTTTTGGGTTTTGCTGCCACCTGGCGGAGGTCTGCGCTCTCTGATTGCTTTTCTATTTATATGGGCAAGGATTTTAAGTTCACCTGGACTACGGTTCAGTGAGCTTATCTAGTGGCCATTTTCTCCATCCTTGTCTGTCGTGCGTAAACATCTTCTCCGAAACTATGGGATGGATGGAGCTGAAACTTGGCACACTTGCTCCTACCCATGAGTAGACTTAGGATTGTTCAAATCATTTCTGATCCGAAATCCAATATGACCGCCATGGCCTTAACTTTGCAAATATTAAAAATGTCTACATCTCCAAAACCACTTAAAGGATTAAGCTGAAACTTGGCCTGAGTGTTCCTACCCGAGTAGATTTACGTTCGTTCAAATTCTTCCGATCCAAAATCTAATATTGCTGCCACAGCGCCGTTTTCTCTGAAGCCACCAGACAGATTAAGCTGAACCTTGGATCGAGTGTTCCTACGCGAGTAGATGGTACTTGTGTAGTAGTAGTAGTTCAAATATTTTCGATCCGAAATCTAGAAACGGCCGTCACGGCCTTGACTTCGAAAAACTAAAAATGTTGCCATATCTAAAGTCAGTGGTGGAATAAAGCTGAAACTTAGCCTGAGTGTTTTAACACGCGTGTAGAATAAAGTTTGTTCAAATCGTTCTGATCAGAAATCCAATATGGCTGCCGCAGTCTAGACCTTGAAACTCTAACAGCGTTGATCGCTGTGAAACCACTGGACAGATTAAGCTGAAACTTTGCTAGAGTGTTCCTACAGGCTTTAGAGTAAAATTTGTTATTTTGGGTTTTCTTTGGACGTTTCATTTCTGTCATTTTCTGTTTTGTATTTGAGCAAAGTGAATGTTCACAATATCGGATATTGAAGGTGACCTGCTCCCCCCTCCCTTGCGCACAGGAATGAGTCTGGAGTCTCTCGCTCGCTCCCTGGGCCCCACCCTTCTGGCTCACTTGAAAAAAACCAACCCAGCTGGCCCCGCCCCCTCTTCCAAGACTGCCTCTGCCCGCCGTGAAAAGACTGTCCCTTCCCCTGCTCCAAAATCGTCCAAGAAATTGTCATCGTCGGCCGCCAAGTCTCATTCGTCCTCCTCATCCTCATCGCACTCTTCTTCTGCACGGTCTGCGGTCTCAAAACTTCGCTCTCCCTGGGTGAAAATGGCTGCAGCATCAGCAGCGCCCTCTAGCGCAAAGCATAACAAATGCCCAAAGAATGGCAATTACACCTCTCCAAACAAGGTGAAGATGAACTGCACCCTTTGTGCTTGTGTGTGTTCCTTACAGGAGTGTGTGTGCGTTTGAAGCTCAGGGTTTGTTGTTTTTTGCATATCGCAGGCTTGCCTGGTAGTCTACAGATTAAGATGTCATCTTTGGGTGTGCTATGGCTTGAACTCTGGGTGTGCTATAATGATATCTTTAGGTCAGTCTTTATGTTTTACCTGTGCTACAGAGTTTCTCTGCTGTAAGTTACTCTCTTGTCCCTGGGTGTGTTATAATGAGGGTGCTATACTGTTATCCATGGGTGTGACATGTTATTCTTGGGTGTGCGATAGAAGATTATTAAGAGTTATTGAGTTATTAAGAGGGCGTTTACTGTTAACACAACCATCATCATCCGTCATGTATAAACAATTTGACCCGTAACCTCTAGTGGTCACAAATGTTGATCAAATTTGACAAAACTTGGTTTGCAACATCTTTTGCACACAAACTACTTTTTAACTATTTTCAGCCCCACACGCCCAAAAGTAGGCATTGCAGGGTGGTCATATTGAAAAACTGAAGGTATCCATTTTAGACCTTTAAGAGCTGAAACTTGGTATTTGTCCAGTATACAACATGCCTCTCAATGAGGAGTTTTGAAGATGGCTGAAAAATTACCTTTTTTATGACCTTTGATATTCTGTCACCCATACTGTTTGAACAACCTCTGGTGGCCGAATAGATTTGCTGACACTTGGCATACAGCATCTTTGGGTACTTCATTACAGTCTTGTGCCCCACTCCCAATGGGCATGGCTGGGTGGCAGATCAGTTGAGTTTCAGATTTGATTGAACCTATGGTGTTATTCTCAAATGTGCTATAATGTTATCCCAGGTGTGCTTGAAAGTCATCACTGGGTGTTCTGTAGTACCCTTTGATATGCTATAATGTCATTGCTGGGTGTGCTATGAAGTTATTCTTAATTGTGCTGTACTTTAAGCCTTGGGTGTGCTATGATGGTGTTCTCAGATGTGGTACAAAGCTACTCCTAGTTATATTTCACTTTTATCCTTGGGTGTGCAATATTGTTATGCCTGGATATGCTTTCTCCTCCGGTAGGATGTTCGTAAGAAGGATTCTATCGTGATGTCAGTTCAGGAGGTTGTGAGCCCCTCCTGTAAGCAGCCCTCTGCCCCGGGCCCGACCCTCTCTGTGGAAGCCCAGGACCCAAGAAGGGAGGAACAGGTGGGCTTATGTTATGCCTTATTACTGCGGAACACTTTTCCTAGGGCGCTTTCCGAAGAGCAATGGAACTGTTCAGCCATGTATTGACAATGAGTTTGGGTTGATTTTATGCACCATGGTTGCCTTTAGTAGAAAATCAGATGGACACCAGAACTAAGGTTAGCGAGCCAGGTAACTGCATGTAAGATGTGGAAAAGGAGTTCTTGGTGAGCGAACGGAGCAACTTCAAGTTTCTGTTCACATTGCCTTTCGTAAAAACCAGTATGAAATCTATGGATTTTGGGATGTATTTACTGCATGATTAGACTTTTCTTTCATTGATATGAACCATTTTCCTACATTGATGTTACCAGACCATTGCTGAATAAATTTTAACAAAAGAAAGGGAGGGGCTTAGTTTTTGTGTTGAGAAGATTTGGAAGAGTCACAACTTCAGCGTAAAAGTAAAAAACAAATCACAATTTGCCTTATTCACTTTGTCATGGTTTGTAGCCCACCAGATGCCAACGGTAGTCTGGCAGGCACTTGGACTATGACCCTTGTAATATGGGCCTGATAATTTGAGTAAAAATGTATTCTGATAAGTGACTCTTTATAAAATAATTATGTTTATTTTGTTGCAAAGTATGCCACTGAAGCTATGATCTTTTTTTTTTTGAACAAATTTGATCTTGCTTCCAAACTTTTGGCCCGTAGCGTGTGTAGTATTGCCCTTGGCATTTTGAGTCCAAGCACAGAATTCCGAAACAGTCACTTGGAGGCTGAGGATCAGCCCTTGAGGAGGTGCTGCAGTCAGTGCTTGAGTTCTGCCTGCACGCGCGCATTCACATCCTATACTGTATGTGTAAAAACTGTGGCGCCTGCTCACTGTGATGTCAGCAATCACCGCTCGCCACTTTAGATGCTGTGATGTAACCCTCTCCTGATTCATCTGCAACACGTGTTGTGTAAATACAGTAGCTTCAAAAATCGACTCATGGGTTGATGGAGAGGCAAGGGGGGGAAAAAGCATTGAGCGTTCGCTTTGCTTGGAAAAATTATGGAGTTCATATATTTAAGTAAAAGTTGCCATTGTCTTTAATGGAAAATGGGATAGTTAATCTATTTTCTGGAAGCCACTGGGTGGCGGTAGTGAGAACCAAGGAAGTTGGGCTCAAATGGTCTTATTGTGGCTGTTTGGTTCGCGTTTGTAACGCCTCACTATATCCGTCACAGAGGAAAAACAACAGGAAGAAGCCAACGAACCCTGGAGCACCCCAGATGGAAAAGCCAGGAGCTGCGGATTCAAAGCACGACGCCGAGCGCCTTAAGCAGGACGCCGCGGACTCGAAGCAGGACACCACGCACCCGAAGCAGGACGCCGCGGACTTGAAGCAGGACACCACGCACCCGAAGCAGGACGCTGCAGACTCGAAGCAGGACACCACGCACCAGAAGCAGGAAACCGCTCAACGGAATCCAGCCTCTGTCACGGCGGATAGGCCCCGCAGCCCGAGGCCCGGGGCCATAGACGCGAAGGGGAGTCCCCAGGTGACCCCAGAGCTTCTGCAGGCCCTGCTGCGAGAATGTCGAGCGCGAGCAGCTGCAAAAAGTGCTCCACCAGCGCCCCCTGCTGCCCAGGAGAAACAGGACTGTCCTGAAATGCCGAAGGATGGACGACGGACTTCACCCCATCCTCGGGAGCAGGGGGGCGAGAGCACGAGGCTGGTGAGAGGAGTCTCCATCACCGTGATCTCCCTTTGCTGCACTCACCAATCAAACCTGTTCCTGGAGATCTACCATCCTGCGGGGTTTGCACTCCAAACCTATTCTGGCTCACCAGACTCTTGGTTAGGTGCTCAATGCTGAGCTCTGGTTGCTGATTGAGGAGCGCTTTGTTAGTGTTGGAATGAAAAGCAACAGGATGTTAGATCTCCTGGAACAGGGTTGGGCAGCTCTGCTCTATCTGTTGAATGAGGTATATTTATTTTAGGGATGGAGTGAAAGCCTGCAGCAGTGGGGCCAAAAAAATAAAAATTAAAGTGACCTTTAATTTGAAGCTTTACTATCCAGGATTGTGGCTACTGTAACTTGACCTGGAAGAGTTCGGCTCACTTGTTTGAAAATTAGAAAATTGATTTCTAAATTGATTGAGTTGAGGGAATCTCGGGAAGGAAAGCATTGAGGCACTCTAGCGACTCTGAAAAGAACTGTTATTTCCCGAATCCCTGAAGGCACTGTCTACCATTAGGAATCTCCTAATGATCGTGCACCTTAATCACATTCCTGTAAAATTAGGGATTGGAATGCAAGTTCTCTTCTGTGCATTTATCCCGCGATGCACATCTGTCCTCTTACCCCTCTGCAGGTCCCGGATGGGGAGGGGTCTGCCCGCTTCGACATGGACCAGTTTGTTACGGTGGATGAAGTTGAGGCCGCTGAGGACTTTGTGACTGCGGATGAATTCGTGACTGTGGACGAGGTGGGGGAGGCGGCACAAGAAGAGGAGGAGCCAGCAGACCCGGAGCGTGGGTGGGAGGTGTCTCAGCAGGGGAGAGTGATGGGGAATGAAGTGGGGAGGATGGATGGGGAGGTGAGTACCCACATCCGCGCACACACTCTGACACGCGTTCACCCTCCCATGCACGCACGCACGCACTTTCCAACAATCACACACGCATGTGTGCACACAATAACACGCATACAGACGCGCGAACACATAACACACACCCCCAAGCAGCTGTATTTACCCTGTTTTCTCTGTGTTTTTTTTTTTTTTTTTTCAGAACTTTGTGTCTCGGTTGCCTTTTTTATGCTGTGATTGTGTCTCGGTTGCCATGTTTGTGTTGTAGTTGTCCTTTTATGCTATTAAGCTCGTGGTTGTGTTATGGTCATGTAATTGCTGCAATATAAGTGTTGATTTCCAGGGTGCGGTGGACGGGACTGAGGAAGAGGATGGGGAGATGAAGGTCACTTGTGCATCAGCAGGTGAGGCCGCAGGAACGGTTGAGCTGCCATGGAAATGCTTCTCTAGTATGAACAGAGGCCCTGGCTGCCATTGAGAGAGACAGCCGTCCATAAATGGATGATTACGAGATTGACAAATGACAGTCTTTATCTTTGCTTTTGCCTGATTTTTTTAGCTCGCCGGGACGAATGTCCGGAGAGCTATTGTCTTACCCCCGGCGTCCGCATCCGTCCGCGTCCGTCCGCGTGCAGAAAAACTTTAACCTTGCCCCCCGGCGAGCTTTGTTGTTTTTCTGACAACTCTTGTTGTGAATTAAACTTGTCCTGGTTGTGCAGTTAAATTCAGTCAGAACTTCTGGAAAGTTCCTTGGGTAATGAGTTTTTTAAAATGGGTTGTTGGGAGGATTTCACCTCACGAGAGATCGATGCACTGTTTGGCCTTGCTGCATGGGCAGGTACGGCTGTGAAAGGCCCCGCCTACTTCTCCTCCATGGGAGGCTGGTGCAGGACAGCTGGTAATGCCTGGAGACCTGCGTGCAGGGTGTGCGTGTATGCGTGCGTGCATGCGGGGGCCTGTATGAAGTTTGCATTTGGCGTGCGTGCCTCTGTGTTGGCAGGCAGGCGTGCGTGCGTGCGAAGGTGCAGGTGCTCTGTGTGTGTACCGGTGTGCTTTAAGCTGTGTTCTCTTGTGCAGGACTGCAGAAGCGAGGTCTGGGTGAAACTTCTCCATTTGGGCCTCCGCTGAAAAGGCCTCGCTCACAACCTCTCTTCCCCCGTGACTACCAGATGCCCACGTACAGCCCTGACTGCCCCATTGGTGAGCCAGGATTCCTCAAATACCCAGCCCCAGGACAATAAAAACACGCACAAGCATTGTTGCCACGCACGCAGCGTTTCTCTAACTGTCTTTTGGCCTGTGACAGGGTTGGACTACCTGGTCTCAAAGACGGGATTCCTCTGCCAGCTGTGCTCCATGTTTTACAGTGATGATGAGGTCAGCAGAAAGACCCACTGCAGCAGCCTCAAGCACTATCAGAACATGGAGGTAAACAAAGGCTGCTGGGAAATGTAGTGCAATATAGTTCTTGTGCTCACAGTCCTAGTTGTGATGTGTCATAGTTTTCTTGTGTTGGCGTTCGCTTTAGAGCTTGAGATGACTCCCCAAACCCAACAGGATTCGAGGGTTCATGTCGGGCTTGTACAGGTTCCAACCTCAATTTCAAAATACACATCAGGTCCAAAATTTCTGTTCAGGTTCCATCTACCGACACAGTACTAGGCAAGATGGCAGATGGCTCTCGTCATGTCTTGTGTATCACTTGTGCGTTATTCACTGATTTTTACACTGCTGGTCACATGATTCTTAATCAAATTGACTTTCAATGAGTTTTAAGTTTTGTATCATTAACTACACAATATATGGCCTTTTTTTGAGCTGCGGCATATAGATCAAAGTTATGAATTTCCTTCAATGATTTGTCGGTTGTATAGGTTATGACATTTTCTAGTTCTTTCAAAATGTGCATAATTAAGTTGCAAACAGAACAGGACGAGTTGTTACCCCATGTACGAAAGACAAACACCACACACAGGCAAGGAAGACAAATGTTTTTTCAGACTCCGTTTACCTTGGTGATTGCTGATAATGTTGAAGTTAAATTGAGGCTTTTATAACCCCTGTTGTGGGAAGCTAAGGGGAATTTAACTTGCCTACTGACGAATGAATCTGGTTTAGGGGAAGTGAAACATAATCTCAGTTTTGGCCTATTGTTTAAAAAAAAAAAAGGATTTGATAAACAAGAAAGTGAATGTCGACTTGGATTATGATGATAATGTTTAGATTATGATGAAAAGGGCGATATAGTAGCCTTGACGCTGTCTCACGTAGCTAATGATGGTTTGGTAGTTCCCAGAATTGTTCAGCTTTATATATTCGGGTATGAAAACTCTGCTCTGTCTCGGGTAGGTCACACCGGAACTGGGCGGGGTGCATTCGAGTTAAAACTCGATATGAAAATTCTGTGTCTGGTCCTTTTTGGCTCAGAGTGCTCCCTTGTGGTACAGGCTAGGGCAGGGTTCAACATTTTGGGCTGATTCCAGCTCCAGTGTGTTTGTGTGATGATCTTGTCTTGGTGTGTGTGTGTGTGTGTGTGTGTGTGTGTACTTGTGAGGACTTAAAGCCCACAAGTATTGCGAAATCTGAAAAATAGCACCATTAGGCGCTTTTCCACTAGGTACTTTTTGCCCTCGTGAGCTGCTATGGGTATGGCTTGGGAGAGAGGATCCGCCCAAGATCCACCCACATTCACCAATAAGCGGCTCACGAAGCGGCTCAGAAAGTACCTACCCCGGGTAGGTACTTTCTCAGCCGCTTTTTGAGCTTCCTCACTAGTCGATGCTGATTGGATACCGTTGAGACGGGATATGACGTGAGTAGAACTCGACACAAACCACAACATAAACATCGCCAAGAAATTAGCATAGCAATATTTGAGTGAAGGAATTCAAGAATAGAAAAACAATAATGGAATAAGTAAAAATTAAGATCGCCGACAAGTGGGTTGACTGCGAGGTCCAGGCCTTGCTCGTCTACTAGGGGCAAGAGAGGGTCCAGACGAGCCTGGAAGGATCCAAACAAAACAAAAGCATGTTAGTGTTGCAGGAGTATTAACGTCACACTCCAACTCCGTTGGTGAGCCGCTACTAAATTACCTAATGGGAACGGAGGGCCAACTAAAAAGTGAGCGTAGCCAAAACACTCAGCCGCTTTCCAAAAAGTACCCAGTGGAAACACGCCTATAGAGATAGGGAAGGGTCCCCATAAAGGGAAGGCTGAATTTTGGGCTAAATGCTCCATTAAGTTCTGGAGATCCAGCTGGGTTTAGGGTTAGGGTTAGAACTAGGTCTTGTTCTAAGATTAGTAATTTGAATTACCCAAGTGTAAGGTGAGGTGTTAAATTAAGGCTGAAGATTTTGTGGCCTTGTGGGGTTTGTAGGTTACGGGTTAAGATTAAGGTTGGGGAAGTGGTTGACCTGAGTTGATTTTACAGTTGGGGGTTATGTAAATCAGATTTTGGCAGACAAATAATTAAGTGGTCCTCTCGAGGATATAAAAATGAGATTGCTAGGGTGAGTGAGTGAGCAAGCGAGTGATTTCCTCTTTACTGTGATTTCTGTCACTTCCAGAAATGCCTGCAGAGATGGAGGGAGAAGCAGGGCAGCCAATCGTAGCCCGGCAGCGCTGAGAGGGCGTCCGTCACAGACAGTACTAGTGTTTGAAACAACTTCACTTACAAAGCTAATGCAATAAAGGAATTATATAACAGAATGGCAGTGGGTCCGTTTTTACTCCTGTGTCTATTGGACTGCCTTTGCTGTGTGTCTTTGCGCAATGACCACCTATCATCCCGCCGAATTTCGTACCAAACTGGTCGTAACTTTTTGAACTTTTTTTCGAACAGAAATATCAAACAGACCCATGTTGGACAGATGTGTTTTAATTCTTCCGCATCTGGAATCCAGAATATGTTCCGGACCACTTCCAAAATTGAATCAACTCGTGTTTGGACTAGCACCTATCATCAATGTCACGCCAAACCATTCATAACTTTTTGAGTTATTCTGTGAACAGACATCTGTTATCAAACAAACGGGTGAAAACATAACCTCCCTGGCGGTGGTAACAAGCATGAAAAACTCCCTGCCCACAGGATTGCTGATGAACAAGGTGCCGGGAGCATCATGCTCTGGGGTTGCTTTTCAGCGAATGGGCTTGGAAACCTTGTTAAAATTAATGGCATCATGAAACAGGACCAGTATATCCAGATCCTCAGTGAAAACATTAAGCAATCTGCTGAAAAACATAGTCTTTGGCAGGAATGGATCTTCCAATGGGATAATGATCCTAAACACACGACCAAATCCGTCAAGAAATGGTTAGTGGACAACAAAGTGAACGTTTTGGAGTGGCCAAGCCAGAGCTTCCACCTGAATTCTATCGAGAATCTGTGGAGGGAACTGAAGACCAAGGTCATGGCAAGGAAACCTAAAACCTTAAGGATCTGGAGGAGGTCGTCAGAGAGGGTGGACCAAAATCCCCGTGGAAACGTGTAGAAACCTTGTGATCAATCAAAGGAAGCATTTGGAGGCTGTAATTGTGAATAAAGGCTTTGCTATCAATTACTGAGAAAAGTGTATGAATAATTCAGAACAAAAACAAATTGGGGGGGGGGGGTGGGAACAAAAATTGGTTGTGTTATGAATAATTTTTGGCACGACTGTGTGCGCCACGTTTCACCTTTATAGGTGTAGTGGTTTCGGATAAGATGATGTTCAAAGTGAACACCTTCGAAAGTGAAAGTGCTGAGATCACATCAAGGTCAAATTTCAAAATTTCACAAACCCTACCAAATATGTTTTAGGGCTTGCTTTCATCTACCCATATACCAAATACCCGCTTAAAAGCTTCGAAAACTGCTTCACAATGGCTCCATATGTCATACTCTGGCGCACCAGTCTCTGTTAGTGACCAATGTCACTGTTCGGTGTTATGTGCACCCTGCAGGTGTGACAATGACATCACACGTCTGCAT
This sequence comes from Gymnothorax reevesii, assembly GCA_029721435.1. Lineage (NCBI taxonomy): Eukaryota > Metazoa > Chordata > Actinopteri > Anguilliformes > Muraenidae > Gymnothorax > Gymnothorax reevesii. Next base: position 30,055,893 of record CM056589.1, read on the forward strand.
CGTCGCTCTCAGTGAAGAACTTGAGCGCTAATAGGCTGAGGCTCATACATCAGATCCTTTGCCTCCATCAAGGTCTGTACATCTCTTGCATCTGCCTGTCTGTGTGTGATTTATGAGTCCAGCTTTCTGTGTCGACACTATAAGAATCAGGTTTTCATTTAGCATAGAATTAAAAATGTCTTGGATGAAACTTTTTAGTTTACTTGAAATGGAACCCGAATGCCGTCTTGTGTGCTGGATTTTGTTGCGAACACAATTACAATACCAGAGTTTTAAGTTTCCAAGCTATAAATTTTTCTAAATTTCTTTTCAGGTTAGTGTTTTACCCAGTTTAACCATGTTGACAGAAGTGGCATGCCTTCCACGATGTTTAACAGCTCAATATTCATATTGTGTTTAATTTGCAATATTTAAAATTTGTGCGCCAAGATGGCAATATATTTTAACTGATCAAATTCAAGGCCAGTGAATCTGTTTGCTGCTTATTAGGTTTCTGAATGCAGTCCTTTCAAAAGTTTTTTTCTGAAACCAAAATGAAATGACACCAAACAAATGTGACTCAAAATTTTCTTTCTCTGCGAATCCTGAATTACTTCTCCACAATTTCAGCAATTGGTAGTCAATTGATTCTCCACATTCAAGAATCACTTTTCCCTCTTAATGCATTGAGAAGTTATGCAAAATTGTACCATTTGAATATAGACCTCTTCAGGGTATGCATAGCTACAGTGCTGTGAAAACGTATTTGCCTCTCCTGATTTTTTTTTTTTGATTTTTTTTTTTTTGCATATTTGTCACACTTAAATGTTTCAGATCATCTAGCAAATTGTAATATTGGACAAAGATAACCTCAGTAAACACAAAATGCAGTTTTTAAATGATCTCATTTATTAAGGGAAAAAAGCTATCCAAACCTACCTGGCCCTGTGTGAAAATATAATTGCTCCCCCTTGTTAAATCATAAATGAAAGGTTGATTATGGAGAATGCGTATTAAAAGCTATATTTTTTCAAAAATAATACAACCCCAATTCCAAAATATTTAGAACAAAATGCAAATTGTGAATAAACTCAAAATGCAATGACTTTCAGTTCACACAAGCCTCTGGTCTCTAAATTCATAGACCAGGCGCGGCGAAATGGGGGAGCACCGCGCCAGTGGGGTGTGTCCAGGCGTATGTTGCAATTTCGTGCCTGGAGCAGCCAGGCGCAAGTACTCCTCTGTCCCGCCTCAAAGCCTCCTGCTGGCGCAAGTTGCAAAGGGGGAGGAGAGAAGGCTTGTTTGGGTATAACATAGCAGAGTCAAATCTTCACCAATCAAATGATCTCCTCTCTTCACCTTTAATGTGTTGGAATATGGAAGCCTCTGTCCTATATCTGCATGCTGCGTTCATGTTGCATTTTACTTTGCTGCTTCATGTTTTCTGCTCCGCTTACGTCTATATTAAGCATTACGAATATGAGTTAGCTGGCTTGCTTGGGCATTCATGAATTATTACCGTAAGCGGACTGGAATGGAATTACAAAACGCAACTACGTCAGATCATTCAAACTTATGAAGCTGGAATGAAATACAACGGTTGCTCATTTATTTTTTCTGCCTGCGTCATTGGGAAGAGAAACGATGGATAGTGTGTTCCTATTTTTACACCCTGTTGCTGCTTAAAATTTTGGGATTAACATGAATGGACTTTATTTTCAATATGTGATCTTATCTCAGTACGAGATCATAGCAATCAAGTTGTATTCCTTTCCCCCAGTAAAAACAATAAAACCGAAGTGACAATAATAGTACTAAGCCACTTGCAGACCGGACGCGAAACTAATTTTTCGCACAACAGATTACATTCAAAGTCAATTGACTTTGAATGTGATCAGTCGTGCCAAATATTAATTTCGCGTCCGGTGTGAAAGCAGCTGAAGGGCTCATACCCACATCAGGCCCGGCGCTAGAACAGGGAATTGGGTGGGCCCAAACGAGTCCCTTTATGACAGTGAGGATAGGCCTTGCCAAGTTCTCAATTATATTCCTTTATTGACGCGTTTTCCAGTTATCGTAATTGGCAACTGAAGACACGGTTTCTCTCCATGTGCGATCTAACCGATTAGATCATGGGATAAATTCAGTAGAACTGAGAACTGGGGTGGACAAAACATCCATTGTAAACAATTATTAGTCCTGACCTGTTCTCAGTCATTTTCATGATTAACAAAAGGTTCACTCCGAGAGCACTCTTCACTTAACAGGTGCTGCTTGTTCTCTCCAATTAGGTAGGAGGACAATCATTCAGCTGGACGCGTATTTTTTGAATTTAAATCAACTTTATTCAAAATTGCATACCTGCGCAAATAGCTTGAGCCGCATGCTTTTTATAGCCTATTTCACGCCGAGTGCCACTTTTTTTCACTCAATCCAGAGAGTAATATCGAATAACGTTGATTTAAATTAAGCAAATAAGCGTCCAGGTGAATGATTGTCCCCTTGCCTTATCGGGGAGAACAAGAAACACCTGTTAAGTGTGCAGTGCTCTCGGAGTGAACCTTTAGTTAATCATTAAAAATGACTGAGAGCAGGTCAGGACTAATAATTGTTTAAAACTGATGTTTTGTCCACCCCAATTCTCAGTAATACTGAATTTACCCCATGACTTCATCGCTGTTAGATCGCATAAGGAGAGAAACCGTGTCTTCAGTTGCCGATGACAATAATTTGAAAACCTGTCAACAAAGGAAAATGATTGAGATGGCCAGAACTATCCTAATTATCATGAAGGGACATGTCTGGGCCCAATTCCCTGTTCTAGCGCAGGGCCTGGCCCATGTAGCCCACACACGCACTCACGTGTCCACATGTACGCATCTCTCTCTTTCTTTTTGATCTGACATCAAGACAATCGATATAAATACTATAATTTATGTGATGATTCAGATAGTTACATTAAATAGTGTTTGCTGTAATTATATATTGCAGTGAAATGTGCCAGACATTCTGGAAACCTGCCTGTGAGGTTTCGGTAGCGTGTGCGCATTGTGCGCCAGTCAGCCAAATTACCACTGCACAGAAAGTAAACCAGGTTGGAGCTGGCGAGCTTTCTGCGCAACTTCAGTAGAGAGACTTTTGCTACGAAATTATCTCTGCATCTTGATGAATATGTGACACCTCCCCCTACTACGCCGCCACACCCATCTTGTCGCACGTCTATCTACCAAATTGCCAAGGTGGATGCGCACGGTGGTGTACCACGCAAAATTACCACTGCGCGGGCCGCACTGGACAAAATTACCACTGCGTGGCCCGTGCCACGCTACACCACCTTGTGCCAAGAAATTAGAGCCCCATATGTTATTTACAGTAGAACATAGTTTCAACATTTGAAATGTGATCTGAGACATTTTACATTTTTTCTACAAAATGAACTTATTTTAAATTTTCTGGCTGCCACAGGTCTCAAAAAAGTTGGGACAGGCAAAAAAGGGCTGGAAAAAGTAATTCATATGTAAGAGATTCAGCTGAAAGAACATTTAGCAAGTAATTAATTTAACTGTCATCAGGTGTGTAACATGATTGGCTATAAAAGGAATGTCCCAGAGATGCTGAGTGTCTCAGAAGTAAAGATGGCCAGAGGCTCTCCAACCTGTGAAGGCTTGCGTAAAAAAAATTGGAATATTTTGAAAACAATATTCCTCAACATCAAATTGCAAAGGTTTTGAAGGTCTCATCATCGACAGAGCCTAACATCAACAAAAGGTTCAGAGAAACTGGAAAAATCTCTGTGCATAACGGACATGGCCGAAGACCTTTACTGAATGCCTGTGATCTTTGGGCCCTCAGATGCCACTGCATCACTCACCAGCATGATTCTGTCATTGACATTACTAATTGGGCCAAGGAATACTTTAAAAAAACCACTGTCTGTAAATGCAGTCCGCCGTGCCATCCACAGATGCCATCTAAAACTCTTTCATACAAAAAGAAAGCCATTGTTGAGCATGATCCAGAAGCGCCGTCGTGTTCTGTGGGCCAATGCTCATTTAAAATGGACTGTAGCAAAGTGTCCTGTCGTCAGACGAGTCCAAATTTGACATTCTTGTTGGAAAACATGGGCGTTGTGTCCTCTGAGCTAAAGAGGAGAAAGACCACCCCTCCTGTTATCAGCATTCAGTTCAAAAGCCAGCATCTGATGGTATGGGGATGCATTAGTGCATATGGTGTGGGACACTTGCATGTGTTGAAAAGCGCCATGAATGCTGAAAGGCATATTAAGGTTTTAGAGCAACACATGCTCCCCTCCAGACAAAATCTATTCCAGGGAAGGGCTTGTGTATTTCAGCGGGACAATGTAAAACCACATACTGCAGCTATTACAGTATAGCTTAGTAGTAGAAGAGTCAGTGCGCTGAAATGACCTGCTTGCAGTCTTGATCTTACACTGATTGAGAACATTTGGCGTGTAATTCAATGAAAAGTCAGTCAAAGGTGACCAAAAACTCTCCAGCAGCTGGAAGCCTGTATTAAACACCTGCTACATCACTGTACATATTTATGCTTGTGTTATAACTTTTAAACTTTAAACTCCTCTGTCCCTGTGTAAATATTATCTTTATCTTTTTATATGTAAAATAACTGGAGTGGCACATCCAATTTTGCGTTGAGTCAATGACAGTAACTATTCTTCTAAACAAGAGTGGGATCAAATTCCAATGGCTAAACTCAAGAAATTTGTCTCTTCAATGCCCAGACACCTCCACTCTGTGTTCAAATGAAGAGTGGATGCTACACCATGGTAAACAGACCCCTGTCCTAACTTTTTTGAGACCTGTAGCAGCCATAAAATTAGAAATGAGCTCATTTTGTGGATAAAATTGTAGAATTTCTCAGTTTAAACATTTGCTATGTTATGTCTGTTCTATTGTGAATAAAATACTGGCTGGTGTGATTTGAAAGTCATTGCATTTTGATTTTATTCACAATTTACACTTTGTCCCAACTATTTCACAATTGGGGTTGTACATCCACGGTGCGTTTAGAGGGGTGCAGAATAAAAGTATTTATTTTTTATAAAAAAATTTATTTAGTCTGAATTAAATAATTTAAAAAATTTGACTTGTTCAACACCGACTTCCTATTTACATCGTACTAGCCAATAGCGGCCGGGGCATTGCAGGTTGCAAAATACGGTCTCAATGCTCGGCACAGCTAGGCTGGCACTGGGTAAAATGGCAGAGTCTGCAAGTCTTGCTGCAAGTCCTGCTATTTTTTCAGTTCAATTTCACTAGCCACACCCAGGCCTGATTACTGCCAGACCTGTTGAATCAAGAAATCACTTAAATAGAACCTGTCTGACGAAGTGAAATAGGCTAAAAGACCTCAAAAAGTTACACATCATGCTGCTATCTAAAGAAGATCAAGAACAGATAAGAAACAAAGTCATTGACATCAATCAATCTGAAAAGGGTTACAAAGCCATTTCTAAGGCTTTGGGACTCCAGCGAACCACGGTCAGAAGCATTATCCACAAATGGAGAAAACTTGGAACAGTGGTGAACCTTCCCAGGAGTGGCCGGCCTACCAAAATTACTCCAAGATCGCATTGATGACTCCTCCAGGAGGTCACAAAAGAACCCAGAATATCATCTAAAGAACTGCAGGCCTCACTTGCCTCAGTGAAAGTCAGCATTCATGATTCAACAATAGGAAAGCGACTTGGCAAAAATGGCATCCATGGGAGAGTTCCAAGGCGAAAACCACTGCAGACTAAAAGAACACACGCTCATCCCACATTTACCAAAAAAACACCTTAATGATCCCCAAGACTTTGGGGAAAATATTCTGTGGCCTGACAAGACAAAAGTTGATTATTTTGGAAGGTGTGCATCCCATTACATCTGACGTAAAACTAATACTGCATTTTGTAAAAAGAACATCATACCAACTGTAAGACATGATGGTTTAGGGCTGTTTTGCTGCTTCAGGACCTGGACGACTTGCCATAATTGATGCAACCATGAATTCTGCTCTCTTCCAGAAAAATCTGAAAGAGAATGCTTGACCATCAGTTTGTGACCTCAAGCTGAAGCACACTTGAGTAATGCAGCAGGACAATGATCTGAAACGCACCAGCAAGTCCACCTCTGAATGGCTTAAAAAAAAAAAAAAACAATTTGAAGTTTCTGAGTGGCCTAATCAAAGTCCGGGCTTAAATCCAATTGAGATGCTGTGGCATGATCTGAAATGGGAAAAACCCTCCTATGTGGCTGAATTAAAACAATGTCAAGAAGACTGGACCAAAATTCCTCCACAGCGATGTGAAATTCTCATTACCAGTTATCGCAAACACTTGATTGCAGTTCTTTTCGGCAAGTGTCGCACAACCAGGTTTAGGGGCAATTACTTTTTCACATGGGGTCAGGTATGTTTGAATAGCTTTTTGCCTCAATAAATGTAATCATCATTTAAAAATTGCATTTTGCATTTACTCAGGTTATCTTTGTCTAATATTAAAATTTGTTTGATGATCTGAAACATTTAAGTGTGACAAATGTGCAAAAAAATAAGAAATCAGGGAGGGGGGCAAATACTTTTTCACGGCACTGTATATGTGACGTAATGCGACTTATAAGGGTAATTACTCCAATATAATTGAGTAGCAAAATTAACAGAAACATCTACTAATTGAAATTCTGGAATTCCAATTACAGACAGAAAAAAAACCAGCAGGCACGATGGGTCCCCAGGAGTTCGGGAACCACTGCTCTCACACATGTTCTTTAGCATCGGTTTACAAGCATGTCTGGGTGTAATGCAGTAGCATAGCCAGAGCTGATAATGGGCTGGGCACAAAGCATCCCTTTAAGTCCTGACCTGATTTCAATCATTTTTATTCATTGAGTCATTTTCAAATCATAAGAAGAATAAAAAAAATACTGATTTGAAACATTGTTACACAATTTAAAATAAAGCTGATTGAAATGCACATTTTGGCATCCAAATGAAACCTTTTATTAGCCAGCTAGCCTTAACCAGGAGAACTGGCACCTGGTAGTGTGGAATGTTTTAGGAATGAATGAATAATAATTGAGAATGAGTCAGGAGTTTCAAGAGATGTTCAGAGCCGACCCCATTTTTTTCTTTAGCTACGCCACTGGTGTAAAGCAGATCCTTGACGAGAACAAATTGCTCTACATTGTTTTTTTTCCTTCTTTGTTTCCATCTGGGAGGCGGTCTTAAATTACTCCCAAATGGATCGGACTTAGACCCTTTAAAATCCACCAGTAAAGCCGCAAAATCACCAAAATACAAATCAACACTGTTTTTTGTGAAATAATAATGCTCAACTAAACAATTGAAATATTGATTCTGTAAATACGCTGAATAACAATTTGAAAAGTTCTGTCATTTTATTTTAAACCAACATTGATAGGCCTTTTAACTCAGGATTACTCTCAACCAACCTATTGACTGCATGTAAACGTAATCATTGACATTACTGAATGGGACCCTGGAATACTTCAAGAAACCGATGACTACGTTTACCTGCAGTCAATATTCGGGTTAAGGTCAATATTCTGGTTTCCAAAACATTCGGAACAACCCGTTTACGCGCGTGAGCAAACAGGGTTATTCCTGTATACATGGTAATTGTAATCAATTGGGATATCCCGATCAAAACAGCGAAGCACGGACAACGTCTCTACGCATGGGGAACGTCATGACGTAATGTGCATCATTTCCGCTTCTTCTTCCTGTATCCAAAAACACATAAGACCAAGATTCCTTGCGAGTAGTACATGCGAAGAACACAAATTAATGTTCCTTTCGATGGGGATATCACGATGGGCGTATACATGACCAAATATTCGGGTTAGAAAAAAAGTAACCAAGGAGTCACTTTTGGGATTTTAAAAACCGGAATATGAGCATATTCCGGTTTTTCAAAAAGGTTATTGGTGTTTACATGGCCGTGCGCAACCGGGTTATTGCTGATATACCGGTTATGAAAGGATTATTGACTGCATGTAAACGTAGTCACTGTTTGTAAACACAGTCTGCCGTGCCATCCACAGATGCCGCCTAAAACTCTATCATGCAAAAAGGAAGCCATTGTTCAGCATGATCCAGAAGCACTGCCGTGTTCTGTGGACCAAGCCTCATTCCTGTCGTCAGACGAGTCCAAATTTGACATTCATGTAGGAAATCATTGGCGTTTTGTCCTCTAAGCTAAAGAGGAGGAAGACCACCCCTCCTGTTATCAGCATTCAGTTCAAAAGCCAGCATCTCTGGTATTGGGGTGCATTAGAGCATCTGGTGAGGAACACTTACGTGTTTCGAAAAGCACCATGAATGTTGTAAGGTATATAAAGGTTTAAGATCAACATACGCTCCCCTCCATATGATATCTATTCCAGGGAAGGCCTTGTGTATTTCAGCAGGACAATGCAAAATCACATACTGAAGCTATTACAACAGCATGGCTTCATAGTAGAGGAGTTTGTGTGCTGAACTGGCCTGCCTGCAGTCCTGATCTTTCACCAATTGAGAACATTTGGCGCATAATTTAATGAAAAGTCAGTCAAAGGAGCCCCAAAACTCTCCAGCAGCTGGAAGCCTGTATTAAACAAGAGTGGGATCAAATTCTAATAGCTAAACTCAGAAACTTGTCTCCTCAATGCCCAGATGCCTCCTCTTTGTGTTAAAAAGAAGAAGGGATGCTACACCATGGTAAACAGGCCCTTGTCCCAACTTTATTGAGACCTGTAGCAGCCATCAAATTTTAAATTAGCTCATTTTGTGGATAAAATTGTAAAATTTGTCAGTTTCAACATTTGCTATGTTATCTCGCTTCTATTGTGAATAAAATAATGGCTGGTGTGATTTGAAAGTCATTGCATTTTGATTTTTTTCACAATTTACACTTTGTCCCAATAATTTCGGAATTGGGGTTGCAGTATTATAATTAAGAACATCATACATTCGCCTTTATTTCTAATCACCACAGCTTTTACCAGTTATGTACAGATATGATAAAAATGTTTACATTAGTTTTGTAATATTTTGTATTGTAATGCTTAGAGCGCAGATCTTAGTGCACAGTTTTACTTAGGCTGAGATATTTTGGCTCATGTTTCAGGTCCCTTCAATCTGTTTATGAGCAGAGAATGAATAACGCTTCCGTAAACTGGACCTACACCAATGGGTGGTTTGCTAGCATTAACAACATTCCAGAGCTCAACTGGGTGTTCATGGGTTTCGCCATCAGTAACATCCTGCTTGGCTTGCCAGCTAACGGCTGGATCCTGTGGTTGATTCTAAGAGGGTCCAGAGAGATGTTATCTGCAGAAATCTTCACCATGAACTTAGCTGTGTTGGAAGTGACCTATGGCCTGGGTAGTGTTCTGAAGCTCATTAATCTTGTCCTGGACAAGCTGCTTGACGTGTTTGTGATTTTTTTCTCTGGGCTCATCATTTTTGGCCGCCCACTGCTCCTGAGCTGCATTTGCATTGACCGCTACTTGGCTGTAGTCCACCCCATCTCCTTCCTCCGCTGTCGACCCCTGAGGTACAGGCTGGGCTGCCTGGTCCCCATATGGCTGGTGGCAATCTGCGGCTGCGTGTCCTGTTCGCTCCTGCCTTTCTATCATCTGAATTTTGTGACAATGGCGTTTCTTTTGCCCATGTTGTTGCTGAAGAGCTTCCTCTGCCTGTCTGTGCTGCGGGCGCTGAGATGCCCTGCTCCTGGGGATGGGCCTCATGGGAAAACGGAGCCTCAGCTGGCAAAAAAGAGAGCGTTCTGGATCATTCTGGCAAACCTGATGCAAATCCTGGTGGCCTACCTCCCCGTTCTGGTCGTCATTCCCCTGGGAAGTATGATTAACGAGAAGGATTTCTTAACCGTCTACACAAGCAGTTTTTTCGTCAGCATCTTCATCGCCTTCCTCCAGCCCATGCACTTCCTCTACAGGGTCGGAAAGCTGCATTGCATGATAAGACGCTGATGATGGGTGTGCATGACGGGAGGCGGGGGTTTCGGTGCTCTCTGTAGGAAAGAGTTGCTGTAGTTATGCTTTGTGATGTATGCTCTTGTCAAAATAATTCTGACATTCCACAATGTTAACTTTTATTTGACTCTTATTGTAAGACCGACATAGTAACATCTAAAACGATGCACTGATGTAAAGTGCCCTCTACTAGCATTAGCACCTTTGTAAATAAGAACATAAGTGGTTGTGAATTAATGTCTATATTGTTTATCATCTTGATATTTAATTCAAATTATTGAATATTGTTCAAGATATGGTGGTGCAGTGGGTAGTGGTGTTGCCTCACAGCTAGAGGGTAATGGTTTCAAATCCAGCCTGGAGCGTGTCTGTGTGGAGTTAGCATGTTCCTCCTGTGATCATGTGGGTACCCTCTGAGTACTCCAGTATCGTCATATAGTCCACAGTAAAAAAAAAAATTCATGATGGTTTAATTGGAGACTCTAAATTGCCCATAGATGTGAGTGAATGGTGTGTGTTCCTTGCAAGTGGAAAGCTGTCCAGGGTATGTTCCTGCCTTTTGCTGACAGCAGGAATAGACTCCAGCTCCCTTGCAACCCTAATAAGGAAGAAGCAGTTTAGGTAATCTTTCCTATCCATCTACACATTATCATCATGAAAAAATATTTTACTCAAAAGCATGCACCACAGTGCATGTGTCACATGACTAGCTGTGAAAATGGCGACCAATAAGGCTGGACAGTTGGCATCATCTGTCAAGAGTACTCAAGTCCAGCCATTTCACGGTAAAAAGTACTTAAGTCCGGGTATTTAGCATAAAAAATAGCCCTGCAAAGCGGACGTTACCCCTCAGCCCCTGGATTGTTTGGAATGAATATAAATTGACGAATGCTTTTTCAAGTTATCTTGCGGAATACAAAATTCAAAATGGCGGCTGTGGCGGTCATACTGGACATCCAAGTGCCGTCAAATTCGATAGGCTTCTGTCAGTACACAAGACCAAGCAACAGAGCAGCAAATATAGCGTTGATTGACGAAGGCGTTTTCAAGTAATCGTGCGGAATACTAAAGTTTATGGGACAGATGGACACACTGGCGGACGGACATTGCACGTGATGACAAAACCCCTCTGCCCCTTAATCAAAGCTGAGGGGTAAAAAGTCCTTAAGTCCAAAACTTATTTTCTTATTTATTTCATGATACCTGGATATTTTTCATAAAAAAGTGTTTGGCTCTCTTTTGCCCCTGAAAGCAACAATGGTCTCCAGAGTATGCTACAATAAAAATAAAAAAATTCTCAGCAAAATGTTTTGAAAACTTTTACCCCCAAAATCTCGTAAGTATTAATTTGTGACAAGTATTTCTTGCACACAGGTCTCCAGTTATCCAACTCCAATCCTTAGTTTTGTTTACCACTTAAACCATCTTCCTCACTGTGCTTGCATTTAAAACATTCACAAATCCTCAGTCAGGTGATCTTACTTTTCCATTTTCCTAAAACTTTTACATTATTGAACTAACAGTTAAAATTGCCATTTTCAACTTATCAGCTATTTTCTTACTGTCATGTCTATATTCATGATGCTGAACAACTTCCTGTCACAGATCATTGCTGTATTCCTTTGTCTTAACTACAGTGATGGGTAATAAAGGGCAACGTGGCCTGTGTATCACCTCATATCTTTTACTCAGGAGCCAGGACATCATGGGTGATCATTGAAGTCTTTTAAATCTTTATGGTGAACTTGAAAAATAACGCGGATATACTTCAATTAGATTTTTCTTTCGGGATTTTCAGAGGGAGCCAATAAATTTGGCACACATTTTTATAAAAGATATTTACATAAAATAAGATTTTTGTTTCCCCCTTCAATCATTACCTTTAAATTTAAGGTTTCAGGACACATATTTTAAATTACCCCATATTGCAGATTTCAAATGAAAAAAAAAAAGCCCCACAAAGCAGGCATATACCCCTCTGCCTCTGGATTATCTGGAATTAATACAAATCCTCTTAATATTCTAGATTCTTGGGAGTATATGCTAGATTTTCTGATTCCATTGAACCCGGTCTTCAATTTAATTTACAAAACAACAATAGATTTGTGAATAAGATTTTTTTCAGTATAAATTTATATATTAATTTTTGGCCACTCAAAAGATGCTTCATATTTGGGGAATTGAGGAGTCCAACTTGTGTAGATTCCGTGGCGAAGAGGTTGAGTCAGTGGAACATTTATTTTGGCACTGCCCCTGTGTAGGTCTGTTTTGGACAGGGGTTCAGAGTTGGCTGGCTTTATATTCAATAATTTTACAGTGGATTTGCCCGCCATACTTCTGGGCAGTCTAAAAAATGACTGGAAAAATAGTCATAATTATGATACTTCTGGGCAAAATTTTCATTTTTAAATACAAATCTGTGGACGCTTTGAGGACAGAGAGATTCAAACTCTTCGTAAAACATCACAGTAAAATTGAATGTATGATGGCACAGGAAAACAGTAGGTTAAGTGTATATAAGGATAGATGGAGGGCTCTGAGAGTAGCAGAAGGATGGGAATGAAACTAACATAAGTAAATGTGTATGAGTCCATTAATATATGATATGTTTATCTGTGTTTGTATGAATGTATATTTGCTAAAGCATGAGTATATATATATATGATTATGATCAATGTATGTATTGGTGCAGGTATGCTGTTAATTGCCATTTCAATTTACTCATTTTTGTATATATTTACATTCTAATTTATGTCATTGTCTTTACACTGTATCATCTGTATATATGGGTTTAGGGTGCTGTGATGGGAGTCAAAGGGTGGGTGTGGGGTCTTTTGAGAAATTTATTGTAATTGATTGAATTCAGTAGACCCCAAAATTGGGGGGGGGGGGTGGGATTAGAAAAGAAAAAAAAATTCAATAGGCCTCTGTAAGTGCACAAGAGCAAGCAACGCAACAAAAATGGCGTTGATGTACAGAGACAGTTTTGAGTTATCATGTGAAATAGAAATTCAAGATGGCGACTGTTGGCAGCCATATTTGATTTTGGATCGCGACCGAAATCGATAGGTTTATGTAGTAACTTGACCCCGATGTCCGCACCAAAAATCCTGATGACTGGCGATGGCGTTTTCAGATATGGCACGAAATCAAATGTGGAAGGACAGACAGACGGACAGACAACCGCCGTCCGTTATGAAAATACCCCACAGCCTCTTTCAGGGCTGAGGGGTATTAAAAAGCGGGCAAATATTTTAGCACAATTTGTGCATTAGCAGTTCTCAGCACATGCCTACATATACAATGCTTAACACATTTATTACACCACCTTCCATAAAAATAAGAAAACAAATATTTTAGAAATCTATCAAAAACTTGTTAAAGACCAAAAATGATATATTTTTTTCCTTTGGCTAATTACGAACTGAAACAACTTAATAGTTCTTATCCACACATAAAAACCAACAAAACTTAATATTCTGTATGGCCTCCTTTGGCCTAGATAACAGCTTTCATTCTTGCGTTCAACCACTAAAACTAATTTTTATGTTCAGGAATGCAAGTAAATAACTGTTAATTAGCAAATTTATCAAAAAATAATAATGTGCTTAACTTTTTTTCTGCTTCTTTGTAAAACTCATGGATAACAACAATAATTATATTTTAGCATTAAAAATATCATTTCAATTAAAGAGCTTGTGCATACTGGTGGATTAACCATTACAGAAACATAAAAAATGATTTTGGAAATTATCAATTCTGTTAATTTAGGGTAGCTGTGGCATAAACCTGGTCGTGATCTAAATAATTTGTTACGCACTGCACAATGTGAGTGCTTTTCTGATAAGGATCTTCACAGCTATGTTTTCACCAAACCTCAGGATTTTATGGATGTGCACTTTTCTATGTGTCGGGGTTTGTTGGTATCTGGGGATAATTCAGATATTGTTCTCAGTAGACCAGAGAGATGTGTTTTACTGTTGGGATTAACTGCAGATGAAAACGCATTTCTGAAGGGAAGGGTGAAAGCTGGGATTTCATTGGCACACATTGATTGCACTGTTATTTAGAAACATGTGCATTTGCAGCTAGGTTACACCATGCTAAAGTGAACATATTATCTGTTTGGTCTGACGTCTCATGTTAACCTTTCACATCAAAGCCCTTCATTATGATATTGCCACAGCTTCTCTGCTTTGTAGTGATCATATGCTATATTTATGAATCATTAATTTTGTTTTTCTTATAATAGTCTATTCAAATGTGATAATCATCTCCAAACCAATGCACTCAAATGAAAATGTGGGAAACTTGAATTAAAATTCAAGGTAATTTTTTTTTTTTTTTTTCATAATTTGAATTAAAGATGCAGAGCACTAACAGCAACCACATTTCATTTTCATAGCCCAATTTGCGAATATTTACCTAGGGTTCCAATATTAATGGAGGGTATTGGAATTTGAAGCTCATTCTGAGCTTCCTTGGGAGAAGGTGTCTCATTGCATATCCATAATCAAAAATGCTAAGATGCACTTTAGGATAAAATACAGTTTGTATTTGCATATTACTAACCTGCTATTTGTGAGCTCTTTTGAGAATTTTCAAATGGCTGCTCATGATATTTTTTGCAGCTTATATCTTATTAATGACATGCGGACATGGTTTATATTTGCAAGTGGTTGTATGAGTCAGGTGTGCTGATAAAGACCAGTCCAGGTGTGTTGGGCTGAGCAGGGTTGTGTGGCAGCTGTTTATTTAATTCAAATTGTCTGTCATCAGGTATTGAAATCCATTCAAATGCAACATGGGGTCTTGACTCGGGCACCTGCTGCTGCTGCGGCAAAAAAATAATAATTAATGAAATAACAATAAAATAAATAATTACAAATAATTATTATAATAAATAAAATAAATTCTAGCCTGAGGTCTTCAAATCAGTGAATAATGAGATTTTTTTTAAACCATGCCTTTCTAATGTGATGTTTGAATTGTGGCATTGGTTTATTTTTTTTTTTTCACTGCTTCTGGTATTTTAATTGTCTATCGCTGATGTTCGGCTTTGCAGTTCCTCCACCAGCCAAAAATATCTGGACGTCAACAATTTTCAGACTTAGAGAAATTAAATTTAAATGTTCATTGTTTTTACACGAAGGCTGAATCTTGGATTGATCAAATGTAATTGACTTTTGTTTTAATAATTGCTCAGCAAATTGAAAGCTATTTTTTCTTTAAGATCAGACATGGTTCTGAAGGTTTATTCCTAAAACTACTCTGGAAGTTCCCATATGATATGCTTGTGTTTTGCTCCCCCTATGTTTTTCACTCCAATCTGCACCAATTCTAGATTGATTTTACATCCTGTCTGTGTAAATGAGAATAGTCAGTCAACCTGTTTATTTTGCCAAACATACTTTTTATTAACTCCAATATGGAGGTCACTATCCTTTATCCTATATTTACAGATTTTTACTGACTACTCACTATTCCCATCTTGCATTGAACCATTTGATGTTATTTATATGAATTTAAACTGCTTGCAATTCACTTAAATGAGAAAAACATGAGTGTCCAAATATGTTTGATCAGCTGGTGTATTCTGTTTTTGCTCAATGAGCTGCCCTCTTGGGCTAGGTCTCTTATGAAAAAAATTTTCCACATCTCTGGTGTTTTCCAGTTAAATAAAAAGTAATGCTTTTATGCTAAGAAGGATTATGGTTATCATTTAATACTCAATGGAATTAGTTGCCTCCTGCCATGTTTTCAAATGAAAATATGTAAGCAATCCATACACCGGCATTGAGTAATCATATTTTGAATGGTTTGTTAAAAATTCATAAGAGTAATTTAGTCTGTACTTTTGAAGAGCTATTTTATGCCAGCTGACTCGATGAGTGTTATATGAGTTGTTCAATATATAGTTCTTTATCTAGGTTTCATCATATTTACTGCATATTATTGAAACTTCATACATGACTTCCTACATGGCCACAATACAAACCTAAGCTCTATCTGTAATAGTTTTGGTGATAGAAGTAATTGAAATTTCACTATGTGAAGTTTGACCTTCAAAGGTCACCGAAGGTCAAGTTCAAGGCCACCAAATGAAAGTTCATACATGACTTCCTATAAGTGTTCAATGCACAAATGTTTCCAATCTACAATATTTTCAAGCCTAGAAACCTTTGAAAATTGTAACATTTTGCTTGACCTCAAGTTTGACCTTTCAAGGTCATCTGAGGTCAACTTTAACACAGCCAAAATATAGGTCATATATTACTTCCTGTGTCAGTAATACAAACTTAATCTCTATCTGCAACCATTTAGCTTCCATTTGGCCCATTCTCCACAAGAACCAATGTTAAAGTACAGCAACCCCACTTGACCCACTTCCATTGATTCAATCAAAATGGCACTCGCACTGTACATAAAGTGTATCCAGATGAGTTGATTGCCAGATTTAGGAAAAGTTATCAGACAGTTTTTGAGAAACAATTTTTTGAAATTTCAAGTCATATCTTTTAACATTGAAAGGCCTAACTCGAGGTTAGGGCATATATTAACAAAGTCATCTGAGGTCAACTTTAACATAGCCAAAGTATAGGTCATATATGACTTCCTATATGTCGATAATACAAACTTAATCTCTATCTGCAATCATTTGGCCTCCACAGGCCATCTTGCATATTTATAAAGTACAGCGCCCCCAATAGACCCACTTCCGTTGATTCAATCAAAATGGCGCTTGCTCTGTTCATTGATGGTACCAAGGTAAGTTGATTGCCTGATTTAGAAAAAAATTTATCATGCAGCTTTTTGAAAAATTAATTTTTTAACATTTCTCAGTCCCATCTTTAATATTGGAGCCAAAATTTCAAGGTCCCATAAATATTATTCAATCAAACATTCGAGAAAAATGTCTGGAGATATGCTCTAGTAGTATGTTATTACAAATTTACACAAAAAATTCATCAGGCCAAAAAAAAAAAAGATAATAAAATGTTCGGGACGACTGACGCCACACCACAACAATAGCTTATTGGCTCATTGGGCCGGTATAACTGAATAATGCACCTATATAACTGAATGTTTAAAGAAGCAATCTGGCATCTTGCTCAAGTGTTCCATGGCAAAGCCTCATCTGGAAACCCGCGATTTAAAAGTTCACGTTTCCAAAACAGTCACTACTACAACTAGAGTAATGAGCTACCTTTTCTCTTGGTCCTGGTAAGAAGTTATTAGGCTAGCGCGCATCTAAAGGGCACCACTCATAAGACTTCTTGTAAAATCAAAAGAACTTTGTGTGTAGGCCATTCATGAAAAGAATTCCATAGCAATTTGTTAAATGAGATAAATGCAATTGAAAGTATGCAACGGACAGGAGTGAGATGAAAGCAGAGACACAACACCCCAATTTCCCCATAGTCACACAAGTCTGACATCTCATACAGTGGTGGCTACTGATGCAAAAATAACTAAAAATATCAGAATTTTCAGCATACTATGTACAATATGCATAAATATATGATTATATATGCAGTCTCATATGATGCATTTTTTTCAGAGTGAAAAAGAGCAATTATTTTAATGTTGCTAATTAAAGCATGTGAAGCCAATACTTCAAGAGTAAGGACAGGCATCCACCACCATCCTAAAGCATGTTCTCCAAGATCGGTTTTCATCAATACGCTCTACGTCCACCCAATACTTCATTAAGAACACCTCACTGTTACTGGGCTGGACTGCCCATTGCTTTCAGAACAGCCTCAATACTTCATGGAAGATTTAATAAGAATTCATGAGATTCAGGTCCACATTTACATGACTGAATAACACTAATTTGGCAGATTTGTCCACTACACATTCAAGCTGTCAACCTACACATTCCAGCTCAACCACACCCCCCAAGGCGCTGTATTGGATTCAGATCCAAGATTTCAGCAGTGGACTGCCTGTCTGTGAAAAGGGTGCTGCCCTCTGGTGGGAAGTATCATAAACTGCTCCCTCCCTGATGCCAGTTTTACTACCGTTCGATGTAAAATCTGTAGTGCAGAGAGCAGAACGCGCAGACTGTAAAACGCCTAAATCATCAGCATTTTCAGAAACCAGAAAACCCCGCCACGGGTCAAGTCACCAAGATCACATGTCTTCCCCCTTCTATTGTTTGAGGACACAGTTGTGTCTCGATTACAGCGCAGGCTCTCAGTTTTGAACAAAGTAAATCCACTCCACTGCAAGTCAAAATCTTGAAGGTGTTTTTCTTCAATAATTATTGGCGATTGCAACCAGCTTTGTGTCCCTTGGCTAAAGTTCAAAATAGTACTTTGCATCCTCAAATTTCCATAGGAAGCTCAATAATATAAAAAGCATAATGCCGGAGTAACTAAAATAGAGTATGTAAATACAACGCAAAACGAAGGAGGATTACCAAGGATGGAATAAGGTTATGACTTGCAGTCAAGCAGACTCACTCTCCTGGGATGTACACTCTAAGCATGTGCAGTAATTGCGACACAGCTCCTTTAACTGCAGCTCAGGCCCAGTATCTGCATGATTTCACACACAGCACAGCTGCCGAGTGACTGTCCGATTGGATAACTGAGGGAATAAGCAGGTGCAGAAGTGTTTCCAGCAAAGTAGTCAGCGACACCACATTACAAATTAGGTTTATATCAAGTTTAAAAAAAAACAAAAAAAAAACAAGATTTTTAAATAAAAGTTTTATTAAAGAATTCTGAAGCAGAATAACATATGTACTGGAAAAAAAGCAGGGTAGTGAAATTCATTAAAAAAAAAAAAATGATGCACTCATCTTTCTGTTCCTACCATCAATTCACTTATTTACAAGGTTGAACAATCAGATCTTTACAGAAATCACTGTAATAAATTATAAGTATATACAGTCGTGTCTGTGCGGCTCTTCCCATCACACGTGATTCTTACTCTTCATCAGTAACAGTCAACGCACCCCTTCTGTTACTCCGCTGCATTGGAGCCTGTATCTGAAGATTCAAACAAATGGATATTTCAACAAATATTCAGTGCACAGTTGAGAATTTTATATTTCATTTCACTCTCTTCTAAGCACAGGCCACCAATATTGTGCACTATAGAATTCTTTTCATTGCATTTACAAGAATAACCAGAAATAAATTTCTGTTGAGCAAGCAGGCATAATATCGAACTCCCTTCAGTTTCAAATCATACACCATAGAAAGCAAGGGAAAACTTTACTCTTCACCACCGTTATAGTGCGCTTTGTTTACGACCGCGACGTGAAGCACCATTATGCCGAACCTCTCACAAGCCACAGATTTTACTTACTTTTCCCGTCGCAGGCAACAATCTTGACTTTATCCACCTTCACCAAGTCGGTGACCTCCCGGAATTCAACATCATTCAGAACGAACGTCCAAACGTTGTCACAGAACCTGTATGTGTTTAAAGATCCCTGAAAATGAACAAAAATGGTCAATTCAACTGCAAAGGCATTAAAATTGCAATCAAACAGTCAATGAAAAAATATAAACAATATGGCAATCACCGTTTACCAAGACCAGGTTAAACACATTGGAAGGCGAAGCTTTTAATTCATGCTTACCATTTCATCATATACTAAGCTAACAAATTCACTTGAAATTACTTATGTCAATTACTGTAAAATACTCAAAAATTACTCTGCCATGGTCAGAGGGACCAGGGGTGACTTTAGAGCACTGCATATGATTGTAAACTGCCTATATCACACTTGCTCCTAGCCAGAATATAGCCTCAAATTAGTATCAATACATCCATGTTAGCTACTGAACATACTGCTGAAAACTGAGGGTGCAGAAATTCAACATTTTCTCTCTCCGATTACTTGGCCCATTGGGTAAATGAGGACTCAAAAAACCTTTTAGCTGTTTTTCCCCCCCTAGTGGTCCAGTCGATAAAAATTGTTTCGAAATCAATTCAGGCAGCAATTGGCTGTCATTTACTGTGCCGTTTATAAAGATATTCTGAAATTCGGGCAGTACAGAATACATCGAAGCTTCATTTATAAAAGGATACTCACTCGGAAGTTGACCCTGTTGCGTACTCTGTTGGCCAGTGCCGTGTTGATGGCTTTATCAAACTGAAGCAGAACTTGTAACGCGAGTTGAGGAGTTATCTGTTGGGTCTGCAAGATGGAAACAGATTCTCTCAGATCCCCGGAATTATTCTTCGCGGCTCCCAAATTATTATGTCATCCGTTAATTTCAAGAACAAAATTAGCGAGACTAGTGACCAAAAAAAGTATACATTTATCGAACAAATAAATTACAAATTGATGAGATGTAATTCAAGTTGCATTTTCCTCGATGCAGCTCGACAGAAGCAAACTGCATGATAAACAGTCTAGAGCCACCTAACAAATAATATTCATCAGCTTAGAGAGGAACATTAGATGACCAAGTTGCCAGCAAATAAGCAATAACATAAGTAACACATGCAGCTCACCATAACTAAAATGTAGTGGCTATTGCCCCGGACGCCGCCGGGTCAATAACAGTAGAGGCTGAGTAATATAGCCGGCGTCCAGTTCAATTGTCTCAAATGTCCAGTTATTGAGCAGGACGAAGTGCGGGCGCTCGCCCTAAATTGGAAGTTACGTCCGGGTCAATAACAGGAAAAGCTCGAATAATAGAGCCGGCGTCCGGGTCAATAGGCCCCACCTAATTAAAATGCAGTGACAATCAGTCCATTTTCACAATTAATGAACTCCAATTACACACTCAACAGATATTGACTCGAACGGATCAACGACAGTTAAGGTTGGACCAGCCAGCTCATTCAAACGCATAACGTTACCATGTTTGTGGGCCAGTCAAGCCACTTAAAGATAACGTTAGTTAACGTCGCTCATCTCCTACCAAGAATGATCAGAATTACAAGAATAAAGCTGCTTTCACACAGGACGCGAAACGAATATTTCGCACGACGGATTACATTGCGTCTTTGCATTGACTTTGAATGTAATCTGTCGTGCGAAAAATTCGTTTCGCGTCCAGTCAGTGTGAAAGCAGCTTAAGACAATGATTCAAAGTCAACTAAACTCATCGATTGGCGAGTTAACTCACAAATAACTGACGTTACTTTCAATTCACCTGCATGTACGAAACTGGCCACGATACCGAACCATTAAGGAACAGTTCGCTCTGATGCACCACGCTTGATTATCGTAATGCCTGATAATTGACGTGTCTAGCAATTTTGTGAGACATTTTCGATCTGATTTAGCAGACTAGCAAATCAATTATTATAACCAGAGTACTTAACTGAAATGCAAGCTCAATACCTAGCAAGCATCTTGATTGGTAAACACAGTAACGGGATCTCTGCATCGCCATCTAACGTTACCAAGCTAGCTAGCTAGGTGCGATTTCCCATTTTAGCCCACGTTAATCTTGCCAGATAACTAAATCAGCTTCAGTTTAATCCAAATGAAAACGAAGGTAACTTAGCTAGCAAGCAGTTATTCTTCATAACCCCAAACACGTAGAAAATGCGAGCAAAAATCAACTAAGTACAGCTAGCTATGCGTCTGTTCGCCGACGGAAGCCAGGCTACCTGAATTAACTCATCCAGACTTTCTTGCAAACTGTTTCCCAGCGTAGTGTTCCTGTAAAGCTGATAAGCCATTGCTTCCACCCGAACAATGCAATCTAGGGGGAAAGTGTCTTTGGCTATTATTTTAAAGCTTTACAAATAATACGAATTCCTCTTGTTCCCCTTATTCAGTCATCCGCTTCACAGGAAGTATGAAAATCATCGTTCGTTCAACTACGGTGCTTCGTTGAGGACATACAGCCATTCTCAAAACGCAGTTCAATAGCTGTAGACTTGGGTCGATTTTATCTCACCACCTTGCGTCTTGAAAAAAAAAATCCCACAAAGGTCTTCCTTATTTGAAGATGCGGACTTAAAAAATGCAAATAAAAAACTTTCTATCACATATTTTTAAATGAGTTTCCTTATATCTTTTATTGCTTTTTTAGTTGCACAAAGCCCGTTTCTGTTGCTGTTTGGGTGTAGTGAAACGCCCACAGATGTAGCAGAAAACATATGGATCATATTTGCATTTTTCTCCCGTCAGTGGCCATACTACATTTGACAGGATTGAGGATTTGGCATACAAGTGTCTTTAGAATAATTAATACACGCGAAAATCATCAGAGAATTGAACAAATAGTTCTCACCTGGCTCTGAGGAAGATAAAAATCATGTCTTTGTGGCAGTTTTTCTGGTGATAAAGGGATGATACAAGACTTCATAACCTCACAAGTGGTCATTGACAGTGAAAATGGCATGAAAGGCACATCATACGTTATGAGAAAATGTGATGCATTACAGCAAAATTGACGCTATTCTGGAACCAGCACACCAAAATTAGAAAGAAAAAATTATTGGATTTTATTCAGCAAAAATGTTGCAGGGCAGTGTTATTGATTTTCAGAAAAAGAGTAACAGAACAGTGACTCATTCACGTGTTCACCTGCTTGTTAGCATGCAATAGCTTCAGCTTTGAGATCTTCCCATATTTTATAAAAGTTTGGCCTACGTCAGCCATGACACAAAACTGTACAAGAATTTCTCAAAATTCACTACTTTACAAAGTGGTATTGCAAATTTGCGAGGTGATGCCACTGTTGCAATTTTACCAGAACCTGGATTAAGCCCAATATAACTGTGTATAAAATCCCAACCATCCATCCATACATTATTATCCCCCGCCAACACGAAGTGGGAGGGGGATATAGGTTTGACCTCCGTCCGTCCGTCCGTCCGTCCGTGCGTCCGTCCGTGATAAAGGGGACAGCTTTACTCAGAAACTACTACAGATACAGTAACCAAATTTGGTGTGTAGCTTCAGACCATAAAGGCCTTGATTGAGTTCAAAAATGAGAAGCGCACGATTGGCGGGGGATGTTGTAGACCATGTCGACTTGTTTGTAAAGCCTTCAGAGAGGGACATAATGTTAAAGTGTTTGACTGAATTACCGCCAATTCAAATTTGTTTGGCAGAGTGAAACAATAGTAAGGTTGGTCATGAACACCAAGTCAAAATTCTGGGCTGCATTTATGCATGGAGTATGCAATCCAAAAAAAAAAAAGCTTCCACTTTCATCAGCTGATTTTGTGTATATTGGCAAGGTTTCACGTTGATCTTGATTTATAAAGTAAAACCTGCATACATTTTAGTGTACAGACGATTTTTAGAAAAGTTTACCAATATACAAATTCTTATTTCACACATCTGCAATAATTCCGAATGAAATTTAAAAAAAAAAAAAAAAAGTTTATAAAGAAAGCCCAGAGTCTGAAATTCCTTCAAGACACTTGCATAATGAGAGGTAGAGATGCATTTTTATCCACAAATCCAAAAAAATCTATTCCATTATAGCACTCAAATGGCATAAAACATAGCAGATGATTGTGGAGTAATGGCCAAAACAGTGTTTCATATGAACAAGGCCCAAACAGAATCTGTTCAGGACATGCGCAACAAAGCCCGAAAAGGGGATGTGAAATCAGATCGTTAGTCTTTCTGATCCAACTGCCTATTTTTACCCAGAATCTACAGGTGTAAGCAAAACAACCAATTCACACTTGGGATGAGTCCAACTGATGCATTTTGAGGGGAACTGTGAATAAATTAGATTTCCTTCCCATTATATGCTCCATTCTGAGGTTGTACTACATGCGTAGATCATCAATTATTGCAACCGGAAGTTCACTTGAAGTAAATATGGTAAATATAGTCAACAGTTCCAGTGTTGATAACTGAATGAACCCATAATTACATTAGCCACGACATAGCTTGATCGACGCAGAGAGAAAATAATGAGCCAACTTTTAATGTTAATTATCCAAAAATTCAGTACATTCAAAATAAAAGCATTTCCATAAAATATAAATCAAGGATTTCAACAATTTGTTTAAAATGGCTTAATCACTTGGCAATATGACAGTTTTCAATTTATTTCAATAATATTATAATAAAAACAGTCACACCAGTCATAGCCTTACTTAAGATCGAAAATATTATTGCTATACTTCTCCAGACAGACAAGTAGAAGACTCAATGTGAAGTTGATTCTGGGTTTGAGTTCACATTAACTGAACCAAGAAAGTGAAACATAGAGGCCACATTACTGGTGGCCCTGCAAAGTTACAAAGAAGTGCTAAAAACATAAAAATATATTAATCTTTGTCCTTTATCACTGTCTGAATATAAATATACATGTAAATTCAATAACATGCATCACCCACAAAAAAAAAAAACCAAAAAAAAAAAAAAACCACAAGGCACCTTAAATGTTTGCGCAGGAAAAACAAGTTACAACTTTCTTTAAAAAGAAACAATCCGTTCAGCCAGTTAATATCACCACACATGAATCAATGAATCACAGCGCTGTGATTGTCAAACGCACACTGTGTGTGTGGCATGATGGCCACACTGAGGGTTTCTACAGAGTGAACTGTGACCTGTAACACATCAAGGTAAGCAGTTTGATCTGCACTTGCATTTACACTGCACAGACGATCAGGCAGACACGCAGTGGTTCCACACACTCTTCCGTTTTCCTGGTATTCCACAGGAGGGCACAGAGGACGTCTCTCATTCTGGCACAGCCGCGGTAGCTACCTCCACTTTTTCACACGCGTCCCGGTCAATCCTGCTGAGCAGAAGCACAGTTCGCTGACTAATTATGGGTACGGAGGAAGCTCCACAATGATCAAACAAATTAATGCCTTTGGCAGAAATAGTTTGACTCTTATTAGCCATCAGGGAGTGCATATTACAATTCTGAGGAGGTCCTGGTTGACGGACCTGGTTGTCAATATCAATTCCTTAGTTTGCTATACTACAAAATGTGAAAATGGTCTGTGCGTTGATCTCAGGCAAGAAGCTCCGTAAGTTGGAAAGAGTCAAAGGTCTGAGGACCTTTCAACGGCAGCTAAAAATAAGAAGCCCAGAGCCAGACTGCGGAGCAGAAATCCCTGTAGGGAGTAGGTCACTCAGTCTGAAGGTAAACACACAATACATCACATCAGGGCATGACTAAGTGTTTTCATGCATCAGTTTACAAGGCACATGAAGAGTAAATGAGTGTGGAAGATGTGTGTGCGGGGGGGTTAACATAAATAATCATTCTTTTTACTGATCCACAACAAAGCCCAGAGTCACACACAATATTTACATCACATGCTCCCATGCTCAAGTGCTGGGACTGCCATCTCCACTGTGCAGCAGATTAATCCTTAAAGCGCTAAACGCAGCATTTGCTGCCATGTGCTGATTTGTTGAAAAGAGCTCCCGCAATGGAGCTCTTTTCAACAAAGTCGCCATGCGACAGGTTTTCAGCAGCTCAACATTTTTAAAATTATAAGTGTATGAAAATTTTTTTCAGCGCCCTTAGGGTTAAAAACCAAATGATTTGTCTGTTCCATAATCATCAGGCTTAATGACAAAATGAGACTTTTTTATTCTGCGCTACCATGCTGAAATGAACTGCAATTTTTCCACAGCAAATTTATGTTCAAAGTATTTTAGGGGCCACAAGAGTCATGTTTATGTCCCCATCGGGTCTTTATGGCAGAACAAATATCAGAGCATCCACACACAGTGGGCTGCAGCAGAGGAGGTACCATACACCAGGCAGAGCAGCACTGTCATGCACGGAAGCAGCAATTAAAAAAGATAAATTAGCCTCAGATCCAAGGATTAAATTCCCAAGATGAGGCGATGTTTGAGAAAAAGCACTGAAAAGATATTGGGACCCATTCTCATTCCCATTCACCCTCATTTAAAGCAGTACAAACTCTCATCAGATCACACCAACCCACCGTGCCCAGGCTGGCATGGATTACACTTCACTGCGTCAAGCTCTGAGCCCCACCACCCTCGTACACTCGTACCAACACGGTGCATATTATCACATTATTCAGAGCAGGTCAATCTGATTTACCGCACCCCTTATCCTCCCTTTAATGTTGGCTGTGTCAAGAGGAATTCTAAACCCAGAGTATGTTCAAAGCATTGGAAGTAATTAGTGTTAAGTTATAAAGAAGGGGAATTGAACTCAAATTCGATTCTGACAGAATATCCACATCAGATTTCATAAAATCCATACTTTTTACATAAAGTACATGAAAACACACAAACACACACACAAAGTAGCGCTATACCCTGGGTTTCCCAGAACTTGAAGCAAAATAAAAATGAAGCACATAACAGACAAAATCTAACCACCAATGGCCAACTGAATTAATAATTAAGACCCAAGATAATGACATTGTCAAGAACCAATCACAGCTAGTCAGCTATAAGAAATAAATATTCCAATTTATAAAAATAAACCATAATGCATCAAGCACTCCATAGTTCAGCCATTCTGTAGTTCATTTTGTATATGACTTTTATATATGACTACAACTTTAAAGAAATCTAACAAGTTACTGTGTTGCCTACTTATTTTCTTGAGTGACTCCAGAGCGGGCCGACATTAGTCAAATTTACTAGAGTCACTAATAAACACTGCAATACCTGTGCCTTTTGCACAGATAACGATCCCTACATAACGCAGGTGAAGCTGGAGACTGATGCAGAAATTAACTGGCTCAGGGTTTCCCTCAGATATTTAACCCTTCAGGATGCACCAAACTTCAAAGCAGTGCTGCTGAGAGCAAACCAGGTCATTAATGTTAGTTCTGTGCAGGATGGGGAAAACATGTCCTTAGCCCCCTGGAGTATGAATGCAAATACCTTTTATGCCTTTTCATATTTTTTTCTTCATCATACCTTTGGAGGGTAAGGAAAAGAGGTTAGCAAATAAAATAAATGTTGGTTATACAACAAAATCAACATCTCTTACAACAGTCGAGTGCTGACATCACAATATCTAACCGATAATACTCCGAGAGCTGCATTGTGCTGTCCATTTATTACATGCGAGCAAAATAATTACATGACATCTCAGCACATACAGGGTAGCTTAAAAACTTAACATGCGTACATTCTGCATAAAGGTGAGCTTCATACACTGAAATATCTTGTTACAGGTAGGAAAACATGAAACATCTGAGAGTGAAGTAGAGTGCACCAAACGAACACTGGGCGAGACGCCTCAGCTGCAGCACTCACTGTTTGATGCAATCCGGTATGGACAGGTACTCCATGGGAACCAGCTCAGCCAGATCCGACAGGCTGAACACGTATTTGATCTTTTGACTGAACTTCGAACTGTAAGAAAGAGGAAAACCTTGAGATCAGACTTGTATTTTAGGACTCGTAAGAAGCGGCAAAAAAGGTTAAAAAAAAGTCTATAGTCTCTTCACATGCGTGTTTGTATGTACATCAGAGCAATTTATATAGACAATGCCTGTGGACCCCTTGAGATTCGGGGGGCGGGAGGGGGGTTGTCTATTAATTTTTCATTATTATTATTGTTATTATTATTATTATTATTAATAAATTTATTTATTTATTTTTCTTTGTTATGCTGCACTACCATTCTTTTTTCTCGTTACTGTTGCCATTATTGTCCAATTGATGCTTGCCACATCTCTTTGTTTTAAACTAAATGGAAAAACCAATAAAAAATTGATCACACAAAAAAAAAGTCTATAGCTCTTCCTTAGCTAATTGCTCTCTGTGACTATCTCTAACCCCAGATACGAAGACTCCAGAAGTCTTTAAAATGCACAAATAAGAAAATGGCATGCTTATTCTTAAAAAAAACAAAAAAAAAAAACAAGTGATTTGGATAATGTTAGAACTTGGGACATGCATCACAGTAATTGCATCCACTTTTGATACAGGTAGGCTCTTAACGGTCAGTATCATATATAGACGATGTCGTTGCAGTCGCATTACCTTATGAAGGGCTTTGTGATGGCAAGAGCTGCGCGGATGAACCAGGAGGGGTGTACGATGATCAAGGCCTTCAGATTCTTCCGCAACCTATAAGCAGCGTGAATAACACATTAGCATCGCAGCAAGAGGATGACCCGTATCAAATCAGGAATAAAGTTCAATAATTTCCAAAACCCCTAATTAGCGCAAGTTACCCCTCATTCACAATTACTGACAGGTTAAAGGGAATCGCTCAATAAATGGCACTTATTATGTTTGTGGGATAGGCACCAGCAGACACTCAGTAAATATAAATTGAGCTTTAAAAGCAGCTGTTTATATCTGAAGGAGTTCCAGTTAAGCTAATGGAGGGGAAAAAAAGAAGACAAGAGAAGTTTGTGACCCCACCCCAACCATGTCAGGCTGCGTTCTCACCTGCGGTCGATCTGCTGATAGCACTTCCTGAGCCACCCGACACTCGGCATCTTCCTGCGAGATGAAGCTCCGTTGAGGTACACGATCATGTAATTTTCAGCCACCAGAAGCTCAAGAGTCCCAATGATATACCTGTAAAAGCCACCGACAATAACCGTTTATAAACCACTATTTAAAATGGCTCCTTCGAGTAGAATGGAATCTCAATACAAAAACCACACAGGCATGTGGTCAGACTTGCACACATGATCTTGAAAAGAATTAAAGAATTAGAAATCAAGCAAAAATTGAAATTAGCATCAAATTATACACGGGGAGTAATTCAGCACTTCTGCAATTCCACTAATCAAGAGAGCTACAACAATTAGTCAATTAATCGATTATCTGACTTAAAGAAAATTACTTGCAGGCCATTTTGATAACTGACTTATCGTTTCAGTCATTTTTCTAGCCAATACGTCCAACATTTGTAGATTCCAGCTTCCGACAAGTAAGGATTTACTGCTTTCATTTGTCTCTTATGATAGTAGATGAAAAGCCTTTGGGTTTTTGGGCTGTTGGCTGGACGAAAGGAGCAATCCGAAGACATTGCTTTTGGCTTTTTTGACGTTTTATAGACATAATGAATCATCTATTAAATTGTGAAAATAATTAACAGATTAATTGATGATGAAAATTATCGTTACTTGCAGCCAGTCTAACCAATACCTAATGCAGGTACGTGCCCGTCTACAGGCATACAGTACCTGGGAGCATATCACAGGCCAACAACATATTTTATGCCCTCCATGCTTTTTTGCAACTGAATTCTGAATATGCAATTTAGTCCACCAGTACTCACTGGCTGAAGCCCTGCCATCAAGACTGAGAGCACAGACAGTGTGTCGTCTTATAAAGGCACCACTAAACTGCCAGCAGGTCTGAACTTGTACAGACCTGGAATAGAATATGCTGCTCAGCGCACAGCTGAGCACGTAGACTCAAAATTACCCAATCGACTCTCAGAGGCTGTCTGTGTGTAATGAGACAGGAGCAGATTTCGGTCAGCTGTATGAAGCCTGCCACCCCTGAGCAAAGCAGAAGTCAGATTGTGTCTGGTGTAACCTCCTGCTACAGGTGGAATGGCCCTGATGCAGTGCTGGCTCTTCAGGCTCATACATGTAACAGTACCGCACCTTAACAAGAACAGCCATGAGTCGCTACAGCTACTTTATTTCAGTGCTTGAGAAAATGGAGGCTGAGGAGATGAGCCGTAGGCTGCTGATAATGGCTGCCATCGGCCAAAAAATTCAACCTGTTGCACAGTCCAAGGAATTAAAGGTGAATTTTGCTTGAATTATTGAACGTTAAGGTGATGAAAATAATGGCCACAGTCAATTTGAGTCTGGTCATTAGGAGAAAGGAGGGAACTGAAAATCAGGTCAGTGTAGGTTTTGCACTGATATCTGAAAGCTTTTCTACAACAGTAAATAAGTTGAAAAGTTTGCCAGGTCATGTAAACCCAAAGGCCCTCTCAATGAGTGCGATTAGGCAAGAGCAGGGGTCTCCAACCCTGTTCCTGGAGAGCTACCGTCCTGTTGGTTTCTCCTCCAACCCCAAATCAACACACCTGATTCAACTCATTAGCAGCTCGTCAAGATCTCTAAGTGGGAAAGCAGGTGTAGTTTGCTTTGGGTGGAGTGATACCTTCAGGATGGTAGCTCTCCAGAAACAGGGTTGGAGACCCCTGGGCTAGACTGATAGTGTTGATGAGCGGAGGTAAAAATAAACAAGTCGACATGGTCTACAACATCCCCCGCCATCGTGTGCTTCTTATTTTCGAGCTCCATCAAGGCCTTTATGGTCTGAAGCTACACACCAAATTTGGTTACTGTATCTATAGTAGTTTCTGAGTAAAGCTGTCCCCTTTATCTCAGACGGACGCACGCACGGAAGGACGGACAGTGGTCAAACCTATATCCCCCTCCCACTTCGTGTTGGCGGGGGATAATAATCAAGTAAATAAATAAATAAATAAATGACCTGAGATGCTCATTTGCAGGGGCTGCTAAATTGCAGCAAGAAATACCAAACACTTCCTTACTTGAAAAGATTGTCCATGATGTATCTGTAGTTCGGCTGATTTCCTTCGGGCATGAAGCAAACGGCAAAGACAATGAGGGCATTCAAACCGTCTCCGTAATAACCTGCAAATAACGACAGTTAACAGCGAGTGAAAAATGGGTTTCTTGACAAGTGGCAAAGTGAGATGTTGGGACATGCAGAAGAACATGCAATGGCCTTTACAGCAGAAACGATCAAGCAAATTCTGAACCGGTTCCTGTCAAGTTCTCACATGGTCTCGTCTTCTCTCCTCTGTCGTACCGACAGAGGGAGGCAACATGCAAACTATTCCAACCCCGCCTCCTCCCGAAAATCATTACATAACATTAGCCTGGCTTGTACACTTTCTGACGGGTTGAAAACACATCTTACTAGTTGTGTCTGGCTATTTAACCATGACGGATTTGCAGGCAAGGGCATTCAGTGTGTGCATGACTGAGCGTTAATGTTTCTGTAGCGTGTGCGCGCTCACGCCTCTGCACATACAGTTTCTTCAATAAGCCTGTGCTTTTATCTGAAACAATGAAATGGTGATCAGAGCAAAAGAATGCAAGTCTATAGGAACTCACTCCAGTTGTAGAGGGCACCATCTGCTATATTACATAGAAGTGATCCCTTGCACTCAGAACAGAGAGCTTTGAAAAAGGAACCAGCTTATTTTGATTTATGTGGCTTCCAATGCAAGTAAACACAACATCACATGACACACTTTAGCCCTTTGTGGTCGTGCCGATTCAGGGCAGAAAGACGACCATCCACAATTAATTTAGCAAGGCCATTTATCGCCAACTGCCAGCAGCGAACGACTAAACAATCCAACCCACAGCTGCAGCCAAATATCCCTCTCTCCCTCGCTCTCTCCCACGTCTGTCACGGCACCTCTAACCCGTGGGGACCTGAACAGGGAATTTTTCACCACTGTATTCCCCCATGAGCCAGTTTCCATTCCCCACCACAATAAACCAGGCAACAGACTATAGAAGAAAAGGCATATGAGGGGACCATTTCAGTTCAAACATTTGACAATTATATTTCACTACACACCAAAAATAGTATGTTCAGAAAAGCCACCAGCAATGACCACAGAGACCAGGCTCTTCAGTGTGAAGAAATTTACAGCAGGAATGCAAGAACATACATCTCAAATAATTTTTCAAAACGTTTTCATATGCGATTCTGAGAAAAAGTACCCGATTACACATTCTAATCTGAACATTCAAATGCTGTGTATAACAAACGCCACTAACTGAAAGCAGTGGAGTTGTAGGACAATGTATTGTTCTGAAGACAGACAGCATGAAACCTACTCCCCAGAGGACAAATGGTACCTGATCTACTTGCTCCAGTGAGCAGCTATTGGAGCCCAAAGCTACGGTAGACTAGCCCCACCCAGGATGCTATGTTACTGCTGCAGGTTTCCAAAGGCACAGGTCCACTAGCCCAGTCTGTTACAGGATATACTCTTAGGGAGGGGAGTGAGTGAGTGAGTGAGTGATTGACAGACTCAGTGACTGAGCTAGTGACTGACCAAGTGATCGACTGACCGAGCGAGTGACTGACTGACCATGTGACTGACTGACCAAGCGAGTGACTGACCTCCGTGGCTGATGACTCGTTTGTAAGGCTCGATGGCCTTCATGTCGACCCTGTGCTCCTGCTCTCCGATCCTGAACGTCCTCCAGCGACGGCTCTCCTCCCTCTCCTCCGCGGCAGTGCTCTCCTCTGCCTCCTCCAGCCCCTCCTGCAGCACCTCCATGGTCTTTGGCTTAGGGAGGTCATCTGAGGACAGGAGCACACGGGGGGGTGAGTGTTCATGCACTGCACTCCCTACTCCAATCACCCAACACCCAGCTGCACCTGAGGCCTGAGGTGACAGGAGCATCCCCAAATCTCACCGGGCCATCCCAACACACACGGCCAGCCGGCCACGAGGATATGATGGGGAAGAGCAGTGATTCAATAAAAGCAACCTGTCATTATACTGGTGCAGAAACCAACTGCTAGAAAATCTCAATCATGCATCCAGCCAAATATTTACACCAAGGGCTGGGCAATATGACGCAATGACAGTTATTGCATACAGCAATGCCCATCGTCAGCTGTTCAATAACACCTGGTGCGGTGTAATCTTCAGGCGACACGTGAAAGGCTTCTGTAGAAAAACATCAAGGTTTTCCTTCAGGTGCAAATGAGCAGTAAGTACTGCTTCCTTGTGACCAGCAAAATCACTAGCTGTACAACCTAGGTGCCAATTGGTCAATCAATACCTGATAAGACAAATGTGGTGATACTTTCGGCAAGTAGCATTTGTGTTGCATTTGGAGCTTAAATGCATGATAAAAAGGTTTAAAAAAAAAAAGAAAAAAAAAGCAATGCACTCCATACAGGCAGTTGCATTACTCCACATCTTTATAGTGTATGGACCAGCCCTAGCATAAAGGCCCATGGAGCAGGTAAAGTAGCAAATTGCTTCAGAACTATTCACACCTACGGCCAGTTCTGATTGAGTTTGATTACCGCTCAAAAGCTCTTTAAAATGGGAAGCATCCATTACCACCCATCCTCCACTGGAGCCAGGACATGTCATTATTACATAGAAATACAAAACGAACAGCTGCCACTCCTTCCTGATCAATCAAAACGTATCCACCTGCACATGTGATCAGAATTTGATTGCAGTACAAAGCATGCAAGGAATCGTCTTGACATTTTCATCATGCAAATCACAGCCCATATCAACTAGTTAATCCAGTCTGCTCTCACCTCTTCATCAACTGCATGGACTCGCATCTACAGGTATAACAAACAAAGTACCTTGTTTTTTTTTTTTTTCATAATTTATCGCCTCACAGATTTACAAGACAGGATTTCTAGTAGCACCCGTAGTCTGTAATGTGAGAAGTAAGTTCTTATTTAACAAAGCATAAAATGCATCATATTATTTTGTGAATTTTGCCAACTGTAGTGGAAGAGATGCAGCAGATGCACAGGCATCACATGACCCCGGAAGTGCGCAGGGGAGACCACTTCTGACTTCTGAAGTGCAGGTATGCGTTACAGCATGACACGCCTGTTTATAAGCACTTTTTATATTTCATTTAAATGCTTCACGGCCATAGCTCAAATCAGCTGCAGCAAAGAAATGGTTGTGACCAATGCATATATGATGGCTGAGCAGATTTAGGTCTTACGAACAAGTAACAGGAGACGCCAGTAGCTGAAACTAAATCACAATTTACAACAAGGCAACATGGAAAAAGAAGCAGGATTTTAAGTATGAAAAACAAAACAAAACAAGACAAGGACAGACTGCAGAAGAAATGGCCACACACCCTGATTCTTTTGCACCAAAGCTGTATGTGCAGGTATACAGCAAAATTACAGAAGTTAATCAAATATTTTCTTCTTTGATTTGGTCGCTTTAGTTTGTGTGAAAAATAAGAGGTTCTGTCTTGAAGACCTTACCACTTGGAGAAGAGAAACATGACGGTGCTAGAGGCTCGTTTCCAAATAATGTAAGGAAGCATTCCTTCCAGGTGAGACAGCAGGTGGAAATAAAGACAGAATACCGTTTTAAACAACTCACCACAACACAACAAAATTCACATAACACTCTGCCTTGTGGCTACATAATTCTCATACTGAATGCCAATATTGCTCTGTTTGTCCATGTATCCAAACTCAATGGGGAATTGAAACCCTCATCTCACAGCCTGAACAAAATAATAGGAAGAAGACAGACACAAAATGGCTTCCATCAATCCCACATCAGGTTTCAGTAAAGGTTCCTCAAATTGTGAATCACTTAGAGAATCCTAAAAATGGTACGTATGATGCTACAAAGATGGAAACTAGCAGAGCTGGAGACAAATGCCAGAACCCAAAAGAAGTAAAATACAACAACATTTTTCTTCCCCGTCATTTTAGAATTGTATGGAATTCCAGTTACGCCGAGTATCCTCTAATACAATACAAAGCCATTCAATAGCAGCACTTGGCAGATTTACCATTCAGGAGGCCTACCTTCCCAGTCAAACTCATTGCTGTTGTCAGATGGGGTATCTAGATCTTCTACATCCAATCCAGTGCTCTCCTCTAGCTCACCAGACAGACCTGAGCTTCCAGTGTGGTTCAGAGTTAAGCTGATCTCTGGTACCTCCAGCTTCTTCTTGGCCTTGCCGTCAGAGTTTAGCCCAAAAGATGGTGTCCCTGAAAGCAACAAAAATGTTCACATCCAGCACAAATATATTCTTTACGTAAAGAGGAAGAAATAATAAATCTTGAAAACTTTCAAATCAGCATATAAAAAGTGCTTCCATTTTTTTATACATACAAATTAGAAACAAAATGACTGAACAATCAGAATTTTGACCAACGTAACATGCAAAAGAAGCAAAATGTCATGAAGAAAAGAACAATGCAAGAACAATGTATCATACAAATAAATCATAGCAGAAACTTCAGCATATTCCGATTCTCTGACCTCATTGATGTCGTTAGCTATACCTTCAGCTACTATGTCAGTGCGTTCTTCCATCTCCTCAGACGGAACCGAGCTTCCAGTGTGGTCCAGAGTTAAGCTGATCTCTGGGGCCTCCAGCCTCTTCTTGGCCTTGCTGTCACTGTTTAACTCATATGATGGCGTCCCTGTAAGATAACAAAAATGTCCATCCTAACAAGAGCCAATAGGAGATGGCATATCCCTCCAGCCCCCCAAAAAATGTAAATGTAAAAAATGCCAAAATGGCAAAAGGCAGTACTCAAACACATGGTTGAGTGGTCTTCCCCCTATCCCAAATAGTTCTGTAAAGTTTAATGATACATGATAGGTCAAAGAGTAGAGGGGATGTTGAAAAGTGATTGGCTGATGACAGCCAACTTGGTTGAGGAATCATCTCGAATTTGCAGATATCCAAGGGACACTTGATCAACAAGAAATATGCAAAATTTCATATCGATTGGGAAACTGGTTTGGAAGATATGACTATTGTTCGCTATAACCCCACCAACAGACAATTCACACAAAATTTGGTAGGCTTGAGTCTAATGGCCCGTTGAAAAGGAATCTGAAGTTTGGTGATGATTGGTTGCAGTATTCAGGAGTTAGGGCTCACTATTCACACTGGGTTTTAAGTCCTTGAAAGTCTGAAAAAAAGGATACTGAAACAAGGCCCATGTCATTTTGTAGATCTTGGTGAGCAGAAAAAGAAAGTGCAAAAATAAAAAAAAATCTGTTGGGAATTTTTGGAGAAACTTCTGCGGTTTTATGATTTATTTCTGAAAGTGTCCTCTGCAGGGTTGTCAATCAAAAGAATGTGAAAAATAGTAATACTAGTCCATCTCCTTTCTTTAACCCTCAAGTGGCAAAAATGTTCCATCTAGCTAAATGTAATGCTTAGACATGTGCACTATTGCACTCTTTGACGGCCTGCTTTAAGCGCAAACCAAATAGTTTATTGCTGCTATCCTTTATCTGATGCTTCTCTCAGAA
This sequence comes from Gymnothorax reevesii, assembly GCA_029721435.1. Classification (NCBI taxonomy): domain Eukaryota; kingdom Metazoa; phylum Chordata; class Actinopteri; order Anguilliformes; family Muraenidae; genus Gymnothorax; species Gymnothorax reevesii. The sequence continues at coordinate 30,091,795 of CM056589.1, forward strand.
TATTGAGAAGTCAGCGTGAACTGCTGCGAAAGTTTACTCAGAATATCTAGCCAATCCACAACCATGGAAATTACAGGACTCACGCAAATGGTCTCTGATGATGTGAAATTTCGGTGTGATCGAGATGCTAAGTTTCGCATAGGCCTCGCAGAAGTCGGCAACATGGTCTTCCCATCCACTGTGTCCACAGCGTCTTTATATTCTGCTAAAACCGAGTCCACAAAGTCTAAAAGACGTGTCCTGCTCTTCAGAGTCTTTTGGACGCCCTCTTTTGAGGCTGCCTTGCATCTGCTTGGCGTTGAATCCATTGGCTTTTGCCACTTGGCACAAGACTGAACTCTGGGGCTGATCCAACGCTGGCCTTCAATTACCTTTTCCAGTTGGTACAGACAGTTGAATTTTTGGTCAAGATTACCTTGCCTCATCTTATAAACCTTTGTTTTACAAGTATCACAGAGTGATGTTGGTAAACGGCGGTCATGCATGTCATACTGAGATATTATGTTATCCTGAATTGTTTTGATGAGGTGAACTTCACCCACAATGGAGAAACTCCCTTTATGAAAGCAAAGCAAACAAACTCTTGAGCGAGCTTCGATGTGATCCTTAATGGTAGGACGTCAGTCATGGAAAGGCCCTTCTTCCACATGCTCTGGCTTTTATGAATGTGAGGTTATGCAACCTTTAAGCTGCATTAACTCCCAAGTAGGAATAATGATGAAAACGACATGGGCATTACTTCCACTCCAGCTGAGGTAATGGATGAAGAGTCGTATTATACATGATGTAATCAGCTGCCAATTGTTCCAACCACACAAAAGGAGAGTTTTGGACTATTGGACTAAAGCTGACCAACATTTTGAGCAACAAGATGGGTTATATTCACAGATTTAATATTTTTGACAATAAATTCGGTTACCATGGTAACCATTTTGTATTTTCACCAATCTGACCCTGTGGTATGATTATCTAATAAGTCAAACTATCAAAAAAAAAAAAAAACATGATGGCTTGCAATTATTAACCCCTTTCTTCGGATTTTGCAATTAAAGAGGACTGCAACATAAAAAATTGATTTTCTCCAAAAATTCCCAACAGATTTCTTTTATTTTTGCATTTTCTTTATCTGCTCACTAAGACCTACAAAATGACGCATGTCTTGTTTCAGTATCTTTTTTTCAGACATTCAAGCACTTTAAACCCTGTGTGTATTACAATTGAAACCACGCTTACAAAACTCATTGGCTCACAGTGGCTACATAGTTTAACTTAACACAGTAACAAATTTGTATGTATGAACATTAAAAGATGTTGGATGGAAGATGCCATGTACCTAATTGCATATGAATTAGCCACAACATAGTCGCAGAGATAGAGTTTAAAAGTTTAAAAATCTAATGCCTTGGGCACTGTAGCTCACTGTTTATTTCAGGCTTCAGTGTTATGCAAGCTCACAAGCGGTAGTTTTTTTTTATGCTTAGATACAACATTCGGAAAATGAAGACACTTTTTGTATGTTGCGCAGGAAAGAAACCAAATTTTCAAGCAAAATTTAGCATCAAAGTTTGAGGATTCATTGTGTCATTTTTTGCAGCTCGAGGCTCTTTTCATAGTGCAGCTCCATTGAAATATAAAGCCCCAGACATCAGATCATTGTACCCAGCATTACGTATCGATGAGTTAACCAGTTGGCTATTGGGCTTAAAAGGAGAATTCCGGTGTGAAATTGACTTTGGGTCTATTGAAACATGAAAACGAGTACCAACCTTTGTCGAATACCCCACCTCCATACGCACGCAACATTTCAAAATATATAGCCTTTTAGCCGAAGCTCCCAGCAGGCTTACAATAGTAGTGCATCGGGCATAGCTTTGCCATACAAAGAAATCGCTATTTTTTTCCATCATTAACAACGCTCAAAGTAGCTCCACACTTCATCGGTGGAATTCCGAGGGCCCTAACATTTGAAACGAGGCACTGAGAACTTTGCTAATGCACAGGTAGTTCAATAAAATAAAAGACTATTTATACAATTAATACCTTGAGAGTTTCCAGTCGCCTCCATCGTGAAAGTCACAAAAAGTCTATTGATGAGCACAAACAAATAGATTGCAATCTGTTCCCCAATCCTTTCTATTCATTCGTGCTCGTCAATCGACTTATCGTAACTTTCAAGATGGAGGCAGCTGGAAACTAGTTCAAGGTACTGTTTGCATATATAGTCCTTTTCAATAAACTACTGTGCATTTTCAAAGTCCTCAGTGCTTCGTTTTAAATGTCAGGGCCCTCAGAATTCTACCGATGAAGTATGGAGCCATTTTGAGCCTTGTTAATGATGAAAAAAAAATTGCGATTTCTTTGTATGGCAACGGTACGCACGATTCACCATCATTGTAAGCCTGTTGGGATCTTCGGCGTTCGAGTGTCAGTTATGCCATTACCAGCTAAGGCCAGAGGTCTGCATAAGCAAGGCAACAACTGGCTCAGCCTCACTGGGGATAAAAGGGGATAAGCTAGTCAAAATTTGTCAGACTCATCGCTCGCTAGCAGACCCTCCTGATTGGCCTGGTACATGCAGCTCTGAATGAGCAAACTGTACACTGATTGCGTTGCCCTCCGAAATGACAGACAGTGTGCGATAGGCACTGCGACTGCATAGGGGAAAAGGAGCAAGGGCCGGTCACCATGAATCAGAAGAATAACACACGGTGGCAACTGAGTCAGTGGCTGCAAGTTGCTGCAAGGGACTAAACAGTTTAGCTGCCTTTAAGGTGTGACAGAAAACACCCCTCCCAAAATGACATCACAACACCCCCTTGAGGCTATATTAATTTGGGAATAAGAGAGATGAATCCGAAATATGGCGCTGAAAATGGAGTTACGAATTTTGGGAGGATGTCTTTGACTCAGAGGGTAACTAATGTATGCTTCTTCCTTTTAATTGCGTAGGGAAGTCCAAATCCATGTACCCTCAATTACCGACGGCTCCCTCTGAATCTGGCTTATCCACTTTTGTTTTAAAAATTAACTTTGTTTTTCCATTTTCGACAAATCATTTTAAAGGGAATTCTAACGCACTGGAAGCACTATCATGACAGGCAGATGGTTATATTTGGCAAAGTGGCATCCTTCTCCATAATCCTACCAGCTGCAATGAAGGTGGGGCACTAGCTCACCTGGTTTCCCCGGAATGGGAGAGCAAATAAAAAGCTCTGGCACCAGGTCCTCCTCCTCTTCCTCAGGGAGCGGCCTATCAACACAAGAAATAAAGGGTTACTCGTACAGAAATAAAACAGAAATGTTATCTGCAGAAAGAAGTCTTCAGGCTCAAATTGTGTGTGTCTGATTGAGCCTTGGAAAAGGGATCTGGCCATCATTTCTTCAAGAAATGAGCAGCTGTATGAATGGAATTTTATTCAACTTTAATTGCATGGTGCTCATCATAGACTGACTGTCCCAAAGGTGCTTCTCAGAGTAGAAGAGAGCACTGTTTGGCCTAAACCCACCAAATGGGTAATGAATTAAAAAAATAAATAAAAAAAACCTCCCAGTTGGGTGAAAATAACTTCAAACAGTGGTGGGGGAAAAACCACCCCAGTGGACAGAAATCTCAGGAGGAACCCAGCTGTAGTGAGAGAAGCCAACCTACACTTGCAAGCAGTTTTAACAGGAATTGAATAGACCAGGGGTGTCAAAATGACCTGTAAACGGGCCAAGAGGCTGCAGGTTTGCGCTCCAACAATGCAGAAGCGCACCTGATACAACTAATCAGTTGTGCAGGCCTAGATTCAGTTGATTAAATCAGTGCTTTCAGGTGAGCTTCTGCTTGGTAGGATTGAAGACCTGCAGCCTCTTGGCCCGTTTACGGGTCAGTTTGACACCCCTGGAATAGACAATCAGTTTGATTCTTTCAAATAATATGTGATGAATGAATTCAAGATACAAAAGGCAATAATGATCCTACAATTACTAGCTCTAAGGATACACTCAGCATTTATACTCCTCCAATAAAAATATGTAATCAGTTTCATGCCTTTCAAAGCCTTCTACACATTTACCAAATAATCAGAATTCTATACATCAAACAGCTACAGGATACATCAAGTTCTCAGGCTAACTCCAATCCTCCCAATGATAACTGGCCAGCAGCCTGGAGACAGCAGCGCATAATTGGCTTTGCGCTGCTCAGGGATTTGGGAGGGAAACGGTCTTTTGGGTTAGCATTATTTGTTGCTCAAGGGTCTCCTGGCAGCCAATCCGGTGCCAGCGCAAGCACATGATCAGGGTTTCCTCTACCCTCGTTCCGCACCCGTTAGTATCGTGACCAGTGACCAGGAGTAAAAAGAACAGGCAGCTATTAAGCGTGTTTTGGATAAGAATCACAAACCATCAGCGCTCTCCCAAGATAGCAGCAAGAGTCACATACGAGCATGCTTGTGCATGGCTCACTGATTAGACATTCCAGATGAGTGGGATTTTAAGTACCAAATTTAGGATGGTACAAAATAAAAACAGCTACAAGGCATAACCATTCAATCACACGACCATATTTCTCATCTGTCCATCATGTGCAGGACGTGTAATACCTGGGAAAGTCCTCATCTTGCCACTCCTCCTTAAGCTCCACCCCCTCCAGCCTCAGACACGCCTCTGCTGTATCCACCAATACTGGAGACTCCAAGCTGTGACCAAACATGACAGCACATTATTCGTGATCTCATAGTTCCCAGCAACAGCATTATGAAATACGCATTCTGTGGGAGATCTAAGCTTCACGAGCAAGACAGAACAGACTAAAGAAAGGGGGGACTGGACTGCACAACCCATTTCCTCCTATTGAAGTTCAGTTCCTCTGCAAGTTTCTTGAAAAACACAAGGCGTAGGTTTGCCTCATTGCAAGTTGTTCCAGGAAACAACACTGTGTGCCATGCATCGAAAAAAGACAGTTACAATGTTCGAAACCTAGTTTAAACTAGATGAGAATTTAGACAGTGGGGTTCCACTTTTATGAGCATCAGGTAGAAACCAGGTGTGAAGAAAAACCGTGATCTTACTCTTGCACCATCTCCAATAGGCCGTCTTTTCTACAGCAAACTGAATCCATGCTCCTCTTGAAAACTACTCTCAAGTCTCAACAAGTTTGCAACTGCTCTCACGGGTAAAATGTGTGCTTTGAGAAAATGACAGGCTTCCAACTCCAGTTTCACTCTATAACAAACCAGCTAAGGGAGAGAGGGCAAGGGCGGAAATGCCACCCCATTGTTCAACATTGTAAAATTTCCTTTTACAACAGTTTTCGGCATTTTGGACAAAGCTGTGAGCTTAAGAATATTATCGAAAGCAGAATATCATTGAATGGATTACAGTGCCTTACTTAAGGCAATAATAGTCACCTCACATCACAGATTTAAAATATAAAGTTGGAAGACTAGCGCTCAATGAACTAATCCACACTCGAGTAAACACCCAATATCAATGCTATCCATTAACAAAGCTAGTGCTAAGGGGGCGAGAGACCTGTGCGGAGGTAGCACATTCTGTAAGAGGGCTCAGACAGAGCTGGTAGGAGTAAACTATGCAGTGCAGGTCGGTTTGTGACCTATAAAGCAGCAGGAATTCCACACCAGGTGGAAAGGGGGAGTCTAATGGCTAGGATGAACTGGGGGGGACTGAACTGGGAAGAATTTAAATCTTTCAACTTGCAGTCGAATGCAAGTATAACAGTCCATCAACTACCAGAAGGACTACTTTCTTAGCAAGTAGATTTTCCTGACCTAAACATTTTGCCATGTAGAGCATTTGACGCAAATTTGCACTGGAATCCACAAAGCTTCAGCAAACTCCCCTTGTAAAATTTCTGGATCTTAACACTAAAAAGGATCTTAAGGTCGATGAAAATAGCAGTTAACCCTCAGGCTTTTCCAACTCTTACAAGGTTGGTTGTTCCCTTTAACATTCAAATCCAGGTGATCCTGTAGCACCCACCACACAATATGGGGGGGAAAAAAAAAAAAAAACTTAAACAAATGACTAACGGCCAACAGAGATTAGGAAACTTAAATGCATGGGATGTTGGCAGTGAGAGAAAACAAAATGTAGCAAGAAATTGTGTGACAAATATAAAGCTTGGTAATGTAATTAAGAGAATGAGAATATTCATTAAACAAAGACTGCTATTCCAGATTGAATCAACATAGAGCACAAAACCATCTCAAATGATTTTCTAAAGTCATGCAGACAAGAACTGGTTGACAAGATATCTGTAACAGCATATGTCAAACAACATCCAAAGCATTCATTAACTCTCACAAAATATAAAACCAGGCTTAAAGTACACATTTTAGGACTAAGAAATAGTGGGATATAATCTAAACTGCATCACACCAGTTTGTGACAGCCATGCAAAATCCACTCGTGATAAACAGCAGCCATTAAAAGTGGGCAAAAATTATTTCCTCTGCTCCAACTAGAAGGGCCAGTGAGCTGAAATTATTTCTATCAAAATTCAAAGATTAAAACAACAAAATTAAGGACATGAAAGTCAGGACCCAGAAGGGGTTCTGGCTGCAGTGATAAACTGAATTTTATTTTTGGAAATATTTGCAACACACACTTATCTCCCACTTTGTTGGGTACACTTGCAGGACTCCCCCTTTGCCCTCAGAAGTGTCTTAGTTTTAAGTGGCATGAATTATACACAGTACTAGGAACATTCCTTAGAAAATCTGGTTCAAGTTGACAAAATAGTCACAGATTCTGCCAGCTGCACAAGCATTCAGTGAATCTCCCATTGCACCATATCCCAAAGGACCTCTACTGCACTGAGATCTATGAAGGCCACTGGGGTACACTGAACTCGCGGATACATACATCTGTGGAACCAGCTGGAGATGACGTGTGTTGAAAGTGGCATCAATAGAAGATGGGTATACTGTGGCGCACATGGTCATTGACAACACTCAGATAGGCAGTGACATTTGAGCCATTCCAGCTCAAATGGACCAGGGGGTGACAGCACCCCATCACAGATTTAGTTGATTTTTGCTCCAATAGTTGCTATACGTACATAGACCAAAATCCCAAAATTTTGGCTGCCAACTCCAACTGGTTACAAAATGCCATTTTAAAAATTGCCTTCTACCCGCCTCGCGACGTGCCCTTGCACTTTTTTTCGCAATAAATCAAAAACTATAGCGCCTATTGGCACCAAAATCAGCACTCTACAGTAATTTTTCATGCTGATTCTGAATATACAATCAAATAAGAGATAGATCCTATGCTTGGGAAACTATTGCATGAAACCCGTTTTTGGGGGTACCAAACTTTGCCCCCCCTTATCTCAATGCTACCACCTGATATCAAAATGGAACTTGTTTTATGCTCATCACCATCACTTCAACTCTATAATATCAAAGAATTAGAGAGATGTCCTCCAAATCGTAAAATAGATATTCTGTGAAAACAATATCGCCATGTATGTAACACATGTACTGAGTATAAAGTAGTATCTAAAGGGATATTGCAAAACTATGGTAAAGGGTCAGCAGTTTGTAGCCTAGTAATCTAGCACAATCTGTACCCAGGTACCTTGCTGACTCTGTAAGAGGTCACATAAATAGCACTTGTTTACTGCCTTGAAACAAAAACATAGCATCAGTTGAAGTGGGCTCTCTCATTAAGCCAGTGGTCTTCAACATCGTTCCTGGGGAACCACTGCGTATGGTGATTACCCACTGTGGTAATCTGTTGCAGCGGCACAAGGTTTATTTCGTTTTAAGTCCAGAGATGATCCTTTGCGGGGCACTGACGTATCGTTATTCGAGTTATTGCCGCGTTAACCCCATTCTCAGTTAACTCACGACTTCAGAAAGTCATGCTCCAGGTCTAAAAGATAAGAGTTGCAGGCGCGCACGTTTTCTGCTGTTTTTAGCAGTCTCTTGAGAATCATGTGATTAAGGCTAAATCGCCTTCTCAGTGGAAGTTGTTCAAGTTTTTCCAATTTCTTACCGTTTTACAGTTAAAACTCGTCTTAGCAGGATTCTCTCTACAGGGCCATTTTGTTTCACGAACAAATTGCCAACATGGTCAGAAGAAACACAGTTTACCAGCCAGTCAATTTAACGTTGGCTTACTTTTAAGGTTTACATAACGGAATCAAAGTGCACCGGCAAAATTAGTTGATATGGGCGTTGAGTCCCAATGTTAAACGAATAAAAACAAAAGCAAAGGTGTGCCCAGGAACTAGTTTGAAAACCGCTGCTATGGTTAACCACCATTTTAATGTCAGGTAACATCTATCACGAGTTATCAGTGCAAGTCACCATGAGAATTTGGATCTTAACTTGGCTACGTTTATCCAACGCAAGTTTGAAACTGGATTCATTGCACAGACTCTGCAACAGGCTAATGTTTGTTCGCCAGCGAGCTGCGAAACAAATAGCAAGGGTATCCCTCACCTTTCATCGTTTGCTAAAGGAGAAGGCGGGGAAATCCCAACTGGACTAGAGCTTCGCACCGGCGTCTCCTCAGTTTTCTCTCCATTGCCATGCAATCCCGTTTTCTGTGGCGAATCTCCAGTTGAGGTTGAACTCAGCAATAATGCATCTCCAGCACACGCCGTCGAAGGCTCCGTCGTTTCTACTAAAATACCAGATTCTTCTTCCAAAGTGGATATTTTCGTGGGCCCATTTTCCAGGTTCTCAAATATTATGGGTGTGTCTGGTTCGGAATTATCTTTATCCATGTCAACCGTAACGTTACACCCCAACTCCATGCCGGTTTCAGTTGCTCCTGTTTCCATGGCCGAATGCGTCTTCTAAATTCTACCGAGTAACTGAAGCTCCAAGTCCTTTATAGAAAGTGTTAGGTCCACGCCAGGAGCAGCCGGTAGCAAGTAAGGCTGACCCTGTTACAACCGATTTGTGGCTAGCTACTAAGCTCGCTGTCAAGGTTCAATTTAATTGTAGAAACTCCTTACATAACTAAATTGCGAGGAATTATATTTTTAAAAGCTCGCAAACCCATAAGGAAATTTCTTCCCTTCACCGCTGAACATTACCCAAAAAGAAAGAAAGAAAGCGAGACGATTCTCTCCCTCAGAGCTGAAACACGTTGGTTTGGCACCACCACTTATTCATCCAGTCCGATATCTTGTTAGGGTTGGGGAGCGTTTCATGGCCCAGAAACGGCTTTTGAAGCAGGTTTGCTCGCCAGCCAACAAATCCCGATTTCCTTCCTGTCGTAACAGATTTTGTTCTCCAAAGCACCGTTGATATAGGCTATGGCAGACTGCGCAGCAAGAGGACGATCGCTCGAGTGCTTCTAGTGCTTACACATTTGGTAAAAAATAAGTACGAAACCATGTGAAAAGCCCCAGCTGTTTACTTATACTTTAGAATCACCCCGTCCATGATAAAACTTAGGCCCTGACGGCTGCATTTGGCCTTCCCTTTCCTGTACTGCCAAGCTTCCAGCCATTCCGGTCAGAACTGTCAGATGTTCAAATCTGTCAAAACCCGTTATCCAACCAGCGTTACCTCACTCCTTTCCTTTCCTTCCCTCTAGATTGCTCTTATTGCCATCTGCTGTTCATTGGATGGACGGAGCAGAGGTATGGTGCTCGGTGTAAAAAGTGATATAATGGAGGGGAATAAAAATGGGCGAAAACTAATATGTCTCCAGATAGGGTACAAGGTGAAATTGCTGATGGGGGGGTCGTAGTTTCATACGCGACTCCTGAAAATAGGCTCCGTATGCCCGCACTTCCTGCCACATATTCTCCCCACCGAAACATAAATACGTTTAAATATTGTCGACTGTGGAACAGCAAGCAAACCGGCGGTGAAGCACCGAAGAACTGACCTCTGCAGTGAAAAAGTTGATTTGATTACAGATATTGTTGGAAGACCTAAAACACCTGTGTGAATGCATGTATTTGAAGTGTTCTAGCAATTGCCCTTGATACATTGGTAGCCAATAACATTACAGACTAATGAATGTGCTTTTGGAACTGAAGAGACAATGCATGGGAGCGGTTTCAGGCCGACAGAAGGCAATTCATGGACGCTGCCAAGTTAGACGACGGAAGCTTTGATTCTAAATTATGCGCAATGGGAACATATTCTGCCACCAAAGCTTGCGCAATGGGTACTGAAAGGGAGGAAGGTGGGGGGAATAAGTTGCAATAGAAACTGAACGGGAATTACACTTTCGCCGCTCAAAAAAGTCTGTCAAATTACACATTGTAATTAAATTTACTATCAAACATGGAACAATTCCGCCGTTGTTAAGCAACCGTTTTGAACAGAGCCGGTGTTCTGACAATTTTTGCCACCTATCAAAATATGCAACCTCGCGGTCCTGCGCTTGCGCAAACCTGAATCTCGGGCTGTTTCAAGACTTTACCATCGCTTTGCATTAGAACACCGGCCCAAGGCATTTCAACTAAGCGACTGCTTAGAGCTCCGCGACCACTAGGGGACCCCTAAGAGCAAGAAACAAAAATATTTTTTCATTTATTTATTTATTCATTCATTTATTTATTTATTTTTTGCATGTGTGAGTGATGATTCCCTTGTTATCAAAGGTATTTTATCCTACAAGAACAAAATTTTATGTTGAAAAAGTACTGCTGATGTAGGCCTAGTGATTCATACTGCCTCTCGCTTTAAATGTCCAAGTTCCAGTGCACCGGTAATTTGTGCATCCTGCCGTGCAGTGCGCGCTGCGCATCCAAGGAGTAGCTGGGTGAAAGCTAAACAATGTCACAAAAATGCATATCTTTCAGAAAAAACGCCCTAATAAACGTATGTTTGCATGTCTTGGTCATGTAAGTTTCCTCAAGTTAAGAAAGTCCCTAAATATCCGTAACATTTTGATGCAACTGGTTGCGTGTAGCCGTTAATAGCAAATTAGCTAGCTAGTTAAAAACTAGTGACATTTCTCTTTTAACTGGCAGGCAGAGGTGTATGGTAATACATGAATTACTACATGTATTACTACATCTACGTATTTTATTTTGAGGATTTGTACTTGAGTTTTTTTTTTAACGGGGACTTTTACGCAACTTCATCTTCATCAGAGATGCCAAGTCTCACGCATTCGGCGTAGGTCTTACGCATTTTTTTGGCTTATTCACCGTTATTATTCATTGAATGCTTAATGAGATTCTCATGCGGGATTAAATTCCTTGCGCATTGAAGTTTCCGTTTCACTTGTGTAAAGGTGCACCTCATCACTGGTAACATGGAAAGTGATTATGACTCCGGACTTCCCGTGCTTCTCTTTATTCAGGGATTGGAAACAATGCATGTGTTTCATGAACGTGTAAATTGTTTTAATGAAATAAGACCATTTGAAACATTTTTATTCAATTCCATTGCTTTTAATCCCTCTGTAAAGACATGCCTGAGAATTCTCGAGTCATAATCGATTTCCGTGTCATTAGTGGGGAAATTCACCGTAATGCACGTGAAACTGATTAACTTGATGTGCAATGACTTAAATATAGCGGGTGAATATCTTCAGTGCGCATTGATTGAATAATTGCTGACCACGGCACAGAAACGTGACTGCCACTAAGAGGAGAAACTCACGCCTAAGAAGTAGCCTAAGCCTTGGCATCTCTACAACATTTAAAAGATAAAAAGTATACTTTTTCTTCGTTACTTTGACACTGTCCCCTTTGATACTCGTTACAAATTAAAATATGAATGTAATTCATCATTTAAGGATTATGTGGATTCGGCGTGATCGAGAAGAACAACGGTGCTCGGCAGGGTATCTTTGTGGAGATGTGTCCGCAAACGGACATGGATTTGCAGGAATTTATGCCCGCAGTTACAATATTGTAACACTAGATGGCACACCCGGATCAGTTATTGAATATTCACAAGCCAGCCGAGCTGTTTGTACATTTGAAGTTATTTTTATCTATCTTAGTGATTTTATTGTTGTTCTTGCACTACAAATTATTTTTGCACATTACAGTTTTTTGAAACCAAAAATAATAAACCAGAAGGCACTTTTACAGTAAATGCATTGTCTACTGGCTTATTTTTGTTAATTTTAGTAGGCCTAGATGATATTCATTATCCCACTTAGTGCTTTATCACTTGCAATGTTGTGTAAATCAACCCCAGTCCGCTCTTGTAGCTGAATGTGCTCCCTACTTTGAGATTAAAAACCATACAAGGGTAAAGACATGTCAGGCTGACAATAGGATAATGTAAAAAAACACTGCCAGAGCTGCATATTTAGTTTATAATAGGTGTATTGATGATCAATAATCAATATTATTGGCAGAAATAGAGGGTCCCAAAATCAAATTTTGCTTAGGGCTCCATGGAGGCTTGAGCCGGCTCTGGTTTTGAACGAACTTCAACTGGGAAATTTGGCTTTTCGCACCAAGACCTCAATAAGTTGCAGTACCGCAGATAACCACTAGAGCGTACCTTAGCCTACCACTTGGTCATCATCAGTTAAATCTGTACATCACCCTCTGAGCTGCATAGTCAGAGGAATATTCTTCATGCGCAGCTGCATCAGTCACACAGCGTACGTTCTCATGACCAATTAAGTCACACCAAGAACTAACAAGCGATTTAATCTGCGCGCTTCTCATCTCTGTCGGTGCGCTGCACCATCGCGTTGCTGAAGATTCAATACCAAATTGCAGCATGCGGCTTCATTATGACACACGAACGCAAGTCTCAGCGGCCCACGCGTTATTTCCCCTCTGAGACCAAAGCGAATGTAATTTTGTGTTCCAGCCGACTCTGCGCCTTCCGGAAACACATTAAAGGAGGGGTTGGCTGAGGGAATTTTTGATAGCCAAATCATGAGCACTCCATATTCCCAAACCACACCAGCGCTTAAAACATCACTTTGGCTATATGATATCACCAATGAGTCATCTAGCAAAATGAATATATATGGAAGCCAAGCTACTTTCATTATTGATCAGACATTTGAATAATTTTACTTGCACTCTTCTTCTTACCTTCCAACTAAACAGAAAATAACTGGAAACAGAATACACTGCCTATGTTTGATACAAGATTAAGTTTAATAATGACCAACCAGTAATCTGTTTTTTTTTTTTTTTCAAGTTTACTGCTCCATTTAAAGTGTCATATTTGCTATGTGAGATGGTCTGCCTGATCAGGAGGTGGTTTGTAGAAATAAAATGTTACAGTTTAAAAAATAAAAGGTTAAAACGAAAGCTTACCACAAATCAAGCAAACCTGGACTTAATCATTCCTATCTGGATCATTAATATCAGATTGAATTATTACAACCATTCTGTCTTTTTTATTACAAAAAATAATGACTTGGATTTTTCATATTAGCAATGCAACGATCATTAACAAAAACATCTATCCATTATCTAAATAGCTTTTTCCTCGATAAGGTCACAGGGTAGCTGGAGCCTATCCAAGCTGACTTTGGGTGAAAAGCAGGAGCTCTCCCTAGGCAGCTTGCTAATCCCTTGCAGGGTGTACATACCATCCGGCACGAACTTAGGCCAATTTGAGTCTTCAATTAGCCTAACATACAGTATATTACTAAGGCTCATGAAGTGGGAACCACCCCCCTAAAGTCATGTCCATTGGCCAGAAAATCACATTAGCTTAAATCCATCTGATTCCTAATAAAAAAATGAATAGAGCTCATCAAGAGCTACTTAGTATACCATACTTTTGTAAGCGTTGGATGAATACTTCCTGGTCTTTTCCACATATAAAGAAGGATAAATGGCCAAAAATTGCCATTTTTGCCTTGTCCAATTTAATAGTGCAATTGAACGTGGTTTTATGTTCTATATTGTCATATTTATAATGCCTATTTTTTATTTTCTCCTTTCATGTATACATGTGTAGGGTGCATAACTGCAGCATGTTGAAAGTCTTGCGTGTTATGTTTTTTTCTCGGTGATCTAAAATAAAATGTCCTCTGAAATTATGTTTTAACCATAAGATGTTCATATAACAATATATGAAAATATAAAATAACTTCTTTTTTTTTACCTGAAATGCTTGCATTATGATACCAAAATATTTTATCAAAAATTTCTACAGGAGGTTTTACCTACATTGTTTCAATACACAGCTAGACTGAAAACCGTCAAACAAGAATGACCTTCAGGTTTGATGAAGTTTTAACAACAAGTATCATTTCTTAAAAGCTATATGAGATACACTGTATACTGTATCTAAAATATCATAAACCTCACATCTCAGGTCAGAAAGGGCTGTGCATAATTTTTCTACACTCAAAGCATTGAATGAAGACTAGACTTCATGATAAAACATTGGCAGAGGCTATCTGAGTCTGCCCAGCAAATGAGGCCATTTTACGTTTCAACCATAAAGCAGATCGGAAGCATGTAGGGATGTCCATATAACTCTGCAGATATTTAGGTTATTGTCCCAATATTGCATATTCATAAAGTAGACATATACTTTTATGACTTGAAATAACTAATTAGGGCCGAGGCCAGTGCATTTTCACTTTATAAGAAACAACCAAAAACAGTTTTCAAGAAAACTGCAATTTTCAACTGTACGCAAAATGTAATGCAACTTTAGGGGCATGACATGACTGCTTTTTCACCCATCAAAAGGTTTATTTTGTGTTTTTTCATGAGTCATATCGTCCTACTACACATATCAGAGCGTTATACGGAGATACATATATATTTATTCATTATTGGGGCATGTGGTGAAAGGCATGTGAACTTTCTCACGGTTAAAACTTATTTTGTGTGTGTGTGTGTGTGTGTGTGTGTTTTTTTTTTGTACATTGCTCATAATAATTGAGGTCTGGCACAGTAGGGAACAAGTTAAAAAAAAAAAAAAAAGTCTGGCCAATCAGTAGCAATATTTGTTCACCGAATCGCCCGGAAGGAAAGAAAACCCGGACTAAATTTGGATTCAAGGGCCAGCATCGGGGATCCCTGGCTGTGGGAGCAAAGCGGAATACCTGGAAGTTTGAATCCCACGGAAACAGGCGGGGAGCGTGCAAACTCTGCCCAGAAAAGCCGCAGCCCAGATTCGAGCCTAATACCTAGCTATGAGGTGGCAGGCTCGCACTCACTCGCACTGCGCCACCCTGAAACCCTCTACGTACAGAAATAACATTCCTGCGGACAGACAATCAGAGATCCTCTTTGGACCTCGAATCCAAATTCAGCCCAGATTTTCTGTCATCCCAGGCATGTAAATGAACAGTTAGTGCCTCTGATTGGCCAGACTGTGTTAACACCTGACTCCCAGGTAAAGGGAGGGTGGAAAACCAGCAGTTCCCGGACCTCGTAGGGTGTGATTTGAGAATAGGGCCTGCTGTCATAGAGAGAACATCCAGTATAGTATTGAAGTGGCCACGAAAAAGCCCTTCTCCATGTTGTTTAGTTCAACATAGAATAATCAGCGATAAGATTTTCCCGTGATTGAATCTGGAGTACCGAAATCCTACTGGATTCTCTGACTGAGGATCATCATTTGCCTGCTGCTTCTCTGCATCCGCCCGCTCACCGGATGTTTGCGACGAAAGGACCCCGGGTTGTCTGAGGCAGAAATCTAGAGTCGCGAAACTCAACTCAGTTCAGCGAAACCAGCGGTTTTGAAGGAGAAGGCAATGTTCATTTTCACTTCATTATTTTTGCTTTTGTTATCATGTGCGCCTGCGCCGTCACAGGGAGTATTTCAGTTGTGGCGAAACGTTTGTCTTCAACTGGCGAGCAGCTATTAGCGAGCGTTAGTTTTTCCTGTACGTTAACGTTAGCTCAGCGAGCGAATGAACGTCGCGGGTAGGCTAGCTGGCTAGCTGCGGCTGTAGAGCGAACTTAGGAGATGATCAGTTGTTTGTCTGACGTTACATAACTTTAATCTAACAAGCGTTCTTCCAAAATGCACGCAGTCGTTCGGCAAACGCATCGTCCACCAAACACGTAAAGATTCAGCCAAGATTTACTATGGACTTTGTAAGCTAACATTCAGGCGCCGGATCAGCTGCAACAACTAACCTGACAGGCACACCCAGTCGCTTGCTAGCAGTCGCGATGACCGGTGGTTATCAGGTGTTTGCGATGCACGGTACAGTTGACATTAGTTTGCTAGCTGAGTGAGTGTTGGCCGTGCAAATCTGACCTGCCTAACTTGGATGTCTTCGTTGGCGTTCATTTTCCTTGTGCAAAGAGCTGCTTTCACACCGGACGCGAAACGAATTTTTCCCACGACAGATTACATTCAAAGTCAATGCAAAGACGCGAATATTAACTTTGAATGTGCTCCGTCGTGCGAAAAATTCGTTTCGCGTCCGGTGTGAAAGCGGTTATATTGTCAGCTTTGCTGGGGCTTGCTCAGCCATGTATGTGGTGGCTGGATTTCACGATGTGGCCCGCTACGATTATCTCAACATACTGGTGAATGTCCAACATTGATTGGAAATGCAGCGACCATTGGATGGGATACGAATTTAATTTTATTTATTTTTATTATTTATATAATGCGGGGGGATATAGCGATCAGTGTGTCTGTCCGTCCGTCTGTAATAAAATCGTTTCCGGACCAGAACCCTAAAACTATACCACTTACAAACACCAAATTTGGTGTGGAGCTTCTCCTTATGGTCTAGTTGTGCCTTTTGGGGATTTCGGTCCGTCCGTCTGTCCACACAACCTACTGCCGGGGGGATCCGCCATTGCCAGATGGCTCTTGTTTACCTTGCTTTGTTGAATTGCTCAGTGCTGGCTGACTGTACGTTTAGTGCTTCGATAGCGCTTTTGACATCGTCCTGACGACATATGATATGTGTCACCTGGGGCCTTATTTATAAAAATCGCATGGATTTCATACCTAAATAATACGTACGCTCAAAGAAACAAAAATGACGTTTTGTGGAAAATACCCTAATTTATAAACCAATGGGTAAAATAAACTGCATGCAATCATTTATTTAATCAGGATGGACTTGGAATTTATTGACATTGGCATAATCTTAATTTCCCTTGTTTTAATGTAGCTTGTTTTTAAAAATCAGAAAATTTTAAAGAAAGTGACGTACGTATCTTTTTTTTTGTGCCTACGCATCGTTTATAAATGAGGCCCCTGGACACTGTCTACGCAAGACATTAAGAAGGTTGTGATAAAATTCCTCCTGCGCTATTTACTTTGCTATATTCGATGACACACAGAGCGTGTAAACCTTACTTGCAATTTTGCCAAAAAGTAAACGGCATTTTTAAAAGGCCGATGATATTCGCACTTATACATGTGGGCTATGCTGAAATTTTCCCTTGGCCACAGCCTAAAATATAAGTTTGTCCAAGAAAAATTTGGCTTTGGACACATTTAAAATAAGTGTGGGCAGCAATAAATCTATTGACTGCATGGTGTATTGCATTCAAAGGCTTGAGAGTAGTTGTGGATTAGATGTGAGGCAGATTTGAATTGGCTATGTGTCAATAATCTCCAGCAGAGAGAAACTGCCTTGGCTGTCCCCTTGAGAATTTGAGAAAACTGGCTTTGCTCCTGAATAAGTAGGTATCCAAATATTTGCACTCATTTACACTTATTTGGCACTGTTAATATCTTTAACGGTTTGAATCTGGAGGATATCAGTCATTCCTCTTGGCACCCGATGATCAGAATGTATTTACTTGTAAATTCAATGAGAGTTTCAGGTTAGCTTGTGCATTCTGTAATGCAACTGGGGCATGTTGCAACTTTCAGATGGTAAGATTATGACTGTGGAAAATGATAAAATTGGCCTTAGAATATTTTGTATAATTAGCAACATCCTCATAAAGATGGAAAGTAAACTTGGAACAGGGCTATACCTTAGGGAACACTTTTTCTTATGTTCAAAAGCCCATATTTTGCATCTCCCATCTTAGTGCTGTGGCATTTTTGGGTTAGAGTTTAGACTAGTGGTAAGCTGCTGAATCGAGGTAAATCGATTATAATCTCTAGGCCAAAATGATCGACTGTGTCAGATACCGTTACAAGGTAAATTCGAAAAGCTGCACCATGCTGTTTATTAATTGCTGTTACAATTTCTTCTATGACTTTTGAGGAGGCAGAGGTTGTGCTGTGCTTCACACTGAAAGCACTAGGCTTAAGCACATTCAGTGGAGAATATAATTTATCCTATCATTTACTGGGATTCTAGAGTACTAGACCCTCAGGAGTGCTCCAAAATAGGGCAGTAGATGCTGAGAGCTTTCTCCCAGGCTACTGTACGGTGGTAGAACAGGGGCGGCTTTGGAAATTCTGCCAGAAGCAATCGATCGATGGAAAAAGTATGAGCCATATACTCTGTAATAAATGGGGCTGAGAGTTCACGGATGCGGTGTTATAACTAATGTATTTTCTCCGGTTGACTTCTTGATGTAAATAATAGAAAGAGCTACTTCTCTAGCAGTGAGAGGAGATTTGGTAAATATTGGGTAGAATGAGAAGAATTACCTTCTCTGGACACCGTGTTATCTAAGATCTGTGTAATCTACAATCAGGGAGGAAAGCTTCACATTCATATCACCAGTGTTTCCAGAACACTGCATTAGTGACAGTGTGACAAATCCGTGCTCTTTCCTGCTGGGGTCCTCTGCAAAACAATTTCTGTGCATATTGAAAATGAGGCTTGTCAGCATAAATGGGCAGCAAACGCCTAACATTTTTCTGTTAATGTCGTTACCTTTAGTGGGTGATTAATGGACAAGTCATTTGTCCTCAGCTGTTATTTGTAAGGAAATGGAATGTCACAGCAGATTTGCCCCTGAAAATGTTGAGTGCTTGTAAGCACAGCCAAGCTTATTTCCTGCCTTTTGGCACAGACAGCAGATTTTAAACAGGCTTTGCTGCCTCTGTAGAATGTTCCTGCCAGGGCCCTTCATGGGAGCTGCCATTTTATATTTAGTCTGCTAATATGACAGCCCTTATGTGTGTGTACTGCAATGTTTTAATGCCTGCGTTGCCTAAAGGTGATTCTGTCTCCTGTCGCTACATTACTTCTGCTTTGATAAAGCCAACAGACTCTTGAATTTTCAGGCTTTTTGTTACTGAAGTCAGAAGATAAACAGTTTACCCATGAGGCCTTTTACGTGACAGCATAAGTTGGATAAGATGGTTAACTGCTCTAGGAGTGGACACTCAGAGTTGGTCAGTCATTGCATTTTACTATGCCCAAATAGCTGACCGTTCTCTGAGCGTTCTTTTACCCTGCCCATGTGATCCGAAATTGTGTTTAAAACTATTTTTGGATTCAAATGAGCCAAACACACATATGCTTGGGCCTAGCTGACAGAACTGTTAGCTGGTGAGTGACAGTTGAAGCGCTATTATTTAGTTGTTGGATTAGCCTGCCTTTATCAAGAACTTATGCAATATTATACATTTTAAAAAATGCAAACCTGTGGTTATATCACGTCATGTGCTTTTTGTGCAGATCTTCGGCGTATGATGCATGCATATTTTGTAAAATCCTTAGCACATGATATATATGATTGTTTCATCTTAAGCATATGATATATGGTGATTGTGTATTTTGATGAAGTCTTTTGGAGCAGCTCAGTGGTGCTAAAAAGTGGACAGGGGATGGAAGTCACCCTGGTGTCTAGCAAGGTCAAAGTTCACTTTGGCTTGGGGTGTTAACCAAAGTAGATTGTTTAGCGTCATGTACTACAGGAATAGGTAGTGTTCCTGCTGAAGCGCTGCGTTGGGTACACCACCTCGATACGCAGTCGGCTGGTGCTCACTGGAGTTCTTGTGCATTGTTTCCTGTGCCGAACTGTACACCTCTCTCATGAGCCAAAACTCTGATGACTGTCACAGGCTACTTTTTATCGGCAGGACTCGGAAGCCACAGACAAAGCTGTGGCTTGGAACTCCTAATGTCACATAGGGAACCGTGAACAGATGATGGGAGGCTGCTGTTAGTTCTCCACTGCGTGGTTACATTTGCACCACAACGGATTTCCTGTCCAAATGATGTTGGACACTTTTCACCTAAGTTGAACTTTTGCATGTAAACCATTGCTTTGCTTTTGCAGTAAATGAAAGGCGCATGCTTGTCTCATGTCCCTGCGCTAAAAACATAATGACCATTTCAGAGAATTGTGTAATCCTAGCTTGTGTGCTGCCGCGTAAAATCGTTTGCGACAGGAGGTGTCTGTGTGTTTTTTTTCTTATTTATTTTTTTTAATTGATTAATTTTTTTTATCCAGGAGTCCCCTGAGGCCCCAACACAGCCGTCGTCTCCGGCTGCTGCAGAAGCTGTCTGTGCCATGGCGTCAGACCTGCTTGTGGATCTACAGGAGGACCTGGTGGGGGAGGACGCCCCGAACAGCGCCCTGGACCAGCTCAAGCTCTCCCCCATGGAGGACCGGCTCTTCCCCCCGGATAATGTGGACATTCTGAGCAAGTCCGGTCAGTGTCCTGACGCTCGCCCGCACCATGTACCGCACCCCCTGTATTTACACGCACTCATTTGGCAAAGACGCCTAAAATTGGTGCGTTCACTCATACGACAGCAGAGCGGGGGTATAGACCTAAAAGTAATGAAACACGGCCAAAACTAAGGGTCTTTTTTCTTCTTCTTCTTTTTTTTACCAAATCAAGTGCTTAGTTATTACATAAAGAGGTACATTCTCATTCTAAAAGTTTAGCGATGATGTTTAATGATAGGAGTGAATTTATCGGTCTTAGAACATACTGTTGTTATTTAAACATCTCTGAGTGTGTGAAGTGAGATCGGGTGACAGCTAGTGCATTAACCTCAGTCTTTTGTATGGAGCAGGTGTTGTAATGTTGCTTTATATATATATAAAAAAAAAAAAATCCCCAAAATGCTTCACTGTCAGTTATTGGGAGTTTTCTCACTGGTAGTTGGTTTAATCCCACAAGGAATGAAGTGTTATTAAGAGTACCTGTGTCACTGCTTCATATGGGCCTTCTTGCTCCTGGCCTATAACAGGTGACTAGGTACTTGTGTGAGATGTACTGTGAAATGCTCTTCTGTTCGTAGCATACATTACATTCACTGAATCGTATCGTGGCTGCCTTTATCAAAGGGCTTTGGCTAATGTGCCATTTTGACGACGTTTCTGTCAAATTTTACCATATTGTTGTGAAAGAGTGCGATAAAACATGGACATAAAAGTAGTCAAACTTGTGAACTGCCCTCAAGAGGAATGAAAGCAGGGTTGCTGGAGTATAATATATTATCTGACCTTGGAGAAGGGAGGTTATCTCAGGATGCAAGCCCTGCTGCTTTTTGAGTGCCAGTTTAACTTGTTTTCTGGTCGTTCTGCTTGCCTGTCCGGCTGTGGACGCTGTCAATCATGGTCCATGGCACTGGGACAGCTGCCAGGTCTCTTGTGGCGTTAGCAGAGGCTGCAGCGTCAGTGCGCTGTCATGTTAGCCACGGCTGGGGTCTGCCACTCTTTATCGCCGTCATTCGCTCCCTTCGCTCGATTTAACCGGGGCTCATTCTGCGTCCCGTGTTTAATGGGCTGGGAGGGTTGGGTAAACGTTCTGGTTCATTCCCGTTTGAATCGGGCTCCAGCAGGGGGGACTGGAAGGTGGTTGGGGGATGGGGGGGGGGGTGCGGGGGGCTGGTGACATCAAGATGAGGTTTCAGAATTCAGCTGCTCAGGGTGCATTAACCTTGACTTGAAACAGACGCAGCACGGTGTAATGGGAGTGCGATAATGGGCCGTCTCATTAAGTGACGAGGAGGGGATTAATTGAATCAGAGACCAGAACTAATGAAGTGCGCCGGGCTCGTCTGTGCCCCGAGGTGACTCCTCACATTAGTCACATGTCTCGGATGCAAGGAGAAGGTCCTTGTGTTCAGCTATCCGCCTGGCGCTGCTCGTAAGCAGTGCTGACAGGCATTTGGCTCAGCCGAGAACGCAGATCAGTCAGGAGTCATCACGATGTCTTGTCTTATTTGAGCTCCTCCACATTACCTGCCTCGTCTTCGTCTCACTCCTTGTAAAGCCCAGCCAGTCATTTCACATTGAAATTCACTGTCATTTCAAACCCCATCTCCATTATCTGGATGATGGACACGATACAAGAAGAGTGCAGAAGGAATTGGAGCCAGTGTCACAGATACGGTGTAAAGGTACATGATTAGTTACTGTACAGGGCTGCATCATCACTAATTTCCAAACACTGTTACCCGTTCAGACACGGACCTTTCAAGCCACCTTGGGCCGGACGGTTGCCCCCAGCGGCTGGAGACTTACGAAGATATTGCCCGACACCAGATCGTCGAGGTCGCAGGTAAAGTCCTTCCTGTCCACATCACAACCATGAATGTAACGGCTGTTTTGCATTTGAATGAATGCAGCATCAACAAGTTACTGTATTGAAGTTCCCCTTCCCTGTATTGAAATTTGTCACTGTCTCGGGTAAGTGGTCAGTAGTTTCTCTCAGTTGCCCCCGTAATTTCACACAGTCATTCTGCGGAAAGGGAATCATGTGGAAAGTATTTCTAATGTATTTATGATGAGGACTGGTTTATTAGGGTCATATTTAATTACCTTTATGAATGCTGCAGTCTAAAAGCTTGATTACATTACAAGGTACAGAAAAATGAAATGATCTCCAAAATTTCAAGCAAATGGTGCAAAGTATTTCAGTAATTTGGTTGCATTTGTTTTGTTTCTTTCCCTGGGATTTATTGGATATTGATTTGGCACTTATTTCATTCCTAGAATTTATGATTTACACGGGTCTTAATTGAGATGATTTTTTTTTTACAAAATTCAAGTGTACCATCAATTAGAGCAAACCTTTCAATGACAGCTGGCAGAACAGATGATATAACTAGCTCACCTTCCCTCTCTCTTCAGATGGCAACTTTCTACATTTTCTCAGACATGAAGGCTATGTTGTTTTCATAGTCACAGACATATGACCTGATACAAACTATGATGTAGTCTTGAAATAAATGCAGAGTTAGACCATGAGGCTAATTTCAGAGAAGAGAACTGTTATGAATTTTAATTGGATCAGTGTCAAGTTTATGAGAAAGTCATTTGATGTCAATGTTGTCGACTTGAAGTGACAAATGGGAGTTCTGTTACGCAGTAGTTTATAACTGTTGATCGTGCTGTTTATAATTTCATACAGCGACAGTTTTTATTGGAACAAGGTGGGATGCTTACATTGCAGTTAAACATAACTTGTTTGGCCACAATATGAAATGGTAAAAATTCTCTTATGTGGCAATTCAGGTGCTGTTGCCTGAACTACTGTCTCTGTAGCATAAGCAAGAAGCATTCCAGTGGCGAGATGTGAATTATTTAAAGGGCGATTCCATTGCCTGGAGTTTCAGGGTCGCAGCAGGAAGTGTTTGCTCAGTTAAACTGTAACACCGAGTTTGGCAGCTGATTACACGGACGTCCCCCGGAGGATAGCATAGCGGTGAATCCTATTTCTACATTGTTGTTTACATTATTTATTAGCATCACAGATGCTCTTATCACAATCAGATTACCCTGCTGACATTTTGGGCATCATTTATTTATACTGTGGAATTTGAGCTGAAGTGGTAAAGGTGTTTTGAGGTCACTTTTACTGAGGGTACAACAGCCCTGACGCTGTCTGGATGTCCCTTAAGCGTGTGAAGAGCTGCTTGTCCCCTGAGGTGAAGCCTTTGTTATCTGTGAATTGAATGTCAGGACTCTTTACCCAAAAGGCCTTGACACGGCGCTCCTCTCGCCCTCGCTGTCTAGGTGACGATAACTTTGGCAGGAAAGTGATTGTGTTCAGCGCCTGTCGGATGCCCCCAGTGCATGAACTCAACCACCACAACCTGCTCATGTGAGTGTCCTCTCTTTGTCTCACTGCGATTGGCTGTCCTCCCCTGCCCTGCACCTTCCCATCACACTCTGTGTTAGGAACGAGGAGTAAGAGATTCTGCTCAGCATTCATACAGTTATCTACTGTGAGAAATCTTCCATCACTTCAGTCATTTGAATTTACAGAAATTTGTAATAAGGAACGTTGGATGATCGAATGCTTGCCTTGATGCTTGCATGCTAGATTACTGCATTTTTTTTCTGATATTTAGTGTCACACGTCGATTTGCTGTGGCTTGTAGTCTTTTGAATGTTGAAATGTTTCCAAACTTCAGTACTGTCCATGTAATGATGTCACACGTACCTACATCTGCTAAAGGGAATGGTTTTCTGTGAAATTTGTATTGAGCCTGAGTGACAATGATAGCATGTTCTGTAATAGGACTCTGTGGAGTCCCTTGATTGTCTTCGGGCCCTGGGATGATGTGAAGGATCATTAATAAAAATGTTCAGTGTTCATTTATTCACTTTTACTCCATTAGCCTCCAGTTATTTTGAGACATAGAAATGTAGTTGCATTGTAAGTTATTGTATTGATCTCTCGTTTGCAGTATTGTGATATTTCGATGTAATGATTGATCATTTTTTACACTGCCAGGTACCTGAAACAGACCCTGGATCAGTATGTGGAGAGTGACTACACCCTGATCTATTTTCATCATGGCCTAACCAGCAGTAATAAGCCATCTTTCAGCTGGCTTAGAGATGCCTATCGAGAGTTTGACAGGAAGTGAGTCTGCACGCACCACTTCCTTTGGAGTCCCTTCAGCTGAGATACTGCTAGAGATGGGTCTATAATAGTGGACACGCTACCACTCTGTAGCACTAGCATAGCGTCGATGGAACACTAAGATGATCATGTTGCGGGGCTTCAGTTGTTCAGTGTTTCAGTATCATGCGTGCAAAGCTCAAAACAGTAGTTGTTTGCACATCCAACCTGTATCAAGGTCAGGTGCAGCACAAAGGATACCTGTGAAAACGAGAAATAATAAATGTCTGCATACTTAGTAGTTGCCGCCAATGCTTTTTTTGACTGGAAAGGCAACGTTTCTGGGTTGAAATGTTGCCTTTACAGTCAATAAAGTATTGGGAACTACTACTCAGTGTGCGGACATTTATTATTTTTTCTTTTCAGTACCAAAAGTACACTGGGGGAAAACCCCTTTTTAGACTTGATAATGCTTGTGAGGCGTATTGACTCGCCATTATTTAGACCAGACAAGATGTTTATTTGTGATTCAAGAAAATTTATTAAGGGTCAAGCCCTAATTTGCGGCATTAATACCTATAATCCGCAGTACGCCCGTTCATGATGACTGGAATGTTTTCTAGGAGATGCTGTTATCATATTTCTTTGAGCGTTACGGCTAATGCCAGCAACTAGCATGTCTCTGTGCCGAACGTTAATTAACCTTTTGAATTTAAATCTGCCGCAAAAATGTGTGAAGCCCTTGTACACACACATTACAATTAACTGTATTGCCTAACGGCTGCGGATCTTGCACTGTCCCTAATTCTAGGGGATTGTCCTGTAATGACTTGAAAGGATTTTAATTTTTGGAATGTGCTCCGGTTAAAGAGGATTCAATCACATGATATGGATCTGATTCCTGACTGATTTATCTTTTTGGTCAATATCTTAACCTGTTAACTGTCACTAGCCCCTATGGAATTTTCAAACAAATTTTGAATCCTTCATTTGTAAACTATGACTTAAATCCTCAACCAATCCAGGCAAACTATATACCACTTGAAAGCTTAGACGCTCAGGATTACATTTCTACCCACCTTTTTGCCCTATGTCAGTCATGACAAATGCAATAAATCAATTTCTCAACATAGACACCGCACACTTGAGTGCAGTGAAACTTGTCAGTCCTCATCATCAAAGTTGTGTCATGATGGTCCAAACGTGTATTATCTGTTCAAAAGCTAAGAACCTGTGCAATCAAAATATTTGTCCCAAAATTGAAGATTAAGCCGTATATTTTATGTAAATACTCATAATGGCAACAACAGATGCAGTATTTTGTGTAAGAGAACCATTGTATGTGGGAGCAGTGAGAATTTGAAATGTGGTATATCAATCTGGGCCAAATATTAGAAAACGCAGGTGACCGTTAAAAGGTTAACTACAACCCCAATTCCGAAATAGTTGGGACAAAGAGTAAATTGTGAATAAAATCAAAACGCAATGACTTTCGAATCACACCGGCCAATATTTTATTCACAACAGAACAGAGATAACATGGCAAATGTTGAAACTGAGAAATTTTTCAAATTTATCCACAAAATGAGCTCCCTTCAAATTTGATGGCTGCTACAAGTCTCAGAAAAGTTGGGACAGGGGCCTGTTAACCATGGTGTAGCATCCCCTCTTCTTTTTAACACAGAGTTGAGGCGTCTGGGCATTGAGGAGACAGGTTTCTTGAGTTTAGCCATTGGAATTTGATCCCACTCTTGTATAATACAGGCTTCTAGCTGTTGGAGAGTTTTGGGTCTCCTTTCACAGACTTTTTGTTAAATTATGCACCAAATGTTCTCAATCGGTGAAAGATCAGGACTGCAAGCAGGCCAGTTCAGCACACGGACTCTTCTACTACGAAGCCATGCTGTTGTAATAGCTGCAGTATGTGGTTTTGCATTGTCCTGCTCAAATGCGCAAGGCCCTCCCTGGAATAGATGTTGTCTGGAGGGGAGCATATGTTGCTCTAAAACCTTTATGTACCTTTCAGCATTCATGGTGCTTTTTAAAACATGCAAGTGTCCCACACCATATGCACTAATGCACCCCCATACCATCAGAGATGATGGCTTTTGAACTGAACGCTGAACAGGAGGAGTGGTCTTTCTCCTCTTTAGCTTGTAGGACACGACACCCATGATTTCCTACAAGAATGTCAAATTTGTACTCGTCCAACCACAGGACACTTTGCCACTTTGCTACAGTCCATTTTAAATGAGCTTTGGCCCACAGAACATGGGAGCGCTTCTGGATCATGCTCAACAATGGCTTCCTTATTGCATGATAGAGTTTTAGGTGGCATCTATGGATGGCACGGTGGACTGTGTTTACAGACAGTGGTTTCTTGAAGTATTCCTGGGCCCATTTAGTAATGTCAATGACAGAATCATGCCGGTGAGTGAAGCTGTGGTGTCTGAGGGCCCGAAGATCACAGGCATCCAGTAAAGATCTTCGGCCTTGTCCTTTATGCACAGAGATTTTTCCAGTTTCTCTGAATCTTTTGATGATGTTATGCACTGTTGATGATGAGACCTTTTAAAGCCTTTGCAATTTGACTTTGAGGAACATTGTTTTTAAAGTATTCCACAATGTTTTTTACGCTAGCCATCACAGGTGGGAGAGCCTCTGGCCATCTTTACTTCTGAGAGACTCAGCCTCTCTAAGACCTCCATTTTAGAGCCAATCATGTCACACACCTGATGTCAGTTATCTTAATTACTTGCTAAATGTTCTTTTAGCTGATTCTCATGTATATCAATTGCTTTTTCAGCCCTTTTTTTTTTTTTTGTTTTTTTTGTCTGTTTCCCAACTTTTTTGAGACCTGTTGGAGCCAGAAAATTTAGATAAGCTCATTTTCTGGATAAACATGTAAAATGTCTGTGTCAACATTTGAAATGTTATCTATGTTCTATTGTAAATAACATATTGGTTCATCTGAAAGTCATTGCATTTTTTTTTTTAATGATTTTATTAGCTGTATTTATTAGAAGTCAAATGAGCTTATGTCATGGCCTGTTTGTCTGTCATTCGTCGTCCGTAAACATCTCCTCCTCCGAAACCACTGGGTCTATGAAGCTGAAACTTGACCGGTACCTTCCTTCCCATGAGGACACCAAAGTTTGTTCAAGGCGTTCCGATCCGATTTCAAATATGGCTGCTTCGGTGGCCATATTGAAAATCACATAATTGGCCATCTGAAAGCTATTCATGCACATACTCAGCTGAAATTTGCTATGTAGTTAGTACGTGGTAAGATACATCACACATCATACGACTTTTTCCGTATTTCGAATTTTGACCTTGCTTTGACCTTCAACTTTATCAACCCCTGTGAGTTCCATTGAAATCTTTCAAAATCATCTTCTCCGAAACTACTTGGCCATTGAAGCTAAAACTTGGCAGGTATCTTCCTACCCATGAGGACACTGAAGTTTGTTCAAGGCGTTTCGATCCGATTTCAAATATGGCCGCTTCAGTGGCCATTTTGAAAATGACATTAATCACCATCTGAAAGCTATTTATGCATATATTCAGCTCAGTTTTGCTATGTAGGTAGTAGGTGGCAAGATACATGGCATATAATTCAGGTTTTAAATGTCAAGGTCACTGGAGGTAATAAGTTGAAATCTTGCCTTTGACTACTGGTCAAAAGTGGGCATGCAAGAAATTCCCTGGGTTTTTGACTAGTTTGAGTTAAACTGCTTCTTACACACCCTACTACAAAACCCAAAACCAGTGAAGTTGGCACGTTATGTAAATCGTAGATAAAAACAGAATACAATGATTTCCAAATCCTTTTCAACTTATATTCAATTGAATACACTGCAAAGACAAGATACTTAATGTTCAAACTGAGAAACTTTATTTTTTTTTGCAAATAATCATTAACTTAGAATTTAAAGGCAGCAACACATTGCAAAAAAGTTGGCACAGGGGCCTTTTTACCACTGTGTTACATCGCCTTTCCTTTTAACGACACTCGGTAAACGTTTGGGAACTGAGGAGACCAACTTTTGAAGCTTTTCAGGTGGAACTGTTTCCCATTCTTGCTTGATGTACAGCTTAAGTTGTTCAACAGTCCGGGGTCTCCGTTGTCGTATTTTACGCTTCATAATGCGCCACACATTTTCAATGGGAGACAGGTCTGGACTACAGGCAGGCCAGTCAAGTACCCGTACTCTTTTACTGCGGAGCCGTGCTGTTGTAACACGTGTAGAATGTGGCATGGCATTGTCTTGCTGAAATAAGCAGGGGCGTCCAAGATAAAGACGTTGCTTGGATGGCAACATATGTTGCTCCAAAACCTGTATGTATCTTTCAGCATTAATGGTGCCTTCACATATGTGTAAGTTGCCCATGCCTTGGGCACTAATACACCCCCATACCATCACAGATGCTGGCTATTGAACTTTTCGCCTATAACAGTCCGGATGGTTCTTTTCCTCTTTGGTTCGGAGGACACGACGTCCACAGTTTCCAAAAACAATTTGAAATGTGGACTCGTCAGACCGCACTTTTCCACTTTGCATCATTCCATCTTAGATGAGCTTGGGCCCAGCGAAGCCGGCGGCGTTTCTGGGTGCTGTTTTCGCTTTGCATTGTAGAGTTTTAACTGGACTTGCAGATATAGCGACGAACTGTAGTTACTGACAGTGGTTTTCTGAAGTGCTCCTGAGCCCATGTGGTGATGTCCTTTACACACTGATGTCGGTTTTTGATGCAGTACCGCCTGAGGGATCGAAGGTCACGGGCATTCAATGCTGGTTTTCGGCCTTGTTGCTTCCGTGCAGTGATTTCTCCAGATTCTCAGAACCTTTTGACAATATTACGGACCGTAGATGATGAAATCCCTAAATTTCTTGCAATAGCTTGTTGAGGAATGTTGTTTTTAAACTGTTCGACAATCAGCTCAAGCATTTGTTCACTAAGTGGTGACCCTCGCCCCATCCTTGCTTGTGAATGACTGAGCATTTCAGGGAAGCTGCTTTTATACCCAATCATGGCACCCACCTGTTCCCAATTAGCCTGTTCACCTGTGGGATGTTCCAAATAAGTGTTTGTTGAGCATTCCTCAACTCTCTGTCTTTTTTGCCACTTGTGCCAGCTTTTTTGAAACATGTTGCAGGCATCAAATTCCAAATGAGCTAATATTTGCAAAAAATTACAAAGTTTGCCTGTTCGAACATTAAGTAACTTGTCTTTGCAGTGTATTCAATTTAATATAGGTTGAAAAGGATTTGCAAATCATTGTATTCTGTTTTTATTTGCGATTTACACAACGTGCCAACCTCACTGGTTTTGGGTTTTGTAGTTGGAGTTAAACTGCTTCTTACACACCCTACTGGTTTCAGTTAAACTGCTTCTTATACACCCTTGTGTGGTCCAGTGAGCTACTGGGCCCGTGGCACTATTTTTCACAATTTGCACTTCATCCCAACTATTTTGGAATTGGTGCTGTAAATTGTAAAATGTGATTTTGTTACAGTATTTTCAATATCTCAATCAATGGTTCCATCTCTGCATGCTGGGGTAGTATATTCTGGTTTTAGTCAATGTGAAAGCAACAGCGGTCCGTTGTGCAGTAAATTCCATTTACATTATATAGATTTTGGGCTCACAGAATGGAGACATTACTTTCTCAGCATTGTCATGTGAAAGCAGCTGTCCTTCACCTGAAGTTCTCCTCGTGTTCAGCTCTATCATCTAATATTCCTCTCTGACTGCAGTACTCTGATGCTCACAGGTATAAGAAGAACATCAAAGCTCTGTACATTGTGCACCCAACCATGTTCATTCGGACGATCCTTATTCTGTTCAAACCTTTCATCAGGTGAGCCCCGGAACAGAGACCCTCACGCTTGCATTACATCAGAATACTAATAAGTAAAGCCGTGTTCCATCGTCATGTGAAATCATTTTAGAAAATGTGGTTTCCTGTTGTAGGTAATACAGCAGTGAGTAGCATTAGTGTGAATTGATAGTGGGGATTTTTTGACCTGTCTTTAAATGAGACCTGAAGAAGAGTGGCTTTAGTGCATGGGGTTAACATCATTAAAAGCTCAGTGTTTCCCACAGACTAGGAAGCAATGTGTGGTGGCAGACCAGTGTTTTCAGGCAGAGGTGATTGTCATTTTGTTGAGCGGGGGGGTAGATATGCTTCTAATTTTGACAAGGTGGGGGCTGATTAAGGATTACGCACATTCCGCATCTTCTAGTGCCTGTCATATTTTTCTGTTTCTTTTTTTTTTCTTTTTCCAACGTGCGCATGCAGCATTATGGCAATTGCGTATTTACTCAGAATTAACGGGAATCAATTTGTGGCGGACCGAATTGATTCTGTGGCGCCCCACCACATATCTGTGGGAAACCCTGAAGCTTTTCACTTTACTGCTCTGTAGTTGTTGATTTGTACAGCACTGAGTGAATATACTTTCAGTCTTGCTCTGAAAGGTTTTAACAAGGATTACTGTAACACTGATTCTGACAGTGGGACGCTGAATTTCGCTTAAATTTGTGTAAAGAAAACCAACACGCTGGTTGATGTTTTGAGGCTGCACCTCTATCTTTGAGACGAGCATTGTCATATGTGAATTTGCCCATGAATTGACTGAAGTTTCCCTGTGGACCAATGATCTTAGGGCCTGCTACTGATCTTTTTTTAAATAAAAGGCACTTAAGTTACTTACATTGTTAATGAATGCTGAAACATACAGGAATTACAGTTGATGCCATCAAAAGATTTGCGGGAGATGGATCTATTGTGATGGCAGATTTTCTCCACAGCTTTAAGTTTGGACAGAAGATAAATTACGTGAATTACCTGAGTGAGCTGGAGGGCGTTGTGAAGTGCAAACAGTTGGTGATTCCCTCGCGAGTGAGAGAGTAAGGACTCGCTCCCTCCTGCTCATTTCACTTCACCTGAAAGGCACCACTGACTGCAAAGGAACAGGTCTTTGTGAAACAATCCTGTTAATCGCCCTGCCGCCACCAATCTGTTTCCTGTCATTTTTAAATTTGTTGTGGGAGTGATTGAGAGAATGTGACAGGAAGTACGTTTCCTTTGTTGGAACAAGATCGCAATGGTGGATAGTGGGTTGGAAAGCGCAAAAAAAAAAAAAAAAAATCAGTGTTTTCAGATGCTTATTCCTAATTGAAAACTTTTCCATTGGTGTTTCGATCATTTTTGAATTATTTTACAAAAAACACTAATGGTAAAACTCTGACTTCTGATTCTTGAACTTCAACTTGTCCTGAACACTGTGATGTGCTGCATGGCTAATATATGATTTATAGAATATATAGGATATATTCACCAGTTGGGTAAAGGCATTTATGTGGCTGTTGGGATGTGTTCTGCTGTTGGGTCAGGTGATTTATGAATTAGGTGACTGTGGTTAGGTGGTTGGGTTTAGGTTATTCATGTAAAAGGTCGCTGGGTTTAGGTGATTCTTGTAAAAGGTGACTGGTTTCGTGGCCGGGTTTAGGCTAAAGGTAACGGGAGTATGTTCCGCTTCCTCTGCAGTTATGATGAGAAGATCACCGCCTCGCTGAAACCCTCCCCGCAGGTGGACGGTTCCTCCCCCACCAGTCAGCCACTGCCCCACCAGCAGTTCGGAGTCGCCCTGTCTGTGTGGGTACCTCCCCTACACTTCCTCATTTCCTCAAGTTCCTCCCACGTACTCCAACCAACCCTTTATTACACTAATTATATTATGCTAATCATTAACTGCTCATTATACCTCCATTTACAGCGGTGTCTCACTTAAGAAACAGGCACTGCTCTTAATGTAAATTCACTCCGCATATGTGATTCCCAACAAACCTGTGAGTTTTTTGTACCAAACAATCTGTACGGAGCATGTGCAGGGAGCTGTATCTGATTGGAGAGGAAAGTTGTGTCATACTTGAAATACTGAGCAAAGTCTTGTACATCCTTGATATTTTTTGTTACTTAACATTGCTGTAGATAAATTGCACATTAGAGACTCCAAATTAAAAAAAAAAAAAACTTTCCAAATATTTTTGTATTTCGTAAAAGACTGTTGATGCACATAATATAGCCTTGACAGAGCCCTGATTTCAACATTATCTAGGTGGTCTTGAATTACTTGTAGAGGGAGAAGCAAGTAAGACAGTCAGCAGAACAACTGTGCCAGGCTCTCAAATGGAACAGCCTACCA
Source organism: Gymnothorax reevesii (assembly GCA_029721435.1). Taxonomy (NCBI): domain Eukaryota; kingdom Metazoa; phylum Chordata; class Actinopteri; order Anguilliformes; family Muraenidae; genus Gymnothorax; species Gymnothorax reevesii. The sequence continues at coordinate 30,124,592 of CM056589.1, forward strand.
GCTAATCATCTTACAAAACTATAAAACTGATGGATTAATGTCCTCTTTTTTTTAGGTGAAGGGTATCGCTCCAAATACTGATTATGTAGTATTTAGTTTTTAACAATTCTGACTCTATCTTATGTTTTGCTGTATTTGGAAACCTTTTATTCCATGGTTTATGTAAACATCTTTGTCTCACAGAAATGGTCCTATAACTCTTGCACAGTACTGGAGGTGTTCCCTGTGGATTCAGTTAGCTTTCGTTGTTTTGTCCCCTTCAGTAGTGCCTTACTTTCCCCATTCTGTTTGGTTAGGGTTGGCCATCGATCACTCATGATGGCAGTTACTAAGTTCAAGTTCAGGAGAATTGGAGCTGTTTTAATCCAAGAAATTTACCAGTCACAAATTATTGTTTATCGGTCGGACAGAAACGCCACTTAGCTATTTCATTGTCACCATTTTAACTGACCCTGTGTCTGTTATCCATGCTGTCCTGCAGTTGAGTGGACCAGTCCCCCCTGAAGCAAATTATGAGGTTAAGGGACTTGTTCAAGAGCCCAATAGCTACACTGGTCTTACAAGGGCTGTATCACCAACCTTCTGAGCATTTGTCGAACAACTTAACCACCAGGCTAGGTCTTAGTGTGTGCGATTAATCTGTCTACTAGCTGTTGCATTGTGAACTTCAAATCCAGTTTTATCCTCTTCCAAAAAAGAAACTATACATTGTTTTTAGAATCAATTTATTATACATGAAATGTTTTGACAAATGTGGAAAACGTATTGAAAAGAAAGTGTAATCAATATTTGTATTGTTTCTTTTTTGGAAGAGTATATTTCAATATATTTTCCTCATTTGTCAAAACATTTCATGTATAATAAATTGATTCTAAAAACAATGTATAGTTTCTTTTTTGGAAGAGTATATTTCAATATGCAATGATGGAGTCTGTATTGTTTTTCCTCATTCGATTGAGAATATGCAGACTGATCTGTATGTGGCTTAGATAATAACATCTGTGTTTGTCTCGTGGTGGGAAGGTTAAGAGAAAAAAGTGCTGACCATGACTGTGTTCCCTTGGTGATGAGAGAGACTATCGGCTTCCTGAAAAAACACGGTGAGTCTCAGCCTGGATTTTACGACCGGTAGCATGACTTTTATTTCCCTGGCTCATCATCTGCTATTTACGGAGTGCCCAGATCAGAAGCGCTGGGTCATTTTATTATGCGTCAATAAACTGCTCTAAATCTGTATCAATATTTGATGGAGGTATCGAATAGCAGCAGCTTGCAGTAAAGAGTTGTTTTGGAGTTTTAAATGATCTCCATTGCTCCGCTCGTCACTTGGGACTTTCGAAGAGTGTGTGTGTCACCCCTGCTGCTTCTGAGAATCCCTGCTATCCAAATGCATGCTGGGATATCGTAGTGACCTGACCCTCTGTCCTTTTCCTCGCTTTTCAACTTGGTCTCAGATGCTGCCGCAGCATAATTTCTGCGGCAGGTTTTTAAAAAAACTGTTTATTCCTGAAACGCTAGTGAAATGTTGGGGAAAATGGAGGGGAAGCTCAACTAACTCGGAGCAGTTTTTCATAAATGTCTTTCGCTGGGCGGAAAAGCCATCTTGAGAGGCTGGTTGTGCCGTTTACTCTCGTGATGACACCTCTACCTTCTGTCAGGTCTACAGACAGAGGGCATTTTCCGCCGGTCGGCCAACGTGAACCTGGTCAAGAGCATTCAACACAAATATAACTCAGGTGAGTGACAGGCATGCGGTATAAGACTGCATAGGTACCTGAGAAGTGCATTAACTCGGGGACGGATGCAACATCCCGGTTTCATATGATCATATCATTGTTTTAAATTCTAGATGTATTACTTGTGAAAGATAACTGCTTCTGATCAAAGCCAAAATTGTTAGGTCCTAAATGCCTGAAATTTCATGTATTTATTGGCTACAGAGGCTGAGAATGTATTTTTACTTGATGTTGTGAAATATAGTGGTTTTTTTTTATAAAACATTTAAGATTTATAGAGCCATTTTCACCTGTGTCCTTCGTCTTTAATGGGTAAAGAAAAGGGTAAACTGGGATTTTGAACATCTTTGAGTCGATAAATACAAGATTTTCAGATCTTTTTAAGAGTGTTGACATTACCGGCAGTTATTTACCCGCTGAAATGTAAGGCGTGTTGATTTTGTTGGAGGAAGCTGTAGCTCAGACTCTGGTGTCACTGCTGAAGTTTAGCACTGTAGTTCAGCTCCGGTCCCTGGCTGAAGCTTAACTCTGCAGTTCAGCTCTGGGCTCTTAATGAAGTTTAACTCTGTAGTTCAGCTCTAGGCTCTGAATGAAGTGCAGCTCTGTGTAGTTCAGCTTTGTGCTCTGTGTAGTTCAGCTCTAGGCTCTTAATGAAGTTTAATGCTTTTGTTCTCCAGGGGAGGAGGTGAACTTTTCAGAGCTGGCGGATGTCCACCTCGCTGCCATCATCCTGAAGAAGTTCTTGAGAGAGCTTCCTGAGCCTTTGCTCACGTACAAGCTGTACAACAGCATTGTCAATTTCCACAGTGAGTCCAGGACATAGACTCCATGAAAACTGAGTCACTATGATGTCAGTCATGGACCTTCCCCGGGAGTGGGGAAAAGTGCTTTCTCTTTTTTTTTTTTTTTGTTAAAATGTTTATTGGTTTCACTAATAATAGTTCAGTTATAGTTGAAATAACAGAGTCCAGTTAGATAATGCAATTATGCAGTTCATGCACTTCATGAGGGGTGTTTGGTTGTTATTTTTGGATGCCTAGTTCCTTAATCAGTAACACTGCTAAATCTGAATTGTTATTCTGAAGTTATTGGGAGTTAAAAACATCTGCATACAAATTGGCCAAAAAGGCCCATATAAGCGAAATATTATTTATGAAGCCAATAAACATTTTTCAAAAAAGTGCTGAAAGAACTCCTCAACTTCTTTTGTAAAAAAAAAAAAAAAAATGTATTAAAGATCTTCGCCCTCTTTCATTTGTTGGAGGCTGAGGTGATTAGATGTGGAATTAGCCGTACACTGTAAAATCTGCTTGCCTCCATAACCTCAGCTAACTTCAGCGATCATTCAGGTTTCTGTCTGTGACCTGCAGATGTTGAGAGCAGCTCCCAGGTCAGAGAGATTCGGGAAATGTTGAATACACTACCGGAGGAGAACTACGCTTCCATCAAGTTCCTCATTCTGTTCCTGGTGCAGGTATGGGCAGGACCTCTGAGTGCATCCTGAGCGCAGGAACGTTTCTGTACCGCCAGGTTCTGTATACATCACTGTTGAAAATGCACGCCTGTCCTGTCCTGTCTGTAGGTGTCTGAGCTGTGTGAGGTCAACAAAATGAATAACAACAACCTGGCGGTGGTGTTTGGGCCCAACCTGCTCTGGGGTCGAGATGCCGCCATGACTCTGAGTGCCATCGGGCCCATCAACAACTTCACCAGAACCCTTCTGGACCAGCACATCGAGATCTTCAGTCCCTGAGTGCTCTGGGCTGGACCCTCGCTCCAGCACTGACCAGTTGGCCCATTTTCTCTCCGTTTCCCATTCCGCCATGTTCCTTCCCCTTATAGGCCCCATGTAATTAGTTATTTGAAACACAAAGTGTTGCAGTTTAAATTGTATTGTTACTGAGGCTGAGAACCCTTAATGCCGAGTCGGGGCATAGGTTATCTGAGGGGTGGATCAATCATAACCGCAGGAAGTAGGATTTCTGCTCCAAGTAACTGAAATGCCCGAACACCTCCAGTAAGAACTTGTACGTGAAAACATGTATTTTGTCCTTTAAGTACAATTCAAATTAAAGGCAGTCAATGTCGTCTTTTGCCCGCAGATTAAGAAACATGCCTGCGGTGTAGAAACGATATTGATTTTGCACAAATGAGCATTAAAACCCCTGCTGTAGCTTTTGTAAACATGGATACAAAAATACGACATTAATTGCATCACAAAAAGTTGACGTGAAAATATAACTTTGTTTTTGTGTCACAATTCCTGAACTTAATTACTGAACTTAATACTAATAATGTTGATACGTGTTTTAAGATTTGAGATATTCTCTTCTCACTGTGACTTTAATATTCAGCTATTTGCAAATATTTATTAGAATTCTGTTTTTGTCAGTATTCTAAAATGATATGCATGGTAAAATCAGTTCTCCCGAGCACTTGCCAAACTTGGTTTGTACCATAATGGATACCTAAAATTTAAAAAGAAAATGCGAAGTCTGATTATTTTTAAAAAATATTGGGAAATTTTCGTTCAGGTGGATTTTGCGCAAGATGTGAAAGCCAGTTATGGGAATGCTGACTTTCGCAATATTATTCAGTCAGTAATTTTTTCTGCCCTAATGAAACATTTAACTTTTATATTTGTCAAGCGTACTGTGTGTATAACTTAACATTGCTTTTCCGTGCAATTGTCAAAGGTCCAGAATTTTTGGAATATTAAATATTGTAGCATAAAGATGTGCAACAGCACTGGAAATAACATTTCTCCATTTGTTAAATCTTGTGGTTGACACACTGCCTCTACAGAGAATGTTGCATTTATAGCTCAATCCTAATATTTAATGATAAAGAAACCGAGGTCTAGGGAAATTTAAAATTAACTTAACATAAGGTGCACTACAGAAAAAGCGATAACCACCTCAAATGTTTTGGTGAATCGGTCTATCGAACCTGACAATTCGACTTTTCAATTGCATAAGCTTTGGTCGTTTTCCAAAGACGACGTAGCGGCTGCTGTAAAATGTGCACTAATGTAACCTGCGAGGCTACGGTGTCTTTGCTGTGCTGCACTTAAAGGGGAGTGAAAATCCTCTTCTGATGTGGGTCCGTTTCTCCAGTCTGAGAGCTGCAGTTTAGTGTGATTACATTCCCTGTACCTTTCTAGTGACCTCTGTTGAGTACGCACATTATCTTCTGTGACCTTGTACATAGACAACATGAGTCCTTTCCTAATTATTTGTATACTTGTACGGTGATGTGCTGAGTTTGAGTCACTGTAAATGTATTAGTATCACTTCACATGGAGACACCGTTTTGATAGCATTGTTTAGAATGCTCTTGCCAGGAAATAGTTGAAAATCGAGGTTCTGAATGGGCTGTGGGTCGAAGGGGTTGTGCCAAAATGAGTTTTGGGATGTGATGTAGAACGGGTAAAATATTTTTCTATAATTGTGAACTCCCAGTCCAGACAGCCATGCGGGATAACTGGCCTGTTTTGTATGCCATGTTGTTGCTACCTATTCTGCCAAAAGAGGTTGATAAAAGGTTGAGTTTTCTACTTCATCTCAAGTATGAATTTGAAGGTGTCTGTTCAAACTACCAATATTCACAGGCTGTGAATGGACCAAGACTTGAGAGGAAAGTGTAAATTACAAGGTACATTGTCTATTTCCTGTTTTACTTGAAATTATGACGTACCTAATTTAACCTATTCAAAAATGACCCCCACCCACCCCACTGTATATAGTAAACCTTTCTAATAATTTCACGGTGTTCCAGTCACAGTAATTCAGATGTGGCTTATTAGAAATGGTTTCAATTCCAAAGTGTCTTGTGTGCCTTATTTCTTGAGGCAAGAAGAGTAACTGTCCTCTTGTCCTCTGCTGTCTTGGTTTGGTACTTGTGTTCATGATCATGACATCTCCCATTTCAGCTCTGTTCGTATTTATCTGTCTTGGTGAGAGGTTATTTTCTCTCGGTTGCCATGATGATAATGAATAATTACTGTGAGCTTTCAGTTTTATTAGAAGTGATTTTTTTTTTTTTCATTCTTGCAGGTTATTTTTCCACATCTTTTTTTGTATTTCGTCTTGTCATCAATAAAGGTAATCGGAACTGTCCAGGTTTGGTGTTTTTATAGGCACATGCCTATTAATCACAACAACAGTCACTGCCCTTGTATCACATCAGTCTCCCTCGTGCCACAAATACGGCTCCGTCATACAGACGTCAAATTCCCGAACCTTTGGTGTCCCAGCAGAACAATTCCTAGAACATCACACTCCCTCCACCCGCTGGTCCTCTTCCTACAGTGCAGCTCGGTGCCATGTCCTCCCCATGTATGCATGTGATGCAGAAGAAACTCGGAACAGGCAACCTTCAATTGTTCTCTAGTCCTGTTCCAATGCTCTTGTGCCCATTGTAAGTGCTCTTACCGGTGGACCAAAGTCAGAATGGGCACTGCTTGGTCTGCAGCTGTAAAGCCCTATCGCAGCAGGGTGCAGTGCACTGTGTTGTGACAATTCCTCATGCAAGCATCATTTAAATTCTATGCATCTTTTGCCACTGTAATCCTTCAATTGATTCTGCCCGGATTGGATCACCTTCATAGCCCTAGTGCATCAGGGAGCCTTGGTCACCCAACACCCTGTCGCTGGTATTTAGTTTGTCCCTCCTAGGACCAGTGTCACCAGGTACTCACCCCTGTTGACTGGGAGCGCTTCAGAAGTCTTGCCGTTTCAGAGATGTTCTGACCCACTCCTGTGGCCAAGATGATTTGGCCCTTGACAAAGTCACTCAAGTCCAATATCTCCGACATACAACAAGTGTTTGGTAGGACTGCCAACAAACCTTGACATCTGCGACCTTTATGAAATAATCAACAGTGTCATCAGTTTTAATATGTTGCCTCAGTGTAACGGTATGCAACTTGTGAGGGTCCGTATTGTTCAGTAATTCCCTCTAGCATATTATTCACTCCCTCTAGAACACTGATGCTTAGCCTCAATACAGGAAATTTTCATTTTGCTTGCATTGTAGCTTCTACAGAATTGGGTGATTGGTAATGTTCATATCAGTGGATATGTGATCCTGCCGAACAAAAATTGAAACCTCAAGAAATAGTGGCTTTCTGGGCCACCTTCTCTGTTCAGCTCGGCAAAAGGGAAGCCTGAGTTATCAGTCCAATGGGGTAACAGAGTACAAGTCACAGAGATAAAAGAAAACTAGAGTGGACAATCCCGTCGTTTCCGTGGCAGCACGCCGCCGCCATCTTGTGCATATATATCGGGGCAGACGTTCAATGGAAACTGTAGTATAACTGGCCTAAGCCGTGCTCGAAAGTAACGAAAACTCGCTAATACGGGACAACAGCTGAAGTTCCGATTTCTCTGTAATGTCTTCCGATTAAATAAACATCCAATACACCGGATTTAAAAAAAAAAGTTTTAAATAAATTTTGTTTGATTATAATTCCTAATTTGTGCCCATTTTAAGTACGAAAAGATAAAAAGAACACGGAAAACAAGTCTCTACGTTGTAGACACCCATGTTTAGCCTACTGTTTACATATTACTCATTGGACATTTATACACACACAAGATGGCGTAGCTATTCTGCCGTTTCCAGTTTTGTCCAGCCCACACGTCGTCCACTCTAGTATATCTCTGTGGTGGATTTGTTTGCTCAAAAAATCAATCTAGTGTGAAGATTTTTATGGCGGTTCAACTTAGGCTGTGGTAAAACCAGGCTCATAGCTTGCTTTAAGGCCATTCCCTTACTGACATATAACGATTCCGTCTACCACCATCCAAATATTTACGTCAGAAGGTGTCATACGGCGGCAAATTCAAATTTTTTGGCTATGGACGGTAGATGGAACAGCAAAAGTAATGTCTAAATACGTTTCAGAAACGTCTGCTTAAGTATGAGTAACGAATGAATTGGATTGTGCGTAAATAAATTGTATATAGTTACAGGATAAAAACAAAGTTTGTCAAATCCCCCGCAATTTATTTCACAACCCCCCCCCCCCCCCCAAAAAAAAAAAAAATGGAGAAACGAGCCAAAGAAAAACTTGAAATAAATTGTTTTCAAGGTTTTTTTTTTTGGTTCGTTTTTCTTTTTTGTAACAATTTAAAAAATTCATAAATTGAATGAAAAAAGAAATGAAGAACAAATGAAATAGTTTGCATTCAAAATCACTATTATTTACATTCATTCTGGATAATTTTTTTCTGGGTTTTGTGGGTTTCCGCCTGTCGAACAGCCATAAAAGTCTAAAAACTGGTAAGATTCCGCCCGAGTAACGGTGAAAATGTCAAAAAAAAAAAAAAACCGCCAGAGTAACATATGACAACCGTCAATTGCTATCCACAGCTGGCCGTCGGAAATTTTGAACATATCTAAAGTTTGGAATGGCTGGCGCCGCCTGTCAACGTCTAGATACATTTTTCAGCTGGTTTACAGACGTATTTTAAAAAGTCCAAAAAACGTACGCCTTTATTTTTCAGACGGAATCGTTAAACGGCGTTGTGGGGCAGTACCTTTAATGATTATAGCAGGCAGCCAACTTGAAGGCGCCCATTGGTATCGTCTACAGCTTTCTCCCAATGCCAGCTTTCAATAGCAGACACTCTAGTCTAACGTGACTGCATAGTGAACAAGAAGTTTTACTTTACCTTAAGTCAACACAGCACTGGAATCAAGACTTTGTGACGGGCAGGGGGGTATGCCTTAAGGGAGTGAACTTTAAAATGGCATTTAAGATTTTAATAAGATAGCTGCTAGCATTTCAGCCATAATGCTAAATTATAGATTACATGTTCAAAATCACAACCTCTCCTAGGACGAGAACATCTCAAAACACAGCTCCCAAACGGCAACATTTTTTTTTTATGAAAGACAGTCTTTCATGTTTTTAAATTGACTCCAGCTCCAGCTCACATCTCATTGGCTGCTCCATGGGGCAGATACTCAACTCCACCCAATGATGGTTCAGTTCCAGAATGTGCCTGAAATCAGACCTTGACGGTTCTGCTTGGCATCACATTTACTGCTAAAGCTCTTGTATGCTGCAATAGCTGGGATTAGGGGACAAATATACAGAAGCCATAAAATTCCTTTTTCCTGTGTTACAGACTGTTGGCTACATGATCTCTGATGACTGTTTTTACAAGTTTAAAAAAAGAAAAGTGTAACATAAAATCAGGTTTATTATACAACACAGCCATGCCTTATAAACAAAGCCTGTGGTTGCCATGGAAACAGCAGTTGAGGCAGATGCAGAATATAGACACTCGATGGCTAAGGTGATATTCAGGCTAAGTCCTGTAACAACACATTGTGGTCAAACACGATGGTTCAGATGCAACTCTACAGTACAGCACCTTCTTATGCTCCTAACAAACTGTGACTGCACCTCTACTATAATGCCACAGGGTGTGGAAAGAACAAGTCAAGAAAGGCCATGTCGTAGCATCTAGAATGGAATACCTCACAAGTTAGCCTGGTTTCCCCATTTCGAGGCCCTAGCAACTGATGCGCAGACTCATTTCTAGCTCAGCCGTGAAAATACAGCCTCAGTTTACCTCCATCCACCCTGCGCAACACAGTTAACCGTGCATCTATTGGTCTTCTCTCATGTCTAAACACTTCTCTGCCTGCCCATTAGTGATTCAACTAGCAGATGGCAATAGTGACATACCTCAAACTGTGACAAATTGTGTTTCTTCAGTTTTGGTTCAGTTAAATAACAATACAGAAAGGAGAGGACGGTATTTACATTGGGACGTGTGATGGAAACAATGTCTGTACAGTCAGGAGCCACTACAGTGTGTACAGTGCCTTCTTAACAAAGACCTCATGCGGGTCACTACTAGTAAGATCACAAAGGAGGTCATAATCATAGTTATATCAGCTGACTCAAAGTGGCGAGTATGAGGGGGAAAAAAAACCTTTTTCCAATTCAATTATCCCTTCAGTGATTAAAAAGGTCTGAATGTACAGAAGAGAAGTAGAGTAGATGATGGAGTTTGTTTAGTGCAGGCCCAGAAGACCGAGTTGGGTTGAGCTGTACAGGTCTACTGCAAGGTGTCAACAAACGCATCAAACTCATCAATGTTCTTCTCGTACAAGGCCAGCTTCTCCGGCAGGGAATCCTATGGGAAAATCGAAGAACACATTCACTGATTAATCAACTGAAGTTGGTAGGTAGCGACTGCATGTGTCTCCTTGTATGTCTAGAACTTTACTTCACGGCGCAATAAACAGTGATGCTAATTATACTTTCTAGTAACCAATCGTAAGGATAAAGGACAGAGACTGTACAACGTGAGCCCTTCAAATTTTCAATGACAGCCGTATGCTGCAAAACTCAGTCCTTGAAATGGGCACTACAGACCTACGTAATTCAGGTTTTTCACCTTCAATTTATTAAAAATGTCAAAGCAATTAGTTAATGAAAATTATTCCGTGCAACTAATTACTGGCATATGACTGCACCAAAATATTTAGGTTTGGTCCCGACTTGAGAGACAACAGTCATGCAAAGTTTTAAAGAAATCACTGAACATTAGTGATTTGCAAGACGAATACCAGAATGCGGCCTTGCCGATTTAAGTATTAGCTGGCATCATTAATAATCATGCAATTTTTGTCCCATCATTGCAATTTGAAACTGATAGAATAACTGCCATACGAGGAAATCTCTGGAATGGCGTAGCTACTGCTGATACAGAGTATCCTTACTACTTCCAAATGGGGGATACGATAACATTATTCATCCAGATAAGCACTTTCAAAAATAGCGCCTGATTCGAACTTTCATTTAGTGAAGCACACAGAGATTATCTGGCTTTCGTTGAGCTAACGGAGCCATAAATCATAATCCAATAAGGAAGTGGGTGAGCATTTTAACTATCCAGGTGCCGAGTACTGCTGAAGCTCTGTCCAGCCAAGTGGGTCATAGCAGCTGAACTACCCAGTCGCTCTCAGAATCCCATACAGTTTGTTTCATTGTGAGATTCCTGACAAAATGTTTGCAGTTGCACTAAGGCTCATGAAGGAAGCAGGGACGTGACTATGCTTGGGCTCCTGTTTCGTTACTGTGTTTGGAGAGACTGCAGGATAATGATAATGGTGAGGGGTTGCATGTCGACTCACACAGTTGGGGGGATTGAGCAGGTTTATTTACTGCGTCAAGAAAGTGACGGAGAAACCAACTGAAAATACGTCAGTATCTGCGGCTCCGGTCAGCCTGTAATGGGGAGGAGGCCAGCAGCTTTCCCTGGTCAGTAACTGTATAAACACAGGCCTACTACAGGTGCTGCTTCAAGGAGAGTCAAACTGATGTGAGAACACATTGGGCTCCTCCATATGTATGCTAAGATTTTTAAAAATTTTTCCCAAATTTGACATCTCCAATCCCCATGAATGTCGAATCGAAGAACCATGTACAAGCATGATCGAATACGACTCGTGCAGGAAACCTGAACGCATGCCTGCTTAGAATGCAACCGGAGCGCGCCCAGATGCTCAGTAGGAGGCGCTAGAGCAATAAACCATGCCAACCCAAACAGACTGTAACCCTCCCAATTCCCTCAGCAGCGCAAAACCAATTATTGATGCTCTCCTTGGCCAGCTGGCCTTGGCATAGCGGGACTCAGTCATTCGGAGTCCACGGTGTGACCTTCACCAACTGAGCCTACCCAACAGCCCATGCAAAGGTTTAAAATGAGCAAGTCCGCTATCCCTGTTCCTCTCACCAGGTCCTCAGCCATGGACTGTGCGCTGACGTCGATGGTGAGACTGGCCAGCTGTGGGGGATTCTGGAACTCTCTGTAGAACGTCCCCAGGTCCATGGGAAGGAGGTCATCCTTGGAAAAGGCGGGCTTCTGAAACGAGGCAAAGCCAGACGAAGCAAAACAGACGTCAATCAGTGAGCTCATGCAAACAAGGCTGGGGACGGCAACAATGACCTGGACGGTCCAATTGTAAAGCCAATCAGCTCAGTGTGCACCAGTATGCCTGTACACACTAGTCAAGCAGTCCGAAGCGCTAGGACTGCATCATGAATGAAATCATTGCTATACAGGTACCATTCAGCCTGACAGTATGTGTAGATCCACTGATCAATTTGGAACATTAAAGTTTCATTTCTCGTCCCAGTATTGGTCGAACTTTCTTGATCTTTACTTAATTTTCCAAGTTACTTAAAGCACACAGTTCATCTCATTCCCAATGACAAGCCTCTGCCAACGGCGTGGCGAATTCCACCATTCCCTACGGTAAGCCGGTGCCAGCAACGTGGATGACCATTTGCAGTTCGATGAAAACACAAAATCAGTTGACGACCTCGGTCACCGGCCACCTGTACTTCAATACTTTATATGGTGTAATTTTTGGGAGAAGTATTCCGTACAAACGCAACAATTTTATATTCAAGTATTCCGTAGGGAATGAGTTAAAATATGAAGACAATGATTTCAAATTTTATCTGAAACAGCACTGGAAATATTTTCTGAGCCTCGTAATTATCTCTCAAGAAAAGAAACTTGAGAGCATATTGCATGACTAATGCAGCATAACAAGCCAAGAACCACTTCAAAAACCGTTGTTTCTGTTCCCACACACTGGGCTGCATGCTGCTTCATTTCACATGTGGAACTCCTTTGTTCCTTTGTGTGTCCCATTTCAAAGGCAACAATTTCCTTCAGTTAAGGATTCCGGCCACTTTGCAACACCAACCCAAGGCAGCGGTACTTTAATTTAACCCAATTATGTGAAATAACATTTGCTGGAATTCGCCATAAATTAATCCCTTTGAAATTTGAAATTATCGCCACAATATTTTAAAGGGGTACTCCACCCAAAATCAATTTCTGTTGAGTTTTTGAATAAAAAAAACCTCTCGCAGAAGGTTTTGTAAACTTTCCTTTCCATCAAGAGATGGGGTAGGCTGCCACCCATTATGTACTTAGCTACCATACAAGAACAGCTGGCCTCCAGAACCCATGTCAGAACTTCTGTCTTTAAGAGCATGATTTCGGCATTTCATGCAACCTGCAAGGTCTCTAGATAGAAAGGATAACTTGCATAACTGTCTGGAGGAGTTTGTTCACGCAAACACTCGACAGAAATGAGCCCCAATAGTGTTTTGAGTGGCATATCCTGGTAAAGAGCTACTTTGAAAAGTTCACAAAAAAATCACATGAGGATTTGAGAGTTACCTGTGAGTTTAATAAAGCCACCACGGAGAACAGGATTTTCAGTCATTTTTGTCACCAGTAATTCAGTGAAAATCCTTAAATATTCCACAAACCAACAGTAAACCCCGCAGTGCGTGATTAGAAAAGATTGCAGTCACTCACAATGAGAGACAGTCAGTTCATTATTCTGCATAGCCTTTTCCAAAGTGCATACATCTGCGGTACCAACTCTTTCACCGGGATTACACCAGATACATGTTCAGTTTGTCTCCGCTCCGCTGCACATTTCCTCTGTGCTTTTTCGTCTGTCAACGCCCACCGGCTGTGTTTTTACAGCACAGCAGGGCCGGACGGCAATAGAAGTGAGATTAAACACAACTAAAAACAGGCAAAAGGACTTGTTCCCGAGCAAAGAACAGTTGACTCACTTGGATTGGTCTCCTTTTCCAAATTTTTATGCTTCTACCCTGGATAAGTAGCCAATTTATTGATAAATGCTAATAAATAAATTTCCTGTTCGTGTTACATCTGTTCTTTGTTCGGAAAGTGCCATGTAGATAAAGTTTACATATTTTCTTAATCTTGTTGTTGTTGATCTGGCGTCAACGCAGAGCTTTTTATTCTGAAGATTAGCTGTCCATTTCACTTTAGTGTCCGTGTCCCAATCAATCTGCTTTATGCTGCATTATTGCGTTGTGGTCTGGCATCTGGCAAAAATAGAAGCCTTGCGGAGCTGCAATGGTGGAGAAATGCAATGCAGCGGATCCAGTGTAAACACTAACAGTGATCAAGGGGCATTCCGTGGTATTCATTTTGGTACAGATATGACATTTAGAGAAGTAATTGCAGCTACTCATGTGTTGGTCCACTGAATTGTTTGGATGACTGAATTTTAAGTACTCTGGATGTACTTCGGGTGATACAATTATGAATGTCATCAACGGTAATTGATGCACTTAATAACATAAAAGAAAAATACCGAGCTAATTGCACTTAAGACCCCACGGCTGCGTATGTAAGCCCCTGGTGGGCAAAGTAAGAGTAGAAATTGGCTGGAATTCGATAGATAAGTGAAGGATCCATAGACATACCACCCACCTAAAAATGAGAAACCTAGAAGCAAAGCAGATGGTGCTACAGTGGTAATGTCGTTGAATGTAAAGATTGGTAGCATTTACGCAGAAAACGGAAGAAAAAAATTGAAATTCAAAATGCACCTGAAATGTGAAAAAGGGTGATGCCATGTACCTTCAGTGAAAATTTGAGCATCCTAGCTGAAATAATAAGGATGTTACGGCAATTTTTCATTTTGCACAATAAGCCCCCTGGTGGCCAAAGAAAGAGCCAAAAATGGGGGGGGAATCCGATAGGTGAGTGAAGGATGCATAGATGTACCAGAAATGAGAAAGCGAGAGGCAAACCTGGAGGCGCTAGAGTAGTAACGTCGTTGATGGGCAGACGGACGGACGCCGCAGGGGGTGACAATACCCCTCGGGGATAAAAACGGTTACATACAGGACTGATTGCGAAAGGTTTTTTTGTAAGGTGGTTAAATCAAAAGTTCTCTTCATTTAGGTGATATTCTTCAAATTCAGCCGTCCAGTGATGCACCCTTGTATCAAAGGAATATCATTCAGGAATTTACATTAAAATATCTGAACAGCTGAATTCGACAGGGGTGTCAATGTGCGTAACGGGCAGGACAGGGCAAAATGTCACAGACAGGACACTTCTGTTACTCTAAATAAATATCAATTAATTACCAGTAAAACCAGTATTGATCAATATTATGGATACATTTGCTTTGTGAGAGCGACAGCTATACATCTCTTAATAAGACACGTCATTTTAATTTCAAATATCAAGACTTACAGCCTCATATCTATAAGCATGTACATAATAGTTTTACAATGTAAATGCACACATTTAAGTCCAATGTCTGGCATGGCAACTTGTAAATTTAAGCAAATTCCATATGTTGATGCCGGTCACAGTCATGAAATCGACAATGGTACATGATTGCCGTGAGTGCAATGATCCATGAAGCCAAAATACATTTTTCAGAAACTTTTGGATGTCAAATAACATATCCACCAGGTATTTCATGAAACTTCAGAAAAAAATTTCTGGAGCCATATGGCAACTACCGCAGATTGCCCCTTAAAGTGAAAACTATCAGCTCCGCTGCCGTGGTGGAGCAGAGACAGACCAAACACTCATCTGGTGTCATTTCAGGGTCAGCTCATTGGCGACAGCTTCCTTTCATCCAATTATTCAGGCGTCTCAAGTTTTTCCCGAATGTGTGGTGGTGTCGTACATTAGAGCAGGAGCTGCCACACATTCATGAGTAAACAAGCTTCCAGAGAAATATACAGCAGCGCGGTTAGTGGGCAGTGCCAGTGCGTCTAATAGTACTCCAGTTCGTCAGCAAACTCACTCGCAGTCGCGAATGATGCCCAAATCGTAACTACAACACCCATAATTTCCCCACTTACAGTCCTAATGATCAATGATCCAGACACTAATTGATGTGCAACATCAATAAAGTAAAACATCTCTGAAAACAGAAAAGGTCACATCCCAAACTAATAGCTGCTACAGGTCTGAAGTTAATGGAAATGGTAATATAAGGATGATGAAGAAAAACTGTACTTCCATGATGTGAAGGTGTTTGTCATGGCCTTTGCGGTTATGAAGTATAACAGGAGACAGCTGTTGCCCTGTGAGGGGGCGGAGCAGGTCAGGGGAGGTGGGGGGGGGGGGGGGTGTCAGGGAAGTTACGTACAAAGTCCACCATGACGAAGTCGTCCTGTGCCTGTCCGCCGCTGTCGCTGGAGGCTTGTGAGCGCAGACTGCCCTGCAGCGGGGAGGCCGAGGGGGGAGAGTCTGGGGGCTGCACCTGGGTGGTGGAAAGGGAGCAGTCCTCAATTTAACATAGCACAGAGTAACACGGTATAGTGCATCACTACCTAACTAGCACAGCGTAACCTAACCTAATCTGGAAGAACACAACCTGACCTAGCATTGAATACCATGACATCGAACAGTATAACCTAACCTGGCATAGCATAACATAGCACGCCACAGCATATCATGGCACAGTATAACCTAACCTAACATACCAAAACATGACATACCACAGCACACCTAACCTAACTAGCATAGAAGAATACAGCACAGCACAACCTAACCTAGCATTGCATAACATAGCACAGCACAGCATAGTGTAGGGGTCCCCAATTTTTCCCAGAATGGGCCGGAGTGGGTGTAGGCTTTCATTGCAACCAAGCAGCTACACACCTGATGCTACTAATCAAGGTTATTAGCAAAGAGTCCAGGGGTTAATTAGTAGTATCAGGTATGTAATTGTTTGGTTGCAATGAAAGCCTGCACCCACACCAGCCCTTTCTGGAAAAGATTGGGGACCCCTGGCATTGTGTAACCCAACTTATCATAGCATAACATACCATAGCACATCATAACATTTTTTATTTTTTATTGGCTTTATGTAGGCTGTTGACCAAGTCAAGCATCACTGTACACATCACTAACAACTCAATGTTTGTTATAACTGAAGTGCTGCACATTGGGATTACATTACCAAATGCTTTTCTTTATTTCCACTTGTATCTCACTGGAAAAGCAATAAAAATTGATTGATTCTTCAATTTCCAGCAAATACAGAGCATACACCACAGTGCATTTTTAATGGCGCCAAACACAGTATAGAAAATTCAAATAGTTAGTAAGAATTTTGGGTTTGCTGTCGAGATTAGAATAAAACCCAACACACGTAGCGGGGCTCCATGGCGGAGTTTCACAACTGCAGCTGTAATAACTGCCAAGTCCCTCGAAGCTCATGACTCACCATCGGATCGTTCTCCTCCAGTTCGAAAGCTTTTGGAGCGAATGCAGCAAAAGGCAACTCTAGACTTGCTGTGGTCACCTGGGTCAAACACAGATGTTTCAGTGGTCACTCACCATTGTAATGTGGGGGGAAAAGCCACTAGATGGCAGTGTTGACATTTTTTTTGTTAAGCCCAGTCTGGAGCTAGGTTTTGGGCATGCCCTGGGCACGCCTCAGAGGGGAAAGTCCCAGAGAATTGAAAAAAGTCTGGAAGGTGGGAGGGGGCTGGAAAGGAGTATATAAGGAGAAAAATTGAGAGAGTAAAGTAGTAGGAGGAATTGAAAGCAGAAATAGTGGAAGGATATATTTGACCAGACCTGTCACTCTTTTCAAGACCTGTGAAACTCTTTTTGGGGATTTTTGCCTGAGTTGGAGAATTTTCCTGTCCCAGGACATCACAACAAAGCAACCCTATCTCAAGTACCAAGGAACAGTAACCATCTCATTTTTAAAAAAATTTATTTCAATCTTGGTCAGTGCTTTGGTTAATTAAATCTGTTTAAGTTTTACAATTTTGTCTGTCATCCCTTGCTGTCCAATATGTCATAACAAATTGGGTTCAAAATGAATTGGGGCCATAACAGCATTAACACCCCTCCAACGCTCATGGCTGCCAGTCCCATCCCAGGATCGGAGCAGGAGAGAGCTGGGCTGCTTTGGTCACCTGTGTGGTGGGCTTGTTGACAAACGCGCCCACTTTCCTGGTGAAGGTGGTCTCCAGCGCACAGCACGGGGACACGCTCTTCGCCTCACTGCTCCGTGAAAGGGTCTCTTCGCTCTCACAGCTGAGCAACAACAGGACAAAAACCAAAATCACCTCACTGCTTTACAGCTAAGGATGATTCCAAATCCATTATTACCTTACTGCATTACCTTTCAGGACCATCCTAAATCAGGCAATACCTCACTGCTTTACATTTTAGGATAATCCCAAATCTGTCATCAATTTACTGCTTTACAGTTAAGGATAATCCCGCACCAGTCATTACCATACTGCATTCCTGCATAGTACACTCTCAAATCAGTCATTACTTCACTGCTTTACATCTTAGAATAATCCCAAATTAATGATTACCCTACTTCTCTACTGTTTAGGGCAAACCCAAATCAGTTATTACCTTACTACTTTGTGCAAGTCCCACACTGTCACACGTACACAGTATCATCCAACAAGAGGCCACAACAGCTAAGTCAGAAAAAAGGTAAGTCTGTATGACGAGGTCAACAGGGAGCAACTTCTCTATCCAACATGTACATTCTCAGGGACTAAACTCACTCCTGAAAGGTCCAAAACAAGAAAATAGAACCTAGTACGACAGCTATTACCAGATAAATACTTCCTTATTATACAGTGGGACTTGTGTTTCCACTCTTTGGTCTCTAAAAAGTAGAGGAATGACAGTCTGAAAGATTGATTAATAATTAATGAAACACTCTCCAGTGGAAAAGTCTTGGGCACATTTATAACATTTACACAAAGCACAGCACTTTAAAAATACTAAATGAAAGCTTCCAAATTAGAAGTAGTACAACCCCTAATTCGGCAATGATGACACGTGCTGGAAAATGCTAATAAAATAATGGACTTTTCAAATCACTCCTTTTCGACTTCATTAGCATTTTCCATAGTGGGCCACCTTTTTCTGAAGTGGGATTGCTCTATAAAGAGCTCTACACTGG
This sequence comes from Gymnothorax reevesii, assembly GCA_029721435.1. Taxonomy (NCBI): domain Eukaryota; kingdom Metazoa; phylum Chordata; class Actinopteri; order Anguilliformes; family Muraenidae; genus Gymnothorax; species Gymnothorax reevesii. Next base: position 30,143,119 of record CM056589.1, read on the forward strand.
AGAACCAACACTGAATTGATATTAATAACCTTCACCTAAGAATTAAGTGTACTGTCATGTACTTTCACTGACTGGTCATTTGTTTGAGGCATATCAGACATTTTGCCTCAGTTTCATATTTTATTGCCCCTCCAGAACTCCCAGACAGCACTGATACAGAATCAGTAGAGGCTACTCATCAGTAACTCCCTTCAGTGAAACACAAAAATATCTCTGAAACATTTTTTTTTTTTTTTTAAATAAAGGTATTGAAATTCCAAATATGATCTATTCTGCAGACTAAACAAAAAATAAATGTCCAGAACCAAATTTATGTTTAAAAATAAAAAAAGAAATACATTAAAAAAAAAATAATTAAAAGAAAATGACAGGATCCTAAGGTTTTGGCACTCAGTGCTGTATTACACAGCAATATTTAGCTGATGAGAATGTGTCAGAGGTGCTGTAGGTAAAGTCCCATCTGTCAGTGGCACGAGGCGGAGGTACGCACCGGCTGGGGGGTGATGCGGGGTGGTGGTGGGCCGCGTCCGAGGCAGGGCAGGAGGGCACGCGGCCGTGTTCTGCCTGGGCACCGTGACACGGTTGCATGGGCATCTGGGGCGGCACCCCTCCATCTTTCCCCGGGATCGCCATCTGAGAACAACACGTCGGCAAGTCGTCATGTCCTCACCCCTCAGAACACCCGCAATTCACTTCTACTGAACAGGTGTCACGTGCTTAGCCAGCAGAACACAGGTACACACAACATCATCATCATCATCATCATCATCCATCAGAGATGGAAACCTATTTTATAAACCAAGGCATGCAAGACTCTGACAAAACGCATTTTGGTCTCAGTGAGTGGAGATAAAATATGACACATAAATCACAGAGTGGCATTCACACACAGAGAGGCATTCTCAGTTTGCCTATCGTTGATAACACCTCAGAGGTAAGCGCACCACAGAGATGAGATGGACACCAGACGGGGCGATCTGAGGAGGTGGGCGGGGTTACCTGGTGTGGATGGGCCGTGTTAAATGCGGCTGGGCAGCAGAGGTCGGCCCCTCCCAATGCAGAGGGCTGATAGGACAGGCGAGAGCTGTACAGCTGAGAATACCAAAGAAGAAAAAAGAGAGACAGATAGAGGGAGAGGGGGAGATCAAAAAAAAAAATCCCAAGGGAACGAAAAAGCAAGAAAGACAGCAAGAGAGAGAGAGAGAGAGAGAGAGAGAGAGAGAGAGATGGAGAAAGAAAGAGGCAGCATGGGCTGAAGTAACAGGTTTAAACAGAAGGACATGCGGAGTGTGTAATAATGGCAGCCCGCAGACTTCCAAAGGTTTTCCTTACCTCAGATGAATGAAAACAGTCACTGTGAGCAGTATGGGGGGGGGCACTAGTTTAGTGAGGTTGGAAGAACGCACAAGCGTGACCACAGGATCAGTGTGGGACTGTATCAGCTGTCACTTTGTTAAAAATGCATCAGAAGTAAACAACCCAAGCAGTCGCAGTTCAGTGAAATGCAAAGGGTTAATGTTTCTACAGTTTCACACAGGGATGCGTGTTACTTAAAGGGCTAACACTTCATTCAAGGCCAGAGCAGCTGGATGGGGCACCAGACTGCTTGTGATTTTAAAGCCCACTCGTACAGCACCAGAGACTCACATGGTGTGAACAGGTCACGCCCATGACGGGAACCTTCAGGGTGTCCATCAGTGCAGGGTTAGGGCTCTTACAGTGTGTCTGCCCGACAGTGAACACACACTATACACACACACACACACACACACACACACACACACACACACACACACACACACACAAACCATCAAAGAAGAGACAGGAAAACTCTAAAACCAATGCATGAAAACAAAAAAAAGAACTGAAAATAACAGTTTGGAATTTCTGTCCTGCAGTTCATGGGAATCTAAATGAAAACCCACTCAAGAGCAACCTCTATTACTTCACTTAAAGGTGCTATGTGCAACTTCCAGAAATTCCTTGTCTTTACTGACACCAGTGGCCATTAAGTGAACTGTGGGCAGTGTTCTGTAGCTAACTCTTGCACTCGCTCAACTGACTGAATGGAATAACTGCTGGATGAGGCAACTACCTAAATGAAGGTACACTGTTATTATACTTTGATTAATTCTAATTTTCCCATTAGATTCATGAAGTGTAATGTCAGTAGTAAGCACAACGCAGGCTACAGATGTTGAAGTAATCTATTCTCAAGAGTCATTACCATGATGAAGCAACCCAGCCTAATCAATCCCCGTTAGTCTAACGTTGGCTTTCACCAAGAGGCTCAACAATGACAGCACAGCGAGATTTTCAGCATGACATTGCTCATGGTTAGTGAAATAGATGGAATATTATAAATAAGATGCGTTGCTAGGATTCATTAGACATGATAGCCTCCATCACAACTCTCACCTCACTGAATCCATGTGCTAATGTTTCAGCATAATCGAATAGACCGCTTTTACTTTCGGCTAACGTTAATGTACTGAATGGGTTTGGTAGAGCGTTGAGAAAACAATAACTTAATCCTAAACTAAAGCCAGGTATAAAAAAAATGATGGCAGTGGGCGAGTAAAATTAGACCAGAGATAATGCGCATAAAATATACGCAAGTAACTGACAGGTTCTAAAGAACAAATGTTATTGGCGGCATCCTCGAAGATAGTCCGTTTGTGTATCATTTCATGTATCATAATATTTACCTTACTGTATCACTACAGCTTACCATTGGATACAGCACAAAGTCACCATCATTGGCTAACTAGGCCAGCCAATGGGATCCACTGCCACTGATGACCATGAATGGGAAGAAAGACCATCTTAAGGCCATGTTTGATTGAAATATTGCGGAGAAATAGTTAAAGAAATAGTTTACAAACTGTAGACAATAATGATAAAATGGAATCCTTCACATTAATGCACCCTACATTTAAGGCAGATGGCCATTTTGGGGATTACCTGTGATGGGGGAGAGGTCGAGAAAGAGGTGGTGCACACTTCCTGAGAGTCCTCCACCCCGGTGAATGTCACACCCTCATCCTCACCCACCGTCCTGGAGCAAGGTCAAAGGTCAGACGCATCTCGCCTCAGACCAGGAGGAAGCGCGCACAAATGCCACACACATACCTTTCAGATACTCAGGCCAACATGCAACTAAAATGTCCCGAATACTATTGTGCAAGAAATTAAGTTTCTTGGAGCACTTGACTTCAAGGTCACCAAAATTAACTGGGGTTGTGCGACCCCTCAAGTATATGTTAGAGCTAAATATGAGCAAAATTGGGCTGCTTTTTCTTGAGATATCTCATTTACAAGGTTTACAAAGGTAAAATTTCTGTAATTGTGTTATGACCTTGAAAATGGCCTCAAGGTCACCAATATCAATTGGTGTTGCGGGATTGTCTCGAGTCAGGGTCACGACAATCAACTGGTATCAGAGCTTACTGTGACCTTGAAAATGAGTTCAAGGTCACCAAAATCAACTAGTGCCAAAGGACCCCCCCAATAAACACCTTAACACCAAAATTGATCAAGATCAGCTACCTGGTTCTTAAAATAACAAGCCAACAGCGTTTTCAATGTGAAAATCTTGAAAAGCTTGCGGTGACCTTGAAAATAAGGTCAAGGTCACCAAAATTGACTGATGTTGGCTGTCACCTGACACACGCCTTGGTTTTAATACAAACAAAATCGGATCACTGCACTTAAGACATCATACAAAACAAAAACTTCAATGTCCAAATCTTTAAAGGGTTGCTGTGACCTTGAAAATTAGGTCAAGGTCACCAAAGATGATTGGTGTCTAGGAACTCTCATACTACACCTTGGTATCAAATTTGATCGGGATCGGATCCCTGATTCTCGAGACATCACCTCAACAAGAACTTCAATGTCAAAATTTTTGAAGGCTTGCCATGACCTTGAAAATTAGGACAAGGTCAAGAAAATTTACTGCTGTCTGGGGACTCCCATTCTACACCTTGGTATTAAATTTGATCAGCATCGGATCAAAGCTTCTTGAGATATTGCGCCAATGTTAAAATATTTCGAGGCAGGGTGTGACCTGAAATGTGTTCAAGGTCACCAAAATCGACTGGTGTCAAGGGATCCTCATATCAGACCTTGGTATCAAATTTGATCAAGTTGGGATCTCCAGTTCTTGAGATATCGTGACGACAAGTCAGCTGGACAAATGGACGGACAGGCGATCATACGAACGGACAGATGGACAATTGTGAATACCATGTCCCGCTCCGCGCTAAACACGCGGCAGGAGACAAAAAAACAAGCACAAATGTATACCAGTGTTGCACAGTTCAAGAAAGTCCCTACACCTCTTAAACCACTACAAAAAAAAAACGCTTACTTCACACAAGAAACAGGTTACCATTTCTCATTCTTTAAGCAATACAAGGCCAGAGTGTAAGCAAACTCTCTCACCTGTAGCTGCAGGGGTGCATGTGTCCTGCATTGGCAAAAGGGCGCTCCACAAAGTGATCGATGATGATTCCCATAATGGGGCCTGTCCTCTCAAACTGCCTGCGATGGCAAAGAGCCAAAGAGGGATCAATTCAGGGGTCAAACCATGGGATTCAGAGGCTGGTCATCAAATAACAACATTAGGCTTAAATCCTGTAATTTAGAGAGCATTCACATCAGTTCATCCAATCAGACAGCAGTTCTCAAACTTGGTCTAAGGCCCCCCCATGAACGTCAGTTCCACTTTTATGCATCAGATGGCAGCACTGATGGTCTAAATATGTCACTATGGGCATTAGGTTGCAAAATTTATGTGGGGGTCAGTGGTCTTGACAACCCCCACAATCGTGTGACAAATTTGTCACAGGAGGTATTTAAGGGTTAATTAGGCCCATTTCACATTTTGAGCAGTTACTTACTCCCTTGAGTAAATTTCCTCCCAAACTAAAATGCTTACTGTTCTTGTATCATTTCGACAACAGGCATAAACATGGTCTCGTTTGAAAGGTGACTCTCAGTAGATTGCTCTGAAAGTCACAGTTGCCGGAAAAAAATACCAAAATCAAGTAAATACAATTTTTGTCAGTAAGAAAAAGATTCTATGTTTTCTTCAGCCCAGGAAGCACTGTGACCAGGCCTCATCAGCCGAGAACAATAAAACAGCCAGAACAGATACCTAAACAAGTACAGGTTCAAACACTATGACTGTGACAACCAAATGAATACAGATTTTATTTTTTTGGTTATGTTAGTGCATGTTTCAACAATCAACTTTGGGGAGTCCAAATTACCCGGCATTCCTAGCCATGGTTCGTTCGCTTTTACAATAGTTTAACAACTTCCTTCAAATAGGCCTCCTTCCTGATATGTAGCTAAAATTTCACTCTTACATACCCTTCTGACTCCCAGCATTGATGAAAGATTATATTTGCGTAATAAAACCACTTTCAAAACTCCTTTGCTGCATTGGCAAAATCTCCCCTTGTCAGAAATGATTGAAACAATTCCTTGGCTACCATACGCATCTGCCTTTTGAGAGTTGCAGACCTCTGGCTGACCGTGTAAACTAACAGAATTTGATTTTCTCATTATATTGGAGTGAGGGCTGATAAATGTTTTAGCCCATGTTCTCTTAGATCAGCACTTATTTTGTTCCTAAAGGCTACAGTGTAATTTACAGCACTGCATCATGAGTAAAAAAAAAAAAAAATTAAAATAATTACAGTGAAATTTGGAAAGATGTGCAGCTACCACCCCTTTGTAAAAAGTTAATTTTGTGAAGCTTGTCCATACTTGCTGGTTTTGTGGATTAAAAACTACAGCAGATTTTTATGTCTAGACCACTACCCAGGTACGAACATCAATTTCAACAAATTTTGACAAATCTGAACAATGCTGTACGATTAAGCCTATCGGACTGCATTGTCAGAATGAGGGTTGTTATGACACAATTTTGACTGCTATTTTTGTAATTTTATTCACATCATAAAATGACTGACAGAATGGTGAGTCCTCAAACGTCCAAATGATATTTAGTTCTACAACGTAGCACAATATTTGATGGTAAAAAAAGGCAATTATGCCAAGCAGCCCGCACTCGGGCCAGTGTTCTGAGGGTTAAACCACATTTTTACAAAGATGCCATCAAGAATAAAAATTCCAAAAGAACTGTCAAAAACGAGAAAAATTTAACTGACCAAATGAAATCAATGGGTCCCTATCAGGTGAAACGGTATAAACATGCGCTTTGACCATCAAGCCAGCATATGATAAGAGTCCAACCTGATTTATGTCAGGTTTATGTTGTGAAATTCAAGTAATTTATTTTCAAAATACTCAAAACAATTGTGTTCAGCAGCCCAATTTGGAGTTTACCAATTCTCACAAAGCCGAAATTCACCAAACAAAAAATGTTGTAACGCGACATTACTTGCACAATAGAAAAATAAACACAGTTTGTTCAAGGGTTGCTGATCCTTCATGGCATGCATGGATAATTCTATCAAAATGTGGCTTTAAAGCAGAAGCATAAAATGCACCTAATTGAGACAAATTAAAAGCTCGTTAAAATCCTACAACTGCAACTGTAGTTAGAACAAATATCAGCATAAACATTAGGGCCCCAGGACCGAGATTGGGAATCAATGCATTAATGAATTCTGAACTTCACTTGGACTACGGTGTGCAGGTGGGTGGGGAACTGTGCAATGGCTGTTCGACCACGCCCAAAAGCATTCTAGGAGCCACCAATAAGGAATAAGGGCACTGGGGGAACAGACCACAGCTTCAGAAGTTCTGTTTGTCACTGAATAAGGACACACTTTTCATTTTGAGATACATTTTGCAACCCTAAAATAAGCACTCGTCCATCGCTTTGCACTGCGCAGGTTTCCAACTTCAAAAACAAAAGAAGTTGGTTCAGATCTCGTGATTAAATTATAATGCTTGGTGGCCTAATGGCAACAAATAATGCCTTTGCCTGTGCTGAAAAGTATTTTTTAAGACAAAAGCTTCCTACAACTGGCTTGTGGAAAAAAAAAAAAAAACACAATAACGAAACAAATTTTTGTTTGTACCCATGGGAAGAAATTGTGTACCTACAATCAAAGCTGGGGTTAGAGTGGTCAATAGGCAATGATATCTGTACCTGGTGGACATGAAGGCCAGGTTAGTCCTATAAGCACAGGACAAAGTTATGGTGCCAATGGGAGTCCCCACTACACCAACGCGTACGGTCTGAAAACCTAAAGAAGCATATTGATCGTTAATCTCACATTTCACAGAACGTATACTGTATATATCCTGCAATTATCATTTATAGGTTATCATAATCATTATCCCCCCAAAATCACCCTGAATGACTGACAGTCGTTTATAGCTCTGTAAATACCACAATTTTCCACTGCAATTCACCGGTTCAACAGATCCTTTTATCCAAAGTGGAGTACAAGTGCGTTCAAAAGGTCAGCAGAAAAAACTACAGAACACAGGTCAGATAAGGAAGTTTTTCCCAGTCCCCTACTCTAAGAGCACTGGCCAGATCCAGGCATTTGTGGTGCTCCACCTTAACCCCTTCGCCCTGAAGCCTGATATGGATATTTATGCATTACCCTATTTAAGACCATCATTCAAAATTTCAGCTTCACAGAGAGAACATGAAACATGACACTTTCAGCATTTAGAAACATACAGCGCCCTCCATAATTATTGGCACCCCTGAATAAGATGTGTTAAAAGCCTTAAAATAAATTCAATTTTTATTGCGGAAGCATACTCTCACACTGAAAATTGTAGAAAAATGTAACCTTCAACTCAAGTGAATTTTAAGGGGGAAAAAAAATCCCTGACTAAGAAATAATTATTTTTCCTAAAATCACCTGTCCCACAATTATTGGCACCCCTAACAATTCCTAGTAATTGAAGTATTTCTGTCATTTCTACAGTAGTTTACAAAGTTGATCAGAGTATCTAGGAACATTTAATTAGTAATTCATCACTTCCTGTTTCCCTGAGGTATAAATACGACGTGACACAGAGGCCATTTCTCTTATTCACTCTTCAACATGGGAAAGACAAAGGAACACACCATTCAAGTAAGGCAGATGCGTGTCGACCTTCACAAGTCAGGCAATGGGCAATGGCTACAACAAAATAGCCACTCGCCTGCACCTGCCCATATCTACTGTCAGAGGAATCATTAAGAAGTTTAAATCAACTGGAACAGTGGTTAACAAGCCTGAACGAGGACGCAAGGTTATTTTGCCACCACGCACAGTGAGGAGGATGGTAAGAGAAATAAAAAGTTCTCCAAAGCTCACTGTTAAAGAATTGCTACAAATGGTAGCATCTTGGGGTCACAAAGTCTCCAAAACAACCATCAGGCGTTATCTACATGCCTACAAGCTGTTTGGGAGGCATGCATGGAAAAAACCTTTTCTCTCTCACTATCATGAATGCCAACGTCTGGAGTTCGCCAAGCGGTACTGGGACTATGTGCTTTGGTCAGATGAGACCAAGGTAGAGCTTTTTGGCAACAAACACTAAGTGGGTCTGGCGGAACACAAAAGATCAGTATGCAGAAAAGCACCTCATGCCCACTGTGAAGTATGGAGGAGGATCGGTGATGCTGTGAGCCTGTTTCTCTTCCAGAGGCCCTGGGAACCTTGTTAGGGTGCATGGCATCATGAACGCATTGTAATACAAGGACATTTTAAATCAAAATCTGGTGGCCTCTGCCCGAAAGCTGAGGATGGGTCGTCACTGAGTCTTTCAGCAAGATAATGACCCTAAACATGTGGCCAAATCTACACAGAAATGGTTCGCCAGACACAGAATCAAGCTCCTCCCATGGCCATCTCAGTCCCCAGACCTCAACCCAATTGAAAACCTGTGGAGTGAGCTGAAGAGGAGAGTGCAGAGGAGAGGACCCAGGTCGCTGGATGATTTAGAAAGATTGTGCAAAGAGGAATGATCGAAGATCCCTCTTTCTGTATTCTTCCATCTTGTGAAACATTATAGGAAAAGATTAGGTGCTGTTTTGTAGGCAAAAGGGGGTTGTACAAGGTATTAACATTTTTTTGGAGAAAAAACTGAATTTATTAGAAGCTAAGGAACACATCTTAACCAGGGGTGCCAATAATAATGAAAGGTAGTGTATCGTATTAAAGTTTCTTTTTATAATTTTAGTCCAGAGTAAGGGCCACAGACAAAGAAAATCTTCATGAAAATTCAGCAAATTATAAAAAAAATAATACTGAGAATTAAAAAATGGCTGGGAGTTAAAACAATACATTTTCTGGGATTATAAACTCCTTGACCACAGGCCTACTTCATCCAACAGTGTTTTTCAAAATTTATCTACTCTTGATGACCCAAATAAGGCAGCTCAAGAGGCTCCCCGTGCAGTCAGATCCCTCAAAATAGCGCATTGAAATCATAACATAATCATGCTTCAAAGAATTAATGCCATCAGCCCTCTAATCTGTTCCATTTAGAATAACTGCCATTTTCCATCTCCGGATCACATTTCCATCCAGCAAATATAACCGGAGCACTCCAGGGTTGGTGCTGGAAGTCTTTTCTTCTATGCAACTGCGTAATTTTCAGCTCCCTAAAGTTGAGAGAATACAACCTAACTTGCTGTTACGCAAGGTTTTAAATACTTTTCTGGTGTTCAAATCAATGTCTCAATTACTGTGGAAAGTTTATACTGTCTAGAATTGAAAAAAAAAAAAAAAGTGTCAATCAATAATTACCTGGAAAGTTTCATGTGGGTGTGAACCATTTCTGTGCTTTACGCAGATGAGCCCGAGCAAGCATCAAAGTGGCTGCAGTTCCATGAGAGGTCATATGCGGTAGTAAATGACAAATAAAGTCTTCGAGAGACGAATCCACGCGTGATTCACTGGTAGGGAATCACGTGTTTTTAATATCTGATGAGTATAATTGATTCTAGAATGACAAAGAATCAATGCCATATTGAATTTTTGTTTCAGAAAACTGCTTTCTTTTCGCTACATACTTGGAATTCTGTTGGCCTTTTATAGCTGAAGTGGTTGCAACCAAGGACAATGATTTTTTTTTCTGTTGTGAGGGATGATATAAATTAACTGCTGGATAGATACTATGGGAAAGTATTTTGGGTAGTTTGCACATCAGGCTTTGCAGATGAGTTTAATTTATACAATTCTTGGGAAAAAGCAATGGGACTTAACTCACACATATTCTAAAAATTGTTCACAGGCATCACTTCCTCATGAATATTCAATAACCATTTCGAGTGCCCAACCTACTGACAGGATAGTGTAACCATGTGCATAAATGGAGCAGCTCCATGTCCGGTGGCATCTCCATCTGCACAGAGGGGTTAAGCACACCTGACATAACTTATCACGGACATGATTGGTCACATCAGTTGTGCTGACTGGGGAGCACACCAAATAACTCGATCTGGCTGATGCACTTATAGGAGAGGACTAGGAAATACTGAGGGGAAAAATTCCATGCAGCATGTGTAGTATTTCAGAGGAGCAGTGATAGTTTTACATACAGCTGAGAAAATCTGAAAACTTGACCCTGTTCTGAGTCAAAAGAAGTGCATACCCTCTCCAAGTCCCGAAAGCTGGACTTCCCCAAAATATATCCTGCAAGAGAAGAGAAAGGGTCTGACATATCCGAGTCAAATGAGCTCTTCATACCAAACACAAATGTCCTGGCATGCATGATGTGGCAAACAGTTTCCATAATCAAACGCAATTGAGTTTTAAATGATAGGATTATTCAAATCTTAATGACATAAGTGTCACATTCCTCCAAGAGTAAACTGTGCCAGTATCCCAAGACAGAATACCACGGCTTTAATTTTTGGGACAATTTGTAGTCGAAAACAGTACCAAACTCTGAAAATAGCTAAACATGAACCAAATGTGATTTATCATCAGTAAAAAAATCAAGACAACTGTTCCTACAAACATTACATTGCCACATTGAGGTGCAGCTTCCAGATAACCACAGAAAATGAATATACCTGTAGAGTATGACATAGTCATGGCCTTGCTTCCTTGAGAGTTTGTAGGCTGGGGTCACTCTTGTGATAGCTAGCAGTGACTTCAGCAGTAAGGACAGTCTGTTGTACACAGTGTAGGAGACTTTTATGTCTTTGTCACACCTGGAATAAAACAAGTCACATGTTAGGAATGCTTGGTGCAGTACCAGCATCAATTCAATTAAACTCTTATGCTCTGTGCCCTCTCTTTTTTTCTCCCCACAGCAGAAGTACACTGAGACAACAAAAATGGTTCCATCATACATGAAGTAACAGGTTTGGTTAAAACTGCACAAGTCCTGCTTTTCATATACCACAGTGTGATGTGATAAAACTGCAGACAGTCACAGATGACATCTTACTTCTCATTCATCTCCAAACACCAAGTCTCCAATTCCATTGAATCTCCCTGTACAATGACAGAAACACAGGTTAAAAAAAAAAAGAGTTACAACGACTGACTAATCTTTCTGGACGCAGTGGGGACACATTAAATTACTGTAGCCTGTGTACCAGACCAGTTCTACCGATGCACTTGACTCCATGTCCATCATACACAGACCGCGATGGCATACGCTTACCTCTGACGTTTTAAGGGAGATTTCAACGCACATCGACCTGCCGATGCCAGGCAGTTGCCCAGCTAATGCCTTCTTTGCTTCATGCGTTACCTCAGGGATATCTTTAATGGCAAGATTGAACTGGGGGGGAAAAAAAAAGTACAATCCTATTAAAATGTCTACACAGATCAAGTCTGTTGCAAGTGAACAAACACTAACACATTCACCATTACTTTGAGTAGGAATTTCCTTACGGTCATTCCAAGGCAACTTTCTTGAGAAGACTAATATGGGGTCATGCTCAAAAGGCTGAATGCACAAGTCTTACGGTGATCAGCCAAAGGATTGCACCGTCCCAGCAGCTTCTCAATTTGATGATATTCCGTGCAGAGGAAAGCACTCATTAATATTGATTTAAGATGCTGAGGTAGGCGCAATGCACGGCAGCATGACGCGTCTTCAAACATACAGACAAGTGAACAGTGTGGTTTACCCAGTCTGAGCCCGTGGGTGAAGATGAGGAGCGAGTGCATATCTTCTCTCCAAGGCGAGCCTGGACAATCACTTGTACAGTCTACAAAAAAAAAAACACTCTGAAGAATTAAACTACTGCTCCGATTATGACAATACAACAACACAGATCATTTGGGAGAATGAGTACTCATACAAAATATAACAACAAAAAAAAGAGTATCCTATACCTTTAACGCGAAGAATTTGATGAATTTGTCCAGGTCTTTCCTGTCTTGCGGGCTGAGATCACTCTCCATATTGGATAACGCCTGTACAAAATATCAATACATTCAAACAACCTGCAGATAATTCACAGTGCCCTACACCACGACAAATGTAGCGAGCTAATTATCTGCCAATCAGATGCCCATGTTCACTTCTTCGTTAATGTAAGTAACATGCAAAGTCGCTTGCACGTTAAACAGACCACGGTCGAAAACCAATGACAGCTCATACTTCAGACACAAATCAGCTGCCCTTTGGAAAACCTTGATCTTCCCTGACATTAAAAACTGGTAAGGATCTTGTCTAGCTCACATTTCCAGGGAGTTAAATGGCATTTAGTAGCAAGCTGTTGATAAAATAACAGCAAGCAAGACAGCCAGTCTGATTTGCTTAAGCTCACATCCACTCCGAAAATAGTTCCACCAAGCGTATTCAAAACGTCAAAATTAAAAAAGAAAGAAAGCAGTTGATCATGTGAAAATAAATTTTGTGTATCATCATGCACTGGGTTGAAAGAGAGAGCTAGTTAACCATGCAAATAGTTCTTCATGATTTGGCCATCAGGTTAGCCAGACAGCTAGCTAGTCAAGTAGCAAGCTGTTTGCCATCTACGCGCAGGTACTTACAGCTCATTACAAATTAAGATTTCGCCGTCTTTATTTCAGGGATGCTTCGTTTGGTATATTTAAACGGCTAATACGACGCCAGATGCGTCCGGGTGACATTCAACTGATAGATCACGTATTACAAAATCAAGCGACAACCCGAAATAAATATGATAACGGCTCCATTTTTTGTTTATTTTCATTAGCTAGCTAGCTGGACACCAAGCTGGGTCAACACGAAAGACTATACACGTCGCCCTACGCTACGTGTCTTCTGACGCTTTCATTCACGTTCGCCACTTTCGTTATATTTAATATTACCGCGAAATAAAATAAGCTATGGTATTGGGATGGACAGAAATAATAAAATTATACACTAACCCTCGAAAAAGTGTGCAATAAACCAATGTGTAAGTTTTTGTGCTCGAAAAAACATTTCACAAATCTTGAAAGTGCTAGTCTCGTGACAAAGTTTCTGCGTCTTAGCGAACCGCGTCATCGATATGGATTTTTTTGTAAACAAAACCGACTGTCTGAAGACGCTTTCACACTGGTCGCGAAACTAATTTTTCGCAAGACAGATTACATTCAAAGTCAATGCAAAGACGCGAATACACGTGTTTCGCGTCTTTGCATTGACTTTGAATGTAATCGGTCGTGCCAAAAATTCGTTTCGCGTCCGGTGTGAAAGCAGCTTTAATGTTCACACTAGCTAAACAGCTTGAGGGATGAAATCAAATCACTGCGCTAAAGCTCAAACCTTCTTGAGTAATTGTTAAACAAAATATAAGTTGAATTATGCATGATTGCGGAATAAAATATATTAGCTAAATTATGCATCACCTGTTTTAAGTAGTTATAATATTGCTAGCTAGCTAGTTTGCTTGATAAACAATAAAATAGACCCAAGATAGAAGATCAGCTAACGATAGTTTCGTAGCTGCTTTAGGTTTTTATAAATGGTCGTGACAGCTGGCTTGGAAGATGATTGAAAAGCATCAGGCTACAACAAATTAACATTTTCATTGCTATCGAATGCATTCCATCGTTTTGGAATGCCTTCATTGTTGTTTATTGGATTGGTATAATCGGTCAAAGAAACCAAAAGACCGTGAACTGCAACCGTTAATCGGTTACAGAGACATATTCCGTCTTCAGTGTCAGAGCTTGTACTTTGCTCTGGGTTGTATGATCGTCAGCCTGGAGCGTGCGCTTTAGGAAAATGTTGTCTCAAATTCGCTTCCGTGATTTTGCACGTGACACCATTTTTGTTATTCCAACCTGACCCAAACAGCAACTTCACCTATTATGCCACCAGTTGCACTGCTAATTAGCCAGTATGAGCCAGTTCAAAGCCTCCCCTACCTGACATTACAAGGGGGAGTGACCACCCAGAATAATGAAATCTGTTGAAGGTGAACAGATCTTCTTGCCTCTGGTTGGTTACTTCGCGATGTGATGTCAAGAGTGAAAAGATTTTGAAATGGCTTGTAATAACTAATTAGCTGTGCACCTGGTGACATAATCGGGGACCTTTAATCTCGAGGATCGAAGTGCAGCTGGAAAGATGATTCAGATCCCGACTGATCGAAACAAAATTAAAGGTCCCCTATTATGCCACCAAGTGCACACCTGATCAGTTATTACAAGCCATTTCAAAATCTTTTCCCCTCTTAACATCACAAGGGGAAGTAACCAACCAGAGGCAAGAACTGATCACCTTCAGCCAAGCGGTCAATCAGATTTCATTATCCTGGGTGGTCATTCCCTCTTGTGATGTCTGGTAGGGGAGATTTTGAACTGGCTCATAATGGCTACAGTTGTTTAGCCAATCCAATAAACAACAATAGCTGTACGCTTGGTGGTATGATTGGGGACCTTTAATCTCAACAAGGTTACATTTCTTTTCCAGCTAAAAATTGAATATCACACCTCACCCATCCACTGTGTCATTTCTATAAGAAAAACATGGAGGTAACTCATTCGTTCCAATATGGACAACGCATGATTACGTCCATGGCATGTGACCAGGGATCACGTGCATTCCCATGTAAAAATGACTACTGGAACATGCTCAAAATACTGTATAGTTTATGTAATTGTGGCGGTCAAGAACCTTTAATTTATTTATCCTTGGAGTCTTGCAACGGAGGTGACGTCCTTAGCTTATTGCATCCTCGGGATGCTGCAAGATTATCACTTACACTAGTTGTGGCTCATGCCTTCTTGTGTCTGAAAGATCGCTAAAAATGTTAATGCTAGTTATTGTGTCAGAAAAACACAATGCATCACAGCATGCTGCATAGTCATGGACTGCTTATAGTGCCCATGCTGACCTACACAGCCTACAATGCATCAAAACTGGACCACGGTGCAATGGAATAAAGTGGCCTGGTCTAATGAATCCTGTTTTCTTTTATATCATTTGGGCTGCTCAGTGTGTTACCATCGATTACCTGGGGGAGAGTGGGCACCAGGATGCTCTGTGGGAAGAAGGCAAGATGGCGATGGCAGTGCAATGCTCTGAGCAAAGTTCTGCTGGGAGGTCTTCGGTCCTAGCATTCATATGGGTGTTACCTTGCAATGTACCCCATACCAGAACATTGTTCCAGACCAAGTATACCCTTTTATGGCACCAGTATTCCCTGATGGGACTATTTTAACATGTGGCAAAAATATATCTTCAGGGGTCTTGTGCAGTCTATGCCTCAACAGGTCAGCGGTTTAGTGACATGACAGAGGCCCGCACAATAGGCTGGGGGTTTTTATGTTGTGGCTGATTTGTGTATATATAGACAAATTTTATCATGATGTCCTTTCAGCTAATATTTCGGAATCATACTGAGCTGAATATCAGTAGTTGTCCTCCATCCTGTTCTTTCCCTGGTGAGAGAGATCTGATTGCTTTCTACAACTCCATTGTTTCTAGTCATACAATGACATCAAACTACCAATGAAATGAGGACGGGCTTATTGAATGGTGTTACAAAAATGCTCTTATCATCAGAACTATTAAGCCAGAGGAAATTAGTTTTGGGCTTCCTTATGATTTTCAGCTGCCTGCCTTGACAAGTCACAATGGAGAAATTAAACAAGTCTCTTCATACTAATATTTGGGTATTATGAAAGATGCCACCCTTTCGGGTACTCCTCATACAGAATTTATTTGTAAGAAGATACAGCTATAAATTTACTTCCTTAGCACACTCAGATCTTTTGAATTAAGTTGCCGGATTCTATTTATTGTTTAAATCAGTGATTAAGAGTGTCATGCTGCGCTGCTGAACAGCCCGTCTCAGCAGCGTATTAAGTAAAACGTAAATGTTAACAATTTAATCAAATCCAAGTTAGTACAAAAATTATTGGACAACCTGTGGTACACACATTTCAAGCAATTCACAACAAGAGCATGCTCAGATTTGCAAATGTTATCTGTTCAGAGTCCTCGCGTGTGAAACAATGAATACCAGCTTCCAGCTTCTGCCTTCTTTCAGGTGACTTAGTCCCTCCATTAAAAATGACAGACTGAAGAATTCTTACTTGCATCGGTCTATCCCTGTTACTAAACCAAATTCAGCATGCAACTAACCGAAATCTGAATCCAGCTGATATATGTGCAATCGCCATGACTGTTTAATGTGTTTTGTACACCTATGGAGGGTAAACACAGTGGCGCAGCAGGTAGCACGTCCACCTCATAGCCTGAGGGTTGTGGATTTGAATCGGCCTTGCAGCCTCTGTGTGGAGTTTGTACGTTTCCTTGAATTCCTGCAACTTTCCTCCCAACGTCAGAAGACATGCATTACGAGCTAATTGGGGTCTCTAAGTTGCCAGATACGAGTACGTGAGTGAATGGTGTGTGAATTGTGTGTGTGTGTGTGTGTGTGTGTGTGTGTGTGTGCACGCACCCTGCAATGTATTGACAAGATGTCCAGGGTCTGGTCCTGCCTTTTGCCCATAATCTGCTGGGATAGGCGTCAGCTCTCCTGTGAACTTAGCGAGGAAGGGGTGATTTAGATGATGGGTGGTGTAACTGCTGTGAATCTACTGAATGAGGATGCTGAATGAATTTATTTTAACAAACAATAGAGTTATCATACTGCATCAGTCAGTGAAAACCCAGATTTAAACAATGCTCGTTTCATACAGAAAACCTTTGATCAGAGAATGCATTTTTGATTCTTGGTTAAAAAAAAAAAAAAAAAAGTTTTAATTCTTCATGATTCTTTGACAGGGCACAGTATTACCTTCAGCTTGCCCTAGTTCAGTACAATACTATACTGATTACCAGGAAATACTGAATAATTAGAAGCTCAAAGAAAACCCACAAAATATAAGAGCCATTTTTGTCCAGTTTAGGTGCGAGTTCAATATTGCAATAGATGCGATCCTTGGATTTGTCAATGTTTAAATGAAAATACTCGCACAGATATCAGATCCAAATGTGAAGGGTTCCTCAAATTAGTAAACAAAATTCAAATTGCCACTGCATTTGATTTGCTCTCAAAATTTCACAAGAGCTGCCTGTTACTTGACATTTGGAGTGTAAACATCATCAAATTGGTACAGGATAGGATCGGATGCAGAACTTCTTTTTTTTTTTTTTTTAAACAATCAAAATGCTAGTTACGCAAACAGTTCAGAAAATGGCATTAAACAGTGGAATATAGGAATTAGAGGGGGCGAGAATTCAATTTAACTACAAAAATCCAACCACATACCCTTGGTGTGAAATTAAAGAAAAATGTCACACAGGCGGCTTGATGTTTTGTTATTTTATTTAGCAAAATGGTAAAATAAATAAATACAAATTGATCAAATGCTCCTAATCTCCTCTGCTCCCAATGTTCTCTAGAGTATTTTGCTAAACACTGCATACAAATAACTTATCACAGAGAAGGCTCAATACAGGAGAGGCAAAGAAACAGCGGATCACTAATGTCAGGCAAACAAACAAAAACAAAAAAAGCTCTGTAACAAAAGTGGAAAAATACACTCCTTTTTCATCATTATGAAAAAAAAAAAAAACAATCTTACAAGAGAATATGCACATCGTGTAATTACTTTACATGTAGTTCAGCACATCAAGTGTACCTCTGAGTCTTACCATCGCTACAACGCGTCTTTGTTTTCTGTTCAACAAAGTGGAAGATTATCATTTTTGTACCTTTTCGTTTCTTTTTTTGTTCCCACCCCCCACAACACAATTACAATGAGCCGTCCAATCAAAATGATGGTGAGGTAAGAAGTAGCATCGGTGAACAGAGATCACAGAAATCTGGTGGAAAATGAGACATACTTAAACTAGAAGGCCACAGGTGTGAGGTGATGCGTCATGAAAATTAATGGAACCGTTTACTGAAATATGCATTCAACAGGATACACAATGCACAGATGACGTGAGCTAAAACCTATGAACAACTTTATATAGATAAATCTATACAGTTTACTATGAACCATTTGTATGTATAATTGCCTCACTGTGGTAGTAACGGTGCAAGCGCAGTTTGACTTGCTCTTCGTGGCAGTTGACAATGGCTGCAACTGCATTAGAATGTTAAATAATAAATACCAGCTGGACAGTATGTTCAGACTGGACATTATCATGTTGTAGTATGAAGAAAATGGAAGTAGCGCACTGTTGGGCTTGGAAACTCATGGGTGAAAATCCCTTGGTAAATGCAAAGCGTGGCTGCTCGGCTGAAACACAAACTGGTATGGTCTCAAATAAAAAACCAGCTGACATGAATGGAAATGCTGATTAAATCACAAACAGCTAAAGAACTCGCGCAGAGATATTCTTTGGGTACATCAGTTTTTTGAGCATGAATGCATGAATTTATACAGAGTGGCTTTGTTTCTTTTCCAGATCTTCACAAAGAACAATGTACTTCACAATATTCAATTCAGCCCCCTCCCCAACCCCTAACACACTTTTCCAAAGATATTAAGCGGATCAACATGTTTCTTCAGCCAAAGGCATAATTCAATTAAGAGTACCTATATTTGGGAGGAAATAACTAAAACTCAAGGATTCTCATTCTCATCGAGCGCAGTCAGTTCCTCTTTTTTCTTGCAAAAAGACAGGTCAAGAGTTCATAAAATTATACACTTTTTTCTGCACGCAATTTCCAGCATCTATACAGGCCAGAAAGTGCCAGTTATCTCATTAATTTGTTCATTGAGGAATCGATCACTTAAAACGCTTACTCTAAAATAAATTTAGCAAAAGATATTGCTGCCATAAAAAATAAGAAAAACTGAAATTTTGTGTGAAAATGTTTTGTATTAAATACACAAACATAAATGCATATTAAAAAGTAAATAAAATTCTCTGCAAAACTTGCATAAAAAGGCATTCAAATGGACTGAAGCGGTTCAGAGACTCGTGGAGAAGGCCTCCTACATGAGGTCCTACTTGAAGTCCGACTCCTCAACTTCAGTCAGGACACGGTTCCCAGAACCCAACACCTCAACATCTCTATCCGAGTTTAGAGACTGGAAAACTGCTAGAGCCTTTTCTCAGCGCAAGCACATGCAGAAAGAGAACGTTTTGACCACAGAGACATCGCTCGTCCAGAGCATTACACAATGTAATTGCTTACTGAAATCTCTGGGAAGGTACAGACTGTCCTATTCAGAAAATGAACATGGTCGCCCAGATTTCTACAGCATACATTATGCATATGTGTAGAGCAACGTCTTTCAGAGGCCATTTAATTAAAAATAATACTTAAAATGAACTAAACAAAAAGTGCATCAGATTGTGTAAATCAAAATTATTTCCTGCAAGCAATTGCATCAAATTAATTTGCATTAAATTGCAAAGTTTTGTGCATCATTTACCATTGAAATCATTATGCTTACAATCCAAGTTGCAATACAAAAGCCGGAGGTGACTGTCACGATAGCAGAATTTCACTACACCAACGACAACTTAGATTCACGTAACCTCCCATTTTCCTGTAAAATTAAATACCGCAGGTCCCTCCCTCTGCCCAAGCACAATAAAGGTTTCACCTTCCTGAAACGTGATGCGTTTGGGTAAATGTGTGTTTGTGAGTTTTCAGTTCACACACACTCAAACATGCTCACCTCAGCTATTCATTGGATCTCAAAGTGTCACTTCAGAAATTTATCACAATGTTTCACAACACCACAATACTCCGAAAACAAAACGTCTTTAGGACGAGAATGAACTTCTTAAGGCAACTGCTACGCAACAATTTATGTCGACAGCATCAAACCACTGAAGGCCAGAGGGGGCGCTGTATTCACGACTCTGAAAATGGAAAGAGACACGCCGGACATGATAAGTCCAAGAGATGAATGCTTTTCAGCAGGTATTGAGAACATCTTGTCTCAGTATCTGCCGTTGTGCTTAATGTCCATTTGTTTTCGGTCTTCCAAAAAGTTGTTAAACTGCAGGGAAGCATCGGTAAGATTGTGACAGAGCAAGAGATGGGAAAATGAACAAAATTATTAAACGGGCAATGCTAAGGAAAGCCTTTCGGCCTGCCTGTATGCTATGGATATGTAGAGAAATGCGTAAGAACCACAGTGCGAATACAAGCACTATGATGAGCATGACATGGGTTGAAGGCACTCGGCATTAAAATTACAACGGAAAAAAACAAAGACAAGAGGGGGCTGATGGAAAGCCGTGCTCTGTTCTCATCACACCTGAGTGTCTGGCAAAATGCGGGGAGGGTTGGGTACCAATGGGAAGATATCGTGAGGTAGCACTGCTATTTCCGGGGTGAGAGATATGTCCTTTTCAATGCACTTTAAGGAGAGAAGTCACAGCACATTTAAATATTCTAATGGGTTGTCCAGCTTGAATTTGGAGAGAATTAAACCTAACAGGCACAAGTGTGTTCTGAGTTCACATGGAGTAAATATAAGCCCTAACTCCACTTTGTGCCTGAAGGGATAACAGTGCACCACATGTGTAGTATTATGCAAAGCAGTGATTCACATTGAACTTTGTTCATGCTAATTAGTTTGCTTTCCTTCAGAAAGATAATACAGGTTTGGAACTACGAACTCGAGCTCCTGCTTTCAGACAGCCAAGCTCAGCGACACTAATTTTTGGCTCTGAATAAACCATCTTCCAGTCCTGTCCTTTGTCTTTCCTGGCCACACACCCAGAAGTACAGCACCACTGGTTTCATTCCTAAACAATCTGATACCAAATCAAAATAATTTCTGGCGTTAACACTCCAGCTGTCACGATAGACACAGAGAACGTCTACACAATACGAAGATGTGCATCTTAAAAAAGAAGAATCCTCACTTTGCTTGGAATGTAAAACTGCTAGTCAAGTCATCTCCACAAAATGTACGACAATGCATTGCTCCACTTTAGATGAGAAATCCAGCTTTTTTAAAAAAATGCGCACACAGCAACATGACAGAAACCAGGCCGCGGGCTTTCCACTTCCTCTTTGCCAAAACAAAATGAGGATTACTAAAGGATGTGGAAATATGACATGGAAATGGATTTAAAGCACTCTCTCTTCGTAACAGTAGGAGGCCCGCAGTCTGGGACAGGAGCAATGGAGGGCGACCCAATTTACCGCACTCTTACAGTGAAGAGTGGTTCAACGGTGGCCCCACACCGTGGAAATGAAGAAGGGAATTCTCCTCAACAACTGGAGAAAGGTCATCAAAAACTACAAATCCCACAATCCCATTCCATTTACCACAACTCCTGCCAGATGAAAGCTTTCTTGTACAGTTACATAACAGACCATGAGGGGAGCCCAGTTTATCCATAGAATGCATGTCGATGATGCAATAAAAAAATTATGAATCAAAACAAATGCCATATCCAATCAGACTTGGTAAACACTCATAACCTGTTGGAAAGCTCAATAGGTATAGCTGTGTATTTATGAAAAGGATATCAAATGCTTCTGTGTGACATTTGGAAGGGTTTTCTTAACATATCATTCAGTACAATTCACTCCAATTCAACAATATTACTCTTCACAACCAGCGGGACTAACTTATGATTATTCTCTGTTCTTATCTTGTGGCATAGAGGAATGGCTTCACACTCCATGAAAAGGATTATGGGCAGATTTAACCAAGTAAATCACATGCAAAGTCTCCATTCCCCTTCTTCTGAATGCTCAGAATCTGTAAAAGTGCTATTCAATGCAATTTGACTCAAATTTTCTGCAACAAGCTTGTGCTTTGATTCCAGGGTGCCATGCCCCCACAACGAGTTATTTGCTAACCCTAAAATATTACTAAAATCCTCGGCAGACAATAGGAATTTCACTTTTATTTTGTGAATTGGAACTGAGGGTGGTGCAACATTCATGCCCCCTTTTTTTTTTTTTTTACAGGACGTACGGCACTAATTCCCCGTTATTGTTAATATTGATTAAAAGAAGATCCATCCCTGCAAGATTTGGGTCCAACAGCATTTTGGCAGTTCTAAATTTGACAGATAAGACTTTATATGCAAATATCATCTCATAAAAAAAATATTTACAGAAACTATTCCAGTTCTAACACCTTTTATTAGAAATGATTTTATCAAACAGAAAAAAAGCACTTTTCAATTTTTTTTTGATGTTTCTGAACATGAGGAAGACCTGAATCTTTTCCTGTGTACAACTCCCCAGGAACTTAACGTTTTTTTTTTGTTGAGATGAGCGTTCTTTCACGAAAGAGACAGTAGCCCAGACAGTTGACACACTGACTCACAAAATGACTCACTACATTGGACTGACACTATTTTTTTTTCCTATGAAGTTACCATGCATGGTCTGTTGCTACACGCTCAAGACTTCAGCGTTCCTTTGTTAACGGGGCCAGTACTGGCAGCTCCTGCGGCCCTCCGCGGCCCCCTGCTTCCGGGTCCACAGGAAGTGGAAGTTACAGTGGATCTTGGTAGTGCCTGAGGTGTGAGGAATCTGGAAACTTCTAATATCACTGGTTGCTAGCTCGTGGGGGGTGTCGTGATCACTGGAGAGGGGATGGGCAAGGGGGGTAGGGGGTGGCTCAAATCACCAACCATTCTCTTTAATCGTCGCCCGAAATCCGACTCGGGACTGAAAATACAGCAATACCGTGGTAGTTAGACACTATGGATGAATACTGATGTCCCTGCGCCGCGCTCGCGCCGGCCTCGGCTGCTGCACTGCTGTCCTTTCGGCTTTCTCTCTCCGCGCTGGAGGCACGAGGGAGGGAGAGACGGCGCGAGGACGGGAGAGAGGGAGCAGGGGAGAGAGAGAGGGAGGGTGGATGGGTAGCGGAGGTGGAGAGGGTTTCATGGCAAACGGTCTTTGGACATTTTCAGACCCATCGCTCTCCCAATCAAAAACGACTTAAAAAACAAAAACAAAGCACGCAAGAGGATATGGGGGGGGGGGGGGGGAGGGGGAGAATGGGGGCAACTGTTGCAGGCACACTCCGGTGTGATGTTTTAAATTATTATTATTATTATTATTATTATTATTTTCATTATTATTATTATTATTAATAATATCAGTATCCTCTCTTTCTCTTTTCTGCGTTTAATTGGCATGACGCTGGTACAATAGCCGCCCCCATTCTTGCTCTTTTTTAAAACTTTTTCCTTTTTTGGGTGCTGTCCTGTTCCCTAGTGTCAACAGTCCAACGATACGAGACAACAACCGAAACAAAAACCAAAACAAAAAATATATATATATTTATATGTACATATATATTGATTGGCAACTTGGGGCACCATCCCAGGGTGCGAGTGGGCTGTCTCTCTGATGTTGTGGGAGGAGGGGGGGAGAGGTTCCTGTCCTGCGCGGGGCGGGGGTTATTTTGCGCTGTCGGAGCTGTCGATGGGGGTGGGGGCGGGGAGCGGGGAAGGCTCAGGCGTTTTGAGGTTGCTGTTGCTTCCACTTGCGTCGGCACCGTCGGTTTTCGTGTCCTCCGCGGCTGGCTCTGGGTCCTCCACGTTTGGGTCGGCGGGGTCGTCTTCGTCGTTTACCGCTTCCTTGTCGTCCGCACCGTCGCCGCCGCAGCCCTGGTCCCCGGCCCCCCCGCCGCTCGCACAGTCTGCCGTGCCGTTGGCCACTCCCTCGGCGGCGCTCAGGGACTGCGCCAGGTTGATGCCCTGGATGAGACGCACTAGGCTCTTCACCTTCTCCAGCGATGCCTGCATTTCCTTCTGCCGCGCCAGGATCGTGTTCTTGGTCTCCATGCATTTCTGTGTATTGCCAGCGAGAGAGAGGGAGAGGTTACTGAGTGCTTTAAGAGCCAGGGACGCACAGCTCCTGAGCTGAAAGTGCAAGATCTAGATCACATTTACTCACACAACAGGCAATTCTAAAGGTTTGATAAGTTTTTCATACATTGCAGATATTAACGTGACATAATCTGAACAAGCAAGGATTGTCTGTTGTTTGGAGCTCGACGGTTTTCCCGTTATCTTACAACAATCCAGCACCCAGCAAACCCTGGTTATGAAGCACCTGAAAGGCCTTCGCCTAAGTCACCTGTATCGAACACCGGAGAATAAGGGAAAATGTGTTGGTTCCCAGACAGAGGACTGAGTAACTCCAGGCCGCTCACTGCCATGGAGTTACTGAAATGCCTCCCCCCTGGCCCCCGCTAACGATCACCGTTATGGGGTTACCGAGCCGCATCAACTCCGCTAATGCTTTCCAGTGCTGAGTTACTCTGCTGCTTCAGTCTCGCTAAGGCTCACACAGAGTCACTGAACTATTTCAGCTCTCCTAAAGGTCAGAATTATGCAGTTACTCAGCTGTTTCACCCGCTAACGCTCACTGTTACAGAGTAACGGAGCTGCTTCACCTCCGCTAACACTTACTGTAATGGAGTTACTCAGCTGCTTCACCCGCTAACCCTCACTGTTACAGAGTAACTGAGCTGCTTCACCTCCGCTAACACTTACTGTAATGGAGATACTCAGCTGCTTCACCCGCTAACGCTCACTGTTACAGAGTAACTGAGCTGCTTCACCTCTGCTAACACTTTCTGTAATGGAGATACTCATCTGCTTCACCCGCTAATGCTCACTGTTACAGAGTAACGGAGCTGCTCCACCTCCGGTAACACTTACCGTAATGGAGATTCTAAGCTGCTTCACCCGCTAATGCTCACAGTTACAGAGTAACGGAGCTGCTTCACCTCCGCTAACACTTACCGTAATGGAGTTACTCAGCTGCTTCACCCGCTAATGCTCACTGTTACAGAGTAACGGAGCTGCTTCACCTCCGGTAACACTTACCATAATGGAGATTCTAAGCTGCTTCACCCGCTAATGCTCACAGTTACAGAGTAACGGAGCTGCTTCACCTCCGCTAACACTTACCGTAATGGAGTTACTCAGCTGCTTCACCCGCTGCTCCAGCTGCTCGCGCTCCTGCTTCAGCTCCAAGCTCCACTTCATCAACTTCTGCTTCTCTTCCTCTTTAGCTGCCCAAATGGAGGATGAAGAGAAGAGAGGGAGGGAGCACATGAAAGTGTGAAACTGCACCCCCACTCAGGACAAGAGGTTCAAGAGAATCTGAAACGTAACTGGTCGGCCCCTTGCCACGCCCATTCGGGAGTGGGGTACGAGGCTGAAACTGAATGCTAAACTATTTTGTCCTGAAGACAGATGTTCCATACAAAGTTTCATGAAATTTGATCAATATTTCCTACTGCTAGAGGTTATCGATTGTTCAAAAAAGGCATCTATGGGTGAGGAAGTGTCAATGGTCACCAAACAGCCATTTTTTGGAAATTGTGAACACCCATCATCTGCAAGATGAGACATGAAGTATACAACTTACATGCCAAGGTTCAGCTCTTTCTCTGTATTAGAAAAGTATAAACTGGACGGTTTAATTTTTTCAATATGCTCACCTTGCCACGCCCACTTTGGGGGGTGGGCGACTGAAATTTGGCGTTCCTACATAAAGAGAGTAGCAACATTGGAGGTCCTGAAAATGTTTGTCAGGTGACTCACTGAGCCATTTTGATTATTGTGAATCAAAGCAGTCATACAAAATCACAGGTTGTTGCACGGTTAATTGCAATAAAAGATTGGAGAAACGGTACAAGATGTAAGGGTTCCCTATATATCAACAAAGTCGAAAGGTTTGGAAAAACAAAGTGATCAGAGTGGGATGGAAACCAACTTCTTCCTCCTCTAATTGTAAACGGTAGCTTGCTAGCTAGCTAAATAATGCCAGATAGGAAGCTGGAAATGCTAGCTAGCTAATGTTCACTCTACATTTACTAGCTAGCAAGCCAAGCTGACTTCAGCTGCTGGAGAGGTAAGCTTGCTAGCTCGCTACATTAGCTAAACTTCACCAGCAAGCTTGGCAAAAAGTACAAAAACTTGTATCTGACGAACTTCAACTTATTCACCAAGCTGCTTGGATAAATGACATCGCGATTTAAAACTGACAGCAGTGATGGCCAACTAGTAAACGTTAGGAGAAGACGCCTGCACACTTACTCCAAGTCACCAAAGAAAACTTTATTAATTATAAAATGACAACGTTTCGATCTGACTTGGATCTTCGTCTGGTCAGAAATTCTCCTATACGCGATGTGCGTGTAACTTTTGCTTTGTAACTAGTAAACGTTAACCAATCGCGAGTAGACTGAAGTTTCGAAATAGCGTTGTAAATCCGCGCTGATATCGAGGGGAGATCAGTGTATAACACTGACATTGTGTGTCTCATTGATGAACAAGAGGCAATTTCAGTCGAGCAGAGAGCTGCAGCTGCAGGACTGGTTCAAAAATACGGAATGAAGTGCGTCCCTCATCAGTTCAACAAGAGAAGTCTTTTAGTTTCCAAATACGGGATGATTCCGTTTTTTAAGGGGCAGTTGGCAACCCTAACACATGCAGAAAAGACAAAAATGAAGTGGTGCTCGCCGGCGAAGAAATCAAAATGGCGTCAATTTGTAGGTTGTCGCTAACTCTCTGTATGTACAGTAGGTACTCAGCTGAAATGTAATCCCAATGTGGTAAAATGTAGCACACCAATTTTTGTCAAATTTGATCAATATTTGTGACTGCTGGAGATTATGGGTTGAATTGCTTACAACCAAGATACAACAAGCATACAAACAGATGCATGTAATCTCTGGGGTGGTTACGCAAGCTCCTCTGGTTGAAAAATGAGTCCTCGATGCACCCAAATGACCAAATTAGAGGAACCAGAAAGACTAACCAAGAAGGCTTCTGCTCGAGTTGTCTAGTCTACCTGCTTTATATGCGATGTAGGAATGGACGATCGCCAGGGTTCCTGGCCAGGGAATGGCTTCCTCTTTCTTCAAAATCTAAAATATAAAGGAGCACAATCATCATCATGGTAGCTGGTTTTAAAAAGAACGGAAGTCAAACCCACACCGATTTTTTCCCAGAACCACAGATCAGACGAAGAGAACCCGACCCAGTCCGTGTTGGGTCAAACATTCACTCATAACCAGAGTGGGGATGAACATAAATGAATGAAATGCAGTTTCTCACTAACAGAACACATGAACTCCTGAAACTTAAAACGACCAAACTGAGGTGTGGGGTAAAAAAATAAAAAAGAATAAACAAGAACAGGGTTTTGGAAAAACATGTAGGAACTTACAAAGCACAGAACAGTCTCGTATCAGCATCAAAACTGCAGGGCATTATGGGGTCAGCGGCAGCACATAAACCATGGGTAGCCTTAGGGAAGTCTCCACCTCCAAAAATGAACAACCCTGTTTGGGACACTGGACGGTTGGGCAGGGCTGGGGAGGAGCAGTTACTGGGGCAAGCGGGGGGCAGTTCAGCGGGGGCAGTTGAGCAAGGGCAGTTCAGCAGGGGCAACTCGGGGAGGGGGGGGGGGCTGTATTTACCTGGTCTTGGCATTTGGGGCAGATCCACATGCCTTTGGGAATGCTTTTCAGGGGAGGGTCCAGGCAGTCCAGGTGGTAGACACGCGAGCACGTGTCACACATGAGCAATTGGCCACTGCGCCTACACACTGCGCAGAAATCCTCATGGATGTCTCCCTGTCAGGAGGAATCGCACCAATCAGTGTCACCGCCGCTCAAGCCCAGACCAATCACAGACGGAAAGGCGTGGCTCGGGGGAGGGTGATATCTGGAGGGCAGGCGCCACGGTTTTACAAAAACTTATTTTGGGGGCTCGTCCGCAGACCGCGCGGATATTGGGGACTGTCATTGGGGACTGTCACTCCTGCTTTAAACGCAGCCGATAAAACACAGATTTTACTCCGATTTTAATTGACTGAACACACCACAGCTGCGGAACAGCCAAATCGGCAGCGATAATCATGTCTGACTCAACGGCCAACTTTAATCACATAGGGGACTGTGACACAAATATCTTCAGCTAAGGGGTCTGGAGGGAGAAGACTGTTCACTTTGTAAGGTTGCGGACTCCATTTAAAATGAAATAAAATCATGAAAAATAATGGGACAATGGATGTGTAATGGTAGCGCATTAACACAGGCGATAAAGTGTCCATAGAGTGCGGTTCAGCCCTCATCTTTAGAAGGGAGGTGTATGTAAATAGAGGCTCAGTGCTAACTAGAGCCGGACTTGGAATAAAAGGGGGCGATGCGATTGGAAGTCGAGGTGGGGGGGAAAGGGCGGGATCAGGGATTCCGCCGCTCCTGATAGGTCTACTGTTGGCTCCAGCAGCTACTTACATCCCCGGAGCAGGGGCAGGGCAGAGGGAGGGTGTGGGAGTGGGCGGGGGAATGTAAGCCCCCGGTCTCCAGCTTGTCGGGGGCCGGGGAGGCGGGATGGCTGCTGGGAGGGGAAGTCGGGGTGAGGCAGCCCAGCTCTGGAACGGTGCTGTATTTGGGAGGGCGACCTGGGTGAAATGAGACAGACGAGAAACAAAAAACAAACCAAAAAAAAAAAAAAAGAGAAGAAAAGAAAAGAAAAGATGGAAACAGGGGGGAGGGGAAAAAAACAAACAAACATTTTTTCTGACATACCTTCGATAAGGGGTCCTCATTGGCTAGCGTGGAAAGGGAAGAAGAGCAGGCCAAGAGCCACAGTTGGCAGTTAGTGCAAAAGGGGCGGAGACAAAGCGGCAGCATGCACTAAGAGGAGGAGCTACAGTGCAAAGCTCAGACCACAGCCAATCACAGCACAGGGCAAGGGAACTCAAGGGAATGACTCGCCCGTATTCGTACAATGCAAAATCCTTCTCTTTTACTACAAAACCCAAAACCAGTGAAGTTGGCACGTTATGTAAATCGTAGATTAAACAGAATACAATGATTTGCAAATCCTTTTCAACTTATATTCAACTGAATACACTGCAAAGACAAGATGTTTAATGTTCAAACTGAGAAACTTTTTTTTTTTTTGCAAATAATCATTAACTTAGAATTTAAAGGCAGCAACACATTGCAAAAAAGTTGGCACAGGGGCCTTTTTACCACTGTGTTACGTTGCCTTTCCTTTTAACGACACAGTAAACGTTTGGGAACTGAGGAGACCAATTTTTGAAGCTTTTCAGGTGGAACTCTCTCCCATTCTTGCTTGATGTACAGCTTAAGTTGTTCAACAGTCCGGGGTCCCCGTTGTCATATTTTACGCTTCATAATGCGCCACACATTTTCAATGGGAGACAGGTCTGGACTACAGGCAGGCCAGTCTAGTACATGCACTCTTTTACTACGGAGCCATGCTGTTGTAACACGTGCAGAATGTGGCTTGGCATTGTCTTGCTGAAATAAGCAGGGGCGTCCATGAAAAAGTTGTTGCTTGGATGGCAACATATGTTGCTCCAAAACCTGTATGTACCTTTCAGCATTAATGGTGCCTTCACATATGTGTAAGTTGTCCATGCCTTGGGCACTAATACACCCCCATACCATCACAGATGCTGGCTTTTGAACTTTGCGCCTATAACAGTCCGGATGGTTCTTTCCCTCTTTGGTCCAGAGGACACGACGTCCACAGTTTTCAAAAACAATTTGAAATGTGGACTCGGCAGACAACAGAACTCTTTTCCACTTTGCATCAGTCCATCTTAGATGAGCTTGGGCCCAGCGAAGCCGGTAGCGTTTCTGGGTGCTGTTGATAAATGGCTTTCGCTTTGCATTGTAGAGTTTTAACTTGCACTTGCAGATGTAGTGACGAACTGTAGTTACTGACAGTGGTTTTCTGAAGTGTTCCTGAGCCCATGTGGTGATGTCCTTTACACACTGATGTCGGTTTTTGATGCAGTACCGCCTGAGGGATCGAAGGTCACGGGCATTCAATGTTGGTTTTCGGCCTTGTCGCTTACGTGCAGTGATTTCTCCAGATTCTCTGAATCTTTTGACAATATTACGGACCGTAGATGATGAAATCCCTAAATTTCTTGCACTAGCTTGTTGAGGAATGTTGTTTTTAAACTGTTCGACAATCAGCTCACGCATTTGTTCACTAAGTGGTGGCCCTCGCCCCATCCTTGTTTGTGAATGACTGAGCATTTTAGGGAAGCTGCTTTTATACCCAATCATGGCACCCACCTGTTCCCAATTAGCCTGCTCGCCTGTGGGATGTTCCAAATAAGTGTTTGATGAGCATTCCTCAACTCTCTCAGTCTTTTTTGCCACTTGTGCCAGCTTTTTTGAAACATGTTCCAAATTCCAAATGAGCTAATATTTGCAAAAAAATTACAAAGTTTACCTGTTCGAACATTAAGTAACTTGTCTTTGCAGTGTATTCAATTGAATATAGGTTGAAAAGGATTTGCAAATCATTGTATTCTGTTTTTATTTATGATTTACATAACGTGCCAACTTCACTGGTTTTGGGTTTTGTACATATAATTATGAAAACTGTAACCCCAAGGAGCAAATGCTTTATTTTACAATCAGTTTGAATATCTTGGGAGGGGAAAAAACTGACTACTTCAGATTAAGGGAAGTATGTAATAAAAGGAACACTTCTGAATAACTTCAGGAAATATTCACGTCCCACCAAAGTAATTATATTCCAGACTATTTCAGGCAAGGTAACTCCGGAGTGCTTTCTAAGGCTCATCTGTGACTGTGCCTGCCTGTGGTCACGTCAGGCGTGATGTCATGCGACTGCACAGCCGCAAGCATTTGGAAGTAAAGGCTAGTGATTTTGTGGGGAAGAGCGCATCCCCATGTCCAGAAGTGCAGCAGAGGGGAGGCCAGACGGCAAGCAGAGAGCAGGAGGAGCTGGCGGGAGAACTGGAGCGAGCGAGAGAGGCGAGAGGGTGAAACTGCAGGTGAAAACGGGTATAGCGTAATCACTGCGCACAGCGCAACCAACTCGGCCATGGGGCCATTCACTCATGTCTGCCATTGTGCAAAGAATGCGATGGCAAGCACAAGTACGCAAGCATCCATTTACACCCGCAATCATGCGGCAGTAAATATGATGTAAACACACACTTAACACTTTGTGACAATTTAATTCCACGCAGGACATGGCACAATTACTCTCCCCAGCCCACTGGTAAGAGAAGATAATTCTCATATTAAGCGTGAAATTCAGTTTCTGTGATGCAGTGCGGTAATCCAGTGTCATTTGAACTAGTGTCCCCTTCATTAATTCAGCACTGATGAGGAGCCATGCCCAGCCTATCCCAAGATGTCTTGCGATGCTGACAAGGCACTGTGCTGATGCGCTGGTGAGCAACAGCAACAGTTGCTGCACAGACGTGCTACTGAGCCGCGGCGCTGCGCTAACATGCTAGCAAGCCCCAGGGTCACGCCAACATGCCGATAAGCCCTCATGCCGCGCTAACATGCTAATAAGCCCCAGCGCCGCGCAAACATGCTTGCGAGCCCTGGCGCTGTGCGAACATGCCAGTGAGCTCCGGCGCTGCCCTAACATACTAGTGAGCCTTGGCGCCGCACTAACATGCTAGCAAGCCCTAATGCTGCACTGAATTCGCAAGCCCTGGCTCAGCGCTAACATGCTGGTGAGCCGCGGCATTGCACAAACGCGCAAGTGAGCTGCAGAGGAGTGCTAAAATGCTAGCGAGCCACAGGGACGTGCTTAAGTGCTAGCAATCCGCTAAGCAGCGCAAATGTATCAATACTAGCGAGCCGCAGCTTGTGGGGGAGCGCACTGACCTCTCTTCCTAGTGCCTTGGTGAAGGGTGTTCAAGTAGGTCACTGCACTCTTCTTACGCTGCGAACAAGGGAAACAATGTTAGCGTTGCACTCCATGTAGCTCCTGGCAGACAGACGCACTCGCCTGCAATTACTCACCACTCAAAAATCATTTTAGCAGCAGGACAAGGGTCAAGCTTATCAGTAATAATGATCACTCTCCAGCAACCAACAAACATGTATTTCAAATGTTCAATACCCGACCACACTAAACCAGAAAGGCGCATATTTGCAATACATGATAAACATGCCTAAAAGCACAGGCTAACGGAGGTCAAATCGATAGTCAGTTTCATTAAAGGTAGACTGCTATAAAAGTTTCATATACCATACATGACAAGACGGCGTAACTGATGTTTTCAATTCCTTTCAAATTTCAAAAAACTAATCACCTTTTTTCTTTAAATGTTAAAGAAGTGCCGTGTCACAACGTTGACTGATGAGACTATGATAGTATTCATACAGTATATGTCATCATTAGACATTTACTAGGGATCCACTAAACACTTGAACTAGGCTGGATTACAGAATAGTCAACGCCGCGAGGAACCATACCTCGGGTTCGAACACTGCCCCACTGTATACAGGGTTCGCCGTCGTCCTTCGCTTGCGTTCCTGCCTTCGACTCTGGATTTCTGCACCGCCACAAGGGAGGAAGGGCCAGATCAGAGACATTTTCAAATGTACTCAAATGTACTTTGCTTCGTATGACAGGGTAGGATTCGACAGAAACTCTACGTTACCTTCCAAGTGGTCATGTGTCACAAGCCCCAGAGACACCATGAAAGCAAGTTTCTGCAGAAGAGATTACAATGTATGTTCAACCATTTGAGCAATTGGTTGAATAAACTGATGAACTCATTTATTGGGGTAAAAACTCTGGTTCACCAGCATTACTTGAAGCATCAACAACAGGACTATCCCTGTGATGGGTGACCTCTTTGCACACTCGAAACCAGACATACTCTGGTTTGTATTCACAGAATTGAAACCATCACTACATATGCCTGCTCAGGAGCTTGGGCAAGAAAAGCTCTCATGCGACAACATAAAAAAGTGAAGTTATAGAGAAGTCTTTCCTTTCCAATGAGTGGAACCATTCATAAACAGAGTATAGTTAGAAAGCAAACATTTTGAAAACAAGAAAATACAAATCTGACTTTGCACAATGTACTAGAGTATTTATAAACAAAACAATGAATAAGATGTGCTGATCACTTTTTTATTTTTTTTGTTTTTTTTTTTTAAATTTGGCATCTCCAATCCCACCCGAATCTGGAATGCCCAATTGGTGAACTATGTACAAAGCTTGCTTGTATGCGACCCCTTGCTGCCAACTCAGGATAGTGAAGACAGTTCACGGCTCTCCTCCGAAGCACGTGCCTGTCAGCCACTGATTCTTATACACTCGCTGGTTGAATCTTCGCAAGTTCAGAGGGAGGGCGGAGGATACCCGGACATGAACCAAGCCGGAGTCTTCCTGACGAGCGCCCGTCTGGCCAACAGGAGGCGCTGGAGCAACGACGAACAAAGCTGTTATCGAGTACCCAAATCCGGCAGTCCCTTCCCAATTTGTAACCCTGTAGCGCGATAGCCAATGGTGTGCTACTCTGAAAAAGCTGCCGACCCCTGCCGGTGGGTACGGCGAGGCTCGAACCCGCGACGTGGTGATCACCTCTGCTGATCACATTTTTAACCAATAATTATTCCTATCCCAATCTTTATCATTTTTTACTGGTTACACAATATCATTTAATTATTTATATTTTATAGTTTCTTTCAGCAGGAACAGAAGTGAGCAGAAGATGAGTGAATGACTGATCAGTGCTTCAGTTTGTGGGGCAGTTTGATTGGTTAGAGGGGTAGATTGCAGGGTAGAAAAAGGGGTAATTAGGCTGTGGGGTGGATCGGTCTATTTAAGGTACTTAGGTCCATTTGTACGGGAGACTTTGGGATACTTAGGTCCGTGGGGTTGACTAGTTGGGTCTGTTTGCAAGGCTTTTTGAGGCATAGTTTGGACTGTTTGGTCTGTTCGAGGGGTAGTTGTGATTGGATGGTGGGGTAATTTATTCTGTTGGTTAGATTTTGGGGTAGTTGGATCTCTTTATGGGGTAGTTTGGTCTGTTCGCAGGGTAGTTGTGGGTTAGTTTATGGTGTTGATGGTGAGGTAGATTGGCTTGTTTGTGGGGTAAATAGTAGGGCAGTTAGTGTTTGCGGGGTAATTTGCTTACAGTTCGGTCTGTTAGAGTGGGGAGATTCCGGCTGTTTATGGAGCGTGAAACTTAATATAAGCAGATCAAAAACAATAAAATTTCTCAGTTTCTACATTTCATATATGATTTTTGTACCATTTTCAATTTATTATAAATTTTAAATGATTTGCCAATCATTGCAGTTTGTTTTTATTTACATTTTACAAAACGTCCCAACTTTCCTGGAAACGAGGTTGCAGAAAACACCTGGTAATGTCATTATGACTTTCATTTTCATCACAAACAATATAAGAAAAAGATAATTTCACAGGTAAAACATTGGAAATGCAAAAAATGCAATCATTTCTCTTATTTAGGAGGCAACTATTATTTTTTAATCAGGTAAACAGTGTCTGTAGATGGCGGCTGCATTCCTTCAGATTAAACGGACCAAATACTCATCATTTTCCCCAATATTATGGCAAAAATTGGCCCAAGATATAAAAAAAATTTACTCAGTACCCCAATTGTGAAACGGTCCTGATGAGGTAGTTTGTGGGGTCGGTGGTAGGGTAGTTTGTTCTGCTTGTGGGGTAATTTATATATTAGACTGGTCTGTTTGTGGGGAAGATAGGAGGGTAGTTTGGGCTGTCTGTGTGACAGACTTTGGGGATATTAAGTCTATTTGTGGAGTAGGTGTGTGGTAGTTTGGTAGTCAGTGGGGTAGTCATGGGTTAGTTGTAGGGTGTTTTGGTATGACTGGAGTAATTGCAGGGTGGTTTGATTTTCTGTGGCATAGTTATGGGGTAGTTTGGTCTACCAGAGGAGTTGTTGTGGGGTAGTTTGGTAGTCTGCGGGGTAGCTATGGGGTAGTTTGGTTGCCTATGGGGTAGTTATGGGGTAGGTGTGGGGCAGATTAAGTTGCCCGGTAGTTGTCAGGTAGTTTGGTTGCCTGTGGGGTAGTTATGGGGTAGTTTGGTTGCCTGTGAGGTAGTTATGGGGTAGGTGTGGGGTGGTTTGGCTACCTGTAGGGTACTTGTCGGGTAGTTAGATTGCCTGTGGGGTAGTTGTGGTGTAGTTTGGTTGCCTGTGGGGTAGTTATGGGGTAGCTGTAGGGTAGTTTGGTTGCCTGTGGGGTAGTTATGGGGTAGGTGTGGGGTAGTTTGGTTGCCTGTGGGGTAGTTATGGGGTAGGTGTGGGGTAGTCTGGTTGCCTGTGGGGTAGTTGTGGGGTAGGTTTGCGGTAGTCTGGTTGCCTGTGGGGTAGGTGTGGGGTAGTTTTGTTGCTTGTGGGGTAGTTATGGGGTAGGTGAGGGGTAATCTGGTTGCCTGTGGGGTAGTTATGGGGTAGTGGTGGGGTAGTCTGGTTGCCCGTTGGGTAGTTATGGGGTAGGTGTGGGGTAGTTTGGTTGCCTGTGGGGTAGTTATGGGGTAGGTGTGGGGTAGTCTGGTTGCCTGTGGGGTAGTTGTGGGGTAGCACGCAGCCCTACCTGAGGGTTCTCCTCGTGTTTGGACTTGGGTGGCGGGGGGGCGGGAAGAGGAGGAGTTGACGGGGAGGTGGGGGCGCTGGCCGGGGCCTTTCGATCCGTCGCGCTCTGCACTTTAACAGTCTGAGAGAGAAAAACAGCAAGGCAGCGCTCGGAATGCAAATTCACACTCTTATTTTCATCGCCATTAATTTAACGTCCATCATAAAAAAAGAATGTTTCTCCACAAAGCGTTTATTAAATATATTTGCAGAGTGGGGATTTTAAAAGCATTATTACTGAGAGGTGGCCTGAAATGAATTTAATATGATTTATATGCTGGAAAAGCACTCTAAATTCAATATATGAAAAGAAAGCAGGAAGGGGCATGTTTCCACTGGGAACGGAATCATACTCTTCACAAGCAGACTAGGCAGTGGGAAGGCAAATGGAGGGCTCTCTCTAATTTCTGATAAATGTACAGCTTTGCAGAAATTTAAACACAAGTGCGGCAACTTTTGATCAAGGATAATCTTTTAATGAAATCTTCACCCTTGAAAGGCTCCTTGGAGATTATGCATCACTCACGCTGACAGGCGGAGAATAACACTCACATAAACAAAATTAGGAGCACTTGGAGACGTTTCCCAGTCGATTCTCTGCTTGGCCTCTATGCCAGCCTTGGCTTATTATGCACCCCAATACCTGCTCTAAAAAACACCTGGGTGCCAGAAAAAACGAGCCATTTCAGCTACTCTGAATAAGATAAGCCACGCCATGGGTACAGTGCTGAGGTTGTATTCAAAGAGATTTAAATTATGTTCTTTCTCAAGGCTGGCCTTGGAATTTAAATATTAAGCCCCATTACTCTGTCCTTACTTCTCGCAAGGGCTTGCACTACTACCCAGGGCCCTCCTGTCCTTGTTGCAGTTTTTGTTGTGCTTTCATGCATCGTTAGCGAAGCATTGAGCAATTTCAGCTTTTGATGCTCACTCGTGAAGAATACATTTCTCCCATTTCACAGGCCTGTGTATTTTGCTAATTGTACAGCACTCCTGTTGGCGGCGGCCATTTTCAAGGCTCCTAGGAAATGTATAAACCTGAGTAGATGTTATTCCCTCTACTGAGCCTTACCTTAACGTAGTGGTTCCCAAAGTGGGGCGCCCAGAGCAATTGCAGGGGGGGCGCGGGGTGCGGGAAGTAAATTTTTTTCCCATCACTAGAGTTCCGCACACCAACAGAAAATTATTTGCATACAGTCCATCGCTGCCCAGAATTCTGCGATTACATCGTAAATGCCCGCCTTACTCTCAACATATCTGTTCGTCAAATCATTCATCTAGCCTGCTATTTTCATTAATAATTTGTTATGAATGTAGTTGCTCAAATATTTGAAGCTGGTAAAATAAGCTGGTTACAATCAATGTAGTCTTGCGATACCCAACTCTCCACTTTTTAATCCTGCACTCATCTGGCATATTGATAATAAAATGGTAAGTGATACCGAACAAAATCCGATGAATACAAAGCTGAAATAACCGAGATTGCGTCATCCTATTCTCGATAATATGAATGCTCTGTCGGCCTACAGATTATTTTTATCTAGCCAAGCAACTGAACGTTACAAACATCTCGGCAGGTTTGGCAAGTGAATTTTTTTTCGTACTTTGCAGTCGGCTGTTAATATAGTTTGATTATGGTGCTTTCTTTCTGCATCATAGAAACATAATTTTAAGTAGACGGCTATACTCAGGCAGAGGGGTGTGATACAGCCTAATGATTTTATACTTTAAAAGAGGTTTTGGATTATTAAATTTTATCATGTCCTTAATTGGAAAATTATGGTGGCCGTTTCAAAACCTGCCAATCATTTCCAGCCAGGCAAGACAAAAATCATCTGTTCAAAGCATTCATATTGTCTAGAATAAGCTGACGCGATCTCGGTTAACGTATTTTAACTTAAAAGTGCAAGGCGAGTGAAGAGAGAAAAATGTAACTGTCTCGAGACACTCCTTCAGAGGTCTGGCACAAGGTTGCTGATTGGCTGTATGCAAGCAAGTTTCTGTTGGTGTCCGGAAAATGCATAAATAGCAATGTTGTTGAATATTAAAAAAATAAAACTGTTACACTGAACATAATTACACAGTTAAGTTGCTTGAAAACAGTTACACTTAAAATAATTACACTGTGGTTGTTTGTTATTTTGTTATTTCGAATTCTAAAAGTAGCCTAGTAGTTGTTTATGACAACCTATAGTTTATGACCGTTTACTTATATTTTTCCAAAAACGGTTGAGGTTTATATTAATTACAATGTATGAAATAAACTGCAATGGACTAATTTTCTTATGTACCAAAGGGGGGCCCAGCAGAAAAAGTTTGGGAACCACTGCCTTAACGTACCCCGAGACTTATATGAGAGCTAGTATTAAAATAATAGGACACAATGACGAGAACAGGCCATTTGAAGCACAAAAATTGCTTTTTCTTGGACTTTTCATCCACTCAGATGCAGTCAAAGCTCAGTTGACTCAAAATGGAGGCAGCACCAGCGCCGTTAGCCAGTCTGGTCCTAAAACCCTCAGCGTTTTGAGCTCTGACTGCCCAGTGCGCTCACCTTGGGGTCAGGGCTCACGCTCCGTAGCTGCAGGGTTTGGGGGCTGGCGAGACGGGCGCTGGCGGGGGCCGTGATGACGATGCCCGTCAGGGGCCCCGTGGGCAGGGTTTTGGCGGTGGCAGCGGAGGTGGAGCAGGGCTGGCCGTTGACGATGCGCACCTGGTGGATTGGGCCGGTCGGAGGGGGTAGTGAGGCGTTCGTCAGCTTGGTGGCGAGCATCACCGGCCGCTGTAGCAGCTGGGGGGGCGCCATCATGGGTGGGGGGGGCGCCGGGGCGATGGGCACGTTGTTGGGCGTGACAGGCTTGGGCCGGACCTGGGGAAGAGCGGGGTGGGGACGTGCACGAGGGCAGATGTTCGTTTAGCGCAGCAAAAGTCACTGCGAACTTCACACGTTCAACATCTTTCAAAGGAACCTTTTCAACTCCATTCATTTCAACTGACGAGCCGGCAACTAACAGAGGTCATTTTCATCTCAGCCACACAATATGAGAGACTCAAACATGCTCCTCCTGACGCATCAGCTCTTGAACACTCAGTCACAGTAAATCATCACAAAACTAGATTTAGTCAGTAAGCATGGCTTACAGGATACCCTCCGCAACAACAAGTAGTCGGGCAGCACCACAGTCAATAGACCTTCCAGCAAGAAAAAAAATTTTCAAAATCGTATGAGTAGGTTATGAGATCTAGGTCCGGACGCACAGACGCACGCACACACACACACACACAGACACACGCACAGACACACGCACGCACGCACACACGGACGGACAAAGCAAATCCAGTATACCCCCCCTAAACTTTGTTGCGGGGGGTATAACTAAACTTCGTTGCGGGGGTATAATAATATTGCAAAAATGATGGTCAAATGAAGCTACTTGAACTCTTAGCCCCTTTTGTTTTCACAGTCATTTTAAAGTGTCAGTACATTTTAGGTGATCTTTATGGTGAAGAGAAAAAAGTTTGAAAATGCAGGTGAACATTAGCTAACATTAACAGTCTTGAGCACACATCCACTGAGCTTATCCTGCAGTAGAAGCTAACATGTCCCTGGTGCAGTGCAGCAACACTCCAGTATACAGCTGCACCATTAACCTCCAAACAAAACAAACAAAAAAGTTTTTTTAAGTAAAAAAGCTTAAACAAACTAATTCCAGGCGCATTAAAATGAATGTAATGAAGCAAATTTAAACCCAAAAGAACATACAGGCTAACTGTATGTGCGTGCGTGCGTGTGTGTTTGTTTGTGTACGAGTGAAGTCTCATCATTAACACAGTGCATCGCTCATGTTTTACAGCAGTGTACTACAAGATTGCGCTAATTATGCAAATGATTAATGGAAGAGGCTGAGAGCAGTGTGATAAGAATCCTAACATCTTTTTAGGGGATTCCTGGTCAAAACCAGAAGTTCATGCAAACCTGAAT
The DNA here is from genome assembly GCA_029721435.1 of Gymnothorax reevesii. Taxonomy (NCBI): domain Eukaryota; kingdom Metazoa; phylum Chordata; class Actinopteri; order Anguilliformes; family Muraenidae; genus Gymnothorax; species Gymnothorax reevesii. The sequence continues at coordinate 30,182,868 of CM056589.1, forward strand.
TTCAACTGCTCTGCCACACTGCTGCGTCCATTTGGAGAGGGGTACAAGGCAGCAAAGAAATGCCAAACTAGTTTACGTTCCATAGATGTTGGACACAAAGTGTCATCAAATCTGATGAATATTTGTGACAGCTAGGGGTTGTGGGTAATTGAAACAGGTGTGAATGGGCGCAGGAATGTCAAAGGTCACAAAACAGCCATTATACAGAAATTGTCAAAACCTACTGTTTGTTGATGTTGTAAACAACTAAAAAGAAATTTCAGGTCTTTATCTATATTAGGAAGGTCTAAAATGGACAACTTCAGTTTTTCAATATTATCACCCAGTCCACTTTTGGGGGTGGGGGGCTGAAGGGTAATCCTGAAGTAGCTCATGCTCGAAAGATGTTGCAAACCAAGTCATGTCAAATTTTATCAATATTTCTGACCGCTACAGGATGCGGATTGAAGTATTTACAGATGAGACGATGGAGTTTACATCTAAATAACTCAGAAGGTCAACAAACAGGAGAGATAATCAAAATGCTTAAAGGAACTTACTGAATATGACTGTTGCCTAGCAGCATTCAAAGCTTTAAGTTCAGTAGAATATGCTAAACCTTCAGAGTCCTGCTGGAGTCACATGACTGGTTCTTCAGTCTTTTGCACGAACACATTACACATACATCCACTGCATGCCATTTTATCCCATCAGTTTTCAAAAGAAAACACAAGCCTCTCAGCGACGGGGTTGATTTCCTATGGTTTTTGGTTTTCTGGAAGGACTCATCAAGCCTGCCACCAAAGCGAACTGTTTAACCCAGAAAAACCAAGCTCAAACCTGATCTACATAACTCGTCTCAGGTTCGTTCCCTTCAAATTCTCGAACAGAATAACCAGAAGGCCAACACCTACACCACTATTCTGCTTATTACAGGAGGCTTCTGTTGGCAGTGGAAGTCACTGGGGCTTTGACATATCCATGGCAACTGAACAGTCAGTTTTCAATGTCCCTTAATAATTTTTTACGAGTTGCAGCAACATAAATGTGGCACTTTAGCCATGAGGTTAAGCGTATGCACCGGACCACCTGCTCCATCTATAACCATGTCAGCGACTTTGCTCTTAATCCTCACCACACAACCTGCTCTCGCGGAAAATCACTTGGAATAAAACTTAGAAATTAATGTTTAAAACTGCCTGTAATGCAGTATAACAGGGCCATGCTCACACAGAGGGGAGTTTTCCGAACAGCCAACTACAGTGCCCCTCTCATAATGCTAGCACCAGCCAATTTCAGGTCTTACTAAGGATGCTGCACAATCATTAGTACCATGTAGACAGTAACTTAAGTCTCATATAGTGACAGAAAAAAAAAGAATGGCCATATGGAGCCACAGTGTGAAGGCTGCTCGTGAGGAAGCTGATGCCACAATGAGGCAGACCAACGCCACAAAGTTGATTTGTCACAAGTGGCCCCTCGCTCAAAACAGAAGAATTCCAGGGGAAGCATGCAAAGTGTATTTGATAATGCTCTAGTGTTAATGCCCTGCGCTCTCTGTGGGAGGCCTTGTGCGTCTGTGAGAGCCACGAGAGAGCAGTTACTCTGGTTTTAAGAAGACCTGCGAGTGTTGTAATTCAGAGAGATGTGTGCGTTTATCTGGGCCCGTAGAGGAGCAGAACCCTGGAGTTAACCGTCTCAGTCCTCTGTTCTGCAGCTTGGAGGCAGAGCCCTGCTCTCTCACCTGTGGCAGGAGGTTGGGCCGGGGCGTCAGGCGTGGTGGTGGAATAAACTGCGGCACTTTGATTGGCTGGGTCACAGCGGGGGTGGTGGCCTGCACCTGAGATGAAAACAACCAGTTTCAGAGGCTCAAAACACACACACACACACACACACACACACACACACAAACGCGAGCGTGCCACACACACACACACAGATGCACATACACACACACAGATACATACATGCGCACACACGCATGCACCGACTCACATACACACATGCACATACACACAGACATATACCCCATTACAGACTCAGAACCCAACCACGCACCAAAACAAGGGGACATGACACTGACACAAAAAGACAATCACATCTATGAAGTGACATAAATGAATACACACCCATATCCGCACACAATCACGCAAGACTGAATGCATTCATACACACACACGCACGCACGCAGTGGCAGTGTTTGAATCACCCCACGAGTAGACAAAGCACATTTTATCTCGTCTCTAATCCAGGCCGACAAGATTTCAGCCATTTTGTCACACCAGCACTGGAACAATTCCAATACCCTCCAGAACTCATCATACTCCTTCACCAGCTCACATGCGCTCTATTAAAACACTGTTTGCAAAATCCAATTTTGTGAAGTGCTAATATTAGCTTTAGCTCGTCACCCTCATGCGAGTTCGTGTAAAGGCAAACCGCCTCGGGGTGTGTTCTGAGTACAAACAGGCAGAGCTAAGCTCAAATCTGCACACACACATAAGCCAAGTTTACTCCAGGTCGAACACTTCCCCAGGGCAACCACAGAGAAATGAAGCTGATATCTCGGCAGACGGGCCGCACAAAACGCTGTAGTGTAGGAGGCAACTCACAACGACGGCGTTCTTGGAGACGATCCGCACGGATTCGGCCCCCTGATTGGTCACCTTGCCGGACGTCTGGAGGTTGATTGGTGCCGTAAGTGAGTCAGAGTTCACGATGCTGGGCTTGGGTGTGTTGGAGATGGCGGTGACCATGGCGACGGTGGGCCTTGGTGCCACCACAGAAGCGGGCATCGGTGGGGTGGCAGCTTTCAGCACCAGAGGTAGAGTCTTAGTGGGAATCACTGAGGTCACTGTCACGGTCCTCTGCACAAAGACACAAACACAACCCGGCATTACCACAGGTACAGCTCTACACCTACAGTACACACTGAGATACCCCACATTACCACACGTACAGCATTACACCTACAGTACACACCGAGATACCCCACATTAAAACAGGTACAGCATTATTCTGACTGTACAGAGATACCCAACATTACCACAGATACTGCATTCCACCCAATGTACGCACTGAGATGCCCCAAATTACCACAGGTACAGCATTACACCTACTGTACACACAAGAGATATCCCACATTACCACAGGTACAGCATTAGTCTGATTGTATAGAGATACCCCACATTACCACAGGTACAGCATTACACCTACTGTGCACACAAGAGATATCCCACATTACCACAGGTACAGCATTAGTCTGATTGTATAGAGATACCCCACATTACCACAGGTACAGCATTACACCTACTGTACACACAGATACCCCACATTACCACAGGTACAGCATTACTCTGACTGTACAGAAATACCCCACATTACCACAGGTACAGCATTATACCTACTGTACGCACTAGAGATACCCCACATTACCACAGGACAGCATTACACCCAATGTACAGACTGAGATACCTCACATTACCGCAGGTACAACATTATCACTGCTGTACAGACTGAAATACCCAACATTACCACACGTACGGCATTACACCGGCCATACAGTCTGAGACACCCTGCATTACCTTAGGAACAGCATTACATCCCACTATATTGACCCATATTACCACAGGAACCTATGAGCATATAATATATAGAGAATACCATATGGGTATTTTCATATCACGCGCTGTATCAACCCGAGACCCCAGTATCAGCCCGAGATCTCTGCCCGGCGGGCAGATACGGGTGATACAGGATTTTTCCCGGTCGGCAGATACGGGTGATACAGTATTTTTCCCGGCGGGCAGATACGGGTGATACAGTATTTTTCCCGGCGGGCAGATACGGGTGATACAGTATTTTTCCCGGCTGGCAGATACGGGTGATACAGTATTTTTCCCGGCGGGCAGATACGGGTGATACAGTATTTTTCCCGGCTGGCAGATACGGGTGATACAGGATTTTTCCCGGCCGGCAGATACGGGTGATACAGAATTTTTCCCGGCGGGCAGATACGGGTGATACAGTATTTTTCCCGGCCGGCAGATACGGGTGATACAGGATTTTTCCCGGCGGGCAGATACGGGCGATACAGAATTTTTCCCGGCGGGCAGATACGGGTGATACAGGATTTTTCCCGGCGGGCAGATACGGGTGATACAGGATTTTTCCCAGCTGGCAGATACGGGTGATACAGTATTTTTCCCGGCGGGCAGATACGGGTGATACAGGATTTTTCCCGGCGGGCAGATACGGGTGATACAGGATTTTTCCCGGCGGGCAGATACGGGTGATGCAGGATTTTTTTCCCGGCGGGCAGATACGGGTGATACAGCATTTTTCCCGGCGGGCAGATACGGGTGATACAGCATTTTTCCCGGCGGGCAGATACGGGCGATACAGGATTTTTCCCGGCGGGCAGATACGGGTGATACAGGATTTTTCCCGGCGGGCAGATACGAGCACAAGGCACAAGGCTGTATCACAGGTGCAGATTCTCTGTATTCATACGGAAGTACAGTATATAATAAAGCTCAATATCACCATTTCCCAATAGTTTTTAGCTTAGCTTAACCAAAGTAAGTGTCACTACTTACTTCAGAAAGCCCCCAAGTTGTGAATGCTTTAAATTCAGTACAATTCAAAATGTATTGGTAGTCTAAAATCATATGCCAGAATAAATGTCCTGGGGCAATCAGGATGCATCATTACGGAAGGATATTTCTTAATGAATTTTACACCTTAACAGATAGGGACCGTTTCCAGAGTGCCCATATCTGCCCCTTCCTGTGATAAGAATCCAGCAAAACGTCCTGGGGTTTTCAAGACTCCGTTTGTTGCTGCAGGTCCAGTTACAGAATCACAGTAGCATTTCAAATTAGCATGTTTTATTGCTTAATAAAATCCGAGGGGCTCTTTGGTGAAGTTTTGCTTAAATGAAGGCAGAGAGGAGCGCATACATTCACTAAACTGCAGTTTAAGTACAGTTTAAGTGGTGCTTTTATGGCCGCATTCCTGGATAATAAAGCTGTTGTCTCCGGTTACGATTTTAGCCCATCATTTGCCTGCACATTGAGTTTACATTTGCCCAGGAAATGGAGACCATTTCCACTCATCTCAAGCGCTGAAGCACACAGATCCTCGCATTCATCAAGGGCCGCATCCAAGAGTCTTTCATTTCTAATTTTCCGCAGAAAGGGAGCAAGAATAAGTTTGAAGTAACGAGTTTTGTTTGTAAACCACGCCAGATAAAACGCAGCCATAGGATGCTTTGTCAAGAGAGATTTAGATTGTAGATTGTAGCAGTGGGCAATGTGTCACTATAAACGATAAACTGCAAAAAAATATGCGCCACTACCTAATTTTGACAATAATGCCCATACCGACAGGGGAAGAAACAAAGATGTTTACATCAAAGCAGCAGAGCCAAAGAGGTTTGCCAAGAAAACACATGGTGGAAACTAAGGAGAACCGGGCTGTTATGAGATTGGTCAAGGTCTGTGGATTGGCATGCTGATTTGCCAATCAAGCCACTTCCCCAACTTGTATAAGGATACCTGAACTGCTTTTAAAGAAAATATTGTTATAATCAGGAGACAAAATGTGAACGGTGATCTATATTGTCATCATACTAAATTCTAAATATACTGCGATAGAAATTGTAGGACACATCGCCCAGCATTAGCGTACAGGCAGTGTCTGCCACAGGATTTAGTGAAGCTACAGTGGGGGCCACGAGAACGACAGCAGTCTCTTCGTAAAGCCGTTTTCACACCGGACGCGTAACGAATTTTTCGCACGACAGATTGCATTCAAAGTCAATGCAAAGACGCGTCTTTGCATTGACTTAGAATGTAAACTGTTGCGCGGCTTCATGCTCCACTCAAAAGGAAACCTAACAATTTCAACTGATTTAGAGTCACGTATTCAGCAATTTGGACTCTTCAAAATACTGAGTGCGCAGATATCCTTTATCTGGCCTGTCACAGTTTTCGCTCCAAAAGCAGCACTTGATGAGCTGGTTAATCGGTGGAGTGAACTAATGGGAAACACAGGCTGGAGGGTTAACCTGTGTCACAGGCGACGGTGTTTGTGCGTCGAGTCCCTGCATTGTGTGCTCGTGTCTGGGGTGGTGGGCTCAATCTGGCCTGAGGATTTGCCACAGGACCAGGCCCGAGGCAAAAAGGCCCCTCACTTCCTGGGCCCTGACCCCCTCACCCTGCATGAGGGGCAGCGCCAAAGTACCGCCACGCTCACTCTGTCGCTCCGTCTGTTTGGAGAGCAGCGAGCGGGCTGCATTTTTTCCCTGCGCCAGCACTATGTGCGTCTGAGCCCCAGAGAAGGCGGCCAGCGCTGCGTCTCATCTCCGCTAAAAGCAGACGATAAATCTTCAGCCTGGCGATGACACCACAGCCCATCCTCGCAGGCCAAGGCAGCGGGCCGGGAACTGGGCCGGCGGAGCTGGAAGCAGTCGGCAATAAATCCTTTTAAGTTTTCCCCGCTGACAAGCTGAACCTTGGGTCACCTTCCTCGGAATGGAACTAATCTGAGGGGGCATCCAGGAAAGTGTGCGTTTCTGAAGCGATGATGTGCCTTGTACTGACCCCTGACAGCGCCACCTGCTGTTGGGAGTCCTGCAGGACGGCTGCAATTCTGCCGTTAGGTTTAGGTGGGAAGGAGGGATAGACTGTAGGGTGTTCCCTGCCTTGTCATGGGCGTCACGGATACCATTACTACACAGCGCCACAGGTGAGAGGACGATGGCAGTGAGAGGAAGTTCCAGGGGATGAGCATGCTATGGAATTCATGCTATGGAAGGTCCAGAGTTTGAGTGTGTTCTTGGGCAAAAACACTTCACTCCCACTGTCCCCACTCCAACCAGGTGTATGATTGGATACCATGAAATTGTTGTGGTAACCAGACCAAAATGGTGGGGGGGGGGATTAACGTGAAGAACAAACATCCCGACCGGTGGAAGCAGCGATACTCCTGGTCGCTTCAAGCAATGGAGACCAGAGTTAAACAACAGCCTAATGAGCCACAATCAGCTTGAGACAGACTGTACTTAGTTACTTAAAGCTGTCTGTAAATCTGTAAATGTACTGGTCATGTTCAGCAAGAAAACCTTTCAAAACTGGAAATGCTGTCAAGCCCATTCTTACACTGAATCCCGATGGTACCAGAAACATGTAAATAAATTTGATATTGAATAAGGACACTCCCACCAATAGTTCAAAATCTTACCTATCACAAAAGCGTGAAAAATGCTTGGGAATTTAAGTGCAGTGAAGTTTAAAAACAACGTGAAACCACTACAGCAGATCTTGAGAAGGGCCCAGCTCATGCAGGTCCTCCAGATTACCACCGTCTTTAAGTGAACAGTTTCATGAAAAACCGCAATATAAACTGATACTCTGGTTCCGCATCGGACAAGGCTAATTGCATTTTGTTAATTTTATTGGTCTCACCTTTTTTATTGCTTAAACCATCCAAAACTGCAAATGTTTAATATTTATAATTAACCCTTAGAATGCTAAATGCAACTATTGTTACTCAATGATGTGAGATATCAAAATGAAAACCTAGCAAGTGGCAACTTGTTTTAAAAAGTACCGCCAGGGAGCTCCTCTAAACAAGTTGGCATGATAGGTTTCCAACAGCACAAGATAATTATATTTATACTTGTAAAATTTATTTCAGCGCTCTACGGTTAACACAAAAACATGCAAAAACAAAATTAAAACAAATTAATACTCATAATTTGTGCTCCATGCGGTAGAGGAGGAAAAGAGGAAGTCGTTTGGAAGGACGAAACAGACGAAGCTTTTCTCTAAACGAGGCGATGAGAGGATGCAGGGACCGGCTGCTCGCCGGGTGACCGAACGAAGCCACAGCAGCTGTGTCCCACACAGTCAGGCCCATTCATCTGCTCCGCTCCGCGCCACACGCTAACTTCACTGCCCACGCTCACCGCGCGTCCCTCCCTTCCACAGTTACATCCCAGGCCTGGCTTCAGCAGTCGGTGCGCATCGCCGTTTCCTCACCCATAAAAAAGGGGCCTTTTGAGTCATTTCCCTGGGAGGGGGGCCAGTGTCCCGTCAGCCGAGAGCAGAGAGCCACTCGAAGGAACATACGGCATCGGCACCATGGTTTTATCCCCCCCGAAAGCTTTCACTCCCCTCCATCAATGGCTCTGCAATGTACCCGCTCTAATAACCACTTCCAACTGTCGCATGGGTCCCAAAAGATTTGTTCTCCCTTCAGAGGTCTTCTGAGGACACGTTTGGGAGCTGCAATCTCCCCTTCCCTAGTCCTTCCTTCTTGGAGAAAAATCAAAAAACATAGAAGTAAAACCTTTTTTTTTTTTTTAATTCCACTGCTCTATGTGGTGTTTTTGTGGACACTGTAAATGGGAGTTTGTGGCGACTGGATGAGTCCGCAAACTGAGCCAGTTTATGTCCTGTGAGAGTGCAGTGGGAGTGTTAAGTGCCGCGCCTCAGGCTCGCCAGTCCTAGTGCTTCCTGTTTCCTGAGACGTGATGCGGAAAGCAGCTCAGATGTGTGGGAGCGCGGCTCCCTTGGGATGGCGAGCTCGTGCGTGAACTGGCTCAGACTTCAACATGCCAGCCAAAGCGCACTGCATTCTGGGTGGCAGAATTTCAGCAGAGGTGACGTTAACCTCCCAAACTCATCACTGTCCTCTAAACACACCGGCGCTCCCCTGATCTACTCCCCTCTCCGGTCAGGACGCCGCGAGCAGCAGTGATGAGTGGGTTTCCGTACTGATGTGCAGGACTGCCTGATACGCGGTGCAGAATTACAGGGGGGAAAAAAAAATGGAACTCAAGTATTAAAATAATTTTCCTCACAGCTGAGGTTAGTCGAGGACTCCAGAATGAGAGGGCCAAGGCTAATTATATCCCCACACAAACACCAGCCACTTACACAGCCAGCAAGAAACATGTTCCAAGCAGCAGCACTGAGAGAAAGAGCAGCGCAGTTCCTGCTGTATTTTACCATTGTGAAATGCTTAAGTCTGCTCATCCCCCAGACACAACCGTTTAAAATCCCTTCATTTCAGAGGGCTGCTGGTTTGAACACCTACAAAGCAGCATTTTGTTCCACAACCTCACAAATGACAGGACAATAAATGAATGCTCATCTATGTGCAGTAGTTATTCTATCATCATGGCCCTGAGCATCAATCCGCAAAGAAGTCAACTGCCAAACAGAAAAAAAAAAAACATATTCAGGTTTCAGCAAAGGGTCAACTGGATTGTTCAGCTCATTAAAGGTTATTTGAGAGCAAATGGGATTTTGGGGGATGTTGACAGACATAAAATTTGACTGGTCACAGACAGTTGTATTAGCCAGCAGGGGCACTTCAGGCGAGCCTTTTCAGACTCGCTTGTCAGCACAGCCACTTTGATTTAATGATTCCAGTCAATTGCACACCTTGCTAATGACAGCGCTCATGAACGGATTCAAGTGAAGTTTCAATGCTTTATCTGAATGAGATGTGCATTCTGCTACCTCACAGTGACACATCTTTACGCATGCAATGTAACCAGTATGTGGTTTAAATCTTCGTAAAATAGTTCAGAAAACAGTCCTCGCCATTAATAACAGCCATTTACAAACAGTCAACCAGAAGTGCGCTTGCAATCAGATTACCCACAATGCAGCGCAGATTTGATGGGGAGGACCTCTGGAGGAATGTAATAGTGTGATCTTTAACGATTTATACTGCACAACAAAATAATGCATTGTGGCTGCCTAGTGTTATGACTTGGAAAAATCACAACAAAGAAAACTGGCAAGTACAACTAAAACAAATTTATTCTTTACAAAAAAAGTTGTACAAAAGAATATCCACTATTTAAATTCTCTAATAACACTCTGCCACTATTTGACTGTTGCCAAAACAAAACTCTGGTCTGCTCTCTTCTGCTGTCTGCTCTCTTTGTTGTCTGTCTCTGCTGTGCTTAAAATCACAGCCTTTTTATAGTCTAGCAACCTTCCAGAAAGATCCACAGGACTCTAGGGAAATCCCGCCCCCTCCAAGCAGGAAAGTGCCAGAAGCTTCTAGAAATTACTAGACTTTTCTTAATGATTTTATAAATACGCCACCAGATGGTGCCAATGAACAAAATAAATATAGCTGACCAGCAAGGCAGCAAAACAGCATGTAACAAACTTCATTTACAAATGGAATATAATGCTGTACAAAATTATCATACATAACACTAGAACTAAACAACTAAATTACTCTCACGTACACAAGCCCGGCTTTGGGAAACAGAAGAAGGTGCTCTTGTTTTGTTCAGCAGAGTTTGTTCAATGATGCTGAAACTGATGCAACTGATGCTAAGCTGAGCACTAGCATTGCTCCAGTGGCACTTTATTAAGGGAGTAAAATTCCCAGCAGACTTTGGTCTCATGGGTTCCTTTGTCTAGGTGACACATTCTGCTGCAACAATGGCCATCCTTCAGCTGCTGAGAGTTTTATGCCTGAGATCCGATGGCACAAAATTAAACTTTTAAACTGCGTCTCACCAGTTTCATATCCCAGCAGAATAAAGACTACTGAGTGAAAATATGAAATGATTCCAAGTTGGGCATTCAGTCAAGAATGGAAAAGGTTGCATGGCAACAGTGGGGTGAAGGGGGGGGGCACAGAACACGGCGTTGGCTACCGAAAAACGCAGCCACTTTATTAAACCTGAGAAAACAGTCTGTTAACGCCAGGAGACGCATCAGAAAAGAACTAAGACACACAAACCAACGAGTGACCACACGCCGATCAGGTGGCAGTGTTCTCCACAAAAACTTTCAATGACCGGGCGGTAGGTGGCATTCTTTTGCGAGTGGGTTCGTTTTGTTGAGCGCGGGCGGGGGTAGAATTCATTTTATTTAGTTGAAATTGCGCACTCTTCCGGTGCTCTTTAAATTCGTTTTTTTTTTTTTTTTGAGCGGGCAGCCAAGGATTCTCAACGGGGGCATATATCATGAACAGGTTGAGATTGCGCAGTCAAACACAATGAACGGGCGGCGCACCCGGTCATTAATGATAGTGGAGAACCCTGGTTGGGAATAAAGAACACAACCACATAAATGGGGTAATATAAGGCCTGTATGTAACCAAAGAACACGAAAACGGTGACAATCCAGAAACCACACTAGAGGACTGAGGAAGTCTGAGATAATAACGGTTCGATAGAGTCTGGGACAGTTCAGTAGTGACTAATTTACTCCCACTATTCTAACTGGTATTAATGAGCATGTGGGGAGCGGGAGTCACAGGAAGTAAAGGCAGCAGCTAAGCCAAAGGCAGGGAGTTGGAGAAACAAGAAGTAAAGGAGGCAGCTAAGGGAGGATGCTGGGAAGTGGAGTCACAAGAAGTAAAGCAGGTGGCTAAAAAATGCTGGGAATTGAAGTCGCAAGAAGTAAAAGAGGCAGTTAGGCGAGGATGTTAGTGTCACAGGAAGTAAAGGAAATGGCTTGGAGAGGATACTGGAAGGGTAAAAGGAAGTCAAAGAGGTGCCTAAGGGAGAATGTTGGGAGTTGGAGTCACAATAAGTAAAGCAGACTGCTAAAGGAGGATGCTAGGGATTGACGTCACAAGTAGAAGAGGAGGCGGTTAAGTGAGGATGCTGAGAGTTTGAGTCAGTCGCAGGAAGTAATGGAAGTGGTTAAGAGAGGATACGGGGAGAGTAAAAAGAAGGGAGCTCAGGGAGGATGCTGGGAGTTGGAGTCACAGAAAGTAAAGGAGGCGCTAAGGGAGGATGCTGGGAATTGAAGTCACAAGAAGTAAGATGCGGTTAAGTGAGGATGCAGAGGGTTCTGGTCACAGGAAGTAAAGGAAGTGGCTAAGAGAGGATACTGGGAGGGTAAAAAAAAAGTAAAAGAGGCAGCTCAGGGAGGATGCTGGGAGCTGAAGTCAGAAGAAGTAAAAGAGGCAGTTAAGCCATGGAGGTAATATAATAGAACTGGAGAGAGTGAAGAAGTATCACCCCTATTACTTTCAATGGGAGATGCTAGGCTAGCTACTTCAGCCCAGGAAGCACAGAATTGACTGACGGCATCTATAAAAATGGTGTTCCATGGGTGCTTATTTCCGGCACCATTTCATAAGATTGCCAATCTGAATACACAGCACAAATTGCCAAGAAAGTGTGTTGTCTGTGCGGATTGGCGAATGTTTGAGGGGAAATGACGAGCAACGCTGTTAATCTGGACGGCAAACGGCAAAACAACCAAACTCGTGCACAAGCTATCATCAAGCTCTAAGTAGAAGTTCTTATTTTACAGGCCCTCTTGAAAACATTGAACAGTTGCATCAGACGATGAGTAAAATAATGAAGGATTACCGAATACATTTGCCTTTGTTTTTGCTTTATATGGCTAGAAAAAATGCACACCTTTCAACTGGTGTCTATGGAGCTGCCGCACCTTCGGCCACAAAATTGCCTACAGTGGGAAACACAGAAGCAGGAAGCTAACATGCTAACTGGCTGAAGCAAAGGTACTTCCTCGTTCTCTCTGGTTCTATTATATATCTCTATGGGTTAAGCGAGGATGCTGGGAGTTGAAGTCACAGGAAGTAAAGGAGGTGACTATGAGAAGATGGTGGGAGAGTAAAAGGAAGTTAATGTGCCAGCTAAGGGAGGATACTAGGAGTTGGAGTCACAAGAAGCAAAAGATAAGGTTAAGCGAGGATGCTGGGAGTTGGAGTCACAGGAAGTAAAGGAAGTGGCTAAGGGAAGATAGCGGGAGAGTAAAAGGAAGTAAAAGTGGTGGCTAAGGAAGGATACTGGGAGTTGGAGTTACAGGAAGTAAAATAGGCGGACATGGGAGGATGCTAGAAGTTGAAGTCACAGGAAGTAAAGCAGGCAGCCAAGGGAGGATGCTGGGAGTTCGAGTCACAAGAAGTAAAAGAGGCGGTTAAGCAAGGATCCTGGAAGCTGAAGCCACAGGAGGTAAAACAGGCAGATAAGGGAGGATGCTGAGAGTTGGAGTCATAGGAAGTAAAGAAGGCGACTAAGAGAGGATGCTGGGAATGGGAGTCACAGGAAGTAAAGTAGCCAGCTAAAGGAGGATGCTGGGAGATATATACTGCATTCACATAGCCAAAAAAAAAAAAAAAAAACATTCCATCATCCAATTCCTATCCACTTCCTTTCAACCTCGATAGAAAACATCATGAGGAAAAGAAAAGGTATGAAGCAAATCCACAGCGGCTTAGGAAGGCAACAGAGTTAAGAGAATCTGAATGCACTTACACTTGGAAACATGAGCACGCGTCTCTCACCTGTCATATTCATTTGTTTTTGTGATATGGCGGATGAATGGTAGTTGCTATACTGCTGCCGCACAAAACTGCGGGACAGCATCTCCTTTCTTTTAGAGGATGGTTCGGTGTATCCTACACTTAGGGTGATATGCTAGGAAGCATTGAAGCACCTTTCCATGATATTAAGAGAATTCAAACTTACTTATCATGGCTGCCATGTAAACAATTCCAGGTAATTTTCTAGACATTAGGTACTACCCTAGGCAAAAACGACCATTCGAAAACAACCATAGCTGCCTCTTTTACTTCCTGTGACTAAGAGAGGGTGCTGGGAGTTAAAGTCACAGGAAGTAAATGTAGCAGCCATGCAAGGAGCTGGGGTAACACAGGGGTGGGGAGCCCTGCTCCCAGAGAACCAAAGTCCAGCATGTTTCTCTGCTCGAACACACCCGATTCAAATTATCGTCTTGTAATCAATCCCTTAACAAGCCAGAGGTCTTGAATCATGCGTGTTAGAGCAGAGAGACATCTGAACCATGCAGAGGCATGGCTCTCCCTGAGTATGTGGTAGAGCAGTCATGGGGGGCTCACCTGGTGGGTGCTCAGGTTGTGCGGAGGCAGGGACAGTGGCGCCTGGGCGGTGGGCGGAGTTTGTCCCTTCCCCTCGGGCTGCGCGGGCGACGGGGGTGGCGGGTGAGCAGGGTGCTTGTTCTCCACCGGCTGCACCTGTGCCTTTATCTCCGGGGCTTCCTGCTTCACCAAGAGATCCTTCCTCAGCTGTTCCACCACCTTCTTCTGCAGGAGAGAGACGAACCGCGTCATTATGTTTCTATTATACATCACACACCAGCTTCAGCTGCTCCACCACCTTCTTCTGCAGGAGAGAGACGAACCGCGTCATTATGTTTCTATTATACATCACACACCAGCTTCAGCTGCTCCACCACCTTCTTCTGCAGGAGAGAGACGAACCGCGTCATTATGTTTCTATTATACATCACACACCAGCTTCAGCTGCTCCACCACCTTCTTCTGCAGGAGAGAGACGAACCGCGTCATTATGTTTCTATTATAGATCAAACACACCAGCTTCAGCTGCTCCACCACCTTCTTCTGCAGGACAGAGATGAACCGCGTCATTATGTTTCTATTATACATCACACACACCAGCTTCAGCTGCTCCACCACCTTCTTCTGCAGGAGAGAGACGAACCGCGTCATTATGTTTCTATTATAGATCAAACACACCAGCTTCAGCTGCTCCACCACCTTCTTCAGCAGGACAGAGATGAACCGCGTCATTATGTTTCTATTATAGATCAAACACACCAGCTTCAGCTGCTCCACCACCTTCTTCTGCAGGACAGAGATGAACCGCGTCATTATGTTTCTATTATAGATCAAACACACCAGCTTCAGCTGCGCCACCACCTTCTGCTGCAGGAGAGAGATGAATCGCGTCATTATGTTTCTACTATACATCACACACACACCAGCTTCAGCTGCTCCACCACCTCCTTCTGCAGGACAGAGATGTACCGCGTCATTATGTTTCTATTATAGATCAAACACACCAGCTTCAGCTGCGCCACCACCTTCTTCTGCAGGAGAGAGATGAACCGCGTCATTATGCTTCTATTATACATCACACACACCAGCTTCAGCGCTGCATCACTACGCTTATATTACACATCATACACACCAGCTTTGGCACTGCATCACTGCGCTTATATTACACATCATACACACCAGCTTCAGCACTGCATCACTACGCTTATATTACACATCATACACACCAGCTTCAGCACTGCATCACTACGCTTATATTACACATCATACACACCAGCTTCAGCACTGCATCACTACGCTTATATTACACATCATACACACCAGCTTCAGCACTGCATCATCACGCTTCTATTACACATCATACGCACCAGCTTCAACGCTGCGTCACAATGTCGCGCTCTACTTTGTGTCTTGGTGGGGGATAATAATGCATTGCTTAAATGAGAAATGGTCAACTACAAAGATGATAAATTGAATAAAATCCAAAGCATTAAATTTTATTAATTGAAATAATTCTTTGTTTCCTGTCAGCACAAAGTTTTAAAACGGCTACGATTTGCAATTGGTAGAGCAGAGAGTGCAATTAACTGATCAGATTACGAGAAAAAGAAAATGTTGGAATAGAGTAATTATGCAAATGCATTGCAAAAGTTAGAGAGATTTAAGAGGAGAATGCTGAATGGGTTATCTAGCAAACCATGGCTTCCACTCACTTATGCTTTATTGGAAACATCAGACACCACACGATGCGTAACCTAGCAACCTGACAAAGGTCACCTTCACATTCCGCTACTACTTAGTATTACTGCCACTAGAAATGAAATAAACACAAGGTAACCTTGAAATGAAAGAACTGGGAAAGGAAAAACAATAAAATAAGCTTCTATCAATTCCCCTCCTGTAGACAACCAAGTCCTTTCTATTGAAGTCAAAAAGCTCAGCTTCTTAGTCACACTGAAGTTGGGCTCCACCCCTTTATTCAACTTGTAAAAATGAGCAACGCTTTACAAATAAATGATTCCTCTACAACAGGTCTTTGTGAAAGAAAACTGATAGTAGCACCAAAACCTACCAAAAATGTTCCATTAAATTATTTTAGAAGGTCAGAGGAAGATTTAAGGAGACATCAAACAAGGATTCATATTGTGGAGGACCTGCAAATGTGAAAATGTCTAGCAGTGACATTTTTCAAGAAGTAAAGCTCAGCACGGTGGGGTACAACTGCCTGATAGCAAGATGTTCTAGGTAGATAAAATGGAGCAGATCAAATGTGATTTTTGGCATTTCACAAAGTACAACATTCATAATGAACAAAACCCCTGATGTGACAAAGCTGACAGCCCTGACGGAAAATCTGCTCGTCTTTAAAATCCAGTTATCTGAAATTTTCTCACCTTCAACCACCAGCAAGGTCAAGCAATTACCAACACACGCACGCACGCACGCACACACACAATAAAAGACACGTAGCTGCCGATTATGAAGCGCAATTATCGTCGAAATTATACAAACCGTCAACTTGCAAGTTTATCAAACACGGCAACCCAACTGAGTGCCTCTCGTAAAACAAGTAACGCGATTACAATCTTCGACTCCAAAAACTCCCTATAACACACTGTCGATGCGTAACAACGCAGCAGAGGCAGAATCGCAGCCACAGTTGGGCTGGAGTTGGCGTGGGGGAGGGGAGTATTGTGGCGGCGAACACGGAGAAAACGGCACCTGCCTCCGTCTCACACAGTGAATAGACTAATGTTGGAGGCCCTAATTGAAAAAAAAAAAAAAAACGGCGATTACCAAGGAAAAAAGCGACGATGGAGCCCCTTCTCCCTTTCCAAAGACGGCGAAAAATAAAATCCAGGCTTCCAGCATCCGGAGAAGGGGGAAAAAAAAGACTAAGCGAGCAAGCTTATTTTGTATGACGAACAAAAACTCCAGCGGAATATTTCTGTGGATAGTAAAGGAAAGTGGGGAGGGGTACTGGGCACAGCGGCCACCGCCATCTGGCTGCACATGAGAATCCTCCAATCACAAGTAGCTATGCGAGAGTGAAGGATAAGCATCGCTGCCCGTGCGGGGCTGAGAGGCAAATAAAGCCCGTTTCAAGAGTGTGTGTGAGCGCCCAGTTTCAGAAGGGCAGGCCTTAAAGCTGCCATCACCCCGGACGCGAAACGAATTTTTCGCACGAATTATTACATTCAAAGTCAATGCAAAGACGCCAATACACACGTTTTCCATCTTGCGAAAAATTCGTTTCGCGCCCAGTGTGAAAGCGGCTTAACTATCCGCAGCAATGGAAAACCGAACTCGGTGAGTCGAAATGATGTTCCGAGACTCTTTTCGTCCACCGAGATATGGCCAAACTATCCTTTCTCCTAGTACCACACAAGCCGTGACTTTCCTCAGCCCGTTCGCTGTCGACGGTTCGATCCACAAAAAAGTGGAGCGGATAATTTTTCGCGATCACCAGTCAGAAAAATACCAGACATTGATTTCTACAAACTCAGAAAAGTGTACAAAATTCCCACAATTTAATAAAATCAATATACCCAATTTTTATTGCTTATGAAAAAGAAGAATTCGGTTTGAGAGAACGGTCTTGGATAAAGCCATACACGGTATTGACATCCACGATAAACAGTGCCTCCTATCGATTTATAGAAAAAGTACGTGATTATCGGACGCTTGCCCAGTTAGGTGGCTTATTTAAAAAAAAATTCAAACGGCACAACGCATTTTCAGATTGTCAAGTCAGATACGTTTCTTCTCATAAGATTATGAAATTGATAAACTAATAATTTTTTTTTTCAAATTACAAATATATGTAGCAGTATAGACATGGTCTCATGATCGCAAGAGGGCCAGTATCTCGTAGGACGTTTCCAGGCAGGATTATTTCAAATCAAATGAAATCAAATCAAACCTTTATTTATTCAGGGGAACCCACTGAGACCAGGGTCTCATTTGCAGTGGTGCCCTGAGCACAAGAATAAATAATACATAAATACAAAGTGCAAGAGCAAACAAGTAAAAAACAATAAAAGCATTTGAGCAGGATACAGGACAATAAGAATATATCAACCAATAAAACACATGTGGGCTAACAAACATATCGGATTTAACTAAAGCAATTACAATTGTGATGGCCGTCAGAATTGACTAAAGGCTTGAATGTACCTAATGGTATCAGAGTGGCAAGTTTGGCGGACTCTTGAAGTTTGTTCCAAGCCCTGGGGGCAAAATGTTTAAAGGCTTTTTTACCAATCTCCTTCTTTGCAAAAGGAACATTAAGAAGCAAGTAATCTTGGGACCTAGTTTGGTAATGACCTGTACGCCAGAATAAAAGAGAGGTTAAGTAGCCAGGAAGTTTTTGTAGGATTGCTTTGTAAATGTATACCAGTTGATGATGCTGCGCTCTCCTGTCAGATAGAGATGACAAACCTACCGACTGGTATAGAGTACAATGATGCGTTCTGAATTTATCCCCAGGAATAAAGCGTAGAGCAGAATGGTAAATTGAGTCGTGCTGCTTTAACACTGTACCGCTTGCATGCATATAAATAATGTCACCATAGTCAAGAACCGACATGAACGTTGACTGAACTGACAACTTCCGGTTTTCTCTTGAGAAGTTAAATTTGTTTCGATATATAAATCCAAGCCTCATTCTCAGACGTTTGGATAATTCCTCTATATGCAATTTAAAAGACAGATTTTCATCTATAAAAATACCTAGATACTTGTAAGAGGACACTTACTATACTCTTACTATCAATTATAGTGCCATCTAGGGTGCAAATAGAAAAAATATCATCCCTCATGGAACCGGAAGAGGAGAACACAACATATTTGGTTTTGGAGGCATTTAAAACCAGTTTGCGTTCTAAAAGAGAATACTGAAAGCGATCAAAGGCTTTCTGCAAAGAATTCTTTACTAGTTCCATAGAGGGAGCAGAAGCGTACAGCACAGTATCATCAGCATAATAATGGACCTTACAGATGTCTTGACACGGATTTATACCATTAATAAACAGGGTGAAGAGTACAGGACCCAGTATTGATCCCTGTGGCACTCCTTTGGTTACTGATGTATAGGGTGATTGAATGGAGTCAGCCTTAACACATTGGGATCTGTCTGAGAGATAGCTTCTAAACCATTTACAGGCAGATTCATCCAAACCTATGTGATCTAGCATTTCCAATAAAGTTGGATGTTCAACAGCGTCAAAAGCTTTAGTTAAGTCTACAAACAAAGCGGCAGAGTGTCTGTGTTCATCCAATGCACAAGCAATATCATTTAAAACCAAAGATGCTGCAGACACCGTACTGTGTCCACTTCTAAAACCTGATTGATACGGGTTAAGAATAGAATTTGTATTTAGAAACACATTTCGGGTTCCAATAAGCAATAGATGTAGGACCCACTTTGAGTCTTATCCATAAACTGTATAAAACAGGTCTTATCTTCATTTTAGAGCCGCTGCAGTTTCCAAATTAAGTTATGGGCTCTACTACATGTCTGAGCACATGTCAGTATTCCCTGCTCAGTAATCCTGTGGCAAAAGGCGTATGTATGTGCGGTGTGGTAACACTCCGACTCACAGCTTAAAAGCTGCAGACGGTGGACAGGCGTTTTTCACCGGGAGCACAAAAACTTCACCATAGCCTGTCAGCAAATGAAACAGGCAGCCATTATTGGCTGTCACACGCACAGAGCTAGCACAGTACGTGGCCTTGAGTTTATAACACAGTTTTGCTGAGTAGATCTGAACTGAAATTTCAGACAATGCGCAGGAGTACAGAAATAGAGCACAGAAATGGCAAAGACAAACAGACGCATGCATTCACACCCACGGTTACCTTATATCGCACACGTACAGGCTCAGCAGGAGGTTGAGTTTAAAGTTTGGCAGCATGCTCTGTTCAGGGCTGAACTACAAACAAGACAACGTTCTCTGTCGTTGGAAAGCGAAGAGCGCACCTGTCTGTTGCTGATGCAAGCTCCTTTCACCAGCCAGGAAATCGGCTCATTCACCCAACATACAGCTCCTCTGTGCAGATAGCATCAAAGGTACGGTAATCCATTTTTTTAAAGATAAATCAACGACAACTTTCAAACTTTTCATGCCAGTGTTAGGTTTATGCAAATTTGGCGCGTCTCATTTATTAAGTCTAGGCTCAGGCTGTTCTAGGCCTGATAGAGAAGTCACAGATTGTCGGGTTAAGTATTGGAAGCATGGCCTTTGTTTTTTAATACAAATATTTGTGTGCAGGACTAGGAAAAGGGGTCACATGGGATTTTTTCCATTCCGAGATAAACAGGGTATCTCAGGGATATCCCAATGATGGTGATATCCCAGCACTACTGTAATGCCAATTTACAACATTTTGTTGTGCACAAATTCACCCAATTTTTTTCCCCAAAATGAAAAACTTGAATCACCATTTGATTTTGTTGGGAAAATCGCAATTTTCATAAAATGACCCAAGTGACCGCTTTTCCTAGTCCAGCACACATTTTTTTTTTTTTTGGATCATAGCCAGGTCAGGGTCACACTAGGAAGCAGTTTTTCTCATGCCTTTCATGTAAAATCCGCAAACTCTATTGAACGCGGAAACTCTGCTGTGAATCACCCACCAGAGGAAATCTTTGAATCCCGAGCACGATTGATTCACTGAAAAATCCCCTGAAGCAGAAGGCTGCACGTCCGCGCATCCGAATTATACCCGGCTGGCAGGCTCAGTCACTGTTGGAGGTCGGCAAACCGCAGAGGGGCCTTTCAAACAGAGCGGCGCTCCGCTTTTCACCAGCCTGGGAAATTACTGCGGTAGGCAAGAGCTGTTCAGCTTCGTTCAGCCGCCAGGCTACCATTTCTGCCCGGCCTTTAAACAAAAGAGCGGGTCGAAATTATACAGAGTTAATCCTCTTACGAGGTCACAGAGTGGATCAAACACTGGAGAGCAAAATAAAAAAAATAAACAAATAAGCACAATAGAGCAGAACTCCAGCAGACACAGGCATTCAGTCACACAACAAACTAGCTTCTCATCAAAATGTAACATTTCCCAGATTTGCCACTGGAGAACAGTCACCGGTTTTCCATTTCCTAGATTTACCTGGACAATGATCGTTAGGGCTGTGCAAACAGCAGCCCAAGACTTACTTTACTTTCGAAGCACACAGCAATGCGCCTTAAGGAGACATGACAGGTACTTCACACGGAATACACTCCGTATACCAAAATGTATCATTTACAAGTGAAACTTCCTTTAGCCGATTTTGCAATGCAAGCTACTGTTCTGTACTATGCTACAGCTAGGCTCTGGCCAAACTTCAAAGTGTTTAGAGCAGGGCGTGCCTGTGTGTGCGCATGCGAGAGTTTGTGTGTGTGTGTGTGCGTCTGAGTGAGCGCACAAACGTCTGGGCTTGGAGGAAAGGGGTGATGCAGCGTTGGAGAGATACTGCCTCAGGGCTCACCTTGAGGGGAAACACTTGGAGCCATCCGCTCGCCACATTTTTACAAAGCCCCGGGATCAACTCACAACCCCACTGCACGTGCTCAATGCTACAAGGACAGACGACCAGCTACATGTATTTGAATGTTCTCAGACAAGGAAATTAGATTCACACTCAGCACCCTCTGTACAGGGTTTGTTTTGTTGAGTTAATACAAAAACCTTGTTAAATACCATTACACAAACAAGCAGGAAAACTGTCAAAATGGTTCTAATTTTATTTGAAAACTGTTCATCGGATTCCAAGAGAATTTTCATTCTGTTTCCGATGTGAACAGAGCACATTACCACTGGCCATTGAAGAAAATGATGTCAGCCCCAACGCAATTTGGAACATCTGCTCATGATCACCACCTTGTTGCATCTTATCGCCCACCACTGCACAATGAGTCGCTGGCAGCGAGCTGCTCTTTGACAGTTGTATTTGGGACCTACGGGCAGGGAGAGGGGAGTAGAACATTCTGGAACCCACGTGGAACCCAAATCAGAAGCATAATTGGGAGTTGGTCAGAGTGTTGACGGAACTGGACATTGCATTTCCAACCAGCCAGTTCATCATAGCACTCTACGCAAAGCTCTCCCTATCCACTCAGAGACTCCCTCTGCTGGTCCAAGAAGGCACTGCTCCTTATTGCACATCTGCCACAGGACAGCTGGAGATATCTCCAGATGACAGTGCCCAGGAGACAGCGCATACATTAGACAGCTTCACTCCACAAGGATTTCACTGGTCATCCGGTGTTGGAGGCAGTGCCTCACATCCATGTCTTTATGTTTGCTGAATTAAGGTGATGTTTGTTCAACCTTTGTTTTTGCCAAAAGTTCTGAACTCTTCAGCAACACTTGGGTCTGAAATTCACAAATCGGGATGGACCCATGTCAGTCATGTCGTTACTGCTTCCTATTTTCTTCTGCCTATCCAGACGTCCACACCTTCAAAAACCTTATTAAAGTTATGAGTGTAAAACTGGTGCATTCAGCAGGATCTGAACCAGAGATCAAAACCACTTAAGAGCCCAGAACTCAACAATTGCACAAATTACACTTATGCCCATTCACAGCAATCAGCCACAAAAGAAGATCAAAATGTTAAGACAGACCCGTGTCAGCTGATTGACCAAATAAACAATTTGATATCACTCCACCCCAAACTAACTTGTGACACTTATCTTCAAAATTCCTCAGTGACAGGAACATTACTTAATTCCTTTAAACGGAGCTCTGTTCTTCTGACCCAAGACTACCCATAATGCAGTGCAGTTCCACCCTTTAGACAGCACACAGAAGGAAATCCTCTCAGCCACTAGTGTTCAGGCCACCAACTTCTTTCTCGATCATGAGCTCCGTTGGACAAACTGACCGCAAGGCCCACCTGATCCTGCTCCCTATTCAAAGGAGACTCGGCCTGTCAGATTTTACCCAGGACAGTCACTACATACGGAAAATGTGTAGCCGCCAAACAAAAATGGAAAACTGAAAATATTTCCATTTTTGTGCATGTGTGGTCACTACTGCAAAATTTCAGGTCAAAGGAATGTCATTTAGGGTGTTCTCACCAATCTGATACATCCCAGTGGGTCAAATTTGATCCAAACAGCATGTAAGTACTAAATACTCTGCACTGTTTAAAAGCGCTGGAAGGAGCTTTAGCGCCTGAGGGCTGTTCTTCATGTTACTCACTAACACCTTCATTCAAACAAGCCCGAGCAAATTTATTCTACTCATTTTCCCCAATTTTCCTGATTTTTAAAAACTGCCAGACGTTTTATACCCTCTGCAGCATCAATCTGCTATAATGAATGTTAATTTTATTCTAGTAATACATGGGTCCTCCTCCGTAGCTAAATGTCTGCCATTGCTGACAAACCACTTCCATACAGACCCGAACAGCTTTCGCCTGGTAAGTGTGTGACTAACCTACCGCCAGTGCGCCATCACTTAGCCAGCGAGCAGCGCAATGAGAGAGGAGTTTATTATTCTCGTTAATTCGGTGCATTAACCTTTCAGCGAACTCGAGGACAATCCGTCGTACTCCGCGCTGCGGGCCTTCGATAAGCGCGGACGGCGTCTGGGCAATTAGTGCTCTTCTCCTGTTGATACGGAACGATGCGGAAGAGCCCAGGCGAACACGCACTGCCCTCTTTAAACAAAGTACTTCAGCTTTGTGAAGAAGATCATATTATCTGCGGTGGGTGCAGATACATAGACCTGAATGAGAGCAGATCAGACCTAACCACAGCAGCGGTTTGCAGTCAAGGGGCATAGCTCTCCGAAACCCGCCTTCGACTGCCATCGACGGAACGGATCGACTCAACCGCGCCATCGCAGTACAATCCAGTCCTTGTTGATAAAGATGGTGAGCAAGCTTTGATCTCTCCATTACAGCGGCACTGAGAGGAGAGCGGTAACGTAAGCAGGGTGCGAGAACACAAAGCCTGTCTCGTCGCCCCCTCACTCAGCACGCAACCGTGTTCCAGCAGCGATTCTTCTCAACTGCGTCTAATCTCCGCCTGAACTGCACCTGACCTCGGTCAGCGAGCGAAAGCCTGATGGGGAGGCTCTGCGGGACCCCAGAAGCACATCTGGAGGGTATTCAATCTCCTCGCTCTCTCCGATGAGCAAACGGCCCCAACATCAGAATAATCCCTTCGGCAGCCCTGCGTTTGTGAATGGCTTCTCACCCTTTGAAGATTGAGAAGGCCACTAATTAGCAAGACTGAGTTGCCAACCCCCCATGAAGGACATTACAACTGAGCTGAGAGAAGGTTTAATGGTGAAAGAATGAAGATTCTCCGGCGATTCGAAACAAAAATGTATGAACACTGACATAAATGAATCGCTCAAACCGTAAAGCCAAAAGGCAAGATAGGTCAGCTGTGATATTGATAAATAGCACTATAACACACAGATAACTGCCTCAGAGCAGCAAAACAAACTGGAAAGGTAAGTTTTTCCTCATCAGAAATATGCATCGACTATAAACATCTCCCAAACTGAAATCCAAGTCAAAAAGTAGTTCATAACGACAGATCCCTGTGACAGCTCCTATGAGTCATGCTGCGATTTATTGGCAAAACCCTGGTCTGAACGATGAACAAACAATTCAGTCTCATCATTCAGATTTACGCCCTCTATTATCCAAATCATCAGCACAGCTGCAATTTTAATGGAGCCGTTTAGACTGACATTGGCGCACGCATTTGAACCTAAAAGATTTGTCATGATAACCAGCGGGACAGCAAGGTCACCTCCATCCAAGTATTCGAGGGCCCCGGATCGAGACAGGGGCCCCTCAGTCCTCCTGGAGTGAGGCAGACAGGATATGTGGGAGAGGATGTGCGCTCGACATCCATCCTATAGGAGGGCTAGTCTGCCTGTCACATGCCCAGCCTCTACATATGCCCAATCAGTGTGCTGAAGAGAGGGAGGGGGGCGGAGCGTTTGACTCCAGCAGCACAGAGACGGGTCGATCGCAGTTCCAGACAGGAAGAGAGGGACGTGCTCTCCACTACATACGCAGTCAGCCAGGAGTTCATATAATTCAAATGGATGAGGTGCAGAGTTAAATTAATAGACCGTGCGCACTTGGTGTTGTGTGTCTCTGCATTAGTGCGTGTGTGAGGGAGAGAGACCATGTGTGAGAAAGGGGGAAAAAGGGTGTGAGTGAGAGAGAGTATGTGTGAGCGAGAGATGGAGAGCGCGTGTGTATTGCAAAGACACGGCGAGGAGAGAGTGCGTGTATTTCTGTGTGCATGTGCGAAGGAGGGGGGGGAGGCATTTTGAGTGTGAGTGTATGTACTCGTGCATGACCGAAGCCCATGTTTTACACTCAGAAACTGAGATTCACATCTCGGACTCCCCGCCTCCTCCTCCACACAACCTCATGCCTATTCACATGTACCTTATTTAAATCCCTCATTAACCAGAAAAATGAATTGGTTTGAAGGGCCTACAGAATTTTCCAGTTCCCCAGTAACAAGGCCCCAGCTCTGCGTTTCCGGGAGGCAGAGAAAAGGCAGAGTGCGGAAGAGAACGTACAGAATCGTACGCTACAGTCACATATCGAAGCCCAGTTTCAGTAACTTTTTCACTGCCCTATTCTTAACACCGCTCACTACCCCCCCAATTGCCAGCGGAGAGGATTGTGGTTCTCCCTTCGCAATTGTGTGGCAGATGTAGTGTTAATTGGGTCTCAGAATTCAGTTTCACAGCCTGTGTTTCATGCCATGAAGCCGTCTACAGGAGCTCGTTACTGACTGCGCGGCCCATTCTTACATCAAAAGGGCAGAAATGTGTATGCGAGAGCACAACTCTGCATTCGCGGGGCACGCCGCTTCGCCACGTCAATTAGCGGCTCTTTGAGAAATTAATACATTTCCACTGAGCGCGCTCGCAGAGCATGAATTGCCTTCTAAAAACAGAGCGGTTGCCAAGAGAAACTACATCACCCCCTGGGCTCAGACACAACATTTCTCCAGCACACAGCTACCCTGGCAGTGATGTTCAACTGCACACAAATGAAAAAAAACTGAAATGAAACATATGACAGTCGTACAGCATAGTTCTCCCCACTGTGGCTGTAACCCATATTTGATCGAAGAAATATAACCATGGATGACTGCAGGAGCTGTTCTCAGTGTTGTAAGAAGCTGTTGAAAGGTAACTCGAAAGGCAAAAAACATCGTAATTTATGAAGTAAAATCGTAGTTAAAGATGACTTTCTACAATAAAAAAAAAAAAAATGTAAATGGGTAAGGATGTTAATGGCTCAAACGCATCATTTGTAGCATCACTGCAGAGCTCTTGACAGGGAGTGACCTCAGAGTGGGGCTCCGGCACAACCATTTTCAGAGCCTGCAGACCTACTGCTGACCTCTAGAGGGCAGACTCCTGTGTGCTTTCTGCCAGCATAGCAGCATGATCTCCTCAGAGTCAGTCTCATGCACGAGCACGCAGGCATGCACACATACACGTGCATGAGGAAGCGGCGCCAAGATACTAAACCCGAGTACATACAACTTCACCTACTAACTTAAGCACGCTGAAAAGGCTGCATTTTTACCCGTCAATGTCCCCTTGTCACGATACACCGTTTAGTAAATGTGTGGCAGATTGCAACAGAGGCTTGTCCAATGCAAGCCTGGCCAGAGTATTAAAACTTACATGAATATTTTTCCTGGAAGACAAGAATAGCAAAAATCCACCATCAGTCAAAATCTATAGTAAATATTAATGGCCCTTTCCCATACGCTGCAAATGTTTCCAACATCTGCAGTTCAAAGATATCCAGAGAAAATAAGAGCTGCATAACTGAACTGGAAACGGACACGCAACTTGAGACCAGGGGAAACCTTCCAATGTTTGCACTGTACATGCGCCTCAGATGACCAGGCGGTTGGGTCATCAGTGTGACTGGCAGTTTACTCTTAGGGCACATAACTCAGTATAGCCATAGCTAGCATTTCTGCGGTACTCAGTATAAATGGGTGTGTGCCCTGAAGAAAATAAGGCTGAAAGCTTAAACACGGTGATGCAAATCACTGCCTACAAAGTGAACCGAAGTCCCAATACATATCTTGCACAATGCATAGCCTGTTCCTCAAATCATGATCCTTGAGTGCCAAGAATTGCTTCTAGCATTCTTTTACCTGGCAGTCAGGCCTGATGAGTCTGTCCAATTAGTAGCAATCATTGTTCACTGAATTGCCTGGAAGGAAAGAAAACCAGGGCTAGATTTGGATTCCACTGCCAGATTTGGGGTCCCTGATGTATAGTGTACATTTAGCATCTATTATTTGGGCCAAAAATTCAGACGACAAATTTTCATGGCGCCTCTTGCTGTAGAGAGAGGAAAAAAAAATCAAAGCTCTCCACTCGTAGCTTCATTCAACAAGGAATTTATGGAAGTAAAAGCTAAATAAAAAAAATAATAATTCAAAAAACATTGGGCTCTGGAAAACAAATTTCCAATTCGGCACTGTAACGCAGTTCCCATGAAGATTTTCACATATCTCATCAACTTCAATCATTATTGCTTGCAGTTAACCAGGGAACTTCAGCCTAGAGAGGCAAGAAAACAGCAGCTAGCAAAACTATCTTTGTATGAATCTTTCTTCCCAAATATGTCTTTCAGTGTAATCTTTCAAAATTCTGGAAGAGCCATCACATCAAAACGTGCGTCATGCGGAGATGTTTTTGCACTATAATCAGCAGAAACCAAAAAACAAGCATTGTGTGATATTTTTGGGGTAAATTTCCTTTCGAAAACAACGTGCTTTGGCCACAGTATTCTGGGGCTAATTTGTCCACTTATAATTCACATCTTTAGCACTTAGCTTTAGCACTTAGTATCTGTATCTCATAGCTCAAACACACTATTTGCAAAAAAAAATTATTTAAAAAAAAAAATCACAGATTTTCTACCGACTAGCAGCCAAACTACATCAATCCTACCACACATTAAAAAAAAAAACGTTCACAAGAGGCAAGGAATCATTCAATCATTATTTCTATATGGTGATGGGAATCCAGCCTTATTTAGAACTTCAATGCTATTTGTAAACCAGCCTTTTTTTTGCCCATGTGCACAAATATAAACCTCAATAACTATATATATAAAAAATGTGTGTGTGAGAGTGTGTGTGTGTGTGTGTATAAATATAGCCATTTATAGCCATTTCGACAAAACGTACACAAGGAAACTAACAAAAAAAGGTTAGCAGCTGAAGGCATTTAGAAATACTTCTTTTCTTGAAAGATATTTTTCAAATTTCTTCCAGAAGGCAGTACAGATGAATGTTTCAGAGAGAGCAACTTATGTGTATCACTGATTCAGAGCTGCAGATCAAGTCTGAATCTGTGGGTGTGTGTGCGTGTGTGTGTGTGTGAGGGGGGATGGGGGAGGAGGTGGGCAGTAGTAGCTCCCATTCAGGACACTGCCTTTCAAGACTGCCTGAGGCTCACCGCTCAGTCCAAGAGGAATCCCCACATAGCGAAAAAAAAAACACAGCTCACTGTTCTCCACCACTTATTTATTTTTTTAAGTTGAATGTCCCACCATCTCGGGAGGAGACACCACTCGATCTGTGGCGGGTCTTCTCCAGGGTGAGCCGGCCGTTATTATCGGCGTGAAAACATGCCGCTTATCGCGCCAGCTTCACGTCTCCTAGCCACAACATGGCTGCCTTCGCCCCAAACAGCCAGCTCGCTCCCTTTTCTAGAATCCTTTAAACCCCCTGTCCTCCCAGTCTTCTGTTCTCCTTGAAGAGAGCGCAAGGCTGAAATGAAAGCGGCATGTATCGCGCAAAAATCATGCCTCTCGCCTCCCCTGATCGCAGCTACCCGCCCCAACCCCCCGTCCACATCACTGAGAACATCTCCGGGGACATCAATGACTACATGTCACGACGTGCACCTTACAATGCCGTTTCAAAAGGGCAGAATGAGAAAGAGAGGGAGGTTCTACGGCAAATAAAGCGCCTCTTTATGCCTGCAGACACCAGTCTCCCTTCTCTGGGGGAACAGGACAACAGATGGCGGAAGCGGCGCACTCTGTGCTGAGCCGTACGGCTTATCCAGGGCGGCTCTCGCGCTAAATGTCATGTTACACATCGGAGGGAGGACGCAAAATGACAAATTCATACGCTGTGGCAGGAGTACCCTCCCCGCATATTTTATGCAAATGAAAAAAGTGGGCCAGTGGCGAGGGGCTCTGTGATCCACATGAGTAGGCTGTGTGTGCGGGTGTGTGTGTGTGTGTACACGCGCTCCTAGCAGTCACATTATTGATTTGGCAGCAGCGCTGCAGAATTCTCCAGTGAAGGGGAGCAGCTTTATAAAGTAGTTTAAGACCTGCTGATTCTGACTTTCACTTCTTCCTGATCCCCTCTTCTTTTTCCACCACTTAAATGAATAAATCACAGCCGGCACATCTGGAGAGCTCCCCCCCGCCCCCTCTTTGCCGCGGACGGCCCCCTGAGGAGGACAGCAGGAGGGCGGGGCTCAGGTACACTGATTTCTCCCCCTGACAGGGCCCCGCTCCCCCACCCCCCCGGTGCTGACGGGGTTTTAGCGGCGTGCGGAGCCCTTGATTGAAATTCCTCTCACACTGCCGGCTGCCTCACAGACCTCTCTGGGCTGGAACTAAACCCATCACAGCCTCACATTAACACATTACAGCCGTCCTGCTCTCTCTGAGTCTGCACACACACTCGCACTCAACACAAACATACACACACTCACATGACAGACTCACAACACATTACAGTCGTCCTGCTGTCTCTCAGACTCTGCACACACGCCCATACACAACACAAACACACACATCACAGACTCACATTAACACATTACAGCTGTCCTTCTCCTTCGGACTCTACACACACACACACAAACACACGATACAAACACAAAACACCCACACACTTCAGATGCAGAGTCACTGCAGTCACATACATACACAACACAAACACACACTGAACACAAATGCAGAACACAAATCATACATAACACAAATATAACCAGCGCTCCAGTCAGCGACCAGAATGGTCGCATTAGCAACCAAGATATACGTTTTGCGACTTAGATTCTCACGAAGCACTTCATGCACTGTGCGCCTATTCTGGGTAGCGATTCACTCCCAATTTATCAGCCGTCGGCCGCTAATTTTTTTTTTCTGCAGGTCGGCTGGTACCATTAACATACATCAGCCAATCTTAGATCGGCTGGTGCGATGAGCCAATCACAGCTCGACTGTACTCATGCATCTATGAGAATGGCAAACATTCAACCTTGTCACTGTCAACTGAGTTGTGCGAGCGGCAAATTTGTAAAACCTTGTCTGACAATAACGACGTAAATACTTCACACTACGCGAAATTACAAGTAGCCTACAGTAGCTGGTCTGCTGCAGAAGTCCAATAGTCTATGTATCAGGCCTTGGCTTCGGCGACTAATACTGCAGATCGGAGAGCAAATTGCATGATATCAGAAATTGTTTTCATTACCGGTTTTTGATTTCGCTATTCAGATTTTGCGCATTTCGAAGGGTAATGGAAAGGCGCATGGAGAGTGAGAAACATGTCCGACGATATTAGCCCAAAAACGCAGTCTGCTTCGTGACCGTAGACTGTTCCTGACACAGTTTTGAGTCTTGTTGATACCAGCTATGGGTGCTTGCGTCCAGAGGCGAATGGTTTTATTTAGTATTTCAATCAATCGCTGACCTTCTATCCTGATTGATTAGGTTGGATGCGCGCTTCCACTCTGATCTGAAGTTCTGCATGTACATGATTATTCATGCAGTATGAATGAAATCGGTAACTGGTTGGTCCGAGTGCAAGATTATTTATTTTCATTGGAGTACGATAAAGATGAGAAAAGCTGCAGTTCTTAGATTTATATACCGTTTTCTTGGGGTTCCGATAATTGGCCAGCTGTCAGAGGAATAGTATTTTGTCGATTGCAGCAAATATTCAAAACTGATTCAAAAACTAACTGGTGACGCCTGCCCAATGTACTCCAGCGATGACCATAGGCTTATCAGTGCAATGCCTAAAATATGAGTCTGTGTCACGAACAGTGTACGGTCACGAAGCAGACTGCTTTACGAAGCAGACTGTTTTTGGGCAGGGCTGAACAGCGGCCAGGCCGCTATAAACGCGAATGTCGCCGAGTATCTGAGTGAGTGAGTGAGTGACTGACTGCCTGCCTGAGTGATTAAGTTCAATGATTGGCTGGCCGGCGGGGAAGTAGTTCAGCGATTGGTCGGCCGGATGGGAAGCACTTCAACGATTGGTTGGCCGATGATTGGCTGGCTGGCTGGCTGTTCAACAATTGCTTTGCCGGTGGGGAAGAACTTCAACGATTGGTCGGCCGACAATTGGCTGGACGGGCATTGACTTGTACTTACTGGTCTGTGAATTGTAAATACATGGGTCTCGGAATTTCGGCATCGAGACATTGCAACAGAAACGGAATACTTTGCTGCTGTTGGATCTTGGATTTGAGAGTTTTGCACATAAACGGAAACTATAAAGTGGAATTGAACGCGCCACACTCGCTTATGCCTGTGATGAACAATTTACATACACGGTGGAAATGGCGCCAGCACTATTATGTTTCAGTATTTTCAAGAATACAGGAAGAATTTGGTTCGCTTGAACAGAAGCATTTGTGGTGGCCACTTTGATTTTATCTATGAGAGCGACTGTAACTGACACCAATGAAAACAATAAATTTAAGAAAATATTAAGTTTAAAAGATTGCGCCAAACTGGTTTGGGCACCTAGTCATTGAAGTAACTACCTCTCCATTATGTTGTTGTACCGACTACGCCAATGTAACACAACCTGTACTTGAATCCAGTCTCGCAATAGACTGCAATAATCAGGTAAATGTACTGTTAAACTAAAACACATTTTGTACATAAAGAATGTTCACAATGTGCAATTTCTGACGCCGATGAATGTTTCTTGGCGATATTGGTCGCCATTTTACGAAAATAAATACATATTTTCTTCTAATGAACAGCAAAAGGTGGATTAAATATTCATATAACATATGAAGTGATTGCCCTAGCTAGCATCTCGGCCTTTTAAAAAGTTCTATTCGATTTTGTTGCATTACGAGCACAATCCTTCCATGATTAGGCTAATGTTCTTGCACGCTAGATCGGTTCGGTTTGTTTCAGTCCTCCATACTTGTTTTCTCTGTTACCGGTTGCGAGTTCCATGGAGATAGAGGAATGCAACACATCGTACCAATCTAGCGTGAGAGAATCATAGCAATGGTCGGAATGAGTTAACAACCATGGAGGACAGTATCAGTTGTGAGGTTGAACAGGGGAATTTAAAACATTCCAACCATTGACAAGATTCTTTCACGATAGATTGGTACGATGTGTTACATTCCTCCATCTCCCTTTTGAATTTCGTAACTGGAAACAGGATTATTTCCTTAATCTTCTTATTGAATCTCACAACCGATACGAGAGAAGACAGGTACAATGAAGGGACTTGGGATACACTATCATCAGAGGTGTATAGCAACGAAGTACATGCACTTCGTTACAGTAATTTAAGGATTTATACTTGACTTTTTTATTTATTATTATTTTTTTTAACCTGGACTTTTACTGTACTACATTTAAAAGATAAAAAGTATACTTTCACTTTGTTACGCTGACACTGGCCTCTTCTGTACTCGTTACAAATTAAAAGATGAATGCAGTTCATCATTTAAAGATTAGCTGCATTTGGCGTGTTTGCGAAGAACAACGGTGCTCGACGGGGTTATCTTTGTGCAGATGTGTCCGCCAGCGAACATGGAGCTGCAAATTTATGCACGCAGTTACAATATTCTACCACTAGATGGCTGGGATCAATTATTAAATATTCACAAAAAAGCTGAGTTAGAACACGGTTTAGAATATGGACGAGTTCACTCCTGTCGATGTTTTTCAGGAGTTGCCTGAATACAACTCCTCAGCTAATCCTGATGTGCAAACTGCTCAATATACTTGCCCATAGTATCTAACCGGCAGTTCAAAAAAAATTATCTCTTGCTACAGGAATAATCATTCCACTTCAGCTACAGTGGGCAAATGGTATCCCAATTAGTAGTTAAGAAAAATCTGTTTTCTGAAGCAAAAATTCATCATGGCAATGATACTATATAATTCTACTATTAATTATAGTCAATTATAGTGGTTCTTAAAACCGCCAGTAAACTCAAAGATGAAGAAATGTATAAAGAAAAGACTGCCTGTTAGCTTTTTTGAAAACTATTCTTCATTCACCTGAAAATTGACTAAAGAGCACAAAGAGAGAACAAATAGTTGTTGCTTTGCTTCTTTCTATGCGTACTATGAAAAATACTTTGTACTAATACTCGCACTTTTGATACTTAAGTACATTCTTTCACAAAATATTTTCGGTACCTAAGTACACTTAATGTGAGCTACTTTAAGACTTTTACTCAAGTAACTTTCTTATGGTAGACTTCAATTTTTACCAAAGTAACTTTCAGTAATAGTACTTTTACTTTTACTTAGTTATTTTTTCCAGTACTTTATACACCTCTGATTATCATATTAGATATGTGACAAAGTGCAATACTCAGTCAGGCTTAAACTGTCGCTTATGAAAATCCTTCATGCTTTCTTTCCTGAATTCTTGTATTTTATTTCATTTCTTTAAACAATGATTATTTATATTTTTTTACTGTCTACCATATCTGAGGTAAAATTGACCTAAATTGCTCACTTCGCAACACCTTTTTTTTAATCCACTGTGACTGAAATAAATACCAAACCATTCGCTATTTGGGGGCACTATACAATTCGAAAACGTTCTTATTTCTCGGCCAGTTCTCATGATATTGAAAAGGCCTTGTAGTTGACACCAAGAGCTTTCAATAGGTCATAAATTCATTAAAATTATTTGCATTTCAATTTTTTAGTCACATACTTAACCATATTCAACCATCACCAATATCGTCTGACGCTTTATGTAAACACATGGCAACGCCTTCACTCAAACATACTGACTAAGCAGTTTTACTCAAAACTGTGGATTCTTTGTCCATAACATGCCCAAAGAAGAAACATGGGGGGAAAAAAAGGAAACTTTGACGTTCATTCTTACACACTTACTATATAGGAACTGCCATGTGTTCACGAAAGTGACGTCACGTCCCCCATTAGCACAACTGTAATGATAACTTTATTGTTTCATTACAATTCAGGAACATGTATACATACTTTAACTGCCATCTACATCTGCTGCTGCCGTCTCTCTCAAATTCACATTAACCCCTTTGCGCAGAAGCCAAATCTGGCTTTTTAGGTGTTACCTGATTTAAGGCTTTATAATTTAAGATTGCAGCTTTACAGACAGGAAAACTTTGGCTCAATTGAGTCTAGACACTTGAAGCATTTAGACTCCCATCAAATTATAGTTTATTTTTATGATTTTGTTGGAGAAAAGGGGCTGCAAACATAAAAAATCTTCATGAGAATTCACCATTGAAATAGAAAAAAAAAATAATGCTGACAATTGAAAAACTGCTGGGGCCTAAAACTATACATTTCTGGGATCATAAACTTCTTGACCACAAGTACAATTCATCTTTAACATTCCATTTTAGATTACCCGCTTGCTATGAGACAAATTAGACAGCTATCCAGGTGTCTCTCCAAAGTCTGACATCCATCAACATTTTTAACTGTCAAATCAAACATGAATCATATATTTAACACAAATGAACTTTTGGGGCTTGAAATTCGGCATGAACTAATGATTTTCTGGTTGAGTTTTGCATGAATTAATCAATATCAGTGCAGTGGAACATCATTGGTCACCAGTAACCTCTCAAAACATGCCTTTTCTCCATAATAAAGTTAACAATATTGTCCATTTCTCTTCGAAGTACCCCAAGCATTAAATGAAGTGCAGATTTAACAGCTATAACATTCACGCAAGACCAAACATGATATGAATAAAAAGCTAACCACTCTCACATCCGAGCTCATAACCTTACACCTTATAAGGGTGAAAACTCACTAACTCAGTAACATCTGAATTCTGAAATACACCTTATTTTAACAGAACAGAAATTTCACTTTCAGGAAAAAAATACAACG
Source organism: Gymnothorax reevesii (assembly GCA_029721435.1). Lineage (NCBI taxonomy): Eukaryota > Metazoa > Chordata > Actinopteri > Anguilliformes > Muraenidae > Gymnothorax > Gymnothorax reevesii. The sequence goes on from CM056589.1 coordinate 30,217,864, forward strand.
ACATATGCCTCCATATTCATCAGAGTGGTGTAATGAACGTACCGAGGGATCTACCGACCTGCGTGGGATGTATGCATTTGGAGAAACGAAAACCTCGGCATTCGATGTCTTTAAACGCGGTATAGATTCTACAGCAAAAAGCCAAATTAAGCAAAATGCAAACAGAGTAGAAGTATAACCTGTTTTCTTCATTGATGCCCCCCTCCAGAGACAGATGTATCGGGTGGAAGGAACGTTCCAGTTCGGTTTCCTTCGGAATAATTCCCGTTGACCGCGTCCATACAACATTTAAATCTCGTAAATGAAACTGAACACTTCAGAACGGTCTCGAGTGTCTTTATTTCTTTGATATCGCATCATTTTCAGCTGCGCAACCGCGGCCAACATACAACCGACCTTACTTTTACGCTTAGCTTTGTATCCCATTCTTATTGTCCGATCAATGTATTTCAGTTATAGAGGAAAGTTAAGACACTGGGGAATGGGATAAGAAACGAGTCTGTCAACACATCGTTACCGGGGAAGCTTCACGAGGACGTGAACTATAACTGTAGAGTTACGCAGATGAATCTGAGTATATCATTGAGTGACTGGCTATCGACACCAGTACTTCGGTGTATAGAAGGGAGCGCTGAATTTGTCGATGGAGGAATCTAAGCGTTAATCCATGGGAGGGAACTACGCATATTTTGTGTGTGATGATTGTAACTGACAGTAGAATGTGAGAGAAGCAATACTATGTCGGATTTTTTTCTTCACTAAACGTATTTTTTTAACCACTAATTGGAATACTGTTGGCTCACTGTAGCTAAAATGGTTGCTACAGAGTAGTACGTTTTTTTTCTGTCGCAAGTGATCATTTTTAAAACTACTGGATCGATACTATGGGCAAGGTTATTGACCAGTTTGCACATCAGGCTTAGCTGAGGAGTTTAATCCATGCTACTCCTGAAAAACAGGGATTGGAGGGAACTTCTCCATACTATAAATCGCGTTTCAGCTCTGCCTGCTTGTGAATATCCAATAGCTGATCCGGGGGTGCCATCTTGTGGTCGAGTACTGTAACTTAAGTGCTTACATTTGCATGTCTATAGACGCGAGCGTCTACATCTGCAGAAAGGGGTTAATAAAATCAATAACTGCTACCCTTACTCAAGCTCTTTGTCTATTCAAATTTATAACTTGCTTTTGATACATTTTCCTTACTCAAGACTACCCCCACCTCCCACGGTCTCCCCACCTACTTAAATAATTTAAATAATTTATCAGCTCCTGCTCATGACTAAACTTGCACTTCATATAACTGCCTGAGCTTTGCCTCATTTAGCACCCTTTTCTTGGGCCCAAATTCTCATACAGCACTTGGCAGCCCAGCCGAATACTAGGTTGCACCTAGTCTTATTTTAGGGCTAATAACGTCAGTCATCGTCCTCGCTCTCTGTATGCGTTTCCATTACCCTTCAAAATGTTCAAAATCTAAACAGTGAAATAAAAAAAATAAAAAAAACTGGAAAATAATAATATTCATTATTATAATAAGCCGTCTTACTACATTGTTACCGGTGAAAGAATTTCTTGAAACTTAGTGCAGACGAACTTGGCATAGTGCACCAACGTTTTTTACAAAATATATAGGGTGGATCACTTTGGGAACTATATTAATTCTAATGTTAAACTTTCAATTTGTAATGAAAAAATGTAGCCAAATTATGTGATAATTGGGAGTTATTCATTGATTTATCCCCATATGTTGGTTTTGGGGGGGGCTCGTCTTAATTTGGCCATAATTTTTTTATGAATGATTCAGTTTATGTACAGGGGAGGGTTTGATGAAAAGACTTGAAATTGAGACTTGTATGATAACTCATCAAAATGATAACTGCATTTAAACATTTTTCAAACATTCTAGCAAACATCAATGTCTACTTCAGTTCACAAAATGCCTTCTGATAATGTTTCCTAAATAAATGCAGAAACAACTGATAGTCTGTTCAGGTATCTTTATTTAGGCTTGTAAATATTCAGAAAAGTATCATGGTACTTTGCGTGACCACAGTTTTGGCCAGCGCCTAAATTTTGGCCTGCGTACCCAACTTTTGCAGGTTGGGAGCGCATGTGCTCCTAGGTCCAAAGGTTAGTCTGGAGGGTTAATAATACAAGTATATACCCACATAACACACAAAAAAACACACATAAAACTAGTAATGTCCCCCGCCACAAGCCACATTGTGTCCTTGAACATGAGGTCAAGGTCACCAAAATTGACTGGTACTGGGGATCCTCATACTAGACCTTGGTGTGAAATTTGATCAAGTTTGGCCAACTGGTTCTTGAGATATCGTCCCAACAAGTTGACTTGGCGGACATACGGATGGACTGACGGTCGTGAATACTACGTCCTGCACCGTGGCGGGGAACAACACACACACACACACACACAACCCCTACATGACGCAACACCCAGAACACAGACATTCACACATCACACAAACATAACACACACCCCTACATGACGCAACACCCAGAACACAGACATTCACACATCACACAAACATAACACACAACATGCACAAGATCAGTGACGATAAGCTTTTAGTGAATTAAGGACTGGTCATCCATTCTTAGATCATATTTATCTTAGCCATGGTAAGTGCCCGTTAGCACCCGTGGTCGCGCTAACGGCTAATTGGTGCTAATTAGCGAGTGACGCTTGTGTTTCATCACAACACTGCTTCCCAAGCTTCACTTATCCAGGAGTAAAATGCACACACACACACACACACACACACACACACACACACACACAACACATAAACGTATACTATACATTCACAAGACACAACATGCACAAGGAAACTAACAGGGACAAAAACTAATCACAAGTTTACATGTAAGGTACAATTGTGCACAGAAACATGTCATGCATATAGACACGCAAAAACAAACACACACGCACTCAAAATCGAATACAGAGACACACAAATGACAAAACGTACACACATAAAATACAAATGCCCAGATGAACACAGGCAAGCGAATACAGACACACTGGCAGTATGGACTCTGCTACTCAGCACCTTGGTTTGATGGGGGGTTAATCTCCTCAGGCCTTATAGCAGATGCATCTGTTACTGAGGATACAACACCCCTCCATTCACGACGGCGCGGGGGGGGGGGGGGAGGCATGTGCCCATGTGAAAAAAATTAAACCGTTTCGATATTGAATTAAAAACCGAATCGAACCGTAATATCGGTTTTAACCACTTGGTGTCGCATTTGCGTCTTTTTAGCTCGCCGGGACGAATTTCCGATTGTCGTACCTACGTTTGACAACAATGGAAGGCGTGGCTCATTGCGTTGCCACCATTGTAACGGGTCGTCTTCTCCATCAGTCACAGTCTCCCGTTTGTAAATTGCCTATTCGCCGGCAACCTTCTCCTCTGTGCTTTTTGGGAGAGAAGTGATCGCTGATTTGTGACCAAGAAGACTTCCCAAAGTTTTTTTGGGGGGCGGTTTTGTGGCTCTCTTTTTTTTCAAAAAACTTTTTGTCCTTCTTTGCATCCGCGCAAAGTGCGCTTCAAGTGTAACGTTGAATTCAGTCAAAATCTAAATTAGATGGAGCTGTTCAGAACTTTTCCGGTGAAATTTAGTGGCTCCTCGGTACTCAGTACTTTCTACTGGTCATCATCGGCAATGTCACTAGTTCAGTCTCTGGCAGAAGATAATCTTTTTCTAGCCCTGTTCACAAAACCCTGAAATAATATGCTGAAGTAAAAAACGCAGATCTCGGACATCGCTCACACACTGTAAAGACACTGCCAGAGACCTAACTAGTGACATTGCCGATGACCAGAAAATACTGAATTCCGAGGAGCCACCGAATTTAAATTGCATTTCATGCGTCCATGAATGCTGTAGATATTTTTTCGGATATAGCTAGACAGCTATAGATGAACCTGGAGCGTTTAATATTAATAATTCTCTTCGTGGGTAAGTCATCATTTTGTGTCTGCAGATATTCTGAACCACGAAGCAATATGACGTTGGAGTTTGTTCTGAACAGCTCTATCTATTGTGACTGAATATAACGTCACACTTTAAGCCCACGACCTTAAACGTGCAGGCTCGCCAGCTAAATACATTCACACATACTGATTGGGAGAAAAAGTGACTCAATCGTAACGAACGTTAGCATTATTATCTGCTTCGCCGAAGAAACGCTAGAAATTTGCGAGTGCATTTACTGATGATCTTGGGCTAACTCAGGGTTGACTGCTGAAGATTAATATGATGAGCTAAAACAAATAAACAGATAAAGAGACGACGGAATGGTAAACGTTTTTCAGTGAACAGTTGGGTGGGTTTAGTATTCGTTCGGAGGTGCGCTTCAACGCAAAAAAGCACGGAACTGCGAGTGGGCAACTCACGTGGCAATGTTTTGATATTATTCAAGAACTCACTAGAGTGGGCGTGCGCGTATACAAATAAGGACAAAAAGTTCGTAGGAGAAAAAACTTTCGCCCCCGACCCCACATTCTCCTGCTATTTACTGTTGCGCTCGGCTCAGACAAAATCAGTTTATACACAAGACAAACGTAATAAATATCATATAAATGGATTTAATGCCGTCGGCAAATACACGTGATGCCGTCAGTTGCAAGTTTTTGTGAGCTATATTTTAACATTTTGGCGGGCACTTCAAAAAAAAAAAATTTAAATAATGACGGAACGGTTCCGACGGTCCATATAAAATGAACCAGTTCAAGCAAGTAAACCGAATCGAACCGGTTGAACCGGAAATCGGCCCAAGCTTAGGGGGGGGGGGGCTCTACTGTTTCACACACCTCTGCAACAGTCTCAGGAGGACCCACCCCGGACATCTGGACCATCTCACCATTTCAGACTGGGTCTTTCTGAACTTATAGTACGGCCGGCATCAGGGGTTCTGACAGCATGAAATGGGGCCGCCCAACCCTGCTCCCGCGGATCTGACATCCTGTAGGTCTAAACCCTGATCAGACTCACCACATTCTATCAAATAGCAGCCCCACTAGATCTCTAGCTGCTGAATGAGGAGCGCTTTGTCAGGGCTGGAGAGAAGACCTGCAGGACAATAGATCTCCAGGAACAGGGTTGGGCAGACCTGGTGTAGAGATGCAGAGCAGGGTGAGAATGAATAAATCAGGGCACCTCTCCATCCCTCCCTGTATCCTGCAGTACAACAGAGGGCTTTACCATGCAGAGGGTCTCTGGGACTCATTCACCTCCCGAGGCTGACTGAAGACTGGCAGCCCAGCAGAAGAAAGGGGGGGGGGAGAGAGAGAGAGAGGGAAGAAGGGGAGAGAGGCTAAGGTAGAGAGCGAGGGAGAGAGACAAACGGAGGGAATAAACAGACAGAGAAAGGGAGATGGAGAGAGAGAGAGAGAGTGAATGTGTTCCTACAGTTGGGAAAAAAAAATCTATAGACAGACGACAGAAGGGTCTCTCTCCGCAGCGCCGTTCCCACGCAAAAGCGTCATCTTTTCAAATTCCGACAGTGCAGATGGGGATAGTGATGTTCAGAAAAAGAAACAAAGCGCAGATCTTCATTGAAGAGTTCAGCTGAGGGCCCAGCTGTTGGCCCAGTCACGACTGCACCCCCTCCCCACCCGCTAACAGAAAGGCCCGCAACGACACGCAGTTTACATCACATACGTCTTGCGAAGAATGAACAGATGCAATAACCCAGCAGAATCAAACAACTATAAACAAGTAGAATTCAATGCAAAGTCTTGATCATTATACCTCCGCCACACACAGCTTTAAACACCTTGGTTATCATTGGCCTCCACCTACAGCTCACCTTGTGACCCTGACATGACCACAAAAACTTAATCACTTCAGCTACCTTATGAAAAGGGAGTGAACCACATCGGATTTGGTCGAAATCCTGCCACTCCTTCAGGAGATACCCGTATAGATGTGTGTGAAGGACAGTGTGACACTGACACAGACGACTGGAAGAGATCATCTCCCATCAAGTGTGTGGGACGAAGGCATAAAACAGCTAAAAATGAGAGAATAGGTTCGCTTTCTGCAGCCTGTGAGTCCTAAAAGTGAGGCCGTTTCCAGATTATCTTCCTCCCCAGTTGGGCTGCGTGCAGGTCTCAGCCGAGGGGAGATCTATGTCCCAGGAATTTTAAGAGAGCCCCCCCCCCCCCGTAAATCAATCTGAGGGAGAAAAATGGTGTGGTGCTTTCGCCCGAGAGTTCGCACCCCGTCGCAAAGTCCTCAGGCGAGGTTGACGAACCCAGATCGCATTACGAGAGACCGCACTCACTGCTATATGCGCCAACCCAGCAGGGTGCCAGGAATCCCACAATGAACCGCTTCTCGATCTTGATCTCTTGCTCACCTTCCAGGTGGGCAGGACTAATGGCCAACACTTACAACCCGTCCCCGTGCACTTAACATAAAGGGCTGCTCCGTATCCTAAACAGTGCCACTCATTTGAACGGCAAATACACAAATGGTCTAACATTCACTGCTAGTTTTTGGGCCGTTAGCGATCATGGTTAAAGCTAGCGCTTCATCAGTGCACTGGAGAAGGAAATGTGACAAACACTTAATGCTGGAGAAAAAAATGGTGAAATAATAATAACAAATAATGAGATCGGGCCGGACGTGGGTGGCTCTGGTCAGCCGCTTAGATACAGATGGCAGACACATGGCCATTTGGTATTTTACAGCATACCGGTACCATTTCATGAGCTAAATGTGCTTAAAATGCTTGTATAACTGATATGAAGGGCTGTACTGTCTGCATTCAGTCAATCATGTTCTATTCCAGCACCTATTTGCCCTCCCCAGAGAGCCAGTCAGAACCCTCAGACAAGCCCCTCACTTCCTCCGTAGCACGAGTCTCCTCACAGAGGAAACTGCAGATCAGCTGATCCCCTGTAAGAAATGGGTCATGGATCAAACCCGGGCAGCCCGTCTAATGAACCAGGAGAAGCGAAACCACGAATGAACTATTTAAACGGGAGCCTTACGGGCAACACGCAACAGACGGCAACTTTAATCACTGCTGAGAAAGAGGGAAAAAGACAACCCCGAACAGAAAAAAAAAGACAACATACAAAAGACAACCCCGAAAAACCTCCCGCATGCCTTACAAAGAGAGAAAGAGGGAGAGATGGAACAAGGGAGCAAGGGAAAATGGGAGATTGACTGAGGGAGTGAAAAACAGAAAGAATGACAGAGAGAGATATAAAAAATCTTTTGAAAACAGGGCTGTATGGGCTTTCTAACACAAAGCGCACACTGCAGTGCGTTTCTCCATTATTGAGAGAGTACGCGGGACCGGGGAATCACTCCTTGTTAAAATGCTAATGCGTATAAACAGAATAAGCAGACAGCTGCTAGGTGCCGCTGCGGAGCAGTTATTATTTACGCATTTACACCGCGACCTGACGAGACCGACCACAGGCGGGCATCGTCCTGCCTTCAATCCCCTCGAGGTGACTGACAGGGCCCGGCTCGTTAGACTCCAGGACGGCCAGGCCTGGTTGCACAGCGGAGTCACTTCATTGAGAGAGACAAGTGGAGTTTATAATGGGAACAGGGCACCTCCTCTCACTGCTGTGAAAACCACTGCAGCTGTAATTTCGTTTGACAGTGAATAATGGGGGAATTTTACCGCAACTAGGTCTCTGGGACACCCCGCCTGACGCTGCATCATTAATGATAATCATTAATATTAATTAATGACAGGAAGTGTGTGCAGAGGAGCGCTGCAGTTAGCGAAACGCGGGACTCCGCAAGGAGGAGGACAGGTAGCAGGGAGAGTAAATTAGCCGGCTACTTTAGCAGGCTAGCCAGAGCAGGAAAGCAGAGGAACTCGCCGTGCGCGGGACGAATTAACATGTTCCAATTTAGGGAGTGGCCAGAAGGGATGGTGCTCGCATGGCAAACAGGATTCTGGACTCCTGTCTTCCCAAGACCTGCTACTGCAGAAGTATTGTTAAAAATCTGCATCTGAGGTTCCAGTGCTGAGTTTCAATCTCCTGATAGGCTTCTTGCGATCGTTTCTCCAAGGAACAATTCATTCAGGTCCATCTGATTATGTCAACCTCACCGTGAAAATTGCACTCTGTTTGGTGCAGTCCATCTATACGACCTTCAGGTTTTCTTTTTGCAAACTTTCATCCTATTGACTTTGTTTGGAGGTTGTACTGCGGTTAACCCATGGAAGCACAGCATTGAGTGTGGAGTTGCTGGTGTGGTTTAAGAAATTCACGCAGCAAAAGCGCACAAGCAGCACTAGCAGTGGCCGAGAAACCTGCCCGTTCCTCACAGGCACCTCTGAAGGAACTGCAATGGTCCTCACTGAACACTAACACCTGCCCCCTCTCTCCTCACCAAACACTAACACCTGCCCCCTCTCTCCTCACCAAACACTAACACCTGCCCCCTCTCTCCTCACCGAACACTAACACCTGCCCCCTCTCTCCTCACCGAACACTAACACCAGCCCCCTCTCTCGTCACCAAACACTAACACCTGCCCCCTCTCTCCTCACCAAACACTAACACCAGCCCCCTCTCTCCTCACCAAACACTAACACCTGCCCCCTCTCTCCTCACCAAACACTAACACCTGCCCCCTCTCTCCTCACCAAACACCAACACCTGCCCCCTCTCTCCTCACCAAACACTAACACCTGCCCCCTCTCTCCTCACCGAACACCAACACCTGCCCCCTCTCTCCTCACCAAACACTAACACCTGCCCCCTCTCTCCTCACCGAACACTAACACCTGCCCCCTCTCTCCTCACCAAACACTAACACCTGCCCCCTCTCTCCTCACCGAACACTAACACCTGCCCCCTCTCTCCTCACCAAACACTAACACCTGCCCGCTCTCTCCTCACCGAACACTAACACCTGCCCCCTCTCTCCTCACCGAACACTAACACCTGCCCCCTCTCTCCTCACCGAACACTAACACCTGCCCCCTCTCTCCTCACCAAACACTAACACCTGCCCGCTCTCTCCTCACCGAACACCAACACCTGCCCCCTCTCTCCTCACCGAACACTAACACCTGCCCGCTCTCTCCTCACCAAACACTAACACATGCCCGCTCTCTCCTCACCAAGCACTAACACCAGCCCCCTCTCTCCTCACCAAACACTAACACCAGCCCCCTCTCTCCTCACCAAACACTAACACCTGCCCCCTCTCTCCTCACCAAACACTAGCACCTGCCCCCTCTCTCCTCACCAAACAATAACACCAGCCCCCTCTCTCCTCACCAAACACTAACACCAGCCCCCTCTCTCCTCACCAAACACTAACACCTGCCCCCTCTCTCCTCACCAAACAATAACACCAGCCCCCTCTCTCCTCACCAAACACTAACACCAGCCCCCTCTCTCCTCACCGAACACTAACACCTGCCCCCTCTCTCCTCACCGAACACTAACACCAGCCCCCTCTCTCGTCACCAAACACTAACACCTGCCCCCTCTCTCCTCACCAAACACTAACACCAGCCCCCTCTCTCCTCACCAAACACTAACACCTGCCCCCTCTCTCCTCACCAAACACTAACACCTGCCCCCTCTCTCCTCACCAAACACTAACACCTGCCCCCTCTCTCCTCACCAAACACTAACACCTGCCCCCTCTCTCCTCACCGAACACCAACACCTGCCCCCTCTCTCCTCACCAAACACTAACACCTGCCCCCTCTCTCCTCACCAAACACTAACACCTGCCCCCTCTCTCCTCACCGAACACCAACACCTGCCCCCTCTCTCCTCACCAAACACTAACACCTGCCCCCTCTCTCCTCACCAAACACTAACACCTGCCCGCTCTCTCCTCACCGAACACCAACTCCTGCCCCCTCTCTCCTCACCGAACACTAACACCAGCCCCCTCTCTCCTCACCAAACACTAACACCTGCCCCCTCTCTCCTCACCGAACACCAACACCTGCCCCCTGTCTCCTCACTTACCACTTACATCTGTCCCCTCTCGTTTGTACCTTCCAGAGGAGATGGAAAGCATTTAGAAAAGTAATTTCAGGAGATTAGATTTTCAAAGTAGCCAAATCACCCTTCCCCACTCCCTGCCCTGGACAAAAATTGGCAGAAATAGTTTGAAACAAATAAAAGGCAGAAATAAAGTTTCAATTCAGCTAGTACGATTGGACTGGAATAACTAGTGACGCAATTGGAATAAAAGGTAAATTGTGGCCTAAAGAAAAGGAACAAAAAAATAAATAAATAAACACTTCATAAACACGCAAACGACAGACCACCAGCCTGCTCCAGCCGGCATCCCAACGAGCTGAAAACGGCCCTCTCTCAGCACCAATATCCAGCTCCCCCTCAGGGCAGCACAATCTCTCCCACCATAATAGAGTAGTCAGTGGAATGAACTTTTCTAAACCCGTCTTTGCTGAAACAGCGGTTGTTAACACACATCTTATGCCAGAGAGCGATGAGAAACGCTGGCAGGCTCACAGAGTAGCACACAGTAACGGGACAGTTTTACCCCAACTGCTATTACTCAACGTCTCACACACACGCACGCACGCACACAAGAGATGTTCAGATCCAAAGTTGCAGGATGTATCCAGGTTCCCTCCCTTAATTCTGCTGATTGCAACGGTATGTCACAAGGTCAGTTTGACTTCCGACCTTGACGGTTTTTCTCCACGGCTCGACCTCGACGGATATCCAGCGATTTCATCTGCAGAGGTTTCCATTTCTGCACAAAGTCAGGTTGGTGGTTAACCCTTAGAGTGCTATAGGCATAGTTGCCTAATGATTTAAGATCTCAAAATCAAATGCTGTTGAAAACCTATCATGTAGCAACTTGTTTAAAAGAGCTCTTAGGTTGCCACATGATAGATTTTCAACATCTCAGAATAATTACATTTTTAATTCCTTGAAAATGTATTCAGCAGTCTGAGGCTTAACTAAGGGTTTAGAGCATAGCACAGTTTTTTCTTCTTCTTCTTCTTTTTTTTTTTTACTACATTTGCACCCAGAAATATCTAAACTGAGACTGTAAAACTTGTAACATGCTTTAAAAAATTAGCTGCGAACGAGTTGCGATATTAAAACCGCAGCCGTTGTGCACAGGTGAGCAGGTATGAAACATCAGCCACAGGTGGAATTGCAGTTTTCGTTGCAGTTTGAATGCAGCAAGGTGATCGCCACTTCCTTCAAAAAAGGACACTGCAGCTTGGAAATTCACAGTTGAAATATTAACAGGAGTAATTTCTTCCTGAACAAAATGCAAATGAACTGACTTTGGTCCATAGCAGTAGTTCTCGTGATGTCACGAACCTGGTCACGTGGATTTTGTTGACTAGCGTGGTTGGCAAAAAGCATTAACATAATAATGGATTTTATTGGCGAAGTACAGTTGTCTTCCACTTTCTGTCATAATACCAGTTAGTTGCAGCGTAATTAACAGCACAAACCGATTCGTTAAGGGCTCAGGAATACGTTTCCTTCGTATTCCTGAACAAGAACCTAAAAATCATCATGGATCAATTCAACTCGACGAAAGAACTAGGTGCCATTGACCCACTCGCGTGTTTGTACTATTTACTTTGTCGGGTAAGTCGCAAGTTATTGTCCATAATTTCTAACATGACATTTTGCCAAGTTTTCGCATTTAATTATTCGGTCATAGGAAGGGAATGATCTTGCTTTTTGTGTTGGGTAATTTGATTGGTTCCTTATGCTTCCCAGTAGCGGGTAAGTGACAGTTCGGATATTGGAATTGGAAATAATTCCGTTTTCAACCGTCATCAGTATGAACGGAGATCAGCACTTTCAGCTTATCTTGACTTTTGAGTATCCAGAGAAACATTTGAGTGCGTAAAAACGTCCATCGTACATCCAGTCAAGACAATTTAGAGTTTAATGTCTACTGAAGCTGTAATGGCGGCACCATGTTACTGATGACACCCCAGCTGGCGAGGGAACACGCAGTATATGCATTCGGGATATTAAATATTAATGACCAATTCTAAACCCCCTTCTCACGAATAAAACCCCCCAAAATATATTGGCGGCGCCTTTTAAAATCGGTAAACGGTAAACGCACTACTGTGAATTACTATCACTGCTCAACGGTGATCAACAAATGTAGAATTTATGTTCGAAGAAGGACGATCAAATGATGATCCAGCCAACCCAGACCCAAAGAAGGGTCGCTCCTCCAACCTTTCAGCTCGTTAGGATCTGGAAGCCTACACAGACCTTTGTTGTACTTAAGCTTAGAGAAACACCTTGTCTTTGCGGTACTGGTTTTGTACATATTCAGAGATCGCCAAATCGATTCCACAACTGCAGGATGCCATACTTCCCCTTTTTGTTGTATTGATTTACGCTTGTTCTTGCCAACCACGCTAATGCGCAAGTTTGAATATGACGTCAATGTTAGTAAACTAGAACTAGTCCTATATTAACCACAGAGCTTACGTTCTGCAGAAAGCATAATCACTAATGGGGTTCTTTGGAAATTTACAAAGGGAATCCATTGCTCAAATAATTCCAAGTAACTTGGAAGTTTAGGACAACAAATTACCCGATGCTGCACACAGCTAAGAGTTAAGACGAGAGGGGAGACGAGGACGGCTAAAATATCTCTGCCCCCAAGACAGTGGAAGTACAAACCCCCCCTCAGATTTACAACAGAGTTCCTCTCCTCTGTGCTTCCTGTACCATTACCGCGGCGACTCGCACGGTGGTGGCCTGAGATCACCGCGGCATCGTTCAAACTACCCTCCCAGTGCGGGGAGCAGTCGGGCAGAGAGAATAGCCTGCGACTGACGCACAGACAGAACAGCTAATGGAGTGGAAAAACACAACCTCCGCGTGGACATCAAGCCTCGGGAATCCCCCGCGATACGCAGAAATGTTTGTGGGGCGACCATGAGGCAGAATCTCCTACTCCCTCGTGTTCCCCTCTTGGTCCGAGGCCCTGCGTTTCGCAGCAAATGTTTGCCTCTTCATGAGGGTCGTCGCGGTGAAATGACCCTCCATCCGGAGCCAGTACTTGCTACAAGGCCAAACGTAGCAGGGGAACAAAAAATAAACGCATGGTCTGACGCAATCAGACTGGAACACCTTGTGGTACATCAAGAATAAAACGAGAACTATGGCCCAACAGAAAAAGCCTCATAGACGACAGAAGTTCGCGCTACGCCTGTGAGCGTCTCAACGAGGTGGAAACATCTTTCCGGGACATTTCGCGAGGATCGTCCGTGTCAGAAACACCTCGGCAGACCGTGAGGGTAAAGAGGCACCCGTGTGCCACAGGCAACACTTCGGACACCCGCCGACGCTCGGGGAATCGCTGTCATGGCGGAAGGACGGTTCCCCAATCCTCATCCAATTCATCCTCCTTCAGTTCGTCGTCAACGTGAAAACGATAACCCGAAATGAATTATGAACGCGACGTTAGCGCCATCTCATCAGAACTTATCGCAGTGGAAAAGAAAATCCTCGCTCAGCAGAACGAGCGGCCCATATTCGGCAGGACTGCGGGCGGCGACTCTGGAGAGGATTCTGTCCCATTCCAGCAGCTTTAGCAGTGCGGCCGCTCCATACAGCCGTCATTAGCACAATTACACTACGCTCTCAGTGCGGCTGAAGGGCTCGGTCAATTTTCACACTGCGACAACCCTGCAGTTCTGCACCTAGACTATACCCTGCTGCTCCGGCTATTAGGACTGAACGACAGCCCCAACCCCATTTCTTTAAGCACACACACGCACGCACACACAGAGCACCAATATCCCTGGTACTATGCCAGATTTAGGCAATTTAGTCAGTTGCTGGATGCGGCATATTTGCAGAGTAATAAACATAAATGGTACATGTGTGATTCCCCTGACACACTGAGCAGTTTTACTAGATGCAAGGCACGAAGTGACAAACACACACACACACAGGCCCCCCAGCACACTCAGGACCCCCCCCCCCCCCCCATCCTGCAACACTCCCACCACACAGACACACTGCAGGAGTTACTCAGGTACACACACCACTGCAGCCCTGCATTCAGGCTTACTCTCCGACACAATCACAGAGCACTGAGCATGCCGCTTAAGACTACAGAATACGGAAAACAGACCCTACTTCAGAAATTCAGCAGCACAGCGAGTCCGTTCCATCAGTGATTTCCTCTGGTAAGTACAGATAGTGGAAAAAAAATTCCTTTCTGCTCTTTAACAGTAGCCAGAGCAGCATACACAGCCTCAGCTCTAAAGACGTGGTTTGAAAACACTCACCAGAACTCATACTGCAAGGAAAGGCCAGTTCAGAGGACCGATTTGCATCCAATAGCCCCTGAATTGCCTCTCAAGGGAAGTGGATTTAGAATTTGACTGCTATGCTTTCTGCACTGGATTGTTGGTGAAAGCCCATGAGAACAGGCGCATTGACCAGCATTCACTAGCTTTGGCTCACACCAAGTATAATGCGGGGAGCCATAATTCAGAAAACTGACAGCTAAACATTATACACTTTCAACTCCTGCACTTTTACACTCCAAAGCATGCAGAATCTACAAGATAGTAGCTAACTGAACATGTAATGCTTGCAAAAACACAACCTAAAATGCCTGTAAACAAATAATGGTCTGAGATTAAATCAGGTCACAGGTCAAAAAAAGGACTTGTGCTGTTGAATTATGAACTCAGGTTTGTACACACTCACAGAAGCACAGCCGTCATGATTTGTGGGACAAACGGATCCCAATCTTGGTTTGGAGGGCTGATTTGCTTCGAGCCAGATGTGGCCCCACAGAGTCGTTGTGACCTGGAGACGACCTGATTCGGCCACGAACATGAGGCAAACGAGACACGGGATTAAAGGCGTCCAGGACGGTGACTTTGCAGTGATCTGCTGTCACTACCATAAGAGGATTTTATAATTTGGCCCGTCACACACACCTCCATCTGTCACAGACACACCCCCCCCAGAAAACCAATCCCCGTATTTACCTTCTCTTTAAATGGAGCAGTATAACTGATACGAGGAAGTGATGAGTCAGTCCCGTTTGAGCACGAAGTATGCCGTTTGGCATCTGCCTCCTTTGTTTTCCAAAATGCAGTTGACTTATTAAAAAAAAAAAAAAACACTGACTCACGATCAGGGCAAAAATTAGGTGCTGACCTAACTGACACCCAAAACAGCTGGTCATACCATACTACAACTTTATAAAGACAAACAGTAGCAAACAGGTGGGAAAAAATAATGGAGTAGAAATTCCAGCGAAATGCGGTGTATATTATTCAGCATACCTGCTCGCCCTAACGCACTTGACCTCACCCAAGAATCTTGGGCCCCTCTTGCCTCCGCCACCAGGTGTCCTCAAAGTTGTGTTTTTCAACTGACTAATCACTCTGCTGTTACAGATTTACTGTCCTTCTCTGCTCAAACGAAGGCCTGAAATCTGCGCACAAGCCTCGAGAGAAGGTATTCCCCCATCAACAGATAATTTAATCTAAGTAAATAAATTAAAGCACTTAATCAGCAACAGTAATGAATGAAATTACCAATCATTGTCCATGAGTAAATTCAGACAAAATCAGACATGGCTGGCCGATTAATCCTACCGGCTCCTGCCTCTCACGGCCCTCTGAGACGCAGTGACTGAGCCGCTGGCAAACCCACAAAACCATTCCTCCCAAGTGTCCGCAGAGGAGGGGACTCGCAGAGGCACACAGTCACCGAACCCTCACTTGTTCCGCCACCTTTCAACCAACCTCCCTTCCGGACTGAGCCAAATTACGCCAACCTCAGCCCGGCAGAGCAGCGGCCCTGGGGGCAGGAGGTCGTGTCGAGGGAAGGGCTGCCTTCCGATACCGGGAGGTGCCTGAGCCAGACTGGCCCCACGAGACCCAGACTCCGCCAGCGGCACTGCCTACCGCCAAGCAAATTAGCATTTCTTCATCTTGCACTTCGGCCTGGCGTGTCGCCGCACAGACTTGCCCACGGAGAACCCTCCCCCCAGCGTCCCCGGCGGCGGCGAAGAGCGAGGGATCGTGAGCAGCTCCCGGGAGGAGTGTATATATACACGAGCCGTAACAGCAGCCATGCGACTGAGAGCCGCTCTCCAGCAGGCGTTTGAAGGTGCTCTATGCTTACTACCCCCTCCGCACGCTAAACACAATCCACCCTCTGAGGATCGGCTCTGCGGGGAAATTAGCCGGAGGCCCTGTGCGTCTGTTCGGCCACAAAGAGAAGCCGACGCTTACGCAGCACCCCCCCTCCCCCACCGCATCCCCCCATGGAAAGTTCCTGCACCATAAACTTTGAAAACGGAGCCCCACTCCGCCTGCAGCATTCCTGACTGTATTAGGCAGCTATACAGTTTTCCCCTCATGCCGTCGTTATCAACAACAGAATCTTAGAGGGGAGCTGGAACCAACTAGAGGACTGGTGAGGATATAGACCCTGTGAATAACTGGAGGCTGTTATTTGACAGTAACCAGTGGAAAGCTACGGCAAGGCTGAGCATCTTCTCCAGTGGACAGAAAAACAACAGCTTATCTTTCCGATCGGCTCTTGAACAGCCACCATATGTTAAAGTTAGCCCAAGAGATCGTTTCACAGGTGAAAATAGAAATTTTCAGAACGACAGAGGATTCGGGGCTGCAGGGTCGTGGATCTTTTGGTCACCATTCTGAATCTGACCAGGACGTATGGATTTTCTGTGGGTTTAAATGCCTTCACTGTGTGAAAGATGGTTACTGCGCTGAACAAAACTCCAAGGATCACAGTCGATGGATAAAAGATACTAATTAGGCTCCGGGGTCTTAAAGACTCCTGCCTGAAAATGCCTCTATCGTCATCCAAGAACAAACGCAGGCATCTGCGGTTTTCCAAAAGGTTCTAGAACTTCCAATGTAACAAGGTTCCCCGATCAGATGAGACCAAAATGGACCTCTCTGGCAATAGTCACCAGAAGTGGAATTGGTGCTAAGACACAAAAAAAGTCCCCACTGTGATGTATAACTAGTATGGATTCATTGAATCATAGTATTATGGGTTCCTTCTAACATTATATCAACTCAGCACAGAAGTGGTTCATCAACAACAGAATCAAGGTTTTGCCATGGCCTTCCCCGTCCCCCAACCTAAACCCAATGGAAAACCTGCAGAACGAGATGAAGAGGAGAGTTCATAATCATGGACCTAGGAATCTGAGGGATCCAGAGAGATTTTGCGTGAAGAATTTGTCCAAGATCAATTGTCCCGTCTTCTCCAGGCTTATTATGCACGATGAGAGAAGATTCAGAAAGTATTATCCAGCTGCTAGTTGCCGGTACAGAGCTCCAAGGGATCCAATAGCTGCAGCACATATTTTTGAAAAAAATACTTCCTTCATGACAGTTATCTTTTTTTTTCTTTATATTGTTGTATTTCAATTAAAAGTTACACTTTTGTTAATAATGTGAATATCCAGGGAACAATCAATAAAGGCATTCAATCATAACCACTTCAGCGCATGTTTACCCAAAGAGCCAATACTGGCAAAGAGCTCTGCTAAGTGTTTAGAAGTTTTTAACTAGGTTTCCAACACTTTGTGTAACTACAGAATACAAAATATCTGGACCTGGGCACTAAAACATACACAGAAGCATAAATGCACTGCAGACTCGCAGTCTTTCATAGAGTATTTTTAAATAAAAACGGAACGCCATGACAGTGTCCTTGGCAACAAAGCAGTTCTACGACACCTTTCCCACCATTTCAACTACTTGTGCAACGAACATAAAAGGCATTTCTCCAAGAAGTTATTCGCAATGAAGATCGGTCATTCAGAAATCACCCACTCACAGTGTCACGGGCAAAGGTGCAGGGAAAAATGCTTAAACAGGCTACAATAAAAGTACGACAACAGCACCTCAGATCTGTTGCTATGGAGCAGGGCTTCTTGGCACATTGGCTGGTCAGCACTCTGAACTAGGTTACCAAGCGACGAGGGTAAAGGTGTGCATTAGAGACCAAGTTTAGCGAGCCGCTAAGCAAACACACTGTGAAGAGATTATAAAAGGACCCAACATTACATTACAGTTATAACTCTATTAAAAGGGCATGACAGCTTGACTTAACTTGCAAAGCTAGCGTTGAAAGCATGAATGTGTTCTGGTCGAGAGGTTTGCACTGGAAAAGCTGAACCTTCAGTTTCCAACCTGTCGGTGAGTGACCTGGTTTGGGCACTGCTATCAGCTTTTAAAATGGATGTGCACTGCCAGATAGCTCACTCGGTTAAGGCACTGCGCTGCAGTGCAGAAGTGTCTGTCATGTTGCGGGTTCGAGCCCCGGTCGTACCAACCTGCAGTGGTCAGCAGCTTTTTCAGAGTAGCGCACAATTCGCTATAGCGCTGCAGGGTTTCAAATTGGGAAGGGACTGCCAGGAATGGGAAACAAATAAATAACTTTGTTCATTGCTCAAGAGCCTCCTGTTGGCCAGACGGGTGCTTGTCAGGAAGATTCTAGGCCTGTTCATGTCCAGGTATCCTCCGCCCTTGTTCTGAACTTGCGAAGATTCAACCAATGAGTGTATAAGAAGCAGTGGCTGACAGGCACGTGCTTCAAAGGAGAGCCGTTAACGGTCTTCACTCTCTGGAGTTGGCAACAAGGGGTCGCAAACGAGCAAGCCTTGTACATAGTTCCCCAATTGGGCATTCCAGATTCGGGTGGGATTGGAGATGCCAAACTTATAGAAGAAAAAAAAAAGAAAAAATGGATGTGCAGAGGCACCAAGGGCGAAGTAAAGAGAAAAATGAGGAGAGATGAAGACGATATCTTGAGCAAAATTGGCAGAAAGGGATACTATGGGAGCAGTGGTTGGCTGCACCTGCGGCATCTGCTGATCGTATTTGTCTGGGTTGTGCTGTATGGGAGAGAGCACCATGGGGCTCACTCCTGCTCTACAGACAGACAGCTGCAATTGAGCAACTGTCAGGTTTGACTCAAACGCACACCGCCCCCCCCCCCCAGTCTCCGCCCATCCCCCAAACGCCCTCCTCTGAGACCAGAACACTTGCTGCACAACCAACCGATTACCAGAAGCAGAACTAACCAACTGCCCAATGCAGAGCAAAGCAATTGCCTGCTGCAGAACCAAGCAATTACCAGCGGCAGAACCAAGCCATTACCAGCTGCAGAACCAGTCCATTACCTGCTGCAGAACAAAGCCACCACCTGCCGCCGAACCAAGCAATTACCTGCGGCAGAACCAAGCAATTACCTGCCACAGAACCTATTCATTACCTACTGCAGAACCTAGCAACCACCCGCCGCTGAACAAAGCAATTACCTGCCGCTGAACCAAGCCATTACCTGCTGCAGAACGAAGCCACCGCCTGTTGCAGAATCAAGCAATTACCTGCTGCAGTACCAAGTGATCACAACCAGAAGACATTAGCCGCCGTCAACCGCAAAGCCACTGCTGAAAAATTAGGAACATGTGGGCCAAGCGTAGCCTAAAAAGGTGTATAGCCACACTGGTCAAAGCTAGAAATATGTAAAATAAGAACATGTCCAAAAAGAACATATAATATTTTCTTCCTTTTCTAAGATTTATAGGCTTCTACATTTCCACCAACCCTGGCAAAAGCCACCCCGAATCAGCACATTTCTCAATCATTTTTAAACTTAGCAAAAGTGCAAGAAACCAATTCTGGCCCCGGCTCAATACACATAAACTAATAAAGCTGAATCAGGGGAAAAATGACTTAAAGAAATAAAATATGAGAATGACTGATAGAACTAAATAGATATCCAGGGGAAAAAAAACTTATTTTTCTTGATGGCATCATAAGAAAAATATTGATAAACACCATGAGAAATAAATATTGTCCTGTCCTGTCCTGTCGTGTCTGATTCAGGGGAATATGTTCCACTGCGAGTGGGTCACACAAGGTTAATCATTAGCAGGGCAGTATTTCCATATGCTGAGACCTAATGCTGTCTGTAACGGGGTTGTTTAAGGTCCAGGGCAGAGGCTGAGATTTTAAGGCTCCACGGAAAACCTAAATGCCACAGCCTGGCACCAACTGTACAAGAGAGAGCATGATTTTATTCATCTTTTTATCTGTCGTTCCCCAAATTCGCAGTTCCATAACCCCATTCCATATCCCCTCCTTGCCTTGGTTTAGTAGTGTTTGTCGCGCTTGGTGGAGTGGTGTTCGTACCTGGGGCGCGCAGCAAGGGCTCATTAGGATGTCAACAGTGTGAGCGCCAGCTTATCGCCATTACCGGCATTACAGCGACCCCAGTGGCAGCGACGCCGATCCCCACCGGAGAGATTCGCTGGACTGGTGCCCCGCCGCCCAAGCGCTGAATATTATTAACATCAGAACACGGAGTTCAGCCCCCCTCATCGCCCGTGTTTCAGCAACAAAATACATCCCCCAGAAAGACAGCCCGTGCGGCCAGTCTGACTGCAGACCTCTGTGTGAGGACAGGCGAGCGCATTTGCATACGAGGCCACCAGAGCCACACGTTCAGCACTGCAGTGGGTGATCCAGATTTGAATCTAGATCAGGGCTATTCAACCTTGACCAGTAAGGGCCACTGCGGGTGCAGGCTTTCATTCCGTGAATCAGGTGTGTAGCTGCTTGGCTGGAATGAAAGCCTGCACCCACAGTGGCCCTTTCTGGTCAAGGTTGAATAGCCCTGATCTAGATCTGTCAGACAAGACTGTTTCACCTCATGGCCTTTATTTAACCAGGCACAGTTGAGAACATGTTCCTGTTTTTCACGGACACCCAGGGAGAAATGCCTGATAGACCACTACCAAGTGAGGAGGGATAGAGATGAACTGGGATAAAGCCCCTGGAGCAGTTTTTGGGGTTAAGGGCCTTGCGCAAGGGCCCAACAGCAAATTTCTCCAACTTCATCTCTCCAGATCAAGTCAGAATCCCAAGCCCAACAAGGGGCTCGATCCAGCAACTCTTTAGTTACCAGTCAGACGGCCTCCACTGGGGCGCCCCGCTGTGCCTACAGAGCAACAGATGATCCAAGCCTAGAGGTGCCCCAGGGAGCGGTGATTCACAGCAGCTGTCGGCCTGCCCTTTCTTGGCACCTCTTTCGCTTTTAGGCCCCCTAACTCATGCCAGTCTCCCCGCCCCAGCTGCGTGCGCCAAATATGGGAGGTGGCGGGTCAAATGTACAGGACGTCCTGCTGTCCACCTCAAGCTGGCAATCGTCTCGCTCTCACCTCACCTGGCACACCATCCTCATTGAGTGCACAGACACAAAGAACTAACTACGCAGAAAAGCATGAAAAACTCGCTCCATCGCACACAAGTCACAGAGAGAAGCCATTCCTGCTGCTCTAATAGGCTGAGGGCCCACAGTTTTAACGGCTCCTAACTTCCCAACCCAAACAAACGCATAAATAACTTAAAATGCTTCAAAGCGCCATCGACGAGACAGAGCGACATTATCCTCTTCAGCGGCTGAAATAACAGTCTGTAGTTAAAGTGGTGCGACAACTTTAATGCATTAATACTGCTGGCCCTCGACACCCTTCTGCCTGAAGTCTGTAAAAAATACATTCTGCCGTCGCTCAGCCGCCTGCAGTAATGAACTAGCATTAAGCAGTAGAACGGAAACTTAACTTTTTCTCTGTTTCTGAAGGCGACAGAGAAATATTTCCGCACCATCCCTCAGTTCGGAAAAGTTCATACGCCGCCGACAAGAGCTTCTAGGTGTTGAGAATGATGGAGCACCGAGGAGATCGACTCTGTTTAGAGAGCGCCCTCTCCCAAGGTGTCACATTAAAGCGGAATAAACAGCCTGTGGCGAGGTAGGACAGAAAGAGCGAATGGGAAATCTCCCTTTAATTGAGAAGGTTTTTCAATGAGCGGCGGTAAATCACATCCAGCAATGCCGATTCAAGGGCGACACCATCACCCCACAGTTCCCCCCTCCAACTCGTCTCTATGGTAACCATCACAGAGACAGCTCCTCCCACCAACCCCTGTGCTGCTCGCATACAAACCCCACATAAGCCATCCGCGACCGTGTTTTAGACGGAGTAAAACCCTTATTATAAGCGTCACGAATGAGAACAGTCTGAATATAAATGTGAGAAATACTGTGGAGATACGTGCCACGTGTTCTGTAGAGTACGGGGCATTGAGACCGGGGCAAAGTCGGCATTTCAGTTTGCTGGCATCCTACATCGTTGAAGCCTACCTCAGCTATATCCTCTCCTTAATCTTGTGTTTCATCCAATTTTGACTTTTATTTAGTCGCCTTTTAAACGTGTGTGTGTGTGTGCGGTACTTTTACATGTTTCTGCCTGTTTTTTTTTTTTTTTGGTTTGTTTTAATGTACTGTATTTCCTATTAGGCATACATTACATCTAGGTGTAATACTGTCCATTTTACAGATGTACAAACATTTTGACTTCATTAACCCCAGGTAGACTGGGAACTGCATTAGCAGCAGCTAATGTAAATCCAATAAACAAACAAAGAAACAAATATGGGCCTAAACATCCACAGTCGAAAGCGGGTTTGGTTTAGCCTCAAAAGGCCAAAAGAGCACACAGCTGCTCTAACCTGCAGCTCGACCCAGACGTTTTGAAGCACAAAGGTTTTGAAACAGGCAAAAAAAGCATATGAAAGCCATGGTAAAATAGCAGCGCAGAGGCAGAACATTGCAAGATGTGCCTCTATCCCGCAGATACAGGCCCATGAACAAAAAGTTTTAGCAAAATAACAAAATAACGTTGTGGCGAAGAAATTTTCCGGTGAATAAGCCACGCTGGCGTAGGCCGAAGTTTTGAAGAGGCAATATAATCCTTACGGCGATCTTCTAAATTCTGTCGGAAACAAAACACATCCCTACTGTTTTCACACACAGCTAATCACCCCGAGATCCACGCACTGCACAGTGGACCACTAATGTATCATTAAAATTTACTATGAGCAGTGCAAAGTTATACTCTTCGCGGGAACGTAGAGAACTGTGGCCAAGAGCAGCAGTGTATACAGTATATTAGCTACATAATTACATTGCGATGCTAAAATGGCTGCTCAACTAAATCAAGATAGCGCACAGGGATCACTTCACGATTTCGTTGGGGGAATTAATCCTCCCCAATCAAAGAAGGTAGAGCGGCCACACGACAGAAACGAAAAAGACGGGCTTTTCAGCCCTAATGGTTACTGGATTTTCCATGTCTGGAGCAATCCGAGAATGCCGACGGGCCACGGAAGCGCTACTGCGTTAGGTGTAAAGAAGCTGGCAAGAAAGGTAGCCTATATTCGCCTCGATGAAGACCAGTATTCCGAAAAAGGACGATTTGCGAAGTACAAGCGTGTTAATGACCACAAGTAAGTTACTTTCTCTGTAATGAAACGTGCTCATTTAGTCATGACAATAATCCCAGGAGCCTGCAAGAACTATTGAAGTAGGCTCGGTCAGTTGGCCGGAGTTTGGCAGTGTATCACATTCAGAAAGGCGTACACTTATAATTCGGTCTTTATAGTACCAGATAAAATTTTGCGAATGGTTTATGAACGAATTTTCGCGTATCATTGTTTATAAAATAGCTGCTGATATGTGCCATGTGGTGTTTGGGTGACGGAGCCGGACTAAACAACCTCAAATTCATTTTCAATTAAGACCTCCTCTTTCTCCGACAGAATTATTCACTCTACCGTTTTAAGCTGTCCTTTAATTTTTACATGGCGCTTCGTTATTTCTGCCTGAAGACAAAGTAATGGAAAAGGAAACCGTCCTGACAAGAACATGCATTTCAGCAAAAGTCCCGCCCGAGTTAAAAAATCTTGTAAATGGTCATATTTCGTTGGCTTCATTCTCATTTTCAGAATTGTGGCCGAAGCAAGAAACCCCGCCCCCAAATTTTTTTGAACATGTCACAAAAAGTCACTCAACAGATGCGGACAGTGCATTGGATGGCGCAGGAAAATATCAAAAAGCAGAAATTCAGAAGAGCAATCAAACTGCAATGCAAGTTCAACGGTGTCAGTGCCAAACCTTTGATAGTTTATTACCCTCAACAAAAATTGTCCCTCCTTAACTTACAGTACCAGTCAAAAGTTTGGACACACTTTGCTAATGTCACTGTTTTAGAGTAATCTAAACAGCTTGACCTCGCTACATACTCGCAAATGGAATCTTGTCAAAGGTTAACAGTCAGAAGTGAAAGGAGAATAATTCACTTGTTTAAATAGTGTCCAAAATTTTGGAATTCTCAAAGAAGCCATATTTTGCATAGAAAACTGACAAATAAGCTCTTTCTCCAACAGCCGAAATTAAGGTCAAGCGGTTTTGAGACTTATTGGACAAAAAGGTTGATGAAAAGCTCGAGATCTTGTCTCCTAGACAAAATGGTTGAAAAACTTGGTGGTCTTTCTTGAGCACATACCATTAACTCTCAATGTGTTTAAGGTCAGGACTTTAGGGTGGAAAATTTGTCTGTGAAAATGAATCCTCATACTCGTTTTACTCATTCATTGTTTTCTTTGCTAAATACAGGCCAATAACTTGCCCGTTCTTAAATACTGTTACATCTTTTCCACCATCATGGGATGTGTCTTCCGGCATGACTTTAAGAAATGAGTAGCAACGCGCTTCATCAGTCAGGGTTAAAATGATTAATGCCTGCTAAAACATATTAATAACCACAATAATGATCCAATCATAGAATTTGTTCATTTATTTCCAAACGGTGACTTTGTATTTTTGGACGGGCAGTGTACGATAGCAAATGGTGGTTAGTTCGATGGATTTAAGAATTAGAATTTTTTTTTTTTTTTTGCAAAATAATAGATTGCTTATTTTTTATTTAACATGTTTTGTAAGAAAAGTGTGGGTGTGTCTGAACTTTTGACTGGAATGTCTGTGTTTTTAATCCAAAGTTTTACCATGCATGTGGCTAAAATTTTTTAATGCGGCTAAAGAAATTTGAGCAGAGTTAGCCACGGTAGCCAAAAAAAAAAAAAAAAATTCTCCTACTGCAGCCCCTGATAGGCCCAGCGAATACAAGCATTTAAATTCTAATCAGGAAAAGTGGAAAAATAATGAAAAAAAAAAACACACTTTAAGGAGGAAGTGCATTAGCACACAGAGCCGAGGAACACATGGCGGTATGAAAACATTCGCATTCCCGCCGGCCGCTGCTCTGTAATGCTGGGGGACAGCAGGTCAGATCTGCTCTGCGCTTCATGAGATGAAGAATCACAGCAGTCAGACCGAACTGCACCATAATCAGGGGGAAAAACACTGAACTACAGGAACTGTGGCCTCAGACAACACCATTATGTAACCAACAATAAAAAAAAAGAAAAACTGAACAGCAGAGGTAAAAATTTTAAATCAGCAGAGGAAACGAAGCAGCATGATGTCTTCAGGAACACCAGAACACCGGGGCTTCCAGGCCCCACCGGACCCGTCTCAGACTCCAGCTCTGACCGTTTGTTTTTTATTTATTCATCTTCTAATTTCACTTTCACCCTCAGAGCCAAAACCACATTGTGATTCCTCTCTCTCTCTCTCACACACACACACACACACACACACACTGTAATGACCGAAAGGGTATGACTGATACACTCTTCTCTTCCATCGCATCACGTTAATGACATTTGGGCCGACATATGGGAAACCCCCCCCCACAATTCGAGCAAACGTACTCCGGGTATGGGTGATAGGTACATGGAGAGGGTGACCTTTGAGTTGATCATACGTGTACACATACGCATCTCCAGGAGAGCGCATTTTGCTCGTTTCAACCAGAGGATTCGTGCCAAGCCTGATTTTGTGAAGCCATAACTAAAACAACTAAAAAATAAATTTGCTTTTAAATGTTGAAAATATGACCAACATCGTTCAACTTCAAAAGTAAACAGTATTTTGAAGTTATTTAAAGGTTCAGAGCTAAAAAAGTGTGTAAGTGTGGAGTTACTCCTGGGCATAACAGTACTGATCATGGACTTACACAACATGTCAAACTTTGCTCAAGACAACCAATTCAATTAAAAACAAAAAAATAAATGAAGTGAAAATCGCATTTTTAGGCTTGCTTTTTTTAGGACACGCAGATGCCTCCCCTTTCGTCCCAACGATTGAGTCCTGACTCCGCTGATCAGAAATGTCCAATTAGCGCACGGCACGCCATCTGCCCGAAAAGCTCGTTTAACCGGAGCACTCCCCTGTCGAATCCAAACGCGGCAATTACAATAGTCCGGCTTCACTAACAGCCTTTCAGGCACTCAATAGGCCTTTGTAAAAAAAGTAGCGGCTATGACCTTCGCTGACTTGCTGTAGGTGGAGTTCTTGTTTTTTTATTTATTTTATTTGCTTTAAAAACCAATAACCAAAACAGAGCAGCTGCCACAGTATACTTCATGCGACTCAGTTTGAAACTTATGTGTGCGTACAAAATGAATAAGAAAATACACTGCACATACATAAATACATACAGATACAAACGGATGCATGCACACACACACGCACACACGTGCACACACAGATCAGTACAGATAAAGCAGACATCTGCATTGCACACTCTTTTCACAGAATGGCGAAGTAATGTAAAGCCCCTGCAGTGTTCACTTCATCTTCATTATATTCTCTGAGCAGTTTTACTCTTGTTCTTTAGTCCGAGCCGCCTCAGTGTGTGGGTAACACCAGCAGAAAGCTCTCCTCAGTCCTGTGTTCCCTGCTTTTTGAGGGCAGCGCGCGGAATACAGATCATCCGATCTCACAGGAGCGCAAAAACACTTTTAAAAATTAATACGCCCGGCCGTGGGCTCTAAGTTACTCGCGCAGTGACCCCTGCTGTATCCGCGAGTCTGAGAGAGAGCGAGTGAGGATTAGCACAAGAAAGCAAAAGAAATGCAGGTATGCTACAGCTACATTCCTCTTTTCCTCTACACAGGGCAGCGCCTACACCTGTTTTGACATGAAAATAAAGGTTAACGCCCAGCTGCCACCCCTATTACTCTGTCCAATTCCCTCACACAATCCAATTTCAGCTCTTATCTGCTGCCACAGCATCTTTAATTACAACACGGCGCTGTAGGGAAATGTAGTCCAGACACAGGCGGGAGGATTAATATGGGGATGATTAGTGTGACGTCGTGATCCTGTTATCACCATGGAGATGCGCCATATTGGCCATAAACAAAACTGGTCAATGTTGAATGCCGTATGCGAGGAGAAACTCTCTGTAACATCTTGACTTCTATCCCTCATATTCTCTAACACTTTTGCTTTCAGAGTTGAGAGTTCCCAGTGGTGTCACATCTTCATCACGAGTCTGCATCTGACAGCATTTCGACCTCGATTAATGAGCCACGGCTCCACTGAAAAGAATACCAGTATGCCAAACAAGCCAACAAGTGCTTGTTTGTACTCACCCAATGACTGTTGCTACCATGTGACATTATGTTGGAGCGGAAGTGATGAAATCGCTCATCTCCCCTGTAAGTCAGGGGAACAAATGCTCTTTACCCTTAGCAGGGGTGGATACAGGAATTTTTAGAAAGGGGGGGGTGCTGGCCCCCATACGAGCGCCAAGGGCGCGAAGCCTGGAGGGGGTCTGGGGGCCCTTCCCCAGAAAAATGTGAAAATTAAAGTCCCAAATATGCATTTTCCTGGCATCTGGGAACAAAATTCAAGGTCTTATAGTTAGCTGAAAAAATGAATCTTTTTCATGAACAATCGAAACACTGATTACTAAAACCCCACAAGTCAAGTCAAGTGTGACTTATGAGGATTTAGTAATAGGTGCTTTAATTGTCTCTATTAAAGGTACAAGTTTGCACTTGACTCTGCAAAGACAATCAAAACAAAGAGACTTAGGTCCTATTCTGATAGAAACGGAAGAACTGTGAAAACGATCAAAGCATCCATCAGGATATATCATGGATCACGGGTTCCCAAACTCGGTTCTGGGGCCTCCCTGTATATGCCGGTTTTTGCTCCACCCGAGTTTGCAATCATAGGATTTTAACAAGCTGTTAATTTGTCTTAATTAGGCGCATTTTTGTTCAGAGAAGCAATTTATCCTCTCTTGACAAACAGTATTTTGACAGATGTGCATAGAAACAGTGAGGAATAAATTCTGCATCCACATTCCAATGTATGAGTAACAACTGGATAAAAAAGTACCCAATCAAAGGGGAAAAAAATCAATGGATTCCCAATTGGTGAAACTGTGGGCACATGGTTGCAAAAACTAACTATTTACTGAACAAGCAAATGACAGAGTCAAACCAGTTTTATGTTATGTTTTTGTCATTGAGTGCAAACAAATCATTTTGAAAGAATTCCAATCACTTGTCTCCAGCAACCTGATTTGGAGGTTATTGACTTTCTCAGCACCCAAGTTGATCTGTTTAAAAATGTTATCACCTGGAATTGCTTGCCACACACAAAAACACACACACAAAAAAAAAAAAACTTTATATGCAAGGGTCTTTCATTCGGTGTTTTATTCTTCATGGCACAAATTGATATATCTATTAAAATTTGGCTTAACACAGCAAATAACATATTTAAACACAAAATTTACCCAATTTGGACAAATTAACAGCTTTTTAAAGTCCTATGCTGGCGATTATGGTTGGGACAAAAACCAGCATACACAGGGAGGCCCCAGGACTGAGTTTGGGAACCCCTGTCATGGATTAAACATTTAAAACGCAACACTCAAGTTGTTTTCTTTCATGGAGAATGGTATTTAATTCACTTTGAAGTGAATTTCCTACTTGCACATTAGGCAAATTCAGTCGGCATGCAGAGCTAAAAATCATAGTCTGGTAATGTTTAATTCTCACTGAATTGGTTGATGAAGGACATTCTTCGGGGGTATCTACGGGCGTACATGTCAATCACTTTGTCATAGTCAAGTTTAAGATCCAGTTGCACTGACACAAACATTACTCTAAGATATAGCGCTTTTATCACTGCTTAAACAAAAATTATAGCTTGTTTTATCGTGTATCCATATAGGACTGCATACAACAGACAGTGTACAGTTGCCAGAGTTGAATAGTCACTTGCTTTTTTACACATTCAGCTATAGAAATCATTAGTATTGAAGAGGCCTAGTTGTCCCGTGTTAAAATATAGCGTTTCAACTGTAGTGCAATAAATACTCAGAGGATTAACTTAACTAGAAGTGTCAATATCACAATGTAAATGCTTTAATGAAAGTAGAAATCCTACATTTAAATTATGAGTGAACTCAGCCATAAAAATCGTGTTTCAGCTTGGCTTGCTTGTGAATATTCAATAACTAATCCTGGTGTGCTAACTAGTGATAGAATATTGTAACTGCGTGCATAAATTTGCAGCTTCATGTCCGCTGGTATCAACATCTGTTCAAAGATACTCTGCTGAACAACAGCGTCTTGAACGCGCCAAATCCAGATAATCCTTATAATGAATTACATTCGTATTTTAATTTGTAACGAATAACGAAGTGGCCAGTGTCAACGTAACGAATTGAAAGTATGCTTATCTTTTAAATGTAGTAGAGTAGAAATACAAGTCAAGTACAAATCCGAAAAAAAAAAAACTACTTGAGTAGGCTACTGATCGTTACTATACACCTCTGACCATCATAAAGTGCGTTAGGACGCAACTCATTTTTTTTGGATTTTTCCATTTTTCCGGCATGGCAATCTTTTGAGCTTTAAGCCCTGAGCGAAATGTGTGAAAAAGGCTGTCTTCGAAAAGTCAGTCTGCAGAAATAAATCCGCCCTAAATCCGCCTATGCTAAGAGCGCTAAATACAAAGAGTGTTGCTCAATGTACAAGATATCAAATTCAAAACTGTTGAAAACCAATAATGGCGACTTGTTTGGGCACATATAGATGCCAGCGTCCGTGAATTCCGGAATTTAATTCTGAAATAATCCTGTAATTGAATTTCCAAATGTTTCGCTTCACGAGAATAATTTTCCACAGTCTCCGTGACTCAAATACTGAGTTATAGAGCCTAAATAGGCCCATGCATAGCGAGAAAAAAAAAAAGGGCATTATTTGTATTCCACGCAAAGGAGTTGAAAGAGCTCTCACAGGGTAGCCCTTTTCAACAAGTTGCCACATGATAGGTTTTCAACAACACAAGTTGATTTAATTGAAATTATTTGAAAACTTATTTCAGCGCTCTAAGGGTTAAGCATTATGAGCACACTGAGCTTGTGCAGCAATACTGGAGTGGGCGAGCCCAGTCAAACTCCACCCGATACCACAGGACACTGGTGCCATTAATATTAAACAGGCCGTCATGAGTCATCCACCGATCGCCACTGCCCCTCTCCTCGCTTTTAATTCACGAGAATCCAACGGAGATTCATGAGCCCCGCGGAGCAGCCCTGACGGGAACAAGAGTCTGGCCCCGTCTTCACATAACTGCCCAACTGGATGGAGCGGCGCACCAACCCACAGGAGCTTCAACTTCTGTAACCACCCGTGTCACTACCTGGAGCTCGTCCCTCTCAATGTCTGCATTGCTACCCGTAATCTCTCCACACTAATGATGGTAAAATCACAGCCATAGGGCTCAGCTCAATCCGTCTCTTCAACTTTCAAAATAAGTAATAATAACAACAATAATAACCAGGGTTTCCACCAGAAAAAACTGTTGGGCCCGGTGGCACGCATCTTTACACAGGGGTCATTCCATGTCAAATCATCAGATATACAAAACATTTGTCACCGTGTGGTCATAGATTGCTTCCATATTTTCACATTAGATAAATATGCATTAGTGATGGACAAATCCGAAATATCAGCTCATTCGGACCAAAAATGAATTTTTGGTGAATTATTTTCTAAGGGTATTGTCCGTCAGTTTTTTTGTCAATTGACATTTTTCTTGTATTTAACATGGCATAACTTTTGTATTATAAGACCTATAGCTTTGAACCTTTCCATCTGAGCAAATGTTATGCAGCTTAATCAGAAAATGCCGTCCATTTCACTTTATGTTTCTTGGTTGTGGAGCTATGAGGACACCGAAAGTGCCTTTTGTTCAGGCAGTTCCATGTTTAGGTCGCCAAAGCACCCTTAACCCTCTCCAGCCCAATTTATTATTTTGAGATATGAAAAATCTTTCATTCATGGAGACTAGTTCTCATACACTAGTGGCTGCAGGTGGAAGTAACGGTGTATTTTTGCAATACTGAGCTAGAAGGGTAGCTTTATCAAACCATTTCCCATCTGGCCTTTATATTTTATTATCAGCCATCAATTGATTTATTGTTGCAAATTTGCAACATGAGCCTGGAGAGGGTTAATATAAACCCAAGCATAGGCTCTCTGGCATTTTTTCTATTCATTTGTGTCTGCTGAATATAAATCAGCCTGAATTCACCTTGAATTCTCCACTAACTGCAGTCAGTACCTTGCCAAATGTGAAAAAAAAAAAAGCCAAAATGCCACCTGTTCAAACCCCTGCATCTCCAGGGGCACACCTTGGATTTTCTTAACTGATTCCTCTATTATCGAAGAAAGACCACTCCAAAAATTGTTGATGTGTTTTGACCAATATAAATTTTGCAGGTGTCTGAGCAGGGGTGGGGTAATCTCAAGAATCACTTGGCATTTTCAGCTTCTTACACAATATTAATGATTATTGAATCACAATAATTCTAAGTTCTAAATTCATCAATGCATGACACATTCACAGAAAGGTCAGTATATGCAGGTTGGTAGATCATGTTGGCAGGGAGAAACCTGCCCCAGTTATTGATCAATAATTTCTGATTATTGCTATTGTTTTTCCATGTGGCGAAACAAGAGGACACAAGCATTAACTTGGACTTCTGTAAAATGTTGGGTGCCATTCAATAACATTCTTCTAACTGTTCCAACTCTGGATGTCACTGGACGCACAGCCCCGCAGTATAAGTTGGACAAAACTGGGACAGACAACATTGATGTGCTCTTTGCTGCATTTAGGAAGCAATAACACTGTTAACATAGCGTGGAATACAAAGTTTTAATTACATCCCTGAACGTCGAATGGCGTTCCGGGGATATTATGTTTTTGGTCCGACCGCCGCCGCACCGCCCTACGTGTTAACGCGATAACTTCAGTAATATTTCAATTAGAAATTTCAAGTTTTGCATACAAGTAAGTATCTGATTCGAACTGATTCGATTTTGGACAATTTACAATTTCTAGATTGGCCACCAGGGGCCAAAAACGAAAAAAAAAAAAATCACAGTTTTTCTCATATCTCTGGAAATATTTGTCTGATTGACCTCAAATCAAGTGCAAATGAAAGGTCATGACCTGAGGATGTGTCCCACAATGACATTATACCTGTTTGGTTCAAAATCGGGGATATACCCCAAGCCGTCCCCTCCGACAGCATAAGCCTAGTTTGACAGTCAGTTTACAAGAATTAGAGTGAGTTAAGTTTATTGATGCAAAGAAGTGTGATTTTCAAAAATTGCCTGGCCCCTATTTAAACCGTTCTGAAATTTATGTTGTTCAAGTAACATCAAAATTTTTTGTTTTATGTCATGTCTACTATAATACAGGAATGAGTACAATTTAGTATGTGATTGCCTAATGATTGAAAACAATTAAAATGTTGCATAGTTAAATGTGTAAGAAGCTTAAAGTGCCACGCAATTCTCGAGATTACCCACCACTGTTCAGACACCTGCGAAATTTATACTGGTCAAAACACATCAACAATTTTTGGAGTGGTCTTTTCACTCATTTAAAATCATTTAAAAAAAAAAAAACAGAAGAAAACCCCCTGAAGTTACAGAGGTTTGTACAGGTGGGATTTTAGTGTTTTTTTCACATTTGGCAAGGTACTGACTGCAGTTGGTGATGAATTCAAGGTGAATTCAGGCTGATTTATATTCAGCAAACAAATGAATGGCAAAAATACCAGAGAGCCTATGCTAGGGTTTATTTTGGGGGTGCTTTGTGGACCTAAACACGGAACTGCCTGAACAAAAGACACTTTAAGCACCAAAACATTAGCTTAGATACAGAGTTTCAAGGCTATAGGTGTAATAATAAAACATTTACACCGTTAAATACAAGAAAAATGTCAGTTGACAAAAAAAACTGACGGACAGTACCCTTGGAAAATAATTCACCAAAAATTCATTTTTGGTTCAAATGAGCTGAAATTTCAGAGTTGTCTGTGATATATATATATTTATACAGCCACATACAAAAAAGTAGCAAAATTGAGAAGGTGGTGGTGAGACCCATTTGATGATCTGACATGGAATGACCCACAGGCAGTCCGACAGGAGCACGCGCCAGCGAGTGACCTGTGGTGGTGTAACACAGGGGCCAATAGTTTGTGATATCAAAATCACAGACTCAAGAAACTCCGCATTTATAAAGGTCAACCACACAGAGTACTTGTGCACCAAAAGTCTCGCGTGCTTTTCAACATGACATGTCGAAAAGGGCAAGTTTTTGAAGGACAGGTGATCTCCAGGGCAAGACGACGCGAGTGCCATTGACGATCAGATTATATATTATACATAATAACAAACACAATTTCATTAAAAATTTTATGAAACATGAGCAATGCATCAGCAAGCATTTTCAGGGGTAGATTTAAAAGCAAATGAACAAGACAACACGCCACGCTTCGTACAAGAACACTGCATCAATACTGGAAGGACTGTAAAACCACAGAACCACTTTAAAGCAGAGAATACTGAAGTCCATCTTAAGCTAGCAGAATTATGCAGTTTAAGTGGCTCTGGGATACTTAGGCACACAAATCCACACTGAACAGCTACAGCAGACTCCTACACTGAGAGCTGAACAGCTCAGCGGCTCCGCTTGCTAAATGACCCAGAGTCGACAGAAGGGAGATTTCTCCAGGGGAGGAAGGAGATTTAAATCCAAAAAGAAGCAGAGCAAGCGGGTCTCGCTCCGTCTTTTCGACAGCTAAAGCAGCAGAGTCTGAGACGGGTAACAGCCGTGGACGAGAGCGCACCACGCTAGCCGCGGGACTCCGGGGTGCGGTGTTGAATGAGGTCGCCCGCCGAATTTGCAGCCTTCCATCCGGGCTCAAAAAACAACTGCACAAACCGCTGAGACGAGGCCCAAGCAAAGACAGGAAAGATACATGGATCAATTTTAGGGAAAGCAGAACCTGGAAAATCGCCCTAAAAAATCCAACTCAGGAACAATTTGGAAAAAAGAGACACCTAAATTTTATACTGCAGTGTAATTTGCAAGGGCATTTGATATGGGCACTAAAAGCAAAATAAGTGTAAGAAAGAGCATTTGGAAATTAAATATATTTGAGGCCCACAATAAAGGGTGAGAGCATTTTTCATCGTTGACAGTGGCTGTTCACAGCCCAGTAACTTTCAGAGGAAACTCGAGAATCAAGCAAAATCTTCCACAATACGTAAACAAACACTTTCACCTGAAAGGCCCAATTAAAGGCAACATGTTCATGTCAGTCTGTACCCTCAGAAAACAGGACTTTTTTTAAAATGAACTCTGATAAGCATACGGCACCAACACGGCCCATAAATTAATGTAATGCAACCCGGACCTTTCAATGCTCACTTCTCTTGAACACCAGAATGGTGTCAAGCCTCGCAAATGTTTTTCCCAGATACCGTTTAGAGAGCCGCACATCTGATTCAGTTCTGCCGCAGCTGATGTGTGATGGGTTAGCAGGGCTAGCATGTGTGGGTTAGCATGCGTAATGGATTAGAATCTGCAATGGGTTAGCATGTGTAATGGGTAAAAGTGAGTGAAAAGTTCAGCATGTGTAAGTGGGTTAGCATGCGCAATGAGTTAGCATGTGAATGGTTAGCAGGCCTAATGAAGTAGAATGTATGAATGAGCCTTTCAGTGTGGCTTGCTTTACTGAAGACCATCCCGTGAAAAGGCCCCTATTGCAGGGCAGCACTGACTCACAGCCATTGGCACTAAAGAGAAGCATCCAGACTCCACAAGGCCGCAACCTTCAGACCGACTTCTTATTAAGCACGTCTCCTTCAGAGGCTAATATGGTCCTTGAATCGCAAATTATGTCGCGTTTAATCGCCAGTTTTGGAACAGAGGCCAGAAATAAGAAATCAATATCGCAGGACAGAAGTTAACAACATCTGTACATATGTTTACATTAACAAAAAAAACTGCACTACGCTTTCAATGAAATTTCAGCCAGTGAACAACTCTGACATCTTAATGTGAAGTTTGACAAGGGCTGAAGTAAAAAATACAGACTCTTGGTAAAAACGATAACTAAAATGGCTTGTATGCTGCCGAAGCGATGTGCTTCAGAGAACACCTTCAGCAGGACTGTAGTGCCAGACTCCTCCACTGTCCTTATGAGTTATTATGGGGTGTCAGAGGAGTTTAGAGTTTAAGGGTAAGGGACTTCTCTCGTGCGCCGAAGGTCCTCTCTCAAATGGGGTGACTGCCATTGTCCCCTCGAGTGCAGCATTATAACGGAGGTGCTTCAGAGCACATCCAACTGTGCAAGTGGATAATAATGTGAGCTCTACAGCACCGATCAAAATGCTTTTGACTTTATGTGAAAAGCCATCTTTTAACCCCCTTCAAATTGAACTAAATCTCCACCATGACATTCAATATGATTTTCAATTTTAAGTCACAGACTTCACACAGAGCCGCCAGCCAAACCAGACGATCTTGCGGCAGTTTCTTGCATCAATAAGATATTCTCAATTCTCATGTTCTAGTAAATTGATCCAAAAAATAATAATAATTCTGCTCTCCATCCAACCTGTTAAACTGACCCCTGGACATGTACATTGGCCCCTTGATACACTATTGGAGTGTCTGTATAACCTGTGCGTGGCTGTTGACAGGAGGAAGAATTGAGAGAGGAATACAATTGAGTCAAAAGGCAGCTGGTAAACAGAATCAGTCCAACTGACACCTGATTCACGTCAGGGACCGCTTCTCCATTGGCATTCGGTGACCTGTCAAACCCACCCAAAGAGCTCGATAGCCAAAGCGGCTAGTGTGCCTTTGCGCCGCTAAATTACAAGGAAGGGAAAAAGGTGAGCTAATTAAAAATGAAAAGCGCCAGTGGCCGGTCCCAATCTCTCAGCTCAGACCCTGGCAGCAGTGCCCAATACTGCTGACGAAGATGGAGGGAGAGTGGAGAGAGAGGTACAGAGTCACAGTGTGGATCTATCGCTTCTGTCCCAGAGAGAGCCAGGATAATGGGGAAACATGGATTTAAAATGGGCGGATGGTACCGGTGATTTAAGTAGTGTGTGAAAGAGCGTGTGGGCATGTGTGACTGAGAGTGAGTGAGTGAGTAAGTGTATGTGTGCGCAAGAGAGAAAGTATATATGTGTGTGTGAGAGAGAGAGAAAGAGAGCAAGAGTGTGTGTGCACGTGCGAGATTCCAGCTCCATGGGTTTTGGAGTCCTACCTGTTTCTCGCTCAATGCCGTAATCTTGGCTTGAAGTTCGTGGAGCTGCTTCTTCAGATCCGCATTCTGGAGAAGACCGAAGGTACATGTTAGGGAACAATAAACTACAACACCCATCATGCATCCCTCAGAAGGATAGCTAGTGAACCCTCAGCTCCACAGGACATCTGCAGTGCTGGACCAATCAATGACAGCAAAATGCATCCTGCAATAAAATGAGGAAAACTCTGACCATCCTTCTGTCTGACTCAATTTTGCTCCTTAATCCGTTGACCCATCAATCTGCACATGGGCACTGTGCATTGACAAAGGCAGAAATTTACAAAGCAAACTGTTTTCATTTTCCCAAATTTAAGCTGCTTAATAGCAAATTAAATGAGTTTGAGTAGTTTTGGCAAGTCTGTGAGGAGTTGTGGTGCTTGTATGTCCAGAAGTCTGCAGGCCATTGTGGTGCGCACAGCACCCAGTATGGACTAGTTCCATTTATTTTTTTTTAAATCCATTTTTCAACCGAAACAAATACGATCAGTAAACCTCTGATGCATTTTTTTTTTTTTTTTAATAATTATTAATGAGCGCACACGCGCGTACACAGACATACACACCACCAGAGAAACAGCCGTGCGCGCGCACACGCACGCATGCACACACGCGCACACTGCGATGCCAGCTCAAGATTGCCGTTAGCATGGACTGGACCCAGCGGCTGCTATTTTAAGGCCACAATCGCACACCTTCCTGTGATTCTGCACTCATTCACACTCTTCATCTCCACTTTGCACGGTGCCAGTAAAGTGCCGTTGACAATGCTACGCTTCAATGATTAATCCCCGCTGACTGATCTCTATATTTCAGACAGGAGTCCATGCGTAGCGAGACGATGAGATTTGGAAGCAGAGCCCTTGAAGACGAGACGCTTACGACTCCATTTTTATTTATTCATTTTTTAACGCGAGGTGCGTCAGTCGCTGCAGGCCCTCTTCAGTGATGAAACCCCTTCTTGCCTTTGAATTCTGAAAGTGACGTCTTTCACAAACATCCCACGAGATTCTTGTAGAAAGAGGTTTGAAGCACAGTCAATATTAAATTCTGAAAGTGTCCTGTCGAGCCTTTAGAACAACCAATCATTGCCACCTTTATTTTGAACACATCCAACTTGGTCAAGAATCGGAGGTTTATAAAACTAATGAGCAACTGATAAATTACATAAGAACTACTGATCAAGTACATTTTAAGTAAATTAGAAAGTGCAATATTAATTATATCAACGGATTCAAAATAATAACTGGAGGCACTCGTAGAGTGCAAACCTCCGCCAAGGCAGCATAATCCAAATCTTCATGAGTGGGAGCAAAGTTGAGTTATCGCGTGTCATACGGTTTAAAGATGACTGCCGCGGCGGCCATATTGTTTCACTGATCGCGGTGAAAATCAATAGGGTCCATCCGTGATGGAATAGCAATGCACCCAGAAAATTTCAGCCAAATCCATGCATTAATTTTTGAGTCATGTTGTTCACAAACAGATAGACAGATAAACAAATAAACAGGGCTGAAAACATAACCTCCACCCTAACTTCGTTGGCGGAGTTAATACACCAAGCCATGGGCTAAATGACTTAAGCACTGTGTTGAGCGTTGGTTTTGTTACAAAAATTTACCCCAGTTTGTTTCCTGATGGTTACATGAACCAGGCTTTTTCAGTCATGTATTTGTGCACAGGTTCATCTTGGACACAGGCGTTCGACAGCAGTAGCTTTGTTATTTGTTAGCATATTATAACATAAGCAGATGTTATAATGAGTTGGATAAGTTTGAAGATATATGCCCATATCGACATTATCATCCAATTTCTGCATTTTCTGGAAAACCCAGTGTGTACATGCCAATTTACGCTTACAGGTCGAAAGGCGCACAGAAAAAAAAAAAAATGTGTTTTTATGATTTTTGAAGGTACTTGGATATGAGCGAAGAAACAGCACGAGATTTTAGGTTTGCGCAAGCGCAGAACAGCGAGGTAGCATATTTGATAGGTAGCAAAATTTGAGAGAGCACCGGTCCTCACATCAAAACACTACTTTAGATCTGCAGTGAGCCCTCGTCTCACAGCCCAGGTCGAGATCGACGCGTTTGTGAGGAAGCCAGACAGGTGCGATAAACGCCTGAATGAAGACCGATTTATTTCCGCTCCATCCACGCCCCCCAGATATAAACTTCAAAATATCCACCACTCATTCTGTGTACACACCGCTTTCAATCAATTTATTGGACGTTTGTGAAATTGATTTGGTGCTGTAAGCCAGCGCACACAAAGCCTCATTCCACACAAACACAAAATGATAGTATGATTCTTAGAACCAGAAAAATAAATAAATAAATAATAAATAAAATAAATTCTCCTTTGGAAAACAAGGGTCTGATACTGCATCGAGTATTACAGCATCTGTGCTGCTAACGTTTCCTGCGAAAACGTGCTCTGGGATTAACCCTTTGAGTACTGAATAAATTTTCAAGGAATTAAAAATGTAATTATCCTGAGCTGTTGAAAACCTATCATGTGTCAACTTTTTTAAAAGGGCTCCCGTGCGCAGCTCTTTGAAACAAGTTGCCACGTGATAGGTTTTCAACAGCATCTGGTTTTGATATCTTACATCACTGGGCAACTATAGTTGCCTATGGCGCTCAAAGGGTCAATGTGGACCCCCCCACAAAATTCACGCCCAAACAAAAAAAAAAAAAAAAAATTATATACCCCCTTGCGGAGGGTGAATACTCCTCTCATCCAGCAGGTGGATCCACACAGCTGAAAGGCTGAACCAAGATCATTTTTATTGTCCCGCTACAATTCAGAGACACAGGCCAGCCGGTTAGCCAATTACAGCCTCTACCCCACTGACTCAGTCAGGCGCTAAATGCTAATCATTCCCGAGCACAAATGAAATGAATTTCACTCCTGTGGACACATTCCTCCGTTACTTAGCAATTATTAAAAATTATCAGTGACGTGCAGCATTTCTCTCATACGCCCTCCTTAAAATGATCTATCGAATGCAAAATAATGCCCATTAAAATGAATTGTGAGCATCATTACGCCTCCTCACGACAACTGTGGTATCTCAGCTGAATCCAAGAAGACACCGTTAGCAAAAAGGCCAGCATCTAAAACGTGCGCCTTTCAGGAGAAAATTGCATCGCTGCTACAAGATAATGGCAGGCTGACAATACTGTCCAGTACCATCATGGGCTATTATTGAACAGCGTACGGAAAGAATACAAATCAAGGCATTATTTTATTAGCACCAAGAACGCCAGTTTTTCACAGATCCAAGAAGAGATGTAGCTCAAAAATATTACAACATGACAGTTTATTTCATCATATTAATAAATGTTTCAAATGTTTCGTAACACCACGAAAAAAAAGCAAATCTGCCAGGTATGGTTTTTACATCAAGGGATCCAATTTGATTGAAATTAAGTGTAGAAAAGTCACCTGATATTTCTAGGATGGCACCATAGATACAGTACATGCCCAAGGCTATGATACACGGGCTTAGCGCTTCCAATCCCTTCAGCCTAATCAGTTACATTGTCCTATTCTGTTAGACTCCTACAATCATCTTTAGAAGGCTCCTTGAAAAATCATACTGAAGAGAAATGGGTGTTCAGAAAAAAAGGTGTTTTTTCCCCCCCATTTCTTGTTCAGACCCACTTTACAAAGAGGAGACTGAAAGGTCAACACGAAGATAATTCCATCTAAGCGAGGACTCATATTTGGGTGTCTGGGTGAGGGGGGGGCAACCAGGTCTGTCTCTGTAAGCAGAGTGGAACAATGAAATTGAGTATAGCTATAGAAAGCATATTAGAAAA
Source organism: Gymnothorax reevesii (assembly GCA_029721435.1). NCBI lineage: Eukaryota > Metazoa > Chordata > Actinopteri > Anguilliformes > Muraenidae > Gymnothorax > Gymnothorax reevesii. The sequence goes on from CM056589.1 coordinate 30,258,180, forward strand.
GCACCAGCGTGCAGTTTAATCAACAGAAACGCGGATTCAGAGCAGCTGACTGAAACTGCAAGCCTGTTCCGGCCCTAGATTAAGGGTCAGAGCAACAACAACAAAAAAGGGGCTGCAACAATGAAAATGAAAGGAACAGCAATCAGAGAGGGGGGGGGGATTTGATGTGACTGAATATCAGAAAAGACAAAGAACTTGAAGAGAAACTTCAGATTTTATGAGCGTCTGAATCAATTCAGAGATTTGGTAGTCACCATATTTCAGGAATGACTAAAAATCCAAATCCGGAAGGGTGTAGTGAATCGGTGACACCTGGCAATTTAAGCCGAAGCACACAGGCCACCCAGCTGCGAATGAATTAGCATGTCTGTTCACATGAGTGCTTTCTAGGTGTCTGACAACAGGTTGGTATTCTCCCATGCTGAGCCTTCAGGACAAGCGTTTCATAGTGCACGTCATGTTTTTCAACGTAGAAGAAATGGAAGTGCTTCAGAACGCAGAAACCTTCCTTGACAGGATATCTTCTTTGAATATGACTTCAGAGATGCGAGAAAGAAGCACCATAGTGGGAGAGCAAGGAGCACTGTTGCCTCAAAGCAGGAGGGTCATGAGTTTGAATCTGGCCTGGGGCCTTTCTGTGTGAAGGTTGCATGCCCTCCCCTTGTTTAGGAAGGGTGTTTCTCTCGCGCAGCAAGCTGGGATAGGCTCCATGCTACAAGTCATTCCTTTAGACCTGCAGTTCCAACTCAAATCTCAATGCATGTGTGCAAGGCTGTATTCGGGAATTTGAACATAGAATCCAGGACACCCAGGAAGGAGGATAGAGAGAGAAACACAGGAAATGTGTATGTAATATAAGAATTACATTACAGCACAACAAGAGAGACCTACAATCCCACAGGTTTCCAAAGTTTTAGTGTCAGTGCTGCTGAGCAGTGAGCTAAAGCTGTGGTCCCAGCATTAATGCGGTGCCCCTGTTTTCGGTGACGATGGCACATCTAAATTTGCTGCCAGCTGTCGACAGCACAAAAACTGAAGAGGAGCTGCACAAATGTCTGACGGACGAATCTCCCTGCTGACACACGCACACACACAGGTCCGCTCAGTAATCAGAACTTCTCCGCTTCAGGTCACCGTTTAAATCAAAGCATGCAGTTTGTAAGATTGCTTTTACTCTCCGTAACATCACTCTCGCACAGAGAACCACACCAGGGTCCCACTGCTTTGAATCTCGCTCGCCTCATTTTTCAAAACCCATTTCAGAGAAAATGCAAAAATAATAGTCTCCATTTTTAAAAAGCACATTGACTATTGCGCTTATCCTAAAAGACAAACCGGCACTTCTGCCATCAAAACTTAATTTATCATTGGCGTAAAAGATCACATCCAATAATGTTTATTTTACAATTCAAAAATACAACCAGCAGAGGAACATCATTCTATTTTATTGACCAATACAGGCAGCACCCAAGTTATTCTTCAGACATATTTTGACAGTGAATCATATGTAGGTTTTTCATAATTGCCCAGCAGAGGGGGTATGTGCACATTTTAGAAGTGAAAGGAGGGCTCTATGGGATGAATACCACGTCCCAAGCACCATCTTGTATCAGTGCATCGACTGAAAACAAAACTAAGCCCTGGTGTCACTACCTCTGATAGATGAACCTCAAAAGCTACATTAACATGAACAAATCTTTCCCATTTGGACTGGAATTAATCAAAGTGATAAATCCAAACCTGTATTTTACGTCAGATAGGTTGTGAACGTTTACACTGCCGGGGAAGTGAAGTTTAATTGAATTATGTGCAATTTCCAGCAGTTTTAACAGTTTGATGCCTTCGTTGGAAGTCCAGCATTCTGAATACTGAACGCAAGTGCTCCAACTGTTAAAGCCCCTCACTTATCCAACGTGAAACAGATGTATTCAATTTACTGCATTAACTAACAACAAATATGCTAATTAACTATGACTTTTCCAAATTATTTTCCAAATTATTTGATAGGCAGAGCAACCCGTCGGATCAACATTCATCAAAAACTCCCAGTCCAATCCAAAAGTAGGAAATTTAATAAAAGTTGCAACAGAATACTCAATGTATATGTCCACAGACAAGGGTCTACTACCTTAAACAAGAATTGAACAGACATGAACAATCAAAGAAGAAGAGAAAGAAAGAAAACACCAAACCAAACTGATACCTCCTGACACTGTCGCAAGGAAGGCTAAAATCTCAGAAAAGTGTTAGAAGCAAAATACAGGGAACCCTTCCAATGAAAAAGGCAGGTAACAACCTCAAAATCCACCACAGAGATGGCAAAACTCCTATGTGGCATTGGTTTGAAAAAACCCTAGTTGGGTTTCCAAGTACCAAAAGGCCCCTAAACTCCTGTGTGCCAAAAAGCCAAAGTACAGAGGGAAGGCCCACATTTTTATGTGGTTAAAAAAGGGGGGAGGGGAAGGCACCCCCCTCTTGGTGATGAAAGCAGTCTCTGCTGATTGGTAGAGCTGCGGATGTTCAGGTGTGTGAGAAATGGTAAACTGTCTCTTGTGAAGCCAGCCATTCATATAATAAAATGCCATTATGCGGTTAGGAGCACAGCTGAGCACTATGGAGTGTTCATAAAGAGTCATGGATTTAGTCTCTTTCTAGTGAGACCAAAGACTAATATTTTAGGAGGTAATGAAGTTCAGTTATAGAATACCTCTGAAAAATTTTACTAATGCTCTAAAAAACATAAGTGATTTAGGCAAATCTTGGGCAGTATTTAGGGGAGCAAAAAAGAAAAATGAAAAATGAAAAAAAATAAGATAAAAAGAAAAATAAATTAAATATAAGGGGTCATGGTCTTATGTAGTGGGAGGTCACAAGGTTGTAACAATGGTTTTCTCTGCGGTCTCAGGAATTGCAGGGGTGTGCGCTCAGTTTATGAGTCTGCTTGACTCTCATGGCCCGAAAAGGGTCATCTTTGGGATGCTTACTGCAGTATTTGTGAGGGTTTGGCCTTGCAGCCCCTCCCCTGCTGCATTCTTTCACCTCCACCTAGACGGGTAACAGGTGCAGCCCGTTAAGGTGGAGGTGATGGCAGAGTATAAAGGGCTGGCAACTGCCAGCCCCAATTGCCTCTGCATTTTGATTTTACTCTGTCTTGTGTGACCTGCGCTACTCCCTGGTTTTTAGTTCTGTTTTGTTTTAATTCTTATTCTATAAGTAAATCTTCCGTTTTTTGAACCAGCCTTGGCATATGAGCCTTATTTTCATTTAGGCCCATGGTCCTAGTGCCCGCCTAATGCATTTAGCATCCAGATTAAACAATGACAGTATGGGCCAGAGAGAACAGACTAAACTCCAATAGCTAAGGGGAGACATGACCCATCAGAGAAGGCACAAGTCATTACCAATCAATAATTCTGTCCAACTGTAAAATTTAGTCAAAACCTCCAAAACTAAACTCAAGTTGCCCAGCAATATGTTAAAAACATAGGCTACAATCAGAAAAGAAGGATCGTGCACATTGTTCTACATCAACATTTCTGTGTAGCTGGAGTTGTGGTTTATCTTGATGCCATTTCAACTGCATCTGGATGAGACCAAGCCATAGAGGTTGTTCCAAGACATTTCATTAAAACGAAGTCTTGACTATTTCCCGACAGATATCGCCAAATTTGTTTGGGTGAGTGCATTAAAAAAATCATGGTATCATCACTGCTTGTGGGCCAACTGAGCATGTGCAGTGGGATCCAAGTGTAGAGGCGACCCGAGTGGGCAAGTATACATCCATCAAAAGGATTACACCCCGTCGTTTGATTGGAGTAGATTTTAAGTCAAATCAAGGTATTTACATGCAGACATTTCATTCTGACTGAGCTTCAATCTGATTACAAGACCTCCATGTCCACGCAGCTATAGACAATCCCTCAGTTTACTGGTGCTTCTTTTAAAGGTCTCCAGGCGTGTTACCAGGTGCACAGCCATTAAGCCATTACACACCATTTCAAAATCTGTACCATTGTGACATCACATGGTGAAGTGACCATCCAGAGGCAAGAAGGTCCGATCAACTTCAGCCAATCAGTTAATCGGTTTCTCCATTATTCTGGGTGGTTACAAAGGACATATTCAGAAGTACCTTGTAGTGATCAATGGCTGTGCACCTAGTGACATTACAGTGGACGTTTAAATTCTATTTGACAACCTGATTGCAAGTGTCGGTGATAATATAGATCAACCCACAAATAACATCCATTCGGAAGATTTTAATCTTACAAGCAGCAAGTGCCCAGAAAGCAGTACACTCAAATAGAATTTGTGTAAAAACTATAAACGCCTGCTTAGTAAGTTTGGGCAATCATAGAAGTGATATCAATTTTTATATCGGTGATATTATGTTTTTAGTCCGACCGCCACCGCTGCTGCACTACGTGTAAACGCGATAACTTCAGTAATATTTCAATTCGAAATTTCAAGTTTTGCATATAAGTAAGTATCATAAAGAGGAAGAACTGATTCGATTTTGGACAATTTACCATTTCTATATCGGCCACCAGGGGCTAAAAACGGAAAAAAATCACTGTTTTTATCATTTCTCTGGAAATATTTGTCCGATTCACCTCAAATAAAGTGCAAATGAAAGGTCATGACCTGAGGATGTGTCCCACAATGACATTATACCAGTTTGGTTCAAAATTTTGACACAAGGTGGAGCTTTGTCACATAAAATTCACCATTTTTGCAATATATTTGGAACTATTTGTCCAGTTGACATGAAACTATGAGCAACTGCAAGATCATGGCCTCACGTGTCACATGATGACATCATACCTGTATGGTTCAATATTTTGCCACCAGGTGGCGCTTTGTGATGGAAAAATTACCATTTTGGCCATATCTTCAGAACCATTTGTCCGATTGACCTGAAATTAAGCTCAAATGAGTCTATTCAAGGTCTATTCAGAATTGGGGAATTGGAGGATTGGGGGTGTTCGGGGATATACCCCCAGCCATCGCCTCCGACGGCATAAGCCTAGTTTTCTACGGAAATTTTTACTGGATACAAAAGTACCATGTAATAAAACTCTCATTAACATTTTCCCAGTAGTAACAATATTTGGGACACGAATAACAATGTAAAGCCATATACTGCCAAAATGGCACCACTGTCCTCTCAAACAAATTTTAAATTAAATTATGGTGCTTCAGGGACAAAAACAAAGTTTTTCTCACCTAATCTCAAAATCAGGCAATCGCTGTGCCAACAATATCCACTAACTGACAACAAGGATTCCTCAACTTGTTTAGATGTGTTTGAAAAAGCCCTGCGAGTTCATATCCATATTTTGTGTGATTTTATGAGTGATGTTTTGACAGGATAAACTGCAGCTGTACAGACTCTGTGACTTACAATGTCTTACCATGTTCATTTTCACACAGTCCAGCAAAACAGGCAGGTGACATTTTTTCTCAGGCAGAAATGAGGCTTGTCGGAGTACAGACACATTTTTTTCCACGCTATTTTGTATTCCAAACATTTTATGACAGGTTCATAAATGCAGCGGAGGCACTGTAGAATGACATACAGATCTGAGATGAAAAGGCCTTTTATCGGAAGATTTTTTTTTTTTTTTACATGGCACTTTTAGATGGCGTATGGCGGGCCCAGACTGTAGCAGAATGATTGCCGAGCTCAGGCTGAGATCCCTGTTCGTTAGGCCTATTATTAGTGCTGGCAGCAAGCGCGGCATCCATTAAAGCCAGTAATAACAGGGGCTACATGCGAGAGAAAATCTGTCTCCTTGATTTTGCGTGTTGCTGTGAACTGTAACTGACATTCCGCAAGCTAAGATCAATTCATTGGCTCCAACCATTGTTTGCACAAAGGTCACAAGGTCATGTAATCAGCCTGTTGGGTCAGGAATCAGCGTCAGATGTCAGTTTTGAACCGAAGGCACAGATACCCAGTAAATCAGTCATTCAGCAGTGGATGAACTGAACTGGCCCAAATTAAATCCACCATTAAGCAACCTAGCAATCTGAGGCATACCTGAGTAAAACAAATGTTTTGGAAGAATTTTCAAACGATAGTCTGTTTGAATGAATACTAAATGTGGACACGCATTACAAACTGCCATGGATTTCAAAAACGCACAAACGTTTAAAAGGACATTGATTTGTGGATTACAGGGGAACATATGATCAACAGGCATACTTAATGACTACCATCCTCACTGCAACTCAATGACATCCCACCCAAAACTAAAATCTTTTTCCAGGAAATGGAACAAAACAATCTCCAGGGAAAAAAGTTTTTCCATTTTTTATTTTTATGAAATAAATACTTTGAGACAAACAGGATCATTCAAAACAGGAGATAGTAGAGGTACATTTTGACAGAACTTTTTTTTTTTTTTTTTTTAAAAACACAAAAGGAGGGTGGAGCCAGTGTCATCAGAGGTAAATTAGGTCTACATCAGCCAGGTTCTGTTAGGTTAGCTTAACATTAGCAGCACCTGGCATTATAGAGGGAAATGAAGGCACATGACTGCATGTCATTGTGCATGGTGAGGACTGTCCCTCGCTGTGGTTAAACAGCACTCGTGGCTATGAGATGGATGTTGAGAACAAAGACAGGAAGCGCGCAGCAGTCCTGAAACATATCTCCAGCACAGCAACGAAACCGTACCACCAAAAGATAAAATAAAAAACAATTTCAACATAATTTAATTCTTACCTGTGGATCCTGTTTCATCTGGGCAACTAGTTTCTGTAGGAAGGGAAACAGAAGGACATGTTGGATTACTTAACAAGTGAGAGGGGGAAAACTAAAATATGACTTCTGATAAAATTTTTTATGAAAACCAGATTTTTACTTAAAATTGTAAGATTCACAGAAACATCCTGAATTGAGGCTGCACCAAAATGTGCTTCTATTTTCCTCCTTCTCCTGTTTTATGTCCCGCAGGTCCTCTTGCATCATAAGAGGCCCTCAGCTCCGTTACAAAGCACCGCAGCCTTACGAAACAGCGGCCCCTACAGGAGAAGATGCGCACTGCTGTGCACCCCACCCCCACAATAACAGGGCTTCTCATATCCAATTTGACATGACACATTCAGCGCTTCTAACTACAAGCACCTTACACGACCACAGTGGGAGGGAAGCGAATGCTAGCGAGAACAGGCCAACAGAGAAAATTAGAAAGCGATTGCTGCGGAATTGGACAAGTAATTTGAAAATAATAACGTGGCAATATTGCCAGAGCATTCTTTGGGAAATTCGCATGTTTTCACAAAGCCTCATGTTCCCTGAAACATTGAGCAGCCTGACAGAATTCAGAAAAAAAGGTTCTTCAGCAGTTAACTTCAAAAGCATTGTGAAGAGACACTGGTAAAATTTATCTTTGAATTATAATTCCTCCTGATAAATGAGGCAAAACTAAAACTGTAATCACAGTAGAAAGATTTTTTTACTGCACCTTTAAACAAATAATAATAATAATGAAGTAAAATTATTTTTATGTATTATATACACACACACACACACACACACACACACACACACACAGTTGAGGTCAAAAGTTTACATTCAATTAAAATGAGTTTCAATAACTTCAACCCATTTGGCACTCCGCATATTGTACTTTAGGTAATAACGGTTTCGGCAAGTCAGACAGGACATCTACTTGGCACGACAAGTAAATTCTTTTTTTTTTTTTTTTTTTTACTGAGCACCGCCAGATTAGTTCACATATAATTCATGATATCACAATTCCAAAGGGTCACAAGTTTACATACAGCACAAAGACTGTCTTTCAACAGCTTGGAAAATTCCATAAAACTGTCACAGCTTTAGAAGCTTCTTCTTGGCTCAATAACATCATTGCAGGATGTATTTCCATGGATGTACTTTGGGGCCCATTTGCAAACTCACTGCCTCTTTGCATGACATAATAGGGAAATCAAAAGACCTCAGAAAAAAAAAATTGTGTACCTCCACAAATCTGGTTCACACTTCTGAGTATTTTCCAAGCGCCTGAAGGTACCTCATTGATCTGTACAAACAATAGTATGCAATAGGTGCACCATGGGACCATGCAGCAATCATATCACTCAAGGAAAAGATACGTTTTGTGTCCTCGAGATGAACGAACTTTGGCGCAAAAAGTGCGAAGCAATCCCAGAACAAAGAACCTTTGGAAGATGCTGGAGGACCCAGGTACCAAATGACCAACTCCCACAGTAAAACGAGTCCAATATCCACATAACCTTACAGGCTACTCAGCGAGAAAGAAGCTGCTGCTCCAAAACCACCATAAAAAGCAAGAATATGACAGGATATATAGTCTATAACAGCAGGGGGGCACAAAGATCTTACTCCATGGAGATATTTACCTAAACAAAAATTGAACTGATCAACCATTATTACCGTCGCTATCTTTGGAGGGAAAAGGCAGCGGCTTGCAAGCCGAAGAACACAAACCCATTCGTGAAGCACACGGGTGGCGGCACTGTGTTGTGGGGGTGCTTTCATGCGGGAGGGACTAGTGCACTTTACAAAATGGATGCCACCATGAGGAAGGAAAACTAGATAACTTAGTCGCCACAGGGGCGGAGTCGTGTATCTCCCCGATCCCAAAATTTCGGACAAAATGGCCGCCGACAGCCATATTGGAAATTCAAAATTGCCAAAAATCGGTCTTGAGCATTGTCAAATAAATATCTTAGCCTGAGCAAAATTAGAAAAAATTCTTGTAATAATTGTCGCTTCCGGAGCCCGGAACAGAAAATCTCAGGAACTAAACCGTAGTAACTCCCAACAATCGTCGTCGGGTAGATACAATTATTTGGATATATTGAGGCAACATCAAGACAGGAAGTTAATCCTTGGTCACAAATGGATTTTCCAAAAGGATAATGACCCCCGAGCAAACTTCCTAGGTTGATGCAAAATTGTGAAAGTCTAGATATTGGAGTGACCATCTCACAGCCCTGACACTCGACAAATAAAAATTTGCAGTCAGAACTGAAAAAGCATGCGAACAAGGAGGTCTACAAACCTGACTCAGTTACACAAGTTCTGTTCGCAGGAATGGGTCAAAACTCCAGCAACTTATTGTGATAAGGTGTTGGAAGGCTACCCAAAACATTTGATCAAAGTTTTTTTTTTTTTTTTAAATTTGGCATCTCCGATTCCACCCGAATCTGGAATGCCCAATGGGTGAACTATGTATAAGGCTTGCTCGTATGCGACCCCTTGCTGCCAATTCAGGAGAGTGAAGACAGTTTGCGGCTCTCCTCCAAAGTACCGCCCGTCACCCACCGCTTCTTATACAACCCCAATTCCGAAATAGTTGGGACGAAGTGTAAATCGTGAATAAAATCAAAATGCAGTGACTTTCAGATCACATGAGCCAAACTGTTATTTACAATAGAATATAGATAACATTTGAAATGTTGAAACAGACATTTTACATTTATATCCGCAAAATGAGCTCATTTAAAATTTTCTGGCTGCAACAGGTCTCGAAAAAGTTGGGACACCGGCAAAAAATGGCTAAAAAAGCAATTAATATATAAGTGAATCAGCTGAAAGAGTATTTAGCAAGTAATTAAGTTAACTGGCATCAGGTGTGTAACATGATTTGGCTATAAAAGGGATTTCTTGGAGAGGCCGAGTCTCAATCTCTGATGGTATGGGGATGCATTAGTGCATATGGTGTGGGACACTTGCATGTTTTAAAAAGCACCATGAATGCTGAAAGGTATATAAAGCTTTTAGAGCCACATATGCTCCCCTCCAGATGACATCTATTCCAGAGAAGGCCTTGTGCATTTTGGCAGGACAATGCAAAACCACATACTGCAGGTATTACAACAGCATGGCTTCATAGTAGAAGAGTCCGTGTGCTGAACTGGCCTGCCTGCAGTCCTGATCTTTCACTGATTGAGAACATTTGGCACAAAATTAAATGAAAAGTCCATCAAAGGAGACCCAAAACTCTCCAGCAGCTGGAAGCCTGCATTTAACAAGACAGGGATCAAATTCCAATGGCTAAACTCAAGAAACTTGTCTCCTCAATGCCCAGACGCCTCTACTCTGTGTTAAAAAGAAGAGGGGATGCTACACCATGGGAAACAGTCCCCTGTCTGAACTTTTTTGAGACCTGTAGCAGCCATCTAATTTGAAATTAGCTAATTTTGTGGATAAAACTGAAATTTCTGTTTCAAAATTTGCTATGTTATCTCTATTCTATTGCGAATAAAATACTGGCTGGTGTGATTTGAAAGTCATTGCGCTTTGATTTTATTCACAATTTATACTTTGTCCCAACTATTTCGTAATTGGTGTTGTACACTCACTGGTTGAATCTTCGCAAGTTCAGAATGAGGGCGGAGGATACCCGGACATGACCAGGCTTAGAATCTTCCTAACGAGCGCCCGTCTGGCAAACAGGAGGTGCTTGAGCAACGAACAAGGCCACTATTATTTTCCCTTCCCAACAGTCCCTTCCCAATTTGCAACCCTGTAGTGCAATAGCCAATTCTGCACTACTCTGAAAAAGCTGCCGACCACTGCCGGCTGGTAAAAAGTGGAGATCGAACCCGCAACGCGATAATCACTTCTGCTTCGCAACACGATGCTTTACCGAGTGAGCTATCCCGCAGCTCCGAATTTGATTGAGGTTAAACAATTTAAAGGCAAATACTACCAAATACCAACTATGTACACGAAAACTTTTCAACAACTAGGAATGTGATAAACAAAATAAAAGTTGAAATAGATAATTCTCTAAACTATTATTCTGACATTTTATATTCTTCAGATTAAGTAGTAATCCTTTTTGACCTGTGACAGGGAATATTTACTCAAACTGAGATTTAAATGTATTTTGCTAAGGTGTATGTAAACTTATGACCTCAGCTGTATATATACAGTGGGCTCAAGAATTCCTGGCATCACTGACTGGCAATGCAACAACACCAATTCAAAAATTTAGAATTTTAAAAATTCTAAAAAAACAAATTGTTATTCAGTTGCTCTATAAATCTATGTGAGAAATACAACACGATATTAATGTTCCAATGAAACCAACCAAAATCATTTACTTATTTAATCAAATACCAATTTCCTCCAAATCAAGGTTTCATAATTAATGGCACCCTTAACATTATTGTAAATAGCATGTACAACAATTAAACCAGGTATTAAATTCCAATTATTTAAGTTATATAAGTGTTAAGAAACTATATTAAGCCATTACATCCCTTCCTGTATCACAGAGGTATAAAAATGAGTTAACACACATGCAATATCCCTTTGTCATCCAACACCATGAAGAAAACAAAAGTATTTTGATTTCAAAACAGGCTGATGGTTTTAGACCTTTATAAATCTGGTAATGGCTACAAGTTGATTCACAAACAATTTAATATGCCACTGAGCACTGTTGGGGCAATTTATTATTATTTTTTTTCAAATTCCCAAGATGTGCGGGCCTTTGGCGGCATCTTGGGGTCACCAGGTTTCAAAGAGCACCATAAGGCGCCACCTCGACAACCACAGGGTCTTTGGGAGGGCTGCCAGTCTTTGCTGACCAGAAGACAGAGAAACAGGCACTTGAAGTTTGCCAAACGTCATTTAAATTATGATTGGAATGGAATTATGATTGGAATTTAAATTATGATTATGATAGGTGCTTTGGTCAGATGAGACCAAAGTTGCACGTTTTGGTCAGATGCAGCATCGGCATGTTTGGCGCCGAAACAGTGATGCATACAGGGAAAAGCACCTCATGCCCACAGTGAAATATGATGGCAGTCATGTCTTGGTGCTGTTTAAACTCGAGAGGTCCAGAGGCACTGGTTAAAATTAAAGGGATAATGAATTCCACCAAGTATCAGGATATTTTGGCTGACAATCTGGTTGCCTCTGCCAGAAGGCTGGGACTTGGTCGTAGGCGGAATTTCCAACAAGACAATGACCCAAACCATACCTTAGGATCCACACAGAAATGGTTCTATGGCAACAAAATCAAATGTTCTGCAATGACCATCTCAATCACCAGACCTCAATCCCATTGAAAACCTGTGGGCTGAGTTGGAGAGGGCAGTTGATAAATGCAAACCCAAGAATGTGAAGGATCTTGAAAGGATCGGCTTTGAGGAATGGTCCAAAATACCCCCAAATGTGTGCCTTAACCTTGTAGAAAATTAAGTGAAAAGACTCCATGGTGGTTTATTCTTTTGGTCATGTAAACAAAAACACAAAACCATGCCATTTAACCATCTAATTCCCAACCCAATCTTTTGTTAGCCCACCCAAATGAGGCATTACATGCCATATGGCAGTTGGGGCTCTTAAACGGGCAAATAAAAAGCTTTAAAAACAACCAAATACACAAGTTAAATAAATCAGTAAGGAAACAGTTGAACTTAATTCTTAAATGCTTAACCCTTTTTGAAATGCAGTGGTCAGGTTCCTAAGTGGAAGCTGTAAGTACCAGGTGTGCCAGGTTTGTCATATTACCTATGGGAAGCACAGATCACTCACTCAGTTACGCCATTTTGCCACCAACAAAGGTCGCAGAGACTGCGACGACTGTAAGTCACGGCTCTGGAAGAATCAGCGGCAGAATCCTTAAACAGCCCCTGTATGAGTCCACACCCTCTACTCTACATTAACCCAGCTGAGACATCAGGTCTCTCACTGCAAGCATCAGTTACGCAAATGATGGACCATGTAGCCAACGTTTTCAGACCAGGTAAGGGGAAGTACAGCTGTTCTGTGGCTTAACCCATGATGGATCATAACTGTTCTTCTCTACAGTATAGATATGATCAGTGCAACTCACAGTAGTGCTTTCCCTCAGTAGCCTTGGAACCAGGCCAGTCCTTTAATACTGCTCTAAAGTTCATATCTGTAACCAGGCAGGCTAACTCTCTAGCCTTGGAACCAGGCCAGTTCTTTAAAACCCCTCTAAACTACACACCGGTCCCTAGGCAGACTAGCTCGTTTCTTGTTGCAATCACCATCTCAATAATACAGCGCCGGAGATCAACCTCCCGGCACTGTCAGGGGCCTGCTTGGATTGGAACTGTAAGCTATAAACCTTACGTAAGAATCCCACAAATCAACGATAGTAACGAGGATGATTCTAACATCGGGGACCATATCTGGGACTTGCAAATCTCTCGAACCACAGTTATTGAACCGATATGAGCTTACACAAATCTACTAATCCAATGTTTTGGGGGAAAAACTAGCAACGTCTGGACACAGAAGTACACCACCGAAGGAGTGTGTAAATGAAACAGCACCAGTACAGCAGCTTGAACAGGCAAGATCCCCCCCACCCCACCCCTTCTTAATTATGCAAATACTAAAAGGGAAAAAAATGGAGAGAAAAGCCTCTAGCCGTTTACGTACCTGATGGACTTGTATTTCCACTTTCAGGGCCTCCTGTAATGTTTGTAATTCCATCATTAATAACTTCTGTCTGCAACTCAGTCCTGGGGAGCCGTCTGCCTGTGAGAAGATCAAGGGGGGATTTGAGAGATCAGGAGAAACCTTAAGCGATGACAACTTCGGTGATTGCAATGACAGTGTTAGAGGTCCGCAACAGGACAGAGTCAATGACCATATAACTGTTTCCACAGCCAAAACAACCAGGCAGGAAGGTGCAGGAAGGACAGATTTCTTTGTAACACCTAAAAAGGGCGGATAAAAAAATGATTTAAAAAAAAAAAAAAAAAGACAACACCTCCCTGGATCTCGAACACGTTTTTTTGTTATGATGATCTCAGCAGCTCATTCTGAACAGTAACCGAAAGCACAGGACAACGTGCTCTAATCAAGGTCCGGTACTATCGGTCTTCTAGAGGGCAGTATAGCCTGTGTTACAGGGGTTATGAACACAATCTATCAGAGAGCATCTGTTCCAACAACGTACTACTGGCATGCAAATAGCTGAAAAATGGAAAGCATCAATCAGATCCCTCCAGCCTATCATAAATGCATTTACAGCCCCAACACAAAACAGTTGGGACAGTGGGCAATATGCTGCAAAAAACAGAAGGCAGTAATTTGTAACACTGGGAAGGTTGAAGAATGTTCTAAAACCATCTGTTTGAACATTCGACTGGAAGACCTGATGTCATCATGACTGCCCAAAAAATAAACTTACGCTAAAGGTTTGGTCTTTTGCAAGCAAGGGTGGCTGTGGTTCACAAAACTATGAACCAAACAAAACGAGTGCTGCATGATCAAATATGTCACCTGTTCAGGAACAAAATTTCTCTATACAAGATTGTAAGGAATTTAGGGATCTACAGTTGGTTATATTGATAAAAGATTCGGAGAGTGAATCCAGAGAAATCTTAGGGCGAGAAAAAAACCAACAATAAATGGCTGTAATTTTCTAGCCCACAGACAGCACAGCCTTATAAACCGACATGCTTCTGTGATGAATATAACAATCTGTGATTGTTGATATTTTGGAAAATTTTTGTCCAATAAACAGTTTGTTGCTGCATCATCAAATGCAAGCTGAGAGTACACTGCCATGTATCAACATTTAGAAAATCTGTCAAGTTCAGAGACTTGAGAGAATTTAAGATAGACTCAAGCGTAGGGAACTAGAATTACCCCCTCGCAGTTGTATGCCCTCTGCCAACCAGTGAAGCTGCAGTTTACATCCATGACCATCCAGATTCATATATTCTATATAGTAAAGACTTTGATGGAATTCAATAACAGGTATTAAATGCATTTTCTGCAAAATGAAACTTAGTGATACACATGATTCAAGAGAATAATTTCCACTGAGAAACCCGGCCGTCCTCACGTAGAAACTATTTTACACAGAAGTAGAGAGGACTAGTGGACAGCTTTGTCACATGCAGCAACAACATCCACCTTAAGCTCAATCTCAGCAAAATCAACTAGAATGTACAGTTTGTGAGCAAACTGTTGGCCTGACAAAGCAATACTCTTATCATTAGAATGATGCAAACATTCCTGACAACCCAGTCTCCAACTCTTTACGACAAACAGCTCATACTTATGAAGCAAAAACAGCTTAGCCAATCATCAAAGGGGGACAGGCTCTGTCAATTATCATGTGACTCTTTCCTGAGTCCAACAACCCAACCCCCTACTCTTGAACAGATCAATATTTGCAAAGAAGAAAACATGACCATTTAGAAAAGGGGGCGGACCTTCATAGATTAATATGTAACCACTTCCAGTGTCCAAAATGCCAACCCCAAACTCACTATAACAAATGGGTGAATAGTTATGAAGGAAGAAATATCAGCCAATCAATCAGTACAGGGGGTGGGGTTTGGTCAATTCATATCTGATCCTTTACTAAGTCCAATTACTCAAACCCTAACTCTCTGTGATAAATAATTAAATAGTTATGAGGGATAAAAGCTGAGCCAATCAGGAAAGGGGGTGGGGCTTTGACAATTAACCCTTTCCGAAGTCCAACAACCAAACCCCATGAGAGGCTACAACTATGAACACATGACCCTTCCCAAAATCCAACAACCCAGCCCCCAACTCCATGTCAGTAAGTACACTAGTTATGGAGCATCGAATATCAACCAAATAGGAAAGGGGGCAGGGCTTCACCACTTAGCATGTGATCTTTTCCTCAGTCCAATGACCCAATCCCAAACTGCCTATGAAAAGCAGTTCAAAAATGATAAAAGATCATCCATTCGAGAGATAAGTTGGATAGGGTGATGAACAAGAGTTGTCAGAAAGTTTTTCTGCACGCGGACGGACGCGGACGCCGGGGGTACGACAATAGCTCTCCGGACATTATTTGTCCCGGCGAGCTAAAAAGGCAAAAGAAGGCTCTGTGCATCAGTGCATATGTGCGTATGGTGAGGGGTGCAGAGATATCATCCATCCCATGGGAAAGTCTTAAGTGTGATGCAAGTTTGAAGATTCCAGCTGCAAAGTTGCAGGGCTTAGTAAGAGGAGTTTAGTGAAGGCTGGAGCAATGGAAAAACGAAAAGAAAAAAAAGGAGCAGGGCTATGGAAAAATCAACATGCTTTGGAACAGTCTGAAGTTATATAGGTCGGATCACCTAACCGTCCATTTGTGAGTCAGACGGTTAGGATCATCTAGCAATCAATTTCTGAGAGTCAGAGAGCTTTTGAAAACCAAAAAGGCCTTTCCCCCAACTGTAAATGGTACAGGAAAGGAAAGTTGCCCTTATTCCCCCAACCATTGGTGGAACGGGGGGGGTTGTTCTTATTCCACAAGTAAATCTAAGTCGCCATTCAATTGGTGCCAAAAAGTTGGTACCAAAAGATGTCACTCAACGGTTTGGGGAATAACCTTTGCCTCTGAAAACTAATGGAAGTCTATGGAGATGAAAAAAGTGAGTTGAAAGAGGAGGGAGGGAGGTGGGGAATCATCAAGAAAACGTGAAAAATAACAAACCCAACAAGAGGCAGCACAGCAAGTTTGAGGTTTCTACGATGAGTATTAGCAGTTTTGATAAATAGCCTAATACAAGCTTAAGGGGATTGAGAATAGGATGGGCGTGAGGTCACATCCACCTCCGACCTTTGACCACCGAAATCCAGTCAGTCTGTCCTCAAGTGGACACTTGCGCCGAATTTGAGGAAACCTATGATAGACTTGAGGTCACAGTGACCTTTACCTTTAACCATTAAACGTCCAATCAGATCATTTGTCCAAAATGAAGAAATTTCCTTCATGCTTTCTGGAGATATCCCGTTCACAGGATGAGGACAGATGGACGTACACATGAACGGATGTTGCCAGCGAAGAGGCGTAAAAAATGAGCGGATGTCAGACTGGTGCACATTTCAAACCATTTCTGGAAATGCAGGAAGTCTCGTTCTCAGGGCCAGAAATGGAGGCAGTTGCCAACACTCAGATCAAAAGCTAGAATCTGTCATGGTACAGGGTGTGCTGGTGTCCATGTCATGGGTAACATCTGTATAGGCACCATTTATGCCGAACAGTTCATATATGGATTTAGGAATTACACATTGCCATCTTAACAACCTCCCTGCTTATTTCCACATGACAATACCAACCCACATTCAGCGCAGTAACACCACAACTTCGTGGTGAAACAGGGCAAGAGCTAGACTGGCTTGCTTGCAATCCAGGCCCCTCAAACTTGATGTAAATTAAAAATCCAAAGACAGTGGAGACCACGGGTTGTTACTAATAACAAAACTAGGCTTATGCCGTCGGAGGCGACGGCTGGGGGTATATCCCCGTACGCCCCCAATCCTCCAATTCCCCAATCCTTGAATAGACCTTGAATAGACTTTCATTTACACTTAATTTCAGGTCAATCGGTCTAATGGTTCTGAAAATATGGCCAAAATGGTAATTTTCCATCACAAAGTGCCACCTGGTGGCAAAATATTGAACCATACAGGTATCATGTCATCATGTGACACATTGTGAGGTCAAATCTTGCAGTTGCACATAGTTTCATGTCAACTGGAGAAATAGTTCCAAAGATAAAGCAAAAAATGGTGAATTTTATGTGACAAAGCTCCACCCTGTGTCAAAATTTTGAACAAAACTGGTATAATGTCATCGTGGGACACATCCTCAGGTCATGACCTTTCATTTGCACTTGATTTGAGGTCAATCCAACAAATATTTCCAGAGATATGATAAAAACAGTGATTTTTCCAGTTTTTGGCCCCTGGTGGCCAATCTAGAAATTGTGAGTTCTCCAAAATCGAATCAGTTCTTCCTCTTTATGATACTTTCTTACATGCAAAACTTGGAATTTCTAATTGAAATATTACTGCAGTTATCGCGTTAACATGTAAATCAGTTTTTGGCCCCTGGTGGCCAATCTAGATATCGCAAATCGTCCAAAATCGAATCAGTTCTTCCTCTTTATGATACTTACCTATGTGCAAAACTTGAAATTTGTAATTCAAATGTTACTGAAGTAATTGCGGAACAGTGACTTTTTCAGTTTTTGGACACTGGTGGCCAATCTAGAAATTGTAAATCGTCCAAAATCAAAATCAGTTCTTCCTCTTTATGATACTTACTTATATACAGAACTTGGAATTTCTAATTGAAATATTACTGCAGTTATCACGTTAACACTGAAATCAGTTTTTGGCCCCTGGTGGCCAATCTAGACATCGTAAATTGTCCAAAATCGAATCAGTTCTTCCTCTTTATGATACTTACTGATGTGCAAAATTTGGAATTTGTAATTGAAATATTACTGAAGTTATCGCGTCAACACGCAGTGCGGCGGCCGGACCAAAAACACAATATCCCCCGGAACGCCATTCAGCATTCGGGGACATAAAAAAGTCCACTCTCAAAATCACAACAATTGATGTGCAGTCTCTAAATGAATGCTGAGGGTTAACCTCTTCAATTCGGTCATTCCATTATGTAGATTCACCAAAAGCAGTTGCTTTATTAAAAGATGTGGAATATCAGGACTATTTAATATACTACTGGGCATCTCTAAGTTTCCAAAGATGCCAAATATGCCCGCCTGAATTACAGGGAAGGTTCATAAAATGATGCACAAAATCTGTCGCCAAAAAATAAATAAATAAATAAATAAATAAATCACCTCCTGGGTTTGAAAATTTTACTCAATAAGCCCTCATTTGAGGACCTTAATGCAGCTGGCAAATGCATGTACTAATGGTATTGCAAATCAAATTAAAACTGGGAATGTCCAACTCCATTCTGGTAATTTTGTGACAGGAGACGATGGTGCAACAGTGGCAAACTGGTAATTTTATCAAGTGAAGAGCAAGTGCCTAGCGCCCTTTGCTGCAACCTCCTACAAAAGTCTGAGAACTACGCTCCAATGTGATAAGAGGTTCACTGATGAGAGGCAAAGAATGCGAAAACTAGTGTCAATGCATTTTGAATGAATATTATCCATTTAAACCACATATTAAAAGGCACTTGCATTAAACAAAGGGTGAGACTGAGGTTAATTACTTGCATTTCTCCTCTGACAAAGAAGGTATTTGAGTAAAAATAAACCTTCACCCTCCCCTTCCCACTGGACCTCATCACCAACTTGTAGGCACTATTTAAAGGCAGTGATAGCCAACATAATGAAAATGAAGACGGAAAAGAAAACCTGAACGATATGTGAACGAACAGTTGTCTAGGATTCATTCCCATGAAACTACCATTAAGCAACAGTGTTTGTGGTCTGGGTGAATAAACACAAGAAAGGTCTTTGTCATGAAACCAGTACAGCACCAGCTTTGTTCATCGACCCCCACCCCCCACATGCACAGATCAACCCAGTGTGTCGCAAACGCCTTAATGGCTGATCACAGAAATCAAAAACTAGATGAAGGTTATAAATATGCTGTTGGCGACACTGCCACAAGTTTCCTTCTGTGAAGTAGACTCGCAAGTCAGTCTCTAGATGCTTCGCTTATCTAGAGACTGATGACATTCCCCCAGCATTCGTTACGAAAAACTCTGTAATTGTCTCCACCCAGTTAAGAAAAACCTGCATTGCAGAACCAATCCTAAGTATTTTGGGCGGTTCTTCATATTGGGGTCAGTGACTTCCTGAAGTTGTGTTCTTGTAAACACTGTCCGACCAGCAACAGGTTTCATGGGCAAGGTTATGGGATGTCTCAGTTGCGCTCACCGACGAAAACTCCTTCAAAGTGTGTAGATACATATCGCGATGGCGACAAAACATTTTCATCGGCTGTGGAAAGTCAAACTCTCTGGAATTGGATAAGAAACTAGTCAATCAATACATTATTACCGCGGAAGTTTCACGTGGGTGTGAATTTAAGTGTGCGTTACACAGATGAGCCTTTGTAAATAATTGAGCAACTGGCTATCAACATGAGTACTTACAAGGCTATAAGGGAGTGCTGAATTTGTCGATGGAGTCTACGCGTAAATCCATGGTAGGGAACTGCAAGTTTTTCATATGTGATGACTATAATTGATAGCAGAATGACACAGTATCAATACGTCAAATTTTTGCTTCACAAAACTGATTTCTCTTATATAATAATTGGGATACTATTGGCTCACAGTAGCTGAAGTTGTTGCTACAGATGACAACGGTTTTTTCTGTATCAAGAGATCTTTTTTTTTTTTTTTTAACTACTGCATAGATACTACAGGCCGTTTACACATCAGGCTTAGCTGAGAAGTACAATTCAGGCAACTCCTGAAAAAAAAGGGATTTGGGAGTGAACTCGCCCATATTCTAAACCATGTTTGACCTCGGCTTGCTTGTGCATATTCAATACCTGATCCAGGTGGGCCATCTAGTGATAGAATATTGTAACTGAGTGCATAAATTTGCAGCTCCATGTCCGCGGGCAGACACATGGAATCCATTGTTTTCTCACCGAGATACAAAGCCGCTATATAGACCCTCTTTGGTTTATCTAAAGAGGAGAAAAGGGGGAGCACACTATTTCCGGGAAAGCATTCCTATTCAAATAAGGCATTGCTTTCAAAGGGGCGTTGCTTCGTTAGCAGCCTTTTTCGCCGGTGCCCTAGTAACTCTTTTGTATTATGATGCCCTCAGACGATCGAGAGGCGGAGATCTCTGATCATCTGGCACAGCGAGACTATCTGTGAAGCCCCTTGAGGCCTTTTGGCCAAGTGGGCTAAAAATTATGCAATCACCACTCAGAGGATGTTTATCCGGCTTTTTTACTTCATAGATACAAAACAATTGTTGTTGATTTGCCTAACATTCAGGCTCCATGTAGCACTCCCCAAACAAATAACAATGATTTTAATTAATGGCATATTCATAGAGATAACACTCTCATAATTTCTTGTTTAACTCTCTTATGCCCCATGTCTCTCAAATTTTTTGGGGGTAGGGGTAGGGGATAGGAGTCAAAAACATAAATTCAACCATTTTACCATTTAAGCCCAAAGTGACACTGCTGTCTCAGTAGCAGGGCCATCTAGAGTCAGTTTCATAAACTAACAAGACCAGGCGATCCTTCCCAATATGGCATCCTCCAGGAATTTGTTAAAGGCTGAAAGTTAGTCAAAAAAAGTGGTCCCTAGCACAGCCTTCAGGTAAACATCAGCAAAATTTACTTGATATTTTAGATTGATGTCATCATTAGAACACATAGAAGGGTTGACAGTGATGAAGTTATCCTTCCTTGAAAACTGTAGTTCACTTTTGGTATGATGCGGGTGTAACATCAGGCCTTGGTGGTCCCCAATAGTGCACATGCAAAATGTATTAGAACAGTAATATTTGCAGATGATTGTTGCAGCATTTGTCTGCTGACTGAAAGCATGTGTCCTCGATGCATCATGGACCCTGGAGGACCCATCCTATGGACACTGCCACCTGAAGGCTAGTGAGGTCTACAGCTTGCAATGACCACTCTTTGTGCATCAAGAGCTAACAAAGGGGGCAGTTTCACAAAACTCTGGTACACCTGATGACCCTAAGCACAGCATAAGCCTGATTGGTCCTGTCGGCCCAGCGGGCTAAAAATCTCCCTGTAGCTACTGGCGACAGAGAACAGTGGAGTCTGGCTAATCACAGGTTACCACTGCAGTGTCCAGTACAGCAAGCCCTACTAGCCTGGAGCGGAGAGACACAAAATGGGCTGTAAGAGTACAATTAAAAACAGGTCAGCTGTGAGAGAAAGACTATTTCTAGTCGTACACAGCACACTGGTAACTGACCACTTAAATGAAACTTTCAGCATCATTTTAATTTATTTGGAGAGCACCTTTCATAAAAATGTGTGTCCAGCAGTGCTTCACGCAGCATTATTAACCCTTATCGAACTTTGGGCCCGGGGCCAGCTGCTTGGCATAATTTTTTCATGCCGTCAATTATTGTGCAATGTTGGAGAACTGTATATATCGTTTGAAAATATGAGGACTCAGCATTCTAACACCATAAGTCATTTTATGATGCCAAATCTACAGCAAATATACCTTTTCAAATTGAGTCATGACAATCCTCAGCCTGACGATGCAGTCCCACAGGTTTGATTGTATAGTATTGTCTGGAACTGTTAATATACATGCGCATGTTCATACCTTGGTAGCAGTTCAGCGATCAAAACCAGATATTGATTTTTATTTGGAAAACAAGCAAAACCCAACGAACGATGCTAAAACTACTTTGACAGAGCAAGCAGCAGCACATCTTGGTGAATTTCACTTCAATTTTTTTACTCATGATACAGTCCTATAGATTATACAGTAGCCCTCATAAAACTAAATATGCGCACCCACTGGCTATTATGAGCTGATCTAACAGAACAACAAGTCTTTTAGCCAATCAACCCTCACCATAATAAATCAGGAAAATCAACATTTTTATACCCAGACCACCAGTGGCCTGAAAATTCCAAAAGATGGATGCGTATGGTAGCCAGGGAATATATTTACAACAAAGAATAGTTTCAATGGTTTCCGACAAGTGGGAAGTCAGGGAAGCAAAGGAGGTTTAGAAGTGACTAAGCATTTCCAATCGCACAACGTTGCTGGGAATCGAAAGAATATATTGGAGTGAAAATTCTGCTAAACAAGGGGAAATGACATGAATAAAGTTGCAAAACTATCAAAAATGCGAACGCAACCTTGACTTGGAACACAGGGAAATTTGGATTTTCCAATAGTTTATTGAAACAAGCAGAGACATTACCAAGAAAATAATTCTAAAATATTCAAGTTTGGTACACGTATCAAATTATTTGAACCTGCAGTTGTTTAGGCATCTGGCTGAGAGGTTTTTCATCATTTTTCTAGGCTGATGAGGCTAAGTCACAGCTCCACAGGGACAAAAGTTAACAGAGAATCTTTCCCGCTAGACAAAAACCTACATTTCCAGAGAGGTTACTCAAGTAATATTCTCAATATCCTCAATAATTCTGACTATCTGTAAGCAATCTACAAAGTGTCACCTTTCAGAAGAGACCATGATTATGCCTGTAGTCAAAGTAGTTCAAGAACAGTGAGCACTTTAGTAAGGGTAGAATTTTTTCCAAATAGGAGGGAACTTTGAAGGGTTAAAACCTCATAAACAAAGAACAGGAGGAGTATTCCGTGTAAAGTCACCTAAAGAAACAAGGCTGCCGCCCACAATCTCCTAATTTATCACCCAATATATCATGACCATCATCACTGCAGCAAATGCATCGTCCACTAGATGTACCCAGTGGACCAACTAGGTTCTGCAATGATGATGGTCGTAATAATGAGCCAAATTTGAATGTTTAATTTTCCCAGTGTGAAAAAAAAAAAAAAAAAAAAAACTCACAATTTTAAAGAACAATCTATCAAGCGTACAGAAATTAATGAAAGTTAAGGTCCATGCGTCTTGTCCCATATAGTGCAACTGTATTGTAAAGAGTCCAGTTTAGAACTGTGCAGTTCAAAAGCAGACTTAGGTATGCTTGGTTGTCGCATTGGATTCCTTGTTCCTTAATCAGTAATACTGCAAATTCAGGTAAAATCTGAATCATAATCTTGAATTAACAGAGACTTTAAAAAATAACCATCTGCAGTCAATATACTTGGCCCGAATCAATGATCATTTGCGAAACCACTCAGCATTTTTACAATGTGAGAGTTAAAAGAAAACTTCTTTTATCAGTGTACATCATCTGGTACAGTTTCAGCTAGGTGATTAAATCCGGAATTATCCAGACACGAGAAAAGTAAACAAACAAACAAAAAAACACCAACATTTTCAAAAGTTTGTTACACTAAGGATGGAGTAGACAGGAGAAATAATAAGCCCAAAGTATGTAAACAACCTTTAGAAGCACCTCCACAGTCCCTGTCAGTTGGGGATAAATATTGAGGATAGGAGTTAAATACCCCCACCCCTGCCCGGCAACTGTGACTCATTTTTTGGTTTCCTGTCTCTTTTTTTAACCATCATGCATGCGCTGGCATGCGTTTTGGATACTGCATTGCCCGTGGAGTGATAATCTAATTCGGGGTGGCTGCTGCAGGTACTTCAGTGGGTAATGACTCAGCCAATCAGCAGTCACACATCCATAGAACTTGAGTGAACTGCATTTCAGCTAATCAAAAATGCAAATGCCACACTTGGAATAAACTACTCTAGACCTTTTATTAGCCATCTGCAGCATTTGATTAATATCAACTCAAATCTGAAATTGTAGTGTACAAAGACAAATGTGTACATGTATACGGATACATGCGAACACACACACTCACACAGATGCGTATATTCAGTCAGGTCCATAAATATTTGGATGGATTCCTGGACTGTCCACCAGAGTATTGAAATACAGAAGATGAACAGAAAAAAGCAGCTATAATCTGGAGGCATTAACATTAGGTGAATAGCGCCCCCCCCCTTTTGAGGGACCAAAAGTACTTGGACAATTTGGCACTCAGCTGTTAATGCTTGGGATGTTAGTCTTTCATTAGAAAGGTGAAGTAAAAAAAAAAGATGTACAGTGGACTTCTTGTGTGGAATTAGCATTTTTCAGGGGTCTAAATGCTATTCACTCACCAGTGCCATGTATGAGATTATAATGAGTCATTCTTCAGCGAAAACGCAGGGACAGACACGCCGAATTAGATACTCACTCCCCAGGTAATGCAATGTCCAAAAACACAAGTCAACACGAGCACCGTCAACAATGACTCTCACATGTACCGGCCAGACAACTATGAACCATAGGGCTCATTGCTGCGACAAACCATTACTTACTGAACTAAAACATAAAATTAACTAGCCAGTCACGTCGGTCGCGACCACATCTTAGCCACTAAAAGGCCGCTTCTCCCCTTTTTTGTGCATTATTTGGCCAATACCGTTGGCATGACAACCAAAATTGATAAGCGTCATAACTGAAGTATAACACATGTCCATACCAAATATGAAAGCAATCAGTCAAAAATGGCAGCCTGTAGAGCATCCACAAGGAAATGTCCATGTTTTACCACAAATTTGAGCGTTATTCCGCCAATACTGTTGCAAAGGCAACCAAAATCGATAGGTGTCATCTGCAAAGTGTAACATGTTCTTACCAAATATGAAAGGAATCATTAAAAAATTACAGTCTGTAGAGTGTCCAAAAGGTAGTGTCTACTGGATGTGGACGCAGGGGCGGGGAGGACAAGCATGAGTCCATGCCTGACTTCGTCCGGGGGCTACAACTATAGTCCGTATCATCAGTGACCTTCAGGCAGATGAGGGAGCAGAGGCTATGGGGAACATTTGCATCATTTTTCATCAAAATACAAAAATGAGAGACAGGACAAGAAACATCCTTAAGATAGGAAACCACAAGAACAACCCTAATGAAGACACTGTGGGCTCGGGGATAAAAATGCAATATCTTACTATGAAGTGTGATCAGAAAGAGTTTACTTTTATTCAAAAACAAATATACATTCCCCTGTATTTCTCGCAGTCCCTTTCAAAGTAATCTCTCCAGCTGATGCATACTTCTTCCAATGATCATAACATCTTCGGAGACCAGCAGGAAGTATGTTGCGAGACAAGTTTTCCTCTCACATTATAATGTACAGTCCATTACGCTATAATGTTTTCTCTCAGCATAAATTTGACCTTTGGGAACAGAGCAAGGTCAGGGGTATTTGAGATCATACTTTCCCACAAAACCTGATGTACACTTTCTTCTACCTACTTACTTAAGTTCTTGGCAGCAGAAGTATAGGGTCCAGAGAAATGGCTTGTCTGTGCTGTAGGGCACCATTCATAATTTGCACACACGTTAGTGAAGCTAACAGTCGAGTTACTGACACCTGTAACAGAGGACGTCACACCTCGTGCAAACGTTCAGTCCAAATGAATCATTCACTAGCTTGGCGCAATCCGTTCGTCCGTCTTTCTGTCTGTTTGTTCGAGTAGTTTACTTGCGAATGCCAATATTCCTACCATTTTTTTTTTGGGGGGGGGACTATTTTGTAATTAAGGTTCCATAAACTTATAGTGGTGAAGGTGTGCAAGTATATTACCCAAAAGAGTAAAGAGTTATTCCTCTTTCCCTATAAACACCACTATGCCTAGACTTCCATGTGGATTCTTTCCAAATTATGGTTACATCACTCCCGATGAGTTAAGACGTGTATGCGCATTATTATCTCAACTGTTCTTTGATCAGCTTAAGTTAAGATGATGTAAAATCCATTGTCGTCATCAGTTGTCCGTAAACAATTGAACCTATAACCACTATCAGTCACACAAATAGATCAAACACTAAGAAACACGGTGTGCAAGATCTTAAGCACATAAAGCACTTTAGAATTGCATTTCAGCCCAGCACCCCTAAACTGGGCGTGGCCAGGTGGTAGCATTGAAAAAATGAGGCTGCCCATTTTACATCATTATAATTCGATGAAGGGCTGAAACTTGGAATACAAAGTAGTATAAAGGATGATTCGACTTTTAAATTGAGGGGTTTCACATTTCACATTCCTTCACCCATGGATATCTATTTAAATGACCTGTACCCTCTCCTGGTCACAAATATCGATCAAATTTCACAAAACTTTGCCTACATCTTTCAGACATCAACTACTTGAGTTTCAGGTTGACTTCAATTTCTAGTTTAGAGTTCTGCAATGCATTTATTGTCCCATCAAATATCAACATTATATTTCTAACTAGTTGCGGAATTCTTTATTCTTTCTTTCCAAAATAAGATTAACCTAAGTGTTATACATTATCGTGTAGTATAACAAGCAAACATCAGTAGGAGTTTGGGGCACAGACGGATGGAGTGGCAGTTAAAAGCAGTGGTATACGCTGCAGAAATGGACTATCAAATGTGGCTTAAAAATGACTTCACTACAGCTTTGCTCTCAGATTTTCAGTTGATAAGAAAACCAGTGAGCAATATAGTAATCATTGAAAATATATTTTTATTTAGCTTTGCTGAATTCTCTCAATAAATTAGTTTAAATATATAGAGAAGACTTCTCACATTCAAGTTAACGGATCCTCACTGCAATTTGATTCTGTTGTACCTAAAATTTGTTTGTGCATTAGGTCTGTTGTTTTATTGCATGTCCGCCAGGAAATCATAGGTTTCCTCTGGTGTTTGTTTATTTGTTTCCTCATCTGTTCATCAGTTAACAGAATATCACAAAACTTTATGGATAGATGTCAATGAAATTGAGGGTTGATAAATACTGCGCTAAGGAGAAAGAGATTAAATTCTGGGGAACATTCGATTCATATTCTTGATCCAGGATCCGAAAGAATTTCTATGCACATAGAGACGGCTCTGTCGAGACTCATTTAACACTCACGTTAAATGATAATTCTTCCGCCAGCGAGTTTCAAAATGGCAGAGGGAATGTGGTCCCTGAATGTCTTTTAGCCATGTTATTGCGTTCAATTAATTGCATTCCACCATACTTTCTATATAGCATCCATAACATAGGATATAACTTTCTACAGCCCCACAATTCTAAAGATACTTCAATCACTTAATCGTTTATATAGTGTCTGATGATGGGCGTATCTAGAGTTGATTTCAACTCTTCTTTTGAAATATGTAGCAAGAATCAAAACTGAAATACTGTTTATTCAGAAAAATCAATAGAAATACTCTTTATTGTGCTTATTGTGAAAAATCAATGGAATTCGTGCACTGAAATATCTAAAAATAAGCTGTAGTATTCTTTTCCAAGGTAATACAAGTCAAAGATAATTTCCAAATCACTGCTTTTAGTTTTAATGTTAAGTTATTAAACTCCCCTTTTCTTTTCAGATCCGGTGTGGTAAAAATCCTTACCTTGTTACTCAGCCTGCTTTGCCCACCATTACCACTTTTGCATTTTGATTCATAGTAGGCATTTCTGAGAACATTTCCATTTGCCTGGAGTGCCCATGATGTTCAAATGGAAAGAGATCGTGGCTCCTCTAATTTACACCCCACTCTTTGTTTTTAATTCGCAGTTGAGATGAAGTGGCATATGTGAGAATGAAACCATATCCTCGAGTAACAAATCTAGGAGCCCAGGCTTGGCTGCCTTCGGTAATTTGACACTGAAACGCGGGAAGGGTTTTCTCCTGAAAGAACCGCAAGTCCTTTGCCATTAACAGTGAGCACTACGCTTGTTGAAATGTGGGTGAATGAGGAGACTCCCTCACGATCCCACTATCACCTGTTTTTTTTTTTTTTTTGGTAATGGTTTTGTATAAGAAAACACCTGTACAACGGTTATGGTATCAAATTTCACAACTGAACCCTGAAGGTGGAGCTAAATGTTCTGTAGAACATATTCTGTTGCTTTGTGGTTTCTAATTGCAAATTTGAGGATTTTAATGTTTTTTGGACATTGGAAAGTAGCTGATCTTCGTGAAAATGGGCAGTATTACTGAGACTGATGAAGTCTTTTGGAAGATTAATATATTCGCACTAGCGATTGCCAGCAGGGTGATAAAGGGTCCCGCAGGAGTTAGTGGAGGGTCCCAGATGAATGTAAAGCACCTATGGTCTCCATATGAGGGGAGAGAAAGAATTCGTCAGAACTCTGGAAGTTCACTTTACATGGATGGAATTCACATCTGATACCGTAATGTGCCCGGCGCACCCATTGTTGTCCGAAGGGAGCACCCATCACCAAACAGATTAAGTGTTAAATGTGTAATTTTGTCCCATTTGTCCTGCATACAAGTCTTAAGCTTCGCAACTTTGACACATTTTTCATTTCAGAATATGCCCAACCTTCTCAAATCGGGACTGCAGACAGGCCAGTCTAGCGCTCATATCCTCTTCTTGCGCAGCAATGCCATTGTGATGCGTTCAGAATGCATTTTTGTGTTGTCCTGTTGAAATATGCGCGGGCGTCCCTGGAAAATGTCGTCTTGAAAGTAGCACACTTTTCTCCAAAATCTCAGTGTTCTTTTAAGCATTAAAGGTGCCTTCAGAGGAGTGAAAGATATCTTTGCCAAGAGAACAGACACAACCCCATACCGTGACAGAACATGGCTTTTTGTTTGGACTTGTTGGTAACTGTATGGTTTCTTTTCCTTCTTTAATTTGGAGCACAACAGTTAATCTGACAACAAAAAATATCAGGCATTTTTTTGCATGATAAACCTTTAACCTGCATTTGTGGATGTAACCCCATTTTGCAGTACTTAAAGTTTTGCCAAATTAATCCTGAGCTCGCGGGGTTATATCACTTTTTGGTAAATGACGGTTGTCTATGCAGTGGCATTTGAGGAATCAAAGATCACAGGTACTAGGCACAAAACGTGTGCTCCTGCTCTATATTCACAGAAATTCCACCTGATTCCTTGAGGCTTCTCATTGTATTATGTACCGCCGAGGGCGAAATATCCAAATCCCTTCTCCCATATTTTTTCCAAGGAACAGAGCTTTTTAAATCTTTCAATGATTTTTACATACATTTGTTGGCAAATTGGCGATCTTTCACCCATCTTGGCTCCTGAAGGACAAGGCCTTCCCTAGATACAGCCATTTCACCTAATCATAATTACAATCACCTGCTGACATCAGCCGTTTCAAATCACACCTATTCAATTTTGTTGTTTTGTATCTTTTACCTACATTAAAGCCCTCCATTACCCCAGTACCAGCTTTTTTGGGAATGCTTTGCATGCCTGAAAGGCAGGAATGGATGTATATTTACAAATAAAATGAAGTTACACTATCTGCAAAGAAATACGAAGATTGTCATGTGAAATTCAAACAGTTCTAGCAAGTTCTTTTTAAAGCTGTCTAAAAGGTGAAAAGTGTGGGAATGCGATCGAGTTAAGGAATTATTTCAATAAGGGAACAACTTACAACACAATTCAAAACAAAAAGTTTAAAAAAAACTGTTTAGGGCGATTAAAAAACTACAAAGCATAACTTCAAAATCGCACTATTGGAAAAACAAACGGTACGAGTTGCAAAGCTGACGTTGAATAGGCTAGGGTACTGAAGGCAATGCCATTCCGCCTAGTCCATAGGTAGGGAGCTCTGCTTCTGAATAGCCATAGCACTGCGTGTCTTAGATGTATCTATGCTCTAACACACTTGATTCGAGCGACTTCTTTGTCATCAAGTGCCTGGCAAGCTAAAATCATTAGAATCAGGTGCGTCAGAACGGAGACAAATAAAACATGCAGTGCTATGGCTCTGCAGGAGCTGGGTTCCCTAAACGTGGTCTACCCATATCGCTTTGACAGTGTAATCCTTACTGTATAACCAAAATATTTAAATTATTTCCATCACCACTTGCAAACACGTTTTAAGGTATTTATGACAAAGCTCAATATCAGAGGCGAGCACATATCCTCACCTTAACCACACATCTCTCCTCATTTCTACGCGACCCGCGATGTTCCCATCTTCAGTTGAGAAACATGGACTCCCATCATAACGAAATCAGTGACCAAGCTTCATATTATAGTCAGCGGTGGAAAATTAAAATATTTCACGTGACAGCAGCTGATCTGAGAATAAACTTCAAGATTCCCTGAGTCCAACTGAAAGCTAAAGCCAAAGCCATTTCCAAAATTCAGTTATGCTGAGCCACAACAGGCAAATGAAGAAATCTTAAAAATAAAGATGTCCGCATGGCAGTCTTGTCGATGACATGTTATGCGACAAAACTTGTTCTAAAAATCACCAAACTCAAAATGGGATCTTCTTCGTATCACCATGGACCCACAAAACAAAAATGAAAAGAATTTTGTGAAGTCTATGGTAGGCAATAGAGTGAGAAGAATTAATTGTGGACAGACCAACAGACAGACCGAAAGACAGCCGAACAGGGCAACTGCAATATACGCCCATCCAGATGTTTGCATATAAAAATTGATACAGACCAGTATTTGGGAACATTACAAGGCTATTATTAAATCAGCGAAATACTGCCTATTCCCATTATTTCGCCAACCATTGCAGTATGCACAAGTAGCATATTCTTACTTCGATGACTATTTGAAATAACTAATTTTCGGTAACTCCTTGATACCCAAAATATACAGTATTATCCAATTATCCAATTCTATCAGATATAATTTGCTTAAATAAAATTTTAGCGAGGTGCCAATCTCTGTGAATAACTTTCTCAAAAGATCACACACACTTCACCGAGATACCGTACAAGCAACGCTTCCCGAGCCTTTTCTTTAAAGGGATGCACCAGATTCCGTACAAATGCAACGACTATCAATTGCAATATTTATGGGTTATTTCTTAATTGCGCATTTCTTATGAACATTAAGAAGATTTCAAAATAATACTGCATTTACTTTAAAAGTGACATAAATGTGGTGAGTGGCAACTACTGCCGGAAGTACTTTCTAGGTCTTTAACATCGTACGGCAGCAAGGCAGTACACACCACAAATCTGACACCCTAGTGGTGAAGACAAACAGGTATTGCATCACAGATCCATGTTTTAACAAGGTATATCAGTCAGTCAGTGAGAAGCAAAGGCTCTTATATACTGTAGGGGGCCGCCAAGCTGTCACGGAATTACAGTCCCATTACATTTTGGGTTGTAACTCTACAACTAAATAAGATAAAATCAAGTATGATATGCCATATTGAAGGTATTAACTTGTTCTTTAATATTATTAAGTGAAAATATTTTTTTTGAGAAATTTTCATAGAAGAAACAAGCAAAAACTACTCCGTCACGGAATTACACAAAATTGACGTGGTTTTTTTTTAATGCTGTGTTTAACTATACAGAAAGTGATGTTCCTATCATAGTTAAGTTATGAAACTTCAATATGTTCATATCTAAGGTGTTTTTTGTTAATACTGTCAGTTACAGAAACAAATATTGACTTTAAACCTGCTTTATGGTTAAGAAATTTCAAAAAGTCAATGTCACGGAATTACAAGAGGCAAATTGTCATAGAATTACAACAATAGTATGAATTAGTTTCACTGTATTTATTTCAATTACATTTTTACAGTTTAGCAATATATTACAATGAGTTTTCCACTTATAATGACCAATCATAATACATACTTCAATTTTTTTTTTTAATCTCCATGTCAACATTGGCTTGGCAGCCCCCTGTAGCCTTACAGTCCGAATACAAGAAGAAATTAATTTCAGCTTTTAGCGCAAAATTAACCAATCTTAAATTTTCGCCATACAGTTACGCTCACCACTTTGCTCCTCAAACATTAGGGTAGCCTTGAGCGCTTGCGTGAAGCGGAGCTTCTGCTAAGAATTAATGCTGAACTTTATCAGGGCATCACAAAATTGGCACAGCGAGAGGAGCACACTTTCCACCACATCACGGTGAAAATAGGTTAATATACAGCTTCTTAGCTCGAGGCCGTGATGCACATAAAGCATACAGGCACCATTGCGCAAATTTGATTACAGCTCAGAAATTGTGGTGTGCTGAGCCAAATATATATATATATACACACACACACACACACACACTCCTACACAGAGACACATACATTCTGCGAACAGAAAAAAGGTCTCGCTCTGTCATTAGTCCCCAATGAGGGCCCACATATTCCCCGGCGCACCAGCTGGTTCTTACCTTCACACTGTCTCCACTTTTGAACACCATCCAATTCACGCCCAAGAGTACAGCTGCAGCAAAAGACAATCATGTCAGGAATACAGCCGCCTCACTTTGATATTCTAATGGCGAAGCAGCCAACAGCTCGTGGGAGAGTTTGCCACTATGAACGCTGCAGGTAGATGATATAGGCATCCGCTTAGCGCCCTTCCAGGCCCATGACTGCTCTAAAGTGGCTGTAATTATGAAATGCAACCAACAGGCACAGTAACTTTCAACGCAGTCTTTGGTTGCAGGGGCATCGTTTCATATCATACCAATAGTAGGCAGTTTGATGGCAGTGGCCCTTTCAGGCTTTGTGGATGCCGTATCTTCAAACACAAGATTTATTTACCCCAGGGATATGTGAAGGGTTCCATCAAGAGAGGGAATAAATCCTTCCTACTTCAATCAGATTAGTATGGCTCCTATTGTGAAATAAAAAAAGCAGAAAGTAGCCCTGGCCTTCATGACTTTCAAAGACTTACAATAGAGAGATTCAACACATTTGAGCACCATCAGCCAAGCTGGAAAAAACGGAATCCTTTCAGCATTTCAAGGCCAGGACTGGCTTGCTAAAATTAAGAGGGAATAAACTTCGCCCACTTGGTTGTGTTGCCTTACAGGTTGTGAGTAACTGGTAAACAGTGATCAAAGTGGGAAGTCAAAGAGTCAAACAGCGGCTGCCCTACAGCCGTCCAGTCGCTTGACTGATTTCCGGCCATGGGTCTCGAGCCAACAGAACAATTGTAGAGGGGTTATTACAGAACTCACCACCTGGCCGGATAACTGCACCTCCTCTCTCCAGGGCCCTGCGAAACAGGAAACATGGCACCCGTTACTTGGGCCTCAGAGCACTGCCTCTTTGAGGGCAGCAAGTGCACAGAACTGTGGGAAGGAAAGTAGCTGAACCTCCGAGATGGAGGAAAAAAAAAAAATGAGGGAAAAAAAACCCCCCAAGTTTTGCCCAAGGAAGCAATGAACAACGTTTACGTTTCACTAAGCCTAGGTAAGGTATGCATATAGATGATGAACCACAAGAAATATGGGCCACAATATTAATTTAGCTATACTGTCCATATCAGCAGAGAAATAGATTTGATGACTTCATTAGGGTATCAAAGCAAAAATAATTTGCTTAAAAAACATGACATTCATGAGGGCCCGCTGGCCTAGGGGTGCTATCAAATTGGCTCAGGACAGTAAATACTCTCAACATATCTACCTACTGGTATCAATAAAGTAACCTGAACTTGACACTTGTGCTCTTCAAAGTACCATTTTAAAAAAGTATGCACCGTGACATTTCGACATAGTCAAATTCAGCACCAACTGATTCAGTCTACCAGAAAAAACAAGTGCTTATTCTGAGAAACTTTGAGTTCAACACCGTTTACCAAAAAGTTCACACAGAGTACTGTAAACAAGCAATATTAAGACTACTCACTATGTTTTGTCAAAATACAAGCAGTAAATCAAAAGTTCTGAACGGAAAGCCTAGTACTAAAAGACAGGCCTGCAATATCTTCAGCCACCAGGACCTGGGCTATGATGTACGCGGCGGCCGTAAGCTTAACATAGAACCCACAGACCAAACCTCAAAAGGACCAAACAAATGTGCGGACCCAAAACTTCAGACTTTCAATGCTTAACAAATTTATTAGACCACCACCCAATGTGAGGTTTATGCTACAGCTGTCCCACATTAACAGTATTGGTAATTACCAAAATAATTTCTATTTTTCTGTAGTGGTTAATCCACCAGTATGTGCAAGCTCTTTAATTAAAGTTACATTTTTAATGCTAAAATATAATTATTGTCATTATCCATGAATTTTCAAATTCACTGTTTTACGAAAAAGCTGAAAAAAATTGTAAAGCACATTATTTTAAGATGCCAAATAACAGTTATTTTCTTGCAGTGAACATAAAAATTAGTTTTAGTCGTTGAAAGCAAGAATCCAGGCCGTTATCAAGGCCAAAGGAGACCATACAAAATATTACAATATATTTGTAATATCATTATAATATGACAAAATATTATAAATTTTTTGGGCGTTAATGTGTGAATAAAATTTATTTAGTTGTTTCATTTCATATCAGTTCGTTATTTGCCGAAGGAATAACAATATAATTTTTAGTTTTAAACAAGTTTGTGACAAATTTCTAAAATATTTGTGTTTTCTCATTTTTATGACAGATGGTCTAATATATTTGTTAAGCACTGTATACCCATATGGAAGTTCAGTTCAAACAAGATTCCAGGTTCAATAAATCTCAAAGGATAAGGCTTCAAGCATACAGCTCCTATTACACATAGATCTCGGTTCAGCAGAATCTACAAACTTTTTAAAAACTGCTGCTCACCATGGCGACTCGTTCTATTGGAGCTTTCAAGTGTGCACAAGTACAGAGAGTTTGGACTATATTTCTGGCAAATCATGATTCCATGTTTGCCTATTGCGAAGGGTAAGAGCCATCTTTTTGTGTTAGAGGCATTACATTATGCTTTTCAAGTTTTTCCCCTGTCCTTTATTGTGTAATATGGTTTTTGCACATGTAAAATGTCTGTAAAGTTACAAGGCCCCAAATCCACTCCAAAGAGAGTCATTTTCTCCAATAGAGAACACAGTTCCTGAACTGCTGAAAATGCCACATGCAGCCTTTTCTTCTAGGACATGAGTCACAGCGCAAAGCAGACATTTTCATAATGTCCGACTAGCAGATAGTATGGCTCGCCTTCAAACAAAGCTAGGTAAAGCAAAGGCCCAGAGGAGTTTGGTTCACGGACATTGCTATGTTGAAAAGATGCCATTATCTTCAGTAAGAAGGCAAATTCCATTTACTTGGACATCCAAACAAAGCTAGAAAACTTGAAGAATCACTACTTATACTGTTCCTCAGCAATAGAACCCCAAACTTTCAAAGAATTCCCTTTATTTTAACAAGCACTGCTTCCTGAACCATAATTGGCCAATCACAACAGATTGGGCTTTAATGGGGCTTTAAAGACACAGGAGGCAAAACTGCCCCTAACAGGCTGAGGTGCCGCACACAGCATGTGCAGCTGTAACTTGGGGTTTTTTGATCAAATGTTTGTAAATAGACAACAATAATTAAATGGGAAATTGGTCTAATATTACCCCTTTGAGTATTCAAAAGTAAACCAAAATTCTTTGATAATGTCCATGAAGCTAGATTTTGAACATTTACTGGGCAATTTATCATGTACACTTTTTAGCAAAGCTGTCCACAGCAAGAAACTAAGCAATCAATGACTCCCTTGGCAGCCTGCACAGGAGAGCCCAAAAATGGCCAATCAATTTCAGGATTTTGAGCAAACATCTGCAAGCATTAAAGGGTAACTATTCAACTTAAGAGCCAGTTTTTATAAGAGTCAGGCAGATTTCTATTAAACAGTGATTCATAACGCATTTTGGATTAGTCCAAAATTTTTTTTATAGATAGATATACGTTAGAAAGAAAAAAAAATCACATTTCCTATCCTTAATAGGGTCTGCTTTCATCAGGGGGGGTCCTGGAATATCGGGGTCAAAATCAGCCAAAATGGAAAAATCACTAAAATTAGGTTTTAGAATGCTTGTATTTTTGTGCGCCCTAAGTGAACCAAATAGATTTCCATTTGTGCAAGTCTATCGGGTATGGACTCTCCCAAAATGTGAAAATTTTGGCAGCTGACTAAGGGCGCAGCCCATAGATGGCGCTGCAAATTACTACTTTTTGTAATTATGCACACTTTCCCAGGGGTTGTGTGGCTTGCGCCCCAAGTCAGCCAAGGTATTTAATGCATGTCATGATAGATCAGCGCCTCTTATTTGGATTTGGATGAAAATTACGGCATCTGACTTGGGGCGCTCAAGTATACGGGGCGGTTTTTGCCGCCGAAAGGTGAAATTACCACATTTTCGCACAGCGATTTCTCCATGCGCCCCAAGTCAAAATCTATGAAATATGGCTCACGTTGTCACTCAGCATCACTAGTGTCAGTAGTAAAGAGAGTTCTGCAGCTGGTTTCGGTATTAACCCTTTTTGCAACATTTTTGTTTGGCCACTTCACGAAAAAGCCAAATATGGTAAACTGGGAACTTTCTTTGAGTTTCATGAAACTTGCAGGATTTGCTTCTTTTACCAATTCCGCAGTGACGGCAGGCTTACCCAGTCCAGCAGCTGTTGCCAACTGCCGAAGCAGATGGGTCAACCGGTTTCCTGGGACCCTTGCCCTTTACTCACCTCACCAAGTGTAAAGGGCACCCCCGTCTAGCGCCAGTCAAAGGACACCTATTGGTGATCGCTTACACCAACAGTGATTTCATCATACAAATCTTAGAACTGACTTTTGATTTGACTGGACACCCCCTTGAATACATAGCAAAAAAAACTAAAGCCAGGTTTAGCTTCATGGGTTCTTGTGAAAAATGTACAACAAATTTGATGAAAACCAAATAAATGGTTTATGAGATATAAGGTTATTTGAAAGTGCTACTTTTTGCAGTTTAGTTCCAATTTTGCCACCAAGTGGCGGCCTATAAACAAAGTGGGCTGCCACGCTGCACTCAAACTTACAGAACACCTTTCTCCCAGTTGAGGAAGCAAATCCTGCAAGTTTCACGAAAATCGGAGAAAGTTCCCAGTTTACCATATTCGGCTTTTTCGTGAAGTGGCCCAAGAAAAACGGTGCAAAAAGGGTAAATACCGAAACCAGCCATGAAACTCTTTACCACTGATACTAGAGATGCTGAGTGTCAACACGAGCCATATTTCATCACTTTTGACTAAGGGCGCATGGAGAAATCGCAGTGTGCAAATGTGGTAATTTCACCTTTCAGCGGCAAAAAGCGCCCCCTATACTTGTGCGCCTTAAGTCAGCTGCCGTAATTTTTATCCAAATCAAAGTAAGAGGACCTAACCTATAATGACATGCATAAAATGACTTGGCTGACTTAGAGCACAAGCCACACAATCCCTGAGAAAGTGTGCACAATTACAAAAGGTTGTGATTTGCAGCGCCACCTAAGTCATCCGCCAAAATTTTCCGCGTTTTTGGAGCGTCCATACCCGATAGACTTGCACAAATAAAAATCAATTTGGCTCACTCAGGGCACAGAAATACACAATCATTCAAAATCATAATTTTGGTGATTTTGCCATTTTGAGTGATTTTGACCCCAATACCCCAGGACCCCCTAAAAAAAAAAAAAAAAAAAAAAAGCAGTCCCTATTAAGGATATTAAATGGGATTTTTGTGAATTTCTAACATACATCTATCAATAAAAAAAAAAATTCGACAAATCCGAAGGGCTCATGAATCACCGCCTGCCTGACACACATAAAAACTGGCTCTAACTGATATTGCCATCTTATACTTGTATAAGCAGCATTGACGATCACAGAAAGCTCTCCCATCCCAGAGATTTTTCTATGCTCACTTAGAGAACAAAACTTCCTTAGTTTAGAGAAAACTAACTGGTTGGGAAAAACAAAAACAGCTGCGGACCATTCCATGAGGAATAGAGCCGTGCACCACTGCTGTATATGGAAATACATTTGTGCTGAAAGGGAACTGCTCAATCACACAGCCACATAAACTAGGCTTATAAGGAAAATGTAGCCCATTTGGGTTCACACTGGTCAAATTTCAATCATTTACAACCCTGAAGAGGCACTGTACCAAACTAATTCCCCAGGTGCAAACAAGTCCCTGAGAACTGAACGACTAGCTACATAAGTGAAACTAATTTGAAGCAATTAGCTAACAAGTGGCTCACAGAAACATCAGGCCTCAATTTGAGGAAGAGAGATGATGTGACTGACCCCACATTATATGTTCTCTGCATGAAGTCCACAGTCTAACTGCAAGCATAAACTGCTCAAAGCTGGATCCTGTAAGCAAATTAGAACAACTGATATCTGTTTAAATAGCAATCATATGAGACAATAATGCATCAATTACACATTTGCAAACATTGTCTCATGCCCCAAACACCAAGCTTTGTTTGTAACTTGCTACAAGAAATAAAAGGCAGCCAGTTTAATGGAGAATTGCAGGGGAAATTACAAAATGATCAACCGAAGTGAAGATCAAGCAATTGAATTTTATGCAAGGAATTTTCATTAAGGATCAGAAGCATTACTGCCATACTGTCAAGCGCTATCCAGCCAATACTGTAGCCAGCATCAAAACAACAGCAAATCCACCTCCTCTCTAACAACAAATTCACACAGGCTTCAGGGCTGCACTAGGCCATTGCTCGTTCAGTACACCGAAATCAGGATGAGGCCAAGACGCATCTAAACGTGAACACATTATGAAGCTGAAAAACAACAAAGTTACCCATAAATGCGATCCTTATTGGAAATAATCTAGCCCAAGACAGCTATGTTAATGCAGCTGGCACAGTCCACAAGCACACCAATAGGCTACAGTAAAAGCTGTGCTCTAAATTATGTACACAATCTCGAACCAATACAAAACACTTTTGATTCCTCTCTCTAGGCTTGACGACTAAATAACAGAAATTTTTAAAACGCCATAGTACAGTCACAAAAAGCACAATTATTCACAGAAAGATGAATCCTGAGACATCAGGGGTCCCAAAGTCCTTCAGCTGGGGCTTGCACTTACAGTAATCTTGCATAAGCATCATAGGAGAGAGCTCAAACAGAAGTTTCCCTGATGCCACCAGTATTTCCAAAGAGCAAAGGGCCCACAGAACAAAAAAAAAAAAAAAACACTTTCCC
Source organism: Gymnothorax reevesii (assembly GCA_029721435.1). Taxonomy (NCBI): domain Eukaryota; kingdom Metazoa; phylum Chordata; class Actinopteri; order Anguilliformes; family Muraenidae; genus Gymnothorax; species Gymnothorax reevesii. Next base: position 30,297,492 of record CM056589.1, read on the forward strand.
ATCAGCACGAATGCATCCTTCCATGCGAATGAAAGCAGTTCCTTTTCCTGATCTTAAAAAAACACGTTAATTCACCAAGTCAACCTCTTCATTTTTATTCATTACATGATTCTAGCAAATAAAATATACCAAACGTAAAAAGAATGCTTACTTTTCCATTTATCTTTTTTTTTAGAGAAAGACTATGTTGGCAACAAGCAAGAGAGCATTTCCAAAAGTGTAGTTGTCAACCAAGTTAGCAACTAACATAGTTTGTCTATTCACAGGTTGTGGTTCCAACCAAGTAAGTAAGCATCTGTGCTTACAGGAAACGCACGCCAGGTTAGTTTCTTACATCTATGAGGGCCAAATCCAAGTGTCACTCAAGTGCTACCCATAACTATTCATTAAATTATAATTAAATTACAGAGTCTAATGTTATAATCTAACATAGCTCTGGCATGTCTACACGTACCTTTCAGTGAACTGGGAAAGTGAGAGGTTGCGTATGCAACATTAGCAGGCCAGATTAATCTACTATCATCCCTGTCAAAACCAGGTCCACAAAAACTTGAGGTTCCACTGGTCCACAAAGCTAAATTTTTCAAAGTACAGATAATTTTTTCAAAACGCACTGAAAGCATCATAAATCGAACAAAAGACAAAGTTGCAAGGAATCAAATCAACACATAAAAATAGATAGGCAGTTGCTACGGATACGGCAGTTTTTCAATGCATTTCAATGTAGAGAGGTACGGTAGTCCCCATTTCAAAACCTGCCCTAACCTGACCCTTCCCCTAACCATAATCCCGAATCCTTATCCTAATCCCGTGAAATCGACTGCCGTACCAATAAAAACTGCCGTGTCTCTAGGCATTGCGAAACAATGCAGCATTAACTAGCCTTGTATTAGGATTACAGTGCATCAGTCAAGCATCCACCAGATTGCAACCAGTGAACTTGAATTCCTTCAGCATTCTATGGCAGTTTAAGTCTCTAAGATTTTAGGGACTTTCACTGGACAATTGTAAACAGGAAGCTCAGCCCACATAATTGAAAAAAAAAGTGAAAACCTACGGATTTGCAGAATACAAGGAATATCACCAAGACTGAAAATTATAACATCTCAGAGTACCGAATTCCTGCACTCGTTGATTCTGGGTATTACGAACTTTAAATTAACTCATCAATTTGAGAAAACAACGAGGAAGCCAATAAATGAATAACAACTGAAAATCAAAACAAAAAAATTAATTAATTGGCCCCCAAGACGATTTAAGCCATAATTATCCAAGCAATCAATTTCAGACAATATTTCGATAATTGGGTCAGCTTTTGTTTTTTTTTTAAACATGAGACACTCAATACTGAGACAATCCTTTAAAGTCTGTTTGATCACAAGGCCAATCAGTGGAGTTGTTCTTAATCAGAAAAGAGAAAGATAATTAATGAAAAGTTCCTCAGCAACGGGTTTCTGACAGTTTTTATTATGAGAAACCTTGAGCACGTTCGTGCATCCTAAAAACTTCAGATTATCACATTTGGAATTGCACCCTCAAAACAGGTGCTTCTCCCTCAAGTGAACTTCGCATATAATATTCGAGCTAGCTCAGACATAAACTGATGTACCGGTCAAAACTAAGAAAAGAGAAATATAGGCTAGTAAGGCCATCTGGTTAAAATAGCCCCATAATTTTGAAGATGGCATTAGTACCGTAGACAGTGGAATGTAACTGTTACAGTTAGCCAGCTACCTTTCCACCTTGCGCAACATCGTTAGCCAGCGAACATGAAACATAAAACTATGAGGACGGTGTGAACACTTATTGAAACAGCCAATTAAAACGCGTCTGACACAGAATTCCACAGCCCGACCGATAATTAACAGTAAACCGGATCGCTTTCGAAAAGGCATTTTAGTCGGCGACAGTGATCGCTCGCACTCGGACACTAAACAATAAAAAAAAGCGTATGGGCCTACCTAGCTAGCAATATGAGGGAAAAAATGGAAAGAAATAGGCCAATGGAGTCGTTACACGCAAAATAAGGGTCGATTATTTAATGGCATACATACATTGCTATCCACACGGATAAATAATTGAAGTCCCGACTTGGTGCAAAGAGATTATTAAGTTGCCCTAAGATCATTAGCTAGCTAGCTAGAGTTTTGCCCCCTCGCTCACACACTCGCCGTCCAATAGGAATCCGCTTAGTTCCATACAAGTAGCTAGTCACTCGTAGAATAAAGAATACATTAACTTCGGTGGCAGCTAACGTATTTTTGGAGTAGCTAGCCACCAAGCTAACTAGTCAGTTACGTTATACTATTAAAACGAAACATATCTAGCTAGCTAGCAACAAAAAATTCTAAATAAAAAAAGGGAGAAAGTAGCGAAAATCATTGTGAATTATCACACGCGGCGAGAACTACAAATAAACGTTCTCATTGCACAACAGTTAAGGAGTCAATTTTCTTTTGTGCTTTTAAATAAAATTCGCATCAAACGATTTTTTTTATTGTATAACACGAGCACGAAGCGTGGCATCAAGTTAGAATCTGCCCCTTTTTGCACTACGTTCGCAGCCCTCCAATAGCAATGCACTTAGAAAATATCACTCAACTCCTAGAATAAGGATAAATGAACAAAAACAGTAGCCTACGGACCGCTTTATTACGACTGAAACACAAATGCATTGTTTTTAAGGCAGCCAAATCTCTACCGAAACCAATCAAAGTTCCGCAAGAATATAAATAAAAGTTCTTATAATAATAAAAAGATCCCGAGGTGCACTTACCCTCCTCTCCCTTACTCACTTGAGCAGCAGTCCACCCTCTCCTCACACACAAATTATTTAAATAAATATTTACAAACACCCCAGTATCTCTCTGCCGAATTCTTACTCCGATGTAATTTAATTACATTAATTTTCAACACCCTTCATTGAGTATGATCTGATTTTCCCGTTTTATTTTTGGATTTTTATTTAATTTGTCCAAAAAGAGAGAAACTGAGATACAAAACAAGAACTCTTCTTCAATCTCATTCACCCCCGGCCTGAGCACACTAGTTATTAATGCGCGCAGGAAGAGGGAGCGATCAGGGGTAATGAAAACTGTGAAGTTAAACGCTCAAAATTGAGCGGTTGCTGCTCCAGTCGGTGCAGTGGTAACACAATTATTATAAAAGTGATATTGCTTGTTTCGATGTCGACCATAACATAAAGAGAATTTGTTATTGAAAAAGAGAACTATTTTCTGTGACGGTGCGGCGAATTTATTTCACTTTGCCTAAGGAACGGAGGTACTACGACTCCCATTGCCTAGGGAAAAAACCCGGATGTAAACTCAGTGAAACTCATCTGGACTGAAGTAGCTTGCTAACTCAGTGCAACTCAGTATAGTGCAAAAGAAGTACGCGGAGCAATCCATTTCTGTTACTGCTCGCCACCGCGGCTTCGTGGCTGTGTGCCTTCCCAATACACATTTGCACAAAAGAGAAAAATGCACACAGATAACTATGAACAAGCATCCTGCACTTGCTTGCATATATTTTTCGTTGCGTGTAAATTTGTGAGTCAGGTATGTTATATAACAGTAAGCAATGCCAGAATTAAGTCAATTGAAACCCTGCTCGCTACAAAACATAATAAGCAACATGACCGGGGTATTTAACGTTAATAGCTTAGTCATTGCGAGGCAAAGAATGGTGGTTGCAAGTCCGATGAACAATGTTTTGTCGACCAGATTGAGCCATAGTTTGGTTGCCGTTGTGCCGAACGCACAATGTTGCCGATGTTTTGATAGGCACATTGTTTTCTATAATAAATATATATTTGGTGTATTGTTGGTACATGAAAATTATGCACTTCGCACTTATGTCATAATACATCATGGCGCTGAATGCATGAACAGCATAAACTACTGAGTTGCTACTCAAAGTATGTTTTGAGTCAAAATAAGAGGAGCTGGGGAAATTTTGAACGAAAATTTGAATGCTATGAAGAAGATTATCGTCATTATTAAATCTCAGGTGCGTTTTATATTTTCACTTTATTAAAAATTATCGGGTGAAAATGGTTAATGATGCTGTCAGACAGACCAACTTATGCAGCTTCAGAAAACATTGTTTATCTCAAGAATTTGGCAGATAATTTCGAGCCAAATTAACAAGGCCCACAACCAGGACAGACTCAAGCAGATGATGACACGAGCTGTCGTAAATTTTGATAATGCTTGATGCGCTCACCAGCCGGAAAAAATGCACACGTATAGCCTGATCTATGCACGTTAAATGTAAGATTAGTCAAAATTATGTTATTTTTTTTTCTTTCAAAGACAAAAAAATTAGTATCTTGCAGTCAATCAAGTTCCTCCACAACAATCCACATCACTCATGCAAATCATGGCGCCTCTGTAGCAGCATTAAAAGCCATTCTGACAAGTAACCCAGTTAGGTGAATTATTCTTGACAATGCAATGGCACCAACAAAAAAAAATTGCACATGTAGCAAATATATAAAAGGTTATTTCTAATTTATTCATGGACCTATATGAAAGGGTTTGTTTTTAATGTGCTTTTCTTGTTGTAACTTTGGTGTGGAGTAGGATTGCATAAATTATAACTAATATTATTATAATTATTATTACACACAGTAGTTGTAGCTGAATTTTGATAGTTTTTCTCCTTGGCTCTTCAAACCTCTAGGTGCAACCAACAGCACGCAAGATAATAATGATAAGAGTTGTGGCCAATTCTGAAGAGATGTCACATAACTCAGATTTGAAAAGTACAAAACCCAAAACCAGTGAAGTTGGCACGTTGCGTAAATCGTAAATAAAAACAGAATACAATGATTTGCAAATCCTTTTCAACCTATCATCAATTGAATACACTGCAAAGACAAGTTACTTAATGTTCGGACAGGTAAACTTTGTAAATTTTTGCAAATATTAGCTCATTTGGAATTTGATGCCTGCGACATGTTTCTAAAAAGCTGGCGCAAGTGGCAAAAAAGACTCAGAGAGTTGAGGAATGCTCATCAAACACTTATTTGGAACATCCCACAGGTGAACGGGCTAATTGGGAACAGGTGGGTGCCATGATTGGGCATAAAAGCAGCTTCCTTGAAATGCTCAGTCATTCACAAACAAGGATGGGGCAAGGGTCACCACTTAGTGAACAAATGAGTGAGCTGATTGTCGAACAGTTTAAAAACAACATTCCTCAACGAGCTATTGCAAGAAATTTAGGGATTTCATTATCTACGGTCCATAATATCGTCAAAAGGTTCAGAGAATCTGGAGAAATCACTGCACGTAAGCTACAAGTCTGAAAACCAACATTGAATGCCCGTGACCTTCGATCCCTCAGGCGGTACTGCATCAAAAACCGACATCAGTGTTTAAAGGACATCACCACATGGGCTCAGGAACACTTCAGAAAACCACTGTCAGTAACTACAGTTCGTCGCTACATCTGCAAGTGCAAGTTAAAACTCTACAATGCAAAGTGAAAGCCATTTATCAACAGCACCCAGAAATGCCGCCGGCTTCGCTGGGCCCAAGCTCATCTAAGATGGACTGATACAAAGTGGAAAAGTGTTCTGTGGTCTGACGAGCCCACATTTCAAATTGTTTTTGGAAACTGTGGACGTCGTGTCCTCTGGACCAAAGAGGAAAAGAACCATCCGGACTGTTACAGGTGCAAAGTTCAAAAGCCAGCATCTGTGATGGTATGGGGGTGTATTCGTGCCCAAGGCATGGGCAACTTACATATATGTGAAGGCACCATTAATGCTGAAAGGTACATACAGGTTTTGGAGCAACATATGTTGCCATCCAAGCAACGTCTTTATCTTGGACGCCCCTGCTTATTTCAGCAAGACAATGCCAAGCCACATTCTGCACGTGTTACAACAGCATGGCTCCGTAGTAAAAGAGTACGGGTACTTGACTGGCCTGCCTGTAGTCCAGACCTGTCTCCCATTGAAAATGTGTGGCGCATTATGAAGCGTAAAATACGACAACCGAGACCCCGGACTGTTGAACAACTTAAGCTGTACATCAAGCAAGAATGGGAAAGAGTTCCACCTGAAAAGCTTCAAAAATTGGTCTTCTCAGTTCCCAAATGTTTACTGAGTGTCGTTAAAAGGAAAGGTGATGTAACACAGTGGTAAAAAGGCCCCTGTGCCAACTTTTTAGCAATGTGTTGCTGCCTTAGAATTTAAAGTTAATGATTATTTGCAAAAAAAAAATAAAGTTTCTCAGTTTGAACATTAATTATTTTGTCTTTGCAGTGTATTCAATTGAATATAAGTTGAAAAGGATTTTCAAATCATTGTATTCTGTTTTTATCTACGATTTACATAATGTGCCTACTTCACTGGTTTTGGGTTTTGTAGGAAGTGCAGATGTCTCAGGATTTCACTGAGTTTTGTATTTTCAAACAGGTGCACTTATTGAATGCAGGCTTGTGCACTATGTCACTGGACCTAGGATAGTAAGTTAGTGCAGGGGACAGCACTGTAACCTCTCATTAAGATCATCAGATTGAATTCCGCCCAGGCCTCCTTGTGTGGAGTTTGCATGCTCACCTTGGTTTTTACAGGTACTCTTGCTTATTTGATGCTGGGATTGGCTCCTGGCCCCGAGACCCTGGCCAAGAATATATGCGTTATATAGTGGATGGCTGCATTAATAGATGGCATGATGTTACTAGACTCAAGTAAGCCTGGTTTCAAATCAAATAAGCATTACCAGTGGTAGGCACACCCAAAATATGTGATTTTTTAGTCAGATGTATCCATACATAACAGTTTTTTGGAATTCTCATCGCTTGAATTTGGTACAACTGGCTCCATGTGCAGATATTTCTGTTTCTATATGTACTCATAATGTCATACTTTTATTCAAAAGAATATCACTGAATTGATTTTTTTTATGTTAAATTCTTTTCCAAATAATGGTGTTTTTAAAATCTAGATTTCAAATATCTATCATGTCTTGAAAAAAACAGGGCAAAATTAGTTGAACAGCTATGAAAGGGCAGTCAACTAGCACATCAGAGTCTCCAGCTTGAAAGACAGTTACCTACCAGGTCCAAGGCCAGCAGTTTCATTGGATAGCACCTCAAAACTAGACATCAGCTTCAGCAGCAGGGAAGAGAGAACTCCCGTAAAGTTATTTTATGAGTCTTTTTCCTACCATTTATTGGTACAGCTCAAGGAGTTTGTATATTCAAATGGCAGTTTATGCACATTTTGATCCGGGATTAGGAAAAAAAAAATCATAGCACCATTACTACAGCCTTGAAGGTGGTAAATGGTATTACCTTGGCACTTGACAAAGAACAATGTTGTGCATCATTTTTGCAGTTTTAACAAAAGTTTTAAACTTGGTTAACTGACCATAATCTCCTTATACCCAAGCTTTTGAACATAGTGCTCTCAGATCAAGCGGTTGGTTCTTCAACTTCCTCACTGAAAGGTCTCTGTGCATCAAATATGTTGTTCCCTACGTTGTTGTTCTGTCTATTTGCAAGGGTGTTCCACAGGGCTTTGTGCTTTGCCCACTACTATTTACCACATAAATGAATGATCAGTGTCAAGATGTGACATAGATTAATTTCATTTTTATGCAGATAATGCAGTTATTTACTGTTGCAAGTTTACCCTTGCTGAAGCCATTGACCATTTGCAAAGTGCTTTCAATCTGGTCCAGAACACTTTGTGTAAATTGAAACTTTTTCTAAATGCAAATAAGACCAAGCTTATTTTATTTTCTTATGCCAGGAGTGTGCCACCAAATATCTTTTTGGTGGTCACTTTTGAGGGAAAGGTCATTGAGAAGATTCACTCCTAAGAATTTCTAGAAATTCTGATTGATGATTGCTTTATTTTTAAGTCACATGTATTGTGCTTGGTCAAAGAACAGAGGCTTAAATTATGGTTATATTCTTGAGGCTAGTTGTGTTTTTCTTTTAATGTAAAAAAGAGACTTGGTCCTGCCACATTTCTACCTGTGTTGGACTATGGTGATCTTTTATGCATGTATGCCCCATTGCCCCTGCCCAGACATAGCATATGATTGATGTAAGATTAATCAAAAACTGCAAAGACTTCATTCACCACTGCAAGCTTGACTCCCAGATAGCTTGGCCTGCTCTGGCAACCTACACATGTACACATTGATATATTTTAATTTACAGTGCAAGGCTATTCTTGGGCTGCACCCATCCCATTTGTTTCTATATTTCACAAAAAAGTAATAGACAGTACTCTCTGCAGTCATGAACTTGTTGTCTGTATCATTTATTCATTTAAAGGGTAGAAAAGGGGCTTTTAGGTATTCCACACCCTCAGACTAGCATATACTGCAGGCTGTTTCAAAAATCCATGATTTGATGTCTTTGAAAGCCTTTAAATTTTGAAAGACATTGAGACAAAATCACCAGTTTGACAGTGCTTAATCGGAAATGCATATAAATATATATCCTGTGAATACATTGGTTATATTGCACTTTACGTATGTGAATGCCATATACTGTATTTGTGATATGGTTCATTTTGTGTCTGTTTTTTAAAACTCGTCTTTTTCATTTTTGCTGCTGTCTACCTTGGCCAGTACCCCCTTGCAAAATAAATGTTTAATGTTAATGGGATCTATAGTGATTAAGTAAAAGTTAATTAAATAAATATCGAACAATCTCTCTTTTGCCATGTCTTCTTGTTTGCTTCATACATGGCTTTGTCATTGAAACTCTGTGTCTAAAGCCTCCTTTCCATAAAGCATTCCAGTTCAGTTCGTTTCAGTTTGCTCCTCATTAGAACAGTTATTTATACGTTTCCGCTTTCTAAAGTTGTGGATGGTACCAAAAGTACCATTTCAATCCCTCCTGTTTTTGTTTACCCTTTGTTGATGTACCTAGCACATTGATCTAGTACTAACTGGTGAAGCTTGAAAGACCGATCATTGAATGGCCAAGAGACAATCATCAGTCTCAATGGACAAGGAACAAACACAGTCCCCACTATTACCATCCAGTAAGAACCCGCCAAGTAAGAGTATTATCTGTGGTGGAAATGCCAACCAGACCTAGAGCTTAGGTACGGGGCATATATCAGTTCTGACTTGGGTACTTTACCGAAATAATTTGGTGGAAAGGCAGCATAAAGCCACCATTTCAGAGTGGTCTCCTCTCTGATTCAGGGGCTAGTGTTTGGAGGTAACCGTTACCACTCAATGAGGCTGCAAGCTGAGGACCTGAGAAGCGTCTGTTTCTCAGCCCAGAGACTTTGACGGATTCGTACTCTTGCACAGCTGCACATTTGAAGATTACCCATCTCTTTAGGTCCAAGTTTGACAGGTCAGGTACAGTGTGTGCTCTTCGTTACCGACAGTAGTACACATTTTGGTATGAAATCTTCATTTTGTTTGCAGTCTCATGTATGGCATACCCTTAATCTCTGAAAACAACAGTTGACTGACATGTTGCAAGGTAAAGTGTTTGCATTTTAGCCATTATTAAACCAAACTGAACTTTTCAATTGACGGTGAACTAGATAGCATGGGAAGGGAAATTGAATGGTTGGTTTCGCTTGTGGTGTTTGGTCGGTGTGGTATTTAAAAGATGTGTCACGAAAAAAGAAGGCTCTGGGTTCGAGTCCTGGCCAACCAGGACCTTTGTGAGTGAAGTTAGTATGTCCTTCTTGTATGGGTTTTCTCCCTCTCCAGAAAACATGCTCTTTACTCCCAGTTTATTTTTTAAACCAATTTAATGTAATGTGGTGAATAAATTTGGTAATTTCCTTCAAAATCAACAGCATTCTAAGCTTTGAGATGATACTGTATGAATGGGGCAAATTCAGCCAACAGTCTTTTTTAAGGTACAAACCCCAATTCCAATGAAGTTGGGACGTTGTGTAAAATGTGAATAAAAACAGAATACAATGATTTGCAAATTCTTTTTGACCTGTAGTCAACTGAGTACACTAGACAAGATATTTAATGTTCAAACTGATAAACTTTATTGTTTTGTTTTTTTTTGGAAATATTCACTCATTTTGAATTTGATGCCTGTAGCACGTTCCAGAGGGAGGGGAATGTTTACCACTATGTTACATCACCTTTCCTTGTAACAGCACTCAATAAGCGTTTGGGAACTGAGGACACTAATTGTAGAAGCTTTGTAAGTGGATTTCTTTCCCACTCATGCTTGATGTGCGACTTCAACAGTCCACGTCCTTTGTTGTCATATTTTGCGCTTCACAACGCGCCACAGGTTTTCAATGGGAGACAGGTCTGGACTGCAGGCAGGCCAGTATATTATCCACACTCATTTACTACGAAGCCACGTTGTTGTACCACGTGCAGAATGTGGCTTGGCATTGTCTTGCTGATATAGGCAGGGACGTCCCTGCAAAAGACATCGCTTGGATGGCAGCATATGTTGCTCCAAAACCTATTTATACCTTTCAGCATTAATGATGCCTTCACAGATGTGCAAGTTACCCATGCCATGGGCACTAACACATGCCATACTATCACAGATGCTGGCTTTTGAACTTTGCGCTGATAACAATCTGGATGGGCCTTTTCCTCTTTAGCCCGGAGGACATGACGTCCATGATTTTCAAAAACAATTCGAAATGTGGACTCTCAGACCACAGCACACTTTTCCACTGTGCATCCGTCCATCTCTAATGAGCTCAGGCCTAGAGAAGTAGAGACTTGCACTTGTAGATGTAGCCATGAACTGTGTCAACTGACAATGGTTTTCCGAAGTGTTCCTGAGCCCACATGGTAATATCCTTTACAGAATGATGTTGGTTTTTAATGCAGTGCCGCCTGAGGGGCCGACGGTCACGGGCATTCAATGTTGGTTTTCAGCCTTGCCGCTGACATGTATAGATTTCTCTGGATTCTCTGAGTCTTTTGATGATATTATGGACTGTAGATGGTGAAATCCCTAAATTCTTTGCAATAGGACAATTGAGAAACTTTGTTCTTAAACTGTTGGACTATTTCCTCCTGCAGTTGTTCACAAAGTGGTGAACCTCACCCCACCCTTGCTTGTGAACAACTGAGCCTTTTGTGGATGCTCCTTTTATACCTAATCATGACACTCACCTGTTTCGAATTAACCTGTTCACCTGTGCCATGTTCCAAACAGGTGTTTTTTTATTTATTTTACATTATTCAACTTTTCCAGTCTTTTGTTGCCCCTGTCACAGCTTCTATGGAACGTGTTGCAGGCAACAAAGTCAAAATGAGTGAATATTTCCAAAAAACAATTAAGTTTATCAGTTTGACCATTAAATATCTTGTCTTTGTGGTGTACTTAATTGAATACAGGTTGAAAAGGATTTGCAAATAATTGCATTCAGTTTTTATTCACGTTTTACACAATGTCCCAACTTCATTGGAATTGGGGTTTGAAAATCAGCCATTTACTTCAAATGAGTTTTTTCATTTTCAGACAATAATGCAGGAGGCATATTCTCACCAATACCTTTACTAGGCATGCATGTTTGATACGGGAAAGGACCTCCTTTTATCCACAGAATAACCAAAACCTTCACAGCATAAATTCATTCAGGTTCCTATGGGATTTCGGTCCATGCCAGCTCAATAGCAATGCTCTGTGTGGCAGTCACTCATTCGTGCTGTGACAATCCCATTCCATTACCTCTCAAAGGTCCTCTTTTGGATCAAGATCTGCGTCTCTGCAGGTCTGTTAAGGAGATTAAACACTCTGTCATGTTTGTGAAATCAGCTTGAGATGATGTGTGCTCTGTGACATGACAAGTTATCCCATTGGAAGTAGTCATCTGACAAAGCTAAAACTGTGGTCATGAAGGAATTCGCAGTCAGCGATAATGCTTCAACATGCTGTCGCATTCAAACAATGTTCACATTAATATGGTACTTTATGTGAGACAACGAGATGTTACCTACATCACTGCAACTTGTCTGTTTACTCCAAATACTTACTCTGGCATCTACATTTTACAACAGAAATTGGGATTTTATTGTTATAATTTGTCAGGCAATGATTCTCCGATCTTCATAAATCCAGATTTCATCATCGCAAACCTACTGCAGGCTCATCAAACCTGTTTTAGCTGACATGGTCTATACTGGTACATCGAGTTGCAGCATAAAAACCTTAGTTTAATGAAAGTGTGCCTACTAACGTGGTCTGTTGGTGTATATCGGATTTGAAATTGCAAAATGTCTCCCCCGCTACATACATTATGAAATCTATCAACTCTTGTTCTGAGTTTCTTTTCTATACGCAGTTGGCCTATCACTTAATCACCCACTCTTCAATTAACAAACGGATGATCCTGTCCCCTTGACAAAGGTTGTGATCAAAATTCAATGATTTTGTGCAAAAACCCTTTGTGTTATCCTCTGAATCAATTATTTAAGCAAACAACCACACAAACAGAGCTTAACTGTCTTGCAGATTTCATTGTCATGCCCATCTATGCAAGCACAAATAGAGCTCTGAACCTATCACTATCACAAAGACGGTGAAAGATTTTCCTATTCCAGAGAGAGAACAAAAAATCAAGCCTTATTCACATCTGAAAGGGGGTGCTGCTGTCAAAAACCCACTAACAAGAAAAGAAAATAAACAAAAGGAGAAAATATACAGCAGTACACTTAAACTGGTCAGTCTGGTTTAGTTTTAAAGTCTGATACTGTTGTGATTCTGCCTCTGCCATGCCATGTACCATGTTTATCCCCATGCCCATGTTTCAAGTTCTGTGCCTGGCCAAGTGCCATGTTTGACTGACCTATGTGTTTCTTGACTTCTGCTTATGTCTGACCATTCTTAGATCATGTATTGTGTTTTGGTTATTCTGATTTTCTTGTTTTATTATTTTCCATGTTTTAGTTTATTCATAGTTATCCATATCATGTTTCAGTTCCCTGCATTGCACTTCGTCTCCCCCGTCTTGTCTTGAGTGTTGTATCTGCTCACGGTCCCTAGTATAGCGAGCCACTCCTTCGGGTGATTTATTGGTTTCTGGGTTTCAATCTTCTTTCATTATTTCGTGTTCTTCCTTCCTCTTACTTTTACTATTTTACTAACACCCATGACAGTTTGTTATTTTTGATAATAACTAACCAACACTAACCTTGAATATTTTGACTGACTTACTAACAAGCACTCGGGATTGTATAGCTGCACTTACTAATTGACTAACGATCTCTCAGCATTCGCCCTATTCTAGTCTCTGCCTCTTGTCTTTCCCTTATTATCTCTGCTGCGATTTCTGTGGGTCTCCACAAACTGCTTTGTGCTTTCCTTTCTCTCTCATTACCTGTGCACTTTAGTACTCCTTGACTGGAGCTGTTATCTGTCTATAGGTTTGTCTTGTGATCCTTGTCTGCGTTTTGGCTACGGCTAATTCCTTGTGATTTGTTTGTTCCCAATGTGTCTCTCCATGATTATCTTTCCCATTGATTGCACCTGTGCTCCCTTGTCATGTGGTCACCCGGAAATGTATAGTAGATGCCTGTTTGTTACACTTCCTTCTCAGATTGTTACTTCCTTGTTACCTGTGCCACGCTTCTCTTGCCTTATATCATTGTGATTATCTTTGTGACTGGACCGTCCTAGACTTCGAGCTTTGCCTTATCCCTGTACTTCGCCGCATTCTTGTTTATTGATCCATTTTTGTCTGACTACGATTTTTGTGATTGGTGCCCTGTTTACGGTTCTGGATTTCGCCCCTTGGATTCTGCTTTTGGATTGTGGACTTTGTACTGTTGCCTGCTCTGTTGGGGGGTTTCCCCCTTCAGAAATAAAGCCTCCTTTTTGCATTTTACTGGTGTTCGCACTTGGTTCATTTCATAAAACCTCACAGATACGACTGAATTTCAGATTTTCTGAAGAAAATGCAATGCTGCATGGACATCGCCCAAGCAATGAAAGGCTCTGAGAACTATTCCTACAACTGATAATCAAGTGTAGTGGAGCCAAGCTAGTTTGGGGTTGTATAACATCTGGAGTGTCTGATTTTGTTTTTATTAAAGGTATGAATGCCATTAAATGCAAATATAACAAATCATCCAATTATGCCCTCTGGAAACTGTTTGGTTGGGACCAAACTCATTCAAGAGCAAGGGTATGACTCCAAGTGCACTGTTGAGAAATTTAAGCTGTTGGCCTCCTCAGGTCAAGGGCCTGGGGATTCCAGAGAACAGAGCTCAGGCATCAGCGTTATTGGACGGGTTTGTGTTTACTGTAGAAGGAAGGTGCAACCAAGAGTTAAATGGAAGGTTTAAAAAATATCCTAACAAATTTGCTTGAAAAATTCAAACTAAAGCTCTAAATAAGAGAAGAGAATAAAAAAGAATTAAGACAAAAGGTGGAACCCCTAATAACTAAAAGTATTTCTCATTCTCCATAATTTATTCAGTTTTATGTAATTTTATGTTAAATAGCATTCTGATGACTAAATAACTTACCTTTAATGACTGTTTCCCTGGGAACCAAATTAGAGAGTGACTTTGACTTTTGCACAGAACTATGTGAGCACCTTTGTATGTTTGCCAGTATGTAGTACAATGCTTCATGAAATGACCATGGATGTACACTGGATTCAGTGGTGTAACGATACTTATTCAGGCACTCATCTTATAGTGCCATGGAAGATGTGGAAATCCAGTTTTGCATTTCATCTTTGAAATGCTGTGCTAGAAAATAAAACTTTATGAATCCAAGACATAAACTATTCAGTCAGAAGCAATCATACGTGCAGAGCCTGGTGGTATACTCTTCCAAAAAATAAATTATACATTGTTTTTAGCATCAATTTATAATACATGAAATGATTTGACAAATGTGGAAACATATTGAAATATACTCCTCCAAAAAAGAAACTATACAAATATTGAATTATTGATTACACTTTCTTTTCAATATGTTTTCCACATTTGTCAAAACATTTCATATATAATAAATTGATGCTAAAAACAATGTATAGTTTCTTTTTTGGAAGAGTATATTACAAATAACAAAGGTAAATAATGCAACATTTTGGGAGCCATTTACAAGAATCGGGATGAGTCACATTATCATTTTTATTTTAAAATGGTACATGCCCAATTTGTGAGTTTAAACCCAGGTGCTAGGGCAGAGGTGGGCAGCGAGGGCCGTATCTGTCCCTGGTTTTCACACCAACGTCTGGTATTTAATTAGTTGATTGTCTCAATTAGCCAAACCATTTATGAAATCTGACGTTTCATGCGCATTTCTTTAAATTATCATGAAACTACAAAGACTAGTCTTGTCTCCCTTCATAAAACATTTTCCTTTGATCGAATCATTGCGAAAATCTATATTTGTGCATGCAATCAATGAACTCAATTAATCAGGGTAATTGATAGGAATAAAAGCCTGCATACACACCGGCCCTCCAGGACCGTGATTGCCCACCCCTGCTCTAACAGTTCTGCTCTGGTGAGGGTGATCAGCATCTGACTTCTACCTTGGGACACCACAGGCTCGACACTAACACACCCCTTACCGAAGCCCATCTGCCATCAGAACTTAACTGTCTTAAATCTACTCTGGGCCCCGTCCTAATTTGTCTTTATTTCATTTCAATCAATAAATTGTTTCATTTGATTGTACCCAGTCTCTGGATGCAGTTCCTTGTCTGGATCACAACAGTACACATCCAATTTAAAACAGAGATACTCTGTACAGTAACACACACACACACACACACACGTGTGTGCGTGTACATGCACAGACACACACACCTTCCCACAAATCAACAGGAAATCTGGAGCAATGCAGAATATACATCACATACAGTATATAATGTAAAAACAGAGTACAAGATCATGTTGTCAAACTGAATAATATAGGTGCCCTGCTATTTATCATTAGCAATGCAATTGTTATGGGGACAAATTATTTATATTTATATCCTGCATGGATAGAAATGCTTTGTATCTGCAGAGGGAAAAAAAAAAGTTCATTTTCCTCAAAGATGGGTTACTGATGATTGCGTCAATAGCACATTTACCACAATCTGCATCAGAGTTGGGATTATTGTATCAAATGGTTGAAATATAGTTATTTATTTACTTATTCATGAAATCATCTCATCAGACATGAAATATTCAAAATGGACCACTACCTTTGCCTATTTCAAATACAAATTTAAGCATATGGAGATATCCTCAACACACATGGACACATGGGCCTCCTGCAAGTTTAATCCTTCCTTGACTCTCTTTTCCTAATAAGGGTGGTGCTTGGGTTTGGGTACTTCAAAAACCACTAAGCAACAACGAGGTAACCATATATTTAGCATAGGCATTGAGTTATTTGTATGTGCAAATAACTGTCACACATTAAACAGTTGTCTTACGCCTGGTTGTGTTTGGAGGTTACAAAGTTCCCAAGGGATGGTAATAATCTTTCACTTGGCTTCATGTCCTTCAGACAGATCAATTTGTTCATTTTTTGTGAATTGTTTACAGAAACGCACTTGCCGAAAACAAAATGAAACACTGAATAATAATTGGATAGAAAATAAAAATGGAAAAAAATCCAAGTTAAAGACAAATACTTAGAGAACACCCCCGCAGAGAAGGAGGCAACAGTACAGAGTCCATAATCCAAAAATCAAAATCCAGAGGGCGAAATCCGAGTCATTACCAGGGCAGCAATCACAGTACTCATAGTCGGGCAAAAAAGTGTTTGATGCACAGATGCAGACAGTAATCCAAAACAGAGCCAAAATCGCAAAACAGGGACGGTCTAGTCAGAAGTGAATCACAAAGAATACCCCTCCTATTATCCTTGGGGTCAATTTGACCCCATTCAATGTTTATCACTCAAAAAATAATAGTTGACTTGATTTGGCTTCATATTTCATGACTTTTCCTAATTTGATGGGGACGTCTGATTAAGCATAAAATTATGATGATATTTTTTCAAAGTGCTGAGCACATATTGCACGCATTGGTGTTCCTCTGGGGTGAATTTGACCCCAAGCTGTTTTAGCTGCATAAAACTTGTCTGTGTTGTGACAACGGTCGCCAACATCAATCAATAGTGGTTAGCACTACTACCTCACAGCAAGAGGATCGTTGGATCTGTGTAGAGTTCGCATGTTCTCCCTGTGTTCATGTGGGTCTTCTCCGGGTACGACAGTTTCCCCCACCCACAAAACCATGCATGATAGGATGTATGGCTGCGTGCAAATGTTTGGTGGTGGTCGGAGGGGCCGTAGGCGCTTACTGGCAGCCACGCTTTCCGTCAGCCTGCCCAAGGAAAGCTGTGGCTACAAAACGTAGTTTACCAGCATCAGAGTGTGAATGTGTGAGTGAATGAATAATGTATCCATTGTGAAGTGTCTTTGAGTGCCTAGAAAAGCGCTATATAAAATTGATGCATTATTATTACTATAATTAAGATACAGTAACTCTAAAACTGAAAGTTTGACCTGATGGTGGCGCCACAGGAAAGGTCATATCACCAAAACCAATAGGCTTCATCCTCTTGTGGTCAATAATGTTGTCAGTCATGACCTTTCATTTGCACTTGATTTGAGGTCAAACGGACAATTATTTCCAGAGATGTGATAAAAACAGTGATTTTTTTCAGTTTTTGGCCCCTGGTGGCCAATGTAAAAATTGTAAATTGTCCAAAATCAAATCAGTTCTTCAGGATACTTACTTATATGCAAAACTTGGAATTTCTATTTGAAATATTACTGCTGTTATCGCGTTAACACCTAAATCAGTTTTTGGCCCCTGGTGGCCAATCTAGACATTGTAAATTGTCCAAAATTGAATCAGTTCTTCCTCTTTATCATACTTCCTTATGTGCAAAATTTGAAATTTGTAATTGAAATATTACTGAAGTTATCGCGTTAACACGTAGTGCGGCGGCGGCGGTCGAACCAAAAACATAATATCCCTCGGGTCAAATTGACCCCAAGGGTAAAATGTGTTAGTAATATTTGAGGATAATAGGAGGCATACAAGGCGAAACCAAGCGCAGTATAAGCAAACCAAGGGAAATGTTCTGACAAGGAACTGGCTGTGAAAAGACTGCTTAAATAGACAAATGGGAAGTCACATGCTACAAAGGAAAACAGGTGAACTTGATCAGACTAATTACAAAGGAAGTTCCTAATTACAAGAAATTGGCAAAAGCCAAAATGTGGACAGGGATTACGAGGACAGCCTACTGACAAACATACGGCTCCGGTTAGGGAGTTCTACCATGCACAGAGTGAGAGGCAGAACAGTGATTAACAAGATGCCGAAGATCTGCTTGAAGCACAGCAAAGTAAATTGAGTGAAGGCAAGGGGCGGAGACTAGAGCAGAGCGAGTGCTGAGAGCTTGTTAGTCAATTAGCAATGTGCAGCTATACAATCCCTAGTGCTTGTTAGTAAGTTCGTACTATAAACAATGTTAGTCTTGGTTAGTAAGTTTAACTAAAACAACAAACTGTTAGTATTGTTAGTTATATAGAAAAGCAAGGTGAAGGAAGTAAACAAGATTGGAAGGAATGGTTGAAATGCCAGAAACCATGAAATCACCCAAAAGTGTGGCACATAATACTGGGGCAGTGAGCAATCACATGACAAAAGACCGGACAGGAGGAGACCAAGTGCAATACATGGTATGACACAAAACATGGACCGGAATATAACTGCCGGAGTGGAATATGGCAAACATTCAGACAAAGCAAAAACAAGACATGACATGAAATCACAATCACAATCAGAGCGTGGTCAGACAAAGCAAAATCATTATCAAAACATGGGCAAACAAGGCAGAATCATAAGCAAGACATGGTTAGACAAAGCAGGATCATAACACATTTATTCAGAGATGAAATTGTGGCCGTCTCCATGAGCACACATTTTAAGTATAAGGCTGTTAGGATAATAACAAAGCCACACAGATTTCATGTGAAATTCAGTTTTAAATCAGCTTTTAGAGTTTTCTTTCTTTTATGCCGTCAAACCTCCCATTTTTTCCGGAAACTTAAAAGCGCTTGTAACATGCACAATTACTTGTCATTCAAATGAATGAAAAATTAACTTAGCATTGCCTTGTGACTAGATTTGTCGCCATAACAAAATATTAAGTGAGCCAATCAATTAGCAGCAACCAACAAAGATACAGAAAAGCCATTTTCTTGTTGGGAACACAGTGCTGCTATCACTGTGATTTATGTTGGACCGCCTGGGTATCAGAGGACAGGTGAATATTAAGTCTTCTCCTGAAAAACTGATTGGAAAACTGAACAGGAAAGGACAGATAATTACAATAATTTACTCAGTGGAAATGCTGTATCTACTGAAGACAATATGTGCTTATGTACTGTAAATGAATGAAATTTTCAATTTCACGCATTCATAGTCCAGTGCTTTGGATGATGATATATTGCTCATATAGAAAAATTATTTAGAAATGAGAGTGATTTAGCCCATGATTTTGAAAAAGAACAATAACAACAATGTAACAGAGAAAACCTCTCCAAACTGAAAATGTTTTTTTTTTGTGATAATGAAATATATAGATGACCCAAAACATTATGATTACCTGGCTGACATACTTCTGATCCTCCAGGCTCCACATGCTACCAAAATGACTTTAAATTGATGTCCACTTGAATGCTGGGATATCAGGGATTTCCAGCAAAACATCTTCCAAAGCATCACACACCCTGCACCGGCTTGTCCTCTTCCGTCAGTGCATCCTTGTGCCATCTCTTTCCCAAGTAAACAGCATCAGACCAGGCGACCCTTTCCCATTGCTCCAAAGTCAAAATTATGATGCTTGTGAACTCATTGTAGATGCTGGACAAGGGTTGGAATGGCTATTTCAACCAATCTGCGGCTACGCAATATTTTGTGGGGTGCAATGCATTGTGTGTTGTGACACATTGCTCCTGTCACTATCTGTAATGGCCAGCAGTATACGGAGGCCAAGCGCAACAACAGAGAGAAAGAGAGTAGCACGAACACAGTACAAACACAAAGAATAATATAGCCGCAAGAGTTGCCACTAAACGTGACCATGTCCCCCACCAAGTGAGGAAAATCGACTGGGGTCGGCGTATCACACAAATACACATTGAAGCCAAAGATGAATAAAATTGGTCAAAGCGTTTTTGAGATTTTGCATTCACAACAAATGGGACTTGACCGACGGACGGCTGAACAGATGGACTTACAGAGCTGAATACTATGTCCTCTGGCCCTAATACACCTTGATACCAAAGATGAATGGAATCTGTCAGACCGATATTGCGATATCATGTTGACAAGGTACTTGTAAGTGGTCATCTGGTTGTAATGACCTTGAGAATAATGCCAAGGTCGCGTAAATTGAATAGGCTTTGAGCAACCCCCTAATACACCTTGACAGCAAAGATGAATGGAATCGGTCAAACTGTTCTTGAGATATCGTGTTCAAAACAAACAGGACATGACAGACGAACAGCTGGACGGATGGAGCTGAATACGGAATACTCTGTCTCCCGCCCCAAATTCATCTTGACACCAAAGATGAATGGAATCAGTCAAACCGTTTTTGAAAGTATCAGGTTGACAAGGAATTTGTAAGTGGTCGAATGGTCATAATGACCTTGAGAATAATGGCAAGGTCAAGTAAATCGAGTGGGCTGTGAGCACTCGCCTAGTACACCTTGACTCCAAAGATGAATGGAATCGGTCAAACCATTCTTGAGATATGGCGTTCACAACAAACGAGGCATGATGAATGGATGGACGAAGCTGAATACTATGCCCCCCGCCCCTAATACTCCTTGAGACCAAAGATGAATGGAATCGGTCACCCTGTTCTTCATATATCGAGTTCACAACAAACGGGACATGACATGCGGTCGGCCGGACGGATGGAAATGAATACTATGTCCCCCACCCCTAATACACCCTGACAACAAAGATGAATGGAATCAGTCAAACCGTTCTTGAGATATCATACTGACAAGGTGTTTGTAAGTGGTCAAATGGTCTTAATGACCTTTAGAATAATGACAAGGTCACATAAATCGAGCGAGCTGTGAGCACTCGCCTAATACACCTTGACACCAAAGTTGAATGGAATCGGTCAAACCGTTTTTGAGATATCGCGTTCACAACAAACGAGACATGACAGCCGGACGGACGGACGGAACTGAATACTATGTCCCCCGCCACTAATACACCTTGAGACCAAAGATGAATGGACTCGGTCAAACCGTTCATGAGATATCACGTTCACAATAAATGGGACGGAACGGATGGATGGACGGAGCTGAATACTATGTCCCCTGCCCCTAATACACCTTGACACCAAAGATGAATGGAATCACTTGAACCGCTCTTGAGATGTCATGTTGACAAGGAATTTGTAAGTGGTCAAATGGTCTTAATGACCTTGAGAATAATGCCACGGTCACGGGATTCTACTGGGGTGGGCAAATCACCCCAATATACCTTGACACCAAAGATGAATGGAATCGGTCAAACCATTCTTTAGATATCGCATGCAGAACAAACGGGACATGACGGATCGCCGGAAGAAACTCAATACTATGTCCTCCGCTCTGCTCACTACTACGGCGGCGGGGGAAAAAAACCACTTTAAGAGTACGTTGCAGGTATTTATGTGGACCTATTTTGCCAGTGTAATGATTGGACTGACAACTTATGATGTATAGTCTGATTTGTGTTATGTTAGGCTATTTTGTGCATTTGTGGCGCCTTCTGCTGGTCAATTTAATTGAAACTTTCAGGCTATGTTTTAGGTTTCTTATGTGGACATATCCTGTGGGTTATGTAATGATTGGGAAAACTGTTTATAGTTTATAGTCTGATTTGTGTTATACCACATTGCTTTGTTTTGCATTTATAGCACCCCCCATCAGCCAATTTGAATGAAATTTTCAGGGTACGTTTCAGCGACTTATATTTTTATTATTAGACCTTTATTTCACCAGGTGAGCTCATTGAGATTAAAAATCTCTTTTACAAAAGCGACCTGGCCAAGAGGAAGCAAATTTACAAATTCATACAGTATCATACAAACAAGAAGTAATATCAAATCAAATTTAAAAGCAGTGACAAACCCCAATGCTTTCAAGTTCCTTATCCTTGAGAATTTTAACAAAGCCGTCAAACGCGATCAGTTCAGGCAATTTCAAGGCAGTCTGCAAGGAATTCCATGAAAAGGGAGCAGCATAGTGAAATGCCCTTTTCCCCATTTCCATGAACACTTGGGGGACAGTGAGTATAAAGAAGTCTGATGATCTTAAGCTATAGTGGCCTTGGTTCCCAATTAAGTAATTGCCTAGATAGGACGGGACCATACCAAGGAGTGCTTTGTAAATGAAAGTCATCCAATGTGTGTATCTCCTGTTAGACAAGGATGACAATTCTGATTTTTGGTACAAAGTGCAATGATGGGTCAAATTAGTACAACCAGTGACAAACCGCAATGCACAGTGGTACACAGTATCCAGGGAGCGTAAACAGGTAGCTGAAGCATACATATATAATATATCACCATAATCAAGCAGTGGGAGGAAAGTTGCAGATACAAGATATTTCCTTGCTCTACGGGAAAAACAAGATCTGTTCCTAAAATAAAAGCCCATTTTTATCTTTAATTTAGAGATCAGACTTGATATATGGGATTTAAAAGAGAGGTGTTGATCAATATTGAAGCCCAAATACCTATAAGACGAAACCAGCTCAATAGCTGTTCCCCGGCAACTTAAGACAGCAAGATTTTGTGATGGGACAGTAGCTCTGGAGAACATCATAGCCTTTGTCTTATTTACATTTAACACCAGCTTTAACCTTTGCAGACGTGACTGAACAACGTCATAAGCAGACTGTAAAAGGGCAAAGGCTTGCACAGCACATGGTGCAAACAATAAATGATCATATCATCCGCATAAAAATTATACAAGGCGTCGGACAGGTCATTACAAAGATCATTAATGTAGATGGAAAATAGAATAGGTCCCAACTCCAAACCTTGGGGTACCCCCTTTGAATATATTCTGTGAGTTTAATGGCAGAAGGACAAACAATAGCTGATTATAGTCTGACTTGTGTCATGCCATGCTCATTTTTTGCATTTATAACGCCCCCTATGGGTTGATTTGCATAGAGCTGTCAAGGTATGTTCCTGGTAGTTATATGGACATATACTGTGAGTTCTGTGATGATTGGCCCAATGGTTGTTGAATTTTGTTCATTTATGTGCTAAGCCACACCCCTGCTGAAGTTCATTGGTCAATATCTTGAAAACAAAATGAGATTTCAACAAGCCTTATGCAATCATTGATAAGCTTGGTCCAATGATGATCCAACGAATTCTGAAAGAATCGGACCTACAGCCTAGGAGGAGATCTCAAAACTGTGTTTTTCAAAAAATTCAAAATTCTGGAAAAAGTTTGGACCAAGAAATGTCTGCACCAAATTTCATGTAAATTGGACTGACAGTGTAGGAGTTATGACCTTTAAAGTGAAAAAAACTGTTTTTCTTGAATTATAGCGCCACCATCAGGCCGATTGACTTAAAATGCCTTGGGCAGCATTTACACACAACTTCCAAACAATGTGCAAAATTTCAGGTCTCTACCATTTACCATCTCACAAGAATTTGTGAAAACATTTCTGAAGAAGAAAAGGAATAATAATAATAATAATAATAATAAACCAGAATAAAAACAATAGGTTTTCAGCCCTATGGGCTTTAACCCCTAATAATAATAAACCAGCACAAAAACAATAAGGTTTCAGCCCTACGGGCTTGAACCCCTAATAATAACTAGAGAGGCAATTCCTGAAGAAATTGCGAGTGTGAATGCTGCACGCTGAACCCACACTGTGATGCTGTCTTGAATACAATAAAGTTTGAATGATTTGAATGTTTGCTGATGCCACACTGAATAGCTGCCATGAAAATATAATATTTGAATTATGTATAATACTTGAATGTTTATAAAAAAAACTGAAAGCTGTGAAAAGAAAGAATGAAAACAGTTGCTGGCAGCTATATGCTGGAATAGGGTCACGAGCTATTGTTTTTTCTGCTTTGCCATTTTTACTGTAACGTGTCGTCTTGGATGCAGTCAGCAAAAAGACCGGTGTTTTTTTCCCCACTAGAGTTCCAGACACCAACAGAAACTCGTTTGCGTACAGCTAATCGGCAACCTTGAGCCAGACTTCTGAAGGAGTGTCTCGAGACAGTGAATTTTTTTCTCTTCACTGGCCTTGCACTAATAATGTTAAAATAACCGAGATTGTGTCAACTAATTTTCCCAGATATGAAAGCCCTGAACAGATGGTTTTAACCAATCCTAGCTGGAAACATAAAAAATGATGGGTAGGATTGGAAACAGCCAACGCATTTTCAAATGAAGTACACAAAGATTTTGTATCCTGGAGCTGGTTTCAGCGACTGCATCAACTACTATGCAGAAATTCTTTCACTGAGTTTGATGCAGAATTATTTTTTTAGAGTTGTCTGTATTTTTGTCTCTAAAAAACGACAGTGTTGAGGTGTGGAAAAAGGCTAGCAGAGGGCAGAATCAAACCACAAATGATCCATATCTAAGATATTTGTGGTTGGCTGAGTCATGTAGTCCAATGGAGATTTTAGCTCAGGCGTAGCTTTCAAATTGCGACTTCTAACTCAAAAATGGTGAGTCCAATCTAAGAAATTGATGTACCATACGAAAGAGGAGAGTCAGCTGAGTAATATATGTCAAAATTGTGTTCATTGTGCCAAAAATATGGAAACACGAGCAAGTTATAAAACTGTGGGTTTAGCATTTGCAACCTGCATGCTCTTATCGCATTTAAATTGGAGTTAATGGAGCTTCGGTGAGCGGTCCCGTCGCTTTTCGGCTCATACAGCCAAATCCGTTTGTCCAATTGCTTCCATAGTTACATTTTGTGACCAGCACAAATTTTGCTACAACTTGGATATAAAAATATTTATGCGGAGGGAAAACTGTGGGAGTTAGAACAAGTTTAAGAGAAGGATGCTTGACGGTTTTGCTGCTGGTCGCCACTTTAGCAGTGATGTCTTCACACTGGAAGATGCCAGAATTAATTGTAAAAAAAAAATTTTAATTATGATAAGTAAATGATAGAAGTTACAAAAAAGTTGAACGGTAGATAAAATATCCATGCAGAGGTTAACATTTTACAGTTTGAATGACGTTTTTAGCTAAAAGTATGACAGAGTATAAAATAGCTGAAAATAACAACATTTAAAAAAATGTTTCAGTGTTTCCTATGGGAGAAAAAAATAAGAAAAAGTGAAATATTTTTAAAAGTATATATAGTATGAAAGAGAAAAACAATAGCAATAATGTCCAGAAAAAGCGGCACGTTTTGATATATGAATTGTTGAAATAGCTCAAAGTATGTAGGAGTAGTTTAATAGGGTAGAACGGCGGAAGAAGTAAGAATAATTATGCTGAGAGCATTCACACTAATAATAATAATAATAAATATAGCCGCTACCGAGCGGCGATGCACCGGTGGCCAAGCCCCAGTCGGTCCGAACTCCATTTTCGGTCGACCTCACTCCGTTGGGTCTCTCAGCCTGGTTGAGTTTTGCCTTGTCTGAGTGCTCTGCCTATTTGGCAAAGGGGAACATTAAAAGGGCTCATGTTGAGCACGGTCATAGGAATTTATTCCGAGGACTGACCAGTGTATTCGACGGTATGGCTATGGATAGGTTAGGCTAGGATTATTCGCCACAGTCTGGCAGGAATGTCGGCTCGGCGTAGTGGCCTGCCATGTGGCCAGTTAAAAACTGGCCCGCCGTCATATAAGTGAAATAGTCGTCAGTACGGCGTAAAACCTCAATCAATCATTCAATCAATCAATCAGTCGACCTCACCTTTCAGTCAACTTCCCTTTAAGTCAACCTCCCATTCATTGTAGGGCTTCTGGATTGTCACTGGCGTCATTTTTAGTTTGATAAGTTCAATTTTCAAACTTTGTGACTCCTCTTACGGTCTAAGACTCTTTTATTTTGCACACAGACACAATGAGAAGTAGTGGTATCTTCTGGTGAACAAATATTGAAGGAACACTGAAAAATGTGGAAGTTGTCGTGGTTTGACATAATTATGACGTCATCACCTATATCTGGGAAACTATTGGTTAAAGGGGAACTTTGTTGCTGAAGGCATGTTTTCTTTAAAATAATCTCAAATACGTATAGACATGACTCATAAAAGGGATTTTCAAAAAAGCGAAACAAAAACGAGCAAAAAATAGCAATTATAGTGTGTGCGGCTCTACTCCGATGAATCAACGTCCTTTGGCGCGTTACGTCATACAGTGAAAGATTGGAACGTCATGTGTCGTCCACATGCTTTCAACCTTTCAAAACAAACCACTCTTGTCAAAGACGTTACAGACAATGCCGCAGTGCAGCGTAGTAGATCTTCGCCAATAATGTCCGCATTACCTACTACGCCGTTGGAAATCTCTCCAGCTTAGGAATCGGTGCAAAGCAGCACAAATCGGTACTTTTCGGATACTCCAGTCTAAGCCGGGCTTCACCACAGGAATCACCACATACGCCGTCACTATCCTGGCCTCGCGTTGTCGGCCATGCTTTCAAACCACAGGCGCTTGGCGATGGCCAGAAATATTGATATTATTAAAATACATGATACCGCAGCCTACCCGCCTATTCTCTATTTATAGATAGAGAATAGGCGGGTAGGCTGCGGTATCATGTATTTTAATAATATCAATATTTCTGGCCGTCGCCAAGCGCCTGTGTTTCAAACACGCCGCCAACGTTCGAACTTTTCACTACGTGACGTCACAGAGTAAAAGCCTTTTGACTGAATGCGACTCCACAGGGTTGAAAATTGGCTACTCATGAGCTTTTTAAAACTTCTTTCTGCTAATATTTTTATTCACGACCAGTCCCTACACAAACTGTACGTAATAACAGTCGACTTTAAAAAGAAATAACAGTTTTCGTTATGGTAGCAAAGTTCCCCTTTAAACATCCAAGCTGTTGCAACTTTCACAAAATGTAAGACAAATTTGTACATTGTGACACAAACCGCATGCTTTTATGTGCTACTGTTGTCAAATTGACGAGACATTTTTTCAGCTTTTTTGGGCGGGAAATAAATAAAACACGTGACGTAGAAAAAGCAACATCGTATTTAACTTTGGTTTTGAAAAATAAAAGGTTTGTCCCCCACTATTTATTCGTCACTTCCGGTCTAACGGCGTAAGACTAATTTATTTTGCATAATGAAAAGTGGTGGCATCTACCAATGAAAAAATCTTGAAAGAACAATGAAAACTGTGGAAATGATGATGGTCTGACGTAATTATGTCATTACCTGTACCAAGAAAGCTATTGGTTGGAGATCAAAGCTGTGGCAACCTACCCGAAAGGTATGACAAATACCTACATTTTGGCACCAGCCGCGAGCCTCTATCTGCTAGCATTATCAAAATACGAGCGCTGAAAGTTGAGAAAATAGTTTTCAGTTTTTGGCGAGAAATTCAAAAATGACGTGGCCTAGAAAAAAATGACATCATATTTGTAATCAGCGTCCCACATTGGATCTAAATTGACTTTGAATGATCAAAATGTGCCAATTTTAGGTTTGATCTAGTTTTTGGCGGGAAATTAAAAAATCACGTGACATAGAAAAAATATTAATATCATATTTTTAATCAGCGTCTCACATTGCATATAAATCGATTTTGATAGATCAAAATTGGCCAATTTTAATTTTGACCTACTTTTCTAATTAATGTAAATAGCGATTATTGGCTAATTGACACGTTTTCATAGATCAAACGAACAAAGTAACTAGAGAAATATCACAAGATGTTATATTTCATATTTCGTCAACCGATGTTAAGCCAGTCTTAAGAAGAAGCTTGTTAAAGATTTGTGACGTCATCCAAGATGGCCGCCAAACGTAGTGGCCTACTTTCATTTTGAAAATACGAAAAGTTGTCCCCCTCGACATTATGTTTACATACCAAAAAGCAGATCACTAGCTGCAATGGTTTTGATTTTATAAGCAATGAAAAGTGGCAGAAGAATAAAAAAAATAAGAATAATAATAATAATCCCAGCAAAAACAAGAGGTGGCCCAAGCCAGCTAGCTTGGCCACCTAATAATAAACCAGCACAAAAACAATACGGTTTCCGTCCGTTCCGTCCGTTTCCGTCCGTTTCCATCAGAGCACAACAAGGAGGAATGGACCCCGGCCCAAACTGACCGACAACACCAAACAAAGTAATTAACCGAAGGAACCTCTGAATCCCAATCAGTCTCAGGAAACAGTGGAGGCTGATAACCCAACTGAGCCTCAAACGGGGAAAGACCTGTGGAGGGGTTACCCAGTGAATTGTGGGGGTATTCGGCCCATGCTAAAAATCAACTCCACGAAGATGAGTTATCAGCCGCCAAACATCGAAGAGTATTCTCCAAAGAATGGCTGGTTTGCTCAGTCCACCCGTTAGTCTCTGGGTGGAAACCAGAGGAAAGGCTCACGGTGGCCCCAAACTGGTTGCAAAATGCATGCCAGAATTTGGCAGTAAATTGAGAGCCCTGGTCAGAAACCACATCTTGAGGGATGCCATGCAGCCGGAAAACATGGTCCACAACAAGAAGGGCAGTCTCTCGTGGCGAAGGCAGCTTGGGTAGCACAATAAAGTGGGTAGCCTTGAAAAACGGTCAACCACGACCAGGATGACCGTGGTGCCTTCTGAAACAGGCAGTCCCGTAACAAAATCAAGAGCAATATGGCTCCACGGGTGCTTAGGGACGGGCAACGATCGCAGCAGACCAGAGGGGGGTAGGTGGGTAGCCTCGTTACAAATACGCGCAAATACAGCACACCACTACAAACTCTCAGATGTCTTCCATCATGCTGGGCCACCAAAAACGTTGGGCCAAGAACTGCTTGGTCTGATGAACCCTTGGGTGACCAGCGAGACGGGAAGAGTGCCCCCACTGGAGAACTTGGGACTGCATTGCAAACCTCCTTAATGTTTTGAGGGGCAGGATAATCCCTGACCGCTGACACTTTGCTAGGATCCATGCGAACTGACCCTTCCAAAATAATGAAGCTAAGAAACGAAACTGTCTTAGCATGACAAATGCATTTCTCAGTCAAAAAGCTTGGCTTTGAGGAGGGCCTCAAGCACTTGTCTGATGTGTTGTTTATGCTCTGAGAGAGTTGAAGAGAAAATCAGAATATCGTCAAGGTAGACAAAGACGAATCTCTCCAACATCTCTTAGAGGATGCCATTAACGAGTGCCTGGAACACAGAGGGGGCGTTAACCAACCCAAACAGCATGACCAAATATCCATAGTACCCATCATGCGTATTAAATGCTGTTTTCCACTTGTCTCATTCATCGATTGAAATTCTGGAGGTCTAGCTTGGTGAAAAACAATGCCTCCTGCAGCTGTTCAAATGCGGAGTTCATCAACTGAAGTGGGTATCGGTTTTTAATAGTGATATTATTCACGCTCCTGTAATCAAGCCATTACTGACGAATCCATGCCGGCTAGAGTGTTCTGAAATGGCGGGTAGTGTACGGAGACCAAGTGCAACGTCAGCGAGAACGAGAGTAGCACTAACACAATACAAACACAAAGAATAACATTGACTAAACGCGAATACTCGTGCTCCCAAAAGATGTATAATTGTCCGAACCACAAGAGCGAAGTGAAGTAGAAAAAGGAAATGAAACTCCAACAATAAGACGATAGACAGTCATACAAAACCTGATTTCAGTAATCTTCAGCAATAGTGCCAAGCTAAACACAGATACTCAACTTTTTTGTGCCACAATTTCCCTTTTGTCAGCTCTGACCACACGGCATGCGTGTAAATGAGCCTTTGACATCTAATATGCTGTTGCCAGTACATGGTTTGTCCCTCCTTGGACTACTGCTAATAGGTACTCAGCACCACTGACCAGACATAGCCACAAGCCTTGCCATTTCAGAGATGCTTCAATTTGTCTGGCCGGCATAATTTTGTTCTTATTAAAGTTGTTCTAGAGTCATTCCTCTCACATTTAACCTGTTGCCTATGCTCCCTGTCTGCTTATAGACATTCACATGCTCTATTTGGAGATAAAATCAGCATTATTTGATTCACCTGTGAATGGTCATAATGTTTTGCACAGAGAGTTATTAAGAGCCCTTAATGCTTTCATAGATAGAGATCTGACATACAATCCTCTAATTACCTAAATTAGCTGGGTAACTTTTCAGCTATAAACAGAGTAGCTTTCATCACTCTGTAGTGTTTGTCCTCAAGAATATGTGTTGTTTCAAGGACTCCTGCCAGTGGGCATTGAATTTAAATACTTTTAGAGATAGACAGGCAGACACACCAATAACTACAGATTTCCTGTCCACATTAATAAATAATTTCCTCGACAATCAGTGCTACTGCTACTGCGCCGTTCTGTAATTGGGTGCTAGCTGCCCATAATAGGCTCAGCTTAAATAGAGAGTTTACAGCAGTCGATTCAAAACAGGTGGTCATTTCAATGTGATTTAATTCATACCATGGCACAGATGAGTGTGATTTTTTTGTATTAAAACAAGTTGATCGATGCATGAATAAACATGCAGATTACGATGAACTTTCATTCTATGTACTAGACATAATAAATAAATGAATAAATAAATAAATAAACATGGAGGAATTGCAGTGTTGGTGTTTAAGCATGCCAAGCTTGAAGCTGTGCACACACTAAGGATGAAAGAATTCTCCTTCACTGTATTTATTTGGTATCAGCAGTTTTAAACAATTTTCAAAATATAATTGAAACTTGAGGCTTGAAAGTATGCCAAAAAGAAAACAGGAAACTGGCAGAACACTTAATTGGACTCAGATAGATGTACAAACACTTCCCCCGCATTCAGTGGTTTCAGGGAAGAGATGGGGCAGGGAGGGGTTGTGGAGGTTGGGCGCTGGAGTCTGTCCCAGCAACCAAAGGGTGAAACTGTTCATAAAAGTTCATAAAAATATCACAGGGCACACATACCACCCAATCACATACGCAGTCATAGACTCTCCAGGCAAAAATGTACAATGGAACCAGAGTGTGCGTGGAGGAAATAAATTGAGAACATGCAAACTTCAAACAGGCTGCATTCAATCCCATAACCTTCTGCCTTTGCGGTAACAGTGTTACCCGTGGTACCACTATGCTCCCCTCCATTTGTTTTATTATCTATACTTGACATAAAAAATATTTACTGTACGATGGGCACCATGACTTGTTGGACAGTAGTATATTTTATTTTGGTTCAGCTGGCTGAGTCAATGACCAGATCGAAGCCAACTGAACTTTCATGTTACAAGCTGCAGAGGAGACTGAAGCCAAAAAGTCCTCAAAACGAGCAGGAACTAAAGTTACCAGCAGTGCAGGTTTGGTAGAGCATTACCAGGGAAGATACCCAGTGTCTGGTGATGTTTATGCACCGACCTCTATTTATCATTGCATAAAAAAGATATGTGAAAGATATGTAAAAGATATGTGACCAAATATTAAAAGTGAATTTATTCTCTGTGATGCTGTTAAATATACTGAGTACAAATGAAAACGCACCACTAGAAAAAAGTCAATATTTAAGTTCAAATGAACTTCAATGTAATTTTTATACAACAACAACACTACAGTGACGTCACTCGACATGCCAGGTGCAAGAAATGCAAGAATTTCAAGTTAACTGTAACGCTAGGCAATTTTTTGCAAAAACGCAACATCTTGCACGCACACCACGGGAAAAATAAATTTCACTCTGAATTTGTGCACACATTGCCTATAAAAGCATGTGAATCCGAATAAAATTTCACTTCTTCACTGACACTTGTGGAACGTCGACACTATGCCGCGACTTACAGCCCCTGAACGGGAACGTGCCATAGGCATGCTTCAAATTGGCGCCAGCACCCAACGATCGCAAGACTCCATCAAAGGTTTCTGCAAACGGGGAGCACTCGGGACCGTCTTCGACCGGGTCAACAACGTGTGACAACGGCACGTCAGGACTGTCAGATCGTACGGGATCATGTCCGAGACCGAACACTACCAGCGACAAGAACGGCTGCTCAAGTCCAAGGACGACGTGGATTCATTCACACCAACACCGTACGGAACTGTCTGCGAGCTGCAGGCCTGCGTGCACGACGCAGCGAGTGGAGTTGGGTCGGATGGATTCGGATTTGAGTGGTGTGGGGTCAAATTTATTTGGGTGCTGGACAAGTAGGAACCTCAGGAGATGAGACCCGTGGCGGCGAAAACATCTCCTCTCTTAGTCACCTTTGGTTGCTGAAGAGGAGAGAGGACCAGAGAGGAAGAACAAGGGATCTCGGAGGAGGGACGTCTGATGCAACAGAAAAGTTGGGAGGAATTGAAGTTTAGGCGTAGCCATGTTTCTTAACCTGGGGTAATATGACTTCGAAACGAAAAACATGGATTGTGGATGTTGTTTGATTTATTGTCGCACTCACTGTAGACTGTCTCAATTTTCTGGGAGGTGACTGCACACGCGCATACACACACACACGGACGCACACACACACACACGCAAACACACTCACGCACACACACACACACACACACGCACACACACACACACACACACACAAATGCACTCACACACGCACGCACATACACACACACACTCACACTCACGCACGCACACACACACACACACACACACACACACACACGCTTTCACCATAAAAATGGGGAATATCAAACAACTAAGCCTGTATTTGCCTCATGTCTACAGAGCAACACCTGTGTGATGTCTGTTTGTTGGATTGATTGTCACTGCCAGTGAGGCACTAACTTTAATTCTTGAGAAGTGTTTCTGAAGCAGGGACTGAGGGTGATACGTCTGGCTCTACTCACTCTAAATTGCTTTTAATCATTGGGAGAGATATGGGTATTTTTAATGGGTAGTAATATTTAGAAAAACAAAAACAGTAACTGTGTCCAATACACAATACTCTATTAAGGCAGGGGCAAAAACTGAATGCTACAATTCTTATTCTAACATACCGGGTGCATGTACTTAAAGTTGAGATTTTATTGAGGGATATTCATACATTTTTTTTTCTCCATCAGGAAATAATGGCATTATTTCATAATCCTCAGTGTTTGGGACAAATGGTATATACTGTACATATAAATGGTGCCTGCTGCCCTGACAAATGAGGAATAATCAAACATCCCCTAAATATAGACCTGCTTTTGATAATATTCCTTGTTAACAAGTTTTTGTATTATTATATCCCCAAACGCCAAATGGCGTTTCGGGGATATTATGTTTTTGGTCCGACTGCCGCCGCCGCCGCCGCCATACGTGTTAACGTGATAACTTCAGTAATATTTCAATTAGAAATTTCAAGTTTTGCATATAAGTAAGAATCATAAAGAGGAAGAACTGATTGAATTTTGGACAATTTACGATTTCTAGATTGGCCACCAGGGGCCAAAAACTGATTTACTTGTTAACGCGATAACTTCAGTAATATTTTAATTACAAATTCCAAGTTTTGCATATAAGTAAGTATCATAAAGAGGAAGAAATGATTCAATTTTGGAAAATTTTTTATTTCTAGATTGGCCACCAGGGGCCAAAAACGGAAAAAATCACTGTTTTCATCATATCTCTGGAAATATTTGTCCGATTGACCTCAAATCAAGTGCAAAGTTCATGGCGTGTCCTACGAATACATTATGCCTGTTTGGTTCAAAATTTTGACACAAGGTGGAGCTTTGTCACATAAAATTCACCATTTTTTCCATATCTTTGGAACTATTTGTCCCATTGACATGAAACTTTGTGCAACTGCAAGGTCATGACCTCACAATGTGTCACATGATGACATCATACCTGTATGGTTCAATGTTTTGCCACCAGGTGGCGCTTTGTGATGGAAAATTACCATTTTGGCCATTTCTTCAGAACCATTTGTCCGATTGACCTGAACTTAAGTTCAAATGAAAGGTCATGACCTGAGGGGCTTATATTGTATTGGGTCTATACAAGGATTGGGGAATTGGAGGATTGGGGGCGTTCGGGGATATACCCCAAGCCATCGCCTCCGACGGCATAAGCCTAGTTTTAATATTGCAGGTATTCAAATGACTGCTTCTTTCATCAGTAAGAAACACAGGGACTACCTTGATAGAAAGGAATGATCAAATATTGACCACAATTCTTTGCAGCTGTCGCAATTAGAAATTCATGTGTGTCTCAAAGTTTTTTGATAAATTGCAAAAACCATCTTTGCAGTCGAGCTCATCACATGTTCAGGATGGTACATCCAATTTTTTTCAAACATGTCCAAATGTACCTCCAAAATTGCTTTTCGACTTTCCCACGACCTATGACACATTTTTTAGCGAGGTTGAGGAAAAGTGGAAAAAAGGGGAAAAGTGCCTATTTAAGAGAATTGAAATGCAGCTCACGTCAAAAATAAGACAAGGATTTCACCAGAGCACCAAAGGGCCAAAATAGTTGGTGTCTCAAATCGCAAAATGGCTAAGTTATTTATGCTGGTCCGGGGAACTGCGTCAAAAATTATAAAAAAATATGCCAAATACCAAAAATCACCAACTGCGCTTAGCAGTAGCCACGATTCAAATTCTCCAATGGTGAGAGACACTTGCTCACCTCAGAAATACAACTCCATAAATTACAGCACAATTGAATCAACTTCAATTCAGACTGGTCTAAACAAAGCAGTACGTCCTTAGCTTTACAGTATTGGTATTTACAGCAGTGTTCCACATGATTTGTATAAATTTATGCAAATCTAGCTAACCGCATATTTATCTAAATAAAAGTTACACTGATCAAAAGCCTGAGGCACTCAACATTTTTTCATAAGGAATTTGGTTTTAGCCATTTTAAGTTAGTTCAAAATCACTTCATTCAGATTTCTACACAAAACTTCCACAAATATAAATGTAGGAAGAATTATTTCTCTTTCTTAAAGAAGGTAACAGATGGTAAGGCACTGTCAGAACCCTGATCTCAGCATCAGGCTGTCTGGTGTAACCGGGGCTGACAGAAGTTAAACAGCCAGTCTGCAGAACTGTGGCAAATTCTTCAATATGCTTAGAGCAGCTTAACAGCCAATTAAAAAAAACAAACAAAAAAAAACTGTGGCACAGAGTAGATAAATTTTTCATTTTTAAATACAACCCAAATTCCAAAATAATTGGGACAAAGTGTCAATTGAGAATAAAATCAAAACGCAATCAAAAATCAAAACGCAATGACTTTCACACCTGCCAGTATTTTATTCAAAATAGAATAGAGATAACATAGCAAATGTTGAAACTGAAAAATGTAACAATTTTATCCATAAAATGAGCTCATTTCAAATTTGATGGATGCTACAGGTCTCAGAAAAGTGGGACAGGGGCCTGTTTACCATGGTGTAGCATCCCCTCTTCTTTTTAACACAGAATGGAGGCATCTGGGCATTGAGGAGACAAGTTTCTTGAGTTTAGCCATTGGAATTTGACCCCACTCTTCTTTAATACAAGCTTCCAGCTGCTGGAGAGTTTTGGGTCTCCTTTAATGGACTTTTTGTTATTATGCACCAATTGTTCTCAATCGGTGAAAGATCAGGACTGCAAGCAGGCCAGTTCAGCACACAGACTCTTCTACTACAAAGCCATGATGTTGTAATAGCTGCAGTATGTGGTTTTGCACTGTCCTGCTGAAATACACAAGGCCTTCCCTGGAGTAGATATCATATGGAGGGGAGCATATGTTGCCCTAAAACCTTTACATACCTTACAGCATTCTTTTCATGCTTTTTAAAGCATGCAAGTGTCCTACACCATATGCACTAATGCATCCTCATACCATCAGAGATGCTGGCTTTTGAACTGAATGCTGAAAACAGGAGGGGTGGTTTTTCTCTTCTTTAGCTCGGAGGACACGACATTCCAACAAGAATGTCAAATTTGGACTCGTATGACCACAGGACACTTTGCCACTTTGCCACAGTCCATTTTAAATTAGCCTTGGACCACAGACGGCGGCGCTTCTGGATGATGATCAACAATGGCTTTCCTTCGCATGATAGAGTTTTAGGTGGCATCAACGGATGGTACAGCGGACTGTGTTTACAGACAGTGGTTTCTTGAAGTATTCCTGGGCGCATTTAATAATGTCAATGACAAAATCATGCCGTTGAGTGATGCAGTGGCGTTTGAGGGTCTGATCACAAGCATTCAATAAAGGTCTTTGACCTTGTCCCTATGCACAGAGATTTTTGCAGTTTCTCTGAATCTTTTGATGATGTTATGCACTGTCGATAATGAGACCTACAAAGCTTTTGCAATTTGACGTTGAGGAACATTGTTTTTAAAGTATTCCACAATTTTTTTATGCAAGCCTTCACAGGTCAGAGAGCCTCTGGCCATCTTTACTTCTGAGACACTCAGCCTCTCTAAGACATCATTTCATAATCATGTAACACAATCATGTTACGCACCTGATCCCAGTTAACTTAATTACCTGCTCAAAGGGGGGTCAGTAGGGGCTGTTTTCCTCGACCTGCAGAAGGCATTTGATACTGTAAACCACTCAATTCTTTTGAACAAACTACGGAACTTCAACCTCTCCATGGAATTCATCAATCTCCTAAAATCTGTTTTCTCGCTCTCAACTGGTTAGAATTGAAAATCATGACTCTAACCCTCTGCAATTATCAACAGGTGTGCAACAGGGCTCAGTTCTTGGTCCCATACTGTTCAGCATGTACATTAATGATCTGCCATCTGTATGTGACAGCTGTGATGTAATAATGTATGCTGATGATGACACAGTTATCCTCAGTCATGGAAAAACACCAGAAGAGGCAGCAACAAAACTAACCGATGCTATGTTATTGATCACAGATTGGCTTAAACTGTCTTGTCTACAACCCAACTTCTCTAGAACAACTTCTATGTTTTTCTCTAAAAAACACAAACGTGAAACCAGATGTTTTCTTCTCTGGAGAGAGGGTACAGGTGGTTAAAGACTACAAATACCTAGGTCTGCATATAGATTCAAATCTCAGCTTCAAAACTCACATGAAGAAAGTCAGGAATAAAGTTAAATTCAGCCTATCAAACTTCAGATACATCAGGGACTTCCTTTCTTTTGAAGCAGCCAAAGTATACTTTTTTTGATGGTTCTCTCCCATATCACATACCGTCTGACAAGTTGGTCTACTGCAAACACCACAAGTATGAAAGAAATAGAATCATTATATAAACAAGCACTTAAAATATTAGACAAGAAACTATACAGATTTCATTATTGTCATATTTTGAATAAGCATAAACTGCTGAGCTGGGAAAACCAAATCATGTACAAAAACATCTGTTTGGTTTATAAGATCTTGCATGGTTCAGCTCCTCCTCCTTTATCTGGTTTCATAAACTTCAGATCTTCTGTCAATAGGGCCACTTGAGGCACAACAAGGGGTGACTGCATAATTCTCTTAAGAAAATCTACCTTCAGTCAAGCTGTGTTTTCCTTTAGAGCATCACACCAATGGAATTCGGTTCCACTAACTATCAGAGATTCCCCCTCATACAATTCCTTTAAGCACAATGCAAAGAAATAACTTGTTAATAATCAAAAATGTGAAAATTGACTTAGATTTTATTAGACTATATGAGAGCATGTTATTATCGTTTCTAATTGTGTATATAATGTGTCTATCTTGTTTATATGTGGTATTTTATTGTTACCTGCTTTGAATAGGATGCCTTTTAACATCAAGCAGAAGGACTACTGATGAAAATTAGCTTTTAGCTAACTAGGGTACATTTACATTTGTTTTTATGATGTTTTCATTAATGTACACTGTCCCTTTTCAAATAAACTAATAAACTAAACTGAAAATGTTCTTTCAGCAGATTCTCTTATATATTAATTGCTTTTTCATCCCTTTTTTGCCTGTGTCCCAACTTTTTGAGACCTGTTGCCGCCAGAAAATTTGATATGAGCTCATTTTGTGGATAAAAATGTAAAATGTCTCAGTTTCAACATTTGGAATGTTATCTATGTTCTGTATTATGTATCTATTGTAAATGACAAATTGGTTCATGTGATCTGAAAGTCATTGCGTTTTGATTATATTCACAATTTACACTTCGCCCCAACTATTTCGGAATTGGGGTTGTAGTAACATCACACATCGCATTGGGTTTGGGCATCGCTCCACCAACTTCTGTATTTCCGAAAAAAAAAAAAAATGAACACGACGGCGAGGACACCAGGAAGCCTTGGGTTAGTTTTGGTTCACCAGAAGTGCATGGGGGCGGAGACAAGGGGGTAATGCTCCAGAGCTTGAGCACATGCTAATTCATATATATCATGCAGCAAATAAAGATAATAAACTTGATACGCATAATACACTCAATATAGTACAAAATATGATATATAATGCATACTTTAATACAACATAGTGTACATAACACACTCAACCTGATAATATAATCAATAATATTATACATGTAATACACACTGGAATACATCATGTGCATAATACATTCATCATAATACATAATATAATACATAATAAATCATATAATACATATAATACATACAGTAATAAAACATCACACACATAATACACTAAACATTATACACCATATACTGTGATACATACTCCAATACAACATAAGACACATAATACACTCAACATAGCACATCATTCAATACGTATTTTGTTACAAAATAATATAGTTTTTGATAACAATGTATATGCAGGGCTGAGCCTGCATGCCCTCATTTTTTATTTTTTATTTATTCATTTATTTTTTGACAATTTCATTCTCAAATATTCTTAAAATGTGAGGGACTTTTCACAATGTTCACAATGTTCTGTCTGCTAAATTTGCTCCAATATGGCATAAAACAATTGTCCCAAGCCCTGTTCCTGGAGATCTATCATCCTGTAGGTTTTCACTTCAAGTCATCCCATTCAACAGCAAAAGATACGCATTGAGTCCACTGTTAATTCAGTCAGCGGTGACTAACTGGAGTGAAAAACCTCAGGATTGTACATCTGCAGGGATAGGGCTGGTAACTTAAGTTATTGTATGATTTATTTATTTATTTATTTATTTATTTATTTAACGTAATTAGCATTTAAGCTACTGTTGAAGCACTCTCACAAACGTTACTTTACAGGTTAGTGATGAGCCTTTAAAATCTATTATCTCAATACAAGTTCCTTTCTTCAAAACTCAATCTCAGCATCAGCATTTTATTCTCTCTTTTTTTTTGTTGAAATTTTGGCCATTTTTCAGCCTCAACGTTCTAATAAAAAGTTCTTAAAAAAGAAAAATGCAGCATCACTACTGTTGTTCATTAACAGTATGGAAGTATGGACAGTATGGAAGAAAATGCACATTTCAATTTCCCCTCTTTCTGGTCAAAATCTGTCTTTCATGGCATCACAAGGGGGCTAGAGCACCCGGAATGATCAAGGACCCGATTCAATAGTTGGCTCTAGTTTTCAGTCCATCTGATTTCTCCGAAGTCACATCCTCATGTGATGCCAAGAAGGAACATATTTTTAAATGTCTCGTAATTGCTAATTGATTGTGTACTACCTGGTGACATGATGAGGGACCTTTAACCTTTAATAGTATAAAGTGTAAAATCATTTGCAGTTTTATATCAAATTTGAACACGGGCCTGGTACGTCCTCGCTGAATGTCTAAGTTATAGCGGACCAGGCATAAAAGGATAGCTAGCTAAGTGGTGTGCATATTTAAGCCATATACTTTTGTACAAGGTCGCACGACAGGAGGTAGTCAGCAGGATTTGGTGCCACATGGTGCAGGAAATCTCATTTCCACCTGACGGTAATGGTGAGGATCTCCTTCAGGAAATGAAAACTGCTGATGAAGCACTAAATGCCAGTGATGTTTGCAGTGGGAGGCCAGCTACATGTGAAACAGGGAAGGCATTGAGATTGATGGTGCTTCTGCCAACGGTGGCCAAACCAAATATTGATTTGGTTTAGTTTTTAACCACATATCTCTCTGTAAAGTAATTGTTTGCGACAGAAATCCAGATCAAAGGCTGTGAAAACTGATCGCTATGAATAATCTTTTTCACTCACCCATGACTTTAAATCAAATGCCCTCCAAACAATTAGATGTGTTGTTTAAATCAGTTTTTTGTAAACTGAGCCCTGGAAGCAAAGCTCAAATGCTTTTCAATTATTAAACACATCACATTTCTAGTTTTTCTTCAAAGCAATAGAATCGACCTGAATATTTGAATGAATAATATATTGTCAGCCTGCTGATAAAAACTTGTATCTGCAATTTGATAAACTTTACAGGAGCATAAAAAATGTTTAATTTTACAAGTAAGAATGCAGCTGAGCTGTGTTCCGGTAGGATGACTATTTTTCTTCCAAGAATGTATCCAATCAATAAAATTTTGTATTTTGCAATGTCGTGGACATAGGCGAGACCAGGTCTAGTTGTTTCACTTTTTCTTTTAACAGCTGTAAAATTCACATTATCAGGTTTTTGTCATCAATATGCGCTGTAAAGATAAAAGGTTTATTAGGCTACATGACTGATCTGCAGCAACCCCTATATTCCGCACATGCGTAATGATGACGAGGAAAAAATAGACCCCTGTCACCTGTCACAAACTACCCCACATATGGGGTAGTTTGTCACAGGAGGGGTAGTTTGTTGAGGTTGTGGGGCATTTTGTTACACTAAGAATTTGCTTAAGTGAGACGTGTTACCTACTTAAGTAGGAAAGTTAAAGGGGATGCCTTTCTACAATTATCCCACAAAGCCACGGTAAGGAACCTCTTGAGTCATTCTCTAATGGCATTGCCACGTTTCGTTATTTTTTTGTAATTTCAAGGCATCTTCCTGAGATACAAAAAGGTAGAAAGTCATTCAGTGAGGTAATTTGATCTTGCCCAAGTTGTTACAGGTTTTGGGGCAAGTTCTTACAGTAACAACTTGGGTGTCAACAAGTCCATCAGAAACCTTTCACCATTGTCCCGACATTTTGAAATGTTCCAGTGCAATCTTTACATGGGTGTGTCATGACACAGTGGCTAATGTTTTCCTCTCTCATAAGCCAGAAAATCTTGGGTATGTATCAATTACACTTGATGTAAATCGAAATCTCCCAAACACCAAGAAAGTTACTTTGTCGAGCATCGTTCTGAAACACTAGAGAGACTTTCGACGTACGTCCTTCTGTCACTTAAAGATGCGGGTTACCTTCGTGGAGCAGCAGGAAAAATTAGAGCACCGTCTGTGTTTTATTATTAGAACTATTTAGAATGTAACAACATGTACGTGTAACAACTAGACGCTGTCTCCCCTGTGAGTTTTTGTACAGCAAGAGAAAGTTATAAAAAAGAATGCAACTGATGGAAAATTTTGTGTTTTGAATAACTAGGACATGGAGGGGGATAATTTAAAATGGACCTCTGGCCATAAAGATCAATCATAGGCGGTGATCATGTATGATAGCAAGTTTATATCTTCTTTTGTGCGTTCACCGTTTCATGTATTATTCGCATTTACACCGGAGTGTGTGCTCGCAAATGTCTGCATGCATGTCCAGCCGCGGCATTGTGTTTGATCTTGGAATAGTGTTAGCGTTGTCAATTCTCAGACGGCCTCACAAGGTAGTGTGTGATTTACCAAGTCACTGACATGACAAACATTACGGATATGCCTGTGATACCACTGACAATGGCTATTCTAATCTCTGCTTGACAGATGTGAGAGTAATGAATACATTAACTTCAGCTACAGAGATAAAACTGAAAAAAAGCATCAACTACAACATCTCACAGAATTATACTGAAATAAATCAGGAGCCTAGCCTCTTTTTTGTTGACTGACATCAAAGAAATGAGGATTATAAAATTAAATATCAATGATGAATGCTATCAGTCATGCGCAGTAATTATCATTATGGTTTAATAAATTTTGAAAGTAGTGCTATAAAACCAGGACAAATAATATGCTCTACATCCACAGAGCATGGTATATTTTCTCTACCAGTGTTAATATAATTTGTGTTATAAAACATAAATGTGGAGTTATATTATATTTTATTGTTATTTAAATAATATCTATGTGTCTGCCTACATGCGGACACGTTCCCTCCTGTCCTCAGCCAAACACTCAGAATAAATGGGTGTATATGAGTGGTCCTCAACCCTGTTTCTGTAGAGCTACTGTCCTGAAGGTTTTCTCTCCAACCAAGGCAAAGCACATCTCCTTTCCTAAATAGAGATCTTGACATGCTGCTATTTAGGTGAACCAGGTGTGCTGAATTAACTTTAGAGTTAAAATAACAGGATAGTAGCTTTTCATGGACAGGGTTAAAGACCCCTGGTGTATACTGTGAAATAAGCAGCACCATAACAGGGATTCCCTCTGTCGTGGCCCATGGCCCCTCCTCTGATGGCCAATTTGGGTGGGGCTACAGTAGAGTGAGGGGCTGCCTGTTTGATTCCAATGTCATGGGACGTTGAGGCAAATAAACTGTGTCATTCTCAGCCAGATATCCTGAACACGAGTGGCTGTCGCTACACCGTGCATGAATAAAGTGCCCAGGCCTTTGTGGAACAGCCACTGAAAATATGTCTTGATGGCCTTTTTTCAGCAAGCACACAAGCGCCCTGTTGTAACCAATGTAGCTGCTTGTACCAGATAGGTTCCAGCTCTAAGCTTAATTTAAAATACAGCTAATGTGTCCTTACGTATTACTCACAAATAAATGCAAGGGTTTGTTCCAATATGCAGTTACGAAGTGGCGCCAACAGACATAGTTTTGTTTATTCAGTTCTAATTCTGGATCCTACCACAACAACAATAAAAATAGCACAATTGAAGAGGTAATAGATGAAAAATGGAAACACTGAGCATGAATGTAAGACTACAGAAAATAAGAAGAAATAAACAAAGGCAAAACAATGGAATGTGTCGTGAATAGAATATAAAAAATAAAATTTCCTTTTTTATTTATAGGTCAAAACAAATGTATCATTGGGCTGTATTCTTCCATATAGTCTCAAAGAATGAATCAGTGCTTGGAGTTTCCAGACTCACCATTGTGCGATATTATTTGTGCAATACAATATCTCTTTTTAGAATTACATGACACTTAGCAAGCATGCTTAACGCTTAGTTTCAACTGATTTAACACATGAAAGATTCTGTTTGCTTTGAACATCTGTACATTTTCCGGGAGCGGTATTATATGACAGGTTGAAGAATGCAGAGCAGTAAAGTCACCTAAAATTATGTTGTTGTAATTTTTTTTAGAGAGTTGGTATACAGGTGCATATATTGTTGGGAAAGCCAACCTAACAACT
Organism: Gymnothorax reevesii; assembly: GCA_029721435.1. Classification (NCBI taxonomy): domain Eukaryota; kingdom Metazoa; phylum Chordata; class Actinopteri; order Anguilliformes; family Muraenidae; genus Gymnothorax; species Gymnothorax reevesii. The sequence goes on from CM056589.1 coordinate 30,340,950, forward strand.
GCTGAGGAGACGACAACAACCTCCATGTAAATCCAAAACAAATTCATAGATCGTCTTTTTATTGAAGAGAGTGGATTTTTCTTAATGGCCAAAATTCATTGCTAAAACGTGATAAAACATTATAATCCAGATAAGGAACCATACACAGATTCAGGGTACAATCCATTAGGGAGCATTTATTAACAGGAATGCGGTAATAGTAGAGGGAGAGGTCTTAGCCTAGAACAGGGCAGTCCAGCTGAATTTGTTATAACCAGACAGGGTTGAGGTCGTGTCCACTCAAGGACAGTCACCGTCCCAGTACAGAAGCCTGATGCTGAACCCTAAACACCTAAGCAGGAATATTTGACAGTAAAACTGAAGGTCCAGCCGGAACACAGTCCCAATCATGCAAATCAATGAAGTCTTGGGCTCTTGACCTATCAATGATAATTCCGAGTAATGACTGTATGTTTCTTTAACATGAATTATCAAAACACACAAAAGAAGGGCATAACTCAGAGGAAGGGGATACAAACGGACTGGAAGTCACAGTTGCAAGGAAAGTGCAACAATCCAGCAACCCTGCTATATACAAAGTAAGTTTTTACAGGCCAGACCTTCACAAAAGGGTTAGGGCCTGCAGTTGACAACATCCAGGAGCCAGAGGTAAAAACAAGACAAAAAATTAACCAAAGAAACATTAGAACAATACTAAAGGGGGAGGAGCGAATTAAGAACACATAAGTGTTGTGACAGTAAAACATATTTAAGTCAAAGGCAGGAAGGAAGTGCATGATGAAATATTAGTGCACAAAATTATGGGCACAAGTATGAAGTCAGTGCCCCCAACCCCTGCTAAAATGACAGCCTCTCCTCTCTTGTGGATGGGCAGTGCATCAGATGTAAGCACATTTCTACGGGGATTTGCTTCCTTTCCAGCCAGAATAAGCATCAGTGAGGTCAGGCAGTGATGTTGAGAAATTAGACCTGACTCAATTTTCCAGCTGATCCCAACGGTATTCGCCTGGGGGGGTCGAAGTCAGAGACCTGTGCAGGCCAGTGAAGTTCCAAACTCAACAAACAGCAGTAAACCGCAAGAGACTTAGGCGCATTTAAAATGATTCAGTAAGGCAAAAATGCTTCCAAAAGCCATGTAATGAGAGGTTTTGCGAAATGTACATAAAAGAAGCATGAATTGTTAAACCTGAATCAAGTGGATACTTGGGGTGACTACTCTTTACGTAAAAAATACGTGCACTGCCCAGTAGTTCCATAGTTCTCACAGATGATTGGCTTTTTGCTCATTCCAAGCATATTGGAAACTTGCCACTGCAGGCTCACAGCCTCACTTATGCTTGTCCATGTTATCCTAGACAATCATGAGGATGTTGAGATCAGGGCTCTGACAAGGCTATATGATCCACACCAGCTGTCTTTAATGAAATTCAATTATTTGTAAAATCCTTTTTTGAATTTATATTTGTTATGATGTTATCTCAAATCTGCAGTTTATCTTCAGCAAACTTGATGTGGAAAAAATAAATATCTCAGCTCAAATTGAAAAAGAAAATCGAGGTTGCCTGAAACTTTTGCACGGTGCGTTATGAATCGTGAATCTGAAAGTGAAGGGAGCGAAATCATCTGTGTGAAAAAATTATTCACTATATAGCGCACTATTGGTTTCGCTATTTTGTAGTGCTGTCCGAATTGTTATTAAGAATTATTATCCCCTACGTTGTGTACTCATTACATCCCACAATCCCCCGCGAAATGTAGTGAACAACCGATGGTCACCAACCCAGCAATATGTCCCATCATGCATTGCACACAAACCAAAGAATAATTAATTGTGAGACGGCAATGACGCCATAAACAGCACCGACAAAACAAGCCAGGTAGTGCCTGAAAGCACTTCTTCCTTCCGCCCATGAGCTCACAATATATTCACCTACAAATGAGTCCCCTAATGGTGAGTACGAAATAGCGAATAAGTGACTGATTTTGGACGCAAGTTTAGAGTGTGACAGTATTAAAGTGAATCAAGACTCTTGCTTTTGACAGAATGGAAACTCCTGATTCAAACCAGAAAACAGCCATAGCCCAAATAGTGTACAAGTGTTTCTGACTACTTAGTGTATAAACTTTATTACAAGATTGAATGAATTACCTTGTCATGCTGTGTTGTGACCCAAATCAACAACCATCCATATAAATGTAGAGTCTAGATCAGCAGTAAAGATGTTGTGATTGAGCTCTTACTGTACATGTCACGCTGTTAAAACAGCATAGTGAAAATAACACGCCTCACACACAAATTACGCTCTGAACTGGGTGTAACTCTGGGACGAAGCTTCTTATTTATTCTCAGATTCAAACACGCAATTATCTGGCATTTAATATGTTCCCTGTATTACATACGTATTTGTTATGTGCATGACAGGTTCACCCAATAGATTATGCATAAATATTTACCTTTATTGCTACTCATCAATATAATAAAAACAAGACAACAGTGTCATCACTATACTTCACCACGATCAAGGGCCATAAATCCATTAAAAGAAAATGTTTCGACGTAGATCATGAGTAGCTTCTTAAGAATGCAAAATTTCATGGAACTGGGTATAATAGTTTCAGAGAAATCTTGTTCCCATTGCGGCCCAGACGGACGGACGCACGCATGGCTGCACAGACGGACGGACGGACCCCGATCCAATATTCCCGGTCCCACTTTGTGACGGGGGATAATAAACGCAGATTCAGGATACAATCCACAAGGGAGTATTTATAAACAGGAATACAGTCATACTAGAGGGAAAGGTTTAGTCCAGCTTGGCTGGTAAAGACTGGAGAGAGCAGGGATATGTCTGTGCCCAGGCCAGTGGTTGTCCCGAGGCAGAAGCCTCGGTAGGTAGCGTAACCAGGACTACTTCGCAGTGGAACCGAAGGTTTTAGCAGGAACACAGTCCCAATCCTGAAGATCGATGAAGGCTTGGAAGGTGTTCCTAATAAACTGACTCAGAGGAACAAGCAGAAACAGCGGATTAACAAGAACAGATCTGATCCTGATGTATACTTGCACGCTTTTTTCGTTTAATAAGACTCTGAAGAGCTTAACTCCATTCTAGATGGCACAAACTGACTGGTAGCCTTTGTAGCGCACAAAGCGCGACAAACCTGTAGCCATACTGAAATCACAATGGTGTTATATGGGCAGGACACCCACAAAAGGGGCGAGGCATATAAATGATAACACTTGGGAGAAAGGGAGGAAACGAGACAATGAATCAGTTAATGGAGACAAAACCACAAAAACACTGGCTGACTGGTGGAACAGGGGAGGAATCAATTAAGGACATGCAAGGGTTGTGCCACATATTGCAAAGAGCTGGATACTGATCTAGCCACTGACAGGTTTTCATTTGACTCCTGTCAAAAGGAAACTTGATAAGGCAGTATATGCTGGTAACATGTAAAGTATACTATATGTCCATTAATATCCCTCCCTGGTGTAAAAACAAACACCTCATATTTGCACTCACATACTATATATATTCCAAAATTTAGAACAAATGGCCAGAAAATGTTGTGCTTGGCAACACAAGTGCACAAATTTGCCATGTATTTATAGCATATCGAACAGTGTAATTGCTTATACGCATGCATAGGCCATCATTTTTAACATTTCCATAAATCACGTTTGCGTATTGACTCACTTGATAGCAAACTGTAACTGAGGAGTTTATCACAGAGCCGATGCTGTGAGAAAAATTGACTGTACCTTTCAGACAGTGCTGGGTTTCCCTTCTCTATCCCCCCCAATATCTCATCTGTCACTGCTTCTCTGTAATCCCTTCTGCCAAACTGATCTCATTTAGACTGGCTTTGATTGCGTTATATTCCTCCCTGTCACCCGCCCCACACTCCTGCTTTCATTTAAGCCGGGACGAAAGAGCTGGAGGGTCGCTCGCCCGCAGCCCCTGCTGGGGATGTGTGCTGTATCTCGGCATCTCTGGAGACCGGCTGACTGAATTGTAGACTGAGGGCCAGATGGAGGCCTTCATTCTGCACTGAGGGCATATGGGCCGTCTTCCTTTTTGAGCCCGAGGAGAACCACAAATTTACCTTCCATAGTTCCCCAAAGCCTCGGCCCGGGAAGTAAAGGTTTCCGTCTTGCCGCTGCCGTCGAAATACTTGTACCTTGGCGCTGAGCAGGATAATGTGAGGAGCTTCAAATTGCAGCAAGCGACAAGACAAACACATGAAGCAAAGATAAGTCACAGAACTAGCAGAAAAATGTGGAGAAAGTCTCAGTGCAGTTTTTAAAGGAAAAAAAATCATGAATGCTTTTTGAGAGACTTTTCTTTCTGCATATCTTAGGGGGCTTTCACATTTGAATTCTCCATTTATGTATCATATTGGACTATGACATCACACAAAATCAAAGGGGTCACAAAATGGCCTGCAAAATGGCTGTCAAAATTGGGTGTGATTTACCTCCTATTTAGTTCATATATCAGAATCACATCAAAGGAAAAAGCTCTAAAATTAAGTCTACATTCCACAAGAAGCCCTCAGAATATTCAATTTTGAGCTAAGCTTCTTCTATTGCCAAAAAACACCTTAGATCTCCAAAATGAGTATATCACTCTCACAGAGTAGGGCAAAATTGTGCAATTCACTATCAGCAGCTGAGCCTCATTTTTGCATAGGCTCTGAAGCACTGTGAATGCTGTTTTATACTGTTTGTTGTTAAATCTTTCACTGCAATACATTTAGCAATGTTTTTTTTTCTCACTGCATTTCACATATGTTGACTTGTGTTTACTATATGCAATTTTGATTGACTGTTTTGGATTTTTAAAGTTTGGAAGTTTAATTGTTTCTGGCGAGGACATAGCAAAATGCTTTTTGTAGACCTTAGATGGTGTTGCAACAGCGTTGATTGGCTGGATGAACATTTCTTTGGGTAACACAGCAAAACAGTAGTGACAGTACGGGCTTAACTACACACAGTATCTATTTCTTTTTTAATATCAAGGTATAATTCAAGCGCTCTATTAGGCTGCTAAAGTTGCACATTTTAAGAGCCACTGAAGTGATTTGGTATCTAATGAGATCAAAATCCCGATGGCCCAGAGTTGCTAGTTGACATCAGGGGTGACAAACTCTTAATGCCGCACAAATAAAGTTGCAAAGTTTTATTTTTAAATACTGTCGCTCTTGAGTCAGTAGTTGCCATTTGTATTGCTGAAATAGTTGGATGCCAAGAGCTCTCCTGGTCCTCTATTAGAGCTGACGACCTATCACCCCCTGAGTTTCATACCCGGAGTATTTCTCTAAGTAAAAAATATTGCCATTATCTTTCCCGTTGATTTGTGGCCAGGGTCACGGAGGGGTCGTGGTCTATCCCACAATACAATGGGTGAGAGGCGCACACACACACACACACACACACACCCTGGACAGTTCAGTAATCCATCCCAGGGATCACACTCCATTCACTCACATATATACCCATGTGCAATTTAGAGTCCCCAATTAGCTAGACATGCATCCCTTCGGACTGGAAACAGGAAAAAGGTATCTAATTACAGCCAAAAATATGATTTCCATAAAAAATAATTTGACGTCACTTCAGAAGTCCTTAAAACGTGAACATACATGCAAAGTTCGAATTTTTAGTTGTGCTGGTATAAATAACCATCTTGTACAGGAAACTAACATGAAAGTTCGAGTTTGGCGGCGCAGTTGTGCTTACTACAGAACGCCTGTAGATGGCGCCACATTCCTTTATGGTCAGCTCTTGGTCCTCGTCCTGCGTCAATCTACCACTACCGTTCTTCTTCAGATCCCCGAGCCTCCCAAACAGTGCTTCCCAGCTTGTGATGCCTCAGCAGTCTTCCTGTAATCTGAGCAAAGCTTCCGGGATAATGCCCGCTTCTCAAATCTCAACAGCTCTGACTTCAATAAAAGAAAAAAAAAGAAAAAAATCATAATCATAATCCAGGTTGGCATAGTTGCCCGTGAGAGCACCATAGAATTTTCCAAGAGGCAGGTACAGTTAAACCTCAGAATGAATTGAGCATAGAGGTTCAAATTTCGTCTATCAGTCAGAAGTTGCTCATTCATATGCTCTGTCAAGTTTTTATATATATATATATATATATATATATATATATATACATACATTTGATGTTTATGCAATTGTTTCATTGTGTGTGGCCAAATGCATCTTTCCCCCTTGGTCAATGCTCAAGTTGCACATCACAAACAGAGTATGCAGCATGTTTCTTTCACTAATACATTGAAAATGAATAACGTACATGCTCAAAATAAGAAATATGTGGTAGTTTTTTTTTTTTTTGAGGGGCACAAGTTTTTTTTAACCCAGCCCTCTGATAAATAAACATGAAGTAAGCTTGACAGAGGTCAAACAGCGTGAACGAATGCATTTTATTATGTATAAGTGGGTCTATGACAGAGTCAGTCTTAATTGCTGCAGCGTTGGAGTGCAATGGCTAGAATGATAATTATCTGTTAGAAGCTCCCATGGGCTTTTTTGAAATCTGCTCATAACTATCAACGGTGGTTAGCATCTCAGTGACTGGCAGCACTGGAAATTCATCGGGTACTTTAAACATTTAGCTAGACATCATGGAAACACATGGTCCTATTTATTGTATTGAGGTATTTTCGAATCTTTGTAATGAAATTATTAGTTTTGATCCTGAATGCTGCAAACCAAAACTTTTTTACTGAGGGGAAAATACAACGGAGACTGTAAATCGTAAGGGGTTTTGGCAGCGCTGCACCCATACTTAGGCATAGGAAAGAATTCTGGAACAATATCGGTGCAACAATGTGCTTCCCATTATGCCTGAAGGCTATTTATTTTCAATCCAATTTTTTATTTTTTCATCTTGGTCTGATTGAGTCATGTGGAGGGACAGTAGAGGGGTATCCATTAATGATAATTACTTCATTATGAGTGACCCCTCGCCGCTGGAGCATGATGTTCCTCGCCCGGGTCATGGATAATACGCAATCGTTGGCTACAACGATTTCATTAATGATGACTGTGATTCCATGTTGGAGTCCTGTATCACTTGGGATTAATTTCTTTCTCATTTAAGTTGATTCTTATTCATGTACGGATGATACTTTTGACCTCTCTCTTCCTCTAACCACCTCACCACAGGCGTAGATACATTTACTTGGACAAAACAAGCGCTGCAGTTGAACCTCGTACTTTTAAGAGGAGCTACCTGAGGACCCAGCTTTACCCCACTGCGCCCGCAAGTCCACAATGCAGGCAGTTTCTCAGTGCCATGGTACTGAGCACTGGCTTAGAGCAGTGATGTATCTGCAGTAATGCTTCAGTTTCAACTCCTGACGGATACCTCCACTAATTTGACCCTCCGTGGAGCATGGCTTATCGCATGAGTAAACACTGCGTGGATTAGCCTTAATGATGAGTCAGGCCCATTTTTCCATATTAGCCAAAGCAAAAGAAATGCATTTCACAGCTGTCCAAGAATGCGATGTTCTGGAAATCAAATGAGGCTTGCAACTCCAGTGTGATAAAGACTCTAATAATGTATGACAACTGCCGTAATGAGTATGTGGGAAGGCCAGTTAAAAAAATGGGGAAGAAAGCTCCTAATGTGAACTGGGAATTGTTCTTCTGGGAATAATGAAGAAATTGAGTTCGCACATGAATTAACTGTGTCATGCTCAACGACAGCCGTGCTGTGCCAAGAGGATGCCAAAAGGCTGCAAGAATAGCTTCTGCTTAGTTATTACACATACCACTTCACCGCCAGAGCTGGTTCCATCAAAGACATCTTGCAGCTCTTTTGATATCCATTCTATACTTTACAGAAGATCCGGTAAGGAAGAAATGGGGACGCTTGCAAAGCTCTGCCAATCTCCATTTCTCCCCCATCTAAGTCAAACGAAGCTTCTGTTAATTCCCAGTGCGTTTGGTGAGCAGCTGGCTCTGTCTGTCGTAAATAAACACGAGTGCCTCTTTCTGCACAGGATTGTAAAAAAGCCAGTCAGGCAAGGGAAAAACTTTACTCGGCGAGTGTCTCTGTCTCATGCAAATATTATTCCCTAGGCCTCCCGATGAAACAACTACCACCAAATGAGGAAGGGAATTTCAGCATTTAGGCGTCTCTGCCTTCAGATTGAGACACGAGAAGGAAAGTTCCTAAATCTTTCAGAATTATAATGATAGTTGCGGGATGAACGGCTTATTTTTTTCTTTCAAAGTTATTATAAGTCAACCCACCCGGAAAAGTAGTTTGTGCTGTAATTTCCACCAGAAATTGCAAAATAAACCTATTGTCAGAGAGCGAAGAAGCCGCAGCCAGGAATAATTTGAGAGTGACAGCTTTTTATGTCATGAGTTCAGCTGAATGGAAGAGGGAAATGTATATATGATGCGCTGCCTTCCTTTGATAAATTCATCCTTTCTAAACGTTCAAAAACATCGTACATCACTCTCACGGTGCAACCCAGTAATGCCTTTTATTGATTTTTTTGGTAAGTTTTTCGCCCCTTCATTGTTGCGTTCTGATTAATCTTCAAACTGATGGAAGGGAGATTCAATGCGGGTTTGATGATAAAAAGTATCATGGATTTATAAGTCTTCCTGAGTGGGGCCGAAAGCATGTTGGATCCTGTTGTGCCTGCGGTGGAGGTGAGCGGGGCTTGGATTAGACAGTGAGTCAACGGATTCACAATTCATGCTCTCCAATCTCCCGCCTGCTTTTAATCAGCGGCTCTCAGCGGGCTGCTGGCGGTCTGTATTTCACCCAGAGCACATCTCCTCCCTCTCAGAAACCCTCCTGAACAGAACAGGGCCTGTGGATTCACAAAGATTAATATTTCACTGAATTACTAATGAAATTATGAGTTTGCCGGAGTTTTCTCAAACAGCTGGCAGTGCTCCCTCGAACTGGCTGCATCATATTCGCACTTGCTGTCTAAAAGAAATATCCAGCATCCTTGGCCCTGTCTAGCTGTCGATCATGTCGTTGTGTGCAGGGTTCAGTCTGAGGTAATGTATTGGCAGGCTGTGTCTTCTCCCTTAAACATGCCAGGAAGCATCTCTTCAGTTTTGATCTATAGCCTTTGCTGTTGCACTACCATTCCAAGCAACAGTTTTTTTTCCCCTATTCCCCGCTATTACCAATATTTTTTTTGTTCCATGTAATTTGCAGTACACCCAGTATTACCTCATGTGTGTAGTTTATGTCACTTTACATAGTTCTTCACTGTGAAAATGACTGATGTTGATGTAGGAACAGTTAGCCTTGTTCAGAAGCCACAGACACTTAAAAAGAGATTCAGAAGAACTGTGTCTGCATTGGAATGGTGATTGAACCACACACTGTCAGACTTTTGGAACATGTGGTTCATTCATCTCCCTGTGGACAGTGGGCTGTGATCTGCTCTTTCTCATGGATTTGTTCAGTTTCTCTCTGCATCCAGAGTCCGGAATGTTCCTCTAGATACACCACAGTCACTCACGGAGAGAGTGAATGAAAGGGTAATTAGCAACTTCAGGACCTCTTGAACCGCAAGAACCTCCAAAAGTGCAATAAACTTATGCCAACTGGGTCATCTACGCTTCGACAAAAGTGAAACAAAGCTGTTGTTCTTTAACGTGTTTTTTCTCTCTTACTCCTATTCTGTATGAAGATGATTTGTTTGCTAAGTTAAACTAAACTTCCCAATGTATGCTCATTGGTCAACTCAAAGAATACAAGCTTAACTGAATAAAATACAATCCCAATTCTGAAATAGTGGGGACAAAGTATAAATTGTGAATAAAATCAAAATACAATGACTTTCAGATCACACGAGCCAATATGTTATTGGCAATAGAGAATAGATAGCATTTCGAATGTTGAAACTGAGAGGTTTTACATTTTTATCCACAAAATGGGCTCATTTTTTTAATGGCTGCAACAGGTCTCAAAAAAGTTGGGACACAGGCAAAAAAGGGCTGAAAAAGCAATTATTTTGTATAAGAGAATCAGCTGAAAGAACATTTAGCAAGTAAGTTAACTGGCATCAGGTGTGGAACATAATTGGCTGTAAAAGGGATGTCTTAGAGAGGCTGAGTCTCTCTGAAGTAAAGATGGCCAGAGGCTCTCCAACCTGTGAAGACTTGTGTAAAAAAATTGTGGAATACTTTAAAAACAATGTTTCTCAATATCAAATTGCAGAGGCCTTGAAGGTCTTATCATTGACAGAGCATAACATCATCAAAAGATTCAGAGAAACTGGCAAAATCTCTGTGCATAAGGGACATGGCCGAAGACCTTTACTGGATGCCCGTGATCTTCGGGCCCTCAGATGCCTTTGCATCACTCACCAGCATGATTCTGTCATTAACATTACTAAACAGGCCCAGGAATACTTAAAGAAACCACTGTCTGTGAACGCAGTCCACCGTGCCTTCCACAGATGCCACCTAAAACTCTATCATGCAAAAAGGAAGCCATTATTGAGCATGATCCAGAAATGTCGTCGTGTTCTGTGGGCCAAGGCTCATTTAAAATGGACCGTAGCAAAATGGCTACGTGTCCTGTGGTCAGACGAGTCCAAATTTGACATTCTTGTTGGAAATCATGGGCGTTGTGTCCTCCGGGCTAAAGAGGAGAGAGACCACCCCTCCTGTTATCAGCGTTCAGTTCAAAAGCCAGCATCTCTGATGGTATGGGGATGCATTAGTGTACATGGTGTGGGACACTTGCATGTTTTAAAAAGCAACATGAATGCTGAAAGGTATATAAAGGTTTTAGAGCAACATATGCTCCCCTTCAGATGACATCTATTTCAAGGAAGGCCTTGTATATTTCAGCAGGACGATGCAAAACCACATACTGGAGCTATTACAACGGGATGGCTTCGTAGTAGAAGAGTCAGTGTGCAGAACTGGCCTGCCTGCAGTCCTGATCTTTCACCGATTCACCGAGAACAATTTGCGCATAATAACAAAAAGTCCGTTATAGGAGACCCAAAACTCTCCAGCAGCTGGAAGCCTGTATTAAACAAGAGTGGGATCAAATTCCAATGGCTAAACTCAACAAACTTGTCTCCTCAAAGCCCATAAGCCTCCAATCTGTGTTAAGAAGAAGAGGGGATGATACATCATGGTAAACAGGCCCCTGTCCCAACTTTTTTGAGACATGTTGCAGCCATCAAATTTGAAATGAGCTCATTTTCTGGAAAAAATAGTCAAATTTCTCAGTTTCAACATTTGCTATATTCTATTGTGAATAAAATACTGGCTGGTGTGATTTGAAAGTCATTTCGTTTTGATTTTATTCACAATTTATGCTTTGTCCCAACTATTTCAGAATTGGGGTAGTAGTTATTTTAAGTCAATGTCAAATTTTTTTGTGGTAGATTACTTCAATTTTTTAAAATTGATCCATTGTTTTATGCTTTCAGTGTCCTGTTGACGGAGTTTACTGATGCTCTATGTAAATTGTACTGAATTATATCGATTTTCGCAGCTGTGTCATTTACCGTCCTCCTGCCCTTTGCCCTTGTTGTACTTCGCTTTTCATAAAAGCAGCCGCAAAATAAATGAAATACAATGCAATGTAACAAACGAAGAAAATTCATTTCAAGCTGGAAACTTCAGTTAGATTTGACCAGTTAGCGCAGAACGACATGCTTTTGGATTTGGCGATTTTTCTGCTCGAGTGATGCTATGGAACAATCTGAGCAAGCATGACACAGACCGGCCTTCAGATCACAAACCCCACAGTGGAGCAGAGATTTGGGACATTGAAATTAATCGACTCGATATGAGCAAATACTGCTTATGATGAACAGTTTTATTTATAAAGAGGGACGCTTTAGAGTTTTGGGAGATGCAGATCAGTAGTAGGTCAGAGTGGAAGCAGTGTAGAGGGCACAAATCCGGAGAAATGAACAAACGCCTCGCCTCGGTTAGAAAAGCTCCCCAGTTAGGTGGGAGATGCTGAAGTCAAGAATGATTGAACAGAAACTGGCTTTTGACCAGACAAGACTTCCTTGGCTGCCTGAACTAAAACTAAAGCTCCATATATTACACCATCAATTCTGCATGTGACTTCTCACCTTCTGTAGTGTTTATATCCGTGCATACACACTCACATACGCAGACATACATGGATTATGCCTTATCAGTTGAAGTTCATACTGAAAATTCATATTTAAATTAATAACAATAATCAATAAACAAGTTTTATGGTCATATGACACCACTTTTCTTGCAGAAAATAAAAAAATAAAAATTTGGATTAAAAAGCGTTAGCTGTACACATTCTTTGACAAAGGGGGTAAGAAATTACAGTAATGTGCTGCTGGGGTTTGGGGGAGGGTGACGGGTGCAAAATTTTTTCTGCCTCTTTAATGTGCCGCTTCTCATTGCTCCGGCTTTCTTTTGACTGCTTGTGGCCATGACATTTAAAATAGTGCTTCAAGGGACGCAAACAAGACTCCTGTATTGAACTACAGGCGAAATAAAATATTTTCACGTTTCAGTCCGGCTATTTTTCAGTTCTCTCAAGCATTTGAGAAGTGAACTTTTCCGCAGTCCATGGATGAACAGCTGTGGAAATAAAATGATCACATGCAAGTAATTACACAATTCTTCTAAATACTTAAAAAAAACAAGTACATTTCATTTTGACACATTCCAAAGAAGACCAGGTTTTCTTTTCCATGTATACTTTTCACTGTTTAGCTGTGATCCTTTTCTCATTCAGCAGTGGTCTACTTGGCAGTTACTGCACGAAGTCAACCAATAAAAATGCTGCCCAGTTTACTAGCTGGTTTTTACAAAGATAGATTGACTAATTATTGTTGCAACCATTCCATAGTTTGGATTATGCAGCGAATGAGAGCGTGATGTCTTTTGGTTGACCATTCCAACCGGTAACCAAGATGAAAAATCTGGTCGGTGGGACCACATTTCAAAAATTTTACTTACTCAGCCATCTGGATTTGTTTGTTGACAGTTTGGAATGAAAAAAATTTGGTATGAAGTTGATTGAACAATTTTTGGCGGACTTGTAACCAGTGCAAGGATGTCTTAAGGACAAACAATGTTCGGAAAATGCTGAAACCACCGTCTGGCAGCAACAATCATACCATGGACATGAGCTACTCTCTGGCCCATTCAAATGTCTGTTCGTCCTTGACCTCTTCACTATGTCCGTGTGCCATTTATATGTGGAGTTCCTGCTGGGTTTTGGCCTTTTTAAAGGAGCTGGATATCTTCCCTTAATACACTCCGAGACCTCATCACTGCAGTAGGTTGGGTTTCCTCTCGCAGCTTCAAATTGTTATTTAAGTCTGAGGAATATGTTTTTTTCACAAAAGCAGAGATGACATTTCTGAATTTAATAAAAGGATTACAGTTCATGCTTCATGTTGAAAATCAAAAGTGCTTGCTACACATCCTCAAAAGAACCTGCCTTTAACGAGCCTTTCTTTTTCAAACTTCAGAAGCATAACCTCGAGCCACGGCTGGTTTGTGGGAAGCCCCTGCTAGCTCGTTCATTACGGCTGCCGGTGGGCTCTCCACACAGACGATACAAACCCATAAAAGGAGTCCCTTCTACTTAGACGTGTTCCAGCCAAGGAGTGCATTTCTAATGTCTACCAAATTTTTTCTTCTCCCTCCTTATCTCTCAGTCTGATGCAATAGTCTGTAAAGATTTCTTTTCGGCTCAGGGCTGCCAGGATTTCTCTCTCCGTCAAGCGCTATAGCGCCCTGCGCTGTGTATGAGCAGCTGTGTCCCAGGCCTGTGATTGAGGTATCTGAGTTCAAAGAGGGCCCTGGACTGTGTCGGCCAATGAGGACGGAGGAGGGGGGGCGGTGGGGGTGGAACTTGGAACTCGGAGATATGCGGTCCTCCAGGACAGTGACTGCGGAATGTTCTTGTGATTCCCCCTGCTTTTCTGTCTTCTGGGCACGTCTATTTTTTGGGGTTTATACTGAGAGATGACATCAGTCTGCATAAAAAGCATTTAACCAGAGTCGTTGCAAATTGACCCAGTTACAGCTTTGCGGGTGGCTTTTGGCTCTCCGGGGCTTGACGTGAAGTGAAGTGGTACAAATCTGTCAGGATGTGTTTCCCGACCTATGGAACAGGTCTCCAGGAAAAGCGGCGGAGGCACGACGAGCGAAACAGACTGGAAGTCGATTAGCGAGAGGCAGTGAGAGTCATTCGCTTTGACAGCGCACTTAGAAGGCATCGTGGCCTTGTTTATGAGTGCTGCAGTAAACGGAGGAGATTGTGACTTGGAGGAAGAGTCCAGAGCTGGACCTCCAGTGCCATCTCTGAGCTGGACATCATCTGATGGTTCTGAATGGCAGAGCCAGCCAGCTGTCGGCCTGTTTTAGATAAAAACGCTAGCCAGCCCCCCTGCGGAGTACTCCCCAGTGTGATTAGCGTCTCGTCATCAGCTGTGTGAATCACACTTTCCCTGTTGTGGCTTTGTGTGCTGCAGCAGCAGTCTAAACTCAGGGTTAATTTGCATACTTTTTTGGAAAGCCTCATTTCAAACATTGTTGTAACCCCGCCGCGGATATTAAATTGCTGGTAAAATTTCACGGCAATCAGGTCACTGAAACCAGCACTTAGCTTGATGCTTTTTTCCACTGTCACTGCTACTTATCTGAGTGATGCAATTGGCCTTAAATGCTATGAATTATTATTCTTTTCCATAACCAGTGGCATACCTTGCATAGACTTGAAGTTGAAAGTGACAAAATCAAAGTTTTTACCGGAGAATGTGAGCATGACTTTCATGTTATTTTTTTCAAGGTCTCAAGGGAGTCCCAATATTTTGCAGACACGCTGTCAAACTGCTACGCAGAGTATCCGGACCCCCTTCATTTTGGGCTGTTTTTCTTGGTTCGGGCTCGGCCCCATAGCGCTACTTAAGGTAAAGCTTAATGCTACTGTACACAATCACATTCTAGACAGTTTAGGTCCTACAGTTTGGATGGCAGTGCCCTGGGCCGTGGGCAGATAATGAAATGCATGGAGAAAAAAAAATTGTCAATAACAATGAAGAAGAACTTGACTAGCCTTCACAAATCCCTGACCTCAACCTCTTCCAGCACCTATGAGATCAGTTGGGAAGCCAACTGTGAGCCAAGCCTGATGCCCAACACCAATACCTGACAGTAATGTTGTAGTTGTGAATTGGAAAAAAATCCCAGCAGAAATGCGCCAGAATCTTATATGAAGCCCTCTCAGAAGATTGAATGCTGTTCTTGAGACAAAGAATGGATTTTTTAGCCCCTATTGACCCTTGAATAGATTCTGTTGATACTGGAACCAAGTTACCTCTACATTCATAACCATTCCAGTGATCACATGAGCGATGCCATGTGCAGTGATTAAGTGCACCCCCACACACACACACACACACAGACACGGCCTTACTTTGTTGATATTACTGGGGCGTTTGGACCCAGTGGGGTGAACGGAGGGATTTATGAGTCAGACCAGATTTTCCTGCCAGAAATGACACATTGAAACAAAACACTTTTGAGTTTACTGCTTCAATCAGTATCAGGATGCCTAGTCCAGCCACAGTCTCGAGTACATGAATCAAAAACAGCTAGATATTATTACACGGGTCGAATAAGTTTTTTGCGCCCCAGGATTATTTGGATGAGCCATTAGAGTGCTAAATGTAACTATTATTTCTCAATAATGCAAGATACGAAAATCAGAGCTGTCGAAAGCCTTGGGGAGCTCCAGGGGAGCTCTTTTAATCAAGTTGCCACGTGATAGGTTTTCAACAGCACAAGATAATTGAATGTATATTTAAAAGAAAAAAATATTTCATTGCTTTTAGGGTTAATAGATGGGAGACTGTAATATGGATGCACTTTCCTCTCCCGCTTTTGCACACAGGCAGTGTGTCACTATGAGTTCCTCTTGTGGTGTCAGAGGGATTACAGGTTTGAATCCTGAAGCGAGAATGGCTATGAAATTATAGCTCAGAGCAAAAACTATAACAGCATTATAAGGAGACAGGATTTGATACTATATTATGGGGCGCTCCAGTATCCAAAACAGTTTTTCTACCAGAATATGAAGAGCACAGTTTAAAAGCCTTGTACTGGAAAATAAGTGGCTTCCAGCACCATTCTTATTCAAGGGGGTGAAATCTTTTAACACTTATTAGACAGCGTCATTCAGAACAACTTTCATAGGTGCTTCCAAAAAAGATTAAGACTAGACACCTTGAGCCAAGTCATTCGACTCACATCGTTGCTATCAATACATATCTATGAAGTAATTGCTCCTAAACGCTTGAATTATTGAATCTGCACTGGGTAAGACAGAAATGAATCAAATGTTCTTCTTGAAATCGCTAGCAACATGAACTGAGAGGATTAAGTAGACACAGGCAATACAAAAAGATGCAAGTCTTTTTAATGTTGCAAGCGTGCCTCTGCATTCGCATGACTCAAAGACGGCTCAGCGACCCGGCCATCCAATCCGGGCCTTTCGTCTCACGACTCGGTTTGGTCTGCCTCGTCCGCCGATTATAATTTCATCCCACGCCTCCTTAGACGCATGACAGGGACAGACCACAGTGCCACGCCCTGTCGTCGCCGCTTCGTATAATTCAAACGGTGTAATTGATGTAATTACTGATATCCCCTGGGTGGGTGAAAGCTTAACTCAAAATTAAAGCCCCGCCCTGCCCTGAGTTCCCCCCAGACAGACAGACTTCTGTCTCCCGGCCAGGGTTTAAATACGCGCTATATTACTGGTTGGTGATTCGGATGTAGATCCAGGGCCCTCATTTTGGCTTTCTTGGGTAAAAATAAAAAGGCTGGAATCACTGGGTAAAACCTCAGAAGCTTTGCAGTACGAATCATTGCTGAGGCACATGGCGAACCAAATCTCCAAGAGTGAAACAATGGGCGGAAAATTTCACCTGGACTCAAACTTCGCTGGACTGCGTTTTTCAATGTCTGCTTTCCTAACTGCTTCTGGGCTCTGTTGAAAATGAAGGCTGATATTTCCCTTTTCTTTTTCAGATTCCCCCCCCCCCCATTTTTTTATTAAAATAAGAAAGGATATATGTCTCTTTGAAAGACAGAAAACATCCACGGCAGGTTTCCATTAATCCTTATTATTTCATGAATAGATTTGGTGAATCATTTTTTCAATCATTCAGCCTTAAATGACTGCCAGCAACAAAAAAATAAAACCTTTTTTCATTAAGGCATTAAGCTTGAAGACGGCTCATTCAGGCAACAATGTGTTTAGAATACGTAACACATTATAAAACTTCATTAGCATTTTAATGGAATTCACTTTGGCAGTGATTGGAGCGCAGATCAGACACCTTTACGAGCCAGACTTACGCACACTGCTACAGCTTTATCAATGAGTCATGCTTCTAAAAGTCAGGATATTTATATCCTGATCAGATTCAGAGCCAAGGCCTCAAGGTTATTATTCTAACCCAGCAGGAAGAAGTCAGCAAAGCAGACAAGCATTTTAATTCATTCTGAGTTTATCTTTTTTATCGAATAGATACAGGCTTGCTTTCCCGTTTTCTCCTTACCGAGTCGCTTTTCAGATTCGCCTTTGGAGCATTTTAAGAGCTGCTTCAAGCAGAGAATGTGGCCCTACTTATATTGTATGGCATAATTACAGGCACAAATTGCTTTCTATGGGGTCTAGGATAAAAAATGTATTTTTAGTAACATAAGAATGAAAGGCAGTTGTTACATTACTCAATAGGCCCAAATAACAATTTTTTTTTTGAGGAAAATGATCATATTCACAAATATTGACCTGGAGAATCTCAAAGATATCCTGTGCATATGTAAACACAATTATTTAATATGAGGCATGAAAATTGCGCTAAAGAATGCCCCACAATCAAAATCAATCAATAGTCAAAGTCTCTCTAAAAATTTATCCACCACTGAGAATGTCTGATTTGGGTACATAATCCTAAAACACTGCATGCCATTGTTTTCCCCTGTGAACGACATAAATTTCATGTTTTAAATTCAACAAACGCTTATGCTACTCTGTTAAAACCTGCACTAAAAGTGAAATTCAATGAAAATAAAATCATAAAAAATCTATATTTTGTCATACAATGTGCTGGTATTTTGTCAAAAGAAAACTCTTGAAGTTTTCATTTTCTGGGTCAGCTGAGGTTAAGAGGTAAGCATGGGCCCGCTGGTGACTGCACATGTAACAGATGTGGCCTGTGCAGACATGTCTCACAGCTGAGCGGGCCAAAGCGACCACAGCAGCTGGCTGCCTTAATAACCTGCAGGGTGAGGCAGCTCCTCCCGGAGCGCTCCTATTGCCGATGCACACTCTGCGACACCAGGGACAAACTGTCCCTTCCACCTGGTCACTTTTATGTATAAGCACACAACAGCACTGAGAACTTTTGCTTCAGATACAAGCAACAGTCACAGGCCCCGAGATTATTTAAACTGCACCTCTTATGTGATTTTTTCACTGATCATTCTTGCATTCTTGAACTCTGAGAAAAAAGCTTGAAATGCGTCATTGTTTAAAAAAAAAGCACTTGAGTTTTCTCATACTTGCCAATTCTCCAGTACCTGTCTGTGAAAGGCTCCATTGAAAGTCCTGCCCCTGCCCTCCTGAAGACCCCAGTGTGCTATGATTTGTCAGCTTGATCACTCACTTGTGACTGGTCCGCTGTTCGTGCCCCTTGTCGTGTCCTTGACCATAAATGGATTTCCTCTTTAGAAACTAATATTGGTTAAGCCTTGTGGGCGAAAACAACTTAACTCAATGGCATGCCAAACTGTATGCTTGGCGCAAAAATTCAAATGGTGACATCACCAATTGATGAAAGAAATGGCCAGAAGAGGTTGGGGCGTTTCAGTCAGCTCTGGAGCAGTGAGTCTTACAGCAGCGAACGCTTCTTCTGGAGGTGACTTTGAGCTGTTTTCCAACACAGACCTTTTAAATGCCCATAAAAACGATATGATTCACGCTATGAAATTAAAATAATGAAAAACCATAAGAGGTGCACTTTCAATTTCACAGCAACTAGGAAGAGGAGCCTAACGTACCAAATTGGCAGCACATTTATTTTCCTTTCTTTGTACTTGTCACCTCACTATGAGCCCTCTCGAACTTGCCTACATATCAACGATGACAAATCATGCACCAAAACTAGATGTTTTGCTCAGGCTTGGCATGTAGGTAGTTCTGTAGTATTATATTGCAGACTGCTGGGATGATATTTTCTTCAAAACACTGCAGTAGCTGTATTCATATCAGTCAGGAAACTACAAGATTTTTGTCACTAAGGGGATTTAGGTGCAGTCCTTCATTCAGACTGTAAAGTATTTTTGTGACAGCCCTTTGTAAAAAAGTTCAACAAAAATAAAATTGAATTGAGCAACAGTGCATAGATGTTTGACTGACATACTACAAATGTGTATACAGTATATGCTGCATTGTTATCGGGTTGCTGTCTTTAAAAGAAAGGTGGCCACCCAACTAATGTTGCTGAACTTTTTAATGAGCGACGACTTCATTTGAATTCAGATCTGTAGCGACAGCAACCACCAAATGCTTTCCAATACTGATCAGCCACTTGGATAGCAGATTGCTACCATGGCAAACGTCTTTCACGAACCCACCAGCACATTTTTAAGGCACAACCCACTAAGAAAGAGGGGGCCACCGCCAGAAATGCACCCCAAAATACTTACGATAGCAAATACAGTTCAACCAGAAAGGACAGAGCAGAACACAGAGAGGACAGAGACAGATTGCCAGTATGACGCGCAACAAAGCAAGGAATCTGTGTGAGTGTGTGTCTGTGTGTGTGCGCGCGTGTTCGTGCATGCATGCTCGTGTGTGTGTGTATGTGTGTGTTTGTGTTTCCTTTTGCGTATCTCGACAGCCGTCCACCTGATTGACTTCAGACTTGTTGGCTCTATTGCTGAAGACCCATGGAAGCAAAGTGCAGTGTCGAGTTTGAAGTTGTTTGATTGAGTGTTTCTTGAGAAATCAAAAAATCTTCAGGCATGAGTCCCACTCAAGCTGCAGTTGACCGGGCGCTGCACTATACAGCACAAGCAACAACTGAACAGGCACTGCAGGGAATGGTTGTATCATCTCATTTTTATGGTGAAAAGTCTACATGGTGCATTTTAAAGCCAAACAACATTTGTTGAAGTGCAATATACAAGCACAGTTCATTGATTTTCTGCATTGGAGCAAGTGCAAGCTACAAACAAGTGTTAATGCCATTCTCACCAGGATCCCAGTCATACTCCGTGGTCCGTGCATGGTCCCAGTGCCTGTGGACCACCTCATCATGTACAGGTTAACAGTGAGCCATGTACAGCAAAGCTGACCCAGAGGTTGGCATAGGCAACAGATTAAAGATGGCATATAGCTGTGGATAGAAAGGTAGGAGGCTATTCAAATCTCCTCATTACTCCATAGATCTATGACAGACTGGGTGACCAATGCATTGCAAGGCTCTGTCGTGAATTATCTGAAGCCTTGCGGGCCCATCTGGAAGCTTTCTCTGGTGTTCAGCATTTGTGCTGCAGAGACTCCTGGGAATACTGCCATGCAAGTGCCATGGAGTCCGCCGCTCGACCTCACGAGGGCCAAGTCAGCCAGCGGCATGTAGCACAGGGTGGCCAGATTCATCCCGTACTTACATAATGACATCAAGCTGCTGACAGTACGCTGGATTGGGGTTCAAAGGGTTGTTGCAGGGGCCAATTCCATCTGGATGGAGCACCAAAACAGGCTTTGATTATGCTGGAGGTCACGCTAAATTCATACAGGCATCAGTCCTCCACCTGCCCATGATAAGAAGCCCATGTTGTCCCTATCTGAGACTTTCCGAGATCAGGTGCTGCTGTCACTGTTATGATCCAGTGGAATCAGAAGTTGCACAATGTTCGTTGGTCGTGTTTAATGGAAGTTTCACTGAAAAATATCAGAACCCGATTAAGTAAAGTGAACTTATTTCTTCCCTTAAAGCCCACTTGTCATGACAAGTTTCTAGTTATAGAACTCAAGTTTATAAGTTTTCAAAAGTTAAACATTAAGTTATCATTGTCTTGGCTTATTGTGAGTTGAAATGAAGCTTATCTTCAAGTTGAGTTGACTCACATTGGGTTGAGTAAACCCACACTTTACAAAACAACCAGTGAACTTTCTTCACTGTAATGCATTCAGACTGGTTAAACTTGGAAAGGAATGTTCATCAGATATTTTTGAAATGTGGGTTAACTCCACTAAATGTGAATCAACTCAGCTAAAAGCTAACTCAACTTAAGGATAAGCTTTGTTTCAACTCACAAGTAGTCAAGACAATGGGTGACTTTCGGTATAACTTTTGAAAACTTATAAACTTGAGTTCAATTTCTAAAACTTGCGATGAAGCATGGAATTAAAGAAAAGAAATATGTTCAAATAACAACAGGGTAATGATGTTTTACATTGTTGGCTTGCACCGCTAACATAACCTCTCCATCGACTCCTCTGGCTGTAAAGTCATAGAAAAGGTTCTACTGGCACAGGAGAGAACATGTCATTCTGGCTTCCATTGGCCTCGTCCTGTTCTGGATAAACTGTGTAAACTAGGCACGTCATGGTTGCCAATTATCCTGTCATATTTACATTTACAGATATGAATTACCGTGACTCTTCAGCTGTCTTGCATTAATGAGACACGGACAACATGACGAGATTTGATATTCAGGCAGGATTCATTTTGTAATGCCAATTCATCATCATAATAAATATGCATTAAATTACAAAACCGCATTTTATAATTATTAAATATTATTAAAAGATCAAAGCCCATGGCTGAAACCTGACAACCATCAGTCAAGGTGAATTGAGTCTTATATGGGTGATACGTTTTAAAAACAGTAGAGCAGATTTCATTCTTAAAATAATCTTTTAATACAATAAAGAAATAACTTGCCGTAGTACTTCCCTCCATTCTCTATACCCGTGTCTTCCTCACTTGGGTTGCAGGGGAAGATGAAACCTATCCCAGCTGACTATGGGTGAAACGCAGGGACCCACCCGGGACAGATCGCCAATCCATCACAGGGTGCACACACACCATTCACTCACGCACGCATACCTATACGCAATTTAGAGTCTCCAATTATTCTGACATGCATGTCTTTGGACTGTGGGAGGAAACCGGAGCACCCAGTTTGAGGGGTACTCCGCATGAGGAGAACATGCACACTCCATACACAAAAGCTTCAAACCGGATCCGAAATCACGGCCTTTTTGTTGTGAGGCAGCACAGCTAACCCCTGCGCCACCATGCCCTCCTTAGTAATACATTATTATGACAATTTAAAAACAGATGCTGAGTAATATTAGGCATACTATTTGACATATGGATCATACGTTGTAGATCAAACCGTTTAACTTGGAAGAGCAGATTTATTAAGTTTAGTTACCACACTGCAAATGAACATGTAATGATAGATATCAGTGTGGCCCCACAATACTTCTCTGTTTTGCAAGTGAATGACAGGGTTGTATTCATGGTCGCAACCATTTATGTTGCAGTTATTTTAGATCATATCTGAACTTTCTGTGCCGAATGCATTTAATCAGAAGTAAAACGCTCCGTTTGTGAGGTTACGCTCAGGAACCAGACGCGAGAACCAAGTAATCCAACAAACTTGATTTTTATCATGGATGGGGGTGAACCCCTGCAGGGCAGGTAGCAATGGTACAAAGTCCAGAATCCAAAAATCAGAATCCCAGGGACGTAATCCAAGTTGTAAACAGGGCAGCAAACACAAAACTCGTGGTCTGGCAAAAAAGGTTTGGTACACAGATGGAAACAAATCCAAGAAAAAGCCAAAATCACAAACGGGGACAGTCCAGTCGGAAGAGAATCACAAAGAGTACAAGGCATAAACAATCGTAGCACAAGGGAAACGTTCTGACAAAGGCTGGTCATGAAATGACTGCTTAAATACACATAGGGGAAGTCACATGCTATGATGGGGAACAGGTGATTTGGATCAGACTAATTAACAAGGGAACAGACATGAGGAAGAACCTAACCACATGAAATTGGCAAAAGCCAAAACACGGACAGGGATCACAAGACAGCCTATGGACAAACATACGACTCCGGTTAGAGAGTTCTAACTTGCACAGATAATGAGGCAGAAGAGAGTTTAACAGGTGCGGAGGATCCGCTGAAACGCAGCAAGGTAGATTGAGTAAAGACAAGGGGTGGAGACTAGAATAGGGCGAATGCTGAGAGCTCGTTAGTCAATTAGTAAAGTGCAGCATACAATCTCCAGTGCAATCTCGTTAGTAAGTTAGTACCATAAACAATGTTAGTCTGGTTTAGTATCTTTAACTAAAATAACAAACTGTTGGTACAGTTAGTAAAGATAGAACAGCAAGGCGAAAGAGGTAAACAAGATTAGAAGGAATGATTGAAACCCCAGAAACCATTAAATCACCCAAAAGTGTGGCACGTAATATTGGGGCAGTGAGCAATCACATGACAAGGGACCAGACAGGGGAGACAAAGTGCAATGCATGACATGAAACAAAACCATAACCGGAATATAACTGAGGGAATGGACATTGGCAGAAATACAACCAAAGCAAAAACAAAACAAGGCATGGAATCAAAAACATAAGCAAAACGTGGTCAGACAAAGCAGAATCATAATCAAAGTATGGTCAGTCAAAGCAGAATCATAACAAAACATGGTCAGACACAGCAGAATCAAAACACTCTTTATAAATCCATGCTGTAAAGCAATCAGTTATTTTTATAGCATTGGGAAGTGTGTCATGTTCTACTATTGCCGTATACTGGCAAAAAATTTTACACGGTGCTTCTTTGTAGAACTTTTGATTATGCTTAATTTGAAGAACTGGCAGAGAAGTAATTATTTTATCGCAATATGTATTTAGTGTGGTGCTATTCATATCAGTTCACTGTGCCATCACAACAATCCCTTGAACAGCTAAAGTGGTCACCAGTATTCTTTTACCACACCTCCTCTTCAATATGGTAGGGTTAACATTGATACAGCACCAAGCAAGTTGTGGTAGATATGTTACATTGGATGAGTAATGCGTTTTAAACACAAGATCTTCAGCTAAGCTAGCATCCCACGACTCATTATATATCTTCTATCACTATTTAGCGATATATTGATCCATAATGTATCATCATTATCAGATCAAATCTAGCCTTGTCCACACTAATGCATGGACCACCTCATGGTAGTATTCATAGGTGGGGATAAATGCTATTTTAGATCAACCAGACAAAGAGCCACAATTGGCTGATTCATTCTTTGATGCTATTTCAAGATTTACCTATATTAAGTTCTTGTGCGTAAACTCAACCTAAACGCTGTCTGTTCCTTTTTCCATGGTTAATGTGTCTATCTTCACATTATTGTCCTCTAGCCTCAAGAGCCTAAAGACAGAGAATCAAGAAAGTTTTGCACTTTACTTTGGGAGGACTTCTGCTGGAGCTCACAAAACAGTCAAGAAAGAGAATCATTTTTACAGAATGCTGTACTGAGATAGCTGACATCTCACTGGTGGATTCAAAATCCCAGTTATCTTTTCTTAATGACGATGTGGCTTGTTGGGCCAATCTCCACGGTTCAGAGCAATTCCTTTTGTCAGTGTGCTTTTCATCTAGTTCTGCTCTGACATTTGTTTGAGTTTGGCTGTGGGGGTTATGTCTCAGTGTTGAATGACTTAGTGTGGCCTAGAGCAAACATCTGAGACAAGGCTACGGAGAAAAGCCACCTTGTTGCCTGTAGAACTGGCCCAGCAATGACCCAGCAATTCATTTTGCGGTAGAGAAATGTGATTGCAGGCTGGATGGAGTGAGTCGCGCAGTTCAGACTTCATCATACTGACCAAACAAGTGCAAGTGTAAAAAAAAAAAAAAAAAATCAGACACCATATTTATGTGCGGGAGCACTCTGTTATTGTTAGTTCGTGTTATTTGAGAAATGTCATGGGATACGACACATCCCCTGTGGTACACAGCTTCTCATTCTAAAATGTCCTGTAAAAAAAAAAGTGTCATTGCAGTATAATCTGAAATGAATTCACTGAAATGAACATAGAATTTTATAATGGACGTTGCACATATAAATATGGACGTGGTGACCTCATATATTTTATTTGTATCTTTCTCAGCAGTTTTCTAGTTTTTGCCAATCAAGGCAAAAATATTGCGTGCAATTGTCACAGATTTGTTTTTCGCGCATTACTGCTGAGGCTAGCAAAAATATTGGGACTGGCTGACTCACTCTCTTTAATAGTAAATCAGAATCTGGTAAACGATATAGCACATGTTCAGACAAACAAGATTGAGCTGAGTTTATATTTCAGTGATTTAATTTAGTACTAAAGGCTTCATAAAATGCATTATGAAATGACCTTTCAGATAGCCTAAAGTTCTGCTTTCGCAGTCCCTCAAACCAAAACAATACAATCCTGCTTTCACCCAATTTCAAATCTTGTTTATGAGATTACTAATAATGCCAAGTGCAGTTTGTCTTTTCTTCAGTGAAAACTTGTTTTTTTTATCTTTTCACTTTCTCCATATTTTCTATTACATCAGAAGTTGTCTAATATCAGGACAGAAAGCATCTCTGTTGCCGTGGGTAGAGGATAGATGCAGATTAGCTTTTCAGTTGAGAACGTCAGGTAAGAATGGCTCAAGCAGGGATGCCATTTCATCCCATCACGCATTTTGGCTGCCTTTGTCTGAGATCCCAGAGTCAATTTCCGAAAAGTGAATTAGGATAATAAAAGACTTTTTGTCAGGATGAATAACCGTGAATGAACTGGAATGACAGAAGGCTGCTCAATTCTGAAAGAGCCTAAAAGCTAACTTTTCATCTGGCCGCGGCCTGGTTTCACTCAGCAGTCCACATACTTGGCTTTGACTTGCGTTTCAATTCAAGTTCATTATGCACTGTGTCATGAATCTTGAGCACTAAAGTAGTAACACTTGCCCAAATTTCTGAAACACAGTTTAGGACAAAAGCTAATTGAGACCATGCCTGAAACCTGAAGAGGCCAAGGGATCGACCAATAATCAGGGTTTTTGGAACAAGTCCTGGCCATTAGCCAGCTAGTGCTGTTATATCCGTCAGAAAAAGCACATCATTTCATGCTGTTATATATAAAGGAGGAATTCATTGATTCACCTTGATTTGTTTAACTAGATAAGGCTACATAATAAAATCGTTGTTTAGTGTACATCATATTTTAATTTTCAGTGACAGGGGGGGAGGTTTTTTAAAAATGTTATTGTCATAAAAGTTTGATATTCCTCTCGCTTTCTTTTTTGCGCAATTGTAACGGATTTTTTTGAAATATTTTCAAAAATTTGAAGTGAGAGACCCTTTCTGGGGTGGGCGGGAATGCCAACCACCTAAATGTTTTTATATGGCTGAACAATAATCACAGTACAATCCAACTGTCACATGATTTTTCAGCATAAGATTGTGTGAAATAATAGTTTACTGAAAGGGTCAAACCCGCAAGAACTATTTGGATAACTCTAAAAGGAGGATAGTACAGTTTTTTTTTTAGACTTAACTTGGAAAGCAGCACACACAGTAGGCAACAGCATGCTTTCCAGATTAAGGCTTGATAGCTACTCAGAACGCCCTGTCTCAGTCGACCCGCATATCCCTGATAAGAATCAAAGACAGGGTCTAAATAAATTACAAACACCCTGCACCCTTGGAGAACAAACAGGAGAAGACTTACTAATCAGTCTATTCGAACGTAGAGCTTAATTGATTAGCATCGCCTCTCCTGTATATAGACAGCCTGGCCAGTTTACAGCGCTGGCCTGTTATCAGTACCCCCCACAGGAAGGCTGATTGTTTCCTGACACGTAGCTGCCTTTTATTACCCCACCAGCGTCAAAACTTCCATCTGAATCTTGTGGTTGCACCTGCAAATCAGAGCAACTGAATGATCATATCAGGCCATATGCTAGTTGATTTTCCCTCATTCTACAATGCCGCTTACAGCGTTTTTCCGAAGGACTTTTAATATAGACAGAATCATAATTGAAAACATGTCAGCCTAAAGGCCATATGAACTGTTTTTTTTTCTGGTGAAGGCCTGAGACATAATATCTTCGGAATATTGTGGAATATGCGCTTAATTTCCTTCGGTTTCTGTTTTTTTTTTTTTTTTTTGTTCTGTGGAATTGCATTTATTTTTGCTGTCTGCAACCCAGTGAGTTTTTCTTATTAAGAGCTTGATCTCTCCAAATGATGTAACTGGAGTCAATCATATACTGTTTGAGTTTTGTACATACATACATCAACACTGAGGCATGATAAAACAGAAATAGTGAGGTGTTTAAATTCACAGGATAGCAGATGGCTGTTATGAATTCTATCCATTTAAAAGGACCAAAATATGACTCGATGGCCAACGGAGGAATCACAAAATCGAACTGCTGAAAGAGACGGCACGGACTGCTACTATTGTTGTGCTTGTGGTGTTCTACTATTTATCTAAAAGGATGCAGTTTTCAGATTTTCTTCTCAAAGCCTCTTTTCATTCAAAGCATTAAAAATGTGATTCAGTTTTTCATCAGTAGTTTAATCCAAGTTCGGCTCCCTGGTATTGGGTGTTTATGGTGGCAGTTTTCAGAAAACCGCGAGGGGTGTTAAAATAAGCAAAATAATGGAACATAAAGCATTGTGTGTCTGAAACTTTATCCCCGACCCCTCAAGTCTGGTTGGAATTTTATGGAGAAGAAAGGGTGGGGAGGGGGGCGGGGGGGAGGAGGGTTTGCCAGGGAAGGGAATCTCGGCTGGATTTAATGAGTCTTGCACCAGCTCAGTCCTGTACTAAGTTTTGTTTGGTTACTGGGAATACTCTGATTCTACACTCTCCTCTTCCTGTAATTAGAGGGTGGAGAGGCAGAGAAACAGGGCAGAACTCTTTAAAATGGATGAACAGGCCCGAGGTATGAATGACTCCTTCTGCAGTGCGCATCCAAAATTACTCACTGTAATGTGCGTTGTGCACCTGGGCCATTTTATAGAACTTAAGATACGCTAAGTGTTCAATTTTATGAGCCTGCATGTCCTCGCTAGCTCCCAGGAGCCGATGCCACTTAGATGGAATTAAGATGTGATTGTCTAATTGGGTCTGCGTGCAGTAGGTCTGGAACAGAGGAGCGAGGCTGTTTCTAGCGGGGTGGAACAGCAACAACCCCAAGGGAACCAACAACATTGGTGTCATCATCAACCATCTGTTCTCAATCTCTTTAATTCTCTTCGTTATGGTGGGACCATTTTGACGTCGCGTTACCAGCAACAAATAATGCTATATTTAGGACAGATTTCCGATTCAGACGTCTTCACTCAAGATGCAGTTTGTTTCGCATCAGAGAACCTTATTGCGTACAGGTTTCCTTTCGAAGAATACATGAAATTTTTATTTTTTGTTGTCGTGGGGAGAAAGGAATAAAGAGGGAAATGTCACGTCAGCATCAAACAACGTAATGAACACTGACGCTGAATTTCCTATGCTCAGAAGTGCTCCTCAAGGTCTGCCTTTCAAACCACAGATACGACGAGCTGAAAAAAATTCTGCAAATATCAATGTTCACTCCTTTAAATCAGCAGTAATTACTCAGGCTGCCACAAATCCAGTTCCCTTCCCCTCTCTTGGAAGCAGAGTGTAATGAAATAAAACATTTGCACAATGAGAAACACAAAAAACTATTTAGGCTTTTAGTCAGCTCTCTGAGCAGCAATGGGCCTAATGGCCATGCACATCTTCAGCAGCTTTGAGGAGCTACAAAGGGATAAATGCTTTTGCCTGTGGGCAGTTGCATGAACAAAAAAGGAAAGCAAGTGAATTTGCGTCGATATACGTACTGATGTGTACTCTCTGCCTCAAAAAGTAAGTGAACTGCAAGGTCAACTCCTTTTTTTTTTGTTGCTGTAAACTGCAGACAGTTGAGTTGGAGGTCTAAAGATATAAATGAGACAACAGATTGGAATGTCAACATTTCTTTTCTTGTATTTTCATCTAGATTTGTTACACAATTTAGAACATCACTGTATGTGTCAGATCACCCGATTTTTAAATGCGCAAAAGTAGTGGAATATGTGACTTACAGGTGTCTCTAGCCGCCTGTAGTTGTGTCCTTTTAGATTAATTAAACAATAAATAGTTCTGAATGTCTACATTTTGCTCTAGCCCTGGGTTTTGTCAGTGAAGACTGCATTTATGTAAGTAAAAATAAACCAAAATAAGGACCAGAGCGCTGTCTTTTGGAGAAAAGCAAGCCATTTTGAGACTAAGAAAAAAAATGGATAATCAATTAAAGCCATTGCACAAGCATTGGAGATAACCAGTACAATCATTTTGATTGCCTGAGATAGAAAGAAACAGTTAACGTCCTGAGCCACAGACATCGACCAATAGAAGTTAATGACAGAAACACTGTGAGAGCTGTGAAAAGCTCCAAAACATTATTGAGTGACACAACCAATCTTCACAGGGGAGCGGAGGAGGAATTTCAATCGACGAAGACTTAGGAAGCAGGAATATAGGGCTGTTCCACAAAATGTAAGGTTGTAAGAATCAAAAGGCAAGATTACAACTGAAGTCTGAAAATATATATTGTGAGAAATTGGGGCCTGAAAATATAACATATCCATAAAACCTATGGAAGACCCCAATATTAAATGTCCATTTTAAGGAAATTGAGAACATTGACTTGGTTAACTATCAAAGACATTTTCCCATCCTTACCTTATAGAAGTAAACCTGTTTTGAGCCTTCATGGCCCATCGGCCCGGTGCTTAAACCCAGTTTCAGTGCCATGAAGCGACTAGGAGTATTACTACTCCCCCTGGATGGGATGCCAGTCCATTGTAGGTACTCCCCCAGCTCTTTGTCAGGTTTCCCTGACTATTTGCTGGTACCCATCTATACACCTGGATGGAGTGAGGGGGTAAAGTGTTTTGCCCAAGAACACACCGCAAGGGCCGTGGCCGGGGCTTGAACTCAGGTTACGATCTTAAGTCAAGCCTACTTGACCACTGCGCTACCGCGTCTCCCTATCCTTACCTCATGGTGTGTGAAAATGTGACTTCAGTACTTTCAGTACAAAGCTCTTCAATTTGCAAAGAAATATAGACATGAGCCAGAAAGGTTTAGTGGTAGAATAACCTTCATCAAAGTGATGGAAAGGTCAAAGTGTGGAGGAAGAAGGGATCTGCTCATGATACAAAACATTTAAGCTCATCTGTGAAGGACGGTAGAGGGAGTGTCAAGGCTTGGTCTTCCATAGTTGCTCCCGAAGTGAGCTGATTCATCTTTACTGATGATGTAACTCATGATGGTAGCAGGAGGATGAATTCAGAAGTCAACAAAAACATTCTGTTAGCCAGCTTATGGAGCAACACATCCATGCTAACGAGGAGAAACATGCAGCAAGATTATGACCCAAACCACACTGCCAATACAACACAGCACTTCATTAGGGAGAAAAGGGTGTTTCAGACTGGACAGACCGTCTTCTTTAGTGATGTTTTTGACGCTTTCACAGCAGCCTCTTTCAGTTGTTGCTATTGGGACCTTTTCCATTCGAACTCCTCTTCAGAAGGTTAAATGCCTGCACAGTTGGATTACATCAACAGTTTTCAGATGTCAGTTGGCTAAAGGCTTGATGAAGTTATTGCCAGCAAGGGATATGCACCACAATATTAAGGCTCATTTACTTTCATTTATATAAATGCTCTGTTCCAATTCTTGATCACGAAAGAAAATTTGCATGGTCTGATGTCAATGGTTCTATGTTCTAAGTTGATTAATATATTTTGGTGAAAATAACAGGAAATTAAGACTAAAACTCTGAACTTTTGTCTTGTTTTCATCTTTTAATCTCAACCCCATGAATTGGCCTTGCTGTTCCAATAATATTGGAGGGGACTGAACATAACATTCATTTAAAAATGTCTTTGAGCAGGGTGCCTGTGGGTAAGTCTCAGTTATGTGTTCTACAGGGGAGTTCTGTTTTCACAGTGTGGAGTCAGTAAACAGCCACCCAGGCTTAACCTACATAAAGAGGAACCAAATGAGTGTCCGCAGGGGGTAGGGGGATATGTTCATGGGTGACACAGCCAGAGGAACCTTTGTTCATGCTTAAGAAAAGCATCGGGTGCATCTAAAAGCATAGGCTGCAGCCTTCGAAGGCTGCATTGTTAGGGGTCGTCACTTACTCCCGTCAGCCAAACTAACACTTAGAGTTAAGAATAAGGATAAATATATGGGTAGGGTTAGGTTTGAGGCTAGGTTTAGGCTTAGGGGTTAGAGTTAAGGTTAGGATTAGGGAAAACAGAGATGACTCGCTTAAACTAAAGCTGTTTCAAGGAGGTGAAATGACGTCATGTCAGTTTGGCGGATGGAATTAAGTGACGACCCCTAAAAATGCAGCCCTCAGTGGCTGCAGCCTACGCTTTGAGATGCACCCCTCACTTTCATCACATATGCTCACAGGGTGACTGAAGTAATTACCAGGTGCAATAGCAATGGTAGTATTGGTTTCAGTTGATGTGTGTATGTGTGTGTGGTCAGGGCAAACTATAACAAAACTACTCTAAAACTACGATGAAACTAAAGCTGCCTTGAGTATTTTTGCTTGTGCTTATACGCAAGTGGGTGTGTCCGTTTGTGGACAATTGTTGTGAACGCAATAGTATCGCAACCTTTAAAGATGCAGTCAAGAAACATTACAGATGAGTAGTTGGGATATAAAGAAAAACTGAGTTCAAAGATGGATGTGGTCTGAGAACGCGCTTTATGAACATATTGTTCTCAGCTGCTATTCTGAAAACGATATCAGCATTGCTGTCGCAGCTGGTGTGATCCCAGATGGTCTCTAGTTGTATTTATTAATTTACTGATTAATTCCTCCATTTCATTCAGAGAGAGTCTTAATGTCTTAAATCCGGTCTTGGTGAAATAGATTCTTTAAAAAACATTGATCGATTTCCTTTGTTTCAGTTTTTACTTGCAGTCTGTGGTTGTACCTGGTACTTTATATGAATGCCAGTATGAGCAAATGAAGTAAGTAAGTATGAGCAAATGAAATTCTTAAGGACAGAACACAGCATGAAATACAGAAAAAGACTGGCCCTTGCTCTTGTCAGCCCTGAGTCAAATAAAAAAAATGTTGAGAGATCAAGCTGCTTTCCTGAGATGACCCAGTTTTCTGTCACAGTGAGCACTGTCACTACAATGGGCCAAGATCAGATTCTTGGCCTCTGCATCTATTGATAATCTAGTTTGCAAGTCTTTGTCCATGAAAGAATGAGTAAAATGCCTTGGGTGCAGCCTGCCTAACTCTCCTAAGTGACCCCATTGCCAAATCGGGTTTCTGCCTGTAATTAAATAACAGGCCACTCGTACTCACATAAAGCATTGTTCCAAGAGGAAAGAAAGAGGTGAGTTGAAATTCAGGGCCTTTTGATCGCTCCTGGCAATTGACTGTCCCAGGCAATAGTTATGGTTTGGTCGAGGAAATTCAATACAAAACCAAGGGAGGGTTATGCAGAGTCTGGATGAAGGCCATTCAGAATAACAGACTTGACAACTGCAACCCTAAACCATGTGAAACACTCTGTAAACACTTGCTAAACACTATTTGAAATGGATTCTGAGGTAACGTAGCATTATGGCTGCAGAGGCTGCTGTAACCACATGCGAGTGGTTGGAATTTCAACCATTTCAGATGGCAGTTTTGTCTTATGGACATTATCATTCCAGAACAAGAATGATTCTTTTCAGGGACTACAATATCCAATCCGGAAAGTCAAATTCTGGGAGGAATGTCAATAAATTTGTATTTTCCACAAGACAAAGATAACAGAAAATTTACGCAATGTGAAACATATTGTTGCAAATCTGCAATGCCAGTATAGGTACACCTCCGACCAACAGGACAATAATTTGATTAAACCTATAGTTTTTATAAGGCCAGATAGCGGTCTGTTTCTTTGCAGTAATTGTATTACTGCATGCTTATCCCAAAAATTCAACCAGTGGTCCCTTTCCAATCTTAACACAATGTCACTTGATAGAGATCATTGAATACACATTAAGCACTATTGTTATGAACTTCAGAGAAGGAACTGGTTGCAGATCACAGAGAAAGCTGCAGGGGTAGTTTAATGAAAAAGCAGATATAGTGACAATTGGCGCTTGAACAAAAAATTTAAAAATGCAAAAGGTGCAGAGTCTAAGAGTAGTCAGGGAGTGGTCCGTGGACAGGCGAGGTGTGAACAGAAGCACAGCGGATTAAACAAGCCGTGGTTAGAAGACTGGTCCGAGGTCAGTATCAGGAAAGAAATTAGTGAGTAACAAGGCACGCTGGACTGTGAATGCTCCAGCATACTCCACACTCCAATCTGAAGATGGAAGATAAGAGCACTTAGATGGGGCAAGGCACATAAATTGGCACAACAAAAGGGGAACAATCCAGTGAAGAGAAAATGAAACACATGAACTTAAATATAACCCTTAAAGTGGTAATCACTGCTATAGTCAGAAAAAAGCGCAAAATATATAAAGCTAAATTTCAGTTTTCGGCTTTCAAAAGGTTGACAAATTATTTAGTCCATTTTTGGTCGGCAAATTAGGCACCTTTGAGTCCCTCTGAAGTTCATTTGTCAACTGAATGATGAATGATTAACTTTTAGAAGGATAGTGCAAGTAAAAACTAAGAACTTTAAGGGTAAACAAAT
The DNA here is from genome assembly GCA_029721435.1 of Gymnothorax reevesii. Classification (NCBI taxonomy): domain Eukaryota; kingdom Metazoa; phylum Chordata; class Actinopteri; order Anguilliformes; family Muraenidae; genus Gymnothorax; species Gymnothorax reevesii. Next base: position 30,374,800 of record CM056589.1, read on the forward strand.
GGATTGGGGACGTGAAAGGACAAGGAGAAACAGGGAGTCTGGGGAGTGAAACGAGGCGATAATTAATTAATTAAATGGAACTGAAACTGACAGCAACAGCTTGACTGCTCGGTAAAACAAATAAAAGACCACTCAGGACATGACATTATATGATTCATTTAAGATGATGAAAAACCTCAATTTTATTTCTAAGAAGATAATACAATAAAAATGAGATGAATGAATTAGATTCACAAAGGCTATTTTCAGAAATAACGTGAAATAAAGTGATTTTCAGATTGAAAAGTGGACTGTAAAGTGTGTTTTGTACAACTCCAATTCCAAAATAGTTGGGACAAAGGGTAAATTGTGAATAAAATCAAAATGCAATGACTTTCAGATCACATGAGCCAATATGTTATATACAATAGAACATAGATGACATTGCAAATGTTGAAACTGAGACATTTTACATTTTTACCCACGAAATGAGCTATTTCAAATTTTCTGGCTGCAACAGGTCTCCAAAAAGTTGGGACACAGAGAAAAAAGGACCGAAAAAGCGATTAATATATAAGAATATCAGCTGAAAGAACACTTAGCTAGTAATTAAGTTAACTGGCATTAGGTTTGTAGGTTTGTAAAATTGTGGAAAACTTTAAAAACAATGCTGCTCAACACTAAATTGAAAAGGAGAAAGACCACCTCTCCTGTTATCAGCGTTCAGTTCAAAAGCCAGCATCTCTGATGGTATGGGGATACATTAGTGCATATGGTGTGGGACACTTGCATGTTTTAAAAAGCTCCATGAATGCTGAAAGGTATATAAAGGTTTTAGAGCAACATATGCTCCCCTCCATATGACATCTATTCCAGGGAAGGCCTTGAGCATTTCAGCAGGACAATGCAAAACCACATACTGTAGCTATTACAACAGCATGGCTTCATAGTAGAAGAGTCCGTGTGCTGAACTGGCCTGCCTGCAGTCCTGATCTTTTTGAGAACATTTGGCGCATAATTAAATGAAAAGTCCGTCAAAGGAGACCCAAATCTCTCCAGCAGCTGGAAGCCTGAATTAAACAAGACTGGGATCAAATTCCAATGGCCAAAGTCAAGAAACTTGTCTCCTCAATGCCCAGACGCTTCCAGTCTGTGTTAGAAAGAAGAGGGAATGCTACACCATGGTAAACAGGCCCCTGTCCCAACTTTTTTTAGACCTGTAGCAGCCGTCAAATTTGAAATGAGCTCATTTTGTGGATAAAATTTTTCAGTTTCAACATTTGCTATGTTATCTCTGTTCTGTTGTGAATAAAATACTGGCTGGTGTTATTTGAAAGTCATTGCGTTTTGATTTTATTCACAATTTATACTTTGTCCCAACTATTACGGAATTGTAGTTGTTAGCTGCAATTTTTGGTCTTCTTGGGTTACCTAAAAGATAGAAAGCCCTGGGTAACTTTGCTATAGAAGACCATCCCTTTAATTCAAGGCTATAATACTCTATTTCCATTTACACATCATATTGACCCAAAGAAGCTTGACATTAATCATATCTCTCCTGTTGTTTTAGATCTGTATCTCATATCTACCGACTGAACACAATTTTCCTCCCTCATTCACATTTTTCTTTTTGCCTGAATGTTCAATAAATAAATGGTGATGGTATAATCCACTGGAGTACATAATGACAAAAGAAAAACAGTAAAAACCACAAAAATGTGTCATCATTTTGTTGAAAAACTACCTCATTGTATTGTGACGGTTTCCACAGTTATCTCCTCACTTGGTAACTGTGACACTTGGTGAATTGAAGGGGCTGGACCACACTAGTAATACTCCCATGAAAGTTTTGTTTGAAAAAAAAAGTGCTAAGCGGATTTCCTGGGAGGAAAATGTTTGCATTGCAAACTGTCCTATTCAATGCTGTTCCAGTAAACTTATGGCTGCTTTATGAGGTCCCATCTTGACTTGCTCAACTCAGTGTGAATCTCTGCTTGCTTCCTCGTAAATGTGTCCATCAAGATGTTATTTCTGCCAGTTTGTCTTTTAGACAGATAAGAGGTGGTCTCGAAAGTCATAGTGCACTTTAACCCCTAAAACGCTAACTTTTCACTTAATTTCTTCCTTATGTGCTGCCCTACAAAGGCTAAGTGCAGTAACTACAAAATAATTTAGGATGTAAACAATGGCTTCAGAGTTTGTTTGCTGCCCCAACAAAGGAGTAGTTGGCACATCTATGATAGATAATGATTAATTGATTTGCCACGGTATAATTTCTATCCAAATAAATCTTGACCTCCATATACAGTGCCGTGAAAAAGTATTTGCCCCCTTCCTTTCTTATTTCTTTGCATATTTGTCACATTTAAATGTTTCAGATCAGCAAATAAATTTTAATATTAGACAAAGAAAACCTGAGTAAATACAAAATGCAGTTTTTAAATGATGATTTAATTTATTTAGGGGGAAAAGCTATCCAAAACTACCTGGCCCCTAAACCTAATAACTTGCTAGTGTATTTCGAATCATTGTCCTGCTGCATGACTCAAGTGCGCTTAGGCTTGTGGTTACTAACTGATGGTTGGACATTCTCCTTCAGGATTTTCCGGTAGACAGCAGAATTCATAGTTCCATCAATTACGACAAGTCGTCCAGGTCCTGAAGCAGCAAAGCAGCTCCAAACCATCACACTACCATCACCATGTTTGACTTTTGGTATGATGTTCTTCTTATGAAATGATATATTAGTTTTAAGCCTGATGTATCGGGATGCACACCTTCCAAAAAGTTCAACTTTTGTCTCGTTAGTCCACAGAATATTTTCCCAAAAGTCTTGGGGATCATCAAGATGTATTTTGGCAAAAGTGAGACGAGCTCTTGTGTTCTTTTTGGTCAGCAGTAGTTTTCACCTTGGAACCCTCACATGGATGCCATTTTTGCCCAGTCTCTTTCTTATTGTTGAATTATGAATACTGACTTTAAATGAGGCAAGTGAGGCCTGCAGTTCTTTAGATGTTGTTCTGGGTTCTTTTATGACCTCCTGGATGAGTTGTCGATGTGCTTTTGGAGTAATTCTGGTTCGCCAGCCACTCCTGGGAAGGTTCACCACTGTTCCAAGTTTTCTCCATTTGTGGATAATGGCTTTCACCGTGATTCGCCGGAGTCCCAAAGCCTTAGAAATGGCTTTACCACCCTTTCCAGACTGATAAATGTCAATTTCTTTGTTTCTCATCTGTTCTTGAATTTCTTTAGTCTGCAGCATGACATTTTGCTTTTAGCACACTTCACTTTGTCAAACAGGGTCTATTTAAGTGATTTCTTGATTCACCAGGTCTGGCAGTAATCAGGCCTGGGTGTGGCTAGTGAAATTGGACTCAAAAAATGAGGTTAATCACAATTAATTCATGATTTAACAAGGGGGGAAATAACTTTTTTCACAAAGGGCCAGGTAGGTTTGGATAGTTTTTTGCCCTTGAAAAATTAAATCATTATTTCAAAACTGCATTTTGTATTTACTCGGGTTATGTTTGTCTTATATTAAAATCTGTTTGATGATCTGAAACATTTAAGTGTGAAAAATGTGCAAAAAAGTAAGGAAGGGGGCAAATACTTTTTCACAGCACTATACTTTCAGGCCCAACTGCACTTAGGCTTTGTAGGGCAGTGTAGTTTCAAAGTCTTACGAAGCATTTTTTTTCATATTGTAGGACAATGTCACATACATATTCTGTGCCCTTCGGCTGGTCCCTTCGTTTTTGTGTACATACAGTGGTACTTGAAAGTTTGTGAACCCTTTAGAATGTTCTATTTTTCTGCATAAATATGACCTAAACATCATAAAATTTTCACACATGTCCTAAAAGTAGATAAAGAGAATCAAGTTAAACAAATGAGACAAAAATATTATACTTGGTCATGTATTTATTGAGAAAAATTATCCAATATTACATATCTCTGAGCGGAAAAAGTATGTGAACCTCTTGGATTAGCAGTTAATTTGAAGCTGAAACTAGAGTCAGGCGTTTTCAATCAATGGGATGACAATCGGGTGTGAGTGGGCACCCTGTTGTATTTAAAGAACAGGGATCTCTCAAAGTCTGATCTTTGCAAAACATGTTTGTGTAAGTGTATCATGGAACGAACAAAGGAGATTTCTGAGGACCTCAGAAAAAGGGTTGTTAATTCTCATCAAGCTGGAAAAGGTTACAAAACCATCTCTAAATAGTTTGGACTCCACCAGTCCACAGTCAGACAGATTGTGTACAAATGGAGGAAATTCAAGACCATTGTTACCCTCCCCAGGTGTGGTCGACCAACAAAGATCACTCCAAGAGCAAGGCGTATAATAGTCAGCAAGGTCAGAAAGGACCCCAGGGTAACTTCTAAGCAACTGAAGGCCTCTCTCACACTGGTTAATGTTAATGTTCATGAGTCCAGCATCAGGAGAACACTGAACAACAATGGTATGCATGGCAGGGTTGTAAGGAGAAAGCCACTGCTCTCCTGAAAGAACATTGCTGCTTGTCAGCAGTTTGCCGAAGATCACATGGACAAGCCAGAAAGCTGTTGGAAAAATATTTTGTGGAAGGATGAGACCAAAATAGAACTTTTTGGTTTAAATGAGAAGCGTTATGTTTGGAGAAAGGAAAACCCTGCTTTCCAGCATAAGAACCTTATCCCATCTGTGAAACATGGTGGTGTTTCATCATGGTTTGGGCCTGTTATGCTGCGTCTGGGCCAGGACGACTTGCCATCATTGATGGAACAATGAATTTTGAATTATACCAGTGAATTCTACAGGAAAATGTCAGGACATCTATCCATGAACTGAATCTCAAGAGAAGGTGGGTCATGCAGCAAGAAAATGACCCTAAGACACAAGTCGTTCTATCAAAGAATGGTTAAAGAGGAATACAGTTAATGTTTTGGAATGGCTAAGTCAAAGACCTAGCCTTAATCAAATAAAAATGTTGTGGAAGGACCTGAAGCAAGCAGGTCATGAGTGGGAACCCACCAACATCCCAGAGTTGAAGCTGTTCTGTATGGAGGAATGGGCTAAAATTCCTCCAAGCCGATATGCAGGACTGACCAACAGTTACAGGAAATGTTTAGTTGCAGTTATAGCTGCACAAGGGGATCACACCAGATTCTGAAAGCAAAGATTCACATACTTTTGCCGCTCACAGATATGTAATATTGGATCATTTTCCTCAATAAATAAATTACCAAATATAATATTTTTGTCTCATTTGTTCTCTTTGTCTACTTTCAGGACTTGTGTGAAAATCTGATGAGGTTTTTCAGTCATATTTATGCAGAAATATATAAAATTCTAAAGGGTTCACAAACTTTCAAGTACCACTGTATATCCTTCGAGGCCAAAGCCAACATGGCCTTCGCGCAAAGGATACTGAGCAATTGACTGGTCCACGTGTCCGCACGGAGTTTTGAAAAAAGGGCATTCAAATATGCTGCCCCTTTTACATGGAACACCCTTCAAAATGATTTAAAATAGCTAGAATTAATTACTTATGATGCCTTTGCTTTGATTTTAAAGGACCTTGAGCGTAAATCCATTGGACAGCGTTGCTGTACTTGAATATCATCAGTCATCAAAAATTAGCATTTTATATGATCACTATTTATAATTTGCATATCTGCTCTGTACTTTGCTGTATTTTTGTTTCTCAGTGTCGTGTGTTTTGTTTTTAATTTTGTGTCATAGACGCCCCTGCTTTTCCAGGCCAGGTCTCCCTTGCGAAAGAGGTCTGAGATCTCAATGGGTTAATTACCTGGTTAAATAAAGGTTAATAAATTAATAAATCTGCTGGTGGCAGCACTTCACTGAAGCTACATCACACTTATATTCAGAGAAATATTCAAACCCACGATGCCATGTTTTTATGACCAGGGCATTATAATTAATAGAGAATACCTATATCTTGTGCACCGTTTTTTTTTTTAGAAACGTTTCCCTGTAATTCAACAGGGCATATTCTGGATTATTGGAAACCTTGGGACCTCAATCAGAGTATAAATAGGCCCGGTCTGAATACAGCAGCTGCATTTGACTGATCCATATATAGGTCCCTAGGTTTTATGGGGTTAAAGAGTTTCCTTTGATCATTATTTCATGCCATTAAAATGTGGTTTGGTCCCTGAATGTGCAGTAAATGCAGTGTAATGGCTCATTTATTGACGGGGAAGTAAATCTCATTCCCAAGGAAATTGCTTTTACTGAATATTACTTCCATGTCACTTTTCAGCACAGGGAGATCCCATATTTATGTGAAAATTTGCATGATTGCTCCAATGTTGCAGTAAAAAGGGCCACAGGCTGTCAGTGCTCAACACTTACCACAAAACCAAAGCATGCCAGATGGCTGTGTTATAATGACAACTTATTATTCACTATGATACAGCGCCTTGACAGCATAACAGCCACGATACACCCAAGTTCATTATTTAAACTGACAAATATTTAAACATCCTGTGTATTACAAATTTAACTGGAGTCGATAGAGTCTGCAGCAAGTCAAGAAAATATTAACAATAATTGCAATGCATTATTACAGATGACACAGAAGGTTGCGCTGAAGTCAAATCATTGTCTATTCCATTGCAGATTAAATTCCCAGTTATTAGAATCTGTGGTTTGACTGACTCACCCAACTAATACAATGTTATTCAGCACAGGAACTGACAGGTTAGTCAGAGAACAGTTAAAGTGTTCAGGCTTGCAAGTGTTTGAAAGGGAGGTTTGTGTAATTCAGTATTTTATTCGAAAAAGCCAGCAATGCCATTATTAATATTACACCTTGCAATCAATAAATGACTTCTTACCCTGCTTGTGAAATGTAAACCAACCAAGAAAGGAGGGTTTGTTAAAGTGCCATGTCATGTCTTGTCATGCTTTGCCACGTGTCTAAATTCCCACACAGCTCACACACAGAGGAAATTAATTTTGGGTCAATACTAACATTGTGTGTAAAATTAGCCATCAACTGTTTTTTGCATGGAAATAAATGCATGTATACAATCATAACGACACACGGTTAACTCATTTTATTTAGAAACAGTGCCTGTGTGAAATATTTCAAGGCTGTTGAACGAATGCGGTGTGTGCTTTCCCTGCCAGAAGGATATTAGCTGCTTATTGCTCAGCTAAAACACTGTCAAATTTAGCTATTTGACCAGCCAAAACATAATCATGTGTAATAGGCTTATTTTTGGCCACCGGGAAAGCAATTTATGATCCTTTTCTTGCAAGTAACAGAAATCACAAACTCAGTAAACACTACATGCTGCAGACCCAGACTTTGAGGGCCTTTGGCTCTCTCTCTTTGACTTAACTGCCAATTCTTATGAAGAGGGATAACATTTTTTCCAGCCTGTGTCCCACTATGAAAAAGCAGACACAAAGTCCAAATGTGCTCTTATCGAAATGTGCTTTAAGATACTGGCAGGCATAGGGACAAGACGAGGAAAGGAGTTAAAGGAAGTCATCGGGCTCTGTCTTGGACAGGGCACAGCAGGACGTCATAACCACACCATTCTATTTGTCAATCCATCATCTAATGCATTAATGCCACGTCAGGGTCACAGGGGCTCTGGGGCCTATCCAAGCAAACAATGGAGGCAAGCCAAACGCGAGTAAAATCGCTCATTTCAGAAAAACACCCATTATCATTTATCTCTTCTGCACCATCATTGTTAACCCTCATCCTGCAACACATTCACCAAATTTAAGGAGTAGCCACAGGGGTCCCTGTGGACACCCAAGAATAAACTACCATAGGAAACGACCGTCTTCGCAAAATGCTGACATTTCTTTTCAAAACATCATTATTTATGTAATTACTGCTATGAAATAAAACATATTATTATTATTTTAAGGAATTTACAGTTAATTTGCATATTAAGTACTTTAAAAAGGACCCATGGCAAACATGAGTTCAGTAAATAGTTCCATCTATTAAATCTACAAAGGTGAAACTGGGTGCTTGAGGGTACTGAGGTTCCCCAGGACCCTCATTCATTGGCCTTAAAAAAAATAAAAAATAAAAAAATAAAAAAAAGACACAAATTAAAACATTAAAACAAAAACAAAATTTTGTTTGTACAGAAGACTTTGAATGAATTGATAAACTAAGGCATAAAAAATTGGAATGACCTAATAAAGCATCAGTGAGATATGACAAACTGTATAGCTCAGGGGTCCGCGAGTCCCCCATTCGTTAGGATAAAAGTTAAAGTTGAAAATAATTCCATGCCTATTGTGAGGCAGATTGGGTGTGGTCATGGTAACAATTGGCTGATTGCTGTTTTCCAGCAGTTAAGTGTGTTTTGGTAAGAGCCCACCCTACCCTGATCTCAGTTGATTTCTCCATTTCATTTGCTGTTTTATGGTGCAATATTCAAATGTACCCACATGGATTAAAATCTGCTTACCATCCTGTCTTTATGCACACAGGGACAAATGAATATGTACAAAATAAATTAATTAAAATGTGAAGTATTACAACCCCAATTCCGAAATAGTTAGGACAAAGGTTTTATTGTGAATAAAATCAAAATGCAATGACCTTCAGATCACACGAGCCAATATGTTATTTACAATAGAACATAGTTTCAACATTAGAAATGTTATTTGAGACATTTTACATTTTTATCCACAAAATTAGCTTATTTAAATTTTTCTGGCTGCAACAAGTCTCACAAAAGTTGGGACACAGGCAAAAAAGGGCTGAAAAAGCAATTAATATATAAGAGAATCAGCTGAAAGAACATTTAGCATGTCCTCCGGACTAAAAAGTAGAAAGACAACCCCTCCTGTTGTCAGCATTCAGTTCAAAAGCCAGCATCTCTGATGGTATGGGGATGCATTAGTGTATATGGTGTGGGACACTTGTATGTTTTAAAAAGAACCATGAATACTGAAAGGTATATAAAGGTTATAGAGCAACATATGCTCCCCTCCAGATGACATCTATTCCAGGGAAGGCCTTGTGAATTTCAGCAGGACAATGCAAAACCACATACTGCAGCTATTACAACAGCATGTCTTCATAGTACAAGAGTTCGTGTGTTGACCTGGCCTGCCTGCAGTCCTGATCTTTCACCGATTGAGAACATTTGGGGCATAATTAAACGAAAAGTCCGTCAAAGGAGACCAAAAACTCTCCAACAGCAGGGAGCCTGAATTAACCAATAGTAGGATCAAATTCCAATGGCTGAACTCAAGAAACTTCTCTCCTCAATGCCCAGACGCCTCCACTCTTTGTTAAAAAGAAGAGGGAATGCTTCACCATGGTAAACAGGCCCCGTCCCAACTTTTTTGAGACCTGTAGCAGCAATCAAATTTGAAATGAGCTCATTTTGAGGATAAAATTGTAAAATTTCTCAGTTTCAACATTTGATAGGTTATCTCTGTTCTATTGTGAATAGGATACTGGCTGGAGTGATTTGAAAATCATTGCGCTTTAATTTTATTCACAATTTACACTTTGTCCCAACTGTTTTGGAATTGGGGTTGTAGTTTTGAGCATTTTTTTCACTAAAAATAATAAAAAAGAATCACATCATAATGGGTGGCTACTATATTCATTTGAATCAAGCTGTCACATAACACTTTTAGGATATCATTTGTTGAGTAAAGACAATGATATCTTAATCACTAATGAGGCTTAACAAAACTTAACCATACGCCCGTCTCACATGCTGTTTACAGTTAGGTTCATCTTCAATGACATTCATATTTTACATAAATAATCGATTCAGGTTGATCTGTTTCACAGCATTTGTTACAGATGGGAGGTTGCAAATATTTTGTGTAGTGATCAATTTTGGAGCATCACTCTAACCTATTACACCCTTAAAGCAACATTTAAAAAAACTACAGTGAGGTGTAAGACCATGTTTCATCGTGTCCCAATGCTCTGAGCTTGAACAAGAGCCCGGAAACACCTGCTGAGTCCAAGACACTAAGACACTGTTACAGTGAGCTATCTAGAGAAAACTGAGTTTAAAAGGTGCTTTGTTTGAAAGCACATAAAAGGAAGTCACAAAATATGCTTCAACATAATTCAAAAAGTGTATTTACGCAAGATTCACCCAAAAGACCCAAAAATTGTAGACTACCGTGGGGACACAGAACCGAGACCTTTTGCACGGAAACACAAGTGGAAGATCTAATGGCACAATGCAGAGATAGGGCCTCAGGGCTGGAATGGTTCCCAGGGTTGAATGTCTTCTTCTCAGATAACACAATGAGCCCTGCTCGAATAAAAGAAAGAGAGACAGTTTTAGAGTCTCTATCCTGTACAGTGATTGTGAAAATAGTGCATTAGTTCCTCAAGATGAAATACCCAGGAGGAGGAGAAGACAGGCTGGTTACCCCTAACTTCAAGAATGTATTTATCTCTGAATTTCTTTCACATTCAATTAGAATATGACTTCAACATTTATTCAGTCTGGGGAGAAGTAGGTGTGGCAGGGGGTTTGGTTTACTCTCGTTGGTATCTAATAAGGAAATATGATAGAAGTTACTTTCCTTAAGGAAGCATTATAGGTCTCGGTTCAATTTATAAAGTACACAACATATGATGAATGAACCCTCCCATAGTTCTTTGCATGTAGCTGAATCCTGGCTTTTCGAGGTGATAGAGAGAAGAGTTTTAATCAGGCTTGTCCACTGCAGTGGTGTAGTGCATCACAGCTGTATGATCATTTGACATCTCATGCCACAGACTCGGTCAGTTGCTGAACCCATTCACGCAGAGCATCGAAGTGCAGAGCCCTGTGTGTAACACTGAGCTCATGGTTTATCTAGCCCTCTCATTCAATCAGAAAAACAGTTCTATTATGAGAATTGATGCCCCTGAAAATTTAAAACACCGCAGACAAAAGTTTACGATACATGACAGATTTGAAAACTATCAGAGCTGGCATATGGTTGAAAAGGCCATTTAAAAAATTAAAAGTGTAATATCAACCGCTGACTGAGATCATGGAAAATCTCTACCAAACGTCGAGGAATGGCCGCTTAATAATTTGAGCCTGTATCCTCAGGCTCGAAGGCAAGAGATGTCAGATTGGTCATGCGCGCCGGTGAGTTCACCGGTACGGCGAACGCGCAGACCAGGAATGCGTTTCCCGAAAGCACAGATGCTAACTTGCAGAGTTGAAACCACTGACTGAATGAACGAAATGTGTACGTTGCTAACATACTCAGCGACAAGGCTTTAGGGAAATGCAGATTGGTCGCATTATATTGTTTTTTTTCCCACATCAATAATTGTTTCACGCAATACTGAACGTTTACTAACATCGATGCTCGCCGCTGGCACACAGAGAGAGAGAGAGAGAGAGAGAGAGAGAGAGAGAGAGAGAGAGAGAGACGTCCTGTGTCTTTAAATAAGGGAAAGTGGGAGGGGTTTTCGTGCTGAAAAGACATTTAGGGAGGTACTTAAATGAATATTAATCTAATGTTTTTGTTCCTTAGAGACTTTCCGCAGCTGGATGTGACATTTCTGAGAGACCACAGCGTCGACTCTGCTCAATCACGTATTTAAAAAATTATCAAAATAACATTCTGTTTAAGAAAACTCGAAGCAGGCATATACTGGCTGAAATCACATTGTAGGCTATTCTTTCACGGAACGTCACCGGATATAATATAAAACTCACAATTCAATTGCGGAAAACAATATTTCATAAACACATAGTCGGCTAAAATTATTTCATTTTACTTGTAGATACTATTGAAACCACCAGCGAAATGGACGCAATTTTGGACAACTTCAACTCGGAGAAACTTTTCCCCAATTCCAACCTGTTGGACCTCGAGGATTTGAATGAAACAGATTTTCTCACCAATGTGGTACGTTGCGTTCCTTATCGTCTCTTATGCAGCTGATGCTGGAAACTCAAATGTCTGTCGCCAATCAGATGCTTCAAGCTGTTCCGAAATTCAATGATTGAAATGAAATTTTGTTGTTTTAAACATACGTGATTGGTGAAACTACTGACGAGTGTAGGCTAGTCCATTTGTCATACTGAAAATGTAATGTTAACCACTCCAATTTTGCAGAATGTTTCAGCGAATTTTAATGTTGACATTAAGAATTATTGATGAATCCCTGTTGTGCTGTAAATTGCGCGTTTGCTGTTGCTGACTTGCACTTGCGATTTATTTAATATTGAAAGCTATAAACCAGCAGTTCTTCTCTATCCAGCTGGTGTCACAGTGGGCGTAGTTCCCAAGTAGCTGGCAATATTGAATGCGTTCCTTAGCACTGCTGCCACTCGCCTGTATTCTCCCGTTATATTGGCCATGCCCCCGGCAGCTAGACAAGACGAGTATTACAAGGCTGAATTATTTTCATAGTAGCATCTGCATAAGCAGAATGGCATGAAAATAGTTGTAAAACGATTACACACTGGCATGTTAATCAAGCGCAATACCTCTGTGTTCAACGTCATTGCTAATTGCAATTCAATAATTGAATGCCTTGGAAAATGCGAGGAAGGACCAGATTTTATACATTTTGTTAATTGTCTGTCGGAGTGGGAACGATATTGAATCAGATGTGAGTGTGCTTTTATACTGCATAAACTCAGGCACAATCCACTAGTGTTTCCACTTACTGTTCCTGCCGATCATTCTGGGAACCATGACGATTGCAGCTGGAACATCTGAAGTGGTTCTTTTGAGACGCAAGTCCTTCTTGGATATCAGGGCACCAGAAGGTCCCGTATTGGTGAAACATGGAGCAGCAATGCCCCCAGTGATCTAAAATCAATATGACGATTCACTGGTCTCTTAAGAGCTCGTGTTAACCAGTGCTGCGCCCACAGTAAAACCATAATGTTGGTTGCAGCCCATTCTGAGCTGCACTTGACATGAAGGGGGTCTGAGAAGGCTGTTACTGGGACACAAAGGCTCACAGACCCTGCTGTCTTTCAGCATTTCTGTCCCTGAAGGGCTTGAACTTGAGCAGTGCTCAATGGCTTGATTGTGGTACGGTGCTTGTGCCGAGGGATGTAGAGAAGGAAGCCTGTATCCTGGAGCCCACAGCAGGGCTTTATGGGGCTAACCGCCCTGTGCAGGGAAGTGAATGAGCATGAATGAGCTTTGTGTGGGGAAAGGCAGCTGCTTCCAGTGGCTCCTGACACAAGCACTAACACAGGAGGGCTTTCCTCAAGAAAAGGGCCACTCTGTGATTTAATGAGGGGATAGCAGATACCCAGCTCGCAGGTGAACACTGCTCACCTCACTGTGGGCTCTGCACAAATGGTGTATCCTTGGTCTCTTCTCCTTGTGCAACTAGGTCACAGGTGTTGGTGGGTGACCTTCAGATATCCTGGACACTTACATTTTTTTCTGTGGTTCTTTTTATTTATGGCCAGGAAACCACTTGGATGCTCACCCTATAGGGTGTTTTGTGTGTGCGTGTGTGTGTGCGTGCGCGTGTGTGTGTGCGTGCATGTGTTTGTGTTTATGTCTGTGTGTGGGTGCGTGTGCATATGGATGCATGTGAGTGAGTGAGTGAGTGAGTGAGTGAGTGAATGTCCTATGGCTGTATGTGCTAGTTAAACATATTTGACAACATAGGAACAAGTTTTTCATAGTGGGTCACCAGAAAGGCCACAATATGTGGGCCGACCAGTCTAAATTCCAGGAACCATGCAATATGAGAGTTTGAATGGAAAATTGGTACCATCTCATAAAACCGTTCCTTTGGACCAGCACAGGCCCAGAGATAGGTTGCTCATATGACACCTTCTTTATAATTTTATGCAGAGGAGTCAATCAATGCAGAAACAAAAAATCCCTGTCTCTTCCCTAATTGTCTCCAGCGGAATAAATTTCCAGCACATCTGTCATCTGGCGAGCTCCCTGCTTCTCCGAGATCATTTCCTTAACTTATTTACCCCCCTTGCTGTAATTTTGGGAAGCAAATTGCAGCGCTATTGATTTATTGATCTCACAAAGCACTAAATGCTGTTGTGAAAATAAGAAACGATAATCAGGTATGCCATTTTACAAAGTGGAGCAGAATGTATTCTCTTTTCCATTTTTAAGATTCCCGTTGTCTGGATGCAGATGCGAGCGCTGTATCTGAATAGGTTTGTTAATTTTATGGAGCTCTGAAATTGTTGGCTTATTAATGTATTTTATTTGGACCGGACAAATATCCACTTCTCTAATATCCTATTGTGAACTAGGATTATCCTTCATATCCTTCTCAGAAGTATTCTGTCTCAAAAATTAAGAAATGTTTTTCTATGATACTGCTGTAAATGCTATTCAATGTAACACTAAAGTTGTTATCATGATTAGAGTTAATTAATTTGACACTATTAGTATGGGTAGCAATATGGCTTGATTTGCTTTAGTAGTTGTGTCTACAGTAGCCACATAACTATCCCCTGCCTCTCATCGACATATTAGATATTTAATTGACTGATCTTATCATTTTTGATAAATGGAAGCTGTGGCATTTCTTAAGGTCATATTGATCCCTATCACTGTGGAAATTTTGGTGGTATAGTCTAATGATGTGTATGCCTGAAGGCAATTTGATCCTATGAAGATAAAGTCATGTAATGATTGATGGACTGTGTGGATTTTTCATGTGGAAGGAATGACGCATAGACTTAATTAAAGTGTTGAATGTGCATATTTGACGCTTAACCTGTTCTGACTTTCGGAAAAGCCTGCTAGGTATGTTGAACTGAAAGAGAGGAATAACTATGACTTCCTGTTTGGAGGTTCTTGTCCTTTGTGAGAATGGAGGCTGATGAAAAGTTTTTGCCATTGGAGGATGATTTGCTAGCCAGTATCCTGTTCCGAGTGTGTTTAGGATGAAAGAATCAACAGTCGTGTTGACTTGTCAGGCCTGCTGCAAACACCGAAGCAAGATTCCACAATGCCCCTGAGATAGAAGTCACTGTACTGCATTGTTGTCAATCGCAACTGCCATCGCCATTGACAAGCCATGCATCAACACATAACAGAGGGGCTCTGCATTAACAAACCGCTTAACCATCTGTGTCTCACTCTTTCTGTCCTGGAGAAGTGATTATCAGCTGGACTTTCGACAGTTCATCTCTCGAAAAAAATGGGAGAACTGGATTTGGTCCAAATGCTTTAATGCCTGCTTTCCTCAATGCGCACTGAGCCACCTATTAAAATCACAATTTGACGTCCAAACTGTAGCAAGATTATCAGTGAAAATAAATGCAAAGAATAGGTCAAAAGAAATGGCTGATGGGTCATTTTTTCCTAGGAGGAAAGTAAAATAAAACCATACTGGAGAAAAGGCTCACAGATTAGCTGCAAGGACTGCCTGCATATGCCAATGAATTTTGGAAATATTTAAATTATGTGTGCACATTTTGCCAAGCCTGATGCAAAAACTGAGGAAAATGAAGTCAATTTATTGGAAAAAATGCTACGAAAAACTAATCTGGGATAAGACTGCCTAAGTAATTTTACAGAAATCTAATTCGCAGGCAGACTCTGGTTACTCGGAAGTTTTTATCTTTAAAACAGGCCGAGCTGCATATTGTGTGATGATTAGGAGTGATCACTTCACTTACATATGACTCATTGCTAAATATTTCTTCAAGAAGCACGGTGATGCAAGGCCTTTGTGGTAATTCAGGTCTGAGCCTCATGAAGGAGGAAGACGACATCACATCTTAGCTCCATTTATGGGTGTAATGGCTGGCAGGCAGGGGTCAGGGTTGGGCATTTGTGATCAGACACAACTGGTCGTGGAAGCAGCAGGTGAGGAGATCTAGACTCAGTCAGGTCGATGCCAAAGCTTGGCTCTTTCCTGGCCCCAGCATGTCCAGGGTGCTCTGCTGAAGCCTGGTTATTTTAGGGGAGGAGTCAGCTGTCTCAGCCAAGCAGGACAGGAGAAAACATTCCTTCTCTCCAGATGCTCTCAGGGAATGATTACCCCTGGCTACTGCTGTCAGTGGGCCAGCGGAGAGGGGTATGAAAATATTATGTAATTTTCTGTGATGTTAAGGCCCAGTGAGAAAGGAGAGGGAGAGAGAACTTCCATCCAAAGCACGTGCTGGGCCGTCTGCTCGCTTCCAGACCTCTGCTCTTTTCTTCTTCTCCTTCTCCTTTTAAAAAAAAAAAAAAATTCGCTGCAACATTCGACAAGTCTGTAGCCGAGCCAACTGGGGCACAACTTTCATTTCACGGCTGCCCTTTTAGAGAATCCGCTCTCATGTGCGCGAGTCAGAAGGAATGGCTTTGGCTCGCCGCGCATCAAAGATGTCTTCTCGGCTCACTTTGATGTTTCAGAGCAGATTTATGGATCTGGCCAGTTAGCGGCCCTTTTTCTTAATGCCTGCTGGCAGAGAAATCTGTCTGCTGGGTATTATCACGGTCCTGGTGATCCATTAACTGGACCTGGTACCATTTCTTAAAACCTCTTCTGGAATCGTTAAAATTTAATGGAGACCCCTTGTTAACGAAGAGCCCAAATAAATCAAAGAAAAAACATTGGAATGATGGAGTCCACCTCTGTAGCTGTTTTCATGCGTTTATCTATCTACTCTTGAATTGTGACGTTGACATGTACGCGATCAAGTTGCACAGGTTACCCCTGAAAGATTGTCATGCTGTTGTGATAATTGCAAAAACGTAAAATGTAATAGGTGTGTTCCTGCCCCAACCCAGCAAGCGCTTTCAGTCATCCATGTTGGTGAACAGGTATTACTGTACCATCCTGTCAGTGCTGTGACATGAGCTTGGTGAATTTCCATTGCAAAGTTGTGCACTGACAACAATGACTAGTTTCCGGCTATTTGTGTTATTGAACAACAACAAAAAAAACAGATAAGATTAAACTTTGGCATTTTCCTAGAATCTTCCAATTTTAGTAATTTTTTTCTTCCCATTCTGATCAATTCCAGAGTTACAGCATGATGTTATTTAATTTTATAATCTGAGCTATATCACTGCTGTTCGCTAATGTGTGAAGGAAGTGGAGTCATGAAAGAGACCGTATGATTCATCTGGTTTCCCGCGTGCAGATTTTAGCCAATACGGATAAAATGCTAGGAATATAATTTCAGTTTATAAATTGCAGTGCCGGCTAATCAGGTTTGTAATCTTTCTAAGACGCATTGGTGTTTTCTAGAGAATCAGGTTATGTGGTTCCCGTGGCTAATTTTTTTTGATGACGATTTCCTTTTGTTTTCAGGAATCCTCGGTATGTGATCATCTTTTGCTTTGAGCATCACCCTATATGCAAATTTGCCCGTTCAGTCAGGTGGCCTCACTGGAATTTGCGACCTTTAAGCTAAAACGTGCAGGATTAGACACTTGCAGATAGAAGGTGTCCGCGATCGTGCGTTGTTATATTTGCATTTTTCTTCAAATGACTGTCTGAGGAATGCAAGTGTTATCACTGTGACTTTCGTAAAAGAACATTCTCTTCCCCCCCGAGGGCTTGGGACTGGACTAGCTCCACTCGTCTCTTTGTGTTTCTGAAGTTTGTGGGGACCTCTGAGCATACTGAGGTTATTACGTTACGATCAGACCGCGAAGATCTCGCTCATCACCCCGATGACCTCCGCCTCCGTCACCGCCTCTCTGACTGATATCAGCAGGGACCGCTCCTAATTCACTGGCCGAATTGCGGTCTCAGTCCCTCCAAATAAGTTCAACATGCTGAGGAGAGTGTCTGGCTGAGGCTTGTAGGTCCACATATCAAACAGCGAACAGAAGAAGGAGTGCTAATGGGGAACACATTGTCGGGAGAGAACCGGGCTGGGGAAAGGCAAGCTGGGGACAACTGGAAGCCGCAAGGTGCAGAGCAGATGATTAGCCGCAACTGTGGGCAGTATGGGTTAGGACTGGACCCAGCATTTCTCTCAGTCCCATACCAAGAATTTCTAAGTTCTGTTCCCTCCACAGTTTATGACTCCTAGTTGATTGGCCAACTAAAGGCTGTTTTCGAATTGTCTAAAAAATGCATCCTATCGTGTAATTCATGACCACTTTTCCTTAATCTAGATGAAAAACATTATGAAGTTATCGAAAGATGTAAAGGATAATTCATCAGGACTTAGGAAAAGAGTGGTACCAACAGAATCCAACACCTCTTACACTAGAGTCATTTGATCTCATTTCAACAAATCTGAGAAGATTTTGTTGCATGACCTCCTTTGATTATCTCCAAACTTTCTTTCTAGCTTTTCCAATATGAGAATAGATTACTTGCAAAGTTTTAACATCATATTGTAGCTATTTTCCAAATTATAAAATATTTTAATCCCTATTATTCCACTCAAACATTGACATTTTATGTAGAAAGGCCTGATTTTGGAAGATAATACTAGGAACTGATTGATAATCTAGACTGACAAGTGATCTGAAGGGTTGAAACACCTTTTATTGAAAGCAGAAAAGGATTTTCGAATGAATACATTCATTTCTCTGTGGCTTAAGGCAATACAAACATATGGTGAAAATGTCATTTTTCTATAATTAAAGCATTTTTTCTCGTTTAAATAACGAACAAGATTTTTATGTTACAAATATCTCAAAGTACCTTAAAAGTTCTCTCGAACCTAAAAATGTCCAAGAGCTAGCTAGTCTTCTTAGACCTCAAAATGATGCTTATTTACGAAACAGACTGAAAAATACCTTACATATTTAGCATAGAAACCAATGTGGGACATAGAGAAACACAAAACATAATCTGTGTAACTAGAATCATCTGAAAAATTGATGTCTCAAGGATGGACATTGTTTCTAGCCAATTTAATCGAGAAATACAAGATGTTTTTATAGGCGTTTTTTAGCAAGTCATACCAATATATATTGCATTAATGAGCAAACTGTTGCCTTAGGACCCATATGATATATGTAATATGTGCATAGCTTATCACATCACTATTACTGTCCTTTGAACTGCTTGAATTTCTCTGTAATCAGGTCACCATCTGCACCAGATATGTGGTACTGCCCACCACGATGTGTTGAAAGAGTAAATAGTGAAGGAGATGAGAAAACAAGTTGTAATTTTGAACAAATAAAGTCAAGACATATACATTTATGTGGAACAAGTTTCATTACCATGGGTAACTGCCCACATGGTGAACCTGCCAAACCAAAATTGGCAAAAAAAAAAAAGTGACCACTAGTACCCTTTTCAGGGTCTCCTAACTATACTATTATGCCTTGGGTACAGTCAATCTTCCTTGTTCAGACAGAACTGTCCTCAAATAGAAGGAATTCAATGCAATTTAGCCTCTATAAGGGATCCTTGCCTCATAGGGGGCCCTTGAAAACTGAATATTTGATTTCCACCAATAAGAATTTTCATATTTGAGAGGCCAATATCTTGAAAATGAAAAGAGATGGAAAAATTTTCATAAGAGACTCGGAAAGCCTGCACCCAATTTACCCCAAATAGTAATTTTCAGCCCATACCTATTATTTGTTCCAAAGATAATGGCCTCCAAAATCCCGATAAATTAATGTTTGCGATTCGTTAGAGCATGGCCCTCGATTTTTGGGGGGCCATATCTTGGAAACCCCTTGGAGTAGGACCCTAAAATTTTTTCATGAGTTCATTATGAATATAGAGGTACTCCCAAAATAAATTTGGGCCAAATCTGAGTTAGTGACCATGGAAGTTTTTTGTACTTTGGTTGAGTTCATATGGAATAACCCCTTAGCTGTTGCATATCTCAGACACAAGAAACAAATATGAAAGTAAGTTCACAAATACTTCACACATATTAGTTTCTCAAAAAAAAAAAAAAAAATTGAACCCCATACCACCTGTCCCACATGCACTTTTAGATGCCTAAAGTTACGCTATGTTGGGTCTATGCCTGACTTCACTGGCCTATAAATCAATAACTAAGCTTTATGTCAATGTAAAAAAACTTTTGTCCTATACAACTTTCATCAGTAAAGAAAAAAACAATGTCTTTTCACAAGAATGAGCCACAGAATATAGGTACTTGATACCCAAAATAAAGTCGCTCATGAAATGATAAGAACATTTAGGGAAATTCCACAGTCCAGTATTTATTGATTTTCATACATTTCTGTACTTTTCTCACCAAATGAGTACAATTTTTGGAAGGAAAAAAGTTCTGACCCCGTAAAAGGAGTTAGAATTGCTTTTATTCAATAATTTAAAACCCCAAAAATTTAGGCGAGGGTTAAGTTTAGACTAACTATGTATAGACTAACTATGTGTATCAGATTAGGTCATTACTGCTTGTTCTGTATGTATATCACCATAATACTTTGCATTTGTTCATAAAATTACCCAAATGATGCCCCAAAAAAATGTGAGGAGGATCTGAGAAAGTGGTGCAACAACAATTTGTTGAATTGACATGGAATGACTCACTCGGCAACATAATCATGTGTCTCTTGCCCATCATGATCGTTTTGTGAACGGGCGAATGGATGGTGTATTGGAAGAAATATTGCTGTCACAGGGAATTGAGGCACGGCGTTATCTTTTTCCTTTTTCATAAAGGATATTTCTGTGTACCCTATGCTAAAGTGGTGAAGTCATTGAAGCATTTTTCCTTTGCATTTAGAGAATTCAAACAGTACTATTCAAGGCTGTTATGTAAATACCTCTGGGTCATTTTTGAGAGTTATGAGCCTTTCTAACGAAAAATGACCATTTGACAGCAGCCTAAAAGTCTCACATTTGGTCCCGCTGTACCAAGCAGTGCTCAAAACTGGAATCCACCTTACTTCTGGCTTTGTTCACAACCATTCTGGTTGCGTTCCCATTTCTAAACCTCCTAAGTCGACAGCAGACGCTGGACGATTCCAGCACGGCTTCTCACCAGCTCTAGGTCAAAATCACAAATCGCTGTCAGTTCTGCTGGAACTCAGTTGTGTATTGCCTGAAAATTCCAGGTGCAGGATTTATGTGTGTGGCCAGGCGCTTTCCAGAGATGAAAAGGGGACACGTGTCAGAGTAGAATACAATAAAATTCAAACCTATGGCTTACATTCAGAGCTAAACGAAGCACTTCCTTTAGCATTTGCAGTGCAATGAGCTGCTCTAAATTTAGTGAAATCGACAAAAATTATTTCACTTATCCGTGGTCGTCCTCACTTCGAATACCTCTCAAAGGACGGTGCGATGGGACGCTCCGCTGAATTAAAATAGGTGCTCTGGAAAACCGAACGCTGCCAGAGGTAAATCGAGGACATCACGTATATCAGGTGTCTGGACCAGAACTGTGGGAACAATGAGCTCTGTGTGGGCCTGCCGACTCCAGTCGCTGGAGTCACTTTTTTTTCCTCTAACTCTTTTGGTTCGTCAGGGAAGCTTCCAGAATGCCTTCTGTTCCCAGCCTCGCTCCATGCTTACGACGGGGAGGCTGTGGGACGTGCCGTGGCTAAATTATAGGCTCAGCTCCTGTAGAGCCAGATCATCATGGGGTCGATGCTGAGAGTCCTGATCTGCTTGCAGCCCCTGGTCACCATGATGGCAGAGGAAGGAAAGGGCAAATTGGGAACCCGTGAATTTGCAGGTCGCCTGACCAAAAAAAGCAACATTGCCCCTGGCAATTATGGGCCGTGATTAAAAGCTCAAGTCTGAGTCAGTGTCTTTATTTTCTTTTTTTTGTGGCTGCACTGGACTAGACTTTGCTCATGCTGTATCTTTTATTTTTTTAGAACTTAAAAAAAGAGCAACAGTTTCCTTGCATTATAATGATCCTCACCAAATCTACCTCTTGACTTCACACTGTAGGCCTGCTGTGCTGTTTTACGCCTATTATAATACATCTGGTCCATAGCCGTTATCACTCCTCTGTCAAACTTCACGTCAGATGAACTTCATTTTGAGAAAGCACAGGGACAATGCTCTGTGCTTCACTTTTGGAACGGTGCTTGCTGAGCATGGCAAGAGGTAGAAATTGCTAGTGTAGTGCAAGCACTGTGGAGTCAAATTACCGTTTACCCAACCACAAGTTGTCGGCAAGGGTGTCCGCATGATAAAGGAGACAATGCCACCGCTGGAAGGAAGATGTGCTGTGGGTAGACCGGAATTGTTTACGAAAACCACCACTACGCTTTCAGATTTATTCATGTCATAAATTCGAGGCAACACAATGCTTTGAGCTGACCTGAGAGTTGGGTACTGCTCTGGCGTACCGCTGGCAAAACTTTTGTTTGAAATTTCCCGCCTGAAGCCAGCAGCTACACCTGTGAAGCTCAGCTGAGATGCTGCAGCCAGGGCGTGTTGGTACAGGGCTGCCGCCGCCGCAGGATTCCAGGGTCTGTGCAAGAGGGACTCAGGAATGCGAGCGACCTCCATCTCCCTGCACCCTCAGGGCACACTGTAGCACAATAAAATCAAAGCCTGAAATGAGAGGGCAAAAAAGACCTCTCAGACCAAAAAAAAAAAAAATTGCAGCAACAGCAAGTTAATACAGAGTTTGGAAGCCTTGGTCTGAACTCAGCAGAAATAATGATTAATTACAAGTTTGCAGTTTTTGGCAATGGGTTTTTAATATCAGTGTTAACGCTGGAATTTTTTAATAAACTTTATTGTAGAGAGGGTATCCCCCTGAGCACATCTTTGTTTTTTTATTTTTTCTCAAGCCAGTGTCCTTTTATGTCCCCACTTCCCTTGCTCCCTCTCTCTGTATGTGCAATAAATCAGCACAGAGGAATAAAAAACAATTTTAAGTTAAATAACAGCCATTCCAGTAGGAAAATTGCAGATTTTCAAACATTACTGGGCTAGCCTTTGCATTTTTGGCAGGAATTACCCCATGCACCGATTGCAACTCGAATTTTTCCAGCGTTTTTTGTTCCAGATGGTGGTGAGCACTGCGCCGGGTTCCTCCATGCTAGCCTTGCACTCCAGTTTGCTTAGACGTGCTTGCCGAGGGGCTGGCTAATCTGCATACTGTGCTCTAATTGGCTGAGGGGAATTTAGCGTCAGCTGCGCTGGCCAAACAAATGACTTAAGGCTCACAGGCACGAGTAGGCTGTCAATCACACGCGGCCAGCCTTTCATCGTAAACTTCCTCTGGCAGTATGAACGGCTGAAGTATTGTTTCAGTTAATTTGTCTTCATCTGAAAAGAAAGGGACTTCTCAATTCTTAACATGTGTGCGTAGCGTATTGCTATTTTGAACTGAAGTAGTATGTCTGAGTGGCATTATTTGTAAGGAACAATAAGCGAAGGAGGGGGGTTCGTTTTAAACTTTTGCTTGGGCTCACAGACTGGCGGGGACTCGTTTCGCTCAATGCACTCAGATGGCGAGTTGGAAGCAGACCGTAAATGTTTCAACTAAGACCTTATTATCATTACAACCCCTTAGCCTATTTCACATTGGAAAATAAGCTCAGAGCTGCACCGTGGCTCTAAGCGTTGTGTTTCAGACCATTAACGCGATACGGACAAGAATCCTGCTCTGATAGCTCATCTGATCAAAAAAGAAACTCACGCCGCAAGAATACAGCTTATAGTGCCGAAGATGGGTTGCATTTATTTTGTATCTTTCTGAGTTTAAATCTAGACTATCCTACCACCGGTGTGTCATATGGGAGTGCCGTCTGTGTAAATAAATAATGAAAAAGAACAGGGGAGGTGTTCGATGTGCCGCCGCAGCCTTTGATAAATCGGCTGTGAGGACCATCTGCGTCTTACAGACCGGTTCTGCCGAGCTTTCACTGAGGCTCATTCTCAAACATCTGCTGCGTACTTCCTGAAAGCTTATCAGTACCATATCCCAAGTGGACTGACATTTTAATGGTAACCATTTTCTCAATACGACTGTGCGAGATGAATGAACTTTAAACTTTGGAGCGGGTATTATGTTTTATTTTTACGTTGAGTCAATTTCTTTTTTGAATTTTAAACAATGACAGATGTAATTAAGAGATTGTCCCAATCCCAGAGTTGGACTTCGACGTTTTGCATGACGGGCATTTGTTTTATGTTATACGGTATGACTACGTTGAAATTTCCTCTGCTGGGTCCAGAACATCAGCGCCACCCAAAAAGACTCTCACTGACTCGTCTCTTTTTCCAGAAAACAATTATCTTTGTGAAGAAAAATGTTCAGCTAGCTCTATTGTGGACTCGATCTGTTTGAATTTATTTCCCGGTGTGGAAATAGCAATGGTCCTCATCAAGTCATTGGTCTTCGCTTTGGACTTTGTTCTTTCATTAGTTCCAGGATCAGGGCATGCCACTTGATTTTCATTTTCTCCTCATGTTATTCCCCTGATCAAGGGCCTACAGGCTGCCCAATGTGGAGATGCAAGCTTGCTGAGCTGCAACACTTTAACGCAATTCCGGAAAAAAAAAAAAATACTGTTTCCACATCCTGTATTTGCACTGTCTTCTGTAGACTAAACAACGGCCAAGACTCACATTCACACTTTTAACACAGCTTTTTTTCTGTTGGTGTCTTTTGGCAGTAATTCCATCAGTTTGCTCAGTTCAAGACAGACTTATGCCATGGCTACTTCGACTTAACCGCTTACTTTCGATTACATAATGCCCAATCACTGTAGGTCCTTGTGTATGGTGGTAAGCTTTTCATTTACTTTGAAGTGGACAATCTGAGAAAGCGCTGATTGTGCTGATTAAAAAGTAAACACTCAGAAATTCGGATATAATAGGAGTCCACCTCTGTCATTCATGGTACAGTCCAGCAGAATGTACCCCAAGGGCTCATTTTTGGACCTGAAGAGTACTCTTTCAGAGTCTGAAAATGTACACGTACATTTTCAAGGGTAAAATAGGGGTACCATAAAGAGAGTGGCCCCTGTTATAAGCCATTGTACCTCAAGTTTTTCAGTACTAACGAGACACATATGTCCCACAATATTTCCTAATGTACTGTTGGGACATATGAGTCTCAGAATCCTTGCATTTGGGCCAATTCCATATTATAGTCACAAAATTAACATGAATATCCAATGGGTAACTCTGACTTGTATTACTGCATTCAAAATGGAAAGGGTTAAAGGTGCTATGTACATTATTTTCTGTGAGTGTAAGGCGGAGCAGCATCTGGACTGGGGTGCTCTAAACCCACATAATTTTAGCCAGGTCTGTGTCCCAGCCCTGTCAGGCCCTGTATCTGCTCACAGATATTTTAATGACAGGGTGATGGAGAAGAGAATAGCTTTTCCCCTCACTCCTCCTTTCCTGCCTGGTGGATCTCTGCCCTAGACCTTCTGTCCCATCTGGACTCTGTGAGCATACCTTGACCAAAAATGACTGGCTTAAAGGGGAGTGGAGATCTGGCTAATATGCCGTAATGACTCCTTTGCGCGCTTGGCAAGTCTAGTTTTGCAAAGGACTAGTTTCCAGAAATGATAAAGCGCGTCAAATTGAGTTCACCGCACCGACTGCGGTGCTTTGTGTGTTTGGCGTCCACTTAAGCTGTTTCGGTGCATTATGTGTTATTAGTGATAACAAGCTGTGCTTAGACTTTACATTGGTACTTTGCTGAAAAATGTAGACTTGCTTCAAATTACAGGGAAAGTACTGTGTGCTTTGTTGCTACTGCCTCTTTTGTGGATTTCTATTATGGAAAATAGGAAAATGGCTTTCATAATTTGCACCCAGATCAGAAGTAAGGTATATTATTTGATTTCAGCAAAATAAAATAATCCTTTCATTGGATCTAATAACATCAAAGCTTTCAGGCTATCTATTTTCTCTGTCTTTTCTGCGGTTACTCCCTGAAATAATTTTTTCCCCAGTGTTTTCCTGTTCAGATTTCTGTGGCCAGCACAAAATCATGATGTAGAAAACCTGAATGGCCCCATTTAAAATTAAATGGTATTTCTTTACAACCTTAATATTCACACAGTGCTTATTACTGAGATAATAAGTCTGTTTTGAAATTACTATGTATAAATATAATCATATTTTAAAGTCTATTTTGATCCTGGAGCACTGCGTGTCAGGAAGTGGGTTGTGCTGGGATCTGTAGCTCAACCACCGCATGTCATTCACGTAGTGTTCCTGTCACATTGTTACAATGTTAGAATATCAGTGCAAGGTTCCAGTAATATAGGGAGAACATGTTGCGTTAGCTGGGAGTCTTTAATGGTTAGGGGTTGTATTACTCGTAAATTAGCGGAATTCAATGTAGACTTATCTCAAGCTCTGGACAGAACTCCTCATCTGTTGTTTGAATGGTGTAATGGGGGAAATCAGATAAAAATGGGAAACGCGATGGTGCCAAGTAGAAAACTGGAGGGAGACTCACATGAAGAATGGCCATATCGCTGAATGTGATATGGTGGCAGGGTGGGGTGTGACTGGTGGATATCCTCTCGTGGATAATGCTGCGCTAATTAATTAAGGCTGCAGTGAAGTTTCTGTGGCAACAGAATTTAATCATTGACTGCGGTGTTGCCAGATTTAATCTTCTGTTAAGTCAGCTGAGTTATCAAAGTATAGATCTGTCACTGCTTTATAAGACGCTGAGTAGCAAAAACTGTCTGATTGTCCTTTCGATTAAATTGATTTCACTGAAGGCTCTGTGGAATTATGTTGTAGGAAACTCCATGGGAGAGATATTCCCAGAGTGACAGAAGTGTTACATTTTTCCAGAGAGCAAAAACATATTTTAGCTGCAGATTTTAAAGGCAATATTGATGCCCAAAAGACAAGGATGTCTTAAAATACCAATGGCCCTGCCAGTCTCAGTTCAGTTATAACCTGAAACAAACCAATTCACTGGGTAAATATACACAGTTGAGTAATGTTTATTCACATTAGCAGCTATAATAGAAGTCCTGTTCATCTCTGTTGAAGCATCCCCCCGAAGCACTGATGTTTATATTGTCTTTACTCACTAATACACATCCGTAAACCTCAGCCAGAACAGGAACCTCTTGCTATGAGGGAATTGCACATTTATCCATGGTGCTTTGCTTGCTGGTGGTTGGGCTTTTGCTTCAATGAGGAGAGTAGAAGAATTGTATTTTTTTATCGCCCAGTTAATTTAGTTTTCAGCTTTTAATTCTTCACAATTGTTCTCTATTCCTAAATAGAATGATATCAATTATGGTCATCCTTTATTCTTTTTTACCGCATAGGGCCTGATTTACTAAGACCTACTAAGAAAATCTTTTTGCCCGTTTTTTGCATGTGCTAAAGGTCTTAGTAAATCAGGCCCATAGTGTGAATCACTCTCTATTCTGAACCTGTCAAAATAATATTTATTTTCATGCTCATAATCCAAAAATCCGGACAAGGTTGTTAGTTGTTTTGGAAGATGATTGCTCTGCACATTGCGGGCACCACCACAGCCTTGCCCTTAGATATTACAACAGGACTACTGTCACTGTGAACCTCCATAGATTGGTCTTAATGAAGGTCAGGCAAATTTAAGTGAATAACTAGGGAGTAAGTGAGTAAGCACTCAATGGAGCGCTTACCTTCGCCACGCCATATACCTGTTCTTTTGGCTACAGAATATTTTTCGGATTACTTCCAAAATTAAATCAACTCTTCCTTAGTCTACCACCTATTGTCCTACCAAATTTTCTGCCAAAACCCATAACTTTTTGAGTTATGCAGTCAGACATATCACACTGACCTGCGTTTGATAAATATATTGTAATTCTTCCGGATCCAGAATCGAGAATATGTTCCGGATCACTTTCAAAATTGATTCAACTCATCCTCGGACTACCACCCATCATCCTACCAAATTTCGAGCAAGCCTTTCATAATTTTTTGAGTTATACTGTTAACAGACAGACAAACAAACAGGGACGAGAACATAACCTCCTCGGCAGTGGTAATAATTAGTGGAGAACATCATAGGAGTACTATGTGCACCACCCCCAGATGTGTTCTTGACCAGAAGTTAAACATTAATCCTCAAACATGTGCGCCTAGCACTTACTGAGCTGAAGCGCGAGACTACCCTGGGAACTTACAGGTGCACCTGGCAGATCTATATCAGAATTAATTTGCTCAAGAAGTTCCTGTGGTACCTAACGTAGACACTGAAAGAGCACTGTGGGGACAGTTGGGTGGACATCAGAACCGGGTGGACGCCCCGTGTACAAACACACATCTGCGTCACTCCCACGAACTAGCAGCGGCCCCAACAGGATATTCACACAGCCAGGTTCCTAGTCCACTGTGTCCTGCCCCTCTTCAGCAAATACACCGCTGAGCTGGGAGAGCAGCTCGTATTGACGCACCGCTGTGACGATTTCTGCCCTCGTTTGTGTCAGAAAATGCGTCACTCATTCACCGACAGAGCTCGGCCTGAACCACCCTGAAACATCTCCAGTTTTATTTGAAACAACGCTTAATGTGAAGGAGTTCATTTACGCTACATTGTAAATTTGACGTATGCATTTTAATACGACTGAAAATGTTGGGATGCGTGACAGAAGTTGCAGTGTTTTTCTTCTGGAGCTGGTCTAAGCCATTTTTCATTCTGAATTCCCTGTGCTAATTTTCTGCTCTGGAGCAGAAAAGATTTTTGGATTTCCTTTCAATGTTTGTTCATTTAGTCGATACAGTATTTGGAGCAAGAGCTGGTTTATTTAAGTGTCCACTGTAAGAACCACTTGACTGTGAGCCGTATCAGAAGAAAAGGGGCAGTATCTAATCTATTGGGCCCACAGAGTTCAATCTTTGGATCACTAGTTTTCATCATTGTGTTTGGGTAATACTGTGGGCTAAGATTAAATGCATCTTCTACAGATCTGGAGCCTTATGTGGTCACACAGGTTTAGGAAGTGGGCTGTTCTTTGGGTGTCTTTTATTAATGGTATTGCTTTACTCTTTGAAACAGCAAATCCCTCAGCCTGCAGTAAGGTCTGCCTTTCTGTCGAACATTACGCTTCATCAGGCTAATTAATTACCCTCATGCTGTGGTTCATTCATTGCAAGTTGGCACCATCAACTTCTGTGTGGTTTGAGATTTTCAAGAATAAAGTAGCTTTGACATTTTTTAAAATGACAAGAGGTGTACATTTAATGACCCTCAGGGCAATTATTTGCCCTCATAAGGTACAAACACTCTTAAATAACAGGCTTGGGTTCTTCATTTCTTTATGAATGATTTTTCTCCTCATTATAAAGTCATCATAATGAGGTCAGCTAAAATATTATACGGAATGTAATTACAGCCATAGTGATCAGCACTGGCCATTAGGGTGGACAGCTGTGCTTCATACAGTTTCTCTGTCATTTCTCTGCATCTTTTAACTCTAGAACCATGTATTTCATTGAAAACAATACAACAGCACATGATTTGATGTCCCCCCACATGAATTATATTACCCACGCCTGACGAGGCGGCGTGGGTATACAGTTTAGCACCGTCTGTGTGTGTGTGTGTGTGTGTGTGTGTGCGCGCGTGTGTGTGCGCGCGTGTGTGCACGCGTGCGTGTGTGTGCGTGCGTGTGTGTGTGTGCGTGTGTGTGTGTGCGCGTGTGTGTGTGTGCGCGTGTGTGTGTGTGCCTGTCCGCGCAACAGCTTGGCCACCACTGAAGCTAGGGTGACCAAACTTTGTGGGGTAGATGATCCTAGGGTACCCTGTCCAAATTTGCATTTTGAGGTCAAAAGGTCAAAGGTCAAGGTCAACAAGAGGCATGAGTTAGCATCTCTGTAGAGTTCGCATCATCTAGTTGATTTTATTTTCAAATAAATGCTTATTTCAATTTTTATTCTTGCAAAGTATTTCAAAAATGGTGGGGCAGTAAAGTATGTACCTCTTTTTAATGTTGCCATCCTTTTTCACACTTAGTGATTTCAGTCCCTAAAAGTTTACTAAGTGATAACATTTTTCAGGTGTAATTTTATCTTTTTCTTCCTGCAAAGTTGTGCAACAGTCCTGGGTCTTTGTTGCTGCATTTTGTGTTTCAACATGCGCCATGTGTTCTCTGTTGGGGACAAATCGAGCCTGCAGACAGGCCAGGCCAGCACCCCCACCCTCTCCTATGTAGACTTGCCTTTGCAATGCGAGCAGAATGCATTTTTGTATTGTCTTAGTGAAATGCCCATTGGCATCCTTGGAAAAGATGTCGTCTTGAGGGCAGCATATGCTGCTCTAAAATTACAATGAAAATACTTTTCAGCTTTAATGGCACCTTGACAGAAGTGTGAGTTACCTTGGTCAAGGGCTTTGACTCATAACATGACAGTTGCGCGGCTTTTGGGCTTGTTTCTCGTAAGATTGGATAAACTTTAACGTCTTTGTTCAGAACACTCGGTGTTCATTTATTCCAAAAAAGAGCTGGAATATTCATTTGCCTGAAGGGAATACACTTTTCCACTGTGTGATGGTCTATTGCAGATGCCTCTGAGCCCAGCGAAGTTGACAGATAGTGTAAATGTAAGGCTCCGTATTTGCACAGTAAAGTTTGAACTGCCATTTTCAGCATATTGTAACCGCATACTGTTGTACTTGATAAAGTTTGCCAAAGTAATCCTTAGCCCATGTGATTATATTTCTGACAGATAAATGGTTCTTAATGGAGTGCCATTGGAGTGATTGGAGATCAGGCTTATTCATCTTAGGCTTGAGGCCTTGCCCTTTAAGCGGAGAAATTCCTTTAGGTTCCTTGAGTCTTTTCATTTATGCACAGTAGAGGGTAAAATAACTGAATTCCTTCCTATCTTTCTTTGAGGAACAGTGTTTCTCCCACATTTGTTGGCAAATAGACGATCCTCTGCCTGTCTTTGCTTCTGAAGGAGTAATCCTTTCCTGGACGCTGCTTTTGTACCAAATCACGATTACAATCACCTGCTAACCTCAGCTGCTTCCAATCACATCATAATTTGAAAATTTTTTACATCGTTACTGTTCCTAAATTGCCCCCATCCCTACTTTTTTCGAAGGCATTGCAGTCCTGAATCACAAGAACTGATGTACAGTGCAGGCCAAAAGTTTGGGCACACCTTCTCATTCAAAGCGTTTCCTTTATTTTTATGACTATTTACATTATAGATTCTCACTGAAGGCATCAAAACTATGAATGAACTCATGTGGAATTATGTATGTATCGAACAGTTGTCCAATAGGGCTGTCGGCTGTGTATCAACCTGACTTCTGCACAACACAACTGATGGTCCCAACCCCATTGATAAGGAAAGAAATTCCACTATTTTAACCCTGACGAGGCACACCTGTGAAGTGAAAACCATTTCAGGTGACGACCTCTTGAAGCTCATCAAGAGAATGCCAAGAGTGTGCAAAGCAGTAATCAGAGCAAAGGGGGGCTACTTTGAAGAAACTAGAATATAAGACGTTTTCAGTTACAGGTATTTCACACTTTTTTGATAAGTACATAATTCCATATGTGTTCATTCATAGTTTTGATGCCTTCAGTGAGAATCTACAATATAAATAGTCGTGAAAATAAAGGAAACGCATTGAATGAGAAGGTGTGTCCAAACTTTTGGCCTGTACTGAATAAATGAAAATGAAAAACTGACCAGACATCACAGTCTTTAATCGCTGTTTTCATGTGTATTTTCAGCACCATTCCAAATTTTCTGAAGTTGGTGTTGTACAGTACATTTGAACATTCAGTTATGTGTATAGCAGCATGGGAATTACAATGGGCAACTTGATTGTATAACAAATCCCGCCTTTAAAGTGTGAAATTTTGCATACCCCAGATTGATGGCTTGAAGATATTTCACTTCCTCATACCCCTAGCAAAAACTCATAGCAGTATGGTGAATTTATGTGTTGTTGATAAGCATGAAGGATCATATCAGTCAAATGAGTGTTATGAACTGAATTTGTCTTCCACGTCTCACAATATGAAGTCAACAATGTTTTGGCTGTTTTGTTTTCGGTCTATGTGTGCTGTAGTGTGTTTATTGATTTGTGTGCAGTGTGTGTTGTAGCATGTCGATTTGGTGTTGTATGTGCAGTATGTGTGCTGTAACATGTTTATTAAGTGTTGTATCTGCAGTGTGTGCGCTGTGACATGTTTATTTAGTGCAGTTTGCTCAGTGTGTGTACTGTAGCGTGTTTATTCAGTGCTGTGTATGCAGCATGTGTGCTGTAGCATGGTTATTCAGTGCTGTATGTGCAGTGGGTGTCATAGTATGTATATTCCGTGCTATATGTGCAGTGTGTGTGCTGTAGTATGTTTAATCAATGCTGTGTATGCAGCATGTGTGCTGTACCATGTTTATTTAGTGCTGTATGTGCATTGTATGTGTTGTAGCATGTTTATTCAGTGCTATATGTGCAGTGTGTGCGCTGCAGTATGTTTATTCAGTGCATTGTGTACAGTGTGTGCTGTAGCATGTTCATTCAGTGCTGTGTTTGCATTGTATGTGCTGTAGTGTGTTTATTCAAAGTTATGTGTGCAGCGTGTGCTGTAGTGTGTTTATTCAGTGTTGTATGTGCAGTGTGTGTGCTTTAGCATGTTAATTCAGTGTTGTACGCACAAAGTTTGTGATTTAGTGTGTTTATTCAGTGCTATATGTGCAGTGTGTGTGATTTAGCGTGTTTATTCAGTGTTGTACGCACAGTGTTTGTGATTTACTGTGTTTATTCAGTGCAATATGTACAGTGTTTGTGCGCTGTATTGTGTTTATTCTGTGCTCTATGTGCAGTGTGTGTGCTTTAGCATGTTTATTCAGTGTTGTATGCACAGTGTTTGTGATTTAGTGTGTTTTTTTTCAGTGCTGTTTGTGCAGTGTGTTTATTCAGTGCTGTATGTGCAGTATGTGTGCTATAGCATGTTTATTCAGTGCTGCATGTGCAGTGTGTGTGATTTAGTGTGTTTATTCAGTTCTGTATGTGCAGTGTGTGTGCTGTAGCGTGTTTATTCAGTGCTGCATGTGCAGTGTGTGTGCCGTATTATGTATAGTCAGTGCTATATGTGCAGTGTGTGTGCTGTAGTGCGTTTTTTCAGTGCTGTATGTACAGTGTGTGTGCTGTATTATGTTTATTCAGGGCTGTATCTGCAGTGTGTGCTGTAGCATGTTTATTCAGAGCTGTGTGTGCAGTGTGTGTGCTGTAGCATGTTTATTCAGGCTGTATTTGTTCGGCTCATCCCACAGCACTTTTCGGAGCACATGGAGGACTTCTCTAATGAGCTTTTCAGCAGCTTTTTTGACGAGCACCTTCTGGCGGAGAGGAACCCCTTGATAGACATGGAGCTGGAGCCGCAGAATCCCGACATCCAGGCGGAGCACAGCTATTCCCTCAGCGAGGACTCCGCCCCCCAGAGCCCCTCTGTGCCAATCAAGATGGATGAGGCGGCAGGTCAGTTTGCCACCCACTATCCCTCTCATCCCTCACTTTTCTGTGTCAATTACTCTTTATTATTCTCAAATTAATTCTGATATCAGTACAATACTGCTGAGGCGCATCAAAGTAAAAACAATGTCCTATTTGAAAATGGCAAAAAGACAAAAGACACCCAGTAACGTCTTAAAAACGAAATAGAAATGGACTATAAATCATAAAACATAATTGATTATAAAATTATAAGAAGGCAAGTGTGAGAACAAGAGAATAACAACAACAGGAGTGCAGCAGAACTACTAAAACATGGGTTAGTTTTGTGAATGATATTTTGAATAGGTGAGTTTTTGAAGCATTTGTTAAGTGGAGAGGGATGGAGTGTGTCTAATATTTTGGCCCTATGAACAAGTGTTGATAGCTCAGCAATAATGGCAGATAACTGGTAGATATCTATTCACATAGTCTGAACCTGACTTTATTCCTATCTTAAAACAGATCGGCACATTTAGCTGTGAAGTGGTTACACACATCCACACACACATACGCACACATGTGCTCACGTTCAGTATATGCCTGAGCTGGTGTGCTCACACATAATCATTGAGCTCAAATACACACTGAGACAGAATACATTCAAACTCTAATCCTGGGGAACACACTTAAACTACTGCTCTGTGTTCACCCAAAGGAAGCAAGTCTGGGAAATCTGGGCCGGCAGCCAATACACACAAGCATCCACACACACACATGCGCACACACACACACATACTGACAGACACAGATGCGTGCATGCACACACATGCAGACACAAACACACACACACACACACAGATATGCGCACATACACACATATGCAGACACACCCAAACACACGCACACACATTCACACATGCACACACAGACACACGGGCGCAAACACATACGGATTTGTGTGCATACACACACGCACTCTCATGCATGTGCACA
The DNA here is from genome assembly GCA_029721435.1 of Gymnothorax reevesii. Taxonomy (NCBI): domain Eukaryota; kingdom Metazoa; phylum Chordata; class Actinopteri; order Anguilliformes; family Muraenidae; genus Gymnothorax; species Gymnothorax reevesii. The sequence goes on from CM056589.1 coordinate 30,408,997, forward strand.
CACACACACACACACACACACACACACACACTCCCACACGCACTCATCCATGCACACACACACATTCATACACATACACGCGCATCCACAAATGCTCTCATACATGTACATATGCTCACACACATACACTTGTCTGTATGCACACACACATACACACACACACTCACGCTCGCATACTTGTCTAAACAGACACACACTGGCCGATATCCCCAGATATGCTCTAACACACTCTATAAAAAAGCAATGGAAAATGATTTTGGCTTTTTGGGACAATTATGTCATGCTGGATTTGAGTTGAGACCAAAGGGGGGACAGAGTGATTAAGTGTCCATTATTTATCAGGAAGGGCCTTGGAAAACCTGAAACACTGACTAACTCTCTCTTATTGTGCTTGGGAATGGCTTTATCCTGTTTACATGTGAATTTACTTTTATTAGCCTTGAGTTTGACATTGTGTATTCTTGAGTATCTATCTAAATCTATGTGCAAACAATACTTTGAGAGGGTGATTGTTGTTCTCACTGAGACCTCCCATATCTCCTCCTTTAATGCCCTACTGTTAAATCTCTCTGCAACATGGCTACCCAACCCTGCTCCAGGCAGGGGTCTGTGGTACTGTAGGTTTTCACTTCAGCCCTGACAAAGCACATCTCATTCAACAGCTAGAAATCCCGTTGAGCTACAAATTAGCACAACAGCTGTGCCAAACTCTGGCTGGAGCAAAAACCAGCAGGACGGAAGATCAGCAGGCACAGATGCCGGGCAGCTTTACACTGTCAGTGTTTGTGACACTTTCAACTGAGCCGCCATCAATGTCTCTGTCTTTGGGTTTCTCATAATAACATTCAGAGATCAAACAAGCAACTTCCTGACAAATAGAGTTTCCCCCCTGCCGGCTCTCAGCCAATAAAGGGGAGCCGTTGGGACAGGGAATCTCATTAACTCTCGGGTCAACTCTGTACATAAAATCCCTGCCATAAAGGCCACGGTGGCTAAGCTTGTGTCAAAGACATAGTGCTAAGACGTGAGATCATGCGACTGTGGGCGGATTTCACCTTGAGTGCTAAATCTGATGTTGGTTCTTTGCGTCATTAGCACATTCAATATATTAACACTGGAAGAAAACAGTCCCAAAATTGAAATGAAGTTATAATTTCGATCACGGAACAAGTGGTGTCTGTATTACTAGATCTGCCTTCGACCACAGGATGGGTTTAATTCTGGATACTCCATTAGAATAACTGTGCAAAGCCCTGTCGAGACTTTGTCAAGATGAACCATATTTTACTCTACTTTAATTTATGGTGTCTTGCAGCACATCAACAGTGGCTAGTATAAACATATTAGTCCTTCATTCGACGTTAGCCTGTATGTTGCAAAGTGTTCATACTGAGTTTTTTTCTCCTGACAAATGAATATTTCTTTATTCTGTACTTTTATATCAGAACAAGTCAAGCAACGCTATTGGGGGTTCGCAGTAGAATGAAAAAATTCAAGTGAGAGTCCGATCAGTCAGTGGGGAATCTGGGGACAGTTCTCCATCTATCCCAAACAAAAAATACTCATTGCCACACTGTGATGTAGAAGATGAAAATTGTGAAATTATGCCACAATGTTAATGCAGTCAGTTATAATCTTTATCGTTAATACATTGATGGAAATTCCGGCTTGTTCTACACAGAGATGGATTTGTTTTTTCTGCCCTTGTGGAGGCAAACTTTGTTACATGCTTTAATTCTGAGAATTTATTTAACCACTCATAGAAGGTGGCCACAGACAGCTTTCCCATTTATGTCCCATTTAGATTTTATAATCAGAAGTGACAGTTGGCGACAGTTCTGCCAGGCCGCTGTGCTGCAGTTATACTCACTGCCACAGTGACAGTTACGAGCTGGTCCGGTCCTGTCGGCAGTCTTGAGGCTGGCCTGTACTCTCCAAGGCCTGTTTATTGAGCTGTAAGGCTGTTCCCATGGGAACGATGACAAGGCCTGGCCTCGTTGTGGCTCTGTAACATTAGTGAAATTGGATATGATTTCACAAGTGGGAACAGAGCAGTTGAACTGCAAATTTCTTATTTATCGTCTTGTTTATTGATTTTTCTATGTCCTTTTGTTAACAGACATGTTTGGTTTTTTATTCATTTTTTTGTTTTTTTTTAACGCGGGTCATTTGAAAATGTTTAGTAGCTCATGCTATTTGTATTTTTTAATTGGGCAAACATTCATATATCTCTGTATTTATTTAGCCCCCAAAAATGGCTGAAATTTGAAAGCATTTATAATGATTGAGTTCAGTAATTGAGAGAAAGAAAGAATGGATAAATCTTGTTTCATGAAGCATCTGCCATTCTTTTCAACATGGTCTTAGCGAGGTAAGTGGTGGCAGTAACAGTAATGGTGCCTTTCGTGATAATTGCAGACTGAGCGGGGAAAAACCAGTTTACCATGGGGTACAGTCTGGAGACATAAAAGCCCAGTAGGCGAGGGATTTTCACAAGGCTAGTAATCAGTTTCTCTTCATAAGTACTTTTTGATGCCTCCGGGTTCCCTGCTTGCATCTAAACCTGCCTTTCATTAAGTGTAAAGCCAACCCCTGCTTTCTTTTACAAGCCGCTGTAACATTTTATCGATCCAATCACACCGACACAAGCTGACGAGAAGGAAAACCACTAATAAGGACCCTCAGCTGCCAGCTTTTATTGATTTATTTATTTAAATGGTAAAAAAGCAAGTTTCTCCATTTATACATGGTGATACACATGCACATATGTGCGAGCACACACATGATTTAATGCACGAACTCGTATATACCCACACATTTACGAGTACAAACAAAACAAAACAAAAGCACACATTCGAGTGCACACACACACTCACACATGCATATGCACACATGCACAAACATGTATGAGAGCACACGCACATCTGCGAGCACACACTCTCAGTTGCCTTTAAGTTCATTAGAGATGCTAACTGCTTTCCAGAGTCCTGTTTTCTCTCATTCCCTGGTTTACTGGAGTAGCAGCAGGAGTGACAGTTGGGTGAGGCTCTTTGTATTGACCTCGTAAATCGGGCCATCTCAGTGGCCTGTGCTTTCCTCAACGCTTAATTGCGCTGTCCCTGTCTTCCGGAACTGCTTGAGTGTCATTAAAATGCAGCATGGCCGCTTTAAAATGCGCTGGATGCGCGCAGTGTAAGCGCGTGGGAGATACTGACGCCCTGGAGACGTCTGCCCAACTTTAATTACGCTCAATGGGAAATTGCATTCAGCCGGCTACTCTCACTAGCTGCTCATGCCATTCGGTAAATGAGATGCTCCTGCCGGAGAGGGTACAAGCAGCTCTCAGTGGGCCAGATTCACTAAGACCTTTTGCCCTTGCAAAGCAGCAACATTGCTGATGATTTGTGCAAAAAAATATATTCTGGCCAATTACCTGCCATGTTATTGGCTGTGTAAGAGGAAAAAAAAAGATTTTGCACGTGCCAAAGATCTTTGTGAATTTGGCCCAGTGTGTGCAGATTTCTCTCTGTAGATGTGAAACGTGCACATTTTAGTGCACATAGGGCAGGCCTGGCTGCCCATCGTAATGCTCAGGACTCAGGGTCATTGTTTTGATTTGTACATTAATTTGCTCTCAAATTTGATTGTTCCAAAATGCAAATGATAGCCAAAGTGATAGCACAACAGAGATGTTAATTTTTTAATCTGTTTGTGTTTTGTGTTTTATAGAGTCAGAAGGCATGTGGTCTTTCAGCCAAGACTTGACAGCCATCCTGGTGAAGCAGGAACCCAACATCCAAGTGGAGGCATCTCCTCCTCCAAACCCCCAACCCCTCCACCTGGCCCCTCCGCCGAGGAGGAGCGCCCCGGACGATGCGGTAAACTCTAAAAACAGGCCGCTTGTTTGGTCCACGGCGCAATCCACGTCATGCGTTATAGTTTAACTTAATTATGCTCTATTTATACAAGCAAACTCACTGAAAGCTGCATTTCCTTAGCAACTGAAAAAAGTAAAATGGTAGTTATACTTGCAGATAATGTGTTAACTGGTTGCACACAATTGAATTAACTTCCTACTAATTTGATTAATTAAATTTGCTGAATCTGAAGTTACATAAAATATGTATGCGCAACCAGCTGACATAAAATTCATAAAAAGATAATCTAACATTTCACTTTTATTCAATAAAGAGAGACTTGCAAACAAATAAAACATTTTTTGAAAAGTTGGTAAATTTTTTCAGAAGTGTAAACATAGGAGAGAAATTCAATCAAATGTCAGCATTCAGCAGTCAAACATTCAAGGTGACTGCAAAACTTATAATAGAACATGCAGTATTTAGTAAATGCATGCGTAATGCTTTATCATTTTTGACGGAGTCTTAAAATCTCTCTTGTCGAGGGCAGTAATCACATGTAATGTGTCTTAACTGGCCATAAACATCAGCTCCGATACATTAAAATATCAAAGGAATATGCCTTTAACAGTCCTAATACTATAAGCTAAAATTGGCTTAATTCAAATAACCACTATCTCATAACACTTGAAAGTCACACCGCAATTTAATTTTATTCCGAAAAAAAGAAGCACAAATTGGACCGTCTTCGACAGAACAGAATGCTGAGTGCTGTTGGGATTTTTACCATGAAGATGCTCAGATTTCTGCCAGTGTAGTGTGTCTCTCATTTTACCAATGTGGACTGAGGTGCTAGACTGCACATACAGTCATGATGTTATGGAACAAACGGATTAAGTAAAAAATTCTTGAATGCAGTCCTCTGGCGGATAGTCTTGCTGTGACAGGCTCTTGTCGGTGCCCTGAGAGGAAAGATTGGGGGTTAAAAATGACTCAGTCTGCATGAACTGTCTTTAAATCTGGCATTAAAAAATCTGCAGTGTAAAAACCTAGAACCCAGCTGACGCTGCAGCCCTGAAGGACCAAAGCAGTTTTATTAAGTTGAGCTGTGGTCTTCGCAACTTGCTACATGCAGAGTGAATTCCCTTTCCAGGCTGAGGCAAACCGTTTGTGGTTGGTTCAGTCATTTCTTATTTTAAACTGGCTTTATTTTCTTGTAGTAAATAAAATAAACTCCAAACAAAATGAATAAATTGAGGAGTAAAGGAGTGGAAAGCTCATTTACACTACTAACAAGTCTACAGTAGCTGTAGTTAGTCTTGTTGAGACAAGAAATGATCAGGGGACCTACCACAGCACACTTGGGCAAGAATTTCTCAACTGACGTCTATTAATGTTTCACAGTTGGACACGGTTAGATTTTGGCTGTTTGCATTTTGATTCAGCTGCCAAACTTACGACCAAACTGTCTCAAGTTTTAAGCTGTCTCTTAAACTGTCTCAAGTTGGATTTTCTTTGAAGTTTATTTCCTCTGTCATTGGTCTTGAATAGTTTCTAAAAAACATCCTGAATATCAACGGACAGTTTTGGAGGGCTGGGACTGAAATAAACAAAATAAGTTTACAGATGTAAAAATGGAGAAGTTTTGGATTTGTATCTACACCGAGAACAGCTGTCTATATATCACGGGTGTCGGAACTAAAGGATTCCGATACAGAACCAGAGATAGGGGAAACCAGAACCTAACTCATGGAAAACAACAGTCCAGGTCAAAATCTGGCAATCAGGGTAATGCAGGCAAGGCTGTGTGTAGTGCAGGGACAGGCAAAGGACGGGTGATGGCAATCAGGACTGTGGGGGGTGAGCAGAGCGAAGTAAAGAATTTAGGCCGGCGGAAAAATCAGAAGGTATGTCCAGGAAAAAAGAGGATGGGAATGTTGGATTAGGAGAGGCAAACGCTAAACTGAAATGACACTCATACAGAGACAGTGCTGAGGCAGGAACAAGGAGCGAGGAAAACCAGGACATGAGAAAACTGGGAGAGATTAAGCCTAAGCAGAAGTAGCATAGCGCACGGTTAGACAGTCTGGCACAGACCTGAAAAGAGACTTTAACAAAGGTACACAGAGTCAATGAGCAACACTGGGAAATGGGTGCAGAAATGTAAGGAATGCAGAAAGGGTTTGAGGGGGTTATGAGACAGTGTTTGAATGAGTGAATTCAATCAATGAGTCAAACCGAAACTAAGACGAACAGCCAGAAATGTGGCGAGACTAACTTAGACGCAGGATGTGACATCGATACATAAATACACATATGAAATACTGACACGATTTAATTACTTTGAATAAGAAAACATCCAAAGGAAACAATTAAAGTTAATTAGGACTAATTAATCTTGAGGTGAGCATGGGCATTTATATTTTTGGGGTCTATACACTCTCAGAAATAGGGGTACAGCAGGAGTCCTTTCTGTTCCCCAAGGTACATTCAGCAATTATGTACCCTTTAGGGCTAATTATAGGACCTCAAGGTACCTGTGTGAACCTTTTTAGGGTGTAAACGGTACTTTTATGTTTCAAAACAAATAAAAACCTTAGTTGTCACTGGAGCAGTACCCTCAAAGGTACTGCTGTTGTACCTTAGAAGTGGGTTTTTATTTGTTTTGGAACATAAAAGTACCTTTTAAATCCTAAAAAGGTCCTACAATTAGCCTTAAAGGGTACATACCGGTAATACCTTGGGGACCAGAAATGGACTCCTGCTGTACCCCTATTTCTGAGAGTGTACTGAGACAGGAAAATATGTCGGTTTGTGCATCATTGACTGTGTATGTATCATTGTATGTGCAAGAAAAACGATTAGTTCGATATGGGGGACAGAACTGGGGCTGGCTGATAGCCGCTTGAGTTCTGTAGTTTGGCCGTCCTCCAGGATGCATGCGGCGAGACGGATAGCATCCAGCAAGTGGCAAATGTAAATAGTTTAGAACAGCCCTCAGCTGTGTTTACTGTCTGAGTCACTTGGTATGGTCCATGTTTTAAACAAACACGCCCCACTCCCTGGCCTTACCACCCCGAGAGCAGGCAGATGGACCACTCTTAGAAGACCTTTCCGCGTCACATCTGGGCGCGACACCTCCCTTTGACAAAGAGGGTCACCGTCATTTATCAAAGCTTGTTATGCTAGCAAAGCCTGCGCTTACTGCGGCTTCAGCACAGCATATCACATTCCTGTATAAACTCTGAAAGCATTTTCTTGTGTTTCACAGGCTTCCAAAGATATGAACCTGGTTCCTACAATAAAAGCTGAGCCCAGTGATGTCAACCAATTTCTCAATGTCCCCTCGGGTAGGTATTCATTTTCTCCCACACTGGTGAAATACGAAAGCAATCCATCTCAGTAATATCCCAAAAATCAATCTCTCATCCCTGGCTAATACAAGAAAAGTACACCAGTAAACATTTCATCTCAGATTTCATCAAGAGATTTGACTTTAGTTTCTATGAAAGTAAAAGCTTTCCTAAATCATGTTTCACATTCGCTTCACAAGTCCAACTGTCCACACTTAGCATAAACAGGGCCTTGGTTTGTCGGTGCTGGTCAATGTTATATGCTGACATTTTCCTGTAATTCCTTTTGATGTACATTTATAGTGAATGTGGTCTGAAGGCACCAGTATAAATCTATGACACGAAAAGGAGGCCGCAGTGGCTTTTTGCAGCGTGTCAGTGCTCATTAGCATGGAGTTTGCTGTGAGTGAGGAAGGCTAATGTCGCGAGGCATCACCTTGGTGCACCACACTGCATTTACGCTCAGATTTTAAGTCAGTGAAAAGCACTGCGTCAGCACTTCTGAAGGTTTCCCTCTCCGGTGCAGCTCTCCTTTTGTAAGATGTTGCAGATTGGGTGCCGAAGTTGCGCTAGTTTTCCGAGCTTAACTAAGCTAACGCTGCTGCCTTTTTGTTTCCACCATTACGGTGAAATAACACCAGCGCTACTGTTGATTTTACTGCCTCCCATTTCTACACACTAACCATTGACACTTCAGCTTCGGTAGCCGTACCACAGACCGCTGCTAGGGCCCAAACTCTCTAATTACATCGCATTGTGCTCGAAAAGCCACTTCTGAGTCAGGCTCTGTTTGCCTTCAGTCTGTTGGTTTTAGCCCTGGTGATGGCAATCCTATAAAAGAAAGGGCTTTTATTTATGTGGGCTTATTCCAACAGCACAAATGTGGCATGCAGAAAAAAAATCCCTTGCTTTTTATATCCCAAATTCTCTTTTCTATTTTCATTTCAAATGGTTCATTTCTGCCACAGAGAGTATATAAATATACGCCCTGTAATGCACCTATTTTATCCTGAAACCGTGAGGTTATTCACATCCATTGTGCCACTTGTGCCTTTCTCTGGAGACAGGGTGAGGGAAAGAGTTAAAAAAAAAAAAAAAGTTTTTGTATGAAAACTGACTCTTTCAGCTCTGTGTTGAAGTAAGAAAGATAGCAGGAATCAATGAGTCATCCACTCTGTGTCTGCTGGTTGACTGTTATCACCGCTTGGTTCTGCTCGCCGAACAAGGCCTCTCTGCATAAAACGTATGACGCAAAATGCTTTTTTTCCCCTTTCGTTTAGTGTTTCATTCATGTGTTTCCATTTTTAAGCCCAAGACAAAGCTACAATGTGGCTAAACTCGCTCTGAGGAGTGATTTTAGTGTTTTTATAATGCAGATGGTTTCTGGGCTGACAGCACAATATACTGAGCAGTTAGCATATTACTCGTTTGTTAATTGAGTGCAGATTCCACAGCCATGGTTATTATGGCATTAGCTAGTATCCAGCTCAAACTAGAATCCATCTGACAAGTAGCATTCTTTTATGAGAAGATGTCCCTGTATTATTGTGGAAAATTGTTAGTTTTTCGGTGTTGTAAATGCTGTATTGGGAATCTGCACCTTTGCATTCACACAAATTTTTTTCTCTAAAGCAGTGTATGGTATAATGTTGCTTGGGTCCTGGTCTCCTCTGGTCATCTGTATGAGTTGTCTCTGGAGATCTACCATCCTGTAGGTTTTCACTCCAAACCTAACAAAGCTCAACTCATTCAGCAGCTACAAGTAAGGCAGGACTGCCCAACCCTGTTCCTGGAGATCTATCATCCAGTTGGTTTTCACTCCAACCCTAACAATGCGCACCTCATTCAACAGCTAGAGATCATGGAGGGCAGGTAATTATTAGAGTCAGGTGTTCATAAGTTGGGTTATAAATGATAACCTTCAGGATGGTTGCTCTCCAGGGTTGGTGACCGCTACATGAGAGCGATGATGAATGAGGGCGTCGAATCTGAAACACCTGCGTGAAGCAACCTGCTCCCGCATGGCTCTGACAGCCAATAATAGCACAGCAGTAAATGTAGACTCCAACAGGCTTGAGAGGCACAATGCCTGACTCACAACGCCACGTGCAGCTCCCAACCTTGCGACCTCGTCAAATCTGAAATCACAATTTGATAATAAGGGCATCAGGTTCCAGCTACAGGGAAGGCTGTATTTTGATTAAAAGAATATCGTTTTCGCGTCAGATGTGCATCTGGCCGTGATAACGCCAGAACACCCCCCCCCTCCTGACACTGGCGAGAAGCACCGGAGAGTTACCAGAACTGGTTGCACATACCCTGGGAATGGTCCAAGATAAATAAGTGGTCTGTTCCAACACTTCTCAGAATGGGTTTATCGTTTGGGGGACCCCCTCTCCAAACCCTTGTGCTCCTCGCCAAACCACCGAGCTCTTGTAGAGTCCCTTCCTCTGACAAGTGGATCGAGTTGAGCCGTAAGAACAATAACTGGTTTGGCCACTGCTGTGCCGTCAGGATTACGGACCCCCATTGTTTGACCTGGCGCAAGGAGGGAGAGCAAATTGCTGTTCAAATTTTGAATGTTTTGGCGAGCGGATTATTTTTTGAGGACTGGATTCGCATTGCTGGGCTAACTCAGTTTTCCGTTGTTTTGAATAAATAAAGGGCTCTTTTGCTTGCCGCTGGCAGATGGAGGCGAGAACGTTTTAATCTATCACAGATTTTTGTCAGATTTCAGATTTTTGTGTGGCATGCGTGAGTGTGAGGGTCTTCTTAATGCTAGAATGATGTGACTAAAATGTTCTGAACGGAAAATTCTAATACCTGACTTGCATGTTTAATTGATAAATGTACAAAATTCTTGTCCAGTCATTGCAATGCTAATGCATCAATGACCACTAAAAAGCTCTGAAAACACTGGCCCTAAGTACATCTGTACCAGAGGTCACGTAAACCGAATATTTTCCGTCATTGATGGTTTTTTTTTTTTTTTAACGATGACGGAAAATTTTGAAGGCCGTCCGTCATTTTGACAGAATGTAATTCACACCCCCGTCTAATTGGTGGTGGGTGTCATATTGTCTCGAGCATTGTCTTTGATCTGTCTGATCCTGTATTTCTCATATTACATCCCAGATGCCAAGTCTCTCGCGTTCGGCGTAAGTCTCTTGCCTCTTAGTGGCATTCACGTTCCTGTGCCATAGTCAGAAATTATACAATCATCGCGCACTGAAAAAATTCACTTGCGGAATTTAAGTCATTGTGCATTAAGTAAATCAGTTTCACGTGCATTAGTGGATTTCCCCACTAGTGACACGGAAATCGATTAGGACCCGGAAATTCTCAAACTTGTCTTTACTGAGGGATTGAACGCAATGGAATTGCATAAAGACGTTTCGAAGGGTCTTATTTCATTTAGGCCGTATTTACACTGTAAAGTCTTGATGTTCAGATCGGATTTGCTGCCTTGATCCAATTTTTTCTTTAATTTTTTTATTTTACCGTGCAGTTACACATATTTTATGAAGTGGCCCACACCTGATTCACACGATTACACTTGCCTACAGCATCTGAAACATTGCGCATGCCTACTTTTAGATTTTACTAAACTTTAGGCCATGCCTACTTCAGCACCCAGCGCTAACTGCTAAGCCAAAAAAATTGATGATGCTGACATATCGTCAGCCTGCTGAAAAAACCTCGTATCTCCAAATTGATAAGAAACAAAAGCTTGTATGTCCACTATTCTTACATGCAAAATTTGAAATTTTGTTTATATTTTAACATATATTTACTTTTTATTATTTTTAAATTTAATATTGGCCTACAACATCTGAAACATCGAGCATGCCTACTTTTAGTTTTCCTGTAAACTTTCCTGTAAAGTTTATCACTTTGAAGATACGAGGTTTTATCAGCGGGCCGATGATATGTTTGATGATAATGTTGCGGTGCATGAAAACTTCACCTAACATTGCCAGCATTTTAGGCAGAGAAGAAGGAAAAGGGCCGCAATCGCATCTTGTGCATGTGCTGCAATTATTGCCTCTTCAGTCATTCATAGGAATGCCTGGGACGAGACAGTCTCCATGTTCAGTCTGCCAGCTTCTCAAATGTAAACCCTCGTTAACTTACCGTGCGTTCACTGTTTATGCGACAAAATAAGCTAAATGGTCGCAGATTTGATGACAGATTTGACCGATCAGTCTGTTTGCCCGGCAGTCGCATTGGCACATATCCGATACAAAGCTGATTTATTTCCACACATAAATGAGGCCTGCATCCGATCTCAAAATATCCAAATGCATGCGTCTTTTTCCTCTTCACACTGTCAACGACCATATCCGATCTGTGCCACATAAGAGCAAAAAATCGAAATTGGGTCACACTGACAATTTAAATGAGGCCTTAGCTAAACAATTCAAACGATCATGAAACGCATGCGTTGTTTCCAATCCCTGAGTAAAGAGACGCGCGACAAGTCCGGAGTCATAATCGCTTTCCATGTTACTGGTGGTGAGGTCCATCTTTACGCAAGTGAAACTGAAACTTCAATGCAGAAGGATTTTAATTCCGCGTAAGAATCTCAGTGAATAATCGCGGACTAAGGTAAATAAGCCACAAAAAAAAAAAAAAAAATGCGTGAGACCTACGCCGAATGCGTGAGACTTGGCATGTTTGCATATTTTTGTAATATGATAATTTGCTCTTCATTTGTAAAATATGCAGCTCGGCTGCCGGAACATGATTGGTCATATGCTACAAACGCTGCCTCTGTTATGTGAGCACGCAGATAGGTCGGGAAAGCCCCAGTTGACGTTACAAGTTGATAAGCAGCTTTGTAGGACCACTTAGCGAGACTGCGGTGGTTGAGCTTAGTGAAGCCCAGCAATACCCAACTGAAAGCATTGTTAAATTGTGCATTGTTACTGTGTGGGGGGAGAAATCATTTGAGATGTTTTATAAAGTTCATACAGCAGTAAGTTCGAAAATCCACGCAGTGCTGTATTTAACACTGTGCTCAATTGTGTGTCTACATGAATCACTGTTGGCATCACCTAATGCGTAATCTATAAATTATTCTGTTTATTTTATTAAAAAAAAAATAAACGATTATCATTTTAAAAATTAAAATTACTATGACGGGTAATAATTGATTATGACGGAATTTCTATGCCTCTGACTGTCACAATGACGGACAATCAGAAAGTGTAACGCGACCTCTGATCTGTACGAACCAAATTTGGTTAATACCTACTACTCAACCTTTGATGTAGAAGGAACAAAGTGTATCCATTAGAACAGTGTGCCCAAAATTGGACGTACTGTATGGCCACCATGTCACCCATCTCCTGACCTGGTTTTATTTACCCAGGACGTAACCTGCCCCTTGAGAAATTTAAAGACACAATTTTACCTCAGAATTTGTGGTATTTATAAGCATTTTGAAATAATACAGGCTAATGAAGTTTTCCTGGTGTATTTTATGTATTGCTTTCTACATTCACTTCCTCCTTCATCTTGAAATTGGCTTGTGATCTCAGCGCTAGTAGAATTATGGGATAGCACAGAGTCCATTGGTCACAAACAACAGAATTTTGCTGAAGACAGTCTAGGCATCGTTCACATACAGTTTGATTCACACTGAGAATTTGGATGTTTAATGCCTTTCACCTACAGCTGTTGGCCCACTGTACAGTAAAAGCGAAGGGGTATTTGGACGCCCCCTGTGTCTCAGATAAGAAAACCATCTGAAGAATTGTTCTCTTCTTCAAAGGTTGAAACCTGTGACTGTGTCTCTGCTGCGTTCGAGGTGTGTGCTTTCCTCATGTGTTACTTTTACCCCCCCCATTTTCCACCAATCACAGAGGAGCAGCTGCAGCTGCCGCCCACGCCCCCTAGTAGTCACGGCAGCGACAGTGACGGGTCCCAGAGCCCCCATTCTCTGCCTCCATCCAGCCCCGCCCGCCTGCAGCCCCGCACCTCTGCAGCCATCAACTCCTCCCCGCTCCTCACCGCGCCCCACGTAAGTCCCGCCCCCTCAGCCCCATCCCGCCATCTCCTTACTCCCCACTCCCACAAACTCTGGCCCAGCAGGTTAGCACGGATTTCAGGTTTCGGTCCAATGTGCCCTCTATCCAATATCCTACATTATCCCCCAGCGGCTTAATTACATGATATTGGGGAGCGTAATCTGTGTCGCTCAAAATATACGGATGAGAGAGTAAGCCTTTACTGGGGGGGTTTAGTCTGACATAGGATTAATTGCAGAATTCTGTACTAATAATGTACAGTATTTCAGGGGCTAAGACCATATCACTGAGGCTTTGGGTAACTGCCAGATTCTTATCGTCAGGGTGTTGCCCATTCTTCACAAAATTTAAGGGAAATTCAGACTCCTTGGTGCAATATAGGGTAGCTTTTTCATGTATCTGTATTAGTGTAAGTGTGTGTATTTGAGTGTGTGTGCCTGTGTGTTTGGATTATAGAGTGCCCTGTGTGTGTATGTATGTGTGTGTGTGTGTTTGTATGTATGTGTGTGCGTGCCATGCTGACTCAGCTCTTGTCAGACGAGCGGAATGTATGTGTGTGTGTGTGTGTGTGTACGCCGGAGACTCTGGCCTGTGGGACTTTTTACTCATACCAAGTTCTCAATACCTCACTGGGCCTTGCTCTCCAGCCAAACCACCCACACTCACAGCACACAGCCCGCACACACACACACACACACACAGAGCACACGGGGCCTGTCTGCCGCTCCCTGTGCCCATAACAGAGACTGTGGTCAAAACGGCTCCCAAGCCAACCCCCCTCCATGCAGGACCCTCCCCAGCGTTGATTATGACGTCGTGGCTCGAGTACAGTCACGCCTGCCAGCCTGCGCTGTCTTTCCACCGCATTTTTTAAACCAAACAAACCTCGAAACAGCTGCTTCTCGATGTGCCTTTGATCGAGAGGTATTTTGCTTCAGCAGATTTTTTTTTTTTAGCGGCCCCTGGTCTGGCCTGAGTCGGATTATCCAATTCCTTTAATGCTCCTTCACTTCTTAGAGAAGGTTTATGGATGCTAAGGTACCAGCCATGGGATGTCAGATGAAAGGTGCTGTATAAACGTGACACATTATAGGTTTAGTTCTCTATAGTCCTCCTGGGCAGATAATCAAGGAGAGGGTAGCAGAGTGAGTCGCTATCGCCTTCGCTCCCTGGCTAGCTTCATCCGTTCTTGTCCTCCACGTTCCTCCACTGGCTCAAACTTTCTCCCAGAATGCATCCTCTGGCTGATTTGGGGTCTATAGTCTGTGTGTCCCCCTTCACCCCTCAGAAGCTGCAGGGAACCTCCGGACCCCTGATGTTGACAGAGGAGGAGAAGCGCACCCTCATAGCCGAGGGCTACCCCGTGCCCAACAAACTGCCCCTCACCAAAACTGAGGAGAAAGCCCTCAAGCGAGTCCGCCGGAAGATAAAGAACAAGGTGAGCTTGCCCCTGTCAGATTACAGTCTTTAGACGCATTCCTCAGGCCTAGCCACATAGCGCTCTGCTTCGCTCTCAGCGCTCATAATTAACGTGTGCCGAATCTTCTCCAATCCCTGCTCAGATCTCTGCCCAGGAGAGCCGCCGGAAAAAGAAGGAGTACGTGGAGTGCCTGGAGAAAAAGTGAGGGATGCGGCCTTTGTTGCCGCAGTAACGTTACTCACCAAATCATGCTTGCCAATCGGTGTGATTTATTGCCAAAAACATGGGCTAGAGGGAGCCAATCACTGCAAAAGCACCAGTGTGGTCAGTTGTGCAACCTGAATTGAGCATAGGCCATTTGTGTCTCATGAAAGCAGTATGATAACCATACAAAGGCCTTGATCTGCCCAGATGGCTGGTTTCTGCAAGGCATTTTTTCCTAAATTATTGCCGAATGGCATTAGCCATGTGGCCGGCATGTGATGGCTAATGTTTGTGTTGACTCATCTCCCGCAGGGTGGAGTCATACACATCTGAGAACAATGAGCTTTGGAGAAAAGTGGAAACTCTGGAGACTGCGAACAGGTGAGACACTGAGCTGAGGGCAGTGCTGAGATGTTGAAAGCCCATTTCCTCTCCATGATTTTTTTCCTACCGAACTCTCAGTGATTCCCTGATTCCTTAAATTTGAGTCCGCATCACGCGCCAAATTCAGGGGCAGGTGGAGCTCAGCTCTCCAGCCTGAGAGAGCTCAAAATGCTGGCGAGCTGTAACATTTCTTCCCTTGTGGTTTCAACTCCACTTACTTGGATAATAAGCTGAAATTTCTAGTGAGAAAAAAGAAATGTAACAGGATATTAAACCTTGTGTAGCCTAATTAGTTTTTTTGTGCTCATTTTCCTGAAAATCCACACCAAATCTACATATCTTTAAGACAACTAAGTACTGTAATTAATATATTATAGATTATATAAGTGCAGATATTTTTTCCAACTGGGTGAACTCCTGGCTGTATTTTGTTACTACGTAACCCAGCCCCTCTGCCTACAGCTTTAGGGGAAAAAAGTGAATTTAGTGCTGCGTTAATTTTGTGCCTGCGACAGTACGGCTGCAGAAAGTGCTGCATAGCCCTGCACCATCAGGGAAAAGCTGTTTGTTACAGTAAGAGAGAAAAGATGAACGTGCGGCTGAAATATCTGCCGTCACTGCTCCGGGGAAGCGTCCTGTTGTTGTTGTTTTCCCTTTTTACTCAATTTAAGCGGGGAGATAAAATGCTCTTTGGGGACTGGCTAGGCTGCTCTCCGCCTATGGGAACGAACACCCATTAGCTTTTGAAATGACTCGAGAGCGATAAAAAGGCTGTTATCAAGCATTTTCATGAGGTGGTTCATGCAACACTCCTCATAGCAGCACAGAGCAGTCTTGTCTCTACTCTGCTGTTTATTCATGCTAAGGCCTCACTGTACAGATCCTGCTACTGCCTCCGGTCTCCCCCACTCTTCCTGTTTATTAAATCTACAATGATGACATCATACCTATCCAAATAAACTAAACCACTGCCACCTTTAGTGACAGTGACTATCACATATACATGATCCAAAAAGGCCCAGTTGGGGTTATTCCTGGTTCAGGTGCTGAAAATGGTGCTGCAGCCCAAACAGACAAATAGATAGAGATCAAATATTAAACCCTTCAAAATTATCATTCACTTTTTGCTGAATGTCCATATGACTCTGCAGCTAATGACTTTTCTCTGTGTGGAATATGGATGACCTGCATGGAGGTGCATGTTAGTGTGGAGTAGGATATTTTTTTCCCTTGTAACGTGGAAGTTTATTGCATGATGACAGGCTTAAAGGAACAACTCACCCAAAAATGAAAATGCTGTCATTATTGTCTCAACTCCACATCAGTAGAAACACAAGTAAATTTTATTAATCCATTGAACAAATTTTGAGTATCCTAGCAAAACTCTGTAGCTGCCTTCTCCTGAACAACTGAAGTGAATGAAGACACTAGCCTTTGCTAATTTTCCCTCTGCCTGACGTGAACTCTCCAGCTGCTATGGCACCTTCTTCCATCTGTCTGAGTTCCTCGTGGGTATATTCTGGTTCAAATAAATAAGGCTTGCCAAAAAACTGCTATTCTTCTATACTGAAACCGGCAGAGTCGGTTTCTTCCAGAGTCTGATATGTAAGTTAGCGTTAGTGCTACAATTCAATTCAGGAAAGCTCTTTCCAAGTCTGTGACGTACGTCTATGCGTTGTTGGGTAAATTTGGAAGGGCTGGGGAGTTCACGTCAGGCAGAGCAGGCGCATGCAATGGTGAACTTTTTTTTTGGGGAAAATCTGACGACTGCGGATGAAATTTACTCCAATGCATGTCTTGTCCTGTCATAATACGATGTCTGGCTGCAGAAGATTTGGATTAGGCTGCACAAGCTGTATGGAGTAATTTCATGGTCATTTTTGGGTGTTCGGACATCATTGGACTCTAAAGAAGGCTAATGACTGAGTCTTCATTGACTTCAGTTGTTTTGGAGAAGGCTTCTAGGGAGCTTTGCTAGTAAACCCAAAATTCGTTTTAGGGATGAACAAACTTCACATGTGTTCCATGCTAGGAAGTGGATAGATAACTACAGAATCTTCATTTTTGGGTGAGCTGTTCCTTTAAAAACCCACAGTTTCATCTGTGGCTTACCTTCAGGTAAATTGTTGTACGTTTACTCTGCAAAGGTAATCAATTTAAAATTAGTTCCAATGGATGAGTCACCAAAAAGTTCATACGACTTCACATAAACTGAACCCCAGCTCAATCTATCCATCTGGATCAGAGGTGAGCAAAAGACTGTATCCATTTCAGGTATCCATGCCAATGTCTGGTTTTAATCACACAATCCTAACATTTACACCGTCTGATGTTTTGGCTACATTGCATGATAAGTGCATGAATGGCAGATAAAAGATTTTACTGTGATTTAATCAAGACGTGAACCAGTGATAGTTTACTCAGCCAACAAGCGCACTGAGCGGGGCTAATTCATGGAAAAAAAAAAAACCAGCACACAGACCAGCGCTTTTAAACAAGAATGAGCCACCCATGGGACAGTTTCCCCAAGATTAGACGGTTATTGGATACCTTTTGCTTCTCTCTCCCTCTCCCTCTGATGAAAGAGACTTCTGTGGGCGCAGTATCAACATTATTTTAATCTCTGAAAGTCTACGGGGAAATTCTGTCTTATTTTATTTTTCGGTGAACTGTCCCTTTAAATATGCCCATTTAGGCAAGTGAAGACCTCCCTCTGCTACTACCACAACTGTTGTGTTTTAAGCTAATCTAAGGGAGGCACAATTTGAATAATAATAAGAGTTTGACCAGAAAAAAAATAATAAAAATTCCTCTTGCACGTGCTACTGCCTTTGAGCCAGTATCAAAAAGCACATGTCACTTCTGCCTTATCTGGGGCACTTTCTTTGCTTCTGGTCTGATATAATGAAATGTGATGCTCCACTAAGTGTGAGGCCTGGACTTTCGGGTGTGATCCTGCCCCAGCCAGGTAACTCTCTGAACACTCATGTGAGGCCCATGCAATCTCAAAGAGCAAAGCTTTTGCTTTTAATGCCACGAGGCTTGGAACCCTGCCGATTTACTGAAATGTGGCAAGACGCCGGCTAGGGCTTGTTCTCACTTGCTGTTATGTGGAGCTGATGTTTAAATGGCGAACAAATGCTTTCTAAGTTATCCTCTTATCCTTCACGCTGTGAATCAACGGCAATCAACTCCAGTTAAAACCCACTGTCATGACACTCTTACCTAAAATTATATTAACATAAGGAAAACGTTATGCGTAGACAGAATTACTCTGCATTTCAGAGGTCTCCGGAGTCATGTCGGGTCTGCGATTTGGGCGACTTGAAAAGTAAATGTGATGTGTTGATTCTGAAAATTCTCAGACAGTGCCCTGCACTCCCGGGATCTGACGTGTTTTAGCCGTGCGCAGTTCAGAAACCGTTGAATAATTTTGGCATCAAGTGATTGTTTAAGTATGAAATATGAATCTTTACATTTTCAGTACGTGACAGAGCCAGGGCTGTAGGAACAGTGAAAGCTAGTGAAATCCTTGCCAGTCACTGTCTCCTGCTGTGCTTTCATGGTTGGGCTTCAAATGGACGGAGGGATATTCTATGTTTTGTTATCACTTAAAATAGAAGTCGCTGTGCCATAACTTAATAAAAAGGCAAGGCGGTTCAACAGGGAAACCTGCAATTAGACGTAGACAACATTCGCTTGCAAAGACACCGTGAAATGGAGAATTGCGGCACTCATGCATTACTCCACAAGAAACCATGAGTAGCCATGTACAAAGTCGGGCTTTAGGTGAAACTCACAGATGAAAACAAAATGACTCAGCCTTTCGAAACACTGAAGACAAAATCCTCACAATAGACGACAACCAGACTAAAATTTCTGTCAGTAAACAGGAGAAAACAAGCATCACGATCATATCATGGAACATGGTGAATGACAGCTCGTTTACACAAAGGCTGGGTCATTTTCGTGCTAATCTTCTGAAGCCTATAATATCGATGCGATGAACGGTGAGCGATTTTGAAATTACCAAACCAGAGTGATTCAATTAAAGATGAGTAACGCAATGTGGAATCAGTCTTGTTGGCCAAATTCTCCTCTTGGAACTTCTAGGAGATGTAACGTTAATCGATTGAAGCGTGAGGAGTCCTTGAGCCCCTTGCGGACTACGACTCCGCGAGTCTCCTGTAGACCCATTGCGAAGATAAAGGGAAACTACAAAAGCCTCCGTTGCGCAGCACTTTAATAAACATGATACAGGTGTAACCCGGGATATGTTATTACTTTAATTTGAAAATAATCGCATTTGATAACCGTGGAATACTATCCACTATCACGAACAACAAATGTTTCGGATCAACACCTTTCACGTAACCCTACCGTGTGAATTTAATGTACACGTCACATGGTATTCCGTCTGTTCACGTATTTTAAGACGCAATACTTGCAGTATCATCTGAGAAAGGTGTATAATAGATTAAGTTTACGGGTTTCCTTCCGTTTGATAGAAAAACTCTTTACTCCGCGCATGGTGCGAATTACAAAGTCATCAGTGGGGATTTAGCGCCCTCTTTTGTCAGAAAGAGGCAGTATTCTGGGATATTGCTGTCCGTCAGCACACACAGAGGACACGCATCACATCCACGGTTATGTTTGAGGTTCCCTTACCTCAAAACATATTTAAGGCATGTTCAGAAAGTGAATTAATGTGTTGAACAATATCAGGAGAGCTATTGACCAAAGGCTTGACCTGATGTGGGATAAGTCAAGTGTCCTGTGTAACTTTGTGGCTATGGCGTGGGTGTAAACATTGGCAGAGGTTTGCAAAATCTATATACGTTCAGAGTGAGCGTGTACTTTGTGGTTTTTTTAAAAAGCAAGCAGAAAAAAATACGTCGGTCTTGCATAAGATTTCTCTATTTTCAGCATACATGCTTGAATTATTTGTCTCAGTCCAGTCTTTTCATCCCAACCCTGAAGCACATCTTCTTTAAGTTACAGAACTGAGAAGAGATATTTGGTGTTACGACCAGATGTGCCATCATTCTTTTCAGCTGTTTTGGCAAGAATTCATACCTACATCTGAGTTGCAGAAATAAGCTGGCGGAGATATGTCAACGGATTTTAATAAATCGTAGTGCTGTGCACTTGAGATCGCCCCTGCTAATCTGCGTGTGGAATTTTTGAAAATGCTAATTCAGACTAAGGCCTACTACAGCACTTCTTAAGATTTGTGTGCGAAGACAAACCTCTGCTCAGTCAAATGTCCAATATTAATTCAATTTTAGCAGAATATATATTGTCCAACTGAAACAGTATACAGCTGGATACTTCAGAAGGGGTCATTTAACACTTTTCAATGTGTCTGGACTTTGTGTGTGTGCATATCAATGAAATGCGGGGCATTGACCGCCCAAATAGATCTTTTGTGTAATTTATTTAATTCTGCCTTTGCTTTTCCTGTAGACCTCACTTGGTGATTAATTATCCAGTTCATCGTTAACAGCTCAGAGCTGACGGTGTGTGGACTCACAATCTGTTCTGTAGCAATGTTCATTTCTCATGCAATAAAAATCTCTGTGCAATTACACAAAATTTCAACTGTGATGTGTTGGTATTTTCCTTTTTTCTTAAAACGTAACCACAGAATTATATGATGGAGATACCCATGTTATCTGGCTGTTACTTGCACGGGAAACTTAGCAATACAAACTATTATAACTGTTCAAAAATGCCTGTAAACTGTTGCGATAAAAATTTTTTGCTCTGGTTGTATGAAAGAACATTTAACTTGTGACCAAGGAGGAGTCAGCATACCAGGATGTATGTCTGTAAAATCTCATAGTTTGAATAATGATAAAAAAATAATGTATTTTATGTCATAGGCAGGTTCTTTTAGGCTGATGTGAGCGCCATTTATGATTTTCACCAGAAGATAAGAAAACAAGATGTTGCCTTATGAATTTACTCACATCTGAAGTATTTCAGTGCCAAGTGGTGAAGCGCAGCAGAACTTACCACAGAGCTGTGGGAGTCTTGGCTTTGCACTGAGCTCACAAATGGCAAGAAGCGATACTGCGTTAGAGTGCAGGCTCTCTCTGTCCTACACACTCTCAGAACTCTCCTTCTCTCTCTCCCTCCCTCCCTCCCTTCCCCCCATCTCGCTTCTGTTCCTGCAGAACCCTGCTGCAGCAGCTTCAGAAGCTCCAGGCTCTGGTCGCTGGGAAAGTTCCTCGTTCCTGTAAGATGGCCTCGACACAGACAGGAGCCTGCTTGATGGTAAATCACGTCTTGCACAAACACTCATCCAACCAAGCGATTCCCACATTTACAAACCCAGTGTAAGATATGCCCTGCGCTCATGTGGCACGCCACTAGATTGTTTGGGTTGTACAGAAATTATTCTTATTTCACTCCCACTTCTGCCAGTTTTGCTCCTGGTCCTCTTACAACAGTGAAATGTTGGACAATGTTGGACCTCTGGCACCACATGTACACTGTAAGGTGTTAAATGGGCACTCACCGTTTTACTGTACACCTTTCTCTTCACTTGAGCCATAAACTTAATTCAATGCGCATGCACGTTATTTCCTGTTAGATTTCAGTAGTTGACATGCTCTCAGAATCAATGCGGACTTCGTCACACAGATGTCCTGATTCAGTACACCATAGTAAGTACTGAGGAGGTTTTCATGGATTAAATGCAATCAGCTTATGCACGCATTTATTGCAAATATCACAGCAGTGCTCAACATGGGATTTGAAACTCAAATTTTGGTTAGCTGCAGCTGGCGACCTTAATATGACTATAAACCATTGTTTTAAGATTTGTAATGTGAAGATACTGCCTTTCAGTAAACAGTTGCATTGATTGGCGGCCATTTTTGGTGTTCCTGTTTGGGTCATGCCAGACTCGGGAGAGCTGTCTCGTACAGAACATAACCTGCATTTGTTTGTTGTGTTATATGCTGGACAGGCTGCTAAAGTGTTTCATCTCTCTCCGCCAGGTGGTGGCGCTGTGTTTCGTCCTAGTCCTGGGCTCCTTCGTGCCCTGCCTGCCCGAATTCTCCTCTCCGTCCCACACCGTGAGGGCGCCACCCCTCCCCGCCGCCGACGTCTACACCTCCAGTCAGAGTACGTCCCCCCCAGCCCTAACTGTGAAAAACTTGAAGGATTTCAGTTTTATAATCGGAGTACAGATGTTTTTTGTTTTTATTTTATTGTAATTTCGCTAAATACGGAAAAAGTGTTGCTGGTCAGCTGAGATATTTTGACTCATCATTGGATTTGCTGAGCTGAGCAACCGGTAACTGAAAACACACCTTATATTTTCTGCTCATAAGGGAAAAAAAAGTTTATTATTCAGATGTTAAGAATAAAACTTGTTAAGTTAAGGCAGATTCTTTCTGTAGTGCAGCCAGGTTGTTCGACAGGCCGATTGCTTGGCTGTTTATCAGCAGTGCTTAAGCTGGTTCGCACTTGCTGTACTTTGAAGTTTATGAAGCTGAATATTGGCTTGGAGCAGTGCTGGGTCATTTCGCCCAGAACTGCTACAGCACTAACCCACCTCAGTGGTGTAAAATTGAGCTGGGCATTACGTCTTGGGCTTTACATGAGGATTTCAGGTTGATCTGGCAAAGCACAAATCCTGCCAAAGATAAACCAACATTAATTCCGACAATTTTTGTTGGGAATGTGACCGCTTTCAAATTGCGTGACAATTTTTGAACCTGATAATATTAGATATTTTTCAGTTATCCTCTTAACCTTTTTCAGATATATTTTTAACTCCTTAAACTCTATTTTTTTTTACTTCAGTTTTCTCTTAAGCGGGTGCAAAGTCAGCCACAGCAATACATCAAATGGAAAATACATAGATCTTGTACATCGTTTTATACGTATTTCCCTGTAATTCAGCAGGACATATTTGAGATCTTTAGAAACAGTGGGATCTCCAAATTACTTGGGTTTGAATACAGCAGCTGCATTTTATGGACCATCGGGTCTGTCGGTTTTACAGGGTCATGATTAATAGGTCGAACAGCCTGCTCTTAGGAAGCATTTATGTGGAGCCCAGGTAGATTAGAGCCAGTACTGGATCACTAAGGGTGTGAAAGGAGACCGTAATGGAGAGATCAGAGCTGAGGAGATTCCCTTAAAGTCATTTTAAGAAAAGTGAACTGTGCACTGCTTTCAAAGCCATTGCTTTGAATCCATCACAGCCTATTGTGAAAATTTGTCTGTCGTCATGAATTGCAGTATTAGTGTTATTCCCAGACACTTGTTTGGATTTTTTTTTTTTTTTTTTCTGAAGATGGCACAGTAACTGAATTTTGGTTTATATAACAATGTCCCATTCTTTGATTTTGGAAGACGTTCCTCCAATAAAATTTGTATGCTATTTCAGCATTGTAGGCTTTCAGCTAAGTTGGAGAAAATAGTTTGAAGGTACTGCTTTGCATTTGTTCCAGTCATGGCCTAAAACTGTCGTAGATTGGAGAGGAACACTGACTGGAATGGAGAGGTCCCATCCAGCCTGTGTCATATTTTCGATTTTGTTGCATTGGAGCGCAATGACTTTTTAAGCACTGACTTATAGAGTGCGGCGGTATTCAGTTAGAACAAATCCAGTTTTTTTTTTTTTTTGTGCGGAAGTACCATGGTCTTATCTCAGCTGAGCTGTTCTTTTGAGAAGTTAAAAGATCGTGCAGTTGAACACAGCGATTCGGGCCATGTTCTCTGATTGGCTGATTTGTGCCTGGTTTCCAAGGAAACCCGATATGGTAGATCAAAGCTGAGTCACTTGCCTCCATTGTGCCATAAGAATGTACAGGAACTGCTGGTGCGCAATCATGAATCCTCATGCCAGGTGGATAGCGCATCTTTTGGCAGGGTTCTACTCTGACCACTGTCTGACAGATAATTCCTCTCAGAAATATAAATCAAATTGATTTTCTGAGGATTTTTGTGCATTTCAAAGCATAAAATGTGCATTATTGGTTACTGAAATCATTAAGGCTGAAGCTTGAAAGTGTTTTACATCTGGTACATGTGATACCTCCAGGCGGTTTTTCAGAAGTTTCATAGTGAACTCATTTTGAGTCTTTTTTGTGTTCTTCAAGAGCCTGGGTGTGATTTATTGTGAGTAAAGAATTGCCTCTCCAGAGAAAAGATGGAATAGTATGAAGCAATAAAGCTTCTTCCTTCCCAGAAGTTATTTTATATTCCAGTCTTATTGTATGTTTTGATTGGCTGAGTCCTTTTTTTTTTCTTTCCCATATATAGCTTCTGGATTTATCTGACTGCTATACATTTCCTTTTAAGATTCATATTTTGCTTAAAACCACAAAACCATGATTTATTTCATACCAGCCATTATAAAACCAGCAGGACTCCAGAGACTGAGTCAATCAGACTTAAAATGAAACGAAGATGATGTTTAAAAAACCCAGACATTTCACTATCAGAGCATCTACCGCACATGCCTTATAATTCAGTGATGGGAATAGTAAAAATCTCAGTTGCGCCTAACACTCCCCCTGCTGGTGTATTTTTGTCACTGCAGTCCGTTCCCGGAGTCTCCTCTTCTACGACGAGGGTTCTCTGCTGGACGACGGCTACGGCAGCTTCCTGAAGGTAGAGGACAGCGACGGATGGGAGGGGGCACCGCGCGAGTTCGTTCAGGGGGGGTCGGCCAAGGATGTCCAGGGAGAACATGAGACCAGCAAGTACCTGAGCAAATCCCAAACAGACCTGCTGGACTTCAACAGGACAGGCGCAAAGTTTCTCCACGAAAAAGAGCAGTATCACAAAAGGTGAGGTCAGAGGAGTGAAAAAGAGGACTTTGCTGTATTTACTATCAAGCACCAAATAGAGGCTTTGGAGACAGTAGATGGCGGCGAGTCTATTACCTTGATCTCCAATCCTGATTGAAATTGGTCAAATGTGGCAGAACTGAAGGTTAAAAGGCTTTACAATGGTCTTTCGGGAAGTGTTTGTACTGAATACATGACATCTGATTTTATCGCAAATTAAGCTCTGCACACAATGTTCTGTCTCATCAGCAAGTAGATTGTTTACGTTAGATAGATGTTGCAAATCTGGTAAATGTGAGTGGTGTCGTTCACTCATGCCCTCAGTGGCTATAGCTGAATGAGGCTGTTTTTTTTTTTAAGCTGGACAATTTTGCCTAACATCTGAACAGCAAAACCCTCTCTTAGTCAGCGATGGGCTTCTCGGTGCGTCAGTTGCCGACTCTCTGCTAGCTGCATGGCTCTCTTCCGCGGTGGCTTGCTGAAAACGTGGAGAGAGCATGATGTAGTCATTGGGGAGGCCTTAGCCTACAACCGGATTGAACGAGCCGGAGGAGAGAGAAGGAAAATAAGGTGCTTAAACGGTTTTCTCTCCCTTCTCTTGCAGGGAAGCGAATCCTGATGGCGGAGCGGAGTACTTATAACCGCTCTGGCGGGAGCCGCGGAGATAGAGCGGCTCTTCAGAGACCTCTGACCCCGGCTGCGGGGGCCTCCTGCACCAGAACTGCGGTACCCCCACCCCAGTACCGCCCCTCTCCCACCCACCCCCCTCCGCCCACCGCCAGCACAGAGGCCCCAGACCTGGGGGGGGGCGGTGTGCCGACCCAGCCTCAATCGCCAATACCCCACAAACTCAATGTAGAACGGCCTGCAATTACGCTTTCTGCTTCCTAATCTCTCATCGCTTCTGTAGAATGGAAGAAGAGGCCAGAGAGCCGACGCTAGCTGCTGTTTTCGGGTCCCATGGGAACCTGTCTCTCTGTTCTAACGGCTGCGCGATCCCACTCTTTGTGTGGGCAATTGCGGCTGCAGCTTCTCTATACTGAAGAGGTGCTCGACAGAGACGGCTGCCATGTGATCTGAGAATAGCCTGTATTCTCCTGCAGCATTCTCCTGGATGGCGAAAAAATAAAGACTCTTCTTTTACGACAGCGCACCCCAAAAAATGATAGTAAAAATATACACTTAAACTAAATGAATCATCACTATATCGGCCTCTTTTCTCTCAGTAAAAAAAAAAAACTCTTCACTTGTTTTGATACGGTAAAGATTTAAAGAGACAAAGGACGGCAAGGAATGAAACAGTTTTTATTACTTAGTAATCCCAGGAGATAGTCTCAGGTGTTATGGCCCTAACACACCATTTTACACGACTGGGTCAGTTTGCGAATCATTATGTAGGAAAACCTGTTTTATCACCATTCTTTGCGTATTGCACTTTTTATTTTTAAAAAACATGGATTTGTTTTGCCAAGTGCCTTCAAGCTCCTGTTCAGTGCTTATTTCCTGTTTCAAGGTTGCTTTCATAGATTTTTTGCTATAAGTCCGTCTAAAAATCCCAACAGATATTTAGAGAAATTTGTTAGCACCTGTATACTGCAATTTCAATAGCGAAGATGTATTTTTTTTTTTGTCCAAAAAAAAACGAAGAAGGACCCACCTTTTTCTTTTGTAAATAATAATGACGATGTAATGTTTACATGATATTTTTTTGTAACTGTTAAACAGTTTGCCAATGGATTTTTATTTCTGTATTAAGAAAGTTTTGTATATAGGGGACTTTAAATAGGATTAAGGAGTTTAAATAATTTTGTGTAAATAGACAAACGACCCAATTTAAAATTTGACATTTCAAATATACCTGAACTAAAATAACTGGAGAAAAAAAAATCCCACCATTGTATTACACGTCTATAATACTGCCCAACTCAGTCTTTTACACATATTCTAATATTCTTTATATTTAAGCAATTCATTCTCAGATGATTGAAGAAATGCAGTGTAGTTTGAATTGCACTGTCGGTGTTACAGATCAATGTGATTTGTATATTGACATTAATAATACTGTAATCTTAATCAGTAACAATAGAGCAATCATCCTGGTCAGAATTACTTTGTGTAGCTATTTGTATTTTTTGGTATAACTGTATTTTTTGTGCACAGGGTAATATCACTATGCAAAATGGTACCAAATACTGAAATAGATGGTTCCAGTAGCTGCAGAATCCACCCATGAAGAAAAGAGTTAATGTCTGCGAGAAACTCACACTGTAACCAGCACAGTCTTATGGACCAATGGCTGTTCAGATCATCAGGTGTCTATTTTTAAGGACCGTGTTGGTGCAATATCACGAGCATTAAACAGTGAAATGCAAGCTTGCTTACATTTCAGTCAAGCTTATACTGTATGTGATGACCAAAATATCTCTGGAATATACAACCCCAATTCTGAAATAGTTGGGACAAAGTGTAAATTGTGAATAAAATAAAAACGCACTGACTTTCAAATCACACCAGCAAGTATTTTATTCACAATAGAACAGAGATAACACGGCAAATGTTGAAACTGAGAAATTTTACAATTTTATCCACAAAATGAGCTCATTTCAAATTTGATTGCTGCTACAGGTCTCAAAAAGTTGGAACAGGGACCTGTTTACCGTAGTGTAGCATCCTCTCTTCTTTTTAACAAAGAGTGGAGGCATCTGGGCATTGAAGAGACAAGTTTCTTGAGTTTAGCCATTGGAATTTGATCTCACTCTTGTTTAATACAGGCTTCCAGCTTCTGGAGAGATTTGGGTCTCCTTTGATGGACTTTTCGTTAAATTGTGCAACCAAATGTTCTCAATCTGTGAAAGATCAGGACTGCAGGCAGGCCAGTTTAGCACACAGACTCTTCTACTACGAAGCTATGCTGTTGTAATAGCTGCAGTATGTGGTTTTGCATTGTCCTGCTGAAATACACAAGGCCTTCCCTGGAATAGATGTTGTCTGGAGGGGAGCATATGTTGCTCTAAAACCTTTATATACCTTTCAGCATTCATGGTGCTTTTTAAAACATGCAAGTGTCCCACACCATATGCGCTAATGCATCCCCATACCATCAGAGATGCTGGCTTTTGAACTGAACGCTAACTTGAACTGAACAGGAGGGGTGGTCTTTCTCTTCTTTAGCCCGGAGGACACGATGGCCATGATTTCTGACAAGAATGTCAAATTTGGACTCGTCTGACCACAGGACACTTTGCCACTTTGCTACAGTTCATTTTAAAGCAGCCTTGGCCCACAGAACATGGCGGCGCTTCTAAATCATGTTCAGCAATGGCTTCCTTTTTGCATGATAGAGTTTTAGGTGGCATCTGTGGATGGCACAGCGGACTATGTTTACAGACAGTGGTTTCTTGCAGTATTGCTGGGCCCATTTAGTAATGTCAATGACAGAATCATGCCGGTGATGATGCAGTGGCATCTGAGGGCCCAAAGATCACGGTCCTCCAGTAAAGGTCTTCGGCCATGTCCCGTAACGTACAGAGAGTTTTCCAGTTCCTCTGAATCTTTTGATGATGTTATGCACTGGCAATCATGAGACTTTCAAAGCCTTTGCAATTTGACATTGAGGAACATTGTTTTTAAAGTATTCCACAATTTTTTTTACGCAAGCCTTTACGGGTTGGAGAGCCTCTGGCCATCTTTACTTCTGAGAGACTCAGCCTCTCTAAGACATCCCTTTTATAGCCAATCATGTTACACACCTGATGCCAGTGAACTTAATTACTTGGTGAATGTTCTTTCAGCTGATTCTCTTACATATTAATTGCTTTTTCAGCCCTTTTTTGCTTGTGTCCCAACTTTTTTAAGACCTGTTGCAGCCAGAAAATTTGAAATAAGCTCATTTTGTGGATAAAAATGTAAAATGTCTCAGTTTCAACATTCGAAATGTTATCTATGCTCTATTGTAAATAACATATTGTCTCGTGATCTGAGAGTCATTGCATTTTGATTTTATTCGCAATTTACGCTTCGTTGCATCTATTTCAGAATTGGGGTTGTACAATTTGACATCACCAAAAAAAAAAAAAAAATTGACATTGATTATTAACTGAAGGCAAATGTCTCTCAATGAAGCATGGCCTCTCATAGTTGATTTATTCAGTATAATTGATTTCTGCGGACAAAAACCATATGAAGGGTACAGACTGGCTTTGGAGTGTGTCCTTGTTCATTAATTTATTTCTAGCAGATAAAGATGGAAATATAAAAAATACTGCAACAAGAAAAATGGAAGTACTTTTAAATCACATTTGATCATCAGAAAAAATGGCTCATTATTGCTGAGCAGGCAGTGGTCGATTGCCGAACTTCAGTATGAAAGAATATTAACCCTTTCCCTCTGGAGAATCACTTCAGATTGACAGAATATTATGTTACCATGGTTACAGACAGATTGGGCAAGTGACCCATATTTTTAAACACGGTGCAGTCAAGTCAGGAATTGAAGCACCTATTACTAAAACCCCATAAGTCACACAATTTTTTCATCCTTAAGTGGGCACGCACGGTAATATTTGCGTGTATCAATCACTGGTGTCATTGCATCATGAATATTCTGCTCACAATGTCTCAATTAACTTAACCCAAGAGTGTCCTGCTCACTTTTTTGCAACAAAGAAAACTTGAGATTAAATTTCACGGGTAAACTTGACAGGGAAGGGGTTAATCCGAAGAAGAAAAACTTGTTGGCTGAATGGATACCAGGGATGAGGATAGCTAGCATTGTTAGGAACTTAATAGGCAGACTAGGGAGCAGAAACAATGTCTTTTTGACTTAGGTGCCTACATGGTGTGTGTGTGTGTGTGTGTGTGTGTGTGCGCGCATGTGTGTGTGTGTGTGTAGATTCTTTAGTGTCCAGTATCAGGGGTGGTGATGCGGTAGCCTCTGAACTGAGAATAAAGTATTTTTTCATTGAGTCCCCGCAAGCCAAAAGTTTTAAAAAATATATATATTTTAATAAAGTTTATGTTAGGGGTGAAAAGCCAACCGTTACAAATGTTTTATTGATCATTGACTGCCCTCGGCCAAGTCAACCCTGCAGTTCGACTGATACAATTCCTTCTGTCGCGGTAGAAATTCTGATATATACTCTTCCAAAAGAGAAACTATACATTGTTTTTAGCATCAATTTATTATATATGAAATGTTTTGACAAATATGGAAAACATATTGAAAAGTAAGTGTAATCAATAATTCAATATTTGTATAGTTTCTTTTTTGGAAGAGTATATTTCAATATGTTTTCCACATTTGTCAAAACATTTCATGTATAATAAATTGATGCTAAAAACAACGTATAGTTTCTTTTTTGGAAGAGTATATTAGTATAGAGAATGCATAATGTGTGTGCGTGGGGGAGATCTTATCTTCTACTAATTTAATAATTAATGGGTCAATCTTTAAGTTTCCCGGATACCCAGAATTTCAGCCTACACTTATTTTCTTTTATACGATATTATTTATTTAACAAAACTGTCTTTTCAATTTTCAGCATTGTGAAGTTAAGACTGCGTTTCTTTGACTGCTTTGAATCAAATCACCCCCCCACACACACTGACTGACACACACATACACATCGGCTTTGAAAATGTTTTACCGTTCGCTCTTACCACTGTTTGCCTTCAGTCTCCCTCTGCCTGCAGTTTGTATCTTCTGTATATATAATGAGTGAAATGCTTATAAATATGGGATGTATTTTTTTATGGAAAATGTATTTTGCTATTCATATAACATTGTTAGGAAGTGGTTACTTTGCTTTCATATTGTATTATTGCCAAGCATATAAATGCATGTCTTAATGTTTAGCGCTGGAAATACTTGTGTATAATATCCTGTGTCTCTTGTCAAGTAGAATTAGTTTGAAGCAAATTATAAAATTGCATTTGCAACTCTTTGTCTCTTTATTTCAATTCAATTATCATTTGAGCAGGTTTTTATTTATTTATCAAAGAACCATTCACACTGAATGCCCCCTTTGTACTGTAAGAAGGTCATTTAACAGCCCTTATGTTAATGGCTATGGGCAAACGCTAGTTATTGAATTCAGACAAGTTTTACCTTTTATCTCCTCTACTTACAATGGCAGAGGTAGAAACTGTGTAACTCACGGTGGCTTCAGCGCTGATCAGGCCAGCTGTCAGGAATCACAGACGGGTGGACAGAAGTTGTCAAATCAGGCCCCTGCCCTCACCAATACCACCAATACACATAAAGAGTGATATAATGGGAACTGTTGACTGTTTAATTGTTCCCTTTTGGCTGAAAAAATTCACTTGAGAAGTGTTGACAGGCCAAAAAAAAAACATTGTCGGCCAGTACTTTTGTGCTATTCATCCTGACTCAGTTTTACAAGTGTAATCTCAACCGTTTTGAACTCGTAGTCCTTTGAAAATCTGTGACGTTTTGGTCACTCAAGCTCAAAGGTGATGGTGTCAAAGAAAAGCTCGTGTAGGAGTTTCCGTATGGTCATAATGGAAAACATCTGTCCACCTTTCACCACTTCAGATATAATGGAAGATAAATTATTTTAACCGATAACTTTGACCCTGACATTTAGCTCCAAACCACTATAAAGACAATCAAAGCATCATGTAGCATATCGTTCAAAGCAGAATTGAAAGATGCACATTATGGTTTCGTTTGAAGCCAATGTGATTAATTTCAAGGAGTTTATTGCAAAAAAAAATCATGTTTCTGATGACCTTGACCTTCACCCGATCACCCCCAAAATTTAATCAGGTCATGTACGGACCATTGTCCAGATGCTGTGAAAATTTTAAGTCAATCGGTGCAGCCTTGTAGATGCTAGATTGTTAACACACAGACACGCAAACAAACAAACAAACAAACAAACCTATTACAGTACCTCGCCCCGCGGTCTCTGTTGCGGGCAAGGTAATAATTGCAAATAACACAAATACCAGCTGGTTACAATATAAATGCCTAAAAGGCAGCATGGTTTTTTTCTTTGCCCACTGAACGTGAAAATGCTTACGTTACTTCAGAGTTTATCTAGGCTAAAGTTCTCTTTGCTAGTCTGCCCGGTTCCTAACCGTTAACATATTAAACTTTGACCATCATACCTGGTGATCCTTCGCACTTTTCTTGGCCTTACATTTATTCATTACCTCTCAGCTTTTTAATATTCTTCTTCACTCTGCACACTGGACTTCTGTTTTTGAGCTATTTTTCGTCCAGCATTTTGACTAGTTTCGCTGGGCTGGCTGCAGTTTGATTTACATCAATAGCGCGTTTCTTTAGCTCGTCTAATTGACCAAGATTTTCCCAGAAATAGTATGGGTGGGGGTGAGGTTAGGTAGCAGATTATTAACACCTCGAAATGTACTTCAATGTTAATAATAAATGTATTTATCGTGGAGAAAAAAAAACGCTAAATTGTGCCTGTACGTATTTTGTTGCTCCTTGATCCCATTTAAGCGCCAACCTGGCCCTCACTTGAACCCCCCACCCACCACAAGCTGCTCCCAACGTCCTCCACCCCGATGGGTGCCCTGAAGTTGAAGAATGGCGCACTCAGATTCACCCACCATACTCCAATGGTAGGAATAATGACTGGCATCATCTTTGAAATAATCTGATGCAATTTGGTCTTGGTCTATTCGCCACATGATACCAACGTCAATTCACTTGCTGTAATAAACAGCCCTCAACGCTTATGGCGATTTTGAAGACGTGAAACAATCCCACACAATATTGCACAATTCTATAAAGTGGCTTTGGCTTTTAACATTGCCTTCCTTCTGAGTCAACTGTCATGCGCCACACACTCAAGGTAACCACCAGAGGTCATTCTTTCCCCTGTTCATTTAACTTCAAAAAGGCGAACTGCATAGGAAAACTGTAGCTTATAGGTCTTCGCATTGCATCATCTGAAGAAGGTATCGATTTGCTTTTTCATGGGCTTGTTAAAAACAAATGCACGTATGATTTTTACTTGAAAAACTAATCAGTTCGGGATTTGCTGTTTAAAGTAAAGTAAATAACCGCCCAGTGCGTGTAGGTGTGTTATAGCAACTGAGCTCAAGATCATTTCTGATTTTGACATCTCATCTTAAGTACTTGAAACGTTGTAACGATCACAAATTCTATTCGAGTGAACTTCTCAGTAAACAATGAACAATGCAAAATGCCGCTCAAACAAATCCTGACAGGAAAAATTAATGGCTTGTAACCGCGGTGTCGCAACAAGGTCAGTGGTGAGAAGTGATTCATATTTACATATTTACATGCACCTCGTGGAGAGCATGAGTAAATACAATGCAAACATAATGAAATGGCAGTAAACCAGAGTCAATATTGCTGTGATTAACTGCATTGGGGTCTTATTCAGTAGAATATAAGCCGATTAAATAAATTAAGATGCATTATTTTTTGAATACTGTAAGGCAGAACACTGAACAAACTTAAAAATCATCGGCAGTACGACAGGTGTTAAATATGCATGAGGCCAGCATCAAAATTCAGCAATGCTCTGCCCAACAGAGACGAGTGTCTGACAAAATTGGGGAAAACTTTGGTCACTTGCTGCAGTATTATTCAGTGTAAGAATTGCTAATGAACATGATCGTGATTTAATCAAACCGCAGATCGATCAATCCTCAGACTTCAGTGAAGTTGTGTCCATAACATCGTATTTTCAGTTGCAGCACACTATGACTGAAAATCCTAGACTATAAGACAACGAGAATAAGCTGTTTCTTTGCATGCTGATTTTACTTTTCTGAGCCGGGGGGCAGCGTGACTCTTTGTCAGGCATATGCATAAATATTATTATTTTCCGTCTTTATTCTGCAAGTTTCGGGGCCTTATTTTGCAGTCGTACCTCATCGATAACGACTGCATCGCCACAGTTAACGAGGTTTAGATTCAGACATAGTCCCCTAGAGCCTCTCATGGATTTATTCTCATTCAGTGCCTTGAACAGATCTGTTCCATGCTTTTCATTTGACTGGGAGCACACAGAGATGCGGTGTGTTATGAATAATGATTTGTTGCCGAAGATTATGCTGGTCTTTCGCGCAGTCGCTTCAGAGCAATAACCATGTCATTTCAAAAAGGTAATTTAACCACTCTCTTGCATGCAGTACCACCCTGGCAGAATGCTACACGGACACCACTGCTTGCGACATGTGAGAAATAGAATTCGCGCCCTCCTGGGGGAGCACACAGGGTTTGTTACAGGGAATAACATCCCTGTGCGCGGAGGCTTTATAATTCCACCCGGGACCACAATGATTCAGTACTATGATAATAATCTCTTTCTGGAGTGTTGATCACTGTACTAGTGGTGCGCTGATTTTAATTGAACACTCATTCATCATATGATAGGCTTACCATTCACTCGCCTTTTAGCTTACCAGCCCTATTTTTTAGTGGGTTTTTTTTGTGTGTGTACGGGCCCTTGAAATTTTGGCCCCAATGTGAAAAGATAGGACTTAAAAATGGAATTTTTTAAAACAATAATTTCTCAAAACAGGCTGATAATTTTTTTTCCAAATCAGGCCATCAATTTACCTTGGTAGCCTCAAAGCACTGTGAGAGTGCCATTTTCATTGACAGAAGTGGGTCTAGTGGGGGCTCTGTGCTTTAATTTTGAGTCTTATGGAGAATGGTCAAAAAAGGCCTGTGAACGGAAAATGGTTGCAGACAGAGATTAAGTTTGTATTATCGACATAAAGGAGGTCATATATGATCTATATGAACACTGCCGTTGAGGATCTGCTCCTAAGCTTCTTAGCTCATTCCACAAATTTGCCTTGCAGAACCTCAAACCTACCCTTGTATGTGATAAATGTACGTGATCTTTTATTTAGTGACCTTGACATTGGCCTTTAATGATTCAAAGGTCAAACTTCACAACATTTTCATTATTAGTATCATCACGATAAGATTACTTGCCAGTAAGCTACAGGACCATTGGTCCTATTTTTTGTTTATCATGTTCCTTCGTGGCCAGAGTTGCTTGTGCTTTTATTCTTTGGGAAATGCACTGAAGTCACCCATCATAAACTGCAGAACAAACTGACCACCGAAGTGCCACGCAAGGTAAATATTTTGGTCATGAATGTTGTAATTGCTAAATGGGTACATTGGGAGTCTGCTGACGAATTAAAAGCTAAATTGTCATTATTTAACTGAGGCAGGTTTTTGAATCCATTCCGTGAACACAAGCTGGAGACTGTACATGAAGAGGAATTCTGGTATGATCTGAGAAAGGTTTAATCACAATAAATAAATAAATAAAATCAATTTCTCTGCATGGCTGAGATTTTATCTGGATATATCTGGGTTGTGTCCTAATCAAATAGCCTTTACAACCAAATGTCGCTGGGTCTTCACCAAATGGTGTTTCACTGACTTTTTACCCAGAATAGGCTTATGTGAGCTGAAATGTAACTGGATCTACCTATAGACTCCCATCTTACATTTGACAAGTAGCTAAATATATATTTTATTATACTTTTAAAAAGTCAGAGAAGAGCGCAAACATGACTCGGAGAAACAAATGGGACCATATGACACAAGCTTTGCCCCACCAACAAAATAGTTATGCTACTAAAAATCTGGACAGAAGCTTTCAGGAACCAAAAACAAATTGAGGGAAAATGAATGAGTGTTTTTTTTTTCTCTGTTAACACTGAAACAGCTCGAATACGGCCGTGAGCCACATGCCAGTGAAGAGCAGTTTCGCTCTGTCTCACCAGGAGTGAAAGTTAGTCGTCTGCTTGCTGTGGGTCTCGCAGGCCCATAGGACGTGAGATGGCATGAAAATGCCTGCTTAGAGGATGACATTGCACCTTTGGAACAGGAGTTAGCGTACCATCTACTGCACTAGCCAAGCATTAGCTTCAGCTCAGTAAAGTAATTATGTTTTCTGATGTTGCTCGGGGATGGGAGCTGCTGAATCAATGAGGGAGCTGTCCGTTTCAGCTGTTACTTCCAATGAGGCCATGCGGACCAGACAACAACGTTATTTCACAAAATACAGACAGGGAAAAAACATCTGCGACATAGCTTTTCAAAAACTGGCCCAGTTAAGATGTGCCAACATCCCTCGCCTTTGTGCTCGTCAATGTCCTCATAAAATAATCTTTTGAATCAATAAATAAAACTAACAAGAATAATCAGGCCATATAAAAAAATAAGTTGGTTAGCATCCTCACCTGCCCCAGAATAACACTCCCGCCGCCAATTTTTCTTTATTTCTACCTTAAAGAAATCTGTAAAAATCGCTCAGAAAGAAGTGAAAAATGCGCAGTTTTTGTCCGTGCGGCTGACAATCTGTTCGGCTTTCAATCATTGTGCCACTCATGGGTTAGGCAGATTGGACTCTTTATGTTAATACATGCTCTTGTGATTCAGATTTGCTGTGCTATTTGGCTCTCAAATTGTGATTATTTTAAATTGAACTTAAAAACCTCTGCCCATACCTGAAAAATGAAATGTGAACCAGCTAATGTTTATGTAGCAAGATCAGCTTTTCTTTGTTCTGAAAATAATAATTTAAAAAAATCTTTTTCATTTTGTGTCACTGTCTAGAGGGATACTTTCCAACTCAAGGCAAACTGATGATACGTGGATTAAAATCAGCTGTACAAACCCAACGAACAAAGAGACCCAGAATATTATCCAGTGAAACAGATTCCAAAAAGACCCTGAATTAAAGAGATTCCAGTGACATCAGGGTATGAAGCCAGAAAAAACATTGGCCAAAGTTACCCGGTTGCCTCATTTGTCGATTTTATTTGCGTTTTGTAACCATTTAGGCAAAGCGAGGTGTAAGAGGCAATTATTTTGTTACCAGGCAAGTTGTTAGTGAGTTGTTAGCGTTCTGATTGCACAAAGTCATTTGAGGTTCGAGTGAGAACACTGCAGAAACAGGGCTCAGTGCCACTGGTTTCCATGGAAATGCCAATTTCACAGCCAGTACACCTGCTAACCTCTTAATTGGGTTCTGCACAAATCCCCGGCCGGTCCGGAGCTGGGTCTGGTATATGCACCGCGGCATGTCAGAGGAATCACAAGCCTTGTTAAAATGTAAATTAGTTTTTACAGAACACTGTCCCCTCAGACTGTTTCAATCCAAGATAAGAAGCACCGGGTGAGTATCTACAGGGGAATTAGACCGTGTCTAAATAACCTCGAAAGTGTTCAATAGCACCAGACGGGCAAGATGGAAACATTATTCAAGTGCAGTTACATGCTGACCGACACAGTTTTTTTTTAAATTGAAAGGCCGAAACCATTACTTTGATTCAGATGTGAAAATCTCTCCAGTTTGTCAGAGGTCGCTGAGATAGAATGAGCTGGGAATGGAAAAACAGCCACAAATTAGATGTCTGCTCTGCACAAGAGCCCTTTATAAGGGCATCAGGCACCAGGTGATGGAGGTACCTTGCGGATAAGTATCAAAAATCACACCCTTACACAACCTCCTTTCCCACTGCCGATGGGAGACTCAGGTTGTCCAGTTTAATTCACGGTGCACCTGCTTTCAAGAGTCAACAATATACCGCATGTCAGATGCAGGCAGTTTTCCACGTGTCCACTCTGTGACCACCTCATTAGGCACACCCCCCATCTCTGGACAGCTAAAGCCAGGTCCATATTTAAGGATAATTCAGTAAATTTTGGGCCCGTTTTCTCTTTTCAGACAGTCTTAAGCAAAGCCCAATTTTTGAAATGGCTACAATGATCATCTTACCTAAGTCTCCTGAGATGTGAGGTGTGTTAAGAGTGCACTTGACATTGCCAGTCTGTTCAAAAGCCCATCAGGGCCAGATCTATTATAAGTCAGAAATATTAAACATGTTTATTACTTATGATCTGATGTCAGGGGGTGTGTGGGATGGGGAAAACCCATCACAGTCTTTTAATTCTCACGGTGGAGAGAGCGATAATCGATTGCGAGCCGAGCTGATTGAAATGGAAGAAATCACACCAAATGCAAGGCCATTTTCCTTTACAAGCCTGGTTTTCCTTACCAGGCTGTGTGAGATTTCCGTTTTTTCAATGGAAGATACTCCGGTGGATCTTGAATGGAATCTGTTGGTGTATTGTTTGTAATTTTGTCCAAATTGTTAAGTTGGTGTGTTCTCCACACACCAGAGAACAAATGAACAATGAAATATATGATTTTATGTTGTTATATGTGGAGTCTCTCTCACATCTGCAAATTATATAAGATTTTAAAAATCTGATGATGTGGGCCAGGCTTAAGAATAGGACAATAAGGATAAAGTGAGCACATTATCAATACTAGAAGGCAGTCGCAAAGTGCATTATCTCCGCCTTTTTAAAAATTAATTGATGGAGGAATTATCATTGAACTTGAGTGTTACACAAGTCTTGACAGTGCTGACTTTACGCGCATAGAAATTCCTTCAGAACCTGGACTAAGAACTTAAGTCAGATTTTCACCAAAAGTTTCATGACCTACTCCTTAGCACAGTATCTGTCAACACACAAAATTTCATCAACATTCATCCATATTTTTTGAGATTTCCTGTTAACGGAGAAACGAACAAACGAATAAACAAACATACACCAGTGAAAACATATTACCTCCTGGTGGGGGTATAAAACTGGGATAAATGTCTAGATGTTACCAGGTTTAGCTAATCTGATGGTACATGCAGATGCTACAGTCAGATTGGTCACTGTTCGATGGTTTGCGCACCTGTTAATTATTCTCATCGTGTTTCTGACTGTCTATGTGGTTTTTGGTTTCATTTTACTGATTGAAATTCAATCATTCAACATTCGTTTCACTACCTCCCCAATTCCTCGCCTCTTTTCCATCAAGTTTTCTGTTTTGTCACTTATTGTTTCTGTGTAAAGCTCTAATCAAGCCTGTCAGCACATTGTACCAGATTGTCTTGTTCCCGCCTTGTGCCTGTTTCTCGCGCTCTCACAGCTTCTTCGTACTCCTGATTCCTCGTTCCTGCCTCAACCTTTCATGTTTGCCAGCATTTTTCTCCAGTCTTGGATCTACAGTTTCCCAAGATTCCTGTCCTCGCCAGCCCTGCCTTGCTTTGGACATACGTCCTGGCTTTAGCCCTGGCATGGGTCTTGGACCACAAATGGCCTTGCCCGTATTTTACTGTTTGCCATGCACAGAACCTCGGACTGTTGACCTCATTCATGAGGAAGGGTTTTCGCTATCCCTGTTCTGGGGATCAACCCCTTCGGGCCTCACTTTTTTGACACAAAATCCTGTGCAACCTGCATGAATCCATGGATTTATCCAGCAATGAGTCAATTCTGCACATGGTCCTGGCATTGTAATGGTCCTACGGGAGGGAATTTCTTCTTAGCATGCAATAGGTCCTAACTTTGCACCATACAATATCATTAGAGTAGGTGTTGGGCCCTTACAAGACCCTTAGTCCACATTGCCCTTGAGGGAGGGAAGTGTTCCCTCCTTAGTTTAATCAACCGTAATTCACTTTGGATAAAAGCATCAGATAAATGACAGGGTGTATATTATGCCCATTAACACGAAGTGATCACTTGAATATGATGGCATACATCAACATTGTTGCTAATATCTGCATCCAGTAATGAATGAAATTAAGACTAATGAGGCATGCCACATCAGCTACAGCAGTTTCAACAAACATAGCAGCGACCTCAGTGTAATCTAATGGCCCGCACTGACCCAGAGCTCAGCCCAAAAGAGCATCTTTGGTTCTTGCATGAATGTATAGCAGATAAACATGCTAATGCTACTGATTCTGCATTGACTACAATCCCTGAGCCGGATCTCCTCATCTCATGAAGAATCAAGGTTGCATAATATCCTATCTGCTATTTTAAATGTGTATCCAGACCAGTTACAAAATTTTTTATTGCGATACAAAATCACTACCTTTCAGTTAAATCAAATGTCAAATCACATGTAGCACTAGAATGGAATCAAAAATATTTTATATATCCTCAGTTCCAGACATTATTGTTTTTTGCAGTGGAAGATTTTGTCCTGCTATATTGTGCCTCTTCTGTTGTCACAGTGTGTTGCCTGTATTATTAAAATTCTTCAGGGATTCAATGGTTCCCTGTTCTGAGCATTCACTTAAAATTCTTCGCAATGGTAAACACCTGTTTACACTGCAATATTTTGCAAGTCAATTAACCTAATAAAACCAGTCGCTCAACTCAAGTCATCCATGATGCAATGCAGCCGTGCGTAATTTAGGATATGTTCATGTGCTGAAATTCATTCAAACATTTACAGTTGGACAAAAAATCCTAGCAACTTTAGAAGAAATAAATGAGCAAAAGCATTAACAGTGAATTCTCCACGCGCCAGGGCAGTGAAGTAGTCTCTCTTAATCCACTTTAATGAGAGTGCTTGCTGTTCTTTGATCACTTCATGCAGCAGATTTAAATGTGGGTTTCAAGGACACTCAGGATATTAAGTGGACCTCTTATAGATTCAAAATATTTCTATCTCTTTGTGAAAAGGTAATATATTCCATCTGATGGTAAAAATGCATTATTATTATTATAGCAAGGCTGTAGCCTGTAGAAAATGTATGTAGGTCAGTATAATTTCCTGTGCATTGGAAGGATCAATAGGTTATTCAAATCATTGGTGATCCAAAGCATTTTCCCTCTTTGTGATCACACACATACAAACATATATTTTAATACAAATCATACTGTCTCTTCCTGATGGCAGGAGACTTCACCTTGGGAATCATATTTTATTATGCTTAAACGTTCATTACAGGGGCCACTCAGTCAAAAACAGAACATACAAAACACTGTAAAACATTTTCACTGCAGCAAGCTCTTGATATCTTGGTCAAGGCTTTTGCATTACAATCTCTTTCGCAGAAAAGTTGGGATGGCATGGAAAATGCAAATAATAAAAAGAAATCTGTTCATTATCAGAAGCAGAAAAATCTGTAAATAACAAGTGACTGCTATTAAATTGAAAACACAAAAATGTGTTGTGACAAAACTTATTTGATGTTTTCTACTTTGCCAGCTTTAATATTTTTTGAAAATATGCCCTCAATTCAAAAATTGAGGCTACCCAGTTATCTCACTTGGTTAAGGCGCCGCTTGGAGGAGCAGTAATAACACCGGGCCAGAGTTCGATTCCTGGTCGGCAATGCTAGGAAGCCTTTTCAGAGCAGTGCATCGGCAGACCCTCACAATTTATTTCCCTGCAGAGCGAAGCTCAAGTGCCTCCTGAGGGCCAGCCAGGCGCTCGTCAGGAGAATTCTAAGCTCGTACATGTTCGGGTTTCCTCCACCCTCGCTGTGAGCTTGCAAAGTTTCGAGCGATGAGTGCGAAAAGGGGCAGCGGCTGACAGACACGTGGTTCGAAGGAAAGCCACGACTGTTTCGCCCTCCCAAGATGGCCACGCGGGTCACATATGAACGGTTGTGTGCAAATAGTTTGCGAATTGGGTGCTCCAGATTCGGGTGAGATTGGAGATGCCAAACTTGTAAAAAAAAAAAAAGAGAAAAAAATCCAGATCTGATATCTGCAATTCGTTCCAAAAAAAATTGGAGGGGCATGGAATAGTTTTAAGCCCTGAATGGTGGTAGTGTTTCTGGACGTTGTTGACATCTGGCTAACTCAGTGCGTAGTACAGACTTAACTTGCATTTGTGGTCCCAGTGATGTAATGTGTTTATCGACAGAGGTATTCAAAAGTATCCCTGAGCCCATCTGATTATATCCATCATTTAAGCTCATCAGTTTTCAGTTTTCATAGCTATCTGAAGGAGTAAAGATCATGGGCACCCAGTTAGGTTTTTGCCCTTGTCCTAAACAAATAGAAATTTATCCCAACTCCCTGAATCTTTTAATAATGTTTTGCACTGTAGAGAGTGAAATCCTTGTAATAGCAACAACAACCCACCAATAGCTGGTTAAACTGCTGGGTTACTTAATTGCACAAGTTTTCCAAAAATGGCAAGCTTCAATCAATCCTTGCTTGTGAGAGACTATAGCTTTTGTGGATGCTTTTTTCAAACCCAAGCATGATTGTGTGTTTTAAACATCTGTTCAAGCATTGATTTTAATATTCCATCACTTTTTCAGTCATGTGTTGCTACCAGCCACAACGTTTTTGGGAAGGCATCAAATTCAAAATGAGTGCATATAAAATGAAATAAAGAAACTGAACAATTAACATCCATCCATCCATCCATTCTCTCCCTGCGTATTCCTCACTATGATTGCAGGGGGAGCTTGAGCCTATCTCAACTGACTATGGCCAACAGGCAGGAACCCAATTAACATATAAGGTAAAAACATCCCATATGTGATCTTGGAGTTTTAATATATGTGAAAATGATACAGAAGCCTTATCAATAGCTATTTTTAATTTGTAGTTTCCATTCCGTCCAAACTTTCTGAAGTATGTTAAAACTTCGTTTTGTAATGCTCCAGGAAGAAATTATGTAAAACCACACAGCAGAGATAGCTCACTGTTCCCACCCACTCCAGGAATATCATTGGTTGCCAGCTGACCTGTGACCTCACAGGATCCTCAATTGTCTCTATATGTTCACTGAAATGG
This sequence comes from Gymnothorax reevesii, assembly GCA_029721435.1. Lineage (NCBI taxonomy): Eukaryota > Metazoa > Chordata > Actinopteri > Anguilliformes > Muraenidae > Gymnothorax > Gymnothorax reevesii. Next base: position 30,451,673 of record CM056589.1, read on the forward strand.
ATGATTCACCTTCTCACCCACCCAACAGTCCATCAGATAGGAACGCATTGCAGTATCTCACTCCAACGCACTGAGTATATGCAGATGAGCCAAAACATTATGCTCACCTGCTTAGTGTTCTTTTGATCCTCTGCATGCTGCAAAAATAGCTTTGACCGGCCAAGGCATGGACTCTACAAGACCTCTGAAGGCGCACTCTAGTATTTGCCACCAAGACGTTAACAGCAGATCCTTTAACCCCTTTGCGCAGATCAAGATGCCGGTGTCCAAAAATTCTGAAATTTAATTCCTAATTCTGTAACTGAATTTCCAAATGTCTTGCTTCACAAGGATAATTTTTGAGAGTCTCTGTGATACAAATCCTGAGTTATAAAACCTAAATAGGCTCATGCATAACTGGAAAAAATTTGAATATTTGTATTCTGCGCAAAGGGGTTCAGTCCTGTAAGTGGGTAGGTGGAGCTGCCACAAATCAGACTTGTGGTTCCTGCTCATCCCACAAAGTCTTGATTGGACTCAGATCTGGGGAACTTGGAGGTCACTTTGAGTGTGCTCTCTTCACCTTGAATTCAATACCATGTTTCTTAAATAATTCCCAAACAGTGTGGCTGGGCACATTATCCTGCTGGAAGAAGCCACTGCCATACAAGATACTGTTGTCTTGAAGGGGTGCACCTGGTCTGTAGCGATGTTTAGGTAGGTGATGTGTGAAATTCATGTTCACATATGTACCTGGACCTAGAGTTATCCAAGCAGAGCATGACCCCTCCTTCAGTCGACATATTTACTTCCCACGGTATATGCTTGTGCCATCTCTTCCCCAAGTAAACAGTGTAAACTTTCCTGGACATTCATATGATATCAGAGAAAATGAATTATTGAATTATTAATTGCTCCAAGCTTCAGTTCCGACACTTGCATATAGCTATGTAGGTTCTTTCAACAGTCAATAATGGTTTTCTTGCTGGGTCATCAAATTAATTACACTCAAATTAATTTCAGGGCAGCTGTATTTATTATACAGTTAAAAGAAGAAGTTTCATTTCCATCTGTATTTACAGGGGGCTCCAAAATTACTGGCACCCCTGACAATGCAATGCACAATTAATGCAAAGAAATATAAACAATTGTAGAGAAACAGAGTGTACCAACATGTGTGACATACTTAATGTTTCTAAGAAAACAACCAAAAGCATAAGAATCATTTAATACAAAATACATTTCAACAAAATAAAGGTTTCATAAAAACTGGCACCCTTAATTTAGTACTTAGTGCAACCACCTCTAGCAAGGATAACTGCATGGAGTTTTTTCCTGTTATTTTTGACAAGGTTAAGACACACTTTTCGGGAGATTTTGGACCATTCCTCAAAGCAGAAGGATTCCAAGATCCTTCACATTCTTGGGTTTGCATTTATCAACTGCCCTCTCAAACTCAGCCCACAGGTTTTCAATTGGATTAAGGTCTGATGATTGAGATGGCCATTGTAGAACATTGATTTTGCTGTCTCAGAACAATTTCTGTGTGGATCCTGAGGTATGCTTTGGGTCATTGTCTTGGTGGAAAGTCCACCTATGGCCAAGTCCCAGCCTTCTATCAGAGTGTCAGCCAAAATATCCTCATACATGGTGGAATTCATCATGCCATTAATCCTACCAGTTCCCCTGAACCTCAAGAATTTAAACAGCCCCAAAACATCACTGACCCACCATCATATTTCACCATGGGCATGAGGTGCTTCTCCTTGTATACATCCCTGTTTGGATGCCAAAACATGCAAATGCTGTATCTGACCAAAACATACAATTTTGCTCTCATCTAACCAAAGCACCTAGTTCCAGTCATAATTTAAATGACATTTGGCAAACTCTATGTGCTCCCCTCTGCGTCTTCTGGCCAGAAAATACTTTCTTCTGGCAGCCTTTCTATGAAGCCTGTTGTGGAAGTGGCTCCTGATGGTGCTTTTTGAAACCTGGTGACCCAAGATGCCACCAAGGCCTGCAATTGCTTCACAGCGATTTCGTTGCTTCCCTTACCATCCACCTCAGTATCCTGGGGGGCAAAATGCAGCTCCATATCTGTAGAATTTTTCAATAATTGCCCTGACAGTGCTATTTTTTTTTTAAATTTAGCCCTTATTTAACCAGGGAAGTCCTGCTGAGATTGAAATCTCTTTTTCAAAGGAGCCCTGGGGATTGAGGTCGTGAGGGAGATATTCATAATGGCATATTCAATTGTTTGTGGATCTTCTTGCAGCCATTACAGATTCATAAAGGTCTATGACCATCTGCCTCTTTTGAAATGACAGTAGTTTTGATTTCTTCATGGTGTTGGATGTCATCCAGCACCAGTGGATGACAATGGAATGTTGCATGCGTGTTACCTTATTTTTATGCCGTGTCAGCAATGACTATTAGTGTGTAGGGGAGACTGGGGTCCAATGAGCCATGTGGACCAATGAACCATATATCAATCGATGACTGAGCTGCTTAAAATAAGCAAAATATTTGACCATTGACTGATGAGTCATGGGAATAAATAAGCCATATCACTATTTTGCCTATTTTAAACACCTTTGGCATTGATTGATCGCAAAATAGTGATATGGCTCATTGGTCCTCAGGGCTCTTCGGACCCCAGTCTCCCCAATGATCGCTGCAAAAAGACTGTCAAGAAGTCCCCCGAAACTCACCAAAATTTTATCCTATTGAAAATTAATTCAAACAAAAGGCATTAGTGGGCAAAACTATTGCAGTGTTTGATATGCTATATGAATCACATATACCTTATTTCGTGAAGGTCAACAGGGCTACATCTTTTGTAGAAGAACATTCTACAAACAAATTAACAAGCAAACAAAATTCTATCAGTGTTAGAATAGGAAAAAAGAAACAAATCTGAAACTAAATTGAGGGCAAAAGAATGACTGACAAGGCCTAATACACAAAACGTTTCGAAAACGCTTGTATGCTAACGGGACTTTCTTCAGAACCAGAATGATCTGATCTCCGAGCAGCACCAGGAAACATTTGAACGACCCGTTTATCCAGTTCTACAACTTTACTTTCGAATAAACGGAATTTTACCCAATGAAATCACGCCTTTGTTTCTCACCACTCCCTGTTCGTCGTTTGAAGTGTATCTACATGAAAAATAAACAAAATAAAAATACAGGCGAAGACATTGCTCTTCCACCTTGCGCAGGTGTTCTCCTCAATTTTTTTCATATGGATTAAACTCGGACTACTGGCTTCAGATGACCGAATGAGTAGTTGGTGCAGAAATGCAAAATTATATGTGCGGCGGAGATTATTCGAGTCAAACACTAGAACATGGGGACTGCGATGGCAAGGTAGTATTTGTAAGTGGAACAGTCTCACTCGCGCCCGGGCGCAATTCACTGATCGGCGTAAACACAAGGTAATGGGAAGTTCAATGGTCATTCAGCAGTAGCATGCCTAGGTGATTTGTTTGAAAGCGGTCACCTGATGAGGACAAAACCAGAGCGCTGGTCAAACTGGGCTTGCAGTCAGTTGTTGCTTAGATCGCGCATGACAGAGTTTCTGCCGTGAAGCCTCTTGCTGTTCTACGCGTGTGACTGTGGACAGCATTGCGAAGTACTTCGTTTCCATTTCTATCCAGTTACTTTAAGGGTAAACTTTATAGTGTATTATTTCCCAGTATTACACATTATAGAGTGTTCACATTTCCCTGGGCTTAAGTTTCGACGCAGCAGGGAGCGCTTGCCGCCTCGAAACAGTGCTGTGTAGAACACTCCGCTGCTGCCGACGCGTGTCCTACTTTCTGCTATCAATGGCTGAAGCAATGGATTCTGTCGAGAATAGTTCAGCTCGCTCCGTCTGCAGTTCCGCCGAATCCACAACAGCGGCGATGGTGCCAGCGACCTTAGAAGACCTAGCCGAGGAAGAGGACGTTTTCCTTCCAGAAAGTGACAATGCTGGACGGAACGGGACGGAGGAGAGTCCTAGGGACGGATCCGTCACTATCCAGGTCCTCCACCAGGACCAGATGACCGAGACGTGCAGCCAAATGGAGAATGACTTAATGCATCTTACCATCAGGAAGCAGGTGTCTTACAGGTAACGATCACTGACTTCGTTCAAGCTTGGGAACTACACGATTGTAGCATAGGCTTCTTCCATGTGTATCAGCTTTCTACCCGACCTGTGTAGAACTGGTAATGGGCTATATATACTGGCGTCGCGCGATTCTCACTGCTGGCGAGTTTTCGTCCTTCATACGAAGTTGGTAAACCGTGTCTTTCCACCTAACCTTGAGATATTCGTAAAGCACGCAGTATGAGTATGACCAGACCTTGCTTTTTTTGCTCTCTTTGTGCGTAATTGCCGCACAAACGATGCCGCATCTAGTATTGCCGTGGCTGAGCCCACAAAATACAGTGCGCAGAAATGTGCAAGTTTTTAACGTGTGGGGGGATATTTTCAGTGACTCTAATGACTGTGACAAGTTATTTTCTAAGTTCACAAACTTTTATTCATATGATGATTCGATGCCTTCATTTAATTTACGAATAATATCTTGTTTATGTAACATCATTAACATTGACATGATATGGAGGCATACCGGTTTGCGGCATAGGAAGGATACAGCATCAATGAACACATTTTTGGCCTTGCGTCTAGTCGCAGAATGATATCTACATTGAGTTAGTGTAAGGATTATGTTACACGACAGAAGCCCACGCAAATGCGAGTTTATGCTTATCAAACATGACTGGCAATAACAGCTCTATTGTTAGCGCACTGATAAAAATCAGGTCATTAATATTGGCTGAGGTGTTGCGCGGTTGACGGGATGTTGTTTCTGAGATAATTTAGACGGCCATACGGTGCTTGATTCCATCCCTCAGTTGACCCAATCGGTGTATCGTAAAAGTTCAACTCAATTAGATCTGTATGAGAGACTCAGCGGTAGGCTACATCCCGCTTTAATGTCGTTCCCTCTAGACGTCGCTGCTGGTCAGATCTTGTTTACAGTTGCGGCCTATGACCCGGTTACGATGGTGCCCCAGCAGGCGACGTTTTTGTGATGCAGAGCCTGAAGGCCCAAACGCATTGTGATAAGGACAGGTTAAACTTTGCGCGAGTCATATAACCTTGTCAGCTCCCCCACTACTCGCGCATTGAGTCAAAAACTAATCCGGAAATTGCGATAATAATGCGTGGATTTCCCGCTAAAGTATCTATTTGAATATGAATGTTGATCACAACAGGTTTTGGAATAAAAATGATTTGCCCTGAAATTATTTTCTTACGATTTTATGCAGAGTTAGAGGTCGTCCTTAATAAGGCATGAGATCAGGATGTAACCTGACTTTCACCTGCCCTTCTGAAGGCCAGGTTCAAGTGGACCTGAAACTTAACTTGTATGCCTCCCTGCCACGCCCATTTCAGAGTGGGATACAAGGCTGAAATGAGTTACCAAGATGTTGTATGCAGAGTTTCACCAAATCTGATCAATATTTGGCGCTGTTAGAGGTTGCAGGTCGTTCAAGTGGGTGTCTGTGGGTGAAGGAATGTCAAAGGTCACAAAATGGCCGTTTGGCAGAAATCCTCAAAGCCTGTTTACACATGGTGTCTACTACTTGCATACCAAGTTTCAGCTTTATTTGCTCGAAAAAAGGTAAAAAATGTACTACTTTAGTTTTTCAATGTGACCACCTTGCCACACCCACTTTTGGGAGTTAGGGGGCTGAAATGAAATCCCATTTTGTCAACTTTGAACTATTTTTTGACCACTCAAGGTTACATAATTAAGATTTTTAAATCTTAAATAATAACTTAGCTGGTTAATGACCAGTTGAGTTAAATACTGACAAAACTATTCAAACAAGTATTTGCCTTTCTAAGGCCTCATATACACAAAAAAATGAAACCCTATGAAATGTTAGATTTACTTAATAATGTTATGTCAACTGGTTCCACGCAATAGCCGTGCGTAATCTTTATTTGACTTCTAACATTTTTGGCGAGTTTAATTAATTGCATTGAGTGGAATGTACTTAACTCAGTTTTGTGGTACCAGTTGACATAACATTATTAAGTAAATATAACATTTCATAGGGTTTCTTTTTTTGAGTGTATGCCACCCAAGTCCTGGGATATTATTTTATAACACATTAAATGAGAAAAGCAGGGATATTTTTAGGACTACAGAAGTATGGCATCACAACCAAGGTGCATTAGACCCATTTAAAATCAATCAGCATTGCGTGAACTGAAAGATATCTACACCCTGCATTGTATATTAACATATAATAGGCCACACTACGCGGCTAATCATGTCTTCCTTTGGGTGTGCTAACATGTTATAGTATGTTATTGTCGTCGCGGGAAGGAAGTTAAGATGGAAAGACGGAGGAGAATGTTCTGTCTGAAGACGGCAAGGGGAGGTTGAGTGGGTGGATGGGTACAAGCCTCGATGGGGCGCTTGGAAGACTGTATTAGCCTGACTGAACTCTGAATCTCTTTCACTGAACTCAGTCAGACCTCCAGCGGGATACCATGATGATGATGGAAGTTTTGTTGTGGTGGAGAAGGGGGGACCCTGGGGTATAGAAACTGTCCTGAAGATATGAGAGAGAGGGAGAGAGTGTGAGAGCGAGAGTGAGTGTGTTAGAGAGCGGGCTGTACTGATAGGTGGGAGGCTAACACAACGAGAGGCACCAGCAATCGTGAGCTTAAAGGGATATTATAGTTCTCCAATGAAAGGCCTCTGTTGGCATTACCCTGCCAGCCCAGTTGGCATTACACTGCTAGTATGATCAAAACTGATGACCATGTTAAAAATTCCCATTTATTCTTAAACCATGGCTGGGACATTTTGAACAAATGGAGGGTTAGCATACTGCTCTATCGCGGTCAGAGAATAATGCTTCTGGTTAAAAAAAAAATAAAATACAAGACAAGTTCTTGTGCCACACTGTATTTTGGTGAGATTTGCTCATTTGTAAGTTTGTTAATGTCTGTCAGTATAATCATTACACATCAAGATTGATGTGAGTGGGCTTGTGGGTCACTATCCTGTGTGATTTTTAATGGTCCATATCACATGGATGTAATGCTAATCAGAAATCGTGTGGGTGCCTGTCTTGCCAATTTATCTGTTGGACAGGCAGGGTTCTGCCAAATACCGCTTCGAGACTGCCTCTGTGTAATAATGCTTCAAAGGCTCCAACATTTCATGTTGGAGGGGGGGTTGTGTGGGGTAATTGATTTAGCTGCACAATTCGTAAGCCTTCAAAGGCCAGACAGCAGCTGTACTGTGTCGTTGATGAGATCGGCAGCCCTGTGATACGAGTTCATAACCCTGTTACCAGAGGGTAGGTAGAGTGGCACCATGAGGTCACTGATTATCCACTAAAAACAGGATTGAATGGAACCCCATATCCTTGGCTGGCCAGGGTGCAAGTGTGGTGTATGATATGAGCACAAATATGATAATAATGTTTAAAATCAGATTTATTGAGGAGGAGACAGATTTTGCGTTTGTCCCCAACAGCCTTCCATTTATACTGAAGGATGGAACTGACCTCTTGTTTGTTTTCGTAGTTGATACTGCCTGACACAGCATTTGTTAATGGAGATCGATTGATCCATTCTTTTAGTCAACTGTCTGTATTGGGCTATACAATTCTTAATAAGTTGAAAGTGAATGGGTGGAATGAGATTCGGTGAAATCCATGCCCTCAAATATTTATGAATTCAATGTTTAGCGACCCATTAGAAGTTTAAGCGGATATTTTTGGTCATGGACGGAGATGAAGCTGTTTTGATTGTGTTTAGTTGAATCGGGTTCTAATTGGATTTGTTTGTATCAACAAAGATTACAAGATCACTACATGTTTATTGGATTCAGACCTTAATACGATAATAAAAAGAATGTAGTAGAGTTTATCTTTTCTTGCACAGTGCTGGAATCCCCAAGAGGTCATTGAAGGTTAGCACTGCTGTGTGGAGGGACATCTGCTTTAGTTTTTTTGGAATATTTCATCAGGACAACAGAGAGAATTTTTACTTGCTGTCTTTGGATTTTAATCTGTCAGGCAATACACAAATTTGTTATAAAACAGGTTGTTCTTATTAGTTTGAATTATTTTCTGATAAGAAAGGCAAGCTTTTACATTTCGGGGTAAAATGAACATCTGGTATTGAAAGCGCGTACATTTTCTGATGGTCAACAGAAAAAAAACTGAGTGCATGTGCAGGAGATGGTCTGTGTGCGTAATAAGTACTCAGTTCCCTTGGAGCCTCTGGTATTGCAAATTAAATAATAAATCGTAACTGCCTGTGTTTGCCCGGTGATTGGAAAGGTTTATTGTATTCACTTTCATTGAAATGACATTCATTCTGTTTGACATCGAAATGACTTGTAACCATGTTTTTTTTTTAGTAATTGCACTGACAGAGTCACTGTGATTTTTCTGTCGCCCGCAACTCCGGAGGCTATGTTGTTAGCTTTACTGAACGGTGCATAGCCAATCCATCCTGACTTGATTACTTATTGACATTTCCCATATGGGAGGAGTGTTCTCTTTGATTGAATTATGGGACCACAGTTTGTTCATTGAAAAATTGACCATTTAATGACTGAACAGGAGTCAGACACACGGGCATGCCTGCTCACGCTAATGGGCCCGCGCTTAATGACAGACATGCCCAAGATGAACTCCAGACCTGTGTACAGCTAATGTCTGCTGTTCAGGCGAAAATGAGTGAAATGTTAAATGGACTGTCTCCTGTTTTGATCATGAAACAACACTGTGTATTAATTTGGCCGGACCAAACCTGGACTGGTGAAAGCAGGAGACCACAATTAGCCTAGCCTTCACTCTGACTCAGCCATTTCAGTTTCCCTCGGACGTTTTTATGTGCATTTTTAGATGGATCTTTTTTAATCATGGAAGTCTCAAAGAAAAAAATAATTTTGTTTTTATTATGCTGTATCATTGTGTTTAATAGATGCATTAGTTCATTTTTATGGTAAAATGCTTGTAATTTAGTCATTTAGCTTCTTGGTGTTTTGTGCTGCATCATCTCTGTTCTGCTAAATCACTCGCCCTACGGCTCAATGTTTCGTTACTCGTGCTACACCCACAATAATAAATTTTTAATTTAAAACGGCGTTTTCAAACGAAAATGATCTTCATCCACATTAACGCCTAGTTCACACGTACATGCGTTGTGGTGTATTTTCAGAACAAGAGCCAAATGCAGACCGTAGAAAAAGTCAAATAGGCTACTTAATTCTCTGAAGAAGCCTTAAACTCAAATTCACTTTAGCCTGTCTCGTCCAAAGGCAGACAGGGGCAAACTGGATCACAGGGGGGACAGGCAAGGCTTAGTGAAAGCTGCTTGTTATTAAAAAGAAGTTAACACCGAGGAAGGACAAGAACAATCCAGCAAAGGATGACATGGACTAGGAACTAAGGACACATGACAACAATGAACAAGAGGGAACAGGTGAGAGCAGGAGCAGAAAGGCAGGGGCGAAGCAAGAGGCAGTGATTTAACCACGAGAACTAATTGAAGGAAGCAGATGGAGAAACTGACAAGGACGCCTTTATTTCGGAGAAAATCGAAAAACACGGGACGTGACATGTTAATTTATAGAAATTGGCTTTTTCTTTCCAAAAAAATCTCTGTCCGTAAAAAAACGCAAAAGTGCTATCGAGAGCCTGCCAAACCAGTAGGCGGCGATGATATAAGGTAATGTAAGACCACGAAGGCCAATAACAAGCCTTAAAAATTTGCAATCAGGTGCACACACTGACATCTCTGGCTAAAACTCAGCTTTCCCTGTCCACCAGTAGACAGTGAAAACGCAGTTTCCATAAATCTTCAGCCTCGTAGGTGTTTTCCTATAGGTCCATTTTCAGTGACTGAAAATGCAGCTTTGCGTCTGGATGACAGGCTGAACTGCGCAGAAAATGCTAAATGTAAACAAGTGGTGCCAGGCACAACAAACCCCTCCCCTCACACATACTTTCACCTACTTGTACGGAATTCAATAGGGATCTATTCTGGGTCAGTGGCAATCCCTAAACTGAATTTGGGGTGAATCTGGCCATTACTTTTGCCTCTAGAGTGTTAACAAACAAACAAACAAACACTCAAACACTCAAACACAGAAACAAACCAAACCAAAAGCAATACCCCTGGCCCTCACCCTTTGGGTGGGGCGGGGTAAAAATAGTTGTTTATTTGTGGATAGGGCCTTTTACTCAATCCCCTAGTCTTTAATGTTAAGAGTCAGCAGCGTTTCAGAAGTCTGTGTTTTAGAGGTTCAAAAACACCAGAGTAGTGTTCTTTTAGGCGGAAACGTAAGAAAAAACCTGCATTTTACTGGGTGAGAGTGTGTGTGAGAGTGAGTTAATCAGTTTATTTGTTAGTTAGTTACACCATTGGTCAGCCAGCTGAGTGTACTTTTCCCATTGGCTGTTGCTCTTTCAAGCTGTTTTGGCACAAACTATTTCTATCACGTCCTCGAGGGTGTTGACAGCGGATCCGCTTGAATCCACGTAGTTTTCAATTATGTCTGTGGTGGCCTTTATAGTGGTTGGTTGGCTATACCACTGCCTATCCCTGTGACAAATTGCCCAAGATGTTGCACGTAGACCATAAACGGTCAAGCCCTATACCTGGTTTTGAGCTTGCTTGTTAGTGAGGTAAGGCTTCATTCCAAGTGCCTTTGAAGAGACTGCAAACTTGGAATCTGTCGCTAAATATTTCAATGATAACTAAATGTAGCATAACTGCCGCTAATTATCTAAATATTCTCCACTAAGCATTTCAACTTTCAAACTGGATTCCAAGTGTGATTAATCTCATGTGGCAGCCCCATGAGGCATTTGGTTGAGAAGTAATTGTCATCCTGGAAGTTCTTTTGAGAAATGCACGCATTCCGTTTGTAAAAATGCGCGCATTTGTTACCATACAAATTGCCTCATTCATAGCTACAAGTGGATAGGTTTCAGAAAGCATCCTCAGATAATTAAGGGGACTTATAGTTAAGCAAACATTTTTCAAAGATATTCACTTTTTAAGTTAAGAATTATAATCAAAATAATTCTATTAGAAATTGCAACCTAAAACACTGAGTTTCTGTAAAATCACGTTAGTGGTTGCCTACTAAAGTCTGTATTTAAACAGCACTGCTAGTTTAGTCAATATCTGTTGATGAATAGTTTAAGGGGCTGACCGATTGTTCACCGCCCAATCAGAGCAGTGCTCATTTATAATAGTGGGGATGCCCAGCCTGTTCTTTAGTTTAGAAGGGAGAGAATGAGCACCAGAAGTTATGGATTTTTGTGGCATTTTTGTTTACCAAGAAGCTTATAAATCTCCCTTTAAGACATCCAGGAAAATAATAACTTGCCAAAAAATACAAAAATTTGGGCCATAAAGAAATGCATTTGGGAAATATTCATGTTCCTTCCTGGGAGCTATTAAAGGACATTTTTGTCAAAAATTAAGTGATATATAGTACTTGAATATGTGGAACTAAATGTTGTATTTATTGGGAAAGAAATTTTATATTGCTGATGTTAAAACTCATTGGAATTGCCTTAGTCAGAACTATTTAATTCACCACAGTCCTTTACTGTATAATTCAAGATGAATTGCATGCATTTTGATGGAACTGGAAAAGGGTCCAGTTTTGATGTTTAGAAAATGAGGTTTGCTGCTTACTTGATTATTACGTGCTTGAAATTGAATTTTCTGTATTTGTATGAGTTTTGCTTCTTGGCAGATAAGCAGTCTGGCGGCTGAATTGTTCCCAATTGCCGTGTAACTCGGGGACACAATGAACTGTGAAGACGCGGAATAAATGAACGGAATAAATTGAATAAACTGCAGTTCCAATCAACAGCGCTCATGTTCTCAGGCTGAAGGTTTCTCGGGCACATCCCAGAGTGCACAGTCGTGAATTCAGTTTGGTAGAATAAATGTGCAGTACCCATACTAATGAACTGATGAGGCTGCCGATGCACACGCACTTCTTAATATTTCCCTCAACTGCTGACTGACAGCATCATTGTGAAGCAGTCATTGTGCAACTTTTCTCACACTTTGACGATTGACATTCTTATTCTTTTATTTCAAACTCGATGTGCTGGATTTCTGCGACGGAAGCAGAAATGTTGTCACTGTCTTTATACATCTGCACTTGCAAGCGATTCTGAATTTACTTGCGTACAGGATTCTTAGAGATGTTTCTTTGCGATGTAGACTGACATAATGCAACCTTGTTTCCCCTAACAGCTTCCTGTGTCTTGATTCATTCCCCTTATGATCTTCAGTATAGAATATTTTTAATAATCAAAAATAGACACATTTATTGGTTTTACAATGCAAGTAATTTTGAGTCTTGATCATAAGGTGATTGGAAACTGTAACTCGTGAGATTGTTTCTGCTATAAGAAGGGCAAGGTTATTATGGGTAAAGTTGTGCTTTTTATTATATAATGCGGGCGGATATAGCGATCAGTCTGTCCGTCCTTGTGTCCGTTCGTCCATCTGTAATAAAATCGTTTCTGGACCAGAACTCGAAAACTATACCACTTACAAACACCAAATTTGGTGTGGAGCTTCTCCTTATGGTCTAGTTGTGCCTTTTGGGGGTTTCGGTCCGTCCGTCTGTCCACACAACCTGTAGGTTACGCAACCTACAGCCGGGGGGATCCGCCATTGCCAGATGGCTCTTGTTTGTTTGTATTTGAAGTGCTCTGGTGTTAAAGGCCCGCTGAATAATCAGGATGGATGCAGTCTATATTTGTAAGTGATATGAAAGAACTTGTGTCCCAGCCTGCCCATCACTTTGGTTCAATATCTCCATGGGGATTTAAAAAATGGGCTGTTTCCACTTCTATTGCTTACATTTTGTTTACATTTGCTTTTATGATGCTGTAAAATGGAAACAAGTCGTTGCAGCAAGCTCACTTCTTCAGGATCTGTTTAGGGAACCTATAGCTAAGCAAAATGCCAAATTTGGTTCAAGATTTTTAGTTTTGAGGTAAGAACATCGAGTGGTCCTTCAAATAGTCCGTAATATGGAGTTGTGTTTCAAAGGAAACATTTGTCAGGAACACTGTCTTCAAGGCTGGAACAGCTATGAGTGTGGGTGACTTTCAATGATGGCCAATGAGGAATTGCCTCCATTCTTATGAAACTTGGCAAAAAGGCAGGGGCGCTCTCAATGAAAGGCTATTGCGAAATGGACAGAAAACTTGTGAAACAGAGTGAAAATGCACACTAGAACGTGAAAAAAAGAAACGAATAGACAGTCGACAAGCACGTATAACTAGGGAAGAAACGCAAATTGAAGAAGAGGGCGTTACTTATGAGGCTGGTGCCTTTTAAGGAGTTAAATTCTAAAAACCACTAAAAACAAAATACTAAATGCATTCCTCCTGAGAACATTACTGTCAAACTTTGATCACATTATTACTGCCAAACTAAAATCACAATTTTCTGAAAATGCAGATTTTCAACTAGAAAATGCAGATTTCTCAGAAACTGCACATCCAATTAACTTAATGTTTGCCAGTTTTCTTCATTTTGCGATGATCTATGTCTTTCAGCAATATGTACCTCTGAATATGGGTAATTCAAAATATGCATATTGAATGAGCTTAGGAATGTTTTTTCCTTCTCATTACAGCTGAAATTATAATCAAACACTGTTTACTTATCTCAATAACTGTTTCTCTGAGTATCTATATATTCATTAAAACACCTGTTGCCATGGCAACCACTAACGTGATGCTACAGAAACTCAGTGTTTTAGGTTGCAATTTCTAATAGAATTATTTTGATTATAATTCTTAACTTAAGAAGTGAATATCTTGGAAAAATGTTTGCTTAACTATAAGTCCCCTTAATTATCTGAGGATGCGTTCTGAAACCTATCCACTTGTAGCTATGGAGAGCCTTTTTTAATAAATTGCCGAATTGGCACCATGTTTAGCCACAATTTTTTTTGACTTTCAAAAAATGTGTTTTCTTATGAATGGCCTGTCATAACCTGGCCTAAACGGGTTCAAAGCCACTTTCATATCAGTTTCAGAAATTAATTTTCATGATTAACAAATAATATAATAAGCCTGAAGGAACTATTTGTTTCAATTTTATAGCTTCTTAAAAATGTCTGAAAACATAATGGAATTATTATGCGCTGACACGCCCTTTCTTTCAAACCCACATTACATTGGAATTAATGGAGATACTGAGCAAATGAGCCGATTTCTTCATTATGGAAAACAATACAAAAAATAATAAAATTTAAGGCAATTCTGAAAGAGTAATCTGGGGTGCTCCAGTGAATTCTGGTGATTTCACATGGAATTACCCAATAATTAAAAAAACATTTTCCTTCTCACATTGAATGCTGGGAAGAAAAAAATAATTGGACCTTCTTATGTGCAAAATGAGTCACGATGTGGCCTGTTCAATAGCAAAAGGGTTTATCAGAAGTGTAATACGGGCGCAGGAAAGGAAGAAATGAAGTCTGCTGTGTCCTTATGTGCTCCTGTGATACATTTTCATTTGGACTCCCCAAACGGTAATGCGCGGCGATCTTCCCTCGTGTGATAACAGAGCTCTACTTCATATTCATATCCCCTGTTATCAAACCTTAACAAATACTGCTGCCCGTTGTTCTGATTAACCGTTAGGGTGCTTAATGCAGCTATTGCTGCTCAATGATGTAAGATGCCAAATCAAAGCTGTTGAAAACCTATCATGTGGTGACTTGTTCGCATGACAGGTTTTCAACAGCACAAGATACTTAAATTTATATTTTTTAATATTTTAAAAAAATTTATTTCAGCTCTCTAAGGGTTAAGCAAGTCCACCCAGTGGGTCAGGAGGAAGCAATCAAGGTCTGAGGAGTGCAGGCTGCCCTTTCCATTGGCTTGTAACATTAATTACTTTCCTTTGAGAAGACTACACACGGTTATCGTGTGATCGATCCATTGCGTGTCGGGTTGGGAGCATGAATCAGAGGTACTCTCTGACAAGGACGCGCTGGTCTTTTCGGTGTCATGTCCTTCTCTGACCATATCCGTCTTCATAAAAGAGGATGAGTGTTCCACGTTGATGCATGGCCTACCATTGTTTTTGACATTTCAGTGTCAGAAAAACCTCATGGTTATTCAGTAATATTTAGTAATAATAATAATAATAATAATAATAATAAAAATAATAATAGTAATAATAATAATAATAATAATTATTATTATTATTATTATTATTATTATTATTAATAATAATAATAATAATAATAATATTATTATTATTATTATTATTATTATTATTATTATTATTATTATTATTATTATTATAGTAATAATAATAATAATAATAATAATAGTAATAGTAATAATGCATCAGTTTTATATATAGCGCTTTTCTAGGCACTCACAGACGGAAGCGTGGCTGCCAGTATGCGCCTACGGCCCCTCCGACCACCACCAAACATTCGCACACAGCCATACAGGAGTGTTCCTATATTGCATGTTCTTGTGGGTGGGGGAAACCGGAGTACCCGGCGGAAACCCACGCCAACACGGGGAGAAGATGCAAACTCCGCACAGAAAGGCCCCAGTTTTAACCATAAAGAGCAAACGTCCAAAGGACCTCAAGAGTTTGACTTGAAGCGGGTCTGCCGGAAAAGTAATGAATTCTTTAGATTTCAGCTTTACATGTAATTTTAATTTCAATGGCAGGTCATTTATGTTTTATCCCCATCTTCTCAGGCTTTATGACAGATTTTTGGTGATTCGTAGTTGTGATAGTATGCAGAAATTATGTTAGTGCTAATTTGTCTGTCTTCACAAGGGTGGCAAGATATATTTTCGGTGACCGCTGCCTGTACTGTCGTGATCCTGGAGGAAAAAAATATTAAATCATTTGAACTGGACCACCGCCCCCAGGCCATTAACGTCACTCGACAGTGAAGGATGCTCGGGTGAAGAACACGGTGACCTTGTCTTTAAAGAACAGGACGAAGGCCGCTGATTTGTTAAGCAGGCTCTCCAGTGTGTCTGCTCAGAGGGTCCTGCTTTGGCTCAGCATTGCTGCTTTGTGCTAATTCACTCTCTTCTGAGTCATGCTTGCTTCATGTTGTTGCTTTTTCTGGATCATCTTGGATCTTCCAAGGCTCACTTTGCCATGCACAGGGTCTGGAGACGGTACCAGACTGCTGCTCAAAACCAGAACAGGGACCACACATGGCCTATTGGAGGCGCATAATCAGTTTAGCGGTGCCTGGACCCAATCTGTTAGCTGTTATACTCCTGTGTTCCTCTCTTTCGTGTCTCCTGTGGTTTGAAGTTGCCGGTTCCGGGTCTCTGCCTGATGTGATTATATGGTCACCATTGGCTTTTGCGTGACTGATATTGCCTGAATTAGAGAATACGGCTCTCTCATCTCTGCTCTGATTGGCTGTCTGCTCGTGTGGATTAGAAGCGAAGCCATATTTATTGCAAGGGACAGTCATCGGTAATTTCTGTAATCAGCAGTGCAAGCTGCGTTTCCTCGGTGTCAATTTCTTATGTTAGATTTCTTTCAAGTCTTGCTTCAAGAAAGATTTCATTTGAAATCGCCCCGTAATTCAATTTCTTTTTCTTATTTTAATGACTTTGCCGTGCAATAATTACTGTCTGGTGTAAGCTTATTGGCACCCTTTTATTAAAATAAAGAAAAGAGCTGAATATGATACACAACGCTGTTAATGAGCCATATGTTAAATTCACCCATGCTTTATTGAGAATGCATTTGCACGACGAAGCCAAAACATTATGAACAATCACAGATGAAGCAAATAACGGTGATTATGGCACAGGTATGGTGTGGTATGTGTTCAATGGCAAGCGAACAGTCAGTTCTCGTAGTTGACATGTTGGATGTATTTGGTCAAAGCTTGCATGGTAGGCAACAGGCATAGAATAAAATGTGTCTCGTCTTTGTGTACTGCAGCTCTGGAAATCAACAGCACACTGGTCATTCTATGTCAACTGTTCAAGCTTCGATCAAATTGCCTCATTTGGCAAGATTACTCATGATCACCATGCCACTCTGCGTGAATGAGCCGTCCCAACATTTTCTGATTTGGGGTTGTATATAAAAGCTTAACGTACTGTTAAATC
This sequence comes from Gymnothorax reevesii, assembly GCA_029721435.1. Lineage (NCBI taxonomy): Eukaryota > Metazoa > Chordata > Actinopteri > Anguilliformes > Muraenidae > Gymnothorax > Gymnothorax reevesii. The sequence goes on from CM056589.1 coordinate 30,468,865, forward strand.
CTGTGAAGGTGACAATCACTGAATGCTAAATATATGGAATAAGTGTAAATATGCCAAGAAGGGGATGTTTATCTTATCCCTGTGGACAGTGAGGAAGATGGTAAGGGGGGTGATGAAGACCTCAAGAAATGTGAGCCAGTGAGTCAGTGAGCTTGTGAGTTAGTTAGTCTGTGAGTTAGCGAGGTAGTCATTGAATTGATTAGACAATTGGTTGGTTTATTGTTGGAGTTTCCCCCTCGGCCTTTCAAGATGAATAGCCATGAACATTCAGCAGTCATCAATTAAAAGAGCTGTGTCATGATTACTGCGCATGCTCAGAGCGTACATGCCAAGGGAGTAAATCTGCTTGACTGCACGTCATAAACTGGTTCCATCCTATCCAATCCATTTTCATTCTGCATTGTCTTTACTTACTTTAGTTACCCTGGCATTATGATTTTTAGATTAAGGAGCTTTCTATTGAAATTTGAGGATTCAAAGCGCTATTTTAAGATTTAGCCAGGGGACAAAGAATATAAGCTGGTTGCAATCGCTAATAATCATAAAAGAAGAAAAATGCCTCATAGATTTCGACTTGCAGTTGAGCAGATTTTCTTCATTCAAAATTGAGAGCATACGCAGTAATCATGACACCGCTCTTTTAATGGAGGTGTACTGTTTTTACTGTTTTGACATTATTTGTGGCAAAAAATTTGATCATTTACTCACCCATATAACTTCCGTGTTACTAGAAGTCCTTCGGAAGATATTTAGATACAAAGAGAGCCGCATATATCCATATAATGGTAGTGAACGAGGCACCGAGACCGCAGCCTCTAATGCCACATTATCTGTCGCGAAACTCATTAGTTTCACCAATATTCTGTTATGATTCGCTCGTGTTGTTGGACAACGTTTGGCTTCCATAGGCTACCTTTACGGAATTGGAATTACTAAAGCTCTGGCTAGTCGAGCTGAAAATAGAGCCGATTTCTCAAGCGGAAGCATTGAGGTGTGCGGATCTTCGGGTTTGCAGTGCTCACTTCGCTACAGAAGACTTTTTTCCTGCTAGGCCACAAAAAGAGGGCCAGAAAGTGCAACAGACGCTGGATGACGATAACTGGCAACCCTGGACTCAAAAGGGGAACAACACTAGGGAATCATAACAAAATATTGGTGAACTGAATGAGTTTCAGGACAGATAATGCGGCATTAGATGCTGCGCTCTCGGTGCCCAGTTCACTCCCATTATACGAATATACGCGGCTCTCTTTGGATCTAAATATCTTTTGAAGGACTTCTAGTGACACTAAAGTTATATGGGTGAGTAAATGACTGTATTTTATATCGCAAATAATGTCATAAGTGTAAAACGGTCCTCCTCCTTTAAGTCATCAGGGGGTTTTTACGATGAAGCATATTGCGCCCTCCATAATTATTCGCACCTTTGGTTAAGATGTGTTAAAAGCCTTAAAATAAATTCAGTTTCTATTGCAGAATCATACTCTCACACTGAAAATTGTAGAAAAATGTAACATTAAACTCAAGTGAATTTTAAGGGGAAAAAAATCCCTGATTAAGAAATCATTATTTTTCATAAATCAACTGTTCCACAATTATTGGCACCCCTAACAATTCCTAGGAAATAAATGTAATTGAAATATTTCAGTCATCTCTACAGAAGTTTACAAAGTTGATCAGAGTATCTCGGAACATTTAATTAGTAATTCATCACTTCCTGTTTCCCTGGGGTATAAATGTGACGTGACACAGAGGCAATTTCTCTTATCCACTCTCCAACATGGGAAAGACAAAGGAACCAAAGGAACCACAGGCAGATGTGTGCCGACCAATGGCTACAAGAAAATAGCCACTCGCCTGCACCTCCCCATATCTACTGTCATAGGAATCATTAAAAAGTTTAAAACAACTGGAACAGTGGCAAACAAGCCTGGACGAGGACGCAAGGTTATTTTGCCACCACGCACAGTGAGGAGGATGGTATGAGAAATAAAAAGTTCTCCAAAGCTCACTGTTAAAGAATTGCAACAAATGGTAGCATCTTGGGGTCACAAAGTCTCCAAAACAACCATCAGACACTATCTACATGCCAACAAGCTTTTTGGGAGGCATGCACGGAAAAAAACCTTTTCTCACTCCCAATCATAAACGCAAACGTCTGGAGTTCGCTAAGCGGTACTGAGACTTCAACTGGGACCGAGTGCTATGGCCAGATGAGACCAAGATAGAGCTTTTTGGCAACAAACACTCTAAGTGGGTCAGGCGGAACACAAAAGATGAGTATGCAGAAAAGCACCTCATGCCCACTGTGAAGTATGGGGGAGGATCAGTGATGCTGTGGGCCTGTTTCTCTTCCAGAGGCCTTGGGAACCTTGTTAGGGTGCATGGCATCATGAACGCTTTGAAATACCAGGACATTTTAAATCAAAAGCTGGTGGCCTCTGCCCGAAAGGTGAAGATGGGTGGTCACTGGGTCTTTCAGCAAGATAATGACCCTAAACATGTGGCCAAATCTACACTGAAATGGTTCCCCAGACACTAAATCAAGCCCCTCCCATGGCCATCTCAGTCCCCAGACCTCAACCCCATTGAAAACCTGTGGAGTGAGCTAAAGAGGTGAGTGCAGAGGAGAGGACCCAGGTCGCTGGATGATTTAGAGAGATTGTGCAAAGAATGGTCGAAGATCGGACTCTCACTGGTGCACAAAATTACGTTTGAGAGGAACTCAAACTGAAAAGCAATTCATTTGAATCTGATGGAACCCAACGCACAAGCGTGATGGACTACAGTGGCCATCTCAATCACCGGACCTGACCCTTAAACCTGTGGTAGGAACTGATGAGGACAGTCTGTAAGAACAAGCTGAAAATGTCTCCATGGAGGAATTGTTTAAACCCTCCAAAAGTGTTCTCTGACCTCATTTCAAACTGTAGGGAAAATCTCAGGGCTGTCCTCTTTGCCAGGGGTATGTGCAAAAAAAAGTACTAAATCTATGTATGTGACTTCAGTGATTTTTGGAGCAAATTGAATACTAGACTGAAAACATTTGACCAAGAAAATAAAGAGCATAAACTTAAAAGTAAATAATTTCCCACTTGTTTGAATTTAACATTATTATTATTTAGCATGTTGTTTATTACATTTTCTTCATTTTATTATGGGTGTCAATAATCTGATTCTTAAGGTGATCTAGGTTACACTGACCTGGTTTAATTAAAAAAAAATCTTTCCCATTTGACAATGAAAAACATGACCTTGGCCTTAGCAGCCATGGGACTGAAGCCAGATTGAAAAGAAAAGATGTTTATATATTTTGATCAAACAGAATAGAGTTCTTACCCGGAGATGTGTAGAATTTCAGTGGTGAAACTGACTATGTCTATTTTCATCACTGCGCATTTCATAGGATTTTATTTTTTAATGCATTATTTATTTGACAGCGTCTCTGTGAAGTGAAATATTATTTTGAAAATGTGTCTTTTTTATTTCCAGCGCAGAAGGCAATTTGTATCCCTGCAGGTTTTTATATTATTTATTTATGCAGGTTTGAGATCACAAGCTGTGTTGATTGAGCACTTGGTTACATATGCTGACCATCTTCACAGTTCATAAACAAACCTATTGTACGATGTACGCAATTATCAATAGGCATGCTTCAGTTTGGGAAATTGCATTTCTGTCCCATGCCCTTTCGAACCCCAGTCCTGTGTCGTGGACAGGATGTTGGCTGCATTATTGAACTGGTTTACATTCGCCATTGGGAGACCACTGCTCCAGTGTGTCATGGGCGGGTAATGCGTCCATTATGAAGTGGTGAATGTTCTGTAGGCCATGTGATTCATGCTGAGCCCCTGACTGACTTGAAGGTGCCGTTTTACCGGGCTGTATCTCATTATACCTCCACAATGACCGGGAGGCGAACTTTTTTCCGGTCGTTCGTCTGAGTGTGCGTCCATCACACTCTCCGTCACACTGTCTATCATGAATATCTCCTCCGCTTTATATCTACTGAGGGAATGGAAGGATTTTCACTGAATCAAATTTAGTTACTCCCCGCAGAGGGTAGCTGAACTGATGAGGTTTTGGCAGTCATCAGGTCAAACGTCAATGTCACGTAATGTCTGTTGTTGTTGTGCAAAAGTAGGTGCTGAAGATCAACTTAAAGTTTGTGTGAACCTACAGCAAGCGGAGGGCTTAGTAATTGAGTTGAGTTGTTCCTTGTTTGTCTTAGATAAGGCTGTTCTGCCACAACGTGGCTGCCACTGAACTATATACTAAATTTCATGCTACAGGGGCTGTTGGAGTCTGTGAGTGAGCAATCTGACATGATAAAAGTCTCCATTTAGAAGCGGAATCCTTCTGACTGCAAGAGGCAATGACACAAAGGAGTCACAGTGATTTTTTTTCCCACAATGCCCCTTGACTCAAAGCGGGCCAAACCCTAGTTAAGGTTAAAAATGCAGCCAGTACCTGGAGAATGGGAGTTGATGATATATTTTTCACTGGAAAATAATTCCCTTTCATTTGTCCTTTGAGCCTGTACTTATAATTTGGCCCAATGTGCTTGTCATCTCATACAGGCCTGACATTCCTTTCTTCTCTTTATTTCTTGTGCTTTAACCCATTGACTTGATGGTGAATGGTATTTAATGTGCACTAGTACGTTGTACACAATGCGTTACCCTGCAAAAAATGTTCTATAGGACTTCTATGGAATTCTATTGAATTCTATAGAACGCAATAGAACATCAATGGAACTCTGTAGGACATTTTAGTAGAACAGCATGTTCTATAGGATTTTCCGTGTGTTCTGTTGGAATTGGCTAGAAACCTATAAAACACCCTAGTTGAAAAACCTGTTCTTTAGGACTTCGATGGTCTTTAGGATTTTCTAATAGAACAAAAGCTTAATGGGAAAGACATCTTAAATAAGGGTTAAATAAAAATAAAAATAAATCTCATGAGTCCTTGCAATGCTCTGTCGAGGGGTCAGTTTATCTTATGTGTACCCAGGCTCTAGAAGTGAGAGACCAGACTAGTGGAATGAAAATGTGCAATATGCAGTGATATCCACTATACTGAAGTAGCAAGGAAATCTTGTCCCGTTTAACTTTAAGCTGTGCTTATAAGCATATGGGGTACCAGGCACATACCAACTCATTGATTCTCTGATCAGATGATTGATTGACTGACTGGTCACACAACTTAGCAGTATTTTGGGTTCGGTGTATGAAGACCTCTTTCCATGTCCTCGGCAGCAATTAAAAAATATAAACGTAAGGCATTACAACTTTATTATGCTATAATGGAAAACTTGTGTTCCTCTTTTGCTTACGAAGACAGAATTATGTTGAAAGTTTGAGCTTTTGAACTTTTCCCTTAATTTAAAAAATTCAATCAAATTATTCCTTTCCATTTACATGCATGTGATTACAGATTATATGCAGATTTAGAATGAATTTGAATACAATTTGAGGTCTGTTGAGACTTATTCCCACCATCTTTATACATGTATCATGGTCACCTAACAGGATTACTAACATGGCGTTCCTTTTCAGCGAAGGTACTCAGTTCCTTTTGAATTCCCTGAGACCCTGAGATACGCGACAACAGCGGGCCATCTGTTGGGTTCAGCAAGGCAATTCAAAGTGATAAGGATCAAGGACGATTAACTGTGTCTCAGTTGCCAGACAGCTCACCTGGTTAAAGCACTGCGTTGCGGAGCAGAGGGGTCCAGGTTTGAGCCCAGGACAGAGTAGCGTGCAATTGGCAATTGTGACAGAGGGATGCAAATTGGGAAGGGTGTGCCGAGAGGGGTCATATAACATGATTGCTTTGTTTGCCTTCCAGATTCGGGTGGGATCGAAAGTGCCGAAATGAAAAAAGTTTCTACAAGAGCTGTTTTTTTTGGAACTGTTTCCTATAGAAATTTCCTATAGAACTCGTTTTCTATAGGACTCAAGGTACTGAAGTTCTATAGAATTCTGTTGAACTGTCCTGTAGGATTCCTATAACAAATTTTTTCAGGGCACTCAGGGACTTGTATGGTTTGTGTTTATATTACAGTTGATTTATTAGTGACAATGCTGAAGTGTAGCTGAGTCATAATCCTGGTCTTTTGATTGTTCATGGAAGTGGGCATATAAATAAATGAAGTGCTGTCATGATCTTTTGAAGGAGGCCATGTTTCAATGATGACAGCATCAGCAGCCTGGTTTTTAGGTTTAAATGACATGATAAACGATTCAATTTTCTCTGCAAGATTCCCCTCCGGGGCTCATAAAATAATCATTGTCACTTTGCTTTCATTCTTGCTGAATGCAGTTACGGGTTTTAAAGAAAATGTGTTTATAATTATGAAAAATGGGCCAAATAACATGTGTGGCGATGTGTTCGCAACACAACCACAATAACAGAGGTATAATCCATGTTTTCTCCGCAGACCCTCGGGAAAGGAAAGCAGAGAAAAAATCCTGGAACAAAGGAATATTTGATGGTGGATTTTTAATACAAACACAGAACGCATATTTTTTAATTGTAGATGTCTCACTTTGAGAGCTTGGTGAATGACAACAAATTCAGGACACAATTGTCCATGTGCAGTTCATATTTGTAATTGCATGCTTAATCCTGGCTGAAAATACTTCTTACAAAGTCATTTTTCATCACTTAAGATCAAGGTCAGTACTTACTCAGTAGCAATACCATGAAATTGCGCCTCACTCCCTCTGTTTCAATATGGCTGCAGATTGTGAGACTTCACACACACACACACACACACACACACACAAACTGTGCCTGTATTTCCTTCCAATGTAATAAAGCAGCTTAATTTAGAATTTATTGGATAATTCTCGAGTAGCTCTGTTTATAATTGTGGTCTCTGTGACTCTGATGCGTCCTGCTCTTAGAATGTTCCGGTTGTCGTGTTGTTTGGCAGGAACAGCGGGGAATGAGAGAATACGTAACGCGTGGCTGTTAAAGAGGCCAGTGGAGGTGTGCTGTCTTTTCTCCTGGCGCATAATCTGGTTTTCTCTGCTTTTCGGGGAAGATCTCAAACAGGCCTTTCACAGGAAATGCTCCTCACTGTGCCTGGGATGGATCTGCTTTTTCATGACCTGAAAAATCACAGTCCCATGAACATTGTCTGCCATTTTACAGATTTTCCTCTCAGGCATGCCATTAACTAGATCCCTTCCCCGCAGAAGTAACCAAATCAAACCGGGTGATTGTGACGCCATACTTTGCAGATTTGGACAGCAGAAAAGTGTGACTGAAACATTTCTACCCATCCAAAACCATTCCAGTGAAATGTTGCAAAGACCTGCATTCTGTTAACGTTTTTCATTAAATTTAACTCAGAAACTCTATGCATATTGTGCTTTACCAAAGTTTGTTATTGAGCCATTAGTGCGCGTTTCCGGTCGATTTGACCACTTCATAAATATTCGAAGAATGGGGATGTGTTTTTCTTGCCTGTGGACAGTCACTCTCCAAACGGCCATTTCTGCTGTAATTTTAGTGACACAGCAGGACTATAGAAGTAAAATAATATCTACCCCATAAGAGAGTCTTTTCATCTTTCTGCAATTAATGTCAGACTACTGTAATGGACAGACACTGACTGATATCCATATTTTGATATGCATGCCAAAGTACAGGCCAGATCTCAATGCATTCAAAATCCAATCTAAACTTAAATATTTGAGTTGTAAGTCCTGTATCATTTTAAGAAAGAGGTGAGTTGTAATGTTTATGCTTATTTCCTGTACATGTAATGGGACAGTACTGGTGTTATAGGCACTTAAGTTTCAGAATCACTTTTTATAGGCTTATTTAAGATGGGCTACCGTATGACATTCAATGACCACCAGGGACACCTGAGACTTCTCATGCTATACACATCTATGATTTTTTATTCAGGTTGTGAGGCTAGCAGAGGTTGATTCTGTTGGAACTAATGTTATCAGACAGGGGCGTATTGTTTAAATAACTGATTGGATTAAATAACTACTAACAAAAAGCATAAAGATTTCTTTCTTTGTTTGGGGGCCTTTATGACTGAAAGGTACGCGACACACTGACCTGGGTTTAGAGATGAAAGCCGTGGATTGTGTGCAGTTTTCTGTAAAATGGGCGCTCGAAAATAAGAGGCGCAGCCATGGCGATGAGCTCAGAAAACTGCTGCTGTCTCGTCTCTCCGCCATCCGAGCGCTATGCTAATAGAGGCGCGTGCCGGGGTGATGAATCGCTCTAATAATGAAAGCGAACGCTCACAAACGAGCGGAACTGCCATTCGTCTTAATTGCTCCGCTTCCTGCTCGGCTCCTAGGCCCATTTTTTAATAGTGTTGCCTGTATGTGATCATTATAAAGGGGCAATCGCTTTGTAATGGAATTGTGTGGATGTAGTCTGATATGGGATGGGAAGCATTTCATGTCTAAAATGTAATGGTTCCAGGTATGAAAAGCTTGCTGAGTCAATGACAGAATCTTGGATGTCCAGGTCATGCACTGGTCCTGATATTGTAGTGTGTTGATTTAGAGAAGAAGCCATGAGGTATTTCAGAAAGTGAACATTGTTCTGTCTCTCATTGACACTGGTGTATAAGCTCGCTTAGGATTGTGTGCACATGAGAAATTAAAGTGAGCTTCATTACTCTGTTGGGAAGCCTTTGCCATGAGTCCTCACTTATTTCTACTGGACGTGCTGAAAGCCAGGGCTGGGCTATGAGAGGTGGGTATTGAAATGGGGGGAACATGGCAGGTAAATGTATGGAGAGCTGAGTGGATCAGGGGTGTGTGCGGACCTGGCTGTTGATTAGCTGTAGTGCTGCAGTACCTGTATAGTTAGTGATGGATTTGGCCCTGCATGTGCTTGACCGTGTCTATAAATGTTAGTTCGAGCACATGTGTAGGTGCACGTGTCTGTGTGCGGGCGTGTGTCAGTGTGTGTGTGTGTTTAAAATGAAGTGTTCTTAAGTTCTCTTACTTGTACACAGTGTATTTTAGCCTTACTGAGCTGGAAATAACAAGATCAAATAAAAACACACTATCTTACCAAAATTCATGCTTCAAGCATGAATATGGCCAAAATTATCAAAAACATCCCGAAGGGTTAAGCGAAAATTAATGTAAGAACGGAAAATGTATTTGTTTTCTGTTTTGACTTCAATTCCCCAAATGCTTTGCGGTTGTGGTTATGTTTGGGGAGAGGAGAACGGTATTATGTATGGAAGTGCATTTCATTCACAGAATAAAAAAAATATGCGCCTTATCTCGTAATTACGAGATCTAATTACGCACAGATGGTGAAGTAGGCGTGCTTCTTTGAATGAAGTACCCTGATATTTTTGACTGCTTTTTCCTGACCATTATTATACTCTAGAGAAAACCACTTGCAGAAAGCCACGTGCAAACACATCAGTAGCCTTGATAAGAATCTAAAGGAATTGCATATTGAAATAGAATATGTGGGCAAGCAGTTGATGCGAGACACTATTCAAATGTATAGCTTAGATGAATAATTATCTTCCCTCCACATGTTTTTCTCACAACGACGACAGGTTATTGTATAACCGGATAATTAGCTTCTTCCCGAAACCATGCGGGCACATCTACCTCACTGACTGTGAAACACTAACTGTGCATCACCGTGTTGTTCACTACAGTGCCACTTCCTCCTAGTTGTTTTAGGGCTAAACTGTGCTGTTATAAAGTAAATGTGTCATACTGTCAGAAGAAAGGGGGTGTGTCCGGGATCGTCACAGACTCAGTAGGATGACCATTGTTTAACGATTATGAAACTGAAAAATACAGATTGTTACATCTTGTACTGCCTTGTATTTCCTAATGATGTCATGACTTTTAATCCTCCCATTTGTTCTAGAAGGTAATGCTGTTTTGTTTCGTTACCGTGTTATGGAATACCAACACCACGCTCTGTCTGTTTTCAACAATGGCCATTTTGTCTTTCACGCATCCGGTATTTTATGTGCCTCCATACAGTAGCATTTACGGTATATTCTGTAGTAAGCACTAAAACAGCCATAATGTCAGCCACTGATTGCTAAATTACTGTCCACTGGGCTCTGAATGATTGTATTACTTGCTGCAGAAGTCATGTCGCCCACTTTCCTAACGTTAGGCGCTTCATACTCCCAGCGCAGAGTAGTAGCTGTGCGATAAAGCTGTGTTTATTTTTCTCACGTCACAAACGGTGACCCATATCGTAGGCGATGAAAAGGTGCTGGTAGGAATACAATGCTGAAGGTAATTCTGCTGCAGATTGAAAACGGAGGACTGACTCCGCAGTCACCTCTCCAGGGCGCCTCGATCACTGATAATAGCGCAGGAGAATTGGATTGGAGGAACGCGAATGAGAGATTTTTCTGAACGCTGGGCCGGTGTGCCTGCTGAGAATCTGAGATCGCCAGAAATTAATTTTGCTGCTGCAGCTCCCTCTGTGACCTGAGTAGACGGAGAATGTCACATGAGAGTGAGTGACAGGCGATTCAATTGTGCCAATATTAAATCTGCAGAAGAAGAGGTACACTTTATGCACCAGATTACTTTTATATTAAAAATGACATCATCAGACCTGCAGCAGCAGACGACCCCGTACAGTTTACTGACTTTTCTGTGGAAGCCACCAGCTCAACCCTTTGAGCGTAAATGCAACTATTGTTACTCAGTGACGTAAGATCAAAATCAAAGCTGTTGAAAACCTGCGGGGGAGCTCTTTTAAACAAGTCACCACATGATAGGTTTTCAACAGCACAAGAAAATTAAATTCACATTTTTTTTTGTTCGTTTCTGCGCTTTGAGGGTTAATAAAGAACACAATCTGACTATACACTGCGCTCTTATTTATTATGAATCTGTTCAAAGAGTTTGAGAATTTCGAAAATGGTATTGAGCTATTTTGTTTGCGTAATGTGTCCATTTGATATGTTGAGTTATCAGTCTGAGTATTGATACTGGCACGTTTATTTCACCCCAACATCACTTAGAAGTCGTAATACATGTTCTGTTTATATTACTGTATTTAGAATGTAATCTCCTGCCATACAATAGTGAATTTCCTTTCTATTAAAGATCGTTCAGTTTTGTACCAATATGCGGTAATTATGACCTCTTATCCTGCTCCAGTACACACAGTGTACAGTACATGTAGTACTTTATTACCCATGCCCGACGAGGCGGCGTGGGTATACAGTTTAGCTCTGTGTGTGTGTGTGTGTGTGTGTGTGTCTGTCTGTCTGTCTGTCTGTCTGTCTGTCTGTCTGTCTGTCTGTCTGTCTGTCTGTCTGTCTGTCTGTCTGTCTGTCTGTCTGTCTGTCCACGTGCCAGCTTGGCCCACCACTGAAGCTAGGGTGACCAAACTTTGTGGGGTAGATGATCCTAGGGTACCCTGTCCAAATTTGCATTTTGAGGTTGAAAGGTCAAAGGTCAAGGTCAACAAGAGGCGTTGGTTAGCATCTCTATAGAGTGCGCATCATCTAGTTCATCTAGTTAACGTTGAGACGCCTGTGCCTGTGTGTCACGCGAGAAGATGCTTTTGGCTGATCAGTAATTATTGAAAGCTATTTACATACTTCTTATATTTATGTATAGTTTTTTTTCTTCTTTTTTCCTTGTTTAAACCTGCCACCACCCCCCACTCCGGAGGGCAACTTTGTTAATTCAGTCAGTTATATAATTGTGTACGAGTCCATCGCCCGACAAAACGAAACACGCAATAAAAAAAAACAAAACAATGCAGTACAACACAATACCGATCCATCTCTCATTATTCCCAACTTTCAGCCTCCCTTACTGTATCTCATCTTTTGCCATAATTTACTAGTCTTGTCTCATTGGCCATAACACACTCAATTCTACTGTAATACTTGACAAAATTTTTGAATTTCTCAATTCTTAATGCCTCAACAGATGTCAATCTGAAAATAAATATTTTTGCCAAATATATAATTATATCACAGATAAGGTATGTTCCTTTTGTTACATCACCCAATAATACTTTAAATAAATCTAATTGTATTCTATTATACTGAGATATCCAGTCTTGCACTTTTATCCAAAATAAGGCTGTTATAGGACAGCACCAAAATAAATGGTCTACTGACTCCACTTCTTCCTGGCAGAATCAACAAAGGGTTGATGACTCTATTCCCCATATATTTAGCATGTTTAAACATCTTCAAACTTTTAGCATGTTTCTGTTTTGTTTGTCTGAAGTTTTTGTATGTTGTATTGTATTATCAGCCAATTACTTCTTCATCTGATTCTAGTTCACCATTGTCTGTAATCGCTCCGTCACAATATTTCCTGTAATCAGAGTTAAAAATATATATCCGTCATTTGATAATTTTGACCGGAAAAATCTTCTTCCTGCCTTTATGTCCCATATCTGCGTGGGCGTTTAACAGCCAAGAATGAAAATCTGCCTTCGCGGTCATCGGTTGCGAAACGTTGAGAAGCTTCCGTGGGATGATTCCTCTATTATCGGAAATCTGCTGTTGATACCTGAGCCCAAAAGCTGAAAGGTCATTGGTGTAACTGCTGGAGCGGTGCGCTCTCCTGTAAGAACAGGTGAGACAGATCACGGTGTACCACAGGAGAACAAGCCACGGTAATATATGCGCCATGTGCCGTGGTTCACTCTTTCGATGAATATTTAAAAAGCAGAAAAGGCTACGCCATTCCATTCATCTGAAACATGAATCCACTTTACAGGTGAGAGTCGTAATGTCACCGTGATTAGACACCCTGTGAAGGCTTTACCTTCGTACATTTTCATTATTCAGTAAAATCTGGGCTGATAATTTACATGTGCATATTTTTTTGTTCATAAAAACTGGGAAGAGTTCCTGTGCCGTAAACAGCACACTCACCTCAGCTCTGAATCCAAAATGTCAAGAGAAATTTGGATAACTTTTAATGTAAATAGCCTGTAAGTGGGTTTAGGCCTCAATGTGTCGGTCCTGCACCAGCATTCAGGACAGCTAGAATAATTGAGAACAGTATGTCCGAGTTGCCATATTTATGCTTATACTGTTGACAACAGCTGCACCGCGAAGGCTCAGTGTCTCCCATCACTATTCGCATTGATTCTCACTCTAAATTATTGTGCAGAGAACTGAAAGGTTTTTTGAACCACTGGCAGTCTTTGAATTCTGAAGTATAATAAGCATATTGGGTGCAGGCTCTTAAACAAAAACAAAAAACTGAAAACGTATTTGTTGATTGCATATTGTAGCTGAAGATTAGTGGGAGGGATTTGGGAGGGCTGGTATGATCAGTAATAATGTTTATTTTGGAGTGTGGTGGGTTGACAGCCTCTCTGCATGATGCAGGTTTTTGTTTGCGCTGCTGTTCCTCTCCATTGTGTGGTGGGTGATGCCTGAGGCTCGCCAGCAGCAGCGTACGGAGGAGGAAGTGGTGTCCATCATTCCTGTGTTTAATATGCTCTTATGTGCGTATACATGCAGCATGCACATCACATTCCTGTGGGAATAGGAGCAGAGTTATGTAAACAGGACAGAGCAGGGCTGTTTGCGGTGTCTGCCCACTGCTGATGATGATGACTGATTGCAGATCTTTCTAGAAGGGTTTTAGGCTAAAGGGGATCACTGATATGATGTGTGTGATTCTGCTGTTGTTCTTACACATCTGTCGTGATCTACCCGCTCGTCCAGTAACCGTTATCAGATTAACAGCGAATAAAAAACAGAAGCTTTTCATCCGGCTCATTATGCGTGAATTTTCTGTACGAGGTCACTGAAGTATTTGAATAAGGTTTTTTGAAATGACCATTTGTGTGAGAGAGAGAGTGAGTGAGAAAGGGAGAGAAAGAGGTAGAGAAAATTAATAAAAAATGAAAATGAAATGGAAGAATAAACCATGTTTTTGTGAGGGAGACTGAGCGTAGCAGTAATGCTGGCAGGATTAAAAGCAGGTTAATGCGTTCGGGTTCTCGCAGTCTCCGAAAATCATGCTAGAAAGTAATCGAAAAGTCGTGAAAAGCACTTCATACTTTTCTGTTTCTCCAACAGACAGGGTGATTGTGCGAATAGGTAATGAACAGTCGGCAGGTGACCCTCATGTTCGTTTCAAACTACCCAGTATGATATCCTATACCGTGAAATCCTCATTTATATTGGGTGAGATCCTTTTCGAATCATTGGTATTGTATGTTAATTATTATTATGAAACCGTACAAACTGGCAGCTGAAGGACTGCGAACTGGATGGGCTGTTGTGACGTGAAGGGCCTGTGATCAGACTCCAGCGCTTATCGGCATCCAGGCTCTACAGTGCCCTGAAAATGGTTTTGCATGCTTACCAAATTTCCTAATTTCCTCTGTTTTTGCATGCTTACCACATTAAATATTTGCAGATCTCTCGATAAAATGTAATTTAAGACTGGAAAAACCTGAGTAAACACAAAATACCTCTTGCAAACTATAAATCATAATGTAGAAAGCAATCCAACACTAACACTGACTGATCCTGCGTGAAAAAGGGAATCCCCTCCCTTGCCTCTGTCAGTTTTAACCATTAAGTATACCTGGGCTCAAAGTTGCCCCCTTTGGCATTTCAGAGGGGAAAAAAACTCTTGAATAGTTTGTTTCTGCATGACTTTTTATGACTTTTGACAAAATACAAAAGGAAACAATTTCACAATTTTATATTTAGGTTTCTCAAGGTTACGTAAGAACCTCTGCGTAGGAATCTTTATAAAAACTTTAATAAAATCAAAGAATATTTGAATAAATTTAACAAATTCAATGTGATTGCAGTGTCTGAAACTTGGCTTGAGAATGAGAAAGGCCACAATGTGGAAATGGAGGGTTATGAACTGTTTACATTAAATAGGAATAATGAAAAAGGAGGAGTCGCCGCACTATATGTGGACACAGCTCTGAGATGTAACACAGTTAAAAGTATGACAACCACCATTGATGAGGTTCTTTAATGTCTAACCATTTTGGAAAAATCCAAAAACATAATCATTAGCAGTTTGTATAGAAAGCCAGGATCTTGCCTAGACACATTCAATAATATAATAGATACTATGTTCAGCAAACTAAATAATCATAAGATGTATATGCTATGTGGTGACTTTAATATTGATTTACTAAACCCCCATGGAAACTCTAAGACATCAGATTTTATCAATACAACGTACAGTAATAGCCTATTCCCTGTTATCACCAAGCCAAGCAGAATAATAACTGACACTGCCAGATTGATAGATATAATCATAAACACCCTCGGAAACCAAGTAACTACAGGGCTCCTAATTTATGTTATTAGTGATCACCTCCCAGTTTTTGCTATTTTTAGACATCCCAAAATGGAGAACAAAAGTATGAATTACATACATGTACTAGATGCAGAACACCAGAAACCATTGCTGCCTTCTTAGTGCACTTATGTACACAGACCTGGAATGAGGTTTATGCTACCACTGACCCAGACTAGGCCTGGGAGGCCTTTCTGACCACATTTCTTAAACTGTATGATAAACACTGTCCTTTAAGGAAGTCACAAATTATCAAGCGACATAGGCACGATATGCTCTGGATGACTAAAGGCATAGTAAATGCATGCAAAAAGAAAAATGTATTGTACAAGTTATTTTTAAATCATAGAACAAAAGAAGCCGAAACTAGGTACAAAATGTATAAAAATTAATTAATAAATATTTTTAGAACAAATAAAAAGGATTATTGCCGCAAGGTATTGGTGCAACATCAGAGCAATGTCCAAGGGACATGGCGAATATTAAATACCATAATTAAGAATGGTACTGTTAATGTTGGTTATCCTAATTGTTTTTTAAAAGATAATATGATTATAAATAAAACAAAAGAAATTGTAAATGAGTTTAATAACTTCTTTATAAATGTTGGACCTAGTCTAGCAAAGGAAATTGTACAGCCGGAAGATAAAGAAGGCCTAGGTGAAAAGATAATCAATCAAAACCCCTCCTCCATTTTTATTGAGAGTACATGAAAACAAAATACTTCCATCCATCCATTTTCTATACCCGCTTATTCCTCACTAGGGTCACGGGGCGAGCTGGAGCCTATCCCAGCTGACTACGGGCAAAGGCAGGGACCCACCCTGAACAGCTTGCCAATCCATCGCAGGGCGCACACACCATTCACTCTCACACTCATTCCTATGGGCAATTTGGTGTCTCCAATTAGCCTGATATGCATGTCTTTGGACTGTGGGAGGAAACCGGAGTACCCGGCGAAAACCCACGCAACACGGGGAGAACATGCAAACTCCACACAGAAAGGCCCCAGGCCGGATTCGAACCCACGACCTTCTTGCTGTGAGGCAGCAATGCTAACCACTGTGCCACCGTGCCGCCCAACAAAATACTTGAAATTGTTAAAAAATTTAAGAACAAAAAATCCACTGACTGCACTAACATGCAGTCATGTTATGATGCTGATTAAAAATATAATTGAATACATAGTCACACCATTTACATACATATGCAACTAATCTTTCCTTGCAGGTATCTTTCCCCAGAAAATGAAAGTGGCTAAAGTTATTCCTTTTTTTAAAAGTGGAGACAGATTCCTGTTTACTAATTACCGGCCTATCTCTCTGCTCTCACAATTTTCCAAAGTCCCAGAGAAACTCTTTGCTGAAAGACTAGACAACTTCATAGCCAAACACCATCTACTCAGCAATCAACAGTATGGGTTCAGGTCTTACAGGTCTACTTTGATGGCAGTAATGGAGCTGGTGGAACAGATATCTAATACAATGGATAACAGTGAATTTATGGCGGGAGTCTTCATTGACTTAAAGGCTTTCGACACTATTGATCATACCAGCAGTAGCGGCTCTAGACCCGGGAATGGCGGGGCGCACTCACGTCCCTTTATGACAATTAGTCCTGGGTAGTTCGCAATCATTTACTGACGCGTTTTCCAATTATCGTACTTGGCAACTTAAGACACGGTCTCTCCAAATGTGATCGAACAGCGATGAAATCATGGGCGAAATTCAGCTCAGTGGCGGAACCTGAACTGAGAATTGTGACAAAACATCTGTTTAAAACAGTCGTTAGTCCTGACCTGTTCTCAGTCATTTTCATGAGTAACCGAAGGTTCGCTCCGAGAGCACTCCGCAGTTAACAGCTGCTGCTTGTTCTCCCCGATTACGTAAGAAGACAATCATTCATCTGGACGCTTATTTGCTGTATTTAAATCAACGTTAGTCAAACTTGCATACCTGACGACTCTCACGCAAACAGCTTGAGCAGCACGCTGCCTATTTAACAGCCAAGTGCCACTTTTTTATCAACTCACACAATACCGAGAGTGAAAGGCGATATTTAACTGGAACACGGACCTGATCAATCAACGCGAAGCACTGGCCTATTAATAAGTAAATTTTTTTTCTGTACTGAATTTCGCCCATGATTTCATCGCTGTTCGATCACATTTGGAGAGACCGTGTCTTAAGTTGCCAAGTACGATAATTGGAAAACGCGTCAGTAAAGGAAAATGATTGCGAACTACCCAGGACTAATTGTCATAAAGGGACGTGTCTGCGCCCCGCCATTCCCGGGTCTAGAGCCGCTACTGCATACCAGTCTATAAATTACAAAGATATGGAATCAGAGGAATTGCTCTTTCATGGTTACAAAGCTACTTCAGCGACAGACACCAATATGTCCATATTGAAAACAATGATTCTGACCTGAATAGGGTTGCATATGGAGTCCCTCAAGGCTCTGTGCTGGGCCCTAAACTATTCATTCTATATATCAATGACATCTGTAATGTGCCAAAGCATCTGAAATGTGTCCTGTTTGCCGATGACACCAGCCTCCACTGCTCGGGAAAAGATCTTACACTGCTTCTGAACACAGTTGAACAGGAATTAGCAACACTAAAAAAATGGTTTGACGTGAATAAATTGTCATTAAATTTATGCAAAACAAAATACATCATTTTTGGAAATAGAAGAATTAACATACCGGTCAAACTTAAGGTCAATAATGTGGAATGCGAATGTGTGTATGAAAATAAATTTTTGGGTATTACAGTTGATTATAAACACAACTGGAAACCACACATAAATATCTTGCCAACAAAAATATCCAAAATAATTGCCATAATATGTAAAATGAAATATTTCTTAAACAAAAATTCACTATATATTCTGTACTGCTCTCTTGTGGTTCCACACATTAACTACTGTGTGGAGGTGTGGGGGAACACACATAAAACTGAAATAAATCTGATCTTTCTCTTGCAGAAAAAGGCCATAGGAATTGTAAATCAAAAAGACTATTATGAACCAACAAACCCACTGTTCATTTATTATACACCTTAAAACTACAAGACGTTATTGATCTAAACACTTTAATTATAATGTACACAGCTAACAATAATCTGTTTCCACACTGCATCCAGGACCTTTTCTTGTTAAGAAAGACTGATCATAATTTAAGGGGTATATATGCATGTTTAAAAACACCAAAATAAGAACTACTATCAAAAGCAAATGTGTATCCTTTAAAGGGATGTCTTTATGAAACAAATTGGACAATGAATTAAAACTCTGTAGCTCAGTCAGTCAATTAAAAAAATGTATAAATCCATGGTAATAGATAAATATAGATCTTTATTATAATTATAATTGAAATAATATGCACTCACTAATCCTTTGATTTTGGTTTTTTATGTGTGTCTGAATTACTTATTGTTTTCTGATATGTCATGACATCTTGTGATATTGCAATTGTTTGTTCGTAACTGAACACATATGTAAAAGGGGTGGGCATAATAAGCCTTGGCTTCAGCCTCTACCTTTTCGGACTCTGAAAAACAAATTTATTTGGCTTTGAAAATGCCAATGGATTGTAACTGAGACTGCAATAAACATCTTAATTTCTAATTAATTTCAAAAAAGAGTGAGGTATATGTTAGGCTTAATTGATATTGATAATTAGGATAAATTAGACTGGGCACACAGTCTGGTTTATCACTGCTCTGTTGAATTTAAACATCTCTTAAATAGAACCATTTCAGCCCACATGGAAAGAATCTATATGAACATATATGCGCGTATATGCAACCTATATGCCGTATATATGCGCATATATGCTGCATATAGGCCAAATTCAGGTACATATATGTGGTTTTAGATGGCATATAGGTCTCCTATACAGCTCATGTACTCAGTGGCGGGTTCTGTTTGTCATACCTATTGTATAGCTCATATCTCACTTTTGCGACTGTCATACATGATGCCTAGCTCATATTTTTATTCTCAAGGTAATATCTGCATATTAGTTCAAAGTCCCTTACAGAAATAAGAAGAATTTCACGCATTAACTTATTAATTGCATGTGAACATGTGAAATTGGCATCACATTTGATCCTAAATACATGTTGACATGTGACAACGGCATGTTATGTGTAAACCAGTCATTATTAACTTTATAGCAAGTGAGAGGAGACAAAAAGCTATGATATCAACACAAATATCTAATGCTAGTTGTTACATTTTTTTCCTGAAACATTAACAATAACAATGCCATCAATTTTTTCTTGACCATACTTATTTCCATTCTATGAAGATTGTGTTGTGTATTGTGGAAGAGAAGGAAATGTATAAAAACAAAATTGTTTGATTATGTTTATTTCATCAATTAAGCACTTTTTCAAGTGTAAGTCATGGTTCTAAGTCCATTATCTGGAACTTGAGTCTGACTGGGTTTTGCAGCAAAGCGACAATCAGATGCAAGGGAGAAATTCCACCTCTTTCTCCTGAAAAAAATGAAGATTTTGGAGTGGCCTAGTCCAAGTTCTGAATCTGTTGTGGAAGGACCTTAGATGGGCAGTTTGTTCTTGAAAACTCTCCAGTGTGGCTAAATGGAAGCAATTCTGCAGAGAAAATTGGGCCACAATTCTTCCTCTGTGATGAGACAGACCGATTTCTGGCTGTCTGAAGTACTGGTCTGCCGTTACTGCAGCTAAGGGTGTTCCAACCAGTTATCAGGTTTATTGGGGCAATTTTTCACATGGCTGGTGTAAGACGGTATTGGATAACCTTCTCCCTTTCAGTAAATACAATTAACATGCGAAAAATGTTGCGCTCTCTCTCGCCCACCTTGTCTTATATTCACATTTGGTATGAAGATTTGAAACCACTTTGTGTGACAGGTATGCAAAAATAGAGGATTATCTTATGCAAAGCACGGCGCATAAATGACTTTGGCTGCAATAGAAACTGCTTCAGCCCAGTCTCTGTGTTAAGTCCTCCTGTATAAATTAATGTCAGATCAAATGAACTCCTCCTGTTTCTCTGCTATATCATACATGAGCAACAACTGTGCACTGTCTCACGTTATTGCTTTTACTGAGGTAATGGAAAACATGGCGGATGCTATGCGATCCCAGGAGGAGAGGACAGGTTCAAGTGGAGACGTTTTCAGTGATTATTCGCAGGCTTCCTCTTTTAACTGTGAAGTGTTTGGCTTCAGTGCTGACATGCTTTTTGTCATCACTGTGAACACGGCCCGATTATTTGGCTTCATTTTCTCTGAAACCAATTACAGACTTTCTGTCTTGGAATTGATGCTTTGCAGTTTGACTGTAGTGGGAGATGAGGAATATCATTCTAATAGGATGTGATTAGGAATCATAAACTATTAAACCCTGGAAACGTACCCTTGGGCCTTTTTGTATCATACGAGAGACACAAGGCTTGAGTTTGAGAGCAAGCGAATGTAATGAATCTTATTTCATTCCAGTGGTCTATTTTACATCTATCTTCCCGACCAACAGATTGGATTAATTTTAACTAATTTTCCCCTGGATTCAATTAATGTTTTTTTTATTTATTTTGGAATGCAGTAATATGTTATATTGAACTTCGGAAAAGAAAAGCTAATTTATGTAGTGATTTTGTGAAGACAAAATAGTTTAATTTATTATAAAATGGCAACCTTGACAAATATGTATTGAATGACTGGGTTTAGCAGTTTTCAGATAGCATTAAATTGCAGTCGCTTTGCCAGGAACATTGAACTCAGTGGGGAGTTAAGTGCCATTAGCCTCCTGCTGGTACTTCACTGAAAACCAGCTCATCTGCATGCTGATTTCTAGCTTTGTTCGCTATACTCAGCGCTGCGACATCGATCGTCAGAGTTTTGCACCCGTCAATTTTGAATATTAGGACAAGTCGGCTTGGGCTCTCAATATTTGAGTTGCAAAGCACTCAGTCTCCTTAAGCTTTCTGGCACCCCTTTTTTGAGCTATTACCCCCCCCCCCCCCCCCCCGCCGCCGAAATCGTGCTTACTGTTCTTGAACCACTTTGAAGACAAACATAATTATGGTGTCCACTGAAAGGTGAAACTCAAGAGATTGATCTCCTTCAGAAAGAATATTACTCAAATTGAAACACTGAATTGGGATTGTAATTTTTTTTGTTTGGCTGAAAAATAGTTGGCATTCCCCCTCTGGCATTGTGACCCTGAGACCAATACTCATCAACCTAGAAAAACAGTAAAGCTACATCCAAATGCCTGACCAAAAATTCTGGATAAAAGTTTAAGGCAATAGTTACCAACCCTGTTCTCGATAAACTGTCATCCTGTAGATTTCATCTCGTATCAACCCTGGCAGAGCTCACCTCATTCAACAGCTAGTGTAGGGCTGCCCAACCCTGTTCCTGTATGAATACCATTCCACAGGCTGTCACTGCAACCCTACCAAAGCACACCCCATTCAGCAGTAAGACAATTGCACGGAGCTGCTTATTTTTTTAATTCGGGTGTGAAGACTAATCAGCTGGTACAATATCTCTGGTATCTGGATTTGTGACCACTGCTGTTATAGCTGCATGAAAATGTACGTGCCACTTTCCAGGGGATGTATTACAGAGGATTAATGACCTGGCTGAATAAGCACATGAAGTAATTATTATTATTACTTGTATAATGATATTCATCTTGTGTTATTAAGTTTATATGTCTTACTGAAATATTTGCGCAGACAGAACTTCTGGTATTTCTCCTAAATTTTACATACCTGGGATTGCAGACCAATGTAGGTAGTATGTAAAATCTTAACTGAGAGAAACTAAACTCTACAGTATAACATATCCACAGCCTGTCTCTGGCCATTTATATGAATGGTCCAGACCCCTGTATTGACAAATGCAGATGAGGAATAGAGTTCGTCTCTGTGACGCATCCTGTCCCGATCCCACCTGAGCGGGGACTGGCGCCCCTTCTCTCCCTCCTGCTTACCGGCCTCAGCAGCCACACGGCACGACAGCGCTAACGTAATTAACAGCGGGCTCACTGCGTCTGTAGGAGAGGCTCTTAATTAACATGTCAGGATTTGCCTAGCGACCGGGCGGAGGGAGAAAACAGACACGTCGGGACACGACAGGAGCGAGCTGCGATCCCTCGCTCGCGGGAATCTTGGCGGAGCTCCCAGCTCACCTTGACGAGTTATCGTGTTCATCGGAGACCCAGATTTGCCCAGCTCTGGGCCTCTTTCAGATAAGATGGCGATTTAATGAAAAGTCCACACAGCAGCTGCCCTTGCCCTGATTATTACAGTGCGCGGTTGACTGAACTGTCAGTGAGTTGGAGGGATGGGGAGGAACAGTATAATGGAGGACGCAGGATCAAGAAGCGCTTTTATGGACATAACAGTATTTATGCATTAAAGTCCATGCAGGATATTGCAGTGTGTATTCAGGGCTGTTCCTTGATTTCCACAGATAAGAATATATAGTTTTTTCGCTACCTGGTTCCGAAAAGCGCGGAATTTAGACAGTTTTAAGAGTATTATTTATTGTATCCTTCAGTATTTCAACAATGTTTTTTCATCTTATACTGTACTGAAGACCTTTTTTACACGTTGATATTTGTCAGAATAGATACTTAGGGCCCCATCTTACACCGGAGTCCCTAAACCCGTTATTTGGAGATTTAGCATTGTGTAAGAGGCGTTCCCCCGCAAAAGTTGCTATCTTGTACACCTGGCTATATCCCTAAAACGCCTGCGCTACCCATTATATTACGCATAGGCGTGGTTTGGGGGTTATGCCACTTAAACCAATCAGTGTGCCAGATGCCATTGCCTTTAATAGCAGGCTGCGCTATCTCAAATCCTCAAACCAAAACCTGTGATGGAGAGAGGAAGGTTGCATGTTTGCATGTCTGAAGACAAAGTTAAATTGCTCGTGCATGAGGTCAAATCCAGACAGGGGAGGATCAAAATCTCACTTTAGAAAATACCCTCAGCAAAATGAATGCCTACATTGACTGCAACCATTTACACTTTTTTCTTTATCAAGCAACTTTGAGTATTTAATGAAACACTATATGAATTACATGTATTATTACATTATTAGTTGCCTCCTGATTGCACAAATTACTTACCAGGCAGGCTGCAGATGACATGACTAGCGGTCAGTGGCGGGCGGTGGACAGAGAACAAGGAGGGAGATAAACATGTCTTTAAACTGCTTATTAGTCTTGATCCGTTTTCAGTCAATTTCCCTGGTAAAAGACACTTGAGCTCTCCCCTCTCAGGTATAGCTAGTCGTCTTTGTTCAGATGAGAAGTCAAGCGCACCAGTTGAACGTAAAAAAGAGTGCATTTCAATCTTTTCTATTAAACAATCATTACGCACATGTTTGGCTACTTGCTTCGAATGTGACAAAATTTAACGCGGAAAATCCATAGTGGTTTTTTCATAAAGAGTTGCGTATTTAGGCATGCGAATTCAACATTTTATAGAATTTATTATTCACTCGCCTAAACATATCATCATAAGGGAAACTAAAATGCTGACCAAGAACAATGATTGAAATCGGGTCACTCATCTCATCCGTTTCAAGGGATGTTTTCTGCCCGCCCCCAATTTTCCGTCCACCGAGTTCGACCCTCATTGCCCCTGCTACTGCTGGCACTATATCAGCATTTGGAGGGGGCACCTGTACTTCAGCTCGCCGCCTTCTACAAGCCGGTAATAATCTATCAAACTCCAGCATCATTCCATGGTGTAGGGAAATATTGTGCAGCACACAACATGCCACAAAGAAAGATGCTACTTTCTGAGGACCATACTGGAAGACCCACCTGACCTGTCCAAGCAGCGGAACCGCATTTTGAGCACGCTAAATGTTCGCTCAATGACAACTCGTGCGCGTGAGTGTTTTCTGTTGAAAGTGAACTCATGCACACTTGTTGGCTTAATGTATGGCACCATGCACCACGTCTTGAATGGATAGCCATTGTCACCCAACAGCCACACATCCAGAGGGGGGGTCCCTCTGGAAGACTGCTGGAATGACCGACTTATAAAAGCGTTGTGGCTACGTCCAGGATGATTTGCGTAGGCCATGCATTCTAGATATAACCCCATGCATCGCAAATCACCTGGACGTTGATGGAATGGGTTCCCTTGCGTTTCACATAGAAGCCACTGTTCAGAGCCGGAGCCCGAATCAGAACATGTCTGCAGTCAACGGCACCCAGAACCCTAGGGAACCCATATCTTGCCAAAAAATCCCGCTTTACCTTGCGTTGTCTCTCGGGGGTCAGAGGGATGCCAGTGATGTATCTACAGGCAGGTCGGACTATGCTGGCAGTGACCGCAGTTATAGCCGAGCTTACGGCAGATTGGGTCATACCTCCAATTGAGCTGAGTGGGTGTTGGAATGACCCACTAGCATAAAAAATAGTGCCACAGTAACCTTAACAGCAACAGGCAAGGCATACGGACAGCTGGCAGCGGTGTCTACATCATCTGCAGCCTGGTGACATCACTTCCTGACGGGAGAGGTGCAGTTTTGTCACGCATTCTCGTTCTGTCGGAAATAATACTTGTATTGTATTATTATAATTGTAGAATATTATATATAATATATATCAGTAATATATATTATGTATAATAATTATATATTATTATAAAAACGGAAAAAATGATTGATACAAAATACAAACAATATAGACTTACCCAAAAGGCCCAGGTAGCTGGTGCGCTGGCGGTACCCGCGCTCTGGGTGTCTTCTATTATTTAACTGGCGATCAAGGCGACTTAGTACTATCTCTGCCATTTTCTCAGGGGTTCAACTGAGGCTAAAGCAAGGTGGCTTTTTATAGGTGAGCTAATTCTTGAAGTGGAGCCGCATGTGAACGTCCAAATGTCCAAGTGGACGCGCATTGAAGCCGCCTGGGCGCACTCTTGTAAAAGCCCAAATGCGTAGCGAGTGGTTTGAAGACCCGCAATACACTTTCCCTGATGTGTGTGGTCAAGATAGCAATTGTAGGGAAAGCGCATATTCACTCCCATGGGCACACCTCCAGGCGCAAATCAAGGATTCGGCTTAATGTATAGCGGGAAGTGTGGCCGCAAGATACCGTTTAGGGATAGTGGAAGCTGCTGGATGCGTAATTCGCGGGTACTGGCAACGGGTAGGGCAGTGTGAAAGAGAGAGCCCTTAATGCCTCCGAGTGTAAGTGTTCAAGTGACTGTAGGTAGTTTACACCTTTGTTGCGGCTGAGGATGCGTGCCTGAGAGTGATCAGTGGTGCTTGCTGAAGCGTATGTGCAGGAATGGAGAGAGGGGGCGATATGGCTGCTGGCAGATGTGGGCCGATCGTGCTGCTGTTAGCGTTAGTCATGCTCGCCTCCCGCACACTCGGCCCTAATGCTGTTTCCTGCATCTGAGGGCTCTCTGCTCTGGGCCTGATCAAATCAATACAGGAGCCAGAGCCCAGAGCGATTACAGCACTCATATGCTGTGGCCCCGGCTCTGGAGAGGCCAGCTGTGGTTCCTGGGGGAGGGAAAACGGTAATGACCATCAAGAAAATCTGACCAATCAGGAAGTGGGATTGTTGGTTGCTGATTCCCAAATGCACAATATAAGCGGAAAAGGAGCCTTAGCTGCAATACAGGACAATTCAAATGAGTAACCTTTTAGACTCAGATTTTTTCTTTGATTTCCCCTGAAGTATGTTCAACTGCATAAAACCTACATGTCACATACTCATATTCTGCTGGTTGCAGCTCTTCACTGAGGCTACATCACACTCGGATTGAGCGAACTATTTAAACCCAGGACGCCATGCTTTTTTTTATGGCCGCTGCCTTACATAAAATAAAAAAATATCTAGATCTTGTACATCATTCAATACACATTTCCCTGTAATTCAGCTGGATGTATTTTGGATGGTTGGAAGCCTTGAAATCTCCTCTTGAATATAAACTAGGCCTAGAATTCCACAGGTTTGAATAAACCAGCTGCGTTTGACAAACCCCAGAGTGGGATCACTGGGTGGAAAAGGTTAAGGGGCGTTGGCAGCTTTCACCATCTCAGGAATGCTAAATTCTGAAAGCCATAGTATGGCGTCATACTTTTAAGAGTATATAGCTTTGATTTGGAACTGGCGCTGTGCATTCAGTATGTGAATGCATTCAAAGAGATAATGTTTCTATAACTGTTTGACACTTTTCTATCTGAATTATGATACTTATAACAGATTTTAAGTATGGTTATCTAATATTCATCCTTATGGCCTCTGTAAGCCCTGGAGAGGCACAGAAATGGGATCTCATAAAGACTCGAGATTCCATGTAGACTGCGCTGTCATCTATTAATTAATGTAACAGTATATTACTGGTTATTTTGTGCTCTGTTCTCCTGTGTAGTCCAGCCATAGCTCTCAATGTGACAGAGCCTTCCTGTGGCAAGAGAATAAGAGTATTCCTCGAGTTTAATAAGAGCTCTTCAATCAGAGGCCTTTGAAAACCAGGCAAAAATAATGAATGCAAATCATCTTTGGGAAATGCTGCTGCATCGCCGCTCATTCTGAGCTACGATGAGCATTGTCTACTAAACCGCACTGCTGTTGCATTGTATGTTGTGGCAAACTATGTGTATTTACTCTAGTGAAGTCTTCTATTGAATTTTGATATTGACACAGTTATACATAGCTCGAGGGTGTTCTTGATCTGGTCTACTGTTGCAACAGGATTTTTCTTCACCATGCAAAGCATTTTTCCATCAGGCACCACAGTTGTTGTCTGTCATATTCCTGGCCTTTTGGTTTTCCTGAGCTCACTGGATCATTCTTCGTCCACAAGAACGAACCAAATCATTTATTTTGTCACACCTGTTGATTTTGTTATTTCTCTGAAACTTTTGTTTTTGATTTTTTCAGCCTTGTGATGGCTTGCTTCACTAGCAGTGACAGCTTTTAAGACTTTATATTGAGATTATATTGAGGTGGGACTTTTTACTGATTCGTAATGCCAATGGCGCACTTTAGATGAAATTGTGAGGCAATAACAGTTAAGCTCATGAAACCGTTGCGCAGCCACAGTCTGATTACCTTTGATCCCTTAAAAGGGGGTGGGGACCATGAATAATAAGTGCTGTGTTTTCTACATTGTTGTATGTAAATGCACTCAAATTAGAATTGATAGTCATTATATTCATGATTCAGTTTCATCTCCAATATGGTGTGGTAAACAGCTAAAATAACAATAAAATTGTCAATGTCAAAATATCTATGGACCAGTGGCGGCTGGTGAACTGGCGATAGGGGAAGCTCAAACCCATCCTTTGAAAATAATGATTGGTCATGACCTGTTTTCAATCATTCATTGAAATTATTATTACAAAAGCTCCGAAAACTCTCAACATTACCAGGTGCGGTCAGTTTTCATTAATAACGCACACCTATCAACTCTCACGCATTCTGCGTTATTTTAGTGGTATATTTATATTCCCCTGCTGTAGTCAGCAATTATTCAATCAACACCTGCAAGAGGTTTTTGCATGGAATTGAAGTCCTTGTGCATGGAGGTTTATCAGTTTCACAAGCGTTATGACTCCGGACTTCTCACACTTTTCTTCACTCAGGGGTTGGAAGAAATGCGTGTGTTTCATGATCGTTTAAACTATTTCAATGAAATAAGATCATTGGAAGCTGTGGAATTGCATAAAGATGTTTCAAATGATGTTATTTTATTTAAACTATTTAAAGGATAATGAAACATATGCATTGCCTCCAACCCTTGAGTAAAGAAAAGCGTGAGAAGTCCAGAGTCATAACGCAGGTGAAACTGATAAACTTCCATGTACGAGGACTTCAATTCCGTGCGAGAATCTCTTACACATGCGTTGATTGTATAATTGCTGACTACAGCTGGGGAACGTAAATTATACCACTAAAACTCACGCGGAATACGTGAGAGTTGACAGGTGTACGTTATCAATGAAAACTGACCACACCGGCAATGTTGAGAGTTTTCGGAGGTTTTGTAATGGAAATTTAATTGCATAATTGAAAACAGGTCATGACTAATCACTATATTCAAGGGATGATTTTGAGCCTCCCATATCGCCAGTTCACCCGCCGCCACTGCTATGGACATAATTGTTTGTAATAACTCCCTGGGGGTGTGTTTTTGTGGTGGGAGAGGGCAGTGGTTGGGGTCAAGGGTTATAGAGGGGTAAAGAAGTAACTGGGAATGTGTGCTAGAAACCCCAGCTGCTGGTATTTTATTGAACGCTTCGCTAAAATGTTGTGGAAGAAAGCTACCGCAAGTGGCTTGATTTTGTGTTGCTGGAGGACCCTGATTTGTGTTCAGTCCTGAAGTTTGCAGCTCATTTTACCAATGGGAGCGTTTCAAACACGGTTCAGTAACCTAAGAAGTGGTGTTTTGCCAAGCAAGTCAACTCAATAACAAAGACGCCACGCCCTCTATATATCCTTTATTTCCAGGCAGCAGTGCAGCACTTAATCAGATCGAATGAATAACATTAGCAATTAATGCTGTATTCTGCTCTACTTAACATGGTTTGTTTAAACTTAGGTTAAGTGCTTGATTGTGAACACCTAATGGCAATTAATACTAGGTAACGTGCAGCCCCCTTTGTCACTCGCATCAACTAGTGTGTTTTCAAAAATGCAGAAAATGGTCTACCCTGTACTGAACTGGATTTGCCCCTCTTTTTTCAGTACCACTGTCTTGACATTGGGAGTCCTATGTGGAAACATTGACAATTGATGCTTTCCTTGGAAATCTTTTTTGTGTGGCTGTACTAAAACTCGCCACTGGGTGGACTATTAAATGATGCTGCAGTTTCTTTTAATAGTTTTCATGAGACCGTTGGGAATGACTCAGCGACTAACGTTATTTTGGGAGGTGTGTTTTTCCATTGATCAGCATGACTGGTGTTCCTGTTCATGCTTTTAATTTGGTATTCATATCTTACCTGACTGGTGGAACGTCTCTTTAGGGCGAAGCCCAGGGCAGAGGAATTGAATATGCATAAGTTTTTAGAGACCTTTGTATTCTGCAGACGCCTTCATAATGGTGTCTTACATTAACGTACTGTCATTTCGGGCAAGTATGGGCAAGTCTCTTGCTAAGTTTCAGCACTAACATCTTTGATTAAAGTTGGTTGGTCAATCCAATTTTTTTCGATGGGATATTGTTGTCGTCTGTCAATTTCTATGCGTGTGCCCGCAACAAACTGATAAAATGTGCATGCACTGTGCAATACCTTTTTGCAACATTAGGGGCCACAGTGTCATAACAAACGTGCACCTAAAGGCACGATATATTTTTACACTTATTGTACAGTGTCTGCTTACTAATGTGTCTTTTGTGTTTTGAGTAAGTGTACTCTGTTCTCAACTCACTTGTTTCAAAGCTATGATTGCATGTGTTACTCTTTCAAACAATTAAGGGAGTTGGGTCAGGCAATGGAGCTTTTAGAAGGGAGATGTACTGGTCTCTCCTGCTTGGAGCATGATTCCTGACCTGTCTTTTTCATGGTCCGTTTGTGGATGCCTTGGTGCTCTCTCAGTGAGTTGTTTGATAAGATTGGCTCAGAAGAAGTAAAACAAACAGCTTGAGAACATCAGGGTGAGATGTATCTGCATGATGCGCTGGTAGACGGAGGTGCGACGTGTTTTTAGCCCCTCAGTGTTAGTCTGAGTTAGAAGAGGTTGGACTGACGGGCTGGATGTTCCACGTGCGTTAGCCTGTGGTGCCTCTCAAGCAAACAGCGGCCACTTACAAAATTAATGGAGGTCAGTGGAGTTTTAATGTAACAATCCACTGATCTGAACATTTCTAAAAATACAAAACAAAACGTATTTCTCGAACCTTTGAATTACACATGCTTAAGTTGTCAGCATCTAGTACAAGACTCCAGGTTATTAGCAGCAATGCTAACAGTGGGCAGCAAGGTAATTTAATTTGGCAAGTTTAGGTCACTTGTACCTTTAGTCAGCTTGGTAATCATAAGTTAAAATACTTGAAAACCATTTGCTAAACACTAGCTTGTGTTGAAATCTTGACTTGTCACTTCCGTAACTGACCTTTAAACAAAAAAACACTAGTGCACATGGCTGCTCACTTCCCCTTGTGTGGATATAACCAACTGGGAAAAGAGCAAATTTCCAGTCCTATCATATTATGAATCTTTGCTACAGTTCTCTGTCTTGCAGTTTGGTGAATAGCTTTTGGGAATAATAGAAGGAACTGTAAATTTCTCAGTCTATCTCTAAGCATTCTTAGCAAGTCTAAATATTGTTTTGTGTATTGGAACTTGCTCTAGTCAATTTAGCCCAATGAAGTGGCCTAAAAACATCTAAACATGCCTGAACCACCTTTTTTCACTTGTGAAAAAGGTGTCTCACAGAAATAAAGATGCAGTCAAATGCACGCAGAAGCAATTTTTTTGTGTAAATGTGAAATTTTAGTAAGCAGTATGAAGGAGTAATATGACGTGTCAGAATGTGCCTTGATTTCTGAAGATTTGCTTAAGTAAGCAAGTGTCATGCATCAGGTTTTTGTTTCTGGTGGTAAACATACATCTTTGAAGATAAGACTTGTTGCAGGCCTATATATTTCCGACCAGTGTTGGTGAGGCAATGGAAATCTAACTGTCATTGTAAAATGAAATGAAAGGAAGTTTGTGGCCACTCTGATCGTCACTTACTTTCCAGGAAGAAAAGCTTTTGCTTTTCTCTCAATAGACTATCAGAAAAGTGGCAAATTCAGAGCATAATAGGTTTATGGTACGTAATCATTTTGCAGCATCTAAAAATGTTTGTTTTTAGTATCTTCGTAATAATGACTGTAATATGGTGCAATATTTAATGCACGCAAGCTCCCTCTAGTGGAGTCATTCAGAGATGCATGCATGTACTCATCTTGCATGCATAGCCTCTTCAGATTCTGGGCACACACTTGGATAATTAAACATTGTTTTTCAAGGAGTAAATTTTAAAAATTCATATCGGTATAATTTTCCAGCCCTTGTGTCTTTTTATGTTATACTCTGCGAATGTTGTTTTTTTTCTTATTTGTTGCGAAATTCCCTCTAGTTGAAATGGAGACCATTGAAGAGAATCTTTTAAGTTGTCGAATGCCTAATTTTGTTCCTGTAATTAGACAGTGGGCCCTTGGTGAATATGCACTTTGGAAGTTAGGCTGACCCTGCTCGTTTATAGAAGCTCACTAAGTCAAAAGTAGCCGTTCAGGCGTGCAAGGTTTAGGAAGAGAGAGAGAGAAGTCCTCTTTGATCCGGACAGCTTCTGACGTGACATCAGAGGCTGTGGATACCGATGCGTTCGATGAAAGAGGATCAAAGCCCTCATCGCGCTCGAACTGTGCAGAAGATGACTCCAGCAGGCTGAACAACAAGAGGCGAGGCTTTAACCCGGTGCTGCCGACTGCATAAGCCCGCATGTATGTCTGAGTGCTTGTGTTATTTCAGTGGTTTTTGAGTTAACCCTCTATCATGTCAACGACTGTCTAGCACATTAAGATATTGGCTTGTATTTACTGCTAAAATTAAGGGCGGCCTGATTTTTACAGTTTCTGAAATTCCCAGAATAGTGTCCGCCTTAATTCAAATCAACAAACATGCCAGCTCAGTTTTGTGAAGTATCAGTACCACAGTGCTAAGGAAAGTTTGGCTACCTCGACTTTTCAAATTGGTTTATTGAAGTTATTTGAAAATTATTTTTTTGACTTGTTTACGGAAACATTCTGAATGGAACAGGAACCTCACTGACTGTGATGTCACAATGGCAACACCCAGGAAGTGGTTCATGCCCACAGTCTTTGGTTCAAGGCAGCTGACTTCTGTGGCGCCTTTAGGAATTCATCTTTTTCCCACACACGTCCCCCACCCCCCCCCCCTTTGCCGGACTCCCTCTTGCTCTTGAATATGCTGCACGGCTGTGAAATTCGGGGCTATAAATACCCCTCCTGTCCTCACATCGTCCCTGGCTTTGTCCCAGATTGCCCTCTGTTGAAGAATTGTCTGCCGCACTATTCAAAACTCCTCTGCATCTCTCTCTGGTTCCTTCTTAAAAACCGCAGTTTAATTCTGTCATCTTCATGTTAATCATGTGATTTTTTTTATTTTTTTTTTATTTTAGTTGGTGGAGGGAAATCCCTCCAAACTCTGCACTTCACATTTAGTTAATTTTATAGGATTGTCATGATTTGTTTTTCTGTTCGTACAGCCAACACCATTATTCAAGTGTTTGTAGAACCAACCTTTCCAGTGTGGTACATTACAGGTTCTCACAGCATGGTTTCTGTTCGTGAGCAGTATCCTGCTAAATTATTAAATTAGTCTTCTAGATTAATGTTGCTGATATGTGTAGTTTGAAGAACGATTGAAGCAATGGCTGCGCCACTGTTTTCTGTACCCTGTGAACTGGCAAGAACTCGCGGTGCGTCAGTAGGGGGTGTGGCAGACCATAGTGTCAGCGTTATTTGAAGGCCAGTGTTTGAACTGTGAAGATGAGGCAGATTCTTTGGATGTTGTATCAGTAAGAACCTGTATGGCTTGGATAGATGGCACAACAACTTCTTAGTCACTAGGCTGGGTTTAAGCTGACAATCTGCTGTCTTGCATAAGATGTTCTTAAGTGAATGAAAGCGGATATGTAGAAGGAGGTGACCGATGCAACTGATTGCCACTAAAGGGGAAAAAGCGCGGGCCAAAAATGGAGCCTTGAGGAACACTTGTAGAAAATCCCATGCCTCTGGGAAACCACTGTCCGAAGAACACTACAGAATCACTCAGCTATTAAATGCAGTATTTTTGCTGGTGATATTTTACTAAATTTTTGAATTGTTCAATTAAATGTACCCTCCGTGGAGCAGAATAACTAGAATCTAGTATTAAAGTTGAGTCCTCAGTGTTAACAGATGAGATTACATCCTGATCCATGAGCTATGTGAGATAACATGCATTGACAAGTAGCAAAGTGGTAAACCCTATGGCAGCAGGCCCAGTAACTGAAATTTGGCAACTTTAAAAGTAATTCATTGCTGTCACATCGCGCATCTCAGAACTATTATCAAGTGCTCGAGCCCGTTGGAACTGATGTCTTACACACACAGGAAGGGGTTTAGTAAAACTTTCGATCGCAGCTTGTCTGGGTTTTTTTTCGTCCGAGTGGCCCCGCTTCTATTTTCAGCCACAGTGCATTTTTGCGTCACGCTGATGAATTTGCAGGCTCTGCATTTAGCCCATTGGGACGTGTGGCGGTTTTATTCACACCAGAGAGCTGAAGCGTTGGTTGAAGGCAGCCTTGGCTCGCACTTAGTGAGAAGTGTCTCGCCTGGTTGCAAAACGGTATCTGTGATCCTGCCTGGGCGTTGTTGATGAGCGCCGTGGTCTGATTCGCACTCCAGCCTGCTGCAGCTCTTCTTCTGATGGACAGCCGAGAACCGTGCGACGCTTCTGGTCGTGGGGACGGGGAGGGGTTGTCAGTGGCGGGCTGCAGGCTCTCAGGCGTCTGCCCGTGAAAGATTCCCGCCAGCTGCCGGGCATGTGACCTCAGTCAGTCAGTGACCGCTCGGCGCCCTGACAGTCAGGACCGCAGTCTGCAGAGATCTTCTCTTCCCTGTCTGTTCCCATCAAAACTTCCCGGGGACCTTTTTCCAAAAATAAGAGGGCTAAAAATAGCTGACAGAAGTGAGGCCAAAATAGTCTCTATTTCTGCTTCTTTATTTGGATCCAACGAGCCCCGCGGGTCGGCCTCTCTCATGCTCCGCTGACGTCACGGCCCTACGAGGAAGTAGTGAAAGAGGAACTGAGACAGGGGCCAGACCTGCGACTGCCCGGAGTAACGGCTCGGGCTGCTCCATATTGGCTCTCTGAATCGGACCTCTACGATCGACGACTGCGGATGCGGAGCAGGGCTCTCTGATTGGACAGAGCGGCGGCCTCCCAGGCCGGGGTGGGAAAGACGACATCGAGGCGGCGAGGACCAGAGGACGAGGGACCACTCCGCGAATGTGGAAACGTCGGCGGAAATGGAGCGTCCCACCGACGCCGCCCCCGAGCGCGACGTACAGGTGTGCTGGTGCTGCTCTGTCTGTTGGCCCTTTAGGGAAGTGTGTGTGCAGGTCGTGCCTGGTGTGTCGGTTCACGCTAAAGCGTTCTGGTGACTTGACTGTGTAGTCCGGCTGTGTAAGTCTTTCTATCCTACCAGCTGTCATATTGTTCAACACCGTGTGAGGCGAACAGACTGGGAAGGTGTACCGCACAGAATACCGTATATTTTTGCCCTTGCTGTAGTGTGTAGTTATTTTTGACAACACAGGAAGTGAGGTGAACCGCTCGCTGGCACAATTGGCACATGCGCTTTGATGATGCTCGGCTGTCTGCCCTGATGTTTGAACCGCATACAGAAAGGACAGGATGGTCTCTGTTTCCTTGACTGCGCTCTTAGCTGAATAATCCTGTGCTTTGAAGATTTCTGGCGCTTTTTATTAATTTATTTTTAAGCTGCACTGTGAGCCTGACCCGCTCCTGAATTGAAAGGCAGATAATCCCTGTGCTAATGTAGGCCTACAGTACAGGAGCATAGTGCTATGATTTTATGATGGGATTTTTAAGCTCCTGTGTGATGTGCAGACTGTTAAACTGTACTTACTCTGGGCTGCTGATGATATTGTGACAAAGCACTATCGCCCTTCTTCCAACTTTCTTTTGGTTGGGCCAAATTTTTTTTCTTCAATGGAGAAGCTCTCTGTGTATGTATGAATTAGGAGGTGAATGAGTTCTTTGTAAAAGATGAGAAAGTTTAAAAGCCTTCAAGGGTTTTAGAAGGGCAGCATTTTCAGATTCTGTAGTCCTACATACTTCCATTACTAGCTTTTCTTCCACGTTTTATGCATCAGTAACTCTTGAAATTTCTGTAGTCATGGTGTAATCTCATGAGTGCAGTTTACTGTGCCGTTTCAGCCATCGTTCTCTCTTCTTTGTGTTCCTTCTTTCTTACTTGTGATGAAAGTGAGAGAAACGTCCTATTTTGAATCAAATGAATGTCACAGGAAGTGCTGTGACATGTTGCAACCACGTTCTTGCCATGTTGTGTTACTTCTGCTATTGCGGTTGAATAAATGATCTGTCACAATTTGGAAACCATCTATTTCTTCATTATATTTTTATCACGATGTTGCTATTTTTTTTTTGTTGCAGTACTTTTTTGTCCGGAAGGGAGGCGCACCCTGTTTTCTGGTCATCGTGCGGTCCGTTTCATTGTCCGTCCTTCACACATATTGAGATACCTGGTTAAGCAGCCAGTGAATGGATTTTGACCAAATCAGACATTATTGCTCCCCACAGAAGGCAGCTCATTAGGTTTTGGAGGTCATCAGGTCAAAGGTCTATGTCGTATAAGGTCAGCTGTATGCGAGAAACAAACTTAAGTCGTATGAAGCTATGGCAGACAGAGGCAGAGCAAGTCTTGTTTGAGTAATATTGCGCGTTTCATTTGTTGTTTTCCTTTATTCTGCCTGTTTTAGGTATGATTTGCGATGGATGTGGTGTTGCATCTCATGCCCATGTCGTAACTTGCGCGGAACACTTCCGTTCTTTGGCGCCCTGGTCGTTCATCCAAAAATAAATGTATCAGTTACGTCGTCATTCCACTAGGTGGAGCTCAAAGCCCCCTCACTTCGCTTCGTGTCCCGTCACAAATCTGTTCCGCACACTGAGGGGGAAATCTATCAATAGAAAACATGATTCTGTTCTGTTTCTCCGTGAAAAATTTTATTTTATTGCTGAAAATGAATCTTGGATTAATGTCTGAATTTCTCTCTTGGCTTTCAAGATAGCCATGCTGCAGTGAATCTCTTTATACCCTCTATTTGGGCAATGTATTTTGCAGTATATTACTACTGTTGTGAACAGTAGTGAACTACCTTATGTCTGTCAGCTTTGAAGGAAGAGACCTCCAGAGCCGGCCCAAGCCTCCATGGGGCCCTTAGCAACATTTGATTTTGGGACCCTCTATTTCTGCTAGTTATATTGATTATTGATCATTAATACACCTATTATAAACTCATTGCTGCAGTGTTACACTGCTGCAACTATGCAGCTCTGGCAGTGTTGTTTACATTATCCTATTGTCAGCCTGACATGTCTTTACCTATGTATAGTTTTTAATCTCAAAAAAGGGAGCACATTCAGCTACAAGAGCGGACTGGGGTTAATTTATACAACATTGCTGCTGATAAAGCACTAAGTGGGATACTGAATATCATCTAGGCCTACTAAAAGTAACAAAAATAAACCAGAAGATGGTGCATTTACAGTGAAAGTGTCTTCTGGTTTATTATTTTTCGTTTTAAAAAACTGTGACAACAATGTGCAAATATAATTTGTTGTGCAAGAACAACAATAAAATGCAACAACAAATAAAATCACTTAGATATAAAAATAACTACAAATGTACAAATGTGCATTGAGGAGACAGGTTTCTTGACTTTGGCCATTGGAATTTGATCTCACTCTTCTTTAATACGCACTAAGAATAAAAGGTTCGTCTCAGCACCTTATACGGGTGCGCACATTTGCAGCAATAGCAGCACCTTTTAAGGTGCTTATGAGCACCTTTTTATGAAAGGAGCTCACAAGCACCCTAAGAAAGACTCGCACCCTAAACGTGCTCATGAACACCCTAAAAAGGGGTGAACATAAGCACCCCAAAATGGCGTTAATGAGCACCCTTGCATGGGGTTAACGCAAGAACCCTAAAAGATGCAGATGAGGACCCTTGGGGCCGGTTCATACTCTACGCAAGGTACGTGAGCGAACGCGACCACAGGCCCGTTCCATTCTGTACACAGAGAAGCCTAAACGCGCGAAAAAAGCAGTACGCTGCTCATGCAATAGGGGGCAGTAAAGTCTTTTTTCTTTTTAGTCTCTTGAACACAGCGTATGGTGCATTATTAGCTGCGACCAAGCAGCTCTGAACGCTTCTGTCTGTCCGTCTGTCTGTCCGTCCTTCTGTCCGTCCGACTGTGACACCTTTTTCACCTTGTTCCTGTCATCGTATCATCATGAAATTTTCAGGAGTTATTGACCTTCACCAAAGTGATGTCCATGCACAAGGTTGAGGTCCAAGGTCTAAGGTCAAGTTCACAGAGGTCACGACCTTGTTTGCGGGTTTTCGCGCTGTAACTCCAGTTAGAATTCATGGATCCCTGTGAAATTTTGGAAATAGCTTCTAGGCATAAAGGAGGTGTTCCCTGTTCTTTTTCAAGGTCATTCGTCGAATCCCAAGGTCACACAGGTAAAAAAAGTGTCAATTTTGCCCGATTTGACGGTTTTCGCTCCGTAATTCAAGATTAATTCAATGAATGGCTATGAAATCTTAGAACAAGCTTCTTGGTATAGAGGAGGGGTTCCCTATTGATTTTCAAGGTCATCTGTCGAATCCCAAGGTCACACCGGTCAAAAAAGTGTCGATTTTGCCCCGATTTCCCAGTTTTCGCACCGTAACTCGAGTTTAACTTGATGAATTATACGCCAAATGTTCTCAATCGGTGAAAGATCAGGACTGCAGGCAATTAGTTCAGCACACGGACTCTTCTACGACGAAGCCATGCTGTTGTAATAGCTGCAGTGTGCGGTTTTGCATTGTCCTGCTGAAATACACAAGGCCTTCCCTGGAGTAGATGTCATCTAGAGGGGAGCATATGTTGCTCTAAAACCTTAATATGGTCGCATGTCATGAGGTGGGCACTCAAAAATGGTGGATCTGTGACACTCCGCCAAAAAACTGCTTATTCAGAATGTATTTTCTCTAAGATTCATAGGTCTTTTACTGTAATTTTGGTATCAAATTGTAGCAGTTGAAGTTCTCTTTCATTTGCCACCAACTTTGTTTGATTTGGACGGATACTTTTGGTTCAGCGGCCTTTTTACAAAAACAATAACGGGGTGGATCGGAGTGGTGGTGGAGCGGTGGCGGCGGAGAAGCAGCTAGATTTTGGTTATAATGTTCTATTACTCCAGGGTAAGGCAGTGTATCTTTTATGAACTGGATGTTATCTACAAAATAAAACAAACCTGGGTGAATTTGAATGAATGTTAACCAAATAACACTAGTTTTTGTAAAAAGGGTCCATTCCAAGAAAAACAGACTTTTAGTAGCGGCTTTCAATGCATTTACCTGTTAATTAAATACATGTTACTCTCAATAACATTACAACGGAATGAGATAATAAATTTGTTTGTTGTTTTTGATTGGGCTGAAGGTATGTAATATGCAGTTGGAGAATTGAAAAATGGACCATTTTGACCCTGTCGCACTTTTGTGGCCGACCACATGACATGCGACCATATACCTTTCAGCATTCATGGTGCTTTTTAAAACATGCAAGTGTCCCACACCATATGCACTAATGCATCCCCATACCATCAGAGATGCTGGCTTTTGAACTGAAGCTGATAACAGAAGGGGTGGACTTTCTCCTCTTTAGCCCGGAGGTAACGACGCCCATGATTTACAACAAGAATGTCAAATTTGGACCCGTCTGACCACAGGACACTTTGCCACTTTGCTGCAGTCCATTTTAAATGAGCCTTGGCCCACAGAACACAGCGGTGCTTCTGGATCATGCTCAACAATGGCTTCCTTTTTGCATGATAAAGTTTTAGGTGGCATCTGTGGATGGCACGGCGGACTGTGTTTACTGACAGTGGTTTCTTGAAGTATTCCTGGGCCCATTTAGTAATGTCAATGACTGAATCATGCTGGTGAGTGATGCAGTGGCG
This sequence comes from Gymnothorax reevesii, assembly GCA_029721435.1. Classification (NCBI taxonomy): domain Eukaryota; kingdom Metazoa; phylum Chordata; class Actinopteri; order Anguilliformes; family Muraenidae; genus Gymnothorax; species Gymnothorax reevesii. The sequence goes on from CM056589.1 coordinate 30,507,999, forward strand.
TCTGAGGGCCCGAAGATCACAGGCATCCAGTAAAGATCTTCGGCCTTGTTCGTTACGCACAGAGATTTTTCCAGTTTCTCTGAATCTTTTGATGATGTTATGCACTGTCTGATTAAACCTTCAAAGCCTTTGCAATTTGATGTTGAGGAACATTGTTTTTAAAGTATTCCACAATTTTTGTACACAAGCCTTCACAGGTTGGAGAACCTCTGGCTATCTTTACATCTGAGAGACTCAGTCTCTCTAAGACATCCCTTTTATAGCCAATTATGTAACACACCTGATGCCTGTTAACTTAATTACTTGCTAAATGTTCTTTCAGCTGATTCTCTTATATATGAATTGGTTTTTCAGCCCCTTTTTTGATTGTGTTCCGACTATTTTGAGACCTGTTGCGACCAGAAATATTGAAATGAGCTCATTTTATGGATAAAAATATAAAATCTCTCATTTTCAACATTTGAAACATTATGTTGTAAATAACAGATCGGCTCATGTGATCTGAAAGTCATTGCATTTTGAGTTTATTCACAATTTACACTTTGTCCCAACTATTTTGGAATAGGGGTTGTGTGTGTGTGTGTGTATATATATATATATATATATATATATATATAATTAATAAAACTTGACCCAGAACTGTCCTGCTCACTTGTTTGCGACTAGAAAAAACTTTCCTGAGGTACTGGCTTTGTAAGTAATAATTATCATAAACTTTAGTTTTAACCTGCTGCTGTATTTAACAGCTGTTGTATATATCATCTACTAAAGCAATAGAGGAACAGAAGCGGTTTAGATTGGTTGATTTGGCTCCAAATGCATTAATGACATATTTCACGTAAGCACTGCTTAGTTTAGATGACATAAGAATTATCACAGTATTAACAAAACCCTGGCCAAAGTGAGTAAAGTGTGGGTACGATGTTGTAGGACAGGGATTGTAGTTACTGCATTCTAAGTTCAAGTCCCCACCAGAGTCACTCCTGCAGCTGTCTTAAATTCTACTGCCTTCCCCGGTAGCTATGTGCGCCTGTGTATCCAGGGTATTTTTAACTATCCTGGATTACCTTGCCTCCAATTCTATGTCTTTCCATAGAATTTTCCATTGAAAACTGTCATTTTCAGCATTCAAGCATCAAATATTAATGAACTCTGTTGTCTGTCCCATTCTCATTTTAGTGGCAGAAGTAAGCCGAGACACAAAAGAAATGTCAGCTAATAGATGAATAGCAGGAAGCTGCTGTGGTTTGCGGGTAAACAGTAACTTTGTGCCTCTTCTGGAGTGATGTCACTTCCTGCTCAGTGAAACTTCAGAGCGAAACAATAAAAATAACTTGATTGGGGTGTAATATTGAGACTGAAGAGCACATAAGGGAAAGGATTGAATTATAAGTTCACTTTCACGTCACCTGGAATCCATAAATGAAGAAGGGACTGCAGAGAGCTAATGTTGGTGACAGTTCCAAATCGACAAAGGACTGGGGGAAGATGCAAATGTGTCCCCAAACATCCACAGGCGATAAATCTGCTGACTGTGATGAGCCAGTGGCCCAGCGATGGCATCTATTTGGCTTAAGAGTCGCAGTGAATCAGATGTACATGCTGTGATGGGGCTGGTATTGTTTGGTTTAGCTAAATGCTGCCAATACCCAGATTTCTGTCTGTCTCTCGCTCTGAAATGTAACCATCCATGACAATTTAAGGTGACTTTTCACTCTCCACCACTAGGGGGTGTACACCCTGGTTTGCAAGGACTTAGGCCCAAGGCTCCTTCGAAAACAGTCATAAATTTTAAGTGCATGTTTTCTCTGCGTAATGTGCATTGCAGGAAAACTCGGGGATGGCTGCCCTAATGAGTCGGTTTATTGACACACAAATTGTATTGTATAATTAGGATAAAAAAATACTGTGGTCAAAGCGTCAAAGTGAGATGTATGTGGCGTGGGAGATTTATGGAACAGGGATTGTAGCTCCAGCGTAGTAGGTTCCATTCAAGCACCCCAAAACACCCCAAATCTTTACTCCTGTGCTTAAACTTTTGTGCCTCTTAGTCAAAACGGAGATCGTTAACTGGAGAGGAGTACCAGCCATACAAACACGTAATGGGATGTAGTCAATATGATCTTATCACATTGGATTTCTGAAGGTGTCTGAGACATGGCGTCGTTTTCAATTAATTAAAGAAAGGGAATCGGCCTTTTCCCCATCCGTCTGTATCGCTGCCCTTTTAACTTTTTTATCGGTTGCTGAAACTCTGCAGACTATTGCTGACCAAGGCTCTGGAGACTGCCCACGCTCCTCAGCGGCGAGGGTAATTGGACTGGAGCTCCCCGGGCGGCTTTGATTCCGTCCTCATTAGCTGGTTTTGTTGATTCACTCCCGCCACCAATCGGCATCATTAAACGCGACCCCCGGGAACGGAGGCTGCCCGGCGCTCGTGTGCGACAGAAAAGTCCGCGACGTGCCGCCTCCCTCGGCCGAGTAATTATCTTTGTTCGTCGAAAGCACTCATTTTCATTCTCGTCGTGTCTCTGCCAATTCCAATTTAAGAATCTTGTTTTGAAATATCGCTTGTTTCTGACTGCTGCGCGAAGACGTCCGTGTGATTCCGTTTGCCCGCTGTGTGGGAAGTTTGTTGGAGCGACAGCTAAATGCGCAAATGCGCATCCAGCTCCGTGCTCCTCTGCTCTCACGGTCTCCTCTCTCGTAGAATTCTGGCGCTTCTCCCTCTCCCACTCACTAACTCACCAGCACAGGATCGTTAGCATTTCTAGTTCATTAAGAGTTTCTCTAATACGAGTATTTTATTATGCCAGCATTGTAAACAGCGATCAAAGTGTGTGTGCAGATAAAATCATATCAGCTGGTGTCCGCATAGACCTGAAAAGTGCGTCTATCAGTCCTTGATCGGTTTCAGAGAGCTGCATTTGGCGATGCATTATTAACGCGTCTCCAAATCCTGTGGGCGATTAGACTTCTTTAAAGCTCCTTGGACCTCATATGGGTGGGGAGCTGGGGACTGCACTGCTAATGTTTAGGCGGTTTTGTATGTTTCCGACAATTCAGAGACGCAGGAAGTGCCCTTTTTGTGCATCTGACCAAACTGCTGCAGTACTTTTCAACCCTGCGGCTGTGTTCAGCTGGTATAATCTTTGGCTCATTTCAATGAACAATCCAAGAGCAGACATGCTGACCACACGCTGGAACTGCAGGAGGCACAATGCAGTTTGATTATAAGTGACTGTAAATGAGGCAACGCTGTTTGTAAAGGCTGGAAATGATGTGACCGATCCAGAATCGGAATGGGTAGAGCTCTGTGATGTCTGATGAAGTTACAGAAGTGCTGACGTATTTTATTGTAAATATAAAATATCAACAGCAAGGAGCGGAAGGCCAATAATTCTTGAGAAAGGTGTGTGTAGGGTGCGTCATGGGCAGTAAAAGATGTGTGTGTAGTGTGTGTTATGGGCAGGAAAGGATGTGTGCGTAGTCTGTGTGACAGGCAGTAAAGGATGCATGCGTACTTATGAGTCTTGGGCAGTAAAGAATGTTTGTGTAGTATGTGTGACCGGCAGTAAAGAATGTGTGTGGCAAGTGTGATGGGCAGTAAAGGATGGCGGTGCAGCACGTTTGGCAGGCAGTAAAGGATGTCTGTGTAGTATGTGTCATTGGCAGTAATCAATGTGTCTGTGGTTTGTGTCAGGAAGTAAAGGATGTCAGTTTAGTACATGTCCCCGGCAGTAAAGGATGTTGGTTCAGCGTGTGTTACCAGCAGTAAAGGATATCTGTGTAGTCTGTGTGACTGGCAGTAAAGAATGTTTGTGTAGTATGTGTTATTGGCAGTAATCAATGTGCCTGTGGTATGTGAGTCAGACAGTATAGCATGCCGGTGTAGTATGTGTCATGGGCAGTAAGCAGCGTGTCTGTGGTATGTGTCAGGAAGTAAAGGATGTCAGTTCAGTATATGTGCTCGGCAGTAAAGGATGCTGGTGTTGTATGTGTGACAGGCGGAAAAGGCTGTCTGTGTAGTATGTGTCATGGGCAGTAAACAATGTATGTGTGATATGTGTGACAGGCAGTAAAGGATGTCAGCATTTTATGTGTAAAGTATGTTGGTGTAGTATGTGTCATGGGCAGTAAACAATGCGTATGTCATATGTGTGACAGGCAGCAAAGGATGTCGGCGTTTTATGTGTGACTGGCAGTAAAGCGTGTTTGTGTAGTATGTGTCATAGGCAGTGAACAATGTGTGAGTGGTAGCAAGGCAGCAAAGGTTGTCTGTGTAGTAAGTGTGACATGGTTTTCTCATTTATTTGACAGTTATCAGTTCATGGTCACTGCAAGTGGCAACATACTCATTTTCATTGAGACAGAGGGTGGACACATTTCCCGTGCTTACCCAATTAGCCCCTAATTAGATGGTGGTAATTGCTATTTTCCTTTCTGCATGACTATCTGGCAAAACACAAGACCACTGATCCTGGCATCATGGATCTGCTTCCTTGCCTGAAGACCCTCTGCACATTTTGCTGCCGTAGCAACCTCAAATCCCTGTCATAAGGAAACGTACGCTTCTAGCTCACGGCCTCTCCTTAAAGGGCCAGTCGCAATTTTGCAAGGTCAAGACCATTTTCAGGGGAACCATGCAAGATGACTCGCATACCATGCTTTAGCCAAATATATTTGAGAACTACTTGCAATTACTGCTCTGATTTTAAGTAACTGACTAATCATGTGGGCAACCCTGGCTTGCAGATATAATACTGGGAGTCATTTTAAGTGTTTTAAGTTAAGGCTTCTAAGAGTCAAAGCGAGCTGATCTTTGTATGCAGTTGTTTCTCTGCGGTGTACGCTGGAAAAAAAAATCGGCCTTTTTTAGAAGGAATAAGCACCACCATTGCCGTTATCAGTCTTCCAGTGAGCCTTAAGGATCCAGAGAGGTAAAGCCTTTCACGACAGAGATCCACTGACATTGTTTATCAATTTAATAGTGACATGGCCATATTATTATATAGATAAATTTTATTTTGTTTTCTTAACGTTTTGACAAATATTATGTCACTTAAAATAGGTCTCTCCTCCAGTCGCCTAGGTGTTCCTGGATATTGGGTTGCACTCAGCGATTGGTTGGATTAGGATGAGCGACAGTCCCTTGAGGCGAGTTAGTTCGTCTGTGGCATTTTCTCTTGTCTTCACTGCTATGTAACCTTAAACTGCCGCAGGCTTTGTATCATTCAGGAGTTCAGCTACATCTGAGGGGCTGTCATGTGTTCAGACTGATGGGCCTGGTGTGGTGTGGTCAGAGAGGAACAGGGAGATGGGTGTGGAACAAGGGGAATCTGTGTGTTCATCGTGCTCTTAGTTAAAACCTCTGCGCTCCCTCAACCCTGAAGCATTACACTGTGAAGGTGCCTCTGGAAAATACTTGAACATGCCTGAGCAAGTACATTTTATCATGTACAAAATAGAAAAATGCAACTTACTCATTGGTTTGGCCATGAAAACTCTATAAAAGGACTAGAAATGTTTTTTTTTTTTTCGCCCTGGTTGGAAAAGAGTCTCACTGGTCAGTATAAAAAAATTATTAAAAAAAAAGTGAAAATACGAGGAAATTTAATGCAATTAAAGTGGAATGTGATGTAATTTGGAGCCTATGTGCTAAAAATGTCCCTGACATTAACGGTTTCTTTATAGCAGTGTTCCTGCTGCTTTTCTGTTGTATTTCCCTTGAGCCGCCAGTAGATGGCAGCGCGGGTGCTACCGATCTCAGGCAAATCTGTTGCAGGAGGAAGAGACAGCATGTGTGAGTGAGAACGCATGAGCGAGCAGGAGGTGTAGAGAAATGAGCGACCGCGCTAAAGAGACTATAATCCTGCGAGCGAGAGAGAGGGGGTGAGAGACTGTCTTTAAGAGCCAGTCTGCAGCGAAGGGACAAAAAAAGAGAGAAAATAAAAGGCACCTCGTGAGCCAGCTATGTTCGGGTCCTGTGGCTGCCTGATCTGACACTTCCTGGACTACTTCAGTCCTCCAGACGGGAGGGTGGCTGTGAACCGCGGGTCTGCAGGGAGAAGGGACGGTGCGGATTGAGTGGCAGAGCTTGGAGGAATGAGCCGGAGAGAGCAGAGCAGGGCGACCCCAGGGTGGGGGACAAGTAGGTTGTGAGGAATCCCTCCTACCCCCCCTCCCCACCCCAGCTCTGTCTTCAGCTACTGCCTGCTGCAGGAGAGAGGGAGAGGGGGAGAGAGAGAGACAGAGAGACAGAGAGACTGAGAGAGAGAGAGAGGTCTGCTTCAGCACAGAGCGCTCAACTTCCTGGTGAACTGTGCTGTTACGAGTATTGCAACCTGAGTGAGTGGGAGAGAGAGAGAGAGAGAGAGCAGTTGAGAAAGAGAGGAATGCAGGAGATATCTCTGTGGATTACCTGTTTGCCTGGGGAATGGGAAGTGTCTCTTGTGGCTTTACTCACTGGGACGTGGAAGAGTGAATGGATTGGACCCTGATTTGTTGTAGTATTTTCTCAGAGGGGAAAGCGTATTGGTAGATTTGGGGTTGTGGCGGTGTTTCCCCTGAAAGGCTTTCGGTGACTCTGTGTTCAGGTTAATTTCCTGCCGTTAGCTGTGATTTGTGACCCGGGACCGTGTGTGTCTGCGATGAGGACTCTGTGAGGCGGGACTACTGTCATTAGGGGCGTGTCTCCTGTGAGAGGAAGAGGCGGAGCTGATGGAGCTGCAGCAGGGCGACGGGGAGGGGCCGGGCGAAGGGGCGGAGCCGCCGCAGGGCGCGGTCGCCGGGGCGGGGGCGTGTCCGTTCGTGGATTCCCGGTGCGAGAGCGAGGACCTGGTCATCTCAACCTCGGCCTCCTCCTCTAACTCCGACCTGCCCACGGCCTTCGCCGAAGGAGAGCGGCCCGCTATGGGTCGTCGGCACAGCGGGAGGGCTTTCACCGGACTGCGGCTATTCGGCAGGAGGTGAGCGATCATGTACCCCCCATTACACAATTACAACCCCACCATCTCACCGTCCTCATCCTTATGACCCAGATAGCAAAGGTTTTAATTACGTTTAATTACGTTTATACACTCTTATTAAACCTCTCTGTACCAGTTCTCTGGGCGGATGCCACAGTGGTAGGCATACACTCTATGGTAACATCCTGTCATTGATACAGTGGCAGTGTGTGCCCCTGGGTACAGACTGGGGTCACTGCTCTAGGGCACCATGGCTGTAGGTGTGGGCACCAGGACATAAGGCATTCTGCTTCACTCCTAAGTCTGTGTCGATCGCATGTCCTTGTGGTCCGTTCTTGCACGCTGCTGCTGTCACTTCAATCTTTGCTGCTAACAGCGCTTCATGTTTTTGCTCTGTCCTGTTTGAGAGCAGCAGATGGGTGACTTTTTTTGTTTTTTCAAATTTTGAGGACAGATTTTGCATATAGTAGTTCACTCTTGCAGATATCGGGGGTGTTGAGTCCTGTCCACTGAGGAGGTTAAGCGCTTCAGTTTGTGCGTGGTCACCACTCGCCCTGTCTTAGCAATGCTAAGTTTCAGTAGGTGACAGTTAATGCCCCATTGCTCATACTGAGAGTGATTTGAACTGTCAGCGACCAAGAAGAGGCCCAACATTCCAGTGTGGTACATCTGCAGGAACGGTGTGGGAGAATCTTTCCACGGGTGACGGAAATCATGAAACTGGCAGGAAAATCTGAAAGATTGTTGCTCACACAGTTCCCACTCATTGTCACCATGATGCTGTGTGACTTCTGCAGAGATACGCTGTGATTCATCTCCGTGCGGGACGGGAAAGCCGCCCGCTGACATGTCTGTTATTGGTGAGAGTTTCAGAAATATTAGTCTCGCCCTCAACTGGTGGGAGGGCTGTTACTGCAGTGTTATAAACCCCCACTGTACTGGTATTTCGGTCTTCCTCAGTGTAAATCAGGGCTAACGGCTGGTTTTACCTCCTGTCATCTCACACCTACACCAAAACAAGTACGAATTAGGTGCCTGAGGTCAGTCACTTTGTAAATCCTGCTCTGTGGCTCGCTGGGCTGTTAGAAGGTTCCCTTCTCACAATCAGTGTGGAAATGGAGCTTTTCTGAGACATGTATAGAATCTTCTTCCTGTTGCAAGGGCCGCTGGGATAATGAGTCATCCAATATGGTCACAGCCTCATGTGACTGCGTCACATGACATGAGCATACATGCCACAGGCAGCTTTTGCTGGAGTCTTATAAATCAGGCAAGAGAAAATAAGAGGATGTTTTATCAGTTGGGTTAGAGGTTTTGATGTTTGTGTGCACTGATGAAATCCTCTCTCATCCATTTGTTTTGTTCCCTGGAGAAGGTTATGCTAGGCTTGGTTTCTTCAAATCAATATCCAGCTGGCTAGAGTGTGTATGTTTCTGTGTGTGTGCCCATGTTTCTTTGTGTAGTATGATTTTGGCAGACAGAGTAAATCACTGACCTGGAGCTTGTTGACCCAATATAACTCCTGTTTGTCTACACGTCTCTGGGTTCACACTCACTCGTGACAGTGATATCATCAAAGTGGGATGCAGGCAGCCAATGAGAAACTATGAATGCTCTCTCCAGTTGTTGAGTACTTCAGTGTCCATGTGGCCTCTGTCCTCCACTCTTAGTTAATGTCACCTCTATTCCCGTGACTGATAAACACACATTACAGACGCCTTTCCTGGCAACACCGACACGAGAACTATACACTAGCATTGGACGCTGGGAAAATCTACCCGGGCAGAGGAGGCGTTTCTCCTTTTGTAATTATGACCTCTCATTTGTTGATTAGAGAGTGAGAAGCGCGACTTTGGGCGAGAGAATGACAGGGCATTAATGAGATCAGTTAGTATTACGATAAGCAGTTACGCTGGCCTCCGTTATCGTAGATCAGCCTCCATATAATGGAAAAGGTCTGCAGGATGATTAATTGATGGTCCTGGTAGCCGTGTCGGTGATCAGCGCTGTGATAGATATGTCACGTAATACGAGCGATGAATAATTATAAACCTATTATCGGACAGTTGCGTATGGTAATAGAAATTGTACTCCCATAAATCACGCAGGGACTGTTGTCCTTGCAAATGCTGTGAACATTCAGGGTTTGTACTTGGAATGCGGGGCTGCCTTTGAACTGCACGCGGCTCTGTATCGTAGCCGAGATTAGCAGGCTGCAGTTAGCCTTGTGGTTTAGGTGTGTGACTGGGAGTCAGAAAGTTGATGGTGTAATAAGGTGAATGCAGCTGTTGGGCCCTTGAGAATGGCCCTTCTCCCGACATTGACGGGATTGGCCCCCAGTTAGCCCATTAAACTGTGAGTCGCTTAGGGTAAAAACGTGAGATCAGAGAGAAGTATCATTGCTGGCTGAGTTTGACTGATGTGTGCAGCGGTGTGTGCGTGTATGTGTGAGACAGTATGTGTGCGTGTGTGTGTGCCCTGTGAATGGATTGTCAGACTGTCCTTGGTGAATACCTGGCGCTAGCGTATTTGCATCGTGGGATTGGGTCTGGCCTGAGTAGGACCCTGAGCAGAAATAAATGTGTAAAAAATGGATGGATAGACGGACTTTCAGAAATGGCTCTGTATTTTCCTGACTGTTTAATGTGTGGCCTCCCTGAGCTCAGTGTTAAGCCGGCCTGTCTAACTGGATCAGGACGAGGCAGAGTGTTGGTTGAAGAAAATACACAGGGATACATTTTGTGCTGCAAATCTAAGGCTGTTGCTGATGAACTGGCTCTTCAATGGGTCCATCACACATTCCCTAACGGCACAAGCATCATCCATATTCTCTGGGTGAGCTGCAGGTGCTTTGGTCTTCGTTTAGCAAAAGCTGCTGCTTTGGATAGGTAAATTCTGTCCCTGAATGCAAAATTGAGTGTTCTGCATGAAGATCTGACTCTGTTCGGTGCTGTCTGACTCCTCGTGTGTGCGCTTTTGCGTGTGTGTGTGTGTGTGTGTTCTTGTACGTGCTAGAAAGTGAGAACCAAAAAATGGTATTTTCCTACACAGTGGGGACATTATTGGGAAGTGAGGGTATTTTCAAATATCCTCACAACTACAAAGGCAAATTGTTACTCATTAGATAAGGTTACAGGTGAGGTTAGAATCAGGATATAGGTACAAAGGTGTGTGCGTGCGTGTGGGCTGTATTAGCTCTGCTCTGAGCTCACTCAGTTCGTCCCTCCCAGGTCATTTGCTTTGGAGCACATGGGCATTCGTGTCCTCCCTCGCTGTACATGTGCATGTGATGTGCACTTGCATAATATGATTTGGTAGTGAATGCGCGTGAATAAGCGCAAATTATATATGGATTTATAGCTGGGAGAGCTATGATCCACCCACCACAGATCCAGGGTAATGCATGTGTTTCTCCGATATGGAGCTTTTCCTGGCGCCAGTGAAATGCGCAGTGTGTGCTGTGCTGTGGCGGGTTGAAGAGGAGACTTACCTGAATGCCTTTGCCAAATTTAGGCTCTTTTGTGACAGTGCAAATCTCTTATACAGAAGTGTAATATCTAGAGCAGCAGTAACTGCAGTGACTTTGGTCACACTTCTGTGTGTCCATGTTTAGCTTTTCAAAGCACATTTAAATGATTTTCTCTTCGCTTTTGTTTGTTATCTGAGGCGCTGGGAGCCTCTCATTTGCAAATTTCCTGGGTACGGCGGTAATGCTGCCATTGTGGCTCCGCGTGGGAATGCCCTCTCTCCTGATCAAAGGTCAGGTGAGATTTGATGTTTGCGAAACTGCACTGTTTGTTGGGTATTTCCTGTTTCTGCGCATCGCTGTGTAGTAATCTGCTGGCTGACCTGAGACTGATTACAGGAGTGCTTGCAGAAGTTCTTACTCAAAAATACAAATGCACATGCGCAAAAACACTATTTCTCTCTCTCACACACACACACACACACACACACACACACGTATACACACGCACGTATACACACGCACATACAAAACACACTCCCGCACGCATAAATAAATATATACAAGTACGCATTTATTGTTCGAATATGCAATCACACTTGCGAATGTTGCTCTGAAAGCTTTCATGTAGCCTCCTCTCAAACTTTCTGGCTTCTTTGTTGGACCCAGCGATGACCTCATCGCCACAGTAAACGCGCTTGAACGGATTTGTGGTTAAGGGCAATAAATGGTCCCTTCCTCCCGCTAATGTCTCTGAGGTGGGATGCCGTCATCGCTAAGAAACCACAGGAGGCCCGCAGGTCGTCCTGGGCTTGATTCTGGAGCGCGTGATGGTGATTTGGTCCTTAGCGTAGTGCAGGCAACTTGGTGATATACAGCTGTTTACCTTGTGAGGACAGCTGAGATGAATCAATAATGTGGAAATATTTTGCCTTCAGTTTGGTCAGTGCACGTCACGTTCAAATTCCAGGCCTCACACTGTTCACCAGTTTATTAGCACACCTCTCATAACCCTTAGAGCCCTATAGACAACTATAGTTGCCCAATGATGTAAGATATCAAAATCATATGCTGTTGATACCCTGTCATGTGGTGACTTGTTTAAAAGAGCTCTTTTAAACAAATCGCCACATGATAGATTTGCAACAGCTCAGGAAAATTACATTTAAATTCCTTGAAAATTTACTCAGCGCTCTAAGGGTTAAGCTGAATATTGGTGCTTGACAGCCTGAAAAGATGTCTAATTTGAGAGGCATTCATAAGTCATGGGATTACCTAGCAGTCTGTCCAACCGGCACAGTTTGGCTCCAGCTAGCTTAGGCGAGGCCTGAACAATCGCTCCAAGAGGATTGGATTGTGAATGGATCCTTACTGGCTTTGTAGAATTCCTTCCCACGGCAGTTATCCTCACCTCATACCACTGGAAACTTATCTCAGGAATTAGCAACTCTTGGAATCTCTCTGTTAGACGCACAGAAAAGTAGACATAGCAGCGACATATATCAAATCTGTCGTTTCACCGTTAACCTCTTAAGCCCCAGCCTCTTTTTTAGGTTTCTGTTTGAAAATGACATACCCAAAATGAATAGAGTATATCTCTGTTTGTGTTGCATGAAGTATCAGAGAGGGAGACATGGAAATGTGGAGAGAGGGTTGATTTTCTGACGCTACTCGGATTTTGATATTTGAACATTAATATGCTTGGCGTTTGAGTTGTGCTTGGTGTATGTAAAAATGACTTATATGTGCTTGTAGCAGAGGCTCTCCTGTTTCATTTGATGTGTAATATGACTATATTGCTGCTTAATTAGCGCGGCGTTGTAGGTATTTTGCTGCGGTGAGTCTCAGGGTCCCCCAATTGGGGGATACTGGAACGTTTCGATTATCCAATTCTGAATAAGCTTTGTTTCATATTCCTTTGTACTGATAATTCTGCGCTGGAGACTGCTAATGTCTGCTGGTATCGTGGTTCTGCGCAAGTCGCTGTCTGTGTTGATGTGAATGCACCCCTGACTGGCACAACCCACGGGAGGGCAGTTATATGTGTTTATGACTGCGCTAAGTTCATAGGAGAGTGAGTACCGGAAGGATGTCCTGTGATCTTTGTGTACGAGGGAGACAGGATTGAGGATTTTGGTCAGTGGACAGGATTGTGTGTGAAGGATGTTTGTCAATGAGGAAGTTTAAAATCCTGACAAATTATTGTACATACTGTATGTGTGAATCATAATATGGTGCCTGGCAGAGTACAGTAAGGTGCATGACTATACTGTACATGAATGTTGCACAGGAGCCTGTATTAAACTGTTTTCTTTTGGCTTCTCCACCTGTATAACCAAAGATGAAAGAAAAAATCCTGTGTTAGACCCTGCAGATCTCTGTGGTAAGTTGATCTTTTCAATGGGCTAAAGTGTCCGTCATTAATATTTCAGCTTTGGTGGATTTGGTGACACCTCTGGTGGCAGCTGATCAGGGAATTTTATTTTCATTCTGTAGGTACCAGAGTTCCATTCCAAACTAAGCTATGAATAGCTGCCATATTGTTATTTTTCTGCTACTGTAATCAAGTCTGAGCTTATTTTTGTGAAAGAACACTCCCAAGATCTGATCACTAATGTTATTTTATGTGGTTATACTGAGCAACATATCAAGGCTACGCTTTAAGATTTTTGGAACCTGTTGGTTTGCATTTGTCATGCAAGTTCCTGGGCTAATATCACCGTATTTGATTACGTGGTGGAAACATTGTGCCTGGTATCATTACTGGAAATTTTCATGTAGAGGAGGAATTCAAGAGCATAATCATGAATTGATGCAAAAGTATTGAAGTGATATGGACGACTTGGTGAGTTGTCCAGGATTTGTAATTATAGTATTGTATAGTATTGAGCAGATTGTGTAACGATGTGAACGCATCACTGGGAAGAGGAGAAAAAAACTATTCAGGCCCCTTTCCATCCAGCACAGCGCTGGCTTTATTCTGGTTTTGTATCATTTCGACCAAACATGAGCTGGTCTGAAACTGAAAAATGTAGTTTCCGTTCTGAACCACAAAACAGTTGGCTCTTAGGTTGGTACCATAATGACTGGCCATTGGTTCTGGTTCAAATCGCTAAGAAATGTCGGAAACCGCAGTCTGCTTTGCTGGAAAAGTCCTAGATTTCACAGATTTTGAATGAAAACTGGTGCATGAACAAGATTTTTTTGGTGGAAAAGGGCTATCAGATGTACCTCACTGTGGCGCAAAATATCCATTTTGTCCCTCATTCAGAATCATACCACCAGCTGCTTCCCTACTCACTGTGTTTTATTGGGTCTGGTTCAGAGCTGTGGTGTGACGGTAAGACTGTCCTGGCAGATGCCTGTAGTTTGTTAAAAGAGCCATGCAGTAGACGTCAGCACTTTGGTAAATAGCTTGGGATTTTAGACTGTTGGGTATTAATGTGGGTTTATCCATGCTCCTGTCACGTGATCGCACAGATACCCAGGCAGCTGCTCTCTCATTAGAGCATGGGCTTACAGACACTTAAGTGCACTGTTAGTGCTACTGAGTGCTTACCTCTGTGGTGCACTGTTAGGGCTTCTTACCTTTATGTTAGTGCTGCCTATCTCTGTGGTATCCCTGGTGGCCATCCTCACGGGATCCTTGGGAGTCCATTAGGTTCTTGATGGATCCTGCAGGAATCCTTGAAGGACAGGATCCTTTCCAGATCCTTCAAGGATCCTTTTTGAAACCTTCAAGGATCTGGAAAAACAAGGATCCTCGCATAATCTTCGAGAATAAACCAGGTTGCAAAAATTCTCGAAGGATCCTTGAAAACAAAGAGCCTCGTGGATCCCCTCGCAAGAATCTTTGCAAGGATCCTGGAAAGGAGTCTGACTGCATCCTTGAAAAGATCCTTGAGGATCCCTAACAAAATCCTTTGTGACCCTCAAGCATTTTGGAAATATCCTGAGTGATTCTTACAGATCCTGACAAAATCCTTAAGGGTCCTGGGTAACTCCCTGGGGCTCCTCAAGGATCTTGGCAAAATCCTTAGGGATCCTTAAAGATCCTAGCAAAATCCTGAAGGGTGTTTGAAAAATCCTTAGGGGTCCTGGATAAATTAAGCCCACATGTTGCCAGACTAAATACAGTACGCTCCTAATGCTTCAAATTATTGCTTGGCATGTTTGGAATGTGAAGTCCTCATAAGTGCTGAAGTTTGTGCATAGAGGCTTTTAGTCAGATTTTTAAATTTTGTCAGGATCCTCATGTCAGCAACCGTTCCACAGCTCGATCTGCTCCAGCTGTGAGGCTGAAGCTAAGCAGGTGTAGGCTTATTCAGTATTTGGATGGGAGAGCATCTGTGAAAATGAAGTTGCTGCTGGATGAGGTGACGGTGGGCTAGTAGGTGGCGATTCACCCTCTGGTGGGATATGCCCCTGTGCAGTGATGGGGACTCTGTACTGAAGGAGATGCTGTCTTTTGGATGAGATGTAAACTGAAGTCTTTAAACTGTAAACTGTGGTCATTAAATAACCTATGATGTGCTTCAATGAGAGTAGGTGGTTCCCTGGTGTCATGGCTAAATTCCCAACCTGCCACTTAATCATCCCCTGATCTAATGAGCTATGCAATTTGTCCCCTACCTGTCCATTTCATGCCCCAGGGCTCCCTTGAAAAATACATTTCCCTGGTTAAATAAGGCAGAAAAAAATTCATTTTTTCCAAGATTTCTTGAGGATCCTGAAGGATTTTTCTGGGATCCTTAAGGAAGACTACAAATTTAGCCTGGATCTTGAAGGAACACAAAGGATTTAGCCAGGAGCAACATGGAGTTTCCTAGGAACCTGAGGATTTTCCCAGGATCCTTGATTATCCTCAATGTTTTTGCATGAGTTGTCAAAGATCCTGTCACCAGATCAGTTGGGATGCTTAAAGATTTTCAAGGATCCTGTTACAGGATCCTTTAGGGTCCTGTAGGATCTTTGCAAGGATCATGTCAGAATCCCTCTCAGGATCCTTGCAAGGATTTTCACCAGAGATACTAAAGTGCAGTACCCTTGCAGCAGCTCTGTGCTGTTAGGCTGGAGGGCTAAGTTAAGTTTTCTGGCCTAAAGCTTTATGTATCATGCTTGTCCTCACGTGCTACACCGCTATTGATGTAGTGCATTGCCGCAACAGTACCGACTAATAGATGCAATCAGAACAGTTTGAAACAGAATGGAAAATACTTGTTTATTGGACATACACTCTTAGGTTAACATAACAAATTAATTTGTACCATAACACTGTACTGGTGGGTATATGTGGCATACTTACGGTATGCAGTACTACAGTCCTGCACTCAGATGTTATGATTATGTCATAAATTAGCCAATATGCTTGAGAATCATATAGAATCAATCTTATACATCAGTTTTCTGTGGGTGAGAATGACATTTTAAATGCACTTAAAACTGAGTGCTCATGCTAGCCAGGGCAGTGAACTCTGCCCGCTGTAGTGCCATTAAAAACAATTTGACAGCCCATCTAATGGGGTACTTTAGAGAGCATGGGGTGTGGGAGTTGGTCTGCGGCCTATTGTAGACTGCCAGAGACCGGGCTGATTGGACTCCCTTTTTTTCCTGAAAAGAGGATATTTATTTTTCAGTTTATTTAACATTCATCTTACCAGGATATTTCCACTGAGAATCAGAATCTCTTTTTCAAGCACAAAAAGTTTAACACAAAAGAACAAACAGACTTAAAACAGTAATGAGTTGCAACAAACAGCATAAAAGTTTCACATCAATGAAAAATCGATGCAACACACTTGAACACCAAATTGCATCATTTAATAATTTAACGATGTTCAATCACAGGACATGAGCATTTACTGGTCAGATGATTATTCCCGTTTAAATAATCTTCCGTGCTTATGAAATAATCTAGTTTAAGATGACTCTTTAGCTTGAACCAAGATGCAGGTTCAAAAACTTTAAAAACATTTTCACCAAACACTGTGCATGGAGTCACATGCATAATTTGTTTTCGTGAGTTCGCAATTTCGTAAGTTCGCAATTACTGATGGTTTAAGGATTCAGTAACGAACACGGATAAGGAGGCAGGTCGTGTAATATAACCTTATGGTGAAAAATGTACTGCTGCCCCATTCAAACCAACTGTCTTATACAAACTGCAGTGATGCGTGCAAAAAACTGAATCAGAGATAAATCCTAATGCAGCATGGTACACTGAATCAAACATTTTCAAAACGGATGAATTTGCATGCAGATATGAAATATCACTGTAATCAAGTGCTGATAAAAACTTTGCTTGAATTTTATTTTTTTTTGCATGGACAGAGAAACTGCACTTATTTCTATAACAGAAACTTCACCCTAATTTATTCATAAGACACTCGATATGATGTTTAAAAGACAAATTGTCATCTAGGAAAAACCTGGGTATTTGTAGGTTGAGACGCGTTCATTCAACTTATTCTTTAAAGTAACAATCTGATATTTACCAGTATCTGTCTTCTCAGACCTTGAGAGGCACATAATTTTGGTTTTTTCAGAATTTAATGCAATTCTCAATTCGCTAAGATTCTTCTGAACAACACTAAAAACAGATTGCAGTCCCATTATCATTCTCACTGAGGACAGGACAGTATACATAATGGTGTCATCAGCATATAGATGAAAATTGTTATCTGTCACACTGAAGCCTAAATTGTTGATATAAATTGTAAATTAAATGGGACCCATTTTATGATTTATTTGTTGCCACTTTTGGATGTTGGTTGGCGTTTCAGTGGTGGAAACCTTTCTCAGATGATTATTGGTGTACACAGAATTCCAGCCTGCTGTCAGAGGTGAATTCCGCTTCTTTGCCTGGAACTAACTCCTTAGATTACCCACAGGACTGCCTGGGTCTCCCAAAGTCAGGCTATCTGTAAGCCTGTAACCAGGCCTTCATCAGAGGAACATGGGTGGCCCAGTTGAGGTTTCTCTGTCGTGTTGCAATCAAGCCGCCATTGTGGCTCAAGAAAAGGCCGAGTCTTTAACTACCGGTATTGACATCAGCTTGCTGCTTTTGTATTTGTCCTACAGGGAAACAAGGCTACAGAGCACAAGTCATCAAACTGCTGTTGAGAATTAAGGAAAGAATTAATTTCAAGAAATGATCCAATAAAAAAAAAATTATAATAATTTTATAGCCAACTGTGAGGCTTGCCAACACAAGCAGCTGTAATTCTAATATTCTTCCCTTGGAAAAAATGTGATAAATTCTGTTCCTCCGTCTTGTAGGTTGAGCACTGTCGCCAAACAAGTACAACTTATAATGTAATCACACTAAAAAAAAAAGAGCATCCTGGAATATTTCAAGCCTTTTTTCTCTACAGTGGTGGTCTGTGTTGTGCTCGAGAACATGCCAAAGGCCTGCACAGAGCACAAATGACCTGCGATGTACATATGTCCGCTTAGGGCTGGTGTAGGTTTCCATTTCGGCGATAAGCATATTGCACTTGCGTGCCATGTTTACACCCCCACACAAGCGAGAGAGGCCGACCCGCCTGACAGGATTCAGACTGCGAAACCAGACCGGGGCCCCCAAACTTCGCCATTAGCTGGTCTTTACTTTTCACCTTAAAGTCAGAGGCTTGTCAGTTAGAAACAGCAGAAGCGAGAGAAATCAACCAGTCAGTTAAGTGTAAAATAAAAGGAGAAAAACAGAACGCATCGTGTCTTCACAGGATGTGCTTTGTGTAGTTCTGTACAATGTCCGAATGTATGGTGTCAATTATCTTTATTATAACCCTGTAGCTGTGCACCTTTATCATCCTTTTTTGTTTGCACAAACACTGAATCTGACTCGCTGGATCTTTAGCTCTTATAATTCTCCATTTTCTAGTGAAGTTTGGTGGTTTCAGTGCTTTTGTGAAGAGTGTGATGCGAACGAAATGGAAGAGGATGGTGTTAAATAAGCGGGTTTAGCCCTGTGGCTGCCTGGCTGTGCTGAAGGACTGGGTGTGGGTGCAGACAGTGTTGGGGGGGCTGTGTGGCTCAGTGAGTCGCATTAAGATGAGACCCAACACCTGTAGGATTCCATTACTGCCCTCTGTTTAGCGCGGAAAACAAAACCCAACATCCTTATTAGGCCTGGTACAATGCAGGCTGCATTTATCTGTACAACTGTGAGGGTAGTGGAAAACTACCACTACCACCCCTTATACTCTAAAACACACACACATATATGCACATACACACACACACACACACGCACATACACACATATCTTTATATATATATATATATATACACACACACACACTCTCATGGAGCACTACCCATATATACTCATGCAGCACACACAGACGCGCTCAAACACAACACTCTCAAATACACATGCACCCACACATGCAAGCGCACACACACACACACGCACACAGAGCATACATACACACGCACAGAAAACAAACATCAACACCCAATTCACACTGCATGCAACACTACCCATATAAATACAGCGCACACACACAACACTCTCGCATACGTTGGCACGCACACAAAATGCACCGACGCACATGTACACACATGCAAACATAACACACACAAAGTGACACAATGTTGCACACCGTTTAGCAGAGTGGAGTGTAAATGAATAAAAGGGTCATTTGAAAGACATTTTGTAGTATTTTTGAATCTGTTTGTTTCCCGTTTTGGCTGAACAGACTTGAGCACATCAAGAATATCTGTTGCCCAGCGTGACATGTCCATTTCATAAGGATTGGAAAGTGAAATATTTCCATAGCCTCACTGATTTTAATGACTTCATCACATAGTCTCGCCTATTTGGCTGTCAATTATAGTCTCAAATCCAGTCACTTTTTTTCCCAAGATGCTACAAGAAAGGTTTATGCTTCACTTTGTTGATGTTAAGAAAAGTTTTTGAGATTTTCTATGATTAAATTACCTTCTTCAAGTAAAGTATTTCTGCTAATACCCATTTGTTTTAAACCAGGTGTGCAGAAGTGAAGCTTTTACTGTGATTCAGAAGTGTCCCCTGCGCACGCTAGATCTGATCACTCTGTCATTCACAGTTCACAGCTGAAAGCCCATGTTTAACCTCAAAAGTGAATGTTCTCATTACATCTGGCCTTTTTAAAAGGTCACCTTATGGCACTTCTCTTTCCCGTGGTGACATAATGAATACTGCAGTTTGTATTGTGCAATGACCTGCTGAATTATTGGCTCCCTTTCAGAAAACTGATCATAAATTAAATTGCTAATTAGCTATACTTTTGTTCTCGAAACTGTTGAAAAACATCCCTTGAACTCTTTTGCCCTTTGAGCGCTAAGTGCAGCTATTGTTGCCCAATGATGTAAGATATCAAAATCAAAGCTGTTGTGAACCTATCATGTGCTGACTTGTTTAAAAGAGCTCCTGCAGGGGAGCTCTTATAAACAAGTTGCCACATGATAGGTTTTCAACAGCATTTAAGACAATTAAATTTATATATTTTTTAAAAAAAAATTTCAGCACTACTTCATCAGAGCATTAGTGGTATTTGTGTATTTCCCTAAAAATATCTGCATGAAAATCATTGTATCATACTTTTATCTGAGCCCCATGCATCCCCTGGCAAGTCTAGTGCTACTGGGTCATTTTCTATGGTGCTACAGTATCTGAGCACCCCTGACAGATTGATGCGTATTATGACAGGTTGGCTGGCTCTGTGTGCGGTTGAGGATTAGACAGAGCTAATGGGCCGGGGAAGATGTAGTGAAGGTGCTGAAAGCTTGGATACTCTGTAACTCCGGGGATCATTATAGCTGGTCATTGATGTAGAGCAGAGAACAGGAAATGACTTTTAGTTCTCATAAGTGTGGGAAAGGTGTCCATCCAAGCGACTGTGAGCGTTCTGGAACCTTCTCCACTGCAGTCAACATGGGCTGCCTCTTACATTAGAATCATGGGAAATGCGGTCATAAATGCCAGCTTTGAAAAGGTCAAGATTCACTGTTCTTTCGTGAGATTAGTTTTGATACTGATTGACTCAACTCTGTGGTGACCTTTTTTTGGGTGGTAGCTCTGTTTGTATTAGTGATCATCTTACCAGGTGTCTGTCTGTCCCTGTCAGAGAGCTTTCACTTGCTGCCTCAGTTCTTATTTTGCTCTTCCTGTTTTTTGGTCTTGTTCCCCTTGCCACCATAGATAATGTTGCTGTTTTTGTGACCGATGCACCTGCGATTTGGGAACCAACTATCTTCGGCCCATTTTGGACTTCTGTTAGCATCCACATCTTGCTTTGGAGACCCGACGTTGACTTGCGAAGTGTTTATTGTTAGAAACATGCTACTTATTGAGATTAAAACTCATAGGATTGGCCTGTATGGATGCTTAACTTTATTTAAAGTTAAAGTTAAGCCCATTTTTGAAGGGGTTTCAAGGGTGCGTCCTTCATTTTGCTGTTCCGCAATGGTTCACCATCAGCGCTGACCAACTGCAGCTTATCTTCAGCTCCGTAGCTAGCTGTGAGGTCGGAGTGAATGGGAATGCGAGCGATTTGAAGGACTGTTGTAGGAGGTGGTTTACGTTTTCTTTGGCCACACATGCTGCCCTCCATCAGCTCCAGCTCTGCCCCCCCGTCACCTACGCTAAGTCAGCTGATCCACCAATTACTTCGGGGAGCCGATGGGGGAATCAAGACTGAGGCCAGCTCTCGTGCTCAGTACTAACTGCACTATGCTGATGGTGTTATCCTTTGTCTTTACCTATTTGCTTGAATCATTATTGTGTCCATTAAATTCATAATGGAGTGGTAGCCTAATGGTACCTTCATATTTTTTTCCTCCCCTTTTTAATCTATTGCAACAGAGCAGCGCGGCAAGAATAGGCCGTTCAGCTCACCAAAGATCACCATTTTAAAACTGCTACAGTATGCCTAACACTTCGATACCTAAGCTAGATGGTATCTAATACTGTTCGAAGCCTGGTCTGTACCCAGCACTTAGATACTGAAGGCTAGATAGTGTCCAGTACTTTGTGAAGCCTAGTCTGTACCCAACACTTAGATATTGATGGCTAGATAGTGTCTAATACTGCATGAAGCCTGGTCTGGACACAACACTTAGAGACTGAGGGCTAGATAGTGTCTAATACTGTGTGAAGCCTGGTCTTGATACCTCCTGGAGTTTCTGCCCCTTGTTTATGTGTCGTGTCACGCTGTTGCACATCGTGATCAGTGTCCTTGTGGGACACACTTCCTAACATTTGAGCTAAATTTGCCTGTGACCAACTTTAGCCCATTTGGAACAGCCTCTTTTATCAGTTAGGGGAAACACAGACATGCGGAGTCTGCCCGGGTCACATCTGCCTGTGTGTTTCTCTTCAGATGAATTCAAATGCTGACTGTGATAATGAGTCTGGAAGAACTCAGTCCATGTCAGACTATCGCTGTACGGTTGGATACACTGTATTAATCATCTTTGAATCCCGACTGTCCCTACCTCTCTCCTGAGTGTTAAGTTTTTTACTTCTGGGATGGTTTATGTTTTTTATTTCACAAATAAACTGAGATATACTGATTCATACTGCCCTGCATCAATTTGGCTGAGAATCCAATGCTTGTTTCTTCCTAATTTTGGGGAGCTGATTCCAAAAATAGCATCTGTTTTGCTCTGGCACATCCTATTTTCTCACAATTAATGATGTGCATTTTATAGCATTGTCACTTTTGACAAATGCTTGTTAACCCTCTATTAACCAAACCCATTTCCAATTGTGTTAAAATTATTTCCCAATGCAAAAATGTTTATTTTTGGCCATTATTTGAAAAACAGTAGACAAAAAAATGTTTACACATTTGGCCCACCTTTCCAAATTGTATCTGCAAATCTACTGCATTGGGTAATAATGCTAATGAAAAAAATTAAAGCGACATACCATTCAAGTTATTCTCAAATGTTCATTTGGCAATAAGACACAAAACCAGCAGGGTGTCCAGGCTGTTAACCCTTTTACTTCATGTAGCAGATATGCTAGGCTGGTCAATAGAGGGTTAAGAACTCTTGTATCATCCTTTTAATCACCAGAAAAACTGCCACAATTGCATGATTTCCGTCTTTCTCTGAGCCGGGTGAGAACTATGCGTCCAATTCTGGGCTGATTTACATACGAATGATGCTAAAGACATAATGTAATGCCTGATCCTGATTTCATGCTTAGTAACATGATCAGTGACAGAAGAAAATGGCAACATGATCCGGATGTTTTCTGCCACATCGGTGAGTGTTTCACTGCACCCAAACAGCGACAAGAATTAAAGCCTTTGTGAAAAAAGTTATATATGATATAATTGGGAAAATCTTTCCTATTTCGCGAAACTTTTAGAGACTTTTTTCTTGCAATTTTTAACTCAGCATTTCTTTTTCGAGGCGTGGTTTGGGTCCACTTAAAGGCGGAAGTCACTGCATATCAATGCAGAGTTATTCTGTGTGATCACCTTTATATTGCACAATGTAGCTTTCCTACCATGATGGGAGTCATCTCCTCAGGGATGACTGCGGCCCAAACCCCACAGGGCACAAGGGATCACTCGTTTTCATGAGCATAAAAATGATTCAAATCATGCGCCACCACATTAACAGTCACCAGATCTCAATCCGACTGAACTCACAGGGAGCTTTTGAAATGACGTGTTGGTCTTTTCACACCATGCGCTAAATGAAAAACTAAGCGAAAATTTTGGATTCAGTGTGGATAGGCTTATAAAGATAAATTGGTTCAAATATGTTTTTAGACGCCTTTTTGTTTCATTGTTGAAATGAAAAGGCCTTTTGACAGTATCATCAACGCCACAAATGAAGGAATATCTCTTGGATGAATGATATGCCATCCATCCAATAACACACTTTCATTTGCAGATTCTGTGCAAAGGTGTGTTGGAGCTGATTTGCAGCTTGTTGAGGCCTAGCGTCTTACAAGGACTGTTTATGATAAGCCTTCCATTAATTTGTCACCCGTCTGTAAATTCTGTTCTGCGCTGGTGATTGTTTGACGGAAGGAAGACCGACATGACCGTAGGGGCATGGAGGAGCAACAGGAAGTGACATCACAAAATGGAAATGTTGTGCTTTGCGAGGCAGGAAATAGTTTGTTTGCTGGGGAAAATGTGCTTTCTGTTTACTAAAACTCCCTGTTCTCTTTGTTCTTGCGAGGCGGTTTGAGTCTCAAGTTTAACAAAAGATATTGTCTGTCTGTTCCCTTGAACTTCTGTGGTAACCTCGCTAGAGTTATGTTTGTGTGTCGAAAGAGTGAAAATCTGACCTCAGGACATGAATTTTCCGCCAGCCATCAGAGCTGCGCTCCGCAGTGTGGATGAGTCAGAGGGGTTGAGGTGAGGACATGTTGGACCTGTCTGTCTTTTCCTGGTTCCGTATTCTGACGACACTGAGCCAGGAGTGTAAAACTAGGTCATGAGTCTTTGTTTCTGGAGTGAAATGAGAAGTGGTGACATCTGAAAACGGGGCACTTGAAGAAACTGATCTCCCCCCCTGACCCAGCTGCTGTCTGTTGGGGGTTTGGTGTTAATCCAGTCGAGTGCGTTTCAGTCTCATTATCCACCGAGCCCCAGGTGCTCTCTGAACACAGATGTTTTGCCTCGGGTCATTCTTGTAGTGCTGCTGATTTACGGTCCAGTATATGTGCTATTCCAGCAATGGAAAACATCATCTATTTCAGATGAGTTTTCTTTGGATTTCTATTGGTTTGTTTTTATAACAAACACCTGCAGTAAGCACCTTTGTCTTATGTGGTTATTGTGGAATGCACTAGGGAAGTGTGTCTCAATTTTTTTTTTTTTTGTTTTTAGAGTACTTTCTGAATGACGTAATTAAACAAATGACACACAGGCGGGAGTGGCGAGGTGGATAGCGCTGTTACACTAAGGTTGTGAGGTCAAATCTGGCCTGAGATCATTCTACGAGGAGTTTGTTGGCGCCCTTGCTTGTGTGAATTTCATCCTGCAGCCCAAAGGCCTGTCTGTAAGGCTAACTGGAGAGCGCGGGCTGGGTAAGTGTGTGATCTCTGAGATGAACTGGTGAAGTGCTCATGGATGCTGGGATAGGCTGCAGCCTTCTTGACCAGTTAACGGTGGGAAACACAGATTTTAGAGGTAAAGCAAACCTATGTTTTGTGGCTCCTGATTAAATTCTTTTGGACATCTGATTTTTTGAAGTTATCTTTGAAATCCCCCTGCAACTTTTCCCTCACCTGTGTGCCATTTTCTCGCAAAGTCGAGACAGAAGTGAAGAGGAAAGGGGAAAGGCCACCTATTTAAGAGAATCCAGATACAACCTCTCACTCACTCACTCACTCACTCACTCATCCAGACCGGCTCTCTCGCTCAATTACTCACACACTTGCACTAACTCAGTCAGTCACTTACTACCTCACAAACACACGCACAGAGACACACACACACACGGACGTTTAGCAGGGACAATTATTTGGAACATTTGGAGAGAGACGCAGGTCACGCGCCGTGGGTCTGTGCGGTTTTGGCTCGTTTCGTGACGGCGTGTGAGAGCGTGTTTTTGGGAGGCGCATGTGCATTTGGCGCATCATGGTTTTTTTAGAGAGAGTTGGTGGTGAAGAGGCGAGTGTGTGGGGGTGTGTGCAGTTTGCGGTGTCGCGCATGAGCCCCCGTGTGTACACTCTGTAAGTGTGTCTGACTTCCTATACTCGCAGAAAGGATGGTACACTGCCCGGCCAAAAAAAAAAAGCCGCACACTCAAATATTTAGTTGGAACCCCTGGAGCTTTGATTACAGTGCATATTCATTTTGTCATTGTTTTTACAACTATATGCAATGCCAGAACATTTATTTTCGATCATACATGCCATAATTTTTGGCCGAGATCTTGTCTTCTCGACATAATGGTTGAACCACACGGTGGTCTTTCTTGAGCACATCCCAATAACTTTTACTGTGTCTAAGATCAGGACTTTGTGGTGGCAAATATGTTTGTGAAAATGATTCCTCATACTTGTTTTTGCATTCATGAGTTTCTTTGCTAAATACAGGCCAATAAGTTGCCTGTTCTGAAATTGTAGCGTCCATACCAGTCCAGCTACATAATTACTATAAAAAACTATATATATTTCCATCATTGTGTTTTGACGTTTTTTCTTTCCTCTTTATAAAAAATGATTTCAATCAGAATAATAATAATAATGAAATGTAATATGGAAATGGGGTTGGCGAAAACCTATAAGTAGATGGCAGGTATGGAAAGGGGGCGTCTCTGTCTTACTGTAACATCTTTTCCACCAGCAAGGGATGTGTCTTCCGACATGATTTTTTGAGAAATGAGTAGCGATGCGCTTCATCAGTCAGGGGGAAAATGATTATTGCCAGCTGAAGCATATTAGTAACCGCAATAATGATCCAATTCTAGAATTTGTTCATTAATTTCCAAACGGTGCCTTTTTCTTTGGCCGGGCTGTGTACCTGTGGCTGCATGAGTGCTGCTGGTCACTGCGTCAGGAACCTGCAGACTGCAGCGGCCAGGAGAGCTTTACTGGGGGGAGCTGGGATTGGCCCAGGTTTAGTGCTGGTGTGATTGAGTTAGTGGGGCGGGTGTGAGCTGTGGGTGATGCTCTCCTCCTACACAGTGTTTCCTCTGGTGCTAATGAAGGCATACTTAGTTATCAGTATATGTTGGTATAGTTCAAATGCAGAAATTATTGTTTGAAAACATATTATGGACCCATTTGCGGGTTTGGCCAATGCAGCTGCTGCATACAAACATGTGGTACTTCAGGACAATTTTAAATTTTTGTGGAGATCTCGAGGCTTCTAATAATCCCAAATATGCCCTGCTGAATTACCGGGAAATCAGTATAAAAAAAATACACAGGTCTAGATATTTAATATTTGATGTCATGTTGCCACCATAAAAGCGTAACATTCTGGGTTTGAATATTTCTCTCAGTGTAAGTGTGATGCAGCTTCAACAGATACAGAATGTATGTGACATTGTCCTACAACATGAAAAAAACAAGATTTAAGGGGTTACATGCTAATAGGACACCACGGGAGGTACTTGTTCTATTAATCAGTGTAAAAATGCATACTGATATCACAGCACCAAACAGTACTGCGCTTAAACACACACACACACTCCATCATTGCTGACCTCATTTTTGAAATTATACTTTCCCAATCCATTCATTTTTTTGAACAAAAAAATCTTTGTTGAAAGGAACTCTTTGCAAAAAGTCATGTCTCAAAAAATACGGCTGTGCCCATTTAAAAACAATTTGGGTACTTTGTTGAGAATAAAGGTAGGGGCCAGTGTGTGTGGGCCTGCGTGTGCGCGTGTCTGTGTGTGCGAGTTCAAATCCAATGAGATGCTGCTGGACTGTGTCATTGAATAAGATTTTGTAATCATATTGCTGTAGTGTTCCCTTAAATACATATTTATTGTAAAATAAGTAGAATCTAGGAATTTGTGCAACCACTGAGAGTGTGTAATATTTTTATAGAAAAAAAGTATTCATTTGAAGTGAGAAGTCATGAGTTCCGTTCTTTGATTCTGGCGTCATTGTGTGCAGGAGGTGTAGTTTTGGGTAAACAGGGGGGCGAGGACTCGCTGGCGGCTGTTCTTCAGGGTCACACCACGCGCACATGAAAGGGCCTCTTATTTCCTGCGAACAGGAGCCATTGTTACTGCTGCCAACGGCCCTATCTCCTCGTAGGAGCTGGCGTTAAGATAACAATAACACAGCCATCAGCCGCAAACAGCACTTCTGCTATTCAACTCGTTTCGGCCGTCGGCCACAGCTGTAGCGGGAGACTGTGAGCGGCCTGTAATGAGCGAATGAAGGCATCGATGGCGTTTACTTGAAATTCTGCTGGACAGTTTTCTGATTTCCGTCCAATTCGACCTCAGCTGACTTAGAATGTCTTCTGATGACGAAAAGGAAGTTGACTGATATCTGAAATGCGAGAAATTTTAATGCGTAAGGTGATGTAGTGATGTAATCTGACTGATATTCTGAAAGCAGTAGAGAGGATATAGGCGGGCATGTGCACTTGTCTCCATTTATAGGTTGATTTGTTAGATGAGATATCAAGATGGTGTTTCCATTCGTGTGCTTTATTTGAGATACACGCTCACGCATGGAACTTACTCTAATGATTGCTGTGCCAGATTTAGCCTTTAACCTTGTGACTATGACCTTGACCTTGAAATTTGTTATCAGAAACCTTAAACCCTAGAGCAGGGGTTCCCAAACTTTTCCAAATCAGGGCCCACTTGAAAATCTAAAAAATGTCCACGGCCCACCTTTGTCCTATAAACAGTATATAGACGAAATTATGCATTCTCAGAACACTTAACAACGATAATTGTTGTTGTTGTTGTTAAGAAAATAAAATAAATAAAAAAACAACAATTGTTGCTGTTGTTTTTTATTTATTATTATTATTATTATTATTATTATAATTATTATTAATAAGATTCAGGATTGAAATGAAAGCAGGGGGATAAAGGAAGCCCAAACTTTTAATCTGTGCTGTACACACAAGACAGAATTCATTATCGAAAACAGTACGTGCTCCTCCGATTATAACCCCCGGTCATGATGACCAGAAAGCTACGTTCCGATCATAAACTATATAAGGTTCCTAAAATATTGTGAGGTCAATAACACTCAATAGGTTATTACTTCTAAATATTTTTTTAAATCGTGCAAAAAATATTTTACAATAAAAATAATAAAAAAATCATATTTGCAAAAATGAATAATATTTTTAATGACCTCTCACGGCCCACCTGTAGTACCACCACGGCCCATCAGGGGGCCGCGGCCCACACTTTGGGAATCACTGCCCTAGAGCTTTGATGTTGGGGATAAAAGCATTTACATCATAAATACACCGTTATACGGATACTAGGAAATTTGGCCCTGAACATGGCCACAGAGACTTGACCTTGAAATCAGGTTGTAGTTTCTGGAGGGTTTTCCAGAAAGTATTAAAACTACAACCAATGTTGGGTCCATAAACTGTTAACTCTGGACCTTTGATATTATATTCAAATGAAAGAATTTATGTCGCAAGTGTGACTCTCTAGTGGTTGCGAGAATTTTGACTGTTAACTTGGCCACAGTGACCTTGAATTTGAAATTCATTGCCGGAGTGTATCTCAGGAATTATTAGCGCAGCAGCTCTGATGTTCGGCTCGAACGAAAGCAATTACTCCATATTGCATTTTTGGGGGTTCGGAGGAATTACGACCTCTGACCTTGGCTCAGTGACCTCAAAACTAAACCATTTTGCCCTGTCAGTAAATGCTCAGCTTCTGTAAACCCTTGACTGATATGCTCAGTATCTATAAGGTCTGTGAACTGCTGGCATCCGCCGGTGGCTTTTTTTGAGATATGATGCACCCTTCATAAATTGGGTACGTACTTTATTTGTACAAGTGAACTTTTCTGATTCACTGTCTGACAGCTTGACGTCATCTAGTTCATTGTATGAAGTTACAACATTTTTTGAATGCTTTTTAATTGTTATTGGTCAAATTATTATTACGATAATTATTGTCATTGTATTACTGCCCAGGCCTGAAGATCTGATTGGAGAGAATTCAAACCTCTTCGGTGGATTTCTCAGATTAATGACATTAATTTCAGCACAATTATAAAAAGGGTGCCTCACAGAAATATCTTGGCGCAAATGTCTGTTAGTGATTTCTTGCTGTCTAATTCATGTGAGAAAATCAAATAAAAAGTGTCCATGTAAAAAAATAACTGACAGATTTTTTTCCCTTTTTGGTAAAATCCACTGTAAGTTTTGTAATTCTTTGAAACAAAGACATAATTTTTTTAATTTGACTTCTAAATTATGCTGAAATTTATTTCCAGATCACAGTTAAGTGTATTTGATGTATTTTGCTTCGGAAAAGGTAGAATTACAGCACTTTTTGTACGTAACTAGTGCCTCTGTTTCTGGGCGCTGTAATATTTGGGCTTCACTGGTACTTCTGATTAGTTTGGCTTTCATCAGCATGAAGACCAGAATGGTGTTCGTCACGAGTTGTGCGAATTAATCAAGGAAGCCACCTGGAGACTAAAATGTAAGATAATAAAGACAGTGATGCATTGGCCAAGCAATTGCCCTACCAAAATAAACCGTCCGGAACATGATTGTAATTTATGATACTTTTTTTTGATCCGCATGACGCATGAATTTCTCAGTCCTCTAAAGCCAGCCTGGAGTCTTATTTCACTGATTTAGTGCAGTAATGAATGAGTTTTTAAAGGTGTTTTTTTAGAGGCATAGAGACCCCTGAATATCCTCCCTCAAGCACTGCTCCGTGGATTTGAAACAATACCTGGTGTATTGAGGTTTCTAAGTTTGCATGGGGCTCTGAGTCTGCTGCAGGATTTCTGACCCTCCATTTTGTCTGTTCAGAGTCATTGTCCCACTCAGGCCTATGGGGGGGGGTGTATGGGACCATGGGAACGGGACAGGAAGTAAACAGCTCCATCACGTGCCTGGATCTTTGACAGAGGCACCTTTTATGACTCATTTTACTTATCACTTAATCACTTTTTCTGGGGGAAGAAAAACTTAATCCGCAACCAAGCCAACCTCATGAACTCAGAGATCATGAACTTCTTGTCTGTGAATCATATCGCACTAGGAATGGAAATCATGACGTAAGGCACACGCTGTTCGACTCGGACTTCCCAGTTTTGAGTTTTAATTCTCTTTTATTCTGATGACTTCATGTTGCTCACTGGCCAGAGTAAATTATTGATCACAATCATTTATGTATTAATGCATCACTTGGTCCCCTTTATTTAAACAGTCATGGTTGTTGAGAAGATGTATATATTTATATATATATATATACTGTATATATATATATATATATATATACACACACATGCTCTCTGTATCAGGGAATACCTAAAAGAGTTTATGGCATCCTGCCATTATTTTATTGAATAACAGGAAACAAAAGCGGAAATAAGTAGTATTTGGCTGTACATTGAAGGTATCCTGTGACATATTTATATTCCTGTTTCATGTCTTAAGTCTTAAATCCTATTGTCTTTGAAAACAATTCAGGTCAACTAAGAAATTGTTTTCAAAGACCATAGGAAATAGAAAATAGGCCAGTATATCACTAAATAAGATATGATGACTGAAGGTAATCTGTATGTGGTCACTATCTGACACTGATATGGTTCCAGCACAAAGCTTGTCTAAATTCTGAGATGCCGCATGTTGGTCAAGTTTGCAATTTTGTGCATCTGTTTGCACATTGCAGGACTGTGGTATTTCAATCATGTCATAGAAAGTTATCTCTCACAGGCATCATAAACAGGCGTGGGGTGATAAAATTTTACTCTGTAATTGTGTGTGGCTCATGTCGCCGTCAAAATATTTATGATTCTGCAGGTTACGCGGCTGAAAAATCGAAATGGAACCATTTCAGCATCTGAGGGCAGTCATTTTGGTGGAAAAGATTTCAGCTGATGGTTTTCAAACTTGATGCTCCATAACCTCCAGGCTTCCCTGCTTTGTGGCTAAGTTTTCTCTTGGATAGGGGGTGTATCCTCGGGGATAACTCCTCCCCTTTTCCTCATTTGAATTAAGCACAGTCATTTTATCCGGCACAGTGAGCCCTGTCTGACCCAGGAGAGTGAATCGACGTGGGCCAGCGAGGCGAGGGCTAGTGACAAAGCCGTGCAAATGTCTCACATCTCAGAGTGATGGTGGTGTGGAGACTGGAGGCAGAAGCTGACTAATTTTTTTCACAGTGGTTAACTATGGCTCTCTGTGCTCCAGTTTTTAATTATAGCCGTGTTTGGGGGCATGGTGCTGGGGGAGCGCTGATGGACTGGATCTGCAGGGGGGGCGGCCTCTTGGGCGGGTTTTTAGGAAGGCGAGCTGTCGCTCCGCTCGCCCGTGTGGGCCGGCGTCCTCATTCGTCAAGGGCTGACCCATATCTCCCTCACTGCTGCCCCTAAACGTTACAGCAGCATTTCGCCAACATTGCAGCAGCTAAATTTCTCCTCACCAGAAAGTCAGAACACACTGCGGAGATTAAGAATGCTGAGAATGAGCAAGGGTTAAAGGTCACGATTGCAGTACCATGAAGGAAGCGTGGCGTGTTTACCCTGACCAGGTAGGGCACTGGCTGTGTCAATAAACAAGGCAACGAGAGCACTTGAGCAATTCTAGCAAGACTGCAACCCTAACCACTGCATTAATATCGCTCATGCTGTCCGTTCCACAGACATGGTACAATTTTCAGTGACCAAATTGCATTACTCTGACAAAAATGACATGGCTAAGCGTGTCAAACTTATATGATTATATCAGTAGACTGACTGCATCGCGTGGCCTGACCCTCCTCACATTTTCCACTGAATGTTGACCTTGCTGCAGCTGTTCAGGGCTCCTGATTTGCGTAAGCTGGTGTGTAAATGACATCGCAGGTCCGGTCCTTGGCTTAGCTGCTTTATTTCCATTTGGGTTCAGAGCCCTTTGGGACGGGGATTCATGAGGCCTGAGCTGAATGGGCTCATGGGAAAACACTGAGCCAGCGCTGGTCCTCAGATATTATATTTAATATGATAGAGGTATGGTTCTCCACTGATTGTGACCAGCTCTCCTGCAGTGTCACATCCGGCAGACTCTACATCACAGCTGAGACTGGCCATGGCTCCGTGCACCTTCAGTTTCGACTCTCCTTTCTGTTCCAGCCAATGAGGGACGAGGGAGCCAGGGTTTGCCTATCCAAATTATAAAAATGAATATCTTTTATGAAAATGATTTGGATTGAGGTGTGCAGGTGTTCTCTGCTCTGAAGGCCCATGCTGGAGTCTCTGTAATTGCACTCAGTGACAGAGGGGTGGCGACAGAGAGTCGATGCCCTCGGCCATGCCTCAGTGTACCCAGTCTGCCCGCCCTCCTGTTTTACATGAGTGAATTTCCCTGCTGTCACCTCTGTCAGTGAGGCCGGACGAGGCTCCTCTCCTGCTTGAGCTCAGGCTGGACGGACAAGTCTCCCAGGGCTGTGTTTCTGAAAAGCGTAGCTGCTAACTAAGCTAGCCACTTAGATGGTTTGTCCATTCACTGTCAATGATTCCAGCTATGTAAGTTAGCATCTGTGATTTCGGGAAATGCACCCCAGATCTCAGTAGGAGAGCCGTCATCTGCACGCCCTGCTCCAGCTCAGCCTAATTACCATTCTCATCCGCCTTCTCCGAGCAATGACTTATTTACAGCGCTTCTCACCGCCCGGGAGGACCCAAACTGTGCGCCTCTCCCCTCCTCCCTCCTCTGCTGGAGTGGGGAAGAATTCAGGCATGCTGGGATATCTGCGTTGGGGGGCCCTGGGCTCTACATTAGTAATGGAGCACAGAATAGCAGGCACAGAGCAGCTGTTTGAGCCAGTGTTTGTGGGTTTGGATCCTGGTTTGGCGTTGATTGCGTGTGGCAGGGAATTTGAATTTATTTATCGAGTTTTCAGAAAAATGTACCTTGTAAGAGACTTGATAAATCTTCTGCAATTGGTTCTGTCTGACGAGCGAAGGAACCCAACAGTGCACTCAACAGCGTGGCACTGTTAGTGCTAAGCTGTTGAGTGCGCTGTTGGGTTCCTTCGCCTAACATTTCCATGCATTATTTTTACACTTGCATCCACTTTACATATGCTGATCCACTCCACTGCTATACAAGATTTTTTGTCAGTTAAATCTTAGACATTTATGTATGACCTGCCCACTCTGGTGGCCTGCTGTTCTAAATCCACAGGACATTCAGGACATTGTGTGGCGATAGTTTGCAGACTCAGAACATGTAATTCACCATGGAATCTGATTTTTGTGGCAATTATAGAGAACATTTCATCCTGATAACATAAATGGGTATCTAATTATCAAGAAATGTGTTATCTGCAGCAAATGTGGCCAAAACAATGACAGAATTGGGGAAAAAAACTTGCTGATTAAAAAAAATGTATAACTTTCTCTTATACCTATGGGAGATATCTGCTGCATTTGATTTGTTTAGTTTTATATATTTGACACAGTAATGACACTACACTAGAGCAGCGGTAAGCACAATGTCCCACAGATGGGAAGGGATGCATGTCGGCTGTGCTGTCCCTCTGTGTCCCTGCCCTGTCTCTCTGTGTCCCTTGGCTGTACCTGTGCCAGGATTATTTTTCATAACCCAGTTAGGGCAAAATTCCAGTCATTTACAATCTGATCAGTTTATAAT
The DNA here is from genome assembly GCA_029721435.1 of Gymnothorax reevesii. Taxonomy (NCBI): domain Eukaryota; kingdom Metazoa; phylum Chordata; class Actinopteri; order Anguilliformes; family Muraenidae; genus Gymnothorax; species Gymnothorax reevesii. The sequence goes on from CM056589.1 coordinate 30,541,718, forward strand.
TCCAGTGAGGTTCAGTGTGATTAGATGAAGTGTGGCTCAGAGCGAAGCGGTTCCACAACTTGGTTCGGAAAAATTAAGCTCGTGTCCTTGTGCTGTCTCTCTGTGTCCCTTTGTGGCTCTGTGCTGTCCCTGTGTGTTCTTCTGTGTCCCTGTGCTGTCCCACTGTGTACCTATTTTGTCCCACTGTGTCCGTGTGCCTCCTTGTGCTGTCCCTGTGCTATTCCACTGTGTCCCTTCGCTGTCTCTGCGCTGTCCGTTTGTGTTCTTCGGTGTCCCTGTGCCGTCCCCCTGCGTCCATCAGTGTCCCTGTGTGTCCCTGTGCTGTCTGTGGGCACCATGCTGCCGCGTTACATAACAGGTCGGCAGCGGTTGTGGAACAGGAGGGCGGCGGGTTATTTTTACGCCTCTGTTTCTGTTCGCGCTGTGTGTCATCGCCCTCAGCGCTGTCAGAGGTTTCTGTTCCCGCCTCCTCTGGTTCTGACACAGCCTTGCGTCTCTCCTGCCCGGGGCCGGAGAGCACACGTGTCAGCCTGCTGACAGGAAGAAGATTGTGTGAATCCACTCCCAACAGCACTTCCTCTTGTGAAAAAAAGAAACTAAGGTCAAAGGGTCTCGCCATCCTCAGTGTGCCACAGACTTCAAATAGCCGTAATATTACGCACTTCCACCCCAGGACTGTGATGGTGTGTTTTTTCCTTGCGCGCACACATTTTGTTTTAAGTGAAGGAGCGCTCTTGTCTTTTTGTGTCTGTCGTGGCTTTGGAAAGCTTTCATCCCCCCTCTCCAGTTCAGCAGTACTGCAGTCAAATTAAAGCGAATCTGTAATTATGACCTGACTGGTTGCTTTTTGAAGTCACTATCAATTTGCAATGCATTTTTGTTAGTTGTTTGTCCTTAGGAGTTGTTTGTTTGACTCAATGAGAGTTACAAGGGTTTTAGTAGAAATGAATTAGAATATACTGGACTCTTTTTTTTTTTTAATGACAGAAGTGTTTGGTCATGAACTAAATTAGATTTCTTGAGACAGAAGGTTTGAGACAAAGCTATTATTTATAACCTGGTTCAGTAAGGAGAGTACAGTTATGGACGACTGGGTGGGGGTTGCCCTTTTTTAATTCCGTATGAAAATGGTGTACAATCACTATTATGGATGGTCACCATTGCCTGATTCCAAATACACGATAACTAGCTATGAAAAATGGATTGTCAACTCGAAAAAATATCTGATTGCTAATTTGTAGCCTAAAACGATTTAACCGAATAGAAACCAGACTTGCAGAGCATCATCTAAGAAAGTGCCGCCTGTTACCTCTTGGGATCTCGAGGATGTGGGCTGCGCTTTATCATTCTTCTCTTCTTCTGTCCTTGTATCCTTGTGTCCTTCTGATCTTCCATCCTTATATGTTTTGAAGCAGCCTACTGTGTCTCCTTGCTTTCTTCACTGGGGTGGTCCAGTGAGGCTTAGGTTCGTACAGGAGGGGTCCAGTGTTTCTGTGGGTGTCTCCTTTATTTTTCCTTAATGTAACATAAATTATCACAGAAATTGTATTTTAAAAACTAAATGTGAACTCGTATAAATAATCAGACCATTGAAAAATGTTGAAAAATGATTGTCATGCACCCATTTTCAGGCTCCAGTTATATTCTTTCTTGTCGGCTTATACGTATATTATCCCAAGTACCGTATTGATTAAGTAATTGGCTGACACTAGTTATCAATAACATTGGCTCATATGAAGAAAACGGTTTTCTCCCCCGCAGAACACCACGAGTTTCTTTTACATGAACGTCCTCAATGTATTTCTCTATCGCCCTCTGGTGTCCGTCACACCGCAGCTCTCCGTGCTGATCAAATAAACACGAGTGAATTATTTAAGACCCCTGTGTTCTTAGCCGGGGGCTAAAAAACTGCAAATTAAAATGGCACCTCATAGCCAGGCACCGTTGCATGCGCTTATCTGCTGTAACGCCACTAATATCGTTAACATAGGCCTATTCACACTTCGGTTTTGCCCGACTGAACCTACCCTTCTGAATACCTGCTCAATATAGTGTGTCCCCTTCGAGGTTCCTCCCGCTTATGATTCTGTGCCGGCTTTACGCCGTGAAACAGAATAGCAATTTTATTTCTCAGGGTTATGTATCTCTTAGTGTGGAGATAATTGATAAAAACTGAACTGACATCTGTGGGTCTTCGTGCACAAGCAGCTGCAGCAATACTTGAATTCATGAGGCTTATGCACACAGTTACTTTTTAAAAATCTATTTCTGTCATCTGAGCCACCTAGTGGTACTTAAATGTAACACAATCTACTAATTATACCCCCGAACGGTATTATGTTTTTGGTCCGACCGCCGCCGCCGCTGCACTACGTGTTAACGCGATAACTTCAGTAATATTTCAATTAGAAATTTCAAGTTTTGCATATAGGTAAGTATCATAAAGAGGACGAACTGATTTGATTTTGGACAATTTACGATTTCTAGATTGGCCACCAAGGGCCAAAAACTGATTTACGTGTTAAAGCGATAACTTCAGTAATATTTCAATTAGAAATTTCAAGTTTTGCATATAAGTAAGTATCATAAAGAGGAAGAACTGATTCGATTTTGGACAATTTACAATTTCTAGATTGGCCACCAGGTGCCAAAAACTGAAAAAAAATCACTGTTTTTATCATATCTCTGGAAATATTTGTCTGATTGACCTCAAATCAAGTGCAAATGAAAAGTCATGACCTGAGGATGTGTCCCACGATGACATTATACCTGTTTACTTCAAAATTTTGACTCAAGGTGGAGCTTTGTCACAAAAAATTCACCATTTTTGCCATATCTTTGGAACTGTTTGTCCAATTGACATGAAACTATGTGCAACTGCAAGGTCATGACCTCACAACGTGTCACATGACGACATCATACCTGTATGGTTCAATATTTTGCCACCAGGTGGCGAATTTGAGATGGAAAATGACCATTTTGGCCATATCTTCAGAACTATTTGTCCGATTGACCTGAAATTAAGTTCAAATGAAAGTCTACTCAAGGTCTATTCAAGGATTGGGGAATTGGAGGATATATCCCCAGCAGCCACCTCCAACGGCATAAGCCTAGTTTTTAAACAAGCTCATCTCCAACTTCAATCACATTATGTGCATATGCATTGAAGTATGCTCAATTTCAATTTATTTTTGAAGCATTCCCCTGGCATTTCAGTTTTGAACAGACAAAAAAAAACATTTTAAAATTGATTTTGGAAATGGATTATTTATTGTTGTAAAGGTCATCTTTTTTAACTTAAGTTTTTTCTCAAGTTGATTCAAATACTGTCAAAGCTTTTTTCATATTGTAAGACAATGTTACACATATATTTTGTGTCTGCTGGTTGTAGCACTTCACTGAAGCTACATCACACTTGTATTGAGAGAATCATTCAAACCCAGGATGCCATGTTTTTTATGGTCGCAGCATTTCAGCAAATAGAAAATATCTAGCACATACTTTTTTGCCCATTTCCTTATAATTCAGCAGGACATATATTCAGTAAGGGTCATAGGAAACCTTTGGATCTCCACTAGAAGTTAAAATAGGCTTGAAGTTCCTCAGGTTTGCATACAGTTGCTGTATTTTTGGACACCTGCATGTGTCTGTAGGTTTTATGGGATTAAAGTACAGACACATAAAATACAGTAGTGGTATCAGGGGCAGATATAGCGGGGTAAAAAGCCTCAGTGTAAAAGCCCTCTTGCCTTCTGCCCTGTGGAGAAACTAGTGCTGCATTCACCTCCTGTGTCTGCTATGCATCCCACTGACCTGAGATCAGCACACAGAAAAGATACCTGCAGCACACTACCACATTTGCCGTGCTGCCACTGTACCTGGTACAGTGCCCAGTCTGAGTTGCAGTGAGGGAGGATTTAGGCTGGGTCCGTAACTGCTGACTTGTTTCGTTTGTCTGATGAAGATTGAGTGCCCTGGAGTTGTTTACTTTGTGTGATATTGAAGGACCCATATCGTGGAAAACAATCTTTTCTCAGTTCAGACCTCATGTACAATGGACTCCACTGGATCCATCAGCCCAGAGTAATGCTGAATTTGAAAGCGGGAGGCTGCGTTTGCACGGTCGAGCAAGACAGCCACCAGTGGAAGACTTTAAAAAAAAAAAAAAGGTGCCGTTTTATTCAGAGTATGTACAGGTCTGTGTGAACAGTAAACATTTTAGAATACTCATTTTCATCAGACACGTAAACGGCTGGGTTGGATTGTTGCTTTTTTGGGAGAAGAGCAAAAAATGTGGATATTTTGTGTTTGTAAATGGAGTCAATGATGTAAATCAGGACTGATTCCCTCCAGTGTGGTTCATTTATTTCAAAAACCCGACTTGTTTGCAGTCTGTCTCCCGCATGGTCTCTGTTACAGAGCTGTCTGTTGTTGTAATGTAGATCAGGGCTCGCTGTACATACCATTGGAGATGCTAAGAGAGGCTAAAATCTGTGGGCAAGCCTGTAAACTTCACCATGAACTAAGGTACTTTACCTCTGGCGTAAATGTATATACTGCACACAGATGTAAACAGGTTATGGACTTGACCGTCATCAAAGTGTGTGAATTTTGGGTAATCTTTGATTACCCAGGTGGAGTCAGCTCAGAAAACAGGGTGTAAAATGTCCAATCCTGCTTCATACTTCATCAGAATATAGAAACCAGGAGTGAGAGCAGCATCTCAGGAGTTGTGCTTTCTTCAGTGTCAAATGAAAATCTAGGCCCAGCTACACCAAGAACTGTTGGTTTGGCTGTCAGTGTTTTTAGCCTCCAGTGGGTAAAAAAGTGATCCGCAACGATATTGTTGTTCGTCGTTGTTGTTGTTGTTTCTTCACCTTATTACCAGGAAAAGTTCCATTGGAAACATGTTCCTGTTTATCATGGCCACCCTGGGAGAGATGCCAGATAGAGCTGTTGCAAGAGAGGAGGGACAGAAACAGGGGTGAAGCCCCTGCAGCAGTTGTAGGTTTGAGGGTCTTGCTCAAGGGCCCAACAGCAGAATTTTTCTAAACCTCATCTCTCCAGATGCAAATCAGAATGCCATTCTCCACCAGGGACTTGAACCAGCAACTCTTCAGTTACCAGTCATGCGGCCTGCCACCGGGGTCCTCTGCCACGTGTCGTGACTTTGCCATCCACTTGAGTTTGAATCATATTTACAACTATGTATACATATTTTTATCCCCCCGGCATATAATGCGGGGGGATATAGCGATCAGTATGTCCGTCCGTCCGTCTGTCCATAATAAAATAGTTTCCGGACCAGAACCCTAAAACTATACCACTTACAAACACCAAATTTGGTATAGAGCTTCTCCTTATGGTCTAGTTGTGCCTTTTGGGGGTTTCGGTCCGTCCATCTGTCCACACAGACCCCGGGGGGATCCGCCATTGCCAGATGGCTCTTGTTACCTTCCCCATGACAGAATCAGCGGGGCGAGGTATTGTAATCGGTTTGTTTGTTTGTTTGCCAAGTTCATCGGGAATGTCAAAATGTGTTTTGATTTTTTTTTTTGCGATAACTCCCTTCAACTTTATCACATTGACTTCAAACCAAAACCAAAATGTGCATCTTTCAATTCTGCTCAACCATATGCTGCATGATGGGGGTAGCTTTGATAGTCTCCAAACTGGTTGGTAGTTAACTGTCAGGGGGGTCAAAGTCATTGGTGAAAATAACATAGTTTCTATTATAACTCAAAAATGCTTGCAGATCGACAGATGTTTACGGTTATGACCACATAGGAACTTATATGGGCTTTTATTTCAAACCTATGGCTTTTGACCTAGAGTGGCCTTGAAAGGTCAAATTGAAGGTCGTGGATTTTCAATGGATGATGAGTTGAAAACGGTAGAGGTCTCACCTGTAAAATTGAGTTAGTATGAAAAGCACTAAAATAAGTGCTGCCGGGCGAGGTTTGTTTTGCCTGGTAACACTCGCTTGTCAATGTAGTCAGTGTTCTCAATGTTCACAGCCCTTCAGAGGTCCAAAAACATGACTGTCTTGTTACAGTGCTTGTTGAACACAGTCTCCTGAACCAGGTGTGATTTTGTCCTGTGAATTTAGTCAAGGTATATTTTGAATCTGCAGTCACTGTAGTTCAGTGACTTCTTATGCTGATGACTGGCTTTTAAAATGCAGTGAAGGATTATTGTCTGGCTTTAAATGTGCTTTTTATCGAAGTTTCACTCAGTGCTATCTGAGTGCAGTACAGACCAAACTGTCGCTGGCCCAAAATTGCAATAGATCGCTTGGTCTTGTCTGTACTGCAGCTCTACCAGGCGCCGGGGTCTCGAGTGACGGGCTGTGTTGGCGTGGATTGTGTTGCGGATTTGCTTACATACTGCCGTGCCGTGACGACACCGTCAGTTTAGGCTAACTGATATCCCCTCTTAAAGCTAAATTTAGCTTCATGTTAAGTAAATTAGCCAGACTGCTATTTTCGAGGACTGAGTCACTGGCCTATTTAGCTTCGGGTAAATTCAGGCGGCCCTTTGATTTGAATGTAAACATCGTGAGGCCGCCATTTGGAGAAGTCTTTAAAGGGATCAGTGAGCCAATCTGATGAACAGACGTAACGGAACAGCTTGATCTCTGGCTTTTAAACTCTGTTTAATACTTCAGCACTACCACAATGCTCTTGAAGGTGAATGTGTGTGTACATTGTGCTTGGCACTTTATTATCTCTGTGTATGAGTGATTCCTCACACACTGTGTGTTTGTGTTATATATATACAGTCATGCCCAAAATTATTCATACCCCTACCCATTTTTGGGTTTTTTCATGATATTTTTTGACAAATCAAATTTATTCTTGCACAAATGACACAGTAAGTTGACATAAGGCTGTAAGAATTACAGTAAACAATTTTTTGAGAAATACAATACTTAGTGGTATTTTATTTGACAGATTTACAAAAAATTCCTTGTACAGAATTATTCATACCCTTTTCTCATGGCAAAGCCTTTATTCACGATTACAGCTTCCAAATGCTTCCTGTGGTTGATCACAAGGTTTCTACACCTTTCCACAGGGATTTTGGCCCTCTCCTCTATGGCAAACTTCTCCAGATCCGTAAAGTTCAAGGGTTTCCTTGCCATGACCTTGGTCTTCAGTTCCCTCCGCAGATCTCGATAGGATTGAGGTGGGAGCCTCTGGCTTGGCCACAAAACATTCACTTTGTTGTCCACTAACCATTTCTTGACAGATTTGGCTGTGTGTTTAGGATCCTTATCCTGTTGGAAGATTATTCCTGCCCAAGATCAAGTTATTCACCAGATTGCTTGATGTTTTCACTGAGGATTTGGATATACTGGTCCTGTTTCATAATGCCATTAACTTTAACAAGGTTTCCGGGCCCATTCCCTGAAAAGCAACCCCAGAGCATTATACTCCCGCCATCGTGTTTGACTGTTGGGACCGTGTTTTTCAGGTTGACCGCTTCACCTTTCTTACGCCGAACAAAGGCCCCATCTCTGTGCCCAAACTGCTCTATCTTTGCTTCATCTGTTCATAACATTGACAGCCAGGAGCATTTATCTTCATCCAGGTGAGCTTTTGCGAAGGCTAGACTAGTTCTTGTGTGTCTTGGTTGGAGAAGTCTAAGTGGCATAAGAAAGGTGAAGTGTTGAACCCAAAAAACTGTCCCATCGGTCAAACAGGGTGGTGGAAGTATAATGCTCTGGGGTTGCTTTTCAGCGAATGGGCCCGAAAACCTTGTTAAAGTTAATAGCATCATGAAGCAGGACCAGTATACACAGATCCTCCGTGTAAGCATCAATCAATCCGCCGAAAAACCTGGTCTTGGGCAGAGATGGATCTTCCAACAGGATAATGATCCTAAACACACGGCCAAATCCATCAAGAAATGGTTAGTGGACAACAAAGTGAACGCTTTGTGGCCAAGCCAGAGCACCGTCCTCAATTCTATTGAGAATCTGTGGAGGGGACTGAAGACCAAGGTCATGTCAACGAAACCCTCAAAACTTAAGGACCTGGAGAGGTTTTCCAAAGAGGAGTGGAAATGTGTCGAAACCTTGTGATCAACCGCAGGAAGCATTTGGAGGCTGTAATCGTGAATAAAGGCTTTGCCATCAATTACTGATAAAAGGGTATGAATAATTCTGGACATGGCATTTTTTGTAAATCTGTCAAATAAAATACCAAAAAGTATTGCATTTCTTGAAAAATTATGTCAACTTACTGTGTCATTTGTGCAAGAATAAATTAGATTTGTCAAACAATATCTTAAAAAAGCAAAAATTGGAAAGGGTATGAATAATTTTGGGCATGACTTTGTGTGTGTATGCTATAAAATGTGTGTGTGTGTGTGTGTGTGTGTGTGTATGTCTATGTATGGTTGTGTCTTTCTGTGCGCGTGTGTGTGTATATATGTGTGTGAGTGTATGTGTGGGTATTTGAGTTTTAGTATGTGATTGTGTATCTGTGTCAGTGTTTGTATGTGCTCTGGCCTGCATACTGTACCATCTGGCCCTGCTCCCTGCTGTAAGCTGACCTCAGATCAGTGGGGAAAAGCCTGGACTCTGGCCCCGTCACCGCAGCTCCTCAGATAGATGTGCTATTTATATCACAGTGACGCAGCAGCCCCTCCTGAGGCCTGCCTTTATTTAAACACTCCAGAGGTCATGCTCAGGTCCCCCAGTCCCCTAACTCAACCCCCATGTCCCACCAGCACCGAAATCTGGCTTCATGTGCACCCGGGACCTGCACTTTATGCTGTACTACAGGGGCCCTCAGTGCAGTGTACTGGGGTATAGCACAGTGCAAACTTACAGTATAGTGAAAAAGTGCTTGCTGAGTTCTTCTGTTTGTGCAATTTAAATGTTTCAGATCATCCAACTATTTTTGACATGAGAAGGACAGCGTGTGTAAAACACAAAATCTGGCTTTTAAATGATCATGTCATTTATTGAAGGCAAATAGCTCATCAAAATCTGTATCCCCCATGTGAAAAAAATAATTTCCCCCCCCAAGCCTAGTAACTACTTGTGAACCAACTAGTCAAACGTTTGCGATAACTAGCAATGACCCTTTTACATCACTGTGGAGGAATTTTAGCCCTTTTTTTTAAACTCAGCCTTATTAGAGATTTTTTAAGCATGAGCTGCCTGTGCAAGGTCATGCCATAGAATCTCCTTGTCAGGACTTTGACTTGGCCACTCCAAAACCTTCATTTTGTTTCTTTTGATTTAGAGGTGGACACGCTTTTGTGCTCCGGATTATTTCCCTGTTTGAGGACTCGACTTGCGCTTGAGCTTGAGGTTACAAACTGATGACCAGAGAGCAGATTTCATGGTTCCACCAATTATGTGAGGTTGCCCTAGTCCTGAAACAGCAAAGCAGCCCCAGACCATCACACTACCACCACCATGTTTGACACATGGTTCGATGTTCTTATTGTGGAATGCTGTGTTCGCTTTATGTCAGAGGTGAAGGGACCCATGTCCTCCATAATTTTTCGCTTTTGTTTCACCAGTCAACAACATATTGTTCCTAGGGTCTTGTGGGGTCATCAAGATGTTTTCTGGCAAATGTGAGACAACCTGTTGTGTTCTTTTTAGTCAGCAGTGGTTTTTTATTTATAGCTGTCCCACGGATGCCATTTTTGCTCTGTCGCTTTTTTTTATTGTGGAATCGTAAACACTGACCTTAACTGGGGTAAGTTAGGACTGCAGGTTTTTAGATGTTAGTCTGGATCTTCTTATAATGTCCTGGATAAGTTGTTGATGTGCTCTTGGAGAAAGGTTTGCAGGCTGGCCACCCTTGCAAAGGTTCACTACGGTCCCAAGTTTCCTTCATTTAAAGATAACGACTTATCGTGATTCGTTGGAGTCCAAGAGTCTTAGAAATCGTTTTCTAACCGTTGCCACACATACTGTATAGATGTCCATGACTTTAATTCTCAGTTGTCCTTCAATTTATTTACATGGCGGCATCATGTGCTCCTATTAGCCTACTTGACATCCTCAGACAGGTTCTATTAAAGTGATGTTTAGATGCAACAGGGCTGGCAGTAATCACGCCTGGGTGGGACTGGTGAAATTGAATTCAATTATCAATTAAATTTGTTTAATTGTTTGATTTACTAATAGGACAATTACTTTTTCACATGGGGCTAGGCAGGGTTGGATAGCTTTTTTCCTTTAATAATTGAAATAATTAAAAAAAACAAATTTTGCGTTTACTTGAATCATCTTTGTTTGATACTAAAATTACTTTGATAATCCGAAACAATTGTGTGTGACAAATATGTAGAAATAGAAGAAACTGGGACAGGGTGAATATAGGCACTGAAGCCTATATGTGACCTCTACATTCAGCTGTCAGTCATATCTGCACAAGCTCCATTCAGTGCCTAACACAGTGTAGCATGACACTGAGCATGACCGTACTCGTTATGCAAGAAGGGGGGGGGATTGCAACGCAATCACACCGACGGCGACAGTTGATCCAGAGGCAGTTTCATTGTAAAACTGCGCCGGGCGACATCCGACATTCGGCTCAATCATTGTACGTCACGCCTGAGCTGGTCTGGGAACAGGGGATGGAGGGTAGATCACAGGGTCAGGTGAAGGACGGACATTTTGTTTCTCGTCCATGTGTGAATCAGAAACATCGCTACCAATCTGAAAAGCCGTCAGAGAAAAGCGGGTCCCCCGTCCATTTGAATTACTGCTTTGTTAATTTGACTTGTGCCTCCCAAGTTCACTAAATCTCTCCACCCTGCTACCGTTACTAATTCTCTCTTCCCTCAGACTCCGCCAGACTTCAAAAGGAATCATCCCGTGCCTGGTGGGCGTTCCCCGACAGAGGGGTGGATCCAGGAAGATTAAGCATAGAGCTGCGGTCTATAAGTAAATACAATCCTACCCCTGTCAGAGAACTGCTTAGCCCTGTTTTACTCTGTATGAGTTTGCCCTGCTGAGACTGATGTTTTCCAATCAGTACTGAGCAAATTTTAGCAGTGGCCCTGTCACTATCTAGGTCACTGTCCTGCTGTAGCGTGAAAACCGACTGGTGAAGTATGTAATTGCGTCTCTTGTACACCAGGGGGCTCAGTCACTACATATTTTTATTAATCTTCATTACTTAGAGCGGCTTTTAAGGGGCACTTCAAACTGCAATCAACTGATTATATTCTGATTTTAACATGAATATTTATGATGCAGATGGATTTATATTCATATAACCTTTTCAAAGACCAAAATCAAGCTGTGAATTAAAGAATTAAAGGTCCCTTGTTCAGAAGGTTTTTTTCCCCAAGTTGTAATACTCTTCAATGTCTAAAAGGGAAACAAAAACTTTTTAGGGGAAGTAAAGAAAACAGAAAATCCATCTTTTTCAGCCAATTTGATTCCTGTCATTCCCAACCTTCTGAAAAACGGGCTGCTCTGATTGGGCAGCCCCTTGTCGGACTGAGGTTTTAGCTGCAGTTGTGGTTCTAATTATCCACCCTGCATTAATTGCCCACCCTGCACCCTGCATTGTCCATCCTGCACTACTTCATCTTATACTTATTGGATGTGTCGTTGGTGTACTTAGGATGGTGGGCAGGACTGAGCATATGCATATGCAAATGAACATATAGTTGTGACATCACATAGTTACGGAACACTAAGTGGCTTATACTAAGGGAACAGTTTCTGAATATGGGCTGTGTGTACTGCTCTGTGAGCTGAACGTTTTGATGCGACTACCGTATTCATGTAGTCCCTGCTTCAGAATAAAAAAACATAGAAATCACTCTTTTGACAATATGGGACCTTTAAGGGCCCAAGTGGTTGAGAGGGCAGGACATGGTGCTTAGAAATGCTCAAAATAATAGCTAACAAGTTACCAAACAGGGCAAAACTAAATGCAAACTGATGACCAAGCCCCATGTTGCTCATTCAAGTTGCCTGTGCATGAATCTCATATGAATCTGCACTCTGAATTCAGGTTAGAGCCAGCAAACCTCTGCACTGTAAGCCAGTTTCAGTTTGTGGCCACGTGGGAAACTTTAGCCGATAGTCTCGCTTCTCAAGGTCTTCCTCACCAGGCTCAGGATTGCGTCTTCATTTGGTTTCATACTTAGTCATCCAGCGCCTTTCGCGTGGTGGACCTTTATTGATGCGTGGGAGCTGTTAGCTTGCGTTTAGCGTTAGCGGTAAACATCGGAGGACGTGTGAATACGCCACCTGTGCTTTTCATCAGGCCTCCCTGTGCTGATAGTTCTGCAGCTGGCATTGGGGGTGGGGGGTGCTCAGATACTGACAGATCTGATGTTCATTCTGAGCTGCGGCAAATTCTTGCCAATCTTGGTTATGGCCCCGGATGGGTATGGCTGTATCTGTAGCTATAGCTGAGCACGTATAGAAGTGTTGACAGCAGAAAGAGATGAGGCGTGATTATTGAATATGGGCAGCGGAGTGAATGTTCTCTCTTGCACATCCTGTGGCGTGCGTGCGGTTAATGAGCACGTCTCTCTTGCACGTCGTGCTAAAGATCGTCCCTATGCAGATATTTTTATATTCAGTGTCAGTTTTCCCACTTCTGTGCTACTCACTTAGTCCCTTGCTGAAGTCTTAATCTTGTGTAGCACTGTTAACAGTTCCCTAAGGTGAAGATGACTCGAAAAATCATGAAATGAGGGGTTTCTAAATATTGACATTTGTACCATAAGCTGTTAAAAAGTGAATCAAATCATTATTTGGTCTGACTACCCTTTGCCTGCAAATTGGGTGCACTGCACTGTAGTATTAGTTTTACAAGATAATTGGCTGGTAGGTTGTTACAAGCATACTGGAGAACTTGCCATAGTCCTGCAAACAAATTGTAATACCTATGGCTGTCTGTCCAGGTATTGATGTTGAGTTTGGGAGTCTGTCAAGGCTTTACCATTTATGTAACCAGCATACCAGCATTCTGTAAAGAAGTGTGATCAATTGATGGAAAAATTATTTTTTAAATTAACATTAGCTGTCTGAAATATGCGTTCGACTTACTGCAACAGTCCCTCAGAGAACGTCTAAAACAGAAAAAAATAAACATCTATGACCAAATTAAAATATAACCTGGGATGCAATTTGTACACTTTAGCACAAAATTTTGAGAAGATACTTTGACGAAAAATCAGAAAAATAGGTCATTTCTGTCAGTCATCATTTGATATTTTGGCTGCCAAATACAAACCCCAATTCCAATGAAGTTGGGATGTTGTGTAAATCCTGAATAAAAACAGAATACAAAGATTTGCAAATCCTTTTTGACCTAAATTCAATTGAGTGCTCTACAAATACATGATATTTAATGTTCAAACTGATAAACTTTATTGCTTTTTTTTTTGGAAATATTCACTCCTTTCGAATTTGATGCCTTCAACATGTTCCAAAAAAGTTTACCACTGTGTTACATCACCTTTCCTTTCAACAACATTCACTAAGTGTTTGGGAACTGAGGATACTAATTGTAGAAGCTTTGGAGGTGGAATTCTCGGGGTCTCCGTTGTTATATTTTGTGCTTCATAGAGCGACACACATTTTCAGCGGGAGACAAGTCTGAACTACAGGCAGGCCAGTCTACTACCCGCTCTCTTTCACTACGAAGCTACGCTGTCGTAACACGAACAGAATTTGGCTTGGCATTGTCTTGCTGAAATAAGCTAGGATGTCCCTGAAAAAGAAGCCACTTGGATGGCGGCATATGCTGCACCAAAACCTATATGTACCTGTCAGCAATAACGGTGCCTTCACAGTTGTGCAAGTTACCCATGCCATGGGCACTAGCGCATCCCCAATACATCACAGATGCTGGCTTTTGAACTTTGCACTGATAACATTCTGCATGGTCCTTTTCATCTGTAGCCCGGAGGACACGTCATGCATGATTTCCAAAAACAACTAGAAATGTGGACTCGTCAGACCACAGCACACTTCCCCACTTTACGTCAGTCTATCTCAGATGAGCTTGGGCGCAGAAAAGCCGGCGGCGTTTCTGGGTGTTGTAGATGTATGGCTTTTGCTTTGCATGGTAGAGTTTTAACTTTAATGGTTTTCCGACGTGTTTCTGAGCCCACGTGGTAATATCCTTTACCGAATGATGTCGGATTTAATGCAGTGCCGGCTGAGGGACCGACGGTCACGGGCATTCAGTTTTGGTTTTCAGCCTCGCCCTTGCTGCTTACGTGTAGAGATTTCTCTGGATTCTTTGAATCTTTTGATGGAATCATGGACTTCAGATGTTGAAATCCCTAAATTCCTTGCAATTTTAGACTATTTGCTCAAACAGTTGTTCAGAAAGTGGTGAACCTCGCCGCATCCTTGCTTGTGAACGACTGAGACCTTTGCGAATGCTCCCTTTATACCTAAACAGGACACTCACCTGTTTCCAATTAAACTGTTCACTTGTGAAATGTTCCAAACAGGTGTTTATTGAGCATTCCTCCTCTTTCCCAGTCTTATGTTGCCCCTGTTCCTGGGTTTTTGGAACATGGTGCAGGCATCGCATTGAAAATGAGTGAATATTTCCAAAAAAACAATAAAGTTTATCAGTTTGAACATTAAATATATTGTCTTTGTAGTGTATCAGTTGAATATAGGTCGAAAAGTATTTGCAAATCAATGTATTCTGTTTTTATTCACATTTTACACAACGTCCCAACTTCATTGGAACTGGGGTTTGTACTTGAAATATTAACTGAAACATCCATTGTTTTTGGTTTTGTTTCATCTAATTACTATTACGCAAACACTTATTGAATTTAACTGGTCTATATACTTAAATTAAAAGTGATTCCAAGCATGGGAGTGGGAATATAGAGTGTAAAAATTCTTTTTTATGCTGTGATTATTTAATTAATGGGAGTTGACCTATATAATATCGTCATGAAATATGAGATAGTTTGCAAAAGTAGCCTTGATCGATTAGAGCATCGTCTTTTCCTCCTTCCCCTGAGGGATATTTCTGTTAATTCTGCATTATTCCTGAGATTTCAGGCCTCATTAGGGGCAGGAACGCGGAGGCGTGGGGAGAGAACAGCTACGTCAGGCCGCATCTCCTGCAGGAATAAATGTAGTGCCTCACATCAAACTAATATGTCTCCATTAGCTGAGAGCTCAGCTCATGCATCCTGGGAATAATTAAGACCTGGCCATTTCAATTAAAAAGAGAACTTTAATTAGATAGCCGGTAGCGTGTCGCGGGGCCTGGTTACCATGCTACACTCCATGGTAACGGGCTAAGAAACTGTTTCACCCTCATCTCTCTAAGGGCACAGCGGCCGTTTAAAGCCTTATTTGGGAATACAGCGGGCCTCACCGTGCACAATCCTATACTCTGAAGATTTAGGGAACCGCACAGGATAACTCTTACCTTGGGCTAATGACAATGAGTTTAACTCAAAGTGACTCACAGGATTAAACAAAAGCGCTGATGTGGCTGCAGTCTTCTCCTGAGTTCCCTGTGTTTTTCACAATTAAAATTCAAATTCTGTCCCTGGCTGAGACCTGCAGATCTATAATGTAACAGCCTGAGGACCTTGATGTGGTAATATGGAAAACCTGGAACTGGATCTGTAGTGCTGCAGAGGAGCTGCCAGTCTGTTTAATCTAATTTAGAGGAGCACTGAAGTGACCCAAAACTACACAGCCATTCTCAGATCAGTTAAGATGAAATGGGGGCGATGTGGACTCAGATTAACCCCTTAAATTTTCAGGGTCTCGCTACACATTTATGGTTCACTGTGCATGCTAATTCTGAAACGCTGCAAACGACACTTGGAGGAGATGATGTCCAGAGCGCAGTGGTGGAGTGTCTCAACCTTGTCAAACAGTCTGGAAAGTCCAGCGTCTTCTCTGAAAGCGTTCCCAGTAATTCGGCTAGACTACTTTGCGTATAAATGTGTCATAATATTGTTTTCGTATTTGTGACGTCTGTAGCCTGTACTGTTTTTCGCAGAATAAAGCAATGCATCAAATCTTCCAAGTAAAGGCAGCAAACAGGGTGATTGCCTCAATGGCTAACTGGGGACTAGGGAGACATGGCAAAGTTTCTAGAAAATGTGTCAGGCCTGTAGATCCTGAAATGCAGAAGAGATCCCTGAATTCCTTTTGGCTGACGGTGGGAAATGCCTCACTGGACACATCGCACGATAAGCTCAGAATCCTGGGAATTTCACGCAGCGGTGACGGAGCGTTCTGGTTTTTTTTTACGGTCATGCTGATGTGTAAACCTGATCATATCAGTTACAACAAATAAAGTGAAATAACGCTCTGTTTCATGCAGCGTTAACGCGCTCTAATTGGCAAAAGTGTAGTCAGACCCTCACTTCTCACTTAAATTTTTCCTTAAGTAGGTTCAAAGCCAGAAAAAAGCATTTTTTCATATTGTAGGGCAATATCACACATCTGTTTCTGCTGGTTGTAGCACTTCAATGAAGCTTCATCACACTTACACTGAACAAAAATATAAACGCCCCATGTCAAATATAGACGCCACGTGGAGTTAACAACTCTAAGTGAGCATATGCTGACTTTTACTTGTACAGTAGGCATATTTCTCTTGATTTGTGTACCATTTCTTAATGCATCTATCTGTCAGTGAGCATTTGATCAGTGATGCAGTGATTTCACTCAGTACATGGGTGTGGCATTTCCAGACGGTGATCAGACAGAATGAGCAGTACCCAGACACTCTTTACACTAGGGACAATAAAAAGCCACCCCAAAATGTCAAATTTTGTCAAAAGTCATCATGCCTCAGATGTCTCAGGTCATGCCGGAACATGCCAATGGCATGCTGGATGCAGGGATGTCCACCAGAGCGGTCGCTGTGCAGCTGAATGTTAACTATCGGACGATAGGCCGTTTGAGAGTTTGTTTCCGACAGACGGGCCTCATCCATGTCGGTCACGTGTGACCACACCAGCACAAGATCGCTACATCCGGCTTGTCCACTTGCGGGATCGGCTCAGATCAGCGACACGCACAGCGAATGAGACCGTTGGTCTGCACGACAGACACATCACACCACAGACAGTCCGTAACCGCCTGCGAGAAGCCAACTTGCAGGCTTGGTGTCCTGACCGTGGTCTGGATCTCACCGCTGTCTGGCGTCGGAACCGACTCACAGTGGCAAACAGACACGTTCTATGGCCCTTGGCACGCTGGAGAAGAGTGCTATTCACAGACGAATCTCAGTTCCAGTTTTTTGTTAATAAAAAAAACAAACTCTATTTTTGTTCAGTGTATATCGTGAAAAATATTCAAACCCAGAACACCGTGTTTTTATGGCCACAATATTTCAATGAGAATATCAAGATCTTGTACATTATTTTGTGCAAATTTCCCCATAATTCAGCCGGACATATTTGGGATCGTTAAAAAGCTTGAATACAGCAGCTGCATTTGAAGGACCCATATATGGGTCTGTTGGTTTTATTGGGTTGACATTTATGTGCTCTCAGGGGAAAACCACACCCAAAGACGGCGCTTTTTGCCCTCTTTCCGTTGTTACGAGGTTATTGTACTTATCGAAGTAGGGGGACACTAGAAAAGCTCAGAGTGACCAATTCAGACCAATGAAACTACATGAGGTATTTATCAGTGAGAATTAATAGTGTATACGATCACTCTGATTGACCACAGTGTAGGACCGAATTCTGGAAAGATTTCCGGCAGGAGATGACCGAGACACAAAACGTTAAATATAAATCGTGTATACGGCCTGCCAAAGAAGTATCGCGCATCACAAGGCCTGATGATGTGTTTACAAGCATTGTATCCTTAGATACACATTCACAATATACAGTACACAGTGGTGCAGGGCTTTATTTTGTGCAGTACTCAGGCCACCTCGAGTGCCTTTAAAGGTAAAGTCATGAGCCAGCGAACAGAAGTTACTCATCACTCACTGTGTGCTGACAGTAAAAAGCCCTGGCCGCTGAGGCAAGTTCACAATCTTCCCACGTATGAATTTGGGAAGTTAATGCTGGGCAGACAGTAAAAGTGCGTTCAGAGCCTGACGCTGCGCTGAAACAGCGCTGCGGACAGCTGAGGTACCCCACTGGCAGTGTTTGATGCATGTATTTAAAAAGCCCATTTGATGTCCATTAGGACTGGGTAAACAAGCCTTTTCAAATATCAACTGCCTGCATCTGAGATGCGGAGAATGGGTAGTACGTTGATGCTGAATGGGACATTTTAACAGGGCCCTACAAAGTATTTTCACAGCAATTTTCTTTAGCATTTTTGTCATTCGGTTTGTTCACACTTTGCTTCATTGCTTTGCTTTTATTCATTCTGTAGAATACCTGTTTGGGATGGTTGTGTTTATAGACATATTATAGAGGACAGCCTCTCTGTCCTGGATCTCTCTAGTCACAGGCAAAGTGAATAGTTTTCTCTTTTCTAGAAGATTTAAAATCAGTGACTCCAGTGGGCGCTTGAATTTGCCATTGAATGCTGCGTGTTTGAGTCTCGTGGTTTGGTTCCTGATGCTTGTTGGGTGTGTTGGGGATCTTAATGTATTAATTTTATCCGACATTAAGTTGATTTTGTTGTTGATTTCTCTCATCCTTTGGGGCTATGAGTTCTATTGTCAAGGTTTTTGTGGCTTACAGGGATGGACACTTTTTTTTTTTTTTTGTCTTTTGTCTTGGGGGGTGGGGGTGGGGGGGGAATTGTGTTTGTCTATTGTGTACAGTTGTAATTATCAGACGCACTGTGAATGTGAATGTAAATGGCACAGAACAAATTTCCGTAAGGACAATAAATATTCTATCTATCTATCTATCACTTACAGGTCCAGCTTTATGCTTTAGAGTTTGCCATTAATGCTTTCAAAACTTACATCTATACTCAAAAATAAGTAAATAATAAATATTTGGAAAAGTTATGAACCAATGAAAACTCGACTGTTTTTTTTTTTTGCCAGATGTTTGCCGATGTTGAGGCGAAGTGAACTCAGCTGTGCGTCTTCATCAGGAAGTGCGCACTTGCACAAGGGTCCCGGTTCTGCGCTCTCTCTGCAGGAAGCCTGGTTAGCATAGCAGTGACACACCTGCTGCCCTGCGCTTAATGCTACTGCAGAGCTGCGCAGCCTCCACTTCCTCAAACCTGTCTCTCCACTGTACTCGCCTTGATTCTGTACGGCGTACGTGTGATTACAGTGTTCTTAAAGGCACGATGCAATAACCCTGGGACTTCTCCCATCTTTTAGTGGGTGAACACAGTCATATCTGTGCATTTTAAACATGCATTGCGTTGGATTGTGAATGCTACGCTCTGTTCAGAATGTCTCATCAAAGTGGCTGGGGATTTGTTCACTAGTAAAAATCCCGTCCTCAATATGTGATGCAAGACTGAACTTTATCTCAGGCTTTTACATCAGTGGGCAGGAACTTTCTGAGACCCTGCCCTTCCCCTCCTCCCACTTTCTTCAGGCTCCTCCCATCTCCAATTCTCGACACTCCCCTCAACTTTACGTATCCCTGCCCTGCAAAACCCTTGTTTTTCGTTCAGAAGTACGTCAAATACAGGAAGTAAAAAGCCCCGCAGACTTCCAGTGCAGTGTCTTTAACCTAAGATTCTGATACATGACTTTCACAGTTAATCGATAAATACGAAATGTTCTTGCCCGATCATTCTAAAGGGTGATGTCACAATGACCACTGGTAATGGAACGCAGCAGAGTTCTAGAATACTGGCTTGGCGTTTGGGGGAAAAAAAGAAAAAAAAACCCCTTTCCTTTCTGAGGGAGAATGGAGACGTCATCTGCTGCATTACAGCACCAGTTTCCTCATATCTCCTTTTCATACAGACTGACCCTTGTTGGTCTGGTGCTGCTTTGATTCATTTGAGTGATTTACATTCATTTGGGACATTCAGGCTTGCCTGCTTTTCACACTGTTCAACAGGATGTGAATGAAGACATTGTATAATATTCCATCATTGCAGTTAGGGCGTCGAGTGTTTTTTTTTTATTCAAAATCAGATTCGGCGTATCATGAGGGACAGAGGGAGTTTGGCAAGCTCGTAAGCAGAATAAAAGAAATATTGCTGTCATTCTCTGTAGCTTGATAAAATACTGCAGTAATACGAGTGCAGTAAATATTGACTATTTTGTCAGAAACTGAATTTCATTGAAAGTGTATATATAGATTGATGTGTTTTGTTTTACGGAATTTATTAGTCCCTCTGTTATGTCTCTTGAGAGTTTGTCCTCAGTATGTTATTTCTGGACGAGCGTTTGGAATTTGGACCTTGGGCTAAGGCAGCTGTCGTCATTGCCTCTAATGCCAACATTGCAGTGTTGGCTAACGCGTGTTTCCTTGGTGGTTTGTGTATTTTCGGCTGCCGTGTACTTGGTTGTTAAACATTAGTGTCGACTGCCTGATTCATGTGTTTCTACGGTTTATAGAGAGAAGCCTGGGCATTAAGCTGACTATTTATCTGCTTCATTCATTTATACATAGCAGAGTCTGACAGTAATGCTAGGCCATTAGCAAAGGTCACCTCCAGAACTGCTGTAATGCGCAATCTGGTAGTTACGGTGTGGTTTTAGGTGACGTATTTAACGTAAGGCTCAATCCCGTCGACTCAGTCACAGCACCAGCCTTGAGCCTCGATAAATTGGAATCAGTGTCCAGATTGCAGCGGGGGTTATATTAGGGCAGCGAGTCGATTTGGAGAGATGGTGTGGCACTCTTAACCCTTAGAGCTCTGTGATAAATTTTCAAAAAATTATAAATTAAATTATCTTGTGCTGTTGAAAACCTGTCATGTGGCAACTCTGCGAGGGAGCTCTTCTAAACAAGTCGCCACATGATATGTTCTCGACAGCTTTGAATTTGATATCTTACATCACTGATCAACTTTATTTGCATTTATTGCTATAAGGATTAGTACCACTGATCTCAGCTGAGCTAACCATCACGGGGCGGATGAAACGGCCACCTGTGTGTGCTCGCTAAATTCTGAATGTTAGTGGATGTGCATCACGTGCACACACATCTGACCAGTCTTATTGTATGATTAGCAGAGCCAAGCTCACTCGACCTACTATTAAGTCCCATTTATTTTGGCTGGGTATCATTAAATCAGCCCGTCTTATACTGCATCGAGGTCCTAACACTTATGGACTGTACTGTGGGAAGCTGCTGTCATTTTGCATACTGAGCAGATACTTTGTGGATTGACATGAAAAAACATTCTCTAGTCCGGTGCAAGAGCATCAGTAAAACACATTTGTAGCATTCCTGCTGATTTTTAAAAAACTGCCAGCGATCAAAAGTGCTGGAACTCCCAGCACAGACAGGACTGCAAAGGGCAATCAGGTGACCGCACCCGGCCTGGCAGTGTTTATGGTGTGCAAACGATGGTAGCGGGTTACTGTAATATAAACATGGTTTCATTTAAGCTGATTTGTCTTTGGCTCCATGATGGGGTCACTGGGGCTGTTTGTGTTGTGTAGACAGTCATTACCGCTCCAAAGCCATAATGGCTGTGAAGAGGCTGCTTGTGGTGTGTTTTGCAGTCCTTACCTCCTCAGAACCGTAATGGCTGCTTAGAGACTGCTTGTGGTGTGTATAGGAGTCAGTCCCTCCTCAGAGCCATAATGGCTGCTACAAGGCTGCTTGTGGTGTGTATAGCAGTCAGTACCTCCTTTGAGCCGTTATGGCCGTGAACATGAATTTGCTTTGCTATTGCGGGATGGGGAAATAGGGTCAGATTTGCTATTGGGAAAGGTGCACTGTGGCCCTGCAGGTGAGAGCTCCTGGTCTCAGAGCTGGGGAGAGGGTTTTTTGAGCAGTGTGGGTTAAACTGCAGTTGCAGTTCTTGAGAAGCAGCCGCATCAGGCTGTCAGAGGTTACGACATTTCTCTAAAAACACAGCGTGCAGGATATTGAGTCGGCCGCGGTGTTTAGGGACCGTTGCTGTGATACAGTGGCCGGCCGCATGACACAGCTGTTGCGCCCGCTGTGGGCTGGGACGGAGGTAGGTCAGTCAGGGCCACGCCCAAACTCTGTACTGCGCTCTCCCTGCGTCCTGTAGAGAGAGCTCCCATGATTCTCCATACTGTCCTTATGGCAGCATTATGATGCGTTCCATTTACCTCGGAAGTCGGGGCTGGGAATGACGTCACAGCCGAGTTATCAGCGTTCCAGTTACGAAGTCGGAAAAAAGTTGCCAACTGCCATAAACCAGGAAGAACAGTAGTAAAACAAGACGGTCATGTTTACGAAAGCTATTCTCGCGTTTGCCTTGTCCAAATATAAGCAACTTCTGGACAAATATGCGGTCCTTCTGCAACCTCCAAACACGGTGGATTTCCATATATGCGTCAAACAATGTGCAATGCTGATTTAGTGCTACAAACACGAGTTAGAAGTAATAAACGGAATATTACAGGAGCTTCTAATTACTGTTTACACCTGGGGCAGCCATCTTTGAATGTGAACTCGGGGGTAGTGAAGATTCTCCGACTTTCCATGTCGGAAATCCGACCTTGGGGGGCGTTTCAGTTGAAACTTCCGACTCGGAGCTTGGAAATTCCGACTTCCGAGTACAAATGGAACGCAGCATTATTACTCCAGGGAAGAGGGGCAGAGCCTGAATTTGGCTGTGACTGCTGCTTACCTCCCCATGCATTATGTACCATGTTAGTGCATAACCCACTGAGTAATGATTTTACATATCCATGCTCTCAATGGGAGAGGTTACCTGAATTAGAATGCAGTATTCCAATGTGTCTGTGTGTGAGTGTTTGCATGACTGTGTGTGTGTGCGTGTGTGAATGTGTGTGTTTGAGTGTGTGCGTGTGTGTGTCAGTGTTTACATGAGTATGAATGTGTGTGCATCTGTGTGTGTTTGATTGCCTGAGTTTGTGTATGAGAATGTGTGTATGCATGTGTTTATATGAGTGCGTGTCTTTTTGTATAAGTACGTGTGCATGTGTGTGTTTGTCTGTCTGTGTGTGCATGAGTCTCTGTGTGTACGAGTGTGTGTTTGCATGTGTGAGTCAGTGTTTAAGTGAGTATGAGTGTGTGCGTCTGTGTGTATGAGTTCATGTGTGTGTTTGTATGAGTGTGTGTTTGCATGTGTGTATGTGTGTTTGAGTGCATGAGTTTGTGTATGAGTATGTGTGTATGCATGTGTGTCTGTGTATATATGGGTATGAGTGTGTGTGTCTGTATTATGAGTGTGTCTTTTTGTATAAGTTTGTGTGTGTATGTGTGTGTGTGTGTCTGTTTATATGAGTATGAGTGTGTGTGTGTCTGTGTGTTTTATGAGTGTGTGTGTGTCTTTTTGTATAAGTGTGTGTGTGTGTGTGTATGAGTCTCTGTGTGTGTCTCTGTATGAGTGTGTGTACGTGCGTGTGTGTGTATGACTCTGTGTGTACAGGTAATCAGAGGGTCACGTGTAGATGATGGTGATGACAGCTCTCTTTGGGACTGACAGTGTGTGAATGAGTGAAGGGGTAATTGAAAGTGAAGCGATTAATAGCAGCCTTGTGAACGACCGTGTAAGTGAGCCAGCCAAAGTGGCAGTGAGTGAGTTTATTGATTTGCATTTAAGATGACGGTGGGGTCATTTATACACTTGAGCGCAGTTGCTGTAGAGACAGTTAATCTGTGGGCTGGACGCCAGCAGGTGTGTGTGTGTGTGTCTGCATCTCCTCCCATGCGCATGCATTAACGCATCTGCATCTGCCGGTGTGTGTGCATTTGTGTTTGCAAGTGCACAGCACATGCTCACTGGCTGACAGAGGAAGTGCGCTACTCTAGCAGCTCAAGAGCTATTTTAAACGCGGCGTTCATGTTACGCCCGCCCCCCCCCCCCCCCCCCACACACCCACCACTCGGAGCCTGGAACTGAGGTCTCGCTGTGTCACCTGCTTCATTCCCTCCCCCCTCCCTCTCTCAGCGTCTCCTCTCCGCCACAGCCAGTTACACGGCTCTCGTACCGCCGCTCTACAGGAGGAGGCTCGGGTGATACCCTGACTGCGTCGCTCAGGTTGTATATTACATGACTTGTGCCTGTCTGTCGGTCTTTTAAATCAGCCTTATATTAGTGTGATTTTAGTCGTTCTGAGGAATGCAGCACTGTGTCTTTTCAAATGGTGACAGTTAATATCTCATCTGAGGTGAGATTTTGGGCGAGTTTGTCTCTTTGGTGGAAGAACAGGAGAAACCGTCTTTATTGTCAAGTTTACTGACAGATCATGGTTGTGTTCGCATGGGAATGGGGGTCTTTAAGAGCAGTAAGGCTGCAAGCAGTTTGTCAATCATTGCTTTCTTAAAATGTTTGTGGAGAAACTTGGGTTGAATTTGGCTTTTTATCATATCAGAACAGTTGACCGCTTTTTCTCCAAGAACATCTGTCAAGCGTTCTCAGATTTCAGGGGCATCTATTTTATAAATGGATTGTCTAGCTTCTACTCATCATCTGCTAGTAAAAACGAAGTGTTAGGACTATCGGTCAGGGTGAGAGTTATTGGATATTGCATGCAGGCTAGTGTAAGTTTGCTGGCATCTACACTTCACAGTTTCTTCCTGGGCGTGAAATTGCTGTTTCAATTCAGCTGGGTCCTGCTGATTTAAGCAGACAAGTTGAATACAGGATGGTAATGTGTTTAAGACAGCGTGACACTGAAACTGTATACGAGCCGTGGACCAGTGCATTTGACCTAACTGATCTGATATCTCACAAATACAGCCTCACTAGAGAGTACACGGATATTGTGACTAGATATCATCTTAGAATTTGGATACTATAATATTGTGTCATAAGTGTAGCCTTTTCCTGATTTTAAAGGCTGTATTACAGTTGAGTTTGAATTTTTGGAGTTAATAGACTATTGCAGCTCTTCTGTCATTTACCCTCATTTGCTTGGTCATTATATCCATATATTAATGAAAAATGTAACTTTAAATATCTCATGAAAGCAGTATTGGCCATCTCTACAGTATCATTACAATACTGATGCCGAAATATTCGGTCAGAAATATTGTGACATTTGATTTTATCCATTTACCCGTATTGCACAGTCTCAGCTAGACACATCCATACATATTAATTTAAACTGGTGAGAACAGAAAGATCCTTTGGGAGAATAAGTTGCGGGGGCTTAACGGCTTAGTTTTCTTTCTAATTAATATCTTGTGCTAGGCGGTTTGGGGGAAAGCTACGGCCAATTTAAGACTTAATTGATTGACGGAGTGGAAGAACAGAGATCATTATGCCTTTCACCACCCACTCTTCTCAAGAAAACATCTCTCTCCCTCCTTCTCTCCCCTTCTCTCCCTCCCTCTCTGTGTGAGGTAACTGGGCGGCAGACAGAGCTGTGTTTTTCTGCGCTATTTTCAGCAAAACACCAGTCAGGGTATAGAAATTGTGCTCCAGTTTTTCCTCTCCTTGATCGCAGCGACAGCGACAGGCAAAGTCTGACAGCGACAGGCAAAGTCACCGAGCGCACAAAATGCTCAAATCCGGCACTCGAAATCTGATTTCCCTGCCTTTAAAGAAGCTCTATTTCCGTATCAAATTATCAAAAGCACTCTCTTTTAAACAGACCCTCTCTCCATACTGTTGTTATGTGTTGAATAGCCATTTCTGACAGCTGTCTGTCAGCTTCATTGGCAAAAATGACTATTGAATACCAGTGGGGTTTGCATCCCTCGACTCTCTTCATGGCTTAAGTGCAGTATCCGGGAGTTCTCCATGTATCCTTCTATTTATGTAGATGTGTTCCTCCATACTTGTCAATTAATGTCCGAAGGCATAAAAGCGAACATCACGAGAGGAGCCTGCAGGCTCCTCGCATTCCCTGATTAACGTCTGCTGTCAGTCATTTTTTATGTTTGTGAGATCCTGTTGGTTCTCACAGTGGTATTCAGTGTTTGTCCTGGGAATTCTTTCCCAAGATGCGGAGTTGAGAGTGTATTCCATACACTCAGTGTAACATTAACAGTAGCACGGCCCAGAGCTGTCATTCTATTGATCTGTGTGTAAATAGAGTCTGAGCCAAGCAAAACTGGGCTTCGGTCCAGACAGGAGTCATGTAACCCAGGCCCGCAGCCAACAACGGAACAAGCTTGACTGGTTCACCGAGCCTCAGCTCTGTTAGTTAGACGACTCTGGTAAGTTAATGCTAATTCGTTGGGCTAGCTCGCCGCTAATGAGCAGCTGTAGTTGTACTCTGTTTGCGGTATGCTTTGTACTGGTATGGTACAAGTGAGGGAAAAAAATTGGTTTCATCCGAATATTTTTTCCCCTACATTTCAAGCAATTTTGGACTCCTATGTTCTCAAAGTGCCCCCTCTGACTTTGCTGATGGAATATCTTTGTGTTCCCATTCGAATGTGGAGTTTTCAGAAGAATATGTAGTTTGTAGAAATTGTTTGTGAAGGTATTTGGTGCAATTCCGCTGCCATATTCTGTGGTGTCTCGGATGTCACCTGGCATTGTATAGTCAGAGATTTGTTTAATATTCTTTATGTGGGGCTGAACATCTGAATTATTCTGAACTTCTGATTACTCCGCATCAAGCCCGAGGAAAATATGGAAGTGAAGATGTTTTCCTCGAGGTCCACGACACTTCTGCAGTTCTTCCATCTGAAAGCAGTGGTGAGGGAGGATTTAAGGTCAGATGGCCTCTTTACGAAACCCCGAGATCCGCTCCATGCTGCGTTATGCTTAAGACCACTTAAGGGCATGGAAAGATGTGTTTTTCATTCCAGGACGTCTCTGTTGGTGATTTATGTCTGTTGCTGTTCAAAAGGGCAAGCTTACCGTTTGCAGCGTGACAAAATAATTTACCTGCCATTGTGTTGGGCTTTGGAACGTACTCTTAAGTTCCTCTGACGTATTCACCCATGAAGTGAAAATAAATATTTTGCTCCTGAGGAACAGTGTTTTATGACACTGATGGAGAGTATTTTTTCCATGCTTAAAAAAAGCAAAAACTGGGGAATATGTTTTGAGCTGATGCACCACGCCTCTTCTCTCTATTATGAGCCGACTGAAAAACCGTTAGTGATGATGTCAGAATTCATTTGCCCAGTCTCACAGGTTTTACTGGCAGAAGAATGGAGGTCCTGTAGTCAAAGCAGTTTTTGACGTGTCTCCCTCCTTCTGTCTCTCTCTCTCTCTCTCTCTCTCTCTCTCTCTCTCTCTCTCTGTATTGGTGTGTCCTTAGTTCCTTTCCCTATATTCTAGATAAATAAAGAAACACGTCATGAAACAGACCTGGTTAAGGCGGAATATAACAAAGGCTTGTGTTCCGTGTAACTGGAGGGCAAATATGTAAAGGACAGTGATTTGTGTATCTTAGAAGGTTCTGCCTAGTTCTTGAATTTCTGTAGTCGCAGCCAATTCTCATTCTGTTATCGTAAAAAAAGGGTGCTCTGTTGTGTGAATGGTGAAGCATGTCGACCCCTGGAAGCAAAGAGGATTCAGCGCACAGATTGTTATTATAGCTTAACGTTAATGGCATTTTGTAGGCACACTTATCCACCATGATTTACAATTCAAATGGGAGCACCAAATCAGGAATTGAGGAGCGTTATTACTTGGCCGCGACAGACAGTAAGAACTGTAGTTTTTGAAAGCAACAGCAAAAAAGTTGTGGCAAGAGATGAGTGGGTTGTGCAGGAAAATGCTAATTTTGGTTATGGAGAGGCATTTAAGGACAAACTGCAAATTATATTTGTACACTGACAAACAGTGAGTGGCCAATATGGGTAGCAAGCTCTCATAAACCTGTGGGAGAATCAAGTACTTCTGGGTAACGTTGGCTAAGTTTCATCCCTCAAATGCACATCCGATTATAACCGCTAAGATTGAGTATGAGGTTGTAAGAAGCTAACGCCTCGGCTATGACTTCTTGTTCAAACAAAGGAAACAAAGCAAGTCCCGACAGCAGCGTAGTTTCATTGTACTTGCTTTACGAGGTGAGTTTCGTAAGTGAAGCACTGTGGGTATTACTAGCACTGGCCGTGTGTAATATTTTCATTAACCCAGGTTTCCCCATTCAAAAATCATTCAAAGAAATCTTAAAACAGTGTAATATGGGCTGGAAGACAGATTGTGTGATGTGAGATTTTTCCCAGAACCCCCTCTGAATCACTTCCACCCCGAGGCCCTTCGTTGTCCTTGGAAACCTTTCCGGGTGCCGAGCCACTGATTCCCCGCCCACTCTTTCGCAGTGTGGCTTCAGCTGTCTCGCTCCTGGGTAATGTTCAGAGGCAGCAAAGCCGATTATCTGCCGGTTCTCTGGGCTTAAGTGTACCGCGGGGATTACTGGGAATAACGGCTGGGCAAATTTATCTCCATAGAGC
Organism: Gymnothorax reevesii; assembly: GCA_029721435.1. NCBI lineage: Eukaryota > Metazoa > Chordata > Actinopteri > Anguilliformes > Muraenidae > Gymnothorax > Gymnothorax reevesii. The sequence goes on from CM056589.1 coordinate 30,570,098, forward strand.
TCAGGTGGAGGGTCTAGGTGTTCAGCGTCTGTGCAGTACAAGACAAACCTCGCCTTACATTCCTCTTAACTTATTTTGTGGCCAGAACCGCTATCGTCAGGGCAATTGAGATTACAGGATGGACTGCCTTCTGCAGTCCCCACATGACAATTGTTGACGCATCTATACCGGGCATTTGTATTCACTAATGTTGGTCAGCAATGTATGTGTGTGCTTAAAAGAAGTCTAACCAGCGGCATGTTTCTATCCTAGTCTCCTGAGTAAGATTAGGGTGCTATGGAAGTCCCAACGGGCCCAAATATTTGGCGCCAGAATTGCGGGCGCATCGGTTGCAAAAACTCTTCAAGTCTCTGTGAAAATGGAAGTAATCTTAAAAATTGAGGTCACAGTCCAAAATTTACTTTGTTTTGAAACATCCACCTTATGCCCCCCTTTCACTACGACCACGAATATCCCGAATCGGAAAGTTTTCATGTTCGTAGGTAAATCTCAAACATTCCTTGAAGGTCTTTAATGAATCTTATTTGACTCCCAAACATTCGTACAGTTCACGGAAGTTCGTCAAATCGGCGAGAAATTTTTTTTTGTCAAAAACTTTCATGGAAGGGTCCCCGAATTTCAATTTCATGGCTGTTTCGTATTTCATTTGAAATCCATTCTTATGCTCCGTAACCGCTTCGTAATCGATTCGTTTGCATTCTTGCCCATTCTTAGTGATGAAAAGACATGTTGCGTCCCTGCTTAGAACACTCCAGAATTAATAAAAAGCCAGCGTGAAAACTGCAAACAGCTAGACCGAGGAATTAGGGATGAATAAAGAAAAAATACGACCAAGGCTCGGGCACTTTTAGCAAACTCACTCAGGGGTGAGGAATTTTATTGCTTGAACACCTCTGGAACAAACTTTTTTCTCGCATCCGTCCAGTCCAATGCCTCTTCATTCTCAACCCTCTAATAAACCAATTTCATCCACCAATCACACTGCAGCATTTTACCCAGCACTGTACTAACGGTTCCTTTTTAAACTCATAACCAATCCTAACATGGGTCTGTTTACCACACTCCTCCCCACAAATCGAAAACACATACAAAAGTACTATTAATCTCGTTAACTGTGCACACAATGCTATGCCTCGTAATTCACATTAAATCTCTTCCTTTTTATTTTAGTTCATTCATTTGTATTGAACTTCTCAGTCAAAACCAAATCTATCAGGAGGTTTCCTGAACCCCACTCCAGACTGAATAGAGCAAGACTCCTTGGTTTTCTGTGTTTGTCTCTCTCTCTTTTCGGCAGTAACTGGTTCCCTGCTTACCATACTATCATCAGCCACCTCCATTTCTACCCCAGTTGACAGTAATTGGTCCGCATGTCTCTTCGTGATCTTAACCATGTACTCTGACTAAATACATTACATTTCCCAACCTGTTAAGTTCTCTGCCAGCTACCTACGACTGGCCTTCCCCTCCCCGGTGAACTCTGACCAGTACATTTTGATGTGTCTCAAACACCCGAACAGTCATGTCTTTACCATAGTTGGCCAGTGATCGGGGGCTTTTTATAGCCTTTCGAGACCCAAGAGCATGCCGAAGTGTTAGGAAAAGTACCGATTTTCATAAATAAGTCGTATTAGTCGTATCTTATCCGTTGGCGATCGTACTGCATTCGTACATGTATTCGGCATATTCGTAACTTAGTCATAGCTGATTCTTACAATTGGTGCATGACTCGAAGGGGAGAGTAGGGAGGATTGGGCAATGAGGTGGAGTGAGCCATTTTGGTTTTTTCTTTAGTTGACTTGAAATGACCTAAGGTTAAAGGTCATACAGAGTCACCTAGCGACCCTGCAGAGGTCAGGCCTAACAGAGATGCAACATCAGCAAGTAAATATGCAGAACAAACATTGTCATTTTCATGGGGCGAAGTAAAATTTTTCTTGTCATGATCAATCACGATCATTCTGTAACTTATCTAGATTTTGATGCATATGGTACTGTTGTGTAATCTGCATATAGCAGGGAAATTTTTCAGTATATATATACGAGACTGTGCACTTGAGCTGGGAAGCTGGCGAGTGTTGAAATCTCTTGAAGTGCACTGAGTGAGGAGTGGGCACTTAGTAGGAGGGAGGACTGAGGAGGACTGAGCCATGGTTCAGTTCTCCCTACCCTGTCGGCCACTCCTCCTCCATGGAAAAATGCACCCTAGGATGAAACTGTCATGGTGAAATACAAGGTTGAGAAACCACAGAAGTTCAGTCATTGGTTTGTGTTCCCAAAAAAGGAGGATATTGATACTGTGTCCATTGAAGATGCGGTCATGGTTCTTCCCCAACCATATCCGGTCGGTGGCACGAAACATGCTTCAATGCAATTTGTGTTTGATGTTAATCTTGACAAGTACTTTCATGTTTAAACCATACCTCATTCATTGACAGTGCACTTTTATTCTCAATGCCAGGATTGGCTAAGTTTAATTTGATAGACAGTGCTCTACAAATGCGATTTTAGACAACTATTTCATTGTTTTCCTCTGCGTTTCAATAAAGCTTATTGTTAGCTGACTTTTTTGTGTGTCGTTTCCCTTCGAAACTAACGGCTCTGTACTCCCCATGCGGTGGACCAGGTCTCCCACATATGGGGAGGACTGAGCCATTATTTTCCATAGTAGATTTTGATTTCACTGGCTCTTACTTCTGGTCAATACCTTTTGTCACCTGGGTTAGTTAAGAGCCTTCAAGATACGCTTCCATTTCCATACAGCCTTTTATCCTCAAACCCAGAGCATGCGGAATATGATCCAAAAAGAAAAATGTGGCTCAATCCTCCCCAGTCTCCCCTACATGAATCTTGTAAGTCGTACATGTTTCTGTAACCATTCCTGAAATTCTTCATATTTTTCAACACAATTAGCCACAAATTTTCGTAACACTGTCGTACGTTTGTCGGGACTGCTTTGTACCTCCTACCGATTCTCCATGAAATTTTGCATTTTTGGCCGAATCATGACGAATTTCGAAAGTTGCCGATTTGGGGGGGATTCGGGATATTCTTGGTCATTGAGAAAAGGGGGCCAAAGTCTGAATTAAAAAAAGAAGTTGGCATGTGTATGATAAAATGTTTAACAAAATTAGCTGTGCAGCCTCATCAGAGTTTTCTCGCGGACTGTATCAGCATGGCCATAATGAATTTTTCAGGAGGAGGGGGCAATTTATTTTAAACTCTGTGATTGGTTGAGCTCCTAACTCATGAAGTTACAGTTGGAGGATTACTCGAGTACAAGATGACGTGACCTCGGGATGAGAAGGTTTATGTCCAGTTTGAATCCAGACAATGGGAAAGGAAAATCTTTAGATTTGTAAATGGGTCAATGACAAATAAGCCTTTGTTTTTTTTTTTTTTAAAAGTCTTTAAAAATGTACAGAATAAATTTGTTTGAAGTTGGGAGAGTGTGTTTAAACAAGTATTATTGGTTGCACAACATTTACAGGGTTTTAGTACAGTTTTAGATGGTATTTGCAATTTCACCAGCCAAAAAATGTCAGGTGGCGCAACCAAAAGTTTCTTAGAAAAAAAAAAAAAACATACTTCCCGCTTTTTTTTCCTAAGTGATTTTTTTTAGTAAGTATACCTGAGAGTGTCTACTCTGCCTAACATATTACTATTTTGTTGTTGAGCTGGGTATTAAAAGTAACCAATGGATTCTTTATTGTAGGGGGCGGGTATTTTGGTTTTCCAACAGATTTAAAATGTGAATAAATACTTTACAAATGTAAAAATATTTTGTTGTATGGAATGATTATTTATATCACAATTTCCAAACATTTGTTCACGTCAATCTCCCATTTCTTGGCTTAAATTAGTAGTTTACCTGGTTGCACCACCTTACGATGTGGTTACGCCGCCTGAAATTTGCTACTAATTCCCGATTATTCAGTCTTCTACTTGGACACCTATATAACCTTTTGACTTTGCTAGCTAGTTCATTCATTCATTTTTACAATACAATAAAGAGTTTTAGAATAAAATAACTTTTTCTTAGTTTTATATTGGTTGTACCACCTGGCATGTAAACTGAACAAGTCTAACTATGAAGAGAAAGTAGCTATTTTTAATCTATTTTTGAGAGAGATCTACATACCTTTCACTCATCAGTAAAGGTCACTTGGGGTCCTTTTGATGATGCAATATCCTGTTTACTCATCTCTCTCTTCAATTTAAAATAAAAGTTGTATGAATGCGGCTGCGCCGCCCTGACATTTCGGATATGCAGATTTCCGGACAAATTTGTTTTTAATATTCCAAACAATTTAAGAACAATTAGACTATTAAACTTTGTTTATTTGAAAGGTTTTCAATATAAAATAATGCCCATATCTTAATATAATATTGATTCATATTTTAAATTACATGTTGAATAGAGTTTACTGCACATAGTGTTAACTTGCTCGGATGGTTGTGCCGCATGACATTTTGAGGTTTTGAGAAGGCAAAACATAAAATATGTATAATTTTTTATGATAAACTGGAAATATGTTCAAATTAAACAACTTTTATAGTATAAATTGATGCTGATTATGAATCATTTGAATTATTTTAAACCAAAGTAGTGCGCTCGGACACAAAAATCTGCATGTCACGTCCTTGACCCAAATCTATTTAGGGAAAAGTACTCATCTTCTCATACCTTGTCTATACTGTATACTCCTAGGGACAACAAGCCAAACATCCAAAACCAGAGAAAAAAAATAATTGTTGCCGCAAGTCGAAGGTCTCCAATTTTGAACAGTTGCTAATAACCATAGATCTTCAGCTCTAAAAATCACCACACATTTATATTAAGTCATCTGAAACAGTCATAAAAAAGTGTGTCTTCAGCTCCACGAGGCTGGTATGTATGGCTGTGTATGATTCGCAGGTCACTGCCAGTGATACCGATACTCTTTAGCAGCCGTATGATTGTGCAGTTAGCATGTCTGTCTCAGGCTGATTCAAATGACTGTAGCTTGTCAAGGGCTTGATAGTGAGACAGATGCTTACAGGACAATCAGTTGAGTTAGAGCAGAGAGATGCCTAAACATGCAGAGCGGTGGCTCTACAGGAGCAGGGTTCCCTACCCCTGTTCCAGAACCTTTGTCTGGCTGCACTGCCAGCCGAATTTGTTTCAAAGCCCATTATCGGACTGATTTGGACTACAGCATAACTCATATCATCAGTACGTCTTCATATTCTACTGCATTCAGCATAGTACCATGACATTGTGGTATAATACATCAATTATCAGCATTTTCTAAAACAGGTTTCCTGTATTTTTCTTTAGAAACACTCAGTTTGCGATGACATTGGCAAAAATGGTCGATTTAGGACTCATGTCGAACTAGGGTGCTCGAAACTGTTCATAGAACGGCAGTAAGTCATTGCCTATCCTCAGAATGGGTTTTAGCCCTGTACAACCAGTCAATCTGTGCTGTACAAAAAAAGTGCCATAGAGAGCCACATCTATAAAACGTTTACAGTCGGCGCTTGAAGCACGTTATTTCTCTTCTTTGCCCGCTGTCAGTCGGTCACTGGCTTATAATGCTTGTTCGGCCCTGGAAGATCGTGTCCTTCTGGTTGACTGCATCTATGCACCGTAGGAAGTAGCGGATGTACTGTCCGTGAATCGTGCCCTCCCGGGTACAATGACCATGAAAAAGTCGGCATAAACTGCCCACAGAGCGAACATCATTAGTGAACTCGGCGGCCTCCCAGCGGCAGGGTGTCTTTCCCGTCTCAGATTCGGACAGTGCCTTCGGTTACTCATTGTTCAAATCGGATGATCCAAGGTGCCCTCTGTCTTAGAGAATTTGAAATGACAGGGAGATTTTTGGAAAAGTAAAAGCAAGGACAGAATCAATTTTACAGTGGGTTATTCAGGAGCATTACGAAAAGATATTCTACAAATGCAAGTTGTGAACAATTGATGCCTTTGAGGTGTGATGATGGAAGGTGCAGCCACATGCTTTTTCATTTTCGCTCGACCTATGATTAGTTCACATCCAGCAAGTTACTGATAAAATGTCATCAACATACCTTTGGGACACGTGAAGCCTCACTCTTTTCGCAACCAAAACCAATCAGTTTCTTTGTTCAAAATACAATTATCTGTAAACTTAGTAACTATTTTGATAGTTTTCACACAATCTCTATTTGTGATGGTGTCAGTATTAAGAAGAGTATAGCTTTGTTTCAGAAGGTGCGCTTTTATTACCTCCGCCAAGGAGGTTATGTTTTTGCCGGGGTTTGTTTGTTTGTTTGTCTGTTGGTTTCCAAAATAACTCAAAAAGTTATGGACAGATTTTGATGAAATTTTCACAGAAGGTGGGTATTACGTCAAGGAACAGGTGATTAAATTTTGGCATATCTAGGCCAAAGTACTGCTGATATATACGCCAAAGTTCAAGATTTCAAGTCTTTCCAATGGGCCGGAGTTCCAATCGCCGTGCTTTCGGGTTTTGCTGCCCCCTGGCGGACGTCTGCGCCATCTGAGTGCTTTTCTAGTTCAACATTTAGTAATGTGATATAGGGCGGGTTATCGTAGTAAACTGCGAAAGTTATCTTCCTTCCTTTGCCAGTTACTCGAATAAAACCACCGCATTACCCTCCTCAAAACCATGTGCGATGGTGAGGTCAGCCCATTCACATTCTGGCCACCAAAAACTGTTCTGGAGATGGTACTGCTGCTGCGTTCAGTTTCATTGAGAAATTGAAATTTGATCGTGAAAAAGGAAATTCGGGCAACAACTTTATTTGGAAAAGCATGTATTGTTTTACCATCTTGTATTATCAAGAGCAACACTTCATGCTGTTGAAGTCAGACAGATGAAAAGCATTTGCTTATACTAATATTTATTAAAATGCCAGGCTGACTCCAAGGGTGAACAAACTGCGTTTTGAGTCTATGGTGGATTCCCAGGCTGATTTAGACAATGTAACATGTACCTGAACTTGGATTCACAAAAGGCATTTTGAGTCGTCATTAGTTATAGACGTAGTAGAAGCCTTAGAATTAGCCTTAGCATTGCGCGATTTTAATCATGGCTATCTTGGACTGTTGCTTTTACCGTTAAAGCCCTATTATTGGTGTTTCAGTGCAAAGGCATTTGGCTGTGAAAATGCGCTTTGAAGAGAGATGTTTAGAGAACGGCAGGGCGCTCGGCTGCTTGACTGTGGTCCTGCAAAGATTGGTCTGCGATATGCAGGGCTGCTTCGGGCAGTGAACAGGAAGCCGTTAGCATCGGAGCTGCTAAAAATAGACCAACCCCGGTATTGTGGGTCAGATCAGCTCTTCCTCAGCATAATCTCCTCTCGCCGCGTTACTTTTTAATTTGAAATCGTGGAAGTTTCGCTCCCTTACGGCTCAGTGATCTCCGCAAGGTTCTACTCGCTGTACGATCGCACAATATATGTTGTTCTCTTTGACCTTCATTGCATATGAGGAGGGATGAAATATTCTCCACGTTTTATACAGAGGTCCGCACTCTGCATGATCCACACTAGATCACAGGGGCTGCGCAATGCAGAATGCTGACACATATGAGCAATTTCGATTTTTATGTGATCTTTGAGGTTATGCATTTGCTGTGTCAGCCATGAAACTTGGACACAGCCGTTCAGGATTGTATAGTACTCATTTACAGGAACGGACTAGTTCACGCCGTCCTATCTGTCACTAAGGGACACTAGCTGTCACAAATATTATTCCACATACAGCGCCCTCCATAATTTTTGGCACCCCTGGTTAAGATTTGTTAAAAGCCTTAAAATAAATTCAATTTTCATTGCAGAAGCATACTCTCACACTGAAAATTATAGAAAAATCTAACCTTCAACTCAAGTGAATTTTAAGGGGGAAAAAAAATCCCTGACTAAGAAATAATTATTTTTCTTAAAATAACCTGTTCCACAATTATTGGCACCCCTAACAATTCGTAGGAAATAAATGTAATTGAAGTATTTCTGTCATTTCTACAGTAGTTTACAAAGTTGATCAGAGTATCTGGGAATATTTATTTAGTAATTCATCACTTCCTGTTTCACTGGGGTATAAATATGACGTGACAGAGGCCATTTCTCTTATCCGCCCATAAATATGGGAAAGACAAAGGAACACACCATTCAAGTAAGGCAGATGTGTGTCGACCTTCACAAGACAGGCAATGGCTACAAGAGAATAGCCACTCGCCTGCACCTGCCCATATCTACTGTCACAGGAATCATTAAGAAGTTTAAAACAACTGGAACAGTGGTAAACAAGCCTGGACGAGGACGCAAGGTTATTCTGTCACCACGCACAGTGAGGAGGATGGTAAGAGAAATAAAAAGTTCTCCAAAGCTCACTGTTAAAGAATCGCAACAAATGGTAGCATCTTCGGGTCTCAAAGTCTCCAAAACAACTATCAGGCGCTATCTACATGCCAACAAGCTGTTTGGGAGGCATGCACGTAAAAAACCTTTTCTCACTCACAATCATAAAGGCAAACGTCTGGAGTTCGCTAAGCGGTACTGGGACCATGTGCTTTGGTCAGATGAGACCAAGATAGAGCTTTTTGGCAACAAACACTCTAAGTGGGTCTGGCGGTACACAAAAGATGAGTATGCAGAAAAGCACCTCATGCCCACTGTGAAGTATGGGGGAGGATCGCTGATGCTGTGGGCCTGTTACTCTTCCAGAGGCCCTGGGAACCTTGTTAGGGTGCATGGCATCATGAACGCTTTGAAATACCTGGACATTTTGAATCAAAATCTGGTGGCCTCTGCCCGAAAGCTGAAGATGGGTCGTCTGTTTCACTGTTTACCGTTTTGTTGGCAAAAGGGGGTTGCACAAAGTATTAACATCAGGGGTGCTAATAATCGTGGCACACATGATTTGATGTAGAAGAATTATTTCTGAATAAATGCACTTGAATTAAAGGTTGGATTTTCCTCTTTTTTTCATTGTGGTCCTATATTAGAAAAAAAAACTGAATTTATTAGAAGCTAAAGAACACATCTTAACCAGGGGTGCCAATGATTATGGAGGGCAGTGTATGTGCTATCAATTTTCTGCCCTGGTTTTTTTTGAGAGGGATGGACCATGTTGCTTATATAATCACCAATATCTGGTCAATATTCACCCCAGGATGACGAGCAGTAATCCTAATCCTCAGTGAAAGGTTATGTGTCCACATGCGCGTGCACGCTGCATCTCTGCGTCAGTGTGTATGAGTATGCCTGCCTCTCTGAACGCATGATGATTGTGCGCATGGTGCTTGAATTGACGGTGCTTGTGTAGAGATCTGTGAATTGCGTGCGCATGAATTCGCTTCTCTGTGGTAATGATATGCTGTCTGAACAGAGCGCTTCTCTGTATGTATGATTTTGCAGGGTATTGGCGGATGTATGCATCAGAGTGCCTGTCTGTCTTGGTACATGCTGTACAATGCAAAGCTTGTGAGCAGTTTCCTGCTGTCCTAGGTAACACCACAATATGAAACACGCACTATTTCATGCAGTTTTTTTTTGTTTCTAGATCTTGCCTCCTTGTGCACGATTTTTGCACGTATTCATTTCAGTAAAAATTCAGTTTTGATGCTGCTTTCTCCTCTCATACACTGATTTATTCTTGACTGACTGGCTTCCAGCGGCACTTTTTAAAATATTTACCGTGTCTTGGCTTTGTTTTAAAGTTAGTAACTGGTGAGAGAGGAGTAATCTGGGACAGATTTTGCAACAGATTTTGTTTTCCAGGCTCCTAATCTTCTCAATCATGGAGCTAAAAATAACTATTGCTGTAGTCATGACTTTTCCTTAATTTAGCTGTTCTTTGTAAGGAACCCAGGCAGCTGACCATCTGTGTTTATCACAGGTCTTATATGCTCACACAGACTCTCATATGTAGCTTATATGAGTCTGTCTGTGTGTGTGTGTGTGTGTGTGTGTGTGTGCGCGCAGTATGTTTATGTTGTGTGTGTGGTGTGCGTGTTATTTTCTTGTGGTGTGTGTGTTGCGTGTGTTGTGTGTATGTGCTATCTGTGTTGTTTGTGTCCGTGCTGTGTGTGTGTGGTGTTTGTGCTGCATGTTTGCAGTATTTCGTTATGTTAGAGTGGTGTTTGTGTTGTGTGGTACAAGTGTAGAGGAAGGTGCATTAATAATTGAAGGTTGTTGATTGGAGCGCTGGCTGTGATTGGCAGCCTGGTTAAGGGCGGTGCTGACGGAGTCTTCCTGCTGCTGCAGAACTTGGGCTGAATTTCTGCTACTCGCTGAAAGTGACCCAAATCTGATTTCTGGCCTACTTACGGCACAGATCAGATATTTTCTGACCCGCTTGGACTCAAAAAATTGTATTTTTTTGATTGAATCTTGAACTCTTTCATTTCTGGTCCTGGATGGGATACACGTGTGATCTGTGGCCATGAGACTTCAGTGAGAGCAGCCAGATGGGATTTTTTTTTTTGTCTTTGTTTCTGTGTGTTAATTTTCTGAGCCCAGGCATTGGCCCCTATGCATTCGACATCCTGTTTTGACTGCTTCATCGTGCACATGCAGACGGTACGGGACAGTTAGGGAGAGATGTACAGTATTTGTAAGCTATGTAGTGCAAAGATGAAAATTAACACTCAATTAAAAAATGTCGGGCGTAAGCGAAGGTGTGAATGTGGTTTTGTGTTGTACTGTGAGCGCAATGTTAAGCTCAGCTGACAGGTGGGACTCGGGTAAGAGGGCAGGGTGTATTGTAGCTGTGTGTCTGGGGTTGGGAACAGGCTCCTAAGGTGATGGAAGTTTCTGTTCACAATGCCTTTCTTAAAAACCAGTATGAAATCTATTGATTTTGGGTTGTATTTAACGCATGATTAGACTTTTTTTTCATTGATACGTGCCATTTTCCTCTAATTCCCTGTAGGTACTGTATACATTGATGTTACCAGACCTTTGCTGAATGCATGTTAACAGAAGAAATGAGGGGCTTAGTTCTTGGGCTGAGAAGATTTGCAAGAGTCACAAAACAAATCACAGTTTGCATTATTCACTTTATGTCAGGGTTTACAGCCCACCGGATGCCAACGGTAATCCAGCGGGCACTAGGACCATGGGCCTAGTAATATGGGTCTGATCATTTGAGTAAAAGTGTATTCTAATAAGTGACTCTTCATTATAATCATGCTTATTTTGTTGCAAAGTATGCCAAAGAAACTATGATTGGCTGGAATTTTACCTTCTGATCCCTGTATTCTTCACCTTGGCCTGTTTCATGTTTTGAGTCAGTTTGTGGTCAAACCTCATGCCTAGTGCTTCCATAAATGCATTATGAGGCAGCAGAAGATTTTTTATTTTTTTTTAAAGAAAATCCTGCGGATTGCGGTTCTCGCGCGTTTCCACAGCAGAACCTTACCAGACGGGTTCTGGCAGCCGGTGCCGAGACTTGAGCATCGTTATCATGCTCTGTGAAAATATCAAAATGATATTTTGTCATTCTCAGTCTACCTGACGTACTCCTAATTTAGTATGTGGGCTATCTTGTTTGCAATGATGGCAATATCACATAATGGTAACTGTACAGAGGGCATCAGAAATATTGGCACTGGTGACTGAAAATACACTAAATATACAAAAAAAAATTTAATTTCAACATTACTGAGGCTTGGCTGTTGGTGGACTTTCCAGCGGAGCAGTGTCCCATAGTGCACCTCAACACCCGCACAGAACTAGTTCCAGGACAACAAAATGAATATTTAGCGATGGCAACCTCAGTTGTTAGACCTCTGTCTGGTCAAAATTCTGTGGACTGAACCGAAGAGGACAGTTGATAATCACAAGCCCAAGAATATAACTGATATTGTAAGGCATGAAAGAATTGTTCAAAATCCCACCAAATTCTTGCTTTTACTTAGTCAGTCAATGCAGGGAAAGACTCCATGCTGTTGTCCTTGCCAGATGTAGTTGCACCCGCACCGAATGCTAAACTAGGGGTGCCATTAATTGTAGAACCTTGATATGGAGGAAATTGATTTTTAATTGAACATATGAATAATTTTGGTTCCAACTGAACATAAATTTCCAACAATATGTTTTGCATCTTGGCAATTTGAGTTCATCTCTGTAATGTTATTTTTATGTAGTATTTTTGGTACATGACCAGTCATAATTCATCATTCATAATTTGAGAGCATACTGTATTTAATGGTAACACACAATTCTTGTGGTGTGTGTGTGTGTGAGTGTGCTATGCAGGCTTGAAGTCCTTGATTTACCCGTCCACGCAGTTACTCAGTGTCATCAACGAGAATTTCTCCCACACTCACCAGAACTAGGTCGCTAACTCGACAACACACCGCCGGGTGTAGGTGTGCTGTGCTCATCCCTGACAGGCCGTGTGTGAACAGTCAGCTCTGAAGTTGAGGGTTGAGTTTGATTTCCATTTTGTTTTTCCCACAAGTGGGTGAAATGAGCCTGTGTCATTTATCGTGGGCTGTCTAGCGACCCCCCTTCCCTTGCAGTAGAGGAAGAAGCTCTCGGTGCTCTTCGTATACGAACCCATATCAACCTTGCCCACGAATGCTTTGATGTGATTTTGATTCTATTGTCTAGCTTCTCCATACTGGCTGAAAGAAATTAAGCTGTCCTTTGAGGCCGGGTGCCATAAATACAAATATTTTGCATGTGGGAATTGCTAATTCTGCACCCCTTTGAAGTCCGGGGCGCGAGACGGGCGCCGTGTTAACGATGTCCTTGAGATCTATTCTCCGTCCGTGACTCACTCCAATGCTAGAATCTTAATTTTATTAAATTGAGCATGAAAGCCAGTCATTCGCTTTAGATCGCTATCGAAGAGACGGATTTTGTGTTTTGTCTTACGGAAGTCTTGCTGGACCTTGTTTCATGACTGCACTGCACAGGCTGATCTGATATTCTCTGGTACCCTGCCCTTTGTGTCTCGCAGCTCCTGGGAGAGTCGGGAGTTACTCAGGACTGTGACAACAGCTTGGCCTATGTTAGCTCCGCACTGAAACCAAAATTTCACTCGAGTGAATACTTCAATTATGGCCTTGGCTAGACAAATATACCATGTTTCCGTGCTGAACTTGAATCGACCGAAATGTGACTTAAAGGTCCTCTATTATGCCACCAGGTGCACAGCTAATTAGCCATTATGAGCCACTTCTAAGTCTCCACTCCCTGCATCACAAGGGGGAGTGACCACCCAGAATAATGAAATCTGATTGACTGCTTGGCCAAAGGTGATCAATTCCTCTTGCCTCTGGTTGGTTACTTCCCCATGTGATGTCAAGAGGGAAAAGATTTTGAAATGGCTTGTAATAATTAGTTAGTGACATAATAGGGGACCTTTAAGTACTTTTTCCACTAGGCTCTTCAATTGCTCATAGCATCGAGGATCCTTGATTCCTTCCACGTATTTTAAATTTTTACCTGCGGCCCTGAACTATGGGAGAGGTGTGGTGAGATGGGGTGTATTAGCAATCCGTTCAGTTGCCCCATGTGACAGAAACCCTGTGCTCTCTGTGTATTATCATTTTGTACACAGTCCTCATCTACCATGACCCCACCTCAAATTCTCTCTTCTGTCTCCCGGGCATTGATCATAGCTGCTCCGAAAGGGCAGGTTTTCGCGGCCGTTTGTTTTTTAGTTTGTTTGTTTGTTCATCAGTCAGCAGGATATCTTAAAAAGTAGTGGATGGATGTCAATGAAATTTTGCGTGCTGATGGATACTGTGGTACAGAGGAAGTGCTTATATTTTTGTGAAGATCGGACGCAATAGATCCAGGATCGAACAGAATTACTATGAACTTAAAGACGACACTCCTTAAGACTCGTTTAACTCTCACATTCAATGGTACTTCCTCTGCCGACAAATTTCAAAATGGCGGAGGTAATTTGGTCTCCGAGTGCCTACTAGTTAGTTTTTGATATTTTCTCCATTGGATTAGTGATGAGTCAGGTGAAAGACAAATTGCACGAATTGTAATGAGCTCTGGGTTTCTACTCGCAAGACGACTTGAGAACTCAACAGGTGGAGGGACGTGGCTGTGTGAACGTGGTACAGTGTCAGGTTTGAGTCACAGTCTTGCGAAGGATAAGAGTGGGCAGTGCGGTGCTTGCAGTTCTGTTTTCTCAGAATCAATACAGAAAACAATAACTGCTGGATGGTGTTGTCAGTGAGGTGGTTTTTGGCACCAGTGTTCTGTGGGCTGGTGTTTGGCAGGGGAAGTGGGGTTTGGTACCTGTAGGTACACCGGAACTTGGAGAGTGGTTTTGGGGGAAGGTTTACCGAGTGTCACTTGTCTCTCTCTCTCTCTTCCTCACTGTTAGCTGTTTAGCCGTGAGAATCTGCTGAGTCATTGTGAGAGTATGACCTTGTAAGGGCATCCTGGAGACACGCTGCCCAGGAGAGGTGTTCTAGTGTATGGTGGGAATTATCAACAGTGCTCTTCTATTCATTAGTTTAGCTGTTTCCGTCATTTCTATACTATGACTTTTTAACTACACTGCCACTAATCAGTCAACAAGTCTGCAAGATTTAAATAACTCATACCAGTTTGCACAGTAAGCTCATTTATACAACATAATTTAACTGATTTAATTTTTTTTTGGGTCAAATAGTGAATTTCTAATGATGCATGGATAGCTTCAGATAACTTGAAGGTGAGATATTTTCTGCTTTTATTGATGCTTTTCTGAAAGAATTTCGCCATTTGCAATGTGAATTGAAGATTGCTAACCAAATTACTGTACTGTGGATGTTCAAGCAACCGAGATCTTTCCCTCTGAAGAGTGAAAGTAATAGTCATATCTGGTTATCTTGAAAATCTGTGGTGGCAGTAGTAGGAGGGTATTTGCATGATAATCAAGCCTTCAAGATCAGTGAAAAATCTTCATCGGCTTCCTTCTGTACATAATTTTAGTTGGTTTTCTAACCTGCACAGTTCATTAGTAACACATCCAAAATGATTTACTTCTCCCTAATTTCTGAGTTGAACCATGTGAAATGCGCCATAGTCATATTAGGCTGTGGCACTAGTATACATTCCATGCCAAGGTCAAGTCAGGACCCAGCATATTTATGTCAGAATACCGTATGTTGTCGTCTGATATGGTTAGAAAGGGAACATGACTGGATAGGCAGAAATGTGGCATATTATCAGTTGTGACATCATGTCTTTCTCATCACATACTCCCCTGCTGAGTTTGGTCTGTAGGGGACTGTAGCCGGGACACACGTTGTTGAAGTGCGGATATGCTTGCAGGTGCTGTATCACCCTCACCGTGCAAACAAGGCTCATCTGGCCTGGATTGTGTTTGACCAGAGAGAGGACCTGTTATCAGATTGTTTGTGATATGGCCTAAATTAGGTGCGGGTTTCAGCGAGTGCGGTTACTCACCAGCAGGGCTTTGTTTCGCTGTGGAAACTTGATGCTGTTTATTGAGTTCACGTCTGGGTTGGCGTCGGGTCTGTGACGACTGTTGCTCATTCCGTATCGTGGCCTCAACACTGGCGGTCAGGGTTTTTTTTTTTTTTTGCGGGGCGGAAAGAACAGTGCTGCATTCCCAGAGAGAATAGGAGTGCATGTTTGGCCCTGTGTTGCATGCTGACGGGCTGATTTCTACACCAACAGCAACGCAGCGCCAAAAAAGGGGCGGGACTTTAGCAGCTTCCCGCAGGCGCCATGGACACCTTCTTCCGAAGGCACTTCAGGAGGAAAGAGGTGGACGGGGTGTCGGGAGGGGTTGGGCCCGCGGAAATCTGCCGGCATCGACGGCCCAGTGCGGCGTTACCGGCCAGCAAGGCCCGCCGTCGTTCAAGCGCTGGACTCCCATCCGCCATCCTCACCCAGCGCCGCAGATCCAGCACGCAGACGCAGGGGTCCCTCCTGGCCACCGGGGGGCGCTGTCTGAGAAATGGGCGTTACCCCCGGAGGCGATCCAGCACCACCACACCCAGCTTGAACCCGCGATTCGCCGTGCAGCGGAGGCGAGCCGGCCGGCTGCGAATCATCGACAGGCACCTGCTCGGGCCCTCAATGTTGCTGGCCAGTCTAATACAGATGACCGAGGAAGAGGAGAGCAATGCCCTGACCGCCAAACGGCACCGGGCGGGAGGGGACGGGGAGAAAGGCGAACGATCAACTTCTGACTCGGACGGGGACGGCAACATCCAATCCGAGGAGAGCGAGGGGGAGAGCAGCTGCTCGGAGACCAGCGAGGGTTCAGCGGAGGCGGAGTTGGAGGGGGAGGGGCAGGGGTCAGACTGGAGGTTGGAGGATTCCTCCCTGTGGTATGGTGGCAGAGCTGAAGGGAGCGTTGGGGGTGAAGCGGCGGCGGATGGGGGCTGTTTCTCGCCGCGCGCCCTGATCCGCGCCCCCCGCTGCCTGCGGAGGAACTCCTCGCACCTGCTGCCTGCTGAGGCCATGTACTGCAGCAAGACCGCCTGCGGGATCTATGGCCGGTACCGACGCATCAGTCAGCACTGTCGCCGCGTCAAAGCGGGCAGCCCCTGGCCTGGAAGGGGGGTTCCTCTACCCACCCGCCGAACCTCAGTGGCAGCCCGCCGGGCCTCCCTCTCCCTGTACCGAAACTGCGCCTCCTGCTGGCGAGGGTCTCTCAGCCCCTTACAGGGCACATACTACGACCCGCGGCTGGAAACATGGAGTGGGTTCCTCTCGTATGTAGACTATTAATTTCCTCATGGTCTCTGGTGACAGAGCTGTGTGTGGTAGGCAGGGTGGTTTACAGAGGTGTGTGTAAGGCAGGGTGTGTACGGAGGTGTGTGTTAGGCAGGGTATGTACAGAGGTGTGTGTTAGGCTGGGTGTGTACTGAAGAGTGTGTAAGGCAGAGTGTGTACGGAGGTGTGTGTTAGGCAGGGCATGCTGTAATGTACTTTACAGTGCTTAGACTTCGTCCCGTTATGCACAACATGAGCTTTCGCTTGCTTGCTGTTATTTCCTGTAAATCCAGGAAACTCGCCATCGCTTCGTTGTTGGTCCTTTATTCAGGATCTGCGTTCAGGTTGCATGTATGTCATAATTATACTGTATATTATACTGGTTATGTATAGTGTTACATTGTTCATGAAGAACCTGTTTACGGTTCACTGAAAATACCACAAAAAAAA
Source organism: Gymnothorax reevesii (assembly GCA_029721435.1). NCBI lineage: Eukaryota > Metazoa > Chordata > Actinopteri > Anguilliformes > Muraenidae > Gymnothorax > Gymnothorax reevesii. The sequence goes on from CM056589.1 coordinate 30,587,246, forward strand.
AAAAATCTCAGAATGCAGGGGGCGTCTTCTAAACTAAAGCCAATGAAGAAGACTTGATGCGGGGTGCGAGGTAAACCTAATGCACCACATCGTATTTTTGTGCCAAATTGACATTACCGAGTACCCGACTGAACTGAACGCTCTGTTCCGTATTTTCCCTTTTGTCACATTAATTAGTTTTGCTTCCTGTATTGAAAAGGCTTTAAAAAAAGCGTTTTGGCCTGCATTGGGTTGTGTTTTCCAGAAAGGAAGGACGTGTGATGTCCTGCTGAGTTGTTTTCTTTTAGAAACCATGCTGGGTACCCCTGCTCTCTGCTTCCTGCAGTTACTGCCCCCCCAATGTGCTGTTCTCCCACCGGTCTTCAATCACGAGTGATCCAAAAAATGTCAAAGTATAAAAACTGTTGGCTAATATCCCAACGAGCTAAACAGAACAATCAACCAAAACGAGAGCTCTGGGGATACAGTGGCTACATGCGTTCTGCCTCGAGCGCAGGAAGTTGAGGTCGTTCTTGCGTGATAAATGGCTAATATTTGTTTTTCTTTGGAACTTGAACGTCTCCCAGCTCGAGCATCGTTTTCCCCTTCCCATAATGCACCTTCCGTCTGCTGATTACATTGCCATACCAAACTAGAAACTTTGGCTGTACAAATATTCACAGCGATATATCCAGTAAGTTCATCTCTTATCCCTGTCTTGGTCATGCAGTGTGCTGGATAGCCTTCTGCACCCCTGAATATAAGCAAAACCAGCCTCAGCCAATAAGCTGATACCAAACCCTTCATTCATTTCTGCATTTGCCACACCCAAATCATGACATGTATTCCTTTAGTAAAACTTTTATGAGCAGGAGTGCTTAACTATTGATAAGGATGTAAACTAAATAGTGAATTCAGAAGAGTATCTATAGTTGTGTGGTCCCTAATAAATGTTTCTATCCCAAACAAACTCAAGTGTCAGTCGTGACAGAAACACCGTTTGTACACCAACCGTGTTAACACTGAACTCCTAATGCTCTTTACTGATGGCCTTTTTGGTGCTTGGCTGGTTTGGACTAAGGGCTCATTTATCAAGCTCTTCCGTGCTTTTCGATTGGACCCTGTGCACATGCGTAGTCTCTCCAATGGGATTAATTTGCCAATCAGCTGCGGGCGCTTGTGTGAGCTGTGTAGCCCTGTATTCTGTTTTGTGTGACAGGGCCGCCTCCTCATTATCATGTGGCGGTGCGCGGCGGGATTTTTAGGGTCATCGGGTTTTCTCTATCATAGCAGCTACTCGCCATCATAAGCCACCAACCTACTACACACAAGTCCTGTAAATAAAGCTCTAAAGCCCGTTTCACGCCGGACGCGAAACAAATTTTTCGCATTCAAAGTCAATGCAAAGACGCGAATACACGCAAAGCGTGTCTTTGAATTGACTTTGAATGTAATCTGTTGTGCGAAAAATTAGTTTCGCGTCCGGTGTGAAAGCAGCTTAATTCAGGTAATGCCACTCACTGTCAGGATTATGGCCGACAGTAATTCAGCACTTGTTCTGGGCTGCTCACATTTCTTTGTGTAAGTGTTCAAATTCCTACAAATAATAACAAAAAGACCTTGTCATCAATATCCCTTATCTACATAGAATCCCTTTTTCCGACTCAAGCAAACTCGTGACTGGTAGCATACACACAAAAAATTCATGTAGTTTCTGAAAGAAACTTCTCCGTTTTTTGGATGGACAGATTTACGGACGGATGAGCTCCTTTGCAATATCCCCTGCTCTACTGCGAGGCAGGGGATTGATCATAAACTTACTAAAATGGCACATTTAAGGATATAAGGATGTTGGTAAGGATATTCATAAAAAGTGTGGGAGTCTTCTGGATGTAATGTCACTGTTAAACCTGGTTACACTGCTCTTCAGCTATCTTGATCAGGGAAACCTGTGTTTAAGGGAAGGATTCCTGCTGTGTGGAGGATGAATGTAAATATTGCGTTTACAGAAGCCATGTAAAGCGCTGTTTTGACAGTGGCTCAGAGCCATTAAACTTGAGCGCATGCTTTGGAAAGCTGCTGTGGCTGAAGCTGAGGTGTTGGATTTGTTGTTTTTGCAGGAAAGCCATTGCCAAGTCTGGCTTGCAGCACCTGGCGACCCAACCCAGCGCTTCAGCGCTAAAAGGCGACCTGGACCGGGAGATCCGCAGCTCGGTGGACTGGACTGTGAGTGTGTGCGCGCCGCAAAACTGTCTCCCCATGTCAGACACACACTGTCTGTTATAAAGGCTCACAGACCTCCAAACCCACCCGGTGTGTGATTCTCTAAACCTCGCAGTGCATCTAATGTGCATGCATCCATGTACTACGCATGGAAGCTAACCCTTTCACACCCACATATGGAAATTTCCATATTGTGCTAATTGATTCCACGGTCCAAATACGGATTTTTCCATGTTTTTTCCATTGCCTTGGAATTATCCAGGCACGGCCAGTGTGCAGGGCGCAGGTTTTCATTCCAACTAAGCTAATACACATCGGATTCTAATACTTAAGGTCTTCAGCAAAGATTCAAGTTCAGTCATGTATTATGCATCTCAGAATATTTGCTCACGATATAGAAAATCTGCCTCATTTTGCTGTAAATAAATGCATCCAACCTGAGCTGAAGTGTATAAGCAACATTTCATTTTACTATTTAATACTATATGAAATGCTATGGCGTGGAATTTGATAGTTACTTACAGCATGTCTGACTGGGATATGAGAGGTCTTAATTAACTCCGGAGAGCAGTCCTGTTTTGTTTTGTGCAAGCTGGGTGTCAGAGGGTTAAGTAACAGGGTTTATGCTATCAAAAAAAAAAGAAAACTTCAACAAATCTAGGTTTCATGTGGATATATCATGCTCCTTTCCTGAATGTTACAGAATAGCAGAATTTTTGTTGTCACTAACTTGTTCATAATTTTAAAATGTGTCTGTCTGTAGATGGATGTTTTATTGCTTTGGCTCCTGGATGAATGCCCTGTGTTGAGATTGCTGTGTGGATGTGTACAGCATGTTTCCTTCAGATAATCTTGCTCCCTGTTTAGTTTGGCCCTCTCTCTTCTTCTCCTGCTACAGGAAAGCGCCCTGTACGGAGACCACATCTGGTTTGAGACCAACGTCTCTGGGGACTTCTGCTACGTAGGAGAGCAACACTGCATCGCTAAATCGCTGGTGAGCACCTCATGCGTTTATAGCGGATGTCACTGAGGCTGCATGGGGCTGCTACAGGAAGCGGCAGCTGTCGTCTCTGTTCGACAAACCCGGACCGACAGGGGAGGGGACGCTCTTCTGAAATAACAGAAGAAGAGAGGGGTTTTGGCAGGGGAATGGGAGCTAAACAAAATGGATGCTGGCGAGAGAGAAGTGCGAAGCAGAAAAGTGTTGAAAGGATTGAAAGAGGAGGGGAAATTCTGCCTGTTTGTTCTACATTAGTGTCATTCACACAGGATGATGCACAAAAATGTCTCATTACAAGGATTTTTTTTACTGCCTGCCAACTGAAGCAGATATCAATATCTCTCTGGAAAAATCTAATTTAATTCTCAGGTTTTAAATCTTTGGTTTAAACTTTGATACCAATGTTCTACATTGTTGCTGGTACTGCTGATCTTCTTTTTGTCATGTAACTGTAAATGCAGTTCTGTGCTTGAGAGATTGATCTATGATTTTTTAAGATGGATTTAGTGTGCTGAAAATGACCCTGTTAATTTTTAATGTAAAATTTCACACTTTATATGCCATCATATTTGCTTGAAAATGTGATAAAAAGGCTGCTGTAGTGCATTGCGACAAGTCAAAACATTTTGAAACTGAACCAAATAGAGAGGTATACTTGTTGATAATATCTTAATAATAAATACAGCTTGACCTTTTCCCAGTTATTTAGCAGTGTATTTACCAGGCCTAAAATACGCCGTGAGATTACTAGGTATCAGCTGCTGTAAGTGTCGCTCCGCGCCTGCATTCAATTTGCATTCAGGACACGGTTGTTCCTTGATGCTTCATAACATGTCTGATGTACGCGCTTCCCCTCGTGGTTGAATTATTGCATTGTTTAGTGAGAACAGAGGATTCTTTTGAGTGTGGAAATGCTGCCATCTAGAGGCTGAAGTGTTTTTTGGCTGTTCGCTCTCCACAAATCCTGTCTCTTGAGGAGTCAGTTCACGGTGCGCTCGCTGCATCACATCATTCCTAAAATTCTTCATGGAATCGCGGGCTTTGATATGGAACTCATCATTTGCTGCTCTGACGGTCTCTACTGAAGTGAAACACCTCACATTTGATATTTGAGCACCGTTACAGGGCTTTCCCTCCAAAAAAAGCATTGTTTCGGTCCGGCAGTCATGTTGGACGAGTAGGCCTCACTCACAATCTGTTTGTCCAGCTTATCCTAATGGCTTTTGGTGGGTCTCAGTTCCGGGCTGCAAAGAGGGCAGTCACATCCTACTTCACCAACCGCACCTCTGCTACTGGAGGCTGTGTCACGCTGAGACAGAGAAGTGACTTTTCCCAAACTTTTGGAAACACAGCCTCACCTGGAATGTTGCTATATGTTATAGTATCAATATTTTCCTTCAGTGGAACTATGAGCCCTAGCCAAACCTTTAAAAACAGCCTCAGGTCAATAGATAGCTGCGTATTCTCCTCCAGGTTTCGGAGCTAATTATATCCCCAAATGCCGAATGGCGTTTCGGGGATATAATGTTTTTGGTCCGACCGCCGCTGCGGCGCCGCCCTACGTGTTAACGCGATAACTTCACTAATATTTCAATTAGAAATGTCAAGTTTTGCATATAAGTAAGTATCATAAAGAGGAAGAACTGATTCGATTTTGGACAATTTACAATGTCTGGATTGGCCACCAGGGGCCAAAAATGGAAAAATCACTGTTTTTATCTTACTCTGGAAATATTTGTCCGATTGACCTCAAATCAATTGCAAATGAAAGGTCATGACCTGAGGATGTGTCCCACGATGACATTATACCTATTTGATTCAAAATTTTGACACAAGGTGGAGCTTTGTCACATAAAATTCACCATTTTTGCCATATCTCTGGAACCATTTGTCCAATTGGCATGAAACTATGTGCAACTGCAAGGTCATGACCTCACAACATGTCACATGATGATATCATACCTGTATGGTTCAATATTTTGCCAGGTGGCGCTTTGTGATGGAAAATTATCATTTAGGCCATATCTTCAGAACCATTTGTCCGATTGACCTGAAATTAAGTTCAAATGAAAGTCTATTCAAGGTCTATTCAAGGATTGGGGACGTTCGGAGATATATCCTAGCCGTCGCCTCCCAACGGCATAAGCCTAGTTCACATCTGCGGTGTAGTGATTCTGCTTACGTCCCACCAGCTCTGGCTAACTATTGCTTAAAACACATTTTTTCATCATGGTTCTGCTACATTGAGCGCATCTGTGCAGTGAATGTGATGAAACGTCTGTATTTAATCTCTAGTTTTGAGTCATTTCCTTTCTCCTTGTCATCAATACAGCAAAAGTCAGTAGCGCGGAAGAAATGTGCAGCCTGCAAAATAGTGGTCCACACCATCTGCATCGAGCAGCTGGAGAAGGTGAGCGCCCCCTGATGTATTCAGACGAAATGAGTTTGGCGTACACGATGAGGGGGACCCTTCCCACCCCGCGTGCGAGAGGGGCTGCAGTTACCATGTCAACCTATTTCCTTGTTTTCCCCAGCTTGCCGACTCGGACGTGTTGAGCCCAGTAAACAGTCTCCCCGATTCACCCATCAGGGACCACTCTTGTACAGTGAGACCATGTCTCCTTCCGAACTGGCTCTAGGGACCAATCACAGTCCTGTCCCTTTGGCAGCTCCTGTTTCTGCATTCTGATTGGATTATATTAACAGGGATTTAAACTGACATGCTCTTGAATAGTTTGGGTAGAATGTTTTGTTCCTTCTGATGTCATAGACTTCCAGGGATTGGTCAGTTGTTTTTTGTTTTTTTTGCCTTGCTTTTACTCCTGTTATTCCAAGAACTACATGATCTGGGATCTGGGTTTGGTCGATTAATGGGTATCATCTCTACGGCTGTGTTAGTGGGCGCTAATACACTAGGGCCTTCTTGCCTTGTAAAGTATCTCAATGTCAGTCACTGGTGTTTTGATTGAATTGATTGGCTGATCACGATAACAGCCGGATAACAGATTAGTAATGATATTCGATTGCCATCCAGAGTTCTGGTTTATTTCCTAAAAGAGGGGACACAAAATGGCTGACATAGAGTTACATTTCAAACCTGCTGATGGAGTCCATTTCTCAGATGGCCGTTCTTCTGGGATCGATCCTGGGTATTGGTTGTACTAATCTCACTAACAGTCATTTTTGCTCATCATCTAAAATTCTGGGGCTGCAATTTAAAAGGAAACTATCAGTCATCAAAACTTTCACGAAGGCCGCAACATGCAGTTTGGTAACTGACAGTAACGCTGGGTTCGATCAGGGTGAAACCTCCTGTCTCATTGGGAGAAGCAGTGATGGTTACGGTGGCTGCAAATCTGTGCTGTGACTGCAAATTAGGTTTCAGTGACATTTCTGTGCGGATTTGAGGATTACACATAGAGTTTATATCATTGTAAAAGTTCTCAAATACACAAATATAATATCACATTTTTTTGTCTGTTTTTATTATCCCTGTAGATAAATTTTCGGTGTAAACCATCGTTTAGGGAATCTGGATCAAGGAATGTTCGCGAGGTAAATACCCTTTCCTTCTTCCACCAGAGTTAGGTTTGTATCGTGCATTTTTTTTTTCTCTCAGTAGAGGGCGTTATAAACATGCTTATTAATCGCATATTTCTCAAGCTGCGATCTCTCACCCATTTATCAGCTGAAAGGGCACCCCTCTGGTCTGTACCAATAAATACTGTCGGATAACATGGTCTGCAGCCGCAGTACATAATTAAAATTGATTTCCCCTATACGGTAAAGGTTAATAAATGTTTGTAAAAGCGTCCCTGGGAGGCTGTTTAGTTTTAATGATTATGGAGGTGATAATATGCTTCTGTTTTGATGCCTTAAATTGAAGCCTTTCCATTTTTTACTGTAATGACACAGCTACTAGAATAATGGATTCTTATTATGGCCCGTGTGGACGTATGCAGATGTGTAATGTTTATAAGGTTGGATGCCATCAACATTGAATGTATTTTTCTGCTGAGATTTGAATGGACTGCTTTGTGTGCAGAATTCATCTGAGAGTATATCCTCCACTGCAGCATGCTCTGCTTTGCAGTTTATTTGTAGGCATGTAGAGATGTGCCACGCTCTAATATAAAGGGAGAAAAGAAGACAATAATCTCTTTTTAGACGTCTAAACATCAGGCTTCATTATAGCTGCTTCTGAAGTGTGCTACTTTTCCTGACCTATTTCTAGGATTTATTTTCAAGTGTTTTTACTGTCCTTTCAGCTGATATACACTGGTTGTGTTACGCAACTATTTTTTTTTTGATCAGACCCTTGTTTTTACAATTAGAAGTCACAAATTTAGTGAACTGAATATCCTTAAACATTAATATTTGCTGCTGTATATTGTGTTAGTTAATGTGAAGTGTACCATTTCCTTCAATTTTTTTTTTTTACAAGACATTAATTCATTGAAGATTCCTTCATGCTAGTTTAGTTTCCCTATTTTTTACGCTGGTGGCCTCTGTTCACTCCTCTTAGCCTTTTCTTGGCTTTTCTTTCCTTTACCATTTCTGTTTCCTCTGTTTCCCTGTCATCTCCACCTGACCCAAATCTCCATACGAACCCTCTGACCTTCCTGTCCCATCATGCCTCAATTTCATGAGCTGCCCTCTGTCTGAAGAGTTGTAAAAAAAAAAAAAAAAAAAAAGCCCTGGCCACTTGCGAGGCTCATTGTGATGGCTAACTGCATGGTAGATACCAGCGTGACCCGGACCAAGGTACCTCCTCCGGCCCTCCCCTGCAGCTGTTTGTTAGAGACCAATGACTGGCACCATTAGATGGGCTACAGGCTATTTGAACTACAGGTTCCAGAACTACAAGCTACAAAGCTTCTGGCTACAAAGCATTAGGCTACGATGCATCAGGCTGCAGAGATTCAGGTTACAGATCTACAGAGTTATAGGTTACAGAGCTACAGGTTACAGAATTACAGGCTATAAAGCTTCTGGCTACAGAGCATCAGGCTACAGAGCTACAGATTACAAAGCTACAGGCTACAGAGCTACAGGTTACAAAGCTACAGGCTACAGAGCTGCAGGTTACAAAGCTACAGGCTACAGGTTACAGTGCCACAGGCTACAGAGTTGTGGAGATATGGAGCTGCAGGCTACAGAGCTACAGGTTACAAAGCCACAGGCGACAGAGTTGCAGGTTACAGAGCTGCAGCCTGCCCTGTCAAATCAGCCCCCAGACCTGGCCCTCGTCAGTAGCTGGCCCTTGTCATTGGCAGCGACAGCATTCCGTTTGCCCACCCATCCTGCTTCTTCTTTTCCTTTCGCGTGTCTCATTCTGTCATCGCCGCTGCATGGCTAATTTTCCTCTCCGCATCGTCCTCCTCCCCTCCCCTCCTCATCCTCACTGATGCTGCTGTGGGTTTTATGTTTGTGTCGGTGGAGGTTTACAGTGAAGAACACATTGGCTTTTCTCTTAAGCGACAACAGTGCAACTCATATGCCACAGAATAATTAGACCGTGATTAACTTGTGAACACATATCTGTACGAACTCTCGCTGATAAGAATTGGGGGAAGGGTGTCTTTGAATATTTTGTTTTCCTTTGCCTGAGATATTACCCCATGGTTCACCATATTAATAGATAGTTTCTTAGCCTTTTGAATTGAAATGTAATGGCAACATGGCAGTTATCTGAAAAAAGAGAAATCAGTAGCCTGTTTATGTTCCTATATAAGATGCATTCATTAGCACCCCAATTGTTGAGAGTGTTAATAAATGCCCACTGTATGTGAGTGTTCACAGAGGACAGGCTCATTTGTTATTCCGAGTGTGATTTTTTTCTCAGTTCAGCGCCAGACTGTTGTGAATACGCGTGTTCGTCTGTGATTGGAAATGGCGACTGACCCCTCTGAACGCTCTGCTTTCAGCCCACCATCGTGCGACACCACTGGGTCCACCGGAGGCGGCAGGATGGAAAGTGCCGTCAGTGTGGGAAGGTGAGGCGGAGTCGCTCACGCTGCTTTACTCCAGAGAGTCTGCCAGAATAGGCCTGTTCTGACCCCCCGCCCACCGAGGAGCGGTGGGCCGAGCGTGGGTCAGTGTGGGGGCGTTACGCGGCCGAATTCTCCCTGAAGGACTTGTCTCTGTTCTCCTCTCCTACTTACAGGGGTTTCAACAGAAGTTTGCCTTCCATAGCAAAGAGATTGTGGCCATCAGCTGCTCCTGGTGTAAACAGGCAGTAAGTTGCGATTATTCAACTGGAGGGAGAGAGAGATAGAGAGAAATGGGGGGTACACTTAGGACTTTCTATTCTAGCATTTAAAATACTAATAATGATAATCAGAATAGATTTGTAATGCTGTTTTACTATTAGTATGTGTTATAATATTGTTACTATGTTCGTTGTTGTTCCATGACAGTTTGGTAATATGTATTTTGAAATATGTTATGTTAGTAAAGCATTTGAATTGAAAATGGAACTGAAATTGAGAATCAGGGAGAGAGAGAGAGAGAGAGAGAGAGAGAGATCTCGGTAGAGGGTGAGCAAAAGAGAGAGCGGGAGAAAAGGTGAGAGAGAGGGTGGGAGAGTGAGATGGAGGGGGTGGGGGTTGGAATGGGGAGAGAAAGAGACCGAATGCGAGGGTGAGAGAGAATGAAAGTGTCTGGGAGTGAAAGAGATGGCATGGGAGGGAGGGAGAAAGCGAGAGACGGATAGAGAGGTTGTGTTTGCGCACTGTCTGACCCGTGTGTGCACTCTCTCTGCAGTATCACAACAAGGTGACGTGCTTCATGCTGCAGCAGATCGAGGAGCCGTGCTCTCTCGGCGCGCACGCGGCCGTCATCGTGCCCCCCACCTGGGTCATTCGTGTCCGTCGACCTCAGGTGAGCACTTACAGGGCTCGCAAACCTCCAAAATGCTGTAGCCTATCGCTTTCCGAAAACACACTCATTCACTGCTCCTACCTACACAATAACTGTCCAATCACGGATCTCCAATTCTCGTCCATTAACCTGACTTGCCAAGTTACAGCACTTTATGCCCTGTCAGGCTGTTTGGTTCTCAGTTTGTGGATGTGAGAGGTCCTGTTATTAGAATCCCAAATGAGCCCCCAGTCTGTTACGACGCCGGATCTAAATGTCCATAATATAAGAGTCAAACACAAATGGGTTAGTTTGTGAATGGGCTTATTAAAGTGTCAGTGTAAATGAAAGTGGTGGTTGCTAGGACAGTGCTGTTGACAGTGTAAGGGAAGGAAAGCAGTGAATAACTGGCTGTTACGCTGAGCTGTGCCTTAGTTTCGTTTGATTTCAGTCTTAAAATCACACGCCTTCATTTGTATGGCATGATACTATTAACTGATCAGGGACAATTCCATCCATTTCACTGCAGCACTGGTACATTTTTAGTGCTTTTTTTAAACATAGGAGTTTAGCATTTCGCTGCTGTTTTTTCATATTGGTGTAACGTGGTGCTTTCCCGTGGACCTCTTTGAGCGGTAACTATGGTAACTTATGGTAATTGAACATCTAAATGTTGTTTATTTTGGGTCTCCTATGGTTTTTTATTGCTTTCTAATTGGACTGTAATTTGGTAAAATTGTGCCTATTTAGAAGATTATTGTCTAATTTTTGACTTTTTATTCTAAGTTCCTGTCTAATTTGATATAAGGTATGCACTTATGTCTAATTAGTGTACCACAGAAAAAGTGCAGTCGCTGAGGGTACTTATGTTTCGCGCCCACCCACAGTACCAGTCAAAAGTTTGGACACACATTGCTAATGTCACAGTGCTCTGTTTTTAGAGAAATTTAAATGGCTGAACTTCTGTATAATCTTAAATGGAATCTAGTGAGAGGTTAACAGAAGTTAAAAGATAATAATTTACTTGTTTGAATAGTGTCCAAAATTTTAGAATTCTCAAAGAAGCCATATTTTGCAAAGTAAGCAGACAAACAAGCTCTTTCCATTTTCCATCAGCCAAATTAAAGACAAGCTGTTTTGGAACTTTTTGGGCAAAAAAATTGATGAAACACAAACCACAAGAGCAGGTCATCTATGGGAACTTAGACGGCTGCTCAGCAGCAAACTCATTATAGCCATATAACTGCTCTTGTAAAAAAAAATGAGTATGCTCTGCAAATATGACAGAAAATGCTCGTTAGTTTGATGGATTTATGAATTAGATATTTTTTTGCAAAATAAATTGTACCTATTTCTTTATTTAACATGTCTTGTGAGAAAAATGTGGGTATGTCTGAACTTTTGACTGGTACTGTATGTAGGCGCATATTACCATCTGAATATTAAGTCCATAAAACAACAGTAAAATACTGCTCCACTGCCTGGAAAAAAAAGGTTTTTGTCAGTCGGTCACGCAGTCGCTCTCCACTGCCTTGATAGCTATGCGCCAACAATGTGTCTGGCCACGCCTCATTTTGAGACAAACACGCCAATGGGCGCTCAGAAAGACAGGAGTACATTTGCTATTTCAACGATGGAGGCGCTGGATGGGACAATGACAGCTGTATCGGTCTGAAACTAGCAACGATCCTTGTGTTGACCTTGGCACTGCTTTACTCCGGGTGTAATAGCCAACTGTGTGAAAAAAAATGGTAATTATTTAGACATATGTTCTCCTACCTGTACTGCATAACTCCAAAGTACACATTTGTGCCATTTCATTCGGTCATATTGCAATCATATTGCAGCCGATGACATCATTTTCCGTGTTTCCGCAGACTTCTCTGAAGTCCAGTAAAAAGAAGAAAAGGACCTCATTCAAGCGGAAATCCAGTAAAAAAGGGGTGGAGGTGAGGTTTATGCTGGATATCTGTATGGTAATATGGCATTTTTCTATGTGCTGCCAGAACGGTGTGAATTTGGATGAAGGTTTTATTCTGCAAGACTTGGCACATCACTTTATCTGGATGTTACAGATGAGCGTGTAGCCTTTCTCAGTGACAGATCTGATGGCTGGAAATGACCTTGAAGTCAGAGTCTAAGAATGAGATCAGCAAGTGGTATGAAAACACATCCACCAGAGAATCTCAATTGTGACCCCTATTAAGTCCTGTGCTACGATCTCAGCGCGGCAGAAAACAGTGGAACTTACTGCACATCCAGAGCCGACTCTCTATTACAATGCTGCACTCTGCATTCAGGCTGGGTAGTGGTCCCTATAATTGTATTAGGGAGATTAATAGTGGTTGTGTATATAGGCGTATTGATCGAGCCCTGCCCTGCGTGGTCATGAGTTGTAGTATTAATATTGACTAATCTTCAAAAAGCACTGATGCATCAGTCTAATCGTCTGTAATATTGGGCCGTTGGGGAGATATAGAGATGAGCTGTTATCTGTTTAAATGGGACTGTGGAAGAAAGCAGCCTGAACGCTTTCTGAGGACTGCATGTTACAGAAACACACACTCGCTCCCACACGCATGCATGAGCACTCTCGTGCACACGCGCACACAGGCACGTACTCGCTCCCACACGTGCACATACATACACACGCACGGATGCGCTCGCATACTCTTACACACACATACATGCTCACTCCCTCACACAAACACAAACACCCTTGCTTCCACACACAAACAAATGCGCGTGCGCACACACACACACACACACACACACACACACACACACACACACTTTTTCCCACACACACACACACACACACATATGCACGCAAGCACTCTCAAAGCCACATGCAGTCACACACACAGAATCACAGAACTGTATAGTAAATTCACACTCATGCTCACATCCACTCTCACTCTCAACAGTCATGCCCATGCATGTACACACAAACACTTACATGTCACCCCAAAATACCCAGACAGGGCTATATGCCTCTGTGTGTTGCCTCCTCTCCCATAGTCCTCTGGGATTTGTGGCACTGCCCACTTGTTTGGGCAAAGCAGCCGGCGGCCCCGAGGGTAATGCCAGCCCAGACAGCCTGACTGAAGACTCCCAGGCGGCCCGACTGTGACTGTCAGATCAGGGCTCGGTGCCGAGAGAAGAATAAGCAGTGGATCTTAAGATAGCGGACATCTTTTGACAGTTTCCATCTGTCATATAATGGAGCCCTGGCATGTCAGTAATTTATGCATGTGGTCCTGCATGCAGAGAGATGATGACAGAATCATGGAGCAGTCAGCGCTTAATAATCAGTGTGAGATGGTGGGGCATCGGCTGTGCTTTTCGAATGACTGTGAATTTGTTTGTTTGTTACTGTGTTTATTACTCAGGCTACCTGTAATGTAGCTTGAGTCTAGGAGCACCGCTTTGTCTGTCTGCCTATCTATTTATCGATCTATTGTCTACATCGAGGATTGGAAATTACTCGGAAGTGTTTGGGTATCACATCATGAAAATGAGGCTACTCACAAGGTTAAATCATGTGTCCCAGCTTACTGCCGAGTTTTCTTCTGGAATTCTCTATTTAGGTTGGGGGTAGCCCAAGTGTGCGCCTACTTGGTGTCTAGTTTACAAGAAAAATGACAAAAGCAGTTTCATGTGGTGTTGGCACAGTTCAGTGACCTCCTGTCCTGTCTAAGCCCTCATTACCTCTGTAGAGGAATCAGTCTGACACAGCTGAGCGGGGGGTTGGCCTCTCTATGGTCACGGTGCTATTGTGGGAGAATGGCGGTCGTAATGAGAGTTAGTGGTTTGAAAGCAAACTCTTCTCTCCTGTATAAGGAGACCAGGTGGAAGCCCTTTATGGTGAAGCCTATCCCATCCCAGCTCATGAAGCCCCTGCTGGTGTTCGTCAACCCAAAGAGCGGCGGTAATCAGGTGAGACCGTCCTCTGACCACCCTGTCCCCCCCGCCGCTTGCCGTGCTCTCTGACATCTGCATGTCACATCCAACTCTACGCTTCAGGACGGCTGTGCAGTCCTATCCAGGGAGTGTTACTGTGGTTACAGGTGTTTGTCTCAGCTTAGCCCTAAAGCTCTGGATTTTGGTAATGGTCTAATCGCGGTTTCAGTCAAGAACTTGATGAGTAGTGTCAGGCATCATAGTCCCGCGAACATTCAAAAACCTTCGTCCCACATTGGCCTTTTTTTGGATAAGGTTGGACACGCCTCCTCCTGAGTGGTCCACACAGTTAGTTTGCGATATGTAGGCTTTATCGTTTTTTTTTTTTGTTTTTTTTTTTAAAGTTTTGTTTCTTCTCATAGCCGTTTGATGGACTGGCTTAAGAGGCCCTCAGCCTCTTTTTGGCAGATCATGTCTGGGTAATCCTAGATAAATGAAATTCTCACAAATGCACACTTAATTCTGCAGAGATTCATGCCACTCCTTGCTATCAAATGGTTGTGCACGGTTCTATTTATTGTTTTCTGGAGTGAATGCAAGTCTAACTGATTGAATGGGTGGATGTTTAGTGATGACGCTGACTTAATCCATATACAAAACATCGAAGGCAAATGCTTACGCATGGGCTAGCTTATCTACATCCTTATTTTTTAGCCATAGTTCTCTAATGATGTGCTACAGCATTGACACAAAGCAAGCAGGCAAATGCAACACTTCTCATGGTCTATGGCAACATTCCATACTGACAGTGCTAAATAAATCTTAGGAGAATTTTACAAAACTAGTGTTACCATCGAGTCATGACCTTTGTGAATAAAGTGCTAACTTGAGTGCTGGGGAATGTTCTATACCACATGGCTGGATTTATGGTGGGGTTTGCCCCTGCTTGTGCTCTGATAATGTTGCCTGACTCACTATCCCATGTCCCTATGTCCAGGGGGCCAAGATCATCCAGTCCTTCATGTGGTACCTCAACCCCCGGCAAGTGTTCGACCTGAGCCATGGAGGCCCCAAAGAAGGGTGAGGTTCGGCACAGGGCCTATATTGGGCTTCGCCCCTACCCACATTCTATCACTCTTGCTAACCCCTATCTCTCACACTAATCACTCATGCTAACCTCTATCACTCACGCTAACCTCTGTCTCTCACGCTAATCGCTCACGCTAACCTGTCAACTCATGCTATTCTCTCACGCTTACTTCATCACTCATGCTAATTACTCACGCTAAGCTCTATCCCTTACACTAACTTTTATCACTCATGCTAACCACTATTATTAGCCCTAATCACTCATGCTAACCTCTAGTGCTCGTGCTAATCACTCATGCTAACTTCTGTCACTCATGCTAATCACTCAAGCTAACTTCCATCATCCTTGCTGATTACCTTCCATCAGTCATGCTAACTTCTGTCACACATGGTGTTTACCATCACTCATAATGACTTCTTTCATTCATGCTACTAAACATCTATCAACCAGCCTGAATTTTACCACTCATGCTTGTTACCCTCTGTCACACACGTAAACTTACATGACTCATGCTAATACCCTCTTATCGCTCAAGCTAACTTCCATCACTAATGGCTATTTATATTACTCAAGCTGATTGCCTTCTGTCATGCACGCTAACTTCTATAACTCATTCCAACTTCTGTCACTCAAGCAGAGTTCTATAATTCATACTTTCAATGACACAAGCTAACTTTTAACACTCTTGTTAGCCACTGTTACTCATACTAATTACCTTTTGTTACTCTTGAAATCTTTTACATCTCATGCTAATTTACTTTTCTCACTCAGGCTAATTGCTGTCTATGACTCTTGTCAAGTTCTATGACTCGCGCTAACTCCTCTCACTACTATGCTGCGCTGCACCTCAGCTAAACTGGAGAAGATTTACCTCACTATTACCTGCATGAAGTATTAGTCATGGCGTGCTGATTCTTAAATTATGGTACAAAGCCAGCCAGTGACCCGATCATCATTGATTTGATCATTTCAGGCACTCGTTATCATGGGTTAAGATCCGTAGAAGCTTTTCCTGCATCATATCACTGCCTCCGATGGATGTGACAGTGTGTTAAAACATGCTTGGAAAGACAGTACTGATTAGCGCATTACTACTGTAATGAATGCCTTTAGTGAATTGAGCTGCATGATGGTCCTTATCTCATCCTCTCGGTCTTGTGTGTCTGAGATTGATTAGATTTTGTTTTGTTGCACTACACTTATGAATAGAACAGGAGAATTATGGGGGAAATATCCATGTTTTTTCAGCTTTTTGTCACTGACATGGTCCTCTGGTCCAGCGCCAAGATAATGTGACTGAGGGGACTGCTGAAAATATGACAATTTTTTTTTCTAAAATAAAATGAATTTGATTTCACCATGCAAGAGCTCCAAACAGGGTGAATAACAGCAACTGTATGTGTGTGTGTGTGATATAAAATCTCTTTTTTTATTGGAGGTCCTCACATGAGAACATAGCACTTTTTTGGGTTTATGAAGGACTTTGTGTTAGAATCTGTGGGGATAGTGCATAGAAACAGCTGTTTTCAGCTGATATCCCTCCCCTCTCTTTCTCTTTCATTCCTGTACACCGTGTCATAAAAGTTCATGCACCCCAATGGGCAACATGTCTGTCTCCAAAATGGGTTGCACCTGATCACTAGGTGTTGTGAGGTTGTTTAATTCATTCATCAGTTTGCAAGAGGCCTAAAAATTTCTTGGTAGACCTAGAAACCAAAAGAGAACTGTCACTAAGAGAACCTTTTTGGTAGTGCTGCCATAATGGCCAAACAAAAAACTGGAAAAGTCTCAGGTCCATGCTGAAGTCTTTGCCTTGTGCAGGGCAGGGAACTCTTGCAGGGAGGTGGTTCAGGACCTTGGCAGAAGGATACGATGGGTGAAGAAGTGGTGGCAGAGACACCGGAGTTGTGATTCCCCTTGAAGACAAGCCCCGTTCCAAGGCCAAGGACCTCATCCGAAGGGCCAAGGGAAAGAGACACCAATCCTGCAGCAGACTTAGTCAAAGACTGAAGAACCATGGGGAAGCAGTCTCTAAGAGAACCATCCATCATTTTTGTGACTGAGGAACTGGGTCTGAGAGCATACAGAAGACAGCGGATTCCTCGCCTTACCAAACTGCGAAAGGAGAAGCAACTGGCTTTTACAAATAAGTATGTCACAATGACCCCAAGACACTGGGAAAACTGTGTTTTCTCTGATGAGTGCCCACTCCTCTTATTTCCAACTCCCAACAGCCAAAACGACCGCATCTACACAGATGATCGAAAGAAAGTGGCACCTTCTGAAGAAGTCAGAACTCCTGGGGTTTCCTGACCAGTCGGGTCTTCCACAGCCCACCCCCTGCCACCATGAAGCAGCTGAATGCGAGGGCTGTGCGGGAGCGGGGCAACTTTCAGCCCTCTGTTCTAAGCAATTTAGTGCATTCTTTGCCCCACAGGCTGAGGGCAGTAATTAAGATGCTGGGGGGATGCACTGGCTTTTTAATAAGTGCATTCTGTTGAATATTCACAATCTGTGTTGACTTTTTCTGTGGTGCATGAACTTTTGGGACACTTTTGTACTTTCCTGTATGTGGATTGATTCAATATTGTTTTTAAAATTTTGTATAGATACATAAAATTTAAATGGGGGGGGAAACACAACTGAAGGGGCCAAACCAAGCCACCTGTGGCGCGGGGCCCGATGGTCCGCTAAATTATTATTTGGTCTGTACTGTACGAAGATGTTACGAAGGGATTTGTTCACAAAATAAAAGTAATGGCTTTGGGAATAGGCTGCGGAGTTAATTTTTGCAGGCTTTTCTGAGCAGGGTAAACCTGCATAATGTTGTTTTTGAAAAATAATAATCTGTTCTTGATCGTTTTTTTTTTCTGCTTTGTTTTCAAGGTTAGAAATGTACCGCAAAGTGCACAATTTGCGTATTCTGGCGTGCGGAGGTGATGGAACAGTGAGTATTCGCTCCCCCCCTCTGCCTCTACTCCTCTCTACAGTTCACTGCTTTAAGACTGAATTAGACTGCTGCCACATTTCAGTTTGCTGTTAAAATTGAACTGCGAGTTTAAGCAATTCTTTGCCTTTATGGTCTCTCAAGCACCATTTCTTTTTATTCGAACTGAATTAAACTTATAATTTGTTACCTTTCTTTCATTTAATCAAACAACTTCAGATAAAAGGAATTATCGTTAATAGTCAGATCCAATCCCGCGGTTAATACTTCAAGTCAGCGCCGGAGACCTGACATGACCTTTTTTGGCACGAGTTGACTGCTTCCAACTCCGTCGCTGTTAGTTTGGTGAAAGTTTCGGAGCGAACAGGTTCCAAGTGACATGGATTGTCGAGATCCCAGCACAGTTCCTGAAATGGCATGGAACCACACCCGGTGGACTTGCCATACTTAATGCAAAGTGTGGTTTGGTTTTTATGCCCCCGCCCTCCTAAGAGGAAAGGGGGCATTATGTCGACACCATGTCCGTCTGTCGTCCGTCCGTCCGTCCGTCGTCCGTTAACTTTTCGTTTCCGTGCGATAACTATAGAATCCCTCATCGGATTGATGCCATTTCTTAATGGCGTATTGGGAGTGGCTAGAGGAAGGTTCCTTTCGAAACCAGCTTCGTGCGATATCTAATACATGGCCTTGATCAACATACAGGCGGGGGCATATGCCACGCTCTGCGTTGCTCTTGTTCATCAATACAAAGTACAGAGATTTTCCCCTTCCACTTAATTGTCTGTATGTTGCGGAGACCCAGTTTGCTTCATTAGTTACAGATGGCTTTGGTGTAGATCCATCGGACTGCTTGCTGCGGCTGACAGACTCCTGGTCAGTGGCTCTGCGCTCCTTATGCTCTGGCCATAGACCACAGATACCATGGTCTGAGAGCACTGTACTGGACGTCTCTATGTAGCCACGTCATTGTGCCAAGCAGGGGGCGATGAGCCTGTATGTGTTTCTGTGTCTGGCATGTCCCCGCCCCCTCTTCAGTAAGGTTCACAATCCTGCTAAGAGCCTCGGTCTAGTCCAGGAAGATATTTTCTTTTATCTTTTCCTGTCATTAGACGAGACCTGCTGTGGCTACTTTGATGTGACCTGTGCTGTTTGATGGTCGCTCTCTGCGGTTGATCCTGTTTGATTTGGTCTGAATTTGGTTCTTTTGTCCAACCAACAGTCAAAATCCCATAGACAGTTCATTTATTATCATACATGGCAAAGAGAAGCAGGAAAGCCTTGCACTTAATAAGCTGGAAGCAGCAAGTGCCGGACATTTTTGCTTGAAAAATGACAAACTATTAATCGGTCATCAAAATAGTTGGCAACTAATCTTTTGCCCGTCTGACTAATCAGTTAATCGACTAATCGTACGGCTGTAAACCACACCCAAAAATAATGCATGCAGAATAGCTTTTATCAGACTGACAGTATTTAAGATGGAACATTACATAATCAAATGAGCTTTAACCTTCTCCACGGACACACCTGTTGGGCCAGTTTCTTTGAATGCAAGTTTATGCAGGAGAGGGCCGTGGCGTATTTTTCACCTGACCCTCTGACACTGGCGTCCCACATTGCGGCTGCGAATCCCGTGCATGCGCTCGACGTGATGCGCGAGTTCGAGCTCTTTAACACGGACCTTGCTTTGCGAGCGGAGAGAAAAAGGGATTCGATGTGTGTAAATAATTCTCACAGGAAGCAGAGCGGGGCGGTTTTGACCGCCGGTGCTTACTCACCGGAGTGCAGACAGAGGCTGTATGGGGATGTGAGCGACTCATCCATCTCTGTAAATGACCTGTCCTGTTATGCACTCAGTAGAAAGAGGGGTCGCTCGTGTGGTGAATGGCCTGACCTGGAGTAATGGATGAATGGATGTACTCCGCCAAGTGTGATTCCCACACTGTGATTACTGTGCCAGACATGCTTGCGGACAAAGTGTAATTTATGGGGATGCTGGGCGAGATGTGGCAGTATAGAGCTCCATTGGAAATCAGCATCTCAAACGGTTAACATACTGTACATAACCCCACCTCTGTTCATTTTAAGTAACTTGGCTTTTTTTTTTTGTCTGTCAGTACTCTGTGTACTGTACAAACCATATTTTTTTATGAGAGAGGATGAGGTTCTTTGGAACATTGAAATTAATATGTTTACTGTAATCAAAACCTGATATTCCATCATAGAATGCTGTATACGTGATGTTGCATGACCTATTCTTTTTGCATAGCTGTGTGTTTAATTCTGACATCGCTGTACGCAGTATGGCCACTTAACCTGTGATTTACATTAAAGGATTGACATCTTTCCTTCAGTAGCCACATGAATACAACATGTACAACAAACAGAAACCGTAGCCTGTCACCTGTGTTAGCAGTAGGAAATAAAGTGTTGGGGTTTGGGTATGTAAGGGGTCTGTGGTCTCCTCTACAGGTGGGCTGGATCCTGTCGACCCTTGATCAGCTGCAGCTGAATCCCCAGCCAGCTGTAGCCGTTCTGCCCCTGGGCACCGGGAACGACCTGGCCAGGACCCTCAACTGGGGCGGGGTGGGTGTCCAGCTTGCATATCTGCATAAAACGCTGATGATGTCGCCTAAGTGAACAATCGCTATTCTGAACATGATATTCAGGATGCTTTTCAAGTACCAGGCCTGGTCTTGGAGTGTTGCAGTGTCTGCTGGTTTCTCAGTACTTAATTGAGTAATTAAAACAGGTAATTACGCAGTTAATTTGCCTCACCTGGTACCTGGGTCTGTAATGTGTAATGTGTCCAGGACCAGGGTTGGAACTACCCGTGCCGCGATGCTTTTTGTCGTCTGCGCCTTTGCATGATTACGTTTTTTTGTAATTAGAAACTGAATGATTTCCCCAGGGATATACGGATGAGCCAGTGTCCAAAATCCTCTCACACGTCGAGGAGGGGAACATCGTCCAATTGGACCGATGGAACCTCATCGTGGAGCCGAACCCGGCAGCCTGCCAGGAGGAAAAGGATGAGCAGATTACTGACAAGGTGCGGAGGTGCACTGCTCGCCGGAGCGGAGCCGCTCGCGAGTGAAATCGCGTCGAGTACGGCCCTTTAGAGAACGCAAAAAAAGACACTTCAGCTGTCCTGCAGGTTTAATGCATGATTGCTAGAATGCGGCATCACTGAGTTCAAACATAACTGTAGCGCACGGATCATTGCACTGATGTGACTGTGTGATACAACCACCATTTAATCTATACTGGTGTGAAATGCATGGCGTGGCTAATTTTTCCAGCGCATTTGAGTTCACGCAGCAAAAGTCAGTGGACAATAACAGTGAAGTGCATTGGTAGAAAAATGGGCAAAATTGTTCTTACATAATCAGCGATCCTTAAGGGGCTGTATTAACCCAAGATATTTTTAATTCTCCTCTTTCTGCATCGAGCTAAAATGCTTAGTTTACGGTTGTCAGTCACTCTTTTAGTAACTGCCTATAGTGCTCTCAGTCTGATATGCATTTAAATTTGGCTATTCTTTGAAAACGTATCGACAAGGAAAACACTGAGGCTTGCATGAATTATACTGCTAATGTGGAACTTTTAGCGTTGTTTTCTGCTAATGTTATCTGCAAAAGTTGATGCATACATTAGAATGCATGTATGAAAAGATGGCGTTAAAAAGTGCTGACAAATCTCTAGAAGAAGCGTAACTGGAGCATTTTTACATTTTTTTTCCTCTTGACAGTAACATTATTTGAAGATGGAGTTACGGATACAGTGAGACAATTTTAGGCAGAAGAAAGATCAAATTCAATACATTTTCTCAGAGTAAAGACAGTGGAATTAAACAGTACAAACAACAATTTATCAAAAACTAGTGTAAAATCATAAGTATAATCTGCAATAATATGGTTTTGAGAAGCATCAAAATTAAAAACCTTTATTGCTCTGAGTAACAATGTAATTAAAGTTTGATTCATGAGAGAAATTAGAATCGTATTTTCGGTATGCCATCGTGAATATTGTGCTATTTAGTGTAGTAAATGATATAACAATGTTTTCATTTTATAATATTGATGCTGTTTATTACTTTTGAATTTACTGGCAAATCATTTATAAAAATGTGCAGACCCGTAGTTTATCGTTTTATTCTTAATTTTTTTTTTTTACTGCTTAATAATCTTCCTCTGGTAAATGTCTCTCTGCGTGTACTGCAGTTGTAGGAGATGTTGTGCAAGCTGGCTAACATGTTAGCTTCCTGCAGACACCAGGTGGCCAAAAGTAGAGAAGTATAGTCTAGCTGCAGTGAAATACTCCATGGTTATGCTGTATTTATGTGTTTTAGAACTCTATGGTGTTACCTTACTGCCACCATAGCCTTATAATTCTCATTCTGAGTTATATTCTTTCACAGCTATTAAAATGTATCATGCAGTGTCCTATCTATCTCATGTTGTGCTGAGGATGAGAAATTACAAGTTCTTTGTTTGTTGAAGGGATACACCATTTCATGTTCCCGCCCCTGTTTTTATATTGTGTACATTCAAAACCACAGCCCCAAAATGGCAGAACCCTGCTAAAAGCAGATTTTTGTGTCTAGTGATGGATATCAGCAGGTTGTATTGGTAATTAAAAGATGGGTCTGTATGTAGCTGGGCCATCATCACTGCTGGATACGCTGACAGTCGCCGGCACATTCTCTTGTATTCTGGTACCAATAGGCCCCTGTTGCTCTGACTTTTCCTCACGTAAAACACAGACCGCCTCTGTCTTCCTCTTATTGGTAAAAGGGGGTGTCTGAGGGTACGATGGAGAGTCTCTGACCTGATACATTGAGGCTGTGCGCATGATGGCGGCCTTTACAGCTCCTGACCGATAATTGACTCTTTACCTGACCTGGCTGCAGTTAAAAAGCATGGCGTGTCGTATCAGATCACTCACTCCACAACCAGAGGAGAATTTACGGTTATGTTTATATGCTGGCAACAGATTCTGCTATTATCCGCGTCAATTCTAGTAGAAACTACCGCTCTAATTACATCCAAAGTGCTCGATGAAGCTTGGTGCCGGGAGATATGAAATTTCTCTACTAAGAAATTCACTGTTTAGTTATATAAAACAATGTGATAAATATGGTAGCAGCACTTTATTTCATAGTCTGCTCATTTGATTGTGAAAAAAGAATCACGTTAACATTAGCCTGAGTTAAATCTGCTTGTGTTCTGCTCTGCAAAATCTGTGAGTGATGTGGAGCACTCCACAGAGTTCACGTGTTCCCTCATAGTGTGTGTGATTGCGATTGTTCATGTCGTTTGTCTGATTGTCTGGTTTTTCACACTTATGTGTGGACACTAAAAACTCAAGGCCCAATGTCTGGTGCCGCTGTGATCTGTGGTGTAATTTAAAAAGGGGTCGTGCTTCCCTCAATAACACAAACATGGCAAAAAGATCCCTGTGAAAGCACAAATAACACAGGCATAACAATATTTATCCATGCATCCCACCTCCCCAGTGTTCAAACTGACCTCACACCCCTCAGTATGATGAGAAGAACATTTCCTGTCAGGGCCTAAATTCTGTGTTCCAGCGTGCAGTTTCTGCAGTGTTGGCTTTGTGTAAATCACAAGCATTCGCTGTGTAAACCCAGATCTGTTCTAACTCCCCTGACTGTCTCTGTTTGACCCCGCAGCTCCCGCTCGATGTGTTTAACAACTACTTCAGCCTCGGCTTCGACGCACACGTAACGCTGGAGTTTCACGAGTCCAGAGGTCTGTGCTTAATATGTTTCGGATTTCAGTTCTGTGCTCCTGTCATCAGAGGTTTATCTTATCCATCTTCCTCTAGTGTTTCGAGGTCAAATGCCATCCTCACAGTTTCTCGGAGGGCAGGCCCCTACATCTGTGCTGTTGGTTCTCATAGTTATAGATTTTTGCTTAACTGACTAACTTTTTTTATACTGAAGGTCAAAATGTAAAAGAATACTTTCACACATAGGCTCCTGATAAATTATTCACTGCGATCTGTCTTCGCCCTGTTACATTTATGCGTTTTGTGCTATGTTCCGGGTCAGGGCTGTGTTTATGTGCGCACACAGCGATCCTGCGGTTCACCCTGCGCTCATAATTAATTAGATGTTTGCACAACGCGCGCATTTTTAGACGAGATGTCACATACCCACCTCCATCCACCCGCCTCACATGAGCTGATGTGCTTCGTATGAATTACTCCCAGTCTGTCAGCTAATTATTCGTGTTTCAGTTTGTGACGGGATATTGCTTTTGTCTCGCTGGTGATCCTAACTAACTGTGCAGAATTTTCCTTCAGTAGCTAATTACATCATGAGAAATTTGTGCTGCTTTATTGGCATGTTTCCACCAAAATTCTGCCTAAATCTCTATCAGAATTGAATTCAGAATTATCAAAAACAACACAGCTGCCAAAATTCAGAAGCATCGCATCCATATTCTGACAGCTCATTATCTCGAAGTTGGCCTTAATTAGAATGTCAGTTGTTTGCATTCTCTGATGAGTGTGGAACGAAAACGCTTGCTATGCAGAAATCAGATTCCGAGATAATTTGAACTCGTTTGGTGTCAAACTGAAGGCAGTAACAGCTGGATCTGTTTCTGTTTAAACTGTAATAGGATTCTGGGGAATATTGATGATGTTCTCCAATAGGGCTTCAGGCTGGTCCCGTCTGCATCTGAGACAGATTTGTGTTTGTGTGTGTCTGACAGCTTTATTGAAATGTTTTCCAGTCTGAAATGTTGACGATCTACCTTCTCCGTTTGCTCAGAGGCCAACCCTGAGAAATTCAACAGCCGATTCAGGAACAAGATGTTCTACGCTGGAGTGAGTGCCATTCTTTCTGCTATCGAGGCTACCAGAGCCATGGAGCCGCTAAATCCAGAATATTCCCCACTTTATAGTCCTTTCTCCTTCTCTTTTGCTCTCTCTATCTCTCTCTTCCTCTCTCGCTTTCTCAGTTTCTCTTTCTCGTCATCCCTCTCTCTCTGTTTCTGTCTGTCTCTCTGGCTTATAATGCTTGCAAATAGTCATATTTACTTAACAATAAAAGTTTGTTAAAACTCACTCAAAACTCTCCCAGACCCCTTCACCCTCCCCTCCTATAAATTGCTGTTGACTCCTATAAATATCTTGGCACTATGTTCGATTCTCAGCTCAATTTCAAAGAGAACACTGAGCTAATTATCAAATGAGGTCAACAAAGAACCCACCTGATGCGTAAGCTGCGTTCTTTTAACGGCTGCGAGACTATTTCGTGCATCTTTAATCAATCTTTTATTGAAGGCATTTTAGCTTTTTCTTTTATCTGCTGGTTCAACGCGTGGTCTGTGAGAGAGAATAACTGCCTAAACACAATTGTAAAGGTCTGTTCAAAGATTATTGGTGTTCAGCAGGGGAATCTAGGCCTGATCTGGGAAAAATGAATGGCTGAGAAAGCAAAGATAATAATCAGCCAACCAGATCACATTCTGTCGACTGAGTTTTTATCGTTACCTTCCGGTCGGCGCTATAATGTGCCAAAGGGCAGAGCTAATCGATATGCCAAGTCCTTTATTCCCTCTGCTATTAAGCTTTTAAACACAGATCTCTCACTCTTTTTAGATGATCTATTATTATTATTATTTATTTTTTGTATTTATTTTTTTTTTAATGTCTTTGAGACTTACATTTAAGGTCCTATTTATGGATTATTTATTGGTTCCTCATTTCATTGTCCTCATGTTTTATTAACGTTCCTTCATCTGATCTGGCTGTGATTGTTTCATTGGCTGTTGCTATGAATGAACATGGAGAGCTGCAAATTAATTGCCCCTTGGGATAAATGAAGTTGTCTGAATCTGAATTTCCCCAGACGGCCTTCTCGGACTTTCTCATGGGCAGCTCCAAAGACCTGGCGAAACACATCAAAGTTGTGGTGAGTTAATCCCTGTCTCTGACCTCTTATCTGAGAGCGGGACGAAGTGTGAAGTGGTTTTTTCCACATGCTGTCATGGACTTCAGAGGCATAATGCGTTGGTGGATTTATTTCTCCTTTAAACGTAAAGTGCAGCTTGATGAATCCTTATTCTCCTTCAGAGGGGTGAGGAAAGTGCCTCACTTTTATCATTATTATCAGAATTTTCGCCCCAAGAGAAGGCCTTGCCTCTAAGGCTTTATATCTCAGCTCTAGGCATTACATCCTGACCGACCCTGTGGAGTGTGTAACAGTGTCAGGGCCTGAGTGCGTCGTGCTTTTGGCAGACAGAAAGAGTGGTTCACACATCTCTTCACCTGTTAGCGGCTTGTTAAACACACCAGGCTCTGACTGCAGGGGTCTGGCTGACACTGCAAACTCTCGAAGGATTACGTGTGGTCCGATGTGAGTCCGGCCTTATCGGAGCGCGATTTCTCACGTCTCTGTGCGCGCTCTCTCTCTCTCCCTCTCTAGTGCGATGACACTGACCTCACCTCCAAGGTTCAGGAGCTGAAGCTGCAGTGTCTGGTGTTCCTCAACATTCCCAGGTTAGCGTTAACACCGTTCCTGCATACTCCGCACAAAGATGGCCGTGCATCAGGGCTGTGTGTTATTTGCAGTGTGCAAAACGTTTGCAAACCACATCCACGTAGATGTTATGTACCTCCACAAAAAATGTGATTTAATCTGTTGCAGGTTTTTCAGTGTGCATACTAAGTGCATTCTTACCTCACTTTCGCTGAGCAGATGAGCCAAGTCACGCTGAAGTCAAAACAGAACTTCTAAATCGATGTTTTTACTTGCACGGTGTGCCTTATAGTGTATTGGTCTCCTGTTGTTTTTTGAAAATTTGCATTCACTGTGCGGATTAAACTAAGGCCTGTAGACTGCCCCCCCCCCCGCCCATGTCATGAGCTGAGATGGGCTGTTTTGTCAGTGGGGTGTCGAGCTAATACCTATCGATCCTGATCCGCGGTCTGGCGGGATATTGGTTTCCCTCGGTGGCTGTATTGATCACGGTCCCCTTGTGCATCTGTTTGGCAGGTACTGTGCTGGTACCATGCCCTGGGGTAACCCTGGCGAGCACCACGACTTCGAACCGCAGCGGCACGACGACGGTTGCATCGAGGTCATCGGGTTCACCATGACGTCTCTGGTAGGGCTGCCGTCAGGGCTCAGCGTTCGCTGAACGTCGCTCGCTCTCCACTGAACTTCCCGTCTCATTTGCAATATCTTATTCACAAGTTGAATTGCCTGAGTTCAAAGAAGACTAAAACTTTTATTTAAAAAAAGCTGCTCCCTTTTTGAAAAGTTTTCCCCTTGCATTTTGAAAGTCTGGATAAGGATTAGTGGTCTGTTGTCAGGTTATGTCTGACCTTCTAGCTCGACATAAACTGCTTTATGTCTGGTAATCTGTGCTTCGCATTCCGAGTGAAGAAAGGTATTAAGCACATCATTTTAACCCCGCGTTGCTCCAGGCGGGATTGGCTCTCTTACAAACACATTTTCATGTATCACTTTCCTCCTGTCGTCATGGAAACCTTCCCCTGCTCTCCCAGTCGAATCCCGCTGTATATTGATTGACCCTCTCTCTCTCTCTCTCTCTCTCCTCGGGTTCGAAGGCGACGCTGCAGGTGGGGGGTCACGGCGAGAGGCTAAATCAGTGTCAGAAGGTGACCCTCACCACCTACAAGCCCATCCCCATGCAGGTGGACGGAGAGCCCTGTAAACTCGCCCCCTCCGTCATCCACATATCCCTGAGGAATCAGGCCAACATGGTGCAGAAAACCAAGCGCCGGACCTCCATCCCACTGCTGAACGAGTAAGAGATGTTGCCTGGGGACCCTGTACTCCACAGGGCTCTCTCAGCTATCCCTCACTGTAGCAACACGGCCTCTTAGCTCCCCGCTACATTTTATACTGGACAGCCTGTAGCCTAGCAGCTAGCACATTTGACTGGGTCGTCTAGCAATCTTAGTGGTTTAAGTCTGAGTACTGCCCATCAAACTTAAAACCTACAGACCCACGGATGGGCCTGTCTAGTGCAGCTGCTGTACTCAAACCTCTTCAACTTCAGGCCATTTTTAAATTCTAGAGGAGATCCCAAAGTTTCCTGTGATCCCAAATGTGTCCTGCTGAATTACGGGGAAATGTGTATGAAATGATGCACAAAATCTAGATTTTTCCCTTTTGATGTAATGCTGTGGCCATAAATACTTGGCGTCCTGGGTTTGAATATTTCTCTCAATAGAAGTGCTGTGTACCTTCAGTGAAGTGCAGCAACCATCTGATGAGGAATATATACAGTATGTGACACTGTCCTGCAATATGAAAAGTAAATGCTTAAATCAATTAAGGCTTCAGACAGTTTAAGGGATTAAGATCAGCGTAGCCACTGGGCCCTTGTGCAAGGCCCTTCGTGCTGCATTGCTTTGTTAGTCTAACAAATTGTAAGTGGCTTTGGATTATAGCATGAGTTGAGCAGCTGTGCTGTAGAACTCCTCCAGTCAAACATTTGGAAGATGGTATCCTTTTGGCTTAAGTATGCTGAGAGACTGACTAAAGTAAAAGTTTCACTCTTGTGCTAAAATACGCTAAGATGCTTAGGTACACTGTCACTGAAGTACACTAAAAGAGTGTCAATCTTGTCCTTAAATACACAAAGAAGGTCAATTTGTATGCTTAAGTACATTACAAGAGTCATTCTTTTGCCGAAGTCCACTGAGAGTGTCGATCTTGTGCTTAAGTACGTTGAGCATATCAGTCTTGTGTTAAAGTACCCTAGGAGGTGTCAATCTTGTGTCAAAGTTTACTGAGATACTTAGTGGGGTCTTGGTGTCCCTGCGTGCTTCTCTGCTACATTGCAGGGTTTATATCTTGTGTATGTAGAATGCAAGCCGTTACATTTCACTGCCAATGTTGCTGTTAATTGCGCTCTGTAAAAGTAAGCAGGGACTGTAATCATTTTTCAGTGGAGGCATTTTTAACTAGACAAATTTATGTGCTGTGGCCAAAGTTATTGTGATTAAAAGAGGAGTAATCTGACAGTACCCTTTGACAGTGATATTGCTAAAATTGATTACGGTCTCACACTTCAGTATGAGCTAACTCTGCCAGCTTTCTCCCTGCTTCATCTCCAATATGAGTATTTTTATTTATTCCTGTCATCAAACCAGCTGGGAGGCTAAAAGCTTGGCAGTCATGTTGTTTTTAAGCATGATTTTTTTTTTCTTCATGCAGATCAAAAGGATCTAAAAGTGTGTGTGTAATTCACACTAACAGTGTCATTAAGCCCATCTTTCATGTGTTTTAATTCTCTTCTCCGTGCCTGTTATAAATGACCATAAGTCTGTAACTATAAAACTAATTAATGTTTCGTCTTTTTGTCAGAGACAAGAGCAGGGCCTCTAGGTGAAGTCAGGTCAGGCCTTTTTTTCACATTTTACGTCACAGGGCTTTTGTCGGCGTAGCCTTGAGCGGTCTCTGAGCCTGACCATGTGTATCGACTCTGGCAGAGAGGATTAAGAAAGTTTTATTTTTAAACCTTGAGGATATTCAAGTTTTGAAGCCTTTTTAGCAAGAACTGTCTTTGAATGTCAGTTTTGAATGTCAAGTTGTTACTGTGACTCCATGCTATCGCTGCAGAATCAGGCAGTGATATTGGGGGGGTCCTGCGATTGGCTGAGACTCTTCTTCCTGCCAACCGAAGACCCAAAGCCCTGATGCAGCTCCACCCACAGCCCTATTCTGTTGTTCAACCCAGAACTCTAACCCTAACCCATGGGTCTGACCCAACTCCACCCCTGACCAAACCAATAGAATGAGGATGTGGGCGGAGCTGGATCTGGTCCAACTTTGCCCTCTGGATCTTTGGTTCCACGACAAGAAGACCTTGAATTGGCTTTTCGACCTAAACTTCTGTGCCTATTTATTTTCCTGCTGCATTGTGCTGTTTCGGCATTTTTTTGGGGGAATTTTTCTGTTACTGTCCCCTCGGTCGGGTCAGCATTACATTACAGGCATTTAGCAGGCACTTTTACCCTAGAGAGATGTACTATAGAGAGTGAATGAGCTGCTACAGAAATTTCTCAAGGGATGTAGCGTCCCAAGTGCCAGGAAGTAACCAACTAGTTTGGATTCGAACCCTGTAAAGACAAGCACCACAAAAACAATAGTGACGGTTTACAAGGTGGCAATATTGATCACAAGTATTACGAAGCCAAAATCAGCTGAAACTATTACACTAATAAGCAATTGTAGGGTTGGGCGAATTTACTTCGCCTTTCGTGACTTTAGGCCACAGGCAGCACTAGTGAAGTTGAGAATGGATTATGTAGGGATCCTCCATCCTTCAAGTGCTATTACTGGATGTGCCATCAGAGAGTTTATTGTGATTATGGCTGTAGTGCTCTTTATTAGGTCTGGATGCAGTATGACATCTAATTTTGTGTGAGCGGGACTGAATACTTACTGCTGGCAGGTTTTCTGTTGCATCGTTTCTTTGTGAAGTTAACTCAAATTGTCTGAGTGTGAGTCTGAGAAAGTGAGATGTACCTCAGCATTATGAGCACCGCAAAGTGCAATTCCTGTCGACGTGGAAAAATGGGCGCCTGTATTCTTTTTGAAGTCAGTAACAAACCCCTGGCCTTTTGTCTACACTTGAATCCTCAGTTATCTGGACTTGATGTAATCTGCTGTGAAAGCCCTTTGAAAGGCTTGCGCAGGTACTTTAAACTTTCTCTCTGACTTTTCCCTGCAGGGAAGACAGAAAATAAAAATATATATAATTTGGGGTTGAATAAGACCATTTTTTTAAATGAATAAGACCATTTTAATCCAAAGATATATATTTTCTTATTTCATAGTTGAGTGATTGCTGGAAATCCTGTTGCACTGCACGTACATCCAGTAATAATCTCCAATTTAAAATGTTTTCCAGCTGACACTACGAAATTCTGATGCTTTTACATGTACTTCATCACTTGTGACTTAATTCTAAATCTTCATTTCCTGAAAATGTTATCCGAGGTCAGGTCACTTAGAGTTCATTTTTTTTTTGCTTCAGAGCAGGAAGTCAGAGCACCTACATGATATTATTTACATACACAACCCTGCGAACTGTTGCAGCTTTTTTGCAAATGCTCATGTCTGGAGCAATGGACCTTTTCTTACTCGCAGTACTTTTATAAAATTGGATATTTTACTTTGTCAATCTCGCTTGGAGACCATTGAGAAGTCACCCTGCTTCTCTCATTGATTCGTCTGATCCTTGTGACTGTGAATGGTTTTGGAATGACCGAACACAGTTGGTTTGTTTGGTGTTACTGCTTACATCACAGTTTTCCTATAATCCTATTCACTCAGAAAGTTTGAGGATGCCATGATGGTGCGGTGGTTAGCACTACTGCCTCATGGCAAGAAGGTTGTGGGTTTGAATCTAGCCTGGGGCCTTTCTGTGTGGGGTCGTCATGTTCTCCGCGTGTTCGCCTGGGTCTCCTCCGGGTACTCCAGTTTCTTCCCACCGACCAAAGACTAATTAGAGACTCTAAATTGCCCATAGGTGTGAGTGTGAGAGTGAATGGTGTGTAATTCCTGCATTGCTTTGATATTATAGCCTTAAAAAGTGCTGAAATGCTGTTAAACTTGTAGTAATAAATTAATGAACTGGCTGGAAGTGTTTTTTTCTCATGCCTTAATGCTCCTTGCCTCTTCCGTTTGATCTCGGCCCTGCTGTGTTGAAAAGAAACTCTCCTATCTGCTTGAAAATCCTCGTAGCGAGTGTTGGAAAGAAGAGGTAGAAACATCTGGATGCGGAAAATCGTCTTTGGAGACCTGGATTTAAATCTGTGAGATCGTACCCCCAGGGCCTGCTAGCAGTTGGAGTTAAGATGTGCCATGTACACTGTGATTCCCTTATGTTGTTGAAGGGTTGTACCTATGTTTCTGAAAGGTTATTGGCAAACCCAAAATGTGAAGAGGCCTTCCTCAGCCAGGATATGCCCTGTTGACTTTGATATGCCCTGTTGATTTTGCTTTATTTAAAGTAATGTGATGGAGGCCGACATGAAAGTTTTTATATAAAAGTCAGAGGAGTCTTAAAGATGTTGACCCCTGTATATCCTGTTGTGGTTATCGGAGCTGCGCTGTAACTGATCTGGCTAACATTTGAAATCCTGGCTAAATTTAACTGACAGTTTGCGTTAAGAAGTTACAAACACCAGAGCTAAAGGCTAAAATAGACTTGTTGATGACTTTTCTGATATAATGGTTGATATGATCAGTTATAAGAATGGTGATTGTGACCAATTTTAGAATGCGGAATGTGATGATGACTGTTCGAGTGGAACTATGCTGCTACTGCATTAGTAACCACAGTTATATCAGTGAAACAAAATGGAACTAACAACTGTCCTCCTGTAAATAGCAACAGAAGTTTTGGCTGTATCGAAGCATCCAAAGTTAATAGTGGACGAAGCAAGTAGTCTGCAAAGAACTACTCATTAAACACAATTAGGGATGTCCGATAATATCGGACTGATAAAAGCGGACTGATACTATCGCCCGATATTTGCATAAAAATGTAATAGCGGAAAAGATTATCTGATTTTTTTGCCGATCATGAAAACCGATAAAACAAGAGCACTCAGAGAGCTCAGCACCTCTGCCACGCCTAGGCAACTCTGTGCATTAGTTATTTTCGTTGGCTGATAGGGTATTGTTGCGTAACTCCACCAGGTGGCAGCAAAACCCAAAAGCGCGCAGATTGGAAATCTGGCCCATTGGGAAGATGAAGGCCCGTATTCAGAAATGACACTCACACTCACCCTCCACTCACCATATAGTGAGTACGATTGAAATGTAACTGGAGTGTGAAAGAGAGAGAGAGACCTACCTCTAACCGAGGGAGCGGTCCCACTCCTCGCCAGTTGATATTCACAAATGCCACTCGAGCATAACTGATAGTAGTGGGCACTGGGTACCACAGGCGGTGCGTCGGTTGCTGCAAAGGGACGCTCAATCCTCACCCTTCAGTGCTGAATGACCTAAACCTGTTGCAGTTTACTTTTCTTGATTAGAAAGTTTCTCAGACTAATTGGTAAAACGACAATGAAATGTATTTTTAATCGCGTTGTTATACAGTGCCTCACAAAATTGAGGCGTTTCTTTCGCACATAAATGACAACGTAAATATCAGCATGTCTTCATAAATTCTGTGATCGAGTGGCTTGCGAAAGGTGCAGGACAGCCCGCGAGGCTCACTAAGCAACAAGCTGTGAAATGTGCCAGACATTTCCTTCTACATTCAGCAATTAAGAATGTAGAAAAGAAGGGATTCTCTTGACTTACAGCTACATGGGCCTCGCAGACCAATCCACACGGCGCCCACAAGCCAGCTGAGCGCAGAATTTTCCAACCCATCAGTAAAGAAAAGCGTGAGAAATCCGAATGCCTGAGAGTTGACAGATATTAATGAAAACTGACCACACCTGATAATGTTGAGAGTTTCCGCAATGGTAATTTAATGAATTGAAAAGAGGGCAAAAGTGATCAGTGCTCATTCTAACTTAACATGTAGAACTGGTGAAACATGACAATCCTTAGGATTTTTGGAGTTCAGGGAAAAAAAATTTTTATTAAATGATTGAAAACAGGTCATGTCCAATCATTATCTTTAAGGGATCGTTTTGAGCTTCCCTTATTGTCAGTCACCAGTAGCCAGTGGTGGGTACACAAATGCTAACCTCAGGCTCACCACAGTGCAGTTTGTAAACGCTGAAGCCAGGTGGTCATTCAGCAAGTTACCTGCATTGTTATCATCATTACAGTTAAAATTTGCGTATTTGCGATTGTGTCGAGTATGTGACTGTAAACGATCCAGTGTTTCTAATGTTTGTAACCACCTGAAAGCCCTGACAACGAAATACCAGTGCAAGTTAGTGCGGCTCAAGGGAGGTGTTCCCTGCACTCAACCTTCGCTCAGAAAGGGATACTAATTTCAGTCTGAGGTCTCTGAAAGCAAAAGAGTGTTAGGAAAACCTCTGACTCAGTTAGTGTCAGGTTATACTAAATAAGTTTTAGTACTCACTCACACTCAATTAGTGTGAGTGTCATTTCTGAATATGGGCCTAAATCTCTGCCAGCATAGCTGGATTTGAACTTTGGCTTATATCTCAGCTGTACTTTGGCCTAGATATGCCAAAATTGAATCACCTGCATATATCGTAATTAGTGGATATCTGAATCGGAAATTAAGAGTCGGAAAATA
Source organism: Gymnothorax reevesii (assembly GCA_029721435.1). Lineage (NCBI taxonomy): Eukaryota > Metazoa > Chordata > Actinopteri > Anguilliformes > Muraenidae > Gymnothorax > Gymnothorax reevesii. The sequence goes on from CM056589.1 coordinate 30,621,502, forward strand.
TTGGCATATCGGATATGGCAAAAAAGCGGATATCAGACATCCCTCAACACAATTTTTGGACAAAAAACAAGACAATAATGTTTTTAACTGAGCATATGTGTGATTACCATGGTAAAATCACAATATACAACTCCGTGCCGGTCATTATACGAAAACTATTTCACAGCGAAGTAATCTGCTTTATGTTGGGCCTTTTTACACCACTTAGGTGTGCAATTATTTTTGTAAAATGACCTTTATGTTGTTGCAAATTGCTTATTCGTAACTCAAATATATAGATGAGTTGTATTAGTTTTTGTCTCGCCCCGAAGGGATTTGCGAGACATAGGCGCCGCTTTTTCCGTCCGCGGCGTCGGTGTCCGTCCACAAAAACTTTAACCAAGGTTAAAGTTTTTGGTTAAGGTTTTTGGGGGCAACCGGGGCGAGACATAGCCGCAGCGTTAGTGCTTGTGTTCCTGATATAGCACCTTTGTAGTCTCAGCTGCAGGGAGAAATAATAACCTCCTGCTATCCGTATCCGTACGAACCTATACCAGTCTTCCCCTGCCTGTTATTTGCATTAACTGCCTAAACACAGATTTTTGCTTGAATTTCCCCTTAAGTGGGTTGAAGAGAAAGCATTTTTCCCCATATTGCAGGACAGTGTCACACATGTTCTGTACCTGCTGGTTCCAGCACTTCACTGAAGTTGCATCACACTTATATTGAGAGAATTATTCAAACCCAGGATGCCATGTTTTAATTGCCGCAGCATTACATTCATTTGAAAAATATCTAGATTGTACATCATTGTATTCTCATATCCATGTCATTCAGCAGGACAAAATTTGTATTATTGAAAACCTTGAGATCTCCTCTCGAATTTAAAATAGGCCTGAAGTTCCACAGGTTTGAATACAGCAGCTGCATTTGATGCACCCACATATGGGACTACAGTGCGGAAGAGGTTAACCCTTTCATTTACATGACCACCACCAGCAGCCAGGGGTCACCAGTAACTCATTGCTGCGTGTTGCCTGTGATTCTCCCTTAATCCTCTGAAGAGGAGTCGTCTGTCTCTTCTTCATCTGCCTACACTCAGTCCCTGGGGAAAGAACGGCATAATCCTGATCGCTGTACTCCTCTCTCTCTCTCTCTCTCTCTCTCTGTTGTTTATTTGCAGTCAGCAGCCAGTCCCTGAGCGCCTGCGGATTCGAGTGAGCCGTATAAGCATGCACGACTACGAGGCTCTTCATTACGACAAGGAGAAACTGAAGGAAGCATGTGAGGAGCGCTTTCATCTATCCCTCGATATCTGTGTCTCTATCGCTCTGTCTGTCTGTCTGTCTGTCTATCTCACTGTGTCTCTATCTCTGTCCCTTAACCTCAGTCTCTCCATCTGTCTCTTTCTGTTTTTAATTCATCTTTCTGTCTGTCTCTCGATCTGTTGACCTCTTTATTTTTCTGTCTCTTTGTGTCTCTTTCTGTCTGTCTCACCTTCAGTGCCATCTCTCTCACTTCGTATTCTTAAAACCCCCTTTTCTCTATCACTGTCTTGCGTACGCGCGCGCGCACACACACACACACACACACAGTGATGTCGCACAGAACCCCCCTGTCTGCTTTCACCCCAATTATGACTCCACTCTGCTCGAAGATGTCCAGCTGTGGTCTGTGAAAGTTTCCTGAAGCTTCATGGCTACTGGCCTGAGCCCTACACCAAAAAAAAGATCTTAAGAAATTTTAATGACGGGAGTTAGTAAATTGACTTTTTGATGTTTGACATTTGGCCTGCAGTTTAGCTTGGTCTTGAACACTCAAGTTTCTTTGGCTCTCATTAAATCCTGGTCTTGCCTTTTCCACTTGCATTAATTAAAGTGACTTTCATGCCACCCTGTGAAAATTTTGTCAGTGTGAAAATATTGTTGCTTATGCTCTTAGGATTGCACAACTGCGATAAATGCTTTATACTTCTCACAAACACGGGTGCTGGATTGGGCTAGAGAGACTCGTGCAATGGGATCGGGCGGATTGGTGGTCCGGATTGTGTACTGAATACATAACAACCTTATTCATGCGTAAATATCGCTGTGAGTCTGTCAGCTAAAGCTGAAGTTTAATCTGCTATGGGAGTGTGATTCACCCCGTCACTGTCAGCAGTCCATTGATACATAACCAAAAGTACCAATGTAAAGGGACACTTCTACACACAGATTCCTGCTTATCTGCGTTATCGGGGGTAATTTAGTACGGACCAGGACGTTTTTTAGTTTTATTATACCTCTCAAATGTTTGGAATCTCTTTTGATTTAAGTAGTTCTTGGAATTTTATTCAATACAAGTGTTGTGTAATATTTTTGTCATATGATTTATATATTATAGTAGTTATATGAAACAAGCACTAAAATGTATTTTAAGATTTTTGTTATTTAGTATTTCAAGGATATGGAGGGAAAAATATTCTCAAGGGAAAACAAACCTCTCCTTTTTGGTGATTTCTAATCAAAGTATCAATCTGCCAAGAGATTTAAAGGAGCTGTGTCATGATTACTGTGCATGCTCAGAACTTACATCCTAATAAAATGAATGCGCTTGACTAATGGTCATAATCTGATTCCAGCCTTGCCTATCTGTCTTTGTTTTGCATTGTATTTATATATTTTAGTCACTGCGGCATTATGTTTTTTATATAAAGGAGCTCTATGTGGAAATTTGAGGATTCAAAGTGATATCTTAAACTTTAGTCAATGGATACGGAGAATGTAAGCTGGTTGCTATCGCCAGTCATCATAGAATGAAAAATACCTTCCGGATTTTGACTCGCAGTCGAGTGGATTTACTTAATTCAAAGTTGTGGGCATGCGCAGTATTATTGACACCACTCCTTTAATCACAAATCAAAACTCTCTGCGGACTTTGGGTCCATGTTTTGTGTTTTTTCCTTGCTGTAACACAGCGTCTTCCATTTAATCTGTGTGAGATCAGTGGTGATTCCAAACTTCTGAAAGGTGCGGCCCTCTCTACGCGAGTAACGGCGTTCGCCTTCCTCTGGTCACTGGGGATGACGTCACCGGCCTCACTGTGATCCCCTGACCTCATCAGCTCGTCAGCCTGGCCTGCGGAGCTTGGAGTGATGCAATTGCTCAGACATCGCAACCGCGAGGCGCAAATGAGCGCGCGGGAATGACTCCCTGCTGTCACTAATTGAAGCCTAGAGATACATTGCCAGCCACTGTTTTCTCCCGGACTGTATTCTACCTACTGCCAGGGCAGCTGGATAATTGCCTCTGTAAAACCAGCAGGATTTTCATCTCCTAAATATGACAAGGGCTGATTGCATTCGCACAATCACACTGCCAAATGTTTCCCTGACAGCTTCTGTGGATGGTTTGTTTTCACTGAATGAAGCAACTGGGACTTTTTTTTTTTAAGGTTGTTTGCGTAATTTCTGAAATGTTGCCTGTAGCCGTTATTCGTTGACTTGGTTCTTTAAAGCGTATTGCCTTGGTGGTTTTTTGTACTTAAGCGCACCATGACAAAACTCTACTGCTAAGAAGACAGACTAATGCAGTTGGGAAGAATGGTTATATAAACAATGCAGAGTTTAGCGCGGCTAAACAAGATGCTTTTGGTTAAATCCTTTTGAGTTATCGCTTGTATTTTCGATTCGCGGGGCCTGCATAGTGGTAATCTCTGGTTTTGGAAATTGCATTAGAAAAGTCACACTGGGGAAGGGCTATTTAACACTTTGGTAGTATTAACAGTCTTCTAGAGTCATCTCGACGGAAAAAAACTCGTCCCTATACAGATCATTTTAATTACTTTTTTAGTCTGTTTCAAAACAGACCATATATTTTGAACTAAAATGGCAAATTATTATCCCATGAAAGTTTTCTTTTGGCAGTATTGAAACTAAGCATTGCGTTTCCATTAGCTTATAACTTTTTATTGACCGACAAAAGTGTCTCTGGACGGCTATTTCCTAATTAAATCAAACAAGCAAAACAGAAAACCGTTTTTTTTCTCAGCAGTAGATGGCAGCACTAGCAAAAGTGCGTCCGTCTATAAACATGATTTACATATAGGCTGCTGAACTGGTCCTTGAAAATGACCACGGAACCCCTGGGGTAACCATTAATTTTGCATCTTTAATGAGCTTGGCCAGTTGAATGAAAGGGCAGTTGCACTCTGTTGAATTGCTGCTAAAATGCAATGCAATGTTTTAAATTTTATGTCTCGATTTCCAGCAAAGAGGTTCTGTAATCTAATGCAGAAACAAATCATTTTTCAGATGTACTAGCTGTTATAGAATTTAAAATGGGTATTACAACAGCTATTTCAATCTCTTCGAATTACAAAGTTGTCATTAAGGGTGACAATAAATGAATTGTCCTTTTATAGTTGGCTTGTGGAAATGTCCCATTTTCTATTGCAGTGGGGAAAGTAAGTTGATTTTTGTATTATTTTGCACTACTCTAATCGCAGTTTAACTTGTCTACCCACCATGCAACGACCAAATTACTTCCTGCTTAGGAAAAGGAATTTGCTTATTAACCGATTCTGGCAGAAGGTGGAGGCCTTCGCTTTATTTTGGTTGCTCGAGGCTGATTTCAACATGCTGCTTATCCTGCGGCCTTCTGTCATTCTGTTTTTGTCCTACTACTGTGAAGAAGAAGAGAGAATGGCGTGGCTGGGGAAAAAAACAATGCAAAACGCAGTAAAAAGAAGCGAGGGAAAAGTTGAATTGAACATTGAATGAGAAACTGCATGGTCCCGGGTTGCTAGGCAACAGTGAATTCTCCATCGAAGCATTCGCGGAGCTTTGGAGGCTTGCGATGGTCCCTGCAGGCGTGTTATTTAATTCATAAGTCTTGGTCCAACGGATTTTCATCGTATTAGCACATTCTCGATGTTAATTATCTCATCTACAGTAACTTGTTGATGTGCTAAACAATGGCTTCACTACAAGCATTTGTGGGATTAGCTTAGCCGAACTCAAGTATTTGTATGTTTTTATTTTGTTTTTGTGGTATCGGTAGACATTTTACTTTTAGACGTGTGCAGAAACTCACGGGTGTGTCTGTGCTGCTCTTGGATGTGGTTATGGCGTGATGACACGGCGCTTGCCGCCTCTAAGAAGTGGAATTGATTCCCAGTTCGTTGGGTGTGAAAGCTAGCGAGAATCAATGCAAAATACTGGGAAAAAAATCTGTGTATATATTTCTTTCACAATTGTCTTTCATTGACATATCTCGGCGTCCGCATTAGCCTTGCTGTACATGTGTATCAAACTCCCTCCAAGTATGGGGGCACGACCGTCAACCCGATCTCTGTTTGATCACGTGTTCTTATGGAATATTTTTTTCTCTTTGCCTGTCTTGTTCAGCTATACCATTGGGCCTCATCGTCGTCCCGGGAGACAGCGACTTGGAAATGTGTCGTTCTCACATTGAGAGGCTACAAGAGGTAATTATTCTTGGGGGTTGGGGGTGTTTAAATGTGAATCAATCGTGTTTGTAAGTGAAAAGGTAGTTGGTTGGCGTTTGACTTCCACGAGCTCCTGTATCTTCAAACGTGTTACTGCACATGTATGAACCATCTATTGAGTGGATTACCAGTGATTCAGCTTGGACTGGCCATTATTTCTGATGGATTTAACTTACCTGCAGTTTTATCTGTGTGGTTCACAAAGCCCTGACATTGTCACCCTTCCTTTTCAAGTGACTCATAGTTTCTGCTCTGACCTCCCCTGACCCCACAGTCCCACGCCTGCCCGTGTTTTTCATGCAACACAGGAAATGATGCGTGTAATTTGTGTGCGGGTCAAGGGCCCCAGCCTTTTACACCGCTCTGCACTCAACCGATCATTATCTCCTGTTTTCATTCTTTCAAATCTCAAAGATGTATTTAAACAGTGCTCAAGTGTTTATTCATTAATGCCTTGTTCCTTGGTTAAATTTAATGACTTTTTTTCCTGCAGAACAAAATGAATTCACACAGCTGTCCAATTATTTGCTGTAGGTTTCAGATTTTAATGAAGTCCAACGAATGACGCGGAGGCTTGGATTTAATGAGTTGATCATTTCATTGACGTTTATTTTCTGTTAATAGTGAATGTGTTCCTTTTTTCAGAAAGTGAGTTGGTGTGATGGCTTTTGCTAGAATAAATTTTTCAAACAATTTTTCGCTGAAGTAAACCTCGGATTTTTTAAAATAAGAGAATGGGTTGAAGTTCAAGTGTTGGCGCCGCGCTCACAGAGCTCGTTGCATGATTGACCTTTCATGCTCCGATGCTAAATGGGCATCGGCGAGTCCGATTCGGTTTCACCATGTGGTGCCTCTCCGCAGGACTTTGTCCCCGTTCACCCCTCCTTCCAGCGACTGGTACTCCAGGTGTGTTTATGTGTCGCTTGTGGAGTTTTCATCATGATTGGGAACAAGTCTCAAAACGTTTACATGCAAAAACATGCATTTCATACCTTTTCCCTTTGCTGTGAAACTGCAGAAATAAATTTCGAGACAGAGCAAGCCAAAGTAACTCAGTGCAGTAGAGCAAACCTTACGTTTAGCAGTGGTGGGATTCACCTGTGGAGCTGACCTGATCTCTCTCATAGAATCATTCTCAATTTGCTGAAACAATCTCCTAAATCTAGAGTGATTTAAGTCGCACACATAATGACCATATATGCAATCTTTATGAATGTTTTTCTATAGGAATTCAAGTTGAGGACAGTACTCAAGGGTACAAGAGTGCCCAATTGAACCAACAATATCTGAATTAGATCAGATTCCCAATTCTATTACCATCTTAGTATAACCGTTGTGCACAACAGACAGATTCTGTTATGATTGTACGCTGATGTTATCCCTGGATACCTGGGCATAACTCAAATATCATGACAGGTTTCACTCTGAAAGAAGTACTGAATTCTTCTTGCCCTATATGGTCACGCTGTAACTACACATTTATAATTAATGACAGAGTTTTGCTCCTTGTTCCTGTAGTTTCCTGAGCATGATGTGCGTATCGTACGTGATGCGTGTACCGTGTGTGACGTGTGTGTTTTCTGTGCATGATTTGTGTGGTATCGTGCCGTAGTGATGGAAGGGATTGAGTGCATTCTGTTTGATCACAGAGTAAGTCACTGGCCCGAAAGAATCACTCTTTCTTTTAACGTAGAGAGGACGTTATTGATTGGACAGTGAGCCGATTATGACAGTTATGCCCTTCGACTCTCCCATTGCTCACACAGGCCGCGCGTGCTGACAGAGAGCAGTCCGAGAGCTTAGCTGGGGTCAGATGTGTGATATTTTAATGTGCAGTCAAGTCAAGCCTTCCTGTTCTGAGTCAGATGGCCTCTACTTCGAAGAGACATTTGAAATGTTTTGTCTTGCTGTCACAGTTCAGTGTCGAAACAAGCAAGTTATTTTGTGTTTTAATGAAATATTTTGTGCACAAAAAGACAAAGCAAAAAGGGAGTTAGAGCTGTGCTTTAAAGTGAAGAAATATGGTGGAGTTTAATGAAGTCAAGTGCAGCAGCGGTGGGTCACATGCACAAACCGTAAAGCGACGACGAAACTTTGTACAGGAACAAACGCGCACCTGTTAATTATGCGAAATGAGCACTAAATCATTAATGTCATGTGTAATCTCTGCCCATGCATTCGCTGATAAATGTTGCTTCATGAAGTATTGCTGTCATCTTTTCGAGAGAAATAATATCGCTGATTCAGCCCTGAACTAAATGTGGCTATGTCTATATTCAATCAAAGTTGAATAATTCATTTTTGGCTGCAGTTAGGCGGAGAAAAATTATGATTTTTTTTTTTTTTTGAGTTGGTGTCGAACTATGAGAACAGTCATCATTCAACGAACATGGGCAAGGAAACTTATTTATAGTTTTTACCAAATTAGGAAGCCACAACATCACTTGATTCGAAATTGAATCACCACCTCACAGCCCCAAAACATGCAAAGAAGTACTAAAGGAGTTAGTGTTGCCATAGTATAGTGAAGATCAGGATCAATCAGCATTTAAACTTTTGGTAGGGTGCAGCTCGTGCCGAAACAGGGCCATTTAGAGTCACTGTTCCTCCAAGAATCAGGCTGAAAAAAGTCCATTTTAAACTTATGAAGTGCTTTTTTCTAAAACATACTCTTGAAAACATGCTTTGTTTCATGAGTCTTTATAAGGATTATGATTAGTCAATAGCCAGGCCGTGTTTTACATCAAATAAAACCATATGTAAAGAAAATTGTAATCCGTATCACTGAAAACTGACAAGTTACTGAACAGAAGAAAAAGAAAGAAGAATTACTACTCCCTTATTTTCCGTGGTAGCTGAAACATTTTTCCATGCTCTTTTGTGACTTGAGCATCAGTTTAAGCTACTGTGTTTGTTTTGAAACAAGAGATTTATTCTCCATTTTTAGGTGGTGTTGTAGAATTGAGCTGATTTGTTACCATAAGCTGATGGAGACGATTGGAGGTAAAAAGAAGCAGTGATGCATTAGGCCTGTCAGCCGGCCTGTTCCCTCTCTGTTGTTGCTATGTGTTCAGGGCTCTCTGGAGGTGCGAAGCGTCTGGAGATACTGTGTTTAAGATGAAGTGCAGGTCACAGGCCGTACCGACAGGAGACAGAGAGAGTCATTACAACCTTGTACCCTCTCGTGCCCAACTGATCGAGCGCAGAGAGAGTTCTGAGCACGCAGTTTTTCAATGGTCTCAAAGCTACTCCCTACAGCTCTACTCCGGCTTACACTCAGAAAACCTAACTGCGAAGGGTCGTGTAGCTGGTCGAAGACCCCAAAACACAGCTCTAAAGAGTTTCTGTCCTATTATCTTCAGTTGGCTTCGATGAAATCTTTGGAGTGAAAGATAATATCGCGCAGGTTCTTTAAACAGGTTCCTTATGATCTTTGTCACCACTTTACGAGGAGTCCAAGATCAAAATGTGAGTAGCATATTGTTTATTTTTCAATTTTACCCCGCCCCACCCGAAGGGTGAGGGCAAGGGTCATTGTTTTTGGTTGGGTTCGTTTCTGTGTTCGTTTGTGCGTTTGTTTGTTTCTTTGTTTGTTAACACTCTAGCGGCAAAACGAATGGCCAGATTCACCCCAAATTCGGTGTAGGGATTGCCACTGACCCAGAATAGATCTATATTGAATTTTGTACAAGTAGGTGAAAGTATGTGTACGAGGGGCGGAGTTTGTTGTGCCTGGCACCACTTCTTAAATATATCTTTAAGTGCTCTTGAAGTTATATTTGTTCTTAATATTTGTGTCATGGCGCCTACATCTCTATAGACGACTCAAACAGCTGTGGTTCTGCATAAACCGGACAGATAGGCCCTCCATGCCTTCGCCTTATTGCTTTAGTCTTTTCGCCTCTGTCATCTGTACAATTGTGTGAAACAGTACCTTGAAAATTGCGTACTTGTTATTTTTTGCTGAATGTTCAGCTGGGATCATTAATCCAAAACCCATAATTCTGAGCTGAATTTCCTGACCTGCCAGAAATGGGATTTGAGCTGTAGGTGTTGCAGGAGCAATCATCGCAGATTTAACACTCCGTCTGAATCGCTCTGACGTTTGTAATGCTTCCTAGGCGGATGTGCAATTTCCGCTTGGATTTCAACAAAAGCCAGAAACATGTAATGAGATTTATCTATAATAAATCAGCACTGTCCTGGTACGCGACAGACTCACAGATGATCTGTACTGGGGCGGCGGGTCGAGTCACAGCCAGGCTGGTGTCATTTTGTTGTCTTTTTCTACTCAGGAGGGAGACGGTACCAAAGCCAAGACCCTGTCTTCTCAGAAGCTCTCGCCAAAGTGGTGTTTTCTGGACTGTAAGTATCACTCACTGAATTTGCCCTATGAGTCCATTATAATTTAATAGGAGACATCGTTTCATCATCAATTTGTCGGTATTGGAACATTTTGAATAGCTTGGAAATTCGTTCTTCAAGTCGACTACCAATGGACATAAAATCACTAAAAATTAAATCTACTTTCAGTGAATTAAACATAAAGATATTACGGTATCCGTCCAAATATTAAATTTGCAGAAGCCTACATCTTAATTGGTCTTGCCTGCTGAATAAAAGATGAATCATCAGAAATCTTGCGTTCATGCTGTAGATGTAAGTCACAGAGAATAATATATTAGATTTGAGCGGAGATTCTCATCACCCGTAATTTGCCATGAACTGGAGGATGACAAATCGCCTTGCAAAAACAAAGCCATTATTCGCAGGTGTATGTCTCCAGTGAGTTTGGTATTTTTACACATGCGTAATGATCATGCCTGCACAAGTATTGCACCTCAAAGTAGTTCTTTCTACCCAGAGTATAGACTGTCTCTCCTCTCAGCATATTTGGTTCTTGAGTTCCCATAAGGCAGCTCTGTGTGTACCAGCTGGCCGAAATGACTTGTTCGGAGCCCCTAATTTAATCCCACAGCTGGAGGGTGTGTGGCTAATGGTGCAGCTTTCCCAGGCATGAAGGAATCCGGGCTCAGGCCTCAGACCTGTTCTGTGGACCGACTCTGAGCGGCCATTAGTGTGGGAAAGGTGACAAGCCGAGAAACCTGTAGCCTCCATGGAGGAAATTAGCCTGTGTTGCTTTGTTACCGCTTAAAGCCCTGGAAATTTATCATGAATCTTACGCTACATCCAGGCAGCTTTGCAGCGTGTGAATTCCTGATATGTTGTTTTTTCATTCGTGACTACCTGTGTTTGGGCTCACTTTTTCAGTGCGTAAAGTGGCCGTATTAGTTGATGTGCTGTATTGTGGGGGATTAAATTAGTTGTCGTTGGGATGTGGAGAATAATGAGTGTCAATGTCGTAGCGCATTGTGGAGGTTTCATGTCATGTGAGCTCCTGAAAAAGTCTTGTCATTGGAAATATTCATATTTGGGCTTCTTCAAGGTTAGGTGTGTGTGAATCGTGTTCTGTTGAAACTTGGGTGCTGTGACAGTCTCTTTGAATCATAACTCTGTTGTGCCCCTCGTGTTATCTAAAAAAAACACAAAAGAACACATGGTGATTGTGCTGTTTTCACTGGTTTTGTTTTTGAGACGCTGACCTAAAAATGAGATGGGTGAGGCAGAAGTGTTTGTTTCTTAGCAGCCTGTTAACGAGACCTGTTACCTCTTACTTCTTACTGCACCTGTCTGACTCCAGCCGGCCCCCTGAGCATACTACCTGTCACAGGCCTCATCTTCACTGGTAGATAATTATCAGGAGAGTTAAAACACGCCACGTCTTTGTATGTAGTTTTAACGGGATCACTCCCTGCCTCTGGACAAATTTAGATCCGGTGGGATCAGAGGAAAGGGTCCTGTGAAAATGGCGTTTGTGTGTGCGTCCTGATTTCCTTACTGGATCAACTATAGCGGGTGAAATTAAGTGGAAGCCATTTTTGAGCTTTATAAAAGAGCTCATCTCAGCATTTTCTCAGATTTTTGTTTTTTTTTAGTAAATGTCACTGAGGAAAATTGCACCATTTCTCTCCTGCGATTCGGTGCATTAGTCAGGGGTAATTTCCCCCCAGCTACAGCTGTTTTTTACCTTTAAGAGGTGGTCGTATTTTCCCTGTGCTCGGGGCGTAAGGAAAGGTCCCAGAATCTCGGTTCTTTACTGTAGCTATCAAGCCCTTGCTTAATTACCTGTGGGGCTGATTGGATTGCTGACTGATGGTGGGAGAAGGTAGCTGTAGAATGCTGTAAACTTTGCTAATCTTGCAAAAAAAAAGTTTGGTTAATTCATTAATACTGTTCATTCCTCCTGACAAATGAGCCCATTGGCCCTTCACTTGTCAGTGAGAATATTCATTATGCATTGCTGAGACCCACTGTTTTGTTGGACTTAACGTTTTTTTAGAATTTTATTCTGTGTGTGCTGCAGAAGTATTGGCACCCCTGATAGGTAATGCACAAACATTTAATACTATAAAAATAAATGAGAACATTATAGCGAGAAATACTGTATTGATGTTTCAATGGAACCAACCTAAATAATATATTCATTTAATTAAAAATGTATTTTTTCCAAAGCAGGATGTTCACTGATATTTGCTGCCTCACTGGCTAATTCAGAAGCACCATGTCTTTTAATCCTGAAAGTGTTAATCACTGCTGTAGTCACACATGGTGCAAAATGTATGAAGCAAAATTTCAGATTTCAGCCTTCAAAAGGTTAAAAATTTTGTTAATTTTTAGTTGGCAAATTAGTTAGCGATGACCTTCTAATAGGTTCACAGGTACCTGTGAGTCCTGAAGGTCATTTAAGGAATGATTAACTTTTGGAGGGATATGTTGAGTAAAAATTAAGCACTTTAGGGGTTAATATGATTGATCCAGATATGTTGGAAAATTGTGATCATAAAGATTTTCTTTAAATTGCTTTGGCTTGGATGACCTTGTATTGGTACTCAGGCTACCTGCTCCTGTCAAAGTAATCTTTTTTGTGCGATACATATTGATTTTTGTTTAGCAAGATGAGTAAAGCTTCATCTTCAGTAAACCCTTACACTGCATAGGTCCTGTTTACTAAGGAACTCTTGCCATTGACTTTGTGAAATGCACATGGTAGATTGATAGAATGAATGGTGAAGACTTGAATTTGGTTGAAAACAAGTGTGCTTGATGCTTCAAATCGCAGCTAGCTGGTCAGAACTGTTGTCCAAAATGTAAGCATTCATGGATGTGCTAAACGGGTGTAAAACCTGAATTATGTTTGTAGTGCTGTCAGCATATTCATATGCCCGAATGAAACCTAAAATGGTGGTGATCCAATGGCCTTTGGCACCCTAATCAGGTCACACAGGCGCTACTAAGTGTTGACTTTTGCCCCAGATATTTTCCATGATTATGTAGGAAGAGACTATTTTGCATTGGGAGGGCTATGCATTCCTGGAAGTGCTTTTAGTTAAAAGCCTAGCCATTCTCATACATAGCTGATATATCTTGAAAAATTCCCCATGGGTGTGGAAGTATGGAAGATATGGAACGTTTTTATTATATTTCATATTTGTTAGGCCTTTGTTTGCACAGGGTGGGTTGGCAGCGATCCCCTGGTAATTTTTAACTGCTGATTCATCTGTGATTGACATAATGCCTTTATCTCGACATGCCATTTCCTCCTTAGTGGGACATCCTTTCATATGACATATGGCACATATTTGCTTAGGACTGCCTATTCATCCCATTAGATGGCATATGGCTGGTGATTTACTGCAGTGAGAGCTTTTCCTGACTGCAATGAACTTGTGGGCCTGCTTTGATGATGGTGTACAACTGATTTCACATTTAGCCGGGAAGATGTTCAACGACACCATTTAGTTTTTAATAATCACAATTCAATCAGGAAAGACTAGAAAACAATGAGATATGAAATTTAACCAAGTATTTATTTATGAACGTGAACATGAACTTTGGCGGTTAGACCTCGGCATTGAACAAATAAAGTAGGCATGTGCGAAGAGAAAGTCTTCCTGCTTCAATTTCCGCTAAGCTTCATTAACTACTGCAGTGCTTGTTCAAAACCTGGCTGTTTGGAATGGGCCATTGCTTGGCTTCCAGTACTGCTGTCAGTGGCATTTTCATAAACTGCCCAGTCAAACAATTTCACACTCCACACTGCACTTTCTCTGACTCTTATAAATTCATCCCCCAAGTGGGAGGTGGAGAGGAGGAACTGTTATCAAGGAAATTGAAGGACAAACCTAAATTAAAGCTAACAGACAGGGACTACTTTCATTTTAGTAAGATGACAACAACAATAATAATAATAATAATATAATAATGTTGAATCTTACAGTTGGGTATGGAAATCTCTTTAGTCTTGCATTTTTTGAGGATTCAGTTGCACCTGGGTGTAATGCAGTGCTGCTGCTATTTTAATTGCTACTGTTTGTTTGTATGTTCTCTCCATTGTCACATTTTCCCTTGAATTTTTGACGAAATAATTGTGCCTCTAAACTGTGGTTTCTTTTGTTCCCCCTCAGCTACCACGGCTGATCGTTTTTACAGAATAGACCGGGCTCAGGTAAGCCCTTATTCCATCAACTACTTCTCTCATGTAGATGGGTAATAATGTTTAGTTGCTTTATTCCTCTCATGAACTACAGTATAATTAGCTTGCGCATCACATGATGCCCCCACTCTCTTTTGAACATCAGGAGCATCTGAACTATGTGACGGAAATATCCCAGGATGAGCTGTTCATCCTGGACCCGGAGCTGGTAGTCACCGAGTCTGTCAGCACGTCACCTGGGATGCCAGATTTGGTGGATTCTTCCGGAGAGCTCCCGCCTGCGATGCGCCAGTTTGCCTTCCCATCATCCTCCTCTCCGCCCTCTTCACCTGCGCCCAGGTGAGTGCAGACGGACATGAAAGTGTCAGACATCAAAGGAATAATCTGTTTTTATCATTTTAACAGTCTCCAATATCCTCGGGACAGTCAGTTTTAAGATGTGAAGGACATTCTGAGATTAGCCTGTTCTGTGAGGGTTAAGATCTAAGATCTTAGACAACTGGCAGTGCATTTTTCACAACAGCAAACATAAAATTTGGAGAAAAATAACAACTGAGATGTTTCTTTGTTTTTATTTACTTCTCATTTCTTTTGAATTGTTTATTTTGTATATTTCTCATTCTGGAACGTCTTAAAAACCACAATAAAGCAGCTAATCTGTGAATTTTTTTTTTTCACCCCAATGTTTTCTTTTACAAGTTCTAAGGCAACAGCAGAAACATATCATGACATTTAATTCCTTTTGCAGATAGCAAAATATACCAAGTACCTGATGCACAGGATTCTTGAGAACCCAAATCCCTTTAAAAATACATTTCAAATGTGGTATTTAGTGTTTTTACTTCTGACTTTTTTCCTGTGACCCAGAATTGCACAATATCATAGCATGAAACTTTACTTCGCTCTGCCTTTGTGGTGTGATTAGAGTCCGTAAACTAACTGGTGGAGAGACGTGGCAGGTGACAGCCGGTGCAGTGATGTATGACCTCGGTAGAATTTGTTTTTGGATGCTTATGTTACGAAGCGTTGAGCCTGTCTCTGGGGAACAGGGCCACTTAATTGAGCTCTTCTGAATTATTGCTAACTCTGCTGGAAAGAGTTTGAGTACTCTGTATATTTGTAATTCATTCCCTATTATTCCCATTCATCATTATACTGCTTACCTCGAGTCACCGCCGCCCTGGTAATTACCTCTTTAAACCAACAAAGTGATTTCACATCCTCCCTGTTTCTCAACAAGTCAATACAAGTGAGCAACACTTAATGCCTAAATAATTCTCGCTGCTTACTGCATTTGCTCTGGAGGAAGGGTGTGACCATCGCTTTGTGCAGATTGAAAACAATCTTGTATTACAAGTATGGCCCATTATAACGTAACATAAACATGCAACACATTTCTGCCAGTGATCCTCTAGTTTATTGAAAGAATGTTTGGATTAGACCTCAGAGATGTGAGTTGTGGCTTGCCATACAGTCGGTGTGTGGTGTTGGTCACCAACTTTGCAGAGCAGTGTTAATAATATGCTCTTTGGAGACATAAAATATCATTATCAAGGACTGGCATAAGGCTATTAGTGACTCTGTGTGCCCCTTGATTCATTGATAAGCTGTGTCAAGATTTCTCAAACTGTGAGAGGAGATTTAGCAGTGTTAAATAATGAACTTAGACAACGCAAACTATGAAACTTGTGTCCAAAGTTGATCAATAATTCGTCTAGGCTCAGCTTGAAGCAAATTTGATACTGGATATGAGGACAGTGCTGAGAAAGATAGTTATGAAATAAAAAGTATCCATATTCTTAAATTATTATGTATGATAAGGAAGAGGTTAAATACAAGAAAATGAGGACGATTTTCTGGAATTAACCGTTCTATTAGTTTAAAAACCTATTTAACCCTAACTCACCCCATAGATAATGCCTGCGTGGTAGTACAACATAAATTATCTTTTGGCCTTGGTGTGGAGGTGGTTATCTTGCATGACTCGTATTGTCCTAGAATATATTTTAAGGAATTTTTTGTGATTCTTTTTTTTTTTTTTTTTTCAGAACAACCTTTAGTCAAATACGTTGTATCTATTCAAGATATCAGGGTGCTCCCAAAGAAGGACTGCGGACTTATGTCTGGAAGCGGCAAAGGATTTTGGCTCAGAGTAGTTTTGACCCAATAAAAAGTAGTTGATTATTACTCAAGGCTCTCCAAATAAAATTAATTGGAATATCCAAAGTTATACCACCCATTTGTGGGTTATTCAGAGTTCAAAATAGTTATAGTTCCTGATTAACAAGCTGTGTGGGATGTTCCTCAAGGATCAGTGTTAGGACCTGCAATCCTTGAAAATTTGAAACAATTCAGAAATGGCGGTTAACCTGGTTGATGGTTTTGCTCAAGTAAACTTCTGCTGTTGTGAAACGAAAACTTAAGATAGGATTTATATGGGAAGAGCAAAATATGAATTTTATTAACTTGAAAAAGAGTGGAAAGTGAAATTGTGAACCTTTTGGATTTCTGCATTTTGCTGTGGGAATGACATAACTGGTCTGCAGAATACTCACCAATGTTGGAAAAAGTATTGAATTTGAATCTAACGAGGTTATTTTGATGTTGCGCTGAGAATTATGATCAAGGCTTTTACTCATAAGGAGTTTCATATGAAGCTCAAAGCATCTTTTCCTCTAATGTGGTTGGAAACTCACCTCAGCCACCACCAATGTGCAGCACAATCCTGCTCGAGGCATGGCAGCCATTTTGCTTCAGAATGCTGCCCTCTCCTGTGAGAGTGGAGTAAGAGAGTGGACTGGATGCCGAATAAACTGAGGGATCTCAGGGACAGCGGCATAATGAAACATTTTTTAAAGTCAAGTGCTCCCTTTCATTCATTCATTCATCTGGGAATATTTAGAGAGGCAAGAAAGCCTGTTAATCCATGTAGCTTAACTCAGTTTTTTGGCGAGTTGTCCTTCTAGTTTTGAAGCATTTGTTTTTTATTTATAATTTTGTTTTGTATTTGCTACTTTCAAAGCAGTCAAGATTAATGTCATTTGGCTACTCTTCCTGAATCTGTAAATTGCTTCCAAGAATTGGAACGGCTTAAGGAAATTGGCAAGTAAAGAACAAAAATTGGCCGGCCGCGTCTCAGGAGTCCGAGCCTGATTTGCGTGTGCTCTGCATGGACATATTTACATGGGCAGCAACACGGCCACAGTTTTAAAAAGACTCCTGTTGATGCTTGTGACGGCAACTGAATACTTCAGCTTTTTCTTGAGGTTTTTTTTTTTTTTCTGTGTCTGGGGTGTGTGAGGTCTAACCTGGTGAATTATAGAACCAGTCAAAGGTTTGGATCCACCCACTTTTTTCTTAGAATCAGACATGAAAATTATAATGCTCTCAGAGAGCACGTATGGCCACCGAAATATTTTTAAGACCCAATAAGAACCATTATTTTTCCGAGAGTAGTTATGGAAACTCGCACCTGCACTGCTGTAAGTTCCCATCGATAAGCTGCACTTGTGCCTTAATGCTTCTTGACCTTTTTTGTCACGCAAGTCCCGCACCTGCTTGAGTTTAATTCACGAGTTGGAAAATTGGATAAAAATGTTCTTCGGTTTATTTTGCGAAATATGGCTCCCAAAGTTTTGGGCCCCATTCTGTGAAGTGAATTATTTTGTTTCAACTTCTCACTGTTCACTTCCTACCAAGTGCCAATTGAGAATATTTACTGAAGTTAAACAACTTAAGTCTTCAATCTTTCAGATACCTTGGCATTAAACTGGACAATAACCTCAGCTACTGTCAGCAACCATGGACATTTATGAGCCTGATAAATAAAGGCTTGCAGCCAACCAGAAACTAAATCACCTGTCTGTCCAACCCCTTCTTCCGCTGCACCACAGAGTTATTGAGCCGGCTCCTCTCTATGGTCTCATCTGTTTTTTTTTCCATATGCTAACAGAAAGCATTAAGAATAAACTCTTAAATATAAGTCCTTAAACCTGCAAACTCATTGGTTTTCCAACCCTCAACTTACCTGCTTGTGTCGCCTCATCTCTGATCAGCAAAGCACTCATTCATAATCACATATAATAATCACCCAGGCCAGATATAGACTGCTCATGTGCATATAGGCTCATTTTAGCAGTTTTTTTTTCCTCATAACATTCAAGCTGTAAATAGTTAGCCTCTTCTTAAGTTACAAGAAATCCAATTTGCGGTGAGTAGATTGTCAGTCTGTGTTTGTGTCTCTGTTGTCTGACCGCTATAATTAGTGTCCCCGTAAATCCGGTATTTTGTACGATTCCGTATAATTCTGTATGTATAATTATGTGATTGTGCCACTCCTACACCTACTGTTTACAGGAATCTCGTTCTTGAAGACAAATAAAACCATTATCTAAATTTGAGTAAAAACAGTAGTATAATACGAGCAAAGTGTGTCCACATGTTTGACTGGTACTGTTGAATTATCATTGTCTGACCTGATGCACTGAAATCTTGATGTCCCATAATGCCTTGCACAGTGGGGGAAGGATTAGTCATCAAAGCCCAAGGGGGAGGAGCTTCTTGTTTGCAGGCCGGCCCCCATCTCCGCCTCCTTGCTATGAAGCCTGCCCTCCCAGTGATGCTGTGCACTCATCCCTCTTCAGATGTGCTCAAAACAGACATCCCATAACTCCAGTCCCACTCCCACCCTGCTGGGGTTCTGGGCTTGAAGTGGAATTCCTAATAAAAGCTCTGTCTGGAACCTCACCTCCCAGAGAGCTGGGGGGGGGGACATTGAGCTTATGCTACATTCCACTGTGAAACGCCACAACCTCGCCCCTGCCGAACAAAATCATATTACTGTGGGAGCAGCTCCATATTACTGACCCTGTTCTTTACTGACCTTTCAAAGGTTGTGAAATCATGTTTGTCCTGCCCCTGTCTGTGACTGAAGTCCCAGGGGTTTTGGGAAGTGGATGGGTGGGAGTGCGAGAGGAATGGAGGACATTAAGCACTGCTGTGAAGGCGGAGAAACCAGCATGATTCAGGGCACCAGTCCCATCTACTCCTCTCTTTACTTGTTGCTGGGTGATAATCATAGGTTAACCTCTGAATTACGCTCTTAAAGAAGGCAAACTTTTTTAAATTTATTGCAGTACTGGAACAGCCTTGCTGAATGAAGTTTGCCTTTGTACTCCACACGCATGACTCCCTCTTAACTCGAGTCCTGCTGGTCGCCGATATACAGAGGACCCACACTCCTCTCCCTGTGTGCCGGTCATTGACATTATTGTTCCTCAATAGCTATTTTCTTGTATGCCAGCCCTTGACAAGCATCAACTGAGGGGCAGGACTAGTATTAAAGCATGTTCTTTCATTTTTAATTTTGTTTCATTGGGATCATTAACGTTTAATGCTGCGTTCATTTGGACCAATCATTGACGTTGTTTGCACAGACTTGTTTGGAATGGTGAAGAATTTCATTGAAGTGGACGAGCAGAAGAATTTTGGCCTGCTGAACATCACTGCAGAGTGAAAACATCAGAAAATTATGTCATACCGAACTGTGCGGCAGGTGGTGCGGAAATTAGCGTTTTGCTAAAGTATCGATCGGCTTTTCTGGTGTTTGCGGGAAGGGTCTGCGGGGATGGCGATTGGGCAAGAGCCACACGAGTGGGTGTCGCCAAACCTGAAATATCCCCCGACCCCGCCCCTCCGTCCTCTTCCCTTCTTTGTCTCCTGCTCTGTCTGCAGTGTTTCTCGGGCGTTTGTAACTCTGTCTCTCCTTGTTTCTCCTGACTGCAGTATTCCTGTTCTTTCCCTCTTCCTCGTTTCCCTGTCTCGTTCCTCGACTGTCCCCCACCCGGCGCTCCAGTCCCACCAGCCCGCACTCGGACAGCGAGGCTCTGGCCCGACGGCACAAGATCTCTCTCTTCTCCTCTCACTCCGGCTTTCCTTTTCCTGTTAAGAAGAGGTATCTGTCTGTCCGTCCGTCTGTCCTCACCCCTCTCCTGTCTCCCTCGCTCCAAGCCCCTCCTCCCACACGAGTCCCCGCCTCCTTATTCTCTCTATCTCCTTCCCTCTCTCTTGCTCTCTGTCTCTCCCTCCCCATTCCTTCTAGTGGACCCCCCCCAATGTCCATGTTTGTGCCCCTTTAAAAATTTGCACATGAGTCAAAGGTATAAAAACAATTATCCTAATTGTAATGCCGTGTGATTAATTCTGTATTCAGGAAAGTAAGGAAAGTTTATCATGTGAAATGACTATTACAGTAAATGAGTTTAAGTATTAACCATGCCATCAAATTTCCTGTAAGGTTGGCTCAGATTCCGTAAGTTTGTTGAACTATGTTATGAATTGTACCAGCAGGCATTTTCTTTGTTCTTTGAAACTAGTTTAGGCCACCAGGTAATTGCCTGCCTTGTATTTACTGTGCCAATGTTTTGTTTGTCGATTTTAAATTAGAGCGGGCGCTCCCTGTGCAGGATTGAGCAGAGGAAACGCTGTTTAATCAGTTCAGAGATTACGTTGCTTACAGGAAAAGTAATGAGATAAATGCCGGTTGTGTTTGTGCAGATCGGCCTCATTTGCATACCCTCTTCACAATATGGCCGCTGCAGAGCGATGGGGTTTCGCAAAAATTGCTTGCAGTCTTTCACATGTGATGAATGCGTGTTCGTGAAATTGAAAGGTTGTCATTTAGTGCAGAACTCTCCTCTGTTAGTTTTCACTTCCAGGTGCTGTTTTATTGAGTCAATATCAGTGGGAACCGGTTGCCATGGATGCAAGGTGTAAAGCGGCTTTTTAATTTTTTTTTTATCTAAACTATTACAGACGTTTCCTGGTGCAGCGATGATTAGAGTGGGTGTTCTCCTTATTTACGGAGGCGATTACTGTGATTTGAATTGCAAAGTAGGCTGTATTGGACTTAGGAGGAGGTGGATGGCATGTGTGTGTATGTTTGTGTGCGCGCTGGTGTGTGTGTTTGCGTGCTTTTGTGTTGTTTGTGTGTGTGTGTGGTGTGCGTGTATTAGTGTGCATGGGTGAGCGTGTGTGTGTGTGAGTGAATTATTGTGTTCACCGGTGTTGTGTGTATGCGTGTGTGTGTGTGTGGCTGTGTGTGTGTTTGTTTAAGTTTGTGTGAGTGTGTATATTAGTATTTGCATGGGTGTTTTGTGTTTGTGTGTGTTGGAAGGTGTTGGGGGTTGCTGGATGAGTAAAGCCCTTTCTTCCTGGACTGTTGATGGCATGCCAAGCTGTTGAAAACCTAAAGTGGCGACTTGTTTAAAAGAGCTCCCTCAGGGGAGCTCTTTTAAACCAGTCACCACATGATAGGTTTTCAACAGCACAAGATAATTAAATTGACATTTTTTTTTTATTTATTTCAGCGTATGAAGGGTTAAAGATGTTTTAACTTCGCCCATCTTACATATTTCTCCACTCTTCTTTGTGATCAGATGAAAGGTCGATTTAATAACGCTGAATTAAGGAATACAATAATATTTGATCTGAAATATGTGTTTATGGATGAACGTATAAGCAACTCTGTTTTGTTTATTATATAAATGCACATGTTGGTTGGGATCCATTCTGTGCAAGTGCCGCATTCAATTGCTCACGGGTGTGTGAACCCTGTGGAATGGCGGTATGCTGGCGAACAGTAGTGACTTCATCAGAGCTGCCAAATTATCTTGCAGGGGTCCTAACTCAAACTTTGGGCATTTGCAGAATTAATTTGGGGTGTGAAATGATGCAAGAACAGAGATGCAATATGTCAGAGATTCGCACTTGCCCCTCTTGTTCGTTGTGGAAGTGGTCCGGGCGTGTTAAATTATGCCGCAGAGTACCTCTTGGGCCTTCAATGCCGATATAAACACGGAGGAAGGAATACATCAGGAAGTGAAGTAATCCACTTTAAAGGCAGCTAGCTTCTTGCTGATGGTGCACTGTGCTCTGCCACGGCTTCCACGAGCTCATTTCATTTAGTTTATTTTCGTGTCCCAGAATTAATGGAGTGCTCTTGATTATTCCTTTTGTCAACCTGTGCCCCTTTAAAGCTCCTGGCTTCATCTATTTATTTTGTATTATAGTTTCATTTTTTTTTTCCTCTCAGTCTGTTTGAAAAAAGTAATGTCCTTTCATTTCGCTCCAAGTGTGTGTTTTGAAGTCTCCGAAGCCGAACTTTGAAATGAGCTGGGGCTGATTCAATATCTGCCGCAGCTGAAGAAATCGCTGTGCTGAGGCTGTTTGTTTGGCGCCAGGCAAATTCATTTGCTCTGAGTTAGTATGTCTAATCAAAGAAATGAATGTTCAATATAAGTTTCCAATTCTTCTCTCCTGGCCTATCTGATTTCTGGCAATATATCCCTTTGACAGAGCTGTTTTGTTTTTCTGTTAATCTAGGATTAATTTTCGGACTGTGTCGAAGTCAATAAAAATCACGCAATTTGAAAGTGCAGTGCTGAGAAATTCCTTGGATCTGTTTAGCGTACGTTTCGGCTCGGCCAATAGTATTTGAGGACTGTTATTGCCTCGGCAACCTCCATGAATAAGGACCAGCTCATACTTATGATGTCACTAAACTCCTTGAATTAGGACCAGCCCAGACTTATGATGTCACTAATTCCCCCTTCCCTGCTCAGTGTCTGGGCTGTCCAGTGTCATGTCTGTGGGGAGCCCCTCCTCAGAGACTGCTGGCACATCTGCCCTCTTACCTCTTCTTTACCAAACTACACAACCCTCCCGTAAATGAAGGGCCACCAGAAAATTGGTCACCCGTGATGGCTGGTGTATCTCTGCACAAAGACCAAACTCCTCCTTTGCCTCGGCTGATCCTAACCAAAATCGATGGGTGGCGTGACCTTTCCACCCCAACAATCCCTCCATATATATGCAAACAATCCAGTTTAATTTGTAGCCTGTGGAGCGATAATGAGAATCATGTACATGCGCGGCCACAGGATGGAGTGTGACCCACAGTTACCCCTGATACTTCAGCACAGGGGATACAAGTAACCAACCGGCTTAATCACTTTCAGACCCAGATTTTCATTTTATTTTAGGGGGGGGGGCCTAGCGCTGGCTTGTTTTGTCCCTGATCTTCCCACAGTGGACTTATGTTCTGCATCGCCTACGGACCCCCTCCCGCTGGCCAACAGGCTTTTGTTGTGGTTTACCCAGTTGTCTTCAGCTCTCTCTCTCTCTATCTCTCTCTCTCTCACCCTCTCTCCCACTCCCCCCATCTCCCTCCTCCCCTCTCTCCTTCTCCCCCCTCTCTCTTCTTCCCTCTCTATCTCTCTCACTCTCTCTTTCTCACCCTCTCTCCTCTCCATCCCCTCTCCCCCTCCCCCCTCTCTCTCTGTCTCTCTCTCCGCAGGATTCTGGAGTTACAGAGGGCCACGCAGCGGAAGCGTATTTCCAGTGACAGCACGGTTGCCGAGGCGCTGGCTCACAGTGACTCGCTAACGTCCACAAAGCCTCTCAGCAGGTGAGATTCTCCCCCTGTTACTCTGCGCTACAGAACCAGAGCTTTACCCTCCAGTTACCCCCAGACCGCCCTCCCTCCCACCCCACCCCCCCACCCCTTTCCTCCCCCGGCCCCCCAAAAGAGAACCTTTGTGCGCACTTCCTCTTTCAGGGTCAGCAGTAACTGGGCCAGCTTCTCCCCGGCAGCCATTGTCCTCTGTGGGTTTGCAGAAGGAGAGGTGCTGATGTAGCTGCTTGTGTGCGGCAGTGAGGGGGCATGTCTGTCTCTCCCAGGCCCAGCACTGGGCTGCTGCAGCCTGACGCACTGACAGAGCTCGTGTCTGCGCTGTGTCAGGAGAGCAGTGTGTCTCCTGGAGCTCAACTGGCTCTTGAGTTTTCTGTGGTCTGATGCTAGAGTCCGGTTGTAGTTCAGGCTGAGTTTAGACGCCTGGCAACAGATGTTATTGAGTCTGTCGGCTGGCATTAGTATTCACTGTCATGTCACCTTAGTTCATTTTGTTGCTTAAACTCAAAAGACAGTTTTGTTTCAGTTCCACTGAGTGCCTTACGAAGTCCAAGTCCACCCAAAGTCCGAGATCAGAAATACAATATACTCGCCACCATTCAAGATTTGTGACAATTCTGCACTAACCGCTTTGACGTGCTGTATGTCACCAAAATAGAATTCATAAACACTAATCACTGTGTCAGATTCATCATACACTGTGTCAGCAGTGTAGATCTTGTAAAGACAAGTCACTGTGACAGATTCAATTTCCTGCTTATCATCAATGTAGAATTCGTAAGGACAAATCATGTAACAGTTTTGATGCCTCGTGCGTCAGCAGCGCAAGACTCATGAAGACAAATCACAGGGACAGATTTGACTTTCGCTCTGAATACAGACAAAACACAGTAGGAAGCAACAACAAACCCCACCCCCTCGCACGTACTTTCACCTACTTGTACGAAATTCAATAGGGATCAATTCTGGGTCAGTGGCAATCCTCAAACCCAATTTGGGGTGAATATGCCCATTAGTTTTGCCGCAAGAGTGTTAACAAACAAACAAATGCACAAACACAGAAACAAACCAAACCAAAAACAATACCCTTTGCCCTCACCCGTCCGGTGGGGCGGGGTAAAAATTGAACTTATTTTCATGCCATGGCCATTCAGCTCCGAAGATCAGTTTGTCCTGTGGCTATATCTAAGGTGACCCTGCACCGGGCGAATTCACAGCTCTGTGAATAATGACTGTTTTAGGTATAGCTCCCTGTACAGAAATGTATTATGACATGATAAATGAGTGAAGCCCTCTGATATCGACTTTGACACAGATGCAGTGTGCCGTGGGCGATGTATAATTGCGCACAGACATTGTGACCAGCCAGCCTCCAAATGCAATATTATGCCCGAAAAACTGAATATTCCGAATGCAGGGGGGGTGCAGTAGAGGTGTATTGAATTTGCCGTGAGTAGGTCCACAGGAAAATGAGTAAACAGAGAAAATGCTCACCTCCCCACCGTTCTTACGTCTTGACGTCCTGCCAGAACTTTTCACTGTGCAGCAGCTGTGAAATATGCCCATGTTGTTCTTGTCGGTGTTTATAACTACTGGCCATAAATCATAATCTGAAAAATGTCCAGAAAATTGAAACATCTCTGCCACCAGGAGAGTTTATCAGGCCTCTCCCATATGAGGTCACTTCTGTTCAGTAAACAGGGTTCAAAAGCAGACTCCCGGCACAGACATTCAATTTGGAATCAACATGACCGGCTTGTCCTTTTTACATACATCATTATTATTATTTTTATTATTATTATTACTAACTTATTTATTGATTGATTTATTGATTTTAGTCTTTTCAGTTCACATTTGTACATCTTAATGCTCATTTTGCCTTTATTTATGTTTAACTCATTCATTCGTGTTTTGTCCCTTCTGTTTTGTGGTTGTTTTGAAGGAGAGGGGCTAAAATAGTGAGTGTCCATCGATCTAACACCACTGCCGCTGATTTCAAACCCACAGACAGGTGAGAGATGTCGGTTTGTCCGACTTTACATATCTACAAAGGCCTCTAAAGCTCATTTTCATCTCTTTTTCTCCTCTTCTGACCCCGCAATGAAGATTTCCTTTTCACACTCGCTCAAGAACTTTCTTCTCTCTTACCCTTGGGCCTGTTTTTGGGTTAAACGCTGGACACTGGGGATCCGGTTGAGTATATATGTGTTGTTTTGCCTGTGGTATGGGGCAGGGGTATAGAGACAATGTGATTAATTATGAGGCAGACTTTGTTGATCACTTGACACGCTTGGTTTCAGTTGAGCCTCTGTAGAATAAAACTTCGCAACTTAACTACAGCACTGATGTTTTCGGACAGACTGTCTGAGAGAGAATGTTACTTCAGAGCCTGTGACGAGCATGGAGGCGAGTCACCTGACCCCAAACAAAACACCGTACGACTTTTAATGGTGACCACATCTGTCCATGTAATTTTTACATGGAGCACTGAGTTGTATTGCTATTGATTTGTGAGCCACAACTCCATGAAGGGCTTGGGTTAGTCATGCGGTAGCGATGGCGGATGACGCACCTACAGTGGTGAGCTTGATATGGACGTTCTGTCTGTCGCTGCGCTCGCCTTCGTGATCGGTCGGGTGAGAAATCGCCGTAAAGTGTCACTCTCACTGACCTGTGCTGAACATTTTTGCTCAAATTTCACATTCAAAATAATAACAGTCGCATCAACCCCGTGCTGTCACTGCGCGCCTTTTCCGCAGTCAGGTGATTTTTTTTGCCTCATCGACAGACGTTAACCCTTTGAGCGCCATAGGCAACTATAGTTGCCCAAAGTTGTAGGATATCAAAACCAGAAGCTGTTGAAAAACCTATCATGTGTCAACCTGTTTAAAAGAGCTCCCCAGCGGGAGCTCTTTTAAACAGGTTGACACGTGATAGGTTTCCAAAAGCACAGGATAATTACATTATTAATATCTTGAAAATTTATTCAGCGCTCAAAGGGTTAAGAAAGTCTGATCGCCGTCTGATCCTTCTGTTAAATTGGGTGCATACTGCGTGCACGTCTACGGGCGGATTGGACCTTTAAGCAAAACAGGATTTCTGGTTTGCCTGCTCCGTTAAGTGATCCTGGCTTATTCAGGTTTCAGGCAGTCGTGCTGGGTTTGAGGATTTGAGATTGGTGTTTGCGTGTCGGTGGTTGCCATACCAACAGCTGTGCAGGCTCAACAGGAGGGGCGAAGCTGGGCAAAGGAAGATATGCATGTTTATTTTCTTCTGTCACATTCACTGCCGTGTGATTACTAGGTACCATACAGATGAACTGACAGGCATATTAAACTGCATTCCATCGGCCGAATCGCTGGACTTCCTTTAACAGGTATCAGCGCATGATGCTTACTGTGAGGCTCAGTCCAGATTCAGGTTTTTTATTTCAAACCTGTTGATGTTACTAAAGAGGAGGTTGACTTTGCCCTGGTGAAATTTGGTAAAATTCTTCACTCCCAGTTTTACTCTCTACTCCCATACCTATGTAGTGAATCCAGCCTGGCTTTGAATGGATTTGAACTTAACAGTTCAATGTTTTTTTTTTTTTTTGATTGGTTCATGGAAAAACCTGTGGTCTGTCTGTGATCCAGGTTTTTTTTTTTTCTCTGTCGCTGCGGTGCAGACAGACTGTCTTGGGCTTTTCTTTGAAAAGATTTTTATTTCTCTTGCCCTCAACGCCATCAATGGCTTTGCTGAAAATGTGAACATTTTTGTTCTTCGCCGTATTTGTTGCACAGACACCTAGTGGACCATGGAGGTAATGCAATGATAATGCTCACAGTAATGTGATGAAGTTGTACAGTTAACGATAAGAACACTCTATCAAGTGTGGAGAAATTAATTTTAGAAAATCAGCTCCATGTCTTTTCCGGCATTGTGCTATAGTATTGTATACAGTCCAGTTATACATTAAAATTGTGGGGTTCAGTCTTAGTGAGGGGAGTCTGGTGATTGTTTTGGACTCGTTGTCTCTTAATCAGTAAAACTGCCAAAGCTGTTCCACACTGGAGTCATAATTTTAAAGTTGGTGAGATTTAAGAAAACATTTCCCATCAAAATCGCCAACTTGGCCCATATATATTAACTGTTGTTCAAAGGGCAAACATTTTTACAAAAAATATTTAAAGAATACTTCTTTCATCAGTGGGCACCATGGTGATGGTGGGTGTCAGACCAGGGTAATTTGTCACATAATTGCCCACTTTTCATTCAAATGATGTGCTTCGAATCATTCTGAGCCAAATTCTGTTAATGTTGGGCAGATTTTAGATGCCAAAAGTGAATTAAGTGAAAAGTTTTGACCCGTATTATAACTTCTGCAAACTCGTCGCAGAAAATGAAAATCCTTTCCCATAAAGCCATAGAAGTTGTTTTCGGTTGTTTTGCTTGAAAAACTCCTGTGCTTTCATTGGCATAAGAAAGTTCTAAGCTGTGGGCCAGATGACTGTTTCCTAATGTGGCGGTGTCGTCATCCCCCCTGCTTCACCAGTGATATTTACCTTCATTGAGTTCTTTTTCATATTTTCTTGTTCTCATTAAGTAGTCTCCCTAGTTCCTGAAATTTCTCTCAAGATTCATTATAGTCAGCTCGTTATTGCATTATACTGCATTGTGTTCTGTCCCAGAAATAGACTGTTCAATTAACACAACAGGCTCCGGCACACACACACGCACTCTCTCACATGCGCAGGCGCGCACACATACACACACACACACATATATGATTAATTGTTTCCCACTGTTTTACCTGTCACCAAATTTTAGCCTATTGTCCTGGCTTATAATTACCAGCCTCCGTTCCAGATGTAATTAATTTCGAGTTTACTCTGTTGGTTAAATAGACGCTCATTGTGATTGCGCCACGTTCTTTGTTCGTAATGAGAAGATTACTCTCCAGGCTGTGCGCGTGAGTCAGCATATCCTTTAGAGGGAAAAAAAGGGTCTTTTCTAAATATTTTCTAACTAGATACAGATAAAGATCCGGTCGTAAGTGTAACTGTCTAATCCGTAATCATTTTATCGGCCATACGAGAGCTGTGTATTTATCTGTTAGCATGTGTGTTTGTTTGATCCTGAGTTCTGGGTGTGTTTACAGCACAGAAACTGCTGAAAAAAAGCCCCCGATTATACCCAGCTGTCGTCGTGATCCAGCAACATTGCAGGGAATTTTAGTCTCCAACTACGCTGAAGTCAGTCGCCCTCCGGACAGAGATTGGTCGTTTTTGCGAAAGCGTGATTAATTAGTGCGTGACTCATGCGTTTCTCGCCACTCTTTCTTGGATGACTGGAGTTGTCGGTGTTGGGTGGTCTCGGGGAGCGTGACGAGGGTGGCGCATTCGCTCAGGAGCACTTCCTCCCGGCCGCGTCCGTGTCCCCCTTCGGTCTCCTCCGCACAAAAGCCGATGATATTAATCCTCCAGCTCTGCGGCATTAGCTGTGGGAAACGCGCACTGTGCTGCTAGCCACGTTAGCAGCTGACTGTCCTCCCTGTTGCTCCAATCCAGGTCACTGGAGTTTTCACTGTGCATCCCCCCCCCCAGTGCCAGGAGTTGCTTTGGTCCCTTGTGCAAGAAAGAAACTGTGTGACCCCCTCAGCTGGCTGAACAAGTCCTCTGGAGCCAGGAAAAATAGCCCGTTAGCCATATCAGCCCAAGTTACTTGAACATCTATCAAAACAAGGGTGGAATTTTGACTCTTATAGCAGATGGTTCTCTAACTCTTCTAGTTCTCAGCGTTTGAAGCTCTTGTGAGGAGCATCTGTGCTGCGACTATCATTTTCCCTCCTTTTTTGTTCTTTTTGGTCATTCTTCCTTGTTCTGATATTAGTGATGAATGTGGTTCCTTTTTGCCAGCTGTCACCTGAGACACGCAAATTAATGTGAAGTGAATCACGTATGTTTAGTACAGGAATTTTTGTAGACTAATTTTTGCCTTTCCAGAAGGCATGGAGGGTTTTCAGGACACACAAATGAATGGAGGGGGTTGGGGGTGTTTAAAGGGGCCTATTCATTAAAAGTGCGCCGGATAATGCTCCAACAGAAGCCGACGCGCTGCGCGTACACTGATTTGGAACGCTTCCCGGCGTTCCCAAGCTGTTGTGTACATTGTGTGATCCAGCCAGACTTCACCTCCATGGTTTCAGTCAGCGTTGAACAAATAAGATAAGGGATTTGCCTCGTTTGTGCCCAACATGTGTGAGAGAAAGTTTCGTGAAATCAGGGAAATGCCTGCGGAAAGTTCCGGTAATTACTCCTGTAGCATGTTTAGTGCGTCGTCTAAGTCTCCTGCCAGCTGTTTTCGCACTGAGCTGCAGTGCTGCGCCATATGCATGTGAACGTAAATGACTCCCCCGCAGTCGGTTCTGTGTCAGCTGGGCCGAAGGAATATTGAAAACCCTGTCGAATGAAGACAAATTGCATCGTGCCAATTAAGGGTGTTAGAATTTCCCCGACAATGCAAGCTGTCTGTTTTTGCATGTTCTGGTATTTAATTAATAGTTTGGTTATTAATTAAGGGTTTGGTTTTTGCAGTCGGTTGTTTCCTGGCAGCTGTTACGGAATTAATGTCCGAACATTGAGTTTTGACTGGCATTTGTTGAGTAATTGTTTATACAGGCTCAAAGGGAGCTGTTCTCTCTTGTCAAAGTGTGCAAACATTCGGAGGGTGTTTTTGTTAATGTTCTGGAAAACGCTAAATTGCAGCCAGCTTTCTATAGCTCTAGGCACCGCATAACAGCCAGTTTGATTCAGCAAGTCATCTCAGCCTCTTGCACATGAAATAGCATTAATTATGAAGACCTGATTAGCAAAGTGTT
Source organism: Gymnothorax reevesii (assembly GCA_029721435.1). Lineage (NCBI taxonomy): Eukaryota > Metazoa > Chordata > Actinopteri > Anguilliformes > Muraenidae > Gymnothorax > Gymnothorax reevesii. Next base: position 30,651,850 of record CM056589.1, read on the forward strand.
CACAGCCCCTGTGAATTTCTTTCAGTAAGGAGCATGTTATATGATGAGGAAATCACACAGAAAGGTACTCTGCATTCTAATGCCAAATCCACAGCCATGGTCAATGTATGGAGATGCCCAGAGATGAACAATCATACGGTCATCCATTTTATGCTTATAGTGCAGTATAAATGCATTTATTTATTGAGTTCTTCTCATCCTGATCTTCCTATTACATCTGAAGCTTTCTGTTGTAACTGATGACATTGATACTTAAGATTATATTTTCCTCAGAAGCCAATTAAATGGCTTTTCCTTTCCAGAACAGTCCAAGCATACAGGGAAATACTGGAATAATTCCCTCACTCTGTTTTGCTTCATCATTCCTTGATACGCAGGCTCTACGCTGTGCTTTCTTAAAGGTGCACTATGCAAGTTTGTTTACTTTCACTTCCGTTGACATTTGAACTCAAACAAAACAGAGGTAGCTCACCCCTCCCTCCCATAATTCCCTCCTTCCCATGCTTCTATAACTGTCAGCTCTTGTTGGTGATTGGCTAGGATGCTTTGTTATGTTATGGGACACAGCCCGTGCCCCTTGTGTTTATTTGCAGTTTGTGATGCCTGTGCGGTCTCCAGGACCTGGGTTTTTTGACAGTGAATTTAGGGGCAGGCAGCTAGCAGATCTTGGAGAGATGTCAGCGAACTGAGACAAAAATATCATAGCGCAGAAAGTTAACAAACTTGCATAGTGCACCTTTAAGTTAGTGAGCAAAAAAAATATTTTTTTCTCTGATTAACAGGTGTGGCAGGTTTCTCTATTCAGTAGGACAACGCTGAAATCGCTGAAATTTTTGGAAACCGAATGGGAAAAAAATTATAGAGCTTGTTTACAAAAGGCCTGAGATGTGAATCATTCCTCTCATCACATGGCTTTCCATTGTACAACTAACAGCTGTTCCTGAAACCCCAGGTGTGTGTGTCTATACCTGTGCTGGGGTGAAGGGTTTGGACTTCTGCCCCTCTGATGATAAAGTAGCAGTTAGAATGCACATCCAAAAACAGGACCTGAGTAACGGCACGTTAATCCAACACTCATCTCCAGGCAGTGTAAAATCTCTTAAATGTGAAATGTTTTGGAAGTACGTCTTCATCAGGATGTGGTGTTCACCCTGTGATAAAGGCTTGCTCACATGAAAGAGTTTTAAATCGTATAGAGTCTTGTGCTGTCGTGATTCTTTCCTCTGTGTTATTGATGTGCACACAGTAACAGGAGGTGAGGATATTCGGTGGGGGAGATGGAGCCTGAGAGTTGAGTGTTTGGTGTGTAATTACGGCGTCAGCGGCAGTGCCTGTGCTACAGTGGCCCACAGGCTCAGTTAAGATGTCGGCTCCCTTGTGTCTTGCACTGTGAGCAGGATGCCTGGGTTATTAAGGAGATGCGGATGACAGCATGTTCCTCTGTGATTCTCCCCTGAGATGTGCTTTCCTCCAACGGGTTGCACCTGTGCCAGAAACAGAGATGTGGAGGGGAAAGCGTTGACAGGGGGGGAATTTAAAAATGAGTCTATCGGTCCGGCGAACAGGGCTCCCCATAGGCCGTTCTACACCCACACTGCGGCTCGGGGCTTGAAGGACAGGCCCAGTGAGGAAGCTTTGCTTCGACGTGGAATGTGTCTGTGTGTTCAAACACGGCAGGGCCGCAGTGCGTGTCGAGGGCTTCTCTTCCTAACCGTGACGAACGGCTTTATTTTCACGTGCGCACAAACGGTCCTCTTGCTCTCAACCTTCGAGAACCGGCGGTTCTCGTCGCGCTGTATGTGGGCGATATTTTCCCAGCGTTCCTTCCTTTATGTTCTCGGAGTGCGCCAGGCGTCCACCGTCCATCGTCGGTATGTTTGTCGCATCCACCGATGTTCATTTTCCATGTAATGTAGCTGGCGTCCTAGTCTCAGTCTCCGACAAGGGATGAATGTGGTTGCCGTGGTAACCGTGATAGCAGCGCTGCTTTTGTTCGTTGACTGACAGCGCAGTCAGTGGCATATTGAAGGCTGTGTCTTCTGCCTTTAGTTCATTGTACAGTAAGCCTGGTGAGGAAGCATTAGAGTATCTAAACTTTCATGTATCGCAGTGGGCTGAATGATTGTGACATCACAGTAGTCCTCAGTAGGACTTAAGGGGGTATGCCTGAGCTAGGGTGAGGCAGACACCCTGTTATGGATGCTAACTCTTAGTCCACCTTAATGAACAACAACAATTAACATGTGAACAGGCCTTGTACACTGCCTCTAATGCGGAACCTGTCCAGGGTGCATTTCTGTCTCTAGTCTATGCATGTTGGGCGAGTGGCCGGACCAATTCCGAGACTCTCATGACGAGAATTCTCATCAGACTCTCTGATGTGATGAGACTCCGAGACTCTCGCCAGTGATTGGCGGCATGGATTATGGATGGATGGGTGTAACGCATGGATGCGCGTCACTCTGATCTTGTTACATCTACTGCATATTTCATTGTGCTGACCCACTGCATTGTTGGAGACTTCTGCTCTCTCCCTCACAAGTTGCAGGAGAGGAGGATGATGATGGTGATGAAGGTTGGAGACAGCTTCATCAGTGGTTTCTAAAGACACTCTTCACTCCAATCGAACATTTGTGTGGGGATCACTGGTGTAAGGGTGACCCTGGATCAGAAGATAATCAGATAATCAGAGGCGGTGGAACCTCGCGCTGTTGAGGTCATGTGATCACCCTGGTAACGCTGTGGCGATAAAGCCGTCACATTACAGCCTGCAGCTCACGGGGCTCTCAGACTGTACGCCCGTCCCGTGAGTCCGTACCTCAGGGTGGGTGCTCTTACTGTGGGAAACGATTGCTGTGAGCTGATTGGCCAGTGCTCATCATCAGGTGTTCACCTGCTGTGCACCTACCGCCTCTGTTTCTGTGACTGCAATTCTGCTCGGCTCACGTCACAATGACGGAGCGCTGACGTTATACCTGACCCGCCACTGATCCCAGACCAGCTCTGAGCAGAAATGCAATAAATCCCAGTGTCCCTCTTCCCTCTCAGCCCACAGCTCTTCTGTCCTGTTTGGGTGTGATTTATCGACTGTGTATCTCTTTGGATCATTGAACTGGTGAATATACAAGGTTCATGCTGATGTGATGCTGTACCGGAATGATCGACCTCCTATAGAGAGGTGCTGGGACATTTATGTGCTCCAGTGAGATTTGTGAGTCCAGAAGCCTGCAGCTATAGCTCACACCATAAGCTGTGTTGTGATAGATCAATAATAGCTTTTAATCTGTTCTCTTAGGCTCCACTGAATACTGTATGTAACAGAGGGACACTTATTGAATGCGGGGCTATCGTTAGATCTCTGGTGATATTGTATTACATGAGATTCAGAAAAGTTCTTTAAACGATAGTAATGCACCGGTTCTGGTCGTCTCCAGCGAGGGGAGTGTGAACTTGATGCCGCATTTAGTGGTGAAATGCTTCTGTTTTTTTTCCGCTTGTTTTTTCTGCCAGTTAGACTTTGAAGCATATGTAAGATAATGCAAAACAGTTTCCAGTAAGCCCATTCTTGGAAAATAATGCCTCATATCAATATAGATGGCAGTAATCCGAGTTGAGTAGTATGTTAATGGAGTCTGCAGGATTACTCCATAAATGATTGTGATATGCAGATTTTGTATTTGCATTTGCACATCTTAAGTCACAAACTATAGTGAGATTTTGCTGGCACAGCGCGGCCATTCGAGTCTCCGAGGTCCTGTTTTCACTTAAGCCAGATGAGGTTTTGTGTGCTGTGCCAGTGATGGATGTGAGGGGTCTGGGAATGGGTCAGAAGTTCCTCTCTCCTGATGCCGGTTCGGCTACAAGAACTTCACTATTAAATCCCACTTATCCTCTTATCCGCGTGGATAATGGCTTACGGGCTACATATTTACTGACCAAAAATGTCCAATTAAGCAGTGATTGCAAAATGAAATATCCTCCTGGATATGGTCATTTTATCAGCGTTTCGCAATAACATTAGCAAGTCTCCTGTCTTAGATTTAAGACCTTATTGTTGTTTTGAATGAAAGTTTGTTTCACAAGATGTATCATCAAGAACTATTTTTGTCATAAAAATTTCCTCAATTTTAGATTTGTCTGTTAATCTGTTAAATAGAGAATCGTAAGTACAGACTCCAGGATGTGTTTTGCCAACCCCACTGTCTCCTTCACATTCTTCTTCTCTTGTTTTCTGTCATGAACTGGGGGGCATTTCAAGACTGGGTAGCAGATTCCCCCCTTCTCCCCCCTAGTATAGATAATATTAATATTTCATTTGTTATTTCAGCATTGTCGAAACGTTGTTTCAGCATTATCCTATAGTGTATGAGTTCAGAGGGATTAGATGGTGGACTGGACCAATCTACCACACACGGAGCCCTGTGTGTGTGTGTGTGTGTGGGTTTGGGTTTGGGTGTGTGTGTGTGTTTAAGATCCACAGAGTCAGAGTACCAGTATAGCTGGCTCCTATTTGACTGTGTCGGCTGCCTCAGGCAGGGAACTTAATGTGGAATCCCTCTGAAAATCCCCCTAAACCACAGGTCTGCTGCCTCAGTATCCGTCTAATTACCCAAAACTTCCTGTTGGTCCAGTTTTGCTGGAAAGCAGGAACTTGCTGTGGCAGTTTTTTGCTTAGTCGTCTTGTTTTCCATAATGATGGTTTGCTGGCATTCTTCATGGAGTATATCAAGGTGTGTGTGTGTGTGTGTGTGTGTGTGTGTGTATGTGTGTGCCCGTGCATTCGGGGACTATGCACATATGTGCATGCATTTGTCCTTTGTGCTGTACTTAAGGTTATTGTGTTTTTGTTTATTTCAATTTCACAGTGTACACAGCTCTAATTTAATATATAATGTGAACATTATCAGCATTTTCAGTGAAAAGTGTGCAGGATTACTATGGCTCTCTCTTTCCACAGGCCTGAGAAGACCCCACTGTGTAACACAGATAAAGGTAAAACACCATTTCCACTGTCCTTAGCAGATGAGGAATTATGGGTAAACCCAGTCTAAGCCCAGCGCCAGCTATCATGCGCTACAGCAGTTTTCAGACTGAACTGTGTCAGAAGTCGTCATGGAATTTACTGGAAGTCTCGCTTTTCATTTAAAAATGGGACGCTTTGATATGTTATGTTTTAAAGGGAATGGTTGTTGTTTGAAGTGAATTCCCCGTCCTCTTTCGCGCAGCGTCAGGGTCGGAGAGTGTGCATTTGAGCAGCAAGGAGAGCTGATATTAGAAGTTATATTTGCTCTTTGACTGTATTACATTATGGTTGGGAGTTTGAAGAATTGCATTTTTCCAACTGAATACCCAAAAAGCATTTTGAAATTAATCTTTTTTTCCCCTCAGGATTCTCTCTCTCTCACACACACACTCACACACACACACACACACACACACACACACACACACACACACACACACACACACACACACACACTCACACACACACACACCTCCACCATAGGCCCTGTGTAAATGTGGGGGATGAGGTGTGTCCTCTGTGTTTATCCGTGTGGGGATACACGCTGAGCCAAAGCGCTTCTCATGTGATCATCTGTCTTATTTAACAGTTTTTTTCCCTCTGTAATTACACTTCGAAATGTTAAACTTCCAAAAATAGGCCAGTTTGTGCTACATCCACCCATTACGTTTTTTGCTGTGATGAAATAAATCGCCAAAATCGGTAATCGGCTCTTCTTTTAAATGTTTGCCAAATCCCTGATAGAATTTTTACGTTACTAATGATTTGTCTGCAAACCCACTTAATTAAGCCCTGGAAAAGGTACGGTGTAATAAAAATGTATTGTTTGATAAATGTGTAAAAAGAAACCTGTGCTCTATCACATAAATACTGAGAGCCATCTCTGTGACTGTTTTTCACAGTTCCGCTGGAGGTGCTCATTGATTGTGTGAAAAGCAAAGACCATCAGAAGGTAAGCAGAAAAGGTTGGACGATTGTTTCTCATTTCTACGAAGAATTCAGTGTTGATGTAATGCAACAGCCTCACAATTTGTTAAAGTAGATAGAAGCTAACAATGGTGCTATCATAATGTGCAACGCGAGTATGTTGAATGCTCCGTGTGTATAGTACTGACAGAATTGTGTCTCTCAGTGGCAGTTATGGTGCCTTCTAGAATGTTCCTGCGCGGTGATGAAGAATGCTGCCTCATTCAGGGGCTGTGCTGTGCTATAGGCCAGTGATTTATGGACTGAGCCACTTGAGAGCCCCTTTCAGTTTTTCTTTTTAATTATTGTTCATTATACTTAGTCAGTGTTTCTAACCACTCCAATAGTATTCTCATGTTTGTGAAAAATCCTGTAGCATAACATATTTTTCAAATCCAGAATGTCACATAGTTACAAGTGCATCTTTCTGCAATGATCTCCCGTGGAAGACCAACTGAAGAAAAATTCCTTTCTAGTTCCTGTAAAGAGGCCTGTGATAAATGGCCCGCTATGTGGACTAACCTCAGACCCCATACTCCCTGTACGGCAGTGAACACAGCGGGATTGTGACGCTTACGAATGAGCTCAGGCAGGGGAACAGCGGGAGAGAGTCTTAATGTCATTCTCTACATTCATCATACAAACAGCAGTGCTGCCTGATGGGCTTTGCTGAGCCTCGTTGAGGCTCTGTCAGGACTGCATTACCCACAAGCCCAAGCACACCTCCCAGGGCATTTCACTTTACGGAAGTGTCACGGATGGCAGCTGTGATTATGTTCTAGGACGACTTAATCTTCTCTGTCTTTTCATTGAGATGAATAAGGATTATTTATCTCCAGGAAGAATAAGACGAGATCATCAGAATTGTGTTTGGTGGCATCAGTATTCTGTCTGTACATTTACGGTACCTGTTGTGGTTTTGTCTTACTGAACTGTTACACTGGGGTTCAGTCTGATGTCGAAGTGATATTATACACTCAAAAGTCAATTATAAAACCAAACGCAGAGCATATGATCTAGATGAAATTCGACTAAATTCAGCCGTTTTGTATTTGGCTTGAAGGAGATGCTGGGAATAACTGTTTATACTGGGGAGTGTCCCCTTGGGGTGATGCTGGGATTGCCATTGTATTCTGGGTAATGTTCCACTAGCTGGATGTATGGTGTATAGGGGGTGGGGGTAATATTATTGTGCCAGGGGGAGGTGTAGGGAGTAGGTGTGAATTGTGGGTAATGTAGTCCATTACTTCCCGCAGCTAAAGGACCTACACTTGAGGGGTGCTGACCTCTCCATGCGGGACGCCGCTGGCCAAACACTCCTTCACCACGCTGTGGAGGTGGGCAACAAAGAGATGGTGAAGTACATCATCGATAATGGTACGAGCTCCTACAGTAACACACCACGGGCCCACAGCCCACCACCAGCAACCAGCTAAAGTAAATCGCTGTGAGCAGGGATTGCTGAAAGATAGCTGTGTTTGGATTTAATGTGCCTTTATTGATAATTTTGTGTTGTAATGGTAAAGTGGTAGATGGCGAATCGGCAGTGTTTGGCATTGTTGTGTGATCTCTGTTCTTTCCCTCTGGTCAAAACAGCTCCCTCTGATATCTTGGATGTGACGGACAAAGAAAAGTACGTAAAAGCAGAAATCTTTACCCCAGTGCAATAACATAATGTGCGTAATGCTGTGTTCATATTTGGGGTTGTTTTCAATAACAGCTATAATATTCCTCTCTCATTGCTATTCTATCTATGAAGATCATTTCAGGTGTAAAAATGCGAGGCCTAGCAGGATTTTAAAGATCACTGCTTTGTACCTTTTGAGGGATTCCAAATGCATTGCTGCTAAAATAGAGGGCTTGGTCATGTGGGCAGTATGTCTGCACATGCTGATAATAAACAGATGAAATATAGCTGAGTCTGGCTCTCTCCGCTGCAGCGGTGAGACTGTCCTGCACAAGGCTGCGTCTCTCTGCCAGAGGACCATCTGCCACTACCTGGTGGAGGCTGGAGCATCTCTCATGAAGACTGACCTACAGGTGAGAGAGACGGGGAGAGGAAGAGGAGGGAGAGAAAAGGAGAGGGAGAGACCAGGAGAGACAGATGGGCAGAGGTGGGGAGAGGAGAGGGAGAGTGAAGCACTGATGAGGAGAGAGGGAAAGAAGGGAATGGTGATCATATATTAAGAGAAGGGGAAAAATATAAAGAAATGGGTGTGTATTCAGTGGAGCTTGAATCATATGGGGTAACAAAAATAAAAGGCAGGAATGAGAGCTATGATGACAAAGGAAATGGCAATATTCTCGGTTATCTAAAACCGTGCGGATAAACTGTTTGCTTCACCTTTGAAACACGTCATTTATTCACTTATAAAGCTAGTTTTGTGTGAAAACTGATGAAAGAGTGTTCAGAATAACCAGCTTAAATGCATCCATAGTCATCGATAGAGATGCCACAGTACAGTTTGTAATTCAAAAGTAAACATATCACCACATTTAACTTAGCGCTCGCATATGTCGCCCTCGCATGTTTGCAAAAGTTTTGTGTTACTGCTTTAGCTGTAGAACATGTGGCCAGCGCTTTAATTGTGCTGAATTTCGAGAAAAGAGCAGCATGTTCTTCGTCTGACCTTTCTAGCATAAGGAAGTTTATGAGGGGTTACGGCGTGATAAAATGTGAGCGCTTGTATTTGACTTGGAAAAGACTAAAAACCTTAAAAAAAACCCATTGCAGACTTTTATGTTCACGCATAAATGTCATATCGTCAACTTGAGTTTTATGTTTATACTTGAGCCAAGTTGTTAATTTGACTTCAGTGTTTACACATAAACGTCATGTACAGATACAGTGTGATAAATCTTGTGACATTTTCATCGTGCCTTTTTGTTGGAAGGACAGCGGACATGTAATGTCGGCGCTGGGATTTTATTCTTGCTATTTCATGTGACAAATGTCTTCAATCCATAGTTCAGTGGTTTACCACACTAAACAATGTATAGTTATTTTTTATCTGTGGTATTTTGGTTACATGGGGCGCTGGCCTTAAGCTATGTAGGAAGCCAGTTTGGTTTGCGAAAAGTATGTCTTGAAAGTGGGAATGTTTGGGAGTTTTCCTAATCGATGTGTCACATTATCTGAGCTCCTTCTAAACCATGAGTCAGGTTCACTGACAGGGTTAAGCGTCATAGTCCTGGACTTATTACAGTTTTCTGCTACTAATTTCCATATGGCTGGACACCGGCTCCATTTCTGCTTGTAGAACTGGTTGTATATTTGTCTGGATTTGGCATGGGCTCAGTGACAGTGTCCTCTGTGAAATAGGCGCCTCATCGTCCTCATGAGTCGTGAGCAAATTTGACATGAGGCGATTGGACCACGGCTAATTCTGCTAAATAATGACCTGGCTTCACATTAAAGCATGTCAAAATGCCACTTATCTGAGAGCATGAAGTGCGGGTCTCGGGGGCGAGCTGATTATAGCGATGAAGGCGAACGCGCGAGACGGCGCGGATGCTGGACTCGCGCTCTGTGGTCAGGGCCTTCGTGCGGGGATAAATCCTCTCTGTGGCAGAGGGATTGGGCAATGTGTGGGCTGCTGCAAATGAAAGGCCTTCCTTTCACTGCTCTGATTCCTGGCCTCTCATTTTCTGTCTCTGCATGATTTGAATGCCCTGCTATTAAATTGGCAAAATGATGAGACGTTTTCCTTTTCTTTTTGACTTTCTCTGACTTCAAATTACCAAATAGTGTCATTATCAAACATTGCGGTGCAATTTACGACAGTGCAAGCAAACTTTGTATGAAAATTGCTTGCGAAAATTGGAGAAAACTTGTCCTCTATTGCTTTTTTATCAAAAGCGGACTTACACACGAGCCATCCCATGACGTCTTGTTTGCATAGAGCATCAGGCTCAAGTTACATGCTGACAATCCCGAGCTCCTTGTCTGACACCCTTTCTTATTCTTGACTGACATAGCGCCTTAGAGGCAATTACTGAATAACTGCTGAAGAAAAACTGTTCGAATAATTTTCCAATCTGCATTTATTGGATACTAAAGTAGCCAAGTTAGTTTTCCTGGGATGCGAACCTGCAGACACTCCCTGCTGGACCAAGCTTGTTTGGTCAGAGTCGGGCTTTTTTAAATTGAGCAATGGCAACACACTCAAAATTGAAATTACGCTTGAATTTGTCACACTCGCGGTTTGAGTCAGAACCAGAAATTTGGCTCGGATACGACCCAATACCTGAGCTTAAGAGCACAGAAGAACAAAGGTAAATTTCTGATCAAAGTGCCCCATTTTGACTCTCAAACACTCAGTTAAACTTTTAAGTGCCACCCTGTGGCTGTAACATCCTCGTTTTCTCAGGAGAGTGTGGGGTAGCACGAGCGTCATTAGCACACATCGTTAGCCGACGTTTGCTGTTGCTTTGTGGCCCACCCGTCGTGCTGCTCAGTGACTATGGGGCGCACTAAGCTGACTCATCAGAGTGCAGGGGCCTGATTGATGTCTGGAGTCACTTCAGCTGAGTTGGGGCGTGTGTGCGTGTGTGCGCGCGTGTGTGTGTGTGTGTGTGTGTGTGTGTGGCGGGGGGGGTATTAACATGTTAGCCGTTGCCCAGCCTTTGGTTGATGCATGCCGCCAAGTATGCTCCGACCCTGAAGGCCCCTCTGTCAAGCTCAAAGAAAAGGATCTGTGCTTCTGAGGTGCAGATTCATGCAGCATCTGTGTTCATTTCATCCTCACAGGATGCATGCGCACCTGTCTGAACCTCATTTACAGTTCAGTTTCTAATGACACCAGCAAATCCATCCGAGTTTGCCTGTAAAACCTGGCCCCTCAGACTAACTTGTGATACACATAAAGTCGGATTGTTTGTCAAACCTGGACCCTCAGAATAACTTGTGATGTAGATGTATTCGGTTTGCCTGTAAAACCCAACGCCTCAGTATAACTTGCTATACAGGTACAGTACAGGCCAAAAGTTTGGGCACACCTTCTCATTCAATGCGTTTCCTTTATTTTCATGACTATTTACATTGTAGATTCTCACTGAAGGCATCAAAACTATGAATGAACACGTGGAATTATGTATGTATCTAACAGTTGTCCAATAGGGCTGTCGGCTGTGTATCAACCTGACTTCTGCACAACACAACTGATGGCCCCAACCCCATTGAGAAGGCAAGAAATTCCACTAATTAACCCTGACAAGGCACACCTGTGAAGTGAAAACCATTTCAGGTGACGACCTCTTGAAGCTCATCAAGAGAATGCCAAGTGTGCGCAAAGCAGTAATCAGAGCAAAGGGGGGCTACTTTGAAGAAACTAGAATATGAGACACCTTTTCAGTTACAGGTATTTCACACTTTTTTGTTAAGCACATAATTCCATATGTGTTCATTCATAGTTTTGATGCCTTCAGTGAGAATCTACAATGTAAATAGTCATGAAAATAAAGGAAACGCATTGAATGAGAAGGTGTGTCCAAACTTTTGGCCTGTACTGTATATTCGGACCGCTAACTTTCGTCTCATCTGCCCTTGCTGATGCGTTCGACCTGCCTGTGTGGGCGCCAGCCTCATCTCACCCAATCGATTGACCCTCTCGCAACACTGGCCCCTGGGGCCACGCATTTGTTAGTGTTTCTGTTCACCAGTAGTAATATGAGTGACTGCTGGATAAAGCAGATTTAGCAGCTCACAGCCTGAGATACTGCGCCGCCCAGATTTGCACCTCTCAAACACAATCTCAGAACATTCCACAACAGCCACTGATTTTCGAAACCACCGCACATCCATTTATTCTCTCTTTCAATTTCAATTCCCGTCCGCTTCATTGGCATGACAAATCAATACATTCTTGTTGCGAAAGGATAGGAAAGACAAAAGAAAATAAAACAAAAAAGGAAAGGACAAAGCATGAACACGTATAATAACAATGAATGTAAACTCAGGACAATTATATCATTTAAGATGGTGAACAAACATTGTACTTGCCTTTCAGTGTAGTGCGATGGTGATACATGTTGGCATTAGTTGTTGTATCTCCCCAGACGATAGTCGGGAGATGCTATGGTTTAGTTCCAGGGCCGCTGCCGCGCCCACAGAGATTTTCTGTTCCAGGCTCTCGAGGCTTCAATGTTTATAGGATTTTTTTGTAAATTTGCATAGTCAAAGATGTTTACTTGACAATGCTCAAGATCAATTTTCTGCGATTTCCTACATCCAATATGGCAGTTGGCGGCCATTTTGTCGAAAGACTTTTTTTATTTATTTTATTTTTTTTGCAGATTTTGTGTTTGCTGGTCATTTTGAGCCACTTTGAGCAAAGAAAAAATTTTTGGTTATAAGTCACCTCTGGACGTAGAAAATGTTAGGGTTAGGGTTAGGGTTAGTTTGGGTTAGCTGCCACGCTCGCTGAGGTTTTCTGTCTCAGGCACTGGAGGCTTGCAAGTGATCTCTGATGGGGGTCAGGCAGATACACGACTCTGTTATTATAACCAGTTATCTGGTTTAATAATATGATGGTGATACATGTTGACACTAGTTATTTAGAAGTATTATGATGATAACATGTTGACACTTGTCGAAGACCACAATGGAAAAATTTACCAGAGTCACATTTTCATGTTGTGGAAAAATCATGAATTAATATTCAAAACGATCTTAGAAACAAAGCATTGAAAAAATCTGCAAAAATATCAAATATTATAGTAATATATAAAATATACAAATATGCTAAATTTGGACTCTGATCGTTTTTGCTTTGTGCTTTTCAGTTATTTAGTAGTACGATGGTGATACATGTTGACGGTAGTCATTTACCTTCTCTCTCATTCTCGTTCTTTCCCTTTCCTGACGTGTCACCTCTCTTCACTTAGCATAGCTTTTCTGGACTGCTTTGTTTTTATCCACAAGGGCTCATTGCTGGTTCATTACATTTTATAATGCAGCATAATCAGCAAAAATCTCTATAAAACTCATATGGGCGATGGAGCTGAGCTTTGTCTGTTGCCAGTTGATTTAATTTGCGCCATTAATTTTATCCTATTATCCATTTCTTGGCATACCTGTTATCATCTATCAGTATCTGTTTGCCGGGTCCTCCTCCTTGTAGAACGCCCAGACCAGAGTAATTTATGCAAGGTCAACTCTAGCAGCATCTGAAAGGTCCTCAAATAATTTTCTAATAATTAGTTTTCTCCAGGGTGGCTTAAATGGATTTAAAAGTGACCTCTGGAAGTGCACACACTTAAGCTCTACACCATAGTATGTCTGTAAATGGCGCAATATGAAAATAATTACATTTATTGATTGAATTGGTGGTGCTTTTTATGAGCTCTGTTAAGCTGTAGAGATTTCTGGCATTTTGATGTGTTTGTGCTCCCTATTGGCTAAATCAGTACAAGAGTCTCACCCCCCTCCCATTTTACTGAATTGATTAATCCTTATTATTCTCTTTTTATTTTGGAGAGGACTGGCGCAGTAATGAGTTTGTGATAAGTTCTGCTTAGCCCTTGCTTAGAAAGGACTGAAACAAAATGGAGGCTGATTCATTGGGCTCCCAGTGTTTTTGTCTGTATGAAGTGACAGCATTCATTAGTGGATGAGGTCCAGCTGGCTGGTGGAACCAATTAAAACTAGAGGAAATGGAGAGCTGGTGAGGAGATGATGTCCAGACGAGTCCTATCTCTTCATAACATCCAGGAACCCCCGGGTTTATTAGCAAACTCCGCGGTACTGCCAGTATGCATACTGAGCACTGGACTATACCCTCTGAATCAATTAACATTTTATTTTTAGCCTTTCTGTAACAACTGGTGGGGACTTGTTCCCTGTGTCGTCACAATTACTTTCAATAATTTTATTGATTTACTAGTTGAACTGTGGTTATAAAAATGGGATCAAACTTGTGTCCTGCTGTGTAGCATTATTTTTCCGATCCGAAGTGAGGTACGCTATGGGAATACATAGGTTTTTCTGTGCATGAAGTTTGCATTGTTAGTGCATTGCTCTGCCAGTCAAGCCATTGCACTCATACTTTGTAGTGAACTATGAGAGTATTAATGTTATGGTACCGTGTTGTTTTCTGTGTATGAATATCTTTTGCCCATTGTCTGTGGTGGGCCATTGGTCTTGTTTCTGCGTCATCCCTTTTAGTGAATTAACCAGCTCTTGGCTGTGTGGTGTGTAGGATCATTTTCTTGGTAGTTTGGCTGTTCAGCACTTCATAGGTCCATATCTGCTGTGTTTGTGTCATCAGGGCGACACACCGAAACACCGGGCGGAGAAAGCCAAGGATCAGGACCTAGCAGCGTACCTGGAGAACCGACAGCACTACCAGATGATCCAGCGAGAGGACCAGGAGACCGCCGTGTGACCGTTCCTCTGTACCGTCACACGTGCCATGGAGCCGTCCTGAGTCGAGCACTGCTCAGGACCGCCAACGGTCTGAGGAACACATTTCAGATTTCAGGCGGCGGTCTCACGACCCCCTCGCGACTTCCAGCGGACGACCGTTACGCAACGTCGACAAGGACTCCTTGTCCCTCTTTGTTTTATCTTTATTGCACTGCCAAAAAAACAAATACAAGTACAAATTAATAAAAATCGTAGTGTTTCGTCAGAATGCATGAAATAGCTTCTCCCACGGTTCCTCTGCTTTGTCTAGCTCTCGTCGCACTGACGGAACGGCAGGCTAATGCTATCGGATCTTATGGAGATTTGAGGCTTGGGGAAAAGATTCATGAATGTCAAGATGATTTTATTCTTCCGTGGAGAAATAGACCTCTGCAGTGGCAGTCTGTCCCTGAAGGACATGAAAATACAAATGGTCGTAAACAAAAAGGCTGGAGTTTAAAAGGGTATTTTTATCGCAGGGAATGAAGGCTATTGTCTTTAAATGCGTCCGACATGCTGTTGGTATGACTGAATGTTGCTTTATGAGATGGGATAGGCGCTTTGGCTTACGTGATGAGACTGTTATAGTTTTACTTCATCTGTAGTGGTTCGATGACATGTAACTACAGTATGTCTAAGCCTTGACTCAACCTTAGGAAAGAGAAATTTTACACTGAAAGCTTTCACTGTACTATTTCAATATTGATGAAACCTATCCTGTTCCAAAGAGAACTACTTGTATTATTTGAAAACTTAACTACTCAACTCAGAGTAGATATTTGACTTCTAATAAGAGTATTTGGTACTGTAAAGTCCTATTAGTAGCTTTCTGTCAAAGCAGATTTACTCTGCTTTTCTTTATGCCTTGAATATTTTTTTAATTTTTATGCCTGATTGTTTGAATTTCTACTCGGTGTACTAAAGTTGTGGCATATTTCATAGTATAATCAAAAGTAAATAGATATTTATAATAATGCATAGCTGTGAAAATTGCTTTTTTGTGTTGTCATGTTTGTACGATAAAATGTACATTTGATATATATATTTTTTAGAGGCAGATAGCTTATCTTCTTATGACCAGCCGTTTAAGGCATCTCTACGTTTACTTCTACCGTTCACTTGGTCAGAAATCCCACTGTTAAGAATGATTTTATTTATTTTGGGGGGTTTAATTGTTTACTTTGACCTTACCTTGTGAAATTGGTGGCTTTCATATAGTTAAATTGCCTGCCTGAACTATAAATTTCACAAGTAAATAGTCTTTCTTGCTTGCTTTTTTTGTAAATTAGCTTGTGCTGAAATTCAATAAAGCCGATTTTTTTTCTATGTTCACGTTTAAGGATAGGGATTCAACAGATTTGACAAAGGCAAGCATTTATAACAACCTGGGCCTTTGTTTTCAGATGTCTTCCTTTTGAAGGAAAAAAAAAAAAGTCCCAGTACACTAACGCCCCCCACCCCCTCCCAGTTTGTTATGAGAACGCTGTTTTTCCCATTTTAGCTATATCTTACCATATCTTGTTAAGATCTGTAAATATTTCAGTTAAGGGAAGTGGACAGCTCTCATTGGAGTATTTCATGTGTATTTGACTGGCAAATGAGCTCAGTGCATTGTTGTGTCTGCTGATGCCTTTGGTGTACTAAAGTCATTTGAAATATTCCAATGAGGACTTCTCAGTTTACTTACTTTTTGTGGGGTTTAGTCACCCAGTATTTATGATCTATTAGAATTGAGCATGTTTTTTTTTTTCAGAAATTTATCTCAGTGGATTTTATATAACAGTTAATATTGTTTGAATACTCTTATTTGATTTTTATGTATTGATGTAATGCTTACACATTGCGTATTATGTTCACAGAGTAATTATCGGAGACTGCGCAAGAATATTATTTCCTCAGAAATGCTTTCTTGTCTTTTTGGACAAATCAGCATACAGGGCACAGTACAATAGATCATCTCCACATCTGAAGCACAGTCCTTCAATGTCAGTCATTGATGCAAATATTAATAGGCAATTTCCATTTCTGCTATTTCAATTAATGGTGAGTTCGGATCATAAACTGCATGCTGACCATAAAAGGAATCAGCTTTCAGTCCGGAATGTGTCAGTCATAAGGTTCCACAGCTCATAACAGCAACTGGTTCAGAACAAGCCCTTGGTGATGAAATTTGATGCCCCAGTTTGCCATCACTGGCAGGCCTGCAGCCTGGAGATTCAACATAATTTCAACTCTGACAATAAAATCAGAACTGAACCGCTTTCACAATATTCTTTAATGAGTTATTAATAGATGGAAAGGTTTGGAAAGTTAAGAGATGGTTCCAGGGGGTTGTTGTGTGTTTACATAGTATCAGGTTCATGTCTCATGCTATATAAAGTTAGTGGTCTGGTCTCCTTCATATTTAAACTTAACCCCTTAGACTCAGGCTTTTTCGCCTAAGTTTTCCCTTATGTATAGTCAACATATAAAAAGTATTTTTTCATCTCTCTGGACAGTGTCGCATACATATTTTGTATCTGCTGGTTGCAGCACTTCCCTGAAGCTACATCACACTTATACTGAGAGAAATATTCAAACCCAGGACGCCATGTTTTTATGGATACAGCATTACTTCAAATGGAAAATACACCTTGTGCATCAGTTAATACACATTTTCCTTTAGTTCAACAGGACATATTTGGGATTGCTGGAAACCTTGGGATGTTCACTAGAATATAAAATAGGACTGAAGTTCCACAGGTTTGAATACAGCAGCTGCATTTGATAGACCTGCACTCGGGTCAGTAGTTTTTATGGGTTAAGCTCACATGAGGAGTATGTTTCTGCCAATCCTGAAGATTGTCTTAGTTCACTTAAAACTTTTAGACTCTTGGAACATTCCCTCTTTTAAGTTTAAAAGTGGTCATTTTATGACCTGTGGTTCCATTTTCTCCACAATTAAACTTTGTTATCAGTATTGGCCCATGATTTCCAGCATTTCCTCTGTGTTTCACCACAAGGTTGAAGCAGTAAACAGCTGTAACTTGATGTTTGAGAAAATCTTCAGTTGCAAATGGAAGGGTTTGATTGAGCAGTGAGAACCAGAAGCCCTAAGAAATCTTTTACTGTCCTTTCCTAACAACGGAAATTGGATGACTTCACCTCATGGGTCCACTTTGTTTGTGGTGTAGCCATTTAACTACATCCTGTTCAGTGTTTTTACAATGAGAAGAACTGCCTGGGGCTCGCTGTTACAGTCCTCGTATGACTGATAGTCATTAGGGAACTGGGGGGGGGGGGTTTGTGCATTACAGTAATGTTATCTAGCTGACACACTTTACCCACTGACTCAGAGGTTATTGCATCTTGCAGAGGTCAGTCTCTCCAGGTGAAATATTGGGTTAAGGGCCTTGCTCATGAGCCCAACAGCTGCCCTGAGCTGACAGTTGCTACACTGTGGCTTGGACCTCTCACACTCTGAGTCCCTATAATGGAACTTGACCACTAGGCCACAAACGTTACGGAGATGGCTGACACACAGTGGCTCTGTCGCTTATCTCTGCTTCACTCCGGAGTGAAATCTGCCAAAAGTAGCAAGCAAAACAGACTGCACTGGCATTTAGAAAAGTAGCGACAGTTGTCTTTTTGTTCCTTTTCAAGATATTATCTTGATATCAATATTTTAATTTTTCATACTGTGAGTATCTTTGCTCTCACAGTTTTCTTGATAATTTCAACTCAAATTCATGCAAAAAATTTGTTTCCTTTCTTAGTAAATTTTTTGGCAAATTTAACTGCAGTAAGCAATGTCAAGTACCATCTCACCACGCAGCGATTGGACTACTTGCCTAACGTCAGCCCCATGTTAGTGAGCTCTTGAGGCCATCAAATTGTGAATAGAAATTTTTCCCTTTCTGAGCGCATTCAGGCACAAATTTATTAGAATATTTATATCTTACTCTGGTTTTATTTAACGTATATCTGTGGCCTGTATTAGATTGATTAAAACTGGTGACTATGTTCAAATTCCGAGATTGCATACTGACATAGCATCTGTTTACATTTAGTAAAAGTGTTTGCTTCTGAGAGTCTGATTAATTCTTGGGTTCAAATTCAACCCTGGGCTTTTTTTTTGTGGAGTTTCCTCTGGGTACTCCATTTACCTCCCGCAGTCCAAGGATGTGCATGTTGGGTTAATTACAGACTCTAAATTACCCCTAAGTATGAGAGTGTGATTGGTGCGTGAGTCTGCACTGGATTGGTGGAGTGTTTAAGACTTATTCCTGTCTCCCATCTTTGCTGGGATAGCTTTTAGGCCCCCATGACAATGACCAGGGATAAACCAGTTACATAATGGAAAGATAGGTAGTCTAGCTATTTAGATATTATATTGAATGTTAGTCTAAAACTATATATAAAAATGTATGATTAATGTAGATAAAAAGTACATTGAAGACTATTATATTTGCTTTGCAAAAACGCACACGTATGTATGATATATTTTTGTATTTTCATCTAATTTTCTGTTTTTTGCAGTAAATGCTATAAAGTTTTTCCTCTTGATATCTTAAACTGCTTTATATTAATTATAACATATTTTGGGAGAGGATTCTGTCAAAAAAAACCTTTGTCAGGATTGTGTTGGCACATATTATCTGTAGGAACTAAACCAGAAGCGTTTTTGCTGCTACCAATGCAGTGAGGTGTTCTGTTCAATTGTTAATTTGTGAATGTTATTCTCTTTGAGTGATACAAAAATATTGCTGTGTTTATTACCTACATGGAACAAAGGTTTTCCATGACAATTCCTGCATTTAGCTTTGTAGACGCTTTGCGTGTTAGCAGCTTGTATTCGCTAAAACCGCTGCATTTGTTTTGCCGATCGGCAGCCAACAAATTGCAAACTAAATTTGTCCAAAAAAAAAGTCTCTTCCTTCAAAAAAAAAAAAAATTGCTGTTGGGTTCAGTTGCCTAAATCTGGATTTCTGAGAGACATGGGAAAGGATTAGCTGATGTCAAATTAATGATTCTCTGAATAGCAATTTCAAGTTAATGCTGCAATAGCTGTCTAAAATAGATGCTACAAAGGAAGTAGCTTGTTGAAAAAAAATCTAAGTTTGTCATCAGAATTTAAATGCCATCAATATCTCATGAGTGTAAGGTCGTCTTGATTTAGGTAGTAATATTCACCAGAAGTGTTACTTCCTTTGTAGGAGTTATGCCAAAATGCAAAATGAAAACAAACCAAATTTAACGAATATAAAATCTGTATGTACTGCTTACATGTAGCTATCACATTGCTCTATTTACACAGAACATTATAGAGTCTACCAAAAGCAATATTGCTGCTTCTTTAATGCATGTCCAAAAAACTGCCTTAAAGCCTATGAGCAATACAGTCCGCTAAAGCTCAAACCCTGTCACGTTTCCATAGTAAAATGCTAAATTTTTACATGGCATGTGGAAAAGTGACAAATTTGTCCTTGTGTTCTTCAGTTCTAAGGTTGCTCTGTCTCGGCTATGATTCAAGGGCACAGTTTAGCCTATTTTAGGGGGGCTTTAGCCCTTCTGAAATTTTCTTTAGCCCCCATGCTTATGTGCATTCTTTGTACAAATCAAAAATAGCTGGAGGAGAACAGACCAGACCACACACCCCTGCCTCAAGCAAAGGCATAAACCCCATCCAGATACCTATAGTGACATGTGGAACATAATCTTTCACCTTTTTTTTTGTTTGTTTGTTTTAAAAATATGTTTTGTGGCTTAAAAAACTTGAGGATGTCACACTGGCAGTCTTGCGGCTTGGCTTGGATGCATCATTGAAGGTGGGGATTAGGTTTAAAGGTTTACCTTTAAATCCCTAGAACATTCTGGATAATTGAGGCTCCTGGTTTTCTGATAAGAGCTGGGCGTTGGAACATGTACCCATTCATGCGCAGAAACGTTTTGGGGTTTTCCTCATTTGCCTAAAATGCGTTGCAATTCTTACTTGATTGGACTTTTGACTCCTGACCTTACATTGCTGAATTTAGCATGCAAGCTGAGGGTGGGTTCACCGCAAAAGCAGTGTCCTATTCCAACTGACAACTAAGTCAAAACATTCTTGAGATGGCCATTTCACAGATCGAACATTAAAATGTTTCATCCGTTTAATGCAGCATAATTCGTATTCTGTTTTCATAACAGCTAAATGGATTATGTAATGGATATTTTAACTTGTGAGTCGACATTTTGACTGATGAAGGGTTTTTTAGTGACTGAATGCAGTCAGGCTGTGTCAATTTCTCTGTCTTCGACATTCAGAGAGCTGTTTGCTGGAATATCAGTTATTTTCTATTAGGCACGCTTTATTGAGTTGCTGTGCAGTTCAGGGTTATATATATGATATGATGTGTGTGTCTCTCAAGAATTTCAAACGCAGATGTGTGTGTGTTTCTGTGTAATATATAGTTTCTGTAATTAGATTTAAGAAATACCTTATTTTCTACTTGTATAGTGACCAGAAATGGGCAGACCAGTATGGAGTATGAACAATATTGACTTGTATGTTTGTGCTATGAGCTGGTTTTGTTACTGTCTGCTTGGAAAAAATAAAATAAATATTTCAAAAAATTTATTCAGTTTCACTGCTGTTGTTTTAACATTAAAGAACATGTTTCATTTTTATTTTAGTTATTCCATCACATTTTATGACTAACTATAATGTACAGTTGTCCAACAGTCTGTGCTGATGTGAATTTCAATTGTCTTGATGTTCTTTATAATTGCGCTGTTTGCTTGTGTTTAATAACGGCTTGCGCTGATTGCTTGGGACTTAGAAATATTCCGGCTATAAAAATTTCACTGCCATGTTATAATGCTCGTTGCTACAAAACAAAAGATTTGCCATTAGTGTCATGCAAATTACAACAGTTCTTCGCAGTGGGCTTGTCCAGATGGCCAATGTCATCAATAATATTTAAGTCATCCAGTCCAAAAAAAAAAAAAATGAAATGCAGCATGCAGATAGATCCGATGAGAGTTCAGCATCTCAGCTCTCACCGTGACACACCCTGCAGCCTACTGAACTTGAGAAGAGAGCAGGGGGTGTCAACATACCCCCCCCCCTTCCCCCCCTCCCCTGCTCCAGGGACATATTCAGAGCCCGCAGGTGAATGCTGGGGTGAAGGAGGAATGTTAACTCGCAGCAGGTGAGACAGATACCGCAGCAGACCATGTTACCAGCAGCAGTAGAGAGTGATGCAGCACAGCAGCAGGTAGAGGCTTGTTTTTGCAGCAAAGAGAGGGCGCTAGAGCGGCTTAGATAACCTGCATCATAGAGGGGCCAGAGCAGTAACATGCATGGGATTGTGAAGAAGGATGCCCCATTATTCACAAACATATGAAATATAGACTGCGCTCTGACTTTTAGGTTTTATGCACCTTTTTTTTTCAACATGGAAGAATAGATAAAGATTATATGATGATGATGATGCAGTATATGCCAGCATACCTCCTCTTAACACGATGTGGCAATGACCACTCTGTTGTTGAATTCTGTCACTCCGGTTTGGGCAGCTGAGCGCAGAATCACTTTAAGTGATTAAAAAGCTTTTCCATCACTGCTCTTTGCTGGTCCTTTGACCTGTTTGTCACTACTCTAAAGATATTTCTGCATATTGTTTAAATAGTGTTCTTTCTCATAGTTGGTAATGATCCGAGTGTGAACTCAAGTAACCTATTTTCTATTTAGTTTTTCTTCTTTTCATTTATCCTCGCATTGAGCAGGCTTTTACTGAAAGTATCGAATAAAATTGCAAGAATATGGAATTTTCAGATATGTATGTATTAGTATCATTGAGATCAATTCTCAGTTAAGAATTGGTTTCTGCACAGTGTTAATGTGGGACTACACTGAGGTTATCTTTTTTTCTGCTCAAAGCAGTGTTTCATTAACTTGACGATTCTGACGTTTCAGCTCTCGCTGAAATAAGTGCTGCAAAACATGATGAACTCACACAATGTTTCAAGTAGTTTTCACCATATAATTAATGCACGTCCCACCGTCGTCCAGTGTCCGTCTGTCTGTCCGGCGTCAACTTTTCACTTCAAATTTCAATCTCAAAAACTGTCTGATAAATTTCTTTCTAATTTGGCTTGAGCCTTCCTTATGATACTCTGAATATTCACTGTGAAAATTAGAAAATTCTCCCTCTCGGCTTTTGAGAAATTCAGCATTTTGGGCTTAGAAAATCAGTGTTTGTGCTCATTTTTTTTAGTCTTTCATTAATATCTCAAAATCGGTCTGATAACTTTTTGTCTAATTTGTTGTGAGCCTTCCATATGTTCTGAATATCCCCTTTGAAAAATTAGAAAATTCTACGTCCTGGTTTTTGAGAAATTCAGCACTTTAGACTTAGAATATCAGTGTTTGTGCTCATTTTTTCAGTCTTTCATTTATATTTCAACAAGAGGCCTGACGGCATAGAGAGCTCTGCTGAGGAAGAATGAAATTATCAAATTGTTCTGGATCATGTTATTCTGCATCATGTTGTTCCTCATCATTGTTCTGGATTGTGTTGTTCTGGATCGCGTTGTTCCAGATGATTGTTCTGGATCACATTGTTCCGGATCATCGTTCTAAATTAATTGTTCTGGATCATATTGTTCCGCATCATATTGTCCTATGACAGTGTTCGAAAGATTGCGACTGCTATATCTGTGATGTCCTGGGGGAAGGGTATCTGTTGGTTGTTAGTATTGATTGGTGGTATAAGATGATTGAAATAAATGATTGCAATTTGCAATTTGTTTCTATTGTTATACTACATAAATTGAGACATCAAACTGGTTCACAGTATATTCTGGTTGCCAAATGTGTCATATGCGTTTATATTGCAATATTTTTCAAGAATTTTGAAAATAAGTTATGACATGGATATTTCACTCATCCTCAGAGGAGTTCTCTAGGCCAACAGGCCTCTTGTCCTGGGAACTCACTGCATTAGGGATGAACTACATTTACACAGAAGAATCCTCCCTTTCAACAGATCTAAAGACAAAGTTTCACCTCCCCGTTGAATTACGCTGTCGCGCAGTGATTTGGCTTCTCTACTTGTGAAAAATAAATACGATCTCCCATTCACAATGAGGAATCACATCCATCCCACATGCAGTAATTCAATCCCAGCTCTTGAGTCCTCTGGACAAAATGTCTTCTCTTTTTTTGTTTGCTTTCACAAAGGAGATGCTAAGCCCGAGGAGCATCCCCAGGGCGTCTTAGAGATTTGAGAATAGGCACTGGCGGGTGGGCAGTGGAAGCGGGCTGAACAGAAGCAAAACATATCGCACAAATGGGCCGGGGAAGCCTGGAATTCAGATTTCTCCACAGCCCCTGAGCATTTGCCGTCTTTTCAAGGCAGCCTTTAAAATAAAGGAAAACCCTCCTACTCTGAAATCATGACCAGCCTCAATGAATCACTCAAATGTTTACTATGGAATCCTCAATACCTTCCAAAAAAAATCCAAGGAGTGCTTTCGAGCTTAATAATGAATACGATGAACTGATGATTGTTATTATCCTTCTTTCTCTTTGCTGAGGCTAAATGAATGGTTTCTTAAGCTCAAAACGTTTGACTGGTTTAGAAATGATGAAATGTCTCGGATTTTTGCAAAAGCAGTTTTGAATTTCAAGGAAAAGAGTAAGGCGGTATTGTGCGAGACATCAGCTTATCGCAGACAGCAGACATGTTTGTGTCAACTGTCTCAGCTTACCATATGAATCTGAGTTTCCTGGTTAATATAGAGACAGAAAGCAGCCCCACTATTGGAGAATGCAATTTCATTTTTTTTCTTCTTTTATAAATTTGGCATCTCCAATCCCACCCGAATCTGGAATGCCCAATTGGTGAACTATGTACAAGTCTTGCTCGTATGCGACCACTTGCTGCCAATTCAGGAGAGTGAAGACAGTTTGCGGCTCTCCTTCGAAGCACGCGCCTGTCAGCCACCGCTTCTTATACACTCATTGGTTGAATTTTCGCAAGTTCAGAACGAGGGCGGAGGATACCGGGACATGACCAGGCTGAGAATCTTCCTGACGAGCGCCCGTCTGGCCAATAGGAGGCGCTTGAGCAACGAACAAGGTAACTATTATATTCCCTTCCCAACAGGGAGAATGCAATTTAATGTTTACCAGCAGTGATAGCAGTGCTGGTATTATTGGTCGCCACAGCCTTTGTAAACCTTGTTAAAGTGAAATTGATCGCTCCTCATTTTCTATCAAGTGGTTGCATGAACCTTGATACTTCAAATTAGATGTTTCTTGGAAGTAATTCTTTTTCTTTGTCAAAAGATCTTACATGCGGCAGGGGACACAGTCACGTTGGTGACAATGACTTGTTTTCAGTTGGTCTGAGTGTGTCATCAGGGCAAACTTCAACAAGACAGGACTGAAACTACTATACAACTGCTTTAAAATGTTTTCAGTATTTTTGCAAGTGTTAACAGGTTTGTGATCCTGATTGTGTAAAATTCTTGTGAACACGATACCTATCATCGCAACCTTTAAAGGTCCAGAGACAAAACTAGACAGGTGAGTAGTAGGGATAAAAAAGAAAGGCTGAGTTTGAAGATGAGTGTGGTGTGAGAACACGCTTTATGTACATTTGCACTGAACTAAAAACAACATCAGATCCCAAATTGTTTCTAAGTATCTCTACATTTATGTCTCTGAACCTCAGCGATGAACTGTAGCTTAAATTATCAGGGGGAACTGCAGCACAAAGGCTCTCTACTTTTAGATTCATCTGTCAGGAAACAAACCATTTCTTCCTCCCTCCCTCCTGTTGACCTGCTCTGCCACATATCCCAGCGCTCACCAGCCAATCACGTCACGGCTTGTTTAAAGGACAGAGCAGCGCTGGTCTCGGAGCGACGATGTGGGAGACTTCCTCACACGGCCGGGCCTCAATGTGAATTTTCCGGTCAGTGGGGTTTTTTTTTTTGTCTCTCTGGTGGGTGGCTAGCAGACCATCTCCCCACGCATGACTGAACCATCCACTCTTCTGAAGGCTGGAGCAAGTCCGTTCCTCCATGACAAAAGCAGTGCAAGGCGGAGGTATAAATCTCCACCTCGGCCCCCTCTGTTCTCCCGGAGATCGTCTTGATAAGAGCTGCACTTTGTTTATCGTTCCCATCCCACCATCATTCCCACTGCAGGGCCACAGCTCTGCGCTCCAAAACAGGACAAATCACAAGGAGATTACTATCAAGAAACAGAGCGCTAAAAACAACGAAGAAAACTGAATCGATCAAATGAGTTTGTCAGATTACAGATATTTCTTTATTCTTGAAAAAGCTCCTGCCTGCCCACTGAACACAACAGCCTCCAGCAACCAATTTTGGTCAAAACTTATATTATTGATATTTCCCTGTTTTTTTTTTTTGGTAGGCTGTGTCCTAAAATAAACCAAAGGGGTTCAGAGCTCCATTATTGGCACCCTGTCTCGTGAGTAGCAGCAGGTCACAGTTTTCATAGTTTTGCAAAGCATCATTTTTTTTTCGACTGCAGATGCAATGTGTCAAATATCTAAACGTGAAACGTGAAGAGCTTATGTGGAATATAGTGCTCTGTAAAGTTTGACTTTTTTAAGTCCGCATAGCTTGCCAAATTTGATGGCATATAATGCTCTAAAAATAAATTTTATTTTATTTCTTTCTGAGCAAATTTTGTGGTTTAGCACTTTTTGACTCTTCAAGTAGCTTTTGATTCTGCTTAACTTTCCCTATTGGAAAGAGGATTAGCCACTAAAAATAACATTTCTGGGTTTCTTATGCACAGTGTTTGCAGCTTAGGATTCATTTCTCCTCAACAAGCTGCTGTAGCCCTTCTCTAAAAAGTTTTGCCATGTAGCAACATGCCTCTACTTCCAAACAGAAATGTAACAAGGAAATGCATAGAAAGTTTTGGGGAAAAAATGGTTCATTAGAAAAAAATGACATAATTCCACATGTGAACACTGTGAGACAAGCATCATTTCCCTGTTCTATGCCATACATGCTCCGCCCTCTAACAAGCTTTGCTATAAGTTTACCCCTCCGAGGCCCCGCCTCGGTGCCTGAGAAAGAAAATTGAACTCACCTGCTCTGTAAGAGGGGGTGGCCACACTCACCTCCTATAAAGCCTCGGTGATGTCACTGCTCGTCTCCCCTTTTTCATTCTGCTTGATGAAAGTTTGGACTCTTGTGAATTTCAGTCACTGTATTGTGTTGCGAAAGATATGGAAAAGGTTTGTATCCAATGTGCCTCCCCCATGGCGCCTACGGACCAGCACGATGACTGTTCATCTGTCTGGGCTGGCGGCACCAGGTGGAGGCTGCCTCCTGTTCTGCCTGTGCTGCGCGCCTTCCGGGGGAGCGTGAGCGGCGGCTACAGTTTGTGCGGGCCGGATGCACCCTCCAGGCTTGCTCGGGCCCGGGTGCCGATGGCCCGGTCCGTGCAAAGCCCTAGGAGGAGTATGACAAAGAGGACGACCGTCGTATTTCTGAGGAAGATCCAGCAGTCCTCTTCCAGGACGGCAAGCCTCCTCCGGAACACCGCCACCCTCCTACCTGGATGATTCCAGCAGGCGGCAGAGCAGGTGGAGATGTCCCTGCCTCCGCAGCCTCCATCCCGTGCTCAAGTGGATGACTTCACCATCGGCCGGCTGGCCCAGCCGAAGTCAAGACCGGGGCCCCGGGTAGTGTGTCCAAAGATATCATCCTTTTTTGGGGTAAGCTCAGCGGGATTGGACGAAGCCGATGGCAGCCAAATTCCCGGCAATCTCCTATGCTCCCTTCTCCACCGTGGAGGACTGGGAATGGGATACAGGGGTGCCAGCGATAGAAGATACGGTGAGATTGTGTCTCTTCCCCACCGCCTCCATGTGGCCATGTGGTTGGCCGCTGCTCTTGTCCAAAAAGGACAGGATGACCACGAGCCTGTTCAACAGCTGCTATGCTAGTACGACTCAGGCAGTTGCGCTAGCTGGCAATATGGCCTTCCTTGCGGCTCCATGGGCTGACTGACGCACCGGAAGGTGAAGCTATCCCCGGACGAGATCCTGGAGATACAGACGACAGTGCTGCGATGCTTCGGATGTCGCAGGCCCTCGCCATTGAGGGGGGGCCATCATGCGCCGCTCAGGTGGGGCACCGCCATCTCCGGCTGGGGCTCTCTTCCCTGAAGGAGCGTGAGAAGTGGGCACTCATCAACGCACCAATCTCCAAAGCCTCGCTGTTTGGGCTCAATATCCTGATGATAGTCAACCGCCTGGAGTATGCCCACAAAGCGTCCGAGTAGCTGAGGCTCCACCTTTGCCCTTAGCAGCTGTCCCGCAGGCCTCAGTTTGCCGAACCTCCACCGTTGCCGTCGCAGATCTTCAGAGGACCGGTCATCTGCGGGCTCCAGCCAGCCGGATCAGGCGCCATTCCGTCCACCGCCACCGCAGCCTTGCCAGAGCTGCACCAAGGGTGCAGCTTCTGGTCGCCCTGCTTCTGGAAAGTTTACAAATAAAAGGAGTTATTTGTATTTATTTCATATGTCAAGACATTCAGCAATTTATGTCACATGATATGATCTGGAGATTAATTGAAGGAGTGGGGCTGATACACGTAATTGGCTGGTCAGAAGCTGTTTTATAGGACCTTCCAATTTAATTCAGAAGTATATTATGAAGCTAAATTAGGTTTATCTGGAGCAATGTGTATTTACTCCCACCTTACTTTATGAAATTTTTAGCACACTTATCTTTGGCTTTCAGTGTAAGGAACCTACAAGCTCCAGTCCTTTAGCTGCTGCATTATGACTATAAACATAAAATATAATTTAATTGCTTCCTCTCAACCTATTTTTGCATTAACCCACTCTCTGTACATGATATTAAGAAATCACAATCACAAACATACTTGCAATTTGTCCATATGAAAATGTCCTTTTTCCTGTATGAATCTGGTTGATGTGGTAGACCTTGTCCGAGGTCCAGAGGCCGCCCGCGTTAGTGCACTTATTAGCTGGAATTTTTATGTGTGTCCTCAATTTGATGCATATCAGAAGAAATGGCTCCCAAGAGCCAGCAGGGTGGACAGGGATTATTTTGTCCTGGTTGATGCCTCAAATTTTTACGGGTTTGTGCTGAAATCCAGATACCTAAATCCGCATAAAGCGAATGAATGAAGCTACTGTTCCCCAGGTGTGAATGGCTAAATCAGGTCCTCGAATCCTTGATGCCTGTATAGAAATTTTTAGAAACCGCAACCTGCCAAAATGACAACAAGGTTGACCAAGGTAATTTGACATAACTCAACCTGCCGGAATCAGAGAGAGTGAAAGTTAATTGGAAGCATTTTTAAATGAAACACTCAGGATGGAGTCTTCCTGAGCCATCAGTCTACTCCTATGGAGAACTATGGTATCAAAGTGTTAGGATAATATATCCTCATTGCATGCTATGACCTACAGTGCACATGTCCCAGCCGTCTCCTCTGGCAAGCTTTGACACGTCAAAGGGAACAGTGACTGAGGAGGTGTGAAAGGCACTTCTGGTGGTTGCATCACCCGTGTTTCTAGAAATAAAGAACAGGTGCAGTTATTACCACAGTTTTATATGAAAAAATGCTTCAATGCCTTCCCCTCGAATCTGGATTTCAGAGAGACCACTCACTCAGACATGTAAATAATGACATACTCCTTTTTACTGAATGGAAATGAATTGATTTATGAATTAAATTCACTTCCTTTTAATTACCTTTTTAAACAGGAAGCAATTTGAAACATTTCATAGATTACTGCTGTAACTACATTATTTATTTACTTATTTCCTATGACATCTTTTTATGTGAGTGCATATATAATACGTTTTCATACAACTTTAATGTTGTATGGTATGTAAATTCTGTTGCTTTTACGGTTATGAAACATTTTAAGTGGTTAAAATGAGAAGAAGTATCCATAGTCTAGGTAGATATGTAATTAATCATCAACTATCATTAAACGCCTCGGACCTTCTCCAAACGTGTGGAGACAGCACTAGCGCCTCTCCAGTGGAAAGGGATACGGATCCTGACCTATCTAGACGATTGGCTGATCCTTGCCCCTTTCAGGCAGATGGCAGCCGCCCATACTATGCTGGTGATGTGACACATTTTTAAAATGAGCTTTGCTATTAACAGCGGTAAGAGTACCCTACAGCCCAGCCAGAAAATGCTATATCTAGGGCTGCTATTGGACTCTCAATCCATGACTGCATGTCTGTCAGTGAACAGAGCAGAATCGATCCTGTCTCTGGCCCAAAGAATACTGGACGCAGTCTCGGAGACGGCGACAACAGTCATGCCCCGGCTGGGAATGATGGCTGCAGCCCATTTAGTAGTCAGCCTGGGGCTGCTACACGAGAGATTTTCAGCGTTGGTTCCTATGCCTTTGTCTAGACCCAAGATAGGACCAACAGCGCATGCTCCGCGTGCCAATTCAAGCATGTCGTTTATTGGCGTTTTGGGCCTCACCCAGCCGGCTTCACGAGGGGGTTCAGATGGGGTTCATGTCTCACTACACCTTCATATTTGTGGATGCCTCCCTCACAGGATGGGGGAGGACTTGCAGCCCTGCTTCTGTTGCAGGTACGTGGCAGAGGTCCCGACGTCATATCAACCTACTGGAACTCAGTTCAGTTCAGAGTGTGTTGCACTAATTTGCCCCACAGCTGGAAGGGAGGCATGTCCTTGTGAGATCGGCAACAAAAAGGCGGTACCCTATGTCAACAGGCAGGGGGGGTCAGGTCAGTGGCTCCACACAAGATGGCTGCCTCCATCCTAACCCGGGCGGATCACCATCTCTGCTCCCTGAGAGCCCGGCATTTTCCAGGCTTCTTCAACACTCGGGCGAACGGGCTGTGCCCTCTTTGGTTCTCTCTGAGGCCTACCGATAATCCTCCTCTGGGGGTGGATGAGTTGGCCCATCCAGCCTGGCTGGCCGGCCTGCTGTATGCCTTCCCGCCCCAGCGGCTAATGATACCATTGTTCCACAGTGCAGCACCTGTCCATGATCATTGTGGCACCAGTGAATCCGGGCGCCAGGCGGTTTCCAGATCTCATCCAGCTGGCGGTAGCAGGCCCATGGAGGATTCCAGACCTTCCCTTAACCTTGATTCAGGCGCCGGATGCCACTCTCTCCTGCCTCCTCATAGCCTGGAAATTGAAAGGATGAGGTTGAGCGAAATGGGCCTGCCTGATGCGATGGTGTCTACAATTCAGAGTGCATGTGCCTCAGCCACATCCAAGGCCTATGCGGCCCATTGGCGGGTGTTTGCTGTGTGGTGTCAGACAAGAGGCTTGGATCCGTGCTCACGCCCCCAACAGGGGGTGCTGGATTTCCAACAGGGACTGTTTGAGGAAAGTCGTGCAGCATCTGGGGGACTATTGCAGCTAGTCACGATAGTTTTGACCGCTTCACAGCCAGAAGCAACCCCCTGGTGAAGCACTTTTTGAGGAGAGTTCACAGGCTGAGACCCCCTACGTAACACTTCATTCATGGGATCTGCAGACAGTGTTGGATGGTCAGGCAGGGCCACCGTTTGAACCCCTGGACCAGCCGGACCTGCACATTTTGTTGATTAAAACTGTCCTTTTGGCCTTGGTATCAGCGAGGAGGGTGAGTGAGTTGAGTACACTCCTCATGCACCCGTCGTGTTTGACCCTCAGCGAGGACCAGGGCTCAGGGGAACTCCATCCCAACCTGTCCTTTCAACCTGTCATCACCACAGCCTTTAAGTCATCTGTCATCCGACTGCAGGCCTTCTGTCCACCTCCTCATGCCGCCAGCGAGCAAGAACATATGCGCAAGCTGTACCCAGTGAGCGCGCTCAGTCTCTACTTAGAGCGCACTGCGGATTTCAGAAGGGTGGATCATTTGTTCGTTTGTTATGCGAGCTGGCTCAGGGGGCCCCTCTGTCAACACAAAGTCTCGGCCACTGGGTCTGTGATGCTATCCGCAAAGCCTACTCAGTGGTGGGTCTTGTTGCCTCGGCAGTATTGACCGCACATTCTACCCGGGGCATTTCATCCTCTACAGCACTTTTTAAGGGCGTATCGGTAGAGGAGATTTGCAGGGCGGCCTCTTGGTCTTCTGCATTGACCTTTGCACGGTCTTATGACACCCAACACAGTCTCATGCTTGGTTTTGGGAACCCTGTCGGCAGGGTCCCATTCCAACACCGACTAATGTTCTGGTTATTTACCACAACCTGAGGCGAGGCGCTCTGCTGGTGCTCGCCTTGGGGTGTGGCGGCTTCTTGTTGGGAGATGACAGCTAGTACGCTCTCTCATTCATTCTGGAGGGACCCTATTGGACGGGGGTCCCCTTCCAAAAACATGTGTTCTGTTTATTGTGCCATGACCTGGGGCGAGGCAGTTGTTCCGCCCTAGTGTGTGGAGGTTTTTCTCTTTGGTTTCAGAATGGAACTCCATGGTCTGGGTCCAGCTGGAGTACATCCATCCCTCCATCCATCCCTCCATCCCCTTTAGACCGAAGGGCCTCCGCCTTCGGTCTAAACCAATAGCGAAGCTTGTTGGAGGGCGGAGCACGTATGACAAAGAAATACTAGTTACCTGGATGTAACTCCAGTTCTATGAGTACGTTTGAAACCCTTTAACAACCTGCCCAGCTGCCCCCGATGGGGTGCTGCTGAGTTTCAAAGGGGAAACGAGCAGTGACATCACCAATCCTTTATAGGTGGTGAGTGCGGCTACGCCCTCCTATAGAGCAGGTGAGGTCAATTTTCTTTCTCAGGCACCGAGGGTAAACTAATAGCGAAGCCGGTTAGAGGGCTCCGCACTTACTCATAGAACAGGAGTTACATCCAGGTAACAAGTATTTTCCTTGTGTGATAGTTGCTCCACAGATATGATCTGACACATGGATTACTGTACCTTCTGGAAGCAACAAAGTTTAAAAAAATAAATAATAATAATAAAATATATATATATATACAGTCATGCCTAAAATTATTCATACCCCTACCAATTTTTAAGTTTTTTCAAGATATTTGTTGACAAATCAAATTTATTCCAGCACAAATGACACAGTAAGTTGACATAAGGCTGTAAGAAGTACAGTAAACAATTTTTCAAGAAATAATATACTTTGTGGTATTTTATTTGACAGATTTACAAAAAATGTCATGTCCAGAATTATTCATACCCTTTTCTCAGTAATTGATTATTTATGATTACAGCCTCCAAATGCTTCCTGCGGTTGATCACAACGTTTCTACACATCTCCATGGGGATTTTGGCCCCATTTTGGCTGCATCTTTGTTTCATCTGTCCATAATATTGACAGCCAGAAACACATATCTTCATCCAGGAGAGCATTTGCAAAGGCTAGTTGAGTTGTTGTGTGTCTGGGTTGGAAAAGTGTAAGAGGCGTGAAAAAGGTGGTGCTCGAATGAAAAACAGGGTCCCAACAGTCAAACACGGTGGCGGGAGTACAATGCTCAGGGGTTGCTTTTCAGTGAATGGGCCCGGAAACCTTGTTAAAGTTAACAACTGTATGAAACAGTACCAGTATATCCAGATCCACAGTTAAAACATTAAGCAATCCGCCAAAAAACTTAGTCTTGGGCAGGAATGGATCTTCCAACAAGATAATGATCCTAAACACACGGCCAATGCTTCTGCAATAAAAAAAAATGAATTTATTTAGGCTTTCAACACATCTTAATCCATCTTTGCCCGGACACAATGGATTACAGGATGATACTGCGTGTTGCCCCTACTGGGATCAATGTATAAGTCTCAAAACTTAAGTATGTAAATGAAACTGCGCCCGTTTCAGTTTCCGCGAATACACTGTTCATAATAAACGAATGAACTGAAGACTTTTGTGCCAGGTAATTTAACTGGCACCTGTTAGCCAGTTATTTTAACTGTAATTTTACAATAAGTTTACCATGGAGTACAGTGCATGTTCAGTGTAAACCACAGTTAAATGCGCGCAGGACTCCTCTTACAGTTAAAATGACAAGGAGACAATGTGTTAATTTAACGGTTAAATTCAGTCAGTTTATAACTGTGGATGAAAGCAAAACTAGCCTGGTGCAGTTCGGTGCAAAAATAAATAATGGCCTGTTACAAATACCCGCCTGGTTCTTATAAACGCATGGGCTACTAAATGGTCATATACAGTAATTGCTTTTTCAGCCCTTTTTTGCCTGTGTCCCAACTTTTTTGAGACCTGTTGCAACCAGAAAATTTGAAATAAGCTCATTTTGTGGATAAAAATGTAAAATGTCTCAGTTTCAACATTTGAAATGATTTCTATGTTCTATTGTAAATAACATATTGGCTCATGTGATCTGATAGTCATTGCATTGTGATTTTATTCACAATTTACACTTCGTCCCAACTATTTCGGAATTTGGGTTGTATATATATATAAACAAGGAAATTTCAGAATCCTCTGTCAAGATAAACCATTTCAATAATAAAAAGTACCCCTCAAACAAGTCTGGGACATATCTCAGTGTAGGTCAAAGCACAGAAATGAATTAGTCGATGGTTTTTTTATTTTTCAATAGGAGCGATCTGACAATACGGCACATCGCCAGGCGGATATGACGGCAGGAAATCACGAGTCAAATGTAAAAATGTCGACGAGTGAACTTCCGCTCATATCTGTGCATGGTCGAATGATAGCTAATATAATGGCGATTTATAGCGTTTCGTTACAAGACGTGAACTCAGGCTTTTTTGCGGTATTTTCATGTTCATATCCGTGTATCCACGATGGTATTCGACTGTGAAGCTGCACAATGCTCATCGCATTTCTTCATGCATTGGCTTGGCGAAGCTGGTCTTATTACCGGAAGTGCAGATGTCGACAAAAAAGTCCCCTTCCTTAATCTCATCTCCCGATTTACGACAGTTTTGCGCTATATCAGATTGCTCCTACTGTACCATCAGGCCACTAGTGTTCAAGTGAGCAGTTGCACTCTTTCTTTAAAGGAGCTCATCACTATGACCGCTTATGCTTAGTTCCCAAAGTCGTGTGCTCGGTTACGAACGCCACGATTGGTCTTCGCAGCTGATTGTGGAACTTCTCTAAAACTGCTTTCACACCGGAAGCATAACAAGTTTTTTGCATGACAGATTACTTTCAAAGTCAATTCAAAAACGTGATTAACTAGGAATGTAAATTGTCCTGCGAAAAAATTGTTTCGCGTCCAGTGTGACAGTGGCTCAAAATTTCAGGTTTAGGCACGTGGTGATGCCATGATCACGATTTACAATTAATTGTGTTGATCGTAGGAAATTTTTGAACCGTCCAACACTTTTCTACGATCAACATGATTGCCACGACTGACCTCAAGATCTGATAAGATCTGATAGGATCACCACGATTAAGACCACGATTTCAATCGTGCCGCGAATGGTGATAGTGGGAACCTAGCATTACATAGCATATGGCAGTGGAATTGTCCATCAGGAGGTGTATGAATTCATGTTAGGGTCAGTTGTGATTGGGTCACATATGCAGTTCCTGATATCTTTCCCAACTGTGATTGGATGGGCTGGTAATGAGGTGAGTGGATTAATCCCACTTAACCAGGCCGAATGAGAGAAGTTTCTCCATCATAATTATGTTTGCGTCTCCATTGCCTTTGCATGCATTAATGAGTGTGAGTAGCAGGGGAGAGGGAGTTACTAGCACTGGAGAACAGCTCTTTCCTAACACACATCCAAGAGTTGTACCCATTTCGTTTTCACAGTTTTTCCTCAATTGTTTACACACAAATTCTCAGACTTAGGACACAATGACTGAAGCCAGTACTTTGTTTTGCGCCAGTTTTGCACTTATAGAAACATATTTCTAGCTTTTAACTCATTCGGCAGTTCTAAACAATACTTTTTACAAAACACAACACAATATTCTTTACATTTGGCGCACGGTCTACAGGCTAAATTATCATAGGAGTGTTTTCTGTGCGACACTGTTTTCTACTGAGAACATCAGTGTTCAGCTGGTTCTTAGAAATGTATATTCATTTGATGGTGAGTGCTTGTTATTTGAAGACAATGTTTCCTTTTGAAAAACAATGGTTGTTTTGATTGCAGTGATTGCTTTTGCCTGAGATTTGTGGACTTCTGAGTTTTGTGGTTTCAGCAGAGCCGTTGAGTTTCAGGAAATGTGCGCAAGCAATTGCAAAAAAATGTTATACCACCTGTAATTAATGTAGGAGGGCATAGGCTTTGAGCTCTGTGGTGTGCACAGGTGGATTGTGGGCTTATTGGTCCTCCTCGGGGAGCCAGAATGATTCCAGCTCTTTAGCTATTCAAGGTCTTGTGCATCTGTTTCTTTTGTAGAATAAATTGCTCTATTTCTCTGACGAAGATTTGCTGGCGTCAGTAAAATACCAGGGGCTTACCAAGATTAGTAGCACCACTCATCTCTCAAGCGGACAGGCACAAATCACGGTGCCCAATTGTTGTTTATGAGAGTACATGCATGTTTGGGAAATAAAAAATTTTATTGTGAATCTAGACGTGGCTGGAGGTCTAATTATATAACACACTGTCATCAAGATTTCCCGCTGGTGTCTAATTCTTCCAACTATTTTATAACAGCCGGGACTTGAGGTCAACTCGGTGTTTTAATTTAACAATTAATGCCTGTCAAATTCAGCTTCAGCAATTTTATGGCTTGTGACGAAGTGCGTAGTGGTACAGCTGCATAACGGGTTGGTTTTAAAAACAAATTGATTTTGCTCAATCAACTAGGTTTTTCTCTGTATCATGAGAGTATTTACATGCGATCATATGTTGTGTGTAAGATTGTGAGCCCAAGATTTTCCAGTGGTCACATGTTTCTTTATGCTCTGTCACAGAATGCCAGAGAATCAGGTTCCGCGGCATTCAACATTTGTGCAGGCCGACCCTCCGCAAATTCCACTAATGATCTACTTTTGTCAAATAAACAGGACTGTGGTCCTCGCATTTTTGGTCAGTATCATCTGCTCTCAGCATTTAAATACATATAATTCCAACCATTATTCATACGATGCATCAGGAGTTATGTAGGCATCACAAGCATCACACTGGACATGATTGTCCTTCCTTTGGATTTTTATTTTAACTATGTCAACATTACTCGATCTTGGCTTCTGACTTCTCTCTCTGGTCTTTGGTCGTGAGTTCTGCCTGACTTTTTGACCTTCTCATGTTGTTGATGTGAGTCATAACAATGACCTTCAGCTCTCAGCGACTCCAGTATTGCTTGTGTCAGGTTTTACAGCCAGACATTGTAATCATAAGATATTGTGAAGAGGTCATTATTTTTTTGTTTATTTACTTGTCTTTGTTCGCTTGTTTGTTCCTGATTTGTTTGTTTTGTGGAAGGAATATGTTTTACCAAGGGGCCATTTCATGTCAACTGGCAAAATCATATATAGTATTTAACTTTGTTACCTCGCATTTTTGAGACGTTGTCTAGTATTACGATCTGCTCAATACCACTTTAGGTATAACCTTTAATATTACCGTGATGACAGTGCTGTACAGAGAAATTATTAAGTAATCTGCTTCTCTACAAAGCAAATGTTCTGCACTGTACGAGAGTAACTGGAATATATATCGGGACAAGTGATGTTTAAATGGACAACTTCATGCTGATATTGATCCCTGATAGTAGAAAAGGGCAAGAGATGCAGCCATGCTTCTGATTCTCTTTTACGTGTTTATAACCCTGCCATTTAGATTTTCCCACTGCGATGTCCAAAAGCAATTAGCGCAGAGCGAGGCAGCGGACAGCTCTGCGCAGCACGACACTGTGTATCGATCGTCAGTCAGTCCGATTGCTAGTTACATAATGCAGCATCCAGATCAAAAATCGACGGAAGAATTTTTGCCTTGTTGTCTCAGTAGTGAAGAGGGAATTGGTTCCTAAATGGACAATATACAGCCGCTCAAGTTGTTCCTGATCAATGAGCTCACATTGTACTCAATTATTTATGTATTTATTATCTTTTATTTTACTCTCATGCAATCTTTCAAGCCCTCACTTGCTCTGAAAGTGGCATACAATAGGTTCATTGAAAAAAAGGAAAGCTATCGTGTCAAACAGTCAAAACTACTGTACTTTTGTGAGACCGCGTTGCCCGTTTTTTAGTTAAAAAAATGTAAAAGAGATTTTCGAAAAAGTCCCTGCTCGCACTTCAGTGACTTACTTGCACCTCCCCCCTATTCCCTGTCCACAGTTTCTAATGGCGCTATTTCAAATCAGAAAAGTTCATAATTTGAATATGCAATGTAAAGTCTAAGTGCTACTTATTATGAGAAGATTATATATATATATATATATATATATATAATGTGCCTGTGCATGTGCGTGTGCGTGTGTGTGTGTGTGTGTGGTTTCGTTGAATGTGTAGGCTATTCCAATTTCCCACCTGATTCATCAATGCTAAACTTCTCTTTCGCAATTCTCATCACTTGCCAGTGAATACGTTGGAAATAACGGATGGAGATATGCATCCCTGCACCATCCTTGACAGAAATCCATGGACTCAAGAGTTATTACATTTAAGGAAAGTACTTTGCAGGACTTCGGCAAGAGACCCTCTTAAAGTGATGATATGCCCCATTTTTAAAGTTTATATCACGTGGTCTAATGATGTCACCGCGTGGTTAATTTACATGTTGCCCTTATGTGACCAGCTCAAACTAGTTTTGTGAAACAAAGGACGGGGCCGCAGATAGCGGAAAGCGGTCCAGGAGATCTGGCGAGGGCGGAGTGAAGTGGAACACTTCGGAGCAAGGAGTTCATTCGAGAGGAACGTTGTCTACGGTGCCAAGTAAGTTGAGTGAAAATCATGTAATTTAAATGTTATGTTTTACGTTCACTGTGTAATTAAATGGGTTATAAAGCTACAGAAATGTGCTTAAACTGAGTTAACTTGTTGGACAAGTTTAAACTGTGGTATATTCAAATCAGATGTATTTGCAAAGTGATATAACTGACGGTGCTGATGCTCAATCATATAATTTATGCAGAAAATGAAGTAATCCGACCGGCACAATATGGTCCTGCGGATGGAAATATTTTTGATTAGAAAGTGCAGAGATGCATGTTCGCAATATGACTCGGTATCACCAATGTTTGATAACTTGAGTTAGCTGTGCACCATGAAATCGTCAGGATAGTTTGAGTGAGTTTTGCGCAGTTGAACTGGTCTCATTTGGAGGATTTGTTTCCATTCAGCATTTAACATAGACCCCGACTTACAGATGCGGTACAACAGAGAGAGTCACCGAGCGTTAATATCCTGGACCATATACCCGGGAAAACCGGAGGAAATGCTATTACGAAGATGGACTCTTTTTTCTGAATAAACTTGTTGCTTTTATTGTCAAAAGCCCGCAGAAGTTCGGATAATAAACTTTGTAATTTCCCGCAAAGTCAGCTACGTTCCGTCCATACCTTTTGCGTTTTTGTCGTTTATCATAGGACATCCTCCTTTAAGTGATAAAACGTGCCTAAAACTAAGTTTTGAACTGGGAAATACTATCTTTTTTTATTTATCGTATTATTTCACATTTGGACGTGTGGCCCATCTCATGTTATCAGTTGTAAGTGAGTTCGGTGGTTCTCTAGACTGGCCTACATGATGCAAAAGACAACAGAGGCGCATTAGGAATTAAAAGATAATGTAGGACCTTTGTTAAACCCTCGGGCCGGTGACCTCGTTTTGGATGCTCTGTTCGTCTCAAGAGGAGCTTGCTGGAACTGCGCGCTCTTTCCTTGTAGAAATGCCAGTTGCACGCATTTTTTGTTGACCTCTTTAGGTGTACTGATGTCGCTACCAGTCTGTCAGAGCCACACAATCAATTTGCCAGCCCAGGGCTTGAGTTATTGTTTCCCTGTGTAATTTTTCAGTGATTGAATGGACACATGGATGAATGCAGGGATTATGTTTTATGTACTTTTCCGAGCTGGGGATGGGCTGAATTGCGCGTGTGATTGTTCGTTGGCTATAAAGTAATTTAGTCGCTTTGTGAACTTTCCCATTCATACTGAGACAGAGAAAAACTTTATAATTATCGATGTTTCTGCACAATTTTCGTCGGGTCCTGGGAGAGTATTAGCGTAAGTTTATGGTTTGCATTGAAGACAGGGTGAAGCATGACACTGCGAAAGATCCGATCTTTACCTTCTGCTGCCTGAGGGACGGTGTCGAATGGAAGTGCTACTGTTCTCAATCACTTGTTAAGCACTGCGCTGTAACTGGCTCAGATAAGCCCATACGCCATTAAACCTATGCCTTATTTTAACCAGTATTGAATGAACGTTTCGCTTGTATCAAACTCATTAATGTTATCAAAATTTTTTTGTGATTTTTCTGTTGAAGATGAGGAGTATAATGCGCATCCCATCTCAGAAGCAAGCAATCCAAAATCTCGCATCAAATTTATTCGGTATGGGTAAGGCGAGCTAACATGATTCAAATAGTTTACTTTGGATAAAAATCCAAGATGAAAGAGTGGCCTTTCACAGAATTTAGAGCGAAGCAGCCAATCAGCAGCGGGAAATTGTGGATCTGGACTTCATCACAGCGCGGTGGGGTGGGGGGATGAGAATTAGAGCGCAAAAGTGTCTGGAAAAGTGCGTTGAAGTTGTCCGTAGGGACTCTGCACGTCTCCGATTTTTCGTCAGAGCAGGACCCCCCCTCCCTCTGCCCCTCGCAAGTTCTGTGATCATCGTTTTTAGAGGGTCCCTGAATGCTTCTCTCCCTCGGCATTCTTCAGCCTTTTCTCCCGTCGAGCTGAATGAGGGGATAAAGAGTGCTGGGATCACAGGGTTAGAGTGCTGAGGTCCTGCCTCTCGTGCACGTCCCTCTTTTAACGGGCCGTAACCTTTTTCAGCCGCTCCTCTCTGAATGGCCGTCCGTCTTTCATTTTCCCCTCTGCTTCAGATGCAAAGTAGCGCTTTTTTAGCTGAGGCCAACGAGGAAAGCTTTTTTCTGACGGCACCAACAGTGAGCGTCAGAGTGCAATCCATGTTCATAGCATGGTACGGTTTAGGCTGCTGTACAGATGGTCTCTATTTTGTTTCTGACGTTGTCGTTGTTTACAGAATATTTTTGAGAAATTTTGACTAATTTTAGGCCAAGATAGATGGACCTCATCTCAATCAAACATTTAAAAACGGGAGCGAAATCATTTCTGGACCAATTTCAACCTAAATACGGGATAGTTAATTGATTGTCCTTGCCATTCCAGAGTTGCAGAACTTTTTATGTTAACTTTTATTTCTTTTTCACTTAATGAATATTCATGTCATTTGAATATTGCTTGTTTTTAATCAAGTCAAATTTTCTGTTTTTCTATTTTCCATTTTTTTTTCTCCAATTTTTTTGAGTGATGTGGCAAGTGAATGTTTTATGGCTTTGTACTTGTCCACTAAATTAGGGGAATTTTTTCTTGAACTGGTTCCAGATTATCCCTTCAGAGTTCTCTGTTATATAACTTTCATGTTCCTCCTTTAACTGAATTGCTGCGGTAGAGGGCAATAGACTGGAAATATTGCCCTCTGATCCTTCATACAGCAATTAGACTGATTCCCGAGATATTATTTGAGTTTCCTGCAGCGCTTGCAGAATTTACTTCGCTGTTGGAAAGGCGCCGTGCCCCACTTTAGCTTCGGTTCTTCCTGTCCCCAGTGCTGGCTGACAGAAAAGCCAATGAACTTGCCAGGCAGTTCCGCATAGCCAACATTTACAGTCCCACTGATGCGGAAAATCAGCTCTGGACCTTGGCACTGATGCCGTTCCAAGACTTTACCCATAAAGACAGGAAACGAGAGGTTTGTGCCTGGAAATTATTCGCTGAGGAATTGCTGGACTTAGACAGTACGAGCCCTACCTAGAGGGTGACTCATTTTTGTCCAAGTTTATGTGGAAAAAAAATGCAGGGACAGTTCTCATTCCTGCTGGTTTCTGAATCATACATATATATATATATATACATATCATAAATATATATATATATAATTTTTTTTTTTTTTTACCAAAAATTAAATTGCATTCTTGCATTAAGTATGGAAGGGCAATTTAAGGGTTACCTGTGCATTTGTGACTGAGCGTTTGTACTGTTTTTACATTTGATAATGAAGGAAAAGGGATTTACACCCCACTCTAGTTTAAGTTGATTTGCTGAACAGTGGCCAGTATTTTACTGAGGGCATGAATAATGCATGTGACTCAGCCAATGTCTGCTGAGGAATACTGTAGTTAGGATGGAGGGTAAATACTAGTTAGCTTGAGGATGAATACTGAAGTTAGCATCGAGGATGACAAAAGTCTTCGTTTTTTTGTGTTACTCTGTGAGTTCTGCTTCCTTAAGATGCTTGTTTTCATCGATCAGGAGCAACTCTCCTGGTCTCTGGGCCGCTATATCCTTTGAGTAAAGGGTTAAATACCCTTGAGAGTGGAAGCGTCCAGGAGAACTTCACGTCCAACTAAACATGAGCGCATTGGGCTCAGTATGTTTCATCTTTAAACTTCTTTGGTGGTGTGACTGCCTTTCAGGAGTTTAATTAAATTACTAGTCTGATGGTTCCTGAGAGCGGTGGGTCTCTGTAATCACACAAGGAATGCAGGTAGATACTTTCAGTGGAAGCAAAAAACAAGACAACAAACAGAAAAAAACATTAAATTAATAGTGTTTATTCCTCTGTCAGACTCTGATATTAAAGCCTGCGTTTCTCTTCAGTTTGATAATGTGGAGTTCTTTTACCTTATGAGAAGGAAGTGTTATCCTTATTAATGGAATTGGAATTGACTCTTTATTTCCGCATTAAAATGAGTTCTGAACTTTGGAATCCAGTGAGTGATTGGAAGATGGCTCATCCTGTATGGGCCCTGAAGTTAAGGGGACTGCCGAGCAATGCGCGTTTGTTCATAATCTGTGGAAATGCTTATAGACAATGATGAATCCTGAACATCCTTTAGCTGCTGCCTGCGACTTCAAATCAGAAGTGAGCTTTCTCTCACCGAAAATCAACCTGCAGGCTACCAAGTCTGTCCGGGAGATGAATTTTAGCCGACTATATTTATAGTGTTGGACCCTTTTTGCTGTGTATGGATCCCATTTGTCTACTTTGTGGACAGTTTTTTCTAATGGATGACCTTTGAGGCAAAATGACTCACTGTCTGATGGTTTCGGCTCACTGCAAAAAAATGTCTTCCCAAAAACTGCCAAGTTTATCATGCTGACCGCAAATAGCTTTCGCTCTGGGTCTTCTGTAACTTGAAAACTACCCTTAGTAGTGGATCACTTTTTCACATCTTAATGAGGAGAGCTTTGAATGCTGTGCGGAGCAGAAGGATAGTGTTTAATCAAATCTCGACTTCTAACGTTCGGCTGCTGTTAATTTGACTGTTATTTGCATGTTCTCCGTGAATTTCCACGAATGGCTAAATTCATGAGTAAATATGTTTAGATTTGTTTGTGTCATGTTTGCCTTTTATAACAGCAGTACTGGTAATACAAAGTTTTTTCTTGAAGGAATTCTTTCGCTTCCACCAGATGCCATAAAGCGATTGGAACTATTGCCAGAACTTTCCTGCTAAACAGTTTACGTATTTATCACTCATGCTCTGAGCATTTTTCATTTATTCAAAGGTCAGAAAGAAGCAGATCACCATCACTATCAAAAATACTGTCGGAGACCTTTCATTTTCTTTTCCAGACAGGGAATTGTTCTATCTTGGATCGATCAAAGTATTTATTTAGTATACATACGTGTATACAGTTATGCCCAGTGCTAGTTTGGAATCACTTGTCATTTAAGTAGTTCTTGCCTTTTTATTTAAAAAAGTGATTGTATAAATAGTAATTTATATGAAATACAAGTATGGTTTATTTGGTATTCAAAGTATTTAGGGGCAAAAAAATTTTAAAAATAATTGAAAACAGTTATACATCTTTTCAAATAATCTCGCTCCAGATTTAATCACTACTTTGCAAATTTTAGGCATTTGGGATATACATTTTTCTGTGGTATCACTCTCAAAGGATTTCCCAATGTACTGCCAAATTAACCATGGGTGGGTACCCTTCAAAAACTATACAAACCTTGTGATCCCACAGCTGCTCCATGGGGTTTAAATCAGGTGATTGAGCTGCTCGATCCTTATTTTTAACGTTACAAATACAATTTAGCGCAAAGTTTCTTCCATCTGATCTATGTGAAAATCATTAGCAATTCCTAACTTTCAAAATCAATAATGTGTGTTCAAATTCAGCTGGACAGACAAATGATGGTTCTAAAGCACAGCATGGGACCTGTTTTCTCTCCTTTAAAAGGGAAATAAAAGAGGGAAAAGGCCTTATTTTGAGCCGTGGAATCTGTATGCCTCGCGGAGGGTTATAAAAGCTATTCAGGGACAGCGAGGACCGAATCTCGGCAGGGTCTGGTGGCTCAGATGTGACCTGCTGGGAGCCGTTTCTCCTCAGACAAAACGGTTGCCCAGAGAAGCCCCCGGTGTCTATGGCTGGGGGAAGAATGCCATTGGAGTCGTGGGCTGGTGTGGAAAAGAAAGGGGGGGGGGCTTGAGAGCCTTGCCTTCTGGAACGGGAGTTGTCCGTAATGTTTAACAGCGGCGCACAAAGAGAGAGGGGAAGATTTATGGAGTGGGGAGTGTTTTTAGTTGCGCACTGTTGGGTTCCTGGCGCTTAATTACGTTTGTTGCGGGGCAGCGGGTTTTACTGGGTCAACAGAATATTTTATGAACTTGTTTTAAGGGAGTGTTAAGTGTGCTCTCTCCTCGACCGGTCTGTCTCAATTTTTGTTCCCCGCGAGAGTTATAATTGCTGAGTCTTCTGCATGAGGAGTGGACAGATAAATAACCAGTGCTTTGTATCTGTTTAT
Organism: Gymnothorax reevesii; assembly: GCA_029721435.1. Lineage (NCBI taxonomy): Eukaryota > Metazoa > Chordata > Actinopteri > Anguilliformes > Muraenidae > Gymnothorax > Gymnothorax reevesii. The sequence goes on from CM056589.1 coordinate 30,696,166, forward strand.
TTATATGTAGCCCAAGGTAAAGTCACTCCGTCACTTCATGACAGTTTGCTGCGGAAACATTCGAGCAGCTCGGCCTACATACTAAGCATATGGAAATGGCCTCCTTCACGGCCCAGATAATGGCATTCTTTCGCCCTTAAAGGCCATGCTTCAGCGAACAATTAATATTCTGCTTGAATGGGTGGAATTTTTCCTCTATGTCTGCTCACTGAGTGTGGAGAGCATCCTTTGGCCAAAGCAGTTGATTTGTCACTGGTGTCTGACCCTCCCAGCCTCAGCAGTGGGTCTCTGTTGGTCAGGCAGGACTCAGAGTGAGTCACACTGCTAGGAATCCTACTTTTGGTCCATCCCTTCAGTGTATATTGAGCTGCAGGGGCCAGTAAGTCAGAATTTTTATGTGAATTTTTATGCTGCCCAGCATCTGAAGCAGAGTCAGGAACTAAGGAAGTAAGGTGGTCAGGATAATGGCAGGTAAATTCTGTCTTTCTCAGTGAGGAAGCCTTGTCTGTCGAGTCATGGATATTACGGTAATTTACTGTATAGTAAGAAAGTATGCTATCCTCCTTTCTGACCTCTCAATCTCGTACTAGTCGCAACACCAGAAAAGCATCAGCTGTTTACTTATGAAGCAAGATTAGGAAATAGAAACCTTGTCCTTGATTGAATGCTTCAGTCACTCAAATGGTTGAGAGAAAATTGAATCCACTGTTTCAGGTTGGAGGCAGAGTGAAGTGATTTTTGTTCTATTGTTTTTTTAGTATGCAGAATGAAGCCTCAGTTACTTACATGTGGCTAAATTCTTACAGAGATCCTCTCGCTCGCCTCTCTCTGTGGTGTGTGTATGTGTGTGTGTGTGCATGCGCGCGCTTGTGCATGTGTGTGTGTGTGCATGCGCACGTGTGTGTGTGCATGTATACAGGTGCGCGCGTGCACGTGCATGTGTGTGTGTGTGTGTGTGTGTGCGTGTATGTATGTATGTATGTCTGCGCGTGCGTGTGTGTGTGTGCGGAATATTAATTTGGGCGCTGGACTTGAGATGAAGCTTGTACTGTTTGAGTCCTGGTTTGGATGCTACTCTGTGTTTGAACCTTTACTCTCAGCACGTGGAGTGTTGAAGTAATGATCCAGCTATAAATTCCCCCGCATATTCAGTGTGAAATTGTATTTAATATGCAGCCCCGGGTTGGACCTTGTAAGCATTTTTCGAGCAGTAATACAGGGTCTTATATAAATGTTTTAAATATCCCCATAAACAGCATATTTAATCTCCACCGTGCACGGTCCTCTCGCCATATGTGTTGCAGCAGTAATTATTCCACAAGAAACAGAAGAACAGGATTTATGGCTTTTGCTTTTTGCTAATCCTGTCCAGCGCCTGGACTTTTTAATAAGAAGCACACTTGTCTGGAGGCCAAGGACATGGTGTTAGGACTTTCAGTGCCACAAAAACCAATTAATGTTCAATGTGAGGGTGGTTTGGTTTAATTCACGGACTGCACAAAGGCAATTTTACTTGGACATGATCTGAAGAACTGCTTTTTAAAATGGATTTTTATGAAGAATTGTGCTCCCTTGTTTGGCCTCTGCCAGGAATTGTCCGAATTAGATTTTTTTGTTGTTGTTTTCACCGTATCTTCTGGCAGAATGTGTCATGGATGGGTGGAGGGACTTACTCGCACAGGCTGGTACAAGCAAAAAGATGTTTAATAAATATACAAAGACAGACAAAACCAGACATGTGAGCAGCAGCAACAACACACACGGAGCTAAAAACGCCAGAATGCAGCTGCCGTGCCAGTTTGGCTGTGCAGCTCTTAAATACTCTAAACTTCACCTCCACTTCCACAAGCAACAGGTGTGGCTCGTTGAAGTGGAGGCGAAGCCAGCAGGAGGGGGAGGGACTGCAGTGCAGGACCATCACAGAATGAGACTTGAATACAAAGTTGCTTCACAATGGAATATATATCAGTCAAAAGTTTAAAAGTGACCGTTGTAGCCGAGTACATCTGACAAGCATAGTTTCTGCATGGCAGAGTGGCAGAGATGAAGTCCAATAAAATTTCTGGCATGGTTTATTGGTAGCCTCTGAGGGTCATACAGGTAGTGTTTGGAAGATGTGCTGCCGTAGAAACAATTGCATTTACATTAAAGGACAGGTAGTCAGGCATTCAGGCAACTTATCATCCAAAGAATGCGTTAATTATGTAATCTAGTTTGTTAAATATGAGGTGCCATGCCCGTCTGAGACGTGGTGTGCTGTGAGGTCCTCAGTGTTCTCACTACATGGATGCTAATGCTATGAAATTAAAGCAGTCTGCACTGTAATTTGAGGGTATTCACGCGCATATGGATTATCCATGATAAACTGTAAAAATGTTTGGTTTACTAAAGCAAGCAGAAACTACGCTTCAGTATACCCTACCCTGGTCTGGGGAAAACTTGTATCTGTTCTTTTGTTAGAACTAATCAAATACTCTAGAAATATGAAAATATTTTATTGTGGTACAAAGTGGTTACTCTATACCACAAGATGTTGGCGGGAATGAGTTTTTCCAATTTGTTTTGAGCTGTTTAGTGAGGTTAAATTGCATGATATAAATTCAGTCATTAACGTGAATGTGTCAAATGTGGAACTGCTAGCATTAATGTGATGGGGGTCATACTGATTCTGCTCAAAAGCAGTGAGAGGAGTGAGTCTTAAAGGAGTATAAATGGTGATAATTCAGATATGATGGGCCTCTAAACTTCTGAGGGAAAGGAGTCCACAGGCTTTGACTGTTTTAGGCTGCAATTTCTTACCATTATGTGGCAGTACTGCTGTCATTAAAGTAACTGTGGCCTCCACTTGGTTTAAGAAACATCATAGTGTTTGAGGGAAGTCTGTATTCTCTGATATGTACCATACTTCCTGCTGGAAATTGGCGGCTTCTGAGAAGGTAACCACAGCCAACCTAAAAGTGCCTTATACTGTCAGTGCATCCTGACTGCTGGTGTGGCCATGATGGGTTAGCTTGTATTTTGAATTATGAGGGCTCTAAGTTCTGATGTTCATCTCTGAAGCTGACAAATGAGCTAATCTGACCTGTCTGTACTTCTCTGTTATTCATATCAGGATTTCTCAGGCCTTAAAATTCTGCCTGTTCACTTCCCATTGGAACACCCTACTCAGCCTCCAATGGATTATCTGACCTAACAGTGCTGGTTAGTACTGCTGCTTATAGGTTTACAGTTACAGAGAAGCGTATATTGTAGATGAATCTGAAATGACAGATTGCTCTGTCTAATTTTGGTAAGTTATATAAAAACACGTCCACCTCCTCGCATCCATCTGAGCCCATTGCTGCTGAAGTGGAAGCTTTATATGCATGAGAGCAGTCATGTAGTGCTGAAGTACCTTCTGATAATTTTGTTTTAGGAGGGAAATGCATGACTAGTGTGCAGTTTCGCTGACGGCGTGCAATTGGTCTGAATTCAGATGTGATATGACTGCCACATAATTATGTGAAGCACCGAGACTAGCTGTGAATTCTGATGGTGTGTTCCATCTTTGATGAAAAGTTTGGGAGTGTATAGAGATGTGAATTTTGCAGAATGCTAAAACATTGTGTCTGTAATATCCTTTATTCGTTGTTAATTTAACATGAGCTCTCTAGGTCATGGATACTTATTGTATCCATATTATATTTAATCCTCTATAACATTTGTGAAATTCAAGTGGGTGCCAGATATTGCCTTCATGTCCACATTCAAATGCGCTGTTAGATAATAGACACATATTAGTTACTTTACGAACGAGTTGGGCAGAGGTCATGTTTTTGCCATAGTTGTTTGTCAGTCCATTTGTTACCTGGATTACCGAAAACTGCTGTGGACCTAGTGTGATGAAACTTTGTGGGAAAATTACATGTGGCAACGGTCAGAAGTGATTTGATTTTCATGGCCATGGTCAAACGTGAAGGTCAGCATCATGGAAAAGTTCAAAAACGACACTGCTATCGAGTGCCCTTCTGAAAATACAGAGAAATTAACCAATGAAAATAGGAGCATTATTAAAATGATTTTTTTTTACAAATGTGGCCAATGTAAGAATCAGAAACAAGTCTTAGCCCAGGGATATGTGTAAACAGTCCATAACTATTTGGAGAAATCGTCTAGCGTGAGTAGTTAGTGTCATACTCTGAAACATGAAACTCGGGATGTTGCAATCATATTCCCATCAGCACTGTGGTAAAGCACTATATGCGAGCTCCTATCACATACAGGGCTGGGGTTGGTACAGTAGCCTTTCGCTTCACTTACAAAAGTGGAGTTGTTGGTTCAAGTCTTGAATGGGGCTCGAGATTTTGACTTGCCTCTGGAGAGATGAAGTTTGCGACACTGCTGTTGGGCCTTTGAGCCAGGCCCTTAACGCCGAAACCACTCTACGTGGGCTTTACCCCTCCTTTCCTCTCACTCTCTGTGCTTACAAACTATTGCTTTTGTCAGTTCTACCAGGGCCAACTTTGAAATATTCAAATGTTCTCAGAGGACCTTCCCTAGTTGACTACAGGATAAATTAACAGGCTCAATGGGATGGCCGACAGCTGTGCCTTCATCTAACTTTCCACTTCAAAGGCAGAAAAAATTTTTTTGGTGTAGGACTATGCCAAATACATTTTCTGTATCTACTGCAATGCTTCACTTTACAGCATGATTCAATATTGAGAAAAATATTCAAACCCAGGATGCCATGACTTCATGACTACAGCATTAGGCTACATCAAATGGAAAATATCTAGATCTTCTGTGTTGCTTTATGCACTTTTCCCTGTAATTCCGCAGGACATATGTTGGATCTTTGAAAACATTGGGACCTCCACTAGAATTTAAAATGGACCTGAAGTTCCACTGGTTTGAATTCAGCAGCTGCATTCGACAAACCCATATAAGGGTCTGTGGTTTTATGGGATTAAGTGCTGTTTCTGCAGTGTACCTTAGGCCTGCAGATGTGCTGTGGTTTTTCTGTTCAATCTGTTATTTAGCCTGTATAAGTTGAGAAAACCTTAAACATAAATGGGGGTGTCAGGTTGAAGTGAAATTTTGGCTCAACTGCTGAAATGTCTTTAGCATGTCTCGACGACTTTCATTTCGTGAGTTATTTTTTTCATCTCATAAAGGCCACTGACACTCAGCCTATATTCTTGCAAAGCATCTACTGCTACCTGTAGCTCCATCTGTCTTCGTGTCTGAACATACACCTGAATTTCCTCTGCCCATCAAAGAAAGCAGAGCTAAAGTTCCCACCCTTGGCTCGCACTGCGCATCTGACCATCTCCTCCTTCATCAGTAGTTTTCTTCCAGCTGTCATTTTTAGTTATCAGTAAAGCGTGGTCAGTGAACAACAAATCAATTTTTTGACTGGTTGTCCACTGACAAGCTCTTCAGTGAAAATCAGTCGCCCGTCTGGAATCGTGATTGTCCGTATATCAAATCGCCAACCAATAGAATGCCAGGTTCCGCGTTGACCAATGAAATTATCGCTGCCTCGCTGCAGCCTCATTCTTTTAACTTTTTTTTTTTAAAATGAACAAAACTTTATTCAGCAAAGTTACAAGTATACAAATCAAGTCAGGTACAAAAGAATACACAACAAAACGTGAGAGCTAATAACATCAAAATATGCAACAGAAAGAAGGGATGTGACGACAATGCAATGACAAACAAGCCCCTATACTTAGGGACTTGAGAGATTCAATAATAGAATACATAAATTAATGAAAAAAAAAAACTGCCCACACACAATACAACAATAATTCAGAATCAAAAGGTGATTAAGGACAGACAGACAATTTACACTTCAAGGGGTTTCATCAAATATGTTTCTGTAATAATCCAAGAATCTGTTGCTTTTTTATTGTTTGTAAGGGCAAGAGAGTCCAGCAATGAATTCAGTTCAACCAAAAAGAGGTGGAAAGAAGGTTGACACCTTAAAAACGTGTGCTTATGAATATAAAATTTACCCAATAAAATAAACAAATTGACAACATGGTTTAAAAATTTGTTACTCCTATTATCATAATAACAAATTATATCTTTAAGCGTGAAACAATGAGAAACATCAGTGATATTGAAGACATGACAATTTAGGTCAGCCCAAAAATTTTTTTATTATACATTGAAAAAATAGATGGACAGATGTTTCATCAGCATGTGCACAAAATGAACAAGAGTTCTTACTGTCCTCGTATTTGGAAATTATAGAGTTCACAGGATAAATTTTATGCAAAATTTTGAAATGGATTTCTTTGACTTTTTTAGGAATACCAAACTTATTAGTAGTATTGTAGTAGTTGTTCTAAACATTTCAAGTGGTTATCTGTTGCCATGAGTCTCTAATCTGCATAATTTCATGGAAATACAGAGGTCTAGGCCTTGGAATTCGTACATGAAGTTCTTGGCAAAAATTGTCAACAAAAAATCCCAAGATTATAAGAGGTTAAACGAATGGGCCTGCAACAAGGCAGCGATAATTTCATTGGTCAACACAGAACCTGGCATTCTATTGGTTGGCAGTTTTTGATAGGTATGTACCGCAGAAAAAACCAGAGCTCGAGCAGCATGTTTCGAGTGCAAGCAGAAATGTTTCAAGCGTGCAAAGGCAGTTGTCCGACGGGCAACTGATTTTTTGTTTTTACTTGTCTGCATGAAAAACTGATTGTCCCGGGCGCCCGGGCAACCGATTTGTCATTCACTGGTGGTTGTCTTCTGCCATTTTACAACACAAGTTTTCCCTACTGTGGGCCTAGGCTTGTTCGCTTTGTTAGAGTGAACTGGCTATTGAGGACAAAGTAGTGCCTTGTTGCCTCTGAATTATTTGCTCTGTGTGAAATCAATAGTCCGTGTACCTTTAACTGTCTTAATGCACGGAGCAGCTTCTCCACTGAACTTGATCTGATTGGTCAAACTCCTCACTTGCCCCTTTCAATAATTTCCTTGTTGATACATCACCTTAGGGCTGGGCAATATGGACAGTATCTAATATCATCATATTTTTCACCAAATACCTCAGTATTGATATTGCAACAATATTGTGGAGGGGACTGTTTCTGCCTTTCATAAGATATTTACACAGAAGATTTTTGATAATTGGTCTTTAAAGTGAATACATTGGCCAAGCACGTAGAGGGTAATAACAGAATAGCTACAACAGTACGTAAAGTACTGAGAATAGTATAATTTTACAGTAATGCAGCCTTTAAAGCCAGAAATACAAAACACTTATGCCAAAAACGATCTTGCAATTTCCAGAATCTCTGATCGCGATATCTCAATATCAACATGAAATTGGTAAATTGCCCAGCCCTATCTCGCAAACTGAATTAGCACATTGTAATATGACTGCTGTCTGAAAAGACTAAACCTGAATGTTTTAACTATAATTTTAGCCGCAACTTTGTGGGGCGAGGTGGTATATGCGATACAAAGACTGAGGTTACAAGTTATCTCATCATTATATCATCTGTCAGCTGGGAGCAATATAATGACTTCCCCTCATGCTTGTAATTCACATAATATTTGATTATATGTTTGTAATACAAAAGTATTGTACGTTCATCTTATTTGTTTCTTGAGTTGGAGAAAAAATGTTAATGAATTTAAACACCATTCCTTTTCAATATTCATTCATTACTCAGTACCATGGCAAGCTGAGTTGACCACTTGAGATTTGTCTGCGAAGATAGCACACCCAGTGCTATTTACCCAGTGAAACATTGTTCATTTTGATTTTTAGGCAAAAAAAAATCATGATTAAATGTCAGGACCCACATAGCAAAATTGGTCCAGCCCAGTTCTGGCCCACATAATGCACTGTCACAGTCTAGTTCTGGCACACATACAGAAAGAATGGCAGCCCTTTTGTGGCCCAGATCTGGTTAGCCATGGCTAGCTCACACAAGGGCCAGCACAGGGCCAGTGCGGACACAACCGGCCCACGTGTTGCATGCCATCACATAAACGGTGCCACCATTGCCAGACCTGGCCCACATCCGGTTGACGTACCACTTGTCATGCCAACAGTCGCTGAGCAGTGCCGGCTCGACGCCGGATCCGGGCCGGACCCATCTGCTTTGTGGGTAGTACATGGTATTAGACAGTGAGCATTCAGTAACAGTTGATTATTTTATGACTGTATATTCATATAATTGCATGGAAATTGAATGTTTCACTCGGGTGTCATCCACAAAATTATTTTACTTCCAATATTCAACCACTGTCTCCCCCAAGATAAAACAAAACATTTCTGTTGATCACTTGATATCATAAGAGACCTTGTTTTTACAGTCGACACCATGTGATTTCTATCAGTATGTCAATCACACGTATGAAGTAGACACACAAACAATGCACAATATTTCTGTCGCTGTTTCTGTACAAATATGCCTCCATTTAAGGTCTGCTTCATTGAAAGTGGTTCCATAACAGCCATTAATTTGATGTAACTAATACTTATGAGATAGAATGGGATTTAATGATTTTAAATTAGCAGTTTTATGGTGCCTTATTTTTACCATAACACCTGTGTGCAGACTACAGCACCCGACTAATATTGTGATTTCTGATTTCTGAAGGCATTACATTCTTCTCACGGGAATCAGAATATTGTCATTAAATGTTCACACTCAAAATGCGCGATTCTTCCTGCAAAAATGGCTTGAGGGAATCTGTGCGATTTTCATAACAAGTCAGAGGCAATTGCACGGGATCCATCTCAGACCAGAGGTAATATTGATTTTCTCATTTTGCAAATGTGACAGTGATAATCTCTCTCTCTCTCTCTCTCTCCTGTAGAATGCGGGGCATTTTGTCAGTCGCTCTTGTGGTGATGGTGGCGTTCATGATGGTGACTGCAGAAGCAGGAAAGGGTGGAAAGAAAGGTGCTAGCATCTGTCTGGCAGGCTGCTTCCCAACTATGTGTTGAGATTAATTTAACCAATTTAATATTCACTATCCTATATCCTATATAAACCTATGCTACCCGATGTTACTGATTTTGTCATTTTACCGAGTGATAAATGATCATCGTTTGTGGATTATTGAGTCCAAAAACATAAGAAGCACTCTAAGGTTTATGTTGTTGAAGGTCATTAATACCGTTTTTTTTTTTGTTTTATGATTTGATGCAGAGCGTGGAAAAGGTGCCAAGGCAACGTCTGACTGTACAGAATGGCGCTATGGCAACTGTGTGCCTAGTAACGGAGACTGTGGGGTTGGTGCCAGAGAGGGAACCTGTAACGATCAGACCAAGAAACTGAAGTGCAAGGTGCCCTGCAACTGGAGGAAAGAGTTTGGCGGTAAGTTTTGGACTGTCATGTGCTCTGATTTTACAATTTTAGCGGCTCTTACCGACCCCATCACTCTAGGGGTTGTAGTGACCAACCCTCTTCATGGAGATCTGCTATCCTGTGGGTTTTCACTCCAGCCGTAAAAAAGCACACCTCTCTTAGCAGCCAGAGCAGGGTTGCCCAACCTATTTTCTGGAGATCTACCATCCTGTAGGTTTTCAGTCCAACTCAAACATACAGATTTTTTTCGATCTGCTCCAGTCGTGTTGCTGAAGCTAAGCAGGTGTGGGCTTGGTTAGTCCTTGGATGGGAGACCACCTGGGAAAACAAAGTTCCTGCTGGAAGAGGTGTTTGTGCCAGTAGGTTGCGATCTTCCCTCTGGTGGAATAGTCCCCAATAATCCCCAGTGCAGTGACAAGGACACTGTACTGAAGGGATCCCCGTCTTTCAGATGAGACGTTAAACCGAGGTCTTGACTCACTGTGGTCATTAAAGATCCTATGACTCTCTGATAGGAGTAGGGGGTTCCTCGTTGTCATGGATAAATTCCCAACATGACTCTTTCGACCTGCCACCTAATCATCCCCTGATCTAATTGGCTGTGCAATTTGTCCTCTCCCTCCCCACCTCTACCCCCAGGACTCCCTTGAAAAAGAGATTGCAGTCTCAACGGGACTTCCCTGGTTATATAAGGGTTAAATAAAAAAATAAATAAACATGCTTGGAACATACCGTCCTGCCTGTTGGAATGTGATTCCTGATGTGTTTTTCTGATTTTTTTGTAAGAGAAGCAGCTCTCAATTCTTAAACTGAATGGCGCATAACTAATTATAAGAGGGATTTTAAGACAGATAAAAGGTGTAATTTTGTCCGGGAGGATCTCGGAATCCAATTATCAGATATTTATAATTACTTAAAAAAAAAATGTAAGTTATGATTTAGCGGAAAGGGAGTTGGAACCATGGATATTTTGTCTGAGTTTAACAGGTTAAATGGTAATCCTGGGTTTTAATCAACATATACTGGATTACAGTGTGTTACATCTTAAGGGATAAGCAATTTTATTTATGTTTCTCAGGTTATATTATTCGCATTATCAGATTATGATTTTGAAACTTTTCATAACTTGCATATACAAGTATTAAGTAGCTGAAATAGCAATTTTTTCAGTGTCATTTCATGTTTATCTTCGTACATCACAGCTCAGTGTTGTGTTGTCTTAAGCAGTGCTAGTTTACTGAAGAACGGTTGTACCTCGCTGTACTGAAAAACTGTGCTACTTTTTCATTTGTGCAATATTTTGCTCTATATTGACCAAAAACTCCCAAATGCTCGTTTTTGCTGAAGAATATACCTGAAAGTTTTACATAATTCTGCTCAGCTGGAAGTTTTTTATTGGTGGGGGATATAATGTGGTTCAGCGTCAGATGATACAAAATATGTTTGGCATTTTAATATGATGGTACATTAACGGAAGACACAGGATGTCCCATATCCCAAATTAAGCTTATTAAGCCTGCCAAACTTAATTTGAGACAAATTATATTTGAGCAGACTGCCGCAAATGCTACATTTGCAAATACTTTTTCCTGGAAATGCTTTTTAACAGTCTTTATTAATACATTTTCATTCCTTTATGAATAAATCTACTATATTGAGTTTTCCCATTGATTTTGTGAATTATACAGTGTTGCAGAGAGATTAAATATAGTTTTTTTTTTTTTTTTTACATCTAAATTCAAATTAAGTTTTGGTTTGGTTTCAGTCTAAAATTAGTGCAGCTGGTTGTGTAGTACCTGTGTAACCTTAACAAAGGCTATATTTGTAAAACGGCAGAAAACATTGACTTATCTTTGTACCTCTTCAGCTGACTGCAAGTATAAGTTTGGTAACTGGGGCGAATGCGACACGACCACTGGCATGAAGAACAGATCTGGCACCTTGAAGAAAGCCCTTTACAATGCTGAGTGCCAACGGACCATCAAGGTGTCCAAGCCCTGCTCAAAGGCGAAGACAAAGTCCAAAGGTCAGTTTGACGTAGTGATGCACCAATGCCTATACTGATATTGGATATGCACCAATACTGATACTGGATATCGGTCTGATACTGACTCATATAGCTGGATCAGGTATTCATGACAATAAGCCTGTCTGTATGAAGTACTTTTATTTTGATAAATGACAACTCAGAACATTGATATCTGGACATTGATGTGGTATTTTCGCTATCATATGTGCATTATAAAATGTCTTATGAAGTTAGAATGTGACTTCTCAAACATTCAAACAATGTATAGTTCTGCAACGATGCACAATATTTGATGGTATAAAAATGCAATTATTTCTTGCAGCCTGCCCTCAAGTTGATGCTTGCAAAAGTGTTAAGCACTAGTATCAGATTGGTACTCTGCTGCAATATAAGTTGTTATTGGCTAGTGATGAATAGCACTTTTTCGGAAGAAAAAATCTTCATGGAGTTCATTAACCCCTTAACATTCAGTGGATTGCTCTCATATAGTCAGGATTACTGAAAATATTAGCAATATTGAGTAAAAACTCTGAAAATATAAGTTTCTTCAGGTGGTAAAAGATTGTGTTTTTTTCTTGCCATGTGGAGCTCTGACCAAGTCTCATCAGCCTAGAAAATATTTTAATTTATAATACAATTTTCACTGTAGTATTTGCATCATAAAATGGTTTATGTATTTAGAATGCTGAGCCCTCACACTCTCTAAGGATATGTAGTTCTCCAGCAAATCATAAATTTGACTGTGTAAAAATGAAGTTATACCCAACAGCCTGCGCTCGGGCCAAAGTTCGCTAGAGGGGAAAAACCTTGGGATTGGAAACCACTCTACCATTAAATGCTTCTTAACCAATTAAAAAGTTGTGGTGAGCAGGAACGAGGAGTGCCACAGGGTTTGATGCTGGGACCCCTGCTTTTCCACATCTATATTAATGACCTTGATAGAAACATTGAAAGCAAATTAGTTAAATTAGCTGTTAAAACTAAATTTGGTTGATTTGGCTTACATTTTATAGTTTACTGAGGTGATTTATGGTGATTTAGGTAGAATCCAGATTAAAGCGAAAACTTGGAAAGTTGAATCATGTGTAACTCATTGTTCAGTTTTACACATGGAAATAAAAACTTGATACTGGATTACTTTATAGAAGGTTCAAAATTGGATTGGGTTCAACTTAAAAAAAGACCTGTGAGTTATTGACCAAAGCCTTTCAGATTCACGTCACTGTGCTGTAGCAGTAAGGAAGGCCAACGGGATGTCGGGAAATGTAGCTACACATATTGAGTATAAATTAAAGGAGGTTATACTCATCTGGTATAATACCTGTGTCAGATTAGACTTGAAATACTGACCACAATTCAGGGGGCTATACTACTAGAAAGATGTTAATTAAGGTGTTATTAAGGAGTTGTCATTAGGCTCTGGTAATAGGTGTGACCTACCGCTATCACTGAAGTTGGGAAATGAAATTATTACAGATAAAATGAGTATGTTAAATGCTCTAAATCAGCACTTCATCTCTGCTGGCCTATTGTTTGAAAACAAAACACATCTACAACAAAATTCTTCTTATAATGAAGAAAAGATGCCTTTTGATTTTGATTTTAATTTTAGTCCTGTAGAAGTAAGTGAAGCATGTGTTGGTTTAAAGAAGATAAATACTAAGAAATCAGCTGGGCCTGATGGTTTTGATCCATACTTTTTCCAAATTGCTGCAGAGATCATCGCAGTCATTATCTCATATTTTTAATATGACTCTAGAAAGTGGGCAGATACCATAGATCTGGAAGTCACTCCAGTGTCACTCCAGTGCTATGAGGTGGAGATCCATCCACCGCGAATAATTATCGGCCTATTTCCTAACTTTCAGTTTTAGCCAAGGTACTGGAAGGGCATATTAGCTCTCTAATAAAAGATTTTTTATTTTAAAATGGCTTTCTAAATGATATGCAGTCTGGGTTTAGGAAAAAACACAGTGCAGTCACTGTTACAATGAAGGTGTTAAATGACATCATAACGGCCATTGACTCTAAAAAAAACACGGTGTTGCACTTTTCTTAGATTTATCTTGGGCTTTTGATACTGTTGACCATTTAATTCTCTTACAGAGGCTCACTAATGTGGGGTTTTCTTCAAAATCTGTTCAATGGTTTGAAAACTATTTGAGTGGTAGAACACAGTGTGTTCATGTTGATGGTTTGTCTTCGACTTTTTAAAATATAAAACATGGTGTCCCACAAGAATCCATATTGTGTCCCATTTTATTTATTATTTATATCAATAATTTATGTAGTAATGTTACTGATGCAAAGTTCTATTTTTATGCTGAGGATACAATCATATATACTACTTCACTTCTTTATTGAGTGCAATTCACGACCTACAAGGTGCTTTGTAGTAGTTCTGTAGTTCAGCGGAATTTATGTAGTTTAAGGCTCGTACTTAATGCAAACAAGACCAAAATGATGTTCTTCTCACGGTCAAAAAGGAAATCAAAGACGGTTATCAGATTTAATTCAGAACAATGAGATGATTGAATGTGTATCAACATATAAATACTTGGGTTTCCTCTTAGATGTAAAACTGTCTTTTCATTGTCATATTGAGTATCTAGCAAAAAATTGAGGGTAAAATTACGATTCTTTTATCGAAACAAAAGTTGTTTTTCTTTTGTCGCAAGGAAGAAACCGATTCAAGCAACCTTTTCGTCGGTAATCGACTATGGTGATGTTCTTTATGCATGCAATTGCATCATGATCGTAAATGTTCATAAATGTTTTTTGATTTTTTTCCATGCAAGTGCTAGATACTGCCTTGACCTAAATGTTAGGCTCACTTCAGTGATTGGAAAATCGTGAGCACAGTTTGCACAATTTAGATACAGAGTTATGAGGGGATAACAAACTGGGCACTGCATGTATAATTGCCATGTTGGCCTGGTGCATTGAGGATCTGATGCTGCTTTACTGGAGTGATTACTGCAGCAGTGGTGGGTGTTCTTACTTCGCCTGACGTTTATTTCGCTGTGATCTGTTATTTGCCCCCCTCCAGGGAAGAAGGGGAAGGGGAAAGAGAAGGAGCACTAGAGAAACTCCGCCAGTGTCCCGTCCCGTCCCCCCCCCCAGGCTACAGCACCAGCACAATCTGCCTTTCTTTGCCAAACATCTCAGAGTACGCTGACGGTGTCGCGGCGGCCGCAAGCACTGCCCTCCAGACGAAACAAAACACAAAGCATTTCTTATTTTGTAAAACCGCTGTTTATTATGTACTGTATCTTTTCTCAGTTATTTGTAGGCAAAACCTAAAGATTTAAGCAAAGCTAAAGACAGGGCCCTCTCCTGTTACTTATAAATAAGTAAATACTCTTCTGAAATTCTTGATTTGGCCAAGAAATGGTTGGACTGGAGGAAATTTCTTGGTATGGCTTCATCCTTTTTCCTTTTTTTTTATCGACTACCAGTTAGAGGTACTAACCAAACTGAAAAGTTTCTCCAGTGAATTTGAAAATACGTACCAAGTACTAAACTTGTAGGGCCCAAATTGCGTAATTATTATAGCGGACTGAGGGTAGTTAATGTCTGTTTTTGTATGGAAAGGATGTAGGGTCTGAATGCTCAAGAGATTAGACTTTTTAATTCAAAACGGTATGTGATGCGTGGTTAGTAGATACTATTGCAATTGTTATGTACGTATAAGTTTTTTTTTTGAAAAAAGCTTTTATGACCCTGTTTTAGTGTGTATGTATTATCTGTGTACACACAGAATCTTAATAGAGAGATTTATTGTATTCACAAATGCTGTCAGGAAATGGACCATTCTCAATAAATACACTTTCTTAAAACAATCTTTCAAGTGCTTGTCAAGTATTGCTGTTTGAGTGTCCTGACGTTGGGTGCCTATGCCTTTCAGAATGGTTTGGTATATTGTGTATTAACTAGTGTTTCTTCCTCCATTGATCAATATGGTACAGTGGAGGAAATAAGTATTTGACCCCTCGCTGATTTTGTTGGTTTGCCCACTTACAAAGAATGCAACGATCTATAATTTTAATCGTATATACATTCTAACAGTGAGAGACAGAATCACAAAGAAAATTCCAGAAAATCACATATGAATTTATAAAAATTGATAACCATCTGATGAGGAAAAATAAGTATTTGACCCCCTACCAAACAGCAAGTATTCTGGGTTCCACAAGCCAGTTAGTCTTTCTTTAAGACACACCCCCAATCCCAACTAATTATTTACATCAAATACACCTGCCTCACCTCATTACCTGTATAAAAGACACCTGTCCACTCCCAAACAACCAGATTCCAACATCTCCACCATGGGCAAGAACAAAGAGCTGTCTAAGGACATCAGGGACAAGATTGTTGACCTACACAAGGCTGGGATGGGCTACAAGTGAATCGGAAAGCAACTTTGAGAGAGAAGATCATCTGTCGGTGCAGTTATCAGGAAATGGAAGAAGTACCACACTGCTGCCAACCTCCCTCGGTCTGGGCCTCCATGCAAGGTCTCGCCTCGTGAGATGTCCCTGATCATGAGAATGGTGAGGAATCATAAGGGGGAAACTGGTCAATGAACTGAAGGCAGCTGGGACCACAGTTACAAAAGAAACAGTTGGTAACACACTACGCGGTCATGGATTGAAATCCTGCAGCGCACGCAAGGTCCCCCTGCTCAAGAAGGCACATGTACAGGCCCGCCTGAAGTTAGCCATTCACCACCTGGATGTCTCAGAAGAGGCCTGGAAGAAGGTGATGTGGTCAGATGAGACCAAAATAGAACTTTCTGGGCTCAACTCAACTCGCCGTGTTTGGAGGGCAAAGAACACAGAGTACAACCCAAAGAACACCATCCCCACCGTCAAGCACAGTGGTGCTTTTCAGCCAAGGGGACGGGACAACTTCATTGCATTGAGTGGAGGATAGACGGGGCCATATACTGTGGAATTGTGGACCAACAGCTCCTTCCCTCAGTGAGAGAGCTGAAAATGGGTCTAGGATGGGTGTTCCAGCACGACAACTACCCTAAGCACACCGCCAAAGCAACAAAAGAGTGGCTGAAGAAGAAGTACATCAAGGGTCTGGAGTGGCTTAGCCAGTCTCCAGACCTGAATCCGATTGAAAATATTTGGAGGGAGCTTAAAATTCGGGTTGCAAGGCGACAGCCTCGGGACCTGAATGATTTGGAGGCTGTCTGCAGGGAGGAGTGGGCCAACATCCCTGCCAAAATGTGCACAAACCTTGTCAACAACTATAAAAATTGTTTGACATCTGTGCTGGCCAATAATGACTTTTCTATCAAATATGAACATGCTGTTTGTCCAGGGGGTCAAATACTTATTTTTGACCAAAAATATGCAAATAAATTCCTAAAATGCATACAATGTCTTATTCCACTTTTTTGGTGATATTCTGTCACTCACTGTTAAAATAAACCTATCATTAAAATTATAGACCATTGCACTCTTTGTTCGTGGGCAAACCTGCAAAATCAGCAAGGGGTCAAATACTTATTTCCCCAACTGTATATACCTCCCTTTAACACCCAAAAATAATATTTACCGCACTGTTTCTACAGGTCTCGTTTTTAGCTTACCGGCCCTATGGGCCAATAAGCTATTATCGTGGTGTGGTGTCCGTCGTCCGGAACATTTCATCTTTTTTTGGCCTGATGAATTTTTGCGTAAATTTGCAGTAATATATTACTAGACCATATCTCCAGACGTTTTTCTCAAATATTTGACTGAATCATTTTTGTCCGTTTAATGGGCCCTTGAAATTTTGGCTCTGATGTTAAAGATAGGACTGAGAAATTTTAAAAAATTCTTTTCTCAAAAACTGCGTCATAAATTTTTTTCTTTCTCAAAAACTACGTCATAAATTTTTTTCTTAATCAGGCAATCAACTTACCTTGCTACCGTCAATGTACAGTGCGAGCGCCATTTTGGTTGAATTGACAGAAGTGGGTCTATTGGGGGCGCTGTACATTATGAATATGCAAGATGGCCTGTGGAGGCCAAATGGTTGCAGATAGAGATTAAGTTTGTATTATTGACATATAGGAAGTCATATAAGACCTATATTTTGGCACTATTAAATTTGACCACCGATGACTTTGGAAGGTCAAACCTGAGGTCAGGGAATATATTAACAATGTTAAAAGATATGACTTGAAATTTTAAAAAAAGTTTTCTCAAAAACTGTCTGATAACTTTTTCTAAATCTGGCAATCTACTCACCTTGATACACTTAATGCACAATGCGAGTACCATTTTGATTGAATCGACGGAAGTGGGTCTAGTGGGGGTGCTGTACTTAAACATTGGGTCTTATGGAGAATGGGCTAAATCTCCTGTGGAAGCTAAATGGTTGCAGATAGAGATTAAGTTTGTATTTCTGACATATAGGAAGTAATATATCACCTATATTTGGGCTGTGTTAAAGTTGACCTCAGATGACCTTGAAAGGTCAAACTTGAGGTCAAGCAAAATGTTACAATTTTCAAAGGTTTCTAGGCTTGAAAATATTGAAGATTGGGAACATATGTGCATTGAACACTTACAGGAAGTGATGTATGAACTTTCATTTGGTGGCCTTGAACTTGACCTTCGGTGACCTTCGAAGGTCAAACTTCACATAGGGATATTTCAATGACTTCTATCGCCAAAACTATTACAGATAGAGCTTATCTTCGTACTTTGAACCCGGGCAAAGAGCACCTTCCAGTCTATGTTACTGCTGACAGCCAAAGTAGCGCTCCTTTCTTCATCTAGATCTTCACAAGTGACATGTTGAATACATATCATTGACATATTATAATGACTTGCATCAGCAAAACTGCTTCAGAGCTCAGGATTGTATTTCAAAAGGTCTTATAAATGTATTTTATTTATAGGCCTTGACATTGATTTTCATTGATTCAAATGCCAAACTTCAAATTAAATTTTCATACCTTATATCATTGCTGTAAGACTGCTTGCCAGTTAGCTACCGGACCCTTTGTCTTATTTTTGTTTCATAAGGTCTCATTTTATTGGAGTAAAGTTATCTCTCAGAGTAGATACCTTATGCATGTAGCTCTCCTTTGTAAAATAGCTCAGGCTTGCAAAAATAAAATTCATTTGCATGCAATCCCTTGCATGAAACTGTAAAAGTCATGTTAAAGGTATAGAATTTTATATTGATTTATTTCATGGAGAATGTTTTTTGTATATTCTGCCACCGAGATAAATGGATTAAAATTCTGTATTTACTGTGCAGAGGTGCTATATTCCTCTATTTCTGTATTGAGTAGCCATGTCCTATTGAGCTGCAGCATGAAAGCAGCTATCTATAATGAAAATATTCTTATCTGTTTCACAAAACAAGAATTCTTAAGCTCTATAGAAAACATTTTAACCCCTTCCACATCAGGGCCAAATGGGTGACAGCACTTATGAATTCTGTAAAGCAGGCCTTACCTCTGCAGGGACTCACAGTTGAAGCAGTTTACTCTAAATGGCTTCATGTAATTAAGAACACATTTTATTATGCTCTAAATAAATTATAAAATCACCCAGATTTGTTTATACTGAAAATAATGTGGTTTGTTAACGGCAAATACCCTCTTTGCTCTCAGCAAAACAAGACCACGGAAACAAAAGTAATATAAGAATATCAACAGGGAAAAACACTCCCACACAAGGGCGTAGGTTTAATGTGACAGTTGGTAGGGACACACATGTAATGCGAGCGCGGGAAAATTTTTGCAAATCTGAGTGCAGATACTGCCTTTTCTGTGTACAGAGATTATTGGAATGAGTGTTTCTTTTATGATGCTAAGCAAATTACCTCCTTAATCCTCATAGATACTTCTGTTTCTATTTTGTAGCCAGCCAAATGCTTTGGATTTGATTTTTGAATACAAGTTTACAACTGTTACTAATGTTCTGAACATTTATTATGAACGTTAGCAGTATCGAAAAATTGAAATACCAATGACGTTTCTTTTTTTTTTAATTTGGCATCTCCAATCCCACCCGAATCTGGAATGCCCAATTGGTGAACTATGTACAAGGCTTGCTCGTATGCGATCCCTTGCTGCCAATTCAAGAGAGTGAAAACAGTTTGCGGCTCTCCTCCGAAGCACGTGCCTGTCAGCCACCGCCTCTTATACACACTGGTTGAATCTTTGCAAGTTCAGAACGAGGGCGGAGGATACCCGGACATGACCAGGCTTATAATCTTCCTGACGAGCGCCCTTCTGGACAACAGGAAGCACTTGAGCAACGAACAAGGCCACTATAATTTTCCCTGACCAACAGTCCCTTCCCAATTTGCAACCCTGTACCTATAGCCAGTTGTGCGCTACTCTGAAAAAGTTGCCGACCACTGCCGGCTGTTACGTAGCGGGGCTCGAACCCGCGACGTGATAGCCACTTCTGCCTTGCAACGCGATACTTTATGGTATGTTTTATGATAATAGACTGTTAAAATCATTATAGGCAATTTATGTCTATTAAGCATCTCTCTGTGCGGTAACAACTGCAGCCGAGATAAACACTTCAAAATGGACCACTGATTATCTCTGAATTGGACACGCTGCAAACCAAGCGTTTTATCGGACTGGAAGAAGGGTCTAGCTACAGCCGCAGCCAAGGGCAAACCACGCCACGTACAGAACACGCCCCCTATAAGAAACTCCCTAACCCTAACCCTAACCCCACCCTATTGTGGCGGGCGTGTTTTGTTGGTGGCGTGGTTTGTACTGTACTCTTGCGGTTAGGGGCCATGGTTGGTAATTTACCCGCGACTGCACTTGGGTATTGTGGCTGGATCATGTTCGATTTACGATTTATGATAACTTAATAACTTGGTACTGCAAGCACACTTAGTTATGAGTGGCAGTTCGCTAGTCTGCTACAGTGCTAAGTAGCACCGATTCAAGTTCCCTAGAATTCAGTTTGGCTGAATATTAATAGCATTACATGGAACGATATTTTTTTTCTCACGCTCTCTGACAATGAAATGTCCGCAAAAGTGATACGTACCTAAGGTAATATCAAATAAGACATGAGTTGGGCTATGGGAAAAGTGCTATAGTGTGGTGATGAAGAAAAATCTGGAACAAATGCCAAATTACGGTTCTAACAAGCAGGCCATTGCAAACTCCATGTAATCAAAGCCGGTGATCCAGTTGCGCGTCTCAAGCCCCGCTTTGGATGAAAATGAATATTCATGACTTTTAGCCTTCAGGTAGCCCCTCCTTTTCCACCAATCAAATGCTAGAATGCGTAATAGGTTGTCTTGGAGATGTAGCGTCCACAACTGGGTCTAATATGGCTTATCTGGAATGATGATAAAAATGAGTTCGCTGAAATATTGGTACACTCAAAAAAATGAAATGTTAGATTTGCTTAATAATTTTATGTCAACTGGTTCCACACAATTGCTTTGCGTAACCTTTATTTGACTTATAAGATAAGTTACACTTTATTGAACCCCGTGATGTAATTTGTCCTCTGCTTTTGACCCATCCTACTGTCAGGAGCAGTGGGCAGCCACAGAGCAGAGCCCGGGGACCGACTCCAGTTCTAAAGCCAGTTCCTTGGTCAGGGGTACTGGTAGGAGTGTTCCTATTGTGCATGTTTTTGTGGGTGGGGGAAACTGGAGTACCCAGAGGAAACCCACACAAACACGGGGAGAACATGCAAACTCCACACAGAAAGGCCCCAGACCAAAATCAAACCCATGACCTTCTTGCTGTGAGGCAGCAGTGTTAACCACTATACCACTGTGCCACCCAACATTTTTCTAACATTTTTTGCCAGTTTAATTAATTACATTTAGTGGAATGTAGTTAACTCAGTTTTGTGGAACCAGTTGACATAACATTATCAAGTAAATCTAACATTTCTAACATTTAATTTTTTTTAGTGCAGGGACAATCTGTCTTCCCAAAATTTTGGTACAAGGGACATGTCCCTACCGTCCATGTGCAAACCTACGCCCTTGCTCCCACATTAATTTGTACACATTTATCTTAAGATCTGGCAATAAAAAAACCCGCAATATTAAGCTTCTTCATAACTACAAGATATTTATTTAGCATTAGGCAATAAAAAAACAGTACAATCTTCTGTACAATGTTGGGTATTTAAGGGAAAACAACATGGAATGTTCTAGTCATCGTACAGAGAACTGCCCATACAGTATTTTTTATGTACAACGGACTGTCAGTCTGTGTTATAGCCACTTGTCAACTGAGAATTATTTTGATTATGTGAAAGTATGATGACAAAAATGGCGGAAGCTTGTTTCTCTGTATTCGTATGATGTATGAGCTCTATATCACAGCATGCTATACAGTTTAAATCATC
The DNA here is from genome assembly GCA_029721435.1 of Gymnothorax reevesii. Taxonomy (NCBI): domain Eukaryota; kingdom Metazoa; phylum Chordata; class Actinopteri; order Anguilliformes; family Muraenidae; genus Gymnothorax; species Gymnothorax reevesii. Next base: position 30,717,885 of record CM056589.1, read on the forward strand.
TCAGCATGGGATGTTCAATTCTGAAGGTTGTGTAAGGCAACAAGGTACTCAAACGCTTTACACTGAGAAGACAGTTTTTACTATTGTCACTACTGTTGTTACAACTGCTATGTACAAATAAATTTACAGTTACTGGAGCGAAATAAAATTTGGTCTTTTACTTTATATAAAATTACACATTATATCTTGTATTAGGAAAATCCAAACTTCACACCCAGCTCTATCTCAACTGCATTAGCTATCTACTCAATGCAACCTTTTGTACATGTTCAAAGTGAATTAAACTCTGGTAAAGTAGGTATAATTATACACATTATGTAACAATATCAGATAGTTACACAGTGCTTCTTCAAACTTAACTGTGCAATTGCATAGGTATATTGATCTTTAATGTAAAGTATGACTGGCGTTGAAAAATGTCGGCGGAAAAAGTTGGAAAACTTAGCTGATGACTTCTGCTGACACTACTCATGTAATAGAACAGCTGCTGCCCACTGTCTGTTCTGTCCCATAATAACTGAATGGGGCAGTTTGCCAAACGGAATTACACAACCACATTCCAAACAAATTCATTTTTCTATGCCCAGAAAGGGCGGACTCAGAAGGAAATTAAAAGATGTATCTTTTTTTAAATCAATTTTTTTTGGAAGGCAGCAAAACAATTTATTTTTGTTTTTATAGTAAAATAAAACGAATATCACCTTTATATATGGAAATGAGCCAGATATAACAGCAGCCCACACATCTGGATATTAGTCACACAAGAGAGATGATACTGAAATCCTGTGTGCTTGTAATGTACAGTATTTTATGCATACATGGGCCCAGTATTTACATATATCTGAATGAGCGGGGAAATAAGTTCCTCCGTCTGCTTATACTGTGTCTTGCATTCATGTCCTGTACATAAAACATTGTGTTTAGCAGTTCTGTACACAAACAATGCTTATGATGATAATGATAATATGGTTATAATGGGATAAGAGGGGTTAGCATTGCCAATGGGTTGAATTTAGGAGTCATGAAGAGAGCAGAAACTGGCACCAGGGGCTTTACCTCTTCGGTTTCTGTCTGGAACGTAATATTTAAACGTACACTGCTGTAGAAAGCCATTAGGATGGGAAGAGCTGAGTTCGAACCTCCCGATTTCCCAGAGTAAATGTTTCCCACAGAATACTCAAAATAATTTTGAACCTAGTTTTATTGAGAAAAGGCATTGTTTGAAATGAATTTCTTTGTAGAACTGAAATATTGACAAGATATACAGCATATTACATATTCTTATGATTCTGTCCACACTCAAAAAAATGAAATGTTAGATTTGCTTAATGTTATGTCAACTAGTGTCACGCATTAGCTTTACGTAACCTTTATTTGACTTCAAATATTTTTGGCCATTTTTTTGGCCTCAGTTGCATTGGGTGGAATGTAGTTAATTCCAGTTGACAGTTGTTCAGTTGACTTAACATTATGAAGTAAATCTAACATTTCATTTTTTTGAGTGAAACAACTAAATGGTCTTATTGTGGCTAAAACTAACTTTGAGCCAGAAAACAGAGGGTGATTACAATTCTTAAAATGGCCATTTTGAACTGATTCTTTCTTTCAAGATCTCTTTATTTTACTCCAATGTTCAACTGTCTCAGTAAGTTTTTTTGTGATTAATGATGGATTGAGTGGTGTGAGGTTCATGAAAGCCCATTGTTTCTGCAGTACTTCGTATGAAGATTGAATTCCAACTTTTCACAGATTACCAGAGATTACTGCCACCCTTGGATGGATATGATTGGTTAAAATTATACTGAGAGGCAGTTGAAGTAATACTGCTGTTGGGTCTTGCGCCAAATCAGAAAACACTTGAATCGGCAAGCGTTTGTATTTTACAGTGAAAACCGTCCACTCCATTCTGCAACACACATCTTCCCATGAAGGTGCCTCTTGAGATATGGTTCCTTCAAAGCCATTGTGTGAGACTAAATATTCACCCGCCATCAGGGCAGTAAGTACCAGGAGTCCTTTCCCTCAGGCTTACCTCGTGCCGATGTTTTTATACTGGCACAAGAGGAGGTTTTTGAAGGTCTTTTTAAAAGTCACATTGCAGAGGGCATAGCATGCAGGGTTAATAGTGCTATTAACGTAGCACAGCCAGTAGCCAATAGCCCAGACCGTGTCTGGAACGCATGACTGGCAGAAAGTGCTGATGAGGACCATCACATTGTAGGGAGTCCATGTAATGATGAAGGCCAGGAGGATGGCGAAGATGGTCTTGGTCACTTTCTTCTCCCGGGCGGCCATCTGCCTCTTCCTCTTCACCTGGCTTCTGGCGATGCTGGCAAACTTCCGGGCCACTGTCCTCGGCCGACTGATGGAGATGGAGTTGTTTTCTGTGTTGTTCGGGGGCACGATCTCAATAGCCGTGATGCACTCGTCCCCCGCCTGCTTGGTGACGATCTTAATTTTTGACCACTTGGAGGAGGGGTTGAGTTTGGCTGGTAACGGAGAGGGGGCTGGAGCTGGCTGTTCTGTAGTGATGATGCTGTTAGCTTGCTCCTTGGGGTCTTTGGGGGCGATGCTGGCAGTGCTGGAATCGTTGGAAGTCTCCTTCTCCTCCGGTTGGACGCTGGTCTCGGCTCTGGTGGACACCGTCTCCTCCAGCTTGCCATTCTTCACGCCTTCAATGCTGGACTCCGTGCTGGGCTTGGAGGAGGAGTTGTTGTTGTTCTGCTTGAGGATGTGGCTCTTCAGCAGGCCGCTAGGCTTCAGAACTTTCTCCTTCCTGACTTCGGGCTTCTGCTTCTTCACGCGACTGCGGCTGGCGAGAGAGATCTGGATGTAGAGGACGGTCATGATGATGACGGGCAGGTAGAAGGCAGCGATGGCCGTGCCAAAGGTCACGGCAGGGTTGGAGAGGAACTGGATGTAGCACTCCCCTGGCGGGACTGTTCGCTCGCCAACAATGAACTGCCAGAACAGGATGGCAGGAGCCCAGAGAATGAAGGAGAGAATCCAGGCTGCAGCGATCATCAGCCCCGCCATTTTGGTTGTTCGTCTGGTGGGGTAGCTGAGAGGCTTGGTCACGCAGAAGTACCTATCGAAGCTAATAATGAGCAGATTCATGACAGAGGCATTGCTGACCACATAGTCCAGGGCCAACCACAGGTCACACACCACAGGCCCCAGGGGCCAGTAGCCAACGATGATGTAAACACTGTAGAGGTTCATGGAGAAGGCGCCGATTATGAGATCGGCACATGCCAAACTGAACAGGAAGTAGTTGTTGACTGTTTGGAGGTGCCGGTTGACTTTAATGGAGAGCATCACTAGGATGTTGCCCACCACGGTGACAAAACTGAGGGATCCGGTAACCAAGGCGATGAAGACCATCTCCACTGTCTTATAGGGGCTGTCCGACAGCTGCTCCTCTCCGCATAGGCCACTGCTGCTGCTGCTGGAGTTATCGCAGCTAACGTTCGCTGGAGAAGCTTTGATGGATGCATTGTACATGGAGCCTGAAGGATGAAAAATACAAGAAATTAAGAGGAATTAAGTTCATGCTGCACATTTTATTCAAGATTTTTTAATTCCGCCAGTCAAATAATCTTATTTCAATTCTAAACAGAGCTATATCAATATATAATTTATTTGTACAGTTGAGAAAATTAGCCTAATTAGACAATTATAAATACTTTATGGTACAAAAACACAGCAGTATCATACAGAATGCATTCATTTACATGCACACATACACAAACATATTCCACTTTCGCTCATACGCATACAACATGCAAATGCATTCAGATAGGAAAACACTTCGCAAGCACAACACTATACCCTATACACAGCACCATACATGACGATGCCGAAGCTATCAATCATGCTATTTCCAGATTTAGTCAACTGGGAGAGTAATACCATACTGTATATGACACACAGGCACTTTGAAAAGGAGGCACGCATTGTAAAAATGTATGCACACTCGAGGTAATAGCACTGGAATTAGAGAAGATAAAAGTGTTGTAAATATGAGCACCGGTGAGCCGCAGCTTGAATAGTTAACACATTCCACCGACAGAGTCTTCGAAGATCAAAGCATTTTGTTAGGTGACAGCCAAGCTGGGATTTCCATTCTTTCAAGCATACATTAAATATCCTCCTGTGGATAATGTGTACATATTCATGAGGCAGCTGAATTCTATTTTCATCGTATAATGCCCAACACAATTTGCGCAGAAACATAGTTGCGCTGACACCCAATGCAGCGCATTTTAATGTGCATAAATGTGTATAATGTCAACAATTATTTCATGAATAAAGTATTAAATGAAGCATCTAAGGGTTTAGAACAGGATGGCTTGCAGAACGGCCAGAGGCAAAAGACCAATTAACTATCTGCACTCAACAATCACACTTACTGAACCAACAGCATCTTCCTGAACATATCAGTGCATAAATGCCACATGACAGTCAACGTAGTCTCTTAACTTGGCTTTAATCTATTTTTTTCTGCTTACTGCGTGCTTGTCATTGTGGTCAAATGATTTATCTTCGTATGTTTTCAATGTCCTGTTCAAAATAATGGTAAATCACAAGCCACGTGAAATGAAATATCCCACATATTTTAGTCAAGTGAATCTGATACATAAAAAAGCTTCATATACAGCAGACAGTATGCACAGCAGAGTTGAATATTAAAATGTGGCATTGCTGTCCTTGAATTTAAAATGCTTTCCAGAATGAAAACTTTGGGCATTTTCCACACTCCAATAGATGAGGGGTAATAGGGTTTTTATTAGGTTTATTTATCAAACATACATTTTATTCAATCGTCATTATGGACAAGAACTTACGAGCGCAAAACTGCAAAACATTTGAACTTGATTTTTATGAACTGAATGATTTTCATCAAAGCATATCATGGTAAGATCCAGACAGCACTGTATTTCAGATAATTGCCCTTAACTTGGTGAGTTTTATAAGGGGGTGATATTAGATCATTATTGTCATGACCTATATGACATCTGGCCATGCGGAAGAATACACTGGACCATCAAAGATACGACATGTGAACTTTGTGAAACTCAGATGTTCATTTGTCTTCTGAATCCAATTTTTCTCTTAATTCATCCCATTAAAATAGTTGTCAAGACAAAAATGGAGTTTCAATTCTTTGTTGACAAAAGTTTAAGGATCATATTGATTGGCCATTTATTATTCTGTTGCCTGAACTCAGTAGGCCAGTACAGGACATCAAGAGCTTATATCCAGTATTTACAAGAAATACATTAGAATAACAGAATTTTCTGTGATTAATAACACGATTTTATGATTACTCATCATTATTGCAAATACATACTTTTATGCAAATTTTATGGCAAGCAGTGTACTGTATGTCACTGATAAAATGCAATTCCATACCATTCAAAAACGAAGAAATAAGCTCTCCAGGTCTTCATACATTTGAGATTGACAGCTCAGTTGGATTATTAAATTATTACTTTGGAAGACTGCCCTCTACTGGTGAAATAGTGGATCGTTAAAACAGTGGATCAAGCTTTACTGTCACTAGTAGGGATTTGATATGATCATAACCAAACTGTTCAGTGATTAATTTGCTATCTCAAGATTTTCACATCAACCTTTTGCTCATCTTTCCGTAAATGACAATCCTCTGGATAAATAACAAGCAATATTTTAAAACTGCGTCACTGTGGGCACAGAGGGAACGGAATCAATATCTGAAGATATTGTACAATAACATCACCAGACATAACATCTCTCATTTGGATAATTAAAGCTAATTTGGGTATGGAAGGTTCTTGGAGCGCAATATGAAAGCACATTTAAGTGGTTTACCACTTGATGTGGAATTTCTTTGATACATAATTACTTGTAAAAAAAAAAAAGGTTTGTGAATGTGTTTACATTTCCCAAAGAGTACAGTGGTAGAATATGTTTTGTGTGCTAGGACAAAAATACTACCAGTTTGAGTGCTCCATTTAAAAGTATAAACTAAATAAACAAAACAATTAAGCTCATTAACATGGCTAATAAAATTACTAAGGGCAGAAAGGCGCAAACCAGCAGATTTAAGATTTTACAAACTGCAGCACAGTTGAAATTTGAACAAGTGGGAAAATTAAGCATTGAATTCAGGCTGCATTAGTAACCAATATATGTAAACCAACTGTCAATCAAGGCCTTACAGTCAGGAGGAATAAATGAATGAATGAATGAATGAATGTACCTGAGCCTAAGACAGTTAGGCATCATATCATATTGGTTCCACAGTGTAAAAATTTAAGCAATTTTAACGCATTGTCAGCCAATATGTCAGAGCACCATAATTTTAAGACAAACATCTCATGACAGCTATAGACATGGGCCGTACCTCAAATTTGCCAAAATTATCTGCAATTTATGAGCAATTTGAGCTCATCATAAAATAAATAAAATAACCACTTGAGTTTCGGTAATTTCCGAAAGACTGACAGGCCGAAAAGGACCTCTACAGCTAATGGCTGAATAAATATTACCGTAATGAGGCCTTCAACTGTGTCTTTTGACCAATCAGAAACACTTTTCACCATGTAGGAGAGGACGAGTTCAATGAGCACGATCGGTAACACAGCCAAAAACTCATGAAAGGCCGGCTGCAGCTTGCTAAGAATAACTGGAGCGGGCAGAGCTTTGGTCTTGTGGACAGATGGGACTGGGATTGACATATCAAAGTGAGAGCAACAGCAAAGTGTAGAGGTGGAAAGGAAATGCCAAAGGTCCAAAACGCCTGCATTTGTGAAACTCAGTATTGAGGGTGTTAAGGTTTGAATATTTGTGGCTGACTAAAGTTCTTGCCTTCACTGAGGATGAAACTGCTGATAGCAGCTGCTGAATCGATACTTGCGCAGATTGGGAGTTTTTAAAATGAAAAGGCAAAGGATTCGAGACTGGAAGAGTCACTGACCAGACATGAACTGGATTGCATTTCATATGCTGCAGAAAAAACAGCTCCGGCCTCCATCCCCTGAACCATACAGGAGATGAAGATAACCACAGTATATCCCAGGCGAACCATCACCTGGGAAACTGCTCAGAATCTCAGAGTCACACCCTTGAAGAGGCCCTTGTTCAATGCAAAGGATATTCAACAATGTAAAAAATATTAATTTGTTCAATTACGTGGCATGAGCATGTTCAAAATGTGGCTGTGCACTAAAGTGGCAGAAAAATCTTTGACTGGAATGCAAAGTGTATAATACCCCTGAACAGAAATGGATCTTTCAATTGTGAAACTAAAATCAGTCATAACTGAAAATAGGCAAATAAATCATCACCTTATTGGGGTTACTGCATATATCAAGGAAATGTGCAGGCTACAAATACAACCCCAATTCCGAAATAGTTGGGACAAAGTGTAAATTTTGAATAAAATCAAAACGCAATGACTTTGAAATCAAACCAGCCAGTATTGTATTCACAATAGAACAGAGAAAATATAATGAATGTTGAAACTGAGAAATTTCAAATTGGAATTTGATCCCAGTCTTGTTTATTACAGGCTTCCAGCTGCTGGAGGGTTTTGGGTCTCCTTTGACGGACTTTTCATTTAATTGTGCGCCAAATGTTCTCAATCGGTGAAAGATCAGGACTGCAGGCTGGCCAGTTCGGCACACGGACTCTTCTACTACGAAGCCATGCTGTTGTAATAGCTGTAGTATGTGATTTTGCATTGTCCTGCTGAAATACACAAGGCCTTCCCTGGAATAGATGTCGTCTAGAGCGGAGCATATGTTGCTCTAAAACCTTTGTATACCTTTCAGCATTCATTGTGCTATTTAAAACATGCAAGTGTCCCACACCATATGCACGAATGCATCCCCATACCATCAGAGATGCTGGGTTTTGAACTGAATGCTGATAACAGGAGGGGTGGTCTTTCTCCTCTTTAGCCCAGAGGACATGACGCCCATGATTTCCAACAAGAATGTCAAATTTGGACTTAGTCTGATCACAGGACACTTTGCCACTTTTCTACAGTCCATTTTAAATGAGCCTTGGCCCAGAGAACACGGCGGCGCTTCTGGATCATGCACAACAATGGCTTCCTTTTTGCATGATAGAGTTTTAGGTGGCATCTGTGGATGGCACAGCAGACTGTGTTTACAGACAGTGGTTTCTTGAAGTATTCCTGGGCTCGTTTAGTAATGTCAATGACAGAATCATGTCAGTGAGTGATGCAGTGGCGTCTGAGGGCCCGAAGATCACGAGCAGCCAGTAAAGGTCTTCGGCCTTGTCCCTTATACACAGAGATTTTTCCAGTTTCTCTGAATCTCTTGATAATGTTATGCACTGTCAATAATAAGACCTTCAAAGCCTTTGCAATTTGATGTTGAGGAACATTGTTTTTTAAGTATTCCACAATTTTTTTACGCAAACCTTCACAGGTTGGAGAGCCTCTGGCCATCTTTACCTCTGAGGGACTCAGCCTCTGTAAGATGTCCCTTTTATAGCTAATCATGTAACACAACTGATGCCAGTTAACTTCATTACTTGCTAAATGTTCTTTCAGCTAATTCTCTTCTATATTAATTGAATTATATTGTATTCAATTAATATATATATTGCTCATATTATACATATAATATACATTAACTTTATCAGCCCTTTTTTTGCCTAAGTCCCAGCTTTTTTGAGACCTGTTGCAGCCAGAAATTTGACAATAAGCTAATTTAGTGGATAAAAATGTAAAATGTCTCAGTTTCAACATTTGAAATGTTATGTATGTTTTATTGTAAATAACGTATTGGCTCCTGTGATCTGAAAGTCAATACATTTTGATTTTATTCACAATTTACACTTTGTCCTAATTATGTCAGAATTGGGGTTGTAGTAAGTCTTTATATGAATGCAACCCCCCCACAAACACACACACACACACGTACACACACGCGCGCGCACACATATAAACGCACACACACAAACATACACACATGCGCCTGTGTGCACACACCCTCAAGCGCGCAAACGCACACATGCACACACACACACACACACACACACACACACCATTAATGTAACTTAGCTGTTAATATAAATAGCCTGCCCGGTGAAACAGCACCACTTGTGGTTATAACATAAACATACAGAATACAGACAGTAAAAAGGTTTGGGTTGATGAAACACTAAAATGGATGACCCAAGATTGCTCTTTGGCCACAGTGTGTTAGTTTTAGCCAGATGTGGAGACAGCAGACCTCCTGCAAATGCCATTATCATCAGTCTTTACAGTTTATAGAAAGTGGTGTGATCAACTAAAAACCTCCAGCAGGAGACATTTCAGTGGGCTAAGGCACCGTGTTAATGAGAGAAGGCAGAAGACAATGGAGAGAATAATTCAGGAAAGATCACGTACTTATGGCCACACATGGATCACTGGATATGCATTTAAGTACATACAGTCTGCACTTAAAACTCATATTCACTGTTTTATTGCAATATAATGTGCTGGAGACAGACACCAAAATAACAAAAACTGGGTCACTGTCCTGACACTTTTATATTTGACTGTATGTATTGATAGAATGTTAACAGAGAGAATGATGATGGACTTTCATTCTTTCAATGATTCAAAATTTGTCATAATTCAAGTACAACACAATCACTACCTCCACAGCATCTGTAGGGCCTTCTCTTAGCCAAGACCAGCTTGTTCTTTTCATAATTATCTCGTTTGTTCTTTATTTAACACAGGGAGAATCTAGGTTTTCTTTCAGAGGCAGAAATTCAGTTCTAAAGCACATTTTATTCTCATGGGCAGGCCAAAAATAACTCATTCTTTTTGACACCCAGCAGATATAAATAACCGCAGCTAACTTTTTAACCATTCACGTCTGTCCTCAGACTGCCCTAAAGTATTGAGTGCCTTTAGGTCCAAACTGATCGATACATTCTGATGCATGTCAGGTTATGTGCTGGCACCAGTGTTTCGGCTCTTTTTACGCCAAGCTAACAAGCACATCGGAGCTCAATCAACAGAACTACGTAGCATCTACCACCTGTCCTGCGGTGGATCTGTAGCTATTATCATGTTTTCATCGATGGAGGGATTATTTGATCAAAGGAAGCATACTGTGGAAAACCACTGTTCTGTCCCAGAAACTGGGGCTACACACAGTGTCCTTGAGTTCGATTGAAACTACATTCACCAGTAATACAGTTACCAGTTTCACCAGACCAAACGGTGGTGTATTGAGAGCTTTCCAAACAACTACAAAATCGTGCTTACGCAGTGCATCACTGGAAATAGATCCTAGCAACGAATTTGGAGAGGAAGCCAAAAAGATGACCAGTAGCTCCAGTAAAATATGCAAAGCTAAAGTCCCAACATGAAGTTTATTTTTGTTCATAAGAGGACACAACAAAAACGGCATTTCGAAGTGCCAGAGCTCAGTCTGATAAAGAGGTAACATGCTGGTCGTTTTGGTGGAGCTTTGACAAGAAGTCTGAGTTGTCAATTTAGCAGTGCTGGCAGAATCAGTAAAAGGTCATCTAACTCAAACTAAAAGCCATAAATAATCCTACAGTAGGTGACTGAGCTGTCCTTTCCATCTGTGCTGTCAAAACGATCAAAGCGAAGCATTACAGGTGATTCAACTACAAATGACAAAGGCAACAGAACTGTAAAGGTCGACACTGTTCCCTCGCAGTCCGACGGTCTGACACCAAACTTAGCCTGGTCGTGTGAACCCAACAAAGAGTCAGACCTTTCATCCAGTCCCCAAAAGCCCTGACCACGGCTTGAAAGAGATATCAAAGTAAATTAGAAATCGCCATTTCTAGTTTTCAAGGTCAAAGCACAGTACTGTGATTCAGCGTAATTTTACGGCTTGCCCACAGGATCAGGAGAGAGTCTGTTCGGAAGAATTGCTGAATGCAGTTTTCTCTCCCAAAACAGCATGTAAATTGTCAGAAATAAAAACAATACAAAGGCTGAGCTGAATAATTGGGAGGACAGGTCTGAACTGCATTATCATTATTACAAAATACATCTACACAAGCTATTCTTCCCCTCTTTGTGTTGCCATCACAGTTTCGCACAGTTTTGTGGAGTATATACAGGTCTGGAGGGAAAGATACAGCCTATTATTGAATTATTAATTATTTAAGGGGTATTTCCTCCCCTATGCCAATAAATTATGTGGTTTATTGCTTCACTTAATAATTAAGTCATTATTTTTGGCCATGGGATATAAATTTGGCAACTTGCGAGCACGTACATTTTCCATGCAAATCAAGGAGTCATTTGCATCCTCTAAACGACTCTGGTTATCTCACCCATACAAAAGCCCCCAAACAGAAACTTATAGAACGTGTCATATGTAAGAATGCAATTTATTTTATTTCCAGCCCTGGTTAAATTGTTTAATATTAATTAACTGCATTGATACATTATTTTGATTCATTTTATTTTGATTTATTGGTCATCCAAGACAGGCTGTTGCATTCATATGAAAACTTGCTAAATGCACAGTGTAAATGCCGCAGTACCTCATTAGTCAGAGATGTGCTCTTGTAGATTAGTCAGATGTGCGCGCTTGTACAGGAAATGAGGTCATTCAACTTCATTAATGGCAGAGTGAGTGAGAATTATAATAAAAAAAGGATATCTAAAGTTCAGGAGTTGCAGATGGGCATCTGTAGGGAAGCTCTTCTCGGCAGTAGATAATGTATTTGCAAAACAGTCTGGCATGAAAGTCGACTCATTACAGTCCTGATTGTTCACAGGGAGTCACTGTCAATCAATGATAACATTTAGCTGCTCTCAATGCAACAAGGAGCCACAAGCCACAAAATAATGGCCTCAAAAGAAAAATCAGGGCATCATCATCCACAAACATCGCCATTCTTCATTCCCACTGTGGTGTCAGTTGAGATGTATCAGAAAAGCCTTTTAAATCTAAAATGAACTGCAATGCGTGTTCCGAACCGGCTCAGTCTATGGTCCAGGAAATTGCACTCAGACCAATCACGCGGCTAATATAAAATACTTTGCGCAGTAATTAGCGGGGTGTTCCGGGAGTAGCTCCAGCTGACCTTCACCAGGGCACGTGCAGGATTCCTTTTGAGCCAGAGAAAACTTCCCTCCATCACTGGCAATGCCACCAGAAGGGTTCCTGATGCCTCCTCGCTCGGTTGCTTTGGTAAAGTGTTAATGAGCTCCGGAATGTCTGAACTGTAAAGAGTTAATGAGCTGCTATCAGCCGGCTGTGCCTCTCACGCGCCGGTATCTCCGTCCGTCCTTCCCGGCTCGTCTGATTCAGGAGGCCGTGCAGCGCAATAAACGATCAGAAAGATGGAGTATGATGACTCCGTGGTCCTGCTGACATACTGTGCCTAGCGACCACCCGCCCCCATCTTGGCTTATCGTTGATGGACTGTGCTCGGCTATAATGTCTTCGCCGATTAGGAACGGCATGTGGTTTTAAATAGCACCGATATGGGACGATGGAGTGGGGTATTATTGAACTCAGGGACATTCAGAAAGCCCCGCGGTGCTGTTCTGCTCATAGATGGTCAATAACAGGCGCAGATTTCGCGATCTTACTAACTTTGTATGTGTTCGTTTGTCGTTTGACAGGTAAGTTTCCTCAACTCCCTAACCCAGCCATTCCTCAGGCTAAATGGATGAATGTAATTTCAGTATTTTATTTTCAGTCAGTAAAGCAGTGGCGGGTCTAGAACGGTGAATTGGGGGGCACAGACCCGAGACGCCCCTCTTAGTCCTGGTAAGTTCTCAATCATTTTCCTTTCTTGATGCGCTTTCCGATTATCGTAATTGGTAACTGAAGACGCGGTATCTCTCCATATGTGATCTAACAGCGATTAAATCATGGGCTAAATTCAGTAAGCTACACTGGCAACGCCAGAACTGAGAATTGGGTGCATTAAACAAAACATCTGTTATTAGTCCTGACCTGTTTTCAGTCATTTTCATTATTAACAAAAGGTTCACTCCCAGAGCACTCCACACTTAACAGGCGCTGCTTGTCCTATTCATCTGGACATGTATTTTCTGTATTTGAATCAACGCTGCTCAAAATAGCATACCTGTCGACTCTCAAGCAAATAGCTTGAGCCGTGGGCTTTTTATAGCCTATTTGACTGCCGAGTGGCACTTTTTTTTTAAATCAACCTACGCAATACCGAGAGTGAAAGGCAGTTTTTCTATGGAACGCTAACCAGTTCAATCAACGCGATGCATTGGCCTAATAATAAGTAAATTATTTTTCTGTACTGAATTTAGCCCGTGATTTCATCGCTGTTAGATCGCATATGGAGAGAAACCGTGTCTTCAGTTGCCAATTAAGATAATTGGAAAATGTGTCAATAAAGGAAAATGATTGAGAACTTGCCAAGAGTAAAAGGGACGTGTGTGTGCCACTCGAATTCCCAGTTCTAGACCCGCCACTACAGCAAAGACACAGGCATCGTAGTTAAACCACGATTTTAAGTATATATCCATATCCAAAACGATAACTATAATTTTACTGAAAATAATCCTGCGAACGGAATTAACTGTAAGAACATTGATTTAATTGCTCGTTTTAAGACTGAAGTGACACCGAGAAGTCTCTATTAGGGCATTTAGCGATCTGTGACAGATCTCCACGAATGGGGGTCACCATTGAGCTCATAGTTCTCAGGAAATCAATTTCTTCTCATCTGAGAAATCCACTTCAGAGTCCTCCCACAAAGACGAAAAGCATTGTTAGCAGAACATATCCAATATCCACCAGTAAATCAGCCCTTAATACTTGGTTTTATCAATTATATCTGTTTCTCTAATTCAGCGTTCTTTCGAAAGTCCTCTTTAATGAGACATGAGGGGTTGTGCTGAGAATTTCTGAATGGAGAGTCAATGACGGAAAAGCATCAGTGCTCATTCATTACAATATAACCAAGGTCTGGGATCTCCAAGTAGTTAAGTATTTAAACAGGCATGTAAACTGTGTGTACTACACATCCGCATAGCTGGCCTGCAAGACCTTATTCACTGCTAACGTTTGAACTTAGGCAGAACCCTATAGTCTTCAGAACCCGCAGTATTCTTAAGTTTTAGCTTATTTGGTTTTGGTCAATTATCACCGATGAACTCACGTGTAGAAATAAAGACCAATAGATAATAAGATTAGTCCAATTGATGATATTTTCCTCACACTACATGATTTTTCTCCACCCCAGGAATAAAACTGTAAAAAGTTTTATTTAGCCTGCTATGCTGATGTTGTCACTTGTATTATTACATGTACAACACAACACAATGTCATTAATGTAATGATCCTGCGTATTTCATGACAAGGAAATCCATGTTCAAATTGGCACGACTATTTGTAACTTAAAAATGGGGATGAAAAGTTGAGTGACAGCACTAGAACACAAGGACAAGTTTGAGAGGTGAAAAGTTCGCTGATGTCAGGGCAGGCTCTCATCCAGGCACTGATTTCCCTCGGCACGAAGCACCTTTCTGGTTTCCAAGGACGAAGTCGAGCAGGAATACACTCTAAAAACACTCATCCTCGTAGCCGTGCTTGAGACAGATGCATTACTGCCTCCCTGATTACCGCAGTAGAAGAGCGGAAGTGTACCGGCCCCTGATGAGCTGCCATTTATATGGACGTCCGCGGAACAAATCCACTACCGACAACACAAGGAGCTGATCTCGCACAAACAGGTGCACACTTTATACCTGCGAGCGGCTACTCTCGAGGTGTCTGGAGAGAAGACGCAATCTGCGGCGGGAATCGGCGACCCAACCATCAGCTCACTGTCTCCTGCACGCAATCAGACGAGGGCCGCCGTTGTTTCAATTAGTCTGCCTTCGTCACATAATTGAACTCCTACAGAGTATGTCTGAGACCAGCAGGGACCGAAGATACTTGCGGGGATATTATTGTTTAGCAACTGATCGAGTTGTTGCAGAAGTTTTCATGGCCTCCAAAAATATTTTTCCAGCACATTCAATTTTGTGCAACTTTGCTATGAGGGTACATTAATTAACCCTCTGGTATGATGCCAGTTAGGGGGAAAAATTGTGTGGTGTTTTTTTGTCTTAAACAAAACTAAATAAAAACCTTATCTAAAAGAATCCAAAAAAAAATGGGGTTTTTTTTTGGGATTTTTTGGGGTTCGTTGCCTGGCGGCTGCACTGTATCATAGTGGTGCATGTCTGAAAAAGAGAGCTTTTCATTCCAAATTTGAACAAAGTTTATTTCATAAACATATGGAAAATATTCAACAGCCTCAAAAAGACACAATTCTTGCTCTTTTAAATTCCAAAAACATAAAAAAAGGAACTTGTAGCAGGAAAACACTTGTGGACCAAGTGTTCCCCTCATGCTTGTAAATCTATCCTCAAGGAATGGGCACATTCTCCAGAGTCTGATGCCATTGGGTTTATTCTAAGTCGCTCAAAGTGAAATACAAAACCCCAGGCTGGTGTGCACAAATAAGGAAGCATTCATTCTTCATCAATCCCCGACACAGACTGACCACCGATTGTCCGAACCCTCATTTAGCCTTTTGGGACGTCCCTTTAGGTGGGATTAAACCTGACTCTTTTTACCTTATCAAACATTCTTTATTTCTGATTGGAACAGTGTCAAATAGCAACTCCCCACCCTTAGTTACAAGCCTGCCACTATACAGTATAATAGTGTAAATTCATTTTCGGCCTCCAGTGATGCTCAAAGACCGTATCTGATACTCCCAAACCTAGGGTTCACTTGAAGGTCAGTGTGGATGCCCAGGTGCACTGGGTTCCTGGATATTTCCAGAATAAACTGGAGTGAGCTGGCTCATAGCTGCTTATTGGTTGATTACCAATATGGTCATTCCGGAAGATTAGTTAATCTAGCCAGCCTTGGTCGGTCTGCTGGGGGTTTTGCTATCTGGGTTTTTTTGGCAAATTTATGAATTTTACCCCTTCTCCGCTCCACGCTCTTACAGCTGTTTTAAAGGGCCACAAGAACCTGGCTGAGTTCTCTCTGTTGAACTGTGATTATGGTAATACTTTGAATTTAGAACGTTTTGGGATATTTTTCCCACCACACATTCTTTTAGTAAATTGCATGCCTGAATGTTGCCTGCAGTTGACATTGTACCATTGTGGAACAACCCATTGAAATGAATGTGTCAAAGAATTGAAGCATAATTTTTTAAACTTTACAACTTTACAAACAAAATTCTGATGAATATTATGCTTTTGAACATTATTTATACCTCCACACACTACCAAAATTTCACGGTATTTTCAATTTTCAATTTACCATAATGGTACGTCATTGCCTCAGGACAACAATGGCATTTTAACAAGTTTCCATTATTTATTTAACAAATGAAGTGCATAAAACTATCATAAATTAAGCATTACTCTCCTACTATTGTGAATATATTTTTTTCCAGATTGAAAAGGGCTAGGAAACAATGTTTTCAGTCCATTTTTGTGGAGCAAAATGGCAAAGCTGTTTTCTCTGAGAAAGTTTGCAAAAAAGGGATTCTGCATGGCTTTCATGTGACATAAAGTCATGTGACAAATTAAAGCATTGTTATTGGTTCCTTATGATCTTCCCCCATTTTCAGAGTATTGCATCATTAAAGGGGATGCATTGTGGAGATAAGGCAGGCCAAAAATGGGTTGGTTGCCTGAGGGCAACATGATACCATAGAGCAGTGGTCTTCAATGTTGCTCCTGAGGACCCACTGCGTATGCAGGCTTTTGTTTCAACCGCAGTTGTAATCGCAGGATTGTAACGAGCTGTTCATTTGCCTTCATTAATTGTATTTAATATTTAGAGCAGTTATTTGCCCTTTTAATTCACAAGATAACAGAAATATCTTGCCATCAACAATTTTAAAAAATGCATACCCACTTTGCTTTACATTGGAAATAACAGCATAAAATGAGAAAACAATGTGACCAATCAAATTAAAGATGTATTGGCTCCTAATTGGTGAAAACTAATTAGCACATCGTGACAAGTTTAGTTGACAGGTAAATGGTAAAGATTCAAACCAGCTTTGTGTTAATCTAATTAAGTTCATCTGAAGTTTTTTGAAAGAACTTGAAACAGTTGTGTCCCTCGGCCCAATTTGAGGTTTACGGATTTCCTAAGCGTCTAATTTGATCTGTTTCAAATGTTACAATGCAGGTAATTTCTGCATTGCATCATTTCTGCATCAATGCAGTACAGAAATAAAACCACAGTCTTCAAGGATATTTTATTCTTCATAGAATGTATGGCTATTTCTATGTAATATTTGGCTAAAGACAGTAAGTAACAATGCTAAATATGAAAAACAACTAATTAAGACATTAACAGCTTGTTGAAATCCTGTGATTACAATTGTGGTTGAAACAAAAACCAGCTTACACAGTGAACGACTTTGAAGACCACTGCCATAGAGGGTTAGCATTGTTTAATGCAGTAATAAGCATTAACTATTAGTTAATTAACTGTTAACTAATGCACTGTGATGCTAAGTAAACTTTATCATTTACTTTAACACCATCATTAACCATTCATTAATGCTCTTTGTCACTCTTAAACTGAAGTTGAAAACATCCCTTAAGTAACACTTCAAACTATTAAACTATTCAATAATGTATAAATATATAGTCAGCATGAAAACCCTTAATTGTTTCTATACACATAAGGTAATTGTTAATTAACTGTTAGTTAATGCTTATTACTGCATCAACTAACGTTAATTACTGAACTGTTATTGTAAAGTGTTGCCTCTATTTCTGTGTAAATGTTCACAAGCTGAGCACCGAGCATGAAAAGCCCACAACTGATGATTTGAAATATCCATGCATTGCAGGTAATGATGATTCCAACGCAGTTTTACATCCAATAGGCAATTTGATTGCTATGAATGGCAGGGCATCAGTGTGATTAGCACAGAAAGCTGTACGGCAGAGACGCTGGCCCATACTGCTTCCAGAAGCTCATTCTGCTCACACTGACATGGCTGTTGTGTAACACCATAATGGTTTGCTGGCAGCCAGAACTGAGCCACTGTGGGGTGCAACAAACAGCAGATGTTTCGGGAGACCAAATTCCATAATCAAGAAAACGGATGGCTGGAATATTTCCACGAAAAGGATCAGAAACACTGTATAATGAACCAGAGGACTCATGGGACTGTGCCATCTTACAGCACGAAAGAAGGCAGACTTTACCTCCTCAGTGTTACATGAATAAAACAGCAAATAAAAAGCTCGAATTAAATCTGCTTAGTGTCATGTTGTGTTCATCAGTATTCTTTCACTCAGGACCAATATTCAGACCTCAGTTGGTCATGTTTCACAGTAGATTGCAAAATACTTCAGGAAAGCACTCATTCTGGAAGATATTCTGCTAACACAGCATTTAAGGCCTGTTTCACAGAGAGCCATTTAGCTTCTTCCTTGAGAAAAACAAGTCTTGCATTCTCCCCAGAATATATATTTTTTTATTTTTAGGAGTAGGCTTGATAACTGTGTGCAAATATAGGCCCAAACAACAAATGTTTTGTTTAAAGAGGAAGTTATTTCTTTTTAACAATATACCCAAGGCTACAGTGTGCAACAGCGTGAATAGTCGGCTTACAAGTATGTACTTTATAGTCCCAACTAAGATGCTGGCGATATAAATATACCCTTTATCACGCTGTAACCATTTGATATTCAAGCCCACAGCTGAAACGCAGCATCAGAAAGTAAGCACATCAGATTGCTGTCATTCTGAGTTCTGAACGTCTCTTTTCATGAATTATCAAAAGTGGGGCACATTCCCCTTCCCCCCCTCGCTATGATTCTGTGCGCTCGTTAAACGAGATCCCTCTTGATAAAGCACCGTTCTGGAGACTCTCAGCATCAGTTCATCATCTACTGCGAGGGGCTCTGGTTATGATCTACCGTGAAATGAGCCAAAAGACGTCAAGTAACCTGTAGAAAACTAAACTTTTTCATAGCCTGCCAGGAAATTTTCAGCAGAAAGAATTCAAAACAAAATGTGCACATTGAAAGCTGTAGTGGAGATAAACACAGTTTTTAAAAGCATTCATGTTCAAAGTACAGATAATTCACAACAAAGTGAACTTAGGGATACCTATTTAGGCATATCTTGATATTATGTGGGGTGTCATCAAGAACGCGCTCGAATATATACAATACATTCTGGGGGAAAAAAAAAAACTGAACATCATTCTAGAGATGTATTGCTGCCATGAAAACCCCCAAAAATCTCTCTTCCAGAGAGTGATCGCTTATTCACCAAATCTAATTAAATCTCTCAAACCCACGATCAATAAAATTTCCGCAGTGCCTGGCCTTATCTCTCTTAATGGTTCGGATGGGCTTTTTAAGGAATGATGATGTTGGCTTTCCATCTATTATTCATAAGGTAAGAGTTCATAATTTGCTACTTTTTGCAAATGAATGTTTCAATAAATAATCAGATATCCCCATAAATATGGAACCCCACTCACGTCTCCTCGCATTTCAGTCCGAGAAGGGTAATCATCAAGTAATGCTGGGGTATTTCAAACAGCATATCATTGGGAAGGACCTCATGCAGGAGTGAGAGCGCTGTAGATCAGAGTTTGCCCTGGGCTGGGTGATATAGCAGATCAAAGCCAAACATGTTCTGACGTGACGTAATGGCCACATTGGATAATGTACTGGGAAAGAAATGAAGCTTGGCATTTCATCTCGACAGAGCCACCATTAACGAGGTTGAGGGGTTCATTGATGATGGATTTATCTGCTGCCTTGGCTTCTGTACCTGGTCACTCAAACAGAATCTCAAAGCGGATGTCAACAAATGTCACAGAGAAAAGGAACAGATTTCTTGCTCGACGAGGCTCGAGCGATGTATCTAATCAGGCAACAAAGAGATCACAGCCAACTTGGCGTCACAATGATGTCCTTTGCTTCTACGCTGTGAGCAACCAAAGATAAAACCAGAGGAGTGTTAGCTTTTTATTCTTGAATGCTTTGTGTCTCTCTTTTCTAGAGCACAGGTGCAGTTCAGTCCAGTTTGACTGTCTGTTTTTGTATGAGTGTTCAGCTGTGAACCGATCCAGCCATCACTGACTCACTAACGGCACCAACAACAAAACCTGATTTCCATCAACAAGCTGGCCACTCAAAATGTCCACCAAAATCAATAATCTACAAAAGAAATAATCAATGTTAATAGCAGCCATTTCAGGAGCAACTGAAAATCTCAGTGCTAAAAGTGCATAAATCGAGGCAGTTGACATCTGTGTCTATAAAAAAATCCCATCCTTACCTGACAGAGTGTGAAAATGTGACCTAAGTACTTTTAGCACCGGGCTCTTCAATTAATACATTTCCAACAGGACATTAAAATGCACAAAGCCAGGGAGAAACCCGTTTTGGATGTTGTATTTGGTAGCATATCTTATCACTGACTTTGAAATGGCTTTTTGCGCGATACCGTTTCCTTTGTGACTCTTTGTGAAATCATACGCCTCAATAACAATGAGTGCTTCAGCAATTTCTCTGTGACCTAAGAGTCCGCTGTGCTCTCTGAGCTCCCTGTGCTTTTGAGGGACGCATAATTCGCATCCCACAGGTCCTCTCATCTGTGTGCATTCACGCAACGCCTGCAGCCTGCTGTGAACACGGAATCTCATCCAAACCAGGGCCGGCGCACCACTGCGACAGGCCGCAGCATTGCGGGGCATTCATTACCATTTATGGACAGTGAGACTTGGTCGCCCGACTTGTTTATTCCCGCTGAGCCAAACTGCTGCTTCAGCGACGTCTCCAGTCACCAGCTATAGCCAAATTAAACCGTCTCACTGCCGCTCGGAAGATGAGAGATGTACTGTTGGGCCACATTTCAATAATGCCGCACAATGCGGTGTGAGACAGCTTGTGCAAACTGTATCATTCTACCTCCCTCCCACACATTTTCCAGTTCTTTCCATGGATTTGTCTGTTGTGTTGAAAGCAGTAAAGGTATCGATAACAGTGCCTATCGAGTCATAAACTGAATTAAGCAGGCCAGATACCAAGGTAGCTCGTTGCATTCCCCAGAGCTTCTGGAACATATTTTACACATCAAAGAGAAATAGTTTACATACCAGGAGGGAGGCGATGGCTCGTCTTCTTACTTTAGCCAGTTTAGCTTAACTCAGCAGTTCACTGCTTTTCTGTAGAAAGTGTCGAAATGCAGAAAGTATGTCTTCTCTGTTCACAGACAGGTGTTTTAAACAGAAGACACAATGGGGCTCCCATGTCTCAGTACACATAATTCTGTTTTATTCTGCAGTTTTCAGCTGAACTCATTATGGACTCACTGGAAGTAGTAACCACTGGTATTCAATGGCTAGTCTACTCTCTGGCCCGGTTTCAATACATTGAGGTTGACTGCCTTTAATGTTATGGATGCTAATTGGTCGGCTGAATGAGATTCGGCTGTTCCCATTGGCTGAACTTCACAAGCAGTAGAAGGTCAACACCCCAGTACATACTGAATGCTCAAACGTGATTGGCTCATTAGCTTGCGAGACTCACTTCTCTCGTTCTCCACTCAAAGCATTAGTTCGTTACTAACAGTTCCGTGCGCACAAGTAGGAGGTCTTTAATAGAGGCCTGAGGTCAGCTTTGTCATTCAAGTTTTTTTTTTTATTATTTACCAGATGTCTGAGAAAACAAAGCCTTTTTCAAATGAGGCTTGACCTTTGTTGGAATACAGCGTGCATTTCTGCCGGGTTTCGATCCCTGGCTCCAAGCCTTTTCTCGTCACGAACAGTTAAACACAACACCCCGCGTCTGAAATAGATCTCCCATCGGGACGGAACCCCGGCGTGCTCTGGTGCTGCGGCGGTTCATTTTTCATTCATGATCCTGAATTTTTCATCGCCCGTCACGCGCTCCCTCCGGCGGAGGTTTTGACATGTGCTGTGATAAATCGAGAGTTTACAGGTCTGTCACCCAGGTGTCAGGGAAGACAACAGAAAATGGCTACTTATCTGTCCCATTATTTTCAGCGATGTCAGCAGACAGGCAAGCCGTCCTCTCTGTTCAATCGATTTATTAGCTATTCTGCGCGCAATGGATCCAATAGAACGACCATTCAAGGGCCGCACTGAACCTTTTAACACAAAACTAAGGGCCTTGTTCAAATCTACAAAACAGTTCATAAGAATTTGTACGTTAATTCTGTACAAAAATGGAAGAGGCTATAGTACTAAGTGTACTTGAGTCACATTTTTGCACGTCATGACAAAAGGATGAGGAAATGCATTTCATAGTTACCTTATTCGATTGTCAAAATTTTCCCATTGTGGACATTTTTTGAATCAAGAGCTTTTTGCACTGGGGTCTTCGTTGCTAGTTGTTTCACAATACTGGGTATAAATATTTAGAAATTTAAAGTGAAATCTTTGCTCCAAGCAAGTCTTAAAACCATTCGTGCTAGTAAAAAATAGTCTAAATGAAACAAATGCCAAATTGATCAAGTAGGCCTACTTTGCTTGCAACGACGCTGTGTGACATGCCTCATGAGCCCAGATCAGAAGAACCAAAGAAAGGATTGCGGGGCCTGCGTTTTAGCGCTGGTACTGAAATTGTACAGTACCTTACATGCAGGCAGACAAGGCAGCGCAGGCATCGTGAGTTGTGCCGCTGGTGTAATTAAAATTAATCAGGGACTCTTGCGTGCGTGCCTTTGATAACTGCGGAACTGACACAAATCCCAGCAGTCAAAACGATAATGTCTACTTGCCAATCTCAAGGGAAAACCCGGCATTTTAGTAACGGTTGCAGCCGACTACTTAAGAGCTTAAAGCATTTAAGAAATAAAACACACTAAATGCGTATCAATTACCCTGCGGTGAATTTGGCGCCGTTAATAAACTCATAAGATTAATTACTGTTTGAGGACAATTCATTTCAAAAAGAGGGATAAAAGATGCAATAAAATTGCCATTTCAAATGACGGACAACTTAATTCGAAGAATGAGTAAAATCGAAGACCTGAACGCGTACAGTGCCTTGACACAATATCATCAAATTGATCAACATCCAGTGAGTTGTAGCAGATCAACCTCTCCACGAGAGGACTTACGCAATAGAATCAATAGCGCTCTGAGGCACTGTCTACACGCTATCAAGTATATTTGACGAAAATAATCTAAATTGATGTGAAGGTGAGGAGAAAAAAAATCTGGTAACAGCGGGTCATATTCACCAACTTTATATAAATGCCGTCTGGAGGAAAAAAGAGACCTGATTCAAACTTCAGTGCTTACGCTCATCCCTGCGTTTGGAAAATTTCTAAATGTGGGTAAATGTTTTCTCGTCCAGTGCAGAACTCGAAAGTGTTTCTTTAAACTTCTGTTGTAGATTCTCACACCTTCAACCAATGAAGACTCCGAGTCTCTCAGAGAACGTTTACCAGGAGAAAGCATTCTTTTCCAGCGCTTCTATTCCCTCGACTAGACTTGCAAATGGTGCGGAACTGGGATGCGCTTTATCGCCTATGGTGTTGCTTAAAATGGCCTCAGATCTTGTGAGATTAACCATATAAATATCAGGCTCCCGAAACGAATCTAAAACAGTCATAAAAAGCTGAACATGGCAGAGTGACTGACAAATATACCCGAGGCGACTTTTTGAAACTACTATTGCTCCTTCTTGAGACATAAATGTCTGGGTATAATAATTAATCAATTGGTTAATTAATTAATTGACTAATTTATTTATTTCAAGGATGCTTATGTAAGCCAACGGTATTACCTGGTTCAATATGGGAAAATTGTACTCAACACCAAAACAGATTTTAACCAAGATAATTTACATCAAAACATATTTTCCAGGTCTTAAGCAAGTAACAAATCTTCCTGGTTTCATAAGTGTGCCGTGACACGCTATTTGGCATCCATCGTTCATTGGTACGTTTCTGTGGGCGCTCTGAACAAAAGGACCTTGGGTAAATAACGTCTTTCTTCACTCAACGCGCAGTCTGGCAGATACTTTTACGCGTGCAAGAGTATAAACGTGCGTCAAGGGACAACGACTGGACGCAATTGAGGAATCGAACCCACAACATTTTAATCACTTGTATTCTCAAAACACCGCTACCAATTGCACTTCCCAGCCGCCAGAATAGCCTCCGTGCGTCTGTTTACAGTCTGACCAGCATGAGCGATTTCTGTAATTAGGCAAGAATTAGATTTAATGTTTGCGACGACATCTCCGATGTGAGCCTCTCAAAATAAACGCTACTTCCAAAGAAAGAAGCCAGTGTCTTTTTCAGCAAGAGGAATAGTTGCAGGATGTCATCATGCAATGATGTGCAAAACTGGTTGCCTACCTTCGAGAGCGAATAGATCTAATTCCTCGAAAATGACAAAAGTTTCAAAATGGCAGCCTGTGTGTGGAATGTAAACACATATGATGTGAGGTTAATAGTTTTACATATAACTTATTGAAGTACGCTCCTCTTATTTTGTATGCACCTGTATGTAGATGTTATTTCACAGCTACTGTAGCCAATTTTATGAAACGTGCAATGCGTAGATAACTGTTTAGTATCAACGATCATGTTTGGAGTCCTTTGAAATGTTTTTTTGTTCTGCGCAATCTTGGTTTATACTAATCAAAACAACACGATTTACGTCATACGTTATACATTGTAGACGCAGAGGTTTACAGTACTAGGTAAATGCGCATAACAAGTGCAAAGAAAGTGAGGAATTGATATACGACCAATGAACAATTCTTATTTTGAGGGTCCTCACAGTTATAACATCTTACCAAGACTGTCGGTTAGCACTTCCCTCCTAAGCCGACATGTGAAATTTGTTTTCATTGACCGACACATTGTATCAGTTTCAGAAATGAAATCATAACGCTACTTGCTCAGCATATCATAGAATCAGTTTTGGTTATTGTCTTGATGGGTTGTATAACCTCCTGGAGTGAACATTTCATAAAATTGAATTCAACTCATCCGATTTTTATGGGCTGTATAACGCTCTTCACAGAGGCACTGTCATTGTCTGTTCGCAAAGATCGATTATTTGCTATAAGCATGCCGTACCATGATTCAAATATAAATTAAAATCTGTTCATAAAGTATATGAACAACTTGCCGTTTATATTTATTTCTGATACGCCTCCAACTTCCTCTGAAAAAAAAATGAATACTACACGTTTCAATTTCAATATGCGTTAATTTCAGGATAACATCTTAACTCACCATTCAAGTTCGAGGACGAAAGCCAGTCAGCTCCTGTCATGTTAGCGCCACTCATATTTCATGGTTTTCCAGTTGCTTTACCAAGCCGAAATCCCTCACAAAATATTAGCCCGAAAAGTCACCCTCTATCGTATTAAAATTCGCGCTCTTCATATTGGTCGATCATTGTCTCTGTCTCATTTTCCATCACGTCGGACATTTTCATGTGAAGATGCCTGTTTTTAAAACGTAATGTTTCGTTAAGGAGATCACCGTTCCACGTTTTTGGCCACTAAAACGCCCTGGGCGGAAATGACAACTTCTTTTTAGGAGGCAGACACTTTGGACTTCGCCAGATGTGCTCTTCATCTG
The DNA here is from genome assembly GCA_029721435.1 of Gymnothorax reevesii. Classification (NCBI taxonomy): domain Eukaryota; kingdom Metazoa; phylum Chordata; class Actinopteri; order Anguilliformes; family Muraenidae; genus Gymnothorax; species Gymnothorax reevesii. The sequence continues at coordinate 30,743,513 of CM056589.1, forward strand.
CAAGGATCTGATTTTTTGCAGTTTACAGACACGAAGGCAACACAGTGCAAGTGATGTCATATAAGTCTAGCCAATCACATGGCCGCTTCTATTCTCCCTTGTCCTGAATTTCTGTATCTACAGTAGACAAAGTCACAGTTTAAACATTATATATTGAATAGTTTTTTGATTCGGAAGTCAGGTGGATTTTATTGTCAAGGGGAATTACCTTATTACACTACAAATTTTGTTGATATCCCAATTTCACTGAGAGAACTTTGCTGAATAACAATGCTCAAACCGTTTCTGCTTGAGATAAAGTTCATCGAGTGGAAGCGCCGCGGAATCACCATGGCTCACTTCACCTTTAGCAGATCTAGCTGAAGAATACTTGGGCAACACATTCAATCAAAGACCGCAAGAAAATCCACGTTACAACTGCAACAACAATATAGCAATGCCCGGAAATGGATTTTTATCCACTTTGGGGACATATGCCTCTAGTCCTCACCGGAAGAAATATACGGCCTATTGTACAATTATGAAATGCATGGACACTCACAAAGGAGAAAATCAGTGCTTCTTAAGAATTTTCACTGGAGTACTTTTCCTTTTCACCTTTTCATCCAAGGAACGATCAATTAAATGTCTTTAAAGGTCATTAAATCATATATGGTTTATGGAAACTGTGTAACCGTGGATCAAAAAGCAGCCTGTTTGTAGCAAGGGGTCGCATACGAGCAAGCTTTATACATAGTTCACCAATTGGGCATTCCAGATTCTGGTGGGATGCCAAATTAAAAAAAAAAAGCAGCCTGTTTGTAAATAAGGACAATTCCGTAGATGATGAGCTTCATACAAGTAGGCTACGACCGCGTGGCTCCTGACATATGGGGCGCACTTGTAACGTTCAGCTCGTTTCAGAACCATTACGCCTGGACAGCTCCGGGATGCGTTGCTTCGGAAAGGGATTCGATTTCTTCTAAAACAAGCAATGTAAAATACAAATCGTGCGCATTAGCTGAGTTTAATTTTCAAATGTAGGCAAATATGTACGTTAAGGAGCAGATATCATTCCAACGATCAATTAATTGAATAGTGTTTGCGTTTTAAGTGGTTTTATTGGCAGAGACAATCAGCAATCATAATGTACACCAGAGCAGAACCTTACTTGGATGCACTCACATGATAGCTGACGACAGGGAAACTACATTAGAAAATACAAATGAATCCAAGATGACTAAAGTTTCCAAAATATCCTGATCACCGTGGTGATGACAGAAGCGGCGAGTAGTCATTAGGAAGCACTGTGTCCATAAAATGCATCTGAAAATAAAGTGTCCCGCATCGTAACTGCCGCTGGTAGACATCTTATTGTCATAGTTCCTGCTCCTTTTAGTGAGAGGAGGGTACGGAACATCATGGAGGCAGGTCTTTTATCACGAGATGAAATAGTTATGCCGTTTTGGAGGGGTTTCGAGGGTTAAAACACGGGAGGACAAACACCATCAAATTTTGGGTAATCCCGCCTTTCTCGGGAAAGAATCTAAATTCTCCAGTTTAGAACTCAAATCTGCGTCTCTCCTCAACAGGCTAATCCGTGCCTCCTGTGGTAGTGACCCACCGGCTGTCTCATAGCAACCACAAATTAGAAAGCTAAAAACCAAAACCGCGGAGTATGAGTCCGAATTATTTTGACAGGGGCATTGAACAGAAACGAGCCCCTTCACGGCAAATTGCAGACAAGAGCTCAATTAAATAATCACGCGGAAAAGACAGAATGTTCTCATGACAGTTTTGAATGCTAAACAAAGGTCAACGCTTTGATCTGAGGTCCACAGGCAAAGCGCGTTCAAATAAACATAGATGCTAATGACCTTTTAAGCGAGCGTAGTTCATAATTTCTTCCTGGATTAAATGAGGGTGAGAGTTGGGGGCGGGGTTGGGGGGGTTGGTTGACAGTCTGGGTGAAAACTGATTTTCAGAAATGTGCTAAAAGCGAATGCAGAACTGAAACAAACCAATGCATATTATTAATATTTTCAGTCGTAGGTGCCCTGCAGCATGGTAAAGGTTTCAAGTCAGTGAAGCAAGCCTGCAGTCTGTCACAGCACCTACTTGCACTCTAATCAATAAATGTAATAAATATTAGTTTTTTCGGTAATAAAGGTTTAGTTTTTAATCGTCAGAAGACTACAGAAAGCATAGAACTGAGCACACTGGATCACAGTTGTGCTCATTAAAATGGGCAGGAAAGAAATAGGTCTCATCGCACTTCTGTAACGAGCAAATTGCACCCAGAAATACAGTAAAGATGGAGCTGTACAGTACATGACATTACTTATGACAATCAGAAGGGCAATATGTAATTTTACAAAACATTGTAGTATGCAAGGCAACCGTTTTCAATTCAACCATCTTTATCTGTCTACTTTTCTATCAGTATGTTTTACACCTGCAGGGAGAAACCAAATCTCAGCAGCACTCTCCTAAAGAGCTTTTTGACCTCTAGATTGGTTTTAATTTTCAAGTGCACATTCATGAGCAATGGTTCACACCTGTGCAAAGGTAATTAACTTGGATTTGTTTAGTATTTTAGTTGCAGAAATTGCAGCACAGAGCTACTGTATACATAGATGAATACATTAAATGTGCAGAAAGCTTATAAAATGCTAATTTATGTGTCAGGGAAAACAATATCTTTTCTTTAATGAATAGTAAGAGACACTTATAAGACTTTATAGTTTTCTCATTCCTTGCAACTTTTTCAAAAACAGCCTTTTAGCACGTTGTCTTTTCTATTCACTGACAATAAGCAATGACCACTAGGGGAATTGAGCAGAGTGTTTGTCATTTAACACACAGACAGTAAAAGCTGTTAGTTTACCAAAGCCCAAATGGCAGTCTGGATGTCTTGAGCCAACGTGCGCAGTTGACAACATACAAAAAAGTACTGGCTGCCCATGTGTCTGGCTCTGTAAATCTCAGGACTGGATCAGAGTAACCACAAACACACACACGTACATGCACACACACACACATACACACAGACATGCGCACACACACACACACACGCAAATGAGGTTGTAGAACTCTGTAGATGGAAAAAGCTGGCAAAGCATCAGAGGCTGAAAGAGAGAGAGAGAGAGAGAGAGAGAGAGAGAAAGAAACCCTAGAGGTATGTCACCATTCTAACCAGACAGGAGTTACAGGAATAATCCCAAAGCATTTCTGCCCCTGTGTAAGGCAGTAGTGAGGTAAATCACAAACACACAGACACTTGTACCGCAAAGACCATTGGGCCCCTGACTGGATGTTTTTTTATGGATACACTGCTGTAAGTGTGCTTCTATGCCAGAGGGACACTTTCCAGATGACTTAACCCCACCCTAGTAATCAGCTCCATCTTCTGCATGGCTGGCCTTTCCCCTTGGGTCATGACAAGGGCTTGTGGCTCAGTTATGTATGCTTAATATCTCTTTTCAGGATAAATAAAAGTATTACTAAATAATTTATTGAAAGCACAATATTCACACAAGTTGATCCTGAACATTACCCTCAATTTTATTTATAAAATACTAGCTGTATACTCTGTATATTCTATATTCTACATATGGCAAACTTGTGTTAACACCTTTGCAGTGAATATGAATAATGCCATTTTTTCCTGCTAAACATGAGCCTCTTTGGACTTTATAATTAGTATTTGTGCCACAGAGACTCTGGAAAATTATTCCAGCAAGACATTTGCCGATTCAATTACATAATTATTTAGGAATTAAATTTTGGAATTCATGGACGCCGGCGCAAGGGGTTAAAGTCGAGAGCTCTTGTGTCTACAGCAAGAGAGGTATAACACAATACAAGAAAAAAAGTTCTGTGAGGTCAATGTCGAAGTTTAGTGTTGAGAGTTAAGTTAGACTGTAGAAAAAAATGTGCTCAGTGACAAGTGACAGCACAGGTCATCGTGAACAGAACACTGCAGAGATTTAGCATTTGAATGAGACATTTCTTCCAACAAAAATTTAGCTTTTGACAGCTGAGTCTGCTGTGATAGTGTCTTTTGTTACTCTTTGAGGGTATCTTTTTTTGTTAGAAGCATCAGAGTGCTGTCAAAGTTGATCCTGATAAAACTGAATGGAAAGAGAGACGGCTAAGAGTGGAGATGAAAGTGTTTGGGACAGCGCTAATGACGACGGAGTGCAGGTTCTTTTTATTACTGCAGCTCTCGTTTGGCAGGTGCAGCTGGTGCATTAAGAGTCTAATTAAGAGCAATTAGCAGCACATTACTATTCAGAGGCAGCAATTATTATAGGATCAAAAGACATGAGTTGCTCACAGTGTGGGTCCCCATTCTAGGTAAAAACTCTTAATGTACATTATACACGTGACACGTGTTTCTAATGATGAATCAGACTCAAACATTGCTAACAGCATAGACCAAAGGCTTTTGATTTTTCCCAAAAAAAATTTTCATAGTGGATTGTCCAATATATCTTCAATATCTCTGTGAAGAACCAACAACAAAGGGGTGCATAAAAGTCTTGTTAATGGTTAGTGTCTGTCAAATTCGGTGACTGTAAAAATATTTGAATATTTTACCACGCTTTGAAAAAGATCTGGAGACTGATGGCCACTTAAGATCGCACCAGCCGCCACAGCGATGCGTCTACTGTGTGGTGAGTGCATACTCAGACCGCACCCTGTTAATTGAGAGTGTACTCAGACCATACCCTGTTTAGTGAGTGCATACTCAGACCACACCCTGTTTATTGAGAGTGTACTCAGACCATACCCTGTTTAGTGAGTGCATACTCAGGCCACACCCTGTTAAGTGAGTGCATACTCAGGCCACAACTATCTCTGGACTCACCTTTCCTTTTAATCCAAACTACTCACCTAAAATGTTTTGTGACTTCATCTTAAAAGGTTGTGATGCTATCGCGTTCTCAAGTATTATCCACAAACAGACAGACCTACATGCATATAAACACCTGCAAAAATACTCAAAGCAGCTTTTGAGAGAAAGTTTTAAATAAATAGAAGTTCAATAGCAGTCAGAGTAACTTTGCAATAGTGTGCCCCGATCACTCACACACACACACACACACACGCACACACACACACACACACACACACACACACACACACACATATACAGATAAACTGAAAAAAAAAATAATAAAGATCACATTAGTAATTTGGACATGTTCACTGATGAAGTTCACTCTCTGCGTCTCTCAATTAGAGGTGGTTAAAGGGAAGCCTCCAGCTAACACATCCATACATCCATACACAGGCCACCACAGAGCCATTCACTCTGTAAGGACAGCAGGGGCATAACCCCAACTGTTGAGAATATAAACTCCACATCAGGTAAAATAATAACTGTCTGCAAAAATGAAGTGATAAATCCATCTGCTAACCCATTTATTCTTGATACACATCACAGGGGGCTGGAGCCAATCCCTGGTCAAAATGGAGGCCGCGGGCAGGAGACAGGGCCTACCCTGAATGGCTCACTGATCCATCACATAGATTACACAACTCTCACACACTCATAGCCATGGGCAGTTTAAAGTGTAGTTAGTCCGTGTGTCTTTGGGCTGTGAACGAAAACAGGAGTACTCACAGGAAACCAGCATGAATAAAATCATCCAAATGGATAAAGGTTGTATGAAATGCTTATACTTTAATTCACTCTTATGTGGCCATCACAGAGCTCAAGGGTGTCCTATCCAAAATGGGTGTGGTGTTTATTTTAGCCTAAACCTGAGAAACCTGACTCTTCTCATACAGATCTTCTTTGAAGATTCTGCTTATTTGAATCAGGAGTTGTAATGGATGTAGCAGAGAGAAACCCTGGACACCACCCATCAGCCATTTCTGCGTAAGACTGGAGTACGTGTGCGGGGAACAGTACTTTTATCAGCAGGTTCTCTGTGCCTCGGCCATTCATGTCCAGATAGAGTTCAGTCCTGATACTGCTAAGTGAATCTTAGATGTCCTATAATATAATAAGGGAGAGGACAAATGTACTTAATTTGGGACAAGACCTCTCCAAACTGAGTCGTAAATATGCCATCAATACTGCTCATTCTATCTCCTGCAACTCAATACGAATTGGCAGACTGCTTCATGCTAAAAACAAAAACATCTCAATGTCGCCTAAATCCGATTAGAGAGAAATCGCCATCAGGACAGGACCCATGGCTCATCCTTTCATCTCTTCTATAAACTACAGACCCTGCTGTAGAATAATGAATGGCGAGTGTTATTGTACAATATAGCAGCTCAGTGCTCCACAGTGGCTATTTTCTCCATACGTAGTACATGAGGACCAGCGGTATTTACTAAGAATAGTAGAATGAAAAAAAAATTTTTGTAAAATAAATGATGAATTCACAAAGCCTTGTTTTGTTCTGAAGAAGCATTTTTTATAAGCGACTAATGACAAAGTCTTTTTTGTATACAATATATAACATCTAGCAATATTTCCCAGAGGAAATATAATATTTAAAACAATGTGGTGTGGCTCATCATGACAGTAACTACATGACAGTAATTATATTAGCCTGCAAAGATAGACACTTGTGTTCAGGCAGGTATTTTCTGCTTCTGTTTTTAATATCCAATTACGGTTATTGGAATATTGCGTTTCTGGATAACAGCATACAATTTTAATGTTCTGAGAGTTGAATGATTGATGATTCTGTGCCCCAGGGTTTGACTGACAAGTTTAAACTGTCATGTACTATAAAAATAAGGATAGCTAATCTAACTGATTAAGGCTTGATTTTTCTGTCTTGTTATATTTGTGAGATGCTTTGCAATGTGGATTCTCAGGATGTTTTTTTTTTCCTTGAGGGAAAAGAACAAAAGAGATATCAGAGGCCTCTTCTGATTCCATCATTTCTATCTCCAGCAGCTATAGAATAAGCACTGCATGTACAGGCTCACTTACCACTTCTGGTTTGAGGACTCGAGCAAAGCGAGGCTGTGCTTGATTATGCCAAACATGAAAGACATTACAGCAAAACCGATCTCTTGCTGAAGGCCGCCTTTCCCGGACATGTTGGCTAGCACCTGAGGTTGTCTTTCTAGCTACTGTTGACTGGCAATTATTCCACTCCAGACATCTCCCACAAAATGGCTGAGTGCTCAAAGGGTTGCAGAAACTTTAGATCTAAGATCTAAAATTAGATCAACTGCAAAGAGATTCAGTGATTCATTGGTTTTTGAGCGGTTAGTCACTCCAGTAAGACCACTTCACTGGGTCATGTAATTGCTTTAAAAGTCATAGATTGAGAGGCGATGTTCTATCCACTGTGTCTCTCAGAGGTACCTGTTCTCCCATTTTTCACTGAAGATGTAGATGTTGAGTGAGGACTCAGGTGGGTGGCTTGCGGAGATTAAGCTCTCCCTGCTGAGAATAGAACAGGTGACCCAGTGGGGGGTCTCGTACCCTGACCCTCACTGAAACACCATTACCGATGCAGTGATGGGTGACGAGGCACAGGTACATATAGCTGGGTCAAAAACGTCTCCCAACATTCAACATATTTCAATATATCAGCCTCCTCCAGTTCATCGCAGCCAGTTTACTGTCCATATCAGAAGTACTGCACTCACTGCCATGTTCCCATTGAACCTAACTTATGCGAGACAAGACCAAAACCATGCCCATGTTATCATGATAATTGTTGCAAATAATGTAGAATGAACAGATCCTATAAATGTTTAATTTATATATATATATATATATATGAAGAGTTTGGTTCCAAAACGCAATAAGTGCCAAAATTACAAAAATTGAGATAATACCATAGAGCGATAGTCCAGCGCTTCTTACACATGGTGCAAAAACCCATCATTAGAAATGCACACTATATGGTGTATTTTTTCATGGTCAAAGTTTGTGTTTTTCTATAAATTACAATAGGTGCCAACATAGAAAAAGCTCATTTACACAAAATGACTAAAATTGATATATTGCATTTTATATATATATATATATATATATATATATATATATATAAATGTATGCATATATAAATTAAACATTTATAGGATCTGTTCAGCGGCGCAAACATTCACATTTATATCTTTGCATTATATAACACTGTCCTCACCTTTCCAGTCTTATATTTAAATCTGTTTTTCAAAAATGTCCCATCCAATTTCCATTGTCTGCTACTATCAAATTGCTAGAGAATTTCCTCAGGCCAATGGTTTATTGAATGTTAGAGATAGCATTTAAACAGCCCTTTGTTGATATCGCTGAGTGTGTCTAATTTTAGTCATTTCAGCCCTTCTATGCTGCTTGGTGCCCATTTAGCTCCTCTGGGAAAATATTGCTGAAATAGATTCCAATGCGTGTCCAATTGTCAGAGTGCAGATGGACTGAACCTTGTATTCAGGACTGAAGTACCATGTTCATTTACTTTTTCAATACACTGCCTGAGGTTTCTTCTCTTTAGATATAAGGAGGGCCATAATACTGGCGATCTCACAAAACCCTGAGGGTATAATGGCTATACAGTCGGTCCACGCTCCATATCTGACCTTAAGCTCAAGTTGGCTGTGCTCTCATTGAGTTCTGAAGCAGATTCCTTGCAGACAGAAAGCAGGACTCAGTTTTGTGGAGCGCTTAGATGGGGCTACGTCTGTACGTACCCATAGCTGTGACATCACAGGAGAGAGACACAATGGGCTTTGCGTGTCCGCTGTAGGGTGAGCCTCTGGTGACCAGCCCTCCTCTATTGACCACTCTAGTATACTGTGTGTCCTCCTCATTCGGACAAAGTCACCTCATGAATTCGAAAATCCATTGCAGTTCACCATCAAGTTGTTTTTCTAAATTGGAAATAAATATGGGAGTTTTGTGATGATATCTGATATCTCTGAGCATAGTAAACATCATGCGTGACTGCAGGAGGGATATTCTGTGGGCATGGCAACTGTTCAAGCTAACTTAGAGGTCATTCCATTTGTCAATTCACTTGCAGATCTCTAAGTGACCTTAGTATTAGTTGAAAATAATCAGTTATGTTTCTTTGAGAATAATTAACATGAAAAATTATAGTTTTCAATTCCTATGAGTTTTGCAGCCAGGCAACTTCAAAAATTGGACTTCTAGCAGTTCAAAGTGTATATTTGCATTTTATTTTTGTCTTTTCTTTTTTTTGCCAAGTTTAGGAGCCAATAAATCAGGAATAAAGCTGTCAAGGAGCTGGAATCTGTCAAAATACATTAAATTGTACAAACATTTTCAGAATTTGGCATCAGTGAGTGCTGCTTAGTTTTTTTCTCTTTCTTGGTAATTTGTCATGGCATTACCCAAAATCTTCATATTACTTAATAAGTTAACACAGGTTTATAAGGGGCAGCAAGGTAGCTCAGTAGTAGGTTGCTTTACAGGCAACTTGACCTGGAGAGATGAATTTTGGCCCTTGAGCAAAGCCCTTACTCCCAAAACTGCTCTAGGGGCCTTATCCCTGTTGTGACGGTGCGTTCGGGAACCACGCGCAAGAGGGAAATCCAAAAAACGTATGCCTTTAATGAAGTCCGAGTCAAAGCCAAAAAAACAATTGCCAAGCCGCAATACGAAATCCAAAAACAGTGTTGAATAGACAGGCAGGGGTCAGAACCAAAAAGACAGATGAGCAAAGGTGCATAGACAGTAGGCAAAAAGTCATAGTCAATGAACAAAGCCAAGGGTCATACACAGGGCATCCAAACACAGAAATCGTGGTCATACGAAAATGGGTCAAAATCCAAAAAGACAAAACAATACAAAAAGGGCAATGGCAAGAATCGAAGTCGGACAAACCAGTAAAAGAAAAACAATACTCAATGGCATACACGGCGCTATGTACAAAGAAATATTGATCAACGTTCTGACAAGGAGCAGGCTGTGAAAAGACTGCTTAAATAGATGGGAGGACAGTCACATGCTATGCAGGGAACAGGAGAGCTGGATCAGACTAATTACAACAGGAGAATCACATGAGGGAAACCCTAACTACAAAAATTGGCGAAAGCCAATCACACAGACAGCCTATGACATTTGAACAGCTCCGGTCAGGGAGTTCTAAGAGCACAGATACCGAGTGCAGGAACATAATTAAGAACGTGCGAGAGATCTCGCAGAAATGCAGGTGGAGACAGGTAAAGCTGAGCAAGAGGCGAAGAGTAGAACAGGGCGATTGCTGAGAGGGAATTAGTATAAATTCGTAGCAGTGCAACTTTACAGATTTAACTAGGTTGCCCGTTAGTAAATTAGTAATCTATGTACATGGATTAGTTGTGTTAGTAAACTATGATACAAAAATACAAATGTTAGTTTTGTTAGTAATCAGAACATTCAGACGAAGGAAGTAAACGAGAATCAAAGGAATCTATTAAACACCAGAATTCATTTAAATCAGCCGAAGTAAGTGAGCACGCAAACCTGGAAGACGGACTGAACCAACTAGATCACATGACAGGGGACACAAGTGCAATGGAACTGAGAACTGGAATGAACTAAAACCCTGAGAATTACAATAACCAAAAAGAATGAATAAAAGAGAAAATCATGAACACTGATCCTGAACATAAACATGAACATAAACATGATAAAAAACCATAATCATGACACCTGTTTCTCACCCAACATGCAACTGCTCCATCTGGAATTCCTCCCAGGGGATTCTTGAAAAAAAGAACATGCTCTAAATGAACCTTCCCAAGTTAAATACAATAATCTTTTATTTTCAACTAAACTTCATTATGTAAGTCTGCATGATTTTTAAGCATGAAAAAGAGACATACAGGAGTGCATGCAAGAGTCAGGAGGGGGGGAAAAAAAGGAAGATTATTTTTTGAGAGGGATGTGGAAATTGCTCGTAAAATAAGCTTTTGATTGAACAATCCATGACTTGTTTGTTCGAATAAAGCTGAAGACTGTTGGAGTCCAGATGTTAGCCTGATGTGACTCCCAACACAGCAGTGGTGTGCCTTTGATGAGTCGTTCAAAGGTTTTGGAGGAATGAATCTCACGTGGATCGCCATCAGTGGCGTATTTACTTCCATTAAGTATGTGCTTAACACGACTCTATCAAAGGGAGCTCGGTGGTGTGTTTTGGGAACAGTGAGCGACACATGCTGAACAGAGGCAGCTCGCGAAGATGCGCATGATCTGAGGCATTTATCGCAAGAATACTATCTCACCTTTTGAGCAGACACCTGACCAAGGAACATCTGAGTAGCCTATTGTCCAGAATGTCAGGCTGTCACTGACTGCAAAGGATTTGCAATGCTAGCATGTCTAGTTACTAGAGTCCCTAAAAAGGGGCTATGAATTAAAACTGTCGTAATTCCTATAAGGTTCATCCAATATGTTTCACAACACCCAAAAAGAAAAGCAGAGAGTCTCCTCAATTCTTCTTTGTTTAATTTCAAATCCGATGTGGAACCGTACAGAGCAATAAATGATGTGTCGCAGCAATTAATTGTGTTGCAGTCAACAACCTGACTGTACAGCCCCCTCTCACTGTGTCTCAGGTATGGAAGTTTCAGGTCATCTCATACAATGATAACAAACGCCGAGTACCAAAGCTTTCTTTTTACCCACTACTTTGCCCTGGGCGGGTAACAAAAGGAGACGAGGCGCACCGTACACAGAGCCGAGAGCATGACTGAGCGATAGCGCCGATGGCATATTCTCCTGCCCTGTGGTCAGGGAAAATCATTAAACCCGAGGAACAGGAAAGAATTCTTGTCGACGGCGTGGTCGGATACAATCTATGAGCAGCAGCCACAGGCAGGACCCTGGCAGCAGAGATGATAGGAAGCAGTGACCCAGCGACTAATTAGGTTTTGAGCGGCGACCCAGCGCATTGGCGACGGCATGTGGACAGTTTAGATTCCCTGTTCGTTGTCCTCATTAAAATCACAGGCAAGAACTCAACTCTGACAAACAATAGTTAGACCAGAAAAAAAAAAATGTATAGCTCCATTAAAAACACACAGGTGAGGTATGTACTGTATTTGCAGCAAATTGAAGAATCGATTGGTTTTCATTGCTTTTTCAGTGAGGCACGAGAGGAAATAAAGAAAAGCGCGTGGTATTGTAATCCTGACGCCCACCACGTGCACGCACCAAGCACTTCAGTAATCACAAACATTGAGCTGTTCGTGATGTGTACAGTGACACTTGACTTGTTCTTTTTGGTGTGGTCAATAGGCTACATAAAGCCAACAAAAAAAATGAAAAATGCTACTGCATCAAGAAAATGCAACAGATTGTGACACAGGGAAAAGAAAAAGAGCCTTTGGTGTGTTACGGGCAGGTCCCAGCCGCCGAGAGGTGGTGCATCATTTGCACTGCCACCGTTCAACAATCAGCCAGCTGTCCATCTGAGAATGGAACACAGGCACTGTCACTGACCGATCCCGCTTAGGGGAGCCACTAGTGACGATGGCGGCTCAAGACCGCCACATCTGGTTACAGCCTGTATGTGACAGATTCTGGACAGCAACCAAAACTGATCATGAGATGAGTGGTCCAAGACGATTGAGGGTGAGCGCAAGTATCGTTTGACGCCGTCTAAGTGAGCAACACGTGTGCAAACGGGCCCTATCGGAAAACCCAGTTTTTGCCCATTTACGCATGGCTGCCCTTTGGTCAGTCAGCGACAGTCCCTGTTTTCCATTCTCAGACAGAAACAGGGAAATAAAGTGCCAAAAAATGACAAAGAGGCAGGTGCCCACAGTCAGAAGTCAAGAGTTCTTACACCTGTTGATGGGCAAAAAATGGGTTTTCTGCGAGGGCCGTGTGCAGGCATGCTCAAGTAGACGGCGTCAAACGGTACTTGCACTCACCCTCAATCGTCTCAGACCCCTCCCCTCATCTCATGATCAGTTTTGGCTGCTGTCCAGAATCTGTCACGTACAGGCTGTAACTAGATGTGGCGCTCTTGAGCTGCCATCGTCACTCGTGGCTGTCCAAAGCAGGGTCGGTCAGTGACAGTGCCTGTGTTCCGTTCTCGGATAGACAGCCAACTAATTGTTGAATGGTAACAGTGCAAATGACGCACCACCTCTCGGGGGCTGAGACCTGCCCGTAACACGCCAAAGGCTCTTTTTATCTCTCCTGTGTGTCAAACCATGCCATTTTCTTGATGCAGTAGCATTTTTCTTTTTTTTTGTTGGCTTTATGTCAGCTATTGACCACATCAAAAAGAACAAGTCAAGTGTCACAGTACACATCACAAACAGCTCAATGTTTGTTATTACCAAAGTGCTTGGTGCGTGCACGTGGTGCGCATCAGGATTACAATATCATGCACTTTTTTTAATTTCCTCTCATGCCTCACTGGAAAAGAAATAAAAAATCAATCGATTCTTCAATTTGCCATAAATACAGTTCATACCTCACCCGTGCGTTTTTAATGAAGCTAGGTGTATACATAAAGTATCAGGTAAGTTGCTATTAAAAATCATAAAAAGTTTCTTGCAAGTAACTATTTTAAAATCATAAAAATCATCATGTAGGTAACAATTCTAAAAAAAAATGATATGAAAAGTGTTGTGTTGTGCCTGCAACTAGTATAAAAATCATAAAAAGTGTTGTCACGGTAATCATTATGCAGGTCATGAGGTGTTATGTAGGTAACTATAAAATAAATAATAATAAAGTGCCACAATCTGCATGTCTGCTTAATTGGCTCTTCCCCTGTTCAAGCAGTCTTCCGGATTGTTCCTGTTAATTGACTGACTCGTTACTCCCATAGTGTGATCAGCTGTAAACACTGATTGTCCTGTGTACATAGTATTGTGGTTTTCAGCTGTCAGGGTTGGATCATCTTAATAGCTGGGGTTATGCTTTCCTCTTACTCTAGTTTTCCTTCCTAGCGTGTCTTCTAGAGAGCTAAATTATTATCGAGTAAATTACAACTGAGCACATTATTAGGTACGACAGGTTCTCCAAGTCTTCTTCCATTCCTCCCCGACCTTCTTAGCAACGCGCTCAAGTGTCTAATTGTCAATCCTGATATTGGTTTCCTGTCTGCCCAGTTTGCAACAAAAAAAGTGCCATGTGGGTAACTATTATCAAAAACCATAAAAAGTGTTCTGCCTGTTACTGTTATAAAGACCATAAAAAGTGTTCCGCTTGTTACTGTTATAAAAGTTGTAAGAGAGTGTCTTGACTGTAACTAAAGAAATATTTAAAACTGTCAGGCAGGGAACTATTGTAATATCATAAAAAGTGCTCTGCCTGTAACTGTTTTGAAAATCATTAAATCTTCGCAGGTAACTGCTAAAAAAATGTTTGATTACTGTATCATGGTTATTGCAAAGTTTGAAACATAAAAATCTAAGGGAAATTTCTTCCCAAGACAACAACATGAACATAATATCCCGGGAAGTGAACGACACAGTTTTATTATAAACAAACACTTTCGGTACATTTTATCTTAACTTTTAGCTGCCAAGATGGTAGCGCTTTTATTTGAAACTATTTAGTGGCCAGTGATAATTATTTTAATCTATCATTTTGCCCAACAATACAGTTGATAACTCAAGATACAATAATTTCCTTTTCATAACAGCATTGCGCCTCTGATGCAACTGTCTACACTACACAAGAGCACACTGTCTACACATCACAGCCAGCATGTAATAGCCCACCAGTGCATGTTCTGCACTATGGTGATAATTATGGTGTAGCAATTTCTTTTGCGCATGATTTCAGAGTTTAATCACGTGCGTGGAATGCAATTGCATGTCATGGATCATTAGGGGAAAAAGGACTTGCAGGCAAAGGTTTGCGGGCATTCTTCCTTCTTTGACGGCTTATTAAAGGGCTGAACATTGATGCTATATCTGAAAGCTATCTATGATGCTAACACAGCGATGCTAAGCCAGCGCTCAGCCACTTGATGCTGCCCTTTAGGAGCCATAATGGCAAATCTATTTTTGCGCGCATAATGGGGCTTTCATCTCTAAGAAAGGAAAGAAGAGAGGCGGGATGATTAATGCATGCACCGCTGATTTGATTGCACTTTGTAAGGACATGAGCCGTACAGAACCTATACAGAGTCGACCGCAATAAACATCCGACCTCAACGCGATTCGGCTTTTTTTTAATTCGCAAAATACGCTGGCATTATTCTACTCTGGAAGAACAGATCACTCGTAAAACTATAGGCTACTGTGTAAACCTGGTGAAGTTAGGACAAAAAGCAGTTGTTTTGTCTGCCCTTTATTTAGATACAAACGATTTCTTAAGAGCAACTGAAGGCTTTATTTAGAATGTTTTATTTCGTCTTCTAAAAGATGACCGGGTCTAATTAGACTGTGAAAATCATCAAAAATTAATTTTACATTCGCTTCGAAACTGTGTACCTCATAAATGCTGAATTCAATAGCTTGTACACAAATCCCCCAAAGGCTCATGCAGTAATGCTGCCGCGTTGAATATAGTTGTTCGTCTGTGACCATTCACCGTGAAATCCTGAGTGCTGGAGCGACGATTGTGCTCACCGGTTAAAGGACAGTCATGTGCGATTCGTGTGTGTATGCAAGCATTCCTTTGAGGAATAAGCGAACATTATGTTCCACGCTCTTGAAAACATGCATTATGTTGAAGGACTCTAACAGTGAATCAGTTTTCAGGCTTTGTGAGGTCATCCATATGTAGGCTGAGAGTCAGTGAAGAGTGACTGAGCCAAAATGGCCCAGGGAGCTTTGTTTCCCTTATCATATGCTTATATACATATGCCTTCAGCCCTCCAGATCAGCAACTGACTCGAACTGAACCGCTCCCATTAAGCCCAAACCCATCTCAGCGCAAGTAGCCGAAAACTGCAGTGACCGGGCTGAAGTGGCCCAGCAAGCTTTGTTTTGCTCCTCCTGCGGTGATATACAAGTACAGTGCAAAGGTCAGAGGCACCATGGATTTTTAAATTCCATGTTTAAATTTTAAATTTTAAAGTTTAAATTTTATGGTGGATATTTTTGTTTTCCATATTAGTGGTGCTTGAGATAAAAAGCACATTTGAAGTACTGAATGTTAATTTTTAACAAAAATCTTTTATGAGAAGCTTGTATTTCACTTAACACGAATGATATAAATAATACGCCATGACAGAGCCCTGATCACATCATCATCAAAGCTGTCTTGGAAAACCTGGGGAGACAGACAGAAGTGTGACTGTGACCCTGCGGAGCAATTGTGGCATATTCTCCAGTGTGCTTGGAACAACCAAACAGCCAATAATCTTACAAAACCACAAAACTGCCACAGAATTCATGGCACGTTTTAGTGCATTTTTCTATATTTAGAAACCTCTAACTTCATGAGTTTCAGAAACATATTCGCCTCACGGAATTGTGATAAATGAGCCTAAAATTTTTGCACAGTTCTGTACATCTGCCTTCAGTCCTCCAGACGAGCAACCTACTCACACCGAGCCACTCACACCGAGCCACTCACACCGAACTACTCACACCGAGCCCAAACCCATCTGCGAATCTGTGACTGAGGAGATGGAAACTTCGTATCAAAGCTGTCCCGAAGCGTCGCTTCCAAGCATTTTACCCTGAGCCAAACACTGAAAAACATGAAGGCCGTTGTCTTTCCGCTGCTAAGCGAGGCCCTTCCTCCCGTTCCAGGAACTGGCGTAAAAGTCTCACAGTGTGGGTGAAAACTGGCTCACTGGCAGCACTGATCAAAAGTGTAGAAAAAAGCTGGAGCTTTTTCTTTCTACTTCAAAAACAAAGACAAACAACCCCCATGTCCTGATGAGCGGGCAGAGGACCTGCAATCCTGTAATAATTCAGAAAATTCTGCCGACGTGACAATGTGACGAGGCCAGGGCAATGCAGGAGCCAATTAATCGGCCCAGGTGTTCCATGAGTCATGGTGGCCTTATGCCAATTCACTTTCAAAGCAATTTCGCTCTCACAAACAGACTATCTTACACCAATCGTTCAAGATGATGGGGCACACTACCATCATCTTGATCGATTGATGCAAGACAGTCATAAAACTCAGGCTGACTCAGTCTTTTTCCTCATCCTGAGCTTCCGATAAAATCAAACAAGTTTAATATTATCGAAAGTCTATAGGCTCATACAAACAGCGAAGTTCAGTGACGTAAACATAGTCAATAACTAATAGGTGCCGTCCACGAGATTCCCAGTCTTTGCAAAATCTTTTAGTCCATGAGTAAAAACTCTGTGACTTTCTCACACATTGAAATACATTAAAAGTCTTTTAAAAGTCTTCGAGTGAGTTGTAGGCATTAGGCGTGAAAAAGTATCCAATAGCTGTAGATGGTGAAGTGTGGTTATGGAGGTCTCCGTGGAGGCAGATGTCATGATTTGTGTATGTGCTTTTTTCTTTCTTTGTTACCCTTGTCCCTGACGACATCATTTTCTTTCTCCATCGGATTTTTTACCCAGCTGGCTGATTATTCCTGGGGCCGTCCTTCCCCGGAGTCTATTTAAGCCAGAGGTCGCCACGCCTCCTTTGCTGGAGTGTCTGATGGAGTTGCTCGCTTCGGCTCAAGAAATCTTTAGTCAGGGTTTGCCAGTAAATATGTTATCTTTGTTTCTGAGAAGCTTTGCTTCTTTAGGTTTTTTGGCACAATTGTCTAGAGCCTTGTTAGTTTCTCTTTTATTGAGATTTCTTTTCCTCTCTGTTTGCTCGCTTTGTTTCTGCCACTTAAGTCTTTTGTGTATTCAGAAACACAAGCTCCCTTCCCTTCTAATTTTCACTCTATCACTTTCAGCTGCGCGGGCTCCGTGCTTGGTGCACCTTCCCCTGCCACGGCATCTGAAACTCCACTCCAGCCATTACAGCACACTTTCACTCAGTTGGTTTTTGTCCACCCAGATTTGTGCAATAAACTAATCTGCTCCTTTGAAATGACTTACATTTGCCAGCTCTCTGTTTGAATATTTGTCATGCGACAGCCGGGGTCCTGCTCAGTGTCGAGCTCAGCTGCAAGAACACATAGTGAAAAGAAATGGTTGGCCTCACATACTTTGGACAATGCGCCAGATAGCCACTTCCAGAGTTCAGTATTCAACATTCAGTCATTGTACCATTGTATAGTGCCATTGTACAGCACGATGGCACTGCCGCCCGATAATAAGAAGGTCGTGGGTTCTAATCTGGGCCGGGGCCTCTTTGTGTGGAGTTTGCATGTTCTCCCCGTGTTAGCTTGGCTTTCCTCCGGGCTCCCCAGTTTCCTTCCGCCATCCAAAAACATGCTAGGCTAACTGCATGCTCTTAATTTCATGCACAGGTGTGGGTGTGTGAGTGAATGATGTGTGCAACCTGTGATAGACTAACAAGCTGTCCAGGGGGCGTCCCTGCCTTTTGCCCACAGTCAGCTGGGATCAGCTTCAGCTCCCCTGTGACTCCAATGAGGAAGAAATGGTTTAGATAATGGATAAATGGACATCTCAGAGCTCTGTTAATATGGAGAGAAAGACAGGTGTAAAAATGCTTACAATACATTAATGACCCTTATGAAAAATTACCACAAAATATTACGGTAAAAATGCTATAGTTTTCTATGGTAACTATGGTATTTTTGTGGAATTAATGTGGATATACTATAGATTTACTATAGTATCTCTGTAGTTTACTATAGTGATGCTAAAGTAAATCACAAAAATTAAACTCTACATTAGTAAACTATAGCAGTGATATTCAATTACATAGTATATTTGCAACAAACTATAGTTTACTGTAGTAAAGTTTAGTTTACTATAGTTTACATCAATTTTACTGAAGTAAACTTTAGTTAACCACAGTAAAATTTTATAAGGGGAACAGCAGTGATTTCAAAATATGTCTTAGATGTGGTATAACGGCAGCATATGCATGTATGCAGTAAATTCAAATGTGCTTCATCAGCCTTATATCATGCTATGAGCTCTGCTGAAACATGCACAAAGCTCCCTTCACACGACACACAATCTTTACTGGGATTTATAATATATTATGACGGGCCATATGAGGGGGTACCATTTAATAATGCAAAATATCAACAATGTATGCAAAAGTGCGTTCATCGACAGAATACTAGTAAACACAGTTGACTGACAGTTTCTGAATGAGGCACAATTAAATTGAACCAATTTTGAACAAAAAAAAATCTTTGTGGTTCGCATTCATGATGAAGTAATAAGTATTTATGATTTTGCACCTCATTACAAAATGTTCCCTCTGTTGAAGTACTGATCCATGCTTCAAGCCTGAAGTGCTTTGTTATGATGATGTCGTCGGCTGTCGTTCGCGCAGCCCAACCAAAGGGGAACCGCGCAGATGAAGTCATCACACAAGAATGCGTCTAAGCTGTTAAAGAGTCAGCCTGTTCCTGTTCTGAATCAAAGAGCTTCCAAACACTGCTTCTGCCCTCCTCTCACCGCAAACGCTCCTCCTGATTGATTAATAAAATATCAAAGAGCTCGGCCATTCAATTATCTTCCGCTGCTGTCATCTGAGAAAAAAGGCACAGGAGCTGCACTGTGTTTGAGCGTGCAACCTCTGTTCGAAAATGATTTCTCGACTTCTAACTTCACAGCTCTGCAAAAGGTAGAGGGTTCAAACCATGTCGATTGGATGGCATTAGATCAAAGCCAAAAGAGTTGCGAATCCTCGAATAACAGCATACACATTACCATGCATCTGAAGGGTCTGAGGTTAAATGTGAATATAATATAAATACTGAACCTTTCATCAGTCATTAGACTTACGACACAGATGTACAAACAACACACTCATACATAAGCTCAGCTGCAAGCAGAAAGGTTAAAGCTCAGAATACTTCTTGACCCACACAATCCCTTTCTTGACCCCCCCCCCAAACCTGTAATCAGGCTAATGGTCTCCATCTGACTCACTGACAGCAGTGTTTCCAAACTGGCTGCCTTGGGTGGGTCTGACCACCCCAGAAATTTGAGTGGCCACCCCAGGCATCATTGTAAAATCCCAAAGCATGACTGGTTCCCAAGTCAGAAATGGAACCTTGAAGAAATCCAGACTTCCCTCGGGTGATCTAAGGGCCCGTCGACACAAGAACGATTTTTTTTGAAAACGTATAAATATTTTTTCGTTTCGGCTTTGTGTCCCCACGAAGGTGGCGAAAAAGCAGACCAAAAACGGTATTTTTTGAAAACTGGTTCCAGTGTGAGGAAATCTGAAAACACCACACCAGCGTTTTCATGTGGACAACCAAAACAGGTTTTTTTTAAATCAATGACATGATAGCCCCCATCACAGCCCCCACCCCACATCTAACTATAAGAGCGCAAGAGCTCTATACGCATGATCGCCGCCTTCTTCCCCGTTTTTGGTAGAAACGCTACAGCACCATACAGCAACACACAGGCCTGGGATATTTACTACAGCGTTTTTGGTCATTTTAGCATCTCCGTGTGAATGCAGATATTTTTAGAAACGATGCCGTGCGGACGGGAGATTTTTTAGAAACGACAAAAAAAAGACCATTTTTGAAAATTTCCTTCTCTGTGTGGACGAGGCCTAAGATATTTTAACCCTCACATACTGTTCATATTTGATGCCCTCTGAGTATGGTCCTGGTCAAAATTGACCCGGACTAAGAATATCGTCATAATAAGTGTCTATACTAAATTTTGAACCACAAATCTATTTTGAATGTAAAAATAGCCTATCTGACATTAATTAAATGGATGATTAATCCTTAATTAATGTTTCAGAGAGAGGGGAGAGTCTATTTTTTAGGTTGTACAACACTAATTTTTTCGAGAAAAACATTGAATATCACACAATATCATGTCCTGTTTTCCCACATGTCCATGTTGGTTATAGATTCAGAAAAGCACATTTCAAACAAAATGTATTATCGCTTTATTACTGTTTTTAAAAGCTGTTTCCACCCCAGTTAAAAAGATCTGGACATGCCACAGCTTAAGTATACTTAGGATTTCGGACACGTTTTAGGATTCATGTATCCTATATTTGCACGTTTGCACATGATTCTTCACTGGCCCCATAAGGGCATTATGGGACCCCGCTGATGACTGCGCCATCAGGCTTCAGGGCCCAAATAACTACCGGAGAGGGGACAGGAGCAGCTGCTTAAATCAAATCCACTTTAATAACTGTGCGGTGAGAATGAAGCGTATTATCTAGATATGACCGCAGGGACAGAGTCCCCTTTATAACAGTCCAGCACTGCGGCATTATGTCAGCGGAGGTCGGCCTCACTGTGTTCCTCTCTCCCTGGAGGACGGAATTAAATGCAGCGAATTACATTATGAGCCTGCAAGCGTCCGGAGCTGACACAAGCTGGGGCGCACGAGGGAATATGCCCTAATCAGTCATTTGTGTCGTTTAGAGATGTTTGGCACCACGAGAAGCACAGAGATTAGAAAAGAGTTCCGATAACATTTGTCATGTATTGATATTGTTGCTTTTGAAATAAATATCAAGAATGTATCAATATGGACGCGCTACAGTGCGACCACATATATTTTAATGACGCAGAAAGACAAAGTAATGGCAATTATTCGTACCGCCTGCGCTCTTATATCGAATATATCAAAATAACGGCTTGGAATTTATTGAAAATCCCTTAATGAATATTATTTCAATTTTTCTGTCGGTGACTTCATTGACTAAATTGAAGCGCTGAAGAATTATTTGCTTCAGTTAACTTGGCTCTGAAATGCTAAAAAAATTTGATAGTTTTCTTAGAAAAAAAAAAAAAGTGCACCAAAGCATAAAAACATGATATGCAAACGCTTATTTACCATTTCACTTATTGCATATCAAGCTTAAGAGATTGGTGGCACTCAATATTCCAGTAGCGTTACAGTTCAGTTGAAATTATCACGTTCTGTTAGTCCTGAACTTCATTTTGTGAGGAATCTCTGTGGTATAGCTTTTATGTTTACTCTCAGTGATACAGTGTTATAATAATTATAGCAATAGAGTCAAAAATATGATGAAATAATACAATATAAACAATCCTCAGCCTGAGCCAAATATAGGCAGGACAAAGAAAATAGACATTTTATTAAGAAGCTAACACAAAGCATTAAGTGTGCTGGTATAGATTCTAAGTTTTAGGGAAAGTGTATAATAATAATACTAATAGTAATAATAATAATGATAATAATGATAATAATAATAATAATAATAATAATAATAATAACTCAAGGTAGCATGGCGGATGGCTGTTAAGCTGGACTTTGTGTAGTTGCTAGTTTGTCGGTTGCCAGTGGGGCTTAGAATCCTAACTCGCATCTGCTGAGATTAAGTTGAGAAAAACTCTGGCATTGGGCCCTTGAGCAAGGCCTTTAACCCAAAAACTGCTCCAGGAGCTTATCTGGCGTTTCTCTTAAAAAAAGAAACATGTCCTCAGCGGAACTTCCTGAGTTAATAAGGTTGTATAAACACTCCAGCTCAGACAGGGCTACTCAGTGAAATTCCCAGTTCAGGGACACATATTTCCTTGTGTGCATTGGGCACATTGTGTGTTCGTGCTCAAGGGCGACATGGTGGTGCAGTGACTGCTGCTGTTACGTCTCACAGCAAGATGGTTGTAGGTTTGAATCCAGCCTGGAGCCTTTATGTGTAGCGTTTGTTTGCTCTCCCTGTGTTCTCGTGGGTTTCTCCAAGCACTGCAGCTTCCTCCCACAGTCCAAAGACCTGCATGCTAGGCTAACTGGAGACCCTAAACTGCCCGTTGGTGTGGCTGTGTGAGTGAATGGTGTGTGTGCCCTGTGATGGATTGGCGATTTGTCCAGGGTGTGTCCCTGCCTTTCGCCCATAGTCAGCTGGGATTGTATCCAGCTGCCCTGCGAGCTTAGTGCGGAGGAATCGGTTAGATGACTGACAGATGTTCATTCTTAGCAAACAGCGTCGAATGGTCAAACACAAGGTTTGGGATTTAAAACTGTGTTTATAAACTGTTGGCACGGTGTCAAGCAAGTTAAAATGTGTAAACACAGAATAGGAAAAAATTATCACACAAAATATTAGATGATCTGTAAGAGCTAAGAAGTTTGAAAAGGAGAAAAGTGCCTGCTGTTTCATCATTGCCAAAATAACTCCCACACTCTTGGATTCGTGTTTAGTTAACAACCAGCTGAATCCAGTACTATGAAAAATCTGTTAACTAAAACACAGTGTAGGCACAGTTCATGAAGCCAAGGGCCTGGTTATATGAATAGAAGAGTCATTTTTTTCTTGGGAAGGTCAAAGAAAGCCTATTTCTTGAACAAAATCCAATTCACTGTTGGCTTTTCCCTGTCCTTAAATTACACTCATAATGCTATGCATTATAGATGTCTCTCAGCAAGAGCCATGGCGATCTATATAAAATAGCTCAAGAAATTCAATTACCCATACATTTCAGTAAGGTCAAAAAGGTTTTCTGTTTACTGAAGAGCAAGAAAAGTGACAGGAACCGATGCACACAAATGAATGTGGACAAGGAATTTTGTTCAAAATGCACAATGCCAATGAATAACTGTAGAATATGAATTCTGTAGAAAATGTACAATGTGCGTGAATCTCTGTTGAGTATGAATTCTGTGCAATAAGTACACTGCAAGTGAATGAATGTAGAGCAGGAATTCTGTTCAAAATGCTCAATGCAAGCGAATAACTGAGGAGTATGAATTCCGTATATTTACAATGCACGTGGGGCATGAATTCTGCTCAATATGCACAATGTCCGTAAATAGCTGTGGATTATGAATTCTGTACAATATTTACAAAGCATGCGAATAACTGCAGAGTATGAATTATGTACAATATTAGCAAAGCATGTGTGTAACTTTGGAGTATGGATTTCATACAATATGCACGATTCATGCGCATCCCTGCGGAGAATGAATTTCATGCAATATTAGCAGTGCTCAGGAATAAGTGGGAGTATGAATTCTATTCAATACTAATAATGGAGAGGAGTAACTGAGGAGCATGTATTCTGTACAATATCCACAATGCATGTAAATGACTGTGGAGTGTGACTTCTGTACAAAATGATATCCATAGCTCACATCAAATTCAAAGCCATAACTATGTACGGTTTCTCCAAAATTTTAGTCCAATACCATATCGAGCATATCCGCATAACCCTTCCATTTATTTTCACCAAGTAAGTGCTCAACTCCCCTTGATGTGACTGAAGAACAGAATCACCCCAGGAAATCTGCTGACCAACTCAGAAGGATTCAGGCTTAGCACTGTTAAGCCCTCTCGACCCCATTACAGCACTGTACACTGGGATTACACTGAATACATACAGTCCTGACTGTACACAAACTCTCATCTTTAACCTAGTGCTTTACTTTGTCAGACAGCTGAAATTCAAGTGCCCTTACAGTTGTCTGCACAGTAAATTATCTCCTGTAAAATAAATCATTGTAAAAATGACTCCCATAAAAATTGCTTTGGTATTAACATGACAAATATGATTAATTCCTGCTGGATGCTATTCCATGTTAGTACTGTGAGCACTTACGTATGAGGCCCGGATCAGATTGTTCAAGATGAGAGCATCTGCCATGTGTACACATATGAAAACTCAATAAGCCTCATGACTGTGAGCTCAGCGGAAACGGCTAATGTGCATTCAGAATTTGAAAAGCCCTGAAAAGCGAAAAGAACCGTGTCGAGAATATCAGAAATGCAGATTTGGTATAAATCAAACACAGCAATAAAATATTCTCCCTCACTGCTAGCTTGCAGCCTGTTGCACACATAGAAAAAAGTTCTTGAGCGTATTTATTTGAAAAAGAAAATAATGAAAAAGGCGATATCACGTATCGCTTGCTGTGTGGGCCGAGTTCAAAAGAGCTGTAGTGCAGCTGTTTGGGCTCCCTGCCAGCCTTCCTCTGGCTGGCTACTGAGCGCGCTCAGTGATGGAAGGGTTGAGAACCCTGGAGAGCCAGGGGGTGTGAATAGCCTGGTGTTAGCGCTGTCCACCGCCAATCAGATCACCAAACAAACCATCGGCCGCCCACTCTCCCCACTTCCTGCTCCCGCTGCATGAGAGTCACCTGCCCTCAGGATAGCCAATCGCGTGGGGGTGCTTTGTACGTGTTCGCTGGTACAAGGAGTGAAGCACCAGCTCTTGTAAGCCAGGTGTTGGCCAGGTGCTAGTTAGCGATGTCCTCGAGCTGAGGCACTTCAGCGCTTGCCTGTATGCACAGCATTAAAGGGCCGGCGTGATTTTCATTAGCTTTTCAATGCGTGCAGACACGTCAAAGACAAAATCTCATTAACAGCCAGCAACAGTGCGCCAAAGCCAGGCATCAGAGGAACACTCACTGTTGAAGCTCCTCTGATCCAAATGACCCTATTAACCATGTTAAAGGTAATTAGCCACTGAATAAGGGAAGAGAAAAAAAACTCTCTGTTACCCAGTTAATGAAGATAAGTGTCAGAGATGCTCAGTGTTTGATTGATGTGATTCTTCACATCAATCAAGAGAGGATCCATGTGATCACTGGATCATTTAGAACACATTGACAACACATATTGACCTCTTAGTGTTGCTAATGAGCAGGGAGTTAACTCACCCAAAACACACAATAATGTCCTGCTTCAGTTTAACTTTACCAGTGTACTGTAGGCTACATATGAATCCAACTGGGATCAAGTGGCCTCCTTAAGATTAAAGCTAAAAATCTGAATAAAAGATTTTTTTTTTTTTTCAAATTTGACATCTCCAATCCCACCTGAATCGGAATGTCCAGTTGGGGAACTATTTGCAAGACTTTTGCATATGCCACCCCCTGTTTCCAATTCAGGAGAGTGAAGAAAGTTCGCAGCTCTCCTACGAAGCACGCGTCTATCAACCACTGCTTCTTATACACTCATTGGTTGAATCCTCACAAGTTCAGAACGAATGCGGAGGATACCCGAACATGAACAAGCTTAGAAACTTCCTGATGAGCACCCGTCTGGCCAACAGGAGGCACCTAAGCAACGAACAAAGCAACTTCCCGGCAGACCCATCCCAATTTGCATTCCTGTAGCGCAATGGCCAATTGTGTGCTACTCTGAAAAAGCTGCTGACCACTGCAGGTTGAACCCATGCGTTGATAGTCATTTTTGCCTTGCAATGCAATGCTTTAACCGAGCGAGCTATCCGGAAGCTCTGATAAAAAAGATTTTAAAGAACTTTACTGCGGATAGTGAGCAACTCAGCAAGAGTATTCTCTGAAGCTCAAGCCATGGATTAACATGCACTATAGGTGAATTTTCAGGTAAAAGTCAATTAATTTTCACATGAAAATTCATGTCTTTACCCAGTGTACCTTCTGCAATGCACATGGTGCATAAAGAATGAATTTTGGATCTATTTCTTTGTAAATGCAAGATAATATCGATATTGATTTACCATTCACTTTAATCTAATCATTGTCTTGGCTTGGCTGAAGACTTGAAGAGTATCTGAGGAAAGTCTCCTATGGAACATTCATCAATAAATTCGCAAAAAAATTGCGATAAGATTATAAAGAAAGTTTTTAGAAATGCATGCAGTAATTCACACATTTAATGAGTTAAAATTTTATATTTGGAATTTAAATATGCAAAGTTTTCGGTGGTTTTAAAGTTTATTGACTCAATTTTATGGCAATGACTGACAGGAGGGCTTTTGCCCAATTGCTGAAGCCCACATGACACCAGGGACCATATTTTGATGACCCAAAAACAGTCGGCAAACACAAGTGCTACCAGTATTGCAGATCAAAAGTGGGAGTGCCTACTTTTGTGACAGGAGATGATAGCGCAGCTGTGGCACTGTTGTTACAAGGGTTAGACGAGGACAAATTAATTACTTGCGGGTGTGTTGGGAGTTTGAGGAGAAACCAGAGGAGCAACAGAATGCAGGTTTGATTGCAATTTGCAGGGTGTAAGTTGTCTGAGGCTGTGAAAGCTAAATGTCTCATTAAATATCATGATGACCTCAAAGCAGCTGCCTGAACCAAAGGACATTTTAAATAGCCATGTGCGTCCTGCATCAACCTGCCTGTGGCAAGTAACCACTGTTTCCAGTAAGGATGCACACAGGACTCAGGCGTGGACAACTCATAAAAAATAAATCAAAGTTGATTAGTAGAAAAATTAAACTTCAGTAGAATCAGAAACTTCAGCATAACAGAGTCAAAAGTCAGAACGGACGCTGACATGACACTGGAAAAGAGGATACAATGACAAACTTGAGAGGACAGGACCTTAAATGCACACTGACTAATGGGCAAACAGGTATCAGTGAGGAATGGTGTGAGAGGAGTGCATGAAGGGAGTGGTGAGAGACAAGACAATAATGCAATAATTGAAATCACTCAGTGAAATAAAACTTAAATTTATGCAAACAATGAGAATGCAGTAATGTGCGATACCAGTCACCTCTCTAAAAATATTCCCAGATAGCAAGCACCTCCGCTCCAAATCTGCCCCGGCTCTGTGCCGACTCCAGCTGATCCGGCTCAGAGCTGGGGCAGTTTTGGAGCAGAGGTGCTTGCTATCTGGGTTGGTACAAGTGCCTTTTATGAAACATCCTTGTATTGTATGTTGTATATTTGTTTGTGTTTTTGTGATAATATGTGTGTTTTTTTAACTATTTGGACTTTGAGTCCAGCAATAAAAGTGATGATGATGATGAATGCAGGGAAACTAATAGAGCTGAAGGACAATAATAAAATGTAAGCAGAAGCACGTGGACATCAGAAACAAAGACAGACAGAAAGGAACACCACTACAAAGAAAAACGACAGAAACAAAAATAAAACATGAAAAAGAAAAACAAGACTCATGACAAATTACTTGATATTTCCAGACATTGGGGCACATCTAAATACCCATACTAAATATTTATGTATTGTATTTTGATTGATATCTACTGCTCAGCTGTCGATTTAGGACGAAAAATGTGCGTGCATCAGAGATAGATTTCTGAATTAATCATAACTGGTGACGCGACATTATCAGAAATTTGACGGGCTGCCTCGCCTAAAACAGATTATGAAAATAATCCCCTGATTACGATACCCGAACCCCAACCTGAACTCTGCTGACGGAGGTCCTTTTGGAGGATGGACTCTCTAGCCTATACAACCACCTGACTTGGCCTGCTGTTTGGCCACTACCCTGCCCCATTACAGTCTGTGCCTCCAAGATTATACACCATTCCACCGCGAAAACTGGAAGAAATTTTTTCAGTTCAGAATAGTTGGCATTTCTAGATCTTGCTGATGATACAGGCTAATGAAGCGCCGCAGTTATTTGAAGTTTTACCAGGTATGCTATCGCTCCCCCCGTCATCTTGCCTTCAGCTTGTTCCATACAGAGGATTCAGACATCCAACGAATTTCCCGTGGGTCAACATATTCTCGCCTAAGATAAAGTAAAGGAGCATGGATGTTTAGACGCGGCCAGTGTGTTTGAACAGATCGTACCCCGTCGTGCGTGACTGAGTCTCATTCGCAAAGACGCACGATAATATGGCTGCTAGGCAGAAAGATGCCTCTGTTTGGATCGTTTTACAATTTCAGGGGAATCGGCGATGCGTTTCTACTCTCCGGAGCTTTCCCTAGATATTGCGTGCCGAATATTTCATTTATTCACGAACGGTTGCCAAGCTTGCATGAAGCTCTAAATAAAGTAGGACTACAATAGCCCGGTGCTATTATTCACGAGAGAGGGCTCACAATGGATATCAACAAAGGACTCGTTGCTGAAGAACGGGCGCTAATGATGAGAAAGCGTGGTGAAAAACGCTTGCAAAATAATAAATTAATGCCACAGAGGGAGAAAATGTACGTGCCTAATGTGCGAGGTGAAATTTGCCAGCACGTTTAATTATGTCCATTATAAAAGAGAGGCATTAGAATTGCATGAAGTGTTTATCCATTGTTTGCATTACATCAACGAAGTCAGAGTGGTGCTCCCTGATGCTTATCTCTTTTATTAAAAATGTGAGTGCCAAAAATATCATTTGGCTGCTGACATCTTCAGCTTGTTAATCGTGAAATGTGAAATTGGCTGACTTCACCTTCAGTCGGTTATCCTCATACCAGGGCTAGCAAAACATCTTACAGTCAAATCTTGTTTAAGTGTCAGTGTCAGTCAGAGCGCACGGTTTGGACGTGCAGTCAGCTCAAATGGATCTGAATGTATGACTGATAAAGAAAGACTCCTGAAAAGAAACGTAGAAACTACATTTTTTAATGTAAAAAAAGTAGGATGTACGGAATATCATTACATTACATTACAGGCTCTAAGCTGACGCTCTTATCCAGAGCGACGTACAAAAGCGCAAAAGATCGGTACAGAAGTGCAGAGCTCGTAGGAGACAAGTACAATGCTAACAGTAAAAGTGACAGGGAACACATTCGGTTGTTACAGGTCCCAACCACTAGGTAAACACGAAATATTCTGATATTATATACTGAAACATACGAATATACTACGGGCAACAAAATCAAGAGCAACTAAATTAAAAGGGCAACAGGATCAAGAGCAACAAAATCAATTAACAGGGCAACAAAATTAAAAGGGCAACAGGATCAAGAGCAACAAAATCAATTAACAGGGCAACAAAATCAAGAGCAACAAAATCTATTAAAAGGGCAACAAAATCAAGAGCAACAGTATCAACTGGCCAAAGCTGAAGAGAGATTAAGTTCTGGGGGGGGGGGGCGGAGCCATTACAAAGGTATGACAAACTGTGATATACAGTATTTTATGTATCAACCCTTGAAGTGCTAATCACTGCTACAGTTAGTCAAGGTGCAAAATATAATATTATGATGTAAAATTTCAGTTTTCAGCAGGTCAACAATTTTCTCCATTTTTTAGCTGGCAAATTAGTCGAAAATTACCTTCAACTTGTGAGTTCTTCTGAAGGTCATTTTGTCAACTATTAACTTTTGGAGGGAAAGGATAAGAGATAAGGGATACTTTATTGAACCCCGTGGGGTAATTTGTCCTCTGCATTTGACGTATCCTACAGTTAGGAGCAGTGGGCAGCCACAGAGTAGCGCCCGGGGACCGACTCCAGTTCTAAAGCCAGTGCCTTGGTCATGGGTCCTGGCAGGAGTGTTCCTATGATGCACGTTTTTTTTGGGGGGTGGAAACCGGAGTACCCGGAGAAAACTCACGCGAACATGGGGAGAACATGCAAACTCCACACAGAAAGGCCCCAGGCCGGAATCGAACCCATGACCTTCTCGCTGTGAGGCAACAGTGCTAAGCACTATGCCGCTGAGTAAAAATATACTATATTGGTCAATTATTTAAAAAAAATAGTTTCATTAAGAGAACTGCTCTCATTTCAACAAAGTAATTTTTATTTTGCCATTATGATGCCAATTTTGTTATTGTTGCATTATTTTAATTTCCATTTTAGCAGGTTGTACAACCACAATTCCAGAAAGTTGGAACTCTGTATATTCCTTTTAAAACATATATTTAATTGAAAATAGTTCAAAGCCAATATGTCAAATGTTGAAACAGAGAAATTTTTTATTTTTAGAAAAAAATCTGCTCATTTTGAAGTTGTTGCCAGCCAAAGATTTTTTTTAAATTAGGGACAGGGGCAACAAAAGACAGGTAAAGTTTTATGATGTTAAAAAAAATGAACCTGGTGGAACATCTCACAGCTAATTAGATGATTTGCAACATGTCAGTAACACGATTGAGCATGAAAAGAGCATCTCAGAGAGGCTTAGTCATTCAGAGGTAAAGATGGAGAGGGATTCACTCCGTGTAAGACTGCATGGGGAAATAATTCAACAATTTAAGAATAAACTTGTGGAGAAACTGGGGATTTAATCATCTGTGGTATTGTTATGGCCCCAATTTGTTATGACATACAAGACAACAAGGGATGACAGACAAAATTTTAAAACTTAAACAGATTTAATTTAACAAAGACTGACAACTAACCTACTATTTATACTACTGACCATGATTGACATATACAAGAAAAAAAAAATATTTACAGTCCCTTGGGATGGGGTTGCTTGGTGATGTCCTGGGACAGGAAAATGCTCCAACACAGGCAAAAATCCACAAAAAGCTTCACAGAAGAGGGACAGGTCTGGTCAAATGTATCCTTCTCCTTGCAATTTCTCCTACTACTTTACTCTCTCAATTTTTCTCCTTATATACGCTTTTGCAGCCCTCTCCCACCTTTTAGACTTTTTTTTATTCTCAGGGACTTTCCCCTCTCAGACATGCCCAGGATATGCCCAAACCTAGCTCCAGACTGGGCTTAACAAAAAACGGTCTGCCATCTAGTGGCATTTTTTCCACATTACAGTATGTAATATCATACATTGTATAATTATTCTGAGAATCTGGAGAAACCTCTCTATGCAAGGGACAAGGTCAAAAACCAATACTGAATGGCTGTGATCTTCAGGCCCTCAGGCGGGTCTACATTAAAAACAAACAGAATTCTGTAGTAGAAATCAATTGATTTGCTTAGGACACTTCAGAATACCAGTCTCAGTGAACACAGTTTGTTACTGTGTCCACAAATGCAAGTTGAAATTTGGCTATGTAAAGAAAAAAAAAAACATAAATAAGCAAAATTCTTAAACACTGCCGCCTTCTCTGAGCATAAGCTCATTTATTATGGCTGAGGTGTATCAGAGAACTATACTGTGGACTGACCAATCAAAATCAAAATTCTTTTTGGAAATCAAGGATGCCACATCCTCTATGTTAAGGAGAGGAGAGGGAACACCTGGCTTTTTAACAGCACACTGTTCAATGATAGTATTGCGGTGCATAAGTGCATATGGCATGGGTAACTTGCACATCTGTGAAGACACCATTAATGCTGAATGATATACACAGGTTTCAGAGCAACACATGCAGCCATCCTTTTCAGGTAAAACTTTGCTTTTTTCAGCAAGAGAATGCCAAACCACATTTAGCACTTATTACTATATTGTGGATCTGCAGTAATAGAGTCTAGGTACTAAATTGGTACTAAATAGCATTGGGCTCCTTCCATCCGTACGTACGTACGCCTGTCCGTGCGGACACATAAAATTGAGGCGGCGGGGGACATTGCCATGTTAGTGGCAAACACTTGTTATTTACATTTTACACGGCGTGCCAACTATTCTGGAAATGAGTTTGTATGTTTTTTGAAAATTTTTTGTAATGCAGGGTCCTGTTGAAAAGGAGACTTTAGCCTCAGTCAGGCCCCTTGCTTAAAAAAATCTTGAAAAAAATAAAATAAACGAATCAGTCAAAGACCCGAACCCTCTGGAACCAGGCCTGGATGATTTTCTCATTCAGAAAGATGTGAAGATGTGATCCCCTGACTGTTAGGGACATGAAAAGTAGACATCAAGCTGGGACATAAAACAAACCAAAAAAAATAAATTTCACCATACTTTACTGGAAGAGGCCCAGCTCCAGTAGGATTGTGGGTAATGTAGAAGCACATAGGGGCTGCAAATTTTACATGAGGATGACAAGGGCTGTACCTCTGTTATATATCACTGAGCCTATTAAAATTCCACACATGGCTAATTTAGATAGCCGGGGTTTGAATCGTAATGGCTGCTATTGCCTTATGGGGCTGTTCCTGGGCCTCTGACAGGAGCTCTGCACTCGAGTGATTTATATTCCAGGCAATGCCCTCATTCCCCATTTAAAAGTCCCCCCTCCGTAACTATTAACAGCATCTGTTTTACAGAGCTCCACTCACGAGGCCATTAAATTAATAATAGGGGCTGCCATTATCGCAGGAGCCCCAGTGTAATGCACAAGTTTCCTTCACGAGGAGCACAATGCCTCTTCCCTCATGATGTAATGTCAGTGCCGCACGTGCGGCCGACTGTACACTTTGTCTGCGGAGGGTATGTGCGCCCAGCGCTGGATACCGCTGCCTTTCAGATGATTCTGAAGGACGCAAACGGCCCGAAATGGGCAGGAATCCAACAGAAAAGCCTGCTCGATGTGCTGTTTGACATTGGCGCTGGCAGCATGTTAAATACATAAACACAGATGGTGGGATCGACGGTCCGAAGCAGCTGAGCTGTGAAATGCCACTGTGGATGTGCTTCAGTATATTCGGGGTATTTATAAACGGGCGATACATTTCAGTGGAGATCTCGGCAAGCTCGTATCGCTCAATCGCGTTCTGACACGGTTGAAATGTCCTTTTGCAGGGATAGTCAAGTCAACATTTTGGCTGTTTTATGCAGTGTCGCGTTGCGGGCTATGGATAGGTCGGTGGGTAGTAAGAAAGATCTGATAGATGTACTCAGCTCCAAAAATAGGCCATTTCACAGGCCAGATAGCAGGTAATTGCCTGATAATGGCACATTGTTGCACGGGCAGCAGGAAGCTTGGCTCTGCACGTTGCAACAGCCGTCCAACAAATTCTGTGTGGTCTGTGCGGCTCAGAGCATTGTGTGTCACAATAGAAGCCTCCTGGGTCATGATTACACACCCAGGAAATCAACAGTATGGTGAAAAAACTAGACTATTCCACTACACCGAACAATGTCTGCGCCCTACCTCCACAAAAGCAAACTGACATTTTTCAAAGCGAATACGAGGAAATCAAAGGCGCCAACAACCGAGACCAGTTATTTGAAATGATCCATTTCACCTATCGGAGAATACTTTCATTAGTTACATTACAAAAAGCAAGTGCTAAAAACTCAATTTTATTGACCCCGTAATTTGTTATGTGTTCAGCTGGCCCCATTCAATATTTTTCAATGCGGTGCTTGTAACATCTGAATATTTCCCCGAAGGTGGGAAACGCCGGAGCGGAATCTGCTATACGCCCTTCGGGGCTGTGAGCGCTTTGGTGGTAATTGCTGCCATGATTGGGCCTTGGGTGGAAGAGAGAACTGGGAATCAATAAGCCGGGACAAATTATTCTAATTTTGTTTGCTGTACCTCATTAGCTGCCACACATCTATATAGAAACCCCCGACCCGGACGTCCTCTGTGCCTGCAGTCGTTCAGCTGAGGGTCGCTCTCTCTCTCAGTGGATGGCACACTGGAGACAACAGCC
Organism: Gymnothorax reevesii; assembly: GCA_029721435.1. Taxonomy (NCBI): domain Eukaryota; kingdom Metazoa; phylum Chordata; class Actinopteri; order Anguilliformes; family Muraenidae; genus Gymnothorax; species Gymnothorax reevesii. Next base: position 30,777,559 of record CM056589.1, read on the forward strand.
TCACTCAGCACAGGAACTCAGCACATGCAGTCAGGTCCGTAAGTATTTGGACAATGACAGAACTGTCATCAGTTTGCCATCACAATGGGTCTGAAATGATGCAATCAGGATGTTTTTGAAGGGTATATTATCAGCATCAATATAAGGGTTTTTCCAAAAATATTGCATGTACCATATAGGAATTTCAGCAATTCTCATAAATTAAATCCTCATTCTTAATACATATACTCAGCAACAAAAGTTTCTGTGACACCATTTATGTGTATGTTATAAATGACACGCAAAGATCTCAATGCAATCAATATGTTTATTTAACAGGAGAAACACTGACTTTTCAGTGCCAACGTCACTCAAAACGAAAAATGTCATTTTCATGCGTCATGAAGCACTTGTCTGACGTCTAACCAATTGTGACCTTTACACTTCAATACCGGGTGTGACTTCCTCGTGCCATGATGCAAGCAACGCATCTCCGGCGCATGGACCGAATCAGATGTGCCAGAAATTGCTGTGGGATGTCATTCCAAATCTGACGTAGACGTTGTCGCAATTCCTGGAGTGTAGCTGGCGGGTTATCCAATCGCCGCAAACGTCGATCCATCTCGTCCCAAAGATGCTCGATTGGGGACATGTCTGGGGATCTGGCTGGCCATGGCAGGACATTGACATGTTGTTGCATCAGATACTGCTGTACAATCCTTGCAACGTGTGGTCTGGCGTTATCATGTTGCAGCGTTATTCCGGGACCATGTTGCATCAAAAACGGTACCACCAATGGCCGTAGCACTTCATCGCGATATCTTTGACCTGTCAGATTTCCATCAATAAAAAGCAAATCTGTTCTGTTTCTAGCCGTGATCCCTCCCCAAATCATGACACTACCACCTCCAAAACGATCAAATTCCTGAACACAGTTGTTGGCATAACGTTCTCCACGTTGACGGTTTACACGTAAACGACCATCACATCGGTTAAGCATGAATCTTGATTCATCAGTGAAGAGTACAAGATCCCACTGACGTTGGATCCACCGTCGATGTTGTTGTGCCCACTGTAGACGCAGTCGTCGGTGTTGTACTGTGAGTATTGGACGTCTTGCTGGCCGACGTGGGACAATGCCAAAATGACGGAGACGGCGACGGATTGTCTGTGCAGACAGTCGCCTCAAACCAGGTATCGTTCTTGCAGTTATGGTTGCAGGTTGGAATCGATTTCGGAGATGGGTTGTTCGAATCCAGTTGTCCTGTCTGGGAGTGGTTACTCGTGGACGGCCGCTGCGAGGACGGTCTCTGACATGTCTTGTCTGCTGATGACGCTGCCATAAGTTCCAAATGGTGTTTCGGTGGACATTCAGGCGATGAGCAACTTCCCTCTGCGAGGTTCCGGATTCAATCATCCCAATGGCCCTCCACCGATCATTTTCAGACAGTCTTGGCATTTAGAGTGTAGAGTTCCTGATCCGAAATGGCTGTGTTTTCGATAAGTGATGCTTCCGTCGTTCATCAGGCACAATGTGAACATTCCAAAAATTCTCCTCTTTTATTGCCATCCGCAAGCATGATTTACGCACATTTTCACGTGCAAAGTCATTTTCTCGCATTTTCATGATTTCCATTTCAATGTTGTGTTTACGTGTACTGTTTCAGTCTGATATCACCATGTATGACAATTTCATAATTGCGTTATGAAAAATAATTAACAATATTGGTGTCACAGAAACTTTTGTTGCTGAGTATAGTTGCAAATCCTTTACAATCAAAGGCCTTGAAGCCTGGAGCCTGTAGAAATAATCAGATGCTGAGTTTTGTCCCTAATGATGCTCTTCCTGGCCTCCACCACAGCTGTCTTCAGTTTCTGCTGGTTCTAAGGGCATTTTGCCTTTGTCAAGTGGAAAACATGATCTTTTGGATTCAGAGCAGGTCATTGGCTTGGCCGTTGTAGATTATTTCACTCTATTGCCTTCAAAAATGGTTGGATTAGTTTGCAGTCTGCATTAAATCAATGCCAATCTGCACTGTGAGACACTGAGGAATGAGTCTTACGACAATTCGCCCAGGTAATGTAGCCCTGGATAATTCAGAATTCATCCTGCTTCTTCTGTCACTAGGCACATCATCAAGAAATACAATGTAACTGGTTCTATTGGCAGCTATACATGCCCACACATAAACACGCTTCACAGTGGAACAGTATGCTTTCAATCACTGGAAGTTCATTCCCCTCTCTTCCTATACCTCCGGTACAAGTTAATTTTTGTCTCATCTACCCAATCTACCCATAGAATTTCATACCAGAACTTTACAGGAAAAACTTTATTTTTTTATGCGTTTTTGGCCAATGTCCAGATTTTGAGACTGCGTTGTACATCTTGTCGTAAACCCTTACTCTGTTGCCATCGACACTTAAACCCTTACTTTCTGGACACCTGTTGTGAAGGGGTTTTTCCTCACCAGAGAGTACTCTTCTGTGAGCCATCTCAGTCATTATCCGTCCTCAAACGGGATGAAGATGTGGCAGAGCCAAGAAGAACAATTAGCCCTTTAAACCAGCCCCTGTAGTGATCGGGACACAGGCTTCCCAAACAATCTGTAATCATCATTCGGGGTTTATGCATGCACAGTTCAGTGAACATGGGCTTTTTTTTTTTTTTTTGTTCTTTTGTTGCACAGTGCAAACTAGAAGAAGTAGCAAGCTAAGAATAGCAACTGACCCGGTCACTCTAATATTTTACTTGCTATATGAGCAAATGAAACATTTCTGTGCAGATTTCAAAATATGTAACGATATTTCAAAACACTGCAAATTAATTTTTCATCAGCAGTATATCATTCTAACTCAGCATAACAAAGCTGAAGTATCTGGATTTTTTAATGCCGCAACTTATCTGAAAATAAATTTATTTTACAAATTTCAAAAAAATGTATTTTCAAAAATTCTTTGTATTTTTATCAAATATGCCTTACAATAAAGGTTTCTGCGTCGCTGAATGTATGACTTTGGAGATAAATCAGAGACTCCTATGTTCTCCCGCGTGATAAATTAATTGTCTGGCTTTAGGGGGGTTTTAAGGATAAATCCAAATGTCTTTACATCTCAGAATCTTCTTTGCTCCAGTTTCCCCGATGGTGGAGTGAACTTCACTTCAATTAGTCAGACACACTAAATCACTGACTTCTTTTCCATCTGAAAAATACACCCTTCAAACTCCATTTCCTGATTAAAATAAACAACTCTTTCCCACCCTTTAGAAAGTATTAATGTCTTGCTGTAGCAGTAATTGTGTGTCCCCACCAATCTAGAGTAAATTCTTCTTCTCTTTACTTCTCCTCTCCTCCTTGTAAATGATAATTGCTCCATTATTAGACGATTACAAATAATCCCTGGCCCTGCCATACCTTATCTCCCCCCCCCCAAGTACTGTATGTTTTACCAATAGCACCATATGCATTCTCTACAAATGAGATCAATGCCGAAGTTTTAACAGGAGTGCATACAGTATTACGGAGTATCATTCCACATTTTGTATTTCACACACAAACATGAACAATATCTTTGCATAGCGGTCGTTCTGTTAAGCAGTCAGCTGTGTTGAAGGGCAGATATCGAGCACCGATTATCTGTCCTGCAGACTGAATGGTTATTCTCTACTGATTCAATCATGTGAGCAGGTGAAACTCTACAGGGGCTGAGATAATGCTAATAAAACTGGACAAATGCACTCCTGGCAGGAGCAACTAGGGACACAGCTTTTCAAAGAGTTATAGCTGTCCAGGTTCCATGGATACTCCACTCTGATTGGATAATGTTGCAAAGGCAGAGCCACTTTGGGCCCTACTGTCTTGAGAAATCTAATGCAATAAAATTTTGTGAGCCCTTTTTCAGTCATACCTCCTATGATTGTTGAGACTAAAACCCACCCCTATGCTTTTATACATTTATGTTATTTATTTTTTTAAGTGCATGGCGGAGGATTTACCGATCAAAAAGCCTGAATTAGCAGCCTGCTGTGAGACTAATGTAGTAACGTAATTCAGTCAGCAGGTCCTCAACTGAGAGAGAAGTATAGTTTTACGAGTCTAACAAAAGCAGAGAGTAAGCAAAATCTTGTACAGAAAGAAGACCAGTGAAAGGGATTCCTGTCGGAGCAATTTTCAGAAATTGCGCATCAAACGCAGACAATGCTTCACCGAGAGCTGCATCGCACTGTAAATGAGCAAAATAAATAAAAAAGTAATTTACTCCGCCAGCTGTGCTGACGCTCTGCCGCTGCTCTCTGCTAACACTGAGTGATTTACATACGCATCTATGCACCACGGCACACATTTGTTTCTGCATACATTAAACTGCTAAACCAGTGCAGAGGAATGATGCCTGGTGAAATCAGGGGATTCAATGCAGCCCAGGCGATCACATTGCATATTTTCATAAGCTGATTACCAGTAGGTTTGCTAGCACGCGACTCTCTTTCATAACAAGGTAAAGACTTTGGTTATTCAAACCCAAATGTATTCCAATGGTTTGCATGCTATGTTTTGAATGTAGCTGAAGTGATAGCACTTGCAAACAGTTCCCGATTAACACCTGTTACCTGGGACTCAGCTGCAGCGCTTCGAGAAGACGGATACAGGCTGCAGCGTTCTCTCGCGTGCGGGTTTATGAATGAGTAGTAGTGGTACTGAAGCATGCGGACACCAACAGAGTTTGGGGGGGGGGGGGGGGGGGGGTGCTACACAGTCTCCCCTAATGTATTCATATTTCATCTTTCTACACTTGGGGCTGTAGCTATTTTGAGAGCTCTTTAATTGCATCCTAGAAAACAATCCCCTTCCCAGATGGGAAGGGCTGAGCACTAGCGCTGGGGGTCAAATGTCACAGCGTTGTCGAATGCACGTCGAAAGGTAGAGACCGAATGTGAAATCTTTTACGCATATACTGTAATAAAAATGACATATAATAGTTCTATTATCTGCCTCATCGCATCTGAAGTCAAACACCAAAGACTAAAAACTGGTGTGAACGTTTTCCAAAACGAAAACAGGTAAAGAAATATCATTTTCTTCCTTCCTGTTTCACCTTAATCTTTCAAAACAATCCCAGTGGTGGCCCTAAATGCACAAATCCAGTCTCACACCTTTCATTTTCTCCCACCAAATGAAATATGTGCTGGAAAATTCCAGATTTTCTGAAATGGGAGACGTTGTGAGCTGTGGGCTGAATTCCCCGGCATCCTGCCGAGGGAATCGCGTCTGTGTTTCAAGCCCATTGCTTCAATAAAGCTTTGATTTGCCTTCTTTCACTCCGGCTCGACAGGGCGTGCACCTTGCAGGGTCCACTTGATGAGGCCCAAGAATACATCCCCGCTAATGAGTTTCCCTGACGAGATCAACAGGCTTCTTTGCCCCTGTGTACATAAACGAGCCGTCCTTTATATAGCCCCTGAAAAATGAGTGTTGCTCCACAAATTACAAGCAGCAAAAGTAGGTCAGAGTTGTGCAGCTAACAGGGGGTGAGGTGGGGGATGGGGGTTGACAGCTCCACAAAGACGGAGGTAAAACACGACTTTGATGACCACCCCTTGCAACTCAGCTGGCTCTCACAGGAAGGAATCTCCAGCCAATTGGAACGAGGAAAGAGTCCGGATTGGAAACGCAAGGGTTTAATGTGGCATTTCAAAGTCATGTGAAGACCGTCAAGGGTCACGTTTGAGGGCGACCTCATCGCGAATGGGGCAGGCAGTGACATTTCCCCTGCCCTTTCCTCGTAAGATGGCCGACAGTCATATCCAGTGTGGATAAGCGCACATTCACCGAAGGGTATATACCATATCAGTGCATCATTCATGTCGCTATCTGTATTGAGTCATTTTTGCTGATGTGACAGTCATCACAATTATTATTTATCATCTTTAATTCAGCGCTCAAAAAAGGGAGAATATGTGGTAAATTTAAACAAATAATTTCTTTAGGTATTTCTTTTTTTTATTTGACAAAGTGCATATTATTTTATTTTTTCATTAAATCACTGGAAAATCTATCAGAATAATGAGCACTGAAGTTATTCAAATTTTAGGGGACAAATTTGGAGATATAGGCCAGCTGTCATTCATGTCATTTCTTTTTAATTCAGGTTTATTTTCTGAACGGAGAACAATATTTTATGGGCATTGGGTGAAGGCTTAATGGGAGTAAAATGATTAGGCTTGCTATCTAATGTTATGGTCCAGTAGAAATACAGACGATAAATATATATCACAGGATTGCCTGGTACAGCAGACGGGTTCTATAAAGGATGAGCTACAGCACTGACCTTCATCAATTCTGCGCATTGTGTTGTGCTCATAATTTATGTTGTGTTAGCTAAAAGACGATCATAACATGAGCGGTTATCACAGCTCGATAGGAACAAATACAACGATGCCTTTGGGAATATGTTTACTGGTATAAATTAGGGGACATTAAATATAAATTTTATCCATGGCTCTCTCGATAAAACTGCGAAAAAAACAAAGGTTTCTAATGTATTACATCGCATTACGTCAAGCTAACTGGGCTCGTAACTCTGAGAGCGGTTGATGGGCTCCACTAAAAGTTCCTCGATGCAGCGATGAAAAAGTGAACGTTTTAATGGTAACCTCAAAGCGGTCAAATCCACCGGAGCTAAAGAAATAAATTGGCTGGCGGACAGACCTGGGCATCAGCGATAGCGACGAGTGTTGAGGAGCGATCGGGACAGAGACGGCTCTTTCAGAGTGACACTGATTGGAAGACGGGGGCTCGACAGAAGCAGAAAAAAACATGACATTTTGTACCGATAACCTGGCAGCCTGCGTGGGCATGCTACTATATATATATACTGTGCAAAGGAGGAGGGTGAAGCTGCATCAAGAATTTTCCACAATGTGACACTGCCCTCGACAGAAATGCTGATATATGCGCTATTGCAGTTTTATGATGCTAATTCATAATATATTAATTGGCAGCGTTTGGGCATTACACTCTCGGTATTACAATGCCTTCTGCATCTCAACTGGTGGTATGCATTTCAGCTTTATATCCCCCGCTGCGCGATTAGCGCGAAGCGGGCGATATAGTATTGGGCTTCGTCCGTCCGTCCGTACGGACACATAAAATTGAGGCGGCGGGGGATATTGTCATGTTAGTGGCAGACACTTGTGTTTTTTTTTTTCATTTCATCTTTGATAAGTGTCTCTATAAGGGTTAGCCCTTTCATTCATTTTTCAGCTTTTTGCACACAGATGGATTTTTGGGCCCGTGACAGCTGCATTCATACAGCACTCATGCTGTAGATGATTTAGTGCAGCAGTAGATCATTTTGGTTGATGGTTGTCAAAGTCAGTTTGACACCTTGCTTTTTTTATTTGTTACCCCATTTGTCGTACTAGTGCAGTGGGGAGCCCAGTCAAATCCTGTCTGTTCGGAATGGACCGATTGCTGCTTGTGATGCACGACAGCTTGAAGCCTTCTCAAGATTTCTTCAGAACTGCCAACACTGCACTTCCTTGGGTCCACAGCAATAGTGTGAGGTGGATCGAATGATCGGCTGTTCAGAAAAATCAAAGGACACACACACACACACACACACACACACATACAGACTCCTCCATTCAGAGCGCGAATGTGTGTGAGTGTGTGTGTGTGTGTGTGTGAGTGCATGTGAGAGAGAATGTGTATGTTTATGTGAGTGCTTGTGAGTGTGTCTGAGAATGTGTGTCCACATGCACGGTGTGTGTGTGAGTTTGTCTGTTAACACTTCTATTTAACAAGCTGCAGACTGCTGCAATTTGGCAACAAAGCCAGTCACCCTAAAACAGAATCCTGAGCCTATTTAGGAACCAATACTCTTCCTCTGACTTATTTTATGAAAGACATTGAATTCTCACAAACTGTCTAATGGCCCCAAGATGCAAGCAATTAGCAGGGCAGTCTGTCAGCGCAAAGACGTGTCAGAATAAACATGCGCAAAATAAAACCTGGTTGCTTTTTTTCTCTAACAAATTTCCACACTTTATAACTGAGGGGAGGACATCTTTAGAGCCACAGCAGAACATTTGTTGAATGATATGGGGCATAATTATCTGGTCCAAAATTCTAGGGAAAAGAGACTGCTGGAGAGGAGGATATTTTTGTAAAGTGGGGGTCATAACCAGCTTTGAAGGCAGAGGATCACCTTGAATAGCCGCAAGAGAAGTGTGCTCTACATAAATGAAGGCCAGTTTAATGTATTCTGGGCTCATGGCACAGGGTGGGTGCAGGGTTTTGTGGATGAACGGTTTGAAGAAATCAGTGTTTTTGAACAGAGCGCCACCCTGTGGCAGGGGGAGGTGGGTTATGGCATGAACAGCAATATGAAGGGCAGTTAAAATGTACAGAGGAACCACAACTACATCCTGAGCCCACCAGGGCAAATGGGACTCACCTGATATGACAGATGACAGACTCCATTTCTGAACGATCCGAGCGCACTTCTCTGACTGATTCGTCACCTATTGAGCACGGTTGGGATGCTTTGGGTTGGTGTTCATGACAGCAGAAGCCAGTTCCCCTCGATCTACAGGAACATTGTACAGCTATTGGGGGCAGGGGTTTGGTCACAGGTCACCCACTACAAGAGACACAAACTACTTTTGTGGTACTCCACTCCATAGTGCTTTAATTAAAACTTTTTTACATTACCTTGATTGATTTGTCATGACAAATCTGATCAACGAATATGATATGCCTAGTGCCCTTCAGTTAATACATTTTTCTCATGTGAGCAGTAAAGTAACTGTTGTCGCATGTTGTTCCTTTCAAGAGACAAAAAAAGAAAAGAAATTGATTTTAAATAGTCACACCTTTCCCCTCAACACACTGAACCCCTTCTCCCATTGACAAGACACCACATATGACTTATTTTCATTTACCTGCAATTACAGTGAACAGCAATGTAGATTATGAAATATAGTCAAGACAGTTCAAGATATCATTACGCGTCATTGTTGAAGGATGCCAAATGCAATCATATTACAACAACAGCATCTTTAATGCAAGGCAACTGGGTAGGACAATGTCCATTGCTACCACAATGATGTCTCCAGGAATAACTGACAGATGTAAAAACAGAAAGTAGTGATTTCTGAATCTACTTTGACTTATATTTCATTGTAGACAGTATGAAGACGAGATATATAGTGTTTTGTCTGACCAACCTCATTTTATTTGTAAATATTGATTCAGTCCTGCAACACATTCCCAAAAAAAAATATAAATAAACATTTGGGAGAGGGGCAAGTTGGGTCAAGCAATGTGGTTTGAAATGATTACAATTATGCAACATGGAATAGCTGATGTCAGCAGGTGACTGTAATCTTGATATAGTACAAAAGCAGCGTCCAGGAATGGCCTTGTCCTTCAGGAGCAAAGGTGGGCCTAAGACAGAGGTGGGCAACGAGGGCTGTATCTGTCCCTGGTTTTCACATCAACTTCTGGCCTTTAATTAGTTAATTATCTAAATTAGCCAAACTATTTATGACATTGGCATTTCTGGCACATTTCTTTAAATCATCACAAACGAACACCATAGACTGCTCGTCTCCCTTCGTAAAACATTTTTCTTTGATCTAATCTTTGCACAGATGTATATTTATATATGCAAACAATTAATAAATTAGTCTGGGTAATTGATGGAAATAAAAACATGCATACATACCAGCCCTCCAGGACCAGAATTGCACACCCCTGGCCTAAGATCACCAATCTGCCCACAAATGTGCAATAAAATAAGCGAAAGGTTTAAAAACAATGTTCCTTTGAAAAAGCCAGGAACGGATTTGAATACTTCACCCCTTAAAATAATTAAAAGATTAACGGAATCTGGAGGAATTTTTGTGCATAAAGGACAAGGACCTTAAGCTTAATACCAGAGGTCATTCTGACAAGACTAACAAGAACCATCATTTATCTGAAGGTGATTAACCACATGGGCTGATGTTTGATTTGGCAAACCTTTGTACTACTATGTGTGGTAACATCCACAAATGCCAGTTAAAACTTTATGGTGCAGAAAGGAAGCCCTATGTCAACAGTGTCCAGAGGCTTTGTCAACTTCTTTTGGTAGAGGGGGTCTGCAAAGGACCATCAGACAATATTTCAGATCTTTCTCAGGAAGAAATAGATGCTGTGTGCACAGCACCAGCGAGGAAAAGAACCATCCAGACCGTTACCAGCAACAATTGCAAAAGCCATGGTCTGTTGCTTTGTGATAGTATATGACAGGGCTATTCAACATTATCCAGTAAGGGCCGGGGTGGGCGCTTCCAACCAAGCACTCACACACCTGATACTGCTAATCAAGCTCCTTCGCAAGGACTCTTGGGGTTGATTCATGTTGTCAGGTGTGTAAATGCTTGGTTGGAATGAAAGTCTGCACCCACACTGGGCCTTTCTGGATAAGGCTGAATAGCCCTGGGATAGGAGTTGTGTCTCTGCATTTGTTAAGGGCAACTTGCTCTTCTATAGAGGAACCATCAATGCTGAAAAGTACGCTGAGATTTGGAACAAAATATTCTGCCAGCAAGATGACACATTTTCCCGGTCTGGGACACCCATGCATATTTAAACTAGGCAATGCAAAACAGAATTCTGTGGGCATTGCAAAGACGTGGCTGCAGTAGATGAGGGTGCGGGTGTTGGACTGATCTGCCTGCAGTCCTCATTAGCAAACATACTGCATGTTCTGAAATACAAAATACAAAGACCCCATAGTGTTCAACACCATCAGACTTGTTTGATTGAGGAATCGGACAAGATGACACCTGTAACACTTGATCACTCGCTGTCTTCAGTCGCTGAACATTTATTAAAATGTTGTGAAAAGCAATGACAACATTAAAAACTGGTAAATTACTGTCCCAAAAGGTTCCAAGAATTGAAATGTGTTCATTTTCAAAAATCAATACATTTCATGCCATATGAAATATATATGTAGTTGCATTGTTTTTTAACAAAATGCAGGCCAAAGATCATTTGCAAATCACTGCTTTCAGTTTAAATTTAAATTTAGCAAACAGTCTCAACTTTTCTGATTTGTAATAACAGACCAGAATTTTGGTATATAGTTTGTCAGAACCTTAATAAAGATACAGCCACTAGAAGCATGTCATCCATTCACAATGTAATTCAATTAAATTTTATTATAGTTAATATTTTATCACCATTTTAAATTATGAAACATTTGGCTATTATTTTGGGAGAACAGAAGTCATTTTGATGTACTAGCTGTAATTATAAGAGAAATTATTGTTAAAAAGATACCTTTTTCATCTGAGAATGGGAATCCAGTCCACATCCACCGCATACCATGATAAAAATATATCACTTTAGGTGTGTTTAATGTGTGTGTGTGTGTGTGTGTGCGTGGGCATGTCTGTGGGTGGATGTGTAGGAGGCCATGTAAGTGGTGTTCATATGCAGAACAGACAGTACAGCCATAATGCCCTTGATAAATAATTGCATTTGCAAATCCACATCACTCTAAAAACGGATTTAATTCTGATCTTTACAGTGTCACCATATTCTTGCATGTAACTAAATTTAGAGTGTACTCTAAACAGGTGTTTTTTTTACCTACTGTATGAAACTTTCTTTTGAGCAGTAATGTAATCTGACCTGAAGTCTTTCCCCATATTCATTAACCAATAGTTTTCCACTTTCACGGTGTGTTTTAAACTTCAACAAAATGGGCAAGAAAAAAATATTTTGTGTGTTGCGGAGAAAGTAAAAAATTGGGTTGAGAGAAAAGTTAAAAAAATCGGGAGTATGGACTGAGGTCTGTGGTGATCACATTAGAGACAAAGTAAGTATAATTTAAATCATTTAAATAATGTAAAATGACTCTCCCTCTGTCCATCTGGTGGGAGAGGCCTTGACGTAATTATGCTACCCTCAGTATTAAAGGGTGATCTAATTAAGGGAAATTAGGGTGGCCCTGTATGCTTGAGCAAAGAGCGAGATGAAATCTGATCAGAGCTCTCGAGCTCACGTTTCCCTTATGAACTAATAGAGACAGGAAAATGGATGAGCATTTTCTTATGCCATTTGTGAGGCCGAGATGAATGTTTCAGTCCCACGAGGGCAGGCTGCTCCTTGGCTTCGTCTTATCTGCCACTGTAACTGACTTACACCTGATATGGTGCACCAAGTCAGGTGACTTCCTCTCTAACAGATGAGTTCACTTAAGCCAATAAAAGATGAATTGAGAGCAGACTGTGCAGCCCCATAGAGCTCAAAATGGTATCTCTGATCTACTCTCCAAAAAAATGAGTATAAGCTATCCTTCACACTTGACATACAAATAATTTAAAAACAAGTCAGGGCACAGATGTGAGAAATAAAACTCGTTTAAAATTTTTTGTTGTATTGCAAATTGAAAGGCTATTTTTAAAATATATTTTTATATATTCTATATTTTTATAGTCTGAGGAGCGTTTTTTTTTTACCCTATAAAACCTATATACACATGTATAGGTTTGTCAAATGCAACAGCTTTAACTCTTTTCGCCATGACTACATATCATGCCCCTATGTATATCAATGGACCTTTTCTTGCCTCTCCTCGGGTTGTCATTTGGAGTAATTATGGTTGAAGGGCCAAGTCTGGCAAAATATGAAGATTTTAATGGTCTTAACAAGAAATAATTGGTAAAGAGCTGACCAAGAATTAAGCACATAAATCAAGTAACTTAATATGGAATATCTTTTTCCTTTAATTTTTTGAAATATTTAATACTTGTCGGTAAACTTAGACAGCTTTTGAAAGAATGAAAATCTAAAAATGGTACCGAATCTTCCTCTTCAGAAAACAAATTTTCAACTGCAGGAAACAATATTCTCCTGTGCTCCAAAGCATTAATTAAGAAGCAGCGCTGCTTCATGGTGAAGCAGTTTCCAGCTTTTCCCCAAACAGTTCAATGCAGCAAAAGTTAACGAGCAAATGGTGGCACAGACAGTCTCAGGAGTGCCAGTGTTTAATCCTTGTTAATTTTCTGGCCAATAATTTTATTGTTAAGACCATTAAAAGCTTAATATTCTGCCATTTTTGGCCTGGCCCATTTTTATTAATGCCTATCATCAGTATTGTTGAGTGTATTACACTGCTCCGCATCATTTTAACTGAACAAAGTACAATACTTTTCGAACTTATTTGGGGGGCTGATTCCAAAAATAGTGTCCGTTTTGCTCTAGCTTGTCGCATGTTCTCACAATTCATGATATGCATTTCATAGCATTGTCAATTTTGACAACCACTTGTAAGGTTAAGAACTCTTGTACTTGTATCATCCCTTTATCACTAGAAAAACTGCCAGAAAAACATGATTTCCATCTTCCTCTGGGCCAGGTGAGAACTATTTGTTCAATTCTAGGCAAATTTTCACATGTTAAAATGATTCTAAAGACATTTTTTTTGCCTAATCCTGCTTTCAGATGCAGTAATATGACCACTGACAGAAGAAAATGCAAACATGATCTAGATGTTTTGTGCTACATCTGTGTTTCACTAGACCCAAACAGTGGCAGAAAATTTAAGAAATAAGCTCTATATGATATAATAAGGAAAATCTTCATCCTTATTTTGTGGGGAAAAAAACTGTGATAGAAACTTTTTAACTTGCATTTTTCAACCGTGATACTAAAATGAGGTAATTTGAGGCCTTTCTGGGAATTCAGCTGGATTTTTTTTCAACAAGCAGGGTGGTGTAATCAGGTATGATGTAGTCTGTCCGTCTTTCATCCAAGAGTGATTTGTGGACTGCCTCCAAATTAAAGTTGCATAATTGTATATGGGTGGATACATGCATGTGCTTTTTTGGAGAACACGATCAAGTTCTCAGTCAAGAGTTATTCTCCTTGACAATACCAACTTTGCAAAACTTACTAGTCTTAGACATACTACTAATGGATTCTTGGATGATCTGATCACCTTAAAATTTTAAAATTTAATGCTTCTTGCAATGCCCACTCACAAAGTCGCATTCAATCTCTGTACAGGATTTTTAACTGCAGTGTTGGGGCATAAAAACCGAATCAGTGCACATCTGAATGAGACTCACCAAAATACACGTCAGGAGCCTTAAAAAAGTATTTTTTATTGTTAAGAAAGAACTAGTATCTAAGGCTAATGCACAAGGACACAAAACATACAGTTGTGTAACCTGGACACTTGAGCCCTGGCGAAAGTAAATAGGCTTTTTTTTAACTCTTTTAATGCATCAGGACCAGTTTAGGTTTGGAGAAAACAAAAGGAGACATTCAATCCATAATGTCCATGGCCAACTGTGGGGGCTCTGTAATGGTAAGGACAGCAATTTAATGGAACTCCGTCAGTTTAACGTGCAACTGGCAAAATATACAGAACAAAAATGTAAACACAGCACTTCTTATTGTGAAAAATATAACTATGTTCAGAAGCTCACTGTACTTTCATAGAGTGTTGACAGATTGTCTGACCGTATTGCAATTCATTTCGATGAATGATTTAAAAAGACAAACAAGAATCTCGCGATGGCGCGATGATAAAGAGGATGGGGTCTTTTGTCCAAATTTCACAAATCAATATTGGGTATGTCCACCTTTGGCCTGCTGCATTACTGCACATCTCTGCTGTGTGGACTGTAACAAATGGTCAGTGGCGACTTAGTGGACATGTTCCCACTTCTCTTCAAGAGCTGTGTGGAGTTGGCTATTCAGCTGTTGGCTGAAAATGGGAACCAATGACGTACTTGTTGCTTGTGGACATCCTAAAGATGCTGGAAGGGGGACAAAACCGAGGAATAAGCCAGCCATTCAAGCACACAAATGTTTTCAGGCTCAAGGAATTCTGTGCATACACGGGTGACTTGGGTCTGGCATGGTCATGCTGGATGGTTATTGTTTTGGTGGATGAATGGTAGGACGATAGGCAGCAGCATCTCATCATGACATCACACTGCATTCAAGTTGCTCTTCATCAACTGCAGTTGGGTGCAATGTCCTTGGAATATTCCCACCCAAACCAAAACTCCACCACCATGTGCCACCTTGCGCACCACAATGATGTCAGCGTAACGATCCTCCATCCATCCGCTCCGTGAAGTTGAAAACGTGACTCATTCCTCAAAAAGGTGTTTTATGCAACTAATTGTTGAAACATGGACATTAAGAGCCCTTTCAACATCCCTGAGAAACATTCCTGCATTGAGCATGCCAATGACACGCTCCCTGATGGCTCGAGTCATTTATGGCATTTTGAACAATGGCAGAACTGGGACTTTTGGGGTGGCCTTTTATTGACCAGAGTACAGGATGTGCCTGGGCTGACTTTACCTGATTTCAATAGCTCTGGATCATGCCCCACCTGTCTGACAGGGCAATTTTGACAAAGGGCATGAACTTGACAATGATATGAAGAAGGTGACTGAAATGCGCACAGACCAGTGGCACACAACCTTAGTCACATAAATAAACCCAACCTAGTAAACCTCAGAAATAATTATGCTTAATATTGAAATGAATAAACTGCTGTGTTTATATTTTTGTTCAGTATATATGGAACCATTTCACAAAGCCTGGTGAACTCTACAGATACTTCCCTCATGATTCCGTGCCCTAATATTCCAATATGATAACACCCCCAGACACTCTGCTAAAATATTAAAGAATGATTCCCAGAACACTAGGATCAACCCACATGCATCCTATGGCCTGCATACTACATACTGCATACCTCCTTCATGCTCTGAAGATTCGTAAAGTGTCCGTCGCGAAGAATAGGCCAATATCCTGCCTCATGCAGTTCAGAAATTGTGTGACAGGATTTCTAGGATTCAAACCATACCAGAGGCAAAGAGTAGGCTAACTTATTAGCCAAAATGTCAACTGCTTTTTAGGCATCTGATATTTTGTCTCCCAGTGCCAAATCATGCAATATTTAGAAAATCCCTCTTTGCACTGGTTGAACTGAGCCTTACCGCATCTAGCAATGCATAAACGTTAAGCACACACTCCCAAGATTATGCCAATTAATTTGGAGTATCCAAAGGCAATGTAATATTCCTCCACATTTCCTCCATCAGCATATCTCTTTATAAGAGCTGATATTCATCTGCCACAGTCAGTCTCAGCACCAGCACATGGTCTTCTCTCTTATTTGCTTGTGTCCTGCTATTCTAGCTGCAAAAGTAGTTTGCATGGAGCAGCACAGAGGCAACTAGCAATAATTAAGCCAAAAGGTGAAGGCTCCGAGAGTTAATCTCTTTGTGTCTTGCTTTCCAATAGAGGTGTTTTCACCATCAGGCTGTGCTGTCTAGATATCTGAGGAAGTGCACTCATAAGTTGCGTAGCAGAGGACACATTTCACAGTACTTCAGTTCACTGGTCTTTGCATTTACCATCCACCAGTGGCAATTACCAAATAATTTATGATTGCGAAGGATGTATTCATTATAACTCACCAGGTAAATAACTACTGTAAGGCTGAGGGGGATGCTTAAGGAAGGTTTACTAATGGAATCTTCAAGAACGACATGTAATTTTCTGTCTGACAAATATGATTGAAACAGAAATACCGGAGAGACCCGTTTAATCTAAATTTAAATGGAAACAGGTCCACAGGACAAGAATAAACACACTACCCACTACCTATGCTCATAGGGGAAGATCATTAATAACCTCGCCCGAAGCACTTTCTGGGTTATGATTTGAACAAAACTGGAACGTTACTAACATATTGTTTTCTTCAGTAACTGACCCCAGGCAGGGTTTAAATAAAGCTAAAACCTCCATCCAATCACAGCCAACCTCTGTCAAATTATCGTTACTCGTTTGCATTATATTCAGCTTAAAACCACAGTGATTTTAAACCATTTCGGTTTGTTGATAGATAAGCAAATTTAGCAACCATGCCTATTTACAGGCCATTTCCTGCTTTCACTAGACCTTACCATGAAACTACTTTAAGACAATAACTCTCTACACACACAGTATTGAAAAAATTAAGTCTTTGAAGTACAATTCTAGAACCGCATAGCCTTTCGCTAATCTGATCTATTTTGAGACATGCTTTGTTTACAGATGTAAATACAAAAATTTTTCAAAGCATTGTTATTTTTATCTAATTTTTAATTTGATGTTGGTTAGCTTGAGCTTTGTAGACATCCTGTGACGGTTGAGTGGACACTAAAACAGGAAATAAGCAATTAAAAAGAATAGAAATAGCCCATCCTTCAGGAGGAGAAGTGGAGAATGTGAGCTTGCTCAATAAATCTCAGGTCTTTAAAAAAAGAAAGAAAAAAAAACAGGTCTGAACAAATGGACTGCTGCATATCAATATTGTAAGAGTCCAGATTGGATTTAGCAGGCAAGTGACAATTCACTTGGCAGTGTCAATGCCAAAAACTTAATTCACGGAATTCATACTATATTATTTTCTTATCTCCCTTTAACTGGAGATATGGAACTATGGTGTGGAACTCAAAATTAAATTAATGCACAATTTCAAAAAAATATAGTGATGAATGGGAATGAGTTCTGAATTAAATCATGAAGAGTGAATGAAAAGTAAAATTCAAAATCCAACACAATCATGGCAAAATGTTAGTTCCAGCTGCCCCAGGCTTACTCAGTATGAAAGTTTACACACAGGGCAGTATGTCCTAGCCACAGGAAATTATTTCCAAGCGCAACCCAGTCAACAATCCAGCATCTGAGTGAAACGCCCTCTGGACAGCACAGCTGATGCTTCCTCCGCTGCTGTATACAGCTGGACACCACATTTTAATAAAGTACTGGATCCAAAGAGTTTCTGGATAAACACCGAATGGACAAACTGCGCTATTCCCACACAAAACATAATCAGCTCATCCTAACTCTAACAGTAGACTGACCAGCCAAACACTCATCTCTATTGAACCTCAGTATCTTAACCTGAAACACAGCCTGACCATACGCACCACCCAGAACTTAATGTCCAACTGTAGGTACTAGTCCTCCAATACCTTATGGTCTTGTGCAGGATACTGCAACGTCATTAGCGCTATAACCAGCACAGGAATAAGGACTATATTAGCTAATCCAGTCCCAAAAATTAAGTTCCATCTCTCACAGGACTTAAATTATACAGAGGGGATAAGGAAGCCCGAATTTAATGAGTGTGACCCAAAAAACCCTAATGCTTTTCTCCATTGCTGGAGAGAAACCATGGTGAGGGGGAGGTTCTGTGAATTAGCAGAAATGAGACAGAACTAATGTCATAGTCATAGGTCACACCCTCGCAGATCAGCTGTCAAAATCAGGTTTGTCAGCCGTTAAATTGCAAGGTCGCAAGTCAAGAAATAAAAATTTAATGGCATCTCCAACTAATTAAATGTAACAAATTAATTTCAGAGTAATTAATTGTATATAAATTGTTGAGTTAAAGATCCTTAAAATGGCAAATAATTGCTTGAGAACGGTATGCCTGTCTTCCATTAACATGGCAGGCCGTGGAGTTACCATCATCCCCACGCAGATTTGACCACCTAATAGTGACAGATACTGTGGATGTACTATGACACGTGGGAACTTCGACAATTAACTGAATGCAGCAACGCACGCTGTCTGACAGGCAGTTACAACAGTTGAGCTCAACAGCCTGCTGGTCACATGACTTCATCCTACAGGGACCAATCAGAGGGGAGGTTGAAGAGCTTGGCTGCTTTTGCAGGGAGGCCAGTTTCAGCTAAGATCTGAGACCCTCTCTCAGACCTACTTTCCTGTGCAGCTGTCTGTTAAATTATAAACTAGCATCTCTCCATCCTCCCCTTTGTGCACTCAATCTATGTATGAAATCGATACAGCTACCCAAAGTGCATTCTTCTCAATAGTTGTGAAACTAAATCCTCAGCCTGCAGATTTTTATTGGCCCCCAAGCGGCCCCAATAGTACGTGCCGAAACAAGAACACTCGGCCTGACATCGGCAGCTGAAGTAAGCATAGCCTCAGCCATGAGGTACGGCGAAATCAAGGACTGAGGCCCAGTCTGTGGGTCCGGCCCGACTCTGCTGGGCCTTTGGACCTGGCGAGGACACAATGCATTATTAATTCTGAAATTCACCCTGATTTTTTTCTATCGTATCACTGCTAACACATTACATTTTAAAAATACAGCAGTATACAAGATTAAAAATCCCTGAGAAAACAGGCTTTTCAATCACCAAGACGACACCCACCACGACATCCCATTTCTGACTGCAATCAAGGTCATGATTAAGTACGTAATAACACAAAATTTCAGCCATCTCAAGAAGTAGCCAAAGTCTTGTCCCAACTCCTCCAGATGCGAGGACGAAAGAGCTCTGATTAATATGATTAATAATTAATCTGATTATTATCCGATTTATAATACTTACAAGTTTCAGGGCTATAATTTTTCAAAATTAGGAGTTGATGAGTGAATTCATCTTCATCCAATTCGCAATGCAATCTACAGCTTTGTGTCCAGTGGCTTGTCTTAGCAGGACAATTAGCAAAACCATAATTAATCCAACACAATGGTTTTAAATTCACTTCAATTACCATACTTTAATGCAAGGTCAGACTCATTTTTGGCGTGGTATAACTACAGCAGGTTGGGTGAAGAACAGACATGAATGTAATACAGTATAAATACTGGCTAATTTGGACATTCGAAGACTGGATAATTGAGGACACCAGCGCTAAAAGTACTTTAAAGTCACAAAATTTCTATTGAGAAAATCAAGGCAGTAGACTTGGGTAACTATAAAAGATGTTTTCCCATCTGCTGTCATCAGGAATAAATGGATCATCCAAGACAGGGATCGCAGATTTTTTTTGCTGAGACAAAATTATGTGATTTTGGGATGGAAAATAAAAGACCTGAAAGATGCAGGTAGCACAGTATTATTGTACAGATGGAGGATTAATTATATTGCCAAGCAGGGTCTGCCTCCATCCAGTCAGGTCTAATCTAATGAGGATTCCCTTAAATGCGACTCGTGTTTGCTGCTGTAGCCCAGAGCCGGTGAGGGTGACGGAGTGTGTTGAGTAAAGGTTCAGTGGTTTGGGCAGAAAGAGCACAAGCACACCAAGGTCCCCCATCATGGCACCAGGTGCGCAGCCAAAAAGCCATTTCAAAATCAGTCTTTTGTGACATCATAAAGAGAGATCACCAAGAGCAATGAAGGGACTGATAAACACAAAGGCACAGATTTTGAAATTGCCAATTGGCTGTGCACCTTGTGCCATAATAGGGGACTTATAACCAAGCACATCTGCTATTCGCTACCTGTTATGTGGGCGAGGCTGTGTGTGTCAAATTTACTCAGGTGGAACTAGTTCTTCCTGAAGTTTGTTCGTCTCAGAGTTCTATTTATTTTTGGTTTTCCTCACATATTAATCCATTCATCCGCATATTCTCAAATCGGGTCATGGCAAGGCTGGAGCGTATCCCATCATGCAATTCACAAAAAGGCAGGACACATTCTGAACAGCCTGGCATTCCAACCCAGGGATCTACTCAGAAATGAGGAATGTAAAACCCTTGAACTAAGCTAAGGTTACAAAAAAAAGTAATTAATTTCATACCACTCTGCTCCACAATACACGCGAGAATTACTTTTGGTGAGGGGGGATAAGCAATTGCGAAAAGTAATGAAAGTTCAGCGTCAGTAAATGAAAGAATTTGTGATTTATTTAATCCAACCACCTTGAATTTTGAATGGTCTTGTATCTTAATTTCTAAATCCTGTTTACATTGTCAAGACCCAGGATGACTTTTCATTTACTGTATGTGTTAAACAAGGCACAATTACATGCCACAACTATAAGGCAATTGTTAAAGGGGATCAATCATGCTGTCTTTTTACAATACAAGTTACAATATTCTAGGATGTCCAAAAGGGAGGTTTATTGAAAAACCAACAAACAAACAAAAAACCCATTAAAACCAATTATTACTAAGGCATTTGATCCCTTTCATTCCTAAACCCCCGAAAAACAGGATCCCCTGAGTGTGCCTCCCCTCTATGTAATGTTGTGTTCTAATTGGCCAGCAAACAATGCGATCGGCCAAGTGTGTCTTCAGAAGGTGACAATGACAAAATCCCCCAGCTACTGGCAAGTCTCTAAATACAGGCGACTGATTAAACTACACAATGAGTATGGTAAGGTGAAATCTGCTGGCTAAGCAACAAATTTATGAGGGCAGTAGGTACATTCACAGAGAAGCATGACATGCAGTCACCATGTACGTTTCCATGGAATTCAGTCTCCAACGTGAGGTATGGTCCATGGCTAGCATTTGTACAGTAGCAACAGTTCGCAAGCATTGCATTTATTGCGAACAGCCAGGCCATTTCTCTGCAAAGATTAGAGTTTTTGGGTTGCTGTCGACCTGTGTCTTACAATGTCTCTCCCTAAACTAGCAAAGGTTTCCAAAAGCTTTCTGCCAGAAAGCCTATAGTAAGTCAAGAGACGTAGTTTAAAGAAAACAGTCAACAGGGCAAACAAGTTCAGATGGTTGAGTGAGTTAAGTGTATGACTCCCATACAGGCAAACAACACTGAAATCCCATGTGTACTCATGTTTTATAACTTTTGACTCCGTTAACATCGTTTTTGGTTTTATTTATAATTTCCAGTTCGCAGTCGCAGTTTGGTTAACTTTAGGCAGCAAAATGATTTGGTTAGGATGAAGAAAAGCTCATGGTTTGTGTCAGAATACATCCTTTCACAATGTTAATCACATCTTCAAAAGGCTTTCTAATAGAAGCTTTCTAGCAGAAAGCCTTCAGAGGTAACTACTTTAACATTCAATTTTGTCACCCACCAGCAGGAGAGTTTAGTGGTCTGTCACATCCAAATATATCCTCACCGAATGTGGTGTCTGACCTATAGCCCGGCACATGCGGCAGGGAACATGACGACTCGAAACCAAGCCATACAAGCTTCACATACGTTAAAATACCACTTGGAATGCCATTTGAATATTAACAGAAACCAGAATTATCATCAAGCAAACTGCAGATTCTCCTTGAAAATACATCACCTCTTCATTTCCCAATGTTGGCAGAAAATGAAGACCTTTAATGCTGTGAAGGTCTTTGCAGTCAATTACAGAGCACTTGGTGTTTTTGCCCAAATAAAAGTTGGCCTTATCCAGTCACCCTGCACTAGGAGCAGATGGCCATTAACAGAAATCTGTCATAGTATGATATTATACTGTATCCAGAGTGGAAAAAATTGTTCAAAACTGAGTGTTAAGAGCTCTAGGAAATCCAAGGTTTCTTTCTCACAAGGATTACTTCGATATCCATTTACCTTTTTATGAGAAACTTTGGCCACGTTAAATATGACCATCCTTCATTGTAACATTATGTATAAGAGAAAAAAATACGAAAAAGCATATGAGGCCCCCTTTGAATTTTTTGTGAATTATTCTAGATGAAAACATAGGGAAGGGTAAGCACAATGCAATGGAGTAAACGGAAAGAACCTGCTTCATGGAGAAAAGATAGTAATACATTACCTATGCAATTATTAGCACTCTCAATATTAACAAACATGTCAGCTCAAATGTGAATAAAGAATTTATAAATTATAAATCAATTACAAAAACGATCACCGAAAGAGGGGGGAAATGAAAGGACCAGGAATCTCCCAGATTTCGGCATCAGTTTCCTTATAGCCTTAGGAGATCCAAAATCACACGCAAATCTCCGCCATATTTGGGAGTGATGTTTTGAACCCCTCACTTGATTGCCAAGCCCACAAAACCTTGGACACTGTAAACTAACCAACATTACCTTCCAGAAGGAGCATAACACGGACTTGGGTGCAGGGCAGGGCATGTTAAGGGTTAATGGAATGCCCTCACTGTATATTAGAATGCAGCAATGCCCTTGGCCTTGTAATGAAATTTTGACTGCTGTAATGTGTTAAGCCAAACAGAGTGGTATTCATGTCAACTGGGTGGAAATCCCACCCCATATTCTCTATTCATTAAAGATAAGAGTATGAGAACAGGAGTCCCGGCGAAGCTTTTCATTTTAGTGATGGGAGTTCAAACTGCGGAGAACGGGGAGATAAAAGCGGTGATGGGGGAGATGGAAGCCCGTGGCCTCTGAAATCTTTAGAACTGATGAGTAGCTCTCTAGCATCAGGCTCGACGCTATCAGATAAATCATGAATTTCAAATGGCACATCTCATTTTCTACAGAACTGATAAACTGTATGGTCTAGAAATAATGAAAATTCCATAGATGTGGGGGGTGCATTAAAATGTTTTGTTCTATAAACATGGAAAATGTGAAAAAATATATAATTCAAGGGCACGAAGCAGTAGATATTATCCTGGCCTGGTGTACAGTAGGAGAAGGTAATTCAGAAACCATTATGGATATACAAAGTCTCCAGAGTTTTAATTAACTATCTATATTTATACGAGCTCAGAGATAACATTCTAAGCTAATTTCATTTTCTATGGGGCTGGAGAGTATTTTTTGATGAAACAAACTTAATAAAATATAAATGTACTAAAAAGGCGCACGGTGAATAATTTTTTGTAAATTTATGTGAAAGGACTATACAGAGTGCTGAAATGAGACTGCATAGCTTTCTTTAGCTCAAATATTAATGAACCGCATGTGATAAGACCTCTTTGTGGACATTAGAAAGCTCAGATTTATCCTGCAGGAGTGCAGTACAGATGTATCATTCTTTGGCTCAACTGGCCTGACTTGCCTCTTGCCTAATAAGCAGTCATTACCTGGCAGTTTTGGCATTAACTGATGCTACCGCAGGGCACATTCAACCAATTTGTCCTGTAATTAGTGCACAAAACTGGGGGTAGTTAATCATCCAGCATTAAATCTGATTGAAAAATATTGGGCTGTAGCATCTCTGTGATTAAAAAAAAAAAATCATATGGAATATCAGTTTGTGAGGGACTTTGTAGAAGCCTAGTTAACAACATGCAATACATCTCTAGCTTGAAGAAATTAATAATCAATGCTATTTAGACAAGCTTAACTGACCACTGTTTAGCAAAACAATGACACCGTCAGTTTTTTTTTTCCCCCAGATTTGACGATAGGAGACTCCGCTATTAAACAATCAGGATAAAAATATAAACATCTGTAATCATTTTAGCTGAAGACAAAAAAACCGCGCTGTTGGCAAATGCAATGCACTTTACCAACAGTTTCCATGGTCTTCCAAAAGTGGATCCGGACCTGAACAGGGTCTGCTGGTTTGGTTTGCAGAGAATAAAAATAATATTTTAAACCAGAGTAAAAGCAGTCCAAGTGAGGTAACCAGTTTAAAGGGGCCATCTACCGTCAGAGCCAAAAAAAAAAAAAAAACAAAAGGCTATTTCGCCTGCTCGTATATGCTGAATAATACTCATGAGTGACCAAAATAACGATCATATTTTGAATGAAAATGAAAACCCGCAACGGTGGCCATCTTGGATTTTTGGCAATATTTGTTTGGAAGTTGCTACTGCAGACATCTGTGTGCAACCTTTTAAAAAAGATTTTTTGATGACCTTTAAAATGTCACAGTTATTTTTCACATTTTCCTTTTTCCAAATAAGAAAAATTTGATGTTTTTGTCACCATGGATCCAGCGAGCACCTAAATTTTTTGCCTCACCTCCATTTCAAAAATGTCAGGCCCTGCAGGAAAAAAAATTCTCTGTGATGACATTCCGCCAAGATTAATCTCTCTATTACAAATTTCAAAGAAATCCATCAAGAAATTACTGAGAAAAATGTTCCAGAAGTATGGGAGGCAAACAGTATTCTCTTCAGGCACACAAAAATCCATTAGAAAGTTCATGAAATATTTTAGAAGACATTGACTCTCACATTTAAAGACAGAGAACATATTAAAAAGCTCCAGCAAGTGGCACCCTGGTGGCTCATCGGTCTAAATGCGCGCACCATAAAGGATGTGTCCTTCCCGCGGCGACCCGGGTGATTCCGGCTCGGATCATGTGCCGCATGTCTTCCCCACTCTTCTGCTCGACCTTCCTGTCTCTCTCCACTGTGTGATTATCAAATAAAGCGAAAATTCTCAAAAAAATAATCTTTCACAAAAGGAAGCTCCAGCACCGCAGGTCTTGCCTTCTTTGGCTTTGCTTTGTTCCTCTGCTGCTAATTTAGCCCTTGTCAATTCAGTTCTTTTCTCTTTGGAGGTCAACAATGTCCCTATTTTTTTTTTTTTTAAACTTTGCCTGACCCGCCTTGAGACAATTTTGTGGAGGCATGCAGGCTGTATTTGAAAGCAGTGCACTGTTTGGTCGAGGCCCATCAAAAGTTGCTTTCCAATGGTTAAAATGGTTAAGAAGGTTGTCAAATCAGCAAAAATAAATAAATAAATAAAAAATTCATGATTTTAAGGTAGATCGGCCCCGAAATTAATTAAGTGCCAAGCAACACCCAAAACCTCACAGACCTCTCTGGCTCGAGCTATTTCTCGAGGCGCTGATGAAGGATTAAGAAAGTAGTGCGACAGGGCAACTGTCGTGGTGCCGACTGAAGAAGCAGATCCAGTTCAATTTGGCAGTCAAATTGTGAGGAAATGGCTGCGCCACAATCGCAGACAAAAATACTGCTGATATCTGTGGCCTTCCTGGTACCAGAAAACAGACCCACAGAAAGTGCACTTGCACATTTTGCCAGAAGGAAGTCCGCTGTTCTTTCCAGTATAGCGATCATGTCCACTGGAAACAGAGGACTGAAGAAGAGAAGAAAAAAAAAAAACGAAAGACCTACAGGGGGTTTTGGAGGGAATTTCTAAATATAGAAACAAATGGGAGTAGTGGGCAAAGCCAATCACAGCTACAGAAGGAGGGGGGAGGAGAAATTCTGCCTTCCTCCACACAACCAAGGAAAACCAGCCATCCATTAATCCATCCATTACCACACCCCCTTATTACTGACCTGGACTGCAGGGATAGAGGATGCTGGATTGTGTTCTGTACCAACATGTAAATGCACCCAGGGGAGTCCACTGCAGGACATGCCCACCATTACTATACTGACTCACAGCTAAGGGAAATTTAAACTCCTAAAATGCATGCCTTTGGATGCTGGGAAGAGGTGCGCAGACACGGGACAAACATGCAAGCTGTCCCCCTCGTACCTCTGTGCCACCCAAAGCAGCCAACTGATCACATTGACTAGTTCTACCCACACGGCCAAGGACTGTACGAAACAGAACATCCAGCCAGGTGAGTATAAAAAAATGCTGAGAACTTCAAGGTTCCAAACCTGAATTTACCATCACAAATTTATTGCATATTTGTGCCACGGATGTGAACACGAGTCGCCCCGCCGGAAGCTGCGAGAACTTTCAATGTACAGTGGAACCTTATGATTTTTAGTCATGAAAAATAAAAGTAGTTGGGTACATTACAATAATTCTTTTGAGAGCTAACAAACCTTCCCTCCAATATAATACAATCAAAGAAAAATAACCATCTGTATTTGCTGGTTAGTGCCCCTCATGTCCATAAAAAAAACATAATTATGGCCACCATAATTTTTGAAGATGAATATTGATATTCAAATTAATGCACTGCAATCAATTCTAACCGTATTAGTAAATATTCCATCAATTGAAATAAGCATATTCGAAGAACAACTCAAACTGCAGAATGCTAGGGACACGCACTGACATGAAAATAGTACACTGCAAGCAAAGACAGTACACTTCTCTGCAAACAAATATAAGGCCCTGAATAGCACAGTACCACAGGTAAGGAGAGCTCGCACTGAAAGAAGGAGAAGCTGGTCACTCAGATTCTAACTACTGGTCGTCTGGAGAAACAAATGTCATTCCAACCTGAATCAGAGCAGCCGCGACTTTGTCAGCGTTGGGTTCCACTCTTCCAGATTTTCTCATCAATAGAACTCCTGAAGCAGATGAGACAGCAGCTGGCTGAGCGTAAGAAATGCACGGCGGGACTCCTATTTCTGACCTCTGGATGTTTGGCCTAAGGAGCACAGCTGACGTCCACCTGCTGTGCTCCATCTAGGCTAATGGTTTTACGCCACCAGGGATGGCTACGTGGGGTTATTGGGGCTGACGCCGCAGAGGCCTGTGTAAATCAGCATGCCTGGCACAGACGGAGTGGATGTCAACACACTTACAGATGATCCCATTACCGACCCCACAGCCACAGAGTTATCAGTGATTTAGGGGGAAAGGCATCTCTATACTGCTGTAATGCAGGAAGTGAATTAGGTTCTTGCTCCGTTCACTGCGAGGCCCAGTCTGATACAGGCACGCGGGCCTTCCGAAACTGCCTCCACTTAAATCCGCATCCATCTGAGAAAGAAAAGGAATCCAGAAAAAAATTAAGGGACTCCTGTGATTTGGAAAAATCTAATGTCACTTTCAGAAGAAATTGTGTTTAACCCTCATTTACACTAATGGAGGGTGGTGACAATCTGAAAATGCTGGCAACTAGTGTTACTTGAAATGTCAAAATCAAGCCGCCATTTTTGTCCATTCAGAAAAATCCAATGCGACAAACTTGCTCCAATAAGCTTGTGTTTTTTTCCAAATCACAGGAGGGTTCTCAGATGGCATCTTTGTACACCACAGGACTGAAATTGAGAAGTAAAACTGACATTGAGGAAATTCTTAGAGCAGTCTTCTCGCCATGCCTCAAAAGCCTTTGAAGTTTTTTAATCAGACACACATTTGCTGAAGCTTGTAGCAGGAAGAGAGCCATCACTGCATCAAAGTGGAGGGTAATGACCGCAGCTGGTGTACAAACAATCCCCTTTTCTCCCTCTAAACACATGCAAGGGTCGGGCAGAATCGCACAAGGCCGTTTGCTTACCGGCCGTCTTCAATGGAAATCATGAAGATGGAAGCAGCATGTCAACCAAACCAAACTTCAAGGGCTTTCAAAACTGAAGGAATGTTTGCCTTTTCAGCTACCAGCTATAAATACGTTTAAACTTTGATGACGTTTTGTCGTTGATACAAACTCTAGCAGAGCGTGCACCACAGTGGCATAACAACAACGTCCCTTTATGGGAACACAGGCGCACATCAGTCTAATAAATCCCACTCTGATTTCAAGCTATCGGCAGTGAGTGGAACAATAGCATGACAAATTTTGTGAAGTGGCACGGCATGACCTAGATAATGAACAGTGGTTCCACTCCATGGGTCAACAGCAAGAGCAAGGCTGTGGAAAGAACTGGTAACTTGCATTATACACGAGAGGAATTTATCTTGCACGACATGTGGTGCGCGCATTTTAGCATTCATGTCATCGAACTGAACACTGCACTAGTTAGAGACAATATAATCCTTCAGATATCTAGGTTAATTTCGACTAATATTTGTGATGGACCTCTAGTTTTCAAAGTCAGTCCTAAGGGACCACTGTGTATGCTGGTTTACAACCACAATCGCAAGGTCAAAATTTTAATGAGCAGGTTCATTTTTTTACATTGACTTCTGTGTTTAACAGATCAGTTTAAACCATGTTGCATGAAATTCAGGACTTCATAAAATCAATTAGCTGCCAATAAGTTTTCTGAAAACAGTTGTTTTATAGTTCTTTAATTAGTTTCCATTGAATGCAAAAATAGCACAAAACAGGTTTCACTATAATTGGTCGTCTTTGAATTCATTATCTAATAAATACTAATACATATTTTCACCAATGACAGGCCAGCCATTCTTAACTTTAATCATTAATTTCATCTACTTTTTATGCAATAAAAAGTAATTTCCTAAGTGAAATGATACGAATAATGAACTTCTATTATTTGTAGCACACAAAGCGATTTCTGGCTGGAAGGAGTAAATAATCTCTATAGCCATGAATAGTGCAATTAAGAAAAATTAACAACTCATAGTTATGGGATTACGTTTGGAACAAAAACCAGCGCGAAGCAGTGTATAAATAAACACGATATTTTCACATGAAACCATCACACATGGGCGCAGGAGGTTTGGAGACACCTGAGGGGGAACGAATGGTTCCTGGATAACAGATCACAGCTTGTGTTTTAGACTCGTTTGCTCATCTCCGGGCAGAGGGCTGCATACTGGGCGCCAGGCACAGGGAAATGTACCAGCTGCATGACTGAAGGAATCCTGGCGGCTGTTAATGGATGAACGTCTCACGTTCGTCTCTGTGGCTCCTTCAGATCCACGCCAACTCTCCTTCTCCACGGAGAACCATTAGCTATTCCATTTCTAATCAAAATGCAAGCTAACCAATAATTATTACTGATTATTAGAAAGGTAATGGAGAAGAATGCCCTGGTAAACAGCCAGAAATCCTGCAAGGAACTTTCTTCCAGTAAAAGAAAGACCCACTGCAGCAGAATAAGCACACAGACACCCCTTTTAAAGTTTCCTTTTTTATTTATTTTCCATTATCGTATAGGATCTTTGGTGTTCCCACAGTACTTAGTTGCACTTTGACTATTATTCTCCATTTTGCTTCTAAAATATAGATACAAAACCCCTTAAATCACATTGTTTCCTACAAAAAAAGACACTTCCTTGTTAACTACACATACAGTCAGCAGACACCATGCAGACGAGGGAGGGGGGAGAGAGAGAGAGAGAGAGAGAGAGATAGATAGAGAGAGATAAGGAGACCTGTTCAGCGCAACAACAGAAAAAGCCTCTTTGGGAGGGCTACAAAATGCATGTCAAGGAACTGCTGAACATTGGTGCGACAAATCTCGTCTTTCTACTGCATTTCAATAAACAAAGGTTACATTTCCCCAAACAGCCTATGTAAGCAAAGTTGTGCAGTTAAACCTGTTACATATCCAGAAGCATATACCATGTTTCACTGTCATGATAAAAAGTGGTTAGCAGAGCCTAATGCTGAAACCCTAATATTCAAGTTAAGTGTTGTGCAAATCCAATTACGTATTGAGTTACTAAAATAAAATGGAAAAAAAAAAAAAGTAATTAATTTGCATATCCCATTCCACTGGGCAGAGCAGAGAGAAATCAGACGAGACTCTGTTTGTGTGTAATATACAGGATATGAAATCTAATGAGAAGCAAACCAGCCAGCATTTAACGATAAAAAGGAATGCGTAGGTAGTGTACGGCGTATACGGCTACAGGTGCATGCGAGGAGAGGAGCACTGATGCGTGTGCAAAAGGCGTGGCAGTATGTTTGCCTCATACGACTCTACACGCAACGGCTTTTAGCTTAAATCAATTCCATGGTGAAGAAATTCACAGCCAACAAGCACAATTTCGTTCTGATCAAAAGATGAAATTGAGCAAAATAAAACAGAGAAGCATCACTGCTGAACACTAGCAAGTCAGGTTTAAACATTGCATCATTTCTGTACACCGTGATTTGCAACCCAAAAAAAAAAAAATTTACAATTAGCTAAAAGAGCAAAATTGGATAATTAAACTGACTAAATGAAATGGCCTCAATAGAAACTACTGAAATATCAGTGGGCTAATTGAGAGGTTTCCCATTTCTATGAGTTCTGAAACACATAGGGGGGGGAGGAATCAGGGTTAGTGTTCATTTTAATGTTAATCTGTCTAATTGGGCCAACGCCATGCAGGACCTGACCGGCGTCCACGCAGCAGGGTTGCCGAGATGAAACGCTGTAAACATTTTCTTGATGTACAAGTTAGAGGTATACTTTCCCAGGGACCATATGTAAAAAAAAAAAAAAAAAAAAAAAAGAAAACCACTTAAGGCTTGGAAGGCTAATGTGTTCAAAAAGGAAATGCAATACTGAAAAATGGCAAAACTCACTCTAGCCGTGAGTCAAATGGGGAGCCGTTCCTCTGTCCAGTCAAAGTTGACGACAGAGATATCAGGGGCGATGCGGAAACCGTGAGATACTACAGGCTTTTAGGACTGGATCGAACTCGAGCGTATACAGTACTACATCAATGATGGAGTGTTCAATCAAGACCAGTGGGTGACTACTTTAATTTTCATCCGCGCCACTGTCCTCAGCCTCAGCTTGAGGCCATAAAATTAGGTACTGCATAACAGAAGGAGTTAAAAGCCTTCCTGTGATGGCCCAAATGTCGAGATACTCACTGACCCACAAGGCCTGAATCCTTAAATAATTAACACACTCTTTGATTTCAACTGGGGGAGGCCACTCAAAATTGTCGTCATCACTCCCATCCCCCTAAAACAGCCATAAAATGTATACTTAACACAACAAAAGACAAGGTTTGAAATTAGCAGTGATATTATCACTTCACAGAGGCCGACTTCAGGAAAAACGACAAAGCTGCAGATACAGGCAAAAACAAACAAAACCACACTGTGCTCAGCTTTACAGTGTTTGAGTAATTCAACCAGCAATGTTTTACATTTGTACTGACCCTGACTCAACCTTTCCCAGCTACACTTAACATACCTCAGTGTGCTCGACGAACCTCTCCGTACTGTGCGTAACACAAGCACACGGACTACAGAAGAAAAAAAAAAAAAATCTATCACACCTACAAGATAAAGACGAAAAAAAAAAAAAATCACGGCTAATGTCAAACCATTTTTATACAAGACTGAATCCTGATATGGTTGTGTGAAGCACACATTCAACTTCAAAGAAAGGCCTGGATAGCTGTCAGAATGAAGTTATACATAGCAGAACTACATGTGAACGCAAGTCTCATTGTCCCACTCTTTTCGCAGGTCAGTCACTGTATGCCATCCTCAAGGCACAAAACAAGTTTTCAAAGGCAAATAGCCTCTTTATGTCTTATTCTTTGAACACTGTCTGCCACTGCTGCCTTAGTTAATAAAAGTTGTCATGGCGACAATGTCTCTTCGATGACACAGATGATCTTCATCTTAAGGTGTAAAATGCAGGCACCACTGAAGGTAATAATCGTCTGGTGCACCCAAACCTTGATTGACAGCTAGCACCACCGTGATTTCACTCGGACTGACAAATCACTTCAAAAACATGATCGGCACAGTAACTTTGTAAGGACGCATTACTACCCCAACTGCACGTCGTCTCCTGATAACATGAACTGCCGTAATATACAACGCCATGGTTTGAACTAGCTCCAGCTAAAAACAAAAAAAAAAAATAAACATGGCTTCCACAAGTTTCTGAACATATTCCTTTTTCAAGTTTGGGTTTCACTGAATTTTCTCAGATGATTGGAATACTGAACACTTCTGTAGCGCCCGTGATACAGGCATTAGAAAAGAAAATAAAAATTAAACCTTTCTAGACTACTCTAGTTGCACAAGAATTTAAGTCAGATCATCAGTCACCAGTCTATGGCTGGGCGCATATTTAGCACCTATCCACACACCAGCATGGTTCGTTCCAGAAAGAAAGGCCCGTTGACTCCTTTTCAAGAAAAAAAAAAAAAAAAACAACAACAACAAAAAAAAACAAACAAAATCACAAAGTACAAGTTAAAATAAAATTAACCAACATTACTATCTGGTAACATAAAACTGTCACAGTGTCTGAGACAGATTTCACAAGCGGATGTCTGCGTGTGTGTGTGTGTCTGTGTGTGTGTGAGTGAGAGAGCGAGATTTGCATTATGTACAGAGATATACCCACCTATCTCAGGGGAAGACCATAGATGGACAAAAAGGGATTTATCATTTTCGACAACAAAAAACACAGATCACCTACAGTTAAAAACAATAGCCAGAGTGCATATAAGAAGTCCAGTCAATCAAGTAAAGCCAGGGGGAACATTCCAAAAAACAAAAAAACAAAAATAAAAACAAAAAACAAAAGTAATTCTTCTTTCATGCCTCCCACTCGCCTTTTTCCCCGTAACTTTTCCTGCTCTTGCGCCATCGTCACTGCGCCTTCCAGGCTCGTAGTTAAAAACTTGCGAAACTCGCCCCAGAAGACCCTTCCGCAGCCCACGTATCGACCCGTTCCCCGCAGTTCCTTCATTCTGTTTCCCAACAAACATACTCAAAACAGATGGTACAGTGACATGGTTGTCTGTTACGCTCTCATATCTCACAATAAATAGCAATAATAATTAAAAAACAAAATATAAGCCTTGCGAAAAAAAGAACAATACTAATGTGAACGGATAAAATTGGCTTCCGTTGGATAGCTAAGCATATGCTTGTTTTTTTTTTTTTTCTCTCTTTTGTTTATATTATATGCCACTGTTAAGAGTGCATTTTCTGGTCGTCAGACGTGTTGCGTCTGGCCCATCACATTTGTTCTGAAAACGACAAACTGGGGGAGGGGGGACTTCAAGTGTACGGGCCTTGCTGGCGATATAAGGCAGAGGGTCTGACCACACCATCCGGGGAAAGGGGGTGTTGTTATTGGGAAAATATGGGACCCCCTCTTTAGTGGAGTAGCTGAGATACATGATTGAAATGGCGGATCACACACACTGGCCCAACAGAACACGCTCAGCTTTGATCTGCAGCTCGGCAGGTTGGCGGGGCAGTGACGGGACTGCATACAAAACCCATGGACCGAGAATTCAAGTTTCTTCTCTCCAGCTACGGCACAGCAGGGAGCGTTTTTGTTCTGCGATCAGCATGTTCAGCGCACGGCCGTTATTCACACTGCGCCACCCCCACCCCCACCCCCACCCCACCCTCCATCAGCAGCATCGAGATGCAGAGCCAGCCAAACGGATGCTACATTAGCCTGCTGTCAGTACCCCCAGCGCATGCGCACACACACATCATACATATACACACACACACACACACACACACATCTTACATGCATGCAGGAACACATACTGCGCACACACACTGCACACACACATACTACACAAAGGTAGATAACACACACATATGCACATGCACTCTCAAACTCAAACACAAGCACACGCACTCACATAAACATACACACGCGCACGCACACACACACACACAGACACCATAAACACACACACACACACACACATACGCGCGCACGCTCTCCAACGCAGCGTTTCGCTGTAGCTGGGACTAGGCCGCATGTCTCTGTAGAGGCCCTGCTTGCTTTGGAAACACTTTCCGAGCCCTCACAGCGCTTTGGGAACTGTCCCCGAACCCTCACAGCACTTTGGGAACGCTCCACTAACCCTCACAGCGCTTCTGGAACGCTCTGCTAACCCTTGCAGTGCTCTTAAGGCCGTCAGGGCTCCCCTAACTCTTGCAGCTGCTCTATAGCCTGCCCAGGACAGGAGAGGGTTAATCAACCGTCAAGTTTCACCGAATTCTAGTGGTAACAACCGCAGGGTCAGACAGATCAAGTTTGGGTTTAGGACCAGCGGCCGGCGCGGGTGGGGTTGGGCATCAGGACGCATTACAGTACATCGAAAAGGGGACAGGGGGTGGTCCCGAGGCCAAACCCACACCACTAGTCCAAAACTACTAGTGCAACGAGACAGGAGGGATGGTGCTTATAGGAGCGCACCTCGGCCCTTAAGGACTGCGGCACGCTAGGCTTTTTTTTCTGCTTTTTTCCTTTTTTCATTTTTTAAAAACTACCGATACCTTTGCAAGGTGCGTCTCAGACCTGTAGGTTTTCATCAGCAAAAACACAAACGCTTCGTATTTTATAGTGCTCCCTTGTTAATTGTTAGATGCAGCATTACAGAAACATGCTTTTAACAGGTACTTCTGTTGCCAGAGTAAGTAAAATGTTCGAGATTTTGATTATTCAACAGCATTTTTCTCCCCTTTTTTTTTTTTGCGATTCGCACTTCAAGGAATGTGGCCACGGTAGCTTAAATTCTGCCGCTTAAAACATCGCAATCGCCGTACGTGCAATTTATACTGTCGATGAAGACAGAAGCTGCAGTTCCGCGGAAAAGAAGGCCAAGATCTCAGCCTCACTAATCCCGCTAACAGCACAAAGCAGCTAACCAGTATTCAACGGTATCGATGCGTTACATAACAAGAGTGCGCCAACAGCATTTTTTTTTTCTTTTTTTTTATTTGTACAGCTAAGAAACATCTGACCTCACAGCTGCTGGGCTGGTAATGTTAAGTCTCATTTTTCCCCCCAAAAGAGACTACATTTATTCACATGGCACTGACCGCTGTAGACCTCTGAAAAATGTCTACACTTCACATGGGACCCTAAGGTGTTGACGTCATGTAGTTACACGGCACTTCGGCTGCACTCGGTTCTCCGAGCCTTAACGGGTTTTAAGGATTGCAAACCCAGCTCAGGTACCCTAGTAGTAAAATAATTCAAGTACAACATTTTTTTTTCTTTTTTTGACATGGAATGATCGTAGTACTGGGTTCTTTTTCTCGACCGCATCGAAGCGAAACTCTTCAAGTGCAATGTAAATA
Organism: Gymnothorax reevesii; assembly: GCA_029721435.1. Taxonomy (NCBI): domain Eukaryota; kingdom Metazoa; phylum Chordata; class Actinopteri; order Anguilliformes; family Muraenidae; genus Gymnothorax; species Gymnothorax reevesii. The sequence goes on from CM056589.1 coordinate 30,812,882, forward strand.
TATGAGCAGCACCCAGGCCCTGCGATGAATAGCGCAGCTTTAGAAAACGTCAGTAACAGAAAAAGACCACAGCTGGGGTTCGGGTAATTTCTTTTTCGTGGGTTTTGCGTGGTGGGGACAGGCAGTGGAAGGAAAGCCCCCGCCCCCCTCCCCCCCCCCCCAAAAAAAACAAAACACATCAGCACCTACATCCAGCAAGTAAGGCTGAGAGTGGAAGCTGACGCCAGCAGGTCATGAGTGAGAGAAACTGCCGCTGTGTTTGTAACACTGTCTGTGATGCAGGACCACCATAGCCCCACAGGCTGTCACATGTCCACGCCTCGCCTCTACCTGCTGTAGGGGCCGCCCAGCTGCCCGCCACCAACACCGCCACCGCCGGCGCTGTTATTGTTGTTGGCGTTGATGGAGGGCGAGGAATCGGGAGAGAAGGACGATGTGGAGGAGGAGGAAGATGAAGAGGAGGAAGGAGAGGAGGGCCCCAAGCGGCCGTTTTCGAAAACGTCGTCCATGTTCATGGGTGCGCCAGGCCCCGCCTCGGGCGCTGTGTGGGGGTCGAAGTCTGGGGCGAAGGGCAGAGGCGGAGAGGCCGAGCCGGAGCCTTCGGAGGGGCCGCGGGTGAGTCGCAGCGTAGGGGCGGGGCCACGGGACAGGGCGCGGGACACGGTGGTGGATGGGGTCCGGGTTTTGGAGGCGGGGTAGCGGGAGGCGGCGGAAGGGCCGGGCGGGGAGCCAGGGGGGTCATCGCAGCTTCTGGGGCCTCGGGCTCCGCCCCCAGACACCGCCCCAGTTTGGGATCCGCGGTGGATGCGGTGGCTGACCACGATGTTGTTCCCGAAGCCGCCCATGGAGGCCATGGTAGTGCTCTGCTCTCGCTGCACCACTGCAGTCATCCCGCCCTCCGCGATGAGCCGGCGGATCCGCGACAGCGCGTCCTCGCTCGAGCCGAACTCCGCCCCCTCTCCTGCGGGAGAGAGACACAGCAGACACCCTTCAGCTGGAGAGAAAACACCCACAAGCCCCGAGAACGACGACATCTCACCACACTGAGGCGGATTTAAAATAAAAACCATCATTAGGCAGGGTAACTTCTGGAAAAATGACAAGTAAAACGCTCCAAAATGCAATCACACTGATCAACCAATCAACCGCCAAGTATCTGGCTGTCTGTTGACATCAGACTGCAGAGTTACATCTGCTAGAAAATTACCCATTCAGATTGAATACACATGTATATACACATACATACATACATACACACACATACAGCTTACATAAACCTCAAGAAAAAGTTGTTCTACATTTCATGATTCCCTTGCGTTTCCTCACAGCTCACTTAAACTATATGGGTGAAGCATTATGGGTCATGGGAGTGTGAAAGGGATTGCAGTTTCAGGCCATGCAAGGATGCCTATGAGACAGGTTCCTGAAAGCCATTTAAATTATGATTTGGGGCACATGATTAACCCTTCGAGCGCTGAAATAAATTTTAATGAATTTAATTACCTTGTACTATTGTAAACCTATCAAGTGGCAATTTGCATAAAAGAGCTCCCACAGAAGAGCTCTTTTAAACAAGTTGCCACATAATGGGTTTCCAACAGCTTTGATTTTGATATCTTACAACTTTGAGCAACAATAGAGGCATTTATCGCTCCAAGGGTTAAATAGTGTTTCTGATTTTGAAACCATTTTGAAGTTTTGAAAAAAGCACCTCAGCAGCTTTTCCATCCTAACAATGCAACGTGAAAAGTCAACTAATAACCATGTTGTCAGTGTTAATGGCTGGTTGCCGATCAGACGGTGAAAGCCAGATCGTCTTTAAAGCGGGGGAAAAAAATACCACAGCAGTCTGCTGGAACGTCCGCAGCCTTTATTTCACAAGATCAATCGAAGGGAACAGAAAGAGCAATTAAAATGGCCTAATTAGACACCACAGAGGCATCGGACAGCCTTCCATGGAGGGGGACACAGTCCAGATATCAAGACAAACACACATACTCCACCATTTTCACAATATAACAACTCCTTTTCTCTTATCATAATAACATGAAGTGAGGCTGGTAAAGTAGCCATCTACAGTACATAGCTGTGCACGGCGGGGTTTTTGGAATGTGAATGTTTAAATGCGAGGTCAGAGATGGATACAACACACTGTTTTGAAATGCTGTGCCCAAATAACAAAAATAAACCAAAAAAACCTTAGGACCAGAAGACTATTCATCTCAGGGTTCGAGGTGAAAATATATTTTAAAGAAGATACCAGGGCTCAACTTTTTGGCCTCAATTCAAAAATATATTTTTTGTTCAGGCAGCACAATTTTTCATTTTTCATTATTCATTACAGCCAGAAAATGGCTGATATGCTGTTGTTATTCCACTACCCTTCAGCCCCGGCACATGAAATTATAGTTGAAGTTGAGCGAACTGAATAGAAAGCACCGATATATCTTGCTGTGGCAATTTTCAAAAGGAACCTTCCTCTAGCCACCAACAATACACCACAAAGAAATGGCATCAATCGGACAAGCTGTTCTTTAGTTATCGTGCAGAAAGCAGAATCAAGATGGCAGCTTTGGCGGCCATATTGGTTTGCACTTGAAGCCGGTTTTTCGAAAGGAACCATCCTCTGGTCAGGACAAATATGTTGTGTGAGAATGGAGTTGTTCCACGCAGGCGTTGTACGTTAAATCGACGAAAACCAAAATCAAGGTGGCTGCTGTGGTGGCCATGTTGGACAGCATTGTGACAGTGATCCCCACGGTCACGTTCCGAAAGCGTTTGGGATAAAAATAGCGCTTGTGGCAACTGAATGTGCTGTATTAATTATGGACAATGTTGGCGCTACAAACTTTCCCGATGTTTGCCACTGTTTTAAAAACACACGGGGGACACAAAGGGTGCTACGGGGTGCAACAAGCATGGGGGTGCCGCGGGACAGAGACAGCGGCATGAGAAATATGAACTCATTTTACACATACTGTGTTTATGTACCTTGTGAACTGTGCTTGTAACATACTATCTGCAATCTCGGCATGAAGTGCACCATGCTGTATGTCTGCAAGCACGAACACTCGGACAATGTTAACATTCCAACGAGAGAAACAAAGACTGATGCTGACCTGGGTGTGTGTGTGTGTGTTCCTGGCTCTGCTAAGCCGAGTGAATGGGTTGCCACTGCCTAATTCGCACGGAGGCGCAAAAATCGGGGAGGGATACATGGGGATAAGTGGGATGTCGTATGTGATTGTGTTGACGATTTATTATCCCCCGCCAACACGAAGTGGGAGGGGGATATAGGTTTGACCTCCGTCCGTCCGTCCGTCCGTGCGTCCGTCCGTCCGTCCGTCCGAGATAAAGGGGACAGTTTTACTCAGAAACTAGTACAGATACAGCAACCAAATTTGGTGTGTAGCTTCAGACCATAAAGGCCTTGATTGAGTTCGAAAATGAGAAGCGCACGATTGGCGGGGGATGTTGTAGACCATGTCGACTCGTTTTTGCTGTTTGAAGCATGTAGTTACATTTCATTATTTTGTAACTTTTGTTTTCACAGTTTATCTGTGTTTAAAATTGTTTAGGACCAAACATGTGTGTCAGGTGAGAGAACTATTGTTTATTGACAAGTTAGTCCTTTGGGGGAGGAGTTTGGCTCAATATTGGCACCAAGAAATGGCATCAATCGGACAAGCCGTTCTTTAGTTATCGTGCGGAAACCAAAATCAAGATGGCATCTGTGGCGGCCATATTGGTTAGCACACGATGCCGGTTTTCAAAAGGAACCATCCTCTCCTGAGAACAAATGTGGTGTGAAAATTGAATCGTTCCACGTAGGCGTTCTCCAATAAATTGATGGCAATCGATTTATACCGCCGCTCGTCCGCACACAAGACAGCAATAGCCCTCTTACCCGAGTCGGAGCTGAGGGGTAAAAACCTACAATATAAACAAAGGAGTGCACACCTTTCATATTCACAACACATCTGGGCTTTTAAATGACCCTTTGTGGCCTTTGTGGAAATAAGTTTGACTTGTAGCAAAGAACTGTCAGTTCCTCATGTTGCTGGTCCGTCACAAAGCCAGCTGAAATGGAGGTATGTTATGATTCATGCCCATTACGAGGGATAATTTCAGGTCAGTCACGGGGCCAGCCAACGGACAGCGTTTGGCAGAAACCCCAAAAACAGGCTGGAGCTTTCATAGCGCAAAGAACTAGTGCTCTCCTCAAAGACCCCGAGCAGTCGAGCAGATAATTGATGAGAAAGTCCAGGTTGTTTATGATGTACTTAATCCTATCCGCTCGGGCGAATGAGATCTGTACACGCATCAGCGGGGAGAGGGAGAGGGGTGAGATGGTTTACACGGTGTAATCCTTCACGTAATAAGGCCTTCCTGTTAATACAAGGGCTTGTTATTAATGTGATTAATAATGAAACTGAAGGAGGATAGCGCTTGCAGCTAAAGCACATAACGCCGAGGGGAAGTAGAGAGACCTATAGCGTAGCCCCCATCGTCCTTACATTATTTAACAAAAGCTCCTCGCTGGGGGATCAATTCTGAAGATATGACAGGCGGTAAAGTGGGTTGACGCCGGCGCAGTGCTGCTGCAGGCCGCAAATGTTGCAGACAGTGATACGGAACACACTCTGGACAAAGCCGAATGATACAGCAACCAAGACAGATTACAATGAACAGATTGTTTTCCAGGTCGCATCAGGTTGACACATGTCAAGATCTCCCATAACTTGTATCAGACCAGTACACTGATGTACCAATTTAACTGACAGGTCATGAGAAGTGGGGATTTTGTTCTTGGTGGCCTCTAGATATGAAGCAGAGAGGTCCAGCGTTTAATTGGTGGTTCCGGCTCTCTCCCCCGAGGCCGACACTGATGCTTGCAGAGCTCTGGTAACAGCCCTCTGAATGTCCGCCCATCCGTCCGTCTCCATATCACCCAGAAGAACCAGATAAAAGCAGCCAAACAATAGCGAAAACCTGGGCCGCGAAACGAACAGTAATCCATCCATTTCACCTGCGAGGACCAACAATGGGGCACGGAAACGGTTGAAGAAATGAAAGCTCTTTTCAGCAGTTCAACTCAACAGGAAAATCAAAATAACTTTTTCTTTTTTTTTTTCTCCCTTCCGTCATTTCGGGAGAAACTGGACCACGACCGCCTTCTGAAAAGCAGTGCGCACCGGAGCATTTACCTCAGGAAACCGCGTCGGGATCAGAAAGTGTGCAAGCTTCAGCGTAAGTCAAGGACCCACTACTGAACACTGCAACTCAAAAGCTAATTGAAAGAAACTTTATGTTACTGCGAGACAATGACCCAAAACATGCATCGATACTCCACAAGACAGCAACTCAGAACATAAATCAAAACTCTGCAGGGACTTTCTGTAGAGGGAAGAACGAGAGGAGCAATCATGAAACATCAATCAAAACATCACTGAGCTCTTGTGGGATCGCAAGAGTCCAAAAATGTAAACCCATCTTCAGCTGTGGGAAATACTGCAGCCCACCTAGGAGAGACCCCTCAGTTAAATTATCATCGTGAAAACCCAACATTTGAAGCAGCGATTACAGCTTATTGTCGATACTTTGAAGAGAAATCTACAAATAGAAAAACTGCTATTTTAACATGGTCTGAAAATTCTTTTTGCCGTTAAATACTTGAAATACTAAATAATACATCATTAAATACATTTTGCCATTTGCTTCATACGCTTCACTATTAGAAAAACATCTTTACCGTATAAAAAAAGCAGGCACTACATAAAGGGACAGGAGGCCGCAGGGTCTTACCGGTGCTGGTGCCAGCCTCTGTGGAGGTCTCTGCGGTCCTGCTGTCCTGGAGGAGGGAGCGGGGAGGCGTTTGGGGTGCACCCTCCGCACCGCCGCTGCTCGGGGGGGCGTCCTCAGGCTGTCCCGGGACCGGAGCTAAACGAGGAGAACATTCTCGTGAGTCCACGGAAAGCGCACTCTTCGTTGGTCTGCTGAAGGCTTCACATGAACCGGGCGGGTGGAACACCCCAACAACGGAAGGGTTTGAGAAGATGGATAATTTAAGGTGCCCAGTTCCTCAAGGCCTGTAAACGTGGTTAGGCTAGGTGTAAACGCCAATGCTAATGCGCAGCTTTGTGCCAGTCCTGCGAAGTCCATGAAGTAACTTTTAAAAATCAAATGTGGTGTCTGGTGTGAATAAGGGGTCACTCTCAATCACTAGCAAAGCAGAATTTTGGTTCGCCAGTGGGTACCTACAGTACCAGTCAAAAGTTTGGACATGGGTACTGTCAGAAAAATTTGAGTAAGGAAATTTATTTATTAATTTTTTTTTTTTTTTTTACAAGAGCAGTCATACGGCTACAGTGAGTTTGCAGCTGTGCGGCTGTAACTTCCCTGAGACGTGCTGTACTTGTGTTGTGCTGTTCTTCTACCTTTTTCCCCAATAAGCCCCAAAACGGCTTTTAACTTGGAAATGATAGGAGCATGTATGTCTATTTACATTGTAAAATAGGGCTTCTTTGAGAACTCCACAATTTTGGACACTATTCAAACAAGTAAACTGTCTCTTAACGTAACCGTTTACCTGTTTACAAGATTCCATTTGACATTATATAGAGAAGTTAGGCTGTTTAAATTTCTCTCAAAACAGAGTGCTGTGACATTAACAAAATGTGTGCAAAATTTTTTGTACAAACTGTGACTGGTGCTGTTTGTATAGTGTGGCACTACTGGAGCAAGACGATGGTTTTACAGCACACGGACTTCGAAATAATCACTTTTCCTGCAGCACTAAGGGCCCGAGGAATGATTATTACAAACAGGCTTACTTCCTGCGAACAGAGCTCAGGATATGCTGAAGGGGGACTTCAGCATAAACACAGAGGCCAGAGAACAGAAGATTGAATGACAAACAAAAGATCAGAGGAACACATCCCCCATAAAAAAAATAAATTAATAAACAAAATCTAAACTTGTTGGCTTTCTCAGAGGCCCGTGTTCATCACCATGTCCTTAGATTTGAGCGCAATTCTGTTATTTGCCATTTCAGAAACTCCAAGAGTTCCCCTAAGGAAAACAAACTTTTAACAAGATTGCTAATTAATCAGGGAGTCAAACAAGCCCAATCCTAGACGGATTTCTTCCAAGACGCGAGTGCATGTCGCTCTCAGCTTGGTTCGGCGTGCACAATTTCGCGTGGTGATCATTAATAAATATGCTTCTGACGTCTCAAGTCCAATCCTGGATGGATTTCTTCCCTGATAAGCGTGTGTGCGTACTCCTCTGTGCACGAGTGTGTACTTGTGTCTGTGTGGGAATGTGTGTGCGCATCCGCTCGCTTTACCAATCAGCATGGAATATTCCTAGAGGCGTTCATTAAAAAATATGCTTGTGACACTTCTTCGTTGCACTTAAAAAACATTTTTAAAAAGAAGAGGGGTATAGTATGAAAGTTAATCAATTTCTTCCATAAATTTACTGGGGACGGTTTGTGCTTGTGTGTGTGTGTGTGTGTGTGTGGGCGGGTGAATACGAGTCCGTGCGCATGCAGGAACATTATTATTTGACCAACGAGCAGAAGAAAGGTGACATTGTGCAAGTCGTCCTACGCAGTATTGACCCATATGAGACAGGTGCAGGCAGTCCTGCTATGACACACACAGCTTTTGCACAGAGCTCCTTATAGACATCGCCGGTGTGGCACAGATTTGTGCGAGAGGGAGAGAAGGGGGGCATGAACTGGCCAAACAGAGTCACCCAAAAAACCAGAGCTCACAAAGCGCCCTTTCCTGTAACAGCCATCCATCAGCAAATATCCATCCATCCATCAACATATTCTCACCTCCGAGCACCGCGTACAGCGCGCCCTCACGCAAATACACACATCCTGCGCCATTTAATGAGACGCTTATAAATGCTTCATACCAGCGGGCCAGCAACATTATTCACAGTTTACGTAACCTTCTGGTACGTGCAGTGTAAAAACTGCACTGATGGCGGTCAAATAATTGTGCTCTCTGAGCGGTCCTTACGGTCCCTTCCAAACCCACACAGCACACGCATTTTATCCTAACAAGACAGTTCTGAGGGAGCACCGTTAAACTGGCTTTTCAGTCGCTTTCCCTCTCAGGTTAAAGGTGCCGCAGGTGAGACACGGACAAGGCCAAACAGATGAGCTGTCAGTCATCGCTGACGGAGGGATTTCGGCAATACCACCATCTGATACACGGGCCAGGCTTTCCGGCCCGAACCCATTTACAGCAGGTTAATGAGAACACGGCACCCAGATCAGCCTTCAAATCAACAAGTGCGTTTATAAATAAAAAAAAACATGACAGGCCCCGGAGGAGGCAAATTCATTCCTGCACTTTAATGACATTTTAAGTTTCCAAAATTTAAAAGTTGCACTACGCAATAGAGGTTCAGATGCCGGCAACGAACGACGTGAGGACAAACTGCTTCCTCTTCACAGGGGGAGCTGCTCAGTCTGGCAGGAAGACATATTTGTCCTTCACCGATATCTTAGGTTTGGGCTTTCGCAACAAATTAGGGCATTCTATACACTGTCTTGCCCATTTCATTGCATCACAAGGTTTGGGACAAATAAATCCACGGATATGTATTAGTCAGGCGTATTCAATGGCTTCGGTACAGCTAGCATACTAGCGTTGTAAACTGAAGGAAATCACGTTTAAAAAACAATGGGATTTCAGCAACACACTGCATCATCCTGTTCTCACTTGGCTGTACCAATGCTGACGCTAAATCATAAAGGCTGGATAAACAATCCCAATCGTATGAAGCATAGCGCAAGCAAATACATTCTGTCAGGTTCCTAAACTGTTTAGTGTGATGGAATCTAAGTGTTTGTGGTTCCATAAAGGCCAACTAGCAAAGGGCTTCTCTGTAAACTAGCCAGTAAGCATCATCCATCAATGACCAAGGCGCTTCCCTTCTATATGGACGTCAAGGTTATGAAAAATGAAAAGTTAGTCGGAAAAGACAAAGTGAGCAAATAAGGGGAAGGCAACAGCAACAAAAAATTTCAGCAAAAAAAGATTTTGAATCTAGCTTTCACCACTCCTGAATATTCATGACTTAATTAAATTTATGCAAGAATCAAAAAACAGTTGGTGGGCGTAGGGGAAAGTTCTAGCACAATGTACTTGTTTACCCAGTCTAATGATATGCCAGCACCTGACCCCAAACAACTTCGCAAGCTGTGTTGATGTTTCAACAGGTTGTGTGGAGGAGCACTTTGCTAAAACAGAAAAATACATCCTTTCTCCCATGATACTAGTCTCCCCGTTAAAAAACTATTGAGCTGTCCTCGCTATGGAGGTCTCATCTAACAGTGGGAGGCTGTTAAATTACCTTTTTATCAGAAAAAAACCATAGTGTTATCGCTTCGGCCTTTGTCCTCTTAAAAGCCAATTGCATCGATGCAGCGCAGCTCTCGCTGACAGCACTCGAGACGTCTCAGCCGAGTCTCTCGCTCATTAAGGCACGAGGTTACGCTTTCTGTGGTCTCGTATAGACAGAAGTCGTTAGCTTAATAATTCAGCAAAGGTGAGAAACAATGCTTCACCACTCAACGAGGAGGGGCACATTCACAGACACTGTGGAAGGAAATTTGCCATCTGATTCTGGGCAACCCAGCAAGACATGTGTGCTCCTCAAGTCTGATGACGTTGATCAGCCATCTAGCGTCGTCTTGCAGTTTGGAGCCCTCGCTGAGGCTGAGGTATCGGGCACGCGAACACAAGGCAGTCGATTCGAGCGCAATGCCAGTCTTAATTGGGCAAAAGTCCCTTGTCCTGCTCCAACAACGAGGCTGTTTTCAGAGCACAAGTTTGGTGGTCATCAATAGTGGACAATGTCCCACAGTAGTTAGCACTGCAACCTTGGAACACGGAGCTTCTGGATTGGAGTTTAAGAATCCTGCCAGCATGCTCTTGAGTTTCCTTCGCATACATCGCTTTCTCCCCAAGGCAAAATACTTGTAACCCATGGATTATATGAGAAAATGACCCTTCCTGACTAACTGGGCCATATTTACAGAGATATTCATTGCAGTGTTTTCAACTAATCAAGTGAACCCATGAACTAATATGCCTTCAACTTTTGTCTATCTGTGCCAAGAAACAAGGAGTTACACCCTCATAAAACACCCCCTTCTTGAGCACAAGCTCAGAAATTACAAGCCCAAAATAAATTGTCTATTGTTATTGAACCTCTCGGTCTTAGGCAAAATTCCGGTCTCTTCAGAAAGGATAAATTTTGGAGTTGGCTATTCAAGTGTCAAGTGCTGTCTAACACATCTAAAAGCAATCTAGGAAATAAAATTACTTTGCGAGAGTGTTTCGATTAAAATGGAATCCGAGCCTCTGAGTCAAATTCACAGTCTGAATCATCAGAGATACAAATAGTTGCTTCCGTATCAAAGCCTCAGTAGATTTCTTCCAGAGCATCTTTAGAGGTAAATTGGGTCTTTTTCATGCCCCCAGAATCAAAGATATGGGGACATATAGTTTTTCACCTGTCCATCTGTCTGTTTGTCTACAGTGGGGAAAAAAAAAAACATACCTGCAATACCTCAAATTGCCACCGGGGTCATCAGTGTTCCACGAACACAGCTTGTTTTTTTTTGCTTTGGACATATTGACTTGTCCAAAACTCCTCTTGGCACTTCATCGCAAATCTATCCATGCGTTCAGCGCTATCCCTCCATATTGGAAAATACGAGCATGTCTTCCCCCAAAGTGAAAGCTCACTTTCTGTCTATGGTAAGTAGACGCTGATCATTTCTTTAGCTAGAAACACATCAATCGCTGATAAATTTGCGTGTAACTGGCTGGCCTTGTGCTCAGAAATAGAGGTTGTTGATTCAACCGGTCAAGAAAAATCAGTTTGCTCTGACCGGCTTGACTGACAGACGACTTGACCCATCATAGTCGGAGATTCGTGGATGGTCTTTTTCTCCCCCTTAGAGTCCACTGAACTCAAAGATAACTAGTGCTCATCTCAAACAAAATAAGCAGTTTGAGTTATCGCTGAAAAAAAAAAAAAAAAAAACCTCAAACATAAGTTAAAATTACTAAGGAAAACTGAATAATGGAATAGGAATAATGAGAGATTTGCCATAGAAGAAAGGGCAAGGATTTCTCAAAAGAAGTGACCGAGACTTGTTGAAAACTTAAACAAATGACTGCAGGATGTTATCCAGCAAAAAGGATGTACTGATTATTAGGATCCGGGGGGCTAATAATTTTTACCAAGGTAGTTTTTGTTTTTTGTGGAATATTTTCATCTCTGTGTGCAAACTAAAATAATGTAAGCATCCAAAATAAAACTAGGATGTCTACAAAAGCTGTGTTAAAAATGTGTTGCTCTGTTTAAAGGCACTTGGGAAATACTTTTAAAACAATTACATTTTTGTAGGGGGGCTAATAATTTTGTCCTCAACTGTAGCAGCGTATTAGCTCGGTGAAAAAAAAAAAAAAACAAAAAGAACACTGAATTAGACTCCTCATACTCGGATATTTCTCCTCATACTCGGATCTGATTATTTGGATGCAGAAGTTGTTGTCGAAAACGGTATTTTCCTGTATAGATTTGAGCCAGAGGCTAAAGCAGAAAACAACGATCCTGCAGATGCAGATGAGGTACAAGACGACGCCGAAGGCCGGCTTGGGAACAGTCACTGGTACGGATAGATAATATACTTGCTGGTAAATTCACTCAGTGATTCTTATTTTATACCAGCACTATTTTTTCTTCCTTCTGATCGTCATTTGAATCGCAGTTTTGTTTGGTTGTTTGTTGCTGTCGGTATATAGTTTGATAAGTTGATAGGCCGACTCCAGAGCCTAATGTGTGTCCAACACTTATTCAGCGAGGTCCGTCTTTCCGCGAACTTCATTGAAAACCGTCCGCAGGAAATGTTCCTGTTACGTCACGTCTGGGCTCTAACATTTGTAAACACACAGTTGCAGGTGTCTGACACATACTGTTGGTAATACAGCTCCCACAATATTTCGCAGACTTTCAACGTGTGGTAGCCAGTTCAGAACTAAACTACATGACATACGGGTGTCCCTTATCTGGAACTGTAGCAGCGGCTGATTTCTCAATTTTTTTTTTTTTAATGAAAACCTGTACGTACACTGTAGTGCGTCACACGAGCCGTGGCCCCTGCATTGAGTTTGGAGCTGTACATCTTTACTAGCAGGGCTGCCAACTCTCAGGCATTTTGCGTGAGATTTGGTGGCATATTTGCATTCCCGTGCTGTAGTCATCAATTATTCAATCAGCGCATTTGAATGGGATTCTCTGGCGGAATTGAAGTCCTTGCACATGGAGGTTTATCAGTTTCACATGCGTTATGGTAGATTTCACCACTAGTAACATGGAAATCAATTATGACTCCTGACATCTCACGTTTTTCTTTACTCGGGGGTTGGAAGCAATGGAATTACATAAAACCGTTTCAAATGGTCTTATTTCATTTACACAATTTGAACGATCGTGAAACACATGCATTGCATTAATTGAGTAATTGCTCACTACAGCATGGGAATGTGAATATGCCACTGAATCTCATGCATTTCTCACGCCAAATGCGTGAGAGTTGGCAGCCCTTTGTTATGAATGTAACTTCAGAGGGAAGAAATGGAGACGAAGTCCATTTCTAGATGTAAAAAACCCAAAAACAGTGAAGTTGGCACGTTATGTAAATAATGATTTGCAAATCCTTTTCAACTTATATTCAACTGAATACACTGCACAGAAAAGAGATTTAATGTTCATACTGAGAAATTATTATTTTTTTGTGCAAATAATCATTAACTTAGAATTTAAAGGCAGCAACACATTGCAAAAAAGTTGGCACATGGGCCTTTTTACCACTGTGTTACATCGCCTTTCCTTTTAACGACACTCAGTAAACGTTTGGGAACTGAGGAGACCAATTTTGGAAGCTTTTCAGGTGGAACTCTTTCCCATTCTTGTTTGATGTACAGCTTAAGTTGTTCAACAGTCCAAGGTCTCCGTTGTCGTATTTTACGCTTCATAATGCGCCACACATTTTCAATGGGAGACAGGTCTGGACTACAGGCAGGCCAGTCCAGTACCCGCACTCTTTTACTACGGAGCCATGCTGTTGTAACACGTGCAGTATGTGGCTTGGCATTGTCTTGCTGAAATAAGCAGGGGCATCCATGAAAAAGACGTTGCTTGGATGGTAACATATGTTGCTCCAAAACCTGTATGCACCTTTCAGCATTAATGGTGCCTTCATATGTGTAAGTTGCCCATGCCTTGGGCACGAATACACCCTCGTACCATGACAGATGCTGGCTTTTGAACTTTGCGCCTATAACAGTCCGGATGGTTCTTTCCCTCTTTGGTCCGGAGGACATGACGTCCACAGTTTCCAAAAACAATTTGAAACGTGGACTCGTCAGACCACAGAACACTTTTCCACTTTGCATCAGTCCATCTTAGATGAGCTTGGGCCCAGCGAAGCTGGCGGCGTTTCTGGGTGCTGTTGATAAATGGCTTTCGCTTTGCATTGTAGAGTTTTAACTTGCACTTGCAGATGTAGCGACGAACTGTAGTTACTGACAGTGGTTTTCTGAAGTGTTCCTGAGCCTATGTGGTGATGTCCTTTACACACTGATGTCGGTTTTTGATGCAGTACTGCCTGAGGGATCAAAGGTCACGGGCATTCAATGTTGGTTTTCGGCCTTGTCATTTACGTGCAGCGATTTCTCCAGATTCTCTGAACCTTTTGACGATATTACGGACCGTAGATGATGAAATCCCTAAATTTCCTGCAATATCTTGTTGAGGACTCTTGTTTTTAAACTGTTCGACAATCAGCTCACGCATTTGTTCACCAAGTGGTGACCCTCGCCCCATCCTTGTTTGTGAACGACTGAGCATTTCAGGGAAGCTGCTTTTATACCCAATCATGGCACCCACCTGCTCCCAATTAGCCCGTTCACCTGTGGGATGTTCCAAATAAGTGTTTGATGGGCATTCCTCAATTCTCTCAGTCTTTTTTGCCACTTGTGCCAGCTTTTTTGAAACATGTTGCAAGCATCATATTCCAAATGAGCTAATATTTGCAAAAAATTACAAAGTTTACCTGTTCGAACATTAAGTAACTTGTCTTTGCAGTGTATTCAATTGAATATAGGTTGAAAAGGATTTGCAAATCATTGTATTCTGTTTTTATTTACGATTTACACAACGTGCCAACTTCACTGGTATTGGGTTTTGTATAACAAAATAAGCCAACAATTTCAGGCGGTGTGCTTCATATCAGGGAACCTTTAAGTTACATGCGCATTTTGGGATCTTCTGGTTAAAACCCTGGGGAGGTTTGACAGAAGTCATGCTTCAAACAGAAATTCGATTTGTCTGCATTGCCGTTACATAATAAGGCACTGCTGATTCTGTGATACTGGGATCATGAAGCAGTTAATAGGAAAAGAATGGCAAGGTTTCACACTTTCCAATGATGTAGAGATGTTTACCTAACCCGCGACTGAGTCAGCAGGGTGAGGTACTGCAATCAGTGTGGTTTGTCCGTTTGCGTGTCTGTGCGTTAACGATATACAGTCTAGCTGGTCGCACTGATTGACTTCAGACTTTCACAGCAGGTGGGCAATGGTCCGCAGATGATTTGATAAAATTTTGTGGTTGATTGGGTCAAGGTCACCTGAAAGGTCAAATTGTTTTTTTCGAAAACCTCCTTCAAATTAATAACAGTGACTTCAAACCAAAACTAAAATGTGAAGCTTTCAATTCTGCTTAGTCACTGTAGTGGTTGGGGAATAATGTTGGGGGGGGGGGGGTCGAGGTCATCGGTGAAGAGAATATATTTTCCATTATAACTCAAAATTGGTTGCACACAGACAGATTATTTCACTATTATGAGCATACAAGAACTCCTATGCGGCCTTATTTCACTATTATGAGCATACAAGAACTCCTATGCGGCCTTTATTTGACACCATAGTGACCTTGAAAGGTCAAACTTAAGGTCACAGATTTTCTGAGGGCTATAAGTTGAAAACGGTTGAAGTCACACCAGTAAAATTGTGTCAGTATCAAAACCACTAAAATAAGTGCTGCGAGGACTGTTCTGCCTGACAACATTTGTTGGTTAAAAATTCTTCTTTACCCCTTTAATTAAAATACACTGCTCAAAAAAATAAAGGGAACACTAAAATAACACATCCGAGATCCAAATGAGTGAAATATTCTTATTAAATACTTCCTTCTTTACATAGTTGAATGTGCTGACAACAAAATCACACAAAAAATTATCAATGGAAATCAAATTTAATAACCCATGGAGGTCTGTATTTGATGTCACACTCAAAATTAAAGTGGAAAAACACACTACAGGCTGATTCAACTTTGATGTAATGTCCTTAAAACAAGTCAAAATGAGGCTCAGTAGTGTGTGTGGCCTCCACGTGCCTGTATGACCTCCCTATAACGTCTGGGCATGCTCCTGATGAGGTGGCGGATGGTCTCCTGAGGGATCTCCTCCCAGACCTGGACTAAAGCACCGCAAACTCCTAGACGGTCTGTGGTGCAACGTGGCGTTGGTGGATGGAGCGAGACATGATGTCCCAGATGTGCTTAATTGGATTCAGGTCTGGGGAACGGGCAGGCCAGTCCATAGCATCAATGCCTTCGTCTTGCAGGAACTGCAGACACACTCCAGCCACACGAGGTCTAGCATTAGTGCCTTGTCTTGCATTAGTAGGAACCCCGGGCCAACCGCACCAGCATATGGTCTTACAAGGGGTCTGAGGATCTCATCTTGGTACCTACTGGCTGTAAGGCTACCTCTGGCGAGCACATGGAGGGCTGTGTGGCCCCCCAAAGAAATGCCACCCCACACCATTACTGACCCACTGCCAAACCGGTCATGCCGGAGGATGTTGCAGGTAGCAGAACTTTCTCCACGGCGTCTCCAGACTCTGTCACGTCAGTCACATGTGCTCAGTGTGAACCTGCTTTCATCTGTGAAGAGCACAGGGCGCCAGTGGCGAATTGGCCAATCTTGGTGTTCTCTGGCAAATGCCAAACGTCCTGCACGGTGTTGGGCTGTAAGCAAACCCCCACCTGTGGACGTCAAGCCCTGATACCATCCTCAATGAGTCGGTTTCTGACCGTTTGAGCAGACACAGGCACATTTGTGGCCTGCTGGAGGTCATTTTGCAGGGCCCTGGCAGTGCTCCTCCTATTCCTCCTTGCACAAAGACGGAGGTAGCGGTCCTGCTGCTGGGTTGTTGCCCTCCTACGGCCTCCTCCACGTCTCCTGATGTACTGACCTGTCTCCTGGTAGGGCCTCCATGCTCTGGACACTACGCTGACAGACACAGCAAACCACAGCTCGCATTGATGTGCCATCCTGGATGAGCTGCACTACCTGAGCCACTTGTGTGGGTTGTAGAGTCCGTCTCATGCTACCACTAGAGTGAAAGCACAGCCAGCTTTCAAAAGTGACCAAAACCAGCCAGAAAGCATAGGAACTGAGAAGTGGTCTGTGGTCACCACCTGCAGAACCACTCCTTTATTGGGGGTGTCTTGCCAATTGCCTATAATTTCCACCTGATGTCAATTCCATTTGCACAACAGCATGTAAAATTGATTGTCAATCAGTGTTGCTTCCTAAGTGGACAGTTTGATTTCACAGAAGTGTGATTGTCTTGGAGTTACATTGAGTTGTTTAAGTGTTCCCTTTATTTTTTTGAGCAGTGTATAATAAACCCCACTCCCTTTCACTGCTCATCCAGTCAATCATATTGAGGCTTGAAAAATGTCAATACACCCTAAACAGCAGCTATATAAACAGACAGAAGCTGGTAACAAAGCACAGTCATGTTTATGAAGCCCAAGGCAAATATCACTTTGGTGTACATGGGTGACAGATGCACTGAAGATTTTTGTGATCAAGGATCAGCATTCATTATGTATTTTATTTTCACAGTGAATCTCAAGACAACACAGTGGCACGATACCTCTACAGTAATTTCACAAATATTCCATGACAGTGGAAGAAGGTATTTAAGAAAAAAAACTGTTATTTCTGGTTGAAGAGGACCACAGGAACACAGCAGATTAATTTTAGCGAAGATGTGGGAGTCAGCAAATTTCAAGAGCCATACCGTCAGTCTGATCTCAGTCAGTACCGGGATCAAACGTTTTTTTTCTGAAATTATAGTCAGGTTCTGGGAAAAGAAGCTTTGGAACATTAAAAAAAAAAACGTAATGCCAACATAATTAATAAATTATGATCTGGCCTCCAACCAACACTAATGGCCAGTTTAATATGGGAATAAAAGGCCCACAGTCCCTGTTTAAAATCACCGGGATCACGACACCGATGGGACGGTCTCTCAAAGAGGGGGCAAGGACTTGGGGGTGGGGTGGGGTTTAATCCATTTAATTTAATCACCCTTCAAACATCAGAGGACGTCCTCAAATTCTTGTAATTAGCCTCCAGATGGCCCTGAGATGCCAGCTTGCCCATCCTCAGTCCCATCAGAGGCTATAGTTGACAACATCACGCAATTTGAGGTCATCTCACAGCTATGACCACTCAAATTGCGGACTCCACACCAGGGATCCTCAAATCTAAACCTCAAATCCAGATCCAGCCCAGGTTATTTTCTTATTACAGGAAAGTAAATGAACTCTTTTACTTTGCCTCTAACAGGCCAGGCTGTCTTTGCATCTGACTTCCAGGTCAAAAACGGGGGAAAAACCAGCAGTCCTTGAACCTTGAGGACCATGATTTGAGGACTAGCGCTCTACACCAACTCTGCACAGCAACTTACTTCCAAATACCATCAAGCCCTCACGGAGTGGGTGGATCTCGCCCCCAGCCAATAACTGCAATAGCAGCATAGACTCAAAGGGCAGTAATGATGATCCATCGACCGTGAAAGTGCCTCATTACCCAGTCTAGGGCGGACAGCCAGTTTTAATGGATGACACAAGATTCAGCTTAAGTGATGTCAATATGGGCTTTAGAGATGTCCAGCCTGTTTAAGGGACCAGGTATTGATATGCAGCCACGTCCCACAGACTTTAAACTTACCGGACCCCGCGGTTACAGGAGCCAGCCATAACTGTGAGGATTTCTATCTCTAAGAGTGCTCCTCTGGTGCATCTTACACGAACAGTCTTTCAGCTGTAATGAACGGAAGGTGGAAGCAGGTGGTGCACTTCGGAGTTTACCAAAAATGTGCGCACCCTCTCAGTAACTGCCGGAGAATTTTACAATGGCTGACTTACCAAGGGAAAAGCCATTTTAAAATGGGAAAGTATAGTATAATTTTTTTTTTTTCCCACTTTAAGTCATAATCGATGGGAGGCACATCAAAGACACCCAGGTACACATTTAATATCACATCAGATGTGCCATCTGCTATTTGAGCTCTTGCCTTCCTTCACAAGGCCAAATTTAAACCACCTTGTTAATGGGAGAAATCCTTTAAAACAGGAAACAGGGAGACCTTTTTGTCAGGAAATAATCCCGACTGAAGAATTTAAATAGCAACAGGACCTGAGAGACACAGAGAGGTAAAATAAGGGTTTAATGAAAGAAATCCTTCAAGCGTCAGGAGAATACTCAGTGCAAAAGACTGTCGGGGTAAAGATGACTGGGATCATAGGATAGATGGCCATCTGAAACAATCGCTTCTTTTCAATAAGAATAAACAAACCCAGGGATTGGAAAACTATCTCCCTGCAGGCCCTTTTCTCTGGCTTAGCTTGAGCTCAAGGAGATTTAGACATGAAGGCTATAAAAAGCTCTTCTCTCAGCCTGACATTGTACCCTACGACCAACACTGATGCACAAAAATGGGAGACCTCCCACGTACACACACTCTAGTAGCGACGTCACAAGAACCGATACTTACGATACCTTTTGATTAAATGAAAAAACACTGACAATGCCTACTATTTTGAGGCACCGTAAGCACCAAGGCACGTTAATTTTCGGTGCTGTGACTATTCCGGAACTACTGGGGGCAGTATACGATTCAGAGTGTTCCAGTTGATACCTGCATTGAGAAGGAGGTCAAGAAGAAGTAGACCTCAAATGTCACAACCAGAGCGATAGATAAATGGTCACAACTAACCCCATGTGAAAGCTGCAGCTACAGCAGCCCGACTCGTTGACAAAAAAGGCACCAAGCAGTGACGTGCGGTCGGAGGTTAGTTTGGTGAGGCAGAATTCTTCCCTTTGCTTGATTAGCAATCAGACGATTAACTAGTTTAGAAGGACTATTTGGCAGAATGACGGGCGTTTAAGTTTCAGCGGCGTTATGACGCAGTATATCGAGCCTGAAATGCTCACTAGACAGCAGATTTATGCGTACTTGCTTCCAGGAAGCTGAAGCAATGTCATCAACAAGTATTAAAACAGAGTTCAGCTTGCAGAGTTCAGTGCTTAATCAATATAGGCCTATTATGTATTATCCTTTAAATACGCGCTTTTACACCCAAAAAATAAAAAGCTGGCGTTTATTTCCAGTCCTCTTTCATAATCCGATTAACAAAATGTTTAAACAATATACAGAATTACCGAGCGCCGAGAATTTTTTCAAATTAAATATTCAGATTTCCATCCTTGCAGTCTCGAATTGAAGCGATACGTGAATTAATCTGTTTGTCATCATCTCCTCTATTAGTGTACAAGCTTCCTATAGGCTTGGTCTTCATTGTTTTGATTGTCAATCAGGAATAGTACGTGGGAACAGGTTCACAAAATCCTGTGATAAAAGTCTGGGTTACTGCAAGTCTCTTTCTTCCTGTAACAAGTACTCGCAAACCTGCAGTTTCGTGAGCATGTCAGGTTTGATGTAGCCTACTGAGTAATAATGCCGCGGAAACTTAAACTAGCCCATCATTCTGCCGAACAGTCTTAGTAAACAGGTTAATCGTCTGATTGCTACTCAAGCAAAGGGGAGGATTCTGTCTCACCAAACTAACCTCCGACCGCACGTCACTAATTAACAACATCCAAGCTTTTTAACAAACCATTGCTTTCTTTTTTTTAATATGTCATACTGAAATACTCGTTACATGATGTTTGGAATGACTCATGGGCACGTGTTGCAAGGCCTTATCCAGTGTTGTACCTGAATATGTTCCTTTTTTTGGAGAACGGGAACTGAACGGAGTGAACTTGAACAAAAGAAAGACGTTCTTTCTGATAACTTCTTCTCAGATCGTGGGACTTTGTGGCTCGACTTTCTATGCAAAAATGGTCGCGTTGCCACGGGATCTTTGATAATCTTTTTTTCTTTTTACCATGGCATCGAATTGGCATCGACAGTCGTGTAATTTTACTGGTATTGGCACCGACCACTGAATCTTCGGTATCGTGACATCTCGACACTCTAGTGCAGTCTGTGTCCCTCATGGCCAGTAGACGGCTCTGACAGCAGGCTGGACAACAAGCAAGCAGTAGAGTGACATGATCTCTACCACAATACATATGAGATGCTCCGTCATTAGGGACATGCAATGCAGAATTTCAACCGCTGACGTGTTAAATCTTTATTATTAGCCTGTACCAATATTACTAGCAGCCTCTATACATTCTAATACAAACGCTCCCTGAAACCGCCCAATACATGCTCCTGGATAGAGGCGAGTATGTAAATCCAATGTGTTTAAACAAAAATACAATGCAACCAGTGCAGTGCCCACTGGTTGTTCGGGGCTGTTCAGAATGGACCGATTGCTTGGCCTCTGGTATTGCTACTTACATGGTTTCGTCGTGTGCAGATTTCTCGATAACCGTTCAGTCAAACAACTTCAAACTTGACAGCGAACTTCCTTGGATTACATCAAGTGAGACTGAAGTCGACTAACCTTTTCAGTTATAGTAAGTTGAGATGTGGCGTTATGTTCTGCGAAGTGATGCAAACCTCCAAAAAATGAGTGCCGTATTTGAGCGCATAAAAACAATTTCTAAAAAAAGCTTTCATTAAAAAAAAACAAGTATTTGTTTTATACTTCTACCTCTTATACTTCTACCCAAACAAGACAGTGGTCGTACTCCAACAAACACCTTAGAGCAAAATTTCTTAAGATTTCGATCCTTGGTTCTCGAGATATTACCCCGACAAAGATTTCATGGACAAACTCTTGAAGAGCTTTCTCTGACCTTGAAAACGAAAATAAACTAGTGTAGGAGGACCCCTGATAAACATCTTTGTACCCAAAGTGATCAAGAGCAGCAACCTGGGTCCTGCAATAGCTAGACAATAGTGTTTTCAATGTGAAAATCATGTCGCGACCCTAAAAATAATGTCAAGATCACCAAAATCAACTGATGTCAGCTGTCACCTGTAACACACCTTGGTTTAAATATGAACAAAGTCGGATCGCTGCTTCTTGAGATATTGCGCAAACAAAAACTTCAGTGTCAAAACCTTTAAAAGGGTTGCTGTGACCTTGAAAATTAGGTGAAGATCAAAGATAACTGGTGTCAGGGAACTCATACTACACTTTGGAATCAAATTTGATCAGGATCGGATCCCTGATTCTTGAGATATCACGTCAAAAAGAACTTCAATTTTAAAATCTTTGAAGGCTTGCTATGACCTTGAAAATGAGGTTAAGGTCACCAAAATCACTGGAGTCTGGGATCCTCAAACAAGACCTTGGTGTCAAATTTGATCAAAGTTGGATCACTGTTTCTTGAGATATCGTGCCAACAAGTTGACTGGACGGACAAACGGGAAGTATGGACAGATGGACAGACGTGAATACCATCTCCCGCCCCGCGCCAGGTACAATAACAGCCACGATTCAGTAATTTATTTTATTAGTCACTGTTCTTACTTGACTCGTTCAGCAGTTCCGAGTAATCCTATCGGCTGAATGGCTGAGGAGGAGGAGCTCGTACCGTGAGTGGCGGCCTGCACCTGGGACGTGCTGGGCTCCTGCAGATCTCTGTCCGTCTGCGTCTCTGCGTTCTGCAGCTGCAGCACCGGCGTCTGCGTGCCCTGTGATGTCACTGAGGGGGCGGGGTGCCGGGGCTGCAGACCAATCGCGTTCATCAAGCCCATGTCTCGGTCCGTCCTCCAGTTCGCCCTGCTCGTCCTGGCGATCCAGAGACAGAACAGAGGACCCATAAGAGCTCGTTCAATAATCACATCATTAACACAGGAGCAAATTATTTTTATTTTCTTCGCACAATGTTATCAGCATGGAAATGACGCACAGCTCCGGGAAGCCCATCATTACACAGAACTTTTAGATTAAATTTTACAAAAGTAATGGAATTAAATTTAACCAAGCTGATTACCAAAAACAAAAAATTGGATTCTCAGGAAGTCATAGAAGAGAGACACGAGCGACCTACGCAGACAGAACGGCATAAAAACTTGTACCGTGGCCACTGATCGAGGGAGTAAACTATTTTCAATCAAAAATTAAACAATTCATTTCACAAAGGGGCAATTTATTTGGAAATAAAATTTAATTCTGCCCATAGTTATTACACAGCTTATTCTATCAAGGTAGAGCAGGATCCAACAGAATACATGATATTACAATCACACAAGGACTTTGCTTTCACCACCTGTTCTCCAAAATAAACCAAACATTTCTGGAAAGAGCAGATAAGGAGAATGGTGGTGAAACATAAATGTACAAATATACTGCCAGCTCTTCTTAATTATGTCCACACACACAGTTTGCAGTGTGTTAAGCACAGCAATACATAAATGTCTCAGTCCTTCGTGCACAACGATGAGTCTCTGCTCAACACTGACTGATGGGAAATGCCAATGATGGTCAGGATGCACTCAGGGTTCTGGCCAAGAGCATTCAACGTAAGGGCTCATTACAGCTTGAAAAGGAGTCAAATGCATGATTACAATGAGGTAAGCCACTGCGCAGCCGAGTGTGGTCAGTTCAGCTCATGAACAGAAGAATCATCTGACAGCATACGTCAGAAGAGAGACAGGGCGAGCAGTGCAACATACTGACAGAGGAAGAGAGTATAAGCAGGGCACTACGCCAGAATACTGGGTTAATGCACTGTAGAACTGGGATGCACCCCAAAAAAAGTAGGGTTTAGCCCTGTAAAAGTGGAGTACAGCCCAGTAACGGTAGAGTGCAACCCTGAAAAAGTGGGGTACAGCCCAGTGAAAATGTGGTACAGCCCTGTAAAAGTGTGGTATAACACTGGGGAAGTGGATTACAGCCCAGTAAAAAGGGGGCACAGCCCTATCAAAATGCGGAACAGTCCTGTAAAAGTGGGGTACAGCCCTGTGGAAGTGGAATACAGCCCTGTAAAAAGGGGGTACATCCCTGTCAAAATGTGGTACATTCCTGTAAAAGTGGGGTACAGCCCTGTAAATGTAAGGCACTGCTATCGGCCGGCTCTCCTCACCCTTGTCGCTCTGCTCCCCGGGCACTGCTGGTGCTGGTGCTGTTATTGACGGCGAACATGGGCTCAGCGTTATGGTCCGCAGGGCCATCGCCGTCCGACCGGGAGTCTCTGCGAATACAGAGGCAACCCCTACATTAGACACAGCTTTCATCTCTTCTTTAAATAAATGCATTAAACAGAATCTTCTAAGTTTTATCACGTCATCACAGCTTGGAGTTCAGACAGCAAGAGAGGTCCGTAGGGTGTGTAATAATAAGCACAGCGACGGACTAACTTTCAAAAGAACCCCAACGAGCCTCTGATTAAAAATAAATGACTGAAGCATGCGCTATCCTCTGACTTGGGTGCTACGCGAGACACCGACTGCGGGCGGCAATGTTTTCGCCCAATTAATTAACATTTCGCTAAATGCTGAGGTAGTGCTTCAGCAAGTCGGCAATAGACCGGGGTTGCTTGCCGCACCTGAAAACGGCATGCGCCTTTTTTATTTTTCAAGCAACTGATGAGAATTCCACAGTTACTCAGTCGCGCCTACGAAACGCAACCCTCAATTTGCAGCAGGATAATGGAGTGGGAAGATTGATTATAGCGAGAAATCACACAAACCCAGGCCTCTCGTCTCTTCCCTCTCCGCTCAGAGAGAAGGACGAGCGAACCCCAGCTCTCCGCTGGCACAGCAGCCTGGTGTGTGTGTGTGTGTGTGTGTGTGTGGGGGGGAGGGGGGGGGGGGGGTGTTGTTGTGGGGGAGCAAGACCAACAAACCTTTCAAATTTGCATCTCGCTGAAATTGGAGCACATCCCCTCAACTAATCCATCACCATCACTGAACACTCAGAGTCAGCAACTAACAAGGGTTGTTGGCTCTTGTACGTTCTGTGGCTTTTATATTTTCCAACGTTCAGGGAACATCAGTCAAAATGACAAAAAAAAAGAAATACGGAGATGGCAATCGGTAAAAAGGAACAGGAAACCGATTTTGCCGACTGCCTTTTGGAAGACTGAAGAGATTTCTTTACTGTAAGCAGAGATGGCAGCAGTGAAGTCCAGGTAAAGAATATACTTTTTTTTTTATACTGAATATTGTCTCTGCACCGAAGAGAGCACTTGTTTTACAAGACGAAAAATGGAGCAGGTGCATTATTTGTATTCCTTTGCACTGCTTTAGCTGAAGACAGCGCGGCCACAGTGGTGTCATATTCAATTCCGCACCGCAAAATTCTCCGCTTTCATCTCTGTGCACCAGCGAGCCACAATATTTGCACCCCATCCCCATTCCCATTCCCCGCTGCCTTCTTGAACTTATTCTGCTCATCCATCTCGCCCACTGACACGCTGGAGGGAGAACACAGCATCTCTCCGTCTCTGGTGTATCGCCCTTCACAGTCAGGTAAATTTATGAGGCCCAGCGTGACTCACTTCCGTTCACTGTAGCTTGCACACAACAGTAAATCCACTATATCCAAATAAACAAAATAAACAAAATTAGTTTAGAGTAATCAGAATATGACATATTCCCCCCGGCCCCCGTTATCTTATCTCAGAAATCCCAAAATATCAAAAGGTGCCAGTCTAGGACCTGATTAGTACACATAGCAAGTTACGTGAAAAAAAAAAAACTGACCAGTATTCGCGCGCTACTCTGGAAACGAAATGATTACAGATGAACGGACGCCGAGGAGATTAAAAAAAAAAATATTCTTTCGCACAACATACAAAACAGTAGCAAATGTGGGGCTTGAGGGGCATGGCTCGTGGGGATAGATGCGTTTCACTCCGCAGACTACAGGGGGGAAAAAAATACTCGTTTTGGTTTTGAGACCATGGTCCAAGATTTATCAGCTAAAATGTAAAATTTGCTTTAGCACCACCCTAAGGTTAGAAGTGGGAGAGATTTGGATGCAGAAAATTTGGTGTTTCTACCTCTAATGTTTTAGGATATCCAAGTACTCTCAGCAGAGTAGGAAGGAAGAATGAAGGAGGGAGATTTTCCGGGACGATTAGGTTAAAAATTTCAAATGTACATACCGGTACATAATTGTCAATTTTCGTGCCATTATGTTTACATTTGATGTGCAGCACCTTACGAGAGATAATATATAGTTCATCAAATACAGAGAGAATAAGCCCATTAACTTCTGGTTTCCATGGCAACAAAGTTCTCTCATAGTAAGCAATGGGCCTCCATTTCCCAGCACTTGCCACTAAAATATCTGCCAGTCGCAGCAGAGAAATATTCAAGTTTAGTGGTTATTACTTGTAAAACTGAGTCAACATAAAAGAACTCAAACGCTTGCTGGGGAGAGGTATGTTGTGTCTGGCATTGCTTGTTTGATCACGATAAGACTGAGGAGCACTGGATGCGATCAGGCCCCCTGGTTCCTCAGCCAGCGGCAGCAGGAGTAGTAACGGAAAGGCCATGACATCGTCCGTACAGGAGAAAGAGCCGAGGCCAGGCCTGTCAGGGTTGTGGTTAGGAGAGCCTACAAAAATTTTTCACTAATTTCAGCATGCTGCAAAACTGCCGCACGGACTTGGAAAAGATTTCTGCTGCTTCCACTTCAGCCAGAGTAGCTGAAGTTTTCTTCATGGCAACATGATGAATTACCTGAATATTGTTGCGTGGAGACAGTCTGTCAACACACTGAAGCATCTCATGACAGAGATTAATTTCAGAAAAGCAGGTCAGACTCCGATTGGGAGGCATGTTGGCTCGCCTGTGTTTTTTTGTAAAAAGCACTGTTCAGGCCAGGATGAGATAATGAAAAATTACTCAGGCAAAACATCCTTGGTTAAGTTAAGCTTGCCAACCGAAACTCAGCGACATCGAAGCCTAGGGTAAACAGTCGCAACTTCATACCGTACCTTCATTGCATTGGGTCAGCAAATTTATAACATTTTAATAAATCTGATAGAAAACAACACGATCAAAACTCATTTTGGGAATTCACACGCGCTCACTGCTCGTTTCGGAGACATCTAAAGCAGCCTGGTCAAAGACTATCGCTGCAGTTATGAAAAAAAAGGCAAAACGATTCCCTACATCCGATATTTGAATTGTTTCTGCTGATTTGGAGCGAAGACCGGGAAACGCAAAGCAAAGACATTTCTGAGGATAGAATAATAATGCTGCCTTTCTTCCATGGTGAGTGACTGTGTCCTTTCAAAATCAACATGTCCCACAGCCAATATTCCTTATTATGGATGGGGGAATCCAATCAAATTTTCAAACCATGAGTTGACATTTTCGAGCCAATAAATATCAAAGAGGGGGATATGAAGAGGAGAAGGGTTACAGAGAGAGAGAAAGACACGTAAATCGTGTATATACATTCTGTGGAGTGGTGAGCACTCCAAGGCCAGAATGCTGCAAGTCAGTCAGTCAGTCAGTCACTCAGTCAGTCACTCACACCACGAGGCATTTCTGACTCCAGGCTGAGATGTCAAACCAGCTTAGAGATAGAAAAATCACGGTTTAATTCACCGACTCCGCTCATATAGCTGAAATTAAAGATCAACTCCACCCACACTGAATTAAGAAGAAGAAGAAAAAAAACAGAATCCCACACTGTTTTACACTTTAGAGCATTACAGTGAGTGGGCATGATTTACTATTAAGAATTAAAATTGGTGCTAAGATGAGTATGCATGTTTGGAGTGACATTCTAAAGGCAGGATTGCATTTCACTTAATCCTGTGAATAAGCTACAAAACCAAACTGAAAGCACAGATCTCGAGTACACCAGCATTCAGGTTATCTCTGATCATCCAGACGTGACAGGGATAAACAAGTTATGGAGCGAATTAGTAAGTCAGACGCAAGAGAGCAGTTTGAGACGATATCTGTTATAAAGCAGTATCGACGGATTGCTCTAGCCTTGACCCAAATCGTACCTGGATAAATAGATCTCAGAATTAACCTTTGAAATATTCAGAACAGGAATGCAGTCTCAGTAGTTCTGCTGTCGACCATAAATTGAACACTGAGGAGGTTTGAAATGAAAGACAGGGATTATTTTTCAGTGTCAGTGATCAATACCTCAGAGGAGCGTTTCCTCATCTGCAAAGCTTGTTCTGAGATAATTACACATTGACCACTAGCTTAAACAGCAGCCTAGCATGAGACACACACTACCTCTAAAGTCTAAAATCATCAGCAATCCCCATATAAATGCTAAATGCTACACTAAATGGGGAAACTGAGTTATAGTGAGAAATGGATTTAAACTAAGCAGGGGCTTTCTGGAAAGAAACAGACATAATATTGGGAATGTAAAGTGCTTGTCTACAAAAACACACCAATGGGAAATATTGCAGTCCGTGTGGAAAACAAGCTAATCACGAAAAATACGTTACTTATTGATTTGAAACGTTTTTGCCCTAAATACGCAAAATATTGCATAAAGCATCTGAACTTACATTTGGGCCTTGGTTTAATATAAATGACAATAATACCAACACTTGCCAAATAAGTTAGTGAGCAGGCTAAGCAGTAAAATAACGTTAAATTTGTGGACATGAATACAGAAATCTGCACACAAACATTCACCTAATGCACTGAGACTCGAATAACGAACAGCATGGATTCAAACACTCCATCATAACACGACCCTTTTGAGAGCAGGGTCTGGCCCTGCATTTGCGAACCGAAAGAACACTAATGAGGCCAGGTGTTCAGGTAAAGCATGAATATTCATGAGCTGCTGGAGTTGGGACAGGTTCGAATCAACAGGGCCTCGCAGAACAAAAGCAGGACGCTGGACGTGCTGACAGGTCCGGTTAGCCCCTGAACTTTTCCATTCGCAGACTTGGAAGTTCTTCAGTGAGCACGGGGCGGAACACAGATGGCAAGGCCTCCCTCGCGCTCGTCTGCAAACGATTAAAGCAGAGGCCTTTCACATCACAGAAAACAGCAGAACAACAAAGCCTGTAATTGGGAGGGCTGGCACAGGCTGTGAGTCACTGCCAGAACTTGACCCCATTGAATTTTAATGCGAGTTGCGGTAGACTTGTTGGACGCCAGTGGTAGCTCAAATGTTCCACGTTTACGCCACAAACTGGGAGACATTTTTACGTGGCATAGGCGAAGCAGCCCAGCGCTGTGCCGTGTTTGCTTGCTTCCACGTTCACAAAAACAACCGCAGAGCCCGTCTTTACCTTGCCGTGAGGAAACTGGCTCTTCAGTTCAATCTCAAATTTGCCATCAACAGAAACTGGTAAGGGTCTAATAAAAATGTTATAACGACGCGGACACACACACATGCGGGTGGGGAACTGCTGCAGAGTGTGTGGTTTCATTTATCTTTCAGAAAATCTCCCACAACGACACTGCCAATTTCCCAAATAAAACTGGCACAACAGGGGAAAAAGACCACGCAATAAGAGGGCAAGAATGATATCGGGGGCGTTACACATCGATTAAGAGTAAACTGGAACCCATTCGCTCATGAGGACTGGGTAAAATCCATCACCATTCTGAAATTATGAGGATGAGGCAATTATCCACGGAGGTTTATTAGGAAATGAGCTTTACTAAAAACTCCTCACAACTCTGCTTCCAATTAGAGCTGCTTGTCTGTAGGAGTGTCTTTTTTGCCGCTGACAAAGAGAGCATGCCTCCGACAGATTTTTGCAAAAGAAAGAATCTTTAACACAAAACTAAGAGGGTGTTACTGGGGGCTGAATAACACAAATCTAAATAAATGCTGAATATTAACCCTTTGAGATCCAGATTGTACAAAACCCAACATGACTGCTCTGCCCAAGTTAAGACCTCTCCTATCCAATTCAGAAATGGTCAAACTTTTTATTAAATTAGAGGTTAACCATAGAATCTCATGCAATGAAATAGCAAAAGGTAGCAGATTTTACACTTTGAGATCATACAGTAGTGCGTAGTGATGATTATTATATCCCCGAACGCCGAATGGCGCTTCGGGGATATTACGTTTTTGGTCTGGCCACTGCCGCTGCCCTACATGTTAAAGCAATAACTTCAGTAATATTTCAATTAGAAATTTCATGTTTTGCATATAAGTAAGTATCATCAAGAGGAAGAACTGATTGGATATTGGACAATTTACAATTTCTAGATTGGCCTCCATGTGACAAAAACTGAAAAATCACTGTTTTTATCATATCTCTGAAATATTTGTCCGCTTGACCTCAAATCAAGTGCAAATGAAAGGTCATGACCTGAGGATGTGTCCCACGATGACATTATACCTGTTTGGTTCAAAATGTTGACACAAGGTGGAGCTTTGTCACATAAAATTCACCATTTTTGCCATATCTTTGAAACCATTTGTCCAATTGACATGAAACTATGTGCAACTGCAAGGTCATGACCTCACAACGTGTCATATGATGACATCATAGCGGTGTGGTTCAATATTTTGCCACCAGGTGGCGCTCTGTGATGGAAAATTACTATTTTGGCCATACCTTCAGAACCATTTGTCCGATGTCCTGAAATTAAGTTCAAATGAAAGTCTATTCAAGGTCTATTCAAGGATTGGGGAATTGTAGGATTGGGGGCATTCGGGGATGTACCCCAAGCCGTCGCCTCCGCCGGCATAAGCCTAGTTTATTTATTTATTTATTCATTCATTCACCACCACTTTCCACTAAAAGGGGTCCTAATATATTAGTTCTGTATCATTTTTTGGTGAAAATGTATTGAGAAATACTATTCTCGCCAATGAGAACCAAAAAAAACCATTCACGCAAGTATATTTAGTTAAAAATATGGGCAAAAAAAAAAAAACTCCGAAAAAAATCAATACATCAAACATCAATAATTGAAATATTTTGCTAATTACATTTTTTTTGACTCTTGCATAGTTAGAATGCATGTTTGAAGGCTCATTCCATGATAACTGATGCTAAAAAATTTGTTTAAACTGGTCTGAGGCAACAGTATTCTGCAGTTACCTCAGACTGGTCAGCTGTTCTAGGTGACATGAACTTTGAGCAGCGTCACAGAGTTAAATACGATGGCGTTACAAAATGGGCTATTTGTGGTGGTAAAGGGTGTGGGGTGGGGCACTGCGCATTTGCACATGTGCAAACCTGAAGGTATTAATACCGCATGTGAAGCTGCACCCCTGCAAATATTTCTGTTGCCGCAGTACCTTGACATACTTGGAATAATGTTGTAGTATTGTCAAAGAATGAAGTTTGACTTCATTTCATTTGAATACTTTTAATTGCAGTTAAGGAGAACATATTTCCTCACCTTCTGACCGCACATATGTAGGCTGCCAGCAGGTATCAATGGTAACAATTAAAATGAAATGAATGACAGTAAGTAAAACTAAACTGAGGATCTGAAGAAGCTTATAAAAAGCTTATAAAAGGCAAGCACACCCAAAATTTTATGCTGATGCCTCAAGACAGGGTACTCACTCTTTTTTTAACCAAAGAAATACCAAAGCTTTTCCACTTTGCCCCATAAATTTTTGCCAAATTTCCATGACTTCCTATGCATTTTTTGAGCCACAGCTGCTCTATCAATGGAAACATTTGGGTTACAATTTGAGGAAAAATAAGGAACTAATTCATGAGCAGTGCTTGGCTGATTAAAGCGTCACGAGATTGGTAAAATAATGGCTATTTTTGGCCGAACAGTGGGACAAAGGCATGAAATCACATGACAAATCAGCACTATCCATGCAGCCCTGACTGGCTGCTTCTGTTAAGTTGATTTCAAAATAAATGAAATAAAAATAAAAGCATTACTTATGATATTAACTAACCAGCGCGCAATGTAACGTCAGTGTGCTAACCTGAAAAAGCAGCACTTAACCACTGATCTATATAGATCAGTGCACTCAGCATGGAAGAAGCAGTTGGCTGTAAACTGCTTACGTAACCTGATATTCAGTATAAATTATGACCATTCCGTTCCCACCACAATATTATCATCATTATTATTATTCAGTCTGACGTTGTCCCCACTGCAACCAATTTCTGCAGGAAGAGGGATTAAAATCCCGCCTCCTAACATCAGTAGTGACTGATGTGTCAAGCCGCTGCCCCGTCTGTTTTGTCGTTAGTGGCTGCGTTAGCTGCATTTACAGAATTTCGCAACTTTTCTGGAGAGGAGGGGACCGCTACAAATAATTTGGCTTTTATAATTGCACGTTTTATAATTGCGCTTTAGCTGGCTGAAATAACTTCCTGACTGATGTAACGATGCTTGACAATGATGATAACGAAGGATTAGCAGTTCAAAGTTAGTGTCTACACCGAGAACAAGAACAACAACAACAAACCGAGTGAGTTTTTGGTCCTTGGTCATCCCGAGGACAAAAATACTACAATATGTTGCAATTATTAGTTTATATGAATTATGCACAACATTGATATCACCTTAACCTTTTTATGGAAGGCACACATTTGCGAATGCGCGCTTAAAATTGCATTTCAGATTAGTTAAAAAAAATGTCCACCTAAGGCTAAAAAAAATAAAATTTACTGGCAGATATATTTGAGCACCTACAGATTTTTCAAGACAAGGCCTGCTAAACTTGTTAATCGATCGCAAATAGCGCAGGTTGCATTATCATCTCAGAAGGATGGATTTAATATTATATTATTCTTATGTTTTTACTTGGGGGGCCGTTAATACACCTTGGCGGCCCAGCCAGCACAAGTCTATGTGGAGGAAACAACGGAGGTGCATAAGGAAAGTTATGTGCCTCTGATGCTCGTTATCTGTGTATGACTAGTTAAAAAAAAAAAAAACTTTTTTTAATATGATCAACTTTGTGATGATATTACTCGCTCAATAGATATAGAAATCAACTATTTCCAGATCTGTGAGAACATAATCTGATTAGTCATGTTGCGGCTAAGAGCCGACAACATTAAAAACAAGTATTTGACACTAACCTGCCTTTGTCCCCCTTCACAAAATGTGAAATCGTGTCAAAATGAACAATTTCTCGGTGTGACCTTGCGAATGGCGCTAAGGTCACCGAAATTGACTGGCGCCGGGGTATTACCCTAATACATGTTGACATAAGATTTGAAGTAAATCCGTCGATTCGTTCTTGAGATATGTCGCTGACAAGGCTATCAGTGTGAAAATACACAATCTCTCGGTGTAACCTTGAGAATGGCGCGAAGGTCACCGAAATCAACTGGCGCCGGGGTATCACACTAGTAAATGTTGACATAAAAGTTGAAGTAAATCCGTCAATTTGTTGTTGAGATATGTCGCTGACAAGGCTATCAGTGTGAAAATCCACAATCTCTCGATGTGACCTTGAGAATGGCGCGAAGGTCACCGAAATCGACTGGCGCCGGGGTATCAGACTAATACATGTTGACATCAAATTTGAAGAAAATCCGTCAATTCGTTCTTGAGATATCTCGCTGACAAGATTCAGGATGGACGGACGGACGGACGTACAGACGGACGATCGTGAATACTATGTCCCGCCGCTTCGCGCGTTCCGCGCGGCGGGGGACAGAAAAAAAAAAAAAAAAAAACACGAGTTTGCAAAGAAGTTCAAGGATTGGACACCAATGGGCTGGGAACAAGTCCTCTGGACCAATGAATCAAAATTAAAAATGTTCTCATCCAAACGCAGAACTAACGTGCACCCAAGAGTTGGAAAACGTTTCAAAAATGACTGTTTACCCCCTTCAATAAAACATGAAGGTGGTGATATTATGGTCTGAGGTTCAATCTGCTTGAAAGGAGATAGAAATGTGTAGATAAAAATCTCCAGAATCATGGATCAAAAGAAGTATCACAGTGTACTTGTGAGCCACGCATTGCCATCTGGGAAGAGACTGATTGGTCAGGGATTTTATTTTCAACAATGACCCTAAGCACACTTTAAGCTGTGCAAGAATTATCAAGTCGGAAAGAAACATCTGGTGACAGAAAAGTTATGAGTTGGACCGCTTTAAGTCCAAAGCCCTTACTCCAATTCAGCAAATCTGTTGTGACATTGAAAAAAAATCTCTACGGAATGAATTTCAAACCATATGGAATGGTTGAATGAGTGAGGAAATTTAAAAAAATTGTGCAAACTATGCCTGAAAGGTTAAATGCTATAATCAAAGCAAAGGGTGGCCATACCAGATGTTACCTTTTCTCTCAAAAAGAAATCATTATTTTTGTTTTTACTATACATCGTTACCCATTTACATATTTTCATCTATACTATTCAATATTACATGAAATAAATACATGAATAGTACTTGATTCTGATTTATCTTCATTTGTTGAGTGTATAATTATCATGGCACACTTATGTAAATTCAGAAATACATGATCAGTTTGAATTAGAATTTTTACTGAAGACCTTGATTAGTAGAATCTAGGGTAACTACTTAGTTGGAATGAAACCTGCACCCACATCAGCCCTTCCTGGATAAGACTGAGGACTCCACAGCAATCTAAAAACATGAATTTGGGCAGAGGAGTTAATTGGCATAATACAGAAATTTCTGCAGGCGCGAAAGAGTTAATACCCAAACTTCCTTCATTCGTCAGTGCCATGTTCAGGGCGTGCCTACAAACCAAAATTCTCACCCACACTCTTAGTTCCTTGCCCTCGGTCTTGTAGACCCCACAACATGAGCAAATACCCTGCCACCATCACAAGAAGTAGTTTTATGACAGCTGGAACATTAGCAGAGCTGAGAGGCTTTCATTGCACAAGTACAAACAAGCCCTCCGTGGCGGCGAGCGCTTTGATTTCATTTACATTCCACTCGCTAAAAGTCAGCTCCATCCCCTGTTCCAGTTTGTACAAACACACCGTTCACAGCAAATACCTGTACTCTTGCAAGTGCAACAGTCATGTGTAACAGCACTCCTCCAGAGTCAGGAAAATGTGTTTCAACTGGAATTACGTGAACCCTTTTTATCAAGACAATCGCAGTGGGTGTAACAGTGTTGCTTTGGCTAAAATATTTATGATGTCTTCCAAAACTGCTGAAGCAGACCTGGGCTTTTCCAGGAGGCCCTTGTTCAAGATTCATTCAGCAATTCTCCGCAAAGAAGTAGTGCTGCACTACCACGAAAATGGCTGTTGGTCTCAGGTGTTAATGTAAGACTGGATTTCTGCTGCCTCCACCAGAACAAGATAAGCTAAAGCTTTCATTGTGGTAATGCGACAAATTTCCTGAATATTTTTGGTTGTTGCATTGCCTGTCTAGAAGATGATTCATTTCTGCAGCGAGCTGGGTTTTTTCTTTTATTTTTTTAAATAAAATCAAGCAAAGTTAGGTAGCAAGCTAACTAGATTGGTTAGAAAGCCAGCTATTAAGTTAGCTCACCATTAGCTAGCTTTTTCAACAGAAACCAGACTGTCTTTCTTCTTGTATTGAATTGATTTTTATACTTCCTCATGGAAAAAGCTTGTTAGCCAGTATAGCATCAAGTTAATGGTGGTTTTCTCCAATGTGCTCAACTTAACATAGCAT
Source organism: Gymnothorax reevesii (assembly GCA_029721435.1). Taxonomy (NCBI): domain Eukaryota; kingdom Metazoa; phylum Chordata; class Actinopteri; order Anguilliformes; family Muraenidae; genus Gymnothorax; species Gymnothorax reevesii. The sequence goes on from CM056589.1 coordinate 30,847,782, forward strand.
TCTCGAGCAGCTAGCTACTGGACTTGTAAAGCGACTGCTGCGGAACAAAGCCGTTATTGGGGGTGAAAGCAAAGAATTGATTTCGAAAAGCTCAGACTCAGAGAAAGTGGGATGGAAAACAGAACACTGATAATATCTAAATATGCATACATTAAACATATGCACTGGTATTTTAAAGTCATTACACGGTATTTACATGTAAATTATCAGAAATTTTCACATTTATTGTCTGATGCTTTGAGCTTGTTCTCTGCACTGAAATGAGAGCACTACCAAACATTTAGTGATATCTACAATTTTAAACCTTTCTCCTTGCTCGCTGAAGTAGTAGATGTCATTAAGAATGAGGTGAACATCACAAACAGTTAATTTTCTGTCAATTCAGGCAACTGAAGCCATCGGTTGCAATATGCCTCTTTCAGGATGAAATTTATGTCATCTCCTCAGCTCCTGGGGCGTCAGATGCGTAACAGGAGTAAAGTGGAAGCTGTTATGCACACAAACGTATTTCAGCTCAGTGCCATCTTGTACCAGTAGCCTGTTGAGCACTCATCATTTTTTCTCTCGATGTTCAGTGCATCATCTCATGGTCTTCAGGTTTCAAAATGGCTGCTTATGGAGGCATTTCCCACAGCTTTTTTTTTTAAAGAAATTGTTATTACAGACAGAGAAGGCAAATACAAATCTCTCAAGGAGATTTCTTCAAATCAATAATCAAAGAACTACAATTTCAATTTTTATAATCCCAAATGTTGTCATCACCTTGAAATGCATCACAGTCCATAGGGGGAGACAGGGGGGTTGCTACCAATCGCACGTTGTGACAAATATTGATTACATATCCCCAAACAGGAGCTGAACCCCAGACACCCTTCCCTTCACCACAAGCTGACGGCTGGTGGGATACAGAAGGACGTGGAACTTACACAGGCCTGCAGATCACCAGATCCCCCTTGTTGGTCCCGTAGGCCAGCCCGAGACCCGGCTCTGGGAGCCAGCGAGCAGAGTTGATGCTGACGTGCCTTCGCTGGTCAGGGGCCATCGGGTAGACCACGTTAAACACCCTCTGTGACGAGAGAGACAGACAGAAACCCCATCAAAACTCTTCCGAGAGAAAATGTGATCATCAAGTGGGAGAAATCACACAGAAAGGGGTGTACCCATGCATAAATTTGGGATGGATCCTTGCCCAAACACAGAAGAACAGCTCAGAAGTGTCACTCAGTGAATACAGCAGAGAATCATCCGGTAAACGTGGCATGAAATGGAAATATCCTTACAGCTCAATGCTCAGAGCAAAACAGAATGAGGACATGGAGACTACAAAAACAGAACGGCAATATTAAGACACAAAACATCAGCCAGCCATAAAGCCTTTCACAGAACGTCTCCTGGACACCATCAGCAGCCTCCCTCTGTCCGAATGCGTGATTAGCGCATTACAGAGGATAGCCAGGATCAGGTCTCCAACATCACGTATAAATCAGGAGTATAATGATACCCCCGCTGGGCTAATGCGCTCAGTGACCAGACCATTAGGGCTCATTATCGGTCAGCCTCATTTGTATAGCGGTAGAGGACGCCATTTTAAAAGCAGCCACTGCTTTTTTTTTTTGTGTAGGAAAATATCCTGATAAAAGAGGGAGCCTTTAAAGCCAGGTTAGGTCACACAGAGCAATAAAAATCGACATCAACGTGATCAGGATCTTCCAATGATGCGCAACAAAGAGAAGTTTCGACGAATGGATTCTGTGGCCCACAAACTCGAAGGCAACATATCCCTGTTAGTGGGCGCTGAGCACCACAGTAAATTTGTACTTGTAGGTACGCAGCCGGGGTATTTTGCTTGTGATAAACCGCAGCGGGAGGCTGAAGCGTTATGACTAGGTGGGGATATGACTGGAGATGAAGTCCAGACATGACTACGGCTCATTAGGAGCAGGCAGAAGGGGAAGCCCGTCCAAATGAAGGAGAGCATAGAATGAGCAGAGAGAGACTGAACCCCTGCTTTAATGTCCAGCCAATGAGAACACAGTCCCGTTTCTGACTACAACATGGAGTACACTCTCAGTCTTCAACAATCTAATATGGCGCTACATGAACTGTCCATTTGTTTGACTTGGTCCCTCATGCCCATTTTAAACGATCACAATGCACCAGATACTGTACGCAGTCTGCATCGATTCGCAGGCATCACTGGTTGTGAAGAATGCATCTGCTTCATTATCCCCCGCCAATACGAAGTGGGAGGGGGATATAGGTTTGACCTCCGTCCGACGTGTGCGCGTGCGTCCGTCCGTCCGTCCGTCCGTCCGAGAGAAAGGGGACAACTTTTCTCAGAAACCATAGGACAACCAAATTTGGTGTGTAGCTTCAGACCATAAAGGCCTTGATGGAGTTTGAAAATAAGCAGCACAAGATTGGCGGGGGATGTTGTAGACCATGTCGACTTTGTTTGAGGTGATCCTTGCCAAGTTCACTGCATTTGATGTGATCTTTACAAAGTTCACTGCAGTTGAATTGGATTTTGTTCCGGAAAATAAGGAGTGATAAATCCAGTAACCTTATTCAGCTCGTTCTGTTGATTTGCTTGAAATGAAATGGCCGCATGTTAACCAAGTTCCGGCCAATAGGAGCTCAGGCACAGATGGGACAGGCGCATCGCGCCACAACAGCCAATCGCACTCGCTCTTTCCAAATCTGTCCTCGTCACAGCTCACGTCCCAGCTTAGCCAAAGATGTCCGGAGGGAAAAACGCAATTAATAACAGCTTAATAACAGGAAGGCAGCATCTGAGGACAATTTAGGCAGTAAAAGGGCGGGAGGCTGGTTTAAGGTCAGTGCCACACACCCTATGAGCACTGCAGACTGAAGACACAAACGGGCACTGAGAGGACCATGACTGTAAGGGTGGCGCAAATATTTGGGCTTTTCAAAAGCAGCCTTCAACAAGACTTTGGCGCTCATCTCTGAGGAACCCTCTCTGCCAGATTTCTGCAGGGGAAAGACAGTCCAGTTGTCTGCGAGTCGCTGGATATAACTTCCCCCTGCATAACGACAACATCATTTTGCAATTACGAAACAACATGGTGAAATGGCCTCGAGTGCTGAAGAATGACTCCGTGTAGCAGCCATTATTCGCCGATATCTGTCACTGCCAGGTGTGGCACTGATCGCACCGGAGTCATTTCAGCACAACAGGAAGCATCATCCAAGTCAGCCACGTGACGACTGGAAACCGATTCTGGGGCACAATCAAGATGAGGAATTACCCTCCTGCTCAAGTCCATTCACTGCGGTGTCAGTCCATGTCCAGACTCCTACACAGGTGCACAGGGATGGCCGGAGAAACGAATGGGGCGAGCCATCTTCCACAACGGGTATTTATGTCTGCTCTTGGGGTGGGTGGGGTTGGGTTGGGATGAGGGGGGGCGACGCATCGACCACGAAGGAGAGACCTGTTCTCATTTCACGAGGCAGCTGGGCAAGCTAAAGAAACTGCCCCTGAGAGAGCAGCATGTTGTATCCAAATGAAGTATTTCATGTCTCAAAAATAATTGTTCACGCATTACCAAAACACCCTAAAATACAAATACCCCCCCCCCCCCCAGCCTGAACTAAGCTGAAGTAGGTACTCAGCAACGCGGAGGAGGAGCGGGAAATTAATCAAACTGTTTTAGTTTTTGCGTCACTTCCCAAAGGTGGACACTGCCACAGCTGTCAGTTTACTGAAGAGCAAAAAGCACTGAAAATTATTATTTACAGGGTTTGCAGTACATACAGCCCTGACTGAACAGACAAATACACCTGGTTTACTTAGCTATTTAAGGTGAGTAATTAAAGAAACTCGTTTAAAAAGAGATTTACATCACTGAGCGTCAGGATTTTAAATTCATCACAAGCAGGAGCTCACTGATGGAGAAGCACAGTCCCCTGCCAGAAAGTTCTCAGCATCAGAGAGAAGATCCATCCCAATACTGCAGTAATACGGAGGTAATTGGAAAGTCGAAGACCCAAATTAAAAGTGCCGTATGAAGACCAAATCCATTTCACACAAATTTTGGCTCTCAATTACTTAATTAGCTCAATCTTCATTAGACATCCATTACGTTTATTAAGATTGACTAGAGGAATTTGAAACTGCACAGATCAGTGAACACCAAGTGAATATCACACAATTAAGGAAAAAATCTTTTGCAATATATTAGCCATTTAGGTACTTGTAATCAATGCAAACAATCTCTAATGTGCATCTCTCGCACTTTTGGCTGGATGCATCACGCTTCCAAAATTAAACCTTGAAAATCCATTGAACAATTTAATTTAAATATTGACCAATGCAAGAAATCCTTACTGGACATGAGATCGAGGCTACAGCCACTTTCTTATCCTCGTGGAACAGTTCATAAATGGTAAAAAAAAAATTTAATTTTGCATCAATCTATCAAATATAAAAATGAGGACATACCAGCTTCACTTTCAAGTGGACAACTAAGCTGACTTCAACTAAGTGGACGGTACTTCAGAGAAGACTTAAGTAAAAGCGATCAACTCCATTCTCACTATTTAATGAGTAGAATATAGGACGTTGCAATTAACACGACGGAAATTCACCTGGGACTTCAGCTGAAAAGATGTGCTTTTCTTGGTTTCACAAAAGTATTTGAAAAATAGCATGCAACATGAATGCAAAAATTCGCCAGACCAGTACATTAGACTTCAAGTCACAGAACGCAAAAACGACAAATATCGATGCTTCTGTCTCTCTTGCTTGGCGTGGTGAGAGTCCACCCTTGTCCTCTTACAGGCAGAAGGATCACAGCAAATCAATGCGGAGTTATTCTGTGTGATCACATTTACAGCCTATGATGAAGCATTCCTGCTGTGACAGGAGTCGCCTCTTCCGGAATGACAAAGGCCCAAACCTCAGAGGGCACAAGGGGTCACTGAATGGTTTTATGAGTACAAAAACGATCCTCGAGCATATGCCACCACCTTCATAGTAACCGGATCTGAAAGAAACTTCACGCCGGACGCGAAACAAATTTTTTCATGACAGATTAAATTCAAAGTCAATGCAAAGGCAAATTATATTTTCACATTGCACGCAATAGACAAATACAGCGAAGACTTGGCAAACAAGTTCAGGCGAATCGGAGCTGCAAATTTGTTGAATTTTTTATTTGATAATTGAAGAAGATTCATTTAAAATTAAGTAATTCATAGCTCTAGATTTTGGTTACTTTTGAGCGTTTAAATTGCCTAGAGTGAAGGCGCTTTCACACTGGACGCGAAACGAATTTTTCGCACGACAGATTACATTCAAAGTCAATGCAAAGGTGCGAATACACTTTTCCATTGACTTTGAATGTAATCAATTGGGCAAAAAATTTGTTTCGTGTCCGCCGTGAAAGCAGCTTTAGACAGCACGTTCCGTTCCCATTTTCGAAACATCAAAGGAAGGAGTATCTCTTGGACGAAAAGTACTCCATCCCTCCAGTGAAGTTTTACACTCGTACACTTGCAGAGATATTGAAGCTGATGTGACATCTTGTAAAGACCCAACGCCTTAAGACTGTATATGCAGATTTTACCATAAATTTGTCATCCATCTGTATTTAACATTTCAAGAGAAAAGATGCAGTTTCTTAATTAATTGCCTTTAAAATTCAAAAAAAAGTTTTTTACACTTTAGAAACTCAAAATTCTCAAAAAAACAAGCAGGAAAACGGAGTCCATTAATTGAGAAAAGCTGAGTAACTAATCTGAGTAAAAAAAAAATCATATCCCTATAAGAATTTCCAGCCATATACAGTTTTAACCTTTTAAAACAACCAACATATCACACTTGCACCGCCAAGTGTATTTATTGTGAAGTCTTTAAATCAAAAATAAAATATTTATAGGGCAAAAAAGTGATCCATGTACATAAAATATCGCCTAATAACTTGACAGATTGGTGATATATGAATGATGGTTGCTGAGTCAGAGCTGAGTGGGGGGTGACACGATGCTTCATGCTGAAGTTCAGATGAGTGTGTGCACTGCGTCAGGGGCCCTGTGGGAGCACCATACATGCGAGAGGTACAGCACAGGCTTCAAGGCATCTGCACCTGAAACACCACTCCACTTACAGATGTGAAACACAGAGTGGAGGAGCAGAAGTGCTCTGGAGTTTGTTTGATATCCGGAGACTCTGCTCTGGACTACAAACGAGGCCCTGTAATGGAGGACAGGACATGGGTCCAGCACAAAGGCAGTTCTGACAACTCCAGTGAGGCATCACCTCAGCACGCTCTCTGTAGCCCCCAAAAATACCCAGATAGAGTCAATCTGCACCACAGAATCAGGGGAAAAATGCTGCCGGGTACATCCCAGCATTCTCCCCGTAGCCAAAATTTATAGTTTGGCCAGGTGGTGGCGCTCTAGGAAACGGCATAGGGTCTAGGCAAGCAACAGGAGAACTGCTCAGGGTTCCAGCAATGTACACTGCAAGTTTTACCCACTTCTGATGAGAACAGTTACTGCACATTTGGAAATGTAGTTTCCTCATGAAGGCGCTGCAGTGAAGTAAGGTTCCCCCTCTTAGTCCCAGGAATGCTGACAGCTGATTTCACAGGATTCCCATTAACACTGTTATGGCCCCAATTTGTTATTACATTCATAACACAACAGCAACAGCAAGGGACGACAAACACAGTTTCAACAACTAAAACACATTTAATTTTTAACAAAGACAAAGACTAATAACAACCTACAACTAAAGACCAAGATTGATAAATAAGAAAAAAACAGAAATAATTACAGTCCCTTCTTGGTGGGGTGGCTTGGTGATGTCCTGGATGAAGAAAATGCTCAAACACAGGCAAAGAAATCCACAAAAGAAACTACACAGGTCTTGAACAGAAATGACAGGTCTGGTCACACGTATCCTTCTTCTTGCAATTTCTCCTACTACTTTACTGTCTCAATTCTTTTCCTTATATACTCTTTTGCAGACCCCACCCACATTTAGACCTCTTTTTTTTTTAACTTTTCTGAGACTTGCCCCAGACATGTCCAGGACATGTCTAAACATGACTCCAGTCTGAGCTTAACAAAAAAAAAGGTAAATACTGCCATCTAGTGGCTGATATTCACATTACACCTCCATTCCAGAAGGGAAAAATTTTGACTATTAAAGGCAAAATTTTTCTTTTCAATACAAAATGGTTAAGTGAACACTTGTCTATATATACATATCATACACATTCAAACACGGGATAAGCAATCAGCAATTACATTGTCTGTACCCTTCACATGCTTAATTTCCAAGTCAAACTCCTGTAAAATCAAACTCCAATTCAACAATCTCCGATTCTTGTTTTTCATCTTACTCAAAAACATTAACGGATTGTGGTCAGTGTACACAATCATTGGCTTTTGTCCTGTACAAACATAAACCTCAAAGTGTTGTAAAGAAAGGACCAGAGCCAACAGTTCCTTCTCTATTGTGGAATAGTTCCTTTGGTGGCGATTGAACTTCCTGGAGAAGTATGCCACGGGATGCTCAATGTCATCAGAGTCACTTCTCTGTAGGAGCACAGATCCACAAGCTTGGTCGCTAGCATCGACCGCGATGGAGAACGGTTTGTTGAAGTCAGGAGATTTGAGCACGGGGAAGTGACACAGCAGAGACTTCAGGTGATCGAAGGCTCTCTGGCATGCATCATCCCAGGTGAACTTTACGCCTTTCTTCAGTTGGTTAGTTAGACTGAGAGCAATCTCAGCAAAGTTCTTGCAGAACTTGCGGTAGTACCCGATCATTCCAAGGAAGCGGCGCAAAGCTTTTTTGTTGTCAGGAACTGGAAAATCCATGATGGCTTGGACTTTAGCATTTATGGGTGCCACCTTACCCTGGCCTATGACGTAGCCAAGATAGGTGACACTAGCACAACCAAAGTCACTCTTGCTCAGGTTAGCCTGGGTCAGGCGCTGGAACAACGTCTCTACATCTTTTAGATGTTCTTCCCAGGAGTCACTCCATGTGATCAGGTCATCGATGTATGCACCCGTGTGTGGCAATCCGGCGATTGTAGACTGTATCATCCTTTGGAACGTGGCTGGGGCATTTTTCATGCAAAAGGGTAGGACTTCATACTGGTACAATCCAGATGGTGTGGCAAAAGCAGAGATGCTCTTGGCCCTCTCAGTTAAAGGCACACACCAATAACCCTTCAATAAATCAATCTTGGTCAGAAACTTTGCTTGCCCTACACTATCAATACAATCATCAATCCTAGGTATTGGAAACACATCAGTTCTAGTTACAGCATTGACTTTGCGATAATCTGTACAGAATCTAGTACTTCCATCAGGTTTTGGAACTAGCACACAGGGTGAACTCCAATCGGAGTTGGAGGGTCTGATAATATCATGTTTTAACATGTACTCAACCTCTTTCTCAGCAATCTTTCTCTTTTCAGGATTCATCCGGTATGGATGCTGTTTTATTGGTTTGGCATCACCAACATCTACATCATGAGAGGCTATAGTAACTCTCTTTGGAACATCAGGAAACAAATCCTCATATTTCTTGATCAACCTTTCAAACTGATCTCTCTGTGAGGGTTCTAAGTGCTGGAGTTTTACATCAAGATTTTGCAACACTTCAGTGTTTGACAATTTACATGAAAGAACTTCAGCTTTAATTCTTGGCTCATCATCTTGAAACTCCCCCTCATCTTCACACGTTTCGACCATTGGAGAATCTGAAGTGACAGCTGCAACCCTAGCATTTCTGTCATGATAAGGCTTTAGCATGTTAATATGACACAATTGTTTTGGTTTTCTCCTATCTGGAGTCTTCACAATGTAATTGAGATCATTGAGTTTTGTCAGAATTTCATAAGGACCATGAAATCTAGCCTGCAATGGATTGGACTGCAAGGGAAACAACACAAGGACCTTGTCTCCTGGTTTAAACTCACGGCTTCTAGCCTTATGATCATACCAAGTTTTCATTTTTCCCTGACTTGATTTCAAGTTCTCTTTGGCAAGGTCACAAGCTGCACGCAATCTTTCCTTGAACTTGCTAACATAGTCTAACAGACTGATTTGCGGCTCTTCCTCTTGCCATTGTTCACTCAATAATAGCAAAGGTCCTCTCACTTCATGACCAAACACTAGCTCAAATGGACTGAATCCAGTAGACTCCTGCACTGCTTCTCTAGCTGCAAACAACAGCAAATGAACCCCTTCATCCCAGTCTTTCTCATGGTCATAACAATAAGTCCTCATCATTGTCTTGAGAGTGGAATGAAACCGCTCTAAGGCACCCTGACTTTCTGGATGATAGGCACTAGAAAGAATCTGTTTTGCACCTAGTTCATACACAACCTGCTGAAACAATCCTGAAGTGAAATTGCTACCTTGGTCTGACTGAATTTCCCTGGGAAGACCAAACAACGTGAAGAACTTTATCAAAGCCTTCGAGATTGCAGTTGCCTTGATGTTACGTAGAGGTATGGCTTCGGGGAATCTGGTAGATGCACACATGATTGTCAACAAGTACTGATTTCCACATCTAGTCTTGGGTAATGGACCAACGCAATCAACAATGACCCTAGAGAATGGCTCCCCAAATGCTGGGATAGGCTGCAATGGAGCTACAGGTGGGTCTAACTGGTGTTTTCCAACTACCTGACAAGTGTGACAGGTTTTGCAAAAGTTGGAAACGTCTTTCCGAAGCCCAGGCCAAAAGAAGTGTTTCATGATCTTATCAACAGTCTTGTTAACACCAAGATGACCTCCTAAAGGTAAACTATGAGCCATTGTTAAGATCTCATTCCTATAGACCTTCGGAACAACAATTTGCCTGACCACTGCCCAATCTGCATTGGCAGGGATATCAGGAGGGCGCCACTTCCGCATCAACACACCATCCTTGAGATAATACCCAACTGGAACTGCATCTATTTCTTTTTCAGGAAGGGCTCTCCTCTTTAGTACACCAATTTCAGGATCATTAGTTTGCTCCTCAATCAACCGCTTTCTGGACAGAGACAAGTCTCCAGACACATCAGAATCACCAGACCCATCCGGCTGGCTGAATAGAGAACTGATAAAAGTATCTGATAAGTCCTCAAACGGAGAAACCATAGTAGGCCAATCAGAGTCATGAGGCGAACCACCTGAGTCCTGACTATTCAATGTACTGGACGGCACCACAACATCATCTTCTTTAGCCTTCTTGGCCATAGCACGAGTCACTGCGCAAGAAGGATACAGAGATGGGTCCTCATCCCCATTTTCAGTGCTCGGCTGTGAAGTAAGATGTACAGGGGGAACTACTTTGCCCCCAGCCAGGTCATTGCCTAGCAACAGAGAAACACCCTTTATAGGTAGACTTGACATAAGTCCCACCTTTACCTGTCCTGTAACTAAATCTGACTTCAAGAATATAGAGCGCAGGGGTACAGATACAGTCCTCCCTTCAATACCTTGTACAAGTATGAAATCCCCTGAAGCGGTCTCATCACGTAACTCCAAGGAGTCCATCAACAAAAGTGACTGAGAAGCTCCGGTATCCCTTAGGATATATATGGGGACAGGAGTAGTATGCTCATTCAGAGCCACAAATCCCTCTGACACAAATGGAAGAAATTCCTCCCTCACAAAGTCAGCTGTATTAGGCTTTTTAGCCCCACAAGAAGCAGGCAATTTAGCAGATTGGTTATCCACTACAGGGGTTTCTAACCTTGTTTTCACAAAGGCATTTGGTTTGGTATCCTTTTCTTTTTCTTTCTTAGCTTTAAGGAACCAACAGTTAGTTGTAACATGACCAGATTTCTTGCAATAACTGCAAACTAGACCACTTCTGTCACTGTCAGCTTTCACACTTTGATCAGACCTGTTACTGGATTTCTGAGCACCATCACCAGATTTGTCTTTGTCTTTGGGTGAGGAATCTTGGGTATCACCGTAACCCTTTTTCTGAAATTGGGACCATTTATTGTTACTGCTAGACTGAAATTTGGACTTATGAGTGAGAACATATTCATCTGCAAATTTGGCAGCTGATTGCAAGTTCAGTGCTTGCTTCTCATTAAGGTAGGTCTTAACATCATCCTTAACACAGTTCTTGAATTCTTCAACTAACACCATCTCTTTTAGTGAGTTGAAATCATCCTTGACCTCCATAGAAGTACACCAGCGCTCAAAGCAAACCTGCTTTTCATTAGCAAATTCAACATAAGTCTGATTTTCAGATTTCTTCAGACCTCTGAATTTCTGTCGGTAAGCCTCTGGAACCAACTCATAAGCTCTCATAATAACCTTTTTGACAACCTCATAATCAGAGGAATCATCTGCAGACAAAGCCGAATAGGCTTGTTGAGCTTTACCCTTGAGGACAGTTTGCAACATCAGAGGCCAGTGTTCCTTTGGCCACTGGCAACTCTTTGCTACCTTTTCAAAACACTGGAAATAGTTGTCAACATCCTTTTCCGAAAATGGAGGCACCAGTTTTACCTCCTGGCTAGCCCGAAATTTATTTTCAGTTTGAATTTTTATTTTTAGTTGCTCCATTTGGAGTCTTTCTTCTCTATCGAATTTCTCTAATTCAAAATCTCTCTGTCTTGCAAATTTTTCTAACTCAAATTCTCTTTGTTTTTCTTCTCTTGCTAATTTTTCTAACTCAAACTGCCTTTGTTTTTCTTTTTCTTCCCTCTCAAATTCCCTTTCTTTTTCTCTTTCCTCCCTTTCAATCTCTAGCATTTTTAATTTAAGTTCCATTTCTATATTTGGATTTTCCACTGGAAACTGTTCCAGATCTCCTGGTGCAAACACATTTTCATCAATGTAATATTCAACTATCTCTCTAGCCAGTCTTGCTTTTCGCATGGCTGGTTTTACCTCTGTCAACTCCAACTGTCTGCAAATTTCTAGCAGTTCTGTCTTTTTAAAAGACTTCAAAACCCCTACGGTTGGTGATGCCAAGAAATCATCCATTGCTGTTGTCAATATATATCTAGGAAAATTCACAAAAACAATTTCACAATTTGGAATGTTAGATTTTCAATAAATTACTCACACAATGGTCTATCCCGGACCTTGAGCCCCCAATTTGTTATGGCCCCAATTTGTTATTACATTCATAACACAACAGCAACAGCAAGGGACGACAAACACAGTTTCAACAACTAAAACACATTTAATTTTTAACAAAGACAAAGACTAATAACAACCTACAACTAAAGACCAAGATTGATAAATAAGAAAAAAACAGAAATAATTACAGTCCCTTCTTGGTGGGGTGGCTTGGTGATGTCCTGGATGAAGAAAATGCTCAAACACAGGCAAAGAAATCCACAAAAGAAACTACACAGGTCTTGAACAGAAATGACAGGTCTGGTCACACGTATCCTTCTTCTTGCAATTTCTCCTACTACTTTACTGTCTCAATTCTTTTCCTTATATACTCTTTTGCAGACCCCACCCACATTTAGACCTCTTTTTTTTTAACTTTTCTGAGACTTGCCCCAGACATGTCCAGGACATGTCTAAACATGACTCCAGTCTGAGCTTAACAAAAAAAAAGGTAAATACTGCCATCTAGTGGCTGATATTCACATTACAACACCATTTGAGTGGTTACGTTTTTAAAAATGAAAAGTTTGGTCAGGTGGTGGCGCTACAGCAAAGGTCACAGGGTGACTGACATCACTATACGTCCATCTCTTTCCACCAGAAACAATAAAAAGAAGTGTGATGTGATTCCAAGCAAAACTCTGAGTTATTCCATTTGGAAATGGAACGTTTGACCTGGTGATGGTAATACAGGAAAGGTCACAGGGCCACACAAAATGACAGGGTCCCCTCTGGACCAGGAGCGAACATCAGATGCTTCATGAAAACGGTCTGATTATGATGCTAACACAAAGGATCTACCACAGCAGTGTTCATGTCGAATCCGTAACATTCAGAAAACTCAGTTTCGGGGATTAATGACCTCAGACCACACAGAAAAGCAGTTCTGACTCACAGTCGCCATGCTCAATCACAGCAACGTTGCCCACAGCCATGTACACCCACGAGTGCAAACACACCATTAAGCACATACCAGGAATGCACTCACACAGAAACAAACACACACACACCCGCACACACACACACACACACACACACACACACACACACACACACACACACACACACACACACACACACACAGAGCGGGGTAATGCTAATGGTAGGAAGCACGTTCTGCATGAGAGGAGAGAGAAGGACGTTTTAGAGTCAAAAGAGCAACAGTAGGATCATGAAAGCAACTTTACCCCACAGGGACTAAATGCAATAACGCAAATTCGTACCGGTGGATGCATTCGATACAGTGCACCGCCGAGACCACAAAAAACCTCTCCAGATTGGTAAAGGGTACAGACTGCAGTTGCACCGTCTCCAAGCAAAAATGTGTTGAAGGACTTTGGTCACACTGTCGATCAGAGCAGCGATGGATGGGGTCATTAGTGTGAGGCGGGGGTGAGGAACAGAGATATATGTGGTGAGGTCTGGTGTGGGACAGGACTGAGGACAGATCAGGAGTCAGTTTGCCTCAGCCCCACAGCTTCAGTTGCAGGGCCTCAGGTCTCAACTAACTAACTAACTAACTAACTAACTAACTAACTAACTAACTAACTAACTAACTAACTAACTAACTAACTAACTAACTAACTAACTAACTCACTCACTCACTCACTCACTCACTCACTCACTCACTCACTCACTCACTCACTCACTCACTCACTCACTCACTCACATGCACCACGAAAGAAAACACACACACACCCACCAACTCTCTGTCTCACACACACACACACACCCACCCTCTCACACATATACACACACACACAGGCACGAACGAATGAACGAACACACTCGCACACACACACCCACTCACATACACACTCACACACATGCACCACGAAAGAAAACACTCACACACCCACCAACTCTCTCTCTGTCTCACACACACACACACATCGATCATATCACTGTACTCATGTGGAATTACACACTTCCACCAGCGTAACACAAAAAGCACAGGAACCTTCACTCTGCGAAACTCTTCCATCAGCTCTCAGGCACAGCACCAGGGCACTACAGCATGTCAAAGCCCTGCATAAGACCTGCACACAGAGTGCAGGAGGACTGACTGATCGTTTCACTGCAATGATATCCCAAGCCCTCTGAAATATGACGATAAAATGGAGGGGGGGGCGTTACGGCAATTAGCTTTCCCTCTGTACCCTATAGCAGAACCCCGGGCTTTCAGACAGAGTCCACACGGGAGACCAGAGGACGTGTTCAGAGTATTCAGAGGAACGGGCCACAGCTTCAGAGCTCGCTGTGTTTATGCCTCAGGACTCCTTTTCAAGAGCATTCTCTCAGAATCTAGGTCACGCTCCCCCTCAAAACCCTCGCCGGAGATCACACACTTCTCTCCCCTCTGCCAGAAGATGAACACACCCAGCCAGGAACCAGCTGAGGGGGGACTGCCATTCTGACTGACGCTAAACTACACTTCTGAGAGTGGGGATAGGAGCACACAGTATGTATGATGACACTCGGCCATACTTTAGAGAGAGGGGATAACAGCACACAGTATGTATGACGACACTCAGCCATACTTTAGAGAGTGAGGATAATAGTACACAGTATGTATGAAAGGAGAAAGTGATTGGTGAACAGGATGCAGATGACACAAACTTGACTATATACATTCTATATCAGACTTCTCATATAATAGCAGCTCATGTCGACGTAAATACTATTTATCAATGACAACCACATTAGACACAAACACAGCATATATATCCATGAATGGCAGTATCTGAGGTGGGATCAGAGTCATAGACCCAACTCTTAACACAAAGTAACCCATCTGCCAATACAGCATTTCAATCTCTTGATGTTATCAACCATTTGGTGCAGAACACTTGTTCACAGCCTTTAAATTGCTCCTTTCTTAAATATAGGTTCACGACCACTTGCTTGTCATTATGTCGTTTGTATAGTTAAACATGCTGTCGATAAATCAGTCTTCTGGAAGAGAAGTTTTGCACAAGGTCAACAATCGAGCGACTGTCCTTTTGAGTGCAGGCTCATTCAGCACACAATGAATAAGCGCAGATTAAATCTGAAATCTCATTTAAAAAGTAGATTGTGAGTGACCTCCTGTCTCCAGCCCAGCTGCACTGACCTTTACTCCCACACAGCTAGTTTCATCAGAGAAGACTGCTCCACTTCTCCCTGCAGTAGTGTCCTTGGTTAAAGCACCTTCAGTGTTTTGTTCAAACCTTGCCTTTGTTTTGTGTGCCATCGAACAGCCAACAAATCCTCACTGCGTGACCTACTGAACAATTGGACAGTTTAACACAACTCGCTTCATTTAAGGCAACATTTCTACCATCTCAGCCTAAGCATCTTGAGGAGTACACACTGAACTAGAAACTGGATTGTTCTTTCTCAAGGTTTCCCCACTGGTTGTGTCTGGTTACTCCACACCTATTTCTTGGGGCCTTTCAGTACAGAGACCAGTCACATTGAATAGAGCACAATTCTCCATGTATGCCCGTGTTAGACCTCCATTATACCCATGTACATAAACAACAAACCAATGGAGTCTGATAAACTTTTTCCCCCCTTTAAAAAAAATCTAAATTCGTCCATACAGTCTTTCAAGTGCTTAGAACAAACCCTAATCCCAAATAGAATTTCTCTAAGAATTTTTGATTAAAGGTTATAAACTCTGCATAGGAAAAAAACAAAAAAAAAAAAAGATTTAACCTCAAAAGACTGGTTTCTGGAGAAGACGTCATGGATTCATGGGGAAAGTGGCGTTCGCTGTGTTTGACAGTCCTGGACATCGAGGATGTAGAGGATGTCTATATAACTGGATTCATGATAGCGGGTCTGCTATCATTGGGATTTGGACTGCATTTGATTGACCAAAGGATAAAGAAAATCTGGAATGGCATGGCCACCTTTGTCAGAAAGCTCAATAAAATTGGGCTTGCCGTCAAGGAAGGCAACGATGGACTGGACACACTGCGAGAAGTCATTACATCCGATAAGGGAATGGTGAATCCAGGTGATGAAAATGAGGACTAATCGAGAGATCCAAGCATAGATCCGGTATCATTGCTTCCTCTCATCTACTCCAAATTAGCTGGAACAAATCAAATGATCAAGAATGGGGTTTCGGGATAATGTCGCTTTGGATCAAGAGTGGCATTTGAATCTAGGTTATATGAACACTCACTTAATCTGCAATTATAATTCTTATGATATTCATACATTTCACGATCTTACTTTCTGACATTAAAACGTAGCGAACATGGACATTAGCTCTGCTGTGATTTATAATCCTTATGATATTTTAACCAAAATCAAACTGTTTTTTCTGGAAGCTGGGGGCGGGACTCTGATAAGCGATTTCGCTTCTCCCGCAACCCTTTCGGTCATGATGCATGTTGTGTCGTGTTGAAATTGTCATGAAATGATTTACAATCATGCCGAAATAAAAAGAAAAAGAAAAGACTGGTTTAGAACTACAGTTTTGATCCTGGAATCCATACCTTTTTGGGGCAAAAACACCATTTCCAAAAACACCAAGGTAAACTTCAACCCAAAGTGTGGATGGCTATGCCTCTGCCTGCCATAGATTCATACACCATAAAAGATGACCTTCAGTCCCTGCGTGCAAGTGGCCTCGTGACCTTGACCTTTGCCTCAATAACCTTCAGAACGTAATCAGTAAAGCGACTTTCCTTTGGGAGTTGCCATGTCTGATTTCCTCAAAAACCCGTTACTCATTCAGTTAATATGTTCCACCTTGAACTCCGCAAGCATACAGCTGATCTCAGAACAGTCCCGGGCGATGGATAAAATGCCCGCAGACATGACCAAGGGGGAAATTGGCTGAGGCAACCAGGCAGAGAAAAGTGAAGTTGGGGGAAGAGGAAAGAGACCTCATTACTGTGGTTGGGTGGAATTCATGACTCCCTGCACCGCCATTCATTCTGAACACTACCCAGGACCCAGAGAAACACAGGCCTTTATGGTCCCAGAATTTACTGCTCCTTGAGAAAAAGTGATTCCCTTTCAGAGGACTTCATTAAACAGCGCACAAACAGAGAGGGAACACGACAGGAAGGGGTCGCCTCATCGATCGGTCATGCCCTCGTTTCCTGCCACGTTATTGACAACGTAGCTTATTTATAAGACCAGGAGAGCACCCACTTCAGGGCAAGGGAGAGCATAGCGACCTCAGAGCGAATCGGATTTGCACCAAGACAGGGCTATCGGCCGCAGGTAACTCCAGCTACCAATACGCCATTTGCAGTAGTATGGGCTAAGGTACTGCAGGATGGAGAGGGCCAGTTTTCCACGTTTCCTGGGTCATTAGCGCCCTCAACTGGTGAGTCAGGCACCTGCGGTCTGTGATAGAACAGTTTGAAATGTCTCCAGTCCGCTATGATCTTTGCACGCTCAGCTGTGCTCTACCATGTGAAAACTGGAAGTTGGCAACACTAAGTATTTGGGAGAACTCCAGATATTCACTCTCCCCAGACAGTTCAGTGGCTTTCATGCGTAAATATGGCCACAGATGCTGATGACTCACTGCTCCCAGTAAGAGTGGAAATCACACATTTTCGGCCCAACAGGGGGATTAATTACAGTAAAAATATCTGTTGGCATTTCTGAGAGCAAGGAACAACGCAACGCAAAGCATTGATTGGTCTGCCTCACCTGCCATAGCGTCATGCGTCCTAAGAGTTGGTCTTTCATACAAGAGACTTTGTGACCTTGACCTCTGACCTGATGACCTCACAAACCTAATCAGTTCAGCAACAGTCTGTACAGAGCAACCATGTGTGCTTTGGTGAAAATCAATCCAATCCTTCAGTAGATACAGCACAATCAACAAGTTTGTGACAGGTAGTGTGGTGGACATATGCATATAGAGACAATCAAAAAACAGTATGCCTCCCTCCCACTACATAAGCAGAGGCATAATAATTAATGATTATTTATAATAAATTAAGCCCAAGAACACCCGACATTCAGACTGGTCAACCAACACAATGACCAATCGGACAATATGCAGTGCGAACGGGTCAAGCACAAGAAGGCGAGTTACATCCACGTCACAAAACATTTCCAGATTCTCTAAATAGAGCCCCAGTACAGTCAAACAATTTCTACGGTTGAAGATAGAGACAATGATAAATCGTGTTGGGGTAATAAGCACGCACGTTTAGTTCTGAATGGCTAAGACCCGAGCAGCGACTCACCCGCATGGACGTCTCCCCGCCGTGGGGCTGCTGCAGCCGGAACACTTGCGCCACCATGTGGTCCGTGGTGGGATGCAGCAGGATTCTGCGCGAGGCCAGGCCCACCATTACGTAGCGACCCATGGGCGACAAGCTGACAGAGATGGCGTTCGGACCTGCGGGACAGAGAGAGGCTAGGACAGAGCAATGGACCGCCAGCCACACGGCATCAACAGTGACGTCCGCCGCACCTCGACTTCGCAACCGTGATGGGATAGTCCACTATGATGGTCCGCCAAGGCTGGTGATTAGGATTAAATCCATATCGCAAGATTTTTAATCAAATACCTTGATACTAATGTTGTCGCAATATAGTGCTATACAAACTATTAACACAATGAAATTTTAGATTTTAAAAATCCTTCGTAATGTGAATACGATGACCACTTAGGTACAAGCAACAACGAGAACATCTAATAAGAGCAGATCACTGCACCTTTTTACTGTAAAACGGCCGTTAAAACCAGGGCAGAACAGTTACGTCAAATGATAACGATATCCAAAAGCCCAGACGATATCTTATCTAACATCACGATATCAATACAATATTGATACACGGACCAGGGCCATGGTCCTCAAATCTTCATTTTGTGGTGAGTAGGCCATTGTCACTAAATAATTAAGACCTCACTAATGGGAAACCAGAATTTTCTGCATCATTTTATTCTTCATTGACCCCTATTAACAGTCAGTTAATAGTCCATGACATTATAATTTTACATAAATGCTGCTCTGATTTTTAGAAGAAGAGCAAGCCAATGGGAACTTGGCCGAAGGCAAGAGCAAAGCCAGTCGTACGGCAACCAGAGAAACAACCTCTCCGAAGTCAAGTAATTAAATCCCACGCGTTAACGCACACTTAACACTTGTCCGAGCCAGAGAGGATGAGACACACGCCGAATCCAGCAAGATTATCGTGTCGGCAGCAACGACCAACAACACCAAGACATCGGCTCACTTTCACAGCTCAGTCGCCTTTTATCAGGGTGAAGAAAAAATTCAACGGCGTGTGCTTGAATGCTTAATTAAATATTCCGATTATCTCCGCCGCACACAATGCACCCGAACAGAGGGATTTCATTCTCAAGCCATCCACCTTCTCACATCCTCCTCGGGAATGCAAGAGAAATTCATTTGACACTTTTCAAATTAATAACCACCCAATTTGTCATCTATTGTCTCTAAAAATAGCTTTTTTTTTTGTCCTAAAATGACTGGTCTTTTGTTTTATAAACTCACGTAGCCGAATTGGCATTTTTGGGTGCAGATAAGGCACAGAACCATGTTTGATAACGCTAATGGCTCGCGACGCGCCAGGGATCTCTGGTAATTCTTTTAATTTTGCGTTTACTGCAGTTCCATACGTTAGCATTAGCATCGCCCGTGTCTCTTCAGGAATGGAACACCGACTGTACACAAGGATTTAAAGGCGCTGCAATCGAAGGGCATAAATACATTCAGCATTTCACTTCAGCCACTGCATGAGAGTACAGATTCTGCCGTGGGCAGAGAGGAGAGAACACAGCAGGGATGGAGATAAAAAAAGCCAGTTTTATTTTACTTCAGTTTGGCTTCAAATCTAAAAGAAGTTTATACTTCTAAACAGAGATCAGGGAATCTGTCGATCAGAATTTAACCCAGAAATTAACCTCTCACTCTCAATGTTTATACTTCATCACCACCTTACTTCAATTATACTTCACAGTGTACTGGGCCTCTTGTGTATTCCGGCTGTTAACCCTCAGAGCGCGGAGATGAATTTTAAAAAAACAAAAAAAAAAAAACAAGTGTTTACCACTAACATGGCAATATAAACATGGCAATTTTATGTGTCCGTACAGCCGGAGCCCAATGCTATATCCCCCGCTTCGCGCTAATCAAAAAAAAATGTAATTATCTTCTGCTGTTGAAAACCTCTTTTAAACAAGTCCCCACATGATAGGTTTTCAAAACCTTTGATTTTGATATCTTACATCGTTGAGCAACAATAGCAGCATTTAGCGCTCTAAGGGTTAATGATGAGGGGTTCAGGGAAAGGGTTCAGTCCCAGCCTCGTAACTCCACGGCTTTTTAAGTTTTGGACAGAATGAAGCAGTCAGATGCAGGTCAGTGCTTCAGAGGTGCAGTCCACAGACAGCGATAGATGTGAAATTAAGAGTCGGGGAGAGTCTGGAACGCGCTCTAATAAGGAGAGAGAGGCTTCCTCAGTCCCGAAGGCCTCTGTGACCGCCGAATATCACAGCGCACGCAGAAAACTCCTTTTTATGGCTCCGGCACCGGGCTTTAAATTTTAGTAGAGGCGAACCAGACCCCGAGCCGCAACACAAGGCTAACGCAGCCGGGAGCAGAGTCACCACATGACTGCAGCGTCTGCATTTCACAGGCATACTCGGGAGCCATTTCCAAACAAAGTGAACACAGCCTCGCTGCGTTTTATCCAAGAGATTCAGAGTTAGCAGTTTATCAGCTCGACTCGTTCTGTTATGTCTTCTATGTTTTCAAATATTCAACAACAGAGGAGTAATCTTAACCAAGCTGGAAACCAAATCATTCTTTAGAGCCACCATTTTATCCAGCACTACTCATTTGCAGACACAGTACTGAAGTGCCCATACAGACCAGCGGGGTGTTTTTAGGGCGACTCACCGAATCTCTTGGTGTAGAGCATCTCGCCCAGGTTGTGCGGGGCCAGCGAGTAGACAGCGAGGATGCCCTCGTCGGGAAAGCCCCGCTGGCTGCTGGGAATGAACACTGCCAGGAGCTGCCCGTCGGCGGAGATGTCGCAGCTGGCGTCATTGTAGATCTTGCAGTTCTGCACCAGCACGTTGACGGATGCTGCGCGGGAAAGAAATGAAGAGGAGAATCGAAAAAGAAAAGGATGGCAGCCATTGCTGAAGCGTCACCACACAATCCCAGCTCTATGATTTCAGATTCCACCAAACTCCTGACCACTCAGTCAACATAACACAATTCACTGTGTGAGCTGCCTCGTTTTAGCAGTGCTTTGATCAACCAGTCCTTCAAAAATCACAAGTGTCACAAGTGTACATAAATCACACACCCTTTTGCAAGTTAATCGACACGAGCTGCAGTTTTTTAAAATCTCTTCTCCCAATTCATGTACTCCAGCAAAAAAACTGACTTTTAGTCTTTATTTTTGCTTCTTTTTTCTCAACAGGACAGAATGAAATCATACTGAATATGAAATTCCTTAATATTTCTGGGGTGGTCAACACAAGGAATTGCATATGCACACTTACTACATAAATCAGTATCGCACTGCGTGTTTTTTGGTTATTTGAAGTCGGTTTCCCTGTTTAATTAGTAGCGAAACCGATATCGCACAGGATGGACGTGACACAGAGAAAGCGTACAAAGATCATGGCTTTGCACGAACACACCAGCAAATTAAACAAGAACAGAGCAAGTACAGATGGTGTTATTCTTTTAGTCTTTGAAACCTAGGAGGTTGTTATATTAATATGTGTGAATTAATAGCATTCATGATAAAAGCCCTGTGAAAATGAGAAAAAACATCTATTATTTACCTTTTCTGCAGCTTATTGCGATTAATTTGCACAAGGGTGCAGCAGCTATGACTGCCAACAGGTCACAACATTTACTTTCACAATAACAAGTTTAATTAAGCAACAAAAACTCGTCATTGTCAACCCACCCCGCCCCCACCCACCCATCCTTGTAAATGCATTTACAGATGATGTCCATTATGCAATTGTTCATAATTATATAATTTTTGGTTGGGGGAAAAAGCCCATTTTGTACACAAAGCCCTTGAAATCTTTCCAAAATGATTTTGAGGGCGACACTATAATTAGGTTAATTACAATTATGCAAAAGCCGTGATGGAATATGTCACCGAAAACATTTCCACAGTACAAAACAGCAGTAATGAAATTGATTACAGAAAATAACTGCGGCCCGTATGAACAGAGATGGTATCGACTGAAAGCCCTGTCCCTCCTTGCAGAACTTTATGAGAGTTTGCAAATGTGAACCCTTCACACACAAAGCAATCCTCACTGGAGGTGCCACACTTCTGCTCAAATCAAACTCCCCATTGACAAACTGCAATACGGAGCACAGACATCTGCTCAGACGCTTGCAGCGCAGAGGGTAATGGGGCAGGGGCGGCAAATGTAACAACTTTGAACATCAACCGCAAAAGCGACGATCGTTTTACTACAGCATTAGCCGCCACCCCCAGAATATACTGATGAGCAGGAGGATTCAAATCCTTCCATTTTTAAATGTTAGCTATGTGTTCTTCGGCACTAGACCTGCATTTCTGCTGTTCTACTAGCATAACAAACCCTTTTAACTATAAACATGCAAAACTGCAGCAGATGTACCCAAACAGCAGTTGGAATTCACCTCCGTTTTAAAATTAAAATCCAGAACATCTGAGGAGCTAAACAAACTCAACAAGTATTTACTGGATCCTCCAGTAGGCAATTTTCAGTCCGGTTCAGTTTTATTTCTATGGAGCTTTTTACAGAAGAACTGTCACAAGTTAGAGAGATGCATTACAGAATGGCAGTAGGGCAGATGCGCAGGCTAAATCCCCCAAATGGCTCGTGAGGTTCAAAAATGGCCCTTGCTGAAGCGGGCAATACCCCTCAGCCCCGAAGGTCACTGCTGCAAGGTCAAAGGTCAAACTGGGACGAAACCTCAAAAAGGCACACCTACCCCTCATGGGGAGTCCACATATACAATATGAACTTCCTAACCCAAGTGGTTACAGAGAAATAGCCGCCCGCCCGCCGAAGGGACAACAATACCCCTCGTGTCCTTGTCGGGCTGAGGGGTAAAAACTCTGTTGGGGGGGGAAAACAAAAAACAAAAAAAAACGCAAAGAGCAGTGAGGAAAAAAAAAAAAAAAACTTCAGTACTCTGGAAATCTCAGGAGGAACACTGCTTTTGTGGGAGAGCCCATCCTCCTCTGGCTGGGTAAGTTAATGGTCTTGGTGTATTGCAGTCCAATAGAAGCCAATTACACAAGTGAATATGATTGTGCAGGTGAGTACAACTCAAACAGTGAGCCCAAAAATAAAATAAACGCTGAAGACGTGGCAATTGCATTGGCGGTTAGGGTGGTGATGGCAGTTAGCGTGGTGCTGTATCCACAATTCCAGGGAGTGACCAGGCATAGTCACATGAGTGGGTATTTCTACAGGCAAAAATAGTACAAACAAAACAAGTATCCTGAGTTTTAATCAGCTGATTTGGACAAGATAGTGGCCCTGAGTCGCTTGGTCTATGTAATATGAGACACCACTTATAATCCTGACATTCAAACGGCGAACAATGACACTCACCAAAATTAAAACTCAACGCTGTTAGGAACAAAAAGACTCGCCACTCACCGCTAAATACAACAATTTGCATTTTTAATCAGAAAGTAATTGAATAAAATTCGAGGAGCAAGCAGGCTAGCACAGAGCACTTTTACTCCGGAACACAAGCCAGCACACCACTCCCAGATCAGAATGACATTTCGAGCCGTTCTTAATTAAAAAGAACTTTGCATTAAAATGACTTGCGCATCCCGAACGAATTAATTATTGAGCGAGTCAAATTATTAAAAAAAAAACTAATCTTGCGCACCAGGACAGGTGGATTAACGGAGCAAGACCACTCTTCTAGCAGCAGTTTCCTCAACTTTCATGAAGGATCTTCACAAAACAGACCATACTGCATGTGCTTTAAAAAAATGAAAGTTCAGTGTCATCCACAGGCTGGAAATGCCCTGTAGGACGGAGCAATGCCACAGCATCACTTCAGCAGCAATGAGAGCGAAGACCTTAAGCACTGAAGTTGGAAAACTACATTCAGGGATGGCTCCACTTTCGTGACATTACCCGAGTCAAATGGCTGGGCTGAACATTTTTGTACAGAGGGATCGTAGACTTGGCGTACAGTGACAGAAGATGAACATACACTGTGAATGCAGGCTGATGTATACAGTGAGTGTAGACTGATAAACACATTGAGTGTAGACCGATGGATACCATGAATGTAGACTGACTTATACCATGAGACATATACTAAGTGTGTCTGATTGTCAAAATGAGCGTAGAGTCATGTCTCCAGCGAGCGTAGACTTGAGACGGCAGTCTTCAGACCACTGGCAACAGTGAGCGCCAGGAAATTTCTGGTATAACAGCGGCTTTCTAAATTAGTAATTATTTATTTTGAACTTGCTGCCGAATCCCCTCTCGGCCCTGGAAGCATTAGATGTTTGTGGTATTAAGCGCTTCCGACAGCCAATTAATTTGGCAGCTCAAGGAGAGGGGCCTTTCAACCCGAGACACAGAGGGGGTAAAGCTCGGACGGAAATAGCAGGAAGCAGCTCGCCACGAGGGACCCAACCCCCCCGATGATCACACGTGCAGAAGCTGTGAGAGCAACAGAAGCAGACTGGCTGTAATATACATTCCTCCGTCCTGCCCCGTATAGTCCCAGGGGAGGAATCCGCGCGGTTCTGACACGTGTAATGCGCTCGTACGCGGGACTTGAGGGTCGTATCATTAATGTAGGAACATGAGAAGCACAGGGCTCCTTTCATGTGTGAGGAAATCCCATCGTACTGCCTTAATGTGTTGAGCACACGGGGCCCGTACGGCACACGGGGCTAATGACGCTCCGCGCGCCTCGCTTCAGGAGGGGAATGATGGGAACCAGGGCAGAAACTGAAATCTGAAGCGCCAATTAAACCTGAGGCGCTGATGAAGCACCAGAACAGCACAGCCATCGCTGGGCCTGAGAACAAATAATACATTCTGAAAAGTACACATACAGTAAAGCACATTCATTTATTGGACAGCATTGGACACCATTTTAGCTCTGTACTCAAAGCTCTTTGAAAGGATATGTTCACAATGAGGTAGAAGAGCAGGCCGTCAGTTTTATTTTTAAGGCATTTTTATCCACATCAGATAATCCGTTTATAGATGACAGGACCTTTTTTTTTTTTTATACACAGACCTCCCCACATTTTTGGGCACATGAAGAAAAAATATTAAACATTTTACCAAAAGCTAGATAAAGTCATCTTTTTTTAAATAGTTGGCTACTTATCCTTTGCATGCAATGACTACTTGAAGCCTGTGACACACTGACATGGCCGTACGCTGAGTGTCACTGGTGATGCTCTGCCAGGGCTGTGCAGCAGCCATCTTCACTTCCAGCCTGTTTTGGGGCCTATTTGCCTTCAGTCTCCTCTTCAGCTTGTAAAATACACGTTCAGCTGGATTCATATCTGGTGATCGACTCAGCCAACAGAGCAAAATTAAAAGCACGTCATTGTCCAATGAATTATGGAGCTCACTGCCCATGTGCATGTTGTTATATAACATCATAGCTGTAGACACAGTTTCTGCAAGCTCGCAGGAAGCCTGTAGATATGGCAGAAGACTTAATTGGCTGAAATTTACAGGCGCGGCGATTGTGATCAGACCAGGGTTTGCAACAGTGACTGCAGTCAAAAACAGGAGCGGAGAGGGACGAGAGCCTCAAGCCATTATAACCAAGTGGGCGAGGAGCAGAAAATGGCTGCCAATAGTCCATCAGTACTGCAGAACCATCTCTCATTTCTAATGCAGACAGCAATGTTATTCAACTCATTCATACTGCATACTAAACCCCAAACCCAAACACCCCCCCCCCCCCCCCCACACACCCCCAAACAGCTGCTGCTGCATCCTGTGAAGAGTTGCCTAATCAATAATATATCAGCAATATGGCTGAGGCTCTCCCACAGATACTGCCACTTTCCCATGTGCTGGAGGCACCACAGAGCTCTGCTGGGGGTAAGCTGTTCTGTTTTAGCAGTGCTTTGATCGACCAGTCCTTCAAAAATCATCATGTGTCAAGCTTCACGGGATCAGCTTTAGGTGCTAACTGGACAAGCTCTAGGATGGGGAGAAAATAAATGCGCTTAATCTAAAACCACACGTGTTCACACACTGCTAATCTCACAGAGACACGGACTGCAAATCTCATGAAGAAGTACAATAAAATGTTGCGGGAAAAGCCTTTTTTTTTTTTGAAGCTTTGATGTCAAAAGGTAAAGGGTCACATAAGGTCAGCTGTATGTGGGGGCTGAAGATCGACTTGTCAACCCTATGAAGCCGTAGCAGGAGGAGGCGAAGTAATCAGCGCTTTTTGTTGAGATGTACCTTGAGAAATATTACTGTCGCCCCGGGCAAAGTCCGGAAGCTACTATGGATTCATGGTTGTTGCCTCCACTGCTGCGTCTGTGGAGATTTTCGTGTGAACGCCGCACAGTCTGCAAATTTCAACCGATTCATTTGATATTTAGCCAGGGCATAAGTTATGGTCAGGTCACAACACCTTGATTTTGATTGCTGTGGACACAGAATTGGCCGAATTAAGCACAGTTTCACGCTGAAAACTGTGCCATTTTCAACAAAACGTGAAAAAAGAACAAGCGGGCACTCGGGGGCTACACCCCTGTGGTCACCGGCGACTGGACTGCCGGGTTATATCTGAGGTAACAGCCATCAATTCTAAGACGCAAAATAAAAACAATAGCGAATAAGGGCAAGATCACTGCTATTGATACGGATTTAAAGGGTTTCGTGTTCTACGTCATATTTAATTTTCAGTTCATCGGCCCGCTGGCCGAGAGCTATTGTGATGAGGCAGTGTCTAGCATCATAATCATGATCTTGATCGTAATCCATAAGCAAAATCTTTAAAAATCTTCGTCTCTGAAATTTACCAGCCTGACTTGGTTCAAATTTGGTATGGAACATCCTTGGGAGAATGTCTACCAAGAATATTCACAAATTTGAAAATTTTAATTTTTTTAATTATTAACCAGTTTTTTTTTTCTGATTAAATTTTCCTCATTTACTTAAAAGAAAATCTTTCACAATTATCTCCTATGAAACCGGCGGCCAGATTCACTTCATATATTTTAGTGCGCTGTATACGTACACTATTGAATCTCTGAAAAGCTTTTCTCAGAAATGCAAAACAATTGAAGCACTGATTACTAAAACCCCACAAGTCAAGTCAAGTGTGACTTATGGGGTTTTAGTAATAGGTGCTTCAATTGGCTCAGTTATTGGGCCGGTGAGCTGCAGGTCCACTGGTCCCATTTTTAAAGTAATGCTACTGAACTGGAGGAATTTCGGAGTCATGACATATGACCCAACCAAAGGGAACAGAAAATAATAGTCGATTCAAGTTCTTCCTGCCATAAATGTTGTAAAGGTGTAAATGTTAAATGCATCAAGAGCTGCAGCCAACGTCGAGCAAACGATGATCTTCCAACAGGATCACCAAATAGAAACTAAAATGAAAAGGAAATATAATTTCACAGTTTCAACGTCACAGAAAGGAGGACGATAGCAGACAAAGCTGTCAGAAACGGTCCGATTCATTCATGCCTGCAAGACATGATCTTGGAGTACAGTAAGTGGCCAGGGACAACACAGATAATCAAAATGGAGGCCTGAGCCATGGCAGAGGCATGTCAAATCCACAGTACATGGAGGCTCAGGGAATACAGTGCGTTGGGAAATATCAACGAGCGAACGACACATTCAGCTGGAGGTGAAGGAGGGAAAGCAGAGACAGGCCGAGCGGAGGCCCTCCAGCGAGGCTTTGAACTGCCACTGCAGTCTTCACACTGAATAATCACTCTCAAAGCAGAGGAGATTCGTGTGTGCTTTAGACAATCTCCCCTCTTCCTGTGATCACTCATTCCAAGTGAACGCACTTATCCATTTTTATCCAGTGCATGAACAGTGCTCCTGCGATCTGGAAAAAACCTGGTCTGTATGTCACTTCTGGGAGAAGCGGAGATAAATACTCATTTGCAGTAATTAAGAGTGGTGAGAATCTTAAAACACGAGCTATGAGAGTTATTCGAACTGTCAAAATACAAGTTATTATTATTTTCTTGCTTGGGAAAAGTCCAGAAATGAAAGGTTCTTGTTCAGTTGCAAGAATACTTTCCACTGATAAATTCACCAGGTTTTTCCCGACCACAGGAGAGTTGTCCGCAGATCAGAACTCATCTCATCAGACTCGTGCTCCACATTGAGCTTTCCTGAGAGACCAAAATGCACGTTAACACCTGTATCATTAGTCACTGATTAATTGATTTTCTTACTTCTTTTGTAACAAGATTAACAGTACAACATCATTCGCACTCTTCAAAGCAAGTTTAGGAATGGATCACCATTCCCTCACACCAACGAAAAATTCAGTCTCCACTTCGGCTCAGATGCATGCGTTTGGACTGTGGGAGGAAAACTGAGTGCCCAGGGGAAACCCACACAAACTTGCAAGAACACGTCGCACACAGAAAGAAAGGCCCCAGGCCGGAATCAAACCCACAACCTTCCTGCTGCGAGGCAACAGCGCCACCTACTAAACTGCAAAGCCGCCTTCCAAGGAGACCGAAGTACCACAAACTGGCGCTCTAATGCACTGCTGTAACGACTATCTTCAGGAAGAAAGGATCCTGAGTCATGAGGACAATTTGCTTTAAACCTGACGGAGAATCTTAAGCTTTTCAGACATGGTCCGCACGTCAGCATAGCTCTTCAAGGAAAGACTAAGAAAGCGCACTTCAGTCGGACATAGCAGGGAAAACTGGGCGACCACATCAAAGCCGAAGAGCCCCAATGACACAAAGCCTTATTTGACTCTAATAGTTTACAGTAAGGACACAACAGTTGAGCAAGGGGCGCCGAAGTGCTCCCGCACCGGGAATATTACGGAAAGCACCCGAGTAAACTCTCGGAGCTGGGGAGATTAATTATTCAGGAGAAAATTACTTGCATTCTTCGCCCAGCATCAAAAGGGTTTTGCAATTTCCCCCGGATAAAGAGGACAGCTGCATAATGCCGGAATGGCTAAAGTCACGTACTCTGAGTGCGACGCAACAAAGCCAAATAGCTTTGGAGAAATAAGATTAATTGCCTTTCACAAGCAATGTAATTGTGATTTTTCTTTCCAGGCTGTTTTGTTGGGGTATGAAGCAGAAATTCTGATACAAAACTGTGTTATAAGGACTCGGCATTGTGTCAATATCACCCGGCAGAAGTACCGCGCCCGCAAGCACTTACATGAGTCACGGCAATTTAACAATTTGCCATGTTTTTTCCAAATAATATTTATCTGTATTAATGAGATAAATACGTTGACAAACTAATTGTGCCGTTGCGTAATCTCCATCATCATCCTCCTGAAACACCCAACAAGCACACTTTCCGGTAAAGCTTACAGGACTGTTATGATCATAAAATTAACTTCAGGCTTTGGATGGGGGGGAAAGTAGGTCAGCTAATAATTTTCCACAATAACTCCTCTGAGATGCGAAAGGCGAGATGTTGCCAAACGCGCTGCTGCAGGCTATGGGCTCTGGACTCCAGAGACGTGAGCAGCGAGAACCGAACCACCAAGCGCATCATCACTATACCGGGGGTGCGTTTCCTAAAAGTGTAGTTGTGAACTATGTCAGCAACTTACATTTGCAATTCACAGTCAATGGGTCTAACTATCTAAGTTGGCATCTGTGATTTCGGGAACCGCACCCCTGTCCACTGTACAGGAACATTACAGGACGTGGTAATGGAAAAGTTGATGGAAAATTTACCAGGATGACTTACTTTTTTTTTTTTTTTTTAACTGCAGAGTAGGTTCTGCTACAATTTAACCCAAATTTCAGCATGACCCCCTCTTTAATTAGTGAGATTGCAGCAGATTAGCACTCGGCAATGCGGACTAAAATTTACAACAGTTTTTCAGTTTCACCAAATTACAATATTCCAGTAAACTGTATTTTCCAACACTTGAAAAACAAGCACTGACCACAGGGGTCAGGGACAAATAGTGAATTTCTCTTTCCATACCATACCATACCATTTTGGGCTACCTTCACCCCCAAACCAGGGTTTATGCGTCATACACAAACTGCAGTTCCCTTCAGGACCCCAGCAAGGTAATGTCAGACTTGCATACTGCTTTAGAAAGCACATTAACCCTTTAAGACCGGATGAAACATCTGCATGCTTCACCAAATAAGACCTGACGTGATGTGAGCATGTTTTAGATGATGGCATCATTTCCAAGAAACTTGACCAATGAAGTGCATTACGGCTGGCTAGAAGTTAAGTAGGGAGGGAAGATGCACTATGGGATTTGTATTTTTCATCTTTCATTTATTTTTTCTCAGTTTGGACTGCAAAAAATCTTCTCAAAGCTGCTCATCAGACAGTGACAATAGCTGACAGCCAGAGAGAGGGGAGGGACATTGACTTTCTTTTCTTCAATCTTTCTTTTGAGCACTGCCCCCTGTAAACAAATTAATATTTATTGATTTTTTTTTTTTTTTAAACGTGTTTAAAAACATTAGGGCAACGAAAATACATTTCAATTAAAGCCACAAGTGTGGGCTCTCAAGCGGTTTTTATTTCATGTTTTCATCTGCTACCAAGGCTGAGAAATAAAGGTTTTCGCGAATGTTGACGATCCCAGAGTTTTTCAGAAAACCCTTGGGTGTTAGCCGACTTCGCAATCGGTTTTCTGATGCTTTTTTTAGAGGGTGGTCTTACTGGGTAATGATCAATAGGGACATAACATACGAGAAAGTAGTCGCTGGATTCTCTGAACAGGCCCATAATTTGGGGAAAAAATTCAGGACAACAGACATCAAGAGTTACGCGGATAAATGAGCAGCCCCAGGTGCCCATTTTTTTTTAAATGAAAGTCACACAAACACTTGACTTACAGCAGGCTCAGGCATAATTCACTTCAATTATTCTGTGACTAGCTTTTATTTTCACAGTTCGGTGTTTTTACCTGATCATCAGAAGCTGTTGTGTGGCGGTGAGCCGGAAATGCCTGAGACACCGGGCC
This sequence comes from Gymnothorax reevesii, assembly GCA_029721435.1. Lineage (NCBI taxonomy): Eukaryota > Metazoa > Chordata > Actinopteri > Anguilliformes > Muraenidae > Gymnothorax > Gymnothorax reevesii. The sequence continues at coordinate 30,879,077 of CM056589.1, forward strand.
TAGCATCACGGCGGCACCATAATCGCCAAAACACTTAGATTCGGCGCCGTTGATAAACTGCACCGCACAATTTAATCTAATAACAGCCATTTGTGTTCATCACAGGCCTAATGTAAGACCATGATTACAGACCTATGATTGAAAACCCCAGAGATTTCCTGCATAAACATATCCTGTTCTTTTCCTCAAAACATGAATTTATGCTTTTCCTTTCTTTTGTACTGTTGACTGAGGGGGTTAGGAGGAATGGAAGAGCTTTGACAGCTATAAGGGAAAAAAATAACAGAGGAAGCCCATTTCGTTAGGAAACAAAGCTAGTGGCAGAGAGCAGCGTAATTACAGAGAGGAGAAGTGGGTTCGGTGTGCACAGATCAATGACAAACAATGATACGGGAGGGAGAGCCCTGTTTCTAGGTCAGGCTTGCGAGGAAAATCAGCCCGGATGGATGGTTTTCCATCTCCACTGGGACAGAAAGGCGAGCGCCAGCATTATACAGCCGGAGGATACGGTGTTACTAACTGTGCAAGCACTAGGATGAGCTCAGTCCCAATATCTTAGATGCACTCAGATCACCCGCTCTAATCTGAGAGGATCGAGCACAGTGTGACACAACGTTAACTTCTGACTGGGCACAGACCGACACAATCTTAACTTCTGACTGGGCACAGACCGGCACAATCTTAACTTCTGACTGGGCACAGACCAGCACAATCTTAACTTCTGACTGGGCACAGACCGACACAATCTTAACTTCTGACTGTGCAAAGAACGACACAATCTTAACTTCTGACTGTGCACAGACCGGCACAATCTTAACTTCTGACTGGGCACAGACCGGCACAATCTTAACTTCTGACTGGGCACAGACCGACACAATCTTAACTTCTGACTGGGCACAGACCGGCACAATCTTAACTTCTGACTGGGCACAGACCGACACAATCTTAACTTCTGACTGTGCAAAGACCGACACAATCTTAACTTCTGACTGTGCAAAGACCGGCACAATCTTAACTTCTGACTGGGCACAGACCGGCACAATCTTAACTTCTGACTGGGCACAGACCGGCACAATCTTAACTTCTGACTGGGCACAGACCGGCACAATCTTAACTTCTGACTGGGCACAGACCGACACAATCTTAACTTCTGACTGGGCACAGACCGACACAATCTTAACTTCTGACTGGGCAGAGACAGACACAATCTTAACTTCTGACTGGGCAAAGACCGACACAATCTTAACTTCTGACTGGGCACAGACCGACACAATCTTAACTTCTGACTGGGCAGAGACAGACACAATCTTAACTTCTGACTGGGCAGAGACAGACACAATCTTAACTTCTGACTGGGCACAGACCGGCACAATCTTAACTTCTGACTGGGCACAGACCGACACAATCTTAACTTCTGACTGGGCACAGACCGGCACAATCTTAACTTCTGACTGGGCACAGACCGACACAATCTTAACTTCTGACTGGGCACAGACCGACACAATCTTAACTTCTGACTGGGCACAGACCGACACAATCTTAACTTCTGACTGGGCACAGACCGACACAATCTTAACTTCTGACTGGGCAAAGACCGACACAATCTTAACTTCTGACTGGGCAGAGACAGACACAATCTTAACTTCTGACTGGGCAAAGACCGACACAATCTTAACTTCTGACTGGGCACAGACCGACACAATCTTAACTTCTGACTGGGCAGAGACAGACACAATCTTAACTTCTGACTGGGCACAGACCGACACAATCTTAACTTCTGACTGGGCAGAGACAGACACAATCTTAACTTCTGACTGGGCAAAGACCGACACAATCTTAACTTCTGACTGGGCACAGACCGACACAACCTTAACTTCTGACTGGGCACAGACCGACAAAATTTTAACTTCTGACTGGGCACAGACCGACACAATCTTAACTTCTGACTGGGCACAGACCGACATAATCTTAACTTCTGAATGGGCACAGACCGACACAATCTTAACTTCTGACTGGGCAGAGACAGACACAATCTTAACTTCTGACTGGGCACAGACCGACACATCTTAACTTCTGACTGGGCACAGACCGACACAATCTTAACTTCTGACTGGGCACAGACCGACACAATCTTAACTTCTGAATGGGCACAGACCGACACAATCTTAACTTCTGACTGGGCACAGACCGACACAATCTTAACTTCTGACTGGGCACAGACCGACACAATCTTAACTTCTGACTGGGCACAGACCGACATAATCTTAACTTCTGAATGGGCACAGACTGACACAATCTTAACTTCTGAATGGGCACAGACCGACACAATCTTAACTTCTGACTGGGCACAAACTTTAACACAATGTGAACTTTTGATTAAATGGTCTCAGACCTCAACACAATGTGGACTTTTGAAAGCTTAAAAACTGCGGAAACTCCAAAGTTGACAACGCAGGAATAATCTAGGGCAGAGATTTGCATCCCGCAACATCGACGAGGTGTTGTTCTTGGCTTCCCGAGCGCAGTGATTTTACAGGAGGAGGAACTGGGTCACTGAACGGAAGGTTCGCCTGGGACTCGCTCCAGAGTTCAAACAGAACAAATTATTCCAGAAAACCCCGTCAAATCAAAGGTAAGCCCTGATATTAATAACACACAACACAAAACCAAAAAAAGCTTGTCGAGCGAGAACATCTGGAGTTCCTCTCCTCATGGGGTGCTGACAGCCTGGTACATCACTCATCCCTTTCACACACTGAGTTACACTGCCCTGGATGATTGGCAGATTGAGGCGATGGTCTGAGGATTGAGGGACGTGTGGAGGGTTGCAGCAGACACATATGGGCCTTAATAACCTCCCTCTGTCCACCCTGAATCAATCACCAGTGTGTAACCCTTCTGTGATTATTAAGCTGATACATCACCATGAAAGGCTGGGCGAACAGGGAGGTCAAAGCACAGACCTACCATTACTGATCTCGGGGAGATCGAACTTGGTGAAGTCCCACCACTGGAGGCGGTAGGTAGTGTTGGCGATGTTGCTCGCCACTGCAGACTGGCCGTCCCCGATCACAGCACCTGGAAGGAGAAAGTTCAAAAGGACAGAAACTTAGGCCGTGTACAGTCAACAGAGAGGCTTTCTATCAAAGTTCTACGAGCTAATGGCCATCAACTCCACCAGAGCAATATTAATTGTTTACGAACGATTGTCTGATGTGCAACTACAAAACACAGGCCTCCACAAACGTTCAGAATGCGAAGCGGAATTCAATCTAGTTTTATTTCCATTTTATACAGGACCAAGTTCAAACTTCAACACCAGTGCCGGTGTCTCAAGGCACCGATGACAACCTTGTCTGGAATCACTTGAAAGCACAATATCTGCTCCAGCGAGAGGCGCAGGACAATAGAAAATAATTAAATGTTTCTGCTTCCATGGCAACAGCCACTGTAGTGGGGAAACAAAGGCAAATCATCAGGGTCACCATGACATTTTCCATCAAGCAATATGAAATCCATTATATTCTATTGTTCATCACCAAAGCAAAAGTCAAAGATCAACCACTAATTGTGTGCTGAGGCTGGAGCGTAAGCAGAAATGGATGGGCTTTCATTCCATAATTTCCACATTCTCCCCACAGTATTAGTCTAATAATAGCAACCAGTCACTTAACTGTGCTCTCAAATCAGAAAACATGGGAGAAAGGTGAAGATGCAACCTTTTCAAACATGTGAAGAAGACTTGCATTTCATAAGCATGTCTGTAAAGTGTAAAAACCTCGCCGAGCTCTCAGTCTGCAGTAGTCCTCTTAAAAGTGTGTTGTCCATGCAGAGGACATGGATTCCTTATTCAGGTCTGTCGTAATCAGCCCTGGGAAGGAGGTTAAGCACAGCAAGGGTGGCTCTGAGCAATCAGTAGCAGAAAATTCCTAATGATTATAAAAAGGAAAACAGGCAAACGGCTCGAGTTCTGACTTTGCAAGAAAAACAAAAAGAACGAAAGAGAAAACAAGTGCAGAATAATCAAACCAAACCACCAAACAAGGCTGAGAAGTGGCCATTATTTCATTTTATGCACAAAAAGCAGTGTTTACAGATGGAGAAAAAAAAGATGTTTAACATGCATTAGGAAGTAAGGCTTACATAGCATCAATTTTATCAAAAAATTACAGCCACTGTGCAGGGCTTTAAGGATTATGGGCTTTATTTATTTATTCGTTATCTCCCAAACCATGGAAACAGGCCAAATCTCTTTCAAGGCTGCATTTTTCCTTCAAACAAGAAAATCCACAGCCGAACAAAGTGGCTCATTTTGCAAACTCATTCAGGCTGTGGGGCGAGTACAGTTTAACCCTTGGGTGGCTCATGCAGGTAAGTGGCTATGCTGTGGAGTAAGAATGAGCCCAGACACTTCTAGATCAATACTCCAACCAGGCCCATTCAAACTGTGCACTGCAGCTCCCACGGGCCGACACACAAATCCAGAGCACAAACACATCCCCCCGACGCAAAGCCTTCTCCCATACGCAACCAATGGGCCCACCCAGGGGCCTGATGGACAAGTTAAGTTGAGATGAGCCCTTCTGTGGGGTATTTTTTTTTTTACAGCAAGTGTTAGGACGGATCACAACAAAACAGCCAGCAAGAGTTCACATTTTTACACATTACTGGGCCTATTTAGGCCTTCATAGCCCCAATAAGCGGCTCAAATCACCCACTTTATCAAAGTTGTTCTGGTCTAGGTTCCCATTAAGCCATGAGCCAAGAATGAAAGAAATACATTGATTATTTCTCCCTCTCCTACGTGACGCCCACATCTCCGCAGTGGACGCAAAGGCAGCGACTGCAGCGGAATGGAAAGGTTTGGTCAGATCGGAGTCAAACATTTCAGCGATCGCCAGCGACCCCTACGGGCTGATGACATGCCTGTGGAACTACATGACACGTCAACAACCCAATTTGAAGGTCCTCCTCTTACTCCACCTAGTGCAGCGTAACTGCAGTCCGCAGGAAGAACAGAAGTCAGATGGCGACATCACACACTTGGGTAGAGGACTGTGGACGTCAACATTCGTGCCAAAATGGCAGTGGGGTTCACCTGTGCACTGCTGCTGGGATCGCAGATAACGAGGACTCAGTTTAAAATTGAGTGCGGAAATAAAACATCATCCATCCCACGATGGGTGCCAAATTTAAAACAAAAAAAAGGAAATTACTTCCTCTTCGCTCCTTGTGATGTGTTTAAAGCCAGCACTTGAGTCATGTAAAGGAATCTCAGCTCTTAGTGATGAAGGGGTAACTCCAAGGCAGTTCGTGAGAACACCTCTCACACATCTGCTCAGTATGCCTGCAGTTACAGCCCTGTCACAGCAGCATGTTATCGCTTCTGACTGGTGCACTGACGCCGGGGCGAGGGGTGACGTGTGTACTTCCTGAGATCCGCCGGAGAGGGAGTGCGTGTCGTAAACACTCAGGAACTCTGGCAGGGGTGAGGCGTGACGGAGCAGGGAGTCATGCAGCAGAGACCTTGGGGAGGTGAGGAGGTACCCTGTCACACCCAGCCCTCCTGTCAGGCCCAGCGCAGGATCTCCACACCCTGCCAGGCACCGTGACGGAGGGGAAACCGAAAGGCGCACCCCCTCCCCAAACCTACACCGCCCGCCTGCTGCCCACACACCTCCCCCACCCACCCGTAACCGGACAGGGCTGCCCCCAGGCCTCGTCCATCCAGCCATTCACACTACCGTCTAGCAAGTGCCACTGAAGACCTGGCCAGTGCACAGAATGCAAATGTGACCTTCAATTAATGCCGTCCAAGAACCTCATGCTTACGCTCAGAACCAAATGTATAACAGCGGTCCCATAACGCAACAGACCGAGGTGAGTCAACAGATTTTGAGGAAATGAACCCAATTTCCTGATTTGTTGATCCTTATATACAGAAGTGAGAATCTTTGTTTCTCCCCAAAGCGGCCCTCAGGCTATAAACAAGAGGCAGGCAACTGCAGTCCGGAAGGGCCAATGAAGACGGGCTCTGGTTTCCACCAATTACACAGCCTAAATGACCCAAGAGGCAGGATATACCAACACTGGCCCACTCAGAGACGACAGAATCTCTCCTACAGGGACACAAGCGCAGTTCACGCTCATTCACGCAGTTAGAGCAGTGGTCTTCAACGTTGTTTCTGGGGACCCACTGTGTTTGCTGGCTTTTTTTTCCAACCACAGTTGTAATCGCAGGATTTTAACAAGCTGTTAAATTTGTCTTAAGTGTATTTAATTCTTAGAGCAACAATTTGCCCTCTTACCTCACAAGATGACAGATATAGATATGCTTGCCATCAAGAACTTAAAAATATGCCATACCACAATGCAATGTATTGGAAATAACAGCATAAAATGAGAGAAAACAATGTAACCAATCAAATTAAAGATGCAGTTGGCTCCTAATTGGTGAAAAATTTATTCAACATAAAACTGATAGAGTCAAACCAGTTTTGTGTTGTTGGTCTAATTAAGTTCACCTGATGTTTTTTGAAATAACTTGAAACAGTTGAGTCCTGCAGCCTAATTTGGGGTTTATGGATTTCCTCAGTGTCCAATTTGATCTGTTTGAAATGTTATAATACTTGAAATTTATTTCAGTATAGCAATAAAATCACTAACTTTGAGGGCATTTTATTCTACATAGCATGTATGAATGTTTCTATGTGAAATTTGGCCAAAGACGTCATGCAATAAGGCTAAACATGAGAAACTAATTAAAACATTAACAGCTTGCTAAAATCCTGTGATTACAACCGTGGTTGGAAAAAAAGCCAGCAAACACAGTGGGTCCCCAGGAACGACGTTGAAGATCACTGAGTTAGAGGGACATGTAGCCAAAACGCCTGATTGTATAAATATACAGGCTCAACCTAAGGCCCAATTGGGCAAAGAAAAGGGAAATAAATGCAGCCCCCGTTGCACACCTTCACCATTAAACACGCACATGGATGCGCCAATTTCCCTGGCTGCAATTTCCATCTGAACGGAGCTCTTGCATATCACTCCACATTTACTTCCGTGCAAGACTAGGGCTGCCTTCTGCAGGCCTCTGAAGGGATAACGCAGGAGTCCAGCGGGAGATCGACAGCAGTCTCCATGCAGTAATCGAAGAGGAAACCAGTTGGGGGGGGAAAATAAAGGGAAAACCAAGGAAACGACCTCTCCTTCGGCACCCCTCCCCCATCATCATCGGTGACGGTCACCAAACATTACGCCATTAGTTTGGGGAGACAGGCTCCTTAAGTAAACGATTGAAATGATGAGTCATTTGACAATATCCCCCCCCCAAGGAACCAGATGGTATATTCCACACAGAGAGGGGTTTGAGCGTTTCTGCACCCGATTACCAGACTATGGGCAGTTCTTCACGTCTCCTCACTGACGGCCATTTCTGTCCCCCAACACAGCCAACTAGCAAATGTCGCAAATGCGATGCTGAAATTTAGCTTGTTAGTTTAGTATGACAGCATTACTTTGGCTTTTATTCATAAAACTACTCGTTAACGCCGTTCCCATTGAAACATGGCAGAGAGAGGCAGCCAATTTATTCCCACACCGGGTCCTCTTGCATCCCGTTTCAGTAACAGTAACATAGGTCTTTCCTTTAAGTATCTGAAAAATTACCTTACACTCAGGAGAAATTAAAGGACAAAACTAGCGATAATTCTCCCCCCCAAAATAGGATCTTCAAACTCAATAGGAATGCCACCCAGCTCAGGAGACTCATTCAGCTGGAGACACCATACTGCAAGATGAAATTAATCCTGCTTCATCAGCCCCTCAAGAGAATCTATATTATTTCTGTTCATCTTTAGAGCATTCGTTTCATGGGAATGATGTATTGCAGTTGACTGAGGAACAAGACACAAACAAATGAACAAAACTATGCCTTTAAAATCCCATTTCCTTTTGGGTTAATTTCCGGGAAGATTTCCTCTGATACTAAAAACCCTCAATTTTCCACCAACCTAACACTGAGATTTTTGCTAAGATACATTACAGAGATGTAAAAAGCAGACCTATCATGGTTGGTCTATTCTTGTTTTCTTAAAGATTCTAAACTAAGCAAAGTGCAAATATTTGTCAAAAACTTTGAGACTTCAGTGACTCCAGTCATTCACATAACCGTTTACAAGTGCCACTGAAGACCTGACCAGTGTACAGAATGTAAATGTGACCTAATAATTTTTCAAGTCCATTAGTACCACCTGATAACCTCAAAAAGCGCTCAACAAATAAAATTGAATTGAACTGAAATGAATTCATCCCTTAGTAACCAATCAGACAGACAATCATGATCTGCTGTCAATTAGTGGTTTGTTTCAGACAAATTTCTGTCAATTTCTCATTCAGATAAAATAAATGACAAGAAAATGAAAATAATTTGAATGTTCATAAAGCATGTGTGTGTTTACAATCAATATGGTCCGATTATTGCGATATGAAGCACTCTCACCACATCAAAGACGTGCAAAGTGATGTCAATAATTATACTAGAGTGTTCAGGTGAACAGATGTGTCGCCTGCGAAGCTTTTGTGAAAGTGTGACTACCAGCTGAAAGTGTGACTAGCGGAAAGACAGACAGACGGACAGACAGAAGCCGGACAAAGTGGTCCCTATGTGCCGCTATGCTTCGCAGGCGACATAAAAATCATCAGTGGCCCAAATTACAGGAAGCAAAATTACACAGCCACACCACGTGCTCACAGGATAGATACCAATTCTGAGGGAAAGAAGACAATTTCAGAAGCAACAGCCTTGGATTAGCACAAAATATCACTCTTAAAATATTTTCTTAAATTTCACAGCATGTTCTAACACTAGCGATAGACGCCACGCGACTTGTGGTCAGCCACTGGTTTCCAAAATTCCAGTCGAGTGGATCAATCAAACTGCGATATAGAGTATAAGCACTGATGACTGAAATGAGAAGAGAGCAGTAGAAGGCATTCTGAATGCAGAGAGTGGAGACATCACAGCCCTTAGCAGTACACCTTATCCATCCTGACAGAGACTCCATTTTGATCTCAGAACCAGGTCGGCTCCAGGAAGCAGAGTTGTCTTTGCAATCATAGCTTGACGGCAGAGGCAATCATTCGCCCTGACAGAGATGTTCCCGGGGAAAGTGGAAAATGGGGTGAAATAACACAATGAGAGAGAATTTTCATGGGAATCACGACACGTTATACACACCACCTGCAGGGGTGCACAGCTTACTTCCTGCTCAGTGCAACACAGGCAAGCTGAAATGGATCGCCATTGAGCTGAGCTGAAATACACAAAGAATAAGCTACAGAGATGAACAAATTCACAAGAGCCAGATGGAGAACTTGTCAATGTCCCATGCTGTAGACATCAGACTCGACAACAGGGCGGACTGCACATTCAAATAGGCCAATAGAAAATGAAACAAAAACGTTGCCCTCAGGCGATCGACACTGTTCTCAGCAGTAACCCAGTTCGGACAATAAAGGGAGTGGAGTTTCTAAGATGTCATGCAAAATGACAAAAGTGTCAAATGAAAGAACCAGCACTGAATCCAAAGTTTGGCAGTTTACCTAAAATGGCCCAGCAAGCTTTAAGAAAGCTGTTGCACAAGGCATCACGACTCCAATTTGTTGCGTGAGATGTGCATGGGACATCTGAGGGGTCCAGTTAAATTCAATCAGCTCCCACGTGCGCGCATGATATCTCCCAATAAAGAGTGGAGCCATGACCTAGAGCCCTTTTACAAACACCATCCAGCATGGAGGTGCGGACTCCACTATTTGTCGACACAAGACGTGCCCCACCACAATTGAGGATATGAGCTCTTCCTCAGCAGAACCCTCCATTAAAAATAACCCGGGTAAATCTGAGCAACCACTAAACCCAATGCTGATGGTCGTATATGGGGTTGAAACTGTCCCGCATGAATTGGCGAACAAATTTCAAGTTGCCAAAACATTCTCGTTTTACGAGACAGATCAGGCGAAGTTTTACATGTCGTACTCCCAGCATTAGTAGATTTTCTGCGAAACCGCATGATAGAACAGTTTCAAAAGGATCTGTACAAATGAGTGGAGATATTCGAATATATTTCCATTAAAAAACGCCAAGTTGATGAGCGAATGGATGATTCCGTATGTCTTACAGCAAATTTGTTTCCTAGCTATATGATTAAACACAATTGTAATGAAGATTTCTTTTATAGTAATGACAGAGTACTAGTGGGATGGACAATGAAAATATAACAACCAATAAAAATTTATCCCATTGTCGTAAATAAGAGAGAAAATTGTTTTGTGTCGTACAGGACACAGAAAAACCGACTTTATGGAAAACTGAGTATAGACCAAAAACTGAGTTGTGAGGATGAATATTATTGAACTGCTGCCAAAAAAACATTGTAGACACATAAGAACACTTTAATGCAGTTGAAGCAATGAAATGATCTTTATTGAAATTGTGCATACCATACACTTTTGAGAATAATGAGCTGTAGGACACATGCAAAAGTGTCCTACGGGACACCTCTTAAAGTAGTTGAAAATACCTCTAAAAGGGACAAAACACAGACCTGGGTCTTCCAAACAAACAAAGATAAAACGTCTCGTTGAGATTCTCCTCAAACAGAATAACAGTCCAATATTCAAAACTGGACAAAGACCTACCACCAAAAGCTACCTGAACATCACGGTGGAATGACCAAGTAAACACCATTAAACAATTTTACAGGCTATGGAGAGTTTGACAATGGCGATAATATTTAATGGGGAAGTCCACCAGGCAACACAATTCAACATAATGCATCCGAATTAAAATATCATTCAAAGACCCTCAGAGATTAAACGCACTCTAAAAGGTGGGCCAAATCCAAGGTTACAGCATCTGAGAGTGCGAAGCCCAGCCTCCCATAGACCCATCAGATAAGAGCTACGCCTGAACTTCTGACCCAAATAAAGAGTTAGATGTGCTAAAAGAACAGGACCACGCAGGAGAGCCCCATAGAGGTCGCATCATTAAAGACTGATGGGTTTATAAACAACTCTACAGACCTTTGTAAGTCCAGGAGCATTACTTTCGTGCCTTGATGATCCGTGAAGGCCACAGGGCAGCAAAGGAAAATTGCCCGTCTCTCTCCCACCCCACCCCCCACTGACAGGACCTTCGTTGGACTCAACAGGCCTCAAAGAGGCTCATGTAAGAAACACAAGGAGCCAATGCAGAGCACAATCAGCTATTCTTCTATAAAAAGGCGCAATGATTCGTTCACAAAAACACTGCCCTGAATATGAACATTATTCCAGCAGTCCCTAGCGCTTAAATTTAAGCGCAGTTTTATGATACCTTCCCGGGTCACTTTAGGCCACAAATACAATGGCCAACACCACCTCTGCTCACGCAGATGCATCCTCAAACATTCGACAGTGAGACGGCAGAAAGCCAAGGGCGATGTAAGAAGAGGAAAAGCATGCTTCTCCAGATTGAAGTTTTTATTATTTTATTTTTCCTAAAGTACATGCCCTCTGAAGGACATTACCAGTCCCCTCCCTTCTGCCTTTCCAGCGATGCGCTAGCGACTGTGAAAGAGGCGTTCGCCTCTAAAGGCCGAGGTGTTCTTTGACCTAAAAAAACAAATTACTTTCATTTTTTCCTCCCAGCCCGGCACAGGGGACCCAGCAGAGCCGCACAGACCTAAGTACTTTAAATCCTAATGAAACAATATTTGCCCAGAGGAGCACCTCCGTACAGAGCACTAAACCCCAACCAGGTTAGATGGCTTTTCTTCATGCCTTCAAGCTCAAGGGTAAATCCAAATGAAAGCAAAGCTCTTTATTAACCTGACAGCCTTTAAAAAAAAGCCCCAAACGTACATCATAGTTAAAATATCAAGATACAAAGCCGGAATTGAGGTCAGCATAGTAAAGTGGTTTCAGTGGCATAATGTTGCAGCACTAAAATAAATTTTATTGATGCCCAATGGAAAAAAAAAAAAAATGCAATTGGAGAAAATTAATTCAAAAATAAAAAGTACAGACCATGGGAGCATATTCTGTAATCATGGAGCATTTGGAACTTTCAAAACGCCAGACGAGTCTGGATAAAAACTGCCCTTACAGACCTTCTCCACTCACAAGCCAGCAATTTCATAGTTGGCAGCTGAGGAAACACTTTCCACAAGGTAAAGGAGTATAGAAGCAAATTAGGGTCACTAACATTTTGAGCTTGTTAAAAAGTATAGTACAGACAGATATAACCTGCACATGACTAAAAACATTTAGTAGCAAAAAAAATATCTGATCATGTGTGACAACAGTCCAAATGCCATTCAACGTGTTGGGGGGAAAAAAAAAACCCAAGAAGCCTACTCGTAACATAACATAACATAAATGGTGAGAACAGGCCATTCAGCCCAACTACGCTCACCAGTTTCTTGATACTATTGTGAATATATCCCTTCAGATACTCAATGACTCAATAGTATCTAGCTTTAAGTCAAGCTTGCTCTTGAAAACCCTCAAGGTCTCTGCCTCAACAATATGGTCAGGCAAGCTATTCCACATTGAAATTACTCTTTAGGTGAAGAAATATTTCCAAATATTAGCGCTAAGTTTACCTTTGGTCAACTTCCATTTGTGACCCCCGAGTTCTACTCACAACACTTGGTCGAAGGAATCCTATATAATTCACTTTGTTAATCCCTTTAACATATTTAAAGACCTCAATCAAATCACCCCTTAGTCTCCTTTTCCGAAGACTAAAGAGATTAAGGGTCTTCAGCCTCTTCTCATAGCTTTCATCTTTTACACCTGGAATTAGCTTAGTGGCTCTTCTCTGAACTTCCTCTCGAGCCTCTATATCTTTCTTTAAGTATGGTCCCCAGAACTAGACACAATACTCCAGATGTGGTCTGACGAATGTATTGTTCAAAAGAAGCATCACCTCCTTAGATTTGTACTCAATACTTTTGGCAATGTATCCCAGCTTCCGATTGGCTTTTTTTAACTGCTTCGGCACAATGGCTAGAGCCTGTGAGGGTTTGGTCAACAATCACTCCCAGATCTCTCGTGTGGAGCACATTCCAGTTTTAAATCTCCCATGAAGTAATCCCGTCTAATGTTTTTATTACCTACATGTACAACTTTACATTTCGCTACATTAAATTTCATTTGCCACATTTCTGCCCAATTCTGGATTCTATCCAAATCATCCTGATTCACATTAGTGGACTCTAAACTCTTTGCCAAATCCCCCCATTTAGTATCATCTGCAAATCTAACAAAACTGCTCTCAATATTCCTATCAAGGTCATTAATGTAGATGAGGAACAGCAGGGGTCCCAACACCGATCCCCGGGGGACGCCACTCCCAACCATACCTAGCTCAGATGAGATACCACTGACCACCAATCTTGTGTTCTGTCCTGTAACCAGTTCTGAATCCAATCCACAATACCTCCTGTAACTCCGATGGAGCTCATTTTAAAAATTAGCCTCTTATGCGGTACTGTATCAAATGCTTTCTGAAAATCCAAGTATATGATGTCATAAGCCCTGCTTTGGACATAAGTCTTGGTGGCCTCTTAAAAAAATTCCAGATGGTTTGTCAGACATGACCTTCCCTTACGGCAGTGGTTCCCAAAGTGGGGGGCAATTGCAGGGGGAGGGCGCGGGGTGCGGGAAGCAAATTTTTTTTTCCCCCCCACTAGAGTTCCGAACACCAACAGAAAATAATTTACATACAGCAAATCAGCAACGTTGTTCCGGACCACTGAAGGAGTGTCTTGAGACGGTTAAATTTTTTCTGTCTTTATTGGCCTTGCACCGAGGTACAGTCTCGGAACCACTGACTGCACAGTCCATTTGCTGCCCTGAATTACATTACATTACGATTAGATCCTAAATGCCTGCCTTACTCTCAGCAAAACTGTTGGTCAAATCATTCATCTAGCCTGCCATTTTCATAAATAATTTGTTATGAATGTAGTTGTCAAAGTCCAGGAGTGTCTCCCATTTTATTTCACTTAGATATGAGCGCATCGATATTTGCTCACCTAAAATTGAAAATTTTTGTTTTTGAATACACCTTTGTAACTTCCCATGAAACATCAAAATTAACAGCAGAGTGATCACTTGACCCAAGTGGCTCCAGTACCTCAACATAGCAAATTCTATCTGGGTAATTCCAGACCACCAAGTCTAAAATTTCCTTCTCTCTTGTAGGTTTATTAACATACTGCACCAAGAAATTATCATTTATAACATCTAAAAAGTTCTTCCTCCCCCCTACCCTGTCCTTTCACCATTTCCCAATCCATACCAGGGTAATTTAAGTCTCCCATAATAATAGTCTCTCCACCTCTACAAGCTTGCATAATCCTCTTAAAAAGCATTTCATTGACTTTCTGTCCAAAGCAGGTGGTCGATAGCATACACCTATGTTTAAACCTGTCTCCTGTTTGCCAATGAGCCTGACCCAGATATCTTCACAGGGCAAGGAATGTTCAATTTTGGGAATTTCCTGTACATTTATGCTTTCGTTCGCATGGATTGCTACGCCCCCTCCTCGCCTATTACATCTATCCTTCCTAAAGAGATTATAACCTTCTATATTATATTCATCTCCATCCTCTTCACTAAGCCATGTCTCTGTAATCCCAACTATGTCATAGCCCTCACTAATCATAACAGCCTCAAGCTCTGGAAATTGATCCTTTATGGTTCTTGCATTTAAATAAAAACATTTCAGGTTCCCCCTTGATTTCCCATGTGGCTGCTGCTTCAAGCCCCCCACTATGCTTTGTTGCTTTAAAAGTATTTTATCAATAGTGCATCTAACGCAGTCAGCTTCCATCGGGGCAGTCTGTATTTCACTATATGTAACACTCACTAACCTCCCTACCCCGGCCCCTCCCCGCCCCCGCCCCTGCTGCTCTGGGATCCCAGTACCACCCTGCTTCGGCGTACACACCATTTCTCTAAATGACATACTACTTAATTCCCCTAGGAACTCTGTGGGTAGAGCTTTGGTTTCTTTTTTTTTTTCATAATATCTGGATAAATGCAGGCGAAGACCCATGTTTACACTTATATATCATTATGTTCTGTAGGTTTCAAATAGTGCATAGTATGAAAGCACAGATGAGCAAAAATGCAGGCAGAATGAAGGGCAATAACTGTCAGCGGAGAAGGGAAGGCTTGTGAGTGCAGTCTACAGGCAGACCCTGCGTATTACACAATGATCGGAAACTAAAAACTACTGACAGCATTATTCTGAGGTGGGCATGATTTCTGCTTACTCCACTGAAACAGAGAGAGGGTGTGTGTGTGTGTGTGTCTGCATGCGTGCCTGAGGTATATACTAGGGGTGTCAACGTTTACAATTTTTTCTACACGTGTACACGAGACTTCTAACCGTCGTGTACCCGGTTACACGTTGGGGATTTAATGAGCTTTTTCTATTGCAGTTGCGCTATATAACCGCAGAAAGTAAAATGAGTTGAAAATAAAATCCTTATTTTGACAGATAAGAAAACGTACAAGTGAAAGCTGAAAAAGGGCTAACCTTTTTTAATCATTGTTTTAACTATTGCTCACTTTTGTACTTTTTTTTTTTTTTTTTAATCTTAAAGTGCAAACTGCATCCCTCTCTCGCAACGGGAGCTGCGTCTGAATTTTAATGTACGTCTCATAGTAAAAGTAATGTGGAATTGGCGAGAGAAAGCAACTCTAAAAGAAGCCAAAGTAAGCTGAAGTGAGAGGAAAAAACTTCACCTTTATATCCACAAAGTTAAAAAAGTAGAGGGGGACTCTCACAATTATTCACTAAAATTGGCGAAAAAATGTGTTTTCTTCCTCCTCTTTAGACGCGAGGATGTGTGATCAGGTCGTGAAAAGCCGACAGAACACCAACCAACAATATAACGTACAACAACATGCAACAATATAGGCTAAAATAACAAGCCATTAACAGTTTTTGTTTTCAACATTTGCACATAGAGAAGCTGTTGAGCGCCGCGCTCTTCTAACGTCCACTGCTGCCTATTCTTGAAGTGGCGCGACACTGGCTGTGGGGTTTTTTTTTTTTTTTTTTAATATATATATATATATATATATATATATATATATATCTATATCAAGGCAACATTACGCCCAATGCATCTGTATGCGTTAGTGGGAACATTTAAGTGTATAGTTAGTTAATGTTATTATCTGAAGCTTTCAGGCAACATTATCACCCTAAAAATAGGCGACTATATGTATTGGTGAGAAATGAACGAGGAGGAGGAAGAGGAGGAAAAAATGACGTGTACACGGTTATTAATTTTTCTAAACGGCTATGATTTGTTATCCGAGTAACCGTTTACACGTGTAGATGTTGACACCCCTAGTATATACACATATATATTTACAGAGAGAGAGACATAATTAATATTGGCGATTCTACCAATGCTGGTGAGGTCAATGGCAATTCAATTGTTAAAATTATCAACAATAATTCTGAGTTGCTCAGTGCTCCTTGTGGTTGAAAAATGCAATAGCAGGCCTGACCCTTCAGAAACGCCCCTGTGATCTCCAAATTAACATTTCCACAGTTTTGTGGGAAGAAAATGCATCTTTCTTCGCTTTAATGAGCTTCAAGAAGCAAAGCCGTCACACGATATTGACCTTTGGACTACCAATCTTCAAGGAAAGAGAACCAGGCCCTTCGTTCAGTCTGAAAGAAATGTCTTTGAAGCCAATTTCATTTTCAGGACCTGAAGAGATAACCAAGGACGCATTAAAGAGCTCAACGGGGAGCCGACACATTACATTCACTGAGGGCAGGTGAAGAGAGAAAAGACATGACATTTTGGCATGACATAAACATGCATTCAGATTCGCCGCATAAAGCCAACAAAATAAGCAACTTGTAGGAAAGAGCCTAGAAAAAAGCTAATGCTAATCTGTTCCTGAGGCATGAAATCACATCAAAAAGTGTGTCAAAATAAAAAACATCTCATCTGGGGGCGTCCCAAGTCCCAGAATGCTACATGACCCATTTACAGTCTCCCATGCCCTTAAAATGGAGCTCATCGCGAGTCACCAGCTCTGGGCAGTACATTACAAGGGTATTTCTGAAGAGTCTGTGGTAGAGTAATTAACAGGCTCTTGGTGGGGGTGGGCGCATGCCTGCTAAAGGAGAGCTTTTTTAGAAAGGATGACTCAAGTTTCACAAATAAACTTAAGCAAAATCACAGCAGCAACAAGTTTTCCCCTGATTGCAGGACTGATAAACTTTCCAGGAAAACAAAAGACTAGGGAGCAGTTTGGAATAGTACAATTAAGCACAAATGAATGAATAACCGCCAGCACTGAGAGGCAAACCAGGATGGAGTGTTAAAGCAGATTCCCAGGGATCAATAAACCACAGCTCTCACGGGAAAAACCTAGAAAACAAACAGAGGCGACCTTTAAAGCGCGCAATGAAACAAACGCACGTTACGACCTCTGGATCTCCCACGATGCACTGCCTTACACCACAAAGAAACACAGCCATGTCACCTCACACCACAGGGACCGTATTAATGAACACACAGCCACCGCCAGCGAAAACCTCACACAGACTTCGCCGTCTCAGGTGCCTGACAGCGTGATGGTACAGGCACACCCATGGTCATCAGAAGAGCCAATTAGCTCTCTGAATATCCCTCTCTTGTTAAAAACAGTCACTTAAAGGCCACCTCAGCTTCCCGAAAGAATTACAAGTTCTCTGCGATTCATTCGTGCAAGGGTCAATTAGCCAAATATTTGACAATGCTGGCATATCAAGAACTAATCTAGTTCATGGGCTACTTGATGCTCATTTAAGCCCAAATGCTTGAGTCTGAATTCAATTAAATTTTTTACTAACTCTTGACCGATGATTGAATACAACAGATTCCTGCTCATTTATTCTCCACAGATAGAGTTTAAGGTGTATAGTAATACATGACATACAAATAGAAAAATATTTTGTCCATAGGACACGCAAGCCCCCGCTACTGTTACTTCAAATACTTAACTGGTGCACCGAGTTGAATAACAAGAGTTGTCAGAAAGACAACAAAGCTCGCCGGGGGGCAAGGTTAAAGTTTTTCTGCACGCGGACGGACACGGACGCCGGGGGTACGACGACAATAGCTCTCCAGACGTTATTCGTCCCGGCGAGCTAAAAAGTGTGAGGTGCACACTTTTACGATCCCAATTCCACTTGTGCAGTGCGGTGGATGTCGCTCATTGAGTTTTGAGAAGTGGGTGTACAACATCCCCCATTTGGCGGGACAGACATGCAAGAGGATGGACAGACAGACACCAAGGGTGACCTCCAGCCAAATTAATTGCCTCCACATTAATAAACAATTCAAACTCAATTTATTAGGAATGAAAGCACTATTTTCATTCAATGATAATTCAAAATTAAGAGGAAATGTTGACCAAATCAAGGTCTGATTTTATCAGATAATGGACCATCCACATACCTGTCCATTACTTAACTGGCTTAATTCTGGTCAGGGTTAGGGGGGAGCTAGAGTCTATCCGAGAATGCAATGGGCAAGCAACAGTAATGCCTTCAGGACAGTGCAATACTACCTCAGGCTCTTCAGAACCAAGCACACAAATGCGAGTCCACACATCTGGAGTCATTTACTCTACTCTGCGGCACCATTTAGGTCTCTGTAAATCTCCTCAAATTATAATGCGTTACTCCTGATCCCTACAGTTCCTACAGCTCAGCGCCAGTTCCTAAATGTCTGCCTTGTGGAGGCTCGGCTTTGCCAAGGACGAGCAAGAGAATGAGCATTTGATAGATGCTCCACTTGATGCGCAGCTGGGGAAGTATCAGCGCGGTAGCAGAAATCGTGACTTACGGAGCGCAGTTCGTGAAACGTCTTCAGCAGTTACTGGCCGGCAGCTACCAGTGCAAGAGTGGAGTGAGTGAGAGAGACGGCACGACAACGGAGAGTAACACGGAGCAGAAAAAAAGGAACGGAGAGAGTCTGAGGTGTGAAACTACGAAGCCCACAGGAACACTGCCCGCTAATGGAATCTCTGACAGGAAACAGCCAGTTAAAGCACGTGGGAGAATTTAGCAGTAATTTTCCCGAATTTCGACAGGCGAAGGATTCGACGCGAAGCATTCCCACCGCTCGAATCACTGTCACAGTTACAGAGTCACTAAATTACCTTAAATATACGTGGGGAGGCGTTTGTTACTTTTGTTACTTTTAACTCATACTTTCTGCCTTCCCAAAGCCACAAGAAGAAAAGGAAAAAGCGACATTAGAAGTGCACAGCGGTGTTAAACGTCATGATGGAGGCGGCGGTCGCAGACAGCAGGGGACAGTGAATGAAGCGACAGACCAGAGGGGAGGGGACTGCTTATAACAGGCAGAGAAGGGCTTTGTTCTGTAACTTTCACTTGTTCAGAAAGATAAAAACCCTTTCCTCAGAGCCTCCAACTGGAGCAGTGGTGCAGTCAGGTTCCAGTTTGCTGGGCTGGCGTTTGATTGGGAGGTGATGTGGCACTGGGAGAGCCCGTGGAGTGATTGGAACCAGAGCCTCCAGTTACGGCAGAACAAAGAAAAACTTCATCAAAATCCGACGACTCCTTTTAACCCGGCCGCCGGTCTCCACACAAAAGGAGAGTCGAGCTGCTACCACAGAGTAAGAATTGAAGCTTTACTCATGCATAAACATGAGCGGTGATTACAAATCTTTTGTTTTCCCACACCCAACAGGAACTTATTAAACAGCTTAAATATGGCCTATTCGCTACATTTCCTCTGTTTGAATAGAAAGCCAATTCTGATAAGCAGTAATTGCGCAAATGACAAAAACGTATTTGGAGAAAGCTGTCAGCGCTCAGCCAAATTGTTTCAGAGAACAAAAGACGACGAATAAAACCGATGACAGCAGTGACAATGAGGCAGACTTTATCTCCGGTGCAGACAGGGTTACAAGACTGACCCTGTACCCCTCTCCATCTCCCCTGTACCCCCCTGTCTCCCCTCTCCTTCTGCTCAGATTTAATTCACACAATTCCAGGTGTCCTTCGCATGACCCTGGCAGTCAAAAATGACCCCCCTCTACATTAAAGTCATATTGTTACTCCAACCTCATTATGTGAAGTTGATATACAAACGCAGCTGGGCTCCACATGTGTTCTTTATGAAGCAAATTGCTCCCCCGTGCCATGAATTGTTAAACTACAACTCTATTTGAACAAGTGTTAAACGTTTTACCTATGAATATGGAGCATGTTATGTCACTGCAACTTGATACATTTCATGGACAACACCGGAAACCCGCTTAATCGGAGTGGGGTGCCCTTCTGTGTCAATATTTGCAATGAGCAGAGGCGCTTTCACCGCTGCTTTTAAGCGCGAGGCGCCTCGCCTTCATGCGCCACGTGTATCTCGCCGTTTTTCGTTGCACTTCTGGTGCAAAAGACTCCTACTTCGAGTCACGTCATTATCAGTTTTTTTCTCCCAGTCGTCCGATAGCTTGACAGTCTGGGAGGAGTTTTATATCATGTCAGATGCCATTGTAAACAAAGATGGCGGAGAAATTGGTTGTCACTGTGATCACCATATCGGCACTTCCAACAGACAATTTCGCAAAAGCTGTGCAATTATTGAACCAATTTTATTTCTCGCTTTTCATCGGAGCAAAAAAAAAAAAAAAAAAGTCTATCAAACAACACCCCAGTCTTCATGGCGGTATTTGTTCCCCACAGCCAATAACACTGCTCAAAATCTTCGCAGAGTGAGTGACACTTAGCGATTGCAGGAAAGACTAATCCAGTGCTTTTTACAATGTAGGCTTCCAAAAAAAATAAATAAATAAATTTAAAAAAGTCAGGACAGACACGTCTGGCGTTTCCATGCCGATCAAGCAGGTTTGGTGCGATCGGCCCGGGAGCCTCCAATGGTCCGAAAGAGGAGAGGAACGGAGACGGGTAAGAGCTACATCAGCAGCCGTCACTCTGAAAACTCGTCCGCAATTCTAGGTTGGAACAGGGATAGTGACTTTCACAGTCAAATCGGGTGCCCGTTCCAGAATTTTCCCTTCATTTTGCTTTTACCGACACTCACAAAGAACCAACCTGCGTTCATATCTAAACAACAACCAGCCACAAATCCAGTAGCTCATTCCAATCAAGAAAAAAATGTCTTCTGACAGACCAAACACTCTTACAATCATAAAAAAGTCAGAAAAAATGAAAGCCATCTTTCTGCTGTCAGCGTCAGTGGTCCTTTTGGTCGTGTCCATTTTAACACACATTTAACAGCGCTCTGATCAGCGCAGGGGCTGACATCCTCTTTCAATGCGTAAGAAAAGAATGAGTGTGGGATGGAGGGCGAGAAAGAGAGAGGGAGAGAGAGAGACTGACAGAGCTCTTCTCGGGCTGGGTGATATACTGCACTTCTGCGGTGTCATTCAGTGTTTTTTTTTTTTTCTTCTTCACGAGCCTCGCCTTCTGGCGGTTCTGCATGGCTGCGTCCCGCTGCATTTTTTATGTGCCGGCCGGCTGATCCCCGGGAGTCCATCACGCTGGCGGAGATGAAGGAGACGAGTGCGGAGGTGATGCACCTGGCCTTTACTCGCAGAGGTCCAGTCAATACAGGGCAGCGGAGGTCTCAAAGCCAGTGAGAAAAACACTCTGCAGTCACGTCGAACTGCATCACATTAATATTCACACTTCTTAAACCATCTTCTGTTAGCCATAGGTCAGGTAACCCATTATGCACTTCTATTCATATATTCATATAGAATAGTTATTACCCGTTAAGGGACCAGATGTAACTGTGAGATTACCCAAAAAGAGGCCAGATGACATCTCTACATGAGATTACCCCATAAGGGACCAGAAACATCTCTGAGAGATTATCCAAAAAGGGGCCAGATAACAACATCTCAAATTAGATTACCTCATAAGGCAGCAGAAAACATCTCAATTTCAGATTACCCGTAAGGGACCAGGTAACATCCCAGAGATTAACGTTACCCAGAGAGGGGCCAGATAACATATCTATGTGAAATCACCCAAAACGGAGGCAGATAACATCTCTACATGTGATTACCCCATGAGGGACCAGGTAACATCTGCTGGGCTTGACATTAACTTTCTGAGGCACTTTCACTTGTCCAGGCTCAAATGTCACTTGTCCGGGTATAATTGACAAAAATGAACTTTTTATGCCCTCGGAATCGAAGATTCAGGGGCCTGTCTGTCCGTCTGTTTGTTTGTTATTATCCCCCCAGCATATAAATACAGGGGGATATAGTCATGGGTGCGGTTGTCCATCCGTCTGTCTCCCCAACTGTCTTTGAACATTCTATTTCCAGAGCATAACTTGAAAACCATTCAATATTTTTGTAACTAAACTTGGTGTGCACATTAATCATGACCGGAAGTGGTGCCTTTTGCTAATCTAAAGGTGATAAATTTTGTATTTTTTCTGGTTTTCATGGAAACATTTTTAACTTCAAATTTTAGGGGGGCCTGGTCTGTTTCCGGAGCAGGTGAAATTTTCATTCTTTCAGTATGCAGAGCCGGGGGTAAATGCCATGTCCTGATGACTCCTGTTTGCTGACCCCATGGGACAGCAGGGTCATGTCTAAAGGCACTTGTCCCCTTGACCAAGGAAGATGAGCAGGAATATTATAGGTGATGATTGAGGCGTTCTAAAAGTTTGTTACAAAAACATTTTCCAACATTTAAAACTGTGCTTAATCATGTGTTTCAGTCAATATAACTCCAATCTAACAAATCAGCAGTTAATAAAATGTGGCAAACATTATCTGGGAAACACATTTATTCACTTTACATGAAGCTAAGATTGGTCCTGAATTATATTAAGTGTTTGCCAAATAAGTTGGTTTATGTTTATGAGTTGTAAAACACAAATTATCTTGAAGAAGGAGTAGATATTTACCAGTAAGCTTGACTCCAATAACTAAGCAATAAGTCAACAGATAGCTGTTGAAGACTTTTCCAATGGTATTTAACCAAATTTAACCAATATAAATGTTTCCTATTAAATTACATTTTGAATGCAGGACTTATATTTTAATTAAGTTATTTCTCAAAATGACGCTATTAACATTACAAAATTAAACACTTTTTTCCAACTGATCATTAGGACACAGGTGACTGTGGGCCTAACTACATAGTAAAAACTGGCATGTTTGGGTTGGTGTCACTGCATGAGTCATTTAAACTTTAAAATTACTTAACCTTATAATTCAACTACCAATTTGTGCACTGACAGACCTGGGCAGTCAGGTTCCGGAGGTGAAATCCCAATGACATTCAGCGACTGGGATTTTGATCATCAGATAAAATGTCGAAAACATCGAGGGCAGACTGACCATGATCTAGGAGACTGAAACAATGATATCTGCTCCAGTACAAAGAACAAGTCCGCATGAAGTCAACCTTCTTTTGAAAAATAAATAAATAAATAAAGTTGTACACATCACAGAGAAGTACTACATTACCCACAAACCCACTGTTACTTTGGAAACCTTAAATAAACCTGCAAATGTCTTTGTCAACTTGTGAGTTAGGTCAGTAACGAATGAAGCACTGGCCATGTAACCAAATACAAACATTATGAAAAATTAAATATGCTCACAACGCAAATTAAAATATATTACTTCGATAAATTAAACAAGCAGCTTAACTCTCGATGCTGCAGCGAGGTGGCACTGATTCACGTCTCACTCACTCTCTTCACACCGGTGCCATTGCAGTTCATTTTTTATTCATCACACAGACCGAGTTTCACATTGCTCAGGTACTGTTTTTCTTAAGGCTTTTCCAGGAGCTTACCCGGGTTGCGGAGCCTTGAGAAACATCGCAGGGGTTCCTGCTGTATATGTGCGCACGCATGAGTCCGTGTCTGTGTATCTGATCGGTCAATCAAAGCATTCGAGTTGGACGCTGGTTAGACGTGTCGTGGGGAAAAACGTTTTTGGTTCAAATTGGTATTTTGAATGTATTCATTTAGCGAATTGAATTCAGGGCACATAACGTGAAGACAGTATTTTTCTCAGCAACTTTTAACTTGTCCGGTGGGACAAGTAAATTTCTCCTTCACCTGTCCCGGACAAGCGTTAATGACGAGCCCTGATCTGTATTTGAGATCAAAAAAAAGGGGCCAGATAACATCTCTACGTGAGATTACCCAATAAGCAACAAGATAACATCTCTATGACAGATTACCCCATAAAGGACCAGATAACATCACTATGTGAGATTACCCAGCAAGAACCTGTCACATGTCAGGAACTTTGTCACTTATTAAGAGGCGAAGGCAATTACAAATTAAAAGGCCACTCGGTAATGCAAGAAAATCTAGTTAAAGGTCATACTTTAAAAGCACTTTAATAAAACAGCATTACTGAGAACTTTAATTTCAAACTTAAGAGACAATCTTGTGTTTGTGACCGCTATTTTTTGGAAATTAATAGTGAATAAATAGGGAAATAACCCCTGGAAACAAATTAAATTACATGAACAGTGGTAAATTAATTAAAAATGACCAAAATAAGAATAAATGACTGAATGGACAGACCAAGAAGTAATCCACCATCAAGGTTTAAAAAGTTTCAGGAATTTTCCAGGTGAATAACTCACCAAAATCACACAGACACAAGCACGAAGCCACTTCCAAAGAGCCACACATTAAACCTGACAGTCCAGATTTGCTGAGTTTTCAGACACACAATATGGACAAGAAGAATAATAGGCAGGGACCCTAAGAACATGACCCTTTTGAACAACTCTTCACATACGCGACACCCCTTTTCATTGCGCATCGCACACACAATAAACTGCCTGAGCCGTCAAATCCATCAGGCCAAGGTGGAGTAAACACCAGCTGAGGCTGGAATTTAACAGCTTTCATTCCATTCCATTCCATTCCAGTCCACTGGAAGGGGGCGACTTCAGAGAGAAGCAACAGTCTTTACCATGGAGGGACCTCATGCTTTATAATTAACGAAGCCACAGCATCAAATGAACAGCACGCCAACAGAGAACATACTCATGTCTGTTAAAGACCATCAAGGGTATAACTGTCATCGAGAATGTCACACTGTGCGAGTCAAATTCATTCAGAGAGGCTGAGAGGGAGAGAGAGAGAGAGAGAGAGAGAGATAGACTGAAATAGCAGCGCTATCGATCAGCTCGAGCCCCATCAGAAGCTAAAGATAATGCAGGTTTACGCAAGAGCCAGCGAGCTGAAGCCAGTGATGTAACGTACTCCAGGCAGGCAGCTCAGAGCGTGGAGTGTGCGTGTGAAGAGTGTGTGGGGAGTGTGTGTGCATTAAGAGCGGAGAATGTGTTTGTGAAGCATGCGTGAGTTGTGGGTGTGTGTGTAGCGTGTATGTGGAGCGCTTGAGTGGAGTGTGTGTGTGAAGCGAGTGTGTGCAATAGGTGTCTGAGCATGTATGGAGTTTGCGCGTGCATTAGGTGCGGTGCGAGGAGTGTGGGTGCAGGTATGCATGTGTGAAGCAAGTGTGTGTATTAGGTGTGGAGTGGGAAGCCTGAGCACGCGTGTGAGTGTGTGTGTGTGTGTGTGTGTGTGTGTGTGTGTGTGTGCATTAGGTGCATTGGCAGTGTGTGGGAGTGAGGGAGGTCACGGCAGAACCCTCCCTTGGCTGCGGCTCGTGTGAGAGTCACTGACTTGGTCCCAAGGAGCAGCAAATCAGTGGGAGGGGAAACGAGGCCCCGCCTTGCAATGTCTGCCCCTCCCACCATCTCCTCTGGCCTGGGGAGCAACATCCAGAGGGAGGAGAGATGGGCATCGGGTGCTATCGGTAAGAGGCCAAGCCAAACACACACCAGCAGCCTGCATGCTGAGCCACTTATTGTCGATGTGCGCACTCTGAAGGGTGCTGTGTGCGACTGTCCTCATCACCGCAAAACTGTGGCCCAACGCTCGCCTTGCAAATGCCTGACATTCAAATTGCAACACTGATGCACACTGTGATTCAGTGTTGGAAAATAGCCATACCACTTCAGTAGCCTCTGTCCCCCAGTGGAGCAAATGAACGCGTTTTATTGAGAGACAGTAGTGCCCTCTACTGGAAAATATTACAAGCATGAGGAAATCAATCTACTGTACTTGTCGCTTGGCTGAAAAACATTGGCCTCATGTGGATTTTAACTGGAAAATTCACTCAATAAGTTTGCCATAAAACTGTTATTCCATCTGAAATATCACAATCTTAGACTGACACATTCTGCGTCAGTAACTTGCACTTCTTACGACCTCAGGCCCAGGCTGAACCACACGTTATAAAACAGCCACATCTTCCAACCTACCCCCCGCAGTGATGATCGTACCAATCAACATTTGCATTTGGACTTATTTTTATAGTATTTTTCGAAAGGAACAAGAGACCATATTGTGATCACACCAACTTGCTGTTCGTACCCCCCCGGCACTCATGCTCAGACCAAACCCACCTTTCAACTTGACCTTCATTTCAAACTCAGCTACGCACCTGTTAAGTTTGGTGACTGCATCGTGCCCGAGTGCAAAACCATCGCAACGACAAATTCTGTCTGCAGACCAGACAGGGAGACATATGCATAGTTGAGAAAGTACTCAAGGTCACTTCTGTGGTAGTCCCCACGAAGGTGTCCCCAGGACTGCATTGTACAAACACAGGCGCATGCACGCACGCACGCAAGTTGAAACAACACCAGTCTACACCATCACTGCTGGAAACGAGAGCAGCCTAAAGCCCAGAGGCTGGCACATTAGACTTGGTCTCAGAAGCCCTGCGGTTCAGGATCTACTGCAGCTGCAATACTTGAGCTGTGATTGGGCCCTTCAGCTCGGCCCTTAATCCCACATTACTCAAGGGGACACCGGCCCCTGCTAAGCAGAGTCAACTGCAAGTTGGTAAGGATGAAAGTGACAGCTAAATAACTCTAATGCAATACCTGCAAACCCTAGATAGGGCGTACGGATCCTGGAGCCATTTCAGAGCCGAGAGCGATTATCCACAGAGAGGACTAACATCACAGGACTAAGCAGGTGAATGTAAAATAACCTCTTACATCCCAGTTCTGGGAGGTCAACATTGCTTCCACCATTATATTTCCACTCAATCATTTAGTTCCTTTGTTTTCAGGTACAGTTATAGACAATCTCAGATTGCGTCACCAAAACAATCTGATGACCGGTCCTTTAAATTGACATTTTTCCCCACATCATATTTTGAAAACAATGTAGTGCTCTCAAAATTCAGCACTGTCCAGCCAATCTCTGAAGAGAGCATATTTTTAAACTCAAGAAGATGCCGAAACTCTCACACTACGCCCCGCACTACACCCACACACACACTCTGCAAGCCCAGGTGTCACCATGACACAGTAAAAGGTTGATTGTATTTTCGGTGTGCGATCTGAAAAATGTACTCAAATGAATATGCCCTGGTTGCCAGGGATACTGGAAGCCCAGGGCGACCGCAGCGCAGCCTCATCTGGACGTGAGGAGAGGAACTCGGGACGGCGTGATTAAACATCCGCTTCGAGTGGAACAGAGCCCTATTCCGGCAGCTCTTCATTGTGCTCAAGTAGGGTGCGATTAGCGGTGGGCGTACGCAGCGAAACCAATTACAAAGCTCGCCGGAGGGCGCGGGCCTTGCTTGGTGGCGAAAGAGGTGCTCGGTCACGGCCTGTTTAACGTGACAGGCCGAGGCCGCCTGTGCAGACTGCAAACGCTCCGACGGCCTTCTTCTCGTCAGGAAATGGGGGCCTGAACTCTCGCGCTTACAAAGGCTGCCAACCTCACAAATCTAGTCAGCCACTAAATAAGGACGTGCTAAACTGAGGATTGACCACTTAAAAGTCTTAGCCATCCTGCAGATGCTTAAGAACACTGATAAATATGAGGATGACTCCTGTACAGCAACAAAATTAGCACACTCATGTTCCCAAATATTTTTTAAAAAATTCAGTCTTAATGTTTTCCCACTCTGTGTATCTGATGACGCCAGAGATAGTGAGGAGCACAAACGCAAACAAATAAAATGGCGGCAGAATCAGCTGCGCTGACATCAAGGCCTCGGAGGCCTCAACAACACTTTACCCTCCCGCTAATCTCAGTCAGAGGCATAAATATTATTATCCCCCGCCACAAAGTGTGACAGGGGATATTGGATCGGGGGCTGTCCATCCGTCCGCGCATTCGTCCATCTGAACCACAATGGGGACAAGATTAGGCTGAAACTATTACACCCAGATGTGTGAAATCTTGTGTGCTTAACAAGCTACTCATGATCTATATTGATGTCAGAGCATATTTTTTTTACCAAGTTATGGCCCTTGATGGTGGCGGGGGAAAGTGATGACACTGTTGTCTTGTTAAACCATTTTTAATTTAATGCAGGACAAACAAAGATTAAATGAGAGGATGATTTTGAATCAATTCACACTTCAGGAGAGATGACCCAACAAAGGTCAGGTCAAGAGGCCAAGATGGCCACTTTGCATTCTCCAAGGCAGGGGTCTCCCATAGGATTCTACTCCAACCCTAATTCAACACACCTGACTCAGCTCATTAGCAGCTCATCAAGATCTGTAACTGGGAAAGCAGGAGTGGTTTGCCTTGGTTGGAGTGATACCTTCAGGAACAGGGCTGGGGACCCCTGCTCTAAGGCGTTTAGAGGTCCAATGTGTAATTCTCTGCCGCTAGAGGGTGCTTAACCAAACAATAACAAGAGGCCGAGTTTGATGACGCAAAGGGATCGCGTGTAATCATGGGAGTTGTTGTCTTCATTAATTTACATGCACCACTGACCGCTAAATTCTCAGACGCGACTCAAACAGGTGCGGCGAAACCAGGTACATGGGCGAGGTAAGGTTATATTTCTTTACTCTTATATAACTTCATCTTATTTCATTCAAATAAAATAAAAACGTAAGGGATAATGAAAAGTCGCCCATTTACAGTGCTTATGATGTGCTGCAGGTCAGAGGCTGAGATAAGGGGGTGGGGCCAGCTCATGTTGCCCATCTTTGCAGAGAATAATAACACGTGAACATTCTGTTGCTAAATACAAATGCTAAAAGGTAACAGATATCGAGGAAATGCCACTGTCAGCTAGCAATGTACGCTTTCAGTTGCACCTGCCTTGTTTGTGTTGGGAGTGTTATGGCCCCAATTTGTTATTACATTTATAACACAACAGCAACAGCAAGGGATGACAAACACAGTTTTAACAACTAAAACACATTTAATTTTTAACAAAGACAAAGACTAATAACAACCTACAACTAAAGACCAAGATTGATAAATAAGAAAAAACAGAAATAATTACAGTCCCTTTTTGGTGGGGTGGCTTGGTGATGTCCTGGATGAAGAAAATGCTCAAACACAGGCAAAGAAATCCACAAAAGAAACGTCACAGGTCTTGAACAGAATGGCAGGTCTGGTCATCTTCTTGCAATTTCTCCTACTACTTTACTGTCTCAATTCTTTTCCTTATATACTCTTTTGCAGACCCCACCCACATTTAGACCTCTTTTTTTTTACTTTTCGGGGACTTGCCCCAGACATGTCCAGGACATGTCTAAACATAGCTCCAGTCTGAGCTGAACAAAAAAAAGGTAAATACTGCCATCTAGTGGCCTATATTCACATTACAGGAGTGACGTCAAATATGCGAGGAAAAGAAACGGCCCGTGTACCTACATTGATAACACCGACATCTGTCTGTGATGATCACTGAATACATCACGGAGAATGCAAGTACACAACGCCAAAACGGATATCACGCAACTATATATTTTATAGATCTTTGAATTAGGAAATTTTACAAATTGGGCCTTTAAAAATAAATAAATAAATAAAAATCAGGTTTCGCTAAAAACACGAGCCTGAGAATAAATATTCAGAAAACGTGGGCTGTGGGGGTTATCAGGTGCGTAAGGTACTAAAGCTTAGAGAACGATTTTCAGCAAAACAACCACTCCTTTCGGAGTATGCAAATCTACCAGTGCCTACTTCATACAAGTGACCAGAAAACTAAATACGGTTGCGACTTTTCTTCAAAAGCCGACCGACAGAGGATGTTGCGGTATACAGGAAGTATGTTTGATCAATTTGACAGTGTTCTTCAACATAAATCACGGTAAAGAAAGAGCAACTGGCAGCCACAAACAGGAAATGCCGCTGCGACCGGGTTTAACTAGCCTGACCTAAAATCCCTGCTGCGTACCTGCGAGGACTCTGTTGACAGACGTGTGTGTGGCCAGACCAGGTTGGCCCCTCTCGTGGAAAATTCCAGCATACGGTAGGTATTCGGGTAACAGGAATCGCCTTTCAGAGAAACGGGAGGGAAAGAACACAGTCACAGAGGGGCACTGACTACTACACACACCACCGAACAAGCACATCCATAACGGGCTGTCCACAGCACACATGCTCCAGAGCTGGACATATTTTGCGAGTACAAAATTCACTCATGATGATATTAACGCAGCTTCAGATTTCCTACAACCAAAATCTGGACGATTGAAACAGGAGAGGAAAGAGAAAAATGTGTGAATAAACTGACATGAAAAATGGGTTATATCGAAGGAAGAAGTCCTGGAGCACACAGTTATATAAGGCGATGGGTGCAGGTGACTAACGTTTCGACACAAGGTCTTCAGAGTTTTTTGACTCTGAAGACGACCTTGTGTCGAAACGTTAGTGACCTGCACCTTAATAAATCGCCTTACATAACTGTGTTTCCAGGACTTCTTCCTTCGATATTTGCATTTTTATCCCCCTCTTTCTGAGAGGCACCAGTTGTTGGCTATGACTCCGCCAGCTGATGCGCGTCTTTCCATCGTATATGAAAAATGGGTTTTCAGAAAAATTCTCGCAAAAATTCACGCCAAAATATTACAGTGAAATGACAATCTCCTGATAATGCCATTGTAAGAAGATAAATGACTGCAGTGCAGTCGCAGCAGGAGTAGCTCATGGTAAGATGACGAAGGGGAGCTCAGTACATGAATTTGTGCTTTAATGAGTCTCCGGAGCCCAAAGTTTGAGAGTTAGGATGAATACACTCGTGACACGGAGCACAGCTTTTAACCGTGACGCACACAGGGCAATCGCACTGCACAAGGCCCTGCGTGTCACACGCACGCACTCTCAGTCGCACTCACCGGGGAACGAAGCGGCCCAGGGAGGGGGCAGACATCCGAGCGTTGCGTGGGGTTCGATGCCTCGACCGGTCCCCGTTATCCCTGTCGATGACGCACACACACGCACAGATATAGAGAAACAGTCAGCTGATCAGATTTAAATGCAGGAAAACTGTCAGTGAGAGAGGCAATGCGACGCTTTAACTGTTCCGCCGAGTACCACTCTCTACATCCTCTGGTCCAACAGTGACCTGGCGTCAGCCCCTGTCCACACATGCAAGGCACACAAGCTGATAATCAGGGCTGACCAGTTAGTACATATAACTCCCCTTCAACCAGGGCCCAGTCCATCCATGCTGATGGGGAAAACTGCAGAGGCTCCTGTTTTATATCTTTCTTAATATGGGCGAAGTCTGTCACGAGTCAAGTGGCTAATCAGGGTGGTGTTTAATGCTGGCTTCAGCCGCATGGGGTGATGAGGAGTATTGCTGCTCCCCCTGGATGGGATGCCAGTCCATCACAGCTTAGCCCCCAGCTCTTAGTCAGGCTTCCCACACAATTTGCTGGTACCCAATTATACACCTGGTTGGATTGGAGTTCTCCAAGAACACACCACAAAAGCCATAGCAAGGATTTCAACTCAAGACCCTTCTTTCCCAAATCAAGCACACTTAAACACCACTCCACCCCATCCTCGCTGATGAATATTACAAAGCTTTTTCCTTTATGAAACTCTCAAATTTGGAGGGTGGGCCGCAGCCAGTGAGTGGAATATAAAAAATTTACAGAGGAAGACCACTCAGTCAGCAGGCTGCAGGTGTCTGGTTGACCAGAAGAGGTCGCTCTAGAGCAAAGAAGTTCGGATTCTGGCTGATGAAACAGTCCCTGTGCATAGTAGCCTGTAGCCCAACTGGACTGAGCAAGCACTGGCACAAGACCAAATGAATCCAAGATCCTCTCAGGATATAACAGATTTTATTTTTCCCTAGCGTTTTTGTACCACGGAGGGCGCTAACAAGAATACAAAGGGCATGATGATTGAGGGTATCCAGGAAAACAGATTTACTAATCAGTATTAGGTGAAGATGAAGGGGAGGGAGGTCCATTACAATTTGCACACTAATGAAGTCTCAAAACAATGTGAAAACAATATTTTCGACAAATCAAACCAATTTCGATTTAATCATTTTGTGACAGCTGTCGCATGAAATGAGTTTTAAGTCCGAACCTCCAGTTAAAATGTGGTTTCTCAAATACTCACTGCATTTACAAAGAGCTTCAGTTATTCAGCAGAAAATGCGTGAAAATTAGGCTACAAGAGCGCAAACATGGGTTACCAAGTCAGGCTTAAATACTACAATCACATAAGTGCATTAGCATTAGCATTCAGAGGAGCTTTCGACATCACCTTCACGGCCTGTTAACAGCAAAAACGAAGCAAATATCAACATTTGATGTGCCCCTAAATGCCATGGCAATTACTTCCAGTAGATTATGCTATTGTATGTGGCATGTATCATATGTTAAATAAACACAATTTGGCGAACTAGGAAAACTGGGAGAAATTTGGGATAGAAACTAAAAATATAAATAAATAAAATCAAGCTTAATCATCGAGGCAACCTGAGTAAACATCATTGTGACACTGTGAAAATTAGCCTAGTTTTAAAAAACGGATGAGGTCCTCTTGTTCCACCCTCTTCACTGAGATCGAGAAGCAGCTTTAACATTTACCGTTTCCCACGCAGGGGAAGGGTCACATGATGTGGCCCCATTATCCTGAGGCAGTGTGACCTAACAAGCTCGTGCTATCACACCCTCTTAGCACTCCCCACCAATGGGAGAGGTTCGTCTCCTACGCGTGAGTCACAAGGCACCTGCACGAGGACATGTTAAAGAAGACTGCTCTCCATCTAAAGGGGTTGGGTCAACTTCAGTGCCAACACTGCCACCCTCAACCAGGCCTCTGGTGTACGCGCAAGGTAACGGAATAAGCAACTGAACATTTTTTTGGGTTTGTTGAGGGGGAAGAGTTTGATGGAGAGAAAAGGAGTCAGGCATGACCAGGGAGGACACTCACTCGTACTCCTCGAAGTCCACTTCATTGTTCTCCATGGAGGGGGGCGCGTTCCCCCCGGTGCTGTCCGAGGAGGCGGTGAGGGGCCGCAGACGGTTCTGCTGGTACCGCAGGGAGCGCTGGCGGATGCTATCCCGCCGGGATAGGTACTGGATCATTCTCTGGGCGTAATACGCAGCAGGGGACAACCTGAGAGGGATCGCGTGAAAGCTGTTAATGCCAACGAGGCCACCAGAATCAAGCGCCTGGCTCTGACTGGACAATAACATGTGCCGTAAGTGCTTTAAGGTCACAATCAGGACATGGCCTTGGTTTTTACCCATTGTTATCCCGCCCCACTCGAAGGGGGAGAGAAGGGGTATTGTTTTTGGTTCGGTTTGTTGGTGTGATCGTTTCTGCGTTTGTGTTTGTTAACACTCTAACGGCAAAACTAAAGCCCAGATTCACCCCAAATTCGGTATAAGGATTGCCGTTGACCCAGAATGGATCCTTACTGAATTTCGTACAAGTAGGAGAAAGTATGTGCGAGGGGCAGGGCTTGTTGTACCTGGCACCGGTTTTAACTTAGTTTGTACCAGCTACCTGTAACATCGTTGGATGCACGCAATTATAGGACAGAAATTTCCACAGATGGTTGAAACAAGGCATCAGCCACAGGTGATACATCCAACTTAGTGCAAACAAAACAAAACCAACAGAAAAAGGGAAAAATCCAGTCCGCCCTTGCACGTGCTGCGTTTACATTTGCTTCAGCTCGCGGGTCGACTTCGTCCCGGGACTTGCAGGACTGGCCCAGGTGTTTGGCTACTTTATCTGCAATAGGGTGGGTAACTCCAGACTGCAAGCTCCTATAGTATCCTTTCAAAACTAGGCAATTAATCGTGTGACAACAAGGGGTGTGGACTCATTACCCAATGAGCGAGTCTGCACCACGTTCTCACATCATTAATCCCTCGCTGAACGGAAGGGGATCACAAAAAGCCTGCAGATACTCGGGAGCAGCTTAGTCCTGATCTACATGTGTAAAGCGACTCGCATGAAAGACACCTGATCAGACAGAGGAATACGATTCCGCCGTGTATGCAGCCAAATAAAATCATCAAAATACAACAGCAGAATTGAAACCAATGACTCAGAGGACAGTACGGTATCATAACTAAAAGCATAAAATGTATACATAATGAAAATAAGTGTGCAAAAAAAGTGATGTCACATGATCTGCCGGCCAGGAGCAAACATGTAGCTTTTAGGATGGTGAGTCTCGCTGTCCTAAGAGTTTCCACAACTAAAAATCAGTGAGAATGACACACACACACACACACACACACACACCACACACACACACAAGCAGGGCTGAGCAGCAACTTTGAATGGGAAAACTTTGCCTTACATGTTAAATAAAAAAAAATAAAAAAAAGGCAAGTCACTCAGTCTCACAGTGAACAAACCCCCGAGGGAGAAATGTGTTAACATGGTGTCAGACACCTGGAGAGACAGAGAGAGAGAGAGTGAGAGAGAGAGGGAGGGAGGGAGGGAGAGGGACAGATGGTGGAGGAGAGAAAGAGAGAGAGACAGAGGGAGAGAGAGATGGGGAGAGAGAGAGAGAAAGGGAGAGGGACAGACGGTGGCGGAGGGAGAGAGGGAGAGAGGGACAGAGGGTGGAGGAGAGAAAGACAGAGGGAGGGAAGGAGGGAGGGAGAGGGAGAGGTTGAACCGGGATCAAATAGGATCCTTCCAGATCCATCTCATCACAAAAAAGGTTACTCGTAATTTCTGCTAGACGCAGTCTTCATTGAACCTGGTTAGGAGAGTTGACATTTTTTATTTTTTTTTTAGAGATATACAAACCCAGTTCTTATGGACCAAATGCAAACCACAGCTTTAAATCTCTCACACCACTTCCATCCCAGTGATGGATCATGTAACCCTCCCAAAGCTCCTGAACACACAGCTGAAGATAAAGGCCTTCACAGTCCTGTATACTAGACCGCTTTCTTCAGTAACGACGACTCCTCTGCATCCACAGATGGCTTCTCAGCACAAATAAACGATGCGCATTCAGCGACGCTCCGCTACAGCGCCATCTCGCCGCACGCCGAGCTCTCGTAAACAGATTTAAAAATAACCCACCTGCAAACAAGGACCAGTCAACTCGGCCAGAAAACGCGGCCTCATTTCAGTTTGAAAAAGTCACACTGCCAG
Organism: Gymnothorax reevesii; assembly: GCA_029721435.1. Taxonomy (NCBI): domain Eukaryota; kingdom Metazoa; phylum Chordata; class Actinopteri; order Anguilliformes; family Muraenidae; genus Gymnothorax; species Gymnothorax reevesii. Next base: position 30,914,572 of record CM056589.1, read on the forward strand.
AGCGAGGCCTTCTCCTCTCCTGAGCCTGCTAAATTTCGAAGCACAGACAGAATTCACATCGAGCACTAAATTCTCCTCAAAGGGATAGAGAGTCATGCCACAACAAAGGGCAAATAAGGCCAAAAAACAGGCTCTTGTGACTACTTGTATTTAACTGGAAATGATCAGGCTAAAAGGCACATAATGATGATGCTGGAAAACATTCATCTATCAGAGATATAATGTCATAGCCCATCGACAGCTCGTGACCTAACCTCTGACTCCATACAATTTATTAAACCCAGTCATTCAGTACAATGTGATCTACACCCAAGTCCAGAGGCTACAGTATACATGTCAATTATGGAAAACATAATATATTAGTACAGGAGAAAGTCTGGACTCCTTACTGTGGGTTTTGGCAAAGCAGATCACAAAGACAGAAGGTCTGAAGGCTCTCTAGAATCCAACCCCCGCCAACTAATTTACAAGCACAATAAATCAGGAGAACTGTTGGGAGCGGAGCAGCTGAAGGCAGACTTGGCTGCGGAGTGATTGTAAGGAGCGATGACGATGGTGCAGGTGCAGCGAATGGTCGTGTGAGGACATGAGAGGAAACGAACTGGAGTCGCCGAACTCCGCAGCCGCCGCAGCAAGCTGCAAATGCCGGTTTCACAAGTCCGGGGCAGGGGACGCAAAGACGATGACCGACAGCGCCCGAAGTGAATCAATACCCATCGTTTATCACCACTGCACTGCGCCTTGCGTGTGATGCTAGAAGTCGATGTTAGCTGACACCCTGCAATAGCAGTGTGGAATGATGAGATTCAACACCAGCTAATAAGCACTATTGGGCCTTCGTGGATTGTTATGAGTCAAGAAGTAAGCCAAATATAGAGAGGAATCGGAGGTAAGGTGACGTATTCAAACTCACTCCCCCATAAGAGCAAGATCAGAGGACTAGGGGCTTCGTGAAATCTTTATTACCAGCTGCTACAGCATCGGGTAGCACTGTTTTCATCAACTGAATCGCCGTGTGCGCATGTGTTTCCGAGTGCACGTGTTTCCAAGTGTGTGTGTGTGAGTGTGTGTGCGCACGTGTTTCCAAGTGTGTGTGTGTGTGTGTGTGTGCGCACGTGTTTTCAAGTGTGTGTGTGTGTGCGTGTGCGCACGTGTTTCCAAGTGTGTGTGTGTGTGTGTGTGCACGTGTTTCCAAGTGTGTGTGTGTGTGTGTGTGTTTGCACGTGTTTCCAAGTGTGTGTGTGTGTGTGTGTTTGCACGTGTTTCCAAGTGTGTGCACGTGTTTCCAAGTGTGTGTGTATGTGTGCACGTGTTTCCAAGTGTGTGTGTATGTGTGCACGTGTTTCCAAGTGTGTGTGTATGTGTGTGTTTGCACATGTTTCCAAGTGTGAGTGGGTGTGCGCACGTGTTTCCAAGTGTGAGTGTGTGTGCGCACGGGTTTCCAAGTGTGTGTGTGCGCACGTGTTTCCAAGTGTGTGTGTGTGTGTGTGTGTGTGTGTGTGTGTGTGTTTCCATGTGCGTGTGCGCAAACATGCCTTTCCGTTTGTGTGTCTCACTGTATGTCCTGAAGGTGTAATGTGGTCCTGGAGCAGGTAATACAACAAAGAAAGTTTTGAGTACCTCCCCCATTTGTCTGTCTGTCTGTCTGTCTGTCTGTCTGGACCGAGAAAGACGGAGCAATAACATCACAGCCGTGCGAGATGAAGTCGCACGACTCAACAAGTTTGCAGCTGAGCTCAAAATAAAGTTTGAGGGTGGATGCAGCCTGAGCAAGAGCACTGAAGCAGGGGGGTAGGAGGAGCGCTCGGTGTGATGTCATCACAAGATGGTCTTGACTTCTTTAGCGTCAGTGTCCCCAATTCAATCTCACCTGATCCCTGACCACCTCAGTCTGAAATGTGCTTTGCTGATGAGATAATCATTTGCAAGTGAATGATTATTTAATCAGAGAGATATTTGCAAGACATTTCATCTTCTACCATAAATGCCAGCAGGTCAAAAATCGGATCATGGCACAAACCCAATGCCTGTGGAGGAAAATAAACTCTGGGCACATTTAAAATGGGCCAGAGCTGAATTGATAATTAATCGGCTGGCCTTTATGCATCCAGCTGAAGCTTATTAATGAAACTCTGCGTGGTAGGACTCGGATTACTAATTGTTAAACATCCCAAAGCAGAAGCTCGGCTACAGGGCTAGATTTCAAGACTGAGTCCCCAATAATGAACTCTACTGATTTGTCTCATCAATAACCTGGCTTCAAGAACATCAGTAACATAAAAGAATCCCTGTTCTGCGAGGGATTGCGATTTCCTTCAAAAGCATCTGCAAGCATGCGAATTAGCATGGGTAATTGGTTGTTTTTCAGCACACTACATTTGATGTTCAGTCTTCAACACATTACTTTGACTATTCCCATTTCTGATCAACAAATACCATTTTGGGAAAGTCGAATAAGAAACCAGAGGTCCAAGAACCTCTTCTGGTCTGCCCCCTGCTGCATCCATTTAGGAGAGTATATGGCTGAAATGAAATGACTTGGTTTATGTCCTTAAGTTGTCCTATTCAAAGTTTCATCAAATTTAATGGGTATTTGTGACAGCTAGAGGTGATGGGTCTTTCATATGGGTGCATATGGATAGAAACAAAATTCAACCATCACAAAACAACAATTTTGCTGCCAGTGGGCTAACCCAGCGGGTTGATTCAGGGGCGTCATTTACTGGGATGCACAGAGAGAGAGATTTGCCAGGCAAACAAACTCCATATTTAATCTGAGAGCAAAATTTCAGCAGAGGTCTAAACATTAAACAGGACTTGTCACTGTCTCAGGGAAACCTCAGGGAGCTCCGAGACGTCCAGACGCCCCAGTGAAGGCACATCGGCTTTCCTGTTTGCTGCTCCAGGTGTTTCAGGCGATAAGGAGCAGGGAGGCAGGACCTCACCGATCGCCAAAGCTGATTAGCAGCTAGAAGTCACGGGGCTCAGCTAACTCCGCGCCACGCTCTGAATGCACCTCACCTCAGAGACAGGCCAGCCGACAGTGCGTGACAAACGCTTATCACAGCCTCCATAGAGAAACGGGTGCCAGGGTCAGTTGAGTTCCCCAACACATTCCCTCTACTGCCGCACAGGAGGTGCCGCCCCCCCTCAATACAAGATAAGGGCGACCTGGTTTCTTTTACAACTTTTCCGGCTGAACTGCTGTTGCCACCGATTCTTCGAATTTGCAGAATTGACTGGCCAGGCAGGTGTTCAGTCTTGTGTTTACAAATTATTTATCAATTTTCTATTCCTGAAAGTGAAGCTTGAAGATCAATTTGCTATAAAGTGAAGAGAGAAATATCTGAAATCCTGGAGTGATGATTTGACTGCTGGTTTTACTGAAGTCGGCGATTGACTAAAGAGAGTTTCCAAGGCCTTATTTGGCCATAGGACGCACAAAAAGACCTCAGGACGGAGGACCGACAAGCCGGCTTTAGAGCGTACCTGGCAGGGTCCGGATAAATGGGGTGGTCGCGGGATCCCGACATGTCATACCGCGACAGAGAGATGAGAGAGGACTCCAACAGCCTCCTGCAGAGAGAGAGAGAGAGAGAGAGAGAGATGGTGAGCGAAAGATCCAGCGATTCTTGAAAGGAAGGGTGACATTTAAAAAAAAACTCTCCCACTCGTAGTCAGCCGCTGATTTTATTGTCAACTGCTGGAAGCCATTGAAAACAATTCACAGTCATTTTGGAAGGAAGGAAACTATAAACTAGTTTACATTTTGAAATGGCAGCGTTTATTTTAGCTCAGGTAAAGGGCAATGAGAGAGCACCATTTACGCTCCGATAATGCAGACTAATCGCGGCACATCGTTAGCGTGTGGGCAGAAACGCTGTCAATTATCTTCATTTCCCCTCGCGCTTTGCAAAACACAGAAAATCACTGCAGGTCCAGCACTTGAAACTTTAAAAGGCACATTTCAGCAGTACCTCCATCGGTGTAGGCTGATTTAATGTGGTCAATGAAACGCATGCAGCTGCAAAGGTTATTAACGACTCCGATTAGAGCTGGTACAGGTCATAAAAGATCAGCAAACTTTCTGAAAGTCTGGAACACCAGGCCTGAAGCTTGGCCACTCTTCCTTGAAGAGAAATTTAACAGCCCAAAACCAGTGAGTTAACAAGGCAAATACTGTCGGTGGATGACAGCAGGGTATGTCCCAGAAACCACAACATTCTACCCATTCATAGTTTGGCCCAGTGGCTGGGCGACAGGAAAGGGTATGGAGTCCAGAAAAATCAACAGGAGAACTACTCTGGGCTCCAGGAATGTTCACAGCAAATTTTGGTCATTGGGTGAACAATATCAATGACAGTCCTTCCCTATGCAGCAGAGACAATCACACAAAGTGTGACATGATTCCCCACAAAACCATCTCAGTTACTGAATTTGGAAATGCTAAATCTGATCGAGGTCTGGTGTTCAAGGAAACACGACAGAGAGCCGCCACAATCAAGAAACACTTCTATGAACAGGAATGTTTAAAGCGGATTTGACATGATTCCTATTAAAACTGTTTGAGTTACTGCGTAATGAAATATAAAGTTTGATTTCCTGGTGGCGCTACAGGGAAGACTGTAGGGTCAAACAAAACAAAGTTCGTCCTCTAAAGTACACGTCAGGGAGAAACTCAAGAAATTTTTGAGTCAACACAAAGAATCTGCGGCGGCGATGTGCAAGCCAAAACAAAATACTTTGGAGATATTTTGTGGTTATAACTAGGCCTACTAAGAAAAAATATTATAAAATGTATTATAAATATAAATTTTCACATTAGTGAAAAAGCAAGTTTGTGCGTACACTGCCAGGAGCACTGCCCAAGCCAAAGCGCAACATCTGCTCCACACAACAGCTGCTATTTGACAGCAAAAAGATCCAAAGCCAGGATTAGGATGTGTGTCTCAGAACATCAACATGTCATGGTATCACAGTTTCTGGACAGCACACCAAAAGATGTTACCAAATGTGGCTCCTGTAGTACTGTTCGGCCAGGCGTACTCTCCAACCAATAGCCTTGTCCACACACCTGACATCATATGGCTTCAGACAGAATTCAGACAGCATGCAGCTTCTATAACAGCAGAATTCCATGTTGTGTCCCGTTACTTACATCTCCTACAAGGAGCACACAGGGCCGCAGGGGAGCTCTTTTAAACAAGGCGCCACATGATAGGTTTTCAACAGTGCAGGAGGATTAAATTAAGAAATATTTCAAAAATTTATTTCAGCGCTCTCAGGTCAACACAGAGACCAGGAGATATTTACAGATGTGAGTCTGCCAGATTAATGCCCTGTTGACCCAACCTCCTGAAAAATGCATATGTGCCATTCGCTCACTATGATGCATTAGATCTTGGTAAGGGCTTTGAGGCCCTGTGGTTCTCTGGTAGACTCCGTAAGAAATCACATGCTCACATTCATGTCTATAACTACAAACCCTCACGAGCCTCACTTAAAAAGCAGGCGATGAACCACATAACCCCATCCACACAGTATCAATCATGCATAACACGCATGTATCAAAATCAATTACACACTTAAACATCTCCACTAGTGAAATGAAGTAATTGCATACTAAGCATTGTGCATTACAAATAGGCAAGAATAGTTTAACACCAAAAGTGCTCACTGTTGTTGGGTGCAAAATAGATTTAAAGTTCATTTTGGCATAACAGTGAGAATGGACACCTAATTTTCAACTCAAAAAACTCATTGCGAAGACCAAATCAATTGACTTGCAAAGGGATGGAGACAGACATGAGATCACGTCAGAGGAGCAGGCTCCAGAAGAAAATAATAGAAAATGAGTTCTGGGATGTGTGTGGGGTTAGCATAGCTGTTGATAATGAGTTCTGGGATGTGTGTGGGGTTAGCATAGCTGTTGATAATGAGTTCTGGGATGTGTGTGGGGTTAGCATAGCTGTTGATAATGAGTTCTGGGATGTGTGTGGGGTTAGCATAGCTGTTGATAATGAGTTCTGGGATGTGTGTAGGGTTAGCATAGCTGTTGATAATGAGTTCTGGGATGTGTGTGGGGTTAGCATAGCTGTTGATAATGAGTTCTGGGATGTGTGTGGGGTTAGCATAGCTGTTGATAATGAGTTCTGGGATGTGTGTGGGGTTAGCATAGCTGTTGATAATGAGTTCTGGGATGTGTGTGGGGTTAGCATAGCTGTTGATAATGAGTTCTGGGATGTGTGTAGGGTTAGCAAAGCAGATGATAAAGAGTTCTGGGATGTGTGTAGGGTTAGCATAGCAGTTGATAAAGAGTTCTGGGATGCGTGTGGGGTTAGCATAGCTGTTGAAAATGAGTTCTGGGATGTGTGTGGGGTTAGCATAGCTGTTGAAAATGAGCCCTTGGTTGTGTGTGGGGTTAGCGTATCTGTTGAAAATGAGCTCTGGGATGTGTGTGGGGTTAGCATAGCTGTTGAAAATGAGTTCTGGGATGTGTGTGCGGTTAGCATAGCTGTTGATAATGCGTTCTGGGATGTGTGTGGGGTTAGCATAGCTGTTGATAATGCGTTCTGGGATGTGTGTAGGGTTAGCATAGCTGGTCATAATTAAAGACACATCATCTTACAGACACCGTTTTTTCAGCTGAAACGGTGAATCTGGCCTGAGGTTGTGCTGTAGCTCACAAACAGAGCGCAGATGTTCTTATCCTGGACAGAGGCCCCAAAAGGGAAAATTGCCAGTCTTTTAGGCAAGTGCTGCCAAATTGGAGATGCTTCTGCAACAAACATCCAAAGGACCCGTCTATATTTCCTTTTATGCCCCCAAAACTCTTTTTCCAATTAATATAAGGAGTACGATGGTCATTTAATAATAAAGATTAATGGATTGAGATGTAACACAGTGAAAAGCTCCAGAGTCACAGTATTTTTTTTTTTATCAGAAGACACACGCTAATTAAGAGCACCTCAGCAGGCTTCGCTTCAACTCTCTCTCCCCATTTACCCGGCTGTACATTAACAGAGACACCAGAGTGACAAGAACAGTTCATTACCTGCTACTCACTGCTATCTGCTACCACCAGACAAACCTTAAAAAAAAATATCCCACCATTATTGACATCGCGTCTTCCTCATTAGGGTAGTGGGGGAAATGCAGCCAATCCCAGCTGACCATGGGTGAAAGGCAGCCACACATCCTGGACTGCTTGCCAATCCATCCCAGAGCTCACACACCATTCACACACACACTCCTACCTATGAGCAATTTCAAGAAGGGCCAGGCAATCTAAAGAAAACCAGATCACGATACGATGAATACCTAGGTATCGATATTGTGATGATACAACCATTTCTGCTTTCATAATATATTTAGACGTGTAACTTCTGATCAATAGTTATTAATGTGGATATAATGACCAAGCAGGAAGGGGCAAATAAAAGAGCTACAACAGTTCAGAAAACTGTATCCCATTACTGAAATGCAGCCTTTAATGCAGGAAAAGACCACACTCATGTCACAATACAAACCTCAAACAATATCGAGTCGTAGAGCAAAATCGATCCAACTTGATAAAGCCCAAATTTAGAGTGTTAAATTAGCCAGACATGCAGGTGTTTGGACAATGGGAGGAAACCAAAATATCCAGAGGAAACCCACACGAACACTGGGAGAACATGCAAACTCCACACCAAACGACCCCAGGCCGGATTCAAACCCACAACCCTCTTGATGTGAGGCAGCAGTACTGCCCACTGCACTGCTGCGCCACCCCTCATCCCAACTACAGCAGTGGTAGTGCAGTGCAGTCATGACAACCTGGTGGAGCATTGGGGGAGGAAATGTACCAGTTCGAACAATCTAGTTCATCAAAGAATCTCCCCCTTTGTTTAATTTTACTTTGGTCTCAAAGGCAGCACCCCATCAATCCTTATTTTAGGCATGTTGCCACTTAGATTATCCAGCAGAACGGTCACACACCACAAACAACTAAAGAACTGAGTCGTGCATCTCCCTGATCCACAAATTTCAGACAAAATGGCCGCCGGCAACCATATTGGATGTCCGAAATGCACAAATATCGGTCTTCAGCATTGTCCAATCAATATCTTTGCCTGTGTGAAATTTGGAGAAATTTCTGTAATAATTGTGGCTTTCAGAGCCCAGAACAGAAAATCTCTATGTCAGCGGCAGCCCCGGAGCTAAACCATAGTATCTCCCGACTATCGTCATCAGGGAGATACAACTATGCACCTCACAGATGGATAGACAGACAGGAAGACCGAAGGAAGTATGAACAGACACACCTAAACAGTAAGATGCATCCATTTATATAATTTCTCTGAGAAATAGAGGAAATAGTGGACAATTTAGAGGTTCTGTCCTGGAGAGGACACATGATGAAGGGATGGACGGACACACAGTGGGACAACACATCCACCGCGTGACGGGGGATAATAACCACAAGGACATTAATTTGACTCAAAATGTGAGCTACGAGAAGAGATATGGAATAAAAACTCCATCTCTCCGATCTTCAGCATCTCCGCAGAGAGCTCCATCCAGCCCTCTCCCTCCACATGGGCCAGTGGAGAACACATTTATAACCAACATCTCCGCCATTAGAAAATCTCATTAAACTCCACTGAGGACATTATTAGTTCAGCCATTATCTCCCGGAGAGCAAGCGAGGATTTAAAAAAAAAACACAAAGTGAATCGTCCCAAGTCTGTGCAACAAGCCATTAAATTGTCCCGTCCTCTAACTGGGGTTCAGTGACGAGGAACAGAATAAACAGAAGGCTTCATGGCGTAAGGCTCCTTACAAAGTGCACCCTTTCACAGAAACGCGCTAAAAGGGAGTAATCGTCTATTCAGGATACTACAATTATTCAAGTTATTCAAGTTCGAGTTACCAACTGTGGCACTGATTCGACACAAAATAGTGAAGCATAGCTCCAATGAATTACCACCACATCTCAGTTAGTCTCATTTAAAAACTGACTGCATCAGGGCACACGCTTCAAAGAGCCATTCTAAGAGAATAACAGTTTCCTTCTTCCGAGGACCCTTGACCTTCTCTCCAATTAACAATCAGAATCAGCGCTACTTCACGTGCCAAAAAGAATTGCCGCAGGAACACTAGAACCGGACTGTTTCGGCAGGGAGATGTAACAGAGGTTTTAACCTGTAACTACGGTAACAAGCGGCCCATCAGTATATTGCAACACCTGGCAGCATGATTGATGAACAATCAATTTAAAAGAGCTTAAAAGGAAATCCAAACAAATTCCGTGACAATGGATTAACTCAGTGTGCCTGCTTCAGAAACGCAACGTATGCAACACCTTTGGAATCTCTGCCGAAAAAACACAGTGTCCAATCAGAGGTCATGAGGAGGAGTGCATCCATTTTTTTTTTAATTTCACAATGAAACTAAAAAAATTAATACTGAGATGAGCAATGTGTAAATTCAAAAATGTGCTTCACGGGAGCGAAGGCAGTACCCTTCAACCCTGACATATTGAATGATAAGTGAAAGTGGACAAAGTTTCGAAGGTCGAGGTCACTGGGCAAAGGTCAACGGTCATTCAACACGAAACCTCGCCGAGGCATGGCTACCCGCCAGGGCGAGTCCACATTCGAAAAATGAAGTTCCTAACCCTAGCGGTTACAGAGAAATGGCCTGGACAGTGGCTGGATTGCACTTGATCTTGTTGCCCTTTTACTGGACTTTGTTGCACTTGATTTTGTTGCCCTTCACTTGGTCTTTTTATCAGTATATTTGGTGTTTAACCATTAGTCTAGACCTGTAACAACAGAATGTGTTCTCTGTCACTTTTACTGTTAGCATTGTACTTGTCTCCTAGGAGCTCTGCACTTTTGTACCGATCTCTTGCACTTTTGTACGTCGCTCTGGATAAGGGCGTCAGCTAAGAACCTGAAATGTAATGTATTGGATGCCCATCCACCCGTCTGCCAAGGGGATGACGATACCCTCTACCCCTTCGTCAGGGCTGAGGGGTGAAAACAGATTCATATGCTGACATTATGCACAGGCAATTTGCAAAGTTATAGGAATCAGAATTAGACATGTAAAACTGACACGTGCGTGAGTTCAGACACGACGGCCTTCTCTCCTCAGTATCATGACCCTGCTCTTGGACTCCGTCAGTACAGTGGAAGCACTCACTAACACAGCTGGTCTGCACTGCATTTTTCTGTCTGTTTTCTTTTCCAGAGGGATGCTATATTTGTGCTGGGCTCCCTCAGGGCAATCTATGATTGAAGCAGCACTTCTTCCACGGGATAAAAAAGCAATACAACCAACAAAGTACAAGCTACCATTAGGAGAGTATTAGTCTAATGCTGAGTAATGTGCTGTAATAAAGACGATAAACAAAATGTCCGGTAAAATGAGCAAATGCTCTACAGGCCAGCTCGGGTAATGCGCTAGGAACAAGTTTTCTGAACAATCTTCCTCCCATCATTGCAAATTTTCAGCCAGAATAAACACAGCCGCAATATTAAAAAAAAAATGTGATCAGACACACAGTGATGGAATTCACATTAAGACAGGTCAGATGGGGATACAGAACCAACTGTCTGAAAAAACACTGGGGACATGGACATTTGCCCATCTCCTCCGCAAAAAAAATTAAACATTCAAACATCTCTCCAACCAGATTATAATTCATAAGGATAATTCACTGCAGCAAACATTAAAATACTTATCGTACAGGGAAGGGGCATTTTTGATCTTGAAGGGGGGGAAAAAAGATTAAAAATAAGTGTTCTGATATGAGTATATCAGCATCAAACAAATTTGTGGAGGAGCACCATCATCAACAAGTGTAGAAGCGAGCAGAGCTCACATACCCCTGCTTTATGTTTGAACGAATCCGGACGCACAGACACACGGACAGACGGACGCGCAGAGCGCTATACTCCCCCTGACTACGTCGTAGCGGGGGTATAATTAATATTGACAATCCCACTGCTATGGCCAGCTGAATGATAGTGTCAAACATGAAAGGTGATGCTTTTTATAAACAACCAGACCGCCATAGCGTATGGTTCATTTGGACAAGTTACATAACTGTGGACATTAACATTTAACTGGATTTTAATGTTATCTGGGCCATGAGTCCATTGGTGTCTCGATTTCATAATTCGTGAACTCCACTGTATAGAGAATTCCAGACTAGCTTGGCTGAGAGACGGAGGGAATTTGACAAAATTGGCAACCTTTTGATCTGTAAAGTGGCTAACTGAATTGAAATTAGTGGGGATAAGCATACTGCTGCTCGAGACGGCAGCTGACAGCTCAACGGATAGTTTCTCTGAACATGCAGTTCCACATGGGATGCCGAGACACCATAATTTTACAACACGTTACAAGGAGGTTTCCCTGAAATAATATCATGGCGAGACATGGCTCAGTTTGACTGATGACAAACCTAAGAAAACACAGCATAAACTCACTTCCTAAATATGTTATGTGCACCAACGGACAGACAGAAAGAGAGATGACCGTACTGACCACTATATACCCCCTGCATTATATGCCAGGGAATAAAAAGCCATACTAGCTATTCGTTTGGTTTTTCTCTTATTTTCTCTTACAGGCGAAAGTCCGAATTTTGCGGGTGGCAGACTGTCAAAATATGATGATTTTTTTCAATGACCCGGCGTTTAACTGGAATGTCCTTTGCATGTACTTGCATTATAGCAGTGCCCAAACCATGTCCCAGTGCAATACTGAGCCAATTTAAAAGACAGCAAGCGGGGATAAACACGGGAAATGTTTTCTTTCAAGAATGGTTTTGATTTGCATAGCACACACTGATTGGTCACTTTATGTGAGGAACATCTGAGACTACGGACCTTTACTTTGCCTAAGCTACAGTGATGACCTACACCTCCACGGTGGATTTGCTGCTGTGCCCCCAATGTAGCGGCAGACTTTGCAGTGGTGCCCCTTTTATGGAGGCACATTTGCCGTAGTGCCCTTATATTTTCAGCATGGACCACGGCAACTTTTGCCGTGCCCCTTATCACCTGTACTTCGAGGCCTGCAAGGAAAAGGATATTAAAAGGCAGCACAGGCACTTAATTTTCGTAGAGATACAGTTGGAAGCATAGTATGCAAGTTCAGAGTTTAAGGAAGAGTGGCTACAGTACCAGGATGTGGCAGAAAGAGGAAGCTATCAATGGCTCTCACCAGATTCCTGCACAGACGGGTGGTCAAAAACCCTCAAGTGACTGCAGTAGACCTGCAGCAAGACTTGGAGGCAGGAGGCACTGAGGTTTCAGTTTGCACAGTAGGGCTCATACTAAACATTGAAGGTCTCTGAGACATACACCACGACTGATCCAAAAGCACAAGCTCCAATCTGCTCAAAACCATATAAGTAAGTCACAGAAGTTAGGGGATATTGTTCTGTGGAGTGATGAAACAAAACTGGAATATTTTGGGCTAATGAATTATTGGTACGGCTGCAGGAGGAATAAAGAAGCATATGCTGAAAAGTACACCCTGCCTACAGTGAAGAATTGTGGGAACTTTTTGATGCTCTGTGGCTGCCTTGCTTCCTCTGGCACTGGAAACCAGCTGAGTTTGGAGGACAAGATGGATTCAGTCAATTACCAGGATATCCAAGGAGAAAATGTCATGCCGTCTGTAGGAAAGCTGACGCTTGGGCATCATTGGACCTTCCGATAGGACAATGATCCTAAGCATACCTCAAAAACCACCAAGGCTTGGTTTCAGAAGAAGTCTGGGAAGATTCTGGAGTGACCATCACAGTCGCCTCACTTGAACCCCATTAAAAAAAAAAAATCTCTGGTAGGATTTGAAGAACACAGTTGCAGCATGCAAACTCTAGAATATTAGTGAACTGGAGGCCATTGTCCATGAGGACTGGGCTAAGATTCCTTGGGATGCAGCAAGAAGCTGTTATCTGCCTATGCATCACATTTCCAGCAGGTCATAGGAGCAAAAGGGTTTTCAACTAAGTATTAAAGATGCTCGCCATGAAGGGGTTGAATAATTTTGAGCCTGCAGTAGTCATTAACCTCTTAAACTCCAGAGTACCCCAATTGGGGGACCCTGAGACTCACCGCAGCAAAATACCTACAACGCCGCGCTAATTAAGTAGCAATATAGTCATATTACACATCAAATGAAACAGGAGCCTCTGCTACAAGCACATAAGTCATTTTTACATACACCAAGCACAACTCAAACGCCAAGCATATTAATGTTCAAATATCAAAATCCGAGTAGCGTCAGAAAATCAACCCTCTCTCCACATTTCCATGTCTCCCTCTCTGATACTTCATGCTACACAAACAGAGATATACTCTATTCATTTTGGGTATGTCATTTTCAAACAGAAACCTAAAAAAGAGGCTGGGGCTTAAGAGGTTAAAAGTGACATTTCATGTTGAATGTGGAGAAACCACTTGTAATATTTGTTCTGCTGAGTAATTTAAATCGTTCTTTTTTGATTTTTTCATTGCAAAATTGTAAATTTTGCCATTAAACCCAATTTGAAATGGGGGTTGAATAATTTTGATTGCAAAAGTACCTGATGTTGTGAGATAAAGGGCAAGTGAGACATTTTACCATTTCATGAAAAATATTAGCTCATTTTGAATTGTAATTGCATTTCCATATTAGTGCAGTTGCACACTGCTTAGCAGCAATATCACCATTACTAGCCAAAATGTTAACCACGGGTAGCACCAATTGCTCAGCGAAGTGATGTCATAACAAGAAAAGAAAAGTGTTCATAAATTACCAGTGAAGTCAAGGTAAAATTTAACGTACAGTTAACCAAAGCGCTGAACAAGCTTAACATACCAACATAAACAAATTTCATGTTTAGTGGTTCGGACATCATCCTTTGACCCACTCACAATCCTATGTAGTCTCCCAAAACCTGACTTGTTCCATGCCAATAAGTTATGCGAAATAGGCGAAAAATTTAGCTCTGTCTCCCTGATATGCCGTTTTTGCCAAATGCGAAGCGTCCAGAGTACACCTGCTCCCACGGGGTGCTTCAGCATTGTTTCACGTGTGGGCAGCAGAGTGCGCATCTACATCTGATAGACAAATTTTCTTGCCACAGTGCAAATTAGCAATGAAAAAAAAAAGCCAGCAAAAAACAGTGTTGTCACTCACCTATTACAATCAACATATGCCACCCAGCCCATTTTACTCTATTCGGGTTCAAATGCAATTGCATTTATGTTACCGCCAACTCCTTCGCTAAGCAAAAGATTTGTCAACAATGAATAAAATTTGGGAACATTCGACAGCGACAGTGAATTTTTAGAGTAGCTTTTTGTCATTTTACAAAGCTAGTTAAGCGTGTTTGCCAAACAGAGGCAGTAAGCATGCAAGCTGGCTAGTTAATATCTATCCACCCATTACAAGCAAGCTAGCCATGTTACGCATTATGGCTCAAATGCCCTGATCAAGGTCAGCTAAGTTGCAAGGGATATTTGGGCAGTCAGAAAACGTTCCATGTCATAATAAAGCCAAAACAGAAATTGACTGAAAAATAGTCCATTTATTCAGGACTGATGTTTACACTGGTTTTTACAATTTGTGCAGAATAAAGCAATGTATTTATTTTTTGCGAGTTGTGAAGATAGAGACAGGAAACAAATGAAAGGGAAAAAAACTGAACAAAAATTTGGATAGAAATGCAGATGCTTCTGTTCATTTTCCAGGCAAGGTTTGGACTCACTCATACCCTTACAGGCAGAAAGGTCACTGCTTTTATGAGCCATTCCTACTATGATGGGAAGGGTCTCTTCCAGGATGACAAAGGCCCAAGCCCTACAGGGCACATGAGGTCAATGAATGTATTCATAATAACAGAAGAAAGGTCCTCCATCCACCAGGTGAGTTTTACGCTCGTAAGCATATTGAGGCCGATCTGGCAGCTTGTGGACACCTAACACCTGACCAAGGCTGTTTATGCAGATTTTTCCATTAATTTGTCATCCATCTGAATCTCTCATGCTGACAAAGTTTGATCTTGTCAGTTCTACTATGAATTAGCTTTCTTCCCCCCAGTTAAAAAGTCAAGAGGTGTTTCACACCAATTGAGACGATGTTGACATAACAGCACATACAATTTCATAACATCTCAGCCAAAAGCCCAGTTAATGAATTAGTGCCCAATGTTGAGCCGGCTATACAACTCAATGGTTTCCATAGGCTTATGCAAAGTGAATATGAAAGGGTAGGGGCTTTAAAATGAAAAAAAAAAAAAAATGTATATTAAATAGCAGTCGTATTGCAGGTCTGAAAAAAAATAATAAAAATAATAATCCTGATTGTATTATTTTCCCAAATCGTTCCACCGTGACCAATGCGTCAATGCCCGAAACGGATCACCCAGTGAATAAAATAATGACATTTAATAGTAAAGCGTACAAGTGAGTCTTCAGTCTCAATTAACGCAGTGGCATTGGGAGGCAGTGTCCACAGTACAAGTGTCCAAGCCTTGAACTGGACGCACAATGAATACAGATAAACACAACTCTTCAATTCATCCAGGATGTTAGAGAAATGGAAAAAATAACAGCTGTAAACTGACCATAATGTTTTTACTTGGTAGTTGGTAAATGAAATTTTTTTTAACAAAAGAGTAAGACAAAAGATCTCATTGTTGCTATTCTGAACACTGTCCTTGAAGATTCCCCCCAATGTCAAAGCTGACATACCACAAGCTTCTGTCAGATGCTGAAGAGAAACAGTGGCCTCAGCATGTCACGCTACCCATTTCTGAAACAGCTTTTATCAAGAGAGCAGAACACAGCACACATTCCAATGAGGGGGGCTCATCATTATTGTGGTTCTCATATAAGACAAGAGGCAGTGTGTGCCGGAGTGATTTCTGCACATTAGCCTGTAGCACACTGCCACCAAGAGGGAAAATGAGTTGTGTGGATCATACCAGCCTTTACATCACAACAGAGCTGGCCTTCAGTCTCGGTTTCAGTGCAGCCTCAAACACACGCCGTTTATGCAGGCCCTTTCATGTGGGCCGAATTTCACAGTAAGAGCGGGGCATCCGTTACAGAGGAAGGGTACCCTGCAGAGGTGTGATAACCCAAACTTGTCCTCAGTTAACCCCTTACTCTCGCCGCAGGGAGGCCCAGCCATCGTCCCGAGATGCGCCTTTCCATTACAGGCTTCTGAGCGGACGGATGCAGGTGAAATGCGATAAGCAATTCTTCTGAGAATTCAATTACTGCTCCCCCTCTCAGCACACAGGACTCTATTTCTGTTAAAAATGTGGTGAGTTTCACCATCTTTCCCACACATCTCCAGGACCATCACTTTTCCACTCCTGAGAACCAATTTAACAGACCAGTCAGACGTCCCCCACCATCTTTTTCACTGTATTTTTTCTGAGAATAATTCATTAAATAAGACCCAACGAGCACTTTGACATCTGAATATGACACTCACTCTGAGTACTTTAAACTGCAGTAGATAAATGCAGTAGCCTAAAAGTAGGGTGCATCATTTCTGATGGTAAACTACTACCAACATAGCGATGTATCCTAGAATTATGCTATATTATCCCGCCCTTTTGAAATTTAGTTTTTTTTTCAATTTGTGTGTCCAATTAATCATTTTAATCATCTTCCATTCCCTGCCAGTACTTGAATATTTTGAAAAATTCCACTATCTCTGCCAACTGCAGCAAGTTGCTCAAGATCAGTAACCTTCATAACGGCTTTTGCATGAATGGATTAAAGGCTTATTTGGAGAAGGGGGGGGGGGGGGGGGGGAAATTTAAAAAAAAACATACACTGACTTCATTCATAACCTGCACTCCTTTATCTGTACTGCTGTTCAATGTTCTTAAAAAAAATCTGAAATATTTTAATTGAGCTCCTCTCAGTTTGGGTCAAAAAGGGACCTTTCAGTAACCCCAGTAAAGCACCAGACTGATGCACTATGACTTCACAGAGGTCTTATATGATGCATTTATTCATTTTTAATTATGCTGCACCTCATCTTTGTTACCACCACTACTGGTGTACATAAATCAAGACACTCTAGTGCTCATGAAAAATAAATGGCATGGCGACAGTCTCAATAAAACTGAACAGAGCATGTCACGATAACAAAAAAAAAAAAAATCTGGCCAACAGAGGCCTCTTCTAAGAACAAGGCTGCCTGCCCTGCCCTCACAATGGGATGACAGCAGCCTGTACAAACTCCCTTTCCAATAGCCAGCCGCTATTTGCTAGCCTGTCGCTCCCCACGCACATTCAAGCTTGAATAAATAATATTCACGGAAGCATGCAAAGCTTCTTTTTTTCCATAGTTGGATAGAATTGCCGCTTCGGTTTCAGTGTGTAAGCCTCCTGGTAAACACTGGGCATGCACGAACAGGCCATGCCTTCACAGGGCCTTGGCCAAATCAGCTGAATCAAAGCCCAGCCTCCGGTACTTAACCTCGCAAGAAAGAGAGTTCTTCCTGGAACTCGGAAAAAGCACACAACACAGAAATAAAATGGATTAATTTTTGTAAAACCGTGAATAGAAGCTACAAAAAAAATAAATAAAAACAATCACACATACAATGTCAGAACCTGCGCAAAATCCTCGGACTCAGAAGTATTCTCCAGTAGGTCGGTCATGAAAACAGCATCAAATATGCCTTTCGTTATAGACAAAAAGTGCTCGGGGAAATCAGAAAGACAGAATGAAAGAGAAATATAATAATAAAGCTATTTTTACACTACTCATGGGTTTGAGAAGACCTGGTGCTGGAGAACTTTTTACTTTTTCTTTTTTTAGAGGGGGTGTGCATAAGGCTGACACGATACCATATAACCATGACAGGACAGCTGTCATGAACGTGAAGTTGTCTTTACAAGTGTTAATGACTGCTGTAAATAAGTGTCATTTGGTCAATTATGTCATTTTAATGCAACATTGACATCGTTTGGTTTGTCCCCATCATGATAACATGACATAGACCAATGTCTTCAACCTTGCACTGAAAGCCATGTAATGAAATGACATGCATTCATAGAGGTTGCTACACATTCATGACAGGTGTCGTGTCATGGTTATGCATGACCCTTCAAATCAAGTATAACCGAGAAAGACATACTCCTGACACCACGAGAGACAAAAACCAGTCACACCATCTTTCATGACCACTTTTACGACAAGAGCCATCAGATGGCAGCATATCCCCCAGCCACACGTCATCAACTTCGGATTAGCGAAGGGCACCACGTCAGGCCATGATTAATGTGCACACAAAGTTTCGTGAGAAAATATTGAACAGTTTTCACGTTATGCTCCCGAAACGAAATGTTCAAAGGCAGATGGACACACGGGCGGGCGGGCGGACAGACAACTGCACCCATGACTACATCCCTCCACATTATATGCCGGGGGGACAAAAACACTAGATCTTCATGAACAAGGCAATCAGAGATAGCAGACCTGGCCCCAGCCACGGGCTGACAGACAGAGTGAGTGACAGACACACACACACACACACACACACACACACACACACACACAATCATACATACAGCACAAACGTTCACAGAAATTTTACGTAATGTTCATTTCGCAAAAATACAAAGACAACCTAAGCAGACAGAGAAAACAATACAATACACGACAATCCAGGCTCCTCAGGCATCAAGCAAATAGGCCTATGAGCCGCAGCGGCCTCCATTTTAATACGAAGAGTGGTGAACTGTGCTGGTCCCCAAGGCATGGCGTAGTTTATCCCGGGCAGCTAGCTAGCTAGCCAACTCTCCTTGTAATATAAGTCAAATTCATTCATACTGCACAAATGACCACAAAAAATGCTTAGCTGTGTCCAGCTAGGTAAAACAAAATGCTAACTAGACACAGAAGACGATAGAACACGTTATACCATCTTGAAAAAAAATAATAAAAAAATCGGTGATTTCAGCAAGCCCAGCGGGCTGGAAAGCGGACCCCGTGTGCTATGTGCAATTCCATGCAAGATCCGTGTCAACGCGATCACTTTGTCCGCCAACGAAAAACGGGCAGTATGCAGAGAAAGTATGCAGAATAATGCAACGCAAATAGAATTAGAAGCACAAATTCAATCCTAACATCACAACCGACAAATCTCATACAATTAGGACACATAATTATTTAATGCAAACTAGCATACTGTTTTATGAAAATGCATCGCGATTACGGTTTGCAGGGGTCCGTGTCACAACACGGAGCTCCATGTAGCTAGCTAGCATGCCAACTACACACTTATAACGAAATAATTACATACAGCACAAACGTTCACAGAAATTCTACGTAATGTTCATTTCGCAAAAATAATACAAAAATTACCTGAGCAGACATAGAAAACAATATAATACACGACAATCCAGGCTCCTCAGGCATCAAGCAAATAGGCCTACGAGCCGCAGCGGCCTCCATTTCAATAGGAGGACAGACGAACAATGCGGTGGTCCCCGTGGCATGGCGTAGTTTATCCCGGGCAGCTAGCTAGCTAACTCTCCTTGTAACATGATCATTGCTTAACCTGGCTCCCCCTAGGGGGGGGGCAGGTAATGGCCACGGGCTGACAGACAGAGTGACAGAAACACACACACACACACACACACACACACACACACACACACACACACACACACACACACACATACATACATGATCATTGCTTAACCTGGCTCCCCCCCCTAGGGAGGGGCCAGGTAATGAATGTGAAAATCCATAGAAATGTCCCCTATGAGCAGTCGCATTTGGATGTCATTTTCGTAAGACTAGCCGATACCCGTGCTACACATGGGCTACATACGCAGGCATTGTTTTTTGATGCAATGAAGGCAGCCTTGGTTTTATCTTAACACGATAACAGCTGATTGAATTAGCCAGTTTTACTTGAAAAAAAAAAAACTGCTTCAAAATGCAGTTTTCACTTCATAACTTACATGGAGTATGAACTTCATGACTTCATAAGTTTGAAACTTGGCGCATCGTCTTTGTCACACAGTAAAACCGGTGTATGCGCAAAGCAGACTCATTATTCACGATGGTTTCAGAAGAGATGCGCGAAATTACGCAAATCGCCAACTCTGTAATAACATATAGATTAATAAAATTAGAATTAGAATTAACAACAATAGTAATTTCAATAATGTTCCATAAACGCAGGGCTGCGAAACCGGTGGGTCTGTCCACTACAGGCATGCATCTCTAACACAGATCATCCCTTATGTTCCCAGGCACATTAAAAATAGCATTGAATACATCCACCAAGTAGCACGGGCCAGGCTGAGCTCCAAGCACCTGAAGCAGCGGAGACCTCGGATCGTTCAGATGTCCTCAACGGACCCAACTGAAGATTTTTTTTTTGTGCGGCCGCTCAACATTCCAGTGGTGAACTGCACAATGCTGCCAGTTGCTGGGACTTGGCACTGGAACATCGCACTGGGTGTAGCCCAACACCTCAAGCTAATTCCCATCTGAAGGGGAGAGGTTAAACAGGGCTATAGCACAGAGGTGACAGATTTCAGTATTCTGATCGCCTGACAAATTAAAACCACAAACAAACACGACACTTGGCTACAAGCCACCCACAATAAACCCCGGCAAACAAACGAGCGACTGACGGGTCGTTGACTGCGGAGAGATGAGCAACGAAAGAAAGCTATTCAAATGACCGTTTGTGCTGTAAAATTAAATGCAAAACAGATGCCCCACCAAACACTGAGGGGGTCATCTGAGGCTACAGAATGGCGTGATTCACAAAGCCACAGCCCATTAGCCTACATTAGACCCATTAAAAACAAGCCACATTAATTCCCCTTTCCTCACGTGCAGCCACAAACTGAAATTTTCTGGAACTTCCCTCTCAAGACTCTCGACAGCAGGAAATATGAAAAGCTGCTTCCAGATAGAGACCGACTCAGATTAAAGCTGCTTTCATATCAGCTGCGAAAGGAACTTTTTGCACGACAGACTACATTCAAAGTAAATGCAAAGACGCATTTCGCGTATATTCGCGTCTTTGCATTGACTTTGAATGTAACCTGTTGTGTGAAAAATTCATTTCGCATCCAGTGTGAAAGCGGCTTTACAGAGGAGGTTATTTCCACGATAAGCATGAAGAAAGAAATAGCATTACCAGACCAAGCACCGAAAACACTGCTTTGCTTCTCCAGGATGTTGCAGGTAAACTGTATATCAGGCATGACATGAATTGCCAGCAATTTTGAATCAGTAATTTCATGAAATGCCTGAAATAGATTGGCATTTCAGGAAATGACTGAATTGAAAACCAGGCATTTGCCTGATTACACAGTTTGCCTGCAACAAGGACTGTAAGCTACACTTTTTCAGATACAGCAAATTGCGTAAATTGAGCACAAGCAATAAATAAATTAGGCCACCATAATTATAAGTCATAGAAAAATATCCTGTCACTCACACATTTGCGTCATACACATAAAATTTTGAGGTATTCACACACATGACAATACAGCTGTAAGCCATTTAATGAAGGGATCTGGTTTTCCTGAAGAGCAAGCCACTGAAGCCAACTATGGTTTCTCTGGCTAGAAGGCTTCAGTTGACAAAGTCATAACTTGCTTAATTGTTAGGGTAACTAACCCAAACAAGCATTGATCACAATGATGTTGCAATGGTGTTTGAATAATACTGTAACCTCAGAATATCAAAGAAAACTAACACACAACTTAGCAATGTTCCTTGTTGTCGTGTCATGTGGGTAAACAGCCGTAGTTTGAAAGGTTAAGATGATTAACTGGTTCAAAGCACAACCTCAAATTACCATCACATGACCTTCATCATGAATGACCATCAACTTCCTGTCACTTCGAGGTCCGCTCATTGGGAACATCAGTCAATGGACCCATACAATGGAAAATACTTCTCCCCAGTTCAGCCCAGCTGTGCAGTGGTCTCCACTGTATCTGACAGCACACTAACTGTTGACTTTGCAGACCCCCCAGCATAGCCGTTTGACCCCCCCCCCCTTTCTACTTCAGCATTTGAAACAGTTTGAAATTCCAGCTGTTCTCTCCATCAAACAGACCTGCTCTGCATAGTCCACGCCCACCTGCTCCATCTGCATGTACTGCCCTGACATTACATTTTTTGCTTTCATCTTTACTCAGGAGACAATTAGAGAACATCTGATTGTCGCAGAGGACAACTACTCCAAAATCGCTGTCCGTCAAAGGAAAGAAAAGGAAAAACAGCAGTCAGCTGGGAAATTCTGGATTCTTTTTAGTTATATTAAATTTATATCTAAATTTATAAACCTCCCTTTTGGACATCCAAGAATATGGATGTCCAAAACAGGAGAGGGCAATATATCGGTATAAATGTAGTGATGTTGCTAGGTACGCATCCTGCGTCCCTGACGCATTAAAATCTGAAAGGACGCAGTAAACCCACTATGCATACGTCCCAGGGACGCACCTCATTTTTCCCATGAAAAATGATACATTGGGCCGATTTCACAAAAGCCTTTTAAGGTTTAGAAGTGGATAACTTTCTTAATCGCGCGTTCAGCAGTTTAATTTTAATCACCGTTCCACGAGGTGCAACTGTCCGTGTGTGTCTAAGTATTTTAAATACCTGCGGTCAAATAACAACAGAAAACCTAAACGCACGCGAAGGTATGTTTTACTCATGAAAACTACAACCACAGATTGATTTGCACCTAAACAATTGACGCCGACCTGCCTTCATCAGGTTGCCAGGTAGATTTTGAGCAAGACCTGCGCCTTTTCTGGAAAAGAAATACGGAAATAAAATAAATGAAATAACTGCATAAATTAGTTGCTGTCTTCAGCTTCTTTTTCGCTTAATGAAGGGGGCTTGCAAGGCCACGTTTTTCGTTTACATCTACGTGTAAATTTTCTAAAAAGGCTGTGAGTGAAGTCCGAACTGCATTTTTACTCTTCACTGATAATGAAAGCACAAATGAGTGTGTGAAACCACCACGAATGCGGAGGATGAAACAGTTATGGTGAAGGATACGTCTGACGTCGGGCATCTTGCTCACTTCCACGACTGGGCACGCAAAGAAAGTTTGATATTCTTTGAAGCGAAGTGAAATTCTCGCTACGTTTTCTTTGCCGACATCTCTGTGCGAAATGCCAGTCCACAACTAACATACGGGGTTATTAACCGGCAACGACAATTGGAAATGCCCATTATGCAATGGCAGGTTGTCATAATTTGACAGCACCTGTTTTGTCTGAGGGCTAAACGCAAGGTTATCCGCGTGCAGTTAAACGTGCGATGATCCCATCTTGTGAAATGGTGTTTACACGTTCGTTTAGCTGTCCGCGTACAACGGCATTTAAATATGCGTTTAAAATTTAAACACGTTAGTTATTCGCACGCTAAAATGCTTTAGTGAAATCGGTCCATAGTGATCAAGAACCCGTGTTTGAAATCACAGTAACAAGCAAAAGAAACCTTGCTGTCAGCAGACCAGACAAACGCCGTTTCAATCCTCTTACCACAAACATACCTGCATCATTTTATTTTTCTCAACAGACTTTAAACTGTGTTAGTTAAGTTTCATTTTGGCACCAAAAGTTTCACAGTGATTGACTCAGTTCATTTGATTTAGTTGATGTTCAGACAAGAAGATTTTGGTGACAATTTATTTGTTGACCGTCATGGTGATGAGAATTGTGTGTTAATATCAGCACTTTTATTGTTATTTTACTTTGGTACTACAGACACCATTTTGTTTTCATTTGAATTTTAGTAATTTATTTTGGTGCCATTTATGTTGCTACAAAAATGCTATTTTATTTGAATTTTGTTCATCATGCCACTGTGGCAGTTGTTTTGCAATAAACTTTTCAGATTTGGAATTTCAGATACATTTTGAACATACATGAATATGTCCGTTAATAATAACCATATCATACCATACCACCATCATAGAGTTTAACACTATTTAAGAAGTACAGGAATATAAGAAAAAAAATTTTTCATTGGGGACCCATTTAATTTCCCAGGGACCCACTCAAATCACCACCTGTGGGTCCCAGGGACTCACCAAACTGAAAACCTGTCAACTTCACTGTAAACGATCTTTCACTAGATCTATGCCATTGTGTGAATTAGGCTATACTGTCCATTATGGCAAAAAAATTGTTACGTACATCAGAACTACACTGGACAGATGTGATATTGGTTCAGGTCAGTTGATTGATATGTCATGAACCCAATCAGCACCCCCATTCTATGAAAGCATATTTCAGGGAAAACAGAGGGAAAAAAGGGTACCAGAGTAGATCATGCAAAATTGAAATAAATTATAAAATAAACTTTATGCCATACCACCCAGCCCAATCAACGGTAATGCTCACCTTGTCTTGGACTGGGGCTTGGCCCAACAACCTTCCAGGCCACAGCCAAGCACCGAAGCCATCAGGCTAGAGGCTGGCCTTCACACCCTGAGACGCTAAGGCAACACCTGCACTCAGCAGCCCAGAGGAAACCAGACAGAGCGCAACTAGGTTCCCAGATAAGAGTAGCAGCCATTACGACAAAACTGGACTACTACAGAAGAAGAACAGCAGGAACAGACCAATTCTCCAGCACTCACCTCCTCAACGAATCCTCGTCCGAGCTCTCCTCAGGCACTTCCTGGTTTAAGGCCTCTTGTGATACATTCCTGGGTCGGCTGGCGGCGGACTGCCTGTAAACTCGGTCCCACTGGCCCGTCTCCTGGTTGTACACCAGCTCTACTGTCTGCTCCCCCTGCGGGCAGGAGGACCCCGGGCGGGGAAAAGCAGGGTCCCCCACAGAGCCCCCCGGGCTGGGCATGGCAGCCGCTGCCCTCCTCTCAGGGGGGTGCGGCTCTCGTGACCCAGCCGGGCCCAGGGCCTCGAAGGCGGAGCCGGCAGGCTGCCAGGGGGCGGAGTCCTCGGCGGAGGCGGACGAGGCCGGGCCGGAGCGCTCCCAGCGCTGTGTGTGGTGGTTGAAGGTGAGCAGGTTGTGGCAGGCGCGGCAGCGGTTCAGATGGCCCCGCGAGAGGCTGGAGCTGTTCTCGCTGCTGTGCGGCGGCGGCTGTGGTTGGTAGTGAGATGGCCCGGGCTGGTCCGGGTCCATGTTGTTGTTGAGCAGCTCCTGCGGGGTCGCTGGGGGCTGTTCTGGGCCCCCCTCCCCGCTCATCGACTGCTCCATGTCCTGCAGGCGGTCGTACTCCATGAAGTAGCGGTTCAAGTTGCACTGGAGGACCTTGCGGATGGAGGCGGGGCTGTTTCGTCCCCCCTCCCCCAGTGGGTGGTGCCCGCTGCTGGTCCCCGCCCCGCCCCCTAGGCTGCTGCCGCCGCTACCTCCGCTACTGCCGCTAGGGCCAGCCCCGGATGGGTGGAACCCTCGGCCCTCGGTGGCAGACGTGTAGACTGGCGTCTGCGAGCCACCCTCTTGCTGCCTGAGCACCGACAGCAGGCTGACAGAGGAGGCGCTAGTCCTGGGCGGGGGCATACCGGCGCTCCCGCCGCCGTCAGAGCGGACGTTCAGCATGCTGCCCGTCCAGTCAGCGCCCGCCAGGCGCCCCCCTGAGGAGTCGCGACTCGCCTGCTGGTGGCCCAGGGGAGGTCTGGCCACAAGGCCGAGGAGGCCGCGGCGGCCCAGCGTGGAGGACAGGCTGCGCAGGGAGTTTCCGGCGGCGCTGCCATACACGGTGCTGAACGCCGAAGGCCGGTCCGCGCGGTCGCGGGGCTCAGACGGCTGCCGGGGCTCGGTGCGGGCGGAGGAGAAGGTGGAGGCGTGGTGGTGAGACAGGATTTGGGAGGAGGCTGGCGGCGGGGAGGGGGCGGAGGGAGGGTCATCGCCGGGTGCAGGGGTGTGAGCCACCGAACAGCGGCTGCAGAAACACACCATGCCCAGGTGCTGCACGCAGCCTTGATAGGCGGGCCGGTCCCGGAGGGAGGTGTAGCGTCCGCAGGGCAGGTTGGGGGGAGGCGGGTGAGGGGTCTCTTCGGCGGCCGGCGGTGGGGGCAGCTGCTCTCCAGCCTGAGACCCCGAGTTGCGGGACGAGAGGATGTGCAGGAAATTGTGCAAGATGGGCGTGCGACGCACTGGCTGGGACTGCAGGAAGGAGCGCTGGCGGAAGTGCGGCATCTCCACACTGTCCATGGGAACCTCAGAGTCATCATCGCTCTGGCAGGTGGCAAAAACAACATTAAACATGTTAGTTAGACCTAACACCCTAAAGTAATCAAATGGAGCATGTTAGCCAAATCAAACCGAGCATGTTAGCTAGTCAAACCAAGGAGTTAGCCAAGTAAAAGAGAGCATGTTAGCCAAATCCAACAGAGCATGCCAGCCAAATCAAACCGAGCATCTCCAGTAACTCCAACAGCATGCTAGTGGACTCAGGCACAGCATGTCAGTTAACTCAAACACAGCATACTAGCCAATTGAAATAGTGTGTTTTATGTCAAACAGGGCATGTCAGCTTCATCAAATTCGGCATGTTAGCCAAGTCCAACGGAGCATTTAGGCAGATGGAGCATATTAAATACTACAGAGCATTTTATTCAACTCAGACAGACCATGTTAGCCGATTAAAACATAGCATGTTAACTAACAAAAATGGAGCAAGTTAGCAAACTCAACTTAAACACATTATGGCAGTTAAAATTACCCAACAGCATGTTATTTCAAAAAGAGCTTGTAAGACAGCGCTAACACAACATGTTAGCTTACTCAAACAGTGCATCTCAGCTCTAGAACAGCATATTCATTAACTGAAACGGAGCACACTGGATAACTCCAACAGATCAAGCATGTTAACTTTAACGCAGCTAGTTGGTTCACTCAAACAGATCCATGTCATTTTAAGTCATGACAAAACCATTCAAAAAATGAGCATTTTATTTAGCTAACAGGAGAAAACAAAACTAGAGTGTTCAGGTGAACACGTGTCGCCTGCAAAGCTTATGTGAAAGTGTGGCTACCAACTGAAAGTGCGACTACCAGACAGACAGACGGACGAACGGACAGACAGACGCCAGACAAAGTGATCCCTATGTGCAGCTATGCTTCGCAGCCGACACAAAAATGGGCCTCGCTGAAGAGGGCAATATCCCACAGCCCCGAAGGTCACTGCTGCAAGGTCAAAGGTCAAACTGGGACGAAACCTCGAAAAGGCACACCTACCCCCCATGGGGAGTCCACACATGCAATATGAACTTCCTAACGCAAGTGGTTTCAGAGAAATAGCCCAGACAAAATTGGCAGCCGCCCGCCCGCCCGGACGACGATACCCCTCGTGCCGGTGTCGGGCTGAGGGGTATAAACTGCTGGAGCAACAATATTAGCCATTATTAAACAGATCACCCTTGTACACACATCATTATA
Source organism: Gymnothorax reevesii (assembly GCA_029721435.1). NCBI lineage: Eukaryota > Metazoa > Chordata > Actinopteri > Anguilliformes > Muraenidae > Gymnothorax > Gymnothorax reevesii. Next base: position 30,941,998 of record CM056589.1, read on the forward strand.
GCTGCACACATGCAGCTTTGACAGAGCTCAGCAAATACACAATATGAAGCCCTCTGCTAGCGCCTGGATCTAATCACACAAAAAGCATAGATTCTTGCACAAGGCAAACAAGAGGTTTGTCCAGGGATTTGTTTTATGAGAAAGCTTAAAGTTGTTAGATGGAAAAATGGGTGAGAATGTTCCCCTTCTTATGGATGAATAAATCTCACTCTTAATGTATTTGTGCATATGCCAGATAAAATTAAACTTCATATGCAGTGACAGGATCGAAAAGAATTATGTACTTACTTGCTGGTTTGAAGGGTTGACAATAGCGGTCAAAAGATTGTGCCCCAAAGGGTCAAATCTGACCAACCTGTCACAAAAAAGTGATGAATAAATTCCAGTTCTCAACTCAAGCATACAAACCCATCCGAAAAATTCAAGTACTTGTCCTAAAACACTACTAAACCATCTAGGCCTCTCAGATGGCAAAGAAATCAATTCTGTGAACAACTATAGCCAGTTTTGTTTAATGACTTCAATTACTTTGTTTCATTACTTTACCTATATAGGCATCTAATTAATTGTTCATTGACGCCTTCAGTAAATTATTTTTACAGCTTTGTTGCGTCATCCTTCGTACTCAACACTTGTAGGAATCAAGTCACATTCTATTCACTCATGTTTATGGCGATTGCACATATCCAATTAGCCTAACATGCAAGTCTTTGGACTGTCAGAAAACCAGAACACCCATGGAAAACCCACCCAAACACAAGGAGAACATACAAACTCCACACAGAAAGGCCCCAGGCTGAATTCAAACCCAGGATCCTCTTACTGTCAGGCAGCAGGGCTACCCTTTGCACCGTCATGCCGCCCTGCAGACATCTCTACAGGCTAGACACACTACGATCTAAACCAGCTTGTCATAATATTCATTACTTATCGAATATTACTGGCCCTTCTAGCGGATGCTGCGCTTTCATACTCCAGTAAGTAGCCGTTATGGTGTCGCCTGTAGGTCACTCAGAGTGTAATGTAACCAGGCCCTGGGAAGCCATTTTGGAGATAAACAGGGCCAGACCTGACTCTCTCCGTCTCGCTGGCAGTCTTGACCACAGCGAAGGGCTCCCGCCGGCTCCAGTCCCAGAAGTGGACCTCGTTGTTGGTGGCGATGAGGAGGAGCTGGGCGGTGGGGTGGAAGGCCAGGGAGGCGATGGCAACGTTGCTTTCGGTGAACCAGCTCTCACTGCCACCCTGCAGAAGGAGGGAGGGAGAGAGAGAGAGGAGAGAGAAGAGATATGAGAGAGAGAGAGAGAGAGTGAAAAGAGAAGAGGAGAGAGAGAGAGAGAAGAGATAAGAGCGAGCGAGAGAGAGAGAGAGAGTGTATTGGGCCCAGAGTGCAGGGCAACTGAGGTCAGACCAACGCTAGCGGGAGCCGGCGCCAACAGGCGCTACGCAACGGCCAAAACAACCCACGCCTTTTTATAACCACCCAAAATAATCCTCCATAATGCAGTGTACGCTTTGCACAACACAGTCCAGCAGAAGCATTTCTGATAACCACTTCCTATTAAGTTCATCACGCCAGAGTAATCGAGTTGAATGCTTGGCAAGTTACAAAGGTAATAATGAGAAGCCCGACAGGCCTGAGCCACTGAATTTAAACCATAATTTTCTCTGGTATTTGCATTAACTGAGATCCACAGCCGTGTACAAACAGATGTCTTCCGCAGAGATCTGGGGAGGGGAAAACAGATTTCGGCCACAGTGGAGTGACGCTCTAATAACAACCCAGCACCACCGATCACACCAGTAACATGAAACGCATTTTCTAAAAGGCTATTTTGACCCATAAAGTTAGACAGGTCTGTCCCCATACACAGCGAAGAAGCACTCACATGCAGATCCCAGATGCGAACCTCTCCGTCAAGGCACCCGGAGGCCACCAGCCCCAGAATGGTGGGGTGAAAGGTCACACACCATGGGGTGCGGCGGTGACCGACGAGGGAGTGAATGCACTTTCCTGTTTTCACCTCTGTGATGTAGATGTTGTGATTGACATGAGTTGAGGCCATTAGCGTCCTGCATAGCAAATCGCATGAGAAGACTGTTACAAGAGGTAGAAATGAACCAATACAGATATCTGACATCAGCCCAATACTGATATTGATTATCAGTCCGATCGTTGGATCAGGTATCGGTGACAGTGAACCAAGCTGGTATTGAATATCATTATTTTAATAAATAACAATCCAGTTCATTACTATTTATGTATTTAATTGTTCCATTTTGTTTTACAAGGTTAATAAAGCAAAATTCAAGTCAAGCCTGATGGCATCTTATTCAAGAAAGAATGATCCCAGTGACTTTCACAGTGAGGCATACAGATTATTAATTTAACTATCAAACGGGTACACTGTACCTGCCAAAATTCAAAACCCTAGTATTGGGACTGAAAAGTCCGATAGGTGCATCACTGACATGAGACTGTACACCAAAGCTAATGAGAGTTCTGCTGCTGCGATTTTCCGGAAAAAAAGGGCTTTCATACAGATGCCCTCATATAAAAAAAAATAAATAAATAAATTTTAAAAAAGCAATTTTCTGCCATTATAGCAGTGCTGGAAAAAATAGTTTTTGATGAAATGAAATTTGTCGCAGATTGCAATTTCACCGTAGAGGATGCATGACTACAAAGAAACATTTTGCCCAGTTCCCTTTCCCAAATGTGACATCAGCGCTTTTCCAAAAGCCTGTACTCCAGAAGACCCAGCATAACAGTAGAACATGAGGAGCTTCTGTACAGGACAACCTGCTTACCTGTCTGGACTGAACGCCAACAGGAATGTCGAGCGAGGGCTGTCCGGCAACTCGACTTTCTGAGGGACAAAACCAACAAATAAAACCTTATACGAGAACAAATCACACCTGGCACTTTCCACTGAGACCATTTTCTCCAATTTTAAAATATCAGAGCCATAAAGGCACACTCATGATGAACTCCAGCACATATCAACTCAAATAATGTCAGACCAGAACAAATACACACAGCACTGTTTTTGATCTGTATACCCAGGGGGTTTACCACAAAGCTACACCAGTAGGTTACTGAAATATGTTGAGCCCAAAGCTAAGGTTTTAAATGTCGCAAGGTGACTCTCTTAGAACCTGCCTTGGTAACTTCTGATATCTCGAATTGCGAGTTTAGGGTTTGTCAAGCCAGCTCATGCAAAGACAGCCTGGGTAACGCAAAACTTGCTTCCTTGTACACCCCTCAAGGTTCTGCATATACTACAACAGGACATGAGTGAAATAATCCACTCGCCTCCAGGCATGTACCCGATCCCAAATGTTAAACTAATGTCAGCTCGCTCTGGGAGACTAAACAGAGTTCAAATTAATTCATGTCAACAAGGTCCTTGCTGCTGAAAAGCTGCACTTGACTGACAAATCAATATTACAACTGTGTCTGAAGCCTTGGCGGGTCAACATCTGTCACAACCCGCATCTCTGTTTCCATGCAACCAAGCTACAACAAAAGACACATCGCAGGAGATGGCAGATTCAAAAAGCTCCAGTCAAAAAATCCTTTTAAAACCACACAGAATCTCAAAAGTCTACTGGTTTAGCTGGACTCCTGCACCTGTAGCAGAGATGCCAAGGCTTACGTCTTAGGCGCGAGTCTCTCCTCTTAGTGGCATTCACGCTTCTGTGCCGCAATCAGCAATTATTCAATCAAAGTAGGGCTGGGCGATATATCGATATTATATCGATATCGCGATTCAAAGTAAAATATCGTCACGGATTTTGACTATCGTAATATCGTGATATGAAATAAGTGTTGGCTTTTCACGTTTTAAAAGCTGAATTACAGTAATGGGTTGCATTTTTCTGCACTTGCAAGACTGTTGAAGCTGTTGCCTGCACCTGTTTCATCGTTATCTCAACATTACTAATAAATGGTTATAGAAAATATTATTGTGTAAATATTTTGCAAAAGCACCAACATTTGATATCGATATCGAGTATTCGGTCATGGATATCGAGATATTAGATTTTGTCCATATCGCCCAGCCCTAAATCAAAGCACACTGAAGAAATTCACTCGCGGAATTTAAGTCATTGTGCATCAAGTTGATCAGTTTCACGTGCATTACGGTGGATTTCCCCACTAATGACACGGAAATCAATTATGACTTGAGAATTCCCAGGCTTGTCTTTACTGAGGGATTAAAAGCAATGGAATTGAATAAAAACGTTTCAAATGGTCTTATTTCATTAAAACAATTTAAACGTTCATGAAATCAATGCATTGCTTCCAATCCTTGAGTAAAGAGAAGCACGGGAAGTCCTGAGTCATAATCGCTTTCCATGTTACCTGTGATGAGGTGCCCCTTTACGCAAGTGAAACGGAAACTTCCACGCGCAAGGAATTTAATTCCGCATGAGAATCTCATTAAGCATTCAGTGAATAATTACGGACTACGGTGAATAAGCCTAAAAAATGTGCAAGACCTACGCCAAATGCATGAGACTTGGCATCTCTGCCACAGGACAGGTGCTAGTCTGTAATTCAGGGCATCAGAAAAGCCTGTGCCCTCGAGTACCCAATGATGTCACCAGGTGGACAATCTTTTTGCCATTACCAGCCTTTTCAAAATCTGCCCTTGGTGACTTGACAAGAGAGAGACGTCACTCAAAATAATGAAGAAACTCATTAACTGGGGTGCGTTTCCCAAGATCACAGATGCTAACTAACATACATACATACATTGACTGTGAATGGACTAACAATCTAAGTTGCTACCTAAGTCAGCAACCGCGCTATTGGGAAATGCACTCCTGCCTAGCTGAAGTGGATTGTCTTTCCAGCCTCTGGGCAGTCACTTCACCCGGTGATGTCACAAAGGAACAGATTTTGAAGTGGTAAGGAATGGTTGATTGGCTGTGCACCTAGTAACATGATTGAAGTCACTCCTGTCACTCCTGTCCTGCACTACCTGGCTCTGCCATTTCATCCAGCGGGCCTTCTCCTCCACCAGCTGCTGCAGCAGCCGCTGGGAGCCCTGTCCCTGTGCGCCTCGCTCGCGGCCCGTCAGGATCCGCACGGAGTTCTTCTGGTGGGTGGCCTTCATCTCCAGGCTCCAGGCCGCCGCACCCGCTTCCTCACGCCCGAGACCCCGATTCCTCAGCTACAGGTTGGCCATGCAGGATCTGCGGGAGGAGCCGGGAGAACAGAGTGCAGGGAGTGAGAGTCAGAGAGAGGGATATCTGTTAGGGAGGGACAGGCGAGATAGGGAGAGTTTGTGTGCTGGGGCAGCCAATAAGCTCCGGAGCTCAGCGTTTGTTTGGGGCCTGGAAGCCTCAGCACAGCAATAATCAGATAAAGGAATCCGCCGAGCCCTTTAACCTCAGAGTGCTCCAACTGAGACCGGCCTCTTCCAAGACTGGGCAGTCACTTTGGTAAAAGCAGCAATGAAATGTAACATAATTCACACAAAAATAGAGCAGTGCATCAACAGTACACTCACTAAAACATAATAAAATGCAGGGAAAAAAAAAACCTATTACACTTTGTCAGGTTGAAGTGAAAGATGTTCAGACAGGAAGTTGCTGTTTTTTTTTTTTTTTTTTGTTACTCAACAGCTGTCACGTCCGTCTCTGTTTAAAGAGCAGCTCGAGGCAAGATGCAAGAGCGCCTGCTTGGGCTGTGGCTAATGTCAGGAGCCATATTCACAGAGCCTCCCAGTACACAAGAGCTGATCTAGTACCTGCTTGCTCTGCACCTCAACCTAACCCGGTTCACTCTGAGCCAAAAGTCAAAACTGATCCCAGGTCAGTTCCCTCCCTTCACACATTGTGTCATGAATACAGGGCCAGGCCCAGTTCTGAAGAGCAGCACTTGCAAGCCAAGCAAAGCACTTTGCAACCTTGCTCTCCTCCTGCCAAAATCCAGCATCTAAAAACAGCCCGAGCAGCAGAGAAGTCTCTGCTGATGACAGGGAGGACAAAAGGGAGGGTGAAATCCATTATTTGGCGTCGCACAAATCTGCACCGAGGAAGCGGAGGGACATGGGTGGATGGCTGAAACATGGACAAACTCTCGTCATCGAAAATCCTCAAGCCCAGTTAGCGCTGCATAGATCATAACTGCAGATAAATGCAGTATTCGGCCCATGCAAATAGTTAAGGCATCACTTGCAAAACATCATGAAAACCACGACAGTTCTGGCAGAAGCAACACCAGGAGACCATATGTTAAACCATTTACTCATATTTAGCGATGTGATTTCCACTCAGTCTCCTTCCAGGAATTCAACTTTCATCACTTCAGCCAACAAAGACCAATATTTCTAGAAAGTCATAAATTCAGCAGGCTTGTTCAACTAAATTATTAGATTTGCTTCAGAGGTCTTCAGTGAGAATTACCATCCAACTATGAAGAAGCCATTAAACTCATCCGTAAAGAGGAGCTCAAGGAAAAATGAAATTAAGGCACCTTTCCACATCCACAGTAGAATGATCCTGTACAGACAGCTTTACTAAAATGCAACAAATGTTCCATTACTTTTTCGGGCTAAATTCATTGATATGGACCTTCATACAAGCTCTGTAGCCAGCTGCAGTCAGCGTACTCTGAAAAAAGGGAGCAAATCCAGTCGATGAGCATACAGTAACTTCAGAAACATATGGAATGATAGGTTAGTGCAATTTCTGGAAAATATTAGGCGCTTTGAAGCCACAGGACAAATGAATCACAAGGCTCATTCTATCCGGGAGCAAAAAACAAATAACCATAAAACTGGTCAAACTTCTGCACAACTATCTGCAATGAATGACTGCATGGCAGGTGAACGATGATATCAAGAGCTGACTGCAATAAACAGTTATGTCCAATATATAACATCTGGGCATAACTGTTTATTGTAGTCAGCCCTCGATATTGTCTCAATTTTCTTTTTGGAATTCAAAATGACAACAGTGCAAGTGAGATCAAAACTGAACAGACATACATTCTGACATCAAGAACTTGTGTTTTTTTTTTATTGAGATGCAGGGTATGATCTTCAGGCAAACCACCAGCTTCAGACCTCTGAGCACGGATCTGATGCAAGAGCATTCTCTCATGCCTTCTTTCCACAAACACTTCTCACTCCCACTAGTCCTTCCAAATTTTCTGAAGCACATCTGCAGGCAAACTAGCACCGCTTGAGGAGATTTTTTTTTTTCACTAACTTTTGGCAATCATCTCTAGTCATAAAATCCAAAAACAGTTCAAAATAAGAATTACGAGGGAACTGCCACGATGGCTAGACTCATTCCCAGTGAAAATTATTAAGCACAGACCACACGATGGCCATGGATGCCTTTCAACAGAAAACCAGAAAAATATCATGCCATATATTAAGCACGGCGTGCACGTACGGAATTTCATTTCCGTGAAATGTGGGTAACTGACTGGAAACATTCATTCACGAGTTCAAAAAACACTTATGATAAATACTTCGAAAACATACACAGGACTTTAAAACAACCTGTGTTGATTGTTACTGCAACTTGAAGTGGCTGCCAAACCTACATTGCACTGCATCCATTTTCAATGTGACCCGAGAAATCATTTCACAACTCATTGTTTACATGTGTCAGGGTTTTTTGAAATCAGAGCACATTTATTCTGAAATGGCAAACAGCAGTTTAAACAAAGGAAGCTTGAAATCACAGCAGTAAGAGGTCACTGTGTGATGGAGTCCAATTAGCCACATCAAGTTTTAAACCTCAGCTGAATTTGCAAGTTTTGAAGTGATTAAAGGAAGTTATCCTAAAACACTCAATTATAATCAATGTAAAACAGGCATACAAGCACAGGGCGAAAAAATAAGGCAATAAGATGCGACAAAAAGAAAAAAAAAGACAAATAAATGTTTGAGGAAATAAAAATAAAAATGCACACATATCAAAGAAATGTAAAGCATCATGTTAAACAATAAATTACCCTAAACCAACCGAAGCGTCAAGTGCCTTGCTCAATACCCAGGTGCAATAGTGTCACTATAGAATATGACAATGTCGAACAGGACTGTCAGTCGTCATTTCGCAAAGTTTCATCTTGAAATGCTAAAACATGTAACATAATGCCCTGTAACTGTCAAGAACTGAAATGCCATGATTATCAATTCTAGCTATAACTAGTCCGGGATAAGATAAGATTATAAACTCCATTGATGTTGAGTACTTTTCCTCGGCAATACACAATACTAGAAACTTAAATTTTGGCTCGCCAGCAACAACCACGTCGCCATGCACTAGACTGGTTGACGTGAGCTCCATTAACTCACCTTGGATTGAAAAAGCAAAGACCTTTAGTGACTTCAGAAGTCATAACGCCAGCTTATGTCACATCCGAAAGAGGCCCCAATGGACCAGATAATATTCATTAGCCAACTTAGCTCGGTGTAAAGAATGGCAAACTGGATAGGGCTAATCTACCGAAAACATTCTGATGAAAAACCACAACCATCTGTACTTTCCTTCATAATTTCTTTATTTCTTAATATATTGCGATTACATTTTCAGCAGTTGTTCTTGGGATGTTTATCTATCAATGTCTAGTTGAGCTGATGAGAAAAAAAGAAGAATTAGTAAGCGAATTTTCAGCAGAATGTTTTCAGCAGATTAGCCCTAACGTTACCCCGGCAAGGGAGCAACCAAGTAAGCTACTTTGCTAAAGCTAGTTCTTTTATTCCTCGCTTTTTGGCTCCATCCCTGGCCGCTGAATTATACAGAACAGCACTCTCAGCGCTAAGGAGAAATTTGACAGCAAATTTTCAGCATTTCCAGTATTTCGGCGCCCTATTTCTTCTGTCAAATCTGCTGACCAGAAATGAAAGATGGCCATGCATGTACCCGCTGTCCAAGGTTTTGTGGGTAACAGGTAAACCGTCACATCTGTCCAGTTAAGCCGTTTTCACATCGGACGCGAAACGAATTTTTCGCACGACAGATTACATTCAAAGTGAATGCAAAGACACGAATACGCGCGAATATAATCTGTCGTGCGAAAAATTCGTTTCGCGTCCGATGTGAAAGCAGCTAAAGGAATTTTAAAAATATTTTGACAACGTTCCCGCTTCGAAAATAGGCTAACAGTTCAAACAGACGAAAAACGAGCCCGTGTAATATCGGTGTAACACCGAAGTCTTGTTAGCCACTAGCTAGCTAACTGACAAGCACGTTGGCTAGTTACCAATAAACAGCTAGGCGAACATTACACTGGACCAAATGTATCCTTCCTTGCCGTTTTAATGACCTAACGACAGCGAACAAGCTAACGTGAAACATAATTAGCTCAGTCAAGGCGAATGTTCAACATCACTGATAGCTGAGGTTTACCCAGCGGTCAAGCTCACCGTTGGGAAACGTAACTACCACTGAGACATAGCAAGTTATCATAGAAAACCCGAGTTCGCCAACACGGAGAGCTCGCTACTGCTAACGCTAACATAGCTAGCCTACGAGCTAGCGAACGTTGCCTTACCTATTACGTTAACAACAACTAACGACGTTGGTTACATCAACAATGTAACGCGCGAGAATGCGATTAAATATAGAAATCGCGGTAAATATGTTTTGGAATAACGAGCAGGAGTGTCATTAATCGGGAACTAGGCAGAGACTCGCTTTCCATTAAGCTCACTTACGTAGCTAGCTAGTTAGCTAGATGATACTAGCTACTACAAACCCACCCAAAGGCTGAGGGCCTACCTTTTTTCCGTATTTTTGTTGGAAATTGTCGTAGACGTAGCTGGCCGACGAACGTTTGCTCCGTAACCTCGTTATACACGAAGTTCAAATGTGATTTCTGATGCTATCGAATAAGAACGGCTTCCCTAATGGTTTTATCAATGTCTTCTTCGGTTCCGATTTTCAATGTTCTTTTCCAAACCATTAGGGTTACAGCTTTTGGACAGCGCAGGATACATTCAAATAGACAGACAGTATAAGATGCAGCCCGATCGGTGTTAATCGAGAATCGAGATCACGGATCTGCTGAGCTTCAGCAGCATTCAGTAGACTTCCCAGAGTTGAGAGCTCCATTATCAATGGCGATTTAGTGCCTCCAATATTGAGTATACAAAATGAGTGTTGTAAAATATAAAAAATGATAATTAGAAGAATTACACGTGACGATAACGTAAATATCAGCGAAAGTTTTATTTTTATTTTTTTGCAGTTAGTTGCTGTTGTTGTTATTGTTTTTCATGAGGTTTTGACTTAATTACTACAGTCTTGACCCTCATACTGCATCAGCCATCGCATTTCATTTTCCTTTGTCAGGCACTGATGGATTGAAAAAATCAGTACTTTAGCTCTGTCAAGCCGAATAATATTCACAAGTATATTTAAAGTCACATATTTTTGGGTTTTTGAGCATGGGGCGCGATCACATGTTTAATGATGGACACTTTTTATGCCAAAGTGTTCAGGGCTGGTGTCGTAGTGGCCCTGTAACATTTATTTAAATTAATATTTAACATTTAATTCATGCTCTAACTGCCAGCTGACTGATGTTGCACTGTGGACTTTGAGCTTGCTCTACTGGCATGGGGACTAATCGAACTTGTAAAATAATATCCCCTTGATCAGCATATTTTCCTCAGGGGGTTGCAAGAACAGATTGCCCAGGTCTTCCCTCTTTATAGCCCTGCTATATTTCATGTACCTATGGCTGGAGCAGTGAAGACTACTCTATGCTAAACAAGCCAAAGCTGAGTGCCAAGAGAACCCCACAGCCCTTAACTAATTATCAATAAATGGAGGCATACACCTTTGGCGAGGCACAGGTCACTGTAGCAAGGGCAAAGTCAGGTCCACTAATGACCCTTACGCTGCACACCTACCCCCTCACCAGGAATTTGCAAACCAAATTTTGAGCTGTTGCGATCAGATCTTTTGGAAATATGGGTCAGGCAAGATTTTCAAGTTCATGGTCACTGTGCCAAGGGTTAGGTGCCAAGGTCAAATCCATTAAAGACCCAAATCTTGCACATCTGACCCTCACAAGGAACCTGCATATCAAACTTGAAGCTGCTGTAGTTCATCCGTTTGGAGATATGATCCAGACAAAATGTTTAAGTTTAAGGTCATTGTGCAAACGTCAGAGGTCAAATCAACTAATGAGCCTTATGTGGCACACCTATCCCTCCCAAAGAACCTGCCTACCAAATTTGAAGCTCCTGTGGCCTACACTTTTGGAGATATGGCCCGGACAAATTATGGAGCCGCTGCCCACCCGCCCATCCACCCAGGCGCCACAGGGTATAATACCACATCAGCCCTTAAAGGGAAGTGGGGTGAAAATGAATTGGTTAACTACTGATGGATCCTCCCAAGGAAAACGTTTTTCCTCCACCAATTTATGATTTTCCACAATTTCCACAGGCCACTGGATTAATGTTTTTACTCTCTCTAATCTCTTGATTAGGCTTAGGTATGAACATGGTGTGTAAAAAGGTTTCATTTTAGAATCTGGTTTGAAATAAAGGTAGAAAAGACTTCAAGAAAGTTTTGTTGTATCTGCTCTTTGTCAGATTGAGACTTATTCGAAGAGATGACTCGTTAGAAGAAAAATGAAAGCTTAACTCTTCATGACTTCTAATGTTAAAAACAGCGGTTTATAATCCTGGTTCAGAAAGTAAAAGTCCATCCCAGGATATTGTTCCAGCCACAAAAGACCTGTCAGTTGGCCTTATTCTTCAGCTGGGAGGTAAAACTAACAAGTGAAGTCTGCTGATAGGAGTTTACGGGTGGAATGAAAACATGGTAGGATATTTACTTTCTGACCCCTGGATTATACACCTCTGTTTAAAAATTGCAACTGGATTTAGGATAATTTAGGTTTACAATACCATAGGTGCTTAGAGTCAATGCAAAAATTATGGTTGTATTTTGAAGCTCGGGAAAAGGGCACACAAAGGGCTAGTTGGTTCAGATAGTTCCTCAATCATCAGCCATTGCCATTAATATTAATTTTTTTCTGTGAAACATGTTTCCTTGTATTCATTTAATTGAACTAATTGCAGAGAGACTTTTTTCATACACAGTTTGATTCCTTGAGTTGTAAGGGTTTAAATTAAAATTAAAGTGGAGGTAACGGTAGTAATTAGAAATCAGCAAGTAGGGACAGCATTAGCACTGAGAGATAATTGGTTGAAGGTAAGTATTATGACCATAGCATTGGGTTTGTTTTCTCTCTACCATTATGATTGATGATCAGCATTTTTACCACACTCATTTAAAGTATACAGTACAGGCCAAAAGTTTGGACACACCTTCTCATTCAATGCGTTTCCTTTATTTTCGTGACTATTTACATTGTAGATTCTCACTGATACGTGCAGATTCACAGATAGATGTACACTGTACTTTCATACAACCCCACTTCCAAAATAATTGGGACGAAGAGTAAATTGTGAATAAAATCAAAATGCAATGACTTTCAGATCACATGAGCCAGTATGTTATTTACAATAGAACACAGATAACATTTCAAATGTTGAAACAGAGACATTTTTATCCACAAAATTACCTTATTTCAAATTTTCTGGCTGCAATAGGTCTCAAAAAGTTGGGACACAGGCAAATAAGGGCTGAAAAAGCAATTAATATATAAGAGAATCAGCTGAAAGAACATTTAGCTAGTAATTAAGTTAACTGGCATCAGGTGTGTAACATGATTTGCAATAAAAGGGATGTCTTAGAGAGGCTGAGTCTCTCAGAAGTAAAGTTGGCCAGAGGCTCTCAAACCTGTGACGGCTTGCGTAAAAAATTGTGGAATACTTTAAAAACAATTTACAGGATACCTGCGATCTTCGGGCCTTCCGACGCCAATGCATCACTTAAGCTTAAAGCTTAACTCAAGAAACTTGTCTCCTCAACGTGAAATTGCAAAGGCTTTAAAGGGCTCATCATCAACAGTGCATAACATCAACAAAAGATTCAGAGAAACTGGAAAAATCTCTGTGTGTAAGGGACAAGACCGAAGACCTTTACTGGATGCCCGTGATCTTCGGGCCCTCAAACGCCACTGCATCATTCACCGGCATGATTCTGTCATTGACACTGCTAAATGGGCCCAGGAATATTTCAAGAAACTACTGCCTGTAAACACAGACTGCCATGCAATCCACAGACGCCACCTAAAACTCTATCATCCAAAAAGGAAGCCATTGTTCAGCATGATCCGGAAGCGCCAGCATTTTCTGTGGGCCAAGGCTCATTTAAAATGGACTGTAGCAAAGTGGCAAAGTAACCTGTGGTCAGACGAGTCCTAATTTGACATTCTCGTTGGAAATCCTGGGCGTCGTTTCCACTGAGCAACAGAGGAGAAAGACCACCCCTCCTGTTACCAGCGTTCAATTCAAAAGCCAGTATCTCAGATGGTATGGGGATGCATTAGTGCATATGATGTGGGAAACTTGTTTGTTTTAAAAAGCACCGTGAATGCTAAAAGGTATATAAAGGTTTTACAGCAACATATGCTCTCCTCCAGATGACATCTATTCTAGGGAAGGCCTTGTGTATTTCAGCAGGACAATGCAAAACCACTGACTGCAGCTATTATCATAGCATGGCTTCGTAGTAGAAGAGTCCGTGTGCTGAACTGGCCTGCCTGCAGTCCTGATCTTTCATCGATTGAGAACATTTGGCGCATAATTAAATGAAAAGCCCCTCAAAGGAGACCCAAAACTCTGCAGCAGCTGGAAGCCTGTATTATTACTAAGAAAGTGTCTATATGCAAGAGTAGTATCAGGGGAAATTCTACAGAAGGTGTGTGAACATAAACCTCATTTGAAGCTAACCTTTAATACTTGTTTGTAATTTAGATGTTTGGTACAACTGTTCTCAATAACAGAACTTGCTGTCCGTAAAACCTGAATTGCAAGGGTTTGTCTCTGTGGTTCTTACTGCTCGGTTACCAGCTACTGCATATTAATTTGCGTGCCGCCGTGCTAATTAAAAATGCTCCTGGTTAACTTATATGCAGTAATTCTGATCGGTATGCTTGTGTTACTTTGGTAAGCATCAATGTGGCAGTTTCATCATAACGTTGCTCGATTGTAGCCACTAAAGTTAGTGATCGCTTCACTTATCCATGACTGGGATCAGCCGGATACTTCACAAATGTCTGGGCAAGCTCTGGTGCTACCGTGAAAGCAATGCGAAACGCAGGCACTCTATCGTGTCTGGTATTACAAATAATTTCTCTGCAATACCGTAACATAATTTCATCCCCCTTCAGTAATTGTTGTGGCGAATAAAAAGCCGAAAACTTGTCCGTGCTAACGGAACTTAACGGTCTGCAAAACCTTTATTATGTTCTTAACATAACCAAGCTCTCTCTAGCTGTCACGTACTATCCATAAAGCTGTTTCCACATGGGACACAAAACAAATTTTTCGCGGGACAGATTAGCCTACATTCCAAGTCAATACAAAGACACAAATACGCGCATTATGGGCGCGTTAAGCAGCTTTCACACCAGATGTGAAAAATTTTTTTGAGCGACCGATTACATTCAAAGTCAATGCAAAAATGCGAATACCCGCGTTATGGGCATGTCAAGCCGCTTTCACTCCGGACGCGAGACTAATTTTTCGTGCGACAGATTAGCTTCATTCAAAGTCAATGCAAAGACGCGAATACAGGCATTATGGGCCCGTTAAGCAGCTTTCACACCGGACGCGAAACTAATTTTTCGCGCGACTGATCACATTCAAAGTCAATACAAAAATGTGAGTACATGCGTTATGGGCGCATTAAGCAGCTTTCACACCGGACGTGAAACAAATTTTTCGCGCGACAGATTACATTCAAAGTCATGACCGCTTATCAGCTACTGCATTTTAGTTTACGTGCTCTGCTAATTAAAAATGCTCCTGGTTAACTTATATGCAGCCATTATGATCGGTATGCTTGTGTTACTTCGGTAAGCATCAATGTGGCAGTTTCCTAATGTTGCCTGATTGTAGCCACTACAGTTGAAGCTAACCAGAGAGGTGCTGTATGTGTCTGCCGAGTTGGGTTGCAGTTTGACCAAATGCAGGCTTGGGGTGCCTTTTTGGGTGCTTGTGAAACAATCGCTACATCTCCACTGTCTGGGCAAGCTCTCTGATGCTTCCGGTGAAAGCGATAAGGAAGCGCACAGGCTATAACGTGCCCGGTATAACAAATGATTTCTCTGCATTGCCATCGATTGATTTTTAAATTCTTTCCTGTAAAAGTGAATTATTCGCGAGCTCCACATAAGCAACGGTTCACGCAAACGGAATTTACGGTCTGCAAAACCAGTATTATGTTCATGACATAATCGGAGCTCTATCTAGCTCTCGCGCACAATCCAAAATGCCCCCATTCTCCGCGAGGAAATGCTTGTCATTTCGAAGCAATGAGTAAACCATTACCACAGGCAATTTCTGAAAAGGCCGTTTAGCCTGGATCTTTCACCCCTCCGTCATATACCAGCGCGGAAGCTGTTTCTCCACGCAAACAACACACCACAGCTATGCACATGAACCAACAGGTCCTAATACACACCGACGCAGTCCATAAGCTGTTGGTCCACTTTTAGCTGCTCCTCACTGTCCATGTTTCCCTCTAAACTCAGACCCACCGGATTTCTACGATCTCCGGTCTACACTTGGGCATGTCGACCCGTTCCACAAATGTGTCTATATGGGGCGGATCCTAGCTTTCCCTGCATACTGGCTATACAGTGGAAAAACCGCTGTACTCGCCACTGTTGCCGTAGCAAACTGTAGCCGAAGCAAATTCGTGCTTGAGCTGCCAGACTTTCGCGCTGCGTCCTCCCCTTTCGCCGCTGCATTTATTAGAACAAATTCATTTCATTACATCTATACACAAGTACTGCCTTAGATTGTGGACTCCCCGCCTATTCTTTATCAGTTGGCAGATGCGTCTCACCTTTCACTCTGGGGAGACTGACCCGGAAAACCTTCTGCAACCTCGGCCCGCCTAGATCCGCCCTCCACAGAATTGGCCAGTCAGAAGAAAGTGGGCACAAGGGGAGTGGGGGCCATAGCGGAAGAGCCACCCCAATGAGGCATTTCAGGCAGAGGCTACAATGGACTTCAAATGGGTTTTTTTGAGGATGGCAGTATGAGCTGAATAAGGACCCTGTTCTGGACTTTGAACGATCAGGAGTACTCTAGGGGAGTCCAAGATCAAAATATAAATTTGGAAATATTGCAAAATAGGTCTCCTTTAATTTGATTAGTAAGCGAGAATGTTTCTTTTCGTGTGACTGCCAGAGAATGTTTTTTCTCTGCTGCTGGAACTTGCATCATGATTGAAGGCATTTAGTGCCATCTGCTGGTTACTACAAGTAGTGCTTGTTTCGGCCTTTGTCAGAATGGAAAAACTTCACGAAGTGAAATGAGGTAGGTACTCCGCCCACCCCCCCCCCACCCCCCAAAAAAAAGTCACACCCTAATATTTCGTCAGACCCCCTTTAGCCTCGATTATGGCGGGCTACTGATTGCATTAAATAAGGTGAAATAAGTTGCAGCCAACTGAAACATGTTAATTACTCCAGTAATTTTACAACCCCAATTCCGAAATAGTTGGGATAAAGTGTAAATTGCGAATAAAATCAGAATGCAATGACTTTCAAATCACACCAGCCTGTATTTTATTCACAATAGAACAGAAATAACATGGCAAATGTTGAAACTGAAAAATGTAACAATTTTATCCACAAAATGAGCTCATTTCAAATTTGATGGCTGCTACAGGTCTCAAAAAAGTTGGGACAGGGGCCTGTTTACCATGGTGTAGCATCTTCTCTTCTTTTTAACACAGATTGGAGGTGTCTGGGCATTGAGGAGACAAGTTTCTTGAGTTAAGCTTTAAGCTTAAGTGATGCATTGGCGTCGGAAGGCCCGAAGATCGCAGGTATCCTGTAAATTGTTTTTAAAGTATTCCACAATTTTTTACGCAAGCCTACACAGGTTGGAGAGCCTCTGGCCATCTTTACTTCTGAGAGACTCAGCCTCTCTGAGACATCCCTTTTATAGCAAATCATGTTGCACACCTGATGCCAGTTAACTTAATTACTTGCTAAATGTTCTTTCAGCTGATTCTCTTATATATTAATTGCTTTTTCAGCCCTTTTGTGCCTGTGTCCCAACTTTTTTGAGACCTGCTGAAGCCAGAAAATTTTAAATGAGCTAATTTTGTGGATAAAAATGTAAAACATCTTAGTTTCAACGTGTGGAATGTTATGTATGTTCTATTGTAAATAACATTTACACTTCGTCCCATCTATTTTGGAATTGGGGTTGTGCATTGGAAGGCCCTGACCAGTTTGCTCAGTTAAATGCAGGTGATGACATTTTTATTTATTTATTTTGGCCAAGCAGTGTACTTTTCAGGTCAAGTCAGTATATCATGTCCCAAATATGTTGACATTACAGGGCATTTCACACAGTATGGAATTGTTCTTGAATTGGCGAAAAATTACATTGGTTAATCACATTTTTCAGGATAAGAAGACTCGACCACAGACATATTGTGCGTGCAATGGGTATTTCATGAATGAAAATTTAATTGCAGACCTAGCTGGCACACGATTTATGAGAGGCAGTAGCTGCAAAAATTGTCCTGTGTCCTGTGTGGTGTCGTGCACACTGTCCTGCGCAGTGTCCAGTGTCTTGCACAGTGTCCTGTGTCCTGCGCCAGTCGCAGTGTCCTGCGTGATGGCCTGCGGCAATTGAGCAGCGTCCTGCACACTTGTTACAGGATAGCGCAGTTGTATTTATTTAAGTTTCATGCAGTCGGAGAGATGTGATGGGTTTGTTTATTTTGATCTTGAAAACAGTGACGTTCGAATTGCACACATCCTTGTAGATTTTAGCTATGCGTTGTAGATTATAGGCTACCTTAACAGGATCACACGAGTAGGCTGCTAACCTGTTCAATATATATCAAATAGAGCACGCAGCTTCAGTTGCAGGACAGTCGCTATCTGTACACCATTTTATAATTTTAACATTGATAGGGGAGACCAGGGTTACCTCGTCATGATTTTGTATTCGGCTCCATAGCTTTGTTGCTAAAACTTAAACCTTTATGGTATATGTGTAGTGCAAAATGTCGCCTACAAAACTTGTATCGATACAATCTCAATATGACATATATTTACGTCACAGTATTCCATTTTCGATATGTCACAAACATGCCGTAGTAACCCCATACCCAGAGTTACTTTGTCAGATGGGTGGGGTAAAATCGTCATAGTTGGAAATCAGCTGAAGCTGAAAAAGTCAGTCCAATATTCTTATAACAGAATGGTGAGAACTGTTTTATTTTCACAACAAACTGACACAAGCTATGATTTATGCATAGTCACCATCAGAGTTGCAGTTATGACATATGTAGGCGAGCCCACTGACAAATGCACAGTCCTCATGTGCCCAGCCTTTGCATGAGAAGCATTAGACCCACTCCCCTCCACCTCTGGATGATGAGTCAGGACCGCGGCATCAAAGAGGAGCAGCAAACATTCCCACTGACAAAGGAATGGAATGAGATGCAGAGGCCCCAGGGCTGGCACCTGCCAACCCTAATTACTCTGCCAACACCTCCACTTTAATGGGCCCCACCTCTGGTCCATTAAGGTGGATGTGAAAGAATGAGAAAGGCGGTGGGCTGCAAGGAGCAAACCCTGACACATTCATACTTGTGTCCTCCAAACAAAGGCCCTAATAGGTCCTCTATCATAAACATAAAATAAATGCAAATATTAGAATTAAGACACTATAGGAGTCTGAAAAACAATAAATCGGCTCCTATATTTGACTTATTTGAATATTTTAATATAGGCCTGACACAGGACCTACAAGTGGTGCAACCTCAGCACCCTGACAAACTAACCCCATGCTGCTTGGCCAGTGTAGCCCCATGCTCCCATTTCGGAAATCAGGCCACATCTCTCATCTCATGATCGCAGCAACCTTCTTATGTGTCGTTAATAACTCTAGTTACATACGTTTATGAAACAGTAAAAACACCGTGGAAATCTTTGTCTACAAAGAAACTAGACGCATTTCTTTCAGAAACTTTACAATTTTAGTTGTGCCAGTACGCAAACTAGTCGTAAACTGGCGTGAAGTGTGCATAAACCCGTCGTGACTGCGTGCCATGTCGGGACGAGAATTTTGAAATGTTCAAACTTTTGGTCATGACAAAATTTCGCGACCGGGTCGTGAACTATGCGCAAACTGTTCGTGAACTCGTCGGGACGATGCGGGAGGATGCGTGCCAGTGCGCGGTAGTGCGCGCCATGCCACGACTGTCACGAACAGCTCACGTCGAGTTCACGAGTAGTTCACTACATGTTCACGAATTGGTGAGCTTCGCAGCGTGGCCGTGCCTTCCCACTGACACAGTCACGTGTACTTCACGCATTGATGGCACGAGCAGTTCACGACTACTGCGCGACAGTGGCGCTCGCGTCGGTGTGGGGGTATATATAGGGCTTCCTGGACACTGCTCGCCATTCCAGAGATCGCCAGCGAAGAGACAAGTTATATTACAGAGACAACATGCCAGGTATAGACATCATCTCTTCTCTGCTATGATTGTGTCTCTGGAATTCAGCATGTTGTCTCTTCCACAGCCAATCCAAAAATGACCAGGGGTTGGGGAGGCCCCCTTTTAATATGGCGTGCCCAAGTCGGCACGACACCGTCCGAATTGCGCAAACTCGTCGTGCCAATGCGGGAAGTGCGTAAACTATGCGCAAACTATGCGTGAACTCGTCGTGCCAGTTCGTGTCAATGTCGACACTGATGGGCACGCATTCCTGAACTATTCGTGAACTCGACGTGAACTATGCGTGAACTAGTCGTGAACAGTGCGGGAGCCTCCCAGTTCATGCCCCAAAATGGCACGACTTGCCACGACAAAAGTGTCAGCCTTGCATATGGCTCCAGTAGAACACATAAGTAATGTATTCCCTCAGCTGACAATCTGTAGCGTTCAGAAGAGCAGGTCATGCCTGTCTCCCTTCGAAGAGAACCGCCTACGTTTCGGGCACCAAAGTCCACAGGATTATTCAAGAAAGGTGATGCCAACTTCAAAGGAGTTGCTTAGTGATAAGGCAGCACATGTATAGCTGATTACAGACAAACTCGGCACATAACTTGCTCCCCACCAGGTTAAGTTTTCAGCGTAAGTTACCATGCTAATCTTGCCACGTTAAAAGAGAGGCACCTTCGTGACATTGAAAAGCCTTGGTTTAGGCTCGACATACCTCGCTAACCCACTTATCTTGCTTCGTAGTTTATCCCCCTGGCTCTGAGGAGCCTCTTGTTTTTTTTCAGGGTAATGATTTTCTTGCTAATGCCCGCACGCGCCGTTTTGCAATTGGCCCAGGCCTAGACCCGGCCCAAGTTCAGGCTCTGAGGAGCTTCTTGTTTAAGAGGGGTTTGGATTGACTTAGTAATAGCCTTCCGGTCATTCCGAAGGGAGTAAAAAACTCCAGATGTATCATAGGCTATCCTAAAAAATATGTCAGGCGAATAAGAATAAAGAGATGACCATGTGTATCATTGCGCAGGTTTTATTATAATTTATGGCAGTAAACCATCTGTGCCTCTGATTTAGGCCAATTGTTTCGGGTCATGAACAATATTCAGACGTGCTTTGTTTCATTCCAAAATATGTAAAAAGTTGGAGTAGCTTCAAGGTTTCTGCCAGAAAACTGAGCATTACTACCAAAAACCTTGCATCAAAATTTTAGAAATGGCTGTGAGACTGTTTGACAGGTTTGAAATGGCCAAATTATGGCTCATGGCAGTAGCCAAAATTGTCCTCTCCTGTGAGATTGACACAGGACACTCGGATACTTTCACAGGACAGTCAACAGGACACTCGCGCAGTGCAGGACAATCAGCAGGACACTCGCGTTTGGCACAGGACAGTCAGCAGGACACTCGCATTTGGCGCAGGACAGTGAGCAGCACCAGTGCTGTCCTGCAACTCATAAAGCCACGAAGCAGGACACAAATAATTGTACAGGACAGTTTGTTGTAACTATCCTGCTGCTCTATTGGCGCAAAAGAGCACTATCCTGCAGCTTCTACTGAGGCACTGATAAATGTACTAGATGGTGTTCAGTAACCGTCCTGCTCCTCTTGCAGCGCTGAAGAGCACTATCTTGCGTGGATCCAAATAGACTTGTTGATTTAACACTGAACATTTTACTGTGTAGCGAATGTCCCGCAACATGAGCAGCGTGCACTTTTCAATTTATTGAACAGGTTAGTACTCGTGATTGATCCGGTTAACATAGCCTATGAGCTACAATGCAGAGCTAAAATCTACAATGGTCCGTGCTATTCGAAACGTCACCGTTCAAAACATATATATTTGGATTTCAAGATCAAAATAAACATAAACCCCTTTCCTCTCTCCGACTGCATGGAATTTCAATAAGAAAACAGTCCTATCCTGTTACAATAGCGTGGGACACTGCTCTGTTGCCGCAGGCCACCGCGCAGGACAATTATTATTCACAATTTATATTTCGTCCAAACTATTTCGGAATTGGGATATATGTATATATGTATATTCATACAACCCCAATTCTGAAATAGTTAGGAGAAAGTGTAAATTGTGAATAAAATCAAAATACAATGACTCTCAGATCACATGAGCCAATCTGTTATTTACAATAGAACATAGATGACATTTCAAATATTGAAACTGGGACATTTACATTTGACATTTTTATTGACAAAATGAACTCATTTCAAATTTTCTTGCTGCAACAGGTCTCAAAAACGCTGGGACACAGGCAAAAAAAGAGCTGAAAAAGCAAATAACATATAAGACAATCAGCTGAAAGAACATTTAGCAAGTAATTAAGTTAAGTGGCATCAAGTGTGTAACATGATTGGCTATAAAAGGGATGTCTTAGAGAGGCTGAGTCTCTCAGAAGTAAAGATGGCCAGAGGCTCTCCAACCTGTGAAGGCTTGCATAAAAATGGAGGAATACTTTCAAAACAATGTTCCTGAACATCAAATTGCGAAGGCTTTGAAGGTCTCATCATCGACAGTACGTAACGTCATCAACAGATTCAGAGAAACTGGAAAAATCTCTGAGCATAAGGGACAAGGCCGAAGACTTACTGGATACCCTTGATCTTCGGGACTTCAGATGCCAATGCATAACTCACCGGCATGGTTCTGTCATTTACATTACTAAATGGGCCCAGGAATACTTCAAGAAACCACTGTCTGTAAACACAGTCTGCCGTGCCATCCACAGATGCCACCTAAAACTCTATCATGCAAAAAGGAAGCCATTGTTGAGCATGATCCAGAAGTGCCGCTGTGGCTCATTTAAAATGGACTGTAGCAAAGTGGCAAAGTGTCCTGTGGTCAGACAAGTCCAAATTTGACATTCTTGTTGGAAATCATGAGCGTCATGTCCTCCAGGCTAAAGAGGAGAAAGACCACCCCTCCTGTTATCAGCATTCAGTTCAAAAGCCAGCTTCTCTGATGGTATGGGGATGCATTAGTGCATATGGTGTGGCACACTTGCATGTTTTAAAAAGCACCATGAATGCTGAAAGGTATATCAAGGTTTTAGAGCAACACATGCTCACCTCCAGATGACATCTATTCCAGGGAAGGCCTTATGTATTTCAGCAGGACAATGCAAAACCACATACTGCAGCTCTTACAACAGCATGGCTTCATAGTAGAAGAGTCAGTGTGCTGAACTGGCCTGCCAGCAGTCCCGATCTTTCACTGATTGAGAACATTTGGCACATAATTAAATGTAAAATCCGTCAAAGGAGATCCAAAACTGTCCAGCAGCTGGAAGTCTGTATTAAACAGGAGTGGGATCAAATTCTAATGACTAAATTCAAGAAACTTGTCTCATCAATGCCCACACACCTCCATTCCCTGTTAAAAAGAAGAGGGGATGCTACACCGTGGTAAACAGGCCCCTGTCCCCACTTTTTTGAGACCTGTGGCAGCCATCTAATTTGAAATGAGCTCATTTTGTAAATAATATAATGGCTCATGTGATCTGAAAGTCATTGTGTTTTGATTCTATTCATAATTTACACTTTGTCCCAACTATTTCAGAATTGTGGTTGTGTGTATATACAGTGCCCTCAATAATTATTGGCACCCCTGGTTAAGATGTGTTCTTTAACTTCTAATAAATTCAGTTTTTTTCTAAATTATATAGGACCACAATGAAATAAGTGGAAAATCCAACCTTTAATTCAAGTGCATTTATTCAGTGGGAAAAAAATCCCACATTAAGAAATATTTTTTTTTACAGCAAATCATGTGTGCCACAATTATTAGCATCCCTGATATTAACACTTTGTGCTATCCCCTTTTGCCAACAAAACCGCACCTAATCTTCTCCTATAATATTTCACAAGATGGGATAATACATAAAGAGGGATCTTCGACCATTCCTCTTTGCACAATCTCTCTAAATCATCTAGCGACCTGGGTCCTCTCCTCTTCAGCTCACTCCTCAGGTTTTCAATGGGGTTGAGGTCTGGGGACTGAGATGGCCATGGGAGGAGCTTGATTCTGTGTCTGGTGAACCATTTCTGTGTAGATTTGACCACATGTTTTGGGTCATTATCTCGCTGAAAGACCCAGTGATGACCCATCTTCAGCTTTCGGGCAGAGGCCACCAGATTTTGATTTAAAATGTCCTGGTATTTCAAAGCGTTCATGATGCCATGCACCCTTACAAGGTTCCCAGGGCCTCTGGAATAGAAACAGGCCCACAGCATCACCGATCCTCCCCCATACTTCACAGTGGGCAGGAGGAGCTTTTCTGCATTCTCATCTTTTGCGTTCCGCCAGACCCACTTAGAGTGCTTGTTGCCAAAAAGCTCTCTTGGTCTCATCTGACCAAAGCACATGGTCCCGGCTGAAGTCCCAGTACCACTTAGCGAACTCCAGACGTTTGCGTTTATGATTGTGAGTGAGAAAAAGGTTTTTTCTGTGCATGCCTCCCCAACAGCTTGTTGGCATGTAGATAGTGCCTGATGGTTGTTTTGCAGACTTTGTGACCCCAAGATGCTACCATTTGTTGCAATTCTTTAACAGTGAGCTTTGGAGAACTTTTTACTTCCCTAACCATCCTCCTCACTGTGCGTGGTGGCAAAATAACCTTGCATCCTCGTCCAGGCTTGTTTACCACTGTTCCAGTTGTTTCAAACTTCTGAAGTTCTTCTCTGGCAGTAGATATGGGCAGGTGCAGGCGAGTGGCTATTTTCTTGTATCCATTGCCTGACTTGAGAAGGTCGACACACATCTGCCTTACTTGAATGGTGTGTTCCTTTGTCTTTCCCATGTTGAAGAGTGGATAAGAGAAATGGCCTCTGTGCCAAGTCATATTTATACTCCAGGGAAACAGGAAGTGATTAATTACTAATTAAATGTTCCTAGATACTCTGATCAACTTTGTAAACGACTGTAGAAAATGACAGAAATACTTCAATTATATTTATTTCCTAGGAATTGTTAGGGGTGCCAATAATTGTTGAACAGGTGATTTTATGAAAAATAATTATTTCTTTGTCAGGGATTTTTTTTCCCCTTAAAATTCACTTGAGTTGAAAGTTACATTTTTCTACAGTTTTCAGTGTGAGAGTATGCTTCTGCAATAAAAATTGAATTTATTTTAAGGCTTTTAACACATCTTAACCAGGGGTGCCAATATTTATTGTGGGCACTGTATGTATATGTATATGTATATATATATATATATATATATATATATATATGTGTAAGGGTTTGTCCTTGCAGTCCCTCCCCTGCTGCATTCTTCGCCTCCACCTTAACGGGCAACAGGTGTGGCTTGTTAAGGTGGAGGTGAAGGTTTGTTATTTAAGGGATGGCTGCGCCTTAGTCCTGTGCAGCAGCATTTTGTGAAGGAAGTCCCTGGCGGGTATTTATGCTGCTGCTCCCCTATTGTGTTCTTTTATATATTTAATTAAAAGTTGCAAATCTGTAGCACATATGGTTGATTTTTTTGTGAATATTCAAAATTTTGAATTTTAGAGACTTGCTGTAGCGCCAGCGTCGGGACTATTGGCCTGTTTTTGCAGCTGAGGCAATCTGGCATGGGACTGGACCTTTGTGCAAAGTTTGGTTATTTTTCATATATGGGAAGTAGGATTTCCCAGGAAGAAGAAGAAGAAGAATACTGGCGAAAACAATAGGTTTCCGGCGGCTTTCGCTGCCTGGCCCCTAATTGAACTTCACAAATCACCCCAAGCAGAAAATTAAAAGAGACAAACACAAATGGCTCTTTCTGTGATGAATATCCAGACGTGTAATTAAGCAATAAGACACCTTACTTTGTTGCTTTTCAGAGTATTGTTTGACTATATGAGAAACTGCTTTTTAATTCACCAGATAAAAAGGCTATCAAAACACTCAAAATCTATATTTATACTGTGCTTAACAAATTTATTTGACCACCACCCAATGTAAAGTTTATGCCACAGCTGCCCTAAATTAACAGTATTTATTGGCAATAACAAATCTTTTTTTAATGTTTCTGTAATGGTTAATCCACCAGTAGGCATAAGCTCTTTTATTGCCTCCGCCAAGGAGGTTATGTTTTTGCCTGTTTGTTTGTTTGTTTGTTTCTTTGTTTGTTTGTTTGTCTGTTGGTTTCCAAAATAACTCAAAAAGTAATGAACCGATTTTGATGAAATATTCACAGAAGGTGGGTATGAAGTCAAAGAACAGCTGATTAAATTTTGGCATATCTAGGCCAAAGTACTGCTGAGATATACGCCAAAGTTCAAGATTTCAAGTCTTTCCAATGGGCCGGAGTTCCAATCGCCGTGCTCTTGGGTTTTGCTGCCCCCTGGCGGAGATCTGTGCTGTCTGAGTGCTTTTCTAGTTTAAATTATATTTTTAATGCCAAAATATAATTATTGTTGCTATCCATACATTTTCGAATTTACTGTTTTACAAAAAAGCAGAGAAAAGTAGTTAAGCTTAATATTATTTTTTGGTAAAGATGCCAAATAACAGTAATGTACTTGCATTCCTGAACATAAACATTTGTTTTAATGGTTGAATGCAAGCTATTATCAAGGCCAAAAGAGGCCATAGAATTTTTTTTTTTTAATCTGTGAATAATCACAATTTAGTTGTTTCAGTCTGTTATTCCCCAAAGAAATAACAGAATAATTTTTAGTTTTAAACCAGTTTTCGAAATTTCGAAAATATTTTGTATTTTCTCGTTTTTATGACAGGTGATCTTATAACTTAGTTAAGCACTGTATGTATCCCGGCTCTTTGTTATTTGCTGTTGTTCTATTTTTACTCTATTCCCTATTTACTGATTCAGTAAACGAATAATAACCCCATGAGCTGGTCATGCGCCAAATACGGAAAACAGACGGTGGCGGTAGCACTCCTTTAAGAAACTCCCCTCGAGCTTCGAAGCCCCGCCTTGCCCTCACAATGGGGTCCAATGAACGAGTACTGTACCCTAAATGTGGACCAATAGAATAACATACCCTTGCACGGTTCGTCGCTGCCTGTGTCAGGCAGAAACAAAGGCTCTTTGGACATCCCTCCATCTGATGTGAGGGCCGTTTCGATTCATCCGGCCTGATGTAAAGATGGCCTTCGGGATCCGGTCTACGTGCCAACCATCAAACACAGTCTCGTTTTATTTAATATCGATTTCTCTGATTGCTGTTTTGAACACAACCGTCGGAGAGAGAACGCTAAAATTTGTCACTGTGGTAAGGAACCTCTCGGTTTGTGTATCGATCTAGTTCGCTTGCTGTATTGTTGAAAGCATAGTGTCTGCGGGCTGATGACCGTCGCCTGCTGTCCTGCTGTAAGTGCGAACAGCACTAACATTACCATGGTTTGTTATTACTTGGTGCTCCTTTTGGCCAGGCAGCGTTAGTTATTGCAACTTTAATTGACTTGGCATGCGGCTAGAAAGTTAGCAACGGTTTGTCAACATAATCCCCAGACTACTGTCCGGAATTTGCTATAAAATTTTTTTAAATAATCACGGCTCTTGCAGACTGAGATCAGTATCTTTGTTTTGGTCTGTCGGATAATTTCATTTAAATGTGTTGAATACCCATGTGATGAAAAAATTATGAGGCAGCGAGCCGCCGGATTATCCCTTTGTGCGCTTAATTAACACGTTTGCGTGCCCTTTGAATAGTTTCTGAACTTGCTCAGATTGAGTTTGAGTGGCTCATTTACGACCTATCTATTGGGACACCGATTTTCATGCAGCCTTTCATGCATTGGTATGATGGACATATTCAGAGGCTGATAATGGTGCGACCCGAAAGCTTATCTATCCCTGTTGGCAAATTAGTCTTCTAAATTTTTTTTTTTGACTAAAACAAGAAATGGCACACAATCAAGGTTAGTTATACTAATACCGTCCATTTAAATTTGCTGAAGTAATGCATTATTGCTGTCACGTAAATGCTACCAGATGAAACGTGAAACGCATACTGCTCTCTTGTGCTGGTCAAGTTGTGTAAAAATTCGACCAAAATGCGAAACGATGGAAGGGTTCCTTGACCATTCAAATCCCATCGTAACTGCACTTTGGTGGACCTGATGACAGTTCCGGCTTGGCAGACTTTCTTTGTCAAGCAAATCGATCATACGAGCTATGAGGAAATACCTGAATGGCATGTAATTTTGCGTTGTGCACGCCCTGATCTAGGTCATGAAAACCTTCTCAAGAAGCGATTCACACGAAGTGTAACTTGAAGGTCTGGTCGTACCAATTAGCTGTAGTTAACGTACATTATTTTGATATTTTTTTTGTGTGTGAGAAACAAATTGAGCGTACAAGATACGAGAGGAATTTGCAAATAGTTTAAAGCATTAACTGTTTTAGGCGTTTTTGTTTAAGAGACATTTCGATTTTGTGTTTATTAAGTGGGTTCTTCCCACCGTGGGCAGTAGATGTCCTGTCCTGGCTCATGATCGTAACCATGTAATATGGTTAAACATTAATTTTGGTTTTAGCAAATGAGCTTTGGTGCGTTTGTGAAAGTTGGGAAATTATTGTTTCTGGCAATTAAACATTGTTTTACTGATTTTAACCTGTTATTGGCATATAGACTTGGTACAGACCATGTTATTAGCAGACCTATTTATTATCTTGTTTGGTGCTGTTGTTGGCCACATTTTTAACAATTTCATTGTATTTTTAGAAGAAAAGACAAATCCAGGAAATGTTGGTTGATGTAAAATAAGACCGACCACCATAGAAAAACAGGCACTACATCTTTGGATGAAAAATTGTATTAAATGTCTTCTATGAGCATGTAGCCAACAAAACAGACCAACCTGCATCAACTCTAGGTCTTCATCAGAGTCTTGCGTTTTAGTTGAGAACTTTAAAATGATCGAAGGCTCTGAGTTTGTAATAAATTATGGTGAAGACTTCTAATGTTTCTCTGAAATCTTAGCACCACAGTTTGGCCTACATGACATTACAATGGTATGTAAAATACTTACGGGAATTGACATCAGCTCCAGGACTGTTTTCAATGTAGCTTGTGCTATCAGTTAAATTTATCATTTTTTTAATGTGAAACTCCATCATATTTTGTAACAGCATTGCTGCCTATCATGCAGCACTAATACTGGGTTCTAGTGTAGGTTTAAGTCATGTCCTGTTTTTCGAAATACCCTGGAACTATTATATTCTTTTCTATATGAACCATCTTTTCATTCCCTTGGTAAACTGCAGTGGTAATGTTGAAAAGACCTGCTTTGGACTTTACACGTGCTTTAAAGCTCTCCTGCTGCTCCTGTTAGCCTCTGTTGAGCAGTTCTAAAATCACTATTCTGATAGCTAATCACAATATAGTCAATGGGTCCAAAGGTGATCCAGGCTTGCCATCAGATTGCTTAAAATGTAAGTGAACTGGACTGACCAGCTATTGAGGGAAGCATAACTGGGTCACTCCATACTAAATTGCACAATTCACTGTCTTGTATAAGATTGGTCAATACATTTTTTTGAGGAGAATTAAATTATTTGCTTTGTTCATATTTGTTCACTCCTGGATTGGAGATATACATAAGAAGAAAAAAAAATCAGTCATCGGTCCAAGAGCACAGCAGAAAAAGTGGTTTCCTGATGTCAGCCAAGACATAGTGACGGACACTATGGGGGGGCGGGGGGCGGCATTATCACTTGAGTTGAACACAGGTGAACTGAAACTTATTTGACCTCCACGTATAAGGTCTGTAAATTCTGAAGAGCACTTAATCACTGTTCTGTGGGTAATTGGTGCCCTTATGCGGACCTGCCATTTATTGTATGATCTATTTTGTATTTGGCTAACCAGCAATGCCAGTTGCTGGGTCTGAATCTTGGTGTAGTCTGGATGCATTTTTAATAATTATTCCCACTATTGCACATTTACCACAATGAGGCATCTCGTTCAAACACTTATCAAGTTTCTTTGTGAAAACTAACATGGACTTTTACTGCCTCTTGAGTTTTTATTATTATTTTTTTATTTTTTTCTCTTGAAGCTGTTTCCAGCGAATTTAATGGTTGTGGTTGTTGAATGCGTTTGTGAAGCAAACTGTAATCTGTTTTATGTACTGTTCTGTGGATGGCACAATTTACATCATTCATCTTTTTGGCTTTTTTTTGCCTATTATTTGTCCTGAGTGTTTGTTATGTGTGTAAACAGTCATCACTGGCAGTCCCTTGGTCCACCTCTTAATGTTGATACTTAGAAACGGGGCTCATTTCATGCAAACTGCACAAAATTGTTCTAAATGAGATGATGTCAATAACAGAAAATTTGAATGCAGCTTTGAGAGAGGAGTATTTAGTATGGAGTAGCTTGAAATATTTTTCATTGAAGAGATAGAGAACACTTTATCTCTTTGAGCTGTATGTGGAATGTCCTTATTAATGGTTGTTGTTTTTGCTTGATGTTAAATTTAATTGAATAATTCGCAGCCTTCTCTCTGTTGGATGGGGGCTGATGTAATTTCTCCCTGTCATGCATCTGTAGCTCTATCGTCACGGCGACAGATCACCTGTAAAAGCGTTCCCGACTGATCCTCACCAGGAGAGCGCGTGGCCCCAGGGGTTCGGACAACTCACCCAGGTACCGCCTCCTCGCAAGGGCAACTCGATGACCCATCAGAGGCCCGTATGGGCACCTGCTTTCTTAAATGCTGCGCGTATAAGACCCACTGAGACTGAATCAGAGGGTGACAAGAAATAACTGCATTAAAGTGCAACAACAAATGTGAATTGGCAAATTATAGGAGGCTACCGTCATTGTTGCTTCTATGCTTTTTGTCGTTGTTCTTGCTGTTGGGGCAGCAGGGTGGCCTAATTGCTGGTTAGAGCTCTCAGCGGAGCTTTTGATTTTGACTTTCTGTCAGGATGATGTTGAGAAGGACTCAGCTGTTGGGCCCTTGAGCAAGGCCCTTAACTGCAAAACTGCTCCAGGGGCTTTACTCCTGTTTCTCTCCATCCCTCTTCACTTGCAACTGTTGTATCTGGCATTTTCTTCTGGTGTCCCTAAAAAAAGTGAAACATCTTCACAGTGGCACCATCTCTGGATAAAATAGGTTGAAAAAATACTCTGGATAACAGTGAGTTACATTATCAAACCAAACAGCATGGAGAAAGACAAATTTGATTATGATTCACCAAACAACACATGATGATTTGAGAAAATAAAGGGGAAAAACACAGAACATGAATGCAGAAAATGGATTATATAATTTCATACTTAAGTGTTATAGAAAAAGGAAATCCTTGTTGAGGATTCCGTAAAACGGGGGACCAACTGTCATAAGGGCATTTAATCACTTTCATGCCTGTTGTGAAAGTATTGAGGTTTGAATCATCTGTTGGACAGCTAAGCCAGTGATTTGCAGATATTTTGGTTCCATCTTTCGAGCTTGTAGTAGGCCCATGGTTTTTTCAATATTGATGTTAATGGTACTAAAGGTTTGTGTTGACTGGATGTTTGTAACGAGGAGCCAACAAGTTGTGCAACGACAGGACAAAGAGGGATTCTGTGGCCAATGAATGTGATGGCTCTCATGACCTCTGACCGGACATTTACAATGTGTGGGGGAGAGCAAAGACCTGTGTTTCCAGTAATGTCATGAATTAGGGGCGGGATTTTGTGGGTGAATTTTTTTTTTTCTTATTTTTTCTTTCTTTTGTAGTAGTTGTAGTAGAAGCAGATAGAAAACGTATCCCCCGCCAATATTGTTTTATTGTTTGTTGAAAGTTTGTTATTTGGCTTGAAGGACTGCAGCTATTGGTAGGGATCAGGGCTGTGGTTATTGAAAGCTCTGATGTTTCTTTACGGCTTCTTTTGACAGTGTTCTGGAAGAATCAGTTTTGAGCAAATCATCACTGAATGACGGTCCTAGGATGTTTGCTTCTCACCTAATCCACATTGGAAGGAATATGGATTTGTTATTGAGTAAGAACACAGGATTATGCTACAGTGGGATGTGAGGAGATGGTGAGGGCTTTTAGTGGAGAAGTAATTTTCCTTCCACTAACTGTTTGAGTTGTTTTGATGGGGATATTCCTCAGAAATGCTCCAGCTTCCTCTTGAGAGATTTTGTTATCTGGAGTATAAAGGTTTTATTAAAAAGTTCTTAAGGCATCACTGATTTCTGAAGCATTTGGGTTGTGTCTCCGATGGTGTTTGAAGTGATAATAGATTTCTGTTTGTTGCCTTTGGTTGATATGATGATTGTTTACTTGAGATTTATTTTCCAATTCAAGATGTTGTCTAGATGAGTGAAACGTATATTCAGTACATTGTTTAATTAACACTCAGGAAGTTGTTTGTTATGGGGTCATGAGGTGCTTTAGGGACTATTGAGTGCAATCTCTTCACCACTCTTTGTAGGTGATGTTCTTACTGTCGCTTAATTCTTTTCATGTAGCCCTACAGTACAATGTTCTTCTCCCTTATAACGATTTCGAATGTCTCCCATTATGTTCTCTGTTTTATTGTTCTTGACAAGAATGCCCATTCATTTCAGAAGTATGCAAGGAACTTGTTGTCCCAGAGGGGTGAGCTATTAAAGTCGAGGGTTGGAAGAGTCTGGTAATGTAATTCCCTTACCAGAAATTTTCCAGGATTACAGCTAAGTATTAGAGAGGTTAGTGTCTGAAATTCAGTATGGACATAAGAAGGAAGAGAATTCTTAATAACAATAGAATAAATACAGAAATAAGATGATGAAGAGAACTTTACTGCAATTTCGGTAACGGAATTACGTCGAAAAATTACAAATTTCACTATGAGCCACTGGATTTGTGTGTTTCAATTTCCTGCAATGACTTGGTCTCTCATACTTTGGCTACCAATGTATGGAAATACAGTAAATACCAGAAAAAGGCTAAATATCTTTTAGGAGTTGTTAGCTTTGGAAAAATAACCTTTGATCCTTGTACTGGAGCTAAAAAAAATGACAAATTCAAATCTAAATTTGGTGAAGACGGTCAAAGATATTTCAAAATGGTTTTCAGTGACTGATTTAGTAATGAGTCATCTACACTTTTTAAAAATTGCTGTTTAAGCAACTCATATGGAATTGCCCATGTTTGAGTGAGTCCAAATAATGCAATGTTCTTATTGGAAAAATTCTTCCATCTTAATACCCTCAGTCACATTTCTATTTCACATTCATTCATGGAAATACAGGGATCGTCATGTGTTTCCATCTGCTAAACTAACATTTAGGGTTAGGTTTAAGCTTGGGGGTTAGAGTTAAGGTTAGGGAAACCGGAGACGACTCGCTTAAACCAAAGTTGTATAACGGAGGTGAAATGACATCATGTTTGTTTGGCGGATGGAATTAAGTGGCGACCCCTAAAAATGCAGCCCTCAGAGGCTGCAGCCTACGCTTTGAAATGCACCCTTTGAGATGCACCAAATGTTACTTAGCTAGTTTGTAGCAACAATGCCTAAATTATTCCTACTCAGCCAACATCATTTCCTACCACAATAGCTACCTAGGAGCTCCATGAATGATGGGCTGCTCAACGCCACTATTTTCATGTAGCTATGTAGCTAGCCAGCTCGTTAGCTGGCTACCACAGGTGTGAAATGAAGATATGCGCAAAAAACGATGGTACCATACACTTCAGCTGAGCTAGATGCGCAACACAAATATCGCTTGCGTAATTATTGGTGACATCGAGCCCTCATGATGCTTTGACTGAATCGGTAATGATTTTAATGTGCTAGCTAGCTTGGTTAGCCAGCTAATTTAAAATGAGCGACGTGCAGTCCTGCTGGATTGTTCAAAACCGCGTGATGCGGTGCGTTTTTGCATATGAATTTAGTATGATGCAACTTCACATATTCAGCTCATCTGCTTCACCATAAGGTCAACAAACCATTTCATTCATCTGGAGCACATGTAAACTGGTGACTATTGTCTCATTATTTTAGGATGCATCAACCACTCATCAAATGGGCTCTCTGAGGAAATTGGAAGATATCTCCGTAGTTGTGTTGACGTGCTTGTATGTTAGCGTGTGCTGCGTAGCATGGATGTACGTTATTGTGGTTTTCACAACTGTAATTATTGGCGTTGTTTGGAGTTTTTAACTAGAGTATGAGCGGACCATTTTTAAAAAGTCCTCCACTCTAGGGGACTGCAGGCTTTGGGAGAGATGGTTTGGTTGGTCCTTATACAGGCGTTCACGTACAACAGCAGATTTTCCAGTGAAGTGGCATGAATTAAAGATTGAGAAACATGGAAGCTGTTTTGGGCTTGAAGCTCCAAGAAACCCTGTTTCCTCATTGATTATTTTTTTTCTGTAATTGTGATTTCCTTTTTTTCCCCTTCGGTCTCAATATTTGACTGACAGGCACAATAGAGTTATTTGTTTTAACATGTATATAACCTTTCAATGTGTAATTAAAGATGTTGCAGAGGTTTTGGTTAGTTTCTGGTGCCTTTTGAGAGTTCTGTTTATTCCTGCAGCGCATGCTTCTTATCTTTACAGGATGGGATGAGACAGCACTTTGATCTGGGACAGACACTCAAACGACGTTATGCAAGCTTGCTGAATGAGACCTACGATCGACACCAGGTATGTTTCTAGTAGAGAAATTACTGCCTCGCCAAAGTAATGGGAAAATTCAAGGACCAGCTCTTAAATCACTTACTGCGTGGAAAATGAGTATTGCACACATCAAAATTTTTCTCACTAAATGTATTTTTAATGGGGATTTTGACCTAATTTTCATGTCAGATGTCAGTAACAACCCAAGTAATCCATACATACAAAGAAATCAAATCAGATAAGTTTATAAGTTAATTGTGATAAAGTGGAATAACACCGAATGAGTATTGAACACACGAAAAGGAGGCACAAAAAGACATGGAAAGCCAACAAACCTGCTGAAATCTTAGTATTTAGAAAGCAATCCTGCCCCTTATCAATGCAAATTAATATCAGCTGGTTTAGTCCGAATCGATGACCTATTAAAAAGGTTTCTCATTATCACGGTGTCACACGAAGCATCTCATGATTGGTCAAAGCAAAGAGCTCTCTCAAGACCTTCACAACCTTATTGTTGCTAGACATACTGATGGCATTGATTACAGACGAATTTCTGAACTTCTGATTGTTCCATTGAGCACCATTGGGGCCATGTTCTTTCCTCTTCCAGACTATCATTTCACCATAAACCGGCCATGACCAGGGGCTCCTTGCTAGATTTCTGACAGTGTAGTCAAAACAATATTCATAAGACTTCTCCAAGAGCCAAGGACCACTTGCGGAGAGCTTCAGAAAGACCTGGAATTGGCTGGAGCAGTTGTTTCAAAGAAAACATTAAGTAATGCACTTAACCGTCGTGGCCTCTGTGCACACTCACTGCGCAAGACTCCATTGCTGAAGAAAAAACATGTTGAAGCTCGTTCAAAGTTTTCTGCAAAACATTTGGACAAGCCTGTGAAATACTGGGAGAATATGTTCTGGTCAGTTGAGACCAAAATCAAACTCTTAGGATGTCATGGCACACACCATGTTTGGAAGACAAACGGCTCTGCTCATCACCCCCAAAACGCCATAGCAAGAGCGAAGTGTGGAGGTGGGAACATCATAGTGTGGGGCTATTTTTCAGCATATGGTACTGGCAGACTTCATAGAATTCAAGGAAGGATGAATGGGGAAATGTATCATGACATTCTTGATAAGAATTTTCTGCCATCTACCAGGATGCTGAAGATGTGACGAGGATGGACATTTCAGCATGACAATGATTCCAAATGCACAACCAAGGAAACTCTGTTAGTTTCAGAAAAAGAAAATAAAGCTCCTTGAATGGGCCAGTCAATCAACCAACTTGAATCCAATTGAAAATCTGTAGAAAGGACTGAAGATCAGAGTTCATAGAGGTCCCTGGAACCTTCAAGATTTGAAGACCGCTTGTGTGGAGGACTGGGCCAAAGTCACACCTGAGCAATGCATGCTACTAGTTTCTCCTAACAGGAAGTGTATTGAAGCAGTCATTTCCAACTAAGTACTAAGTATTAAATTTCAGTAAGCTTGTTGAATACTTTTCCCCTGTGTCATTTCACTTTGACTCACTACTTAATTTGTTAACTTATTTGTCTTGATTTCTTTGTCTGTGTGGATTACTTGGGTTGTTGCCGACATCTGGTGAAAATTTAATGTCAAAAGCCCCATTAGAAATGTATTTACTGAGAAGAGTGTTGAACCGTTCAGTACCAATTCTCCCTGCTGTATTGTCTGCTTTAATTTGGAACTCAAATTGAAGAGAATAATCCCATCCACAGCTGTGTATACATAACCCTGCAGAGGCTGAAGTTTTTTTTCAACCTGATTGGGCCATACTAAATTCAAGCACTATTGGGACATTCAGGTTCATCTGAGTATTCAGGAATGGTTGTCCGTAAAACTAACTTAAGCAGTTAAACTGTGAGGGCGACTATGCCATTTTTTTGTTATTGCCTTTGTATTTTCTAAAAGACTAAAATTGCATTAATTTCGATGGAATCATCTAAATAAGAGTTAAGCATAATTATGACATTTCTGTTTTCAGGAAAGAAGTGTCTTAAGTACCAAATTTCCAATGTGGCCAGCGTGTCCTCACTGCACACTTCTGCTTTCCTTTGCCCCAGACCTCAGAATTGCATGTGCAACCATTTCCTACATGGAATTTATTATTATGTGTCCCCACCAAAAAGGGAGGGGGGACATATTGTTTTTGTCTGGTTTCCTGTGTGCATCGCATCAGCGTTCCCACCATTTCCGGACCAAAACTCCCAAGCCATTAGATATATTTCTATGAAAATTTGCACACATTTGCATCATATTTTGACCTTTCTAGTTTCTTCCACAATGTCTCTTAATGTCAAAGAGGCATGGCTGGGTTAGGATGATGGAAGACACTAGTTCGTTCTTCAGGCAAAAAAAAAAAAAAATAGTTATTAAATATGTTCAGTGGGTTTTTTTTTTTTTGTCGATTTGATATCTGATTGATCATTTTCCAAAAACTTCAAATCCTGAAGACCATAGTGACCACTTAGTTTGGGATGATCGTGCTGTGCCCTCATGATCATATAAGTCCCTTGTTCTGGTGCATCTCAGAATGACAGACCACAACATCCTGTTCCTGTTTGGGCAGCCAAGCACATTTTAAACTGCTGAATGATCAGACTACAATGTGATAGGAAACTGACATTGTGTTTTTGCCATCATCTGCTGTACAGAATTAAAAACATTACATCGTATGAAGGCCATCGCAGTGGTCGGTAGATGAAGTGGGGGGGCGTGGGGGGGGGGGGGGCATTGAAACTAAAAATCAGGTCGGCTTATGTTTGCAGGGAAACCTTAATGTGCAAATGGTGCATTATGTGAAAATGAGTTTTTGTAGCTGCATATCATTTAGTGTGGAATCTTGAAAAGCTGGAAAAAAAAAAAACAGTTTTTACGTTTCACAATTCATCATGCTGCACCATTCTGTTATTTTTCTGACTGGGCAATATTCCAACATTGTGACGGGTAAACGGGACCGCGGTGTTTTATGCTTGTTCATCTGCTGTTCTGTGTAGATTGTGGTCCGCAGTACGGACTATGACCGGACCCTGATGAGTGCTGAGGCAAACCTAGCTGGCATGTACCCGCCCAATGGGTCACAGGTGTTTAACCCGGACCTGAAATGGCAGCCTGTCCCGGTTCACACAGTCCCGCAGGAGGAGGATCGGGTAAATTCAGCGCCACTTGATTGGGTTCTGAGCTCCGCTCTCAATGGTTTGGACACTGGGCAGGATACTAATACTCATTAGTGCCAGATATATCTAATGTATTTTAATGTAAAAATGAACTTGCTTCAACCACTGCAATCAACTTCTAATCCCTCTCCCCATGGAGACCCTCTTCACTGGGTCCAAAAATTTTTTTTTTTCCTTTGATTGACAGGACATTATGTTACCATGGTTACAGATGGGGTGGACAAGTTCCCAAATTTTTGAAAGGTTGTCAATGCGGGATGTCAAATATATGTGTATACTTACGAATACTTTAAACTTGACATAGGAGTGTTTGGTTCACTTGTTTGTGACCTAGAAGAAAGTTTCTCAGGAGAACTCTGGAGGGAAAGGGTTAAACTATGCAAGGCCTCACTTCTGTTTACTCCATGTTTTCAGCTTCTGATATTTCCAGTGCCCAACTGCCCTCGCTACGAGGTCTTGAAGAAGGAGACCCAGAAGTCAGAGTTCTACCGCAATGTGACTGAGCAGTACCGTGTAGGTGCCTTTGCGCTCATCCCGCTCACAAGTGTAACCGTGGAGGTGATTTTTGAGAAAGAGGCTGTTTGCTCCCCTGAGGGCCTGTTTTTTTCCTCTCCTCAGGATTTCTTTGAGATGCTGCGGAACAAAACTGGTTTGAAGGACGCCTCTGTCGAAACGGCCTGGAGTATCTATGACACCTTATTCTGTGAGGTATCTTATTCTGAACCACATATCGCCTGCGGACCCATATACAGGGCCGTAAAATACAGCTGCAGAACTAAACTTACAGAACATGAGGCATTTATTAAATACTAGTGGAGACCCGAAGGTTTTCAGTTGTCAAAAATGTCCTGCTGAATTTTGGGGAAATGCGTATAAAATGATGTACAAGATTGAGATTTTCCATTTGATGTAATGCCGTTGCCATGAAAACATGGCACCCGGGGTTTGAGTATTTCTCTCAATATAAGGGTGATGTAGCTTTGGTGAAGTGCTAGAACCAACTGATGCAGAGTATTTATGTGGCATCTGCAATATGACAGAAATGTGAAGTGCTACTTTGAACCTACTTAGGTGAAAAGTTCGAGTTTAAAGGGTTAATGTCCCTGTGAGGCTTTGGGGCTGCTGTCCTTCTGTCTTTTTTTTTAATTGGCTCTGAATCCGTAACTTCGCAGTAAAATGACCTTCGTTCAGTCAGTGTGAAGTGAGTTTGCATGTACCCTGTGAGTGCTGGTTCAGCACTGAAGGCGGCATGTAGCTCAGAGCTGTAGGATTGGGTGGATCCGTCCTTTACTGAAGCTGATCTGGTGAGCCAGTGTCATTGGTCACTGGGGCAAATATTTACTCAGCCCTGCCTCTGCTGCTATGTGAGAAAAATGTGACTGCGCAGCAGCTAAGGATCCGCCTTTATCCCTTTCACTCTCCAGTGGCTATGCCCATTTTAGATGTTTGGAATATGAATGGAAATGCAATATAAGCCATTGTATCTTGGCCGGTGAGATGTATTTATATGTACAATAAACTTTTTATGTTATTATGCTTGAAATCTCCTCGATTTTGTGATGTACATCTTTCTTTTTTGGTCTCAAAAAATTTCAAATTAATTCTCAACTTATCCCTTTGGGCAGTTAGTGCAGTCAAACTGTGAGGGACCTTGGGACTGAAGGGGTTACTGGTTGCTGTGTGTTTCCTAAATTGAGTGACGGCGGTAAACCCAAAGTGCTCATTTCCTGTGCAGTTGCAGCTCCACAGACGGAGCTGTATGATTGGGTGACGCATTGTTTTAATGAACCAGTGAGAGCGCCTGAGTTCAATTGGAATATCTGACATGGTGATTGGTGTTACATTTTGGTTTTGGTTTTACCGATGTCAGGAATTGTTGCCTCATCAGGATTTCTGAAATTTTGCAGTCTGAGAACCGATGGTTCGGCAACTACAACCGTGAAAGCGGAACTCTGAGGTTTCATATGAACATTGTCTGGTCCTGCGGTCTTGTGACTGCTGAGAGATCAGTCACGTGACTTCCACTTTTCTCCCCAACTCTGGCTGGACTTCTTTGTTCTATTGACTGTATTGACACAAGCACCTCTCTGTATTGCTGTAGTGACGAGCTTCCATTGTAATTAAACTGCTGGCTAACTTCTAATTTCAGAGCTCATGGTGTGTAGTGGGTGGCTCCTTTTGTTATTAAAGGGACACATTGCTCAAACTAATTTGTGTTTTCCAGGAGTGGCTTGCAGTCATTGTAATGAGTTGGAGGGACTCGCTTTTGCCTTTGTGCAGTCAGAATCTGATGGGGATTTCCACTGTAAAATGAACCTTCACTTGTGAGAGAGTGTCTGATTAAAATCTGTCTGACCGCTTCATTTCTGCACTGCCACTGGGTCTACATCTCAGCACTCTTACTAATGAGCGTAAACCGGGTACCTCCTGTATTAGATTACAATGACCAAGGGCATGGTGAGTTGAGCTAGAATATCCAGTTGCTTATCAGTTGCTTGCAGGCAAATGCTGTGCACTGGAAATGGTACTCTCATAGTGCACTGCTGCTGAAATCATGCTACTGGCTGAAAGCTGTTGTCAGGGTCATATTTTGAAGTATGAGACTGGTCTCTGCTCTTGTCTCCAAGACGGCCCCTTTTTACCTGCTGGAGACAATTAAACAGGATCCTGCTGCTGGGAAACCAGAAAGATGAGATCTGGGCCCTCTGTGGAAATAGTTCTTAACTCTAAATAGTTCTTAAATCTCCTGGGTCAGGAGTAAACCTGTGAAGTAGCTTTGTCTTTGTCGCAGTAAATGCAGCCAAAAATTGTGGGAGGAAAAAGCTTCAATGAGGAGTCCTTATTTGGACCTAATTTTTTTTTTAATTTATTTATTTATTGAGTGGCTTCGATGCTGTTCTGTGGTGAATTTCATGTGGAGGTGTCCTTTCACACTTTCTGTTCTGCTCGGGGTAATGTGCCTGGTTGTCTCTTCCTTTAGTCCGTGCACAACAAGACCCTTCCTGACTGGGCGACCCCAGATGTCATGATGAAGCTGAAATATCTCAAGGACCTCTGTTTCCAGCTCTTGTTTGGGGTCTACAAGCGTGTGGAGAAGTGTAGGCTTCAGGGAGGTGAGATCATCTGACTGTCCTCTGCTTCCACGAGTCTCTACATTTGCTTGTCATGAAGCTCATAACCTCCGTGTCTGGATTTTCGGCTCAAGAGCAAACCGCAGTGTCTTTTATTGGCTGTGGTAATTTATTTGAACACTTTTAGGGTTGAGAGAGAGAGAGGGAGAGAGGGAGGGAGAGAGAGAGAGGGAGAGCGAAGAGATTCCTCCTTTAGTGTGAAAAATATGAGGACATTAGAAACAAATACTTTGGAAAAATTCTACCCCAAAAATTTAAAACTTCCAAAAATTACCGACAATATAAAAATTCCCACAGTGCCTGGAGAAGGAGAGACGGCGGCGATCGCTGCGCAAAATGTGGCAGCCTGTCACAGCCTGAGGGACGGGGCGGCAATCAGCACACCCTAAAATACTGCACCTGCACAGAATTTGTGTTGTTGTGTGTGTTTTTCTTTTTTCTTTTCTTCTTTTGCATTTCTTCTTTATATACTATAATTTTATTTCCCCAAATTTTATTTATTTTTTTTATTCCCATTTCATTTCTTAATGTTTTCTTTTTCATGTTTGCATTGCATTTCTTTATACTTTACATATACACACACTCTATGTGTATGTGTATGTGTATCTTTCTTTGTTCAAAAAAAAAATGTTCATGCTTTGGCAATATGTATGCATAATGTACGTCATGCCAATAAAGCTCAGTTGAATTGAAATTGAATTGAGGGAGAGAGAGGGAGACCGACCTAGTTCAATTTCAGTTAAGTTTACGGTCAATTTCTTTGTTGCACCATTATTGCAGATATCTGCCTAAACATGTCATCCGGTTGCAGGGCATTTCCAACTGAGTCTGGCTGTTTTCCCTCCGTCTTACCATTCCGGTTTGGGAGTTTTCAATGCTTGGCATGATTCAATGCTTCAATGCTTGGCATGATTTCCCTCGTCAGAATCAGTCAGTCATCGGGACCTCAACTTGATGTCATGAAAGAGAGGTTGAATGGATCTGGTAGCGGGGCAGACAGGTGAACAGTTAAGGAAACCTGTCAAGTCTCCTTTGCTAAGACTTCATTGTTACTGCGAGAATTGAGGATTTGAAGAAGCTACCTGTCTCTAAGCGGATTCCGTGCTAACAGGGTTGTTATTCTCTTTTATTTAGCGGACACTCTAGTCTTAGGAACATATTGGGCCATTGGGGGGGGGGACAGGGTATGATGATACCCTCTAACACTAGGACTAGTTCTGGTATAGAGGAAGTCATGCATTCTGACACTGCATTAGCTGTCTTCTTTATTGCTTGATTATTTGACTTGCATTTAACTGTTTCAGAGAACAATTCTGAGAGCCATCATCCAACACTACACCTGGGTCACAACCCTGATCCTGGACATCTACCATCCTTTGGGTTTTCCTTGCAGCATTGATCTGCCACATCAGAGTCTATAATTGGCAGCTAAACGGGATTTCTGGCTGTTGAATGCGGTATGGTGTGTTAGGGTTTGAGTGAACACCTGCAGGATGTTAGATCTCCAGGAACTGGGATGGGCAGCTCTGCTCTGACTATTGAATGAGGTGCGCTTTGTTAGATTTGGAGTTAAAAAGTAAAGGATTGTAGATCTCCTGGAACAGAGTTGGGTTGCTCTGCTCTCGCTGTGGAATGAGGTGTGCTTTGTAGGGGTTGGAGTCGAAACTAAATGGATTGTGGATCTCCAGGACCGGGTTGGAGACCTCTGTTTCAGCAGCCTGTTAAAGCTGGCGTAATGTTGTATTGTCTGTATGTTCTGTGCTTCGTAGGCATTCTTCTTGGTCAAATCTTGAAGAACATCTCTGTGGCTGCAGTGCCTGGATCTGAAAACCCCCTGAAAATGATGATGTACTCTGCAGTAAGGAGCGACTGAATTCTTGTGGAGCCAAATTAAAAATATCTATCATCTGAAATTACCATTTATCCAGAGTTGTGGTTGACAATATCCTCCATGTCCAGTGTACAATTCAATGTTTCAAAAATATGAAATATTTCTACTGCCACAGTACAGTTAATTTCATTTAGACCATAAAATACATGCTACAGAATGTCTGCATGCTCTGCAAATTGGAATTTCATGTGGGCATCTATCCATTTGGTAAAATGATATGACTGCCCTTACAGCACTTAAATTTTTCTTTTTTGCTTCTATGTGACGGTGGTAAACGGTTGTCTATTCAATAATTTTCAATACATTCCTAAAATAAAACTGGTAATTTGATGTGCTTGCCTTGTTTGCTGGTAGCGCTTGTGTTTGTGCTTATTCGCATCACCTGCCTCCCTTGAATGCTACTGAAACATTAATCGGATGCTGTGAATGCTTTTCAGCACGACTCCACTGTTGTCGCGCTGCAGTCGGCTTTGAACGTATTCAACGGTATACAGCCCCCATACGCCGCCTGCCACATATTTGAACTGCACCAAGAAGATAATGGGTACGTTCTGTTGTGTTAACTGTTTCCATTCCAGAGTTACCAACTAGCATTTAGAGAGATTATCGCTTTTGAATTCTTCTCAGATAAATGTCTAAGTGTGTGGCCAGGTAATCTGCTGGGTTAGCAGTTTCTCTGGTTATAATTTCAAATTCAAGTCTGCTGTGGCGTGGCAGCCATTATTTTGTCAGAGAAGTTGAATTAGTGTCTTGTACTGCCTGAGTGAGGACAGTCTGTTTGGAAGCAATATGGCTGTTGCTTAAAAGCTCTGGGAGGAAAGTGATGTTTGCTTGGAGCAGATCAGATCCAGAACACAAATGCATTTTACTCTGGTGAGACCAGATCTAGAACTCCAATCAAATTTAATCTATAGATGAATGTCAGCGCTTTTATGAGCGCTTTATTACTTCACTCCACGGAGTCGGCATGAAGTACTGTTTTTAGCGGCTCTGTGTTTGTTTGTCTGTCTGTTTCCGCATTTGCCAATATTTGCATGAATGGGGTGAAGTCTGCCATCTCTGATTGCCTTGTCTATTTCATGATTTTAAAATCTTGTTGATAAAATTTTGGTGCAAATGATCAAAAAAAGTCGTGAAAATTTATTTTAGTATCGCTAAGCATACGTTAAACAGCTGAATCTCTGTTTAATCGCCTGAATCTTTCTTGTACATGGTCTTC
The DNA here is from genome assembly GCA_029721435.1 of Gymnothorax reevesii. NCBI lineage: Eukaryota > Metazoa > Chordata > Actinopteri > Anguilliformes > Muraenidae > Gymnothorax > Gymnothorax reevesii. The sequence continues at coordinate 30,985,604 of CM056589.1, forward strand.
CTTGTGGATGCTGTGGTGGTTGTAAATGTGCGCACAGCGAGAGTCTTGAATCTTGAACGGCCGTGTCAATCAAAACTCAGTACATCGTTGTGGACTGCGGCACGTATAGAGTTTGCCATCTTTAGAAAACATGTATAGTTGGCACGGCGGCTTAACGACGATCAGGTTCTAGGCCAGTTCCTGTCTGTTCAGAGTTCCCACTTCAGTATCCTCTGTTTACTACGGTTTCCTCCCACAGTCCCGTGACATGCAGACTTGGGTGGGCACTTGCAAGATGGATTTGAATCTCTATTTGAATCCCTTGGTTGAATGAAATGAGGATTTGTTCAGTCCTGAGAAAGGATTTCACGCTCTGATCAGTGTTTTAACATCTGTCTCTTTGCCTGTGATTGTGTTTGTAGATCCTTTTCAGTCGCGATGTACTTTCGAAACGATAGCAGCAAGGAGCCCTACCCTCTGCAACTACCGGGCTGCACTCAATACTGCCCCCTGGAGGACTTTGTTCGGCTCACCAAGCCAGTCATCCCTGAGGACTGGGAAGCGGAGTGTCAGTTGCAGGACTCAGGTACTGGAGCGGAGTCTGCCTTAAGGCTGTCTGCTTAACCTCACCTTCTCAATCCCTGTGGTTGGTGCTCCTCTGAGACTGATTGAAGTGTTCAAGAATATAACCAAAGTCCAGTCAATTTATTACACTGCTGTGAGAGAGTCTTGGTCTCCCTCATCTGTACGAGTGCATTTTTCACTCGGAATATCTTCAGATTGTTGGACGAATCATTAATATCAGGAAAATTGACATGGAGTAAAGTAGTTGGTTTTTGTTTGGACTGCCTGTGGGAGTGGTGCATTTTTTTACATACTTGAATTGGGCATGTTACATGCATACAGCCTGAGTTTCTTGTGGTTTTCCTTTGTCAGGCGCACAATTTTACATCTGCACTTGCTTATTTATAAGTGCAGAATACTTAGTATAATTCGTAAAATATGCTTTCATAAAATTCTGTCATGCATTTGACCCATTCCAAAATCAAATGAAATCAAATCAAGCTTTATTTATGAAGTAATTTTCATGCAAAGTTGCAATACAAAGTGTGAACATGGGCAGATATAAAATAATAATATTAAATAATAAAATTAGATTATTGGAAATGCGCGCGCGTGCGCGCGCACACACATACAATACAACAATGATAAAATGGGTCCAAATTGAAATAAAAGAAAAAATAATATGCAGTCACTAATGTGTGCAATACATTTTGAAATTGACCCGCCAAGACTCAATGAGTCTGTGATGACGTGGAGGTGTTTGAACTTTACCTCCCCATTCACTTGCGTTAAAAAGCCACCGACTCGCAGACATTTTCACAGACTTTCCAACATACCGTCATATTTGGACACTCAATAATAACTGGGTCTGTTCCTGTTAGTCATTTACATGCTTGGTTTTTGTGTGATCCTCATAGTTAAACTGTTGTTGGCAGACTTCACCCCATTCATGTTGTCCTTAGAACACAATCATGACATAAATTTGCCAATCTCGGAGGCGGGTCTGTTCTGGAGTAAACACACTCAGCAGTTCCAAGGTGAGATTATGTAACTACAGTTTGTTTACACAACTTTGAGCAACGCTGCAAAATAAAAATTGAAACAAAATTTTAAAATGTAACCGAACTTACGAGGAAAAACCTTATACAATAAACATCGAGTATTGGGTAGGTTCTTCGTGTTCAAATCATATTTTCAATAATGTTCGTAGACGCAATGCAGGTTAATTTCATTTCGCCACAGAGACATGGAATCTTGGTCAGTCAATCGCAAAATGTATTGTACACATTGGTGACTGCATCTGAAGCCGTAAATTCAAATTTCTATTTCTTTTAGGTCCTGTAAGTTTTCACCCCAGTCCCAACATGGCACTCTGTGCATCAGCCAGAAATCTCATTGAGTGGAGTCTGGTGTGTGAAATTGGGTGTTGAATGAAAAATCTCGTAGTTTATCCACAGGGATCGGGGTTGGTGACCACTATTGTAGAGCATAGATGAGCTACAGGACAGTAGGTCAGGGTACAAGGCGGCTCACTCAGCTTTTGATCCACATTTTTTGGGAGCAACAGACTACATACATTCACAACATTAGTCAGCAATGCCTCATGACTCCTGCTGGTTAATTGGTAGCGGCAGGGTAGCTTAGTGGTCAGTTGTTGGTTCAAGCCTGAGAGTCACTGGATTTGGACTTAATCTGGAGAGATGAAGCTGGAACATAGACTGTATAAAAGGACGGACGAAGCTACCATGACGTCACCCATTGGTTTCAGCATACCATAAAGGAAGCCTCGATTTTGGCAATTTGAACTGCGCCATGTTGTCATTTTGAAACCGGATGTGATTTCTATTGGACGAGAGCGTGTATTGAAGATCCGGGGAGGACCGTGGCTCTGGATCTGACCGTATCGGACGAGGACCAGAGGATAGCCACGCCCTTAAAGCATATTCTGGCTTTATCCTTTATTCTAGTTTATATGGGACCATAATTTACAAAAATGAACATCATGATATATCGAAGGAGACTTGAAGCTTGCTATAGCTACCATGAAATAATGTGAAAAACCATTATTTAAATAAAAAATCAGGTGGGAAAGGGTCATTTTCTCATAGACTTCTATAGCATTGAACTTCTTTCTGCAACCACAGATGTCGCCATCTGCTGGCCATTGAGTAGAATGCCATTTTACAGTGCTTGGCATGGTCTTTTTTTCAGACTAGGGTGTTGCGTCCATCTTTTTATACAGCCTATGGGCTGGAAAGAATTCTTCTGGGTCTTTGAGTAAGGCATTCACCTCAACATTGCTCCAGGGGCTTTCCACCTGTTCTTCTCACTTTCAATTGATCTATCTGGAATTTCTCCTGGGGCATTCATGTTCTTAATGGAATTTCCTGAGTTAAATAAAGGTTTAAAAAAAAAAAAACATTCTGCAACAGAATTGGCCGAACATTGCTGTGGTTACTGGTGATTAGCCATTCCATTTTGGAGTGGTAATTTGAAATTCTATAAGAACAAGAGTTTGTCACTAAAGTGACTATATCCCCCGCCGTTAGATCACCAAAACCGACTGGTCTCTGCGCATTCCCAGTAGGAAGGTTGGTACCAAAAAGGATTGAAATAGGTTGACTCCTTCTTGAGATATCGTGCTTACAATGTTCGGGACGGACGGACGTACGTACGGACGGAGCTGAATACTATATCCCCCGCTTCGCGCTAAACGCGCGGCGGGATATAATTAAAATTATTAAAGGGGGAAAAAGAATTAAAGATTATGATACCAATGCAGATTGCTAAACTTATCATTAACATTAATGCGTTTGTTGTCTCTCTGATCTTCTGCAGAGCTCATCATTGGACTCACCGTATTCTGCATCCTACTAGCCTTCCTTATAGGAATCCTCCTCTTCGTGCTTTGTAGACAGCAGGACCATAAGAACCACTACCAGCAAGTCAATGAAAGTGATGAGCAGTCCTGACAATCATTTGCCCTCCTGGAGAAGCGAGACCCTTTTGAAAGCGACGAGGACTTTTGAAGATCTCCACCTGCCAGATGGGTGTTCTGCTTTTGTCTTTCAGAAAAGGCAGTTAGGATTTTAGTATGGTGAAAATGGACAATATCACCGGCAGATGAGCGTACCAAGTCTTCAGCAGTCTGCGTGGGCTGGATTATTAGTCGGCGATACTCATCACATGGTGTTGTAACCTGTTGAAGGCACAAGATGGAATTGCAAAATTGCAAAAATCTGGAAGTGCTCTTTGGCCTTTTTTTATCGTAATCAAAAAGTGTAGAGCATCATTTTATTACTTGAAAGTTGTGTATAGTTTCATCAATGATGCAAGTCTACAATTATACATTTTAAATTGGTTTTTAAGAACCAGTTTTAGTTCTTCTAAGGAGTCGAAGCAGGGTCCCTTGGAGTTGAATCTTATTACAAAGAGTTTTATCAAAATGTCATAAGCCCTGGATGTGGTCTAAAATGCCTCTTCCTAATGCATAATCATTCCTTCTGGAGTCCTGGATAATTCCTGGCCAATGATCAGCTGATTTTTAAATGATCTTTTATGGCTTATGGCAACGTGGGGTTGGGGGTTACTGATGTACTGGTTGCTTTTTAAATTTTGAGACCAGCCCCTGCGGCACATTGTAAAGGGGCTTTCTGGAAATGCTCGCGAGTGGTTTGCTTGGGTCATGCCTGTGGACAGGTTGACACAATTTGAAGGCAGTAACTTGTTTTAACAAACATTCATGCATGTGCTGGTCACTCCTCAAGGCTTGCTGCATCTTTGTGAAGCCAGAATTTGAAAGTTTTGATTTTTCCAGTGTGGAAAATTGAAGCGCTGTAATGGAACAAAATTGATTGCAGGAGTGCAAATCACGCTGGATTTCAATCAGGAAACTGCTGCTCATTCCTTTGTAAATACTCTGGCAAGCAAACTTAACCATGAACAGGGGTCCACTTTGCGGCTATGAAAATTGATACATTTTGCAAGTAATGAATAGTCAATTTAATAACTGGGACAATTCTCAAACCACACTTAGGATGTAATGCACATTGCCGTAAAAAAATCAAAAAAATTATGGACTTGAATAATTGGTGAGCTTTTGCGAATAAACTTGCCTTACTATTCTATTTAATTGTTTATAAGCTGCCCTTTCGGTGTGTTGAGAAGGGAGATGCACACTTTGGTTAAATTATTTTTATACTTGTGTACCATGTTCAATTTTTTTGTCCCCTGTTGTGTACGTACTGTGGTGATGCCTTTTAAAATGAAATTGGCTTGAATCTGTGGGTTTATATTCAGACCAAAAGATGCATTAACTGAAATTTGCAGAAGGACAAGCATCCGTGACATTTACTCTAAACAAAGAACTTCATATGGCCATTTTTAGAAGCTTAATTCTGCCATTTATGTTGAAGTTATTTTTTCATTAATGATTCCATTCTGTTCCGTCATTATCATTGGTTTGCATCATGTGGAGATTAAGTGCAGTTGGTTTATTTGGTCGTCACCAATAATCACACGCAAGGTCAAAAATCTTTAAAATGAGCTGTCCAATCCAGCCATCACATCTACTGTTTTAATGCCACGAACAGAGATTTTGCTGTATTATTTCATAACCAGACTGAAGCAGGCATAAATCATACACTGCCAGTCATAAGTTTTTGTACTTTCACAATTTCAGTGGGGTGACAGGGGAAATGGAGATGACCCCAAAAAATGATTTCAGTCGTAGATTCACCCTAATTGGCGTCATTGCGATTGTACATGCAGAGCAAGTTCATGGCCTTTCCACAGTCTCCATACTGTCTTTGTTTTACTTCCCATTTCGGAAACTATGAATTCATACGTCTGTTAATTTGGCCAAACTAACAAAAAAAATTAAGCCAGGATTCTGTTAAGAATCCCTCTAGGATTTCTTACCCTTCACATCCAACCTTATGTCCATGTGTGATTATTCACGTGTGGTTCAGTCTCCCAAGGCACTACACTGAAGGTTAAAATAAATTTACTTATGGAGTCCTGTTCGGCAAATGATGTCATTCTTTTTCCCCCCACAAAGAGCCGTATGGGTGACCTTCACCCTGCCTACTGGAGTTCTTAAATTGCAAGTCAAAATCGGAGAGTTGCTGCCCCCATAACTATTTGACGGGGGAATAAAAAAAAACACCTTTAAATGCATTTTCAGTGTCAGTTTTTGCAAATATGATTATCATTGAAAGATTAGAAGATTGAGATTTATACGGTGAATCTCTGCAAACTAGTATGTGTTGCATCCTGTTTCAAACATGGGGGGGGGGGGGGGGGGATAAAAGTGACTGAAAGTGCAGAAACTTGACAGGCAGCGTACCAGTCATGTTTTTCAGCGCAACAAAACCTCTTCCACAAAATTTTAAGTTCCCGTAACATTCATGTCCGAATACTTCTGAAATTTTATTGATGTCTAACGTTCATGGGATAGTTCACTTTCTGCCAGTTAGTGAGCTAATTATATTATAAATCAATGTCGCCCTGCTCTCCTCTTTGGCATTTCATTTATACCAACATACTCACTTTGTTAATGTCTAAAGTCCTGGGATATATTGTGTTTAAAGTCGCAGGACATTAACCTTAATTTCTTTTTGAGTGACAATTTTTGAAAAGTTGGTGTACTAGAACAAAAATTAGATTTTTTTAAGCAACTGCTTTTATTATACAAACATACAAAAAGGAGTAAATCAAATACTTTTATCCACTTGCTTGTAGGGAATCCCCTATCCATTGTGAGAACTCGCACAATGTTTAGCTGCATTTAACACCCAACCACAGAAATGCTGGTATCAAACTGTAATGCTAGAAATTTTTTGCTGAAAGCCATCATGAACTGCGAAGTTTTTTTGGAACCAGTTCAACTGCTGATGTTGCTGAATTATTTTTTCATCTTGTCCTTGTGTGGTCTGAGGTTTTCTTTGGTTTTTGTTTTTGTTTTGACTTTCGTTTCCAGACTTTCAAGCTTTTTCTTCAGCTTGGCTTTTTCTGCAGTTCCCCTCCGGTCCCCACTGGGGCGCTGAGGAGTTCGGCGTGGGGCTCTTGAGCTGCTGCTCCCACCGATCAGGCCAAGTTCCTCCCCCATTTCTCTCATCAGCCGGTCCTGCGTTCCGTCTAAGATGTTCTCTTGGTTCCATATAAGAATGCTGAACCCTGAGAATGGATACGTAAAGCAAATGTCACCTGCACACACACAGGTCTGTTCGTTTCCAGTGAAATCTCACCCTAAGGTGTGCACTGGAGTTTATTAAATCAGCTGAGTTAAGGTGATGTAAACTGTCGTTCTCGTCAGTTGTCCATTTAAAAATTTGATGCGTTACCTCTGGCGGTCACAAACGTTGAGAAATTCTGACAAAACTTGGCTTGCAACATTTACAGCACAACTACATTAGGACTGCATTTCAGCCCCCCATCCCCAGAAGTGGGCGCAGGAGGGTGGTCATATTGAAAAACTAAAGTTGTCTATTTTAGACCTTTTTAATGCAAATAAAGAGCTAGAGCTTGAAATGTCAGCAATATATAACAAGGCTCAACACAAGTGACAGGCATTGATAATTTATGAAAAACATCCATTTTGTGACCTTTGACATTCCTTCATCCACAGAGGCCTATTCATAGCTTTCATGTGACGTCACGCTCCCTAAGGAACGCCCCCTTGGAGGGCAAAACATTACGCTTGCTCGCAACCCACAGCCTAGAACTGCTATAGGACACTCAAGAAAAGACGCACTACATCACAATGCCGGACGCTGTTGTGCAGTCGGATGTTCGAACCGTCGGGGAAGAAAACCGGGATTGTGTTTCTATCGCATTCCATCTGAAAAAGAGAACTCTGAGAGGAGAAAACTTTGGATCAGCGCTATCAAGCTGCAAGCAGGCCATACAGAATGGCTCCTACGAGTGAACACACCTCTCCTAGACCTGCCATACAGGTGCAGTGACCTAAACGCACCAATCCCTCCTTCTCCACAGCAACCCAAGCTGTTAGTGGGGGGTCATTTAAGCTGTAGGAATTGTTTACCTGCCATCAGAAAATAATGTTTGATCAAATTTATCTTATATTGTCTCTTATGGCATAACGTGACAAAATAATCGCTATGCACTGACTGACTACAGTGTCCCTAAAACTGACTCGTGATCGTTTCGAAAATGACAATGAGTTGGATGGCTAATGTTAGCTAAATTAGCACTCACCTTTGCTCGTAGAATGAAGGAGGACTTGTCCTTCACCTCCCAAACGGCAGCATTATTTACCCATCCAGACATAAAATAACGGTAACTGTCGGTGCTTTTAAATGCCTTCATTCTGGCAGCGGTGTAAGGTGACTGGTTCTCAACCAAATAAATGTAAACATCCCCAAATTCCAATTTCGGCAAGGACCTGGCGGTGTGTAATTGCTCAAATAACGAATCCGGTGCTGTATATGGGTCACAATTTCCCAACACTTCTAGCTTGTTTCGGTATCTCTCCTTCTCGGCCGCTGACAGGTGAAATAAATGAGTATTTTGTTTTTTGTCCGCAGAGGTTGCATTTCGCGCTGTCATTTTTGAACGTTGTTTTGCCCTCCCGGCGAGTCACGTGACTGAAAGCTATGAATTGGAACAACTCCTAACCTCTAATGGTCACCATTATGGATTGAATTTGATTAAACTTTGCATAGAACATCTTTAGGACATGAACTACATTGGTATTTGAATTTAGCCTGGTAAACCACTCCCCAATAACACTAGGCAGGGTGGCCGACAGGTTTTTTAGTGATTCCATGACTGCTCAATGCTGTATGAAATACCAGCTCAAAGAATCTCATTCCTGCCTATCCTTTTTATCCCAGGTCATATCTATTCAACAATAATCAACACTAAATGACATGGCTAAGCTCTGTAAAACCGTGGTTTTACCTGCAGTATTCTCATTAATTTAATGCCAGCACAATTTAGCGGACCTAAAAGAACAAAATAAGTGCATATTTACCCATCCCGGATGCCAGCACATCTCCCATAGGACTGAACTTGCTGAGCTATAAGAGAAACCATATGAAGCATTACTAATGTAACGCATGGAATCGTATGAACAAGACAACTTCTGAAATGATCTGAGCAAAGTATTTGCTCGTTTAACAAATACTTTGAAAAACTCCAACAACTAGAATGAGGGCTATAGCACAAAGATCATGCGCCTTTATAATGCTAGACTGTATAAGCAAGTCCTGTTAAGCTGGGTTTCCACCAAACCGAAATTCACGCGGCCAGTTAAAATGCAAAGTCAATATAAACACTTGAATACACTCAAGACGGCGTGAACTCGCGTCTATTTGCTTCTTTACATTGACTTTAAACGTAATCTGGCATTGCGAATATTAAACATAGCTTTGGGGTTCTTTTAATTAAAGCATACATTTACAATTCATGCATACCATGCTGTGCAGTTTTAGTTAAAGCTGGAGTATGCAATTTTTCAAAAAAATCACTTTGTTGTATTTGTTAAAACTGTTACTAAGACCTGACAGTGGGATGTGCGTCAGAGCCAGACGACTGATTTTCTCTTTTACGAAAAAATATCTTTTTAGTGCTTCTAATTCGTTCTGCAAGATTTCACCGCGACTGGGACAAAACAACCAATCAGAGCCAGGAGGAGTGACTGACAATGACAGTCATTTCTCGTGCACACGCAATTCAATAAGCTGTGTAGCCTAGTTGTGGGTGTTTCTCAGCTGGACAAACGCTAGCCCGCATAAGCACGGCCATTTCTCACGGACTACCTTATTTGTGAGTTCAAACTTGAGAAGTTGAGAACAGGAGTATAAATTTCCAAGAACGCGAGGACACGGTAATCTGAATCTGCAGTTGCGAGAAAGTCGCGCTCCTGTCTATTAAACATTTCAGCGCGAGAATTTATTTGTTCACCTTTCTCACAATTTTAAAATTGTTAAAAAATAAACTGTTATGTGCTTTTTTCCTCAGCGGATGCTGTTGTCGCTGACTGTCAGTAGAGAATGCTGTCACATTAGTTGCAAAAGCCATAGGAAAAAAGCAGGCTACACTTAACGTTACAGCCGATAGGCGTTGCAAGCGCGGCTCAATAATTACTTCGTCGATGGCTGGTAGATGCATCGTATATCACCACATGTGTATCTGAAATGCCATATAGCTTCATATGTAAGACATCAATGGTTACAGTTACACTCTGCTGAGAATCTCATGTTGCAAACGTTGTGCTCGTGGCTGACGTTCTCTTGCTTCCAGTGCTAAGGCTAGCTCAGTGGCTAGCTGTGCTTTATACGTAACATGCTGTAACTCCATTTCTAATATGCCCAGGTAGTCGTATCTGTTTGGTCTTTGACCTGAGGCCACATTCATAGGATACTTGTTGATGGTAAAATGTTATTATTCCCCGCCACAAAGTGTTTGAGCTCTGTCCGTCCGAGATGAAGGGGACAGCTTTCCTCAGAAACTATTAGAGATCGGACAACCGAATTTTGTGTGTAGCTTCAGACCATAAAAGCCTTGGAGTTCGAAAATGAGATGCGCGCGATTTCTCTCCCCCCCCCCATACTCCAGCTTTAATACAATGCAGCCTGACTCCTAGCAATGGACTGAACAGCTTTGTGTGTGTCACATGATTCCATTAGAAGAACAAGGCAATATAGCCCCCATCAGAAATCTAGCTGTGGTAAACAAAGAGTTCCCTTACGGAGATGATGCCTGGGGCGTTGGGGTCCTGAAGTTGATACTTCAGAGCTGCGGTGTTGGCATCGTAGATATCTATGGTCCTCAAGTGACCTGGACAGACTCGCTCATCAGGGTAACGCCCAACCACAATGAGCTCATACATGGGGTGCCAGGTGGCCTGTCGTGAATGAAGTACTTTGATTTCAGCTCAGTGGAGCAGAACATGGATGCAGTATATCAGCAGTCACCAACCCTGCTTCCCCGAGGTCTTATTGTCCTGTAGATATGTCAAGCAAAGCCTAACAGACCTCATTGCCCAGCCCAACATTTTGGTCGGCTGCTAATTTAAAGGGATGGTTCACCCAAAAATGAAAATTCACTCATCTACTCGCCCCAAGGCTAATTGAAAGGTCTGAATTTTGTTCATCCTCAGAACACTTTAGCAGTTTCAAAGAAAAACAGCATTGAAGATGAATTCAAATCAACTGAAGTCATTGGTGACCACTCTTAAGCGTAAAAAACATACAAAACGCCGCCATACTGCTTGTGTGGCGTAATCCAAGAGTTTGCAAGACTCGACATTCAAATGTGACTCAAAGACGTCTTTTCAACCTGTTTGTGGCCTATATTTTCAATTTAACCACTTAGCTAAGAGCCTTGTTCATCTTCACGGAAGAAGCTGACCTCACTACGGTGGCCACCGAGGGTAAATAATGCTGCAAGGGCCCTCATCATCTCCAATTGCAGAAACGCACTGCAGTTTTGGATGTTTGCATTTACTGACTAAGAGCTTATTGATCCTCGTTGGCCACCGTAGTGAGGTTAACTATTTCTGTGTAAATAAACAGGGTTCCTAGTTTAGTGGCTACATTGGACATTTAGGCTAATAATATGGTGAAAAGACACCTTTTTGAGTCAAATTTGAATGTTGGGGCTTATGGACACTTGGATTGTGCCACACGAGCAGTAAGGAGGCATTTTGTGTTTTTTAAATGTTTTTTTTTTTTTTTTTAACTCTTGTAAGAGAGGTCACCAATGACTTCAGTTCATTTGGATGCGTCTTCAATGTTGTTTTTCTTGGTAACTCCGAAAGTGTTGTGAGGATGAAAAAAATTTGGGGACACTTTGATTAGCCTTGGGGTGAGTAGGTGTGAGTGAACTCTCTCTTTAATTAGAGTCAGGAGAGAATTATGGTTTACATGAAAAACTGGAAGGTAGACCTCTGGGAACATGATTGATAAGCACTGCTGAATTTAGACCTTGTCCACACATAAGGGTAAAAATGTAGCTTTTTCAGTGTGTTCTGTGTGTGCCTGTCATCCACACTGAAACAGAATTTTTAGTCATTGATGCCTTCTAAAGTGAAGATTCTTTAACACACCGGTTCCAGTGCATTAATGTGGACATGTAAAATGTAGAAACAATGACAGCACAATTCATTCAGTGGATGCCCACAGTTACTTTGTATGATGTTCTTCTCTGATATTACACACATTGTTCATATAGACTTTACTGCCACCTCCTGGCCCGGCATATTTGATTCAAGCATTTGTTGTCAAACTGAAATTCTCTCCTGCGTACAGAGAGATTTTCAAAAAGTACGTTATATGGATGGAATTTCAGAATTAATTCTTTTAAACTTGAAAAGAAATGATCAGTTTAGAACTGAATCATTGTGGACAAGGCCTCAGCCTAACCAACAGAGAAAACAACTCCGACATCTCCTGGCCAGCGTCTTCAGACGTGCTTGTTCTTACCATGATCCAGTGCCATTCTTTACCCTTAATTTAATCAGAAGCTCTAACCGAAATGACTGCTCTTTGGTTGACGACAAGTTGAGTACAATGCTAAACTGTTAATATGCTTGGGCTGGCCCAATAGAACACAACAATAGCATATATAGACGTATGCCTTAAGTGGTATATATAACTGTAGTATACAGCAGTTTGTCTAATGTTGAATTTAGGAATGAGTAGCAGCTTCATATACTATTAGTTTTTGGGACTTGACAGTCACGGGACACAAAAGGCAGGAGGATGAGGGGAGATGATGCCAGGATACACACCTTGATGGGAGTCAGATGCTGAAACTGGCGGTGCGGGTGTCTGATGATGTTCTGAGGTTTTGACCAATTGGAGGAGCAGTACACCCTGATCTGATCATATTGGTCAGTGGTGAGAAGTCTGGATCCATCCACAGGACTGAAATAGGCTGTTCAATAAGGTCAGATTTGCATTGCATATTAATGAAAGACCCAGACATGTTTCAAACGGACAGAACAGCAAGGGAGTGCATCATCAGAAACAAGCAAATACTGAACTAACAGCCATTTATACCAGCTTCATGAAGGCTTAAATGAGCCACTTTTGTTGAAACTGGTGAAGATGCAGATTGATTCAATTATGCAGACATTTTTATTGCTGTACTTCAGTGGTTATTAGCACCTATCCTTCCAAGGGTCATTCCCTCCCCGTTCGAGAGCTTTGAGTTGCAGCCACACTTATTTTTGCTGTTTGGAAAATGCAGCCCTTATTTCTGAAACTGTTCCCCTTACCACCTAAAAAACTTCTGTTGTTTTTGTGACTGAAGCCTGCAATTCAAGCACCAACAATCTGGACCAACTTCGTCAGTGTCCTGACCTTGCTTGAGACTAACCTATCAAACAGAAAATGATTATACCTCTTGTAAGCAGACGCCTGCAGTTCATTACCATTAAGATTTATAGATTTGTTTGCAATTGTGGTTCAAAGACTTCAAAATTCAAGCCATTTTTAGGGGGCGCTTCTGATATTTTGCCCATTGCCTGCACGTCAACACAGATGTACCTCTCACATCTACTAATATTAAAATAAAACCATGACATAACTAGACAAATGATGACTGCGAACCAGCGAACCATGACTGCGAACCAGAAGGGCAATTCCGTGTAACGACCGCAGTCTTCCCATTGGCAAAATAAATAATTTGGCCCATTGGAAGGGCTCCAGGAAAGGGTATTGGGTCCACAAAATCAACGGGGGAACTACTCTGGGCTCCAGGGAGTTCACGGCAAATTTTACCCGATTCCAAGAAACACAACTGACTGTATTTTTGAATAAGTCTGGCCTAAAGGTGACAGGAATGGTCTTTCGACCTTCACTTCGACCCACTTTCACAAAAAACAATAGGTTTCTATTCTAGACCAAGGCCTACTTGTGAGTGAAGTTTGGTGAGCAAAGCAACAGAGCAGAAACAATCAAGTGAACAAATTACTCTGTACTAAATGTCTGCAAGCAATAAATCCTCTTGATTAAAGAAACAGTGACTGTTGTACATCGTTTATCTTATGAGTTATTATGCAAATAAAGCCGTAGCACGAGTAACGCCACAGCTGTAAATTGAGCGCCATAATTCAGTGGCTGGTGACACTTTTTTTTTTTTTTTTTAATTCTTGTTCTACACCCCTTTCAGTTTGAAAGAATGCACCCATAATGCAAGTAAAGCACAGACAGACAGCTTAAAGTTGAAGGTGTTTTCACCCCCATCAGATGAACTGTTTAGAAATGACAGCACCTTTTGTACGGAGTTCCCCCCTCCCCCCCTCCCATTTTGAATGCTGAAAATATAGGAACGCGAAACATGTACAATAAACAAATTATTTTTAACCTTCTTGTCACTTGTCCTTTGCATGCAATGACTGCTTTAAGTCAGTGGTACATTGACATCACCAGACCCTGTGTATCTTCCCTAGTGATGCTCTGCCAGGCCCGTACTGCAGCCATCTTTGGTTCTGGCATGTTATGAGGACTCTTAGCCTTCAGTCTTGTCTTTAGCATGTGAAATGCACTTTCAACTGGATTTAGAATCAGTCAGTGAGCAACTCAGACAACAGAACCGAAATAAGAAGAACTGTGTCACAGTCCACTGAATTACAGTGCTCACTGTAAGTGCACTGGGTTAACAGAATACTTTGCGTGGGTCTCTCACCAGAGTTGACGGCCCTTTCGTGTGGCATCTCGTGTAAGAAGCTGCTCTTGTCTTTGATGCTCCTGAGGTCCCACAGTTTGACTGTGTGGTCAACGGATGCGGTGGCCAGCAACCAATCACAGACAGGGTTGAATTCTGCGTGGGTTACCTTGGCTTTGTGTAGTTTCTGGTCCCAAATCTACACAGAGCATCATCAGAATCACAGAGAGAGCACTTCAAATGCTGACCACGTCATCATACAAATTATACACACACTTCCAGCTGAACTGATGAGCAAATGAAAAGGTGTCGGCAGTAATATAGCTTATCCATTAATTTATGTTCTACATCAGTAATGATAACATACTCTAACCAATTTCAGCTTGTGCAAGACCTAAAAATATGAAGATAAGACATGTAGCATGAGTACATTTTGAAACAATCTCTTTAATTTTTTCTTTACTCTAACATGGTCTGTCACCTGAGTCATACATATGTATTCTATTACATTTCTTATTTGAATACAAACGCTGCATTTGGGTGTCCAATAGGAAAACTCTTTGTGAAGAGTCAGACAAGGTGATAGGTCTGCCCCACTTCCTTTATTAATAATGCTTACTTGTAATTACAGATATTTCGCAATAATTAGTATGGCCACAGAGGTCATTAAATGCTCAAATGCAAAACAGCTAACTCAAAATAAAATTACACTTAAAGTTGCAGACACATTATTTGAAAAAAATCTGCGCAAGAATTCATTTACGATGCAACTTCCGGATTGCACTCACCGCCTTTCCATCAATCCCCAGAAGCTGGACTCCTCCCACATTGTCACCTGTCACGACCACCTGCCGACTCGGGGACACGTCCACACAGCAATACCAAAAGCTAAAGAGAAAAGGACCATATTACCACATTTCCCCGAGCAACTGAGCGGAGTTAATGTAGCCTATTGTTGAATATATCACCCAGTTAAATGTATAATCAGGCATGCATCATTCAATCAGCTCTACACAGTAACATTAAATGCTGGTGTACGTCTGGTGACAACCACACAATTGGACGGAATAAGTCCACATGGACCACTCCTGATGGCGTCAGGGCATTGGTCATGTCCCATTCAGTGACATCGAGAACAGATTATTTAACGGTCAAAATACTGATACAGTCAGCCTTAGAACTATATCATTATGCAGGTATGAGTTATCACTAACTACAATCGTTTCATTGATGATTCTGGAACGAAGGTCTCTTTGAGAGAATACACTGGGAATTGTACAAGCACGTAAGCAACATGGAGGAGGAAGGCATTCACTTGGTGACACAATTTTTCCTGCCCATGCCCATTTCTCATCAATATTTATCCTGACATTTCTTGCCAATGTAAGTACTCAACAGGGGATGACCACCAAACACCTAGCACATTCCCTTCGACTTTAATTAATAGTTCACATTAGCTTAAATTTGTTCAAAGGAAGCAGAACCAAAAGATGGACATCCCATAGTGTACTGACAGGCCCAACCCTTCTGATCTAATGAGTAGTATAGGTTAAGGATGGCCATCAGCATAATAGGTCTTCTACAATGTTCCTCTTATAAGGTAAACCCTTGATTTGGAGTATGACATTCCTTGACATTTCTAACTGTAGTCACATGTATCCATTTTACTAATATTCTTGCACGGCTATCACAAGACAGCCCTACAACAGGCCCATGAAGGGCATGCTAATTATATGGTTTGCATTATTATAACATCCCCCCAGGACAACTGGCATTATCGAAAAATTCACAGTATCCAACACTATGGAATGCTAATTTTACTCCGTAACAGCAAATCTTGACTTTTTCTAGGGTTCCATTCACTGTGCCAATAGCTGAAGTTGAAGTGTTGTTCAAGTTTACGAAAGGTAAACAAAAAAAATGCAATCTTCAAGTGGGACTCTTCACTGCAGAAATAATAGCAGCAGTCGATTAGCTTTTTGTAGTATCCAATGGGAAAGCAAGCTCATTGAAATGCCTTCCTTCATGCTTCACAAAAGCTTCAAATTCAGCCACCACATGCATCTGCCATAAGCAAAAAAAGGGCGAAGGGAAAAAGCCACTGCGATCGCGTCCAATAGGACCTCACTTCCTCACCAAACATCGTGGTGAAGGTGGCCGCAGTCGGGCGTTTTGGCGACCAGCTGGGCGTGGCCCCCGTCGAAGGTCTGCAGGGTGAGCGTGCCTGCTCCAGAGGCCGTGAAAATTTTGGTGGCATCCAGAGGAGAAAACTTCATCCCTCCTATGGAGTCCCCAGCTCCCTTCTGCACAGACAAAAACAAAGATCAAAGATCTCAATCAGAGGATCCTGCTGAAAACAGCAACCTCAACCCGGGCGACACTGCTGGGCCGCCTCTTTCGCCGACTTCCGATCAGGTTTAGCCGATTGCCTCACTGCGGATTCCGCTTGGGCCATCTGATTCAAGATCAGTGGTTATTCTGGTTCAGCGTTTTGGGAGCACTAATGATCTGAAATCTGGCAGGACTCTCACAATCAAAAAGCAACAACCACATTAGTGAGGGTCACACTGCAAGAGTTAAACTTTGAGAACCTCACGAATTTGGTAAAGTGAAGCAAAGTGTGGCTTCAAATGAAAACAATAAGCTTGCAGTGGTGAAAACGGACAATTTGATTGGTTGAAACACAGCCAATATCAGAGACTCCTCCATGCTGAAATATGCGAGTTTTGGGGTCAACTCCACCCTCTCGTCACACATTGGTCAAACATCACTAGATCTCATCAATATGTGTGTCAAAGTTCAGCGAACAACTGAACTCATGGGGGACAAAAAAGAGCAAGATTTCTTTGCCAGCGGAAGCGTTTTTTCTACATCGGAATGAATGAAACTCGATTATATGTTGCTCCAATTTTATACGTATGCGGCCAGGCCTTCACATAAAAAAAGAAATAATGAAAATCAGAAAATGTAAGATCTACATGGACTTAATCACATTTTTGACTCAGACAACAGCACATCACGTGGCTATAAAATACTCGTTGAACCCAACGGAAAAATAGCCATTCCCTCACTCGCTCAGAGCAAAAGGTAATTATAGCGTCTCCAATTAGCCAAACATGCATGTGTTTGGACAGGGTGTGGAAACCAGGGCACTCTAAAAAAACGAGCAAAGTCCACACAGAGAGGCCAAAGCTGAGACACCAAAAAGAATAGAGGTTTACTTCCAGGAAATATCCTCCATGAAAAAAAGAAAAAAAAAAAAACATGCACATCCACTGCATCCGCTCATCTTAGGTAAGTAAGTATACACTACTCACACCAATACTTCGTGAGCACTTGAAAGCTTATGGCATGTAAAAACACCCATTAGCTGTAGCTGCATTTCAAAAAGACAAGATATATTGCATAATACCATGTGGGGCAATTGGTCCTCTGCATTTGACCCATCCTGGTTAGTTAGGAGCAATGGACAGGCACAGTCCAGCGCCCGAGGACCGACTCCAGTTCTAAAGCCAGAGCCTTCGTAGGAGTGTTCCAAAAGAGCAGGTTTTTCAAAGTCCGGGAAACCGGAGTACCCGCAGGAAACCCACGCTAACGCAGAGAGAACATGCAAATTCCACACTGAGAGGTCCTGGCCACAGCCAACAACTGCGCCAACAAACCACCTCCAAGTGTATGGCTAATGTTTTTCAAGATCAAGAACAAAGTTTTTTTTAAAACACTTGTTCTACTGCATGACCTTTTCTCTCTGGCAGAGTAATTCCATTAAATTGGAATTAGTAAATCCTCAACTTTCAAGTTTTGACACAATGAAGACACTCCAAGAATCGGATTATCCATGACAAGTTCATCTATTTAGAACAGCACTGTATCTACAAGCTGGTCACTCAGACAACGCAAATTATGGTTCTGTATTAAAAAAAACAAACAAAAACCCCCAAAGCTCGATAGTGTGGGAATTGCAAACAGCACTGGAACTGGATGAGTTCAACAGCTGGGACGTAAGCAATATTCAGTCAGGTAAATGTTCTGAAAAGGTAATGTCCGAAGGGTAGCCTTACTCCCAGTGTTCAGTGCTGGCGTATACTCGGACGGTGTTTCCGTTGAAATCCTGGAGCACGGTAGCGCCACCAATGGAGGAAGTGAACAGCTGGTCGGGATTGAAAGGGTTAAACTTCATCCCGGTGATGGAGCCGCCGGCTCCGATCTAACGAATGAGGAACAGAGCAGGGCGGCTTTATAAGGACCTCACACACTCGCCAATCAGTTTCACTTCCAAACATGTCACCCGTCAACTTTAACTGCTCATCACATTTTCTGATTTCTGAATCCTCGAGGTCTTGGATAAATAAGTCAGAAAGAGAGTGAGTGGGATTTGTTTAACTTGTGACGTGACCGTCATCAATTTACACATGAACGCAGTGGCAGAGTCACTCCCAGGAGGTATGACAGATCACTGTAAATAAAGTTTGTTTAGCGCAGTTTCGACTTCAGCAGCAGGCAGTTTCTGTCAACAAGAGGACCGTAAGGCCCAGGCCACACTGCCTGCAGTTGCGATGCAACCAGAGTTCAGGTATCCGCAGCAACAATAAGATGCCACCTGTGATTCTCTTCAGGCCATTGAACAGCGAACCATAATTCTCTGAAGTCCTCAAACTGTTCCTCATCAGGAAAGGAAAATCATCCCAACAATAGCCAAATGGGAAACACTTCTGCAAATGGTACTGTACGTTTACCATTTATCAAAACTAATACTAGAATCAGCATATGTATGGCTTGTCTAGCCCAGAGGTTGCCGCAAGAAATACTGCAAGCTGTGCACATTTCAGACATACATGGTTCCCATCATTTCCAAGTCAATGGAGCATAAGAGCCATTCAAAATCCTCCATCTTTAATCCCTGCTAGTATGCCACAATATTCCATTCAGTTTACTGAAAAGACACACTTATGAGTATGTTGTTTTCCAGGCAGAACACAGGGCTTATCAAGTATTCTTGGAAAATCTAAGTATGAAAACCTACTGATGTTTCCCAGCTTAAGAAGTTATGAAAGGAACGCTGTCATTCACCACCTTTATTTACAGTTCTTCCATGCCTGTTTGCAGGACAAACTTCATTATCTTACTGTTTATCTGCATTATAAATTCTAAATTGACCGCATTATCCTTCCATTAGTACTATGATTCTATTTTCATATGACAGCTGCTTATTTCTTCCATTTTGACATGCATTTCAATTTTTTGCATAATGTAAGAAAATTGTCTTATATAGTTAATATCTCAATTAGGAGCGGGCATTGCAATGCATTATTATGAACGACGAAAGGCCTTAAATATGTAGTGCAGGTTGAATTTTGCAGTTCTTTCCATACGGATGAAGAAAAGAAACTGACGCTCACAGTAGAGGATCGGTAAGAAAAAACTGCCCAGAAAACACAGGTGGGCAGTGAGGGGGGGTCACTGGCCAGAGAAGGAATATTATTAGTCTAGGCTACTTGATTGACCCGCCACTTGCCCAATCAAGGTCGTACCCCAAATCTTATTTATAGCCTGTTCCATTGACATTGGGAGAGTAAGCATACAGTGCCGTAAAGAAGAATTTGGCCCCCTAGTCCCCTACCTGGCCCTATGTGAAAAAGTAATTGCCCCCTAAATCTTAATATCTGGTTGTGCCACCCTCGGCAACAACAACTACGACCAAACATTTGCAATAACTGGCAATGAGTCTTTCACATCGCTGTGGAAGAATTTTAACCTGCTCTTCTTTGCATAATTGTTTTAATTCAGCCACACCGGAGGGTTTTTGAGCATGAACGGCCTGTTTAAGGTCATGCCACAGCATCCCAATCGGATTTAAATCTGGACTTTGACTTGGCCATTCAAAATCTTTTTTGTTTTTTCAAGCCATTCAGAGGTGGACTTGTTGGTGTGTTTCGGATCACTGTCCTGCTGCGTAACCCAAGTGTGCTTGAGCTTGAGATCACAAATTGATGGTTGGACATTCTTCGGGATTTTCTGGTAGAGAGCAGAATTCATAGTTCCATCAATTATGGCAAGTTGTCCAGGTCTTGAAGCAGCAAAGCAGCTCCAATCCATCACACTACCACCATCATGTGTGACTATTGGTATGATGTTCTTTTTATGAAATGCTGTGTTAGTTTTGCACCTGATGTAATGGGATGCCCACCTTCCAAAAATTTCAACTGTTGTCTCGTCAGTCCACAGAATATTTTCCCAAAACTCTTAGGGGATCATAAAGATGTTTTTTGCGAAATGTGATACAAGCTTTTGTGTTCTTTTCATGTTTGACTTTAGGTATGATGTTCTTTTTATGAAATGCTGTTAGCTTTGCGCCTGATGTAATGGGATGCCCACCTTCCAAAAATTTCAACCGTTGTCTCGTCAGACCACAGGATATTTTCCCAAAAATCTTAGGGGAACATCAAGGTGTTTTTTGGCAAATGTGATACAAGCCTTTGTGTTCTTTTTGATCAGCAGTGGTTTCTGCCTTGGAACTCTCCAAAGGATGCCATTTTAGCCCAGTCTCTTTCTTATTGTTGAATCATGAACACTGACTTTAACTGAGGTGAGGCCTGCAATTCTTCAGTTGTTCTGGGTTCTTTTGTGATCTCCTGGACGAGTCGTCAATGCGGTCTTGGAGTAATTTTGATCGGCCGGCCACTGCTGGGAAGGTTCACCACTGTTCCAAGTTTTCTCCATTTGTGGATAATCACTCTCACTGGGATTCTCCTGTGTCCCAAAGCCTTAGAAATGGCTTAGCAACCCTTTCCAGACTGATAGATATCAACTTCTTTGTTTCTCATCTGTACTTGAATTTCATCAGTTCACGGCATGACATGTTGCTTTTTTAGATCTTTTTTGCCTATTTCACTTCATCAAACAGGTTCTATTAAAGTAATTTCTTGATTCAACAGGTCTGGCATTAATCAGGCCTGGGTGTGGTTAGGGAAATTGGACTCAAAAAATGGGGTTAATCACAGATAATTCGTGATTTGACCGGTGGGGGGGGGGGATTATTTTTTCACATACGGCCAGGTAGGTTTGGTTAGCTTTTTCCCCTTAATTAATGAATCATCATTCAAAAACTGCATTTTCTATTTACTCAAGTTAGCTTGGTCTAATACTAAAATTTGTATGATGATCCCAAACATTAAAGTGTGAAAAATATGCACAAAAGAAAGAAATCAGGAAGGGGGCAAATATTTTTTCATGGCACTGTATACCTTGATATAAAGCAATCAACCAAACATCAGAACATATCGTGATACATAGTTAAGGCCATATTGCAAAGTCTAAGTGAGAGAACTGTGAACATATTACATTTCCAGGCCTCTATCAGCAACTCAATATATAGCCAGCAGACCAAGAGATGCAAAGCAGACTCCAGAGCCATATTACTTCTTCATAGGCCTGGTAAAAAAATTTAAAAAAAAAAACTTTATGCATTAGGAGAATGAAAAACAGGTCAGGGGAACAGGAAAAGGAAAGCTGTAAGCAGTGCTCACCCCTTGTATGAAATTGGTCTTATTCAGGACCTCGTAATCCCACAGGATGATGTCTCCACCTTTCGATCCGACGGCCAGTGTGCTGGGGTGCGTTGGGTGCCATTCTAGGCATGTGACTCTGCGGTCAAATGGGCTGGCTGTGCGGAAGAGACGATACGAGGCCAGGGATCGCAGGAAGGGCTCCTGAAAACACTTTTGGGGTAAAAAATAAGCCATGGGAGGCAAATTAGTGCCACGGCCAGTCACCACCAACCTCTAAACACCCTTTAATTTCTGTCCCCCGTAGAAACCACATAATAAAACGGGTGCTTCCCATCCTTAAATGTGATTGGCTGAGCCGCGTTCCATGCCGGTATAAAATTACTGTAACCCACCATGGCAAAAATATCCCTGCACGCAACGAACTACTTTGCGCTCAACTGACTCATTAGGTTACGTTTGTTTCAAGACTTTTAGCCGGCTATTTCAGTGTCAGCGAAGTTTAGCCTTTTAACCCGCTAACCAGTTGGCTATCTACTTAGCTAGCTATTGCATTACAGAGTTCAATATCACTTTTGCGTTGCTAGCTACGTTGCTAACTAGCTCGCTATTTCTGTAGCCTATGAGTGATAAATTTTTTTTTTCTTGTGTGTTTATTTTTTGGGCTATGTGTAGGGTAACCACATCCATTGTAGTGAACGCTAGCTAGTTGACAAGCTGGCTAGCAAAATAATGCACAATTCAACATATTTTCCTGGACACTGGCAAGTGAAGAGGATAAAAGTCAATTGTTCCCTACTCTCGCTGCTGGTTGTAATGATATGGACGATCGGCGTAAGTTGAGAACAAGGAAACTCGAAAACTGAAACGAACGTAAAATTATTGAACGGGGTCTTCGGGAGACTGAAGGAGACATTCATAATAGCCTGCTTTAATGGTATATCGACATTAGCGAGCCCAAATAGCCTGATGTGACATGATAATGGCGCTAGATGAAAAAGCAGTCTTAGCGTCTGTGTTGCTAGCCAACCATTCAGTCCACTCTATCTTGCTTGGTGGAAGAACGCATAGTTCTCAATTTTATTGTTGCATTATTACCGATAAATTGTTGATTTTTTTTTCTTGTGTGTTTATTTAATGGGCTATATGTAGGGTAACCGTTTTACAAACGCAATAAGCCTCTTGAAGCACTGGGTTATAGTGATTCATCACTGTAACCCACCACTTCTCAGGACTTATTCCTTTATCTTACCAGGTCTTTAATATTCTACAAGGTGAAATCTCACAACACAATGAAAAAATTATTGCACCACCAAAGTAGTGGTGTTCCAGGATACAAAAGATCCAAAATACAATTCAAAACCTCCTTTGAACAAAGTTTTTCCCAAATTAAACAACAATTTTGCTTTATCTACCGACTGCATCACCCTTGAAGAGTGATTTAAGAGTCAATTGTAATTGTGATAAAAAGATGTTTAAAACACGACAAGACACAACGAGAAATAAAATGTCAACTCAAAGCATTTGTCGCTCCTGAAAAAAACCACCAAAGCACAATAAGATAGAATGATGGCCTGGTCAGCTTCTTCCATAGTGCTGCTCAGAGGGGTGTTCTACAAAGTGACATTAGTGGGTTGTCTCGGTATGCTGAACCTAACGCTAGGACTAATGTCACGAAACTAGCTCTCTTTAAACCAGGATAGATTGCCATTGCCCATGAGCACCAGAGGTAGAGTCAACTCGTACAACATTCATCAGCGCAGTGCCCGTAAAAACACTGCCAGTTAAGGGAGCAGTGAACCGCGAACAGTGCAAGACTGACATTGTGACATTTATGACTGTGAGTTAAAGAATTGCTGAGCCAAGTCATACAAAAAAAGCAAGAGTTTGTCACTAAAGTGACTATATCCCCCGCAGCTAGGTCACCAAAACTGACTGGTGTCTGCGCATTCCCAGTAGGAAGGTTGGTACCAAAAAGAATTGAAATAGGTTGACTCCTTCTTGAGATATCGCGCTGACAATGTTCGGGACAGACGTACGCACGGAGCTGAATACTATATCCCCCGCTTCGCGTTAAACGCGCGGCGGGGGATAAAAAAAAAAGTCAGAACAATCCTGAACTTGATTAATAGTATACCTCTGGTGGGTTGTTCAGGTCAATAAAGGTTGCATTGGGAATGTTAGAAACACAGGAATCGTGAAGTTTTCATTGCTGCATAGATAATCTGCATAGGAACCACATATTTACAATGAATATCCACATAAAAAACAAACGGCATATGGAAACAAGTGGTTGAACAAGTGGTTTTATCGTAAGAAACAACAGTATAAACTAGTCTGGGGCCGTTTAGTTGGCGTTTTGGTAAGCAACTGGACCAAGGGCGAGAGAGACATGATCTGGAATTCGATGGATGCACCAAGCTAATGAAAATGCGGAGAAAATTTTTAATTTAGAGAGTATAATTTTGTACATCCTGGTTTAAATGGATAAAATGTTTTTAAACAGGACGGAAATTGATGGTGCGCCAGAATTTCAAGTTTTATTTTGGTGAACACTTTTACTTTGGTGGATTTGGTGAATTCCGGATCCGCTCTCTAGACCGGAACCAGAATCCAGACAAAATTCAGAGTGAACGGAAACCAGGCTCTTCTCCCCTGTATGAAGAGCCTGGTGAGGCGAGGCTAGTAAAAACCACTACACTTCAATGACTTTTCCTAAACTTAACCCAGAAAAATTCTTTATGCTCTCGGACAAAAAAAAGAAAGAAAAAAACTTAAACAGAAAAGTCGGATGCACACAAAAATTTACAAATTAACAACATAATAAAACTGTAGTATTGGGCTTTACTTTGTTCACACAGAAGGGTAACAGAAGCCAAAACAATTAGTGAAATTTCATCTCACCTCACTGGTCACTCAGTTTTTCTTACCTGCCGCAACTGAAACTGGATGTTCTGCCCCAAGGTGTTCTTGTAAATGTAATGTACGATGCTGGTGCGTCTATCCTTCTTCAAATTCAGACTGCATTTTCCGTTGATATGTGGATCGGCTTCTGCTTCTGGAGATAAACCATAAAGTTTTATTGAGTTACATCATCTGATGATGAGAAATTTCTTTGAACATCGAGCTACAGACTGCAGTAGGGAACAATATCGCAGTATTGCGTAAAGCTGCTTTCACACCAGACGCGAAACGAATTTTTCGCAAGACAGACTACATTCAAAGTCAATGCAAAGACGCGAATACACGCTGTATTCGCGTCTTTGCATTGACTTTGAATGTAATCTGTCGTGCGAAAAATTCTTCTCGCGTCCCGTGTGAAAGCGGCTTAACGCTACACGTGCCAATGGTCACCCAGTCAGGGAGTTGCGGTGATTACGGACAAGAATATTCTTACCCGCTTTTGCTGTTTGACTGTCCATCTTACTCCGTAGCTTCTTGGAAAGGCTTTCCTCTGAAGCTTCCTTCCGTCGCTTTCTTCCACTGTTGGAGACCATTGGTTTGGGCGCTGAAGTCTTATTCTGGCCCTTCTTTTTAGCCATCGTCTTGTTCGGCTGCACACAAGAACGACGATGTTATCATGCATATCTGAACCTATCCAGGCAACCGCAGTAAATCATTGTAATTCAATTACAACTTTGCAGTTTAGATAGATATCCATAGTAAGCTGCATGTCAACAACTAATTTAGCCAACCAGGCCAACAAAGGATGCGTAACTGATATAATTCTATTACAACATGGCTCGCAATTACTTGGATTTCACTGCCGCGAATCTCAATGTAAGACGTTGCATAATCAAGACCGAGGCATCGGCACACTCGATTGGCCATTCTCAAACATAACAGTAGCAAACAGGGCATAAATTATATTATTCCACTAAGCATTAACTTTGTCTGCAAAGTCAATCTTTTTTTTACCTCTACTGAGTCAATTTTAAGGAAAACCGATGTTGAAATCTTCCACCTCACAGACGCATGGTATCCGCTCCGAAAACACACTTTGGGCTGTTTGTCATGACGTCACGGACATGTTTTGTAACTCCTCCGTCACTGGCATGCATAGGACTGCAGATGGCGGTATTGCACGAGTAAATTATGAGTGCTTTAAAGTTATTGAGCTCGCTGTAATCGGAGTTTTCCCATTCAAACTATGACATCTTCATTCAAACCATGCACTGAGCTGAGATCAGTGTTTGCTCAAACCAAACAGTCCTTTAACTTGCAACTCATGCAGTCCATTTATCGTCGTCCGGTGTCCACCCCGATCGCTGTCCTTGGACAAGAAATAGCATTGTTATTGAGAGCTTTCTTATTTTTTTACATTTCTTGAGCAGTGTTATAGAATGAGCCAATTGGTGACGCCGAGGACATTACCATTGGTGTTGGAAACCTATCGCAATTTGGGAATCTGGACTTCGCTCATGTCGTCATTTGTGCCTAAAAGGACCAGTGAACCTTTTTCATGTATGCAGATGAAATCGTCTATACAAACTCTTCGACTTTATCGACTAATTGTGTAAAAGTAACATTTCGAACTATGCAGAAATGAAGCTGCAGCTTTGCTATAACACATTGTTTTATTCTGAAACATATGGTTGTTGCCCATGTCACTGTTCCAACGCTATACGTTGGCGTAGCTACTGCTGTGGTCCGACTTTGTTATAGACGGGCTTTCTTCTGTACAATCGGCGCATAATTTTCTAGTGCGCGCTCCATGCTTATTGCACAAGGAAAGAAACAATTTTTTTTTTTAAATGTGTAGAAACCGGTACTTGGATGATCTATCCGGCAGAGAGCACGGCAGTGAAAACTGATGGCCTATTTCGCAGCCGTTAGCCAAAAATGTAGCCATTCTCAGTACTTGAAGGGTTAACTGCAGTAATTGGATCAATGGATATTGTCTGGGCCCCGGCATCTAATTACAATGACAAAGCTCTCCCAGGCAGAAAATGTTTTATTTGTCCTGAGTCTGATGCAATCAAGTTCTGTTAGTTCACATTCGATCTTTTCAGGAGAATTTAGCCTTCGCGCTACCACATCGCATTGCGGAATACACTGCTTCTGACTCCTCACCAATTTAAGAAACCGGAACAGTTCGTTTCTTAGCAATGGCAGGGAGGTGTCTGTTTGGTCCAGCGATGTCCGCGTATTCACTCTGATTCGGTCACATTATCTCGAGTCCACACAGTGCAGTCCAGCAGAGTCAGGCGGCTGACTAATAGTCTAACCTTAATTTGTTGTTAACGGCTTTCTGTTCCATTAAGGTAACTTATGTACTGGTAATAGTCCTGGAGTAACTGATTGTTCGTGGTCAACGCGCGGAATTTCTACCCGGAGTCAAGAAGTAGCAACAGGTAAGCGCGTTGTGCTCAATATGCGACGACGGTATATGCTAAAGGGGTTGCCAGTGGTTACTGTTTGGACTACCGACTTTATACTACGTTACTCGTGTTTTCTCCTTGAAACCCTGTGTATAGCTAAATTGTATCGTAGTTTCTCGCATCCACAAAATTATGTTTGCAAAAAATCGTTGCCAGTAGAAAATATTCACTCGTCCCTTTGGCGTTTCTTTTTGCTCCGGCGTAAAGCTGTTATAACTACGACATGCATTGCAGTTTTCTATCAATAAAATAATACATGGACCACTGCGTTATAAAAAGTAATGATAATAGCCTTGTTTAGGCTACAGCAGGTCGACGATTGTTTGTCATTTGACATTGAAGTTTTGATCAGGCTTCTGCATTGCTTAGTTGTCTGACAACCTGCGCAATGTGCATATGGAATATATATATATATATATATATATATATATATATATATATATATATATATATATATATATGATTATTATTTATTATTATTATTTTTATTTTTTTTTAAATCAATTTCATTGCAACCTTTTGACGCCCTCGTACACTAGAACTATGGGAAATATGGTGCTGAACTCGTGGACAGTGAACTTATCGGACATCAGGCTTTATGGCGCCGCTCCATCTGGACTCGTTTGCTTAGTGATAAGGATATTTTTTACTAGTATTTTGATGAGTAGCCGAATAATGATGCACTGCGTTTGTGTTCAAAATAGCCTTTAACTGCGATCGATTCGGCGCAGCGCCTTCGGGGATATGTTGTGCCTGTGAGTTTACCTCGTAAACACGAGGACTTACTTCATGAGACGTTCACCGCATTTTCTATTCCAAAACAACAAAAAAATGTTTCAATTCAGTGGACGCCCGCTGACTTTGTAGGTCACGGGAAAAATGTCCTCGCCGGTTTCGATGGTAAGCGAAAAAGTGCACAATGCGCAAATACAGCCACCCAAAGTTCGTGGGCCAACTTGGCGGTGGTGTCGGGGTTACGGTTGACACAAACTGAGATCCCCCCCCCCTATTTGTATTCAGGCGTGCAATGTTGAGCCTAGGCTGAAACCGTTAAAACACTGAACGGAGATTCCATTCTCCGTGCAAGTACTTGAACTTTAAAATCTCCGCCTGAGAAGGAGTGACCAAGAAATACGTTTTTTTTAATGGAAAAATAAGTGAGCATAATAATTAAGAAATTCGAATTATATCACGTGTGTACTTGCACTTTTTAATTGTAATTCACACTTTATTATTAAATTTAGCTGTTCTGTATTGCTGTAAAAAGCGTCCTGTTTTATGAAGCATATCATTACATAAGCCAGTGTCTCAATAGATGTCCATATCCAGAGAGACGGCTAATTAACTAATAAAGGCCTGTCAACCATATTGGAGCGAAATTTTCAAATGGATAAATGGTGTCTCCATCTCAGGGTTGAGCCTGCAACTTCAGAACTCTAACCTCCACATAGTTCTGTCAGATTTCCTCATCTTGCTTGCCAATGCAAAGAGAACACAACTCTGATCACTTGGGGGAAATTACATCGCAACGATTACAGGGAGCGGCAATGAATGTTTGCCTTTGCTTGCCGCAAAAGGGACGGGCATTTCTGTATAGTTTAGTCTGTTCATCAGTACCACTCCCTTTAATACAGTAAATCTCCATAAACAAAATGATGTTTTTGCCACACCAGCTCCCAAATACTTCCTCATTGATGCCTGTATTGTTGTGCATGGCTTTGTTTGTTTTTTCTTTCTTTTATCAAGTTATCTCCCCTGAGAGAATGCAATAATACTCCATGTCAGGGTTTTTACATCGCTCCCAAGAGGAGTTTAAAATGGTCATGTATTTCTTCTGGGTTATCTAATCCTTTGGTATGTAGTTTATTCCAACTCAGTGTGGGGAAGGGCCTGCTCTACTAAATCAACTGCTCTCTCTCCTAGATCAGGGATACTCACTCTTTTTCCGGAAGGAGCTGGTGTGGGTGCGGGCTTTCATTCTAACCATGCAGTTTCACACCTGATCCTGCTATTCTAGCGATTCAAGGGCCCAAGGCAAAAGCTTTTAGGGGTCATCAACAGAATCAGATGTGAAACACCATGGTTTGAATGAAAGCCTGTACCCGCACTGGCTCATTCTAGACAAGAGTTGAGTATTCCTGCTCTAGTTTGTAACCCTCAGTATGAACTTTCTTCTGAGGTCACTGTAATGGTGAATGCACTGAGGCTTTAGTCTGTCTTCTTGCTCCAGAACTGAGACTACTTTCTTGGGCATCCTCTCCTTCTGCAATGTCGTTTGGCATTGTAATTGTAACTGTCACATGGATGCAGAAAAAAAAACACCATTTGTGAGTCACACTGGGGGGTTCAATTTATGTCGTCCATTTTCCCAAAAATTGGCATGAATTTGCTTCATTTTCTTGTGGGATTATGCAGAGAACTAGACCCTTTTAATTATGCTGAAAAACCCTGTCTGATGCCAACCAATTGTGTAAGTGTAATGCTAAAATCTGTATTTTGTACAAGCTTTTAGTGCAGATTAAAATCTCCTACAAAACTTTTGGACTCATAAGCTCGATTTTTTTTTTTTTTTGTTCTTCGGCAATTTGATACGGTGGCAGCCTCCCTCTGTGGTATTACGGGAGAGCTGTGTTTGGGGGAAACTGACCTTTCGCCCGGAAATTTCCATAGTTTTATTTTCCTTTATTCATCTTTGGGATTTAAAACTTGCTTATGACTGAAATTGTTTACACTCTGGCAAGCAAATTCTACATTTTGGGCAGAATTCCCAAGCATGCTAAATGTACTTCAATATCCAGCTCTTTTCCAGAGCTCAGGAAGTGTTGTGTGCCCCCCCTCTTTTTTTTTTTTTTTTTGCTGTTTTGTGCCGTGATTGAAAGAAACTGGGTGTGGAACAAAAGGCCCTTTGTTCCCGGCGAAGCAGAGTGTTGGTGAGACGCCACTCATGAGCTGAGAATATTGAGCTCTGCGGATAGAATGAACAGTGGGCTCTTTGACGGTAGCTAGCAGCGCCGCAACCGCTCCAAGCCTGAATTTGGGGAGGGCACACGGAAGTCCCTGGAAGCTGAAAAGCTCTTCAGTGGTTTTGATATTCCTGCAGGTGGCAGTCTCATTTTTGCCTTGCATCGAGCTTCTCCCTGAATGGTCTGTGCTTTTATTTTTCTTGAGGGTGTGAAAGTTCTTTTGCTTTATAGTTTGTATTATGATGTTTGTCTCTCAGTGAAATATGTCCGGGTTGTCTGACGTTGTGAAGCTGTGGTGCAGTCACACTGTGATACAGTTAGTTCAGTAATTCATATTGAAAGAGTTGAATAGTTGAGTCGCAATATGCAAAACAGGGATTTTGTACAAGCACTGCCGAATTATGTTTATTCCATCATTTGTCAAGAAACTGCATATATTCTTGTGCATAAATGTTGGTTATTAAATAGAGACGGTATCAGTTGGGTTATTTTGCTGTTCTTTTTTTTTTTAAAATACCAACTTGAAGTTGAAAAAGTACCCCTCTTGAAAGCCTGATATTGTAATATCTCAAATATTTCCATCTGGGACACCTACATACACCAAAAGAAAGAGCTGGGAAAAGAAAAAACAATGATGCAGTGCAAAGTACAGATGAGTAGGTATTAGAAAAAGCTGGAAACAATATTCAGAACAATGCCTGATTGCCAGAGAAACTGTTTTCAAATAACCCCTCACGTACTTTAGGACGTCTGTCAAACTCATGGTATAAGATTGACAGTTGACTATCATGGCAAGATTTACAGCTCAGGAAGCATTGAAAGATTTCTGTTGAAGCAACAAATATTTATAACAAGATTTATGATTTTACACGGCAGGCATCAACACTGCATTTGAAATTTATCATTTTGAAAATACGTACCATTCTCTCTGTCAAACCTAACATACGCTCGGGGTGTGCAGCCTCAATATAAGTTGAAATTTTGTTAATTTCTCAACCATAGCTTCCTTTTGATGCATATAGTATGAGAGACGAAGGCCCCATCTATCATTTATTGATGCTCAAATTTGTAAATGACTACCATTACTTTTTGGCCCCCTTGTTATAAAAAATTCCTGTTTAGCATATTGTGACTCACTTAGATGTCCTGAAGTTGTACAAGCTGAGAAGCTGATTTCAGACACTAAAAAAATGTTTGTTGACTTCCAGTCATCATCAGAATGTTGCTGGCGAAGATTTCTGAACTACTCTGGTGCAGCTGACTGCTAACGAGTGACACAAAGTCCAATGTGTGTTTTGAGAGTGTCTGTATTTACTTAAATGGGAGCAGTATTTGTTTTCTGGCTCTATCGCAGTCGACGGGACTATTAATTCTGTTTCCAATTTTGTTAATCTTGTTGAATAAAGTAGGCGAATGCTGTCAGTGGGCGACAGCTGGGTATATCCCTAAATGACAGCTTTCTTTCCATTGGCAAAGTTTCCAACAGGAGAACTACTCTGGACTCCAGGAATGTTAATTGCAAATTCTGGTCATAGGTTGACCAATATCGAAATCACCCCTTCATACAGCAGAAACAATCAGATTCTGATCAAAACTGTTTGAGTTACTGCTTCTGGAAATGTTATATTTGACTGAGTTATGGTGCTACGTGAAACATGAGAGCCACCACAATCAATAACTTCCTCCTCTGTAAATGCGCAATGTTGATACAGCTTTGACATGACTCACAATAACGGGAACAGTCTGAGTTTATTTTTTTGGAAATTCATGCTATAATTTGGTCCGGTGTTGGTGCCACAACGAAGGTCATGACAAACATCAATAATGTCCCTTCTCTATTGCGCCAGAAACAAGGAGGTGGGACATTATTCACAGCAAAACCTGAGTTCTTACATTTGGAAATGTACAGTTTGACCTGGTGGTGGCACTACAGGAGAGGTTGTATGATCACACAAAACAATAGGGTTTGTCTTGGATGAACCCGGAATGAACATAAGAAGTTTCATGCAATTGCCAGAAAAGGTCATTCTTGCAATTTTTTGAAGTAAAAAGTTTGGCTGGATGATGGTGCTACAGAGAAGGTCATAGGGTGGTGGTCTCTGACCTTGTTCCTGGTGTGCAACCATCCTGTTGGCTTTTACTTTATCCCTAATTCGGTTCACCTGATTCGGCCAATTAGCAGCTTGTGAAGACCTCTAACTGGGAAATGAGGTGTGCTTCATTTTGGTTGAAGTGAAAGCCTTCAGTATGGTGGCTCCCGAGGAACTAGGTCGGAGACAATTGCCATTGGGTGACTAACATCAACAACAGGCCTTTCTGCACCAGAAATGGTCACAAGAAATAAATAAACTGCTATGGTTGTTGCATTTGGAAGCATAAAGGTTGACCAGGTGATTGCACCACAGTCAATGTTTTAGGGTCACACAAAACAATGGGACTCATCCTCTGTAAACCAGGGATGAATAGAAAAAAGTTTCACGTGATTTCCATAAAAAACTGTTGTTTCTCTAATTTTTAGAAACGGAATGTTTTGGCCTAGTGGTGGTGCTGTATCAAAGGTCATAGGATGACCAACATCAATAGCATGTCTTTTGTCTGCATCAGAAACGATCACAAGTATGACATGATTTCCATAAAAACTGTTTGAGTTATTGTAGTTGCAAGTATCAAGTTTTACCTGGTGTTAAGGTTGTAGGGTTGCACAAAACAATAGGGTTCATCCTCTTTGTGCCTGGAATGAACAGTTTCCACACGATTCCCATAAAAAAACTGTCTGAGTTATCGCGCTCACACTTAGGGTCTGCGGCGGCATGGCCTAGCTGGAAACAGTGTCCACTTTGGGGATACACAGGTGGGGGATCCTCGCAGGATCCTCGGGGATCCATGAGGATCCCGAAGGATTCCGTCAAAGGATCCTTAAGGATCTTTGCTAGGATCGTGTCAGAATCCCTTGCAGGATCATCCTAGGATCCTTCCAAGGATTCTCATTAGGGTAGTTATTGTCCTGAGTTAGGTCATTGGGTGCACATGTACAGACAAGGAGGTAAATTGCCTTTTTAGCATAGATCACCAATGTTATACAAACGGTATTACTCCGCTGTGCTCCGAGTACAAATGTTGACGGCGAGACCTCTTATTTATTGCTTGCAGGTCTCCTTTGTATGACTTGTCTAATTTGTGAGTGCCCGACAGATGTTGTCGTTGCTCTAAATCACTGCCTTGGAAAGTTCCTTTTGGTCAATGAAGTATGTAACAGACATATTGTGAGGACAGATCAGGAGGAACGTGAATGTTGGCTGGGATCTTTCTTTCTAACTGAAGCCATGTGTGATGTGGCCTAGGGGAGGTGTGGGGACAGAATCAATCTCACTAATGTATTTAGGTCAACAGCTTGTTAACTAGACAATGCAGCTGAGTAATCCTGTGCTGGAGTTGCTCTAGACTGCGAATTTGCCTGCGCCCAAGTCGCATGTCACACTGCAGGGCTATTGCAGGGCCTGATGGGAGACTTCGGTACTGTTTTCAGATCGAGGTCAGAATGAGGTGACTCATCTGCCGTGCTTCACATATTTATTGAGTGGCAAAGACTGGTGGGTTGGAATTGGAATTGCCTATTGAATTACCCTTTCACATCAGTGTTCCACCCACGACTTCTCTGACTGAGCTGTAGCAAAGTGTGTGTGCGTGTGTGTGTGTGGAAGTGTGGTTGAATTTGACCTCTTTTTTTTTTTTTTCTCCCAGCCCACAAGCCACATGGATTCACACGAGTGTTAGCAGCAGCCATAGCTAGCCCATCCCAAACCCGGCTTTATTCAGTGGGAGGAGACCAATTGTCTGAGAGAAATTTTTGATGACCAAACCCTTTTCAAAAGGCTGAATGGCCAAGGCCAGGGCCAGACCAGAATGCTCCACAGAATTACATTCCCTCCTTGCAGTGAAGTTTTGATGTTTAAACCAATGAAACACTAATGAGCCGTGCCTGGGTTTCCACGTGACCGTTTCCGTTTTACTGTATATGATGTCGCTTGGTTTGTATGTTTGACACGGCAGGGAATTGGAACTTGGTTATCTTAAATTGCACATTCCTTTGTGAGAGTGTTTCTTTGGTTTATATTTTAAGATCATTTTTGGGGGCTGCCAAGCTGTCACGGAATTACAGTCCCACTACATTTTGGGTTGTAACTCTACAACTAAATGAGATAAAATCAAGTATGATGTGTCATATTGAAGGTATTAACTTGTTCTTTAATATTGTTTAGTGAAAATATATTTTTTGAGACATTTTCATAGAAGAAACAAGCAAAAATTACACAAAATTGACGTGGTTTTTTTAAATGTTGTGTTTAACTATTCAGAAAATGATGTTCCTGTCATAGTTAAGTTATGAAACTTCAATATTTTCATATTTAAGGTGTTTTTTGTTAATACTGTAAGTTATAGAAACAAATTGACTTTAACCCTGCTTTATGGGCAAGAAATTTCAAAAAGTCAATTTGAAAGGCAAATTGTCTTGAAAGGCAAACAAGAGGCAAATTGTCACGGAATGACAGCAATAGTATTAATTAGTTTCAGTATACTTATTTCAATATTATATACATATATTCATAATTATTTACATTTTTACAGTTAAGCAATATATTACAATGAGTTTTCCACTTATAATGACCAATCATAATACATACTTCAATTTTTTTTTTTTTTTATTCTCCATGTCAACATTGGCTTGGCGGCCCCCCTTTTACTTTTATAGAACACTTCTGCCCTTGGCAACCGATGGATCACTGAAGAAACAGAGCTGCAACTAACTATTATTTTCATTATCAGTTAATCTGTCGATTATTTTCTCGATAAAGTAATTGTGTAAATAGCTGTTCAAATTTTCCCACAGCCCAAGGTGACATTTCTTGTTTTGCCCCATCTGACAGTCCAGCCCTAAGACATTTTGTTTACTGTCTTTGTTGACGAAAAAAACCAGAAAATATTCAAATTTGAAAAGCAGCAATCAGAGGATTTTGGAAATCATCTTTGTAAAAATAATGCAAAACAATCGATTTTTCAGAGTATTTGATGATTAATTCAATGGTTGACAATGAATAGATTATTCGAATTGTGGATTCTGCTTTAAGTGAGAATAAATGTGAAACGGCTTAGTGTGGAAAGGTATGTGAAATGATCTATGCATTGGACGTGAAGGTATCGAGTCATGTGCTACCCCCTGTTTTTTTTTGGCGCAGTGTTGACTTCATTGGACTTAAATGGCGACATTCATCTTTTGCATTCCTTTGGTGATGACATCCCTCAGGTGGCATTTATTTTTGGTGTCCGATTGCCCGAGAGGGGCATTTACCGCAGTGGTGTGCTGCGTAGGTTTCCACTGTTGGCTGTTGATGGATTTTCCAAGTCTGTTACTTGTGGCATTTCACTGTCTGGTTTAGAATCTGCCACTTCTGGACTACTCCATATATATGAACTCATTTCCCCACCTTGCCAGTGTGGTGTTTGTACACTCAAGTGGTCGTGTTTTGTTGTTTTGGCTCCTGTTTTTGACCTTCAGCTTTATAAATCCTCTCTTGTCTTCCTCCAGGGCTGCAGCTCAGTGGATTTCCCCTGTAGGAACTCCTGTATTTTTTGTACATTTTCACTGCAAGTGGGGTAAGTTTGCTCGTACATTGTTTGATGCCAACAATGGGGCTGAATGCTCTCTACTTCATTCTAAACATTATTCTCAAGTCTGGGTTTATTTGTTGTCCAATTCAATTGTGTTGAATTCTCAGTACCTCCACTGATTACCTCACTGCTATTTGCCCCTAACTATACGCTCTGACATGGGTTATCCTGTTGTCATTGAAAAATCATGAGCATTTTCTATTTTGTGTGTAATTAATGTCAAATTACAGTTTTGTTCAAGGCGTAGAGTGCAACATGTTCTCAACTTAAAGTTACTGTGTCACCAGAATAGAAAGATGGTCACAGTGAGGGACTCGACACTGTAGCATTTAAAAAGTAATGATTAGAAGCATTTTATATTTGCCATCATTTCTGTCTGGGTAGTTCTGAAAAATAGCTTAACTGTTGAAGTCGGAAGTATAGCTTCACCAAATGCATAGTAACTCAATTTCTGAAAATTCCTTGTATGTAATCGGGGGAACATTTTCTGTTATATTTCTGTTAGGATCACTGCTTTATTTTGGGATTGTGAAATATTGCAATGATAGTGGAGAGGGTGATTTATTTCAGCTTTTATTTCTTTGAACATATTCCCAGTGGGTGGCTAGGAAACGCAGTGTAAAGCACTGTTGCCTCACAGCATGAAGGTCATGGGTTAAAATCTGGTGTGTGGGCCCTGTGAAGGATAGATGAGCTGTCTAGCGTGCTTTCCTGCCTTTTTAGCTCGCTGGGACGAATGTGTCCAGAGAGCTATTGTCGTATCCCCGGTGTCCGCGTCCGTGTCCGTCCGCGTGCAGAAAAACTTTAACCTTGCCTTGGCGAGCTTTGTTGTCTTTCTGACAACTCTTGTTCCAATACTTAGTCGGGATAGGCTTCAGTTGCCCTGTGACCCTTGTGAGGAAGATTGCTGGATTTACATGAAGTTGGTTAGTATTGTGTTGCATTGCCTTTAAATTGCATAATCTGGGTAAAATATTTTAAGTGGCCTCCCAAAAGCTTCTCACTATAATTGGCTGGAATTTTGGCCTATTCTTCGCAACAGAACTGGTGTAACAGAGTCAGATTTGTGCGCCTCCTTGGTCACACATACATTTTCAGTTCTGCCCACAAATTTTCGATTAGATTGTGGTCTGGCCTTTGTGACGGCCACTCCAATACCTTGACTTTCATTGTCCTTAAATCATTTTGCCACAACTTTGGAAGTTCGTTTGCGATCATTATCCGTTTGGAAGACGAATTTGCAAACAAGCTTTAACTTTCTGGTTGATGTCGCGAGATATTGCTTCAGTATATACACATAATTTTCCTTCCTCGTTATGCTATCTATTTTGTGAAGTGCACTAGTCCACAGGAAATTACCTACGCAACATGACACTGCCGCCCATACTGTGCTTCACGGTCGGGATGGTGTTCTTGGGGTTGCAGGCATCCCTCCTTTTCCTCCAGATGGTCATAGTGGCCAAACAGCTCAATTTTTGTTTTTTCAGACCATCTCTACAAAGTTTTTTTTTTTTTTAATTGAGTGGGGTGTCCACATGTGCAATTGCAATCTGTACTCTGGCTTTTTGTGGCAGCTTCTAAGCTGTCTTCTTCCTTTCAGGTCATGTCAATAAAGCACTTCTTTTTTCGGATACTTTTGGCCCAGTATCTTTTCAAGGTCCTTTGTATTTGTGGGATTGATGTGCACTTTTTGTGCCAAAGTAGTTGATCTATAGGAGACAGAACATGTCCCCTTTCGAAGTGGTATGATCCTGCGCGATCCTATGGCGTTTACGCTTGTGTACTATTGTTTGTGGTTCCTTCAGACCTCTGATAATTGCTCCTAAGGATGAACCAGACTTGTGAAGGCCCACAATTTTCTTTTCCTGTGGTCTGGGTACAGTGTCAGGCAAATAGGCTCTGAGTTTGCAAGTAGGCCTGAAAATGCATCCATAGGTAGGCCTACACCTCCAGTTGACTTAATGATGTAATTTAGCCAATCAGAAGCTTCTAAAGCCGTGACATCATTTTGTGGAATTTTCCAAGCTGCTTAAAGGCACAGTCGGCGTAGAATATGTTAATTTCTGTCTGACTGGAATTGTGATTTAGTGAATTATAAGTGAGATAATCTGCCTATAAGCAATTGTTGGAAAAATTACTTGTCATGCACGAAGTAGATGTCCTAACTGACTTGCAAAAACTATAACTTGACTATAACTTTCTAAAATGAAATTTGCGGCGTTGTTAAAAAAAGTCTGTATTGACTATAACGCAATTTTGTTTTAATTTCTAACTTCAACTACGCATTGTGAGAGAGTTGCGTGGATAAGCCTCATGTGACCTGGAAGTCGAGGGCTTGTTCTATTTCTCCGCATCAGATGGACAGTGGCTGATGTCTTGTTTATTGCAATTTGTTTCAGCATTAAAAGGTTTCTTTATATAGACTCTCAGTGGGGAAAATGCAACTAATTTTGGACCAGTTGCTACCAATCAAACCTCGAACAGCTGCAGTCTTCAACCACCAGAGTCATCGCTTTGACATTTTGACTTTCTTTCGAGAATTTTTTTTTTCTCAAAATAGCATTTGGTTCCATGAAAGGAACACATTACTGTTTAGTTCAGCCTATTATATAACTGCATGTCTTAAAGGCATTCTGTGCTGAAAGACTTGAAAAATATAGTTTTAAATAAAAGTATTATGTTTTCATTGCTGGGAAATAATGAAACCATATACTTGGTTTCCAGCAAGCAGGTCGGGAAAATGTATCATTCAATAAATAATGTATATGTCCTCTGTAAATCATATTTTTTTGCTGACGTGGTAAAGAATTTCCATCTTTGCACCGCACAGGCAGTGAAAATAATTGCTGTTGAGCTGTACGGCTCTGCTGTATATTAATCAGATTAATGACAGAGGCTTTCCACCTGCGTGCCTGCGAGCTCTTGGCTTCACCACCCTGGGCTGCGAGATGGCGGACAGAACCCTCCTGCTCCTCCCCGGCTGGCTATGTATTTTTGCCTTTTAAAAATTAGGGCCCGCCCCGTTTTGCGTTCATCAAAAGGACAGCTTGTGTTGATTGGGTGCAGTTGGACCCTTGGATGTGTGGTTTTCTGCATTTGCATGGAGGCCAGTTTCTCATGCTGTTTGTGGTTTTCCCAAAGCCACATCTGAAGGAGTCGGTGCCAGTGTAACGGCTCTCACTTGTGCTGCTGCCTGGTGTCGTATTCCATGTAGTTATGGGTCCAGTGTGTGCAAACTTCCGTCTCCGATTGGGAACGTTCCTGCTGAAAGCCCGTGACAAATTCAGGGTTTGGGATTGACGTCTCCGAAACACCCACCCCACTCCAGCCCATCGGGCCTTGGGTCCCATTATGTTTTGTCTGGAAATGTCTTTCAGCGACTTAATCTACTGCGGCACATTTAATTACCCGCATATACATGAGCTGTTTGGCTAAATCGGTGACCACTCCGCTGCTTACCTTCCCAGCAGGAGTAATCTTCAAGAGTATTGTTTTGCTTTTGGACTTTGTGTGGGTTAGCGAGGGGTCTCAACCATTTATGGTTCATACATGCGTTAGCTTTGATTAGAAAGCTAGTACGGAAATCTTTTTACGTAGATTGTTTGTTTTTGTTATTTTTGTTTTTTTTTTGTTTGCCTTGCCAATTATTATAATCTGTACAGTTTGGGTTGAGAGTTGGGCCAAGAAGAGGGTTCTTTTGGGGCTGGTTCAGTCTGAATGGGTTTGCAGAAGTATGTGAAAGCTGGGCTCAATTCTGTGTGCTGATTGCACTTAAGAACCGCTGCAGCTGGGATCGGGCACTCTGGTTAATGGCTCTAAATAAGTCCTCTCTTTCACCCTCTATCTGCCTGCATTTCATGTGCCAAATATAAAGAAGCTGATGTGTGGCAGCAAGTGACTTTTGCGCAGTTTTGTGATTACAATATTCACGTGAGTTTACATGTGCTGTTTACTGTCAATACAGCATGGCCTACAGTGTTGGAGAAGCTTCCACCATCAAAGAATAGTGTAAAGGGTTTCCTTGTTGTTATTCAAGATTTTTAATTTTGAGTTTCCAAAACTTTACATACTTCTCTGGATTCCTGGTTCAGAGTCATTCCTTCAGTCATACCATTGTCAGGTGAGGCTTGACTGGATTTTGCAAATTTTTTTAAGATGTATTATTTTATGGTACAACCCCAATTCTGAAATAGTTAGGACAAAGTGTAAATTGTGAATAAAATCAAAATGCAATGACTCTCAGATCACATGAGCCAATATGCTGTTTGCATGAATGGTCTATGTTATTTACAACAGAGCATAGATAACATCTCAAATGTTGAAACTGAGACATATTTATCCACAAAATGAGCTCATTTCAAATTTTCTTGCTGCAACAGGTCTCAAAAAAGTTGACACAGGCAAAAAAGGGCTGAAAAAGCAATTAATATGGAAGAGAAATGGCTGAACGAGCATTTAGCAAGTAATTAAGTTAACTGGCATCAGGTGTGTAACATGATTGGCTATAAAAGGGATGTCTTAGAGAGGCTGAGTCTCTCAGAAGTAAAGATGGCCAGAGGCTCTCTAACCCGTAAAGGCTTGCAGAAAAAAATTTGTTGGAATACTTTAAAAACAATGTTCCTCAGTGTCAAATTGCAATTCTTTGAAGGTCTCATCATTGACTGTGCATGAAATCATCAAAAGATTCAGAGAAACTGGAAAATCTCTGTGCGTAAGGGACAAGGCCGAAGACCTTTACTGGATGTTCGTGATCTTTGGGCCCTCAGACACCACTGCATCACTCATCAGTATGATTCTGTCATTCACTCTACTAAATGGGCCCGGGAATACTTCAAGAAACCACTGTCTGTAAACAGTCTGCTGTGCCATCCACAGATGCCACCTAAAACTCTATCATGCAAAAAGCCATTGTTGAGCATGATCTAGAAGCGCTGCCGTGTTCTGTGGACCAAGGCTCATTTAAAATGGACTGTAACAAAGTGTCCTGTGGTCAGATGAGTCCAAATTTGACATTCTTGTTGGAAATCATGGGTGTTGTGTCCTCCGGGCTAAAGAGGAGAAAGACCACCCCTCCTATTATCAGCGTTCAGTTCGAAAGCCAGCAGCTCTGACTCTGATGGTATGGGGATGCATTAGTGCATATGGTGTGGGACACTTGCATGTTGTAAAAAGCACCATGAATGCTGAAAGGTATATCAAGGTTTTAGAGCGACATATGCTCCCCTCCAGAGGACATCTATTCCAAGGAAGGCCTTGTGTATTTCAGCAGGACAATGCAAACCACTTACTGCAGCTATTACAACAGCATGGTTTCATAGTAGAAGAGTCCGTGTGCTGAACTGGCCTGCCTGCAGTCCTGATCTTTCACCGAATGAGAACATTTGGCACATAATTAAATGAAAAATCTGTCAAAAGAGACCCAAGACTCCCCAGCAGCTGGAACCTGTATTAAACAAGATTGGGATCAAATTCCAGTGGCTAAACTCAAGAAACTTGTCTCCTCAATGACCAGAAACCTCCACTCTGTGTTAAAAAAAAGGGGGGATGTTACACTATGGCAAACAGGCCCCTGTCTCAACTTTTTTGAGACCTGTAGCAGCCATCAAATTTGAAATGAGCTCATTTTGTGGATGAAATTGTAAAATTTCTCAGTTTCGACATTTGCTATGTTATCTCTGTTCGGTTGTAAATAAAATACTGGCTGGTGTGATTTGAAACTCATTGCGTTTTGATTTTATTCACAATTTACACTTTGTCCCAACTATTTTGGAATTGGGGCTGTATTTTAATGGGGCAGTCTGTTACAGGGATCCATGGTACAAATCCCTGGAGATATGGGTCCATGAAGATATGGGTCTGTGCTGTTTGGTGAAGTATGTGGAGCTGCATTATATTCTTTTTTTACTTAATGCTTATCACCTGCTAGCATCATGTACAAATCATCTGTACCTGCTTCATCAGAGCATGGGTACGAGGATAAACTGACATCAAAGAGTGCTAAGAGGCTACTGGTTTTTATTGTATGACATGAGTTCGCTTACCTTTGACCTTGAATGAAATAATTTTACTAATATTTGGTAACATTGAAACCATTATTCCCTTCGCAGTTGGTTCACAAAATATGCTTCATATTTAGGCTATTGTCCATTGAGCATCTGCACTTCCATCTCTCTCTGACTGTAAAATTACATGATCTGTGTTCATGTAAGCGGCTCTGGCATGTATTAGTCCTTTTAATGTCCTGGTTTATCCCAGACGTAAGTTATATTGCATTTCATCAAGAAAAACTGACCGTAGTGAAGAAATTGAAGAGCCGTGATCTTTAATCCCTGAAGGTCAGTGGGTTGTTCACCCGTCCAGCTGTTATATGAGACTGGATTTTTGTCGGGGTTTCACTCTGATTGGTAGAGGATTGCTGTGCCACCCAGAACACGCTGTGCATCCCTGGTAACATCTGTTTATGATTTATCTCAAACCACTCGCTCTAATTGGCTTCTGTTGCATAAGCTGCCATTTAATTACTGACTTGTCCTGACTCCGCCCAGGATTTTGCTGCATTTGGGTGTGGAGATGAATTGTTGAAGAAGAGTGTCGTATATATGAAGACCACAATGGAAAAATGATCAGTCACATTTACACGTTGTGGAGAAATGATGAATTAAAAATTCAAAACGATCTTAGAAAAAAAGCACCGAAAAAATATGCAAAAAATGTATATATATATAATGATGATATTATTATATATTATTATAAATAAAATGTATAAAATATACAAAAAAGCAAAATTTGGACTCTGATTGTTTTTCCTTTGTGGTCTTCATATATCACCAAGTTTCATACAGCCGTTAAAGTGCTGTTGGTATTGAGGCAAAACCTATTTTCTTCTCAAAAGGGAGATTTATTTTTTGTGCTTAGCCCTGAAACCCTTGATTTGTTTGAGTATTTTTTTTTTTTCTTCATTATTTATTTATTTTTTTTCTTCCTCACTTTCTGCAGACAACCTGTAGGCCTCTGTCTTATGTGGTCAGGTTGGCCTGCCCTATTTGAAGGGATGTAGAAACATTGTGAGAACATTCCTGCGTGAAACATCGGCCACAGACCTGTATAGTCAGAGGAGATTTGTCATTGTGAAGCATGCCTCCAGTATTAATCCATTTTAAGCTTGACACAAATGATCTGAATATCGATCTTCTTGATGCTGATGTTGGCTTGGTGTGAACAAGATGGACTTGGATCATACACAATGACATTTATCATTTATTCATGTAATTCTTTAGATTCTGGGAAGTAAACCTGATTTTTACCTTCATCTTGCTTGGCTCAGTTATTCTCTACAATGTCAATTGTTATGGCCCCATTTGTTATGACATTTATGACAGCAAAGGATGACAGACAAAATTTTAAAACTAAAACACATTTAATTAAACAAAGGCAACTAACAACAAACTACTCTACTCTACAGACCAAGATTGATTATATTCAAAAACAGATATATTTACAGTCCCTTTGGTGGGTTGCTTGGTGATGTCCTGGGTGAGGAAAATGCTCTAACACAGGCAAAAATCCACTAAAAGCTCCACAGGTCTTGAACAGAATGACAGGTCTGGTCACATGTATCCTTCTCCCTGCAATTTCTCGTACTACTTTACTGTGTCAGTTTTACTCCTTATATACTCTTTTGCAGACCCCTCCCACCTTTTAGGCTTTTTTTTTATTTTTCTCTGGGACTTGTCCCAGACATGCCTAAAACATGCCCAAGCCTATCTCCAGTCTGGGCTTCACAAAAAAAAGGAAATCTAGTGGCCTCTATTCACATTACACAATTTATTTAGTTTGGTTTGTAGCTCAACCAACCCAATTATTATTATTATTATTATTATCAATTATTCCCAGTACATGAATATGAATGAACGAACAATATAAATTGTTCCTACTAGTTGGTCTTGCTATGTGTTGTAGTCATTGTAAATCCTTAAAATTGTTGCTATTTCACTGAGGTCAATTACTTAAGCTTGTACCAACTGAACAAGACTGATTAATATTTGTGAGAATGGAGACTGTGGTTCTGAAATGTATGCATTACCTCTCCTTTCTGCTGGACTAATCAGATTCTGGAGGTGCATCCTCTACTGTAATTTTGTCCTGTCCAACCTGTCCTGTTTTCTCTTAAACGTAGATGCACCCTGTTGAACTCGAATAATTCATACAACGCACGTGGAGTGATATTATACAATTAATGACTTCAGTTATCGGTGAATCCAATGATTTCTCCACCTTGGACAAGTGATATTCACCGAGGCACAGGCACAAGACATTTCCCCAAGGTGGATAAATCCTTGGATTCCCTGATAACTGAAGCCAATAACTGTTTTATCACATGACCTTACTTGAAAATATAATACAAGAGAGGGGCGACGACT
This sequence comes from Gymnothorax reevesii, assembly GCA_029721435.1. Taxonomy (NCBI): domain Eukaryota; kingdom Metazoa; phylum Chordata; class Actinopteri; order Anguilliformes; family Muraenidae; genus Gymnothorax; species Gymnothorax reevesii. The sequence continues at coordinate 31,029,721 of CM056589.1, forward strand.
CCAACGTAAATCTCCTCACAGGGACGAAGCGACACGAAATGCAGGCTCTGTATTTCAGGAGCTCCTGCAGGGAAGCCTAATCCATTTTTAGCTCGAGGTTGTTGGATTGTAATATTCAGCTCGCACACACCTTCATGCGGTGAATAACGCTGTTTACAGTGACCGGCGGAGCTCACCTCGACCAGCCGGAGAGAGCAAATCCTTACGTCATACAATAGAAAAGTTTAATATTTTAATTAGTTTACAGTATGCTTAATTTAATGAATTGTATATGAATACGTGGTTTTCTTGCGGTGATTTTTTTTTTGTTGCATTTGGAACTGGAGCTGCCACAGAGTCAGTTTTTGATTGATTGGCAGCAGCTTGGTGGAAGTGTGCCAGGACGGCAGTCTGGGTTTGGCTCGGTAAAGCTGCTGAAAGATTGGCCGCGGGAGGCAGCTGTTGCTCAGCAGATGCATAAAATTGCTGGCAGCGCTCTGCTCCGTCAAATTTTACATAGGATCAGAGGGTCATGCTCGGCATTGAGACTTCAGACTGCGCTCCTGTCAGCTTTCTGAATCATCTGTTGGAGAGCTCTTAGAATTTGCTTTTGAAGAGACCAAGGTTTGACTTGGGGGAAATCAATTCAAAGACATATCCGAGCTGGATTTGCCCGACTGTTTTAATAACAGCAGTTGCTCAAATCCCGTGGAGCTGCTCTTCAAAGAGAGCCACTGTGTATTGTGTGAATTTCCATGTTTCTGCACTACAGAACTAGCCCTGCTGTATTATGAGTAGCTTAAGCTAGTCTGGGACATGAGCGTGGCATTTTAGCTCATAGACGAGTGTTCTGTTTCCTCTCAATTCACTTTCTCTGCATTTTCATATTTTTATCCCCCGCTACAAAGTGGAAGAGGGAGATGGGAATGGGAGTTGTTCATCTGTCATTCACGATGATTCTCCAGGCTAGAACTTCTAAACTGGCCCAACATTTATCCTCGAAATCTGATAGGTGGATGCATCTTATTGTGTAGGTGTGCCTTCTCATATAGTACCAGTCAGAAGTTTGGACATACCCACATTTTTCTCACAATCCATGAGAAATAAAGAAATAAACACCCTCTATTTTGCAAAAAAAAAGTTCTAATTCTTAAATCCATCAAACTAACCAGCAGTTGTTAAAACTACACCCTGCAAACATGACTTTTTTTTTTTACAAGGGCAGTCGTATGGCTATAATGAGTTTGCAGCGGCGCGGCCGTCTAGGTTCGCAAAGATGTGCTGCACTTGTGGTTTGCTTTAATTGACCTTTTTGCCCAAGAAGTCCCAAAACAACTTGACATTAATTCGGCTCTTGGAAATTGGAAGGCGTTTGTTTGTCTGCTTACTTTGCATGGCTGCTTTGAGAATTCTAAAATGTTGAACGTTGTTCAAACAAGTAAGTTATTCTCTTGTAACTTCTGACTGTTTACCTCATACAAGATTCCACGTGAGATTGCATGGAGAAGTTAAGCGGTTTAAATTCCTTTAGAAACGGAGTGCTTCGATACGGGCAAAGCGTGTCCATATTACACTTCTTTCTGTTCATACTCCTGTTGCGATTCATTTCCGGGCCAAAGCCTCAAAACTGTTCAATACTTTCCTCTGGAACGTAATATAGATGCATCTTATTGCTTAGATGTGCCTCAACTTACTTCTATCATCCATCATTTTCGGAAAATTCTTTCCGCCATTTCCTGTATTTGGTCTTGGAACATCAGCCATCCTGTGGTGGGGAACTGAGTATTTCGTGCTTGGAAGATGTAGATTTACAGCCTGAATGGAGGCTCATTCAGGCATTAACTCTGGCCTCAGGCTCTGTATACAGGTTTGGGTTTTCAGCTGGGGGTCGGGGGGGTCCACATTATTTGGCCCCATCCCCTCTCTCCCTCGAGACCTCTTCTGCAGGCTGGTTCGAAGGTATTCGCTTTTCAATTAGCAAACTCTGGTCAAGCGATCCTCTCATGCCTCCTACCCTCTCAGCACGGATGTGGGAAATGCCTCTCTCCTCGCTTACAAACACCCCCCGTCCCCGCTCCTGCCAAACCCCCCCCCCATTCACCCGGGACGTTCACTAGGAAAGTTTGTGTCGTGTTTTTGGCGAACCTCCTGCGGGGGCGTTCGGCCCACTCAATATCGCGGACTTGCGGTGCACGCATCGCTCAGTGGATGTGGGGGAGAGGGGAGGGGTCTGTGTGGGGGATTTCTCGCCCATCGTCAGCTGTCATGCGCACGTATGACGAAACGACGCAAGCAGTTTCTCTCCAAGCCGAATCTAATTCCGGCTCTGGGTGAGGTGGGCCGCTGTACCGAGGGGCCTTTCATGTTCTTGTTATTGACCAGCTGCCTTTCTCTGGTGTTTTATTGTTCCTCTCCATGTAAAGGGGAATGCGAGGGAACGAATGGGCTGGTTTCTGTTCTTTTTTTAAAACGCTGTCTGAGAGCAGCGTCCCATGGCCCTGAGGATGAAAAATAAAACATTGTCTTTTCCGCTTAAGCCGCTGTTGTCCGTAAGCAGCGGCGCTGTGACCTTGGCTTCTCCAGGACACTTGGGCGCGAGCGTGAGGGCGAAACAGAAGGAGGAGTGGAAAGGGATATTGCTCAAGGTTCATCAGTTTTGGTCTCCAACGTGTACTTATTAGGGTGAAAAATAACTTCCTGCAGCCTTCAAAGCTTTAAACAATCCTGTGTACACATTTTTGGTTTCTTCGAAAATAACTTTGCTGTCATCGTAAACAATTAATCAGGAGAGAAGACGGTATTGCCTCCTACCATTGTATTCTTGGGTTATTGGACGAAGAGTTAATTTGGTTGCTTCCTGGAGGCAATATATTCAACAAGGAGTTTGTATATCTGGGCTGTTCAGCTTCTGAATTCATTGGAATGGAATTCCTCATGGCTATGAATAAATTTGGCTTTAAGCAGGTGCAGTTTTCTGTGAATGAATAATTGGGGGGGGGGATTTTTGAAGGATAGTCGCTGACTTGCGACAGATGAACGAATGCATATGAATTTGATGAATATTGTGTTTGACTGGCAGCTGGCGCTGCGGTGTCATCTGAGAATGGGGTGGGTGGTACTGGACGGGGGGGGATATCTTTATCTTTGGACGCGCAGTCATGCAGCCACACCCATTCAGAGTTAAAACACTCTCTCCCTGCCCAGAATACTCTCACACACGCGGTCACACACTCCGAGGTGAGACCTGGGGCTCCGTCTCGCTCACTGATACTGGATTGCTGCATTGCTGAACTCTTGCACAGACAAGGAAGGAGCCCAGCTGTACTGAGAACAGCTTGTTGTCTTTTCTGCTCGGAGTGTTATTGGTTGAAACGTTTCGTACGGGATAATGTTTGAATGTTTTGACTGCATGGCTCTTGCTCTGTTGTGCTTTGTATCACATGGACTGCTCGCTGTTCAGAGGAGTCTGTGTAACGTGAGCCAGCCATTTTGTGTTGTCATTTTCAGCTGCTGCTTGGCATTCAAACTTCACATATTCTGGGTACACTCTCAGAAATTGATCAGAGATGAGCAGTTATTTTGTTTATTTTGAGTTATTCAGTGCTGCAGACCTTGCTGAAAATGTCTGGGGAAAAGTGGGAAATTTCCTAACAGGCTGCTAAGCCGAGTGGGTGTCGATATCTGGGGTAAACGTCTGAACCTGTTGCCTGTTACGCGAGGAGCGGTTTTTTTACATGGCGTGTGGTGCTTCAGTTTGACAGAAAACCGCCAACATTCCGTGCTGCAAGGGTGACTCCGCCATGTCGTCCAATGGAGACCTGCGGGAGGCGGGCAGCTGGGGCAGCTTCTGGGAGGTGAGTGCTGTTTAAGCGCAGCGTTTTTGGGTCTCACGGCCAAGGCGACGGGGCGCTCTGGGCCAATACGCGATTAAGAAAGCAGAGCGCCCCCCTCTGGCTACTCGCCAAGGTTTCCACTGGGTCCCACGTCCACAAGGATGGGATTTTGCCTGCAAGATGCGCGCCTGGTGGATTTTTCCTCATTCCAAATTTCCTGTTTATCTGGAATGGCGAATCCCCTGACTGGACTACGCTCCTGTCTTGTCAAGTAGTGATGTCATGAGGATTCGGGCACTTCATTCTGGCATACAGTACAGATCACATTAAAACGGAATTCTATCATGGTAGGGTCGGGAGAAGGTAATGGTAACTTCAGAGCAACATGAGGGTAGAAATGCGGTAGGTTGTCTGAGAGAGTGCGGCGCAGGTATACAAAGCATTTATAAATATAGTACCCAGAGTCACAGAACCCTTCCGGGATACACATCACAGGTGGTCCAGCTTGTGCTGAAGAATGTCATTGCTGGCTGAGGAGCCGGTGAGCATCTCCCAGCAGGGGATACTTTCGCTCGCAGTCACTGTAAATGGTAAAAACGTAAAAACCCCACACTACCACGTAAGATTATTTCTTCTTATTTATTTGCTTAAAATAGGTGCTTGTCGTTGTATTTTTATTGTTGTACATAGCTTTAAATCTCAAGTTTCTAATCGGTAAACCATTGCATGTAAAGGAGCGACATATGAGAGAAGTATACTGCATGACGCGGCCTGATATGTGGGGTTTGTTTATGAGGAGAACAGCGGCGAAAAAGAACAGTTCTTTTGGACAAAAATCATAAAGCTTTATATATATATTAATACTGTTTAGTGCAGACAGGAAAATTCCTTTGCTTTTGTTGTTTACTCTGAACGTTCTGTGAAAATGAATGATGCATGTTACCGTATAGGACACATCCGCTGTCATAGTTTAGAGAAATTTTCACTTTGTTTCTGTTGTACTGTAGATTGCTGGACTTTGTGGCGCTCCTGACATCCAGAGAGAAGATTTCAGTTACATTATGAACTCACACACACAGCTGACACACGTCTTCAAAAGCAAATTTCTTCCGCTCTTTCACATGCACTGTAATGCGGTTTCACACAAGTTTTAAATTGAATGCCTGAATGCCTATAGTTGTCACTAGTGGTTAGATTAAAGAATACCTCCCACCGGTAAAGATGCGTGGTCATGTGGAGTCGGTCTGGTATGGGAACCACACGTGGTCAGGAACTATATTTTCTTACCTGGCGCCGCCTCACGATCACCGTCGGCAATTAGGCAATTAAAGGCTTACAGCATTAGTCTCACAAAACAGCGAGTTAGTCTGGCAGTAGAGTAGTGATACAAAGACGGCAAGACAGCGGTAAGTGAGGGAGAGTTCTCGCGTTTTTTTTTTTTTTCGTTTTGATGCGAGCTGTACGGTACGCTTTTGAGACCCCATTGGTCTTACCTCAGTTTCTTCGCCTAAGTAAAAAGTAACAATGCTGTTAATTTGACTAATATTTTTCAGTGTGAGTAAAAGAATTGGACTAAAAGTTAGTGTTTACTTCATCTTCATTCAGAACATTCCTCTTTCCCAATAGTTCATGTGTGTCAGGCTTTACTTTGTGGTTCCCAAGGCATTGGTTAATAAGTTAAGAACATGCCCTGAAAACCAGGAAAATGGAAGCACTGTGTGTGTGAGAGAGGTGGTAAGAACAATGGAGAGGGTTAAGCTCGTCTGGCTACATTGCCTCGTACTTCACACTGCATATAACTCTTTCGGACAATCTCCTTTTAAATACCAGTCAGTGTTCTTTATATAAGGTCACATTTGTGTTATATTTGTGCTCAGAATACAATAGAGCTAGAATAGCCCGTTTCGATGCGTTTACGTGTCATCTAAGTTTTGTATCACTACCCCTCCCAGGTTATATAATTTGCTTTGTATTCCCTGTTTGTATTCGCATTACAATATGAATTGACCTGGGCCTTCTATACCCAGCCAGGGAACTACAAGAGGACTGTGAAGAGGGTTGACGACGGCTACAAGCTGTGTAACGAGCTGGTCAGCTGCTTTCAGGAGCGCGCCAGGATCGAGAGGAGCTATTCCCAGCAGCTGACCGAGTGGGCGAAGAAATGGAGGGGCGTTGTGGAGAAAGGTGAGACCGCGAGGCCTGCTACGCCGTGCCCAGTCCCGTCACCTAAATTTAGCGCTGGGGATGGCAGCACGCGCTCCTGCACATACACGCTGGGTAGAGTGAGTCATGACTTACCGATTGGACCTTCATTCAGCACAGTGTAGGATTTACAATTTTGGGATGTGCTGATAGTTCTTTGACTTCCCCGCCCGGTATCTATGGCAACTCGATGCTTCTCCTTACCGATCTTTGCATGGTGCTGAGTCAGTGGAGGGTGGTGCAGAGTTTCCTCGTAGACACTTTGTGTGTTGAGCTGGTTTTCTGATGTGCCTGTGGATACAAAAGGTCATGGACGCATTTCACGGGCAGCTGCATTTTGTTGTTGTGTTTGTCGTGATACTCTCAGGCTTCCGGTATGGTCAGGCAAACTGAGGCCTTTTATGGATGAGCCGTATTGCTGTTACGACAGTGTATCTGCTGCATTCATTTTCTGTGTTGTAATGCATCTTTAATTTCACAAGAACTGTCCATTGGATCTAAAGAAACGGTGCGTTTGTCCAGGACTGAAATGAGTCTGTAGAAAAATTTTTTTGAGGTTCAGCTTTACTTTATAAGTGCAGGGGATGGACTAAATATCAGAAAAAATGAAATCTTTGAATCTTTATTCTGAAAATTTCAAGAATCTTTTGATGTCTTTTTGCATAATTTTGAATGCTAAGTAGAAACGTGTTTTTAACAGGCCTAAATAGTTGGTGCCTTAATCGCTGGTCCGTTGGTCGCAAAAACACTGAACTGTACCAAATATTTTGACTACGTGTCCTGAACACAAACGAAGTTCTTTGACTGGGACAGAAGGAAGCTAACTATAACCGCTGCCAAATGACCGCGGAATCACAGCCCTAAAATAACCACAGAATTGCGTCAATCCATATCTGAGCCAGAGTCGATGAATACAGAACATTGTGAGCTTCACAAAGCTTATGTCTGTGGCAGCAATGCGTTTACCAACTTCTGAGCTCATCTTAGTGAAACGATTGAACGCCTTCTCATACATTGACACATATTGTCCGGTGTGACAAATCAGGATTGAAATTAAAGCCATCGAGATGGGTACTTCTCCAGGAAAAAGGTTGGTGACCACTGCCGGAAAGGGATGGTCTTGTCATTTCAGTGCAGTTTATCCGATGGATTGTAATTTTTTTTTTTTTAAGTGCTTCCTCTTTATTTAGTGCTGTTTATCAGATAGATTATGATTATAGTGGCGTTTCCCAACCCCGCGCTTTCAGGTCCGCAGTACGGCACGCTGGAGAAGGCCTGGCACGCCTTCATGAACGCTGCCGACCACCTGAGCGAGATTCACCTGGAACTGAAGGAGCACCTGGCGGTGACCGACAGTGAGAAGGTGAAGAACTGGCAGAAGGAGGCCTTTCACAAGCAGATGATGGGCGGCCTGAGGGAGACCAAGGAGGCCGAAGACGGATTCCGCAAGGCTCAGAAACCCTGGGTCAGGAAGCTGAAGGATGTGAGTCCAATCGCCCCAACAAATGTGTGTGCGTGTGTCAGATGTGCTGAATAGCACTCTGTGCTGCAGTTGCTTACCGTAACGTATTACTGAAGCATATCGCATTTCCTCAGCTTTATGGTCTGGTGGAGGGTCTGGATGGTGTTTTTGAGGTGGGGGGCAGTCAGTTGGGAGGTGCCTGTGGTGAGAACGATGTATCACCTCCTGCAGCTCCTTCATCGAGATCTTAAACTCTCTCTTTATCTTTGGCGTTTGAACTTCACATATTCTGGGTATACTTCTATTTCTTTTATTTGAACATTTCAGTGCTTGTCAATGTTTGTGGGGGACCAAGGAAAAACATGAGCCAGCCCTATTAATATGGAAATCTCTGACTTACTGAGTGAGCGATGGAAGTTACACCATTGGTCAGTAGAGTGTTGGATTTCCCCATTGGTCGTTGCTCTTTTGTAATGAGTAGCCGTGAACACGGTCCAGCCATATACTAAGTTTTCACGTGGTCTTATTTTGTCATCTTTTTACCCAAGTTGTGTCTGCTTTAAAGTTCTTTTATCGTTAATATTTCCTGTTTTCAATCTTTTCCACCGATGGGGCAAAGTTTGGCTAGACTTGATGGCTGTCATCCTTATCGCAGGTGGAATCGACCAAGAAGAGCTACCATCAGGCGCGAAAGGACGAAAAGACGGCCGTAACCCGGGAGACGATGGCAAAGGCGGATCCGTCCAAGTCCCAGGAGGAAGTGCGGAAACTGCAGGACCGAGTGGAGAAGTGCAGCCAGGAGGCCGAGAAGGTAAGGAGGACATTGAGACCATTTTACATCCACTAGTATTTAAGCATTCATCAGAATGTATTAAATGCTGGTACTGTTTCATTGTTGATATTGATATAAAATCCAAAAACTACTTGTCCTAAATTACCAACTTCTCATGACATCTTTGGAATGAAGCTGGATTTAAGAAGATCTTTCACTTCATTGCATCTTTTTTATTTCAGCTGTGAGTAAGCATTCATTTTGTGTGCATACTTTTTTTGTTTTGAGTTATCAAGTTTCTGAACCCTTCAAAATGCATTCGTGCTGTGGGATAGCTTGGACCAGGTTTCTTGAAAGGTAGCCGAAGAGTTACTGACTCAAGCCTTGTTAGGGCCTGGGATTCTGACTTGGTCTGTAGGGATGAAGTTGGGAAAAAACTCTGCAAATGGGCCCTTGAGCAAGACCCTTAACCCCAAAACTGCTCCAGGAGTTTTACCCATTTCTCTTCAATGCGCCTGGTTGCAACTGTTCTATCTGGCATTTCTCCCTGGGTCATCCTTGCAAAAGTGAAACATGTGGGAACTTCCCTGATTAAATAAATGCTTATAAATAAAACCACTTGTATAAATAAAGACAATAAAAATAAACTAAGAAATAAAAATGCATGAGACGGTGAAGCACCCTTCCCTCAGTCCAGTCCGTTCAATCCGAAGAACTGACAGTCACCTGTCTGTTGACTGAACAAACATTCCTGACTGGCAGTGGTGTTTAAATGGCGGAGATGAGGGTGACTCCTCCGTGTCTCTCCCGTGAGGGGCCGCGCGCTTGCGTAAGGGAGTCAGGGCGGAGTCGTGCATACCTCAGTTTGACAGGACCCGGCCGGGGCGAGCCGAGACATGCCAGGGCTTAATGCCACAGCTCATCGGAAAGGTGTTGCGTTCCGCTGTTTCTCCATGGATGCCACCGGGAAGAGGCATAATGTGAAAATGATCCGCCGTTTTATTTCATCATATGCTTGAAACACTTGTAAAAACTGTTGTTTTTGCTGGATCACTGTAATAATGCAGTCACTGAACCTTTAAGGCTATAAAATGAACCTGTGTTGCCACTGCCATTCTTTTTCTTCAAACCCAAACAGCCACTATAGGCTGAATGAGTTTAAAACCAGTTGATGTTCACTCGAATGTGGTGTTGCCACTGAGATTCAGGAATTATCAAAATGATGGCACCTGTAAGAAAAATGGCTTTGAAATATATTTGCTTGGAGAATTCTACATAGAGTTTGTTTCACTTCATTGCCAAGCGGTTACTTGCCCTGTGAGTTTAACCCCTGATTACCAGCTAAAGCTCAACTGTATCAATGTGAACACTGAAAACTGACCAAGTTGTTCATTTAAATAGAGCTGGAGGCGGATTTACGATCGGTCCGTCTTTTAGGTTGGGCACTCAGTGGGGATTAAATTGATTGATAATCAGTGGTTGTGCTGGCCACTCTATATTTGTCATTTACTTTTTAGGAAGTTCTTGCGGAGTATGGATATATGTTGTAGTTTTCTGACTAGCCGTAACACAGATTTATTCCGTTTTGATGTATGTGGAAATCAGTTGCAGACATTTTTAGCAGTTGAGTAAATGCATGTTGTAGATTTTTTTTTTTTTTTTTTTGATTGCCCAAATCGTCCCTCAGGCGAAGGACCGCTACGAGAAGGCCCTGGAGGAGCTGAACCGCTGTAACCCACGCTACATGGAGGACATGGAGCAGGTGTTTGAGATCACGCAGGAAGCTGAGAAGAGGAGGCTGTGCTTCTTCAAGGAGGTCATGATGGACATCCACAAGCACCTGGACCTCTCCAGTTACGACAGGCAAGGACCCCTCCTTTGGGCAACTCATCCCGCAGCGATGCGGGGTACCTGTGCGGCCTACTATGGCGTGGGGCATTGGAGCTCTCTGCTGATAGAGAGCAGGTCTCACCACCTGCATCTGAGAATCTTCCCTCATTAGTATACAGTATACGGACAGGCTGAAGATGTGTTGTTGATGATTGTATCTGTTCCTTATCAATTTCAAATTTATTTATGTCAAGTAATGCAATCTTTGAGCATAAAGGAGATAATGACCCTTTTGTTTCTACACTGTAGGGCTGAAATGATATTAGCTGTGAATAAGGGGATATAAAGAGGGGGAAAAGGCTTTAGTGAACAGTCACAAAGTTGAGATAGTTATTAATTTCCGCCCCAAGTCTCTTTTAAACCTCGGAATTCTAAGATTTTTTGTCTGAGAAATGATTGACCCACCTACTGTTCGTTTGCATCCTTTCCACTTTTTGCGCGGAAGAAGTAAGGAATGGCTTCGCTCTGTGTTTCGGAGGGACTGTACCCTGTGGCTTCAAGGTTACTGCTTAGTTCACATTTAACAGGGTTTCTGTGTGCTTAAGGAGTAAATAATGAACTTTTCCATTGACGATTAACTCTGCCACGTTGGTGAACTCCAGTGTCAACATTGCAGTGGTTCGATGGCTTCCTCCGCCCTCCTATTTGCTTAGAAAGGGTTTGGTCATTTGACCGGGTTTGCAGGTTTCTTAATCCCACATGACGAACTCCCAAGCCAATGTCTGCCATTTTGTTGAAAGGTAAACACTGCGACACAAGGGAAGTTGCACTATTCAACAGGACTGTAATGATATTCTTTCATGTGCTTGAAATAGAATTTTGGCCAGTTGACTTTAAAATGAAGAATATTTGCAGAATGTGTTGAAGAACCAGACAGGATTGCTTGTTTCACCCAAATGGGTATATAACAGAATTTTTAACTCCTGCAGTTTCCAAGGGTTGTTTCGAGATCTGCACCAGACCATCGCTACTGCGAACGACACCGAAGACCTGCGATGGTGGAGGAACACGCATGGACCCGGCATGAACATGAACTGGCCGCAGTTCGAGGTAACGATAAGAGCCTTTGTCAGAATTGGCTGCGGCTCTTGGACCGTGCAACTTGGGGAAGAGTAAAAGTGCTATCACATGTTACGTGTGTCCCGCTGATCTCCCCTGCTGTGAAAATGTATTCTGCTCGCAGGCCCAAAACATCAGTGATAAATCAGGTCTCACCCATGAGATGGTACAGAGCCTGGAGTGGTAGTGTTGGTAAATTCCAGAGCATGAATGGTCCCGTTTGTGTGTCTTTGTGTGTGTATGGGACCACGTGGGCTCAGGAATGCCGCAGTTTCGTTCCGTGCGAAAGCCGAGAGGTCAATCTCGAACACTTCCGGTCAGAGCGCTCCTCCAGAGCGGCCGGTTAACTTGCAGCATTTTCAGTTTTACAACAGCACAACCTACTTTAATCGGGGGAGAAAAAGGAATCTCTCCCTTTCGCGTTAGCTGAAATGGCACGACATGCTATGCTAACAGTCTGTGCACTCTCCCGCCTGCTATCGCTGGGGGAGTAGCCAGGCCTGTTCTCTTCATTACTGCTGTTTTTCCTCCTGAAAGTTAGCATCAGGTTTCCGCTAAAGTAGCAGCCGGTAAATGACACTGCAGGGCCATGAGCTGAATTTTTCTCGAGTGTCTCCTCGTCTTTTCGTCTTTCGGTATTCCCATTGTGCTGCCGGAACAGAGGGTCCTTTGTGTCGGCCCCACGGCAGTCCGCCATCGCACTGTAACGACAGCGCTGCCCTCTATCATTAGCCTTCCTTCGTAATTGTCGTTTCACTCACAGGCGTGAGTGTTCGATTGTGGGGAAAATACTGAACCACTGGGAGGCTGAATGAAATCTAATGCAGTCGACAGCAATAACTGGAAACGTAAAGTATTGTATTACATTGTTGCCCTGCTGGTTTTCTGTCTTCCCTTCGCCCTGGTCCACACTCCAGTCATATGAGAGCAATATTTTATTCACTGACGAATGGCTATAAAGGTGAGCCTCTCTCCTCCTGAGCGTTGGATTGACTCCATTTTATCTGTGGTTTTCAGGAATGGTCCCCGGAATCGAATCGCTCTATTTCTCGCAAAGAGAGGAACAGTCGCTCGAATGACGTGGTGACGCTGACCAACATCGTCTCAGCCGGAGAGGACCTTCCCCAGACTCCCCAAGAGACCATCAGGTAACCTCATGGCCCACGCCTTGTGTCTGTGGTGAAGAACTCTGATTGGATGTTCATTAGAGCCCGCCCTCTATGGCTCTGCCCGCTGTTTCTAATGCATTCTACCTGGTCTTGAAGTCTGTTTGGATAATTGCAAGCGTCATCACCACTTGATAAATATTTACCTTCCCATGATACTCCTCAGCAAGAGCACATCGAATTTCTTACTTTTTTTGCAAATGTAAAAACTGAGGGAAATGTGCTTTTGAATATTAACACACACATCATGGCACATTTAATGATTCTCGCCTTCGTTTTAGTGATGCAAAACTCGAACTTTAGAGCGAAGGAGAGTGGAGAGGGTTTCCAAAGAAGTAGCTGTGTCTGTCTTTTTCCCTGGTGAGGTCTTTCCTCTGTGCAAACTTAAGTCCTCACGGAGTTTGAAGGCTTTTGAAGGTCCTCCCTGCACAATTATTTTGTGGATCCGCCTTCTTGGGAGAGCGCCGGTAAACAAAACGTTTGATTGGCTGAGATTTTACACCGGACCACACACACACACACACACACACCATGAGTGCCAACACACATGCACACTGAGGTGAAAGGGTATCAAATCGAACATCTCCTATCCCAGAATGCTCCTCTCTGTCAGAACCCACTTGGTTTCTTTGGTAATTAAATTAAGGTGTTTTTTTTGTTCATAGACTGCTAGCATGGGTAAATTCATGTTCTCTGTAGCAATTATTCATTTCTAAAATTTAATAACGGATGATAATGCAGCAGAAGCGGCAAATTTCTGTGAGTTTTATTGAATTAAGCTACAAGAGACCTGAAGCATAATTCTGCGTTTTCGAGGGGTAAAAGTATTGTACATAATAATTAAGAATGACACTCGGCCAAAACAAATTACAGTTTTGTCTCGCGCAAATTATACTTCAGCCCCGAGGCTATTCTGTGCACTCGCAGCAGTCGTGCACAGTAAGCGAAGTCAGCAGAAAATATCTTCGAGCTGTTTACGGCTTGGCATCTCCAGCCCTCCTGTCCAATCCGGTGACTGCTTGTGTTGACAGCTGTAGTTTGTTTTCTTTTCCCGGTGTCTGCGGAGGCCTCAGGAGTTTACTTCCTGTGTTTTCTGAGCATGAGGCCTTAATTAATGCTGCAGCACAGCTGGGCCTGCGCCTCTTCTCCTGCCCGGCCTTGTGGAGAGAGGATTCCCCCATCTGTCCCTCCCCCCATCAGACAGGAAGTCCAGCTGAACTAACTCCTCTCGAACCCGCAGGTCTCGCAGGAACAGCGACGAGTACGAGAGCGTCTGCGAAATCTCCACTGAAAAGTCAGTAAACACCAGGTCAAACTCACCTCTCCTGGGGACAGATTTAATCCCCGGAGAGGATTCAAGGGCTTCTGGGTCTTCTGGGGTCTTTTTCAATCAATTGAGCTGAATCTTGTGTGATTTTTCTTGTGTGGATTTGGATCATGGAAGGTGAGAAATGGTGCCAATTTAAACTGTGGATAAGACGAACTGGCATAAACATCTGACCTCCCTGACGCAAAAAGGCGATTCAATTCAACTGCAAAACGAGTGTCTTGGATTTATGAATTTTGGGATGTGTAATTACTTTCTTCGTTGAAGTGGCATCCCATAAGGGAATGTGTTTTTCAGCCAAACTGACTAACCTTTCGGTAAATTGTATGCGTTTTTCAGATGAATAGAATCATCCCCCTGGTGGTCAGAGTAAAACATTCTGAATGTTGGTGCTGTTCCAAAATTCTTCATCTCTGTGCCTTTACTTATCAATCAAATCCTCGGCCCTCCTGTTCGGGAGCTGATTATGGTGTTATTCCTCCTTGTCAGTGTTTGTCGAGAGGGTCTCCTTATCTAAGTATGACCATTCTCTGTTGATCCACTTCTGTTGCAAGTTCAAATAATCCCTAGATATGAGTAGTATTTTAACAGGGTTCCTACAAGGCGCTGGAAATCCTTGAAAGCGCATATTTTAATGAGCCGTTTAAGGTTTAAAAGTGCATGGAGTTTGACAAAAGTTCTTGAAACTACTTAAAATAATATAATTTATTGCATTTCTAACCTGATAAATCACTTTCTGATTGAGTAGACCGATAAATAAGCAGTGCACCTCAGTTGTAAGGAAAAGCGAGAAAATCCACCTACAAAATGCTCATAATGGCTTCAAAAGTGCTTGATGTGCTTGAATTTGATTTTGGAAAAGTTGTAAGAACCCTGCTTATAACATGCAGACTTCCTCATATTCTCACTCTGCACACTTGCGAGTGCCTCTAATCTCAGTATGTCAATACTGTGCGCAGCCAGTGGCATCTGGTCTGTTTATGGTTATTTTTCTAGGTTGACTGACCCAGTTTTATAGCCTTCACTGCAGATGTTTAGTCTCCAGTAAAGCCCGGGGTCATCTGTGTTAAACAGGCCTGCTAGAGTAGTTCCACTCAAGTCAGAGACAACATTACTGTAAACATGTTGCTGCTGTTGTGTTAGCAGACAAGAGATTAGGGGCATTACTATGGAGGGAACTGCAATGTAATGTTTTGCATCAAAACCTTAGCTAAGGTTGTTCTTCTTTTTCTTTTTATCTTCATTTTTTGTTAAGGAGGGGGTGTCTTGACTTTATTTATTTATTTTTTTAAAGATATTTTTCTTGAAATAGCGTCAACAAGCTTTCTTTGGTTTTCTGACGTGACTAGCTGAGGATGCTGTTCATGAATTGATATGCCTGTTCGAGATTCTTTCTGACGATTCTGGTCTCTCTCGCTCTCTCCCCAGTGCTCGGGAAGCCAAAGACTACTCCTCAGACTGGTCGGACGAAGAGAGCCCAAAAAAGTACATTGCGGCGAACGGGGTGGATGAGGACGTGAAGGTAGCAGGAGTACGTGTGCGAGCGTTGTATGATTACACGGGGCAGGAGGCCGATGAGCTGAGCTTTAAAGCAGGTATTAATCCCTACTAATGCATATTAATGGCAATCAGACACAACCGCGCATGGTAGCGACAGTGAGGTCGGGCTAATTAGACTGGCCTGCACACCGCGTCCCTGGTGTCACGTAAGCCCAAGTGCATTTCACAACAAGAAACCCTGAACTTCAAGGAACGCATAGAGTTGCTGTCTGTAAAATGCAATTTAACACAGGCGTGTGATCGATACTTAGCTTTTAGTGTCATTAATTAATTGAGAATGAAGCCCAGGGCTTGTGTTTTGTGGAAACATACCAAGCTGACATCTAACTCGCCTTAACAAGCTTGATTGAATCTTTGGTATGTTTACTTGTGCATCTACCTGGGTAACATTTTCCCTGAGTGCAACTCTGCGCCCTTAAGCTAAGGTTTCCTTTGTGACTTAATGCGCAATAGATATTGATGGCATGCTGCATGGTTTTGGTTTTGGATGCGTTGAAAATTTATATTTGCTTAGAAGTTGTTGGATTCTTGGCCACCTTCATCTTTTTAAAACATTCTTCTTGGCCTGAAGCATTCTTTTGTAGCATTACTGCGTAAAAATAATTACCTTTTCATCTTGAAATCTAATCTGTTACTTGCATAAATTAAGATTGCTTTGCAATAATTTAAGGATGTTTTTGCATAAAAAATATTATCTTAGGATATGCACAATTCCTCCAAATGTGTGAATTGAAGTGGCCACTTTTGAAATGAAGAGGTTTTATGAATCCACAGGATATATCAAATACTTGTGATTTAATTTGCGCAAGAACTAATTTTCACATAATTTGATTTGGCTTCTGAATATTAGGTGAGTCTGTAAATTTCAACAGCATTTTATACCTTTGTGATTTGCATGGTTGCTTATTTTTTCCACAACTGGCTGAACCATTTCATTAACCCAACTACTTGCCAGCAATAATAATCTTTGCCCTGGTCAACACATTGCCTCCTTTGAAATAGAGTTGGAAATTTGAACATGAGGGGGTTAATTTTACTGTTGTGTTTTTTGGAACTCTCACATCAGTGTTTAACCAGACATATTTTCAAATATTTAGTCTTTTTTTATGGTAAGTGCACATTGCATTAAGAAAGTGGAATTTATAGCTCGGCTATGCCCATATTAAATAAACAAACATGCATGTTCCTGAACATTTTTAAACAACATATTACAATATTTTGATCCGACGGCAAGCTGCAAGAATATGTCTGTAGACCAGTGGTTCTCGGTGTTGGTTCTGTGGCCTCCCGTATATGCTGATTTTTTTCCCCAGTCACAATAGAAATCATCAGATTTTAATAAGCTGTTAATTTGTCTTCATTGTGTATATCATATTTAGAGCAGTAATTTATCCTCCCAACATTGTAAGAAATCACTTAAATGCTGTGAAAAATGGCATGTCCTTATTATATCCCCGAAATACGAGTTTCAGGGATATCATGGTTTCGCCCGAACCACCGCCGCCGCATCCGCAGATTTTAGCCGTTAGCGCGATAACTCACAAAATGCTTTACATTGGCCTCTCATTTTTAGCATATGGGTAGATATGGTCGAGAGGATGAGCTGACTAGATTTTGGGCAAGTATGCACTCCTAGGTTTGCCACCAGGTGGTGCTGCATATTGAAAAAAATCTGAATTTTCACCATATCTCTGGAACAATTACTTTCACAGACCTCAAATTTGCCTAATTTTGTAGGTCTAGTAAAGGGGAATCTAATAAAGGGACTTGAGGATTGGGGAATTTCGGGGGTATACCACTTGCTGTCGGCCGACGACGGCGTAGGCCTACTTGGAATATATTGAAAACAGCATGATTGTGAGAGGGGAAAATCTTAGCAAACAGATTTAAGAACCAGTATGACTAACAGGTGAAATTCTTTTTTTTTTTTTTTTTTTTTTTTTTTCAGGATTAAACATTCATGCAAGCAAATTATAGAGTCAAACCTGTTTTTGTCATACAACAACCTAAATTGGAGCTTGCTGACTTTCGTTAATTTGATCAGGTTAAAAATGTTACGACTTGAAAGCAGTTGCATTATAGGAAGATAAACACAATATGGTCACGGTGACAAATTAACGGCTTTTTAGAATCCTATTTCTGGTTTGCGTCCCAACCACAACTGCGGAGTTTTAGAACTATTTCTCTAGAACACTGAGGTGTAATAAATTTAGAAAGAAAGGAGCATTCATGAAAAATGTTCCTGTTTTGTGTTGGGTATGTTTGAAGATGGGAATCCCTCAGAATCAAAGCTGATATGAAGATGCTGATTGGGTCAGTGCGTCTCTATGCTGTCTTGAACGCGGTACCCTCTTTCCCCTCCAGGAGACAAGCTAATGAAGTTGGGAGAGGAGGACGAGCAGGGCTGGTGTCAGGGGAGGCTGGATAACGGACAGGTCGGACTTTACCCCGCTAATTACGTCGAGGTCATCGGGTCGTGATGAACCGCCCCAACCCCATGCCCATCGCTGATCAGCCAGGCCTTTGGCCAGCAGAGGTGAAGATATGCCCAGCCATCTGCTCCACCAGACTTCACGCTGCATCCATCGTGTGGAAGAGCCGAGCTTCCCAACACAGTGTGCAATTATAATAGGCACCCAACGTTCAATACGGACTGGAGGGTGGATGACCGACATGGCTGAAGGGGTGACTCCACCTCTTGGGGGATATTCTGTCTATTGGAGACTTAAGTCCTGTACAGTGCCTTTAGTATTTCAGCAATGCCAGCTTTTTCAGATGGCCGTGGGTAAAGTGAGAGCTATAGCACCTGTCTTTACATTTTTACCCTGATCATCTCCTCTGACATACACAACCCTTCATTTCCTCTCAATCTGAGCTATGCGTTGTGCTCTGTCGTACCTATGAAGTTGCTGGGATCAGGTCACTCGTTCAATCAATGGAATATTTATTTAATAATTGTATCACTTATACTCAATCTCTACTTTAATTATTTGTTTCATCTCATTTACTTGTATGCAGACAAATGCGTGTGGTTCTGTATATATTTTTGCAAAGAATTTTTTTTTTTTTTTGTTTTTGGCTAACATGTCCAGTAATGAGTGTAATTATTTCAGTGAGATTGCTGCCATTGCATGTAGGTGTAGGCAGCAGAGAAGTTATTTGATATGATTTAAATGAACTTAAGTAGGTCAGTGCTTACCCCAACAGAGTAAATATAGTCATATTTGATAAGCGATTGAGAAGGGAAATGTGAGGATGTCATTACACTGGGACGGAGTGGAACTGGTGGCTGTTGAGGAATATTTTATGCCATTAGGCTGTCTAACATTTTACTTTTTTTTTTTTTTTTTTAGAAAAATGCATTTCACTCAGTCACATAGTTGCTAAAATCACTGAAATCTGGAAGGAGGAATTGTTTAGTTTGAATTTTTTGGACCGACTCTGTGAACGGAAAGGAGTTTTCAACATGCATTGAAATCAGAAATGTGTTGAGGTTTTGTCTCGCCCCAAACCCATCTCTGCTTAATATCACTGTAAATGGCAGTATACCGAAATCTACTGTAACCTCTGAGCTAATCAATTTAAAACCAACAATAAAACCATTAGGATGATTCTACTGAGAATAAATGTGTCCATTTTTTGTTACCTCTCACGGTCACATGGGCACTGATTTGTGCTCGCATTTCAAACGATGGGGGCAGGTAATGGTGAGATTTCTCGCAAATCAACGGTGTCTCAATGTTTGTGAACATCGGCTAAAGGACCGTCCACTAATCCTTTCCATTCAGTGTGGACAAGTATTTTTTGTTAAAGGGAGTTTGTCATCTCCATATCAATACACATCTTCTACAACCCCTTGCAAAAAGTATGGAATCACCAGTCTTGGGCGAGCACTCACTCAGACATTTTATTCTGTAGAACAAACTCAGATAAAAAGCATGAAAAAATAATGAAGTTTTTCAAAAGTGCAACTCCTTGACATTCAGAAACACTAAAAGAAATGAATAAAAAACATTGTGGTGGTCAGTAAATGTTACTTTTACAGACCAAGCACAGGGAAAAAAATATGGAATCACACCATTCTGAGGAAAAAAATATGGAATACAGACAAAGAAATAACAATCAAAACACATCATTAGTATTTAGTTGCACCACCTCTGGCTTTTATGACAGCTTGCAGTCTCTGAGGCATGGACTTGAGTGACAAACAGTATTCTTCATCAATCTGGTGCCAACTCTCTTTGATTGCAGTTGCCAGATCATCTTTGCAGGTCGGAGCCTTGCTGTGGACGATTTTTTTCCATTTCCACCACAGGTTTTCAATTGGGTTGAGATCTGGGCTATTAGTAGGCCATGACATTGACTGGATGCGCCTTTCTCCAAGGAATGCTTTCACATTTTTTGCTCTGTGGCATGATGCATTGTCATCTTGGAAAATGATTTCATCATCCCCAAACATTTTTTCAATTGAAGGGATAAGAAAGCTGTCCAAAATGTCAATGTAAACTTGTGCATTTATTGAAGATTCAACCTCAGCCATCTCCCCAGTGCCTTTGCCTGATATGCAGCCCCATATCATCAAGGACTGTGGGAATTTTGAAGTTTTCTTTAGGCAGTCCTCTTTGTAAATCTCACTGGAACGGCACCAAACAAAAGTTCCAGCATCATCACCTTGTCCAATGCAGATTCGTGACTCATCACTGAAGATAACCTTCATCCAGTCATCCACAGTCCATGATTGCCTCTCCTTAGCCCATTGCAGTCTTGTTCTTTTTTGTTTAAGCGTCAATGATGGTTTCCTTTTAGCTTTCCTGTATGAAAATCCCATTTCCTTTAGGCGAATTTGCACAGTTTTGTCACATGCATTGACTCCAGCTTCCTCCCATTTCTTTTTCATTTGTCTTGTTGTGCATTTTCTGTTTTCAAGACATATGGCCTTTAGTTGTTTGTCTTGACACTTAGATGTCTTCCTTGGTCTACCAGTACGCTTGACTTTAACAACCTTCCCATGCTGTTTGTACTTGGTCCAGATCTTTGATACATCTGACTGTGAGCAGCCCATATCTTTGGCAACCATACATGTGGAGTTACCTTCTTCAAGAAGTTTGATAATCGTGTCTTTGGTCACAAGAGACATCTCTCTTGTTGGAGCCATGATTCTTGCCAATCCACTTGGTCTAGCAGCCCTCCAAGGTGTGATAACTGCACTGTTTTTAACTGCTGACTAACGAGCAGATCTAATCTGAGGCAGGTGCCCAATTAAGGAAAGGAAATTGACTGGGTGTGTCCTTATTTTCTACTCAAAATGGAGTGATTCCATTTTTTTTTCCTCAGAATTGAGTGATGCCATATTTATTTCCCTACACTTGCTCTATAAAAGTGACATTTACTGACCATTGCAATGTTTTTTCTTCATTTCTTTTAGTGTTTCTGAATGCCAAGATGTTGCACTTTGGAATGACCTTACGATTGTTTCATGTTTGTGATCTGAGTTTTTTCTACAGAATAAAATGTCTGAGTGAGTGCTCGCCCAAGACTGGTGATTCCATACTTCTTGCTAGGGGTTGTACTATCAGCCCAGTATTGGATAGCATGTCAATATTTTAGCGATTATCTGAATGAACTACTGCCCCTGAAACTTTAGATTAGTGGGAAGGTTATTGTTCACAACACATAAAATGAGTTTTGAAGACTACAGATTGACATAAACAAGGAAACAGAATCAGAAGGCTGTTAAAGGAGAACTAAGCCTTATGCACAGCAATGGAGGGCACTCCTGTTATGAAAACCTTTATTTAAATTAAATTTAGACTGATAATTCGTTCCATGAATAACAAAAGGTCGCAAGTGACATTCCTGAAAAATTCCTGAAAGTGACATTTCATCAGAAATGTCACTTCCGACCTCTTTTTATTCATGGAACAAATTCTTGAAGTCCATTGGACATGACCTCTCCGCTTTACAGGAGCTGATAGTGTGTGTTCATGGATTATCAGCCATTCTGTAAGAATATGTTGCTAAGCCCTGATTTTTCTGAATCTAGTCTTGATGCTTAACATTGTTTCTGTTTCTTTCTTTTGAGGATTATTGAGCATCTATTTTGGGCAAAACCACATTTTCTTATTAAAAGATAAAAAGCATCCAAAGCCAAATGCATGCACCCTGAGGGAGGCACAAATTAAAAATGTCAGCATGTTTTTAATCTGTCTTAGAGGAACTATTAGGAACTGCTTGAGTGTCTGAATTTGACTTTTGTTGCTAATCATTTTCTAATATTAAAACCCTTTTCAGATGAACTCCAGTGGTCACAGTGCTGTCATTTTTATTTTTATATTGCTGCAATCCATGATAACATGATGCTGTTGCAAATGCTGTTTTAGGCACTATTGCTGATTACTTTCATGCAGTAATCTCTCATTAATTTATTGCTGAGCATGCTTGGAGAGACACTTTTGAAGTTTTTCACTGACACATGGGTACATTTGTAGAGAGATCCTATTACCAGGGGAATTCCAATTACTAGTTACTCTGGGCCTCCATTTAGTTTATCACCTATGTCTTATGGCAGAGGTGGGCAGCGAGGGTCGTATCTGTCCCTGGTTTTCACACTAACGTCTGGCCTTTAATTAGTTGATTGTCTCAATTAGCCAAACCATTTATGAAATCTGACGTTTCATGCGCATTTCTTTAAATTATCATGAAACAACAAAGACTAGTCTTGTCTGCTTTCATAAAACATTTTCCTTTGATCGAATCATTGCGAAAATCAATATTTGTGCATGCAATCAATTAACTCAATTAGTCAGGGTAATTGATAGGAATAAAAACCTGCATACACACCGGCCCTCCAGGACCGTGATTGCCCACCCCTGTCTTATGGCATAATGCACCATCACTGAAGAGTTTCAGGATGCATTATTTAGTTTGAGGGTTTTTGCCATCAAATATGGTTGTCTGACATTCCAGGTATCCACTTTCATTGCATGGTGCTATTTTTCTGGTAGTGTTCTTTTTCAGAAACCTTACACCAATGCAATGCCTCCATCCTCTGCGATCAAGACCACATGAAAGAAATGTGTATTTACTGCCACCTACTGTTGGGAGTCCAGATTAATGCCTGCACAAATTATTCTGAGGACTGACTCACTAGTCATTGAGAGCATTTTATGTTCTGCACAATGTTGAAGAATCATTACGAAGCACAGCGCAATAAATCACTCAAAAACAGTCTCTGGGCAATCCCATGAAAAGAGGGACATGATGAGCAAAAATTAAATCTCTGTTTAACATACAGCAAAGGGCCTCAATCTATCCACAAAACCCATAACTTTAAGAAACCTATAAATTCATGGCTGAACCACTATTTTTCAGCAGGGGTTTTGCATTCAAGCAGATGGTGCGAATTTTACCCTGAAATCGGCCAAAAATCAGGTCATTAGGACCTTTGAAATTATCAGTAACTAAATGGGTATTACAATTCATATCTTTCAATTTGTTATACAGAGAGCATCAATTTAAACTAGAGGGGAGCTTGAACCCTCATGTGGAAGTTTGCTGGCTAGAGGGTAGGTGTGATCTTCCCGGGCAATGTGACGTCCCTCACGGAAATTCTGAATCATTTTTACTGGAAGAAACTGAGATGCAATACTGACTTAACCTTTTCAATTCTCTTAGCTGTAGCCCAGGCAAAGTGAACAATGGACAAAGTCTGCCTGAAAGTTTGGCACATAAAATTTGGCAGGGGATCAAAATCCGTAACGTCCATCACAGGAAAAGGGGTCCTGTAACATCTGTCGCACCCAGAGCGTGGAGGAATGCTCAACTTATCTTGATAATAAAAAGGGAAAGAGGGAATTTTTGCCATGGATATTTTTGAATCGGGGCTCAAATGCGTAATTGTGCTCATTTCTAAAGGATGAAGTTTTACTTAGATTGTCATTTGGATTGTCAAAGACTGTCACAAGATTTTCAACATTAACTGGGTTTAGTTATACTCTTTCAGCTTTCCTGAGTAAATGATAGTTCCACTAAGCAAGGCAAAATTTACCCATGATGCAATTGTTCTTCTATCATTTCCAAGGCCATGAAGGCTGGCTTTTTGAAGTGCTCAATTTCAATTTTCATTTAGCAACATTAACTTAACTAAAGGTCTGTATCCAGTTATTCTGTGCTTTAAACATTAGGAATGGACAAGGACAAGGATTTTATAAATCACTTGGCGTAAATACAGGTTTTCTGCGAAAATGCGACACGCGCACTGATTGGGAAGGCAGTGCGCCATGCATGTATGGCGCTTAAGTAAAGAAAATGGCAATTTAAAAAAAACTGCTTTTAGAGCCCCTGAGGCGGCCGAGCAGCATAATGACGTTTATCCATAATGATTAAAAATGGGTATGACACAACCCATTAGATATAGGTTTGGTATCACGTGTAATATAGCTTTCTAGTGTCTCAGTCTTTCAGATTCTGTTCATTGATGCATGTCAACTAGTATTTTCACAAGGCAAATTCTTCTGGAAATGTTCACCATCATTGTTGTTTGCATCTAGTTGACGGTCTTTGAATTAAATGGGATGAATAATTTGTTAGTTAGCATGCTAACCCTTTTGGCCAGTAATGAGTTACGCAAGTAACTTATCGTAAACACTGGAATTTCATAATTTAATGGCAAAAAGCATTAGCATGCTAACTAGCGAATTATTCATCCCATTGACTTGAATAAACTGTAAACTAGAAGCCAAACACCGTTTTTCCATTTTCCAAATAATACAATGCTGACATTTATGGAATAATCTCAAATTCATGAGAACAAGCTATCAAATTTGTGAAACTCAGGTAGTAATTTTCATTTAAATGTAAATTACTACTCTTATTATATGAATTTGATATCTCGTGCTCACTCATTGGAAATCCTCCATGTATTTTGCTGTAAGAAATTCTATCTGTGTAATTTCTACTGTTATGATTAGAAAGAACAAATCTCGATCGCAGAATCAAGTTTTTTTTTTTGTTTTAGATTGACAATCTGTCCTGTTAGTTTATTTTTGTCCTCAGACCTCTGCTAGTCAAAGTCAGAATACAGAATTTAACCTGTGTGACTTACCATTCACTACAAGTTTTTATGCTAGTTTTGTGACGTCTAATCTTTCAGTCCAGAGTTGAGTTAGTGATTATCACTCAGAAATTGTTTCTACATTTCTCGTTTTGAGTAAGCAATGTATTAAGCAAGTGGATTGAGTCTGCAGTCTTCAGTTTACAGTTAAAGAAACAGGATTGCTTCAACAGAGTAAGGATATAAACACCTTCATGGGTATATTGCATTGATTGCTCCACACCTGAGGTGGACAGCTATTGAGTTTGACAGATTAATGAGAAACCTGAATAAAATTATTTCATAACAAGTGGTGCCAGGCACAACAAACCCCGCCCCTCGCACATACTTTCACCTTCTTTTCCAAAATTCAATAGGCATCTATTCTGGTCCAGTGGCAATCCCTACACCGAATTTGGGGAGAATCTGGCCATTCGTTTTGCCGCTAAAGTGTTAACAAACAAACAAACTCCAAAACAAATGCACAAACACACAAACGCAGAAACAAATCGAACCAGAAACAATACCCCCTTCGGGTGGGACGGGCTAATAATGTTAACTGCAAGATACTGAGTAATTGATGCACACTACCCAAACAAAGTCATGATGGTCTTATCACCCACTACAGTCATGCATATATGTGGTTATTTCGTCATTCCACTGGACAATATTGACTTTTTTCAGCAGAAAGTTTTTTTTTACTTCAGTGGAAAAAATGCAACATTCATCACGTAACGTCCATCACAGAGGATTTTGTGCAGTTCTACTAGTGCCTGCAAAGAAACTGTCATTTGGAGCTGTATTAGAATTTGTGTATTTGGTGGCCTAGTTCTTGTACAATTCTGGAATAAACATTCATGTGCACCATTGTTGAAACACCAAAAATTTTGAAATAGACATGGCTGATTTTCTTCCATGTCTTTTTCATGTCAAATGCCTCATGTTCATAATTGTGATTCATGTGAAATACAGACATCACTGGATGGCTTTTCTTCCCCCATCAAACAGCCTCAGATCTAAACTAGTAATACACATAAGGTTGTGTTCCTTGGAGTAAAACTATAGCTGTGAGGGTAGTTGGAATGGCTAAAAATTCCTTCTGGTGTAACTACAGTAATCGTGGAATCGCCCCTCTATTAAGGCAAAGTGGTAATCCAGATCTATTTCCCCAGAGGAGAAAGGTTCAGACAAGGTGACTGCATTTCAGGGAATGCAGTACATAAATCTGTTATGCGCTGTTATATATAATATCGCTGTTTCATCGCATATGGAGAGACCGTGTCTTAAGTTGCCAAGTACGATAATAGGAAAACGCGTCAGTAAAGGAAAATGATTGCGAACTACCCAGGACTAATTGTCATAAAGGGACGTGTCTGCACCGCGCCATTCCCGGGTCTAGAGCCGCTACTGCTGAACACTGATAACAGGAGGGGTGGTCTTTCTCCCCTTTTGCCCAGAGGACACAACGCCCATGATTTCCAACAGGAATGTCAAATTTGGACTCGTCCGACCACAGGACACTTTGCCTCTTTGCAACAGTCCATTTTAAATGAGCCTTGGCCAACAGAACACAGCAGCGCTTCTGGATCATGCTCAACAATGGCTTCTTTTTGCATGATAGAGTTTTCGGTGGCATCTGTGGATGGCACGGCAGACTGTGTTTACAGACAGTGGTTTCTTGAAGTATTCCTGGGCCCATTTAGTAAAGTGAATGACAGAATCATACCGGTGAGTGATGCAGTGGCGTCTGAGGGCCCGAAGATCACGGGCAACCAGTAAAGGTCTTTGGCCTTGTCCCATACGCACAGAGATTTTTCCAGTTTCTCCAAATCTTTTGATGATGTTATGCACTGTCAATGATGAGACCTTCAAAGCCTTTGCAATTTGGCATTGAGGAACATTGTTTTTAAAGTATTCCACAATTTTTTTACGGAAGCCTTCACAGGTTGGAGAGCCTCTGGCCATCTTTACTTCTGAGAGACTCAGCCTCTGTAAGACATCCCTTTAATAGCCAATCATGTTACACATCTGATGCCAGTGAACTTAATTACTTGCTAAATGTTCTTTCAGCTGATTCTCTTCTATATTAATTGCTTTTTCAGCCCTTTTTTTTGCCTGTGTCCCAACTTTTTTGAGACCTGTTTAAGCTAGAAAAATTGAAATGAGCTCATTTTATGGATAAAAATGTAAAATGTTTCAGTTTCAACATTTGAAATGTTATGTTCATTTGTAAATATTAGCTCATGTGATCTGAAAGTCATTGCATTTTGATTCTTTTCACAATTCACAACTATTTTGATATTGTGGTTGTACAACAGAGGCTTTTTTCTTGCAACGCACGCAAATATTTGACATTTATTTTAATTGTGTCAAATAGTGCTCTACCGCTGAAAAGCTTTGGATCACTTGGAAATTTTCTTGTTTTCCATGGAAACACACATACAATTAGTCTGAATAGGAAATATAGCAAATGAACAGAATATGCTGACATTGTCTGAGTTTCAAATAATGATTTTAATGGAAAATGATAAATATGTACTTCTAACTGCGCCTTTATCAAAAAAAACCACCTTCACTGTTGATACTGAAACTGGTGTTTGATGGGAACTATTTAGCGCAGCTGCTAGTTGACAACCTGTGAGGCGTCTTTGTCTTAAACTACACTCTCAGATACAGTATTTGTCTTCTTGCACAGTTGTGCATCGGGGCCTCCCACTCCTTTTTTCTGTCCTTGTTAGTGCCAGTTTGTGCTACTCTCTGAAGGGAGTAGTTGACAGCATGGTAAGAGATTTTAAGTTTTCAATTTCTCCCATTGAATAACCTTCTTTTCGAAGCACAGCAATAGACTGACGGGTCTCTAAAAGAAGTTCTTTCTTTATGCCCATTTTGAGCCTGTAAAGAAACATACAACTGCTGATGCTTCAGGTACTAAACCAACCTCAAGAATGCCATGCTCCCTTTCGTGCTCCCTTATTAGTTGAACGGTTTTCAGCAACACATTTGCAGAAGAGTTTTCTAATAATCAATCAGCCTTGTAAAATGCTTTACTTGGATTAGCAGCCATACAAGGAGATTGATGCAGAGGACTGACAGTTGCTGATAATAGGCCTCTATGCAAAAATGTCGATCATTCTTTGATAATCATCTGATTAATTTTAATCGTTTGTGAAATGGATAAAAATGTTTGTGAAATGGAAAAAAATGTTTATGAAATGCATGAAAATGTATTTTTCTTTGGAAAACAAAGAAATTTGCAAGTGATCCCAAACTTTTGAGCAGTAGTGTTGCTCTGAAAACTTTCTGACCCCACTACAGAACCAACAGCCTATCAACAGTTCTCCAAATATGATCCATGGAACCATCTTTCTGTGAGTGCATGCTTTCCAAAGGGAACACATTCTTCACCAGGCAGATTTTTAGCATTGCAATATGCCTTAAACTTCTTAATTATTGTCTCGATTGTTGTGATGGGTTTTTTTTTTTTCTTCAACTTTTTAGAAATTTTCCAATAGCCATGTCCATACTTGTTAAACCTGAAAATTTTCTGACACACACACACACACACATCTACACCATTGTTTTATTCTATCTTTAATCACGGAGACGAAAAAAGGGGAATTGGCCTGTTTGCCGCATTATACTTGTACCCCAGGGAAACAGGAAGTCATGGGTGATCATTTCAATTTTTCTAACAATTATAATATAAGCTATAAATGGATATATAAATTTTTCTTTAATTTTTTTATTGTTGCCAATGTTTGTGATACACATTCATTCATTCATTCATTTTCTATACCCGCTTATTCCTCACTAGGGTCACGGGGCGAGCTGGAGCCTATCCCACCTGACTACGGGCAAAAGCAGGGACCCACCCTGGACAGCTTGCCAATCCATCGCAGGGCGTGATACACTTTTTTTGGGGTAAATATTAAAGATGATGTAATTTTTCCCTCAATCATTTGTTCGAAATTCACTGTAAAATGTTTTTAATAGCTGTATTTTGAACAAAAGATTGGAGGGATTATCAGCAATCACATTTTTTCATCCTTTTCACCAAAACACAAATATGCAAATATTTGCTGCGATCACTGTGCATGTTCCAAAGTTTATTTATGCTTTTTTTTCATTCTCCCGACAGCATAGATGCACAGAGCAAGTAATCGCGCTGAGCAGATGCAGATGTGTGGAAAACAGGCAGCACAGCCTCAAGGAATGGAACTGCCAAACTATACATGGTCCACAGTATCACACAGTGTTCCTGAGTGAAATGCACGACATATAGTGTGCAGGGCACAATATAAATGCTTTTGTTAAATATATTGCATGAAAGACCTACAATTCAATCATCAACTTGTTCGCCGTGAAACAAATTCGGCTCTCTGGTAAACCACTGATTTGAGGGCAAATCAGAGAAACCGAAAGCCTGAATTTTCTGAAAGAAACTGCCACCACAGTGCCATAGCTGGGTACGTCACTGCCCCTCCAATCTTGACAATAGGCAGGAAACAAAATATTTCCACTAAAGGGCTGAACAAAAAATCAAATTTAAGACTCGCACTTCACTATGCATTCTTTCAGGGCCAGTTCTAGACTGCTCTGATTGGAGGCACATTAAGAGATTTGGGATGGGCAACTTTTTACCAGTGGCACACTATGCCATACTACAATCTACAGGCCCTTTTTTTGCAGTTAAAATGTTTGATGACTAGAGGTGTAATATAAATGTCATACATAAATTAAAGATGAACAATTATTAACTAGGCTAACGTTTTCACATGAAATTGCCAGTCGTAACTGTTTTGAAATTAGAGAAATATCAAGGCAATGCTGTCCCTTCCCTACACATATCTTTCTTGTAACCATGTGTTCTTTTTTTGTCAAAATACTATTAATATTGAAGTTTTAACCAAGTTTTCAGAGTAAAAATGGTTTCAGATGCACTTACTTTCTGAAGTGTTTTCCAAAAAGATTTAAGGAAATAGGCTTAATATCTGCCGAGTAACGAAAAAGACATATACGGTAACAAAAAAGAAAATGTATAAAATGACCAAACAATGGTAGCTTCAAATGACAATTTAAAAGAAAAATAAAATTAAGGGTCAATCAATGCCACCACACTCAATTTTTTGCTGGACCCTCTCAGATTTGAATGAAATTTGGTGTACTTGGGGGTTATCT
Organism: Gymnothorax reevesii; assembly: GCA_029721435.1. Taxonomy (NCBI): domain Eukaryota; kingdom Metazoa; phylum Chordata; class Actinopteri; order Anguilliformes; family Muraenidae; genus Gymnothorax; species Gymnothorax reevesii. The sequence continues at coordinate 31,059,240 of CM056589.1, forward strand.
CGAGAAATTGATGCATGCCAATTTTCAGCTCATTGCAATTATTTATATGGGAGCTAGAGCACTTTCTGACCCCAGACACAAAACTGGCCATAACTCATACAAAAAGGATTCAATTATAAAAAATCTCTTTCAAATGATATGCAACACATTGACCTCTATGATATTGAACATCTTAAAGGTCAAGTCACATGACCTTGACCTTTGACCCAATTTTTCGGCAGGTACCACACTTGCAATTTTCTTGAAACTTGTTGCATAGATAGAGTGTGATCTGAGCAGAATACACATAGAATATTATTTTGGACAATTAATTGCTCAAATACCATCAGTAGGCATATAATATATAATACATGGTGAACTGAAAACACTACCTTGACAGCACTGATTGGTTGGTATAGGCCTAAACTAGCCCTAAGTTCATCACTTAGTTGGCACAAATAGACAAAACATTCCAGTCCACACAATACACCTTTATACATTTAATGCCATTAAATGCTGTGTCCACAAAAATACCATATTTTCAAAAAAATATTTTGAGAAAGTAAAGCAGAACACCATTACAAATTTTTGATATGTTAATAACAGGCATCTAGTCTTTCTAAAACAGTCAATTTGATGTTGGTGGATGGTATCATTTTTTTGGTATAAAATGTTAAAATTAGCACAAATTCTATTTTTTTCATTTTCAAGCCTTAATATTTTCTAGATTATTCAGGAGAGAGGGACAGAACTAGAACACAAAATACGCTACATATTTGGGATGCTGTATGTACAATACCAAATCCCTGTCTCTGGTATTAGGCTTTTCACAGTCCTTCAAATATACTAGCCCAGAGCGCAGAGTAATATTTTTGAAATTTCAGCACCCAGAGATATATGATGAACTAAAGGGACACATTCATCAGTCCAAATTCCTCAAGTTAGAGTAGTAGATTTTCACCCTTGAAAATTTGAAGGACCTGGCTGAAATACTTTTTGAGACATAGCCATGTGAAAGTGGCTCCTCAGAAATCACTGCTCAAAAAGGGTTGGAACGTAGTTGCAAAAAAATTTTTATGACAAAACTATTGGGTGTTGACAGATAAAATTTTGGATTTATCCTATTGGGAGGTCTATGCACCCGCAGAAATTTTTTCAGCCAAATCTGAGATGGTCAAGTGCAAAGTTTCTCTGAAATTCGGACATTTGACATGCAATGATCCATTCTGCAATCTCCTCTTCTATAAGGGAGAGGCACTCCTGAATGCACTGCACAGGCATGTGTGTTCGGGGTGTGAGGTCTGCAGTGAACTCTGTTTGTGCTGGAACAGGTTGGGACAGGATCAGTGGAGGCCTGTTGTACTGTGGAGGTTGGGCCAGTAGTGTCAAGAGTGGAGTCTAAAAGAGCTGTTTTCGTACCATTTTTCTCATTAGCAAGAGTTTTCAGTCTGTCAAAGTGTTTTTCAAACTCCTCTAATTTGGTAACAGATCCCTGGACCAATACAGTACTGATATTTTAGAAATTGATGTTAAATTTAGGTACGGTGTCTGTATAGAACAGTCGAATTGCTTTGTTGCCAATCATTTTAATTTTGCTGAATTCCCCATGGAGAGCAGAATGCCAGGCCTGTGGATGCTCAGTAAAGAACACAAGGTCTGTTATCACTTCCCTGTTGCCTTTTATTGTGTAATCTGCCCTCAGTGTCTCTTTAAGCAGTTTGAGTCTATACTTTTTTCTTCCTGCCTCACTTGTAATGTCATCAGGGTAGCTAATTGCTAAGCAACCAAAGCTATGCCCACTCTCCTGCTCCTGAAAGGTATCTATTTTTTACTGAATAAAATTGGCAGTTGCTGTGCTCTCCTGACTTAGCTGCTAGCTGCTGGTTGCTAGTTATGTAGACTTGAAAAACATCCTTTTTATAGTGTGACTTGGTTAATTATTTAAAAATTTCCTACCTTTTCAGATGTTTTCTTACTTTTCATTTGTTCCCTCTGTTTCCTAACGTATTCGTTTAAGGTCCTACTCCTGAGGTCTGTTTTATTTTTCCTGTTCTTCCAGCTTGTTAGCACCATTGGTTAGCACTGATGTTAGTCGCCAATTACCTTCCAAGCTAGCACATTGACTAGTCTATTTTTATATTTAATGTAATGCCCTTTTCAATGCCTCAAAATGAATTCAACGTTGCTTACACTTATCATTTTATATCATCTACATCACAAAATATTACTGAATGAAGTAAGAGCTAATCATTTTGCTCTCTCTCGCTCTCTCTCTCTCTCAAATTTTTAACTCCGTTACCGACCAGTTTTTGTCCGTTTTCCCCCCCAAATAAATCAAATGAACAAAGTTAACTCAGCTGTTTTGTTGTTTGAAGTACTAAGGGAAGACCTACACAAACACAATTAAATTGTAACTTTGTCTTATTTAGTTTTAATTCAATACTATGATACAAAATCCACCAAATCTGTTACTCTGCTACTGCGTGACCTGGCCCTGAATAATTCAGTTGCGTCCTCTACCTTTAAGGTTTTCAAAAGTTTTCAAAATATCTTTGGAATTTTTAAATAATTGCCCTGATAGTGGTCAGTGGCATATTCAATCTTTTGAGAATCTTTTTGTTGATATTAGCAGACTTATGAAGATCTATGACCATTTGCCTCCCTTGAACAGACAGTTGTTTTGTTTCCTACAAGGTGTTGTAGACTTGTACTACTCGAGTCCAGGACTTGGAAATGTCGGACTCGTGACTCGACTCGGACTCCTGCGCTGATGACTCGGACTCTAGCTCTGGCTGCATAAGGACTCGAGGAAGAACTTTGAGGACGCGAGCTTATTTATCATTGAATCCTTTGTATTTTTATTTTTATTTTTTTAAATCATTTCTTCTGGTATAATCCTCATATCAGCTTCAGCCCACGGCGGATATGTGTGTTAGTTTACCTGCATGGGCGTTCACGTGAACGCGCTGATGTCGAAGAAGTGGCAGGATGTAGAAGGAGGCGCTGCGGGTTGTACGCTTCGCATGGAAAGATTTCCCCACAAATGCTGGCCAATGCAGAGCCACGTGCTCATTATGCAGAAGAACAGTTGAAGAGAAGACGGGGAAAACGTCATACCTCAACAGACATCTGTCAAGGATGCACCCAGCCAAGTGAGTAGATGGTGATGCTAATGCTAATAGTGCTTTGACTGTTGATAACGTTATAAGTTAGCTGCTAACTAACGACAACGTTGGCCTCTTAACTTACTCAGTTGTTCCACGATGTTTGGTAAAAGGGATAATTCACCCAAAAAGTGAAATACATTCATTATCGACCAGTGGCGTAGTGTAGAGGCGCTGGGCCCCGGTGCCAGAATGGCGCTACCCCCCCCAGAGGTGTATACTAACGAAATACAAGTAAGTCGTAACAGAGCTTAAGTTTATTGAGGATTTGTACTTTACCTGAATTCTTTTTTGAACCTGGACTTTTACTCTACAACATTTTAAACTTAAAAATTACCATTTTACTTCGTTACTTTGACACTAGCCACTTCGTTACAAATTAAAATATGAACGCAATTAATCGTTTAAGGTTTATCTGGATTTGGCGCCTTCGAGAGGTACAACGGTGCTCGGCAGCAGGGTATGTTAGTGCGGGGACACGGAGCTGCAAATTTATGCACGTAGTTACAATATCCTATGACTAGATGGCCCACCCGCATCAGTTATTGGATATTCACGGAAACAATCGTTCTCTGTAGCCAACCACTTCAGCTACAGTGAGCAAGTAGGTATTCAAATCAGTAATTAAGAAAAATCAGTTTTCTGAAAAACGTCGACACCCATAATTATTAGGGCTAGTAGAACCATGGACAATGAATATTTGCACTGCATCTCTACATCACACAACACGTTAGGCTATTTGAACCATGAACAACAGTGACAATACATAGCCAATCAAAATGCAAAAAAGATCCATACGGCTGAACAGTCAACCATATTTCCCTAACAGCACAACAGTGGCCAAATCATAAAGTAAACAGATAGATAGACACACATCCTGGCACAGCAGCCATTTAACCACAACCGGCAAGCTGATCACTTACAGTAGCCTAATAAAAAAAAACTGCACTCACCCATTCAGAAGTTAACTCTGGGTGCCTTCTGCTCTGCAAAGTCGTTGAGCAAGAGGGCAATGAGGTGGTAGCATTAGCCTCCAAGTCTGACTGCTGCGTGTCGCCGCTATCATTCACAACGCTAGCAGGAACTGGATCTGGACAATATGACTGTTTCAAAAATGCATTCAATTTCGCCAGTTTGGAGTTCCGTACATCGAGCTCTTTTTTTCTTTTCTTTTTTGAGCACCGCTTTTGTGCTGCTCAACATGGTGCTCAAGACTTTTCACCTCTAATACTAGGCTGATGGGTTAGCTGATCTCTTAAAAAAGAACACTTCACGAGCAAGTGCGTAGCCTACGAAGCTACGATCAGAAAGGAATAAGTGAATGTCAACTAATTGGACAAACACATTTCCCAGCAGGCCATGTTCTTCTGAAAATGTTGAGAATAAAACAATCAAATATATGATTAGTAATTGTGATTATAACGGACAAAGTATCATTACTGAAATACAAAATACATATATCGAAGAAAAGAGGAAAAATGGCCAGTATGTGTGTGTGGGAGGGGGAGGGGGGGGGGTTGTTACCATGACTGTGTTGTATGCAATAGTGAAGCAATATATATACTCATCAACTCTTAATAAATAGGATGAAATCATTGGGTTTAACAATATTTTCGGGGCTGTCCTAAATGAAGTAAAATTTTCTTTATGTGCTGTGACAAGAGGAAGAGTGGCCTGGCTAATCACAGTGGGCCCTCAGAGCTCATCGGGGCCCCGGTTCCGCGCACCGGCGGCACCGGCAATACCAACGCCACTGTTATCGACTCACCCTCATGCTGAGCAACACTCTGGAGCAATTTTTTATTCTTCTAAATGCAGCTGGAGATTCGGGGGGCTTTCACTGTCCACCGCAATCTTTATAAGGAGAGTTGATAGTGTCCGGCACAAAAAGGTCCATAAAAGTCCACAAAAACTTTGTAATATTCCTCCATACTGCTCGTCCGCTGTAATCCAATTGTCCCGAGTGGGTAACGCCCATATTTTACACGAAACATCGTCATTTAGTACACATATATACAGTGGTGTACTGGGGATTTTATCACTGGGGGAATTCTCCAAAAAAAAAAAAAAACGTAAGTCACCCGGATAGACCCTAGTTGCAAATTCTTGAGCCATATATGATAAGTATACTTTCACTCTGTTACTTTGACACTGGGAACTTATTTACTCGTTTCAAATTAAAATATTAATTTAATTCATCATTGACGGATTATCTGGATTTGGCGTGTTCCAGAATAACAACGGTGTGCAGATGTGTCCGCCAGTGGACGTGGTGCTGCAAATTTATGCGCGTAGTTACAATATTTTATCACTAGATAGCAGACCAGGATCAATTATTGAATATTCGCAACTGCCAGTAAACTCCTGCCTCCGAAGTGAGCGCGGTCGCGGAAGATTGTGCGCGTCGTAGGCTATTTGCAGAATGAATGCTGACCACTGATCTATATATAAGAACTGGATAGCTGATGACGTCATAATTTTGAAGTAACCGTGCTGCCATATTGGTATGCCCAACTATAATCTCTCAGAACATTACTCACATTGAGCATGTTGCTGCCAAAGATATAATCAATTGAGAAGATATCTTTTCACTGACACAAAAGAGGTGGTATTTTATGTTACGTCCTCAGATCAACCTGACTGTACGAAAAATGCCTCTAGGACTGCAGGGTAACTACAGTAGGCAGCAGTTGTACGCGCCTTTAACATTTTCAATGGACGATATCAACATTTGACAGTACGACCAATGAGTGCGTTCCATCGGAAATCTATACGGATTTTTCTACATCTCGCCTGAGTGGGGCAGTGGTGCAACGAAATTGAAGTCCAAAGTCTTTGAGACTGAAGAAGACAAGACGGCAATCCTGCACGTATTGTTATTATTCTGTGCGGGGGAATTTGAAAAAACAAAGTAGAGGTAAGCTCGCACTTTGTCAACTGCTGTTTTTATTTTAGAAACAATGGGTGTGAGATTCAATCACGCATAAAGCATGTGTAAATCCCAACGGATGTCTTGTATTGAGTTTTCAATTGCGCTGTCTTCACTCAGAAGCTGCCATGAAAATAGGCTAATTTTCCTACGAAGCGAAAGTGAGTTCGCTGAAGAGAACGCAATGTAAACTTATCAAGGTCGCTAAATCTTCGCTCATATGAGAAGTGAAGTGAGTTGTGCAACTGCCTGCCATTGTCGAGTGTGAATCACATTATCTGTTTATGTAGCTCTAACGTTACACCCTCAGTGATAACCAGGCAGAATTAAATTTGTCCGCCAACGGTAATTGAGTGTCAGCGGAACATTAGCCTTTTTTAGTGCTGGCATAAATTTGCCTTAATGATTAGACCAGTCAACACCTGGTTTTGTTGTCTGGTTAGTCTGGTCTAATATTATACACAGCGATACACAGCAGCTTTACTAGATTATCTCATTTATGCCGTTTGACATTGATTGATCTGGTTAACTTCAGTTCGGTAATCTAGGTAAGTTAGCTTTAGGCTAACCTGACGGATCACGTTAGCGAACATTAATTTGAATTGTTCCAATAATAACCGTTAGCTGGGCTAACATTGACACATTATCTGCCGTTAAGGTAGATGGCCAGTGGCCAATAATAAGCAATATATTTGTTGAAATTCATTCATGTGTATCCGTCTTCACTACAGCAAGTGCACTGTCTCGCCACATCCCCCAAAAAATGTCGCTCCGCATTGCAAGGCAGCACATCTGCGCTTCTCTGCCATAGAATACTATATAACGGTTGCTCACTACCGAGCATAGTAAAATGGCCGCCCGACCACTTCCGCTTGCTTCATCCTCCCAACGCAGTTCTGCATCACGTTATTCTATATAGATCAGTGATGCTGACCGGGTTATCCATTGCATCTTGTTGTTTGAAGTGGTAGCTCAAGTAGGCGTGCACCGGATCGGAGCAGGGTTTGTTTTAAGCCAAAATACACTACATGGAGGACAGAGAGCCCCCACTCTCCCCGTTACAAGTCAATTCATCTAACCATAACCGTCCAAAGCAGTTAAATTGAGGTGAAAAATGATCCATTAAGCAAATATTCTGCATAATTCCTCGACTATTGTAAAAAAAAAAAAAAAAATCAGTGATGAAGTGATCACCTGATTTCAGGCCTCCACTGCCAGCTCTTCTTTGACGTGTGCAAACAATAGCGGCATTCGCATGCATTTGTACGTGTGTGGAAGACGTGATCAGGCTTTGCAAAGGTGGAGAGCTGAAGAGCATCGAGCCTCTTGGCTCAGACTCAGTATTGAGGCCTCAGACTTCGGCTCGGGGAACTTTTCTAGTGCTTGGGCTAAGGTACTGAGGACTCGAACTGGACTCGACTCAGGTTAAGAGGACTGGACTCGGACTCGACTCGGATTTTATTTTTGGTGACTCGGACTCGACTTGGACTCAAACACTGAGGACTCGGACTCGACTCGGACTCGAGCTTTGGTGACTCGACAACAACACTGGGACACAGAGATATTGAATATTGGTTACCTCATTTTTTATATCCTAGTGAAACAGGAAGTGATGTCGTGGCTCAATACAGTCCCTTAACACTAAGATCAAACTTAAATAACTGGAATTTAACACCTGGCATAATTTTGGTCGATATTATTTACAATGATATTTAAGGGTGCCATAAACTCTGAGGAAATTGATTTTTAATTAAAGTTTGGTTCCATTGGAACATTAATATCGTACAGTATTCCTCACATGTTGGCATTTATAATTTCTAAATAAATATATTTTTTTGAATTTTTTAAGTATTTTTGTGCATTGCTATTCAGGGGTGCCAGTAATTTTTTATCCCACTGAAAGAATAAAATTGGTTGTCTTACGCTCGGTAGATCAGAAAAATCATACATGTTTGAACGAGATGACCACATCATATGAAACAATAACGACGAAATTAGAGGCCATATGACAAAGGAAACAAGATTAGCAAATGGAAGAGGCATGCACACTGGGTTTAAAGTGCTTGAAAGTCTGAAAAAAAAGATACTGAAACAAGACCAATGTCATTTTGTAGGTCTTAGTGAGCAGATAGAGAAAATGCAAAAATAAAAAAAAAATCTGTTGGGGAATTTTTGGAGAAAATCCACTTTTTCATTGGCACCCAACTTGAAATTTTCAAACTGAAGGGGTTAAAGGGGTCCTGTGCTTTGGTGATTTATTTCTGAAAGTCTCCTCTGCAGGGTTGTCGATCAAAAGAATGTGAAAAATAGTAATAGTAGTCCATCTCCTTTCTTTAACCCTCACGTGGCAAAAATGTTCTATCTAGCTAAATGTAATGCTTAGACGTGCACTGTTGTACTCTTTGACGGCTTGCTTTAAGCGCAAACCAAATGGTTTGTTGCTGCTATCCTTTATCAGATGCCTCTCCCAGAATGTTGAGTGGCCAAACAAAATACATTAAGTGGCCAAACACTGGGCAACAAACTGACTCCATACCTTAAAAACTAAGATAGATTTTCAACTTTGTTTAAACCATACAAAACACCGTGGTCCACAGATGTCCCATAAGTCACAGAATGACAACCCTCTTCACTCCTGAACACTCACCTGACGTCAAGTGAGCTGTAGAGGAAGAGAGATTTTTTAGGTCATTGATACTGGTAATTGTTGGCTGTTATATTGGAGGAACTAGGTTGGCTCAGTTTCAAGGGGAATGCCCATTCTTGGTCAAAAAAGTTGTCCAAAAAAGGTAAATTTTTATCGTCAGTTTGTGCGTAAACATGATTTTTCTCCCATAAGTTCTTGCTGATTTAACCATTCAATTTTGATTTATGGCAATAGGTCGTTTATTCTGAATTATTTGCATTCAGTTTACTGCTGCTACCTGGTCACTGTGGTGTCAAAACAAAGCAAGTCATGACACTGCAGAATAATTGAGCCCGAATTACTTGAAATATATCAGCCCTTGATTGTTTATTCTTGAACATCTTTTAACACGCACACTGGGCCCAGTATTTACACTACAGCTGAAAGTACCTCTTCGGTGTAGCAGCTCTGAGTATCATTGAATCAATTCCTGTGTACTTTTTAAACATTTTAGAACACCTCACTCGTGTTTTTATTCTACATTTCAGAGAAATATAAGCAGCTTAAATTCATTTAACAAACCACAAATGGCACAAGCCAGGATATTAGTGAGAAGTAAAAAATAATTAGTTTGGAGTTCAGAAAAGAACATTGTATTTGACAGGGTAAATAGGTAAAGTAATAATTTCCATTTTCCAACAAATTATATGCACTGAACAAAAATATAAATACCCTGTAGGCAAAACTGCCCAAATCCCAACTTTAAAACAGAGACACAAAGCACAACATCCATGTGCATGAGAAGAGATGGCAGAACCAATTTATTTTACAACCAGCAGATAGCAGCATAGGCTGCTATTACACAAACTGGCACCAGAAATCACCACACTCAATTTCAGATATTAAAGAAACTGATTTTGTTCCAAATTCAATTTCCAACATCCTTCCCATCATTGGAGTAACTCCAACACTCCAATCATACATCAACTACAACAATTAATATTACAACACTTTTTTTTTGCAATACAGTATAAGATCAAAGAATGTATTCAGATCAATATTTAGAATCATTAGTAGATGATTAAAAGACACGGAGACCACACAAGCTGGAAAAGGAATAACAATAATTTAATTAAAGCAGCAAGCAGCGTTGAAAGGGCCCTCGCACCCTTCATGCACGTTGGGGTGGTGGCGAGATGTTGATGGGTGCAGGTGTCCATTCACAGCCATCGGGCACTTCTAGACTGTATAAAATATGTTTTCCTGAGGGGAGTGCAAAAATTTGCTGTAGGGTGCAATGATTCCATTTTGGCATCCCTGTCTGCAAAACCTATACCATAATCGTAATATCAGGCTCCATGAGTTTGTTGTTTTTTGGAAATATTCAAGCATGTTGAGACCCTCAAAAGGGTTTTTATTTTCAGAACATGATTAGGGGTGCTACAGAGGCATTGTGCCACATTAAGTGCAATTTGGTGTAGCAAATCAAAGAACAAAAGAGATTTGCAACTTGGGCCACTTTTGCAAGTTTTGGAGCATTCTAAGGCCTTCATATGTGAAATTTGGATAAACGCAGGAAATGGCTCATTGCTCACTTCCTGTTTTGCCAAAAAATTTCAAAAAAATACCATTACCCAGCAAGACAAATGCAATGATCTCACCAAATTTCATAAATATTCAAGGTCTTTTATCCTAACATGGCCGCGGCTAGTGGGCGCCGTGAAGCCACCTGGCCACTCCCAATCGAATATCAGCATATATTTATACTTGATAGGACACTTTTATGAAGCTTGGAAAGTTTCAGGCAAATCCCTCCAAGTATGTGGGAGTAAAACCAACTTCCTGTTTCATGGCGGAACATCGAAATTCGCCGCGTCGCCACGGATTCATCGTTTAATGAATCAAAAAAAGCTTTGCAATTTAACATCGGCAATGTCTCTAAATATTACTTGCCAAATTGTAAGTTGATCGGATAAAACCTCTAGGAGGAGTTTGTCATAGTGCGACACCTGTGAATGGCAAAAAATCCAAAAAAGTTGCAATTTCTATTAAAAATGGCAGACTTCCTGTTGAGTCTAGGTCATGGCACCAAGAGACTTTTTTTTTTTTTTAGGTCTCAGCATATTCCACATGTCTACGGAATTTCATACATGTAGGTTAACTGGGCTGCGAGGGCAGCTAATTTGAAATTTTCCAGGGGGCGCTATAATGATATTTTTGCCATGCCTATATGTATGCCTTTTGTCAGAGTAATACGAATGATGGTCTTTATACATTTACAAAATTTTGTGAGTTTTCGAACATGCTGAGACCCGAAAAAAAGGGCAATTCTATAAAAAAATCTGATTGGGGGTGCTATAGAGCCATTGTGCCAAATTTAGTGTAAATTGATGTATAAAATTGAAGACAAGAAGACGATTATAATTTGTTCAACTTTTTGCAAGATTTCGAGTATTCTAAGGCTTCCAAACATGTTCATAAAATTTGGAAAAACACAGGAAATTGCTCATAGCTCACTTCCTGTTTGGCCAAAAAATTAAAAAAAAATTAACATTATCCGACATGACAAATGCAATGATCACACCAAATTTCATGAACATTCAAGCACTTTTATCTCAACATGGCCGTGTCAAGAGGGCGCTGTGGAGCCACCTGACCACACCCAGTCTAATATCAACATGTAGGTATACTTGTAAGTAGACTCTTATGAAGCCTGTAAAGTTTCGTGCAAATCTCACAAAGCATGTGTGCGAAAAACCAACTTCCTGTTTCATGACGGAACATTGAAATTCGCCGCGACGCCATGGATACAAAGTTCGATGAATCCAAAAAAGCTTTGCAAATTAACATCGACATGGTCTTGGGATGTCATATGCGATATTGTAAGTTGATCGGATAAAATCTCTAGGAGGAGTTTGTTACAGTACGACGCCTGTGAATGGCAAAAAATCCAAAAAAGTAGCAATTTAAATAAAAAATGACGGTTGAGACTAGGTCACGGCACCAAGAGACTTTTTTTTAGGTCTTGGCATAATCTACATGTCCACCGAATTTCGTACATGTAGGTTAACCCCTTTCTGCAGATGTAGACGCTCGCGTCTATAGATATGCAAATGTAAGCACTTAAGTTATAGTACTCGACCACAAGATGGCACCCCCGGATCAGCTATTGGATATTCACAAGCAGGCAGAGCTGAAACGCGATTTATAGTATGGAGAAGTTCCCTCCAATCCCTGTTTTTCAGGAGTAGCATGGATTAAACTCCTCAGCTAAGCCTGATGTGCAAACTGGTCAATATCCTTGCCCATAGTATCGATCCAGTAGTTTTAAAAAATTATCACTTGCGACAGAAAAAAAACGTACTACTCTGTAGCAACCATTTTAGCTACAGTGAGCCAACAGTATTCCAATTAGTGGTTAAAAAAATACGTTTTGTGAAGAAAAAAATCCGACATAGTATTGCTTCTCTCACATTCTACTGTCAGTTACAATCATCACACACAAAATATGCGTAGTTCCCTCCCATGGATTAACGCTTTGATTCCTCCATCGACAAATTCAGCGCTCCCTTCTATCCACCGAAGTACTGGTGTCGATAGCCAGTCACTCAATTATATACTCAGATTCATCTGCGTAACTCTACAGTTATAGTTCACGTCCTCGTGAAGCTTCCCCGGTAACGATGTATTGACAGACTCGTTTCTTATCCCATTCCCCAGTGTCTTAACTTTCCTCTATAACTGAAATACATTGATCGGACAATAAGAATGGGATACAAAGCTAAGCGTAAAAGTAAGGTCGGTTGTATTCTTCGAATGTTGGCCGCGGTTGCGCAGCTGAAAATGATGCGATATCAAAGAAATAAAGACACTCGAGACCGTTCTGAAGTGTTCAGTTTCATTTACGAGATTTAAATGTTGTATGGACGCGGTCAACGGGAATTATTCCGAATGAAACAGAACTGGAACGTTCCTTCTACCCGATACATCTGTCTCTGGAGGAGGGCATCAATAAAGAAAACAGGTTATACTTCTACTCTGTTTGCATTTTGCTTAATTTGGCTTTTTGCTGTAGAATCTATACGCGTTTAAAGACATCGAATGCCGAGGTTTTCGTTTCTCCAAATGCATACATCCCACGCAGGTCGGTAGATCCCTCGGTACGTTCATGACACCACTCTGATGAATATGGAGGCATATGTCGTTGTATTTTTTTCCTGAAAGTGAAATTTCTGTGCTGTTAAAATAAGGTGTATTTCAGAATTCAGATATTACTGAGTTAGTGAGTTTTCACCCTTATAAGGTGTAAGGTTATGAGCTCGGATGTGAGAGCGGTTAGCTTTTTATTCATATCATGTTTGGTCTTGCGTGAATGTTATAGCTGTTAAATCTGCACTTCATTTAATGCTTGGGGTACTTCGAAGAGAAATGGACAATATTGTTAACTTTATTATGGAGAAAAGGCATGTTTTGAGAGGTTACTGGTGACCAATGATGTTCCACTGCACTGATATTGATTAATTCATGCAAAACTCAACCAGAAAATCATTTGTTCATATTAAATTTCATGCCTTAAAACTTTATTTGTGTTATATACATGATTTTTTTATGATTTGACTGGACTTCATTTTGAGACTTCGGGGAGACACTTGGATAGCTGTATAATTTGGCTAAAAGCATGTAGGTAATCTAGAATGTAATGTTGAAGATGAATTGTACTTGTGGTCAAGGAGTTTATGATCCCAGAAATGTATAGTTTTAAGCCCCAGCAGTTTTTAAATCCTCAGAATTATTTTTTTTGCAATTTCAATGGTGAATTCTCATGAAGATTTTTTATGTTTGCAGCTCATTTTCTCTACCATAATCATGAAAATTAACTGAAATACTATGTAATTCTAAATGCTGTAAGTGTCTTTTCAGAATTGAGCCACATTTTTCCTCTTTATGAAGCTTTAATTTTGAATTATACAGCATTAAAGTGGGTAACCCAAAAATAGCCAAATTTGGCTTCTGCACAAAGGGGTTAAACACGCTGCGAGGGCTGCTTCATTGAAATGTTCTAGGTGGCGCTGTAATGCAATTTTGCCACATCCATCTGTCAACCTCATAGCCTAGTAAAAAGTATGAGCGGCTGAATATGTTTGCAAAGTTTTGTGAGTTTTCGAGCATGCTGAGGCCCTCAAAAATGCAATTATGTATTAGGGGGCGCTATAGAGCCACCATGTCACACCCAGTGCCAAATGAGAAATCGAATCAAAGAACTTAATATTTTTAGTCTATGAGCCAAGTTTGGTGAAATTTCGAGTATGATAAGGCCCTCCAAAATTCGTTCGAAAATCTGAAAAACGCAGGAAATGGCTCATAGCTCACTTCCTGTGAGGCAAAAAAATTTCTAAAAAATTGACAAAAGAATGTATTATGACTACTATGGCCCTATCGAATTTCGTGAGAATCCGAGCAAGTGCGTTCCAAAATGGCCATGTGTTTGGTGGCGCTATAGAGCCACCGGGGCATGTTCAAGCACAAAAATAATAATACTTTGTAATTTTCACCACGAATTACGTGTGTGCAAATTTTTGTGGGTTTTCGTGCATGGCAAAGCCCTCAAAAACGCATTCTCTCAGCAGAATAATAATAATAATAATAAGAAGAAGAAGAATAAAAATCCCATCAAAAACAATAGGTTCCTCACTCCTGGCCCCCGGTCGGTGCTCGGGCCCTAATTACCAGGTAGGCACAAACTTGGATCAAACAAACCAACGTTAAGCCAATTACCAGTTAAATATAATTTAGATTATATTTTCATACCTGGAAAAGATGAAGGCCATGCGGAACGAGGCCACACCATATGGCCGAGAAACTCAGATGCCACCCCCCTCCGCCCACCGAGATCCGCAGGCCTAAGCGGGCGGAACGAGGTGGAATGCGAGGTTCCTTAATTCACCTTACGCGCGCCAGATTTGAGAAAAGAAGAGAGAAGAAGAAGAAGAAGAGCCTTCGGTTAGAATCTCCCACCTTTAAAGATTCCAAACCATGCCTGTGAACAAGATGGGCTTTCCCCATCAAGGTGATACGATTATTTTGCATAGAGAGAGGTGAGCGAGATTTGACCACTATAAGATCTTCCCAAACGGGATTATCCATAATTTTAAGGGAAATGAAACATGTTCCATTCAACTCCTTGGATTCTCCCGAGAATAAAAAGACCAAACATGATAGGAATATGTGCTAAAATGATGCAGTTGTCATGGAAAAGCCTTAAAATGGAGTATTATAGTCCAATTGTGTTATAAATATACAAGTGGTTTCTTTATAGGAGATGGAACATAAACATATTATGAATTTGACAGAGATTTAGATTGTTTTAAGCAGATTAATGTAACTGGGCCTTAACTTCAATGAGAACAGTGCAAGTTTCAGAGAAGCTGGGCTGCTTGGACGGAATGTCTCTGGCCTCCGGCTGTGAGCAGAACAAAGGATGCCAATCTCGCAGGCAGGCTGTAAGACCATTCTAGGATTATAAAAGTTTATTGCTGGCACTGGGCTGCACGAGATCAACCAAACATTCAGATTTTACATGCATAATGAGCATGTGTTCCAACAATATTATTTTTGACATATGTTGTGAGCTAAATCAAATATTCAGGTTCTACACTTCCAATCAGGAAGTGAGAAGGGGTAAAGGGGTTGTCTTCCAAATCATCCTCAGAACATGCCAAGGGATGAGAATTCACTCAGGCTTCAATTTCTACAAGGACTTTTTCCAGCTCCACTCTGGTCAATGTTCCAACTCCAATGGACTTCTTTAGAGAAGATTTCACCATTCTTACTAAACGTTCCCATCAGCCGCCCCCCCCCTCAAGGAGCTCGGGGAGCACTGAACCTCCACTCAGGACAAACATGATCAAAATGTTTCTGCAAGTGATCTCTAGATCCAATGAACGATTTGGCATTATCTGAATATATTATGGATGGCAGCCCCCTCCTCGCTGCCAATCTGCGTATAACAAATGTGCAGTCAACCACAGACATAGAAAAAACAAGCTCCAAATGAACTGCTCTGATTACTCCACAAGTAAACAACAGAATATAAAACTTTTTGCCTGGAAAGTCGCAGCAATATAATGGTCCAGCATGATCCATGCCCTAGTAATACGAGCAGCAGGTAATGGAGTCATCGGCTGATCCCCAGATCTGGAATCTTGTCTTTGACAAGCTACACAATGCGCCTTAACCCTCTTGGCCAAATGTCGCAACCCAACAATCCAGTAAGTACTGCGGATGGAAGTAATCTTTGCGGTAACACCCGCATGTTTCAACATAAGATGGAAAAACCTGACCAGCAAGACAGTTAAATGACACATTGGCAAAATAATGGGGTGTTTTTCCTCATAAGCAAGTTCTGAAAACTGTATTCTGCCTTGAACCATCAGAAACCCCTCAGGGCACAAGAAGGGATGTAACTTGGCAATAGATTAATTTCTAGGAATAGGATGACCAGACCTCAAAGCCTTAAATTCCCCTGGATATTCTGTTTGCTGCAAACAAAGCAACAGTTTGGATTTTCCAACCGTCACCTCTTCCAAAAACAAATCACCCTTCCTAACTTCTTCTCCAGATTTGTAACACTTCAGATTATGAATAAACCTCAGTATCCAGGTAACCACCCTGATGCTTTTCTCAAATGTGCCCCACCAAGAAAAATCTAAGAAACCCTCAGTTTTGGACTGAGCCACTGTTAAGGTAACCTTCTCTCTTTCTTCACAACTGACCTCCTTAACAGATAAAAGAGGGGCAACTACCTCTGTATTAGGAGAAGAACGTAGGAATTCTGGACCTTCCAGCCAAATTATAGAATCATTGAGTTCTCCAGCATCCATTCCTTTTGTTACCAAGTCCGCTGGATTTTCCTTCCCGGCACAATGAAACCACTGCGACGGACTTGTCAACTCCTGTATTTCAGAAACTCGGTTAGAGACAAAAGGCTTCCACTTGTTTGCATCTCCTCTAATCCAATTCAAGGTTACCATGGAATCTGTCCAACAAATGCTTTTCACATCACAGGGCAACATCAAAGCTTTCCTGACAAAGATTAACAAACAGGCACAAAGCAACACTCCAACCAATTTCAATCTAGGAAGTGTCATCTTCTTAACTGGAGCCATTCTGGCTTTAGAAACCACCAAAGAAACCTTGATAGTTTCATCCCTCAATGTACATCTCAAATAAACACGC
The DNA here is from genome assembly GCA_029721435.1 of Gymnothorax reevesii. NCBI lineage: Eukaryota > Metazoa > Chordata > Actinopteri > Anguilliformes > Muraenidae > Gymnothorax > Gymnothorax reevesii. The sequence goes on from CM056589.1 coordinate 31,076,173, forward strand.
ACCCCGTACCCCTTTTCTGAAGCGTTACAAAGGAATGCAACTGAACGTCAAAAACATCCCTCCATGGAGCGCCTGCATAGCACCAAGGCATCTGCCAGGATTGTATTCAAGTTAACCCCTCTAAACACAAACAGAACTTCCTCTCCAAGTCTGCAGGAATTCTCTCATCCCAATCAAGTCCCAATTTCCATAGGTCCTGGAACAGACATTTAACAGACATGACATAAGGCGTAAGGAAGCCCAGGGGATCACACAGCCTGGCAATCAGACTAAGAACAACTCGTTTGGTGACAATCAAACCTTCTGGAAACTGTAAACAGTCAAAGGAAAAACAATTCTCCGCCACATTCCACTCCAAGCCTAACACCTTCACTGAATCTGAGACTAGGCTCTTGTCATCCTCATACAGCATAGGACTATTGGAGCTCCACTTAGCAAGTGACATACTGGCCTTATTCATGACTGCAGAGGCTTCCACCATCATCTCATTAGCTTCCTGGTCACTATCTGCGCCTAACAGCCAGTCATCTACGTAGAAATTCTGCTTTAATTCCTCTACTATTCTAGTGGGAACAAAGGTGGACAAATGATGTTGAATTGTAGCATTAAGTAAGAATGGGCTACTAGTACTCCCAAATGGAATGCGAGCAAATGCGAATTTTGTCATCCTGATGAAACAGGAAATGATGGACATCTCGATCCTCTCTCCTAACCATTATTTGGAGAAAAGCTTTGGTAATATCTGCCACTAGTGCTACCTTCCAGCAACTGAGACGTATCAAAATCTCAACCAAGTCAGGAATCAAACTAGGACCGCCTCCAGACAATCATTGAGTGAGATACCATTAATTAGGCATTAATTGATTAGGCATCAAACACAGGGCGTACTCTAGTACTAAGACTAGAATCCTTTACTACAGGGCGATGCGGCGTGTAATAAACTGGGTAGGGGGTATTTATTTCCTCAGGGGGACCCCCTCAACTACCCCATTAGACTCCATTTCCTCCAATGCCGTTTGATACCTTTCCCTCAACACAGGGTCTTTGCCTAACTTACGGTCTAGACTTTCAAGTTGAACCCTTGCCAATTTCTCATTGTTTACCAACTTACCTCAGGCATTCTCATTCCAGGGCAAAGTAACTTCATACCTTTGGTCAATGTATTTCACACTCTTTTCAAAGTTAACCAACTCTGTATTTGCAGTAACATGAGTACTGTTTCCTTTTCAGGATTACTACAGATTCCAATAGAATCTAAATCCCAGAATTTCCTTAAAGTCATTTCAGAAAGGTCACTGACACACAGCAACCTACGTGAAGTCACACGAAATACATTCTCATTTGGCTGCTTCACAACACCAGATACAATCCACCCAAACACTGATTCTTGCAGCATCAATTCTGGCATGATTAGTTTAACTCCAGGTTTAATAAATTTCCAATAGGAATCTAGGCCCATCAAAATGTCAATGTTCATTTCACCCCCTTTCTCATAAATGCAAGGGTAAGCCAAATGGGTCATTCCCTGTCAAAGGTCTGAATGCCCCCGCTCGACCATCTCAGATTTGACTGAAAAAATTTCAGGAGGTTCACACACTTCCCAATAGAGAGAGTCCCAAATTTTAGCTCCCAACTCCTTATAGTTTTGTCATAAAAAATCATTTTGTCAACTACCCCCTGACCTGTTTTGTGTTTTCCGGGGAGCCACTTTCAGATTGTGGTATCTACAAAACTATTGAAGGTAGGTCCTTTAAATTTTCAAGGGTTGACATCTGGCAAAAGTACTTGTAGAATATGGACTTTTACACACGTGCTTCTCGTTTATCACAGAATTCTGGGGGCTTGAATTTGATCGAAAATTCTACTCTTTAAATTAAGGATCGACCGATACATCGGCTGGCCGATATATTTTGCCGATATTTGCATTTTTTACTTGAATCGGCATTGACCGATTCGCGTGTGGGTTGGCTGATGTATTTTTCCGTGGCAAGATTTACAGACAGGCAGCCAGGGGCAGCTCTGTGTTGCCAGAAAACCCTGTAGCACATGCGGACGCGTTACCATTCTGACCAATCAAAGGGGAGGTTGACGTCCTAAATCTCAGTACTGATTCTAGAATGGTTAATATTAGCCGTCAGTCACTCCATTTCGCGGGACTGAGAGCTACAATTGTAGCTATGCACAAGATTTGGACGGAAAATGAAACGAAGAGCAATGGAAGACTTTTTTTTTTTGGTACCGTTAACGTCATAAAAGTCAAGTCGGTATCAAAAGTTACTTTAACTGAAAATCATGACAGTGATTCGGATGAATGGGCGGCGAAATCAGTTGATTATATTTGCAAAGAGCTGCATCGAAATTTTGAAGTGCACCGTGTTCGCTGTAAAGACAATGGCCCGAATCTCGCTGGTAACAGCGCGTTATCTACTAAGTCCAAACACTTTTAACGTGGAAGTCCTCCCAAACATGGAGAAAGCACGAAACACAGAAAATACTGTGACAAATGTGCGTAAACGAATAGGTTCGGTGTTCTGTTAATAGTTGCAACTTATCAAAATATGCTGCCTCGCGGCTCGGCACTTGCGCAGCCCTAAAATCTCCGTCTCGGTTTCTTCGCTCATATCTTAAGTATCCTATCTGCAAAAATCTTTAACATACATTTTTTACAGCGCGTCTTTAGACCAGTAAATGTTTATATATTTGCAAGTACACGCAACGTTAGATGACAAAGGCGTGTGCAGTGGCGTCTCTTTATGAAAAACAAACTGCTCTCAAACGTCTGCGCTACGTTTCCCACACATCAAATGATTTAACTGGCGCTTCATGATCATTTTGTTTAAATAAAATAAAAGTCCATTTGAAACGTGGGTGTGCAATTCTGAATAACGCTGATTTAAATACACAAAATTACGCTTCCAGATTAATGATTGTCACCGTACCGAAATGTACCATACCGGCGTGTTCTCAGAGTGAATCTCAGTCCCTTAAGAAAGTTGCATGACGCGATTGCAACTCTACTCAGCAACAAAAGTTTCTGTGACACCATTTATGTGTATGTTATAAATGACACGCAAAGATCTCAATGCAATCAATGTTTATTTAACAGGAGAAACACTGACTTTTCAGTGCCAACGTCACTCAAAACGAAAAATGTCATTTTCATGCGTCATGAAGCACTTGTCTGACGTCTAACCAATTGTGACCTTCACACTTCAATACCGGGTGTGACTTCCTCGTGCCATGATGCAAGCAACGCATCTCCGGCGCATGGACCGAATCAGATGTGCCAGAAATTGCTGTGGGATGTCATTCCAAATCTGACGTAGACGTTGTCGCAATTCCTGGAGTGTAGCTGGCGGGTTATCCAACCGCCGCAAACGTCGATCCATCTCGTCCCAAAGATGCTCGATTGGGGACATGTCTGGGGATCTGGCTGGCCATGGCAGGACATTGACATGTTGTTGCATCAGATACTGCTGTACAATCCTTGCAACGTGTGGTCTGGCGTTATCATGTTGCAGCGTTATTCCGGGACCATGTTGCATCAAAAACGGTACCACCAATGGCCGTAGCACTTCATCGCGATATCTTTGACCTGTCAGATTTCCATCAATAACAAGCAAATCTGTTCTGTTTCTATCCGTGATCCCTCCCCAAATCATGACACTACCACCTCCAAAACGATCAAATTCCTGAACACAGTTGTTGGCATAACGTTCTCCACGTCGACGGTATACACGTAAACGACCATCACATCGGTTAAGCATGAATCTTGATTCATCAGTGAAGAGTACAAGATCCCACTGACGTTGGATCCACCGTCGATGTTGTTGTGCCCACTGTTGACGCAGTCGTCGGTGTTGTACTGTGAGTATTGGACGTCTTGCTGGCCGACGTGGGACAATGCCAAAATGACGGAGACGGCGACGGATTGTCTGTGCAGACAGTCGCCTCAAACCAGGTATCGTTCTTGCAGTTATGGTTGCAGGTTGGAATCGATTTCGGAGATGGGTTGTTCGAATCCAGTTGTCCTGTCTGGGAGTGGTTACTCGTGGACGGCCGCTGCGAGGACGGTCTCTGACATGTCTGCTGATGACGCTGCCATAAGTTCCAAATGGTGTTTCGGTGGACATTCAGGCGATGAGCAACTTCCCTCTGCGAGGTTCCGGATTCAATCATCCCAATGGCCCTCCACCGATCATTTTCAGACAGTCTTGGCATTTAGAGGGTAGAGTTCCTGATCCGAAATGGCTGTGTTTTCGATAAGTGATGCTTCCGTCGTTCATCAGGCACAATGTGAACATTCCAAAAATTCTCCTCTTTTATTGCCATCCACAAGCATGATTTACGCACATTTTCACGTGCAAAGTCATTTTCTCGCATTTTCATGATTTCCATTTCAATGTTGTGTTTACGTGTACTGTTTCAGTCTGATATCACCATGTATGACAATTTCATAATTGCGTTATGAAAAATAATTAACAATATTGGTGTCACAGAAACTTTTGTTGCTGAGTATATTAAAGAAAATTCAACCAATCCATGCAAATTTCTCGTGGACCAAAAAAATAAATCGCCTAGACATTGCAACTTTCATTGCCACTTTTTGGAAAAAGTTACCGCAAAAAAAAAAAAAAAACAAAAATGCCAAGAAAATCCTGGAAGGATTGTTAATTATGCGAATGACTGCATGCAAGTCAGGGTTAGTAATTGTTTCAAAGGGGAGCTCTGGGCTCCACCAATCTTTAGTCCTAGAGACGCACCTGGGCATGTGGCATAGGCTACTATATCTTAAAACAAACATATCCAATTCATTATCAAGTCTGCTTATGTTTTATTAAGCCAACAAATAGCAAAGTTACCGCTGTGGACTGATTCATATTGCAATATTGAGGCGAAAAAAAAAAAGACTATTAGACTTTGTCAGATCTGCATTTAACCTTATCACAATTGAAGATTTGATTCGGATCAGTGTGGAGGGTCCTCTGGACATATTTGATGCCTCACACGCAGTGAGGAGATGGATGGATAGAAGGGCAGAGAGCAATGAGACCCAATTTTAAATCCTGGCCTCCAGATATGGCATAGAGCCAAAGTTGTGGAAGCCTTTGTTAATCAATGAACTCAAGACTCTCATATTGTTTTGTAATCGTCTTTTGTTGGAGACAGTTGTATTGTTAACGTGGAGTGTTTTATTGTAGTTGCTTTAAACATAAAAAATATATACATTGGTGCTTCTTTGATTTTTGTGAGAGAGCGATCTGGAACCAAATGCGAGGACACGGGATTGCAAAAAATAGGTGCTTTATTGAATAAGGGGGGTAACCCCCGCAGAGAGAAAGGCAGCAGTACAGAGTCCGTAATCCAAAGTTCGAATTCCAATGGGGCAGAGCAGAGTTCGTTACCAGGGCACCAATCACAAAAATCGTAGTCAGGCAAAACAGATCCGGTACACAGGCGTAGGTTTGAGGGAGAAGCAAACTCATAAGCCAGAAGACAGTCCGAATCGAAACCAGGGCAGCAATCCACAAAATCAAAGTCGGGCAGAAAAAGGTCAAAAACACACAGATGCAACAATATCCAAAAAGGGCAAACCAAGAATCAGGAGTCGGGCAATCCAGTCAGAAAGATAAATCACAATGAGTCGAGGCGAGAAACGTGTCACAAGAAACAAGGAAGTTTACGATCTGACATGGAAGTGAAAATGAAGACACCTTAAATACACATCCGGGGTGAACACATGACAAGGGAGAACGGGTGCGATCAATGAAACAATAATCAGGATTGACACATGAGGAATAATCTAATTACATGAATTTGGCAAATGCCAAAACGCAAACAGGGATCACAAGACAATCCTATGAACAAACAACAGCTCCGATTAAAGAGTACTAAAGTGTATAGTCTAAAGAAAAGGGAAAGCCTGAGATATGAGTGGAAAATTGCAGTAGAGATAATTAGGGATAGACAAGGAGGGCGGAGATAAGAATTGGGCGACTGCTGAGAGATCGTTAGTCAATTAGTATGTGCAGCTATACAATCCCGAGTGCAAGTTAGTAATTAGTAAAAATATACTATGTTAATAAGTGTTAGTAATTATCGAAAACAATAAACTGTTAGTACTGTTAGTTGATAGAATAAATTGTCTGCTACAATCCCTGCATGCCTCTCTCCGTCTCAGCTCAAGCAAAATGATCATCAACAAACAATGCTACAGCACAGCCAAGACTTGTGCCGCGCGTTTCACTGGACTGTCAGAAAGACCGTTTGTACTATGGAGCAAATAACCTGGCCTAATCCCCAAAATAGCACAGGTCAAATACTCCCTGTAGGGAGTAAAATTAATTATAATGAAGTAGGATCAAAGCCTGATTAGAAATCAAGAGGGAATCCATGCTGTGGTATGTGTAGCTCCAGGATGTGGCGAGGTGTTGGTGAAAATTAGGGGCAACCAGATCAGGACAGCAGCTGCCAGTGACCACAGGGCTCGAGTGGTCCATGGACTGAGGGTAAGGGAGAGAAATGATCCCTGGAAAAAGAATCAAAGAGGGAGGTTAGGCACAGTACGACATCAACAGCACACAGTGCAGTTAATCAAACTATTTGAAAATAAATGGGTAATAATGCTTTTAAATGAGAAATTTCATATAATTCCGAATAAACTGATTGACAAAAAATTTTTTAAATGAAACAAGGGCAATGCAAAACGTAGCATCCCCTCATCGGGTACAAATGTTGTACATGTCAGAAGAAGTTACTTTCATTAGATTATACTATATTGCCAGGCAAGGAAGTTATTAATATCCCGGGGACTGGATATACAGAAAGTTTACTACTTTATGGAATGGCCCATGAGAAGATCTGAAAATAAACTTTATGTTAATTGGTATGAAGATTTGATAAAAAATGTGAATAAAATCAGAGATTTAAAGAAGATTAAAGAATATATGAAAAGGTGACAAATTAGAGTGAAAAGTTACAACATAATATGAACTTATCCTTGAACTTTCAAAGGTTAGTACTCTGAAATTGAACTCAGGCTGTATTTTGTGACCAACTACCTTCCTATCGAATTTCATTAAAATACATCAAACATTATAGAAGTTATTGAACGGGAACCAGATTTGTTACAGACGAACGGGCGGCGGCGGCGTTATATCCCCCTCTGCCTAATTCGTTGGCAAGGGAATTATAAAACCATTTGGAAACTGATTAATAAAAATGCTTTGAAATGGCTCACAAAAGAAACAATATGGAAAATGATGAATAAAAATGCTTTCAAAATTACTTGCACAAAAATCACTCACTGTCATGAAATGCCAAAAAAAACAATACCTGAATTTGAACTTCCTGGAGCTGAAGAAGCCTCAATACTGTGCTTTGGCAACAATGTCATTTACCTCCTGCAGTACCGAAAGGGTACGAAGAGTCTTGTCAGCATAGTACCTGAGGTAAAGAATGAGGTATATTTATCAAACAAGGCTAAATTGGATTGCCTTTGGTCCTTCAAACCACAGACTGTATGTAACGATGGACAATGGATCTCTTCTTTCTAATGCTGAACAAAATGGAGCCAAAATACTCTTCATACGGACACAGCCTTCTTGCACTTTTGGGGACAGAGTCTGCGCAGTCGTCTTCCGGAGCTGGGCCTTGGTATCAAGGTACCGCCCAAACATTCACCCAACTCAGTTGCAAGCACGTCCTCTTACAGGAGAAATATTGTTTTTGCAGTTTTTGTGGCATAAAATTCAATCATTTACTCACCCATATAACTTTCATGTCACTAGCAGTCACTCGGAACACATTTAGATCAATAGAGGGCCGCATATATCCGTACATTGGGAGTGAACGGGGCACGGGAAGCGCAGCTTCTAATGCGGAATTATCTGTCGTGAGACTCATTCATTTCACCAATATTTTTTATCATTCGCTATTGTTGTTCCCCTTTTGAGTCTGGGGTTGCCTGTTATTGTCATCCGGCGTCTTCTCCTTTAGGTACTTCTCCTTTAAGTTTTTATTTAGCCTTGTTGGCAGCCTCAGTGACTGCTAGAGTGTTCAGTTACATCAAATGTTAATGTTAGCATAATATGCTGTATATCGTCTTGTTAGGAGACATAACCAAATGACTGGCCCATTGAAACCACTGTTCTACCACAACTAAAAGCTTGTTCAAGGGTTAGCTAGTTCAGATGTTCTCCAAGCAAAGTTGTGCAAGACTAGCTTTTCTAATCATGAGCAATACATTGCTTGTCTCCAACATAGATGTCCTATGCTCCTGCGAGCCTCTACGAACGTGTGCTGACTGATCACTACAGTTGCAAAAAAAAAGTATGTGAACCCTTTGGAATGACCAGGATTTCTGCATAAATTGGTCATAAAATGTGATCTGATCTTCATGAAAGTCAAAACAATAGACAAACACAGTCTTCTTAAACTAGTACGTCACAAACAATGATATGTTTCCATGTTTTATTGAACGCAACATGTAAACATTCACAGTGCAGGGTGGAAAAAGTATATCAACCCCTAGGCCAGTGGTTCTCAAATTCGGTCCTGGCGCCCCCCTGTATATGCTGGTTTTTCTTCCAGCCACAACTGCAATTCTAGGATTTTAAAAGGCTGTTACTTTGTCTTAATTAACAGCATTCCATGTTTGGAGTACTTATTACCATCTTAAGTCACATTTGGATGGACATATCCATTCTGCTATGAAGAGTAAAAACCCTTGAACATATTGTGCTTAATTTTCAATATTGCTTGGATTTTCAGCTGAAAACATTTTTAAACAGATCAAATTAGACTCTGAGAAAATCAAAAAAGCTCCATATAAGGTTTCTGAACACAGGTGTTTTGAGTTTTTCCCAAATAACCTGCCTGAACCAAATAAAATCAACAGAAAACACAGCAGGTGTGACTCCATTGTTTGCCAAGTAAATTGTCGGGTTTTGCCACCATGTGTCAAGAGTTTCACCAATGAGGAACCTTTTGATTATTTATGTTGATTAAATGTTTGGTTAAATTGTTTCCCTCTGCCGATATTTCCAATATATCTCAATGTGGATATTTGCATAAATGCACCTAATTAAAACAAATGAACAGCTTGTTAAAATCATAAGATTGCAATTGTGGTTGGAAGAAGAACCAGCATACACAGGGGGGCGCCTGGACCGAATCTGAGAACCACTGCCCTAGGTTAATGACTTCTCCAAGAGCTAATCGGAGTCAGGAGTCAGCCAATCTGGAGTCCAATCAAACAGAAGTAAATCAACAACAGAATGGCTTCAACAGAAGAAAATACACCTTCTGGAGTGGCCCGGTAAGAGTCTTGACCTCAACCCGATTGAGATGCTGTGGCATGACCTCAAGAGAGCGATCACACCAGACATTCCAAGAATATTGCTGAACTGAAACAGTTTTGTAAAGAGGAATGGTCAAAATTTCCTCCTGACCGTTGTGCAAGTCTGATCTGCAACTACAGGAAACGTTTGGTTGTGGTTATTGCTGCCAAAGGAGGGTCAACCAGATATCCAAAGGTTCACATACTTTTTCATACTTTTTTTCCACTTTTTCAACACTGAGAATGTTTATATGCTGTGTTCAATGAAAACATTAAATTGTGAGATTTTAGCTAAAGAAGACTGTGTTTGTCTATTGTTGTGGCTTGGATGAAGATCAGATCACATTTTATGACTAATTTATGCAGAAATCTAGGTAATTCCAAAGGGTTTTACTTTTTCTTGCCACTGTATCTACTAGCTAGGAGGCTAATACAGTGACTATGATGAAGTTGCCACAAACAACCCTTCAAAATAAGGTAGCTAAACACAGTCTGCAAATAAATGGGCTCCCCGCTATCATGCGTTTTAAAGTTTGTTCTAACGGCATTTCTTGCTAGCTAGCTAATGAGCTATGCTTCATATCACTAAGTCACATTTTACGAGTTAGCTAGCAAACTTACATCTTTTTAGCTAACCAGACAGATTCTGAAATGGGTCACTTAAATTAACATAAGCAAAGAAAATCGATGGCTCAAAAGCTCTGTGCTGAGCATAGCATAGCAGCAAACAGGACATTATGCTATGTTCTACGTGAAGAGATTTATATCATTGACTCCCATTTTTAACTGACTTGTTATAGAATCTTGCTAAACTAGCTTGCCAGCACCTGCCTTTACTTATAAGCAATTGCATCTTTGCATACAATACAGGATGCTAAGTTCGGAGCATCAATTCCACCATCAATTTTCATCGGACTTTAAAATCACTATGGGTTATATAAAGCTGTGCAGATACCAAGCAACTTATGCATTTTTACTGTTACTGTTATATCTCTTCTTGACAGATGCATTTCAGTGCTGAAGAATTCCCGAAAATAAACCAGCTGGTGACTTTCTTCCTGAGAGTCACTGTCAATTACTTCTGTCAATCATGACTTTAACCCCCCCACCCCCACAACTCTTTTACTATGAATAAATAAATTAACCCAAACGTATTTAAAAAAAAAGAACACTTGAACATACAGCGTACATCAGCATGGTAAGAACTACGTAAAATGACAGAAACCATCTTTGTAAAAAAATTACTTCACTCATACTTTAATTGTTTTCCTTGGCCCACATCCCTTCAACAGACAGGGAGGGGGACAGGTTTATAATCTATACTGCAGTCAGCCACTAGATAGCGATCAAGATGTTTTGGCCTGACTTTTGGGGAGCTGTTTGGTTGTCCATCTTTACATACAGTCAATACCTCCAACATCAGCTCGAAGCAAACTCAAAGGCTATATTTCCAAAGCTAGGGTTGTTCACTTCAAATTGAGCAAATTGAGAGCCATGCCCACCAAAGCCATATTGAAGGACATTCCAATCCACAATGTGTAAAATTCATCTCTTCAAAGGGCCCAAGAAAACGGTCATTTCCGAAGTCAGCAGGCAATGATCACTTTGCTCCCTCAATGCTGTGCCACGACCCGAACCCAGTGACGCATGTGATTTGACATCATTCAAGAAAATGACAGCGATGGTTAATAGTTAGCAGTCAGAAAGCTAACAAACCTAGCTTGATGGCTTATGACAGTTGACTGGCTAACCCTAGGTATATACAGACATTTTTCACTCTTCACCCGTGGCAAATTGTTGCATCATGAAAGCTGTGCAGTTGGTTATAAAACTACTGCCAAGCCAATGATTGGCCAGTGAAAGCAGTTCTCCCATGAACTAGCTGTGTTTGTTTCCACTTGCATAAGCAGAAAGTAGCATCCCCAAATTATGTCAAAGGGCAAACAAACTTTACTTGAGAATCCTACTCCCTGCTGCCCTTCAGAGTTTGCACTACAAAGGGAAGAGACTTCACAGGCTGTAGGGTGTTGGGATTAACGCTATGGAATGAAATGCAGCCAAAGTTCCAGATGTGGCAGATTCACGGTAGATGTGGAGAGGTGAACCCTATGTTTACAAGTCAATCATTCATAGGCCACGCATTCATGACATAAATTTGTATCAAAAGAATGCTGAGGGATTTCTATACAGAAAAATATCTTGGGTAATCCGCAGAAAGGACCTTTAAACAGAAAATGATGGATTATGATCCTTTCAACTGAAGGTGAGCCACGACTGTCAGCTGTCAGGGTCTGGTGGAGGGAGCAAAATTATTGAGAAAGAAGCGACTGAAGCGAGACAGACAGGCCGACAAAGACGCTCTACTCACCTGACTATCTCTGAGGAGTCCTGAGTCAGATCACTGAGTGTGGTGATGAAATTCAGCAGCATTTCTGGTTCAAAGTCGAGTAAGAACGTGGGCTCCTCCACCCGCACAAGTCCAAGCAGAAATAAGGCAATACGTTCCCTCGCTGCCACTGTCTGGTGAGGGTCTTGCTTGCTCAAGTTACTGGAGAGGAACACATCTGTTGTTAACTACCAACTACAACCCAGCCTTCTGGCTTAAGTATGCCTATGTATGCTTAAATCACCCCCCCTCCCCCCCCCCAAAAAAAAAAAAAAACTTCAAGGGGAGCTGTACAAGTCAGCCATGCAACATATCAGCAAAGGTTTGACAAAAATTGCCGTGTAGAATTATTTTTAACAATGTTCAGCCCTCAAAAATTGGCGCGTACAATCGTTCAGTTCGCACAGAGGTTACGCAAATTAAAAATGGGGGAACATTTTCCCATTCGCGCAAAACGACGTGGGCACGTAGCAAAAAAAAAAAAAAAAAAAAAATCTTTTCAACGATGAAAACAAAACATGTTCTGCTCAAATTTTTCCCTCCTCTTCCATAAAACCCAGGTGAGCTCAGAAAGGGAGGTAATACACCCCATTCATATGTCCCCTCTCTTTCCATCGGTGAACATGCATATGGCTATAACATTACAGCAAACAGGGAATTAGGGGGGCACAGGAATAAGGTTATTTGCCACACCGTCAATTCTGAGGTAACTTTTGACTCTGGCTGTCAACTTGCATAGAGGATCCTCAACATTCCCACAAAGAAACCAATGTAAGTAAAATAATAATAATAATAATAATAATAATAATAATAATAACATAACTACAGAAGAACTCGCCTAAACCATACTTGTATAAAATGGAAACTCGCTCACATCGGACAGCTCTAGTCCTGATTTTTCTGCAATGTTTTCCCATTAAATAAACATCAAATATACCAGATTTTATTTCACAGATTTTCACTTACATTGGACAAAATGTCCAGTCCCGTCACAATGCATTTCCATTGAAAAGCACTCGCGTATACCGGACAAGCTATTTTGAATCAAGCACATGCGGAGTTGATGCAGAGCAACATAATGAAGTTCGGCTTTCCTACACTGTTATAAACCGACTGAATTGAACAATTAAATTAGTGCATTGTCTCTTTGTATGTGGAGTCCTGGGCGCAATTTACCGTGGTTTACACTTAATATGGACGGAACTCTGTTGTAAATTTATTGTACAAAAAAATTACATTTAAAATAACTGGCAAAAATGTGCAAGTTTATAACGATTTGTTTACGGAAACTGAAACTGGTGCAGTTTCATTTACACGCTAGTTTTTTTTGTCTCTGTCATTGATCCCAGTTGTTGTTCCGACCTTTATACACAAAGCAAACGTACTATAAAATCAATTCATACTTGTATACAACGGATATTATCTGTTATGCACAGATAGCAGATATTATTTTTTATCTGCTAAAAAAACTCATTTTGTCCGTTATATGCATATTGCGGATTTCGCTTATAACGGACAAAATCAGCTGGTCCAGTTGAATCCGTTATACGCAAGTTTTACTGTATGTGTACATAATTATGTTTTATAAAGACGTATGTCATCATTTGTTGTGTTGATAAGAGGTTAGAGGTTTAATGATAAGAGAATGATTTTTTTATTTTTATGGGACCGAAATTCCCTATAGGCCTCGCTAAATCTCTTCAGCTCGTAACAAAGTGACTGACAGGCTAGTTTGGAAATTATTGAGGGTAACAGCCTTCCTATCTATTGTAGCGTTAAGCATTCTGTGTTTATTGATGCGGTTCGCTAGTAAGCAGACACTCGGGAATTTGTTTAGTTAGCTCGCTGTGATGCACTCTGACTGCTTCAGTCGTGAATGTCAGTGAATGAGTTGACAATAGAATTAATACTGTTGATCTAGCTGTGACTAGGCCTACTCTTTTGTTAATAGGGTAAGCTGTTCTTGAATGTAAGATTAAAATGTATAGATGTTAACGTTCCAACGATGTTGGAATTCCACCAGCTACCTTGTTGATGAACGTTTTCCAAATGAAAAGATCACAAATCATATCCTGATAGTAGGCTAATAAACACTAATGTGATTTTCAGATGAGTCTCTGAAACTGATTAAAGAGACCGGCGGACAGTGACCACGGAGGAGCTAAGGTTAGTGAAGGAAATTAGGGCAGGCGACGTCAAATTGGCTTCGTAAATTTCTGTGTTAAGCCACCCCATTTGCAAGTATCTTTTGTTACAAAGAAAAGTTTAAAATCAATATAAAAATGGTACATCGTGTTCAAGTTCAACTATGGTCATGCTTTATAATCAGTATCTAGAGTCCACAGAAATGTAATTTGTCCAGAAAACTCACCAGAAATCTCCATTTTAAATTCTAGGGAAAACACTATTATGGATATGGATGAATGTAAAATCCATCTCTCCTGGGGCTATTAAAAGTTCGATTCGTGTCATGTATGCATATTTTTCTGAGACACAAGGTAATAAATATGAGCAGTAGCCTTGCATTTATCTTTCTGAAGATGGATTATTGACCAGTACGGTTCCTCTTTAAGTTCATTAGCCTTTGGAGGGGTCAGCAGTAAAAAGGGGTCGTACTTCACTGATGTTATTGAGAGGTTCACCTGACAAAAAAATCAGTGAATTCACTGCTGCTACTTCATCTGATTTGTGCTCTGTAGCAACAGTAATCAGAAAACAGAAAAATGCTTTGACAAAATGAGTGTTATAGATGGGTCAATATATGAAAAATCACCACCAATTGATACAAAAGGTTTTTTTAATGAATTCTGGCACTGCTGGGCATACTAAATGATATACTAAAAGTCTACCAAAATATGACTTTTGGAAAGGGGTTCATTTCAAGATGGCGTCCAAGATGGCCGCCGGGAACTAAAAGTGGCTATATCTCAATTATTATTCAACCTAGATAGGTTTAGACACCAAAATCGCCTATGTTTTAAGGGTCAAGGAATCTAGTTAAATGAGAAAAAATACCATAAGTTAATTATTTATTGACAGATCCAAGATGGCATCATCAGCCTTACTTAACTAGCCACAATGGAATCAGATCATCCCACAATTTGTGGGTGTGGTGGTCAGCCAAATGATAATTTCTATATTTTAAACATAACACAATTAATACATGTATATGCTGTGACTATAATTCTTATCTAGTTCTTTTTCTGGATTTGATGAAACTGTTAAGTTACAGCCTACAATGTTCAACTCCAGCATGAAACTGGAAGAGGAAACGCGAGATATCGCCTTGTTAAAGATGATTAAGTATAGTCAGTGAAAATATAATCTAACTAAGTCTAAAAACTACTAATCATGTGTTTATGATATTATGTTTTTGGTCCAGCCGCCGCCACCGCACTACGTGTTTACGCGATAACTTCAGTAATATTTCAATTACAAATTCCAAATTTTGCACATAAGTAAGTATCATAAAGAGGAAGAACTGATTCGATTTTGGACAATTTACAATGTCTAGATTGGCCACCAGAGGCCAAAAACTGATTTCTATGTTAACGCGATAACTGCAGTAATATTTCAAATAGAAATTCCAAGTTTTGCATATAAGTTAGTATCATAAAGAGGAAGAACTGATTCGATTTTGGACAATTTACAGTTTCTAGATTGGCCACCAGGGGCCAAAAACTGAAAAAATCACTGTTTTTATCATATCTCTGGAAATATTTGTCCGATTGACCTCAAATCAAGTGCAAATAAAAGGTCATGACCTGAGGATGTGTCCCACGGTGACATTATACCTGTTTGGTTCAAAATTTTGACACAAGGTGGAGCTTTGTCACATAAAATTCACCATTTTTGCTGTATCTTTGGAACTATTTCTCCAATTGACATGAAACTATGTGCAACTGCAAGGTCATGACCTCACAACGTGTCACATGATGACATCATACCTGTATGGTTCAATATTTTGCCACCAGGTGGCGCTTTGTGATGGAAAAATTACCATTTTGGCTATATCTTCGGAACCATTTGACAGATTGACCTGAAATTAAGTTCAAATGAAAGCCTATTCAAAGTCTGTTCAAGGATTTGGGAATTGGAGGATTGGGGGCGTTCGGGGATATATCCCCAGCCGTCGCCTCCGACGGCATAAGCCTAGTTTAACTAATGCCTTATAGCCCTATTCATACTACTGGTCTACAAAAAGAGTCATAGTTGATGACTTGTGGAAGTCTACTAGGGCTTAGAGAATTAACATTACAAAGTACAATGGAAGCTTAGATTGCAACCCATTCAGTACATGTGGTTTTATACAGTGAATATTATTCGTCATCATCCTCTGACTCCTCTGGAAGAAACTTGTTATGTGGATTATCACATCTTTCAAGTTGGCACAGTCCACAGGTTGTAGTACATGGAAGTCCATATCGCCTACAAGAGCAGCGGAGTGTCTTGCAGGAAGTTGAGCAGTTACAGTGAATGACCTTCAAGAGACTGGATGGAGCAGAATTCATTTTGACATAAGTGGGACAAACTGATCATCCTGCAGGCTCCAGCCCCATTTCATGGTGTCCATGCCTGCTTCTTTTCCTATCCAGACCATGATCTGGTAGTATGCTCTTCGACAGTGAAGTTTGGTAGCAGATTCAGTTGGGGGTAAACGTTCAGATGTTACAAATGATGTAGCTGAGATGACCCTCTCGCTGAAGGCATTATATCTCATTGTAGCAAAGGAATCTTTGCTATTGTCACCAAAGAGGGCAGCCATTGCTTGGCACCCAAGGTCATCAATCACCTCTGTGGTCTGGTTTGGCATAGTGAATGCATTGGCACAAGACTGAAGGGCAGGATTTCCTTTCAGAAGCTTCTGGAAAGCAGTTTTTTTGCCAACACCAAAAATCCGAGAAGTCGAGTCACAACCAGTCATTGCATGGATAAATAATAACTTAGAACACACGTCACATTTTCTGAAGAAAGTAGCACTGACGAATACTACTAAACTGAATGTATAAAAAAAATTTATGGGCTATAAAACCTGGCTTACTGGATTACCCGATCACTTTACAGTTATTTAAATAATCGTAATGATGTTTGGGATGCTTTAAACCTGTGTGTAAACACTAAAAGTATCTCGAGGTTGATTACTGTTTGATAGAGCCAATTAATGGATCAGAATGCCACTTTGGGATACTAACTTGGATTTGTCAATAAATAATATTTTAATGATTCAGTTGGATTCCTTGACCCTTAAAATATGGGGTTAGACACCAAAACCACCTTTCCAAGTTGAATAATAATTATAGCCACTTTAAGCTTGTGGTGGCCATCTTGGACGCCATCTTAAAAATGACGTCTTTCTGGAAGTCAGATTTTGGTAGACTTTTAGTATGTTATTCACTATGCCCTTGGGTACCAGAATCCATTAAAAAACCTTTTGTATCAATTTTTTTGGGGTTCATCCACATATTGACCCGTCAAAAATTACTGGCTCCTGTGCTGACCCCATCGAGCCCCGCCCACATTAGGCTGACCCGCCCTTGTTCCTCCACATATCACGACCCAATCGACCAGTCCCCTTGCTCATGGCCCGCCCCCTGACTCCGCCCACCTCAGTCCGTTGAGCAGGGCCTCCACACAGCGTATCGGGTTGCAGCAGCTCATCATGGTAGACAACAGCTCATCGGCGGCTTCATGGAAGGTTTTGTCGTCCAAAACCCCTTTTTTGAGCATAGCATCCATGATCCAGTTCAGGTATGGGTGAAAATACCCCTTGAGTGAATGTATAAGGTATGCAAGTGTCCATAAGGCTGTGGAGGACACGTCCTCCCATTGGCTCAGTACCTGAACACAAAGGCAAACAGACGAGCATTTAAAACAGCGAATGTTGGTTAACACTCCGCAACAAATTCAAACTCTCTTCTGCCTGCCATGATATTCCTAATACTATCAGCTGTTCAGCCGTTGTGATTTCCTACACTTTCTGACAGTACTGAGTACTCAATATCCATTATGAAGACCTGGAGAGCTCACCAATCACTATCCAATGAGCCCTCTAACATTACACGGGTGAGGCAAAAATGAACCTCCATATTTGCTTCCAGTTTCTTCCAAAAAGGCACTGTCAAGTTGATAACTGAATAATATATTTTAAAGGCTATCAGGAAACTTTTGAAGCACACTGGTGTGGAACTATTGGAACTATTGGAACAGTGACACACAGCCAGTGGACCTTGTGAATGATATTCATTTTGTTAAAAGCAAAGACGGGTTTATCCACAGAAATGCCCTCCTGTATATGACAATGCCCTAAGAAGCAGAATGACGCAGCACTGAAAAGGAAGCAGAGCAACAGCAGAACATGAGGCAGGGGGCACCGAAACATGAAAATACACAGCAGACTGGTTCGGGGGAGTCTATTTTACAGAGCATCATTTGGAAGTTACTGCATTTAGCCAGATCACTACACAACATAGAGCAGCTCATTGAGCTTCAGCCCCTTTTTCCAGATTTGAGACTGGTCTGCAATGCATAGTCTTGCAGACAAACTTCGTATCTGTGCGAGACCTGGATGTGGAGTATTAAGTTTCTTTTTTAATGCTGATTATTAATTATTAGTACACATATAGTCAGAAACTACCGGGTGACATCTTGCCACCCATGATGCTTTTGAGCTAGTACGCCAAATCGAATCAGATAAATTCTGTTTTCTATGCTGTCTTCGTAATTAGATGAGATAAAATCATGAGTTAAGCATCGTTTTATTGGTTTTCTGGCACAAGGAATCCAGTGCCACCATCAGTTTTCCAGTAAAATGCAAAGCAATCAAGATAACCATCAAACATAGACAAAAAATAACCAATTTGGTTGCAGAAATGTGCGTGTGTGTTTTTTTTTTAACTTGACCACTCTAACTAGACCACAGGAGAAATAGCCATGTCTCATTTCATCACGTTTATTAACAGGAGACTACTTTTTTTTACCCCCTCGGTCGACCAGCGGAGACCACCAAGAATGTCGTCCCCTTCGTCGTCCATCTGTCTGTCTGTCCGTTCATCAACGACATTCCCACTCTATTTCCTTCAAGTTTGCTTCTAGCTTTCTCATTTTTTTGGGGGGGGGGGTGGTGGTACATCTATGAATGCCTCAAGAACCAATCTAATTCTGGCCAATTTCGAGTCGTGGTTTGGCCACCAAGGGGCTTATTGCGAAAAATGAAAAATTGCCATAACTTCCTTTCTACTTGAGCTAGGATGCTCAAATTTTTACTAAAGGTACATGGGATCACCTTTCATCACATATCAGACGCGTAATCGATTTCACGTGTTGTTAATTGTTTTCTGGGTCAAATTGCGTGAATGCTGCCGATCTTTAAATTCAACGACGTTACCTCCAATTCCCCAATCCTTGAATAGACTTTCATTTGAACTTAATTTTTTTTATTTTTTTTAATTTCGGCATGATTGTATAGTCGTTTCATGACAATTTAAACACAACACAACATGTATCATGTATCATCATGACTGAAAGGGTCGCGGGAGAAGCGAAATCGCTTGTCAAAGTCCCGCCCTCAACTTCCAGAAAAACGGTTTGATTATGGATAAGATATCATAGGGATTATAAATCACAGCAGAGCTAGTGTCCATGTTCGCTACGACTTAAACGTCAGAAAACACGATCATAAGATTTATGAATATCATGAGAATTATAATTACAGAATAGGTGAGTGTCCATATAACTTTAGATTCAAATGCCACTCTTGATCCAAAGCGACATTGCCCCGAAACCCCTTTCTTCATCATTCGGTTTGTTCCGGCTAATTTGGAGTAGATGAGAGGTATAATAATACCGGGTCTTAGCTTGGATCTCTTGATTAGTCGTCATTTCCACCGCCTTGGTTCACCCTTCCCTTATCAGATGTAATGACTTCTCTCAGTATGTGCAGTCCATCGTTGCCTTCCTTGACGCCGAATCCAATTTTATTGAGCTTTCTGTCAAGGATAGCCATGCTATTCAAAGTTTTCTTTATCTTATGGTGAATCAAAAACAGACCAAACCCCAATGATAGCAGACCCGCTATCATGAATCCAGTTAGATAGATGTCCTCTACATCCTCAATGTCCAGGACTGCCAAACACAGCGAACGCCACTTTGCCCATGCATCCATGGTGTAACCGGCCGGGAATGTCCCATCCGGGCATGTTGGTTCTCCAGAACCTGACCGCCTCGTGGAGATAATTTTGTTGATTGCATTTAACGACCAGCTTATAAGATCCATATTTGTTCAGCTGTCTGTAATAATGTGCTGTGACAGTTGTCTTTTGGACAGATGGTCTGGAGTGTCCAGTAGATACAAGGTACAGATTTAACAATATTAAACATGTTTATACGTAGTTACTCAGATATGCAACAAATATTTGAAGGCCTTCCGCTCTTCTGCCATTCTTATATTATCATCAAGTACATTCCATGCCCTGACTCCAGCCACAGATAACGAGTGCTCCCTGCGAGTCGTCCTGACCTTTCTTGGTTGCAACAACATTCTGCCTCTGGTGTTTTGAATACAATCATGCTGAAGAAATAGGCTTTGTATATTTCTAGGCAAGTCTCTGTGGTATCCTAAATATACAAGTTGCAAGGAGTTGAATTTTATTATATCCTGGAATTTAAGAAACAAATCATTTGTATGAGTTCCATACGGAACGCAATGAATAATTCTAAGGGACTTTTTTTGGAGCTTAAATGAAGATTCTATTGTATTTTTGTAAGTGTGACCCCATACTTTAGTGCAGTAATGTAAGTGGGGTGCTATGAGAGCTGCATAGATTATTTTAAGAGGCTTGAGGTTTAATAGTTTCTGCATTTTCCGAAGAATAGACACACTTTTAGCTAACTTTCTTTGAACTAAATTTACATGCGGTTTCCAGCTTTAGTGATTATCTATCATAACTCCCAAAACTTTATATTCGTTCACCCTTTCAATGCTGGTACCATTTACCTTTAAGTCTATGTCGTCCTTTAGACCTTTTTTCCCAAATATCATAAATTTGGTCTTTGTAAGATTTAGTGATAATTTGTTTACATTAAACCATGTGTGAAGTTTAGACATTTCATTATTAACCAATTTACCTAATTTTTTGAGATCAACAGCTGAGCAAAAAATAGTCGTGTCGTCAGCGAATAAAATTAATTTTAGGATACCTTAACAATGTCATTTATGTAGATTATGAACAACTTGGGACCTATAACCGAGCCCTGAGGAATTCCACAGGTAATGTCCAGGCAATTTGATTTGTTATTACCCATCTGCACAAATTGCGTTCTATTTGTTAAATAATTTTTGATCCATTTTAATGCGGTCCCTCTTATTCCATATTTGTAAAGTTTTTCAATCAATATATCGTGATTAATAGTGTCGAATGCTTTCTTCAGATCAATGAATATGCCTATAGAATATAACTTTGAATCTAGTGAATCTTTAATCATCTTTAATCTTTAATCATAATTTCAGGTGAATCGGACAAATGGTTCTGAAGATGTGGCCAAAATGGTAATTTTTCCATCACAAAGCGCCACCTGGTGGCAAAATATTGAACCATACAGGTATGATGTCATCATGTGACACGTTGTGAGGTCATGACCTTGCAGTTGCACATAGTTTCATGTCAGTTGGACAAATAGTTCCAAAGATATGGGAAAAATGGTGAATTTTATGTGACAAAGCTCCGCCTTGTGTCAAAATTTTGAATCAAACAGGTATAATGTGATCGTGGGACACATCCTCAGGTCACGACCTTTCATTTGCTCTTGATTTGAGGTGAATCGGACAAATACTTTCACAGATATGATAAAAACAGTGATTTTTTCAGTTTTTGGCCCTTGGTGGCCAATCTAGAAATTGTAAATTGTCCAAAATTGAATCAGTTCTTCCTCTTTATGATACTTACTTATATGCAAAACTTGGAATTTCTAATTGTAATATTACTGAAGTTATCGCGTTAACACGTAAATCAGTTTTTGGCCCCTGGTGGCCAATCTAGAAAACGTAAATAGTCCAAAATCGAATCAGTTCTTCCACTTTATGATACTTACCTATATGCTAAACTTGAAATTTCTAATTGAAATATTACTGAAGTTATCGCGTTAACACGTACCGCTGCGGTCGGACCAAAAACATAATATCCTGCCAAGGTCACGGAAATCTACTGGGGTTGGCGTATCACACTAATACACATTGAAGCCAAAGATGAATAAAATCGGTCAAGCCGTTCTTGAGATATCGCGTTCACAACAAATGGGACGTGACCGACGGACGGATGGCCAGACAAAGCTGAATACTATGTCCCCTGCTCCGCTCGCTACCGCGACGGCGGGGGACAAAAATGATATTTTTTCAAATTTTAGTGAATTTTAACCTTAATTTGCCTCAAAACTGTCCATTTTGTCCATATTTCATGTTCATCTTGATTCCTTTGCATTTGACTGGAAAAATGATGGAGGTCTTTCATTCCCTGCTCCTCAAAACCTAAATAAATTCATATATTAAGTGTGGTAATCTTATCTAGTTATGAAGATTGGACTGAAAACAGAATTTGTCCGATTTGATGGTGGCCATCTTGGATTTGGCATCCTTGCGCAAAATTCTCGAGGGTGACAAGATGTCACCCGGCAGTTTCTGACTATATACGTACTAATCATCAATAATCAGCATTAAAAAAAAAAAACTATATTAAAAGTCCACTGTTCCATCATACAACTACTTCTGCCAGACTAAAGGCTGATACATACTCCACAGAAAACAGAGAAATCTGTTCTTGTTCTCGAGGCTGCAAGAACAAAATGACATCATTTTGCCCTGGTTTCAGAGTTCTTGCAGCTTGTTCTCGACACTTCATCTGGGCAGAACTTTTTTCTTGTGTGGTCTTCGAGAACTGTTGTGCGATTGGTCAGGAAGATGGAGTGGGCGTGGCCCTTTGAGGACTTACCAGGAGTTCGGCACTTGAGTTTCTTGTGAATTATGAAATTTCCCGGTCAAAACAAACTTTGTTCTTGTTCTCGCAGCCTCGAGCACAAGAACAAATTTCTCTGTTCTTGTGGAGTATTTATTAGGCCTAACATGTTTAAAGCTTGATACATACTCCACGAGAACAGAGAAATTTGTTCTTGTTCTCCATGTTGCGAGAAAAAGAACAAAGTTCGTTTTGACTGGGACATTTCATACTTCACGAGAAACTCATGTACAGAACTCCCGGAACTCCCCACTTCAGCACACGTCACTCACTCACTTCATTTTCTGACCAATCACACAACAGTTCTCCGACACCACCCAAGAAAAAAGTTCTGCCCAGTTGATGTGTCGAGAACAAGCTGCAAGAACTCTGAAACCAGGGCTACGAGAACAAAATTACGTAATTTTGTTCTTGCAGCCTCGAGAACAAGAACAAATTTCTCTGTTCTTGTGGAGCATGTGTCAGCCTTGACCTGGAGAAGAGTCCAGCTAAATCAGTAATCCCTCGTGGAACAAGCCTCAGATTGACAAACAGGCTTACCTCCCTCAAGATTACCACGCAGACCTCCTCTATTTTTGGGATGAGGACTTTGGGCTCTTGATCAGCGAGATCAGTCATTATTTCAAGCCCTTCTTTGATCTCCTCCCTGCAGGATAACAAGGAAGACCAATCACAATCTGCCCCAGCACTGGAACAATCCAAATCTGCTTCAACGCCGGGCTAATCAGAACCTGCCCCAATTGCTCACCAAACAGAATATGTCTTACGCTGGACCAATCAGTATCAACCCCCATAAGGAACTAATGAGACTCTGTCCCAGCTCAGATTAGATTCTGTCCGTCAGCTGGACCAATCAGAATACGCCTTTCACTCATCAAATAAATATAAGCAGCTAAACTAAACCAATTAGAATACAATCAGAGTAGGCTGCTACGGGATTTGCCCCAAGTTCAAACCAATCAAAATTTTCTTTACTGGACTAGCCAGAAACTGCACCTGCACTCAACCAATCAAAATCAACCCACATCCTGGCCCCTATGCTGGATTTTTATGAACAAAGACCAGGGCTCTCATTTATAAATAATGCAAAAACACAGAAAAGTTTCGTGCACCACTTTACTCGCAAATGTCAGATTTATAAAAACAATTTTGACACTAAAATACGTGCTAAATCCATAGGATTGTGCGCATATGCAAAAAATCCCAGTTGATCCTCATTAAATACCTAAAAATTGTGCGCAGTATAGAATACCAATGGTGTAAAGGGCATCTAAAGCCGGTTCCCATTGATATTGTGTACTTCCTGGATGTCCTTGTTTGCAAACGCACACTGGTCACTAACCATTGGTTGATGAATGAAATTGGTCAGGTGACAATGCAAGATATCAACAAAAGCAAGTGATTTGTTTGTAAACTCTGGACGTTCGATGTCCCACCTGAGAATTGGCTTTAGATGCCCCTAAACAAAATTTGATAAATTACACCATATGCCACTTTTCTTCCTTTGTGAATTCACAGTATTTCTGCATTACATCTCTGGAATATTTTTAAAGTAGGCCAATATATATATATATAAAATACCAAAATGGATGACAATAATCACTCCAAATCACTGTTGATAGCCAGTCATATTAGGCCATTCTCTAAAACGGCATTTTCCAAGCATCTTACATAATTGTAATAAATAGTCGTATATTCCATTTCTCTCTGGAAGTTTGAGATCTCGTAAATATCACCGTGAAGCTAATAATAAGCATTGCAACAGTTGAAAGTCTTGCTCACCACCATTCAGGAAGCGGGGTGTTCGTAAACTGCGACATACGTTTGGTTTATTGATTTTCACTATGAGCAGTTAGCGTTAGAGTCTCCCTACCTTTCATCAGAGTTCAGAAGCAGAAAGACCATCTTGAGTGCCGGTTCCAGGTCAGGGTCCAATAAACTCTCATCTGGGGGGGGTGGGGTGGGGGGGAGTTCACATGATCAGAGAGAGACATCAATGAGGGAGGAGCAGACACTGTATTACCTTGTGCTGCCTTCTCTTGTGCTTGGATGATTCCACAAGTTAATTGGTCAATTAATCATTACAGCTTCGCATGAGTACTTTGAAATATAATATGTCCCACAGTACATCAGTAGCATTACAGGTGAGCTATTTGCCACAAGAATAGAATACAGAATGACATATCTAATAATGTCCATTTCATCATTGTGAAATGTATTCTGCTTATGGCGCGTTCATTTTTCATCTGATTTTTTGGTAATCTGAGATAAATTATACTGCACAATCATTCCTGCAAATTTCATCTTTGATACTTCAAAAATTATGACTCTTTGAAGTTGGAATAATGGACAGTAACACAATTTTATGCTAAATTGGGAGGCGAACCCCCTTTTTGAAGTCTCAATATATCAAAGACTATTGAAGATATGGGACTAAAATTTTGCACAAAATCTACTAGATACAATAACGTTATGCTCTTTAAATCTGAAGCAAATCTGAGGGGGTCAGTCAGGAATATTTGTTCATGGTTTGCTATGTGCTTTTTGCTTTCTTTGTTACTCTCATCCCTGGCGATATCGTTTTCTTTCCACATCAGATTTTTTACCCAGCTGGCTGATTACACCTGGGCGGTCCTTCTTCGGAGTCTATTTAAGATGGAAGTCACCACGCCTCCTTCGCTGGAGCGTTTGATATGACTTTGCTCTCTTCGGCTCAATATATCTCTAGTCAGGGGTTTGCCTATCTACATATATTTTCTTTGTTTTCTGGGAAGCTTAGTTTCTTTAGGTTATTTGGCAATATTCTTAGGTGCCTTGTTTAGTTTTCCCTTTTACTGAGAATTCTTTTTCTATCTGGTTGCTCGCTTCGTTTCTGGAACTTAAGCCATTCGTTCATTCAGAAACGCGAGCATGTCTCCGCTCTAATTTAGCCCAATCACTCTCAGCTGCACCGGCTCTCTGCTTGATGCAACTTCTCCTACCACGGCATCTGAAACTCCACTCTTTCCAGCCATTAAATATTTTCTGATATCTGGTGAACTGAGACGGAATTACCGTCATGCAAATACTATGCTGACTGGCCATTCAACTCATGGTGATGAGATCTCCCTGCTTACAAGTTGTGATCTTTACAGCACCTTCCGCTCCTTGAACATAATTTTTCGTTTATTTTTTTTGGGCGGTTCAGGGCGCAAACTGTAACATTTATTGATCACAGAAGAATAGCTGGGATTCTCCGTCCTTACATCCAGAGAGGGGTCTTTCATGGTGAAATGAATTTTCACACATGATACTTGAGATAGAACCATATAACACAGACTCACCTGGCTCATCACAGTGTTCGGTTTTCCTCTTCTTCTTCAGGCTCTGATTTGGAGAAGGCAGCCTCACCTCCTCTTGGGGCTGGGACACCGTGCTGCTGTCCAGAATACCATCTCCCACAGAGAAGGTGACTTTCTGCCTGATTTCAGCCTGATCAGCTAGAGTCGGCGCAGAGCTGGCGCACATTTGCCCCAAATATGCGGTGGAGGTGCTTGCTATTGGGGTTTCCTCTTCGCTGCCGAAGTTGTTTGATTGGACGCCCCTGGAGCTGTTTGATTGGACGCCCCTGGAGCTGGTTAATTGGACGCTGCTGGGGTCGTGGGATCCTGAAGCTGTCGGCTCGACTGTTGTGGGGTCCATTGACTCGTCTGTCGTTTCCTCCTGTATTTAGATGAGCACATGTCAGCATAGAACTGATCATTCCTGCTTTTGCAATAATGATTGAAAATGACTGTCGCTGCGTAGCTTGTTTTTTTGGGGATGGAATAATTTATGGGAGCAGTGATTGAACTTTCAGGCGGCAGATTCAGTATCGGGACCGGATTTCCATTTAACAAAACTGTTTTTAAAAGCTATGCAAAACTCTAGTCTTTTTGGCCACTAAACCAAAGACCCTGAAAATAGTGCTGTCTGTCTACATTTTAAGAATTAAGTTTCCACAGACTGCAAACGTACCTCTGTTTCCAGGATTGGTGTGAGAAATCTTGTGTTCTTGTTGGCTGGTACCTCCTGAAAGCTTTCCTGAATTCAGATGGAAAAAATTTACATTTTAGAGTGAAAAATATTTCAGACTTTGCATGAGTTAACAGATTCTGAAGGCAGCGGCCTTTTGGATTTTTGCTGTTACCAAGATTTTGATAATTTTGAGAACAACTAATAATTACAATGTAGCAACTTATGGGTATCATCCAGGGGACAGATTCTGTTCAGCTATGCTATTATGTTTGACGGATAGTTATTTTGTTAAATTAACCTGTTCAATATGTGAGAAACTGAACTATATACTCATGTTGCTATTCATCTGCATTTTAAGAATAGCCTCTCCATCCACAATAAAACTTTCCAGAGTTTTACCAGGAAAAATAATTGAATTGCCATAGCGGTCAGTTTATTGCTAGATGTCGAGCTTTCTTGTATTCAGAAGGGAGAAAAATGAACATCACAGAGTGAGAAATGTTTCTGATTTTGTCTCAGTTCACAGATTATACAGGCAGCCATTTATTTGGACTTATGGTTTTACGTGCATTTCGATAATTTTGAGAACTGATAATTACAATGGAGCCATTAATGGGAGCATCCTGGCCAAATATTCTCTTTTGCAGAGTGATTTTGCATGGTTATTTTATTAAATGAACCTGTTCGGGATGTGAGAAACTGAATCATATACTCATGGGGAATGTTGCTATTCATTTACATTTTAAGAATAATGTTTCCATGGACACAATAACTTACCAATCTTTTACTCAGGAAAAGTGCATAAATTGAGTCAATTGTCTCCTTCATAGTGGCCATTTCCCCCTGAAATTCCACGCTTTCCTGTATTTAGATGGAAAAAATGAACATTTTAGAGTGAAAAATATTTCTGATTTTGCACGAGCTCACAGATTCTAAAGGCAGCCAGTTATTTGGACTTATGCTTTCACATGCATTTTTATCATTTTGAGAACTACTGATAATTGGAATGGAGCAATTTATGAGAATCATCCTGGGCATAGATTCTGTTTAGCTGCGCTGTTATGAGGAACAATGCAACACTGTCACTCACCACAGACTAATGGGGTGCATAGGCACTTTCCAACTGTACATATTAAAAATTTAAAAGTTTCCAAAGACATTAAAATGTACCTCAGCCTGGGCTGTTTGTACTGGGTCACGGGCCTCAGCCTGGGTTGTTTGTGCTGGGTCATGAGCCTCAGCCTGGGCTGTTAGTGCTGGGTCACGAGCCTCAGCCTGGGCTGTTTGTACTGGGTCATGAGCCTCAGCCTGGGCTGTTTGTGCTGGGTCACGAGCCTCAGCCAGGGATGTTAGTGCTGGGTCACGAGCCTCAGCCAGGGATGTTAGTGCTGGGTCACCAGGCTCAGCCTGGGCTGTTTGTGCTGGGTCACCAGCCTCAGCCTGGGCTGTTTGTGCTGGGTCACCAGCCTCAGCCTGGGCTGTTTGTGCTGGGTCAGGGGCTCTATTCTCCAGGGCAACCACCTTATTTGTGCTTTTGTCTGCCACTTGTGCTCCTCTCTCCTGCATTAAGATTTATGCACAACTACCACATCACTCATTCCATCAAAATTTTAGACTTTTTCACTCTTCCAGCCTAATATAAAATGCATGAATTGATGCAAAAATGATCTCTCCTATAGTGCTTGATGCCTAATTTTTGTTATCATTACACTACATGCTATACAATTTATATAGACTGCAAAGTTTTCTTCGACATTCCAATTGGCAAGTTCATGCAACTATAGCCATGTTTAAGATGCAAAATACTAAAACTCATTAGAAATATAGGTTCTTGTCTATCTTTCAATAATAAAGTATCCACAGATTAAACTTACCTCCATTATTTCCTGGACTACTTTATCCATGGTTTCAGACATGACTGCTAGTCTGCGCTCATATTCTGCTTTATCCTGCATTTAGATAAATATACAATTATCACATCACACTTTCTATAAAAATTGTCAGCCTGTTCACTCTTTGGGCCAATAGTGAAGGTGTTTTTTTTTTTTTTTTGGCTGTTTTTTGCCAAATGTTTCAGATGGCAGACAATTCAGAACATCCATAAACTCAATTTCATAAGGTGAACAAAAAAAATTGAATTTTCATCAGGGCAGGAACATCAAACAAACCCTGAAGGACCACAGTTTGTGCAGGTATCGAGGGCCGGTTCATACTCAACGCAAGGCACGCGAGCGAACGCGACCACAGGCCCGTTCCATTCCGTTCACAGAGAAGCCTGAACGCGCGTCCCTTGCTGCGCTGTGCCTCGTTAAAAAGCAGTTCACTGCTCATACAATAGGGCCGAGGTCACCAACAGGCGGACCGCGGTCCAAGTCCGGACCCAGACGCCGTCCCATCCGGACCCAGAGCTGTAACCAAATATCAGTTTTGTTGAGTTTTACTTAATTTTAGCAGATTTAATTTAAGTAGCCGCCACTTTTTCAGACTTTACGGTAATACGTAACCGCGCATTTGTGGGGGCGGTGTATGCCCTCATGCTCCTGCAGTGTACCAGCGGCCGTGTCAGAAAGTTATGAGAAAGAAATACACTGGAGAGACACGAGGCGAAAGAGAGAACAGCGGGGGGAGAAAGACTGACTGTGTAATAGTGAAGGAACGTGACATGGCTTGTTCTAAACGGCGCAAAGTGGACCATGAAAACAGCTTTTAAAGCGGAATGGACAGAATCTTATGTTTATCCTCCCCGCTGGAAGCTCAAAGCCGCTGTGTCATATGCTCCGAGACGATGGCGCTAGTGAAAAGTGCAAACGTAAAACGCGACTGTGAAATTAAAGAGATGGTGAGCTGGCGATGGGAGGCGGGTCGGCTGAAACCCGTCCCCTAAAATGAACGATTAGTCATGACCTGTTTTAAATCAAATTGGAAGCAGTGCATGTGTTTCATGATTGTTTAAATGCAACAGGATCATCTGAAACGTCTTTATGCAATTCCATTGCTTCCAACCCCCGAGTAAAGAAGTCATCATCACCGTAACGCATGTGAAACTGATCAGCCTCCATGCACACGGACTTCACTTCTGCGCGAGAATCTCTTACATACGCGTTGATTGAATAGTTATTGACAACAGCAGAGGAACGTAAATATGCCACTTAATTCACAGCAAATGCATGAAATGCAATAGCTGGCAGATATGCGTTATTAATGAAAACTGACCACACCTGATAATGTTGATAGTTTTCAGAGTTTCCCGAATCGTAATTTAAATGATTGAAAACGTCATGACCAATCATTATTTTTAAGGGATGATTTTATCCTCCCTTATCGCCAGTTCACCAGCTGCCACTGAACACAATACTGCATTTCAGAAGATTTAAAATCCTGGCAGACAAAACCACAGCTCACTTCTCTCACTAAACAGGAGAAAGTAGGCAGTGGGAGGGAAAGAAATTAATTTTTATTATAAAAGTCCTTAATATTATAATCCCCAGTTCAATGTGAAAAAAATTAAAACTATACAGTTCACAGGACTGTGGAGGGAAGAAAGGAAACTCAAGCTACACTTTTTTTTTTCTTCTAAAATGTAAGCACTGAAATGGAGATCTTATTTGACTTGGAGTACATTTACATTCCTTTTACTTTTATTATTATTTATAATTGTATGTAGCCTGAGTGATTATATGTTACTGTATTATGATGCAACTTGGGTAATAGACATGATGATGCTGCGGACCTTTACATGCTGAAATTTTTACTATCTGGACCTCTTTGATTTGTAATTGAATACCCCTGCAATAGGGGGTGGCAAAGTCCTCTCTGTCTCCTCCACCTTCTTTCTTCTTTTTGGTGTGTTGAACACAGCACATGGTGCATTATTTGCTTTATCTCCCCTATTGGAATCTCACGGAAATACACGCGTCGACGCGTCGCGTTACAAAAATTTGGACGACACACTTTGCTACGCAAGGACGCAAGATGGACACCTTGCGTTGCTCAATGCGTTGCCTTGTGTTCGCGCTCGCGTACCTTGCGTTGAGTATGAACCGGCCCTCAAGTGATTTGTTTAAGTATGCTTAGCAAAGCAAAGAGGGAAACTGCTCTCTCTCTTTTTGCTTGATGTATAATTACTGTTATCATTACACTACATGCTTCTCAATTTCCATAGATTGCAAAGTTTTAAGAATAACATTTCCATAGACAGCATAACATGAGTTTCTTGGATGCACTTCAGATGAACTGCTGCTCATAAATACTTTACACAGCATGTATAATGCCTTCATTAATGAGACATAATGGCTTTATAAATCAAACCTAAGCAAATTCCATGCTTTGAAAAGGGTGAAATAACAAATCTTTTTGTCAGCATGTGATGTCGGATAAGATATAACTGACAATGTCACTTAGCGAGTGGCTAAATGTTATAAAGGGTGACATTGTCGCTCAGTGAAATTGTCATTGTCGCAACTGGCATCACAAGCTGAAGGATGTTTTTATTTCACCCTTTACAAAGCATGATATTTGCTTTTGTATGATCTATGAAGACATTACGGCCTCTAATTTCTTGGCACAGCGCAGGGTGGCGCAGCCTGGCGTAATGTGGCGCAGCCCACGCAGTGGTACTTTTGTCCGGCGCAGCCCACGCAGTGGTAATTTCGTCCGGTGCAGCCCGCGCAATGGTAATTTTGTGCGGTGCAACACCGTGCGCAGCCACTTTGACAATTTGGTAGACGGACGTGCGCCAAGATGGGTGTGGTGGCGTAGTATTCATCAAGACACAGTGACAATTTGCATATTTGCTGAGTTATAAAGCATGTTTGATAGCTATATTTCTTAATTAGCCTGCTTGGGATGTAAAATACTGAAGCATAGGCTCATAGGAAATATAGCTTTTCGACATTTTAAAAATGAAATTTCCACAGACGGCACATTTACAATTTTCAGGCAAGAAAACTTTCAGCCTTTTTTTGGTCGTTGGGCCAAATACCAAAGATTGTTTTTGCATTATTCATAATGTACTTTATAATGTACACATGACCACAGTTTAGCTTTTAGGTCTATGATCCTGAAATCACCCAACTATATCAGGCATACATTCATGCATTAAAATTTAGAGCAGGGGCCTAAACCTCCAACAAGCTCTGCAGCACAGCCATTGTCAGCTCCTCTCAAATGATAATTGGAAGTCTCACAGGTAAAGAATCTGCACATAATATTTTCCTGGTTATAAATGAATGGTGAATGGAGTTTTTGCAATTTGAAAACGACTGAAGGTCTGGAAACATTATTCCTGCATGTAGATATGCGACACAATAACAACGTAGCAATGAGAGGAATATAAAAATGGTGGGGGAGTCGAACACAGTAGATAAAATATATGATGACCGCCTGGCAAAAATGACACAGAAAATAACTAGGGACCCTACTCATCCTCTCTATGGGAATTTGACAGGTAGGGTTATGGAACGCAGTGGTAGGCTAAGGCCTCCTGTGACGCGAACAAAGCGTTATGCTCTCTCTTTCATACCTCAGCACAGCACAACAAGCACTTTAAACGTACTTTTCCAGAATATTTATAGTGCATTAAGTTATCTTCGTATTTACGTAGTGTTCTTTTGATCTGACTGATCTATTTGTATTTATGGTCTAGGCCTGTATATGGCTTATCAAACTGTATTTATGATGTTAATTTATTGTGTACCCTCTTATAGGGACTGTATGTATATTTATGCTACTGTTTTTATGGGCATTAGACGGGTATGAGCACTGCAGTTTCCATGTCTATGGATGAAATAAACTTGACTTGACCAGACTTGAAATATACTTATTTGTCGATCTTTTAATAACAAGTGCACCGCCTATCGGCGAATGTCGTCTTTCTGCGCAATACTAGTCCCCTACTGGTGTATGCATATTACACTGCCTGGCCAAAAAAAAAGTCACCGTTTGGAAATGAATGAACAAATTCTATAATTGGATCATTATTGCGGATATTAATGTTTTAGTTGGCAATAATCATTTTTACCCTGACTGATGAAGCGCGTCGCTCTCATTTCTTAAAAAATCATGTCAGAAGACACATCCCTTGATGGTGGAAAAGATGTTACAGTATTTCAGAACCGGCAAGTTATCGGCCTGTATTTAGCAAAGAAAACCATGAATGACAAAAACAAGTATGAGGACTAATTTTCACAAACAAATTTGCCACCACAAAGTCCTGACCTTAAACACGTTAAAAGTTATTGGGATGTGCTCAAAAAAGACCACTGAGTGGTTCAACCATTATGTCAAGAAGACAGGATCTCGACCAAAAATTATGGCATTTCTGATCAAAATTAAATATTCTGGCATTGCATACAGTTGTCAAAACAATGACAAGACGAATATGCACTGTAAACAAAGCTAAAGGGGTTCAAAGTAAGTATTTGTTTGTGCGACTTTTTTCTAGGACGGGCAGTGTATATTTCCTAAAAAGTAGATCAAAGTGACCTGAATAGGGTACATGACACACCCTCTCCCCAAGATGCATCCACACACCAACTTTGATGTTCCTAGGTCATACAGTATTGAAGTTATGGAGCGGACACGAATGCGGACGGACGGACTGATGGACGGATGGACGGAGTGCAATCCTGTAGTCCCCTCCGTTTCCGGTAGGGGACTAATAAAGTATCTATAGATTAAACTTACCTCCATTTTTTCCTGGGCCAGTTTTTCAATTGTTTGAGACATGACAGCAAGTCTCTGCTCGCATTCTGCTCTTTGTATCTAGATGGAAAAAATAATATTTCAGAGAAAAACACTACTTTGCACTTTGCACAGAAATTTTTTTTTTAGCATTTTACTGTGACAATAAGGATGTTGGAAAGCTATTTTATTAAATTAGCCTGCTTGGGATGTGAGATTCTGAAGCACACACTGATGGGAAAGACAGCTCTTTCTCAACGTTTTAAGAATAACATTTCCATAGACAGCATAACATGAGTTTCTTGGATGCACTTCAGATGAACTGCTGCTCATAAATACTTTATACTGCATGTATAATGCCTTCATTAATGAGACATAATGGCTTTATAATCAAACCTAAGCAAATTCCATGCTTTGAAAAGGGTGAAATAACAAATCTTTTTGTCAGCATGTGATGTCGGATAAGATATAACTGACAATGTCACTTAGCGAGTGGCTAAATGTTATAAAGGGTGACATTGTCAGCTAAGTGACATTGTCATTGTCGCAACTGGCATCACAAGCTGAAGGATGTTTTTATTTCACCCTTTACAAAGCATGATATTTGCTTTTGTATGATCTATGAAGACATTATGGCCTCTAATTTCTTGGCACAGCGCAGGGTGGCGCAGCCTGGCGTAATGTGGCGCAGCCCACGCAGTGGTAATTTTGTCCGGCGCAGCCCACGCAGTGGTAATTTCGTCCGGTGCAGCCCGCGCAATGGTAATTTTGTGCGGTGCAACACCGTGCGCAGCCACTTTGACAATTTGGTAGACGGACGTGCGCCAAGATGGGTGTGGTGGCGTAGTATTCATCAAGACGCAGTGACAATTTTGCATATTTGCTGA
Source organism: Gymnothorax reevesii (assembly GCA_029721435.1). NCBI lineage: Eukaryota > Metazoa > Chordata > Actinopteri > Anguilliformes > Muraenidae > Gymnothorax > Gymnothorax reevesii. The sequence continues at coordinate 31,110,466 of CM056589.1, forward strand.
GTTATAAAGCATGTTTGATAGCTATATTTCTTAATTAGCCTGCTTGGGATGTAAAATACTGAAGCATAGGCTCATAGGAAATATAGCTTTTCGACATTTTAAAAATGAAATTTCCACAGACGGCACATTTACAATTTTCAGGCAAGAAAACTTTCAGCCTTTTTTTGGTCGTTGGGCCAAATACCAAAGATTGTTTTTGCATTATTCATAATGTACTTTATAATGTACACATGACCACAGTTTAGCTTTTAGGCCTATGATCCTGAAATCACCCAACTATATCAGGCATACATTCATGCATTAAAATTTAGACCAGGGGCCTAAACCTCCAGCAAGCTCTGCAGCACAGCCATTGTCAGCTCATCTCAAATGATAATTGGAAGTCTCACAGGTAAAGAATCTGCACATAATATTTTCCTGGTTATAAATGAATGGTGAATGGAGTTTTTGCAATTTGAAAACGACTGAAGGTCTGGAAACATTATTCCTGCATGTAGATATGCGACACTATAACAACGTAGCAATGAGAGGAATATAAAAATGGTGGGAGAGTCGAACACAGTAGATAAAATATATGATGACCGCCTGGCAAAAATGACACAGAAAATAACTAGGGACCCTACTCATCCTCTCTATGGGAATTTGACAGGTAGGGTTATGGAACGCAGTGGTAGGCTAAGGCCTCCTGTGACGCGAACAAAGCGTTATGCTCTCTCTTTCATACCTCAGCACAGCACAACAAGCACTTTAAACGTACTTTTCCAGAATATTTATAGTGCATTAAGTTATCTTTGTATTTACGTAGTGTTCTTTTGATCTGACAGATCTATTTGTATTTATGGTCTAGGCCTGTGTATGGCTTATCAAACTGTATTTATGATGTTAATTTATTGTGTACCCTCTTATAGGGACTGTATGTATATTTATGCTACTGTTTTTATGGGCATTAGACGGGTATGAGCACTGCAGTTTCCATGTCTATGGATGAAATAAACTTGACTTGACTTGACTTGAAATTTACTTATTTGTCGATCTTTAAATAACAAGTGCACTGCCTATCGGCGAATGTCGTCTTTCTGCGCAATACTAGTCCCCTACTGGTGTATGCATATTATATTTCCTAGGAAGTAGGTCAAAGTGACCTGAATAGGGTACATGATGCACCCTCTCCCCAAGATGCATATTTGTATTTATGGTCTAGGCCTGTGTATGGCTTATCAAACTGTATTTATGATGTTAATTTATTGTGTACCCTCTTATAAGGACTGTATGTATATTTATGCTATTGTTTTTATGGGCATTAGACGGGTATGAGCACTGCAGTTTCCATGTCTATGGATGAAATAAACTTGACTTGACTTGAAATATACTTATTTGTCGATCTTTTAATAACAAGTGCACCGCCTATCGGCGAATGTCGTATTTCTGCGCAATACTAGTCCCCTACTGGTGTATGCATATTATATTTCCTAGGACGTAGGTCAAAGTGACCTGAATAGGGTACATGATGCACCCTCTCCCCAAGATGCATCCACACACCAACTTTGATGTTCCTAGGTCATACGGTATTGAAGTTATGGAGCAGACACGAATGCGGACGGACGGACTGATGGACGGCTGGATAGAATGCAATCCTATAGTCCCCTCCGTTTCCGGTAGGGGACTAATAAAGTATCTACAGATTAAACTTACCTCAATTTTCTCCTGGGCCAGTTCATCAATTGTTTGAGACATGACAGCAAGTCTCTGCTCGCATTCTGCTCTTTGTATCTAGATGGAAAAAATAACATTTCTGAGAAAAACACTACTTTGCACTTTGCACCGAAATTTTTTTTTAGCATTTTACTGTGACAATAAGGATGTTGGAAAGCTATTTTATTAAATTAGCCTGCTTGGGATGTGAGATTCTGAAGCACACACTGATGGGAAAGACAGCTCTTTCTCAACGTTTTAAGAATAACATTTCCATAGACAGCATAACTTATGGTTTTCTTGGATGCACTTTAGATGAACTGCTGCTCATAAATACTTTATACTGCATGTATAATGCCTTCATTAATGAGACATAATGGCTTTATAAATCAAACCTAAGCAAATTCCATGCTTTGAAAAGGGTGAAATAACAAATCTTTTTGTCAGCATGTGATGTTGGATAAGATATAACTGACAATGTCACTTAGCGAGTGGCTAAATGTTATAAAGGGTGACATTGTCAGCTCAGTGACATTGTCATTGTCGCAACTGCCATCACAAGCTGAAGGATGTGTTATTTCACCCTTTACAAAGCATGATATTTGCTTTTGTATGATCTATGAAGACACTACGGCCTCTAATTTCTTGGCGCAGCGCAGGGTGGCGCAGCCTGGCGTAATGTGGCGCAGCCCACGCAGTGGTAATTTTGTCCGGCGCAGGCCACGCAGTGGTAATTTCGTCCAGTGCAGCCCGCGCAATGTAATTTTGTGCGGTGCAACACCGTGCGCAGCCACTTTGGCAATTTGGTAGATGGGTGTGGCGGTGTAGTATTCATCAAGACGCAGTGAAAATTTTGTAGCAAAAGTCTCCGCTGAAATTGCGCGGAAAACTCGCCGGCTCCAACCTGGTTTACTTTCTGTGCAGTGGTAATTTGGCTGACCAGCGCAGCGTGCACACGTCACCGAAACCTCACAGGCAGGTTTCCAGAATGTCAGGCACATTTCAATTCAATAAATAATTAGAGGAAGCACTATTTAATGTAACTATCTGAATCAGCACATAAATTATAGTATCTATATTGATTGTTCTGTTCAGATTCGGTGGCTTGCGTACTGGAAACTCTACCTGGCTTAATGAGCGCAGCTGAATCTGTGATGCAAACTAACGACTTCTCATCTTTCTCAGCTTAGCAAAGCAAAGAGAGAAACTGATCTCTCCCTTTTTTGCTTGATGCCTAATTATTGTTATCATTACACTACATGCCTGTCAATTTCCATAGACAGCAAAGTTTTCCTCAATATTCCATAGGTGAGTTTATGCAACTTTATGGTAAGGAAGTGAGATGCGAACCATAGACTCAACGGAAATACAGCCATCTGTCTACCTTTTAAGAGTAAAGTATCCACAGATTAAACTTACCTCCATTTTCTCCAGGACCAGTTGGGATGTGACATCAAATCTCTGCTTGCATTCTGTTCTTTGGAACTAGATGAAAAAAATTAACATTTTGGAGAAAAAAAATCACTAATTTTGCATATTTGCTGAGTTATAAAGCATGTTTGATAGCTATATTTCTTAATTAGCCTGCTTGGGATGTAAAATACTGAAGCATAGGCTCATAGGAAATATAGCTTTTCGACATTTTAAAAATGAAATTTCCACAGACGGCACATTTACAATTTTCAGGCAAGAAAACTTTCAGCCTTTTTTTGGTCGTTGGGCCAAATACCAAAGATTGTTTTTGCATTATTCATAATGTACTTTATAATGTATACATGACCACAGTTTAGCTTTTAGGCCTATGATCCTGAAATCACCCAACTATATCAGGCATACATTCATGCATTAAAATTTAGACCAGGGACCTAAACCTCCAGCAAGCTCTGCAGCACAGCCATTGACAGCTCATCTCAAATGATAATTGGAAGTCTCACAGGTAAAGAATCTGCACATAATATTTTCCTGGTTATAAATGAATGGTGAATGGAGTTTTTGCAATTTGAAAACGACTGAAGGTCTGGAAACATTATTCCTGCATGTAGATATGCGACACTATAACAACGTAGCAAAGAGAGGAATATATATAACGCTGACCCTCTCCATAGACACATGGGGAGATTGGCTATGAAGGCACTTTTTAACAATACATAGTGCTTATTACAAATTTCAAACTTTCCATAGACTGAAATTTACCTCGGATTTTTCCAAAGCTGAACGTTCAAGCTGAGAAATCCGAGACTGCAGGACGATCATTTGTACCTTTTCCTGCATTTAGATGAACACATAATAACAACATCACACATTTGGTCAAAGGTTTTTGGCTTTTCACTCATTGGGTCTAAATGTGTGTTGCTCTATTGTTCTCAGGGGCCAAATATTCAGCACATCCCAATTCTCAACTTTACCAGTGCATCAGCCTACTACAAGCATATGCTGTGCAACTCTAGCCTAATCGCTGTTAATACAAATTATCCCGCTGACTTCTATACTCAACGTGCTTTCTGTATATTTTTGGACAGCATTCCCCATTTGTTTGCACTTGTCATAATAAACTAAGTTCGTGCAGATTTCTCCCTGACAAGCGTATTGACCATCTCATATATGGTGCCCAGTTTCTGCTGAAATTTAGCTTTTCACAGCATACAGTTTCAATGAAAAATTCCCCTTTCAAACATCACAATAGCTCAATAATTTCACATTAATAATGAGGTAAATTATTTCATGCATTATGAACACTGTCATGCTTTTAGGCCTCTATTCTGAAATCACCCAACTACATGAAGTATACATTCATAAATCTGAATTTAGACCAGGTGAATCAAATTGAATCCTACCCTGGGGCACAACCATTATTGACTTGTCTCAAATGATTATTTGATTGCCAGACATAAAAATTATCTACACAACATTATCCAGACCGTAAATGAATGGTGAGAGAATTTTTGCAACTTGAAAACGATTCTAGATTTGGATGCACCCTTATGAAAAATTCCCACAAAATACTACAGAAAAAATACCACAGTTTTCAACAGTAACTATGGTATTTTTGCGGAATTACTACAGCCAGTTACCAGAGACATTTACCATAGTTTACTATGGTAACTTAGAGTAATCTGTTGTAAAATTACACATGTATCATATATCGCTACACAAGAAAGTGGCCTGTTAAGTTAGCTATGGTACTCCATATCTGACAAATCTGCACAAAAATGCTTATATACTATATTAAAACACTTTTTAAATAACGATACTATAGTAACTCTGTAGTTTACTCCGGTGATGGTAAAGTAAATCACAGAAGTCAAACTCTACTATAGTAAACTATAGCAATGATATTCAATTACTATAGTATATTTGCAACAAATTACAGTTTACTGTAGTAAAGTGTAGTTTACTGAAGTTTACATCAATTTTACTGTAGTAAACTATAGTTAACTATAGAAAATGTTTATAAGGGAATTATTGTGATTTTTCTCTATAGTGTGACACAACAACACTGATGCAATGTGAGGAACAAACATAACCACTGACCCTCGCCATTGACTCATGGGGAGATTGGCTATGAAGGCACTTTTTAACAATACAGAGTGCTTATTACAAATTTCAATCTTTCCATGGACTGTAAAAAATCACTGCAGATAATGGCGGGGCCACTTGTTCAACCGCTGCAGTTCTCTTCTCTATGGCATCCACTTTTCGAAGAATTTTTCTTCTGTCTTGTATATAGATGAATTGACAGTTGCCACGTCATAAGCTCGATCCAACTTTTCCGCCTTATCACTCATTGGGCCAAATGCCTAATATGTTGTTTTTACAACGCATTTTTTTTTAAAATATAAATATTTTCGCAGGCAAAAATTTGGTGCAACCAAAATTCTATCCGCTCAACCATATCAGCTACACAAAACAAAGAATTAAATTTAAATTAGGCCAGGTACCTCAACCAAACCCAGAACGTGACCAGGTACATCGAGTAAACCACATTATCTGCTTGTGCTAAGCCATCCATGAAGTGTGGTTCCCAAAGAGGGAGAAAGTGATCATTCCCATTTTACATTATACCTCATAAGTGTAAACATGATGCTCCATGGCTCATGGTTTACACCGACTACACTGTTCGTCTTATTATTCCATGAGTGAGTTTTTGGAATATTATTAATGTTTGGAATGAGAGATACTGACTCATCTGCTCATCGGAAATATGGCTATTTGTCAGTTTTTTAGAATGAAGTGTCCACAGACTGTAGCATTTACCTGTACAAGTCTATCAACTCTCCGTCTCAAATCTTGCACATCCTCTTTACTTGAGGCCCCCTGCATGTACAATACACAATTGTCATATCACACATCACATCAAAATTATTTCCCCTTTCACCCTTTGGCCAAATACTGAATGTGTTATTTTTAGCTATGTTTCGCCAAATATTTTCAATGGCTGAAAGGTTGGTGTATCATTACACTCAACTAGGCCAGCTATGTGAGCCAAAAATTTGAATTCTTACAAAGGCCACTTACATCAAACAAACTCTGAAAAACCACAGTGTGTGCTGGTGTCAAGTGAACTGTTTAGGTGTGGGTTCCAAAGAAAGGGAGAAATTGAAAAACTGCCTAATAAGTGTCAGCATTGCGCTTCATGCTTTATAATTAGCATAGACTGCAGCGATTCCCTCAAGATTCCATATTTGAGTTTGTGCAATTTTAGTTATTTGTAGGGTGAGATATACTGGACAATAGGCAAATGAAAAACATAGCTATTCATCTACATTTTAAGAATGAAGTTTCTTGAGACAGTTAAACTTACAGAAACCACATTCCAGAAACCTTCGTGAAAATCATGCATGTACTCCTCCAGGGAAGCCAACCTCTTTTCTGTTCGTGCTTTTTCCTAGATTTTGAAGAATACACAAAGATAACATCACACATTACATCTAAATTTTCAGCCTTTTTACTCGTTCAACTGAATGCTGATTGCATTATATTTTGTAGAACATATTCAACAATATCAGCCTGACAAAAAAAAACAAAACAATTTAACCCTTTGTTGCATACAGCATGAACAAATCCCTCCAATACGATAAAACTGGAAATCCAATTCTTTCTTTTGGGACAATTTGATGGGATTTGGTGCAGCATTGCTTTTGCGAGGGGTACTGGTGGGTGGTCAGACTGGCCATTGTTTTGGACATTATGCCTGTGGGATGCATACTGCCATCAAGTATTTGGACATTAAGCACGTGGGGTGACAGAAATAATGAGAAGTCAAAGAAACGTGGTTATTGATATGCCTGACGTCCAGTATTCTGGACATGGCTTATTTTAGCAATTTGCCTGGTATGCAAATATTTTTGTCAGAGCATAAAATGGGCTATATTCCACCAAATACACATGCATTACAAGGCTTAAGTATTGCTCTATATTGCATTTCATTACTCCAACAGGAAAAGTTTGATCAAAACTTGAAAAATATCAGAGTATTTCTGACTTTCGTCAACTTACTTCCTATTTGTGGACTCTGCCATTGTGATTGTTAATGAGAAACTATGTGCTAATCAGACAGACACCTATTGGGAAAAATCCATTGGGAAATTAGCAATTAAATGAACATTGTGTGTTTTCTGGGTATCTGTGAGCTTAGACAACATAAACCACTCTTAAATATGTCCAAAATATTGGACAGCATGCAACAAGGGTTAAATTAGGCCAAGTACATCAAGCAAACCCTGAAGGACCAAAATATGTGCTGCTGTGAACTGATCCCCTTGAGGGTGGTAACGAAACAAAAGGAAAAAGTGATCACTTCGATTCTGCATTATGTCTAATACTGTGAGGGCAAACATTATGCTACATGCTTAAAAGTTTACAAAGGCAATAATGTTTACCTCAGGATTCAATGGGAGAGTTTTTACTCTTTAAGTGGTGGTTAAGATGTGAGATAGTGAACATAGAGTCACGGGAAATATCACAATTCATTAACATTTTAAGAATAAAGCTCCCACAGAATGTAAACTTGCCTCCGCTGTCGCCAGTATTAACAAATCCATAGTCTCCTCCAAGGACTTCATGTCTGGCTGAAGCACTGCTTTTCCCTGCAACCACATGGAAGGAATTTACATTTCAGACATGAAAAAAGGTCACTCATTTTGCATTAATAACGCTGCACATTATAATGCATGTATTATCAGTGATTAAGTTTTAGGCTGATGATCCTGAAATCACTCAACTACAGTATATTAGGTGTACAATCATACACGTGAATTTACATCAAGCACCTCAAATTCAAAAAACTCTGGAACACTACCATTTCTGGGTTGCCTCAACTGATCATTTTAAGCCTGACAAACAAAAAGCTCACATATAACATTCTTATGGCCAGAATTGGATAATCCGTCCATTCATCCATCCATCCATCCATCCATCCATTTTCGATCACTATACAGAGACTGGTTCCAAGGGTAGCAGACTAAGTGGAGAGGCCTTGGTGTCTTCCTACCCAGCCACTAACTCCAGCTCCTCATGGGAAACCCCAAGCCAGGAGATATAGACCCCCCACTGTGTCCTGGGGGTGGCTTGAGGTGTCCTCCCAGTTGGACATGCCTGGAAAACCTCTGAAGGGAGGCATCCAAGAGGCATCCGAAACAGAAATCTGAACCATCTCAAGTGACTCCTCTCAACGCAGAGGAGTAGCGATTTCTACTCTGACCCGCTCCCGGATGTTTGAGCTCCTCACCCTTTCAACTAGGGTCAGCCAAGCCACCCTGCTAACAAAGCTCATTTTGGCCACTTGTATTCAAGATTATATTCTTTCGGTCACTACTCAGAGCTCGTGACCATCGGTGAGGTTTGGAATCAGTGGCGAGCAGTGGATGGAAAACCGAGAGGGCGGAAAACATCCCTTGAAACTGATGAGATTGGTGACCCGATTTCAATCATTGTGCTTGGTCAACATGTTAGTTTCCCTTATTTTGAAATGTTTAGGAGAGTGAATAATACATTCTATAAAATGCTTCATGCGCATGCAACTCTTCACGAAAAAAACCACTGTGGATTTTCCGCATTACATTTTGTCACATCTTAAGCACGTCGTCAAACCTGTGCTGAATGACTGTTTAATTGAGAAAGATTGAAATGCGTTCTTTTTTTACGTTCAACTGATGCCTTTGATTTCTCATCTTAGCGAAGACAATTAGCTACACCCGAGAGACAAAGTTGAAGTGACTTTTACCAGGGAAATTGACTGAAAACAGATCAAGACTAATCAGCAGTCTAAAGACATGTTTATCCCCCTCCTAGTTCCCTGTCCACCGCCCGCCACTGTTTGGAACACAGATTGACCAGTAAATAGAGAGCTTTGCTTTTTGCACAGCTCCTTGTTCACCGAAATGGACCTATACAGTGCCCTGCCCAGGGACTCCGAGAAGGCTGGATACTCAAAAGTGAAGTTAGGCTCCTAAGCACAAACAAGAGCATTCCCCAGCAAAACACATTGCGGAGACCACTGTGTTCCATGGGGCGAACTCCAACACAGCGACACTAAGCCAAGCAGGTAAAAGGATCCCCAAGGCTGCTCGCCACCTCTCACCTTGAGCAATTCCAGAACTGGATGATGACTGAGCTTTTGCTGTTTGAAAACTTGGTCTGGAAGCAGTATTCCCATGTGTAGATACATGGCAGTGTAAAACCACAGCAATGTGGGGAACAATATAACTCTGACACTCCTCATTGACTCATGGAGAGCAGGCTATGAAGGCACTTCTTAACTAGAGCTGGACTCGCAAGAGCCCATAGCTCCACCAGGATGGCTGGATTTGACCTTTGGCCTCAGATGTACTTTGGCCTAGATATACGGAAAATTATTCGCTTGTTCCTCTAGTGCAACTCTAACATCCTTCAAAGTTTGGTTAAAATAAATGCAGCCATTTTTGAGATATCCTGCAGACAGACAAACAAATGAATGACTCCCGCCTAACTAGACCCTTGTCGAAATCGTCTGGTGTCTGACTCGAGACGAGGGTCAATTTTGGAACGCAGTCAACATTTACTTAGAACTTTGCTCTTTACCTCAGAACTTCAAATGTCTGGCGTAGGACAACTGGATTATATAATATTGCTTAAGGGCACTCAGTAAAGCGCATGCCTCCGCCACGCCAAGTCAATGCATTACTTATTATCGTTGGCTGATGGAGGGTATTGCTGCATTCTACCAGCAGGTGGCAGCAAACCCAAAAGCACGCAGATTGGAAATCCGGCCCATTGGAAAGACTTCAAATCTCCGGCAGCATAACTCGTTTTGCACTTTGGCCTATATCTCAGCTGAACTTTGGCCTAGACATGCCGAATTTTAATCACTTGTTCCTCTTATGCTAAGATAACATTCTGCAAAGTCGTTTTTGAGATATGCTGCTAACAAACAGACAAACAAACAGATGACTAACTGAATGAAGTGACATGGTTGGCAATTTCGACAACCAACAAACGAAAGCAAAAACATAACCTCCTGGCGGAGGTAACAAAATGTATTGTGCATTTCAATTTTCAAAGTTGATAGTTTGTAAAATTTACCACAGTTCTTCCCTGGGCCGCTTTTTCAAGGTGAAAAGTTCTCTTCTCCAAGGCAACCAACTTACTGGCTGTTTGTCCATTTTCCTGCATTTAGATGGACAGCAATTCCCTCATGAGAAATTTGGTCAAAATTTTTGGTAGTTTCACTCATTGGCATGTATAATGCCTTCATTAATGAGACATAATGGCTTCATAAATCAAACATAAGCAAATGCCATGCTTTGAAAAGGTGAAATAACAGATCTTTTTGTCCGCATGTGATGCCAGATAAGATATAATTGACAATGTCACTCAGCGAGTGGCTAAATGTTATAAAGAGTGAAAATGTCAGCTCAGTGACATTGTCATTATCACAACTGGCATCACAAGCTGAATAAGGATGTATTATTTCACCCCTTACAAAGCACAACATTTGCTTTGGAATGATCTATGAAGACATTATGTCTCATGTCATGACTCAATGTGGGCTGGTGTCACGTTAATCATTTCAGGGTGCTGACAAAAGCAAAGGGAGGAACTGATCTCTCCTATTATGCTTGATGTATAATTATTGTTATCATTACACTAGATTCTTCTCAATTTACATAGATTGCAAAGTTATCTTTGGCAAGTTCATGCAAGTATAGCTATGTTTAGGCTGCAGAATACTAAACCTCATGGAAAATATACGTTCTTGTCTATCTATTCATAATAAAGTATCCAGAGATTAAACTTACCTGCATTTTTTCCTGGAGGACTTTATCCATTGTATCAGACATGACAGCTAGTCTCTGCTCATAATCTGCTTTTTCCTGCATTTAGATCATTATATGATTATCACATCACACATTTAATTTTAAAATTTCATCCTTTTCACTCTTTGAGCCAATACTGAAGGTGTTATGATTTTTTTTTTTTTTTGCTATTTTTGGCCAAATGTTTCAGATTGTGGACAATTCAGAACATCCATACACTCAACTTCATTAGGTGAGCAAAAAAAAATTGAATTTTCATGATGCCAGGAACATCAAACAAACCCTGAAGGACCAACATTTATGCTGGTATCAAGTGATTCATTTAGGTGTGCTTAGCAAAGCAAAGAGAGAAACTGATCTCAACCTTTTCGCTTCATGCCTAATTATTGTTATCATTACACTACATGCTTCTTGATTTATCTAGATTTCAAAGTTCTCCTCAATATTCCATGGGTGAGTTTATGCAATTTTAGTAATGCTTAGGAAGTGACATACCGAACCATAGACTCAAAGGAAAGACAGCTATTTGTCTACCTTTATCAGAGTAAAGTATCCACAGATAAAATTTACCTCCATTTTCTCCAGGACCAGTTTATCAATTGTTTGAAACATGAGAGCAAGTCTCTGCTCGCATTCTGCTCTTTGAATCTAGATGGGAAAAAAATAAAATTACTGAGGAAAAAAAAACAAATTTAGCATTTTACTGTGACAATAAGGATGTTGGAAAGCTATTTTATTAAATTAGCCTGCTTGGGATGTGAGATTCTGAAGCATAGACTGATGGAAAATACAGCTCTTTGTTAACAATTTAAGAATAACATAACTGGCATCACCAGTTGAATAAGGATGTGTTATTTCACCCCTTACAAAGCACGACATTTGCTTTTGTATGATCTATGAAGACATTACGTCTCATGTCATGACTCAATGTGGGCTGGTGTCACGTTAATCATTTCAGGGTGCTGACAAAAGCAAAGGGAGGAACTGATCTCTCCTATTATGCTTGATGTATAATTATTGTCATCATTACACTACATGTTTCTCATTTTACATAGATTGCAAAGTTTTCTTTGGCAAGTTCATGCAAGTATAGCTATGTTTAAGCTGCAGAATACTAAACCTCATTGAAAATATACGTTCTTGTCTATCTATTAATAATAAAGTATCCAGAGTTTAAACTTCCCTGCATTTTTTCCTGGACGACTTTATCCATTGTTTCAGACATGACAGCTAGTCTCTGGTCATATTCTGCTTTGTCCTGCATTTAGATCATTATATGATTTTCACATCACACATTTAATTTAAAAATTTCATCCTTCATTCTTTGGGCCAATAGTGAAGGTGTTATTTATTTATTTATTATCCCCCGCCAAAACGAACTGCGAAAGGGATAGAGGTTTGAACTCCGTCCGTCCGTGTGTGTGTGCGTCCGTCCGTCCAAGAGAAAGGGGACAAACCATAGACTAAATGGAAATATATCTATTTGTCTACCGTTTAAGAATAAAGTATCCACAGATTAAACTTACCTCCATTTTCTCCTGGGCCAGTTTATCAATTGTTTGAGACATGACAGCAAGTCTCTGCTCGCATTCTGCTTTTTGTATCTAGATGGAAAAAAATAAAATTACTGAGAAAAAAAAGATAAATTTAGCATTTTACTGTGACATTAAGGATGTTGGAAAGCTATTTTATTAAATTAGCCTGCTTGGGATGTGAGATTCTGAATCATTGACTGTTGGGAAATATAGCGCTTTGTCAACGATTTAAGAATAACATTTCAAAAGACAGCAAAACCTATGGTTTCCTCGGATGTGCTTTAAATGAAGTGCTGCTCATAAAGACTTTATACAACATGTATAATGAATTCATAAATGAGATATAATGGCTTTATAAATCAAACCTAAGCAAATGCAATGCTTTGAAAAGGATGAAATAACACATCCTTTTTGTCAGCAAGTGATGCCGGATATGATATAACTGATTATGTCACTTAGCGAATGGCTAAATGTTATTAAGGGTGAAATTGTCAGCTCAGTGACATTGTCATTGTCACAACTGGTATCACAACCTGAATAAGGATGTGTTATTTCACCCCTTACAAAGCACGACATTTGCTTTTGTATGATCTATGAAGACATTATGTCTCATGTCATGACTCAATGTGGGCTGGTGTCACGTTAATCATTTCAGGGTGCTGACAAAAGCAAAGGGAGGAACTGATCTCTCCTATTATGCTTGATGTATAATTATTGTTATCATTACACTACATGCTTCTCAATTTACATAGATTGCAAAGTTTTCTTTGGCAAGTTCATGCAAGTATAGCTATGTTTAAGCTGCAGAATACTAAACCTCATTGAAAATATACGTTCTTGTCTATCTATTAATAATAAAGTATCCAGAGATTAAACTTACCTGCATTTTTTCCTGGACGACTTTATCCATTGTTTCAGACATGACAGCTAGTCTCTGCTCATGTTCTGCTTTGTCCTGTATTTAGATCATTATATGATTATCACATCACACATTTAATTTAAAATTTTCATCCTTCATTCTTTGGGCCAATAGTGAAGGTGTTATTTATTTATTTATTTATTTACTATCCGCCGCCAACACGAACTGTGACAGGGATAGAGGTTTGAACTCCGTCCGTTCGTGCGTGTGTGCGCCCGTCCGTCCATCCAAGAGAAAGGGGACAACTTTTCTCAGAAACTATTACAGATAGGACAACCAAATTTGGTGTGTAGCTTCAGACCATAAAGGCCTTGATGGAGTTCGAAAATAAGAGGCACACGATTCGCGGGGGATGTTGTAGACCATGTCGACTTGTTTTTGCTATTTTTGGCCAAATGTTTCAGACGGCGGACAATTCAGAACATCAATACACTCAACTTCATTAGGTGAAAAAAAAAATGTGAATTTTCATGAGGCCAGGAATATCAAACAAACCTGAGGGACCACAATTTGTGCTGGTATCAAGTGATTTATTTCAGTGTGCTAAGGAAAGCAAAGAGAGAAACTGATCTCTCTCTTTTTGCTTGATGCTAATTATTGTTATCATTACGCTACATGCTTTATAATTTACATAGATTGCAAAGTTTTCTTCAATATTCCATGGGTGAGTTCATGCAATTTTAGTAATGCTTAGGAAGTGACATACCAAACCATAGACTCAATGGAAATATAACTATTTGTCTACCGTTTAAGAATAAAGTATCCACAGATTAAACTTACCTCCATTTTCTCCTGGGCCAGTTTATCAATTGTTTGAGACATGACAGCAAGTCTCTGCTCGTATTCTGCTCTTTGTATCTAGATGGGAAAAAAATAAAATTACTGAGGAAAAAAAACAAATTTTGCATTTTACTGTGACAATAAGGATGTTGGAAAGCTATTTTATTAAATTAGCCTGCTTGGGATGTGAGATTCTGAAGCATAGACTGATGGGAAATACAGCTCTTTGTTAACAATTTAAGAATAACATAACTGGCATCACAAGTTGAATAAGGATTATTTATTTGTAAGGCGTGTTATTTCACGCCTTACAAAGCACGACATTTGCTTTCGTATGATCTATGAAGATATTATGTCTCATGTCATGACTCAATGTGGGCTGATTTCGAGCGAATCACACACACTCACATACAAGTAGTTCACATACGGATATGGAGGGGATGAGTAGTGCAAATACGGATAGGGAGGGGATGAGCAGTGCAAACACACAGACACATACACATAAAACACACAGACAAACATACATACAAGCACTTCACACACAGACAGACACACATACAAGCAATTCAGTTCACACATGCATGAGCAGCTCACACACATATAAGCAGCGCGCTTCTGTAGCTTTGATTAGTGAGCAGGCTTCTGTTTAGTTGATTCAAAACACAGAATCAGAGGATGTATTTGATTTCTGTAGCTTTGATCAATTTTTGTTCAGTAAAATCATTAGTTGCTACTGAAAACATAATCAATTGAATCATTTGTAATCATTTGATATGCATCGAATTCATCCACTTGTATCTTTGTCTTTGTCTGTATATCATGTTCATCTCTTGCTTGTGTACATGTCTGCACAAGTCTCCAGCTGTAAGTTTCCACACTTTTGAAGTGATGCGCATGCGTCTTTGCTTTGAATTTCTGAAGGATTAGCTAACAGAGTTTCGGGTTGCCTGTCGAATTGCAGTGCGAGAATGAGAAGCAGAAAGACCATATTTGAAAAATATTGCCGGTGAAAAGGGTATAAGACCTGGGTGTGAAAGTCGGGAAATCAGTTCTTCTTGCGCAGGAGGAACTCGGCTTTACATTTATCAACATGACACAATAAAGCCTAGTTTTTCTTTTCAGAATCTGTCTTTCTCCAATTACTTGAGGATGGGGGAACCTCACAATCTGAAAATATGTTGGATGAAAACCACAACACTGATCTCTCCTATTATGCTTGATGTATAATTATTTTTATCATTACACTACATGCTTCTCAATTTACTTATGCACATATATTGCAAAGTTCTCTTCAACACTCCATGGGCAAGTTCATGCAACTATAGCTATATTTAGGATGCAAAATACTAAAACTCATTGAAAATATACGTTCTTGTCTATCTATTAATAATAAAGTATCCAGAGATTAAACTTACCTGCATTTTTTCCCGAAGTACTTCATCCATTGTTTCAGACATAACAGCTAGTCTCTGCCTATACTCTGCATTTTCCTGCATTTAGATCATTATATCATTATCAGATCACACATTCCATTTCAAAATGTCAGCCTTTTCACTCTTTGGGCTGATAGTGAAGGTGTTATTTATTTATTTATCTATTTTTGGCCAAATGTTTCAGATGGTGGACAATTCAGACATCCATATACTCAACTTCAACAGCTGAACCAAAAAATAAATAAATAATTGAATTTTGATTAGGGGAGGAACATCAAACAAACCTGAAGGACCACAATTTGTACTGGTATCAAGTGATTTGTTTAAGTGTGCTTAGGAAAGCAAAGAGGGAAACTGATATCTCCCTTTTTTCTTGATGTATAATTATTGTTATCATTACACTACATGCTTTATAATTTACATAGATTGCAAAATTTTCTTCAATATTCCATGGGTGAGTTTATGAATTTTAGTAATGCTTAGGAAGCGACTTACCAAACCATGGACTCAATGGAAATACAGCTCTTTGTCTACCTTTTCAGAATAAAGTATCCACGGATAAAACTTACCTCCATTTTCTCCTGGGCCAGTTTATCAATTGTTTGAAACATGAGAGCAAGTCTCTGCTCGCATTCTGCTCTTTGTATCTAGATGGGAAAAAAAGAAAATTACTGAGGAAAAAAAAAAAATTTAGCATTTTACTGTGACAATAAGGATGTTGGAAAGCTATTTTATTAAATTGGCCTGCTTTGGATGTGAGATTCTGAAGCATAGACTGATGGGAAATACAGCTCTTTGTCAACAATTTAAGAATAACATAACTGGCATCACAAGTTGAATAAGGATGTGTTATTTCACCCCTTACAAAGCACGACATTTGCTTTTGTATGATCTATGAAGATATTATGTCTCATGTCATGACTCAATGTAGGCTGGTGTCACGTTAATCATTTCAAGGTGCTGACAAAAGCAAAGGGAGGAACTGATCTCTCCTATGATGCTTGATGTATAATTATTGTTATCATTACACAACATGCTTCTCAATTCACATAGATTGCTAAGTTTTCTTCAACACTCCATTGGCAAGTTCATGCAAGTATAGCTATGTGTAGGATGCGAAATACGAAACCTCATTGGAAATATACATTCTTGTCTATCTATTAATAATGATGTATCCAGAGATTAGACTTACCTCCATTTCCTCCTGAGCCAGTTTATAAATTGTTTGATACATGACTGCAAGTCTCTGCTCGCATTCTGCTTTTTGTATCTAGATGGAAAAAAAAAAACATTTCTGAGAAAGATAACACGAATTTTGCATTTGGCTGTGACAATAAGCATGTTGGAAAGCTATTCTATTAAATTGGCCAGCTTGGGATGTAAGATTTTGAAGCATAGACTGATGGGAAATATAGCCGTTGTCAACGATTTAAGAATAACATTTCAATAGACAGCAAAACTTATGGTTTCCTCAGATGCACTTTAGATGAAGTGTTGCTCATAAAGGCTTCATACAGCATGTATAATGCCTTCATTAATGAGACAAATTGGCTTCATAAATCAAACATAAGCAAATGCCATGTTTTGAAAAGGGTGAAATAACACATCCTTTTTGTCCGTATGTGATGCAGGATATGATATCAGGGTTCTCCACTACCATTAATGACCGGGCGGGCCGCCCGTTCACTCTGAGTGATTGCACAATCGCCACCTGTTCATAATATATGCGCCCGTTGACTCTTCTCGGCCGCCCGGTCAAAAAAAAAAAAACGGAGAATTGAAAGTAGGGATTCAAACACAATGGGCTCTAATTTCGTAGACCAGGCGCAGGCACGGCGCAGGCGTGGCGAATGGGGGGTGCGCCGCGCCAACAGGGTGTGTCCAGGCGTATGTTGTAATTTAGTGCCTGGCGCAGCTTGGCGCAAGTACTCCTCTGTCCCGCCTCTGTCCCTCCTTCCAGCGCAAGTTGGCAAAGAAGGCGTGTCTGGGTATAACTCAGCCGAGTCAAATATTGCTCATTGGCAAGAGAAACGATGAAAAGCGTGTTCCTATTATTACAGCCTGTTCCTGCTTAAAATTTTGGGATAAAAATGCATGGACAACAATGCAAGATACGTTACACATTTATTTTCAATATGTGTTCTTGACTCAGTACGAGATCATAGCAATCAGGCTGTATTCCTTTTCCCCACTAAAAATGATAAAATCTAAGTGACAATTGTAGTAGCCTAGCATTAAGCCGCTTGCACACTGGACGCGAAACAAATTTTTCACTTGACAGATTGCGTTGAAAGCAGTGTCCTGTGTCCGAAAGTCTGACAGGGTTTTAATATATCTCTGTGTCTGACAGTCTATTATTGTTTTTAATTTCTTCAAATCTACTGACTCTTTTAGATATTAAACGTGAATGTTTTGATAAGAGGGCTCAGTTCTTCAAGATCAGCACCGAGAATTTCAATCAATGTTTCTGTTTAAGCTCTGCTCAAAAAAGTGAGTCGACACTGGTGAGAGACAATGTACAATGTGTCTGACAGCCAAAAAAATAAAATAAAATAAAAAGAGGACGATTAGAACAGATTGATAACGAAATAAAGAATAAAAAGAAACATTTTAACAACTGAAAATCCAACGAACACTGCGATTAATTTATTTGCGGGTCATCTTTTTTGGATGTTCTGTTGGTTGGTGATGTATATGTATTTTTATTCTTTATTCCATTATAAATCTGTTCTCATTTCAATACTTTTATTTTTTGCTGGGTGCCGGACATGGAGTATTTTGCATTTTGCGTCAGACAGTCTTGATCGAGCATGCGATAATTTATTCACACTGTCAATGGTCATGGTATCGATTTGCTCTCTGATTGCCAGCACTATTTTATCTCTGCTGTGGAAATAAAGCGGGAATCTGTTAGATCAATCCGACTAATTTTCAAAAGAAAGACCGAATAAAGACTGTTGTCTATCTTCAAAGGAAGAGAACAGACGAATAAAAAGACCAAGAAAAGTCGACAGCTCTTTGCATTGACTTTGACTGCAATCAGTCGTGCAAAAAATTTGTTTCGCATCCAGTGTGCAAGCGACTTTACCGAGCACAGAACGCAAGCATTATATACGCACTGCCTGATGCCGAGGCAGCTTGTGGTTGGCTGAGAAAGATGTGAAGTCGTTAATTTGCATCATTGATTCAGTTGCGTTGATTAAGTCAGGTCGAGTTTCCATCACGCTTGCCAACCGCCTTTGATCTGACATCAGGTCAATCGATATAGATACTATAATTTATGTGCTGATTCAGATAGATACATTAAACAGTGGTTGCTGTAATTATTTACTGTATTGAAATGTGCCTGACATTCTGGAAACCTGCCAGTGAGGTTTCGGTGACGTGTGCGCACTGCGCGCCGGTCAGCCAAATTACCACTGCACAGAAAGCGAACCAGGTTGAAACTGGCGAGCTTTCTGCACAACTGCAGCGAAGACCTTCGCTACGAAATTGTCACTGCTGGTATCAAGTGATTAGTTTCAGTGTGCTTAGGAAAGCACACTTGATGCCTAATTATTGTTATCATTACACTACATGCTTCTCATTTTACATAGATTGCAAAATTTTCCCTCAATATTCCATTGTGAGTTTCTGCAATTTTAGTAATGCTTAGGAAGCGACATACCCAACCATAGACTCAAAGGAAAGACAGCTATTTGTCTACCTTTTAAGTATAAAGTATCCAGAGATTAAACTTACCTCCATTTTCTCCTGGACCAGTTGATCAATTCTTTGAGACGTGACAGCAAGTCTCTGCTCGCATTCTGCTCTTTGTATCTAGATGGAAAAAAATAACATTTCTGAGAAAGATAACACAAATATTGCATTTTGCTGTGACAATAAGCATGTTGGAAAGCTATTTTATTAAATTAGCCTGCTTGGGATGCGAGAAACTGAAGCATACACCGATGAGAAATACAGCTCTTTGTCAACGATTTAAGAATAACATTTCAATAGACAGCACAAACTATGGTTTCCTCAGATGCACTTTAGATGAAGTGTTGCTCATAAAGGCTATTTTATTAAATTAGCCTGCTTGGGATGTAACAGGTGTCAAAAAAGTTGGGACAGGGGCTTTTGAAATTGCTTTCAAATCACACCAGTCAGTATTTTATTCACAATAAAACAGAACAATAAAACATTACAAATGTTGAAAATGAGAAATTTTACAATTTTTCCACAAAATGAGCACATTTCAAATTTTATGGCTGCTACAGGTCTCAAAAAAGTTGGTACAAGGGCCTGTTTACCATAGTGTAGCAACCCCTCTTCTTTTTAACACAGAGGGGAGGCGTCTGGGCATTGAGGAGACAAGTTTCTTAAGTTTAGCCATTGGAATTTGATCCCTCTCTTGCTTAATACAGGCTTCCAGCTGCTGGAGAGTTTTGGGTCTCCTTTGACGGACTTTTTGTTTAATTATGCGCCAAATGTTCTCAATTTATGAAAGATCAGGACTGCAGGCAGGCATATAGCATATAGACTCTTCTACTGCGAAGCCATGTTGTTGTAATAGCTGCAGTATGTGGTTTTGCATTGTCCTGCTGAAATACAAAAGGCCTTCCTTGGAATAGATGTCGTCTAGAGCGGAGCATATGTTGCTCTAAAACCTTTATATACCTTTCAGCATTCATGGTGCTTTTAAAAACATGCAAGTGTCCCACACCATATGCACGAATGCATCCCCATACCATCAGAGATGCTGGCTTTTGAACTGAACGCTGATAAAAGGAGGGGTGGTCTATCTCCTCTTTAGCCCGGAGGACACAACGCCCATGATTTCCAACAAGAATGTCAAATTTGGACTTGTCTGACCTCAGAACACTTTGCCACTTTGCTACAGTCAATTTAAATGTGCCTTGGCCCACAGAACACGGCGGGGCTTCTGGATCACGCTCAACATTTGCTTCCTTTTAGCACAATCGAGTTGTAGGTGGCATTTGATGATGGCATGGCGGACTGTGTTTACAGACAGTGGTTTCTTGAAGTATTCCTGAGCCCATTTAGTAATGTCAATGACAGAATCATGCCGGGGAGTGTTGCAGCGGCGTCTGAGGGCCTGAAGATCACGGACATCCAGTAAAGGTCTTTGGCCTTGTCCCTTACGCACAGAGATTTTTCCAGTTTCTCTGAATCTTTTGATGATGTTATGCACTGTCGATGATGAGACCTTCAAAGCCTTTGCAATTTGACGTTGATGAACATTGTTTTTAAAGTATTCCACAATTTTTTTACGCAAGCCTTCACAGGTTGGAGAGCCTCTGGCCGTTTTTATTTCTGAGAGACTCAGCCTCGCCAAGACATCCCTATTATTGCCAATCATGTTACAAAACTCATGCCAGTTAATGAGCAGTGCCATGAAAAAGGATTAGCTCCCTTCCTGATTTTCTATTTTTTTTAATATTTGTCACACTTAAATGTTTCAGATCATCAAACTAATTTTAATATAACACAAAGATAACGCGAGTAAATACAAAATGCAGTTTTTAAATGATGATTTCATTTATTAAGGGGAAAAAGCTATCCAAACCTACCTGGCCCTATGTGAAAAAGTAATTGCCCTCTAAATCCTAATAACTGGTTCTGCCACCCCCGGCAACAACAACTGCAAACAAATGTTTGCGACAACTGGCAATGAGTCTTTCACATCGCTGTGGAAGAATTTTAGTCACTCTTCTTTGCAGAATTGTTTTATTTCAGCCACATTGGAGGTTTTTTGAGCATAAACAGCCTGATTAAGGTCATACCACAGCATCTCAATCAGATTTGAGTCCAGACTTTGACTAGGCCACTCCAAAATCTTAATTATTGATGCCAGTCAGAGTATTAGGGTGCACCCACGAGATACTCCAGAATATCTTAGTGGTAACGGTTCTGTAGCCCCAAAAATGGCACTTTCACAGGGGAAAAAAGCTCCAGTAACCACTAACCAGATATAATATTATGGACATTGGAACATTTCCCTGCACTTCATCTTAATGGTGTCCCATCATGTCACCAGGTGCAAAAATTATTAGCCATTACATGCCATTTTAAAATATGTTCCATTGTGACATCACATGGGAAAGTAACTGTCCTTAGGCAAGAAAGACTGATCAACTTCAGCCAACCACTTAGTCAGAAGAATATTTACCTCAGAATTTGTCTTGGCAGAAGTTCTCTTGCTTTGCTTCTGCCTCTTCTCTGCAATGTCCTGCATTATATCGAAACACATAGATCATTTCAGAGATAATTGAATTTGAATTAAAAATGATCAACATCATAATGGCTGATAAGTACAAGGGTCCTACTTAGCCAGCCTGCAACAGAAAGACCACATGACTTCAATTTAGCTTCCCTAAAACCGTGAAGGATCGCAATACACTTAAACGTGAACAGTTCCTTGTACTGTATATATATATATATATATATATATATATGTATATATATATATATATATACACACACATGTATATGCAAGAAAAAGCATGTTAACCCTTTGGAATGACCAGGATTTCTGCATAAATTGGTCATAAAATGTGATCTGATCTTCATCGAAGTCACAACAATAGACAAACACAGTCTTCTAAAACTAAAACCTTACAAACAGATTCATTTTTTCGTGTTTTTATTGAACGCAACATGTAAACATTCATAGTGCAGGGTGGAAAAAGTATGTGAACCCCTAGGTTCAAATCTATGCTAAGTAAAACATTAAACAAGAATGGAATTCATGGAAGGACGCCACAGAGGAAGCCACGGCTGTCCAAAAAAAAAAAACATCGCTGCATGTTTGAAGTTTGCGAAAGAGCACCTGGATGTTCCTCAGCACTACTGGCAAAATATTTGGTGGACAGATCAAAGCAAAGTGGAGTTGTTTTGAGGGAACACACAACAATGTGTGTGGAGAAAAAAGGCACAGCACATCAACATCAAAACCTCATCCCAACTGTGAAGCATGGTGGAGGGGCATCATGGTTTGGGCTGCTTTGCTGCCTCAGGGCCTGGACAGATTGCGATTATCGATGGGAAAATGAATTCCCAAGTTCATCAAGACAAGAATATTTGAGGATTATGTGAGTTATAGAGTGAGTGTTTTAAAGAACTACGTTATGTTGTTTTCAATGTCAGGAGTACAGACATGTGGCAACAATTTGCAGAAGGGAGATGCACAGGTGTAGACGGTGTGGAGAGGAGGGATGTATAGAGGATGATTGTGGATTGGCAAAATGCTTTTACTGTGGTGGATATCATGAAATGGGCTCATTACAGTGTGATAGAAGGAAAATGGAAAGAGAGGTGGAAAAGACAAGAGTACAGGATAAATTAGCATTTGCAGAAGCTACAAAGAGTCCTGAGTAAAAACCAAACGGTAGGAAAAGAACGGGCAAAAGTACAGACTGTAGAAGAGAAACAAAAGGAATATGAGGAAGATGAGATTAGGATGGGAAGAAGATTTTTTTGCTTTTATTTCTGTTATGATTCTGCCTTTTGTGTGTTGTCTTGTGCTTATTTGTGCTTGTGCTTTACTTTCGTTTTATATTTCAGCTTTCTTTTCTGCCGTCTGACGATCCACTCCCAATCTGCATTCTCCAGTCATGTCGCGAGACTGCCTTCAGCATGCCTGCGTCTCGTCGTCCAAAACCGTCCCCTCTTTCGGTTTCGGCTCTGGTATTTCATTCATTGCTTCCACCTGTGTTTAATTCTAGGTCTCATGAAACTCTGAGTGAATGCGTTCTCTGATAGGATATTACTAACCCGTACTAACCAGCACTTATTTGAGGGTGATTGTTAATATTTTGTCACGTAGTATTAACCTTAATTAACTCATTAGCGAGTGCGTGTGTTTCCTAGCTTTCGTGCATTCTGCCTAAGCTGCCTCTGAGTAACTGTGTTAAAAGCTATGCTTTCCTTTGCTTCTTCCAAGCTTTTTTACTTGTCACGTTTAAATTACCTTAATCTAAACTGTCAAACCTTGATTGATGGTCTCAGCATCTTGTCTCGAGTCATTATTGTTAACCCGGTTTTTGTGTAATTGTTTATTAACCCCATGTGTTCTGTTTCCTTCCAAGATTGCATTCCCCGCCTCCCCCCCCCCTCCTCTCGTGAGTATTTGTGGCAGAGTTGGGAGAGCAGTCGTCAGATGGATCCTCGTATTGACTCTGTTCTACTTGGTGAAATCTCAGCTCCTCGTGCCTTCCGAGTTTCTCCTTGTATGATTCTGAGTCTTGTAGTTTGCTAAGCCCTTGTCTTGTCTGCCCCGTGTTTAAGTCTCCCAGTGTGTCCGTCAGTTTAGTTAGGTTCAGTTTTTGTTTTCTTACTTTATCCACTCTTGGAGTGAGTATTTCTGTTTTCCCCTCAGCCTTTGGCAGTGTACTTCAGTTCTCCCATTTGTTCAGTGCGTGAGCACTGTGTTTTATTTCGGGCGTGTCTGCCAAGTTTCTTTTAGTGTTTTTGTGTTTAATAAACACTTCTGGATCCTGCAACTGGTGTTCCCCTGACCTCTCCTTACAATTTCAATGGTGCTGAACTGTGCTGGCGAGATTGAAAGTAAAACTGAGAGAATTAAGATGGTGGTAGATGCAGTGAGAAAGATTTTGGGTGTTGTAGATGTTAAGAGGGAAGACATTCAGAAAATTTTGGAGAGAGGATTCGGTGGTGGTCAGATTGTAGAGAAATAAAAGCATACAGAAAGCAGCAGTAGAGTATTTGAAGGACATACGGTTGGATTAAGTGAGTATGTTTTTTTTTATCAAGCAAAGCACATAATTAAAATACAGCATGCAATTCAGTACAGTTGGTGGCGGTCTGCACCAATGAGAGACATGCCCCAGCAAACCATGACCGTGGTTGACCTTGGTTGACCCTGGTTCAAGTAAACGTGGTCAACCCTGGTCAAACCATGGTTTTGACATTTTTTGTTAAATGGAACACCATGGTTGACCTCGGTTGACCTCAGTTCACCATGGTCAACCATGGATAAAGCATGGTTAAAAATGGTCAACCATGGTTAATCATGGAGCAAAAACTCCCCAAGCAGGTGCAACGATCCTTCAACCATGGTTGGCCATTTTTAACCATGCTTTAACCATGGTTGACCATGGTGAACCGAGGTCAACCAAGGTCACGGTTCACAGGGGTTTCACCCTCCATGAAACTAAAAGAAGAAGCCGCTCAAGAAATTTAAGTGTTAATTCTCTGAACTGGATGTGTCCTCGACGATTTTACACACTCGAATATTTCACTTGGTATCTAAACATTAGGGTAAGCCAAAAACAAAGGTGTGATTTTATTCGATTCTGCTGGAGGCAATGTGTGGTATTCTTACCTTTTGGAGCTGGTCAGCCACATCCCGCAGCATCTCTGTCGCCGGCCTCCCATTCCAAGCCATTATAGTTCGCAACCTAGTTCGCAAACATTGTGTGATTTATTCACTCAAATAAATAAGAGAAGATAAACAATCCTTTGTGAATCTTCTTGAATGTAACAACAGATTACATTAACCCTTGTGTGATGTTAGGGTCTTTTGGACCCATTTTCAATCTTTACTAAAATAAAAATCATACAAGTAATACTTCTATCAACCTGAAACTCGGTGTCCTTGGCTTATTTTATTTGAAGAACATGGAGGATAACTTTTTTGGGGGGAGAAGAAAATCCTCACACCACACAAGGTTTAAAAGGCAATGCAAAGACGCGAATACACGCGTTCTTTCGCGTGTATTCGCGTGTTTGTATTGACTTTGAATGTAATCTGTCGTGGGAAAAAATCTTTTCGCGTCCGGTGTGAAAGCTGATTTAGCTGGAAACCTTTTTATTCTCCGCATTTTATTGCCAGCTAGTGAGCGAAATGCTCGCTGCGTAACTCCGGCCAAATTAGTTAGCATAATAATGGATATACGTATTTTAAGTTGACTAAATTAAAATTAATGAAATATAAAGTTAGCAAGCTAGCAAGAGAACCTTTACGCCAACATAGCTAGCTATATTCAATGTATGTATATGCGAGCTTGGTGCCTTAATGGCGAAGTTTTAACTTCACAATTATCCATTGATTTCTATGGGAAAGTCCTAAAATAATAAAACTGCTTATGTGTAGCCCGGAAGGCATGGCGAAATATCCGTTGAAATGTAAAACCGGTTCACCGGCAAAATATACAATTCGTTTAATTTTTAAACCCAGTAGCAAAAGTTCTGAGAAACATAAAGAGTTAAGATGTGCTGAATAATCCATACGTACATTTTAATCGTCCGGTTGTCTCTGTTTAGCTTTAGTGTCTCCAGTTGTTTCTGTTCAGCTGCTGTGTCTCCACCGCAGTCTGTCCGACATTGAATGTGGAATCGCCGTTTCGAGGCGTTAAGATAAAGGAGAATTGACCCTCGGAGTGACGACATAGAGCGAAGCCACAGTGACACTTCACGTGCCGTCATAATCGTCGTTTTTTCCTCAGTTCCCCAGTAGGGCTGCCGTCTCATCGGACGCGACGCGAATTTTTCACAGATTAGAAAAAAAAAGAATTAATTCGCGTCTTTGCATTGACTTTGCATGGTATCTGTAGTGCGAAAAATTCGTTTCGCGTTCAGTGTGAAAGCGGATTAAATCAATGTGCTGTACCTAACTGTGCTCGTCAACAATCTATTTAGAAAAGCGCTCGTCTGTGCATTTTAAGAAAATTTGAACACAGTTAGGTAGAAAGATTTAACCCTTCACCAGTGTTCGGTCAAATCTGACCGATTTTAAAGCTTTGCTGAAGTTCATCCGGTTGCCTCAAAACCAGCAGCGGCTCTAGGCCCGGGAATGGCGGGGCGCAGACACGTCCCAGTATGACAATTAGTCCTGGGGAGTTCGCAATCATTTTCCTTTACTGACGCGTTTTCCAATCATCGTACTTGGCAACTTAAGACCCGGTCAATCCATATGTGATCGAACAGCGATGAAATCATGGGCGAAATTCAGTACAGGAAAAAAAATGTACTTAATAGGCCAGTGCTTCGCGTTGATTGATCAGGTCCGTGTTCCAGTGAAATATCGCCTTTCACTCTCGGTATTGTGTGGGTTGATAAAAAAGAGGCACTTGGCAGTTAAATAGGCAGCGTGCTGCTAAAGCTGCTTGCGTGAGAGGCGACAGGTATGCAAGTTTGACTAACGTTGATTTAAATACAGCTAATAAGCGTCCAGATGAATGATTGTCTTCTTAACGTAATCGGGGAGAACAAGCTGCAGCTGTTAACTGTGGAGTGCTCTCGGAGCGAACCTTCGGTTACTCATGAAAATATCTGAGAACAGGTCAGGACTAATGATTGCTTAAACGATGTTTTGTCTCAGTTCAGGTTCCGCCACTGAGCTGAATTAAGCCCATGATTTCATCGCTGTTTCATCGCATATGGAGAGACCGTGTCTTTAGTTGCCATGTACGATAATTGAAAATCGCTTCAGTAAAGGAAAATGATTGCCAACTACCAAGGACTAATTGTCATAAAGGGACGTGTCTGCGCCGCGCCATTCCCGGGTAGATCCGCTACTGCTGAACACTGATAACAGGAGGGGTGGTCTTTCTCCTCTTTAGCCCAGAGGACACAACGCCCATGATTTCCAACAGGAATGTAAAATTTGGACTCGTCCGACCACAGGACACTTTGCCTCTTTGCTACAGTCCATTTTAAATGAGCCTTGGCCAACAGAACACAGCAGCGCTTCTGGATCATGCTCAACAATGGCTTCTTTTTGCATGATAGAGTTCTTGGTGGCATCTGTGGATGGCACGGCGGACTGTGTTTACAGACAGTGGTTTCTTGAAGTATTCCTGGGCCCATTTAGTAGAGTGAATGACAGAATCATACCGGTGAGTGATGCAGTGGCGTCTGAGGGCCTGAAGATCACGAGCAGCCAGTAAAGGTCTTCGGCCTTGTCCCATACGCACAGAGATTTTTCCAGTTTCTCTGAATCTTTTGACGATGTTATGCACTGTCAATGATGAGACCTTCAAAGCCTTTGCAATTTGGCATTGAGGAACATTGTTTTTAAAGTATTCCACAATTTTTTTTCGGAAGCCTTCACAGGTTGGAGAGCCTCTGGCCATCTTTACTTCTGAGAGGCTCAGCCTCTGAGAGACATCCCTTTTTATAGCCAATCATGTTACACACCTGATTCCAGCGAACTTAATTACTTGCTAAATGTTCTTTCAGCTGATTCTCTCACATATAAATAGCTTTTTGAGCCCTTTTTTTTTTGCCTGTGTCCCAACTTTTTTGAGACCTGTTTAAGCCAGAAAATTTGAAATGAGCTCATTTTATGGATAAAAATGTAAAATGTCTCAGTTTCAACATTTGAAATGTTATGTTCGTTTGGAAATAACATATTAGCTCATGTGATCTGAAAGTCATTGCATTTTGATTTTTTTCCACAATTCACAACTATTTTGATATTGTGGTTGTACAACAGAGGCTTTTTTCTTGCAACGCACGCAAATATATAACATTTATTTTTATTGTGTCAAATAGTGCACTACCGCTGAAAAGCTTTGGATCACTTGGAAATTTTCTTGTTTTCCATGGAAACACACATACAATTAGTCTGAATAGGAAATATAGCAAATGAACAGAATATGCTGACATTGTCTGAGTTCGAAATAATGATTTTAATGGAAAATGATAAATATGTATTTCTAACTGTGCCTATATCGAAAAAATAAAATAAACCACCTTCACTGTTGATACTGAAACTGGTGTTTGATGGGAACTATTTAGCGCAGCTGCTCGTTGACAACCAGTGCGGCGTCTTTGTCTTAAACTGCACTCTCAGATATTTGTCTTCTTGCACAGTTGTGCATCGGGGCCTCCCACTCCTTTTTTCTGTCCTTGTCAGAGCCAGTTTGTGCTACTCCTTGAAGGGAGTAGTTGACAGCATGGTAAGAGATTTTAAGTTTTCAATTTCTCGCATTGAATAGCCTTCTTTTCTAAGCACAACAATAGACTGACGGGTCTCTAAAAGAAGTTCTTTCTTTATGCCCATTTTGAGCCTGTAAACAAACAAACAACTGCTGATGCTTCAGGTACTAAACCAACCTCAAGAATGCCGTGCTCCCTTTTGCGCTCCCTTATTAGTTGAACGGTTTTCAGCAACACATTTGCAGAAGAGTTTTCTAATAATCAATTAGCCTTGTAAAATGCTCAACTTGGATTAGCAGCCATACAAGGAGATTGATGAAGAGGACTGACAGTTTCTGATAATAGGCCTCTATGCAAAAATGTCGATCATTCTTTGAAAATCATCTGATTAATTTTAATCGTTTGTGAAATGGATAAAAATGTTCGTGAAATGGAAAAAAATGTTTATGAAATGCATGAAAATGTATTTTTCTTTGGAAAACAAAGAAATTTGCAAGTGATCCCAAACTTTTGAGCAGTAGTGTTGCTCTGAAAACTTTCTGACCCCACTACAGAACCAACAGCCTATCAACAATTCTCCAAATATGATCCATGGAACCATCTTTCTGTGAGTGCATGCTTTCCAAAGGGAACACATTCTTCACCAGGCAGATTTTTAGCATTGCAATATGCTTTAAACTTCTTAATTATTGTCTCGATCGTTGTGATGGGTTTTTTTTCTTCAACTTTTTAGAAATTTTCCAATAGCCATGTCCATACTTGTGAAACCTGAAAATTTTCTGACACACACACACACACACACACACAATTGTTTGATTCTATCTTTAATCACGGAGACGAAAAACGGGGAATTGGCCTGTTTGCTGCATTATGCTTGCACCCCAAGGAAACAGGAAGTCATGGGTGATCATTTCAATTTTTCTAACAATTATAATATAAGCTATAAATGGATATATAAATTTTCCTTAAATTTTTTTTATTGTTGCCAATGTTTGTGATACACATTCATTCATTCATTCATTTTCTTTACCCGCTTATTCCTCACTAGGGTCACAGGGCGAGCTGGAGCCTATCCCACCTGACTACGGGCAAAAGCAGGGACCCACCCTGGACAGCTTGCCAATCCATCGCAGGGCGTGACACACATTTTTTGGGGTAAATATTAAAGAAGATATAATTTTTCCCTCAATCATTTGTTCGAAATTCACTGTAAAATTTTTTTAATAGCTGTATTTTGAACAAAAGATTGGAGGGATTATCAGCAATCACATTTTTTCATCCTTTTCACCAAAACACAAATATGCAAATATTTGCTGCGATCACTGTACATGTTCCAAAGTTTATTTATGTTTTTTTTTTCATTCTCCCAACAGCATAGATGCACAGAGCAAGTAACCGCACTGAGCAGATGCAGATGTGTGGAAAACAGGCAGCACATCTGTCCTCAAGGAATGGAACTGCCAAACTATACATGGTCCACAGTATCACACAGTGTTCCTGAGTGAAATGCACAACATATAGTGTGCAGGGCACAATATAAATGCTTTTGTTAAATATATTGCATGAAAGACCTACAATTCAATCACCAAATTGTTCGCCGTGAAACAAATTCGGCTCTCTGGTAAACCACTGATTTGAGGGCAAATCAGAGAAACCAAAAGCCTGAATTTTCTGGAAGAAACTGCCACCGCAGTGCCGTAGCTGGGTACGTCACTGCCCCTCCAATCTTGACAATAGGCAGGAAACAAAATATTTCCATTAAAGGGCTGAACAAAAAATCAAATTTAAGACTCGCACTTCACTATGCATTCTTTCAGGGCCAGTTCTAGACTGCTCTGATTGGAGGCACAATAAGAGATTTGGGATGGGCAACTTTTTACCAGTGGCACAGTATACCATACTACAATCTACAGGCCCTTTTTTTGCAGTTAAAATGTTTGATGACTAGAGGTGTAATATAAATGTCATACATAAATTAAATATGAACAATTATTAACTAGGCTAACGTTTTCACATGAAATTGCCAGTCGTAACTGTTTTGAAATTAGAGAAATATCAAGGCAATGCTGTCCCTTCCCTACACATATCTTTCTTGTAACCATGTGTTCTTTTTTTTTGTCAAAATACTATTAATATTGAAGTTTTAACCAAGTTTTCAGAGTAAAAATGGTTTCAGATGCACTTACTTTCTGAAGTGTTTTCCAAAAAGATTTAAGGAAATAGGCTTAATATCTGCCGAGTAACGAAAAAGACATATACGGTAACAAAAAAGAAAATGTATAAAATGACCAAACAGTGGTAGCTTCAAATGACAATTTAAAAGAAAAATAAAATTAAGGGTCAATCAATGCCACCTCACTCAATTTTTTGCTGGACCCTCTCAGATTTGAATGAAATTTGGTGTACTTGGGGGTTATCTCGAGAAATTGATGCATGCCAATTTTCAGCTCATTGCGATTATTTATATGGGAGCTAGAGCACTTTCTGACCCCAGACACAAAACTGGCCATAACTCATACAAAAAGGATTCAATTTATAAAAAATCTCTTTCAAATGATATGCAACACATTGACCTCTATGATATTGAACATCTTAAAGGTCAAGTCACATGACCTTGACCTTTGACCCAATTTTTCGGCAGGTACCACACTTGCAATTTTCTTGAAACTTGTTGCATAGATAGAGTGTGATCTGAGCAGAATACACATAGAATATTATTTTGGACAATTAATTGCACAAATACCATCAGTAGGCATATAATATATAATACATGGTGAACTGAAAACACTACCTTGACAGCACTGATTGGTTGGTATAGGCCTAAACTAGCCCTAAGTTCATCACTTAGTTGGCACAAATAGACAAAACATTTCAGTCCGCACAATAAACCTTTATACATTTAATGCCATTAAATGCTGTGTCCACAAAATACCATATTTTCAAAAAATTATTTTGAGAAAGTAAAGCAGAACACCATCACAAATTTTGGATATGTTAATAACAGGCATCTAGTCTTTCTAAAACAGTCAATTTGATGTTGGTGGATGGTATCATTTTTTTGGTATAAAATGTTAAAATTAGCACAAATTCTATTTTTTTCATTTTCAAGCCTTAATATTTTCTAGATTATTCAGGAGAGAGGGACAGAACTAGAACACAAAATACGCTACATATTTGGGATGCTGTATATACAATTCCAAATCCCTGTCTCTGGTATTAGGCTTTTCACAGTCCTTCAAATATACTAGCCCAGAGCGCAGAGAAATATTTTTGAAATTTCAGCACCCAGAGATATATGATGAACTAAAGGGACAGATTCATCAGTCCAAATTCCTCAAGTTAGAGTAGTAGATTTTCACCCTTGAAAATTTGAAGGACCTGGCTGAAATACTTTTTGAGACATAGCCATGTGAAAGTGGCTCCTCAGAAATCACTGCTCAAAAAGGGTTGGAACGTAGTTGCAAAAAAATGTTTATGACAAAACTATTGGGTGTTGACAGATAAAATTTTGGATTTATCCTATTGGGAGGTCTATGCACCCGCAGAAATTTTTTCAGCCAAATCTGAGATGGTCAAGTGCAAAGTTTCTCTGAAATTCGGACATTTGACATGCAATGATCCATTCTGCAATCTCCTCTTCTATAAGGAAGAGGCACTCCTGAATGCACTGCACAGGCATGTGTGTTCGGGGTGTGAGGTCTGCAGTGAACTCTGTTTGTGCTGGAACAGGTTGGGACAGGATCAGTGGAGGCCTGTTGTACTGTGGAGGTTGGGCCAGTAGTGTTAAGAGTGGAGTCTAAAAGAGCTGTTTTCGTACCATTTTTCTCATTAGCAAGAGTTTTCAGTCTGTCAAAGTGTTTTTCAAACTCCTTTAATTTGGTAACAGATCCCTGGACCAATACAGTACTGATATTTTAGAAATTGATGTTAAATTTAGGTACGGTGTCTGTATAGAACAGTCGAATTGCTTTGTTGCCAATCATTTTAATTTTGCTGAATTCCCCATGGAGAGCAGAATGCCAGGCCTGTGGATGCTCAGTAAAGAACACAAGGTCTGTTATCACTTCCCCGTTGCCTTTTATTGTGTAATCTGCCCTCAGTGTCTCTTTAAGCAGTTTGAGTCTATACTTTTTTCTTCCTGCCTCACTTGTAATGTCATCAGGGTAGCTAATTGCTAAGCAACCAAAGCTATGCCCACTCTCCTGCTCCTGAAAGGTATCTATTTTTTACTGAATAAAATTGGCAGTTGCTGTGCTCTCCTGACTTAGCTGCTAGCTGCTGGTTGCTAGCTACGTAGACTTGAAAAACGTCCTTTTTATAGTGTGACTTGGTTAATTATTTAAAAAAATGTCCTACCTTTTCAGATGTTTTCTTACTTTTCATTTGTTCCCTCTGTTTCCAAACGTATTCGTTTAAGGTCCTACTCCTGAGGTCTGTTTTATTTTTCCTGTTCTTCCAGCTTGTTAGCACCATTGGTTAGCACTGATGTTAGTCGCCAATTACCTTCCAAGCTAGCACATTGACTAGTCTATTTTTAAATTTAATGTAATTCCCTTTTCAATGCCTCAAAATGAATTCAACGTTGCTTACACTTATCATTTTATATCATCTACATCACAAAATATTACTGAATGAAGGAATAGCTAACCATTTTGCTCTCTCTCGCTCTCTCTCTCTCAAATTTTTAACTCCGTAACCGACCAGTTTTTGTCCGTTTTCCCCCCCAAATAAATCAAATGAACAAAGTTAACTCAGCTGTTTTGTTGTTTGAAGTACTAAGGGAAGACCTACACAAACACATTTAAATTGTAACTCTGTCTTATTTAGTTTTAATTCAATTCTATGATACAAAATCCACCAAATCTGTTACTCTGCTACTGCGTGACCTGGCCCTGAAGAATTCAGTTGCGTCCTCTACCTTTAAGGTTTTCAAAAGTTTTCAAAATATCTTTGGAATTTTTAAATAATTGCCCTGATAGTGGTCAGTGGCATATTCAATCGTTTGAGAATCTTTTTGTTGATATTAGCAGACTTATGAAGATCTATGACCATTTGCCTCCCTTGAACAGACAGTTGTTTTGTTTCCTACAAGGTGTTGTAGACTTGTACTACTCGAGTCCAGGACTTGGAAATGTCGGACTCGTGACTCGACTCGGACTCGTGCGCTGATGACTCGGACTCCAGCTCTGGCTGCATAAGGACTCGAGGAAGAACTTTGAGGACGCGAGCTTATTTATCATTGAATCCTTTGTATTTTTATTTTATTTTTTAAAAAATAATTTCCTCTGGTATAATCCTCATATCAGCTTCAGCCCACGGCGGATATGTGTGTTAGTTTACCTGCATGCGCGTTCACGTGAACGCGCTGATGTCGAAGAAGTGGCAGGATGTAGAAGGAGGCGCCGCGGGTTGTACGCTTCGCATGTAAAGATTTCCGCACAAATGCTGGCCAATGCAGAGCAACGTGCTCATTATGCAGAAGAACAGTTGAAGAGAAGACGGGGAAAACGTCATACCTCAACAGACATCTGTCAAGGATGCACCCAGCCAAGTGAGTAGATGGTGATGCTAATGCTAATAGTGCTTTGACTGTTGATAACGTTATAAGTTAGCTGCTAACTAACGACAACGTTGGCCTCTTAACGGCTCAGTTGTTCCACGATGTTTGGTAAAAGGGATAATTCACCCAAAAAGTGAAATACATTCATTATCGACTCACCCTCATGCTGAGCAACACTCTGGAGCAATTTTTTATTCTTCTAAATGCAGCTGGAGATTCGGGGGGCTTTCACTGTCCACCGCAATCTTTATAAGGAGAGTTGATAGTGTCCGGCACAAAAAGGTCCATAAAAGTCCACAAAAACTTTGTAATATTCCTCCATACTGCTCGTCCGCTGTAATCCAATTGTCCCGAGTGGGTAACGCCCATATTTTACACGAAACATCGTCATTTAGTACACATATATACAGTGGTGTACTGGGGATTTTATCACTGGGGGAACTCTCCAAAAAAAAAAAAAAACGTTAGTCACCCGGATAGACCCTAGTTGCAAATTCTTGAGCCATATATGATAAGTATACTTTCACTCTGTTACTTTGACACTGGGAACTTATTTACTCGTTTCAAATTAAAATATTAATTTAATTCATCATTGACGGATTATCTAGATTTGGCGTGTTCAAGAATAACAACGGTGTGCAGATGTGTCCGCCTGTGGACGTGGAGCTGCAAATTTATGCGCGTAGTTACAATATTTTATCACTAGATAGCAGACCAGGATCAATTATTGAATATTCGCAACTGCCAGTAAACTCCTGCCTCCGAAGTGAGTGCGGTCGCGGAAGATTGTGCGCGTTGTAGGCTATTTGCAGAATGAATGCTGACCACTGATCTGTAAAAAAGAACTGGATAGCTGATGACGTCATAATTTTGAAGTAACCGTGCTGCCATATTGGTATGCCCAACTATAATCTCTCAGAACATTACTCACATTGAGCATGTTGCTGACAAAGATATAATCAATTGAGAAGATATCTTTTCACTGACACGAAAGAGGTGGTATTTTATGTTTCGTCCTCAGATCAACCTGACTGTACGAAAAATGCCTCTAGGACTGCAGGGTAACTACAGTAGGCAGCAGTTGTACGCGCCTTTAACATTTTCAATGGACGATATCAACATTTGACAGTACGACCAATGAGTGCGTTCAATAGGAAATCTATACGGATTTTTCTACATCTCGCCTGAGTGGGGCAGTGGTGCAACGAAATTGAAGTCCAAAGTCTTTGAGACTGAAGAAGACAAGACGGCAATCCTGCACGTATTGTTATTATTCTGTGCGGGGGAATTTGAAAAAACAAAGTAGAGGTAAGCTCGCACTTTGTCAACTGCTGTTTTTATTTTAGAAACAATGGGTGTGAGATTCAATCACGCATAAAGCATGTGTAAATCCCAACGGATGTCTTGTATTGAGTTTTCAATTGCGCTGTCTTCACTCAGAAGCTGCCATGAAAATAGGCTAATTTTCCTACGAAGCGAAAGTGAGTTCGCTGAAGAGAACGCAATGTAAACTTATCAAGGTCGCTAAATCTGCGCTCATATGAGAAGTGAAGTGAGTTGTGCAACTGCCTGCCATTGTCGAGTGTGAATCACATTATCTGTTTATGTAGCTCTAACGTTACACCCTCAGTGATAACCAGGCAGAATTAAATTTGTCCGCCAACGGTAATTGAGTGTCAGCGGAACATTAGCCTTTTTTAGTGCTGGCATAAATTTGCCTTAATGATTAGACCAGTCAACACCTGGTTTTGTTGTCTGGTTAGTCTGGTCTAATATTATACACAGCGATACACAGCAGTTTTACTAGATTATCTCATTTATGCCGTTTGACATTGATTGATCTGGTTAACTTCAGTTCGGTAATCTAGGTAGCTTTAGGCTAACCTGACGGATCACGTTAGCGAACATTAATTTGAATTGTTCCAATAATAACCGTTAGCTGGGCTAACATTGACACATTATCTGCCGTTAAGGTAGATGGCCAGTGGCCAATAATAAGCAATATATTTGTTGAAATTCATTCATATGTATCCGTCTTCACTTCAGCAAGTGCACTGTCTCGCCACATCCCCCAAAAAATGTCGCTCCGCATTGCAAGGCAGCACATCTGCGCTTCTCTGCCATAGAATACTATATAACGGTTGCTCACTACCGAGCATAGTAAAATGGCCGCCCGACCACTTCCGCTTGCTTCAGCCTCCCAACGCAGTTCTGCATCACGTCAGCAATCCAGTTATTCTATATAGATCAGTGATGCTGACCGGGTTATCCATTGCATCTTGTTGTTTGAAGTGGTAGCTCAAGTAGGCGTGCACCGGATCGGAGCAGGGTTTATTTTAAGCCAAAATACACTACATGGAGGACAGAGAGCCCCCACTCTCCCCGTGACAAGTTACAAGTCAATTCATCTAACCATAACCGTCCAAAGCAGTTGAATTGAGGTAAAAAAAAATGATCCATAAAGCAAATATTCTGCATAATTCCTCGACTTTAATAAGCAGCTATTGTAAAAAAAAAAAAAAATCAGTGATGAACTGATCACCTGATTTCAGGCTTCCACTGCCAGCTCTTCTTTGACGTGTGCAAACAATAGCGGCATTCGCATGCATTTGTACGTGTGTGGAAGACGTGATCAGGCTTTGCAAAAGTGGAGAGCTGAAGAGCATCGAGCCTCTTGGCTCAGACTCAGTATTGAGGCCTCAGACTTCGGCTCGGGGAACTTTTCTAGTGCTTGGGCTAAGGTACTGAGGACTCGAACTGGACTCGACTCAGGTTAAGAGGACTCGACTCGGATTTTCTTTTTGGTGACTCGGACTCGACTTGGACTCAAACACTGAGGACTCGGACTCGACTCGGACTCGAGCTTTGGTGACTCGACAACAACACTGGGACACAGAGATATTGAATATTGGTTACCTCATTTTTTATATCCAAGTGAAACAGGAAGTGATGTCATGGCTCAATACAGTCCCTAAACACTAAGATTAAACTTAAATAAATGGAATTTAACACCTGGCATAATTTTGGTCGATATTATTTACAATGATATATAAGGGTGCCATAAACTCGGAGGAAATTGATTTTTAATTAAAGTTTGGTTCCATTGGAACATTAATATCGTACAGTATTCCTCACATGTTGGCATTTATAATTTCTAAATAAATATATTTTTTTGAATTTTTTAAGTATTTTTGTGCATTGCTATTCAGGGGTGCCAGTAATTTTTTATCCCACTGAAAGAATAAAATTGGTTGTCTTACGCTCGGTAGATCAGAAAAATCATACATGTTTGAACGAGATGACCACATCATATGAACCACATCATATTTCGTCATACGACGAAATTAGAGGCCATTTGACAAAGGAAACAAGATTAGCAAATGGAAGAGGCATGCACACTGGGTTTAAAGTGCTTGAAAGTCTGAAAAAAAAGATACTGAAACAAGACCAATGTAATTTTGTAGGTCTTAGTGAGCAGATAAAGAAAATGCAAAAATAAAAAAAAATCTGTTGGGGAATTTTTGGAGAAAATCCACTTTTTCATTTGCTCCCAACTTGAAATTTTCAAACTGAAGGGGTAAAAGGGGTCCTGCGCTTTGGTGATTTATTTCTGAAAGTCTCCTCTGCAGGGTTGTCGATCAAAAGAATGTGAAAAATAGTAATAGTAGTCCATCTCCTTTCTTTAACCCTCACGTGGCAAAAATGTTCTATCTAGCTAAATGTCATGCTTAGACGTGCACTGTTGTACTCTTTGACGGCTTTCTTTAAGCGCAAACCAAATGGTTTGTTGCTGCTATCCTTTATCAGATGCCTCTCCCAGAATGTTGAGTGGCCAAACAAAATACACTAAGTGGCCAAACACTGGGCGACAAACTGACTCCATACCTTAAAAACTAAGATAGATTTTCAACTTTGTTTAAACCATACAAAACACCGTGGTCCACAGATGTCCCATAAGTCACAGAATGACAACCCTCTTCAATCCTGAACACTCATCTGACGTCAAGTGAGCTGTAGAGGAAGATAGATTTTTTAGGTCATTGATACTGGTAATTGTTGGCTGTTACATTGGACGAACTAGGTTGGCTCAGTTTCAAGGGGAATGCCCATTCTTGGTCAAAAAAGTTGTCCAAAAAAGGTTAATTTTTATTGTCAGTTTGTGCGTGAACATGATTTTTCTCCCATAAGTTCTTGCTGATTTAACCATTCAATTTTGATTTTTGGCAATAGGTCGTTTATTCTGAATTATTTGCATTCAGTTTACTGCTGCTACCTGGTCACTGTGGTGTCAAAACAAAGCAAGTCATGACACTGCAGAATAATTGAGCCCGAATTACCTGAAATATATCTGAACTTTATTGTTTATTCTTGAACATCTTTTAACACGCACACTGGGCCCAGTATTTACACTACAGCTGAAAGTACCTCTTCGGTATAGCAGCTCTGAGTATCATTGAATCAATTCCTGTGTACTTTTTAAACATTTTAGAACACCTCACTCATGTTTTTATTCTGCATTTCAGAGAAATATAAGCAGCTTAAATTCATTTAACTAACCGCAAATGGCACAAGCCAGGATATTAGTGAGAAGTAAAAAATAATCAGTTTGGAGTTCAGAAAAGAACATTGTATTTGACAGGGTAAATAGGTAAAGTAATAATTTCCATTTTCCAACAAATTATATGCACTGAACAAAAATATAAATACCCTGTAGGCAAAACTGCCCAAATCCAAACAGAGACACAAAGCACA
Source organism: Gymnothorax reevesii (assembly GCA_029721435.1). NCBI lineage: Eukaryota > Metazoa > Chordata > Actinopteri > Anguilliformes > Muraenidae > Gymnothorax > Gymnothorax reevesii. Next base: position 31,149,336 of record CM056589.1, read on the forward strand.
ACATCCATGTGCATGAGAAGAGATGGCAGAACCAATTTATTTTACAACCAGCAGATAGCAGCATAGGCTGCTATTACACAAACTGGCACCAGAAATCACCACACTCAATTTCAGATATTAAAGAAACTGATTTTGTTCCAAATTCAATTTCCAACATCCTTCCCATCATTGGAGTAACTCCAACACTCCAATCATACATCAACTACAACAATTAATATTACAACACTTTTTTTTTGCAATACAGTATAAGATCAAAGAATGTATTCAGATCAATATTTAGAATCATTAGTAGATGATTAAAAGACACGGAGACCACACAAGCTGGAAAAGGAATAACAATAATTTAATTAAAGCAGCAAGCAGCGTTGAAAGGGCCCTCGCACCCTTCATGCACGTTGGGGTGGTGGCGAGATGTTGATGGGTGCAGGTGTCCATTCACAGCCATCGGGCACTTCTAGACTGTATAAAATATGTTTTCCTGAGGGGAGTGCAAAAATTTGCTGTAGGGTGCAATGATTCCATTTTGGCATCCCTGTCTGCAAAACCTATACCATAATCGTAATATCAGGCTCCATGAGTTTGTTGATTTTTGGAAATATTCAAGCATGTTGAGACCCTCAAAAGGGTTTTTATTTTCAGAAAATGATTAGGGGGTGCTACAGAGGCATTGTGCCACATTAAGTGCAATTTGGTGTAGCAAATCAAAGAACAAAAGAGATTTGCAACTTGGGCCACTTTTGCAAGTTTTGGAGCATTCTAAGGCCTTCATATGTGAAATTTGGATAAACGCAGGAAATGGCTCATTGCTCACTTCCTGTTTTGCCAAAAAATTTCAAAAAAATACCATTACCCAGCAAGACAAATGCAATGATCTCACCAAATTTCATGAATATTCAAGGTCTTTTATCCTAACATGGCCGTGGCTAGTGGGCGCCGTGAAGCCACCTGGCCACTCCCAATCAAATATCAGCATATATTTATACTTGATAGGACACTTTTATGAAGCTTGGAAAGTTTCAGGCAAATCCCTCCAAGTATGTGGGAGTAAAACCAACTTCCTGTTTCATGGCGGAACATCGAAATTCGCCGCGTCGCCACGGATTCATCGTTTAATGAATCAAAAAAAGCTTTGCAATTTAACATCGGCAATGTCTCTAAATATTACTTGCCAAATTGTAAGTTGATCGGATAAAACCAAAAGGAGGAGTTTGTCATAGTGCGACACCTGTGAATGGCAAAAAATCCAAAAAAGTTGCAATTTCTATTAACCCCTTTCTGCAGATGTAGACGCTCGCGTCTATAGATATGCAAATGTAAGCGCTTAAGTTACAGTACTCGACCACAAGATGGCACCCCCGGATCAGCTATTGGATATTCACAAGCAGGCAGAGCTGAAACGCGATTTATAGTATGGAGAAGTTCCCTCCAATCCCTGTTTTTCCAGGAGTAGCATGGATTAAACTCCTCAGCTAAGCCTGATGTGCAAACTGGTCAATATCCTTGCCCATAGTATCGATCCAGTAGTTTTAAAAAATTATCACTTGCGACAGAAAAAAAACGTACTACTCTGTAGCAACCATTTTAGCTACAGTGAGCCAACAGTATTCCAATTAGTGGTTAAAAAAATACGTTTTGTGAAGAAAAAAATCCGACATAGTATTGCTTCTCTCACATTCTACTGTCAGTTACAATCATCACACACAAAAATGCGTAGTTCCCTCCCATGGATTAACGCTTAGATTCCTCCATCGACAAATTCAGCGCTCCCTTCTATCCACCGAAGTACTGGTGTCGATAGCCAGTCACTCAATTATATACTCAGATTCATCTGCGTAACTCTACAGTTATAGTTCACGTCCTCGTGAAGCTTTCCCGGTAACGATGTATTGACAGACTCGTTTCTTATCCCATTCCCCAGTGTCTTAACTTTCCTCTATAACTGAAATGCATTGATCGGACAATAAGAATGGGATACAAAGCTAAGCGTAAAAGTAAGGTCGGTTGTATTCTTCGAATGTTGGCCGCGGTTGCGCAGCTGAAAATGATGCGATATCAAAGAAATAAAGACACTCGAGACCGTTCTGAAGTGTTCAGTTTCATTTACGAGATTTAAATGTTGTATGGACGCGGTCAACGGGAATTATTCCGAATGAAACAGAACTGGAACGTTCCTTCTACCCGATACATCTGTCTCTGGAGGAGGGCATCAATAAAGAAAACAGGTTATACTTCTACTCTGTTTGCATTTTGCTTAATTTGGCTTTTTGCTGTAGAATCTATACCGCGTTTAAAGACATCGAATGCCGAGGTTTTCGTTTCTCCAAATGCATACATCCCACGCAGGTCGGTAGATCCCTCGGTACGTTCATTACGCCACTCTGATGAATATGGAGGCATATGTCGTTGTATTTTTTTTCTGAAAGTGAAATTTCTGTTCTGTTAAAATAAGGTGTATTTCAGAATTCAGATATTACTGAGTTAGTGAGTTTTCACCCTTATAAGGTGTAAGGTTATGAGCTCGGATGTGAGAGCGGTTAGCTTTTTATTCATATCATGTTTGGTCTTGCGTGAATGTTATAGCTGTTAAATCTGCACTTCATTTAATGCTTGGGGTACTTCGAAGAGAAATGGACAATATTGTTAACTTTATTATGGAGAAAAGGCATGTTTTGAGAGGTTACTGGTGACCAATGATGTTCCACTGCACTGATATTGATTAATTCATGCAAAACTCAACCAGAAAATCATTTGTTCATATTAAATTTCATGCCTTAAAACTTTATTTGTCATAATCATTTATATACATGATTTCTTTATGATTTGACTGGACTTCATTTTGAGACTTCGGGGAGACACTTGGATAGCTGTATAATTTGGCTAAAAGCATGTAGGTAATCTAGAATGTAATGTTGAAGATGAATTGTACTTGTGGTCAAGGAGTTTATGATCCCAGAAATGTATAATTTTAAGCCCCAGCAGTTTTTAAATCCTCAGAATTATTTTTTTTTGCAATTTCAATGGTGAATTCTCATGAAGATTTTTTATGTTTGCAGCTCATTTTCTCTACCATAATCATGAAAATTAACTGAAATACTATGTAATTCTAAATGCTGTAAGTGTCTTTTCAGAATTGAGCCACATTTTTCCTCTTTATGAAGCTTTAATTTTGAATTATACAGCATTAAAGTGGGTAACCCAAAAATAGCCAAATTTGGCTTCTGCACAAAGGGGTTAAAAATGGCAGACTTCCTGTTGAGTCTAGGTCATGGCACCAAGAGACTTTTTTTTTTTTTAGGTCTCAGCATATTCCACATGTCTACGGAATTTCATACATGTAGGTTAACTGGGCTGCGAGGGCAGCTAATTTGAAATTTTCCAGGGGGCGCTATAATGACATTTTTGCCATGCCTATATGTATGCCTTTTGTCAGAGTAATACGAATGATGGTCTTTATACATTTACAAAATTTTGTGAGTTTTCGAACATGCTGAGACCCGAAAAAAGGGCAATTCTATAAAAAAATCTGATTGGGGGTGCTATAGAGCCCTTGTGCCAAATTTAGTGTAAATTGATGTATAAAATTGAAGACAAGAAGACGATTATAATTTGTTCAACTTTTTGCAAGATTTCGAGTATTCTAAGGCTTCCAAACATGTTCATAAAATTTGGAAAACACAGGAAATTGCTCATAGCTCACTTCCTGTTTGGCCAAAAAATTTTTAAAAAATTAACATTACCCGACATGACAGATGCAATGATCACACCAAATTTCATGAACATTCAAGCACTTTTATCTCAACATGGCCGTGTCAAGAGGGCGCTGTGGAGCCACCTGACCACACCCAGTCTAATATCAACATGTAGGTATACTTGTAAGTAGACTCTTATGAAGCCTGTAAAGTTTCGCGCAAATCTCACAAAGCATGTGTGCGAAAAACCAACTTCCTGTTTCATGACGGAACATTGAGATTCGCCGCGACACCATGGATACAAAGTTCGATGAATCCAAAAAAGCTTTGCAAGTTAACATCGACAAGGTCTTTGGATGTCATATGCGATATTGTAAGTTGATCGGATAAAATCTCTAGGAGGAGTTCGTTAAAGTACGACGCCTGTGAATGGCAAAAAATCCAAAAAAGTAGCAATTTAAATAAAAAATGACGGTTGAGACTAGGTCACGGCACCAAGAGACTTTTTTTTAGGTCTTGGCATAATCTACATGTCCACCGAATTTCGTACATTTGGGTTAAACACGCTGCGAGGGCTGCTTCATTGAAATGTTCTAGGTGGCGCTGTAATGCAATTTTGCCACATCCATCTGTCAACCTCATAGCCTAGTAAAAAGTATGAGCGGCTTAATATGTTTGCAAAGTTTTGTGAGTTTTCGAGCATGCTGAGGCCCTCAAAAATGCAATTATGTATTAGGGGGCGCTATAGAGCCACCATGTCACACCCAGTGCCAAATGAGAAATCGAATCAAAGAACTTAATATTTTTAGTCTATGAGCCAAGTTTGGTGAAATTTCGAGTATGATAAGGCCCTCCAAAATTCGTTCGAAAATCTGAAAAAACGCAGGAAATGGCTCATAGCTCACTTCCTGTGAGGCAAAAAAATTTCTAAAAAATTGACAAAAGAATGTATTATGACTACTATGGCCCTATCGAATTTCGTGAGAATCCGAGCAAGTGCGTTCCAAAATGGCCATGTACTTGGTGGCGCTATAGAGCCACCGGGGCATGATAAAGCACAAAAATAATAATACTTTGTAATTTTCACCACGAATTACGTGTGTGCAAATTTTTGTGGGTTTTCGTGCATGGCAAAGCCCTCAAAAACGCATTCTCTCTGCAGAATAATAATAATAATAATAAGAAGAAGAAGAATAAAAATCCCATCAAAAACAATAGGTTCCACACACCTCGGTGCTCGGGCCCTAATTAGCAGGTAGGCACAAACTTGGATCAAACAAACCAACGTTAAGCCAATTACCAGTTAAATATAATTTAGATTATATTTTCATACCTGGAAAAGATGAAGGCCATGCGGAACGAGGCCACACCATGTGGCCGAGAAACTCAGATGCCACCCCCCTCCGCCCACCGAGATCCGCAGGCCTAAGCGGGCGGAACGAGGTGGAATGCGAGGTTCCTTAATTCACCTTACGCGCGCCAGAAGAAGAGCCTTCGGTTAGAATCTCCCACCTTTAAAGATTCCAAACCATGCCTGTGAACAAGATGGGCTTTCCCCATCAAGGTGATACGATTATTTTGCATAGAGAGAGGTGAGCGAGATTTGACCACTATAAGATCTTCCCAAACGGGATTATCCATAATTTTAAGGGAAATGAAACATGTTCCATTCAACTCCTTGGATTCTCCCGAGAATAAAAAGACCAAACATGATAGGAATATGTGCTAAAATGATGCAGTTGTCATGGAAAAGCCTTAAAATGGAGTATTATAGTCCAATTGTGTTATAAATATACAAGTGGTTTCTTTATAGGAGATGGAACATAAACATATCATGAATTTGACAGAGATTTAGATTGTTTTAAGCAGATTAATGTAACTGGGCCTTAACTTCAATGAGAACAGTGCAAGTTTCAGAGAAGCTGGGCTGCTTGGACGGAATGTCTCTGGCCTCCGGCTGTGAGCAGAACAAAGGATGCCACTCTCGCAGGCAGGCTGTAAGACCATTCTAGGATTATAAAAGTTTACTGCTGGCTCTGGGCTGCACGAGATCAACCAAACATTCAGATTTTACATGCATAATGAGCATGTGTTCCAACAATATTATTTTTGACATATGTTGTGAGCTAAATCAAATATTCAGGTTCTACACTTCCAATCAGGAAGTGAGAAGGGGTAAAGGGGTTGTCTTCCAAATCATCCTCAGAACATGCCAAGGGATGAGAATTCACTCAGGCTTCAATTTCTACAAGGACTTTTTCCAGCTCCACTCTGGTCAATGTTCCAACTCCAATGGACTTCTTTAGAGAAGATTTCACCATTCTTACTAAACGTTCCCATCAGCCGCCCCCCCCCCCTCAAGGAGCTCGGGGAGCACTGAACCTCCACTCAGGACAAACATGATCAAAATGTTTCTGCAAGTGATCTCTAGATCCAATGAACGATTTGGCATTATCTGAATATATTATGGATGGCAGCCCCCTCCTCGCTGCAAATCTGCGTATAACAAATGTGCAGTCAACCACAGACATAGAAAAAACACGCTCCAAATGAACTGCTCTGATTACTCCACAAGTAAACAACAGAATATAAAACTTTTTGCCTGGAAAGTCGCAGCAATATAATGGTCCAGCATGATCCATGCCCTAGTAATACGAGCAGCAGGTAATGGAGTCATCGGCTGATCCCCAGATCTGGAATCTTGTCTTTGACAAGCTACACAATGCGCCTTAACCCTCTTGGCCAAATGTCGCAACCCAACAATCCAGTAAGTACTGCGGATGGAAGTAATCTTTGCGGTAACACCCGCATGTTTCAACATAAGATGGAAAAACCTGACCAGCAAGACAGTTAAATGACACATTGGCAAAATAATGGGGTGTTTTTCCTCATAGGCAAGTTCTGAAAACTGTATTCTGCCTTGAACCATCAGAAACCCCTCAGGGCACAAGAAGGGATGTAACTTGGCAATAGATTAATTTCTAGGAATAGGATGACCAGACCTCAAAGCCTTAAATTCCCCTGGATATTCTGTTTGCTGCAAACAAAGCAACAGTTTGGATTTTCCAACCGTCACCTCTTCCAAAAACAAATCACCCTTCCTAACTTCTTCTCCAGATTTGTAACACTTCAGATTATGAATAAACCTCAGTATCCAGGTAACCACCCTGATGCTTTTCTCAAATGTGCCCCACCAAGAAAAATCTAAGAAACCCTCAGTTTTGGACTGAGCCACTGTCAAGGTAACCTTCTCTCTTTCTTCACAACTGACCTCCTTAACAGATAAAAGAGGGGCAACTACCTCTGTATTAGGAGAAGAACGTAGGAATTCTGGACCTTCCAGCCAAATTATAGAATCATTGAGTTCTCCAGCATCCATTCCTTTAGTTACCAAGTCCGCTGGATTTTCCTTCCCGGCACAATGAAACCACTGCGACGGACTTGTCAACTCCTGTATTTCAGAAACTCGGTTAGAGACAAAAGGCTTCCACTTGTTTGCATCTCCTCTAATCCAATTCAAGGTTACCATGGAATCTGTCCAACAAATGCTTTTCACATCACAGGGCAACATCAAAGCTTTCCTGACAAAGATTAACAAACAGGCACAAAGCAACACTCCAACCAATTTCAATCTAGGAAGTGTCATCTTCTTAACTGGAGCCATTCTGGCTTTAGAAACCACCAAAGAAACCTTGATAGTTTCATCCCTCAATGTACATCTCAAATAAACACACACCCCGTACCCCTTTTCTGAAGCGTTACAAAGGAATGCAACTGAAGGTCAAAAACATCCCTCCATGGAGCGCCTGCATAGCACCAAGGCATCTGCCAGGATTGTATTCAAGTTAACCCCTCTAAACACAAACAGAACTTCCTCTCCAAGTCTGCAGGAATTCTCTCATCCCAATCAAGTCCCAATTTCCATAGGTCCTGGAACAGACATTTAACAGACATGACATAAGGCGTAAGGAAGCCCAGGGGATCACACAGCCTGGCAATCAGACTAAGAACAACTCGTTTGGTGACAATCAAACCTTCCGGAAACTGTAAACAGTCAAAGGAAAAACAATCCTCCGCCACATTCCACTCCAAGCCTAACACCTTCACTGAATCTGAGACTAGGCTCTTGTCATCCTCATACAGCATAGGACTATTGGAGCTCCACTTACAAGTGACATACTGGCCTTATTCATGACTGCAGAGGCTTCCACCATCATCTCATTAGCTTCCTGGTCACTATCTGCGCCTAACAGCCAGTCATCTACGTAGAAATTCTGCTTTGATTCCTCTACTATTCTAGTGGGAACAAAGGTGGACAAATGATGTTGAATTGTAGCATTAAGTAAGAATGGGCTACTAGTACTCCCAAATGGAATGCGAGCAAATGCGAATTTTGTCATCCTGATGAAACAGGAAATGATGGACATCTCGATCCTCTCTCCTAACCATTATTTGGAGAAAAGCTTTGGTAATATCTGCCACTAGTGCTACCTTCCAGCAACTGAGACGTATCAAAATCTCAACCAAGTCAGGAATCAAACTAGGACCGCCTCCAGACAATCATTGAGTGAGATACCATTAATTAGGCATTAATTGATTAGGCATCAAACACAGGGCGTACTCTAGTACTAAGACTAGAATCCTTTACTACAGGGCGATGCGGCGTGTAATAAACTGGGTAGGGGGTATTTATTTCCTCAGGGGGACCCCCTCAACTACCCCATTAGACTCCATTTCCTCCAATGCCGTTTGATACCTTTCCCTCAACACAGGGTCTTTGCCTAACTTACGGTCTAGACTTTCAAGTCGAACCCTTGCCAATTTCTCATTGTTTACCAACTTACGTCAGGCATTCTCATTCCAGGGCAAAGTAACTTCATACCTTTGGTCAATGTATTTCACACTCTTTTCAAAGTTAACCAACTCTGTATTTGCAGTAACATGAGTACTGTTTCCTTTTCAGGATTACTACAGATTCCAATAGAATCTAAATCCCAGAATTTCCTTAAAGTCATTTCAGAAAGGTCACTGACACACAGCAACCTACGTGAAGTCACACGAAATACATTCTCATTTGGCTGCTTCACAACACCAGATACAATCCACCCAAACACTGATTCTTGCAGCATCAATTCTGGCATGATTAGTTTAACTCCAGGTTTAATAAATTTCCAATAGGAATCTAGGCCCATCAAAATGTCAATGTTCATTTCACCCCCTTTCTCATAAATGCAAGGGTAAGCCAAATGGGTCATTCCCTGTCAAAGGTCTGAATGCCCCCGCTCGACCATCTCAGATTTGACTGAAAAAATTTCAGGAGGTTCACACACTACCCAATAGAGAGAGTCCCAAATTTTAGCTCCCAACTCCTTATAGTTTTGTCATAAAAAATCATTTTGTCAACTACCCCCTGACCTGTTTTGTGTTTTCCGGGGAGCCACTTTCAGATTGTGGTATCTACAAAACTATTGAAGGTAGGTCCTTCAAATTTTCAAGGGTTGACATCTGGCAAAAGTACTTGTAGAATATGGACTTTTACACACGTGCTTCTCGTTTATCACAGAATTCTGGGGGCTTGAATTTGATCGAAAATTCTACTCTTTAAATTAAGGATCGACCGATACATCGGCTGGCCGATATATTTTGCCGATATTTGCATTTTTTACTTGAATCGGCATTGACCGATTCGCGTGTGGGTTGGCTGATGTATTTTTCCGTGGCAAGATTTACAGACAGGCAGCCAGGGGCAGCTCTGTGTTGCCAGAAAACCCTGTAGCACATGCGGACGCGTTACCATTCTGACCAATCAAAGGGGAGGTTGACGTCCTAAATCTCAGTACTGATTCTAGAATGGTTAATATTAGCCATCAGTCACTCCATTTCACGGGACTGAGAGCTACAATTGTAGCTATGCACAAGATTTGGACGGAAAATGAAACGAAGAGCAATGGAAGACTTTTTTTTTTGGTACCGTTAACGTTAAAAAAGTCAAGTCGGTATCAAAAGTTACTTTAACTGAAAATCATGACAGTGATTCGGATGAATGGGCGGCGAAATCAGTTGATTATATTTGCAAAGAGCTGCATCGAAATTTTGAAGTGCACCGTGTTCGCTGTAAAGACAATGGCCCGAATCTCGCTGGTAACAGCGCGTTATCTACTAAGTCCAAACACTTTTAACGTGGAAGTCCTCCCAAACATGGAGAAAGCACGAAACACAGAAAATACTGTGACAAATGTGCGTAAACGAATAGGTTCGGTGTTCTGTTAATAGTTGCAACTTATCAAAATATGCTGCCTCGCGGCTCGGCACTTGCGCAGCCCTAAAATCTCCGTCTCGGTTTCTTCGCTCATATCTTAAGTATCCTATCTGCAAAAATCTTTAACATACATTTTTTACAGCACGTCTTTAGACCAGTAAATGTTTATATATTTGCAAGTACACGCAACGTTAGATGACAAAGGCGTGTGCAGTGGCGTCTCTTTATGAAAAACAAACTGCTCTCAAACGTCTGCGCTACGTTTCCCACACATCAAATGATTTAACTGGCGCTTCATGATCATTTTGTTTAAATAAAATAAAAGTCCATTTGAAACGTGGGTGTGCAATTCTGAATAACGCTGATTTAAATACACAAAATTACGCTTCGATTAATGATTGTCACCGTACCGAAATGTACCATACCGGCGTGTTCTCAGAGTGAATCTCAGTCCCTTAAGAAAGTTGCATGACGCGATTGCAACTCTACTCAGCAACAAAAGTTTCTGTGACACCATTTATGTGTATGTTATAAATGACACGCAAAGATCTCAATGCAATCAATATGTTTATTTAACAGGAGAAACACTGACTTTTCAGTGCCAACGTCACTCAAAACGAAAAATGTCATTTTCATGCGTCATGAAGCACTTGTCTGACGTCTAACCAATTGTGACCTTCACACTTCAATACCGGGTGTGACTTCCTCGTGCCATGATGCAAGCAACGCATCTCCGGCGCATGGACCGAATCAGATGTGCCAGAAATTGCTGTGGGATGTCATTCCAAATCTGACGTAGACGTTGTCGCAATTCCTGGAGTGTAGCTGGCGGGTTATCCAACCGCCGCAAACGTCGATCCATCTCGTCCCAAAGATGCTCGATTGGGGACATGTCTGGGGATCTGGCTGGCCATGGCAGGACATTGACATGTTGTTGCATCTGATACTGCTGTACAATCCTTGCAACGTGTGGTCTGGCGTTATCATGTTGCAGCGTTATTCCGGGACCATGTTGCATCAAAAACGGTACCACCAATGGCCGTAGCACTTCATCGCGATATCTTTGACCTGTCAGATTTCCATCAATAACAAGCAAATCTGTTCTGTTTCTAGCCGTGATCCCTCCCCAAATCATGACACTACCACCTCCAAAACGATCAAATTCCTGAATACAGTTGTTGGCATAACGTTCTCCACGTCGACGGTATACACGTAAACGACCATCACATCGGTTAAGCATGAATCTTGATTCATCAGTGAAGAGTACAAGATCCCACTGACGTTGGATCCACCGTCGATGTTGTTGTGCCCACTGTAGACGCAGTCGTCGGTGTTGTACTGTGAGTATTGGACGTCTTGCTGGCCGACGTGGGACAATGCCAAAATGACGGAGACGGCGACGGATTGTCTGTGCAGACAGTCGCCTCAAACCAGGTATCGTTCTTGCAGTTATGGTTGCAGGTTGGAATCGATTTCGGAGATGGGTTGTTCGAATCCAGTTGTCCTGTCTGGGAGTGGTTACTCGTGGACGGCCGCTGCGAGGACGGTCTCTGACATGTCTTGTCTGCTGATGACGCTGCCATAAGTTCCAAATGGTGTTTCGGTGGACATTCAGGCGATGAGCAACTTCCCTCTGCGAGGTTCCGGATTCAATCATCCCAATGGCCCTCCACCGATCATTTTCAGACAGTCTTGGCATTTAGAGGGTAGAGTTCCTGATCCGAAATGGCTGTGTTTTCGATAAGTGATTCTTCCGTCGTTCATCAGGCACAATGTGAACATTCCAAAGATTCTCCTCTTTTATTGCCATCCACAAGCATGATTTACGCACATTTTCACGTGCAAAGTCATTTTCTCGCATTTTCATGATTTCCATTTCAATGTTGTGTTTACGTGTACTGTTTCAGTCTGATATCACCATGTATGACAATTTCATAATTGCGTTATGAAAAATAATTAACAATATTGGTGTCACAGAAACTTTTGTTGCTGAGTATATTAAAGAAAATTCAACCAATCCATGCAAATTTCTCGTGGACCAAAAAAATAAATCGCCTAGACATTGCAACTTTCATTGCCACTTTTTGGAAAAAGTTACCGCCAAAAAAAAAAAAAAACAAAAATGCCAAGAAAATCCTGGAAGGATTGTTATTTATGCGAATGACTGCATGCAAGTCAGGGTTAGTAATTGTTTCAAAGGGGAGCTCTGGGCTCCACCAATCTTTAGTCCTAGAGACGCCCCTGGGCATGTTGCATAGGCTACTATATCTTAAAACAAACATATCCAATTCATTATAAAGTCTGCTTATGTTTTATTAAGCCAACAAATAGCAAAGTTACCGCTGTGGACTGATTCATATTGCAATATTGAGGCGAAAAAAAAAAAAGACTATAAGACTTTGTCAGATCTGCATTTAACCTTATCACAATTGAAGATTTGATTCGGATCAGTGTGGAGGGTCCTCTGGACATATTTGATGCCTCACACGCAGTGAGGAGATGGATGGATAGAAGGGCAGAGAGCAATGAGACCCAATTTTAAATCCTGGCCTCCAGATATGGCATAGAGCCAAAGTTGTGGAAGCCTTTGTTAATCAATGAACTCAAGACTCTCATATTGTTTTGTAATCGTCTTTTGTTGGAGACAGTTGTATTGTTAACGTGGAGTGTTTTATTGTAGTTGCTTTAAACATAAAAAATATATACATTGGTGCTTCTTTGATTTTTGTGAGAAAGCGATCTGGAACCAAATGCGAGGACACGGGATTGCAAAAAATAGGTGCTTTATTGAATAAGGGGGGTAACCCCCGCAGAGAGAAAGGCAGCAGTACAGAGTCCGTAATCCAAAGTTCGAATTCCAATGGGGCAGAGCAGAGTTCGTTACCAGGGCACCAATCACAAAAATCGTAGTCAGGCAAAACAGATCCGGTACACAGGCATAGGTTTGAGGGAGAAGCAAACTCATAAGCCAGAAGACAGTCCGAATCGAAACCAGGGCAGCAATCCACAAAATCAAAGTCGGGCAGAAAAAGGTCAAAAACACACAGATGCAACAATATCCAAAAAGGGCAAACCAAGAATCAGGAGTCGGGCAATCCAGTCAGAAAGATAAATCACAATGAGTCGAGGCGAGAAACGTGTCACAAGAAACAAGGAAGTTTACGATCTGACATGGAAGTGAAAATGAAGACACCTTAAATACACATCCGGGGTGAACACATGACAAGGGAGAACGGGTGCGATCAATGAAACAATAATCAGGATTGACACATGAGGAATAATCTAATTACATGAATTTGGCAAATGCCAAAACGCAAACAGGGATCACAAGACAATCCTATGAACAAACAACAGCTCCGATTAAAGAGTACTAAAGTGTTTAGTCTAAAGAAAAGGGAAAGCCTGAGATATGAGTGGAAAATTGCAGTAGAGATAATTAGGGATAGACAAGGAGGGCGGAGATAAGAATTGGGCGACTGCTGAGAGATCGTTAGTCAATTAGTATGTGCAGCTATACAATCCCGAGTGCAAGTTAGTAATTAGTAAAAATATACTATGTTAATAAGTGTTAGTAATTATCGAAAACAAACTGTTAGTACTGTTAGTTGATAGAATAAATTGTCTGCTACAATCCCTGCATGCCTCTCTCCGTCTCAGCTCAAGCAAAATGATCATCAACAAACAATGCTACAGCACAGCCAAGACTTGTGCCGCGCGTTTCACTGGACTGTCAGAAAGACCGTTTGTACTATGGAGCAAATAACCTGGCCTAATCCCCAAAATAGCACAGGTCAAATACTCCCTGTAGGGAGTAAAATTAATTATAATGAAGTAGGATCAAAGCCTGATTAGAAATCAAGAGGGAATCCATGCTGTGGTATGAGTAGCTCCAGGATGTGGCGAGGTGTTGGTGAAAATTAGGGGCAACCAGATCAGGACAGCAGCTGCCAGTGACCACAGGGCTCGAGTGGTCCATGGACTGAGGGCAAGGGAGAGAAATGATCCCTGGAAAAAGAATCAAAGAGGGAGGTTAGGCACAGTACGACATCAACAGCACACAGTGCAGTTAATCAAACTATTTGAAAATAAATGGGTAATAATGCTTTTAAATGAGAAATTTCATATAATTCCGAATAAACTGATTGACAAAAAATTTTTTAAATGAAACAAGGGCAATGCAAAACGTAGCATCCCCTCATCGGGTACAAATGTTGTACATGTGTATATATGTCAGAAGAAGTTACTTTCATTAGATTATACTATATTGCCAGGCAAGGAAGTTATTAATATCCCGGGGACTGGATATACAGAAAGTTTACTACTTTATGGAATGGCCCATGAGAAGATCTGAAAATAAACTTTATGTTAATTGGTATGAAGATTTGATAAAAAATGTGAATAAAATCAGAGATTTAAAGAAGATTAAAGAATATATGAAAAGGTGACAAATTAGAGTGAAAAGTTACAACATAATATGAACTTATCCTTGAACTTTCAAAGGTTAGTACTCTGAAATTGAACTCAGGCTGTATTTTGTGACCAACTACCTTCCTATCAAATTTCATTAAAATACATCAAACATTATAGAAGTTATTGAACGGGAACCAGATTTGTTACAGACGAACGGGCGGCGGCGGCGTTATATCCCCCTCTGCCTAATTCGTTGGCAAGGGAATTATAAAACCATTTGGAAACTGATTAATAAAAATGCTTTGAAATGGCTCACAAAAGAAACAATATGGAAAATGATGAATAAAAATGCTTTCAAAGCACAAAAATCACTCACTGTGTCATGAAATGCCAAAAAAAACAATACCTGAATTTGAACTTCCTGGAGCTGAAGAAGCCTCAATACTGTGCTTGGGCAACAATGTCATTTACCTCCTGCAGTACCGAAAGGGTACGAAGAGTCTTGTCAGCATAGTACCTGAGGTAAAGAATGAGGTATATTTATCAAACAAGGCTAAATTGGATTGCCTTTGGTCCTTCAAACCACAGACTGTATATAACGATGGACAATGGATCTCTTCTTTCTAATGCTGAACAAAATGGAGCCAAAATACTCTTCATACGGACACAGCCTTCTTGCACTTTTGGGGACAGAGTCTGCGCAGTCGTCTTCCGGAGCTGGGCCTTGGTATCAAGGTACCGCCCAAACATTCACCCAACTCAGTTGCAAGCACGTCCTCTTACAGGAGAAATATTGTTTTTGCAGTTTTTGTGGCATAAAATTCAATCATTTACTCACCCATATAACTTTCATGTCACTAGCAGTCACTCGGAACACATTTAGATCAATAGAGAGCCGCATATATCCGTACATTGGGAGTGAACGGGGCACGGGAAGCGCAGCTTCTAATGCGGAATTATCTGTCGTGAGACTCATTCATTTCACCAATATTTTTTATCATTCGCTATTGTTGTTCCCCTTTTGAGTCTGGGGTTGCCTGTTATTGTCATCCGGCGTCTTCTCCTTTTGGTACTTCTCCTTTAAGTTTTTATTTAGCCTTGTTGGCAGCCTCAGTGACTGCTAGAGTGTTCAGTTACATCAAATGTTAATGTTAGCATAATATGCTGTATATCGTCTTGTTAGGAGACATAACCAAATGACTGGCCCATTGAAACCACTGTTCTACCACAACTAAAAGCTTGTTCAAGGGTTAGCTAGTTCAGATGTTCTCCAAGCAAAGTTGTGCAAGACTAGCTTTTCTAATCATGAGCAAAACATTGCTTGTCTCCAACATAGATGTCCTATGCTCCTGCGAGCCTCTACGAACGTGTGCTGACTGATCACTACAGTTGCAAAAAAAAAGTATGTGAACCCTTTGGAATGACCAGGATTTCTGCATAAATTGGTCATAAAATGTGATCTGATCTTCATGAAAGTCAAAACAATAGACAAACACAGTCTTCTTAAACTAGTACGTCACAAACAATGATATGTTTCCATGTTTTATTGAACGCAACATGTAAACATTCACAGTGCAGGGTGGAAAAAGTATATCAACCCCTAGGCCAGTGGTTCTCAAATTCGGTCCTGGCGCCCCCCTGTATATGCTGGTTTTTCTTCCAGCCACAACTGCAATTCTAGGATTTTAAAAGGCTGTTACTTTGTCTTAATTAACAGCATTCCATGTTTGGAGTACTTATTACCATCTTAAGTCACATTTGGATGGACATATCCATTCTGCTATGAAGAGTAAAAACCCTTGAACATATTGTGCTTAATTTTCAATATTGCTTGGATTTTCAGCTGAAAACATTTTTAAACAGATTAAATTAGACTCTGAGAAAATCAAAAAAGCTCCATATAAGGTTTCTGAACACAGGTGTTTTGAGTTTTTCCCAAATAACCTGCCTGAACCAAATAAAATCAACAGAAAACACAGCAGGTGTGACTCCATTGTTTGCCAAGTAAATTGTCGGGTTTTGCCACCATGTGTCAAGAGTTTCACCATTGAGGAACCTTTTGATTATTTATGTTGATTAAATGTTTGGTTAAATTGTTTCCCTCTGCCGATATTTCCAATATATCTCAATG
Source organism: Gymnothorax reevesii (assembly GCA_029721435.1). Taxonomy (NCBI): domain Eukaryota; kingdom Metazoa; phylum Chordata; class Actinopteri; order Anguilliformes; family Muraenidae; genus Gymnothorax; species Gymnothorax reevesii. The sequence goes on from CM056589.1 coordinate 31,165,825, forward strand.
TGGATATTTGCATAAATGCACCTAATTAAAACAAATGAACAGCTTGTTAAAATCATAAGATTGCAATTGTGGTTGGAAGAAGAACCAGCATACACAGGGTGGCGCCTGGACCGAATCTGAGAACCACTGCCCTAGGTTAATGACTTCTCCAAGAGCTAATCGGAGTCAGGAGTCAGCCAATCTGGAGTCCAATCAAACAGAAGTAAATCAACAACAGAATGGCTTCAACAGAAGAAAATACACCTTCTGGAGTGGCCCGGTAAGAGTCTTGACCTCAACCCGATTGAGATGCTGTGGCATGACCTCAAGAGAGCGATTCACACCAGACATTCCAAGAATATTGCTGAACTGAAACAGTTTTGTAAAGAGGAATGGTCAAAATTTCCTCCTGACCGTTGTGCAAGTCTGATCTGCAACTACAGGAAACGTTTGGTTGTGGTTATTGCTGCCAAAGGAGGGTCAACCAGATATCCAAAGGTTCACATACTTTTTCATACTTTTTTTTCACTTTTTCAACACTGAGAATGTTTATATGCTGTGTTCAATGAAAACATTAAATTGTGAGATTTTAGCTAAAGAAGACTGTGTTTGTCTATTGTTGTAGCTTGGATGAAGATCAGATCACATTTTATGACTAATTTATGCAGAAATCTAGGTAATTCCAAAGGGTTCACATACTTTTTCTTGCCACTGTATCTACTAGCTAGGAGGCTAATACAGTGACTATGATGAAGTTGCCACAAACAACCCTTCAAAATAAGGTAGCTAAACACAGTCTGCAAATAAATGGGCTCCCCGCTATCATGCGTTTTAAAGTTTGTTCTAACGGCATTTCTTGCTAGCTAGCTAATGAGCTATGCTTCATATCACTAAGTCACATTTTACGAGTTAGCTAGCAAACTTACATCTTTTTAGCTAACCAGACAGATTCTGAAATGGGTCACTTAAATTAACATAAGCAAAGAAAATCGATGGCTCAAAAGCTCTGTGCTGAGCATAGCATAGCAGCAAACAGGACATTATGCTATGTTCTACGTGAAGAGATTTATATCATTGACTCCCATTTTTAACTGACTTGTTATAGAATCTTGCTAAACTAGCTTGCCAGCACCTGCCTTTACTTATAAGCAATTGCATCTTTGCATACAATACAGGATGCTAAGTTCGGAGCATCAATTCCACCATCAATTTTCATCGGACTTTAAAATCACTATGGGTTATATAAAGCTGTGCAGATACCAAGCAACTTATGCATTTTTACTGTTACTGTTATATCTCTTCTTGACGGATGCATTTCAGTGCTGAAGAATTCCCGAAAATAAACCAGCTGGTGACTTTCTTCCTGAGAGTCACTGTCAATTACTTCTGTCAATCATGACTTTAACCCCCCCACCCCCACAACTCTTTTACTATGAATAAATAAATTAACCCAAACGTATTTAAAAAAAAGAACACTTGAACATACAGCGTACATCAGCATGGTAAGAACCACGTAAAATGACAGAAACCATCTTTGTAAAAAAATTACTTCACTCATACTTTAATTGTTTTCCTTGGCCCACATCCCTTCAACAGACAGGGAGGGGGACAGGTTTATAATCTATACTGCAGTCAGCCACTAGATAGCGATCAAGATGTTTTGGCCTGACTTTTGGGGAGCTGTTTGGTTGTCCATCTTTACATACAGTCAATACCTCCAACATCAGCTCGAAGCAAACTCAAAGGCTATATTTCCAAAGCTAGGGTTGTTCACTTCAAATTGAGCAAATTGAGAGCCATGCCCACCAAAGCCATATTGAAGGACATTCCAATCCACAATGTGTAAAATTCATCTCTTCAAAGGGCCCAAGAAAACGGTCATTTCCGAAGTCAGCAGGCAATGATCACTTTGCTCCCTCAATGCTGTGCCACGACCCGAACCCAGTGACGCATGTGATTTGACATCATTCAAGAAAATGACAGCGATGGTTAATAGTTAGCAGTCAGAAAGCTAACAAACCTAGCTTGATGGCTTACTACAGTTGACTGGCTAACCCTAGGTATATACAGACATTTTTCACTCTTCACACGTGGCAAATTGTTGCATCATGAAAGCTGTGCAGTTGGTTATAAAACTACTGCCAAGCCAATGATTGGCCAGTGAAAGCAGTTCTCCCATGAACTAGCTGTGTTTGTTTCCACTTGCATAAGCAGAAAGTAGCATCCCCAAATTATGTCAAAGGGCAAACAAACTTTACTTGAGAATCCTACTCCCTGCTGCCCTTCAGAGTTTGCACTACAAAGGGAAGAGACTTCACAGGCTGTAGGGTGTTGGGATTAACGCTATGGAATGAAATGCAGCCAAAGTTCCAGATGTGGCAGATTCACGGTAGATGTGGAGAGGTGAACCCTATGTTTACAAGTCAATCATTCATAGGCCACGCATTCATGACATAAATTTGTATCAAAAGAATGCTGAGGGATTTCTATACAGAAAAATATCTTGGGTAATCCGCAGAAAGGACCTTTAAACAGAAAATGATGGATTATGATCCTTTCAACTGAAGGTGAGCCACGACTGTCAACTGTCAGGGTCTGGTGGAGGGAGCAAAATTATTGAGAAAGAAGCGACTGAAGCGAGACAGACAGGCCGACAAAGACGCTCTACTCACCTGACTATCTCTGAGGAGTCCTGAGTCAGATCACTGAGTGTGGTGATGAAATTCAGCAGCATTTCTGGTTCAAAGTCGAGTAAGAACGTGGGCTCCTCCACCCGCACAAGTCCAAGCAGAAATAAGGCAATACGTTCCCTCGCTGCCACTGTCTGGTGAGGGTCTTGCTTGCTCAAGTTACTGGAGAGGAACACATCTGTTGGTAACTACCAACTACAACCCAGCCTTCTGGCTTAAGTATGCCTATGTATGCTTAAATCCCCCCCCCAAAAAAAAAAAAAAAACTTAAAGGGGAACTGTACAAGTCAGCCATGCAACATATCAGCAAAGGTTTGACAAAAATTGCCGTGTAGAATTATTTTTAACAATGTTCAGCCCTCAAAAATTGGCGCGTACAATCGTTCAGTTCGCACAGAGGTTACGCAAATTAAAAAATGGGGGAACATTTTCCCATTCGCGAAAAACGACGTGGGCACGTAGCAAAAAAAAAAAAATCTTTTCAACGATCAAAACAAAACATGTTCAGCTCAAATTTTTCCCTCCTCTTCCATAAAACCCAGGTGAGCTCAGAAAGGGAGGTAATACACCCCATTCATATGTCCCCCCTCTTTCCATCGGTGAACATGCATATGGCTATAACATTACAGCAAACAGGGAATTAGGGGGGCACAGGAATAAGGTTATTTGCCACACCGTCAATTCTGAGTTAACTTTTGACTCTGGCTGTCAACTTGCATAGAGGATCCTCAACATTCCCACAAAGAAACCAATGTAAGTAAAATAATAATAATAATAATAATAATAATAATAATAACATAACTACAGAAGAACTCGCCTAAACCATACTTGTATAAAATGGAAACTCGCTCACATCGGACAGCTCTAGTCCTGATTTTTCTGCAATGTTTTCCCATTAAATAAACATCAAATATACCAGATTTTATTTCACAGATTTTCGCTTACATTGGACAAAATGTCCAGTCCCGTCACAATGCATTTCCATTGAAAAGCACTCGCGTATACCGGACAAGCTATTTTGAATCAAGCACATGCGGAGTTGATGCAGAGCAACATAATGAATTTCTGCTTTCCTACACTGTTATAAACTGACTGAATTGAACAATTAAATTAGTGCATTGTCTCTTTGTATGTGGAGTCCTGGGCGCAATTTACCGTGGTTTACACTTAATATGGACGGAACTCTGTTGTAAATTTATTGTACAAAAAAATTACATTTAAAATAACTGGCAAAAATGTGCAAGTTTATAACGATTTGTTTACGGAAACTGAAACTGGTGCAGTTTCATTTACACGCTAGTTTTTTTTGTCTCTGTCATTGATCCCAGTTGTTGTTCCGACCTTTATACACAAAGCAAACATACTATAAAATCAATTCATACTTGTATACAACGGATATTATCTGTTATGCACAGATAGCAGATATTATTTTTTATCTGCTAAAAAAACTCATTTTGTCCGTTTTATGCATATAGCGGATTTCGCTTATAACGGACAAAATCAGCTGGTCCAGTTGAATCCGTTATACGCAAGTTTTACTGTATGTGTACATAATTATGTTTTATAAAGACGTATGTCATCATTTGTTGTGTTGATAAGAGGTTAGAGGTTTAATGATAAGAGAATGATTTTTTTATTTTTATGGGACCGAAATTCCCTATAGGCCTCGCTAAATCTCTTCAGCTCGTAACAAAGTGACTGACAGGCTAGTTTGGAAATTATTGAGGGTAACAGCCTTCCTATCTATTGTAGCGTTAAGCATTCTGTGTTTATTGATGCGGTTCGCTAGTAAGCAGACACTCGGGAATTTGTTTAGTTAGCTCGCTGTGATGCACTCTGACTGCTTCAGTCGTGAATGTCAGTGAATGAGTTGACAATAGAATTAATACTGTTGATCTAGCTGTGACTAGGCCTACTCTTTTGTTAATAGGGTAAGCTGTTCTTGAATGTAAGATTAAAATGTATAGATGTTAACGTTCCAACGATGTTGGAATTCCACCAGCTACCTTGTTGATGAACGTTTTCCAAATGAAAAGATCACAAATCATATCCTGATAGTAGGCTAATAAACACTAATGTGATTTTCAGATGAGTCTCTGAAACTGATTTAAGAGACCGGCGGACAGTGACCACGGAGGAGCTAAGGTTAGTGAAGGAAATTAGGGCAGGCGACGTCAAATTGGCTTCGTAAATTTCTGTGTTAAGCCACCCCATTTGCAAGAATCTTTTGTTACAAAGAAAAGTTTAAAATCAATATAAAAATGGTACATCGTGTTCAAGTTCAACTATGGTCATGCTTTATAATCAGTATCTAGAGTCCACAGAAATGTAATTTGTCCAGAAAACTCACCAGAAATCTCCATTTTAAATTCTAGGGAAAACACTATTATGGATATGGATGAATGTAAAATCCATCTCTCCTGGGGCTATTAAAAGTTCGATTCGTGTCATGTATGCATATTTTTCTGAGACCCAAGGTAATAAATATGAGCAGTAGCCTTGCATTTATCTTTCTGAAGATGGATTATTGACCAGTACGGTTCCTCTTTAAGTTCATTAGCCTTTGGAGGGGTCAGCAGTAAAAAGGGGTCGTACTTCACTGATGTTATTGAGAGGTTCACCTGACAAAAAAATCAGTGAATTCACTGCTGCTACTTCATCTGATTTGTGCTCTGTAGCAACAGTAATCAGAAAACAGAAAAATGCTTTGACAAAATGAGTGTTATAGATGGGTCAATATATGAAAAATCACCACCAATTGATACCAAAGGTTTTTTTAATGAATTCTGGCACTGCTGGGCATACTAAATGATATACTAAAAGTCTACCAAAATATGACTTTTGGAAAGGGGTTCATTTCAAGATGGCGTCCAAGATGGCCGCCGGGAACTAAAAGTGGCTATATCTCAATTATTATTCAACCTAGATAGGCGATTTTGGTGTCTAAACCTATGTTTTAAGGGTCAAGGAATCTAGTTAAATGAGAAAAAATACCATAAGTTAATTATTTATTGACAGATCCAAGATGGCATCATCAGCCTTACTTAACTAGCCACAATGGAATCAGATCATCCCACAATTTGTGGGTGTGGTGGTCAGCCAAATGATAATTTCTATATTTTAAACATAACACAATTAATACATGTATATGCTGTGACTATAATTCTTATCTAGTTCTTTTTCTGGATTTGATGAAACTGTTAAGTTACAGCCTACAATGTTCAACTCCAGCATGAAACTGGAAGAGGAAACGCGAGATATCGCCTTGTTAAAGATGATTAAGTATAGTCAGTGAAAATATAATCTAACTAAGTCTAAAAACTACTAATCATGTGTTTATGATATTATGTTTTTGGTCCAGCCGCCGCCACCGCACTACGTGTTAACGCGATAACTTCAGTAATATTTCAATTACAAATTCCAAATTTTGCACATAAGTAAGTATCATAAAGAGGAAGAACTGATTCGATTTTGGACAATTTACAATGTCTAGATTGGCCACCAGAGGCCAAAAACTGATTTCTATGTTAACGCGATAACTGCAGTAATATTTCAAATAGAAATTCCAAGTTTTGCATATAAGTTAGTATCATAAAGAGGAAGAACTGATTCGATTTTGGACAATTTACAGTTTCTAGATTGGCCACCAGGGGCCAAAAAAAAAATCACTGTTTTTATCATATCTCTGGAAATATTTGTCCGATTGACCTCAAATCAAGTGCAAATAAAAGGTCATGACCTGAGGATGTGTCCCACGGTGACATTATACCTGTTTGGTTCAAAATTTTGACACAAGGTGGAGCTTTGTCACATAAAATTCACCATTTTTGCTGTATCTTTGGAACTATTTCTCCAATTGACATGAAACTATGTGCAACTGCAAGGTCATGACCTCACAATGTGTCACATGATGACATCATACCTGTATGGTTCAATATTTTGCCACCAGGTGGCGCTTTGTGATGGAAAAATTACCATTTTGGCTATATCTTCGGAACCATTTGACAGATTGACCTGAAATTAAGTTCAAATGAAAGCCTATTCAAAGTCTGTTCAAGGATTTGGGAATTGGAGGATTGGGGGCGTTCGGGGATATATCCCCAGCCGTCGCCTCCGATGGCATAAGCCTAGTTTAACTAATGCCTTATAGCCCTATTCATACTACTGGTCTACAAAAAGAGTCATAGTTGATGACTTGTGGAAGTCTACTAGGGCTTAGAGAATTAACATTACAAAGTACAATGGAAGCTTAGATTGCAACCCATTCAGTACATGTGGTTTTATACAGTGAATATTATTCGTCATCATCCTCTGACTCCTCTGGAAGAAACTTATGTGGATTATCACATCTTTCAAGTTGGCACAGTCCACAGGTTGTAGTACATGGAAGTCCATATCGCCTACAAGAGCAGCGGAGTGTCTTGCAGGAAGTTGAGCAGTTACAGTGAATGACCTTCAAGAGACTGGATGGAGCAGAATTCATTTTGACATAAGTGGGACAAACTGATCATCCTGCAGGCTCCAGCCCCATTTCATGGTGTCCATGCCTGCTTCTTTTCCTATCCAGACCATGATCTGGTAGTATGCTCTTCGACAGTGAAGTTTGGTAGCAGATTCAGTTGGGGGTAAACGTTCAGATGTTACAAATGATGTAGCTGAGATGACCCTCTCGCTGAAGGCATTATATCTCATTGTAGCAAAGGAATCTTTGCTATTGTCACCAAAGAGGGCAGCCATTGCTTGGCACCCAAGGTCATCAATCACCTCTGTGGTCTGGTTTGGCATAGTGAATGCATTGGCACAAGACTGAAGGGCAGGATTTCCTTTCAGAAGCTTCTGGAAAGCAGTTTTTTTGCCAACACCAAAAATCCGAGAAGTCGAGTCACAACCAGTCATTGCATGGATAAATAATAACTTAGAACACACGTCACATTTTCTGAAGAAAGTAGCACTGACGAATACTACTAAACTGAATGTATAAAAAAAATTTATGGGCTATAAAACCTGGCTTACTGGATTACCCGATCACTTTACAGTTATTTAAATAATCGTAATGATGTTTGGGATGCTTTAAACCTGTGTGTAAACACTAAAAGTATCTCAAGGTTGATTACTGTTTGATAGAGCCAATTAATGGATCAGAATGCCACTTTGGGATACTAACTTGGATTTGTCAATAAATAATATTTTAATGATTCAGTTGGATTCCTTGACCCTTAAAATATGGGGTTAGACACCAAAACCACCTTTCCAAGTTGAATAATAATTATAGCCACTTTAAGCTTGTGGTGGCCATCTTTGACGCCATCTTAAAAATGACGTCTTTCTGGAAGTCAGATTTTGGTAGACTTTTAGTATGTTATTCACTATGCCCTTGGGTACCAGAATCCATTAAAAAACCTTTTGTATCAATTTTTTTGGGGTTCATCCACATATTGACCCGTCAAAAATTACTGGCTCCTGTGCTGACCCCATCGAGCCCCGCCCACATTAGGCTGACCCGCCCTTGTTCCTCCACATATCACGACCCAATCGACCAGTCCCCTTGCTCATGGCCCGCCCCCTGACTCCGCCCACCTCAGTCCGTTGAGCAGGGCCTCCACACAGCGTATCGGGTTGCAGCAGCTCATCATGGTAGACAACAGCTCATCGGCGGCTTCATGGAAGGTTTTGTCGTCCAAAACCCCTTTTTTGAGCATAGCATCCATGATCCAGTTCAGGTATGGGTGAAAATACTCCTTGAGTGAATGTATAAGGTATGCAAGTGTCCATAAGGCTGTGGAGGACACGTCCTCCCATTGGCTCAGTACCTGAACACAAAGGCAAACAGACGAGCATTTAAAACAGCGAATGTTGGTTAACACTCCGCAACAAATTCAAACTCTCTTCTGCCTGCCATGATATTCCTAATACTATCAGCTGTTCAGCCGTTGTGATTTCCTACACTTTCTGACAGTACTGAGTACTCAATATCCATTATGAAGACCTGGAGAGCTCACCAATCACTATCCAATGAGCCCTCTAACATTACACGGGTGAGGCAAAAATGAACCTCCATATTTGCTTCCAGTTTCTTCCAAAAAGGCACTGTCAAGTTGATAACTGTATAATATATTTTAAAGGCTATCAGGAAACTTTTGAAGCACACTGGTGTGGAACTATTGGAACTATTGGAACAGTGACACACAGCCAGTGGACCTTGTGAATGATATTCATTTTGTTAAAAGCAAAGACGGGTTTATCCACAGAAATGCCCTCCTGTATATGACAATGCCCTAAGAAGCAGAATGACGCAGCACTGAAAAGGAAGCAGAGCAACAGCAGAACATGAGGCAGGGGGCACCGAAACATGAAAATACACAGCAGACTGGTTCGGGGGAGTCTATTTTACAGAGCATCATTTGGAAGTTACTGCATTTAGCCAGATCACTACACAACATAGAGCAGCTCATTGAGCTTCAGCCCCTTTTTCCAGATTTGAGACTGGTCTGCAATGCATAGTCTTGCAGACAAACTTCGTATCTGTGCGAGACCTGGATGTGGAGTATTAAGTTTCTTTTTTAATGCTGATTATTAATTATTAGTACACATATAGTCAGAAACTACCGGGTGACATCTTGCCACCCATGATGCTTTTGAGCTAGTACGCCAAATCGAATCAGATAAATTCTGTTTTCTATGCTGTCTTCGTAATTAGATGAGATAAAATCATGAGTTAAGCATCGTTTTATTGGTTTTCTGGCACAAGGAATCCAGTGCCACCATCAGTTTTCCAGTAAAATGCAAAGCAATCAAGATAACCATCAAACATAGACAAAAAATAACCAATTTGGTTGCAGAAATGTGCGTGTGTGTTTTTTTTTTAACTTGACCACTCTAACTAGACCGCAGGAGAAATAGCCATGTCTCATTTCATCACGTTTATAAACAGGAGACTACTTTTTTTTACCCCCTCGGTCGACCAGCGGAGACCACCAAGAATGTCGTCCCCTTCGTCGTCCATCTGTCTGTCTGTCCGTTCATCAACGACATTCCCACTCTATTTCCTTCAAGTTTGCTTCTAGCTTTCTCATTTTTTTGGGGGGGGGGGGGGTGGTGGTACATCTATGAATGCCTCAAGAACCAATCTAATTCTGGCCAATTTCGAGTCGTGGTTTGGCCACCAAGGAGCTTATTGCGAAAAATGAAAAATTGCCATAACTTCCTTTCTACTTGAGCTAGGATGCTCAAATTTTTACTAAAGGTACATGGGATCACCTTTCATCACATATCAGACGCGTAATCGATTTCACGTGTTGTTAATTGTTTTCTGGGTCAAATTGCGTGAATGCTGCCGATCTTTAAATTCAACGAGGTTACCTCCAATTCCCCAATCCTTGAATAGACTTTCATTTGAACTTAATTTTTTTTATTTTTTTTAATTTCGGCATGATTGTATAGTCGTTTCATGACAATTTAAACACAACACAACATGTATCATGTATCATGACTGAAAGGGTCGCGGGAGAAGCGAAATCGCTTGTCAAAGTCCCGCCCTCAACTTCCAGAAAAACGGTTTGATTATGGATAAGATATCATAGGGATTATAAATCACAGCAGAGCTAGTGTCCATGTTCGCTACGACTTAAACGTCAGAAAACACGATCATAAGATTTATGAATATCATGAGAATTATAATTACAGAATAGGTGAGTGTCCATATAACTTTAGATTCAAATGCCACTCTTGATCCAAAGCGACATTGACCCGAAACCCCTTTCTTCATCATTCGGTTTGTTCCGGCTAATTTGGAGTAGATGAGAGGTATAATAATACCGGGTCTTAGCTTGGATCTCTTGATTAGTCGTCATTTCCATCGCCTTGGTTCACCCTTCCCTTATCAGATGTAATGACTTCTCTCAGTATGTGCAGTCCATCGTTGCCTTCCTTGACGCCGAATCCAATTTTATTGAGCTTTCTGTCAAGGATAGCCATGCTATTCAAAGTTTTCTTTATCTTATGGTGAATCAAAAACAGACCAAACCCCAATGATAGCAGACCCGCTATCATGAATCCAGTTAGATAGATGTCCTCTACATCCTCAATGTCCAGGACTGCCAAACACAGCGAACGCCACTTTGCCCATGCATCCATGGTGTAACCGGCCGGGAATGTCCCATCCGGGCATGTCGGTTCTCCAGAACCTGACCGCCTCGTGGAGATAATTTTGTTGATTGCATTTAACGACCAGCTTATAAGATCCATATTTGTTCAGCTGTCTGTAATAATGTGCTGTGACAGTTGTCTTTTGGACAGATGGTCTGGAGTGTCCAGTAGATACAAGGTACAGATTTAACAATATTGAACATGTTTATACGTAGTTACTCAGATATGCAACAAATATTTGAAGGCCTTCCGCTCTTCTGCCATTCTTATATTATCATCAAGTACATTCCATGCCCTGACTCCAGCCACAGATAACGAGTGCTCCCTGCGAGTCGTCCTGACCTTTCTTGGTTGCAACAACATTCTGCCTCTGGTGTTTTGAATACAATCATGCTGAAGAAATAGGCTTTGTATATTTCTAGGCAAGTCTCTGTGGTATCCTAAATATACAAGTTGCAAGGAGTTGAATTTTATTATATCCTGGAATTTAAGAAACTTTGCCTTAATAAACAAATCATTTGTATGAGTTCCATACGGAACGCAATGAATAATTCTAAGGGACTTTTTTTGGAGCTTAAATGAAGATTCTATTGTATTTTTGTAAGTGTGACCCCATACTTTAGTGCAGTAATGTAAGTGGGGTGCTATGAGAGCTGCATAGATTATTTTAAGAGGCTTGAGGTTTAATAGTTTCTGCATTTTCCGAAGAATAGACACACTTTTAGCTAACTTTCTTTGAACTAAATTTACATGCGGTTTCCAGCTTAAGAGATTATCTATCATAACTCCCAAAACTTTATATTCGTTTACCCTTTCAATGCTGGTACCATTTACCTTTCAGTCTATGTCGTCCTTTAGACCTTTTTTCCCAAATATCATAAATTTGGTCTTTGTAAGATTTAGTGATAATTTGTTTACATTAAACCATGTGTGAAGTTTAGACATTTCATTATTAACCAATTTACCTAATTTTTTGAGATCAACAGCTGAGCAAAAAATAGTCGTGTCGTCAGCGAATAAAATTAATTTTAGGATACCTTAACAATGTCATTTATGTAGATTATGAACAACTTGGGACCTATAACCGAGCCCTGAGGAATTCCACAGGTAATGTCCAGGCAATTTGATTTGTTATTACCCATCTGCACAAATTGCGTTCTATTTGTTAAATAATTTTTGATCCATTTTAATGCGGTCCCTCTTATTCCATATTTGTAAAGTTTTTCAATCAATATATCGTGATTAATAGTGTCGAATGCTTTCTTCAGATCAATGAATATGCCTATAGAATATAACTTTGAATCTAGTGAATCTTTAATCATCTTTAATCTTTAATCATAATTTCAGGTGAATCGGACAAATGGTTCTGAAGATGTGGCCAAAATGGTAATTTTTCCATCACAAAGCGCCACCTGGTGGCAAAATATTGAACCATACAGGTATGATGTCATCATGTGACACGTTGTGAGGTCATGACCTTGCAGTTGCACATAGTTTCATGTCAATTGGACAAATAGTTCCAAAGATATGGGAAAAATGGTGAATTTTATGTGACAAAGCTCCGCCTTGTGTCAAAATTTTGAATCAAACAGGTATGTGGGACACATCCTCAGGTCACGACCTTTCATTTGCTCTTGATTTGAGGTGAATCGGACAAATACTTTCACAGATATGATAAAAACAGTGATTTTTTCAGTTTTTGGCCCTTGGTGGCCAATCTAGAAATTGTAAATTGTCCAAAATTGAATCAGTTCTTCCTCTTTATGATACTTACTTATATGCAAAACTTGGAATTTCTAATTGTAATATTACTGAAGTTATCGCGTTAACACGTAAATCAGTTTTTGGCCCCTGGTGGCCAATCTAGAAAACGTAAATAGTCCAAAATCGAATCAGTTCTTCCACTTTATGATACTTACCTATATGCAAAACTTGAAATTTCTAATTGAAATATTACTGAAGTTATCGCGTTAACACGTACCGCTGCGGTCGGACCAAAAACATAATATCCTGCCAAGGTCACGGAAATCTACTGGGGTTGGCGTATCACACTAATACACATTGAAGCCAAAGATGAATAAAATCGGTCAAGCCGTTCTTGAGATATCGCGTTCACAACAAATGGGACGTGACCGACGGACGGATGGCCGGACAAAGCTGAATACTATGTCCCCTGCTCCGCTCGCTACCGCGACGGCGGGGGACAAAAATGATATTTTTTCAAATTTTGGTGAATTTTAACCTTAATTTGCCTCAAAACTGTCCATTTTGTCCATATTTCATGTTCATCTTGATTCCTTTGCATTTGACTGGAAAAATGATGGAGGTCTTTCATTCCCTGCTCCTCAAAACCTAAATAAATTCATATATTAAGTGTGGTAATCTTATCTAGTTATGAAGATTGGACTGAAAACAGAATTTGTCCGATTTGATGGTGGCCATCTTGGATTTGGCATCCTTGCGCAAAATTCTCGAGGGTGACAAGATGTCACCCGGCAGTTTCTGACTATATACGTACTAATCATCAATAATCAGCATTAAAAAAAAAACTATATTAAAAGTCCACTGTTCCATCATACAACTACTTCTGCCAGACTAAAGGCTGATACATACTCCACAGAAAACAGAGAAATCTGTTCTTGTTCTCGAGGCTGCAAGAACAAAATGACATCATTTTGCCCTGGTTTCAGAGTTCTTGCAGCTTGTTCTCGACACTTCATCTGGGCAGAACTTTTTTCTTGTGTGGTCTTCGAGAACTGTTGTGCGATTGGTCAGGAAGATGGAGTGGGCGTGGCCCTTTGAGGACTTACCAGGAGTTCGGCACTTGAGTTTCTTGTGAATTATGAAATTTCCGGGTCAAAACAAACTTTGTTCTTGTTCTCGCAGCCTCGAGCACAAGAACAAATTTCTCTGTTCTTGCGGAGTATTTATTAGGCCTAACATGTTTAAAGCTTGATACATACTCCACGAGAACAGAGAAATTTGTTCTTGTTCTCCATGTTGCGAGAAAAAGAACAAAGTTCGTTTTGACTGGGACATTTCATACTTCACGAGAAACTCATGTACAGAACTCCCGGAACTCCCCACTTCAGCACACGTCACTCACTCACTTCATTTTCTGACCAATCACACAACAGTTCTCCGACACCACCCAAGAAAAAAGTTCTGCCCAGTTGATGTGTCGAGAACAAGCTGCAAGAACTCTGAAACCAGGGCTACGAGAACAAAATTACGTAATTTTGTTCTTGCAGCCTCGAGAACAAGAACAAATTTCTCTGTTCTTGTGGAGCATGTGTCAGCCTTGACCTGGAGAAGAGTCCAGCTAAATCAGTAATCCCTCGTGGAACAAGCCTCAGATTGACAAACAGGCTTACCTCCCTCAAGATTACCACGCAGACCTCCTCTATTTTTGGGATGAGGACTTTGGGCTCTTGATCAGCGAGATCAGTCATTATTTCAAGCCCTTCTTTGATCTCCTCCCTGCAGGATAACAAGGAAGACCAATCACAATCTGCCCCAGCACTGGAACAATCCAAATCTGCTTCAGCGCCGGGCTAATCAGAACCTGCCCCAATTGCTCACCAAACAGAATATGTCTTACGCTGGACCAATCAGTATCAACCCCCATAAGGAACTAATGAGACTCTGTCCCAGCTCAGATTAGATTCTGTCCGTCAGCTGGACCAATCAGAATACGCCTTTCACTCATCAAATGAATATAAGCAGCTAAACTAAACCAATTAGAATACAATCAGAGTAGGCTGCTACGGGATTTGCCCCAAGTTCAAACCAATCAAAATTTTCTTTACTGGACTAGCCAGAAACTGCACCTGCACTCAACCAATCAAAATCAACGCACATCCTGGCCCCTATGCTGGATTTTTATGAACAAAGACCAGGGCTCTCATTTATAAATAATGCAAAAACACAGAAAAGTTTCGTGCACCACTTTACTAGCAGATGTCAGATTTATAAAAACAATTTTGACACTAAAATACGTGCTAAATCCATAGGATTGTGCGCATATGCAAAAAATCCCAGTTGATCCTCATTAAATACCTAAAAATTGTGCGCAGTATAGAATACCAATGGTGTAAAGGGCATCTAAAGCCGGTTCCCATTGATATTGTGTACTTCCTGGATGTCCTTGTTTGCAAACGCACACTGGTCACTAACCATTGGTTGATGAATGAAATTGGTCAGGTGACAATGCAAGATATCAACAAAAGCAAGTGATTTGTTTGTAAACTCTGGACGTTCGATGTCCCACCTGAGAATTGGCTTTAGATGCCCCTAAACAAAATTTGATAAATTACACCATATGCCACTTTTCTTCCTTTGTGAATTCACAGTATTTCTGCATTACATCTCTGGAATATTTTTAAAGTAGGCCAATATATATATATATATATAAAATACCAAAATGGATGACAATAATCACTCCAAATCACTGTTGATAGCCAGTCATATTAGGCCATTCTCTAAAACGGCATTTTCCAAGCATCTTACATAATTGTAATAAATAGTCGTATATTCTATTTCTCTCTGGAAGTTTGAGATCTCGTAAATATCACCGTGAAGCTAATAATAAGCATTGCAACAGTTGAAAGTCTTGCTCACCACCATTCAGGAAGCGGGGTGTTCGTAAACTGCGACATACGTTTGGTTTATTGATTTTCACTATGAGCAGTTAGCGTTAGAGTCTCCCTACCTTTCATCAGAGTTCAGAAGCAGAAAGACCATCTTGAGTGCCGGTTCCAGGTCAGGGTCCAATAAACTCTCATCTGGGGGGGGTGGGGTGGGGGGGAGTTCACATGATCAGAGAGAGACATCAATGAGGGAGGAGCAGACACTGTATTACCTTGTGCTGCCTTCTCTTGTGCTTGGATGATTCCACAAGTTAATTGGTCAATTAATCATTACAGCTTCGCATGAGTACTTTGAAATATAATATGTCCCACAGTACATCAGTAGCATTACAGGTGAGCTATTTGCCACAAGAATAGAATACAGAATGACATATCTAATAATGTCCATTTCATCATTGTGAAATGTATTCTGCTTATGGCGCGTTCATTTTTCATCTGATTTTTTGGTAATCTGAGATAAATTATACTGCACAATCATTCCTGCAAATTTCATCTTTGATACTTCAAAAATTATGACTCTTTGAAGTTGGAATAATGGACAGTAACACTCAATTTTATGCTAAATTGGGAGGCGAACCCCCTTTTTGAAGTCTCAATATATCAAAGACTATTGAAGATATGGGACTAAAATTTTGCACAAAATCTACTAGATACAATAACGTTATGCTCTTTAAATCTGAAGCAAATCTGAGGGGGTCAGTCAGGAATATTTGTTCATGGTTTGCTATGTGCTTTTTGCTTTCTTTGTTACTCTCATCCCTGGCGATATCGTTTTCTTTCCACATCAGATTTTTTACCCAGCTGGCAGATTACACCTGGGCGGTCCTTCCCCGGAGTCTATTTAAGATGGAAGTCACCACGCCTCCTTCGCTGGAGCGTTTGATATGACTTTGCTCACTTCGGCTCAATATATCTCTAGTCAGGGGTTTGCCTATCTACATATATTTTCTTTGTTTTCTGGGAAGCTTAGTTTCTTTAGGTTATTTGGCAATATTGTTAGGTGCCTTGTTTAGTTTTCCCTTTTACTGAGAATTCTTTTTCTATCTGGTTGCTCGCTTCGTTTCTGGAACTTAAGCCATTCGTTCATTCAGAAACGCGAGCATGTCTCCGCTCTAATTTAGCCCAATCACTCTCAGCTGCACCGGCTCTCTGCTTGATGCAACTTCTCCTACCACGGCATCTGAAACTCCACTCTTTCCAGCCATTAAATATTTTCTGATATCTGGTGAACTGGGACGGAATTACCGTCATGCAAATACTATGCTGACTGGCCATTCAATCATGGTGATGAGATCTACCTGCTTACAAGTTGTGATCTTTACAGCACCTTCCGCTCCTTGAACATAATTTTTCGTTTATTTTTTTTGGGCGGTTCAGGGCGCAAACTGTAACATTTATTGATCACAGAAGAATAGCTGGGATTCTCCGTCCTTACATCCAGAGAGGGGTCTTTCATGGTGAAATGAATTTTCACACATGATACTTGAGATAGAACCATATAACACAGACTCACCTGGCTCATCACAGTGTTTGGTTTTCCTCTTCTTCTTCAGGCTCTGATTTGGAGAAGGCAGCCTCACCTCCTCTTGGGGCTGGGACACCGTGCTGCTGTCCAGAATACCATCTCCCACAGAGAAGGTGACTTTCTGCCTGATTTCAGCCTGATCAGCTAGAGTCGGCGCAGAGCTGGCGCACATTTGCCCCAAATATGCGGTGGAGGTGCTTGCTATTGGGGTTTCCTCTTCGCTGCCGAAGTTGTTTGATTGGACGCCCCTGGAGCTGTTTGATTGGACGCCCCTGGAGCTGGTTAATTGGACGCTGCTGGGGTCGTGGGATCCTGAAGCTGTTGGCTCGACTGTTGTGGGGTCCATTGACTCGTCTGTCGTTTCCTCCTGTATTTAGATGAGCACATGTCAGCATAGAACTGATCATTCCTGCTTTTGCAATAATGATTGAAAATGACTGTCGCTGCGTAGCTTGTTTTTTTGGGGATGGAATAATTTATGGGAGCAGTGATTGAACTTTCAGGCGGCAGATTCAGTATCGGGACCGGATTTCCATTTAACAAAACTGTTTTTAAAAGCTATGCAAAACTCTAGTCTGTTTGGCCACTAAACCAAAGACCCTGAAAATAGTGCTGTCTGTCTACATTTTAAGAATTAAGTTTCAACAGACTGCAAACGTACCTCTGTTTCCAGGATTGGTGTGAGAAATCTTGTGGTCTTGTTGGCTGGTACCTCCTGAAAGCTTTCCTGAATTCAGATGGAAAAAATTTACATTTTAGAGTGAAAAATATTTCAGTCTTTGCATGAGTTAACAGATTCTGAAGGCAGCGGCCTTTTGGATTTTTGCTGTTACCAAGATTTTGATAATTTTGAGAACAACTAATAATTACAATGTAGCAATGTATTTATGGGTATCATCCAGGGGACAGATTCTGTTCAGCTGTGCTATTATGTTTGACGGATAGTTATTTTGTTAAATTAACCTGTTCAATATGTGAGAAACTGAACTATATACTCATGTTGCTATTCATCTGCATTTTAAGAATAGCCTCTCCATCCACAATAAAACTTTCCAGAGTTTTACCAGGAAAAATAATTGAATTGCCATAGCGGTCACTTTATTGCTAGATGTCGAGCTTTCTTGTATTCAGAAGGGAGAAAAATGAACATCACAGAGTGAGAAATGTTTCTGATTTTGTCTCAGTTCACAGATTATACAGGCAGCCATTTAATTGGACTTATGGTTTTACGTGCATTTCGATAATTTTGAGAACTGATAATTACAATGGAGCCATTAATGGGAACATCCTGGCCAAATATTCTCTTTTGCAGAGTGATTTTGCATGGTTATTTTATTAAATGAACCTGTTCGGGATGTGAGAAACTGAATCATATACTCATGGGGAATGTTGCTATTCATTTACATTTTAAGAATAATGTTTCCATGGACACAATAACTTACCAATCTTTTACTCAGGAAAAGTGCATAAATTGAGTCAATTGTCTCCGTCATAGTGGCCATTTCCCCCTGAAATTCCACGCTTTCCTGTATTTAGATGGAAAAAATGAACATTTTAGAGTGAAAAATATTTCTGATTTTGCACGAGCTCACAGATTCTAAAGGCAGCCAGTTATTTGGACTTATGCTTTCACATGCATTTTTATCATTTTGAGAACTACTGATAATTGGAATGGAGCAATTTATGAGAATCATCCTGGGCATAGATTCTGTTTAGCTGCGCTGTTATGAGGAACAATGCAACACTGTCACTCACCACAGACTAATGGGGTGCATAGGCACTTTCCAACTGTACATATTAAAAATTTGAAAGTTTCCAAAGACATTAAAATGTACCTCAGCCTGGGCTGTTTGTACTGGGTCACGGGCCTCAGCCTGGGTTGTTTGTGCTGGGTCATGAGCCTCAGCCTGGGCTGTTAGTGCTGGGTCACGAGCCTCAGCCTGGGCTGTTTGTACTGGGTCATGAGCCTCAGCCTGGGCTGTTTGTGCTGGGTCACGGGCCTCAGCCAGGGATGTTAGTGCTGGGTCACGAGCCTCAGCCTGGGCTGTTAGTGCTGGGTCACCAGGCTCAGCCTGGGCTGTTTGTGCTGGGTCACCAGCCTCAGCCTGGGCTGTTTGTGCTGGGTCAGGGGCTCTCCTCTCCAGGGCAACCACCTTATTTGTGCTTTTGTCTGCCACTTGTGCTCCTCTCTCCTGCATTAAGATTTATGCACAACTACCACATCACTCATTCCATCAAAATTTTAGACTTTTTCACTCTTCCAGCCTAATATAAAATGCATGAATTGATGCAAAAATGATCTCTCCTATAGTGCTTGATGCCTAATTTTTGTTATCATTACACTACATGCTATACAATTTATATAGACTGAAAACAAAGTTTTCTTCGACATTCCAATTGGCAAGTTCATGCAACTATAGCCATGTTTAAGATGCAAAATACTAAAACTTATTAGAAATATAGGTTCTTGTCTATCTTTCAATAATAAAGTATCCACAGATTAAACTTACCTCCATTATTTCCTGGACTACTTTATCCATTGTTTCAGACATGACTGCTAGTCTGCGCTCATATTCTGCTTTATCCTGCATTTAGATAAATATACAATTATCACATCACACTTTCTATAAAAATTGTCAGCCTGTTCACTCTTTGGGCCAATAGTGAAGGTGTTTTTTTTTTTTTGGCTGTTTTTTGCCAAATGTTTCAGATGGCAGACAATTCAGAACATCCATAAACTCAATTTCATAAGGTGAACAAAAAAAATTGAATTTTCATCAGGGCAGGAACATCAAACAAACCCTGAAGGACCACAGTTTGTGGAGGTATCGAGGGCCGGTTCATACTCAACGCAAGGCACGCGAGCGAACGCGACCACAGGCCCGTTCCATTCCGTTCACAGAGAAGCCTGAACGCGCGTCCCTTGCTGCGCTGTGCCTCGTTAAAAAGCAGTTCACTGCTCATACAATAGGGGGTGGCAAAGTCCTCTCTGTCTCCTCCACCTTCTTTCTTCTTTTTGGTGTGTTGAACACAGCACATGGTGCATTATTTGCTTTATCTCCCCTATTGGAATCTCACGGAAATACACGCGTCGACGCGTCGCGTTACAAAAATTTGGACGACACACTTTGCTACGCAAGGACGCAAGATGGACACCTTGCGTTGCTCAATGCGTTGCCTTGTGTTCGCGCTCGCGTACCTTGCGTTGAGTATGAACCGGCCCTCAAGTGATTTGTTTAAGTATGCTTAGCAAAGCAAAGAGGGAAACTGCTCTCTCTCTTTTTGCTTCATGTATAATTACTGTTATCATTACACTACATGCTTCTCAATTTCCATAGATTGCAAAGTTTTCTTCAACATTCCATCGGCGAGGTCATGCAACTATAGCTATGTTTAGGATGCAAACTACTAAAACTCATTGGTTCCGGTCGCTACTCCTGTGGCAGACCACGCGATTCCCGTCTTTCTTATGCTTTTAAATCGCTATTTTTTTAAACTATTTTTAGACTTTATGATGGACGTCATAAAGTGCTGGTTGTAGCTGTTTTGCATATGCATCATGGAGTCTTTGGAAGATTACGGGTATTATGCCCTGAGAGGCTGTTACTCTTTTGATGAGAGATTGGAGCGGGCCTGAAACAACAACGGTGGAGTGGGTCACTATCACCGGGGCAGAATTCCAGGAGATTCCAAAAGAGATAACAAGACGCAGTAGAGGTAAATCTGGTGGAGTTTTAAAGAGACTGAAGTCACGGAGATGTCGGCCCTGTATTCCGTCTATGATAATGGGCCATGTGCAGTCGATTGGGAAGAAAATGAATGAGGTGAGAGCCAATGCTCTGTTCCTCCATGAATTCAGATCAATAAGTTTGATGGTCTCTACAGAAACTTGGCTCAACAGTATCCACAATGATGATCTGGTGGCGGTGGATGGTTTTTAAAGTTTTTCGAGGATGCAGGAGGACGGTGTGTGAGAATCCTGTACTACGATTTTAGCTCAACGTTCAATACTATACAACCACACATCTTAGTAAACAAGCTGTTAATGATGAAGGTACCATGAGCATTGATTTATATTCTCTAAAAAATTAAAAATAAAATGTCTCAATTTGTGAAATTAAACTCAAAAATCAAGTCAGACAAGATCATGACAAACACAGGTTCACCTCAAGGAACAGTTTTATCACCTTTTCTGTTTACCATTTATACTGCAGATTACCGTCCACAGAATGCAACTTGTAAAGTGGTTAAATTTGCTGACGACACAGCACTCATTGGGTTGATTGAAAATGATGATTATAGTCACTATCAAAACGAGATAAAGTGTTAAGTGTTGTTAAGTGTTGTAACACTCATTTCCTAGAACTCAATGTTAAGAAAACCAAAGAATTAGTTATTGATTACAGGAGAAACAGCATGGCAACTGAGGCAGTGGAAATCAAAGGTTCAGTAGTAGAGAGAGTGAAGACATACAGGTATCTGGGCGTTGTTTTTAATGACAGGCTTACATGGTCTGATCATGTTAACTTATTGATAGAAAAACTTAGTCCACGTGTATATTGTCAGAGGAAGTTGCAGTCTTTTAAGGTAAATATTGCAGTGGTGAGAATGTTTTTTATGGCAGTAATATGTAGCGTCTGGAGTAACTGTGGGGTGGGATGGGGTGGGAATGTTGGGGAAGCCGAGAAGGCCAGGACTAGAAGGGCTGTAAAAATGGTGGGAGAGTCGAACACAGTAGATAAAATATATGATGACTGCCTGGCAAAAATGACACAGAAAATAACTAGGGACCCTACTCATCCTCTCTATGGGAATTTGACAGGTAGGGTTATGGAACGCAGTGGTAGGCTAAGGCCTCCTGTGACGCGAACAAAGCGTTATGCTCTCTCTTTCATACCTCAACACAGCACAACAAGCACTTTAAACGTACTTTTCCAGAATATTTATAGTGCATTAAGTTATCTTTGTATTTAAGCAGTGTTCTTTTGATCTGACTGATCTATTTGTATTTATGGTCAAGGCCTGTGTATGGCTTATCAAACTGTATTTATGATGTTAATTTATTGTGTACCCTCTCATAGAGACTGTATGTATATTTATGCTACTGTTTTTATGGGCATTAGACGGGTATGAGCACTGCAGTTTCCATGTCTATGGATGAAATAAACTTGACTTGACTTGACTTGAAATATACTTATTTGTCTATCTTTTAATAACAAGTGCACCGCCTATCGGCGAATGTCGTATTGCTGCGCAATACTAGTCCCCTACTGGTGTATGCATATTACACTGCCTGGCCAAAAAAAAGTCACCGTTTGGAAATGAATGAACAAATTCTATAATTGGATCATTATTGCGGATATTAATATGTTTTAGTTGGCAATAATCATTTTTACCCTGACTGATGAAGCGCGTCGCTCTCATTTCTTAAAAAATCATGTCGGAAGACACATCCCTTGATGGTGGAAAAGATGTTACAGTATTTCAGAACCGGCAAGTTATCGGCCTGTATTTAGCAAAGAAAACCATGAATGACAAAAACAAGTATGAGGACTAATTTTCACAAACAAATTTGCCACCACAAAGTCCTGACCTTAAACACATTAAAAGTTATTGGGATGTGCTCAAAAAAGACCACTGAGTGGTTCAACCATTATGTCAAGAAGACAGGATCTCGACCAAAAATTATGGCATTTCTGATCAAAAATAAATATTCTGGCATTGCATATAGTTGTCAAAACAATGACAAGACGAATATGCACTGTAATCAAAGCTAAAGGGGTTCAAAGTAAATATTTTTGTGTGCGACTTTTTTTTTGGACGGGCAGTGTATATTTCCTAAGAAGTAGGTCAAAGTGACCTGAATAGGGTACATGACACGCCCTCTCCCCAAGATGCATCCACACACCAACTTTGATGTTCCGAGGTCATACGGTATTGAAGTTATGGAGCGGACACGAATGCGGACACGAATGCGGACGGACGGACTGATGGGCGGATGGATAGAGTGCAATCCTATAGTCCCCTCCGTTTCCGGTAGGGGACTAATAAAGTATCTACAGATTAAACTTAGCTCCATTTTTTCCTGGGCCAGTTTTTCAATTGTTTGAGACATGACAGCAAGTCTCTGCTCGCATTCTGCTCTTTGTATCTAGATGGAAAAAATAATATTTCAGAGAAAAACACTACTTTGCACTTTGCACAGAAATTTTTTTTTTAGCATTTTACTGTGACAATAAGGATGCTGGAAAGCTATTTTATTCAATTAGCCTGCTTGGGATGTGAGATTCTGAAGCATACACTGATGGGAAAGACAGCTCTTTCTCAACGTTTTAAGAATAACATTTCCATAGACAGCATAACATGAGTTTCTTGGATGCACTTCAGATGAACTGCTGCTCATAAATACTTTATACTGCATGTATAATGCCTTCATTAATGAGACATAATGGCTTTATAAATCAAACCTAAGCAAATTCCATGCTTTGAAAAGGGTGAAATAACAAATCTTTTTGTCAGCATGTGATGTCGGATAAGATATGACTGACAATGTCACTTAGCGAGTGGCTAAATGTTATAAAGGGTGACATTGTCAGC
Organism: Gymnothorax reevesii; assembly: GCA_029721435.1. Lineage (NCBI taxonomy): Eukaryota > Metazoa > Chordata > Actinopteri > Anguilliformes > Muraenidae > Gymnothorax > Gymnothorax reevesii. The sequence continues at coordinate 31,189,410 of CM056589.1, forward strand.
TCAGTGACATTGTCATTGTCGCAACTGGCATCACAAGCTGAAGGATGTGTTATTTCACCCTTTACAAAGCATGATATTTGCTTTTGTATGATCTATGAAGACATTACGGCCTCTAATTTCTTGGCACAGCGCAGGGTGGCGCAGCCTGGCGTAATGTGGCGCAGCCCACGCAGTGGTAATTTTGTCCGGCGCAGCCCACGCAGTGGTAATTTCGTCCGGTGCAGCCCGCGCAATGGTAATTTTGTGTGGTGCAACACCGTGCGCAGCCACTTTGACAATTTGGTCGACGGACGTGCGCCAAGATGGGTGTGGTGGCGTAGTATTCATCAAGACGCAGTGACAATTTTGCATATTTGCTGAGTTATAAAGCATGTTTGATAGCTATATTTCTTAATTAGCCTGCTTGGGATGTAAAATACTGAAGCATAGGCTCATAGGAAATATAGCTTTTCGACATTTTAAAAATGAAATTTCCACAGACTGCACATTTACAATTTTCAGGCAAGAAAACTTTCAGCCTTTTTTTGGTCGTTGGGCCACATACCAAAGATTGTTTTTGCATTATTCATAATGTACTTTATAATGTACACATGACCACAGTTTAGCTTTTAGGCCTATGATCCTGAAATCACCCAACTATATCAGGCATACATTCATGCATTAAAATTTAGAGCAGGGGCCTAAACCTCCAGCAAGCTCTGCAGCACAGCCATTGACAGCTCATCTCAAATGATAATTGGAAGTCTCACAGGTGAAGAATCTGCACATAATATTTTCCTGGTTATAAATGAATGGTGAATGGAGTTTTTGCAATTTGAAAACGACTGAAGGTCTGGAAACATTATTCCTGCATGTAGATATGCGACACTATAACAACGTAGCAATGAGAGGAATATAAAAATGGTGGGAGAGTCGAACACAGTAGATAAAATATATGATGACCGCCTGGCAAAAATGACACAGAAAATAACTAGGGACCCTACTCATCCTCTCTATGGGAATTTGACAGGTAGGGTTATGGAACGCAGTGGTAGGCTAAGGCCTCCTGTGACGCGAACAGAGCGTTATGCTCTCTCTTTCATACCTCAGCACAGCACAACAAGCACTTTAAACGTACTTTTCCAGAATATTTATAGTGCATTAAGTTATCTTCGTATTTACGTAGTGTTCTTTTGATCTGACTGATCTATTTGTATTTATGGTCTAGGCCTGTGTATGGCTTATCAAACTGTATTTATGATGTTAATTTATTGTGTACCCTCTTATAGGGACTGTATGTATATTTATGCTACTGTTTTTATGGGCATTAGACGGGTATGAGCATTGCAGTTTCCATGTCTATGGATGAAATAAACTTGACTTGACTAGACTTGAAATATACTTATTTGTCGATCTTTTAATAACAAGTGCACCGCCTATCGGCGAATGTTGTCTTTCTGCGCAATACTAGTCCCCTACTGGTGTATGCATATTACACTGCCTGGCCAAAAAAAAAGTCACCGTTTGGAAATGAATGAACAAATTCTATAATTGGATCATTATTGCGGATATTAATATGTTTTAGTTGGCAATAATCATTTTTACCCTGACTGATGAAGCGTGTCGCTCTCATTTCTTAAAAAATCATGTCAGAAGACACATCCCTTGATGGTGGAAAAGATGTTACAGTATTTCAGAACCGGCAAGTTATCGGCCTGTATTTAGCAAAGAAAACCATGAATGACAAAAACAAGTATGAGGACTAATTTTCACAAACAAATTTGCCACCACAAAGTCCTGACCTTAAACACGTTAAAAGTTATTGGGATGTGCTCAAAAAAGACCACTGAGTGGTTCAACCATTATGTCAAGAAGACAGGATCTCGACCAAAAATGATGGCATTTCTGATCAAAATTAAATATTCTGGCATTGCATATAGTTGTCAAAACAATGACAAGACGAATATGCACTGTAAACAAAGCTAAAGGGGTTCAAAGTAAGTATTTGTTTGTGCGACTTTTTTCTAGGACGGGCAGTGTATATTTCCTAAGAAGTAGATCAAAGTGACCTGAATAGGGTACATGACACACCCTCTCCCCAAGATGCATCCACACACCAACTTTGATGTTCCTAGGTCATACGGTATTGAAGTTATGGAGCGGACACGAATGCGGACGGACGGACTGATGGACGGATGGACGGAGTGCAATCCTATAGTCCCCTCCGTTTCCGGTAGGGGACTAATAAAGTATCTACAGATTAAACTTACCTCCATTTTTTCCTGGGCCAGTTTTTCAATTGTTTGAGACATGACAGCAAGTCTCTGCTCGCATTCTGCTCTTTGTATCTAGATGGAAAAAATAACATTTCTGAGAAAAACACTACTTTGCACTTTGCACAGAAATTTTTTTTTTAGCATTTTACTGTGACAATAAGGATGTTGGAAAGCTATTTTATTAAATTAGCCTGCTTGGGATGTGAGATTCTGAAGCATACACTGATGGGAAAGACAGCTCTTTCTCAACGTTTTAAGAATAACATTTCCATAGACAGCATAACTTATGGTTTTCTTGGATGCACTTTAGATGAACTGCTGCTCATAAATACTTTATACAGCATATATTATGCCTTCATTAATGAGACATAATGGCTTTATAAATCAAACCTAAGCAAATTCCATGCTTTGAAAAGGGTGAAATAACAAATCTTTTTGTCAGCATGTGATGTCGGATAAGATATAACTGACAATGTCACTTAGCGAGTGGCTAAATGTTATAAAGGGTGACATTGTCAGCTCAGTGACATTGTCATTGTCGCAACTGGCATCACAAGCTGAAGGATGTTTTTATTTCACCCTTTACAAAGCATGATATTTGCTTTTGTATGATCTATGAAGACATTATGGCCTCTAATTTCTTGGCACAGCGCAGGGTGGCGCAGCCTGGCGTAATGAGGCGCAGCCCACGCAGTGGTAATTTTGTCCGGCGCAGCCCACGCAGTGGTAATTTCGTCCGGTGCAGCCCGCGCAATGGTAATTTTGTGCGGTGCAACACCGTGCGCAACCACTTTGACAATTTGGTAGACGGACGTGCGCCAAGATGGGTGTGGTGGCGTAGTATCCATCAAGACGCAGTGACAATTTAGCATATTTGCTGAGTTATAAAGCATGTTTGATAGCTATATTTCTTAATTAGCCTGCTTGGGATGTAAAATACTGAAGCATAGGCTCATAGGAAATATAGCTTTTCGACATTTTAAAAATGAAATTTCCACAGACGGCACATTTACAATTTTCAGGCAAGAAAACTTTCAGCCTTTTTTTGGTCGTTGGGCCAAATACCAAAGATTGTTTTTGCATTATTCATAATGTACTTTATAATGTACACATGACCACAGTTTAGCTTTTAGGCCTATGATCCTGAAATCACCCAACTATATCAGGCATACATTCATGCATTAAAATTTAGACCAGGGGCCTAAACCTCCAGCAAGCTCTGCAGCACAGCCATTGACAGCTCATCTCAAATGATAATTGGAAGTCTTACAGGTAAAGAATCTGCACATAATATTTTCCTGGTTATAAATGAACGGTGAATGGAGTTTTTGCAATTTGAAAACGACTGATGGTCTGGAAACATTATTCCTGCATGTAGATATGCGACACTATAACAACGTAGCAATGAGAGGAATATAAAAATGGTGGGAGAGTCGAACACAGTAGATAAAATATATGATGACCGCCAGGCAAAAATGACACAGAAAATAACTAGGGACCCTACTCATCCTCTCTATGGGAATTTGACAGGTAGGGTTATGGAACGCAGTGGTAGGCTAAGGCCTCCTGTGACGCGAACAAAGCTTTATGCTCTCTCTTTCATACCTCAGCACAGCACAACAAGCACTTTAAACGTACTTTTCCAGAATATTTATAGTGCATTAAGTTATCTTTGTATTTACGTAGTGTTCTTTTGATCTGACTGATCTATTTGTATTTATGGTATAGGCCTGTGTATGGCTTATCAAACTGTATTTATGATGTTAATTTATTGTGTACCCTCTTATAGGGACTGTATGTATATTTATGCTACTGTTTTTATGGGCATTAGACGGGTATGAGCACTGCAGTTTCCATGTCTATGGATGAAATAAACTTGACTTGACTTGAAATTTACTTATTTGTCGATCTTTAAATAACAAGTGCACCGCCTATCGGCGAATGTCGTCTTTCTGCGCAATACTAGTCCCCAACTGGTGTATGCATATTATATTTCCTAGGAAGTAGGTCAAAGTGACCTGAATAGGGTACATGATGCACCCTCTCCCCAAGATGCATCCACACACCAACTTTGATGTTCCTAGGTCATACGGTATTGAATTTATGGAGCAGACACGAATGCGGACGGACGGACTGATGGACGGATGGATAGAGTGCAATCCTATAGTCCCCTCCGTTTCCGGTAGGGGACTAATAAAGTATCTATAGATTAAACTTACCTCCATTTTCTCCTGGGCCAGTTCATCAATTGTTTGAGACATGACAGCAAGTCTCTGCTCGCATTCTGCTCTTTGTATCTAGATGGAAAAAATAACATTTCTGAGAAAAACACTACTTTGCACTTTGCACTGAAAATTTTTTTTAGCATTTTACTGTGACAATAAGGATGTTGGAAAGCTATTTTATTAAATTAGCCTGCTTGGGATGTGAGATTCTGAAGCATACACTGATGGGAAAGACAGCTCTTTCTCAACGTTTTAAGAATAACATTTCCATAGACAGCATAACATGAGTTTCTTGGATGCACTTCAGATGAACTGCTGCTCATAAATACTTTACACAGCATGTATAATGCCTTCATTAATGAGACATAATGGCTTTATAAATCAAACCTAAGCAAATTCCATGCTTTGAAAAGGGTGAAATAAATCTTTTTGTCTGCATGTGATGTTGGATAAGATATAACTGACAATGTCACTTAGCGAGTGGCTAAATGTTATAAAGGGTGACACTGTCAGCTCAGTGACATTGTCATTGTCGCAACTGGCATCACAAGCTGAAGGATGTTTTTATTTCACCCTTTACAAAGCATGATATTTGCTTTTGTATGATCTATGAAGACATTACGGCCTCTAATTTCTTGGCGCAGCGCAGGGTGGCGCAGCCTGGCGTAATGTGGCGCAGCCCACGCAGTGGTAATTTTGTCCGGCGCAGGCCACGCAGTGGTAATTTCGTCCGGTGCAGCCCGCGCAATGTAATTTTGTGCGGTGCAACACCGTGCGCAGCCACTTTGGCAATTTGGTAGATGGGTGTGGCGGTGTAGTATTCATCAAGACGCAGTGAAAATTTTGTAGCAAAAGTCTCCGCTGAAATTGCGCGGAAAACTCGCCGGCTCCAACCTGGTTTACTTTCTGTGCAGTGGTAATTTGGCTGACCAGCGCAGCGTGCACACGTCACCGAAACTTCACAGGCAGGTTTCCAGAATGTCAGGCACATTTCAATTCAATAAATAATTAGAGGAAGCACTATTTAATGTAACTATCTGAATCAGCACATAAATTATAGTATCCATATTGATTGTTCTGTTCAGATTCGGGTGGCTTGCGTACTGGAAACTCTACCTGGCTTAATGAGCGCAGCTGAATCTGTGATGCAAACTAACGACTTCTCATCTTTCTCAGCTTAGCAAAGCAAAGAGAGAAACTGATCTCTCCCTTTTTTGCTTGATGCCTAATTATTGTTATCATTACACTACATGCCTGTCAATTTCCATAGACAGCAAAGTTTTCCTCAATATTCCATAGGTGAGTTTATGCAACTTTATGGTAAGGAAGTGAGATGCGAACCATAGACTCAACGGAAATACAGCCATCTGTCTACCTTTTAAGAGTAAAGTATCCACAGATTAAACTTACCTCCATTTTCTCCAGGACCAGTTGGGATGTGACATCAAATCTCTGCTTGCATTCTGTTCTTTGGAACTAGATGAAAAAAATTAACATTTTGGAGAAAAAAAATCACTAATTTTGCATATTTGCTGAGTTATAAAGCATGTTTGATAGCTATATTTCTTAATTAGCCTGCTTGGGATGTAAAATACTGAAGCATAGGCTCATAGGAAATATAGCTTTTCAACATTTTAAAAATGAAATTTCCACAGACGGTACATTTACAATTTTCAGGCAAGAAAACTTTCAGCCTTTTCGGTCGTTGGGCCAAATACCAAAGATTGTTTTTGCATTATTCATAATGTACTTTATAATGTATACATGACCACAGTTTAGCTTTTAGGCCTATGATCCTGAAATCACCCAACTATATCAGGCATACATTCATGCATTAAAATTTAGACCAGGGGCCTAAACCTCCAACAAGCTCTGCAGCACAGCCATTGACAGCTCATCTCAAATGATAATTGGAAGTCTCACAGGTAAAGAATCTGCACATAATATTTTCCTGGTTATAAATGAATGGTGAATGGAGTTTTTGCAATTTGAAAACGACTGAAGGTCTGGAAACATTATTCCTGCATGTAGATATGCGACACTATAACAACGTAGTAATGAGAGGAATATATATAACGCTGACCCTCTCCATAGACACATGGGGAGATTGGCTATGAAGGCACTTTTTAACAATACATAGTGCTTATTACAAATTTCAAACTTTCCATAGACTGAAATTTACCTCGGATTTTTCCAAAGCTGAACGTTCAAGCTGAGAAATCCGAGACTGCAGGACGATCATTTGTACCTTTTCCTGCATTTAGATGAACACATAATAACAACATCACACATTTGGTCAAAAGATTTTGGCTTTTCACTCATTGGGTCTAAATGTGTGTTGCTCTATTGTTCTCAGGGGCCAAATATTCAGCACATCCCAATTCTCAACTTTACCAGTGCATCAGCCTACTACAAGCATATGCTGTGCAACTCTAGCCTAATCGCTGTTAATACAAATTATCCCGCTGACTTCTATACTCAACGTGCTTTCTGTATATTTTTGGACAGCATTCCCCATTTGTTTGCACTTGTCATAATAAACTAAGTTCGTGCAGATTTCTCCCTGACAAGCGTATTGACCATCTCATATATGGTGCCCAGTTTCTGCTGAAATTTAGCCTTTCACAGCATACTGTTTCAATGAAAAATTCCCCTTTCAAACATCACAATAGCTCAATAATTTCACATTAATAATGAGGTAAATTATTTTATGCATTATGAACACTGTCATGCTTTTAGGCCTCTATTCTGAAATCACCCAACTACATGAAGTATACATTCATAAATCTGAATTTAGACCAGGTGAATCAAATTGAAACCTACCCTGGAGCACAACCATTATTGACTTGTCTCAAATGATTATTTGATTGCCAGACATAAAAATTATCTACACAACATTATCCTGACCGTAAATGAATGGTGAGAGAATTTTTGCAACTTGAAAACGATTCTAGATTTGGATGCACCCTTATGAAAAATTCCCACAAAATACTACAGACAAAATACCACAGTTTTCAACAGTAACTATGGTATTTTTGCGGAATTACTACAGCCAGTTACCAGAGACATTTACCATAGTTTACTATGGTAACTTAGAGTAATCTGTTGTAAAATTACACATGTATCATATATCGCTACACAAGAAAGTGGCCTGTTAAGTTAGCTATGGTACTCCATATCTGACAAATCTGCATAAAAATGCTTATATACTATAGTAAAACACTTTTTAAATAACGATACTATAGTAACTCTGTAGTTTACTCCGGTGATGGTAAAGTAAATCACAGAAGTCAAACTCTACTATAGTAAACTATAGCAATGATATTCAATTACTATAGTATATTTGCAACAAATTACAGTTTACTGTAGTAAAGTGTAGTTTACATCAATTTTACTGTAGTAAACTATAGTTAACTATAGAAAATGTTTATAAGGGAATTATTGTGATTTTTCTCTATAGTGTGACACAACAACACTGATGCAATGTGAGGAACAAACATAACCACTGACCCTCGCCATTGACTCATGGGGAGATTGGCTATGAAGGCACTTTTTAACAATACAGAGTGCTTATTACAAATTTCAATCTTTCCATGGACTGTAAAAAATCACTGCAGATAATGGCGGGGCCACTTGTTCAACCGCTGCAGTTCTCTTCTCTATGGCATCCACTTTTCGAAGAATTTTTCTTCTGTCTTGTATATAGATGAATTGACAGTTGCCACGTCATAAGCTCGATCCAACTTTTCCGCCTTATCACTCATTGGGCCAAATGCCTAATATGTTGTTTTTACAACGCATTTTTTTTTTAAATTTAAATATTTTCGCAGGCAAAAATTTGGTGCAACCAAAATTCTATCCGCTCAACCATATCAGCTACACAAAACAAAGAATTAAATTTAAATTAGGCCAGGTACCTCAACCAAACCCAGAACGTGACCAGGTACATCGAGTAAACCACATTATCTGCTTGTGCTAAGCCATCCATGAAGTGTGGTTCCCAAAGAGGGAGAAAGTGATCATTCCCATTTTACATTATACCTCATAAGTGTAAACATGATGCTCCATGGCTCATGGTTTACACCGACTACACTGTTCGTCTTATTATTCCATGAGTGAGTTTTTGGAATATTATTAATGTTTGGAATGAGAGATACTGACTCATCTGCTCATCGGAAATATGGCTATTTGTCAGTTTTTTAGAATGAAGTGTCCACAGACTGTAGCATTTACCTGTACAAGTCTATCAACTCTCCGTCTCAAATCTTGCACATCCTCTTTACTTGAAGCCCCCTGCATGTACAATACACAATTGTCACATCACACATCACATCAAAATTATTTCCCCTTTCACCCTTTGGCCAAATACTGAATGTGTTATTTTTAGCTATGTTTCGCCAAATATTTTCAATGGCTGAAAGGTTGGTGTATCATTACACTCAACTAGGCCAGCTATGTGAGCCAAAAATTTGAATTCTAATTAGGCCACTTACATCAAACAAACTCTGAAAAACCACAGTGTGTGCTGGTGTCAAGTGAACTGTTTAAGTGTGGGTTCCAAAGAAAGGGAGAAATTGAAAAACTGCCTAATAAGTGTCAGCATTGCGCTTCATGCTTTATAATTAGCATAGACTGCAGCTATTCCCTCAAGATTCCATATTTGAGTTTGTGCAATTTTAGTTATTTGTAGGGTGAGATATACTGGACAATAGGCAAATGAAAAACATAGCTATTCGTCTACATTTTAAGAATGAAGTTTCTTGAGACAGTTAAACTTACAGAAACCACATCCCAGAAACCTCCGTGAAAATCACGCATGTCCTCCTCCAGGGAAGCCAACCTCTTTTCTGTTCGTGCTTTTTCCTAGATTTTGAAGAATACACAAAGATAACATCACACATTACATCTAAATTTTCAGCCTTTTTACTCATTCAACTGAATGCTGATTGCATTATATTTTGTAGAACATATTCAACAATATCAGCCTGACAAAAGAAAAAAAAAACAATTTAACCCTTTGTTGCATACAGCATGAACAAATCCCTCCAATACGATAAAACTGGAAATCCAATTCTTTCTTTTGGGACAATTTGATGGGATTTGGTGCAGCATTGCTTTTGCGAGGGGTACTGGTGGGTGGTCAGACTGGCCATTGTTTTGGACATTATGCCTGTGGGATGCATACTGCCATCAAGTATTTGGACATTAAGCACGTGGGGTGACAGAAATAATGTGAAGTCAAAGAAACGTGGTTATTGATATGCCTGACGTCCAGCATTCTGGACATGGCTTATTTTAGCAATTTGCCTGGTATGCAAATATTTTTGTCAGAGCATAAAATGGGCTATATTCCACCAAATACACATGCATTACAAGGCTTAAGTATTGCTATATATTGCATTTCATTACTCCAACAGGAAAAGTTTGATCAAAACTTGAAAAATATCAGAGTATTTCTGACTTTCTTCAACTTACTTCCTATTTGTGGACTCTGCCATTGTGATTGTTAATGAGAAACTATGTGCTAATCAGACAGACACCTATTGGGAAAAATCCATTGGGAAATTAGCAATTAAATGTACATTGTGTGTTTTCTGGGTATCTGTGAGCTTAGACAACATAAACCACTCTTAAATACGTCCAAAATATTGGACAGCATGCAACAAGGGTTAGGCCAAGTACATCAAGCAAACCCTGAAGGACCAAAATATGTGCTGCTATGAACTGATCCCCTTGAGGGTGGTATCGAAAGAAAAGGAAAAAGTGATCACTTCGATTCTGCATTATGTCTAATACTGTGAGGGCAAACATTATGCCACATGCTTAAAAGTTTACAAAGGCAATAATGTTTACCTCAGGATTCAATGGGAGAGTTTTTACTCTTTAAGTGGTGGTTAAGATGTGAGATAGTGAACATAGAGTCACGGGAAATATCACAATTCATTAACATTTTAAGAATAAAGCTCCCACAGAATGTAAACTTGCCTCCGCTGTCGCCAGTATTAACAAATCCATAGTCTCCTCCAAGGCCTTCATGTCTGGCTGAAGCACTGCTTTTCCCTGCAACCACATGGAAGGAATTTACATTTCAGACATGAAAAAAGGTCACTCATTTTGCATTAATAACGCTGCACATTATAATGCATGTATTATCAGTGATTAAGTTTTAGGCTGATGATCCTGAAATCACTCAACTACAGTATATTAGGTGTACAATCATACACGTCAATTTACATCAAGCACCTCAAATTCAAAAAACTCTGGAACACTACCATTTCTGGGTTGCATCAACTGATCTTTTTAAGCCTGACAAACAAAAAGCTCACATATAACATTTTATGGCCAGAATTGGATAATCCGTCCATTCATCCATCCATCCATCCATCCATCCATTTTCGATCACTATACAGAGACTGGTTCCAAGGGTAGCAGACTGAGTGGAGAGGCCTTGGTGTCTCCCTACCCAGCCACTAACTCCAGCTCCTCATGGGAAACCCCAAGCCAGGAGATATAGACCCCCCACTGTGTCCTGGGCGTGGCTTGAGGTGTCCTCCCAGTTGGACATGCCCGGAAAACCTCTGAAGGGAGGCATCCAAGAGGCATCCGAAACAGAAATCTGAACCATCTCAAGTGACTCCTCTCAACGCAGAGGAGTAGCGATTTCTACTCTGACCCGCTCCCGGATGTTTGAGCTCCTCACCCTTTCAACTAGGGTCAGCCAAGCCACCCTGCTAACAAAGCTCATTTTGGCCACTTGTATTCAAGATTATATTCTTTCGGTCACTACTCAGAGCTCGTGACCATCGGTGAGGTTTGGAATCAATGGCGAGCAGTGGATGGAAAACCGAGAGGGCGGAAAACATCCCTTGAAACTGATGAGATTGGTGACCCGATTTCAATCATTGTGCTTGGTCAACATGTTAGTTTCCCTTATTTTGAAATGTTTAGGAGAGTGAATAGTACATTCTATAAAATGCTTCATGCGCATGCAACTCTTCACGAAAAAAACCACTGTGGATTTTCCGCATTACATTTTGTCACATCTTAAGCACGTCGTCAAACCTGTGCTGAATGACTGTTTAATTGAGAAAGATTGAAATGCGTTCTTTTTTTACGTTCAACTGATGCCTTTGATTTCTCATCTTAGCGAAGACAATTAGCTACACCCGAGAGACAAAGCTGAAGTGACTTTTACCAGGGAAATTGACTGAAAACAGATCAAGACTAATCAGCAGTCTAAAGACATGTTTATCCCCCTCCTAGTTCCCTGTCCACCGCCCGCCACTGTTTGGAACACAGATTGACCAGTAAATCGAGAGCTTTGCTTTTTGCACAGCTCCTTCTTCACCGAAATGGACCTATACAGTGCCCTGCCCAGGGACTCCGAGAAGGCTGGATACTCAAAAGTGAAGTTAGGCTCCTAAGCACAAACAAGAGCATTCCCCAGCAAAACACATTGCGGAGACCACTGTGTTCCATGGGGCGAACTCCAACACAGTGACACTAAGCCAAGCAGGTAAAAGGATCCCCAAGGCTGCTCGCCACCTCTCACCTTGAGCAATTCCAGAACTGGATGATGACTGAGCTTTTGCTGTTTGAAAACTTGGTCTGGAAGCAGTATTCCCATGTGTAGATACATGGCAGTGTAAAACCACAGCAATGTGGGGAACAATATAACTCTGACACTCCTCATTGACTCATGGAGAGCAGGCTATGAAGGCACTTCTTAACTAGAGCTGCACTCGCAAGAGCCCATAGCTCCACCAGGATGCCTGGATTTGACCTTTGGCCTCAGATGTACTTTGGCCTAGATATACCAAAAATTATTCGCTTGTTCCTCTAGTGCAACTCTAACATCCTTCAAAGTTTGGTTAAAATAAATGCAGCCATTTTTGAGATATCCTGCAGACAGACAAACAAATGAATGACTCCCGCCTAACTAGACCCTTGTCGAAATCGTCTGGTGTCTGACTCGAGACGAGGGTCAATTTTGGAACGCAGTCAACAGTTACTTAGAACTTTGCTCTTTACCTCAGAACTTCAAATGTCTGGCGTAGGACAACTGGATAATATAATATTGCTTAAGGGCACTCAGTAAAGCGCATGCCTCCGCCACGCCAAGTCAATGCATTACTTATTATCGTTGGCTGATGGAAGGTATTGCTGCATTCTACCAGCAGGTGGCAGCAAACCCAAAAGCACGCAGATTGGAAATCCGGCCCATTGGAAAGACTTCAAATCTCCGGCAGCATAACTCGTTTTGCACTTTGGCCTATATCTCAGCTGAACTTTGGCCTAGACATGCCGAATTTTAATCACTTGTTCCTCTTATGCTAAGATAACATTCTGCAAAGTCGTTTTTGAGATATGCTGCTAACAAACAGACAAACAAACAGATGACTAACTGAATGAAGTGACATGGTTGGCAATTTCGACAACCAACAAACGAAAGCAAAAACATAACCTCCTGGCGGAGGTAACAAAATGTATTGTGCATTTCAATTTTCAAAGTTGATAGTTTGTAAAATTTACCACAGTTCTTCCCTGGGCCGCTTTTTCAAGGTGAAAAGTTCTCTTCTCCAAGGCAACCAACTTACTGGCTGTTTGTCCATTTTCCTGCATTTAGATGGACAGCAATTCCCTCATGAGAAATTTGGTCAAAATCTTTGGTAGTTTCACTCATTGGCATGTATAATGCCTTCATTAATGAGACATAATGGCTTCATAAATCAAACATAAGCAAATGCCATGCTTTGAAAAGGTGAAATAACAGATCTTTTTGCCCGCATGTGATGCCAGATAAGATATAATTGACAATGTCACTCAGCGAGTGGCTAAATGTTATAAAGAGTGAAAATGTCAGCTCAGTGACATTGTCATTATCACAACTGGCATCACAAGCTGAATAAGGATGTATTATTTCACCCCTTACAAAGCGCAACATTTGCTTTGGAATGATCTATGAAGACATTATGTCTCATGTCATGACTCAATGTGGGCTGGTGTCACGTTAATCATTTCAGGGTGCTGACAAAAGCAAAGGGAGGAACTGATCTCTCCTATTATGCTTGATGTATAATTATTGTTATCATTACACTAGATTCTTCTCAATTTACATAGATTGCAAAGTTTTCTTTGGCAAGTTCATGCAAGTATAGCTATGTTTAGGCTGCAGAATACTAAACCTCATGGAAAATATACGTTCTTGTCTATCTATTAATAATAAAGTATCCAGAGATTAAACTTACCTGCATTTTTTCCTGGAGGACTTTATCCATTGTTTCAGACATGGCAGCTAGTCTCTGCTCATAATCTGCTTTTTCCTGCATTTAGATCATTATATGATTATCACATCACACATTTAATTTTAAAATTTCATCCTTTTCACTCTTTGAGCCAATACTGAAGGTGTTATGATTTTTTTTGCTATTTTTGGCCAAATGTTTCAGATTGTGGACAATTCAGAACATCCATACACTCAACTTCATTAGGTGAGCAAAAAAAAATTGAATTTTCATGATGCCAGGAACATCAAACAAACCCTGAAGGACCAACATTTATGCTGGTATCAAGTGATTCATTTAGGTGTGCTTAGCAAAGCAAAGAGAGAAAATGATCTCAACCTTTTCGCTTCATGCCTAATTATTGTTATCATTACACTACATGCTTCTCGATTTATCTAGATTTCAAAGTTCTCCTCAATATTCCATGGGTGAGTTTATGCAATTTTAGTAATGCTTAGGAAGTGACATACCGAACCATAGACTCAAGGGAAAGACAGCTATTTGTCTACCTTTTCAGAATAAAGTATCCGGAGATTAAACTTACCTCCATTTTCTCCAGGACCAGTTTATCAATTGTTTGAAACATGAGAGCAAGTCTCTGCTCGCATTCTGCTCTTTGAATCTAGATGGGAAAAAAATAAAATTACTGAGGAAAAAAAAACAAATTTAGCATTTTACTGTGACAATAAGGATGTTGGAAAGCTATTTTATTAAATTAGCCTGCTTGGGATGTGAGATTCTGAAGCATAGACTGATGGAAAATACAGCTCTTTGTTAACAATTTAAGAATAACATAACTGGCATCACCAGTTGAATAAGGATGTGTTATTTCACCCCTTACAAAGCACGACATTTGCTTTTGTATGATCTATGAAGACATTATGTCTCATGTCATGACTCAATGTGGGCTGGTGTCACGTTAATCATTTCAGGGTGCTGACAAAAGCAAAGGGAGGAACTGATCTCTCCTATTATGCTTGATGTATAATTATTGTCATCATTACACTACATGTTTCTCAATTTACATAGATTGCAAAGTTTTCTTTGGCAAGTTCATGCAAGTATAGCTATGTTTAAGCTGCAGAATACTAAACCTCATTGAAATCATACGTTCTTGTCTATCTATTAATAATAAAGTATCCAGAGATTAAACTTACCTGCATTTTTTCCTGGACGACTTTATCCATTGTTTCAGACATGACAGCTAGTCTCTGGTCATATTCTGCTTTGTCCTGCATTTAGATCATTATATGATTTTCACATCACACATTTAATTAAAAAATTTCATCCTTCATTCTTTGGGCCAATAGTGAAGGTGTTATTTATTTATTTATTATCCCCCGCCAAAACGAACTGCGAAAGGGATAGAGGTTTGAACTCCGTCCGTCCGTGTGTGTGTGCGTCCGTCCGTCCAAGAGAAAGGGGACAAACCATAGACTCAATGGAAATATAACTATTTGTCTACCGTTTAAGAATAAAGTATCCACAGATTAAACTTACCTCCATTTTCTCCTGGGCCAGTTTATCAATTGTTTGAGACATGACAGCAAGTCTCTGCTCGCATTCTGCTTTTTGTATCTAGATGGAAAAAAATAAAATTACTGAGAAAAAAAAGATAAATTTAGCATTTTACTGAGACAATAAGGATGTAGGAACGCAATTTTATTAAATTAGCCTGCTTGGGATGTGAGATTCTGAAGCATAGACTGTTGGGAAATACAGTGCTTTGTCAACGATTTAAGAATAACATTTCAATAGACAGCAAAACTTATGGTTTCCTCGGATGTGCTTTAGATGAAGTGTTGCTCATTAAGACTTTATACAGCATGTATAATGAATTCATAAATGAGATATAATGGCTTTATAAATCAAACATAAGCAAATGCAATGCTTTGAAAAGGATGAAATAACACATCCTTTTTGTCAGCAAGTGATGCCGGATATGATATAACTGATTATGTCACTTAGCGAATGGCTAAATGTTATTAAGGGTGAAATTGTCAGCACAGTGACATTGTCATTGTCACAACTGGCATCACAACCTGAATAAGGTTGTGTTATTTCAATCCTTACAAAGCACGACATTTGCTTTTGTATGATCTATGAAGACATTATGTCTCATGTCATGACTCAATGTGGGCTGGTGTCACGGTAATCATTTCAGGGTGCTGACAAAAGCAAAGGGAGGAACTGATCTCTCCTATTATGCTTGATGTATAATTATTGTTATCATTACACTACATGCTTCTCAATTTACATAGATTGCAAAGTTTTCTTTGGCAAGTTCATGCAAGTATAGCTATGTTTAGGCAGCAGAATACTAAACCTCATTGAAAATATACGTTCTTGTCGATCTATTAATGATAAAGTATCCAGAGATTAAACTTACCTGCATTTTTTCCTGGACGACTTTATCCATTGTATCAGACATGACAGCTAGTCTCTGGTCATATTCTGCTTTGTCCTGCATTTAGATCATAATATGATTATCACATCACACATTTAATTTAAAAATTTCATCCTTCATTCTTTGGGCCAATAGTGAAGGTGTTATTTATTTATTTATTTATTTATTTACTATTCCCCGCCAACAAGAACTGTGAGAGGGATAGAGGTTTGAACGCCGTCCGTCCGTGCGTGTGTGCGTCTTAGCGAATGGCTAAATGTGATTAAGGGTGAAATTGTCAGCTCAGTGACATTGTAATTGTCACAACTGGCATCACAACCTGAATAAGGATGTGTTATTTCACCCCTTACAAAGCACGTCATTTGCTTTTGTATGATCTATGAAGACATTATGTCTCATGTCATGACTCAATGTGGGCTGATGTCGAGCGAATCGTTTCAGTGTGTTGAGAAAAACAAAGGGAGAAACTTATGTTGAAGATTATATTTCAGCATTATTCAATATATTTACTAATATTGATTCATTATATTCACTAATACAGATTATATATTCAGTTTATTACTCATACTAATAATCAATAAACTAACAATTAGATTTAGATTATATTTATCAATAATCATAATCAATAACCTTATTATGTTGGCAGCAGAAAGACACACACACATAACATAACACCCACTCACATACAAGTAGTTCACATACGGATATGGAGGGGATGAGTAGTGCAAATACGGATAGGGAGGGGATGAGCAGTGCAAACACACAGACACATACACATAAAACACACAGACAAACATACATACAAGCACTTCACACACAGACAGACACACATACAAGCAATTCAGTTCACACATGCATGAGCAGCTCACACACATATAAGCAGCGCGCTTCTGTAGCTTTGATTAGTGAGCAGGCTTCTGTTTAGTTGATTCAAAACACAGAATCAGAGGATGTATTTGATTTCTGTAGCTTTGATCAATTTTTGTTCAGTAAAATCATTAGTTGCTACTGAAAACATAATCAATTGAATCATTTGTAATCATTTGATATGCATCGAATTCATCCACTTGTATCTTTGTCTTTGTCTGTATATCATGTTCATCTCTTGCTTGTGTACATGTCTGCACAAGTCTCTAGCTGTAAGTTTCCACACTTTTGAAGTGATGCGCATGCGTCTTTGCTTTGAATTCCTGAAGGATTAGCTAACAGAGTTTCGGGTTGCCTGTTGAATTGCAGTGCGAGAATGAGAAGCAGAAAGACCATATTTGAAAAATATTGCCGGTGAAAAGGGTATAAGACCTGGGTGTGAAAGTCGGGAAATCAGTTCTTCTTGCGCAGGAGGAACTCGGCTTTACATTTATCAACATGACACAATAAGGCCTAATTTTTCTTTTCAGAAACTGTCTCTCTCCAATTACTTGAGGATGGGGGAACCTCACAATCTGAAAATATGTTGGATGAAAACCACAACACTGATCTCTCCTATTATGCTTGATGTATAATTATTTTTATCATTACGCTACATGCTTTATAATTTACATAGATTGCAAAGTTTTCTTCAAAATTCCATGGGTGAGTTTATGCAATTTTAGTAATGCTTAGGAAGCGACATACCAAACCATGGACTCAATGGAAATACAGCTCTTTTTCTACCTTTTCAGAATAAAGTATCCACAGATTAAACTTACCTCCATTTTCTCCTGGGCCAGTTTATCAATTGTTTGAGACATGAGAGCAAGTCTCTGCTCGTATTCTGCTCTTTGTATCTAGATGGGAAAAAAATAATATTACTGAGGAAAAAAAACAAATTTAGCATTTTACTGTGACAATAAGGATGTTGGAAAGCTATTTTATTAAATTAGCCTGCTTGGGATGTGAGATTCTGAAGCATAGACTGATGGGAAATACAGCTCTTTGTTAACAATTTAAGAAAAACAACTGGCATCACAAGTTGAATAAGGATGTGTTATTTCACCCCTTACAAAGCACGACATTTGCTTTTGTATGATCTATGAAGATATTATGTCTCATGTCATGACTCAATGTGGGCTGGTGTCACGTTAATCATACCACGGTGCTGACAAAAGCAAAGGGAGGAACTGATCTCTCCTATGATGCTTGATGTATAATTATTGTAATCATTACATAACATGCTTCTCAATTCACATAGATTGTTAAGTTTTCTTCAACACTCAATTGGCAAGTGCATGCAAGTAAAGCTATGTTTAGGATGCGAAATACCAAACCTCATTGGAAATATACATTCTTGTCTATCTATTAATAATAAAGTATCCAGAGATTAGACTTACCTCCATTTCCTCCTGAGCCAGTTTATCAATTGTTTGAGACATGACAGCAAGTCTCTGCTCGCATTCTGCTTTTTGTGTCTAGATGGAAAAAAAAAACATTTCTGAGACAGATAACAAAAATTTTGCATTTGGCTGTGACAATAAGCATGTTGGAAAGCTATTCTATTAAATTGGCCAGCTTGGGATGTAAGATTTTGAAGCATGGACTGATGGGAAATATAGCCGTTGTCAACGACTTAAGAATAACATTTCAATAGACAGCAAAACTTATGGTTTCCTCAGATGCACTTTAGATGAAGTGTTGCTCATAAAGGCTTCGTACAGCATGTATAATGCCTTCATTAATGAGACAAATTGGCTTCATAAATCAAACATAAGCAAATGCCATGTTTTGAAAAGGGTGAAATAACACATCCTTTTTGTCCTTATGTGATGCAGGATATGATATCAGGGTTCTCCACTACCATTAATGAACGGGCGGGCCGCCCGTTCACTCTGAGTGATTGCAGAATCGCCACCTGTTCATAATATATGCGCCCGTTGACTCTTCTCGGCCGCCCGGTCAAAAAAAAAAAACGAAGAATTTAAAGTAGGGATTCAAAGACAATGGGCTATAATTTCGTAGACCAGGCGCAGGCACGGCGCAGGCGTGGCGAATGGGGGGTGCGCCGCGCCAACGGGGTGTGTCCAGGCGTATGTTGTAATTTAGTGCCTGGCGTAGCCTGGCGCAAATACTCCTCTGTCCCGCCTCTGTCCCTCCTTCCAGCGCAAGTTGGCAAGGAAGGCGTGTCTGGGTATAACTCAGCCGAGTCAAATATTGCTCATTGGCAAGAGAAACGATGTTCCTATTATTACAGCCTGTTCCTGCTTAAAATTTTGGGATAAAAATGCTTGGACAACAATGCAAGATACGTTACACATTTACTTTCAATATGTGTTCTTGACTCAGTACGAGATCACAGCAATCAGGCTGTATTCCTTTTCCCCACTAAATATGATAAAATCTAAGTGACAATTGTAGTAGCCTAGCATTAAGTCGCTTGCACACTGGACGCGAAACAAATTTTTCACTTCACAGATTGCGTTGAAAGCAGTGTCTTGTGTCCGAAAGTCTGACAGGGTTTTAATATATCTCTGTGTCCGACAGTCTATTATTGTTTTTAATTTCTTCAAATATACTTACTCTTTTAGATATTAAACGTGAATGTTTTGATAAGAGGGCTCAGTTCTTCAAGATCAGCACCGAGAATTTCAATCAATGTTTCTGTTTAAGCTCTGCTCAAAAAAGTGAGCCGACACTGGCGAGAGACAATGTACAATGTGTCTGACAGCCAAAAAACTAAAATAAAATAAAAAGAGGACGATTAGAACAGATTGATAACGAAATAAAGAATAAAAAGAAACATTTTAACAACTGAACATCCAACGAACACTGCGATTAATTTATTTGCGGGTCATCTTTTTTGGATGTTCTGTTGGTTGGTGATGTATATGTATTTTTATTCTTTATTCCGTTATAAATCTGTTCTCATATCAATACTTTTATTTTTTGCTGGGTGCCGGACATGGAGTATTTTGCATTTTGCGTCGGACAGTCTTGATCGAGCATGCGATAATTTATTCACACTGTCAATGGTCATGGTATCGATTTGCTCTCTGATTGCAAGCACTATTTTATCTCTGCTGTGGAAATAAAGCGGTAATCTGTTAGATCAATCCGACTAATTTTCAAAAGAAAGACCGAATAAAGACTGTTGTCTATCTTCAAAGGAAGAAAACAGACGAATAAAAAGACCAAGAAAAGTCGACAGCTCTTTGCATTGACTTTGACTTCAATCAGTCGTGCAAAAAATTTGTTTCGCATCCAGTGTGCAAGCGGCTTTACCAAGCACAGAATGCAAGCATTATATACGCACTGCCTGATGCTGAGGCAGTTTGTGGTTGGCTGAAAAAGATGTGAAGTCGTTAATTTGCATCATTGATTCAGTTGCGTTGATTAAGTCAGGTCGAGTTTCCATCACGCTTGCCAACCGCCTTTGATCTGACATCAGGTCAATTGATATAGATGCTATAATTTATGTGCTGATTCAGATAGATACATTAAACAGTGGTTGCTGTAATTATTTACTGTATTGAAATGAGCCTGACATTCTGGAAACCTGCCAGTGAGGTTTCGGTGACGTGTGCGCACTGCGCGCCGGTCAGCCAAATTACCACTGTACAGAAAGCGAACCAGGTTGAAGCTGGCGAGCATTCTGCGCAACTGCAGCGAAGACTTTCGCTACGAAATTGTCACTGCTGGTATCAAGTGATTTGTTTCAGTGTGCTTAGGAAAGCACACTTGATGCCTAATTATTGTTATCATTACACTACATGCGTCTCAATTTACATAGATTGCAAAATTTTCCCTCAATATTCCATTGTGAGTTTCTGCAATTTTAGTAATGCTTAGGAAGCGACATACCCAACCATAGACTCAAAGGAAAGACAGCTATTTGTCTACCTTTTAAGTATAAAGTATCCGGAGATTAAACTTACCTCCATTTTCTCCTGGACCAGTTGATCAATTCTTTGAGACATGACAGCAAGTCTCTGCTCGCATTCAGCTCTTTGTATCTAGATGGAAAAAAATAACATTTCTGAGAAAGATAACACAAATATTGCATTTTGCTGTGACAATAACCATGTTGGAAAGCTATTTTATTAAATTAGCCTGCTTGGGATGCGAGAAACTGAAGCATACACCGATGAGAAATAGAGCTCTTTGTCAACGATTTAAGAATAACATTTCAATAGACAGCACAATCTATGGTTTCCTCAGATGCACTTTAGATGAAGTGTTGCTCATAAAGGCTATTTTATTAAATTAGCCTGCTTGGGATGTAACAGGTGTCAAAAAAGTTGGGACGGGGGCTTTTGAAATTGCTTTCAAATCACACCAGCCAGTATTTTATTCACAATAGAACAGAACAATAGAACATAACAAATGTTGAAAATGAGAAATTTTACAATTTTGTCCACAAAATGAGCTCATTTCAAATTTTATGGCTGCTACAGGTCTCAAAAAAGTTGGGACAGGGGCCTGTTTACCATAGTGTAGCAACCCCTCTTCTTTTTAACACAGAGGGGAGGCGTCTGGGCATTGAGGAGACAAGTTTCTTAAGTTTAGCCATTGGAATTTGATCCCACTCTTGCTTAATACAGGCTTCCGGCTGCTAGAGAGTTTTGGGTGTCCTTTGACGGACTTTTTGTTTATGCGCCAATCGTTCTCAATTGGTGAAAGATCAGGACTGCAGGCAGGCCAGTTCAGCATATAGACTCTTCTACTGCGAAGTCATGCTGTTGTAATAGCTGCAGTACGTGGTTTTGCATTGTCCTGCTGAAATACACAAGGCCTTCCTTGGAATAGATGTCGTCTAGAGCGGAGCATATGTTGCTCTAAAACCTTTATATACCTTTCAGCATTCATGGTGCTTTTAAAAACATGCAAGTGTCCCACACCATATGCACGAATGCATCCCCATACCATCAGAGATGCTGGCTTTTGAACTGAACGCTGATCAGGAGGGGTGGTCTTTCTCCTCTTTAGCCCGGAGGACACAACGCCCATGATTTCCTACAAGAATGTCAAATTTGGACTTTTCTGACCTCAGAACACTTTGCCACTTTGCTACAGTCAATTTTAAATGTGCCTTGGCCCACAGAACACGGCGGGGCTTCTGGATCACGCTCAACATCGGCTTCCTTTTAGCATGATCGAGTTTTAGGTGGCATCTGATGATGGCATGGGGGACTGTGTTTACAGACAGTGGTTTCTTGAAGTATTCCTGAGCCCATTTAGTAATGTCAATGACAGAATCATGCCAGTGAGTGGTGCAGTGGCGTCTGAGGGCCTGAAGATCACGGGCATCCAGTAAAGGTCTTCGGCCTTGTCCCTTACGCACAGAGATTTTTCCAGTTTCTCTGAATCTTTTGATGATGTTATGCACTGTCGATGATGAGACCTTCAAAGCCTTTGCAATTTGACGTTGATGAACATTGTTTTTAAAGTATTCCACAATTTTTTTACGCAAGCCTTCACAGGTTGGAGAGCCTCTGGCCATCTTTACTTCTGAGAGACTCAGCCTCTCCACGACATCCCTATTATTGCGAATCATGTTACAAAACTCATGCCAGTTAATGTACAGTGCCATGAAAAAGGATTTGCTCCCTTCCTGATTTTCTATTTTTTTTTATATTTGTCACACTTAAATGTTTCAGATCATCAAACTAATTTTAATATTACACAAAGGTAACGCGAGTAAATACAAAATGCAGTTTTTAAATGATGATTTCATTTATTAAGGGGAAAAAGCTATCCAAATCTACCTGGCCCTATGTGAAAAAGTAATTGCCCTCTAAATCCTAATAACTGGTTCTGCCACCCCTGGCAACAACAACTGCAAACAAATGTTTGCGACAACTGGCAATGAGTCTTTCACATCGCTGTGGGAGAATTTTAGTCACTCTTCTTTGCAGAATTGCTTTATTTCAGCCACATTGGAGGTTTTTTGAGCATACACAGCCTGATTAAGGTCATGCCACAGCATCACAATCAGATTTGAGTCCAGACTTTGCCTAAGCCACTCCAAAATCTTAATTACTTATGCCAGTCAGAGTATTAGGGTGCACCCACGAGATACTCCAGAATATCTTAGTGGTAATGGTTCTGTAGCCCCAAAAATGGCACTTTCACAGGGGAAAAAAAGCTCAAGTAACCACTAACCAGATATAATAATATGGACATTGGAACATTTCCCTGCACTTCATCTTAATGGTGTCCCATCATGTCACCAGGTGCAAAAATTATTAGCCATTACATGCCATTTTAAAATATGTTCCGTTGTGACATCACACGGGAAAGTAACTGTCCATAGGCAAGAAAGACTGATCAACTTCAGCCAACCACTTAGTCAGAAGAATATTTACCTCAGAATTTGTCTTGGCAGAAGTTCTCTTGCTTTGCTTCTGCCTCTTCTCTGCAATTTCCTGCATTATATCGAAACACATAGATCATTTCAGAGATAATTGAATTTGAATTAAAAATGATCAACATCATAATGGCTGATAAGTTCAAGGGTCCTACTTAGCCAGCCTGCAACAGAAAGACCACGTGACTTCAATTTAGCTTCCCTAAAACCGTGAAGGATCGCAATACACTTAAACGTGAACAGTTTCTTGTACTGTATATATATATATATATATATATATATATATATATATATATATATACATACATGTATATGCCAGAAAAGGCATGTTAACCCTTTGGAATGACCAGGATTTCTGCATAAATTGGTCATAAAATGTGATCTGATCTTCATCGAAGTCACAACAATAGACAAACAGTCTTCTAAAACTAAAACCTAACAAACAGATTCATTTTTTCGTGTTTTTATTGAACGCAACATGTAAACATTCATAGTGCAGGGTGGAAAAAGTATGTGAACCCCTAGGTTCAAATGAGAAAGATGTGAAGTCGTTAATTTGCATCATTGATTCAGTTGCGTTGATTAAGTCAGGTCGAGTTTCCATCACGCTTGCCAACCGCCTTTGATCTGACATCAGGTCAATCGATATAGATACTATAATTTATGTGCTGATTCAGATAGATACATTAAACAGTGGTTGCTGTAATTATTTACTGTATTGAAATGTGCCTGACATTCTGGAAACCTGCCAGGGAGGTTTCGGTGACGTGTGCGCACTGCGCGCCGGTCAGCCAAATTACCACTGCACAGAAACGAACCAGGTTGAAGCTGGCGAGCTTTCTGCACAACTGCAGCGAAGACTTTCGCTCCGAAATTGTCACTGCTGGTATCAAGTGATTTGTTTAAGTGTGCCTAGGAAAGCACACTTGATGCCTAATTATTGTTATCATTACACTACATGCTTCTCAATTTACATAGATTGCAAAAGTTTCCCTCAATATTCCATTGGTGAGTTTCTGCAGTTTTAGTAATGCTTAGGAAGCGACATACCCAACCATAGACTCAAAGGAAAGACAGCTATTTGTCTACCTTTTGAGAATAAAGTATCCAGAGATTAAACTTACCTCCATTTTCTCCTGGACCAGTTGATCAATTCTTTGAGACATGACAGCAAGTCTCTGCTCGCATTCTGCTCTTTGTATCTAGATGGAAAAAAATAACATTTCTGAGAAAGATAACACAAATATTGCATTTTGCTGTGACAATAAGCATGTTGGAAAGCTATTTTATTAAATTGGCCTGCTTGGGATGCGAGAAACTGAAGCATACACCGATGAGAAATACAGCTCTTTGTCAACGATTTAAGAATAACATTTCAATAGACAGCACAACTTATGGTTTCCTCAGATGCACTTTAGATGAAGTGTTGCTCATAAAGGCTATTTTATTAAATTAGCCTGCTTGGGATGTAACAGGTGTCAAAAAAGTTGGGACGGGGGCTTTTGAAATGGCTTTCAAATCACACCAGCCAGTATTTTATTCACAATAGAACAGAACAATAGAACATAACAAATGTTGAAAATGAGAAATTTAACAATTTTGTCCACAAAATGAGCTCATTTCAAATTTTATGGCTGCTACAGGTCTCAAAAAAGTTGGGACAGGGGCCTGTTTACCATAGTGTAGCAACCCCTCTTCTTTTTAACACAGAGGGGAGGCGTCTGGGCATTGAGGAGACAAGTTTCTTAAGTTTAGCCATTGGAATTTGATCCCACTCTTGCTTAATACAGGCTTCCAGCTGCTGGAGAGTTTTGGGTCTCCTTTGACGGACTTTTTGTTTAATTATGCGCCAAATGTTCTCAATTTATGAAAGATCAGGACTGCAGGCAGGCATATAGCATATAGACTCTTCTACTGCGAAGCCATGCTGTTGTAATAGCTGCAGTACGTGGTTTTGCATTTTGCTGCTGAAATACACAAGGCCTTGCTTGGAATAGATGTCGTCTAGAGCGGAGCATATGTTGCTCCAAAACCTTTATATACCTTTCAGCATTCATGGTGCTTTTAAAAACATGCAAGTGTCCCACACCATATGCACGAATGCATCCCCATACCATCAGAGATGCTGGCTTTTGAACTGAACGCTGATAACAGGAGGGGTGGTCTTTCTCCTCTTTAGCCCGGAGGACACAACGCCCATGATTTCCTACAAGAATGTCAAATTTGGACTTGTCTGACCTCAGAACACTTTGCCACTTTGCTACAGTCAATTTTAAATGTGCCTTGGCCCACAGAACACGGCGGGGCTTCTGGATCACGCTCAACATCGGCTTCCTTTTAGCATGATCGCGTTTTAGGTGGCATCTGATGATGGCATGGCGGACTGTGTTTACAGACAGTGGTTTCTTGAAGTATTCCTGAGCCCATTTAGTAATGTCAATGACAGAATCATGCCAGTGAGTGGTGCAGTGGCGTCTGAGGGCCTGAAGATCACGGGCATCCAGTAAAGGTCTTCGGCCTTGTCCCTTACGCACAGAGATTTTTCCAGTTTCTCTGAATCTTTTGATGATGTTATGCACAGTCGATGATGAGACCTTCAAAGCCTTTGCAATTTGACGTTGATGAACATTGTTTTTAAAGTATTCCACAATTTTTTTACGCAAGCCTTCACAGGTTGGAGAGCCTCTGGCCATCTTTACTTCTGAGAGACTCAGCCTCTCCACGACATCCCTATTATTGCGAATCATGTTACAAAACTCATGCCAGTTAATGTACAGTGCCATGAAGAAGGATTTGCTCCCTTCCTGATTTTCTATTTTTTTTTATATTTGTCACACTTAAATGTTTCAGATCATCAAACTAATTTTAATATTACACAAAGATAACGCGAGTAAATACAAAATGCAGTTTTTAAATGATGATTTCATTTATTAAGGGGAAAAAGCTATCCAAACCTACCTGGCCCTATGTAAAAAAGTAATTGCCCTCTAAATCCTAATAACTGGTTCTGCCACCCCCGGCAACAACAACTGCAAACAAATGTTTGTTTGCGACAACTGGCAATGAGTCTTTCACATCGCTGTGGAAGAATTTTAGTCACTCTTCTTTGCAGAATTTTTTTATTTCAGCCACATTGGAGGTTTTTTGAGCATAAACAGCCTGATTAAGGTCATGCCACAGCATCTCAATCAGATTTGAGTCCAGACTTTGACTAGGCCACTCCAAAATCTTAATTATTGATGCCAGTCAGAGGATTAGGGTGCACCCACGAGATACTCCAGAAAAAGAGCTCAAGTAACCACTAACCAGGTATAATATTATGGACATTGGAACATTTCCCTGCACTTCATCTTAATGGTGTACCATCATGTCACCAGGTGCAAAAATTATTAGCCATTACATGCCATTTTAAAATATGTTCCATTGTGACATCAAATGGGAAAGTAACTGTCCATAGGCAAGAGAGACTGATCAACTTCAGCCAACCACTTAGTCAGAAGAATATTTACCTCAGAATTTGTCTTGGCAGAAGTTCTCTTGCTTTGCTTCTGCCTCTTCTCTACAATGTCCTGCATTATATCGAAACACATAGATCATTTCAGAGATAATTGAATTTGAATTAAAAATGATCAACATCATAATGGCTGATAAGTTCATGGGACCTACTTAGCCAGCCTGCAACAGAAAGACCACATGACTTCAATTTAGCTTCCCTAAAACCGTGAAGGATCGCAATACACTTAAACGTGAACAGTTCCTTGTACTATATATATATATACACACACACACACACACACACACACACACACATATATATACACACATGTATATGCAAGAAAAAGCATGTTAACCCTTTGGAATGACCAGGATTTCTGCATAAATTGGTCATAAAATGTGATCTGATCTTCATCGAAGTCACAACAATAGACAAACACAGTCTTCTAAAACTAAAACCTTACAAACAGATTCATTTTTTTGTGTTTTTATTGAACGCAACATGTAAACATTCATAGTGCAGGGTGGAAAAAGTATGTGAACCCCTAGGTTCAAATCTATGCTAAGTAAAACATTAAACAAGAATGGAGTTCATGGAAGGACACCACAGAGGAAGCCCCTGCTGTCCAAAAAAAAAGTTTGCGAAAGAGTACCTGGATGTTCCACAGCACTACTGGCAAAATATTTGGTGGACAGATATAACCAAAGTGGAGTTGTTTTGAGGGAACACACAACGCTGTGTGTGGAGAAAAAAGGCACAGCACATCAACATCAAAACCTCATCCCAACTGTGAAGCATGGTGGAGGGGCATCATGGTTTGGGCTGCTTTGCTGCCTCAGGGCCTGGACAGATTGCGATTATCGACGGGAAAATTAATTCCCAAGTTCATCAAGACAAGAATATTCGAGGATTATGTGAGTTATAGAGTGAGAGTGTTTTAAAGAACTACGTTATGTTGTTTTCAATGTCAGGAGTACAGACATGTGGCAACAATTTGCAGAAGGGAGATGCACAGGTGTAGACGGTGTGGAGAGGAGGGATGTATAGAGGATGATTGTGGATTGGCAAAATGCTTTTACTGTGGTGGATATCATGAAATGGGCTCATTACAGTGTGATAGAAGGAAAATGGACAGGTGCAAAAGACAAGAGTACAGGATAAATTAGCATTTGCAGAAGCTACAAAGAGTCCTGAGTAAAAACGAAGCGGTAGGAAAAGAACGGGCCAAAGTACAGACTGTAGAAGAGAAACAAAAGGAATATGAGGAAGATGAGATTAGGATGGGAAGAAGATTTTTTTGTTTTTATTTCTGTAATGATTCTGCCTTTTGTGTGTTGTCTTGTGCTTATTTGTGCTTGTGCTTTACTTTCGTTTTATATTTCAGCTTTCTTTTCTGCCGTCTGACGATCCACTCCCAATCTGCATTCTCCAGTCATGTCGCGTGACTGCCTTCAGCATGCCTGCGTCTAGTCGTCCAAAACAGTTTCCTCTTTCGGTTTCGGCTCTGGTATTTCATTCATTGCTTCCACCTGTGTTTAATTCTAGGTCTCATGAAACTCTGAATGAATGCGTTCTCTGATAGGATATTACTAACCCGTACTAACCAGCACTTATTTGAGAGTGATTGTAAATATTTCGTCACGTAGTATTAACCTTAATTAACTCATTAGCGAGTGCGTGTGTTTCCTAGCTTTCGTGCATTCTGCCTAAGCTGCCTCTGAGTAACTGTGTTAAAAGCTATGCTTTCCTTTGCTTCTTCCAAGCTTTTTTACTTGTCACGTTTAGATTACCTTAATCTAAACTATCAAAGCTGAATTGATGGTCTCAGCATCTTGTCTCGAGTCATTATTGTTAACCCGGTTTTTGTGTAATTGATTACACATTAACCCCATGTGTTCTGTTTCCTTCCGAGATTGCATTCCGAGTCCCCGCCTCCTCTCGTGAGTATTTGTGGCAGAGTTGGGAGAGAAGTCGTCAGATGGATCCTCGTATTGACTCTGTTCTACTTGGTGAAATCTCAGCTCCTCGTGCCTTCCGAGTTTCTCCTTGTATGATTCCGAGTCTTGTAGTTTGCTAAGCCCTTGTCTGCCCCGTGTTTAAGTCTCCCAGTGTGTCCGTCAGTTTAGTTAGGTTCAGTTTTTGTTTTCTTACTTTATCCACTCTTGGAGTGAGTATTTCTGTTTCCCCTCTGCCTTTGGCAGTGTACTTCAGTTCTCCAATTTCTTCAATGCGTGTGCACTGTGTTTTATTTCGGGCGTGTCTGCCAAGTTTCTTTTAGTGTTTTTGTGTTTAATAAACACTTCTGGATCCTGCAACTGGTGTTCCCCTGACCTCTCCTTACAATTTCAATGGTGCTGAACTGTGCTGGCGAGATTGAAAGTAAAACTGAGAGAATTAAGATGGTGGTAGATGCACTGAGAAAGATTTTGGGTGTTGTAGATGTTAAGAGGGAAGATTCAGAAAATTTTGGAGAGAGGATTCGGTGGTGGTCAGATTGTAGAGAAATAAAAGCATACAGAAAGCGGCAGTAGAGTATTTGAAGGACATACGGTTGGATTAAGCGAGTATGTTTTTTTTTTTTTCCAAGCAAAGCACATAATTAAAATACAGCATGCAATTCAGTACAGTTGGTGGCGGTCCGCACCAATGAGAGACATGCCCCAGCAAACCCTGGTTCAAGTAAAAGTGTTCAACCCTGGTCAAACCATGGTTTTGACATTTTTGTTAAATGGAACACCATGGTTGACCTTGGTTGACCTCAGTTCACCATGGTCAACCATAGATAAAGCATGGTTAAAAATGGTCAACCATGGTTTATCATGGTGCAAAAACTCCCCAAGCAATTGCAACAATGCTTCAACCATGGTTGGCCATTTTTAACCATGCTTTAACCATGGTTGACCATGGTGAACCGAGGTCAACCAAGGTCACGGTTCACAGGGGTAAGTTTCACCCTCCATGAAACTAAAAGAAGAAGAAGCCGCTCAAGAAATTTAAGTGTTAATTCTCTTAACTGGATGTGTCCTCGACGATTTTACACACTCGAATATTTCACTTGGTATCTAAACATTAGGGTAAGCCAAAAACAAAGGTGTGATTTTATTCGATTCTGCTGGAGGCAATGTGTGGTATTCTTACCTTTTGGAGCTGGTCAGCCACATCCCGCAGCATCTCTGTCGACGGCCTCCCATTCCAAGCCATTATAGTTCGCAACCTAGTTTGCAAACATTGTGTGATTTATTCACTCAAATAAATAAGAGAAGATAAACAATCCTTTGTGAATCTTCTTGAATGTAACGACAGATTACATTAACCCTTGTGTGATGTTAGGGTCTTTTGGACCCATTTTCAATCTTTACTAAAATAAAAATCATACAAGTAATACTTTTATCAACCTGAAACTCTGTGTCCTTGGCTTATTTTAAGTGAAGAACATGGAGGATAACTTTTTTGGGGGGAGCCCCCACTCTACACATTTACATCACACAGAGGGTGTTTGGGTCCAAAGGACCCCAATGTAAAACAACAGGGCAGTAGTCTACTCTACAGCTTGAGTGTGAACTTTGGAATAGGACCAAAAACATTGCTGCATGCCTTTACCTGCCTTCCTTCAACCAGAGACTAGAATACCTGAACAGGGGGTGGAGTCAGGGATATATTGTCCCCAACCAAACTTGACCCAAGGGGGCGGGGCTTCGCTACCACGCCATTACACAACACGAATCCTACAACCCAGGCCCTGTGTTTGCCAGAGACATGATGCATGCTCCAGGGGGTTCACAGGGACAGCCCTGAGTGCACCGTACTGATCCAAGGGGGCGGGGCTTTGCTACCACGCCATTACGCAACAGGAATCCCACAATTAAGCCATCGTGTGTGCCAGCGACATGATGTGTGGAGTCTTGATCATAACTGTTTGTTATACAGTATGTGATGTATGTATAGGTAACATAGTAGAGGCCAAGGTACATGGTACCTGATATAGTCTAATAATGGCATCGATAGGGGCATGGAGGTCAGACCCCACCCCCTTGGACCAATGCAGATTGGGGACTGGTCAGAAACCACCCACAAGTAACACCCTGGTGAAGACAGTGTGTCTCTAGCCCTAACAAGGGCTAAGTTGCGGAATTCGTGGCGTGCATGATGGCGAAACCTTGTCCCCCCCAAAGGTCAGAGTCATCATAGGAAAGGTCATTGACATCATAGCCTTCCACCAGTAACCCTCCAGGGAAGACAGTGTGTCTCTAGGCCACACAGAGGCTGAGAAGTGGGGCTGGTGGCGTGGATAAAAGCGTTATGAATAGGCTCCGTCCCCCTCAGGTTGGAGCAAGCTAGTGGTAGGTCAGTGACCTAAAGGACATCCTCAAGTTCCCTCCGGTGAAAACGGAATGTCTCTAGTCGGCACAGGTGCTGAGTTATGGGCTGAAACCCCAAAGGGTCCAAAGGACTCTTTAACACCCCGAGGATGCAGAAAATCCTACCACCACACAAGGGTTAAAAGGCAATGCAAAGACGCGAATACACGCGTTCTTTCGCGTGTATTCGCGTGTTTGTATTGACTTTGAATGTAATCTGTCGAGGGAAAAAATCTTTTTCGCGTCCGGTGTGAAAGCTGATTTAGCTGGAAACTATTTCATTCTCCGCATTTTATTGCCAGTTAGTGAGCGAAATGCTCGCGGCGTAACTCCGGCCAAATTAGTTCGCATAATAATGGATATACTTATTTTAAGTTGACTAAATTAAAATTCATGAAATATAAAGTTAGCAAGCTAGCAAGAGAACCTTTACGCCAACATAGCTAGCTATACTCAATGTATGCCTATGCGAGCTTGGTGCCTTAATGGCGAAGTTTTAACTTCACAATTATCCATTGATTTCTATGGGCAAGTCCTAAAATAATAAAACTGCTTTTGTGTAGCCTATCGGAAAGCATGGCGAAATATCCGTTGAAATGTAAAAACGGTTCACCGGCAAAATATACAATTCGTTTAGTTTTTAAACCCAGTAGCAAAAGTTCTGAGAAACATAAAGAGTTAAGATGTGCTGGATAATCCATACGTACATTTTTATCGTCCGGTTGTCTCTGTTTAGCTTTAGTGTCTCCAGTTGTTTCTGTTCAGCTGCTGTGTCTCCACCGCAGTCTGTCCGACATTGAATGTGGAATCGCCGTTTCGAGGCGTTAAGATAAAGGAGAATTGACCCTCGGAGTGACGACATAGAGCGAAGCCACAGTGACACTTCACGTGCCGTCATAATCGTCGTTTTTTCCTCAGTTCCCCAGTAGGGCTGCCGTCTCATCGGACGCGACGCGAATTTTTCACAGATTAGAAAAAAAAGAATTAATTCGCGTCTTTGCATTGACTTTGCATGGTATCTGTAGTGCGAAAATTTCGTTTCGCGTTCAGTGTGAAAGTGTATTAAATCAATGTGCTGTACCTAACTGTGCTTGTCAACAATCTATTTAGCAAAGTCGGCACATAAGCGCTCGTCTGTGCATTTAAAGAAAATTTGAACACAATTAGGTAGAAAGATTTAACCCTTCACCAGTGTTCGGTCAAATCTGACCGATTTTAAAGCTTTGCCGAAGTTCATCCGGTTGACTCAAAACCAGTAGCGACTATAGGCCCGGGAATGGCGGGGCGCAGACACGTCCCTGTATGACAATTAGTCCTGAGTAGTTCGCAATCATTTTCCTTTACTGACGCGTTTTCCAATTATCGTACTTGGCAACTTAAGACACGGTCTCTCCATATGTGATCGAACAGCGATGAAATCATGGGCGAAATTCAGTACAGAAAAAAAATTTACTTAATAGGCCAGTGCTTCGCGTTGATTGATCAGGTCCGTGTTCCAGTGAAATATCGCCTTTCACTCTCGGTATTGTGTGGGTTGATAAAAATGTGGCACTTGGCAGTTAAATAGGCAGCGTGCTGCTAAAGCTGTTTGCGTGAGAGGCGACAGGTATGCAAGTTTGACTAACGTTGATTTAAATACAGCTAATAAGTGTCCAGATGAATGATTGTCCTCTTACATAATCGGGAAGAACAAGCTGCAGCTGTTAACTGTGGAGTGCTCTCGGAGCGAACCTTCGGTTACTCATGAAAATGACTGGGAACAGGTCAGGACTAACGACTGTTTTAAACTGATGTTTTGTCACAATTCTCAGTTCAGGTTCCGTCACCGAGCTGAATTAAGCCCATGATTTCATCGCATATGGAGAGACCGTGTCTTCAGTTGCCAAGTACGATAATTTGAAAACGCGTCATTAAAGGAAAATAATTGCGAACTACCCAGGACAAACGGTGAGGCCCCACTACACACGGAAAATCTCCGCCCTCCTCCGCATTCCATTCATTTTCTATGGCATGCGTGCGTTTTGGTGCGCGATGCATTCTGGGATACCACCCGATACGATCCGGGCACCGTTGCGGGAAAGTGGGAGAGGACGAAGATGAAATTTTCAAGCCATATGGAAATGAATACGGTGCCCGCAACCTGGGAGCCAATCTCTTTCGTCCGAAAAACTTCCAGAGCAAGCAGATCTTCCTGTTTTGACAAGGACGAACAAGAAGCTGAACTGGGACCTGTCCAGTCGAAAGTACTGCTGGAAGAGTGCTGTATCCAAACGGAGCTCTGATACGAGCCGATGATATTCCCCGTAATTTTTTCGGCGTTGCAGGATGCGATGAACCCAAAAACGGCAGTGGCGACGGCAGTTGTATTTACGATACAACAGCAAAATCGCAGCCAGAATCTTCTTTCGACGATCCATGGCAGAGAGATGTTTGTACGAAAATTGATTTGTACTCATAACAGCCGGAAAATCAAAATTTAGCGGGGATGGATTCTATTTGATCACACAATGTCCGACACGCCCACAAGCCAGCAAGCCAGAAACGCCCATAAATGAGCAGCACCGCATGGAGGTGCGGATAAAATCGGCTTTTCCGTGTGTAGTGGGGCCCAGCGGCGTAGGTATTGCCGGTGCAGCCGGTGCGCTGAACCGGGGCCCCGATGACCTCTGAGGGCCCACGGTGATTAACTTTGCCATTCTTCCTCTTTTCATAAAATCTTAATAAACAATTGCAGCTGTTAACTTCAGCATTTCGAGTCTCCTGTTCAACTCAGTATATTGTTTCTTGCACAATGGAGTTGATGAGTATATATATTGCTCCACTGTTTCATACAACACAGTCATGGTAATAACCCCCCCCCCACACACACACATTGGCCAATTTTCCTCTTTTCTTTGATATATGTCTTTTGTATTTCAGTAATGATACTTTTTCAGTTATAATCACAATTACTAATCATATATTTGATTGTTTTATTCACAACATTTTCAAATGAACATGGCCTGCTGGGAAATGTGTTTGTCCAATTAGGTGACATTCACTTATTCCTTTCTGATCGTAGCTTCGTAGGCTACGCGCTTGCTCGTGAATTGTTCTTTTTTGAGAGATCAGCTAACCCATTAGCCTAATATTGGAGGTGAAAAGTCTTGAGCACCATGTTGAGCAGCACAAAAGCGGTGCTCAAAAAAGAAAAGAAAAAAGGAGCTCGATGTACGGAACTCCAAATTGGCGAAATTGAATGCATTTTTTAAATAGTCATCTTGTCCAGATGCAGTTCCTGCTAGCGTAGTGAATGATAGCGGCGACACGCAGCAGTCAGACTTGGAGGCTAATGCTACCACCTCATTGCCCTCTTGCTCAACGACTTTGCTGAGCAGAAGGCACCCAGAGTTAACTTCTGAATGGGTGAGTGCAGTTTTTTATTAGGCTACTGCAAGTGATCAGCTTGCCGGTTGTGGTTAAATGGCTGCTGTGCCAGGATGTGTGTCCATCTATCTGTTTACTTATTGATTTGGCCACTGTTGTGCTGTTAGGGAAATACGGTTGACTGTTCAGCCGTATGGATCTTTTTCGCATTTTCATTGGCAATGTATTGTCACTGTTGTTCATTGTTCAAACAGCCTAACGTGCTGTGTGATGTTGAGATGCTGTGCAAATATTCATTGTCCATGGTTCTAATAGCCCTAATAATTATGGGTGTCTGCGTTTTTCAGAAAACTGATTTTTCTTAATTACTGATTTGGATACCTACTTGCTCACTGTAGCTGAAGTGGTTGGCTACAGAGAACGATTGTTTCCGTGAATATCCAATAACTGATGCGGGTGTGCCATCTAGTGATAGAATATTGTAACTACGTGCATAAATTTGCAGCTCCCTGTCCCCGCACTAACATACCCTGCTGCCGAGCACCGTTGTTCTTCTCGAAGACGCTAAATCCAGATTAATCTTAAACGATGAATTGCGTTCATATTTTAATTTGTAACGAAGTGGCTAGTGTCAAAGTAACGAAGTAAAATGATAATTATTAAGTTTTAAATGTTGTAGAGTAAAAGTCCAGGTTTAAGAAAGAACTCAGGTAAAGTACAAATCCTCAAAAAACTAAAGCTCTGTTACAATTACACCTCTGCTTCGCGGATAGGGGGGGGGGGGCTAGCGCCATTCTCGCACCGGGGCCCAGCGCCTCCACGCTACGCCACTGGTGGGGCCTCACCGTAATTGTCATACAGGGACGTGTTTACGCCCCGCCATTCCCGGGTCTGGAGCCGCTACTGCCCAAAACCTCATGATGTCCTCTACAAAATTGCTGATCACCATTTTCATTGAATTTTGAGAGGTTTATGTTATGATTCTGCTCTGTTTGCCATGTTTTTGATGTTCTGTCTGTTCTCTGTATTTCCTAACCATGCCTTGGATTATGTATTGTGATTTGATTTCTTAGATTTGTTCATTAATTGTCTAGTTTAGTCTTTGCCATGTTTTGTATTTTACCATAGTTTCATTCCGTCCATGTTTTTGTTTCTGCCATGTATTGCACTTTGTCTCCCCCTGTCTGGTCTCTTGTCTTGTCATTGATCACAGCCCAAGCATGCCTCTCTTTCGGGTGATCGAATGGTTTCTGAATTTCAACCATTCCTTCCCATCTCGTTTACTTGCTTCGCCTTGATTTTCTATTTTACTAATCCATTCTAACAGTTTGTTATTTTTGATAAAGTTACTAACCCAAACTAACATTCTATGTAATACTAACTTACTAACGAGCACTAAGGGATTGTATAGCTGCACTTACTAATTGATTAACAAGCTCTCAGCACTCGCCCTGTTCTAATCTCCACCTCTTGTCTCTCCCTAATCTTCTCTGCTGCGTTTCTGTGGATTCTCCACACCTGCTCATGCTGTCCTTTCTCTTATTATCTATCCACGTTAGAACTCCTTGACCGGAGCTGTATATCTGTCTATAGGATTGTCTTGTGATCCCTGTCCGTATTTTGGCTGTTGCCTATTTCATGTGATTAGGTTCCTCCTCATGTTCCCTCCTTTGTAATCAGTCTGACTTCATCCACCTGTGTTAATTATGTGACTTCCTGTGAGTGTATATTAGGAGTCTTTTCACAGCACTTCCTAGTCAGAACGTTTCTCTTGTTTACCTGTGCTGCTATCATCTTCGCCTTGTACTCATTGTGTTACCTTTCTGACTAGACCATCCAACTTTTCGATTTTGGCTCTTCTCTCTGGTTCTATTGTCTGCATCTGTTTACGAACCCTTTTTGCCCGACTACGAGTTTTGTGATGGCTGGCCTGGTTTTCGACTCTACTAACGCCCACTGGATTATGGCTTTTGCTTCTCTGACATGCCTGTGCCGGTGTACTGAACCTATTTTTGCCTGACCACGAGTATTGTGATTGGTGCCCTGCTTACGGTTCTGGATTCCGCCTTAGGATTCTGATTGTGGACATTGTACTGTTGCCTGCTCTGGTGGGGTTTTCTTCACCCTCCCCCCCCGCCCCTTCAGAAATCAAGCCTTTTTTTTTTCTCTTTTTTTTTGTACTCTGGTGCTCACTTGTGGTTCTTATACGTAATCCTGACAGTTTATTAAACTTTGTTTCACTCTTGATGTTCTCAGTCAAATGCCAGCTGTAGGAAATAAATGGACAAGACTACATTCTGTTCATCCAGCAGATGGAAAACATCCCCATAAACACATCCAGGGATGGATTAATGAACAGGCCTACTGGGCCCAGGGCCCCAAGGGCTCATGCAAATTCACTGTGTATTCCTTGTTGCATAGTCAAAGGGTCTAAACAGTCCTGTCAATAACAAACGTCTTACTGTCAAACTGAAAGAATAGCCTAAAATTTCACTTTGAAGACATTACAAGAAACCATAATGTTGCATTTTAAGAGGGTGTTTATCACCTTGGTTTATCTATGGGACTTTAGAGTTACTCCATGTAATATGGGCCCTTCAAATCTGTGGGGAAAAATCCAAAGAAAAGTTCTGTCCAAGGGGCCTCACATGGTCATAGATATGGACCCCCGCGACACACACGCATATAAACAGCTCATTTGTATGTGGCATTTCTGGAAAGTCTTGGTTCATAAATACCCATAAAGGCCCCTCAATCATATAACATGGGCCTGAATGTGTGTGAGAGATTTCCTGATTAACTGATTCATTAGTGCATCACTTGATTCAACCTTTTAATCCCAAGAGGTCCCCAATTGGAGTCCATCAAATGCAGTGGCTATTATTCAAAGTTCAGGCCCATTTTAAATTCTAGTGGTAATCAAAAGGTTTCTGACAATCCCAAATATGTCCATGTGAATAACAGGGAAATGTGCATAAAATATGTACTTGATATAGATATTTCCATTTTGAAGTAATGTTGTGACCATAAAAACATGGCACCCTGAGTATTTTTCTCAGTATCAGTGCAGTGCAGCTTCAGTGAAGCGCTGAGACCAGCAGATACAGAATATGAGAGCATCATTGTCCTCCAATAGGAAAAATGAACTTTTAATCATTTTAAGGGAAAACTTAAAGGAAAAGGCAGGGTATAACGGGTTAGGCATGTTTCAGAGTTAGGCCTTGACTGGGCCAAATGAGATTTCTGACAAAATTATAAGAAAAATATTTTGCATAGGCCTATTTTATAGGGGCCCACATTCCCATTAGATTAATGAAAAGACAAACTGGTTGATAGAGGACGCTATTAAGGTTTGCCCTGGAGAAAGTGGGGTGACAATAAAGTCTTTGTTAAAATTTGAAATTCTTTAACAAGCGTGCAACGTACGTAAATTCAAAATGGAGCACCGGTGGACGTTAAGCGGATCCAAGACCGTTGACAGCCTTGGCCGGGCCCGGGACAAAATACTCTGAATGCCCCCACCTCATCTCTACTCACCCCAACCTCCTGTAAATGAAAGGCATTCACAAACATGGTTAACATCAAACATCTTATTTATTTTTAAACTTTATGCATTTTTTACATAAATGAACAAACCTCAACAAACATTGAGCACAGACCCCCAACTCCATCCCAACCCCCAACTGAAAATGGTGAAATTGAAACTAAATTGGACATCACGTCATAGAAAAGAAAAATAAAGAGGGAAAAAAGGGTTGGGTGGGGGGGATGGGAGGGTCAATCAAATACAATTACAAACCATTGAAGGGGATTCAATGGATACTTACAGGAGTGGTTAAGACAGAAGACCCATGGTGAAGTAGATATACCTATTGCAGATATTCGAGACAAGACACTGAGACCAATCAATCAAACTAGACTGTTTAGATTACCTTAATCTAAACGTGACGAGTAAAAAGCACCACGAGAGGAGCAAATGAGAGCACATCTTTAAATGCAGTTAATCAAGGAAAGCTAAGGCCGGAATTACTAAAGCTAGAAACACATGCACTCGCTAATGAGTTAATTAAGGTTAATACTACGCAACGACATATTTACAATCACCCTCAAATGAGCGCTGGTTAGTACGGGTTAGTAATGATCCTATCGGAGAACGCATTCACTCAGAGTTTAGCGAGACCCAGAATTAAACACAGGTGGAAGCAATTAATGAAATGCCAGAGCCGAAACCTAAAGAGGAGACGTGATTGGACAACGAGACGCAGGCATCCTGATGGCTGTCGCGACATCACTGGAGTTTGGCAGAGAGGGAATTGATCATCAGACGGCAGAAATGAAAGCTGAAATATAAAATGAAAGTAAGGCACAAATAAGCGCAAGACAACACACATGAGGCAGAATCACAACAATGAGAACTTTAATATACCGCGTTCAACAGTATATTCTGTTTTTATTGGCCAATTCCGTGAATGGGGAAATCATGGGGCCCTATTTTGGTGCATAAAAGAGCTATTTACAGTAAAATGAATAAACAACTGATGCTTAGCCTGGCGAGGGGGCAAGAAAAGCTTTTACATGTCTGAGCCCAGGGGCCTGACATCTCTTAATTCGTCTATGAACACATCCATACACACTCACTTCCCCACACCACACATCTACCCACCCTCAACCCCCCTAGCCCCATTCCTTTCTCTTGTTTTTGTGGTCATGCCCCCACAAGAGCAACATCCCTCTAGGATAAACACAACAACGTTTGTGAGACTTGGCCCCCTCCTTTCCTGCACTCGCACGCTGAGCTCTGGCTCCGCCCAGGGCTGTGTGCTGAGCCCGGTCCTGTACTGTCTCCACACCCATGACTACAGTTCAGCCCACAACAACTACCTCATCCTCAAGTTTGCTGAAGACACCACAGTGGTCGGATTCATCTCAAAGGGAGACGAGGTTGCCTACAGAGAGGAGATCCTGAAGTTGGCAGCCTGGTGTTCAGAGAATAACCTGGCTCTGAACACCAAAAAAACCAAGGAAATCATAACATATTTCAAGAAGCACAGCACTGACCTGGGCCCCCTTTACATCTATGGCGAGTGTGTGGAGAGGGTCCACACCTTCCGGTTTCTCAAATTCCTTATCTCCGCCAACATCTCCTGGACAGAAAACATGACGGCGGTCATCAAGAAGACTCAACAACGGCTACACTTCCTGAGAGTCCTCAGGAAGCACAACCTGGACTCCACCCTGCTGCTGACCTTCATCGCTCGTCCATCGAGAGCCTGCTGTCGTACTGTATCACAGTATGGTACTGCAGCTGCACCGTGGCAGACAGGGACAGGCTTCAGAGGAGTGAAGGCAGCACAGAAGAGCATTGGCTGCCCTCTCCCCTCTCTGATGGACATACACTCCTCCCGCTGCCTCAGCAGAGCAAAAAACATTACCAAGGACAGCTCCCACCCTGGCTTTGAACTGTTTGACGTAGTTGTCCTCAGGGAGGTGCTACAGGTGCATCAAAACAAGGACCAACAGACTCAAGAACAGTTTTTTTCCCCCAAAAACCAGTCACATGCACTGACTGCTCAATCCAACCCCCCAACCCCAGACTTTCTTTTACCCACTACTGTGGAATATTCAACATGTATTTATTTAAAAACCTCCTAAAAGGAGAATACAGTGAATTAACAGAAGAAAACTACACTTTAAGACATAACAATAAAATTACATGCATAAAACAGTTCTTAATAAAATTAACAAGCTGTGTTCATGGAACACCGATGCCCCCGGCGGCAGGTTAAAGTTTTTTTCCCCCGCTGCAGACAAGCAGACAGACAGACAGTCAGAGAGAGGGACAGAAGGACAGGTGAAAAATTATATGCCCCCAAAAAAGCTGCCAGCATTGACCAATTTAAAATTGTCAGCAATAGTCAAAATGGCTTTGTTAAAAGACAGACCGTCAAATGTGTGTCACTGTCTCTCTTATTATAACCTTATCTCAACAAAAGAGCTTTTAGACTGTCCAAAATTCTATTCGAAACACCATAAAATGAAAGACGGCACAGCTGTAAAAATGCCTTTACCGGGGAAAAGCCTGAATACACCACCCTAGAGATTAAGGTCCCAGGTGTGGTGAACCCATTTACAATACATTCGGAGAGAACATGGATACAAATGTCCCTAGCTCCAGAAGGGGCTCGTGAGATTCTATATAACAATGAAAGGGCTTTTTGCCCTATTAAATTAGTGAATCTTGGGATACCGAGAGCAGTTAAAAGTTTGAATGACGCTGATGGGCACCCAACCCCAGAAAACGCTTGACAAAGAGACCTTGAATTGATTCAATTTCTTCTAACTGCCCTTGGTTCAAATTGTGACACTCAAGCCCATTTAACAATGTAGGAACACATACAGTTCGCCATAGATAGGTTTTACAATCTGCCTCAAGGCCAGGGTAGCAAAGGGCCAACTCAGACAGGCCAAAGAAGGATCTTCTGCAGCAAGAAATATTTTTATCAACGTGTGTACGATTACTGCGGTCTCTTGAAAACACTGTACCCAATTACTCTATGTCACAATCAGTATTAAGAAGGAATTCCCCTAGTTTCCACCTAGGGGTAGTCTGAAAGGGATGTGACCCTACAATCATGCATTTAGATTTTTTAAAACTAAAATTGTAACAACATTTATCAGCATAGTTATAGCATTTATCAATTAATCTTTGTAATCCTGTCACTGTTGAACTATTCAAAGTCAACTGCAAAAGCAAACGAATTCAGACGGCAGCGACTGATAATCAGTTTTCAGATAGCTCGTTCAATAGGTCATAAATGAAAATATTAAATAAATTTAAAAAAGCAGCAGAGACAAAAGGCTACCTTGCTTAGTGCCTCTAGATACTCTAAAAAGTTGACTAAAGGAATTATTCCACCGGACCATGGATTTAAGACTTCTATACCACAAAGCCAAGAATAGCCATGAATGGACAGGCATACAATCATAGAGTTTATACAGAAACGCACTGTGCCATATTTTATCAAAACACTTCTCCGCATCTAAACTGCAGATGTAAACGGCTGAGCCTTTCCTTTTAGCATAAAACAATACATCATTCTACATATTCACGCCGAAATCTGTGCCACGGCCTGGGCAGAAACTATACTGCGTATCTGAGACAGAACGAGCTGGGATCATAACATTTTCAGTGTTATGGCCCCAATTTGTTATTAAATTTACAGCAACAGTAACAGCAAGGGATGACCGACACAATTCAAAACCCAAACACATTTAATTAATAATAACTAACTAATCTACTATCTACAACTACGACCAAGATTGATTTATAATCAAACAAAACAGAAATATTTACAGTCCCTTTTGTTGGGGTGGCTTGGTGATGTCCTGGGTAAAGAAAAATGCTCAAACACAGGCAAAATCCACAAAAGAAACTTCACAGGTCTTGATCAGAAATGACAGGTCTGGTCACACGTATCCTTCTTCTTGCAATTTCTCCTACTACTTTACTGTCTCATTTCTTTTCTTTATATACTCTTTTGCAGACCCCACCCACATTTAGACCTCTTTTTTTTTATTTTCTGAGACTTGCCCCAGACATGTCCAGGACATGTCTAAACATGACTCCAGTCTGAGCTGAACAAAAAAAAGGTAAATACTGCCATCTAGTGGCCTATATTCACATTACACCTCCATTCCAAAAGGGAAAAATTTTGACTCATAAAGGCAAAATTTTTCTTTTCAATACAAAATGGTTAAGTGAACACTTGTCTATATATACATATCATACAATATTCAAACACATGATATATATATACACATTCAAACACGGGATAAGCCAGTGGTTCCCAAAGTGGGGGGCGCGCCCCCTAGGGGGGGCGCAGAGCAATTGCAGGGGGGGCGCGGGGTGCGGGAGTTCCGGACACCAACAGAAAATCATTTGCATACAGTCCATTCGCTGCCCAGAATTCTGCGATTACATCGTAAATGCCTGCCTTACTCTCAACATAACTGTTCGCCAAATCATTCATCTAGCCTGCCATTTTCATAAATAACTTACGAATGTAGTTGTTCAAATATTTGAAGCCGGTAATGTAGTCTCGCGATACCCAACTCGCCGCTTTTTATCCTGCACTGATCTGGCATATTGATAATAAAATGGTAAGTGACACCGAACAAAATCCGATGAATACAAAGCAGAAATAACCGAGATTGCGTCATCTTATTCTCGATAATATGAATGCTCTGTATGCCGACAGATTATTTTTATCTAGCCCACCAACTGAACGTTACAAACATATCGGCAGGTTCGGCAAGTGGTGTTCATGAATTTTTTTTCGTACTTCGCTGTCTTTCTGCATCATAGAAACATAATTTTAAGTAGACGGCTATACTCAGGCAGAGGAGTGTGATACAGCCTAATGATTTTATACTTCAAAAGAGATTTTGCATTATCAAATTTTCGTGTCCTTAATTGGAAAATAACTGTGGCCGTTTCCAAACGTGCCAATCATTTTTAATGTTCCCAGCTAGGCTAGACAAAAATCATCCGTTCAAAGCATTAATATTCTCTATAATAAGCTGACGCGATCTCGGTTAACGTATTTTAACTTAAAAGTGCGAGGCCAGTGAAGAGAGGAAAATGTAACTGTCTCGAGACACTCCTTCAGCGGTCCGCACAAGGTTGCTGATTGGCTGTATGCAAGTAAGTTTCTGTTGGTGTCCGGAAAATGCATAAATAGCAATGTTGTTGTTTATTAAAAAAAAATAAACCTGTTACACTGAACATAATTACACAGTTAAGGTGCTTGAAAACAGTTACACTTAAAATAATTACACCGTGGTTGTTTGTTATTTTGCTATTTCCAATTCTAAAAGTAGCCTAGTTTTAGTTTATGACAATCTACAGTTTATGTAGATACTTACATTTTTTCCAAAAAGGTTGAGGTTTATATAAATTACAATGAGTGAAATAAACTGCAATGGTCTCTGAAAACAAAATGTGCGTATGTATTACATATTTTTTGGGGGGGGGTGGGGGGCACAAAAATTTTTTTATGTACCAAAGGGGGGCCCGGCAGAAAAAGTTTGGGAACCACTGGGATAAGCAATCAGCAATTACATTGTCTGTACCCTTCACATGCTTAATTTCCAAGTCAAACTCCTGTAAAATCAAACTCCAATTCAACAATCTCCGATTCTTGTTTTTCATCTTACTCAAAAACATTAACGAATTGTGGTCAGTGTACACAATCATTGGCTTTTGTCCTGTACAAACATAAACCTCAAAGTGTTGTAAAAAAAGGACCAGAGCCAACAGTTCCTTCTCTATTGTGGAATAGTTCCTTTGGTGGCGATTGAACTTCCTGGAGAAGTATGCCACGGGATGCTCAATGTCATCAGAGTCACTTCTCTGTAGGAGCACAGATCCACAAGCTTGGTCGCTAGCATCGACCGCGATGGAGAACGGTTTGTTGAAGTCAGGAGATTTGAGCACGGGGAAGTGACACAGCAGAGACTTCAGGCGATCGAAGGCTCTCTGGCATGCATCATCCCAGGTGAACTTTACGCCTTTCTTCAGTTGGTTAGTTAGACTGAGAGCAATCTCAGCAAAGTTCTTGCAGAACTTGCGGTAGTACCCGATCATTCCAAGGAAGCGGCGCAAAGCTTTTTTGTTGTCAGGAACTGGAAAGTCCATGATGGCTTGGACTTTAGCATTTATGGGTGCCACCTTACCCTGGCCTATGACGTAGCCAAGATAGGTGACAGTAGCACAACCAAAGTCACTCTTGCTCAGGTTAACAGTCAGGTTAGCCTGGGTCAGGCGCTGGAACAACGTCTCTAC
This sequence comes from Gymnothorax reevesii, assembly GCA_029721435.1. NCBI lineage: Eukaryota > Metazoa > Chordata > Actinopteri > Anguilliformes > Muraenidae > Gymnothorax > Gymnothorax reevesii. The sequence continues at coordinate 31,233,924 of CM056589.1, forward strand.
ATCTTTTAGATGTTCTTCCCAGGAGTCACTCCATGTGATCAGGTCATCGATGTACGCACCCGTGTGTGGCAAACCGGCGATTGTAGACTGTATCATCCTTTGGAACGTGGCTGGGGCATTTTTCATGCCAAAGGGTAGGACTTCATACTGGTACAATCCAGATGGTGTGGCAAAAGCAGAGATGCTCTTGGCCCTCTCAGTTAAAGGCACACACCAATAACCCTTCAATAAATCAATCTTGGTCAGAAACTTTGCTTGTGTTATGACTTGGAAAAATCACAACAAAGAAAACGGGAAAGTACAACTAAAACAAATTTATTCTTTACAAAAAAAAGTTGCACAAAAAAATATCCACTATGTAAATTCTCTAATAACACTGCCACTATTTAACTGTTGCCAAAACAAAACTCTGGTCTGCTCTCTTCTGCTGTCTGCTCTCTTTGTTGTCTGTCTCTCAGCTGTGCTTAAAATCACAGCCTTTTTATAGTGTAGCAACCTTCCAGAAAGATCCACAGGATTCTAGGGAAATCCCGCCCCCTCCAAGCAGGAAAGTGCCAGAAGCTTCGAGAAATTACTTGACTTTTCTTAATGATTTTACAAGTACGCCACCAGATGGTGCCAATGAACAAAATAAATATAGCTGACCAGCAAGGCAGCAAAACAGCATGTAACAAATCTTCATTTACAAATGAAATAAAATGCTGTACAAAAATTGATCATACATAACACTTGCCCTACACTATCAATACAATCATCAATCCTAGGTATTGGAAACACATCAGTTCTAGTTACAGCATTGACTTTGCGATAATCTGTACAGAATCTAGTACTTCCATCAGGTTTTGGAACTAGCACACAGGGTGAACTCCAATCGGAGTTGGAGGGTCTGATAATATCATGTTATAACATGTACTCAACCTCTTTCTCAGCAATCTTTCTCTTTTCAGGATTGATCCGGTATGGATGCTGTTTTATTGGTTTGGCATCACCAACATCTACATCATGAGAGGCTATAGTAACTCTCTTTGGAACACTAGGAAACAAATCCTCATATTTCTTGATCAACCTTTCAAACTGATCTCTCTGTGAGGGTTCTAAGTGCTGGAGTTTTACATCAAGATTTTGCAACACTTCAGTGTTTGACAATTTACATGAAAGAACTTCAGCTTTAATTCTTGGTTCATCATCTTGAAACTCCCCCTTATCTTCACACGTTTCGACCATTGGAGAATCTGAAGTGACAGCTGCAACCCTAGCATTTCTGTCATGATAAGGCTTTAGCATGTTAATATGACACAATTGTTTTGGTTTTCTCCTATCTGGAGTCTTCACAATGTAATTGAGATCATTGAGTTTTGTCAGAATTTCATAAGGACCATGAAATCTAGCCTGCAATGGATTGGACTGCAAGGGAAACAACACAAGGACCTTTTCTCCTGGTTTAAACTCACGGCTTCTAGCCTTATGATCATACCAAGTTTTCATTTTTCCCTGACTTGATTTCAAGTTCTCTTTGGCAAGGTCACAAGCTGCACGCAATCTTTCCTTGAACTTGCTAACATAGTCTAACAGACTGATATGCGGCTCATTCTCTTGCCATTGTTCACTCAATAATAGCAAAGGTCCTCTCACTTCATGACCAAACACTAGCTCAAATGGACTGAATCCAGTAGACTCCTGCACTGCTTCTCGAGCTGCAAACAACAGCAAATGAACACCTTCATCCCAGTCTTTCTCATGGTCATAACAATAAGTCCTCATCATTGTCTTGAGAGTGGAATGAAACCGCTCTAACGCACCCTGACTTTCTGGATGATAGGCACTAGAAAGAATCTGCTTTGCACCTAGTTCATACACAACCTGCTGAAACAATCCTGAAGTGAAATTCCTACCCTGGTCTGACTGAATTTCCCTGGGAAGGCCAAACAACGTGAAGAACTTTATCAAAGCCTTCGAGATTGCAGTTGCCTTGATGTTACGTAGAGGTATGGCTTCGGGGAATCTGGTAGATGCACACATGATTGTCAACAAGTACTGATTTCCAGATCTAGTCTTGGGTAATGGACCAACGCAATCAACAATGACCCTAGAGAATGGCTCCCCAAATGCTGGGATAGGCTGCAATGGAGCTACAGGTGGGTCTAACTGGTGTTTTCCAACTACCTGACAAGTGTGACAGGTTTTGCAAAAGTTGGAAACGTCTTTCCGAAGCCCAGGCCAAAAGAAGGGTTTCATGATCTTATCAACAGTCTTGTTAACACCAAGATGACCTCCTAAAGGTAAACTATGAGCCATTGTTAAGATCTCATTCCTATAGACCTTCGGAACAACAATTTGCCTGACCACTGCCCAATCTGCATTGGCAGGGATATCAGGAGGACGCCACTTCCGCATCAACACACCATCCTTGAGATAATACCCAACTGGAACTGCGTCTATTTCTTTATCAGGAAGGGCTCTCCTCTTTAGTACACAAATTTCAGGATCATTAGTTTGCTCCTCAATCAACCGCTTTCTGGACAGAGACAAGTCTCCAGACACATCAGAATCACCAGACCCATCCGGCTGGCTGAATAGAGAACTGATAAAAGTATCTGATAAGTCCTCAAACGGAGAAACCATAGTAGGCCAATCAGAGTCATGAGGCAAACCACCTGAGTCCTGACTATTCAATGTACTGGACGGCACCACATCATCTTCTTCTTGAGCCTTCTTGGCCATAGCACGAGTCACTGCGCAAGAAGGATACAGAGATGGGTCCTCATCCCCATCTTCAGTGCTCGGCTGTGAAGTAAGATGTACAAAGGGAACTACTTTGCCCCCAGCCAGGTCATTGCCTAGCAACAGAGAAACACCCTTTATAGGTAGACTTGACATAAGTCCCACCTTTACCTGTCCTGTAACTAAATCTGACTTCAAGAATATAGAGCGCAGGGGTACAGATACAGTCCTCCCTTCAATACCTTGTACAAGTATGAAATCCCCTGAAGCGGTCTCATCACGTAACTCCAAGGAGTCCATCAACAAAAGTGACTGAGAAGCTCCGGTATCCCTTAGGATATATATGGGGACAGGAGTAGTATGCTCATTCAGAGCCACAAATCCCTCTGACACAAATGGAAGAAATTCCTCCCTCACGAAGTCAGCTGTATCAGGCTTTTTAGCCCTACAAGAAGCAGGCAATTTAGCAGATTGGTTATCTACTACAGGGGTTTCTAACCTTGTTTTCACAAAGGCATTTGGTTTGGTATCCTTTTCTTTTTCTTTCTTAGCTTTAAGGAACCAACAGTTAGTCGTAACATGACCAGATTTCTTGCAATAACTGCAAACTAGACCACTTTTGTCACTGTCAGCTTTCACACTTTGATCAGACCTGTTACTGGATTTCTGAGCACCATCACCAGATTTGTCTTTGTCTTTGGGTGAGGAATCTTGGGTATCACCATAACCCTTTTTCTGAAATTGGGACCATCTATTATTACTGCTAGACTGAAATTTGGACTTATGTGTGAGAACATATTCATCTGCAAATTTGGCAGCTGATTGCAAATTCAGTGCTTGCTTCTCATTAAGGTAGGTCTTAACATCATCTTTAACACAGTTCTTGAATTCTTCAACTAACACCATCTCTTTTAGTGAGTTGAAATCATCCTTGACCTCCATAGAAGTACACCAGCGCTCAAAGCAAACCTTCTTCTCATTAGCAAATTCAACATAAGTCTGATTTTCAGATTTCTTCAGACCTCTGAATTTCTGTCGGTAAGCCTCTGGAACCAACTCATAAGCTCTCAAAATAACCTTTTTGACAACCTCATAATCAGAGGAATCATCTGCAGACAAAGCCGAATAGGCTTGTTGAGCTTTACCCTTGAGGACAGTTTGCAACATCAGAGGCCAGTGTTCCTTTGGCCACTGGCAACTCTTTGCTACCTTTTCAAAACACTGGAAATAGTTGTCAACATCCTTTTCAGAAAATGGAGGCACCAGTTTTACCTCCTGACTGGCACAAAATTTATTTTTAGTTTCAATTTTAATTTTTAGTTGCTCCATTTGGAGTATTTCTTCTCTATCGAATTTCTTTAATTCAAAATCTCTCTGTCTTGCAAATTTTTCTAACTCAAATTCTCTTTGTTTTTCTTTTTCCTCCCTTTCTATTTTCTCTTCTCTTGCTAATTTTTCTAACTCAAACTGCCTTTGTTTTTCTTTTTCTTCCCTTTCAAATTCTCTTTGCTTTTCTTTTTCCTCCCTTTCTTTTTTCTTTCCTCCCTTTCTTTTTCTCTTTCCTCCCTTTCAATCTCTAGCATTTTTAATTTAAGTTCCATTTCTATATTTGGATTTTCCACTGGAAACTGTTCCAGATCTCCGGGTGCAAACACATTTTCATCAATGTAATATTCAACTATCTCTCGAGCCAGTCTTGCTTTTCGCATGGCTGGTTTCACCTCTGTCAGCTCTAAATGTCTGCAAATTTCTAGCAGTTCTGTCTTTTTAAAAGACTTCAAAACCCCTACGGTTGGTGATGCCAAGAAATCATCCATTGCTGTTGTCAATATATATGTATTCAATTAAAAAAAATCAATTTTACAATTTGAAATGTTAGATTTTCAATAAATTACTCACAAAATGGTCTATCCCGGACCTTGAGCCCCCAATTTGTTATGGCCCCAATTTGTTATTAAATTTACAGCAACAGTAACAGCAAGGGATGACCGACACAATTCCCAAACACATTTAATCAAACAGACAATAATAACTAACTAATCTACTATCTACAACTACGACCAAGATTGATTTATATACAAACAAAACAGAAATATTTACAGTCCCTTTTGTTGGGGTGGCTTGGTGATGTCCTGGGTAAAGAAAAATGCTCAAACACAGGCAAAATCCACAAAAGAAACTTCACAGGTCTTGATCAGAAATGACAGGTCTGGTCACACGTATCCTTCTTCTTGCAATTTCTCCTACTACTTTACTGTCTCATTTCTTTTCTTTATATACTCTTTTGCAGACCCCACCCACATTTAGACCTCTTTTTTTAAATTTTCTGAGACTTGCCCCAGACATGTCCAGGACATGTCTAAACATGACTCCAGTCTGAGCTGAACAAAAAAAAGGTAAATACTGCCATCTAGTGGCCTATATTCACATTACATCAGCAATTTTGGAGAAGACAGAGCTTATCGTCATTGGACGAAAAGTTTTCTTAAGAATAGGAACAATAATACCTGAACAGAATGATTCTGCCATAATGCTTTTGGAAAATAGGCTATAATGCAAAAGAAAAGAGAAAGGTGTTCCAATAATATTAATAATATCCAACAATATTGATAATACTGTGACCTTCATCGCTCGTCCATCGAGAGCCTGCTGTCGTACTGTATCACAGTATGGTACTGCAGCTGCACCGTGGCAGACAGGGACAGGCTTCAGAGGAGTGAAGGCAGCACAGAAGAGCATTGGCTGCCCTCTCCCTTCTCTGATGGACATACACTCCTCCCGCATATACATACACACCTGTATACAGTGCAATACCATTACTCTCGCTGTTCAATATCGATTCTCACTGTACTACTGTGCAATATTTTTGTATGTGCAATAACCCACACTGTATCTCACACTGGATATAGCACAATATTTATTTTTTGTATATGTAAATCGTGCCTCAAAACTGTGCATCTTACCCCACCTTACCCCTTTCTTGCACAATTTGGTTTATATTGTTATTTTTACGCACATGTTTGCACTGTAATAGGAGTTGCTTATAATCTCATTGTACATGTGTATAGTGACAATAAAGGCGTTCTATTCTATACTCGTGTTAGTTGCGGGAACCTGTCTCTTTCTCCTGCTTTGTGTACCCCACCCTCACCCTTCCAAGCCCTATAGTTTCCGAAGTCAGTGAAGAACCTCCGTTACATCAGAGCCACGAATCAACTTGCTTGGACCGAGTCACGATTTGAATGCGGGTTCTTTCGAAAATTTTTCGAAAATGCGAAATTTTGTTTCGCGTCCCGAGTGAAAGCGGCTTTATTTTACGCCTCAAATTGATCACCCACAGCTCACTTGAATGGAGCTTACTGGCAGTCTGACGTTGACATTTCTTTTATTTGGAAACTCCCTGTCAACGAAACCCCCTGGGTGACGTGGCTCTCCCCTTGCGGAAGGGGAGGTGCGTCAGGTGTGCTTTCTGACCAATACCGCTGTCCGTAGTTTTAGTTGCACGTATGCGAAGGTGCAAGATGGCGTTGGAGCCGAACAAGACCGAAATTTTGACCATTTTCAAAAGATTACGGTCCATCCCTACGAATAAGGTAAGAACTGTATCGGAAACAAGTGTTTGTATATGCCATCTTTTTGTTAGCCTATTTAAATCGAATATTAAAGTATTTGGATGCTGCCATCTCTGGTTTTAACTGCTAGCCGGCAGTTAAGCCAACATTTCAGCTAACTGGACTGCATAGCTAGCTCGCTAACAGTTTGTAGCTTTGGCCTAAGCGGTGCTGAATGCTCGATAGCGGATGGCTCATGTAACGTACATGGCCGTTTTGACAGTAAATGCGTATAAACCAGAGCCAAACTGTGAAACATTACAACTTTTACACAACAGCGATATTTGTGTTATTACGCTTTGGTAGAAAACTGTGTATTTCCATACTGCCACCGGACTATAATATTGAGTTAGCCAGCTGTAACGCAAACAGGAAATGTCGATGGCCACCTCGCCACCTCGGCTAACGTTGGATATGTAGGCCGTCAGCAATTCACTGAAGAAACGAGATAACTGTTCTTTCAGACGTTAACGCTGCGTTGCCTGCTCACACCCCCCCTAGCATTTGAAATTGAGATATTTTTTAAATGGGCTGGCCGCAACCATTTCGGATTTGCCATTATGTATGGAACGGGTTAATTTTTGTTGGCCTGGGTCTTATGTAACGGGATGCATCAGGGAACGTGGCTGTTCATATGTAACGTTACTTGATGCCGATGAACAGGTCTGGCGAGAGTTTGGAATTCACTCCGATCAGATGGGGGATCTGCTGTCCGTTTCAGATCAGTGGGGCATTACAGATCTCAGTGTTTCTATCCTATTGTCTCTGCAGTATTTCAGTATTCCAACATTGTATTATTCTTTCGATTGATTTTTTTTTTTTGAGGCAAATTTTTAACCGATGGCAAACGCCTGTCTTCAATTTGGGTCGGGCTAGTCTGCTGAAAACATTCTACTGACAAACTACAACCATCTGTTCTTTCCTTCATAATTTCTTTATTTCTTGATATATTGTGATGAAACGTTCACCAGTTATTCTTGAGATGAAGATTGAGTTGATGAAAAAGAACTAGTTGGCGAATTTTCAGCAGATTAGCCCTACTCCTTCGATTCAGGCGACCACAGCTGCGTCAGTTATCCATTTGTAATACATTTGTTTTATTTGTAGCTAATTGAATAGTGGTGGTTTGACGGATGTTGATACTGTTGGAAGGCCAAATTCCATTTAAACAGTCTAACTCCAAACTTGAAATGGAATCGTATTCAGAGTGATAGTGCCCGACTCCTTTAATCCCATTTTTGGGCCCTTGTACAGTCACAGTTTCCAAATGTTAGAATGTGTGCTTAAGGCTCCAAGTAAATGTGACTGTTTACCCCGTGATCTTTCTGTTGGTGGTTTACATGGCTCAGTGCATGTCCAACATGGCATTTTCCAGGTGAAGTTTGCTTATTCGATTCGGTGTCTGTCGCTGCAACAAACAGTATCAAGTACGAAACGCCTCTACCACCAAACTATGAATTTGCTTTCAAAATTCTCACTTTAGGGGGCCGCCAAGCCAATGTTGACATGGAGATTAAAAAAAAATTTTGAAGTATGTATTATAATTGGTTATTATAAGTGGAAAACTCATTGTAATATATTGCTAAACTGTAAAAATGTGAATAATAATGTATATATGTATAATATATTGAAATAAATACATTGAAATTAATAAATACTATTGTTGTCATTCCGTGACAATTTGCCTCTTGTAAATCCGTGACATTGACTTTTTGAAATTTCTTGCCCGTAAAGCAGGGTTAAAGTCAATATTTGTTTCTATAACTGACAGTATTAACAAAAACACCTTAAATATGAACATATTGAAGTTTCATAACTATGATAGGAACATCACTTTCTGGATAGTTAAACACAACATTAAAAAAACCACGTCAATTTTGTGTAATTCTGTGACGGAGTAGTTTTTGCTTGTTTCTTCTAAGAAAATTTCTCAAAAATATATTTTCATTTAATAATATTAAAGAACAAGTTAATACCTTCAATATGACATATCATACTTGATTTTTTCTTATTTAGTTGTAGAGTTACAACCCAAAATGTAATGGGACTGTAATTCCGTGACAGCTTGGCGGCCCCCCTTTACATCTGCTGCCTTGGGGTAAGGTTGCGGATGTCAGCTGTTTTTGATATTGGAAGTCGGGCCCAGTTCCTGCTTGTCGGAGTATGGCCATTTCAGAATTACAGTTACTGTCAACCAGGGTGAGATTGATCAAATTTAGCCATCATTTGTTATTAACTTTAGCACAAAGGATTATATTGTGGAATTAATTTATTATTTGTACCTAATGGGATCCTGACTACATACTGAGGTATGATGCATGAGTATAGCGGTTGAGTAAAAAAATTTTTTTAAACACCAAAGACTGATCAATCTCACCCTGGCTTTCGGGGTGAGATTGGTCAGTCATTGCTGGCATTTTGAAATCATTGTCCTTATGGCTATGGGTTGTGATTGATCAAATTTTGGCATTTAAGAAAAAAAACCCGACGACATTCCAACATTCTTATGGAATAAATGATTTGAGCCAGTCATCACCAGGACAGTCGTTCGTGAAACGAGCGTCATGCACCGCAGCACTGTCGCGATAATCCTCGACCAACTGCCTGATGTCCAAGTCTTCCAAGGGTACTATCCTTGATGATGAGAGGTAGCTTTTGAGGAGTAGTCGAGTTTCAGCCTCTCCCATCAGATGGAGTTATCCATTAGTTGTTCTGATGAGTTTGTTGTGAGGCCTGTTAAATAGTCCCTTATGGCACCCCATAAGTTCGACAAAATCATTCGTCCACATTGATGGCTATGGACAGCCTTCCGTAGCGTAGCCTCTGTGTTGGTTGAACTGTAGCTGCTCGTACCTGGTATTCGCTTATAATTCCTCATAGTTCATCGTGAATTTCAAGGTCACTCCTGGTAAATATATTGACAAATGATTAGTTTCGGATGCCAATAGCCTACAAAAGTCATATGTGAGCAACATGAACATCAACAATTACCTGTTGTAGTAGGTTAGGGGCGGGTGGGGGGAACTGATCAATCTCACCTCGGTTGATGGTATCCTTTTGAATGGTGTTGCTTTATCCTAAATTAAATTTGCTGTTCATTTAAGGATGATCTTTGAAGTGAGTGTCTCTGGTATTTGTAATTGTTGTGCGTAACCGGAAGAACTGAATAGCTACTGGTAGTAGCGTCCTTTGGTTTGCTGGAAATGCTCATTAACTCATATAAGACTGTTATTTCATCCTATTTGGTAACTTTCTGTCTCTGGAAATTGTGCGTGTTATCATTGTCTGTTCTATCTCAGGCCTGCTTTGACTGTTCTGCTAAGAACCCGAGTTGGGCCAGCATACCGTATGGAGTGTTTCTGTGCATCGACTGTTCTGGTATCCACCGATCTCTGGGAGTGCACCTTAGCTTCATCAGGTATCTGCTGACCTTTCCGCTCTATCTCTGGTGTGAATGGATGGTTGCTTACAAGATCCCTAGGATATGGAGAGTGTAATTACTAATTGAATCATTGATTTCTAATTGAGGGATTTATTCCCTCTTTTGTTCAATATCTTTACTGTCTGATTTCTCAGCTAATCAGTTGGATTTTGCTCAATACAAGCATTGTTTTCCATCTCCCCAGATCCACAGAGCTCGACTCAAACTGGAACTGGTTTCAGCTGAGATGTATGCAAGTTGGAGGCAACGCTAATGCGGTGAGTTTGTGAGCTCAGTTACTCTGGCCTCAAATCACAGTCCAATTCAAAAAGCTCCTCTGATGATGAGGGGCAACATCACATCACTTTGTGAAATTAACTCATTCCCTACGGAATACTTTTATATAAAATTGTTGATTTTGTACAGAATACTTCTCTCAAATTATGCAATGTACACGCGCGTTTAGTTAAATGTCTGTATTTTCACTTATTATGCATGTTTTCATCGGAACTCCGAATGACACCATCCACGCCGCTGGCACCGACATATTGTAGGTAACAGTAGAATTCGGCGCACTGTTGACGGTGGCTTGCCGTAGGGAATGAGTCAAGTTATGCTGGGCATATTGATCAGTTTGATGGCTGGCAATAAACACTTTGTATTCAGTGCCGTTTAGGAAAGCCCACGTCATGTTCTAAATTTGTATTTTTCAAGCTTGTTAACCGAACTTGCTTGCAAGGAAATGTTAATTTGCTCTTGTTTGAAAGCTAACTGGAGATTACATCCGGTATGACTGAGGGGAAACTACTAACCGTACATGAGTCAGCCATTTCCTGTGTATAGTGATGGGATTAACTTTGTGTGGTATGGAGGTAACAGACAAAGCCGTGGTTGTGTTGATATTTCGGTAGTTCCTCATGATATCCGTTATAAAGCACATTTGAACATTTGACTAATGGAACTTGTGCTTCAGCTGCTGTTTTTTTTTTTTTTTTTTTCCTGCTGTCAACAATTCGCTTTCTTTTACCAGTCCAGAGAATGTTTAAATTTTATGATCAATTAGTCTGAAATGTGCCTTATTTTGAAAATCTTGTTCTCTCTGTACTTAGACGCTCGGTTTTGTCCTCACTCTAGCTAACATTTGACAGAATCCAAAATTCGACTGACTCAGGGGGCCACGGCAACAGCACCTTCTCAGAAACCATGTGTTTAAATGGCCCATCATGAGTGAAGTCGCTGGCATAGTATAGCCCAGTATATACATGTTTCAGCCAATCAGAACTGAGACGCAATTTCACTGGCCGCCCACATGAGGCGGCGCGTAATTACTGAGGGGAGCAAATTAGAGACTGGCTGAATTGGTGCTCTTTTTATCCTTTCAAAATCTTGTTTTCTAGACTCCAGAGAATTGTCTTTAATTGTAAGGAGTAGAATACGGGATCTTGAAATATTCAGGGTAAAGCAGGTCACCTGATCCTTAAACCAGTGTCTTCGTTCACTTTCGCAGGCGGCATTTTTCCGCCAGCACGGATGCACCACTAATGACACCAATGCCAAGTACAACAGCCGCGCCGCACAGATGTACCGTGAAAAGATCCGGCAGTTGGCGAACACGGCCCTGTCCAAGTACGGATCTGATGTAAGTCCCTGCAGCTGAATCCTGTGAGCGCTGGGCGGAGGCGTCGTTTTACGTGCTGATGTGTTGGTATTCGGTTTTCGAATTTTCTTGCATTTATGTGCTAAAGTTGCTTTAGAGAGTCCTGGTTCTGACGTCCTATTTAAAGTCAGACATTAGTGAGAGTTTACAGAAGTTAGGTCTGTCCCTGGCATAGAGGAAAAGCACATATTGGCCACCTCCAAAAACGAAACGATTCCAGACACTTTGCCTCAAATATCGAGCACCCTTTGGCTCACTGAGTCATTGACTGCTTAGCAGCTTTTATCTTATCTCGACTTTATGTAATTGGAGCTTGGACAGATGGTGTGTTCATTTTATGGTTACTAACTCTTAAGCAGTTCATGGTCCTCCTCCATTAGCCTTTGATTCCTCACCAAGTAATGTGTGATGCTCATTATCGCCGTTCTGTTTTTAACCGTTAACCTTGAGTGCCTGAAATGGATGTTCTGTTACAGCTGTGGATCGAGACTTCTGGTGGCACAAACGCGGCTGCCGTGGAAAAGAAAGAAACCGATTTCTTTGATGAGCATACCCAGGTAATCTTTCCTCGACCTTCTCCTCCATGGATGAACATGATCTCGACTGCAACATGTCTGTCCATTCATGTTTAACTCGATTGGTCCGTGACCAGTGGAATTAAGATGGTGTAAACTTTTGCCCATTGTCTGACGTCATAAGCAATTTGACCTGTAACCTCTAGCGGTCACCAGTATTGATCAAATTTGTCAAATTGTCTTACAACATCTTCAGCGCATTAGCGCATTAATTACTTTGAGATTGCGTTTCAGCCCCCTACCTCACTGTGGGCGTGGCAGGATGGTCATATTTTCATATTGGTCCTTTCTCATGTAGATAAAAAGCTGAAACTTTGTTAGCGGTATACACGTCTCATCACATAAGTAACTGTTTTGCGGTTTTGTGACCTTCTGACATTCCTTCACCTACAGGCATGTGTTTGAATGACATGTAACCTCTTGTGGGGTTTCAATGTTGCGTGCTGTGACCGTTTTGCATGATTGCGGTCCGTAGGCTGAACTCTTCTTTGTATAACAGAGCATGGTTAGGTTCACCCGCTCCCTTTAACCCCTGCAGGCTTCGAACACCTGGGACCTGCCTCCCCCCACCCTGCAGGAACAGAACTGCACTGACAGCCCCCCGGCAGCGGAAGAGTCGCCCAAAATGAGCGAGAACTCCGGCGGCCGTGCGTATCAGTCCTCATGTCTGCTTTGAGGAGGATGTCTTGAGCACTGAGCCTTAACTATATGAGCGAGATATGAACCTGACATAAGGGATTGTGAATACCCGTGTACACTCAGTGGGGTCTCCACAAATTGCTATTAAGTTACTAGCTCAGTGTAGGACATGCTCTCATTCTATTCGGATTGGTCTCATTAAGAGCTCATAACCCTAAAACTGAAAGTGAGATTAATAGATTTGTGCTAGTAACTCAACTTAACTGTTTGTTCGTCTTTTCTGTGTGGTAGAAATTGAATTCTCCATCTTGGCCACCATTTCCTCTTTAGCAATCTTTTTTTCACGATTGTTTCCAGAGCCGGAGGAAGGCCCGAGTATCGATGGTCTGAGCACATCTCCAAAAGCTGCTTTAGGTGAGTGACTTTTTTTTTTTTTTTTTGCACAGAGCGACTATGGAACATGTCATCACACCTCACCCATTCAACCCACCCCCACATTGCAATCCTGGACGGTGTAGTGGGCTAATGGTATTCTTAGATTTGTACCCTGTGTTTGGTACACAGTCTCTTCATAACTGCTTTAGATTTCTGTACATGGTGAACACTGCTGTTTATGAACTGTGTGAATTCGTCCCATAATGGGGTTGTCCCACTCCTAAACGAAAGAGACTGGAGTTTTATTTTGCAGTTAAAGGAGGAGACCACACCTTTGCAATGTATATTTCAGCGGAAAGTAGAATTGTTGAAGTGTCTAAAATGCACAGTTTTATAAATTTTAATTTGGTAATGATCAAATGCGATATATTTTAAACCAGCATCTTCAAATCAGCGTCAATACCAGGGGGCAGACATTTTTACTTTGGGAATCTAAGGCTGCATTCGGAATGCACACTTGTTCACTCGCTCACTCACTTTCTATGTTGTTCTACGCAAATCTGCTGCTTAACGAACAACACAAGTGCTGAAATTATAAAGACTTTGATATTTTACGTCATCATTTATGCACAGAAGACGCCTCACAATTTTGTGGTGCAACGCATACCAATGCTATCAAAAGTAAATTAGGCTGTAAGTTTTTATCAATTAGTCTGAGCAACTGTGGCTAGTCGGGGGATGTAAACTGCGAGAGGTTAAGGTTAAGCATTTTTTGAAGGTGAGGTTTCTGAAGATCTAATTCAAAATCAGAAGATTCCCCTAGTAAAAATGTCTGGCCCCTGATATTGAAGTCAATTTGAAAACTCATTGGTTTAAAAATGCATCACACTGGATTATTATCAAATTGAAATGTGTTTGAGACACTTCAAGAATTCTACTTTCCGCTGAAATATACTTTGCCGAAGTGCGGTCTCCTCCTTTAAGATGCAGAAATAATTTTAAGGATATTTCACTTGGCATTCAGTAGTTGCAGTGTACCTTCAAACTTCTGAGTCCATGTTTTGTGGAATAGACTCTTAACGGCTGTTTATTTTGTCATGTAGATGATTCAATGCGTTTGTCGGCCGAAGAACCGCAGCCATCTAAAGGTGATTTAAAAGCATAATGCTGCTGATGGCCTAACTTGGCGGTGCCCGATCGTGTATTATGTGTTGAGCCCAGAGAATGCAGGATTTCATTCGGACTCGTCAGTACCTCTCTCGCTCATTTGGCTAGTAGGCATACCTTGAGACTAGAGACTACTGGCTGATCTGTGATGCCAGCAGGTGACGTGATTGGTCGGGTGAAACCCTGCTTAGCCTTGTGGCTCATGATTGGACACTGCTGGCCTGACAGCTGGCTGGATCTCAGGCATGGTTCTGCTTGGTTGATATGACACTACTGCTGTATTGGCTTAGCCCATCCTCCTTTTTCATATGCTAATAGATGTCAGCAGCTCCATTCACTTGCTAAGACTAACACCTTTCAGTAGGAGTGATCTGGTATTGTGCAAAACTGTCGTAAATCGGTAGATGAGATGAAGGAAAGGGATTTTTTTTTTGCTGACGTCCGCACTTCTGGTATCAAGACCAGCTTCGCGAAGTCAATGCATGCATAAGGAAATGCGATGAGCGTTTCACAACTTCGCAGTTGAATGCCACTGTGGATACACAGATATTAATATGAAAATACCGCAAAATTCAAATAAATGCGACCTTCGAGTGAAAGCCAGAGTTCATGCGCGCACGGATATGAGTGGAAGTTCACTCATCGACAATTGACCGTTAAGCCGCAATTATCGGCGAGCATATCCGCCTTGCGATGTGCCGTATTGTGCATCAGATCGCTCCTATTAAATGCACTGACTCAAAATGCGTGAATCCAAAAGGCTGAGCAGGTAGTTAAAGGGTTAAAGAGGCTGACTGCAATGGACTGCATTAGTTTGGTCTCTTTATGGCAGTGGTGTCCAGTTTTACCCAGAGGAGGAAAAAAAATTTGGCATCAGAAAGGAAAACTCGCCAAGATTTTGATCAAACCACCTGGATTTGCTAATGAAATCAGCCCTTCATTCAGGAGGTTGAACTACTTGGTCAAATCAGCTGTCTGAGCTGATGGGTGGAAGTAAGACATGGCAGCGCTTTTACTCTCAGACCTCACGAATGATTTATCCGGAAAGAGCCAGTGTGGGCACTGGGTTTTGCTTTTGTGCAGCAGTTACACCTCCTGACTGAAGTACATAAGTTAGGCCGTCCCATTGGGAACTTGAGTTCATTGCAATAACTAAGTACCGAGCTGGGGCAAAATCGCCTCCTGAAACCATGGAGGCCATTCTGGGTCTAAGCGCGTGTAACTGCTGAGGCTAAACCACTGCACCACTATGCATCTCAGGAGAAGTAACACACACTACGGTGAGTCATTGTGCTTCATGACTCATCTACTGGAATCACTGAATGTACTCTCGCTCTGTGCGAGAGAATCTGCCACGTGTCACGGACTCCTGTTTGTTTTACTGCGGGGCTTGTTACGAATCTAATCTGCATCTTCACCGTTTGCATTTTGGGTGTCAGTTAGCTTTCATAATTTGAAATGGTGTCACATGGTAATGTCGCATTTTCTCCTGCGGTTTCGGAGATGTTATTCAGGACAGTGCTGCTCATGAGTCAGGCGAATGCGGATCCTTCATTGTAAGTCGGTGTGTTAGAGTGTTTGTTGTGTGGATATTGAAATATTTATGGCGTTATTACCCATGTGCTTATAGGTTTATGCAATGACATTAACACAGTATATCTTGGCAGTCAAGTTCCTTTAGTTCTGAGTACGTTTCTGTTAAACATCGTAGAACCAGTTCCACAGAGAGGCACTGATGCTTGATGAAATGATTTACAATTCATCTACAGCTTTGAGTAGTGGGTGGGGGGGGACATTTAATTATGATGCAGTCCTGCTTCATTAAACTCAGTTGTTTAACCTTTGCGCAGATGTCGACGCCGGCGTCCATAAATGACAATTTAATTCCTGCACAATTCTGTAATTGAATTTCCAAATGTCTTTCTTCACTGGAATTATTTTCCAGAGTCTCTGACTCAAATACTGAGTTACACATGAGCCTATTTAGGCTTTATAACAGGGAGAAATTAGCATTATCTTGTATTCAGCGCAAACGGGTTAAAGTGGTATGTATATGGTTGTGAGGAGCACTTTTTCCTGGGGAGTCTGTTCAGGTGCACAGATGAGCTGAAAGTGTGAATAATTGACCCTCCCCGCAGTGTAAGTGGCTCTGTTTCCTACTGTGTGCACTGGCAGCTCGCTTTGCTGTTGCATGAAGTGCCAGGTCCTTTCACAAAAGTGTAAGAGTGCCTCATATCACGAGCCTGTGAGCTGTGAGTGACGGGGTGAAAGTGTATCCCTGAGTGGGGCTGCATGTGTGTAAAGTGTGTGGTTGTGGCATTATCCGCTGCCTGCCACAGCACTGACGTGCACCGTTTCGTTTCAGATGTCAAGCCCTCCATCATTGGAAAGAAGAAGCCCACAGCCACCAAAAAGGGGGTACGATACACCGGCATCATTTTCTTTTTGAAGTCGAACCTCTGTGTGAATTTACTGCTGTTCTTGAGACAAACTTTCACTCGTTGACGGAACTCGTGATTTTTGAACTAACGGTGGGAATGGGCATCCATGAAGCACAATTACTGTTCTGTTACTTCTTGCACATTACAGATCAGCGGACAGTTTTAAGTTCATCAAAAAGTACTTCTCATTTTCCCCTGTAGTTTGAATGTAGTCAGTTACAAAAAAGGAAGGCCCGGTCTGCGATTTGTATTTATTTATTTATTTATTTATTTATTACCTGAGTGATACCAGGAATTCTCCCAAATCTGGTTTTTACATGAAAGTAAAAGGAGTGGCATCCATTCGTAATCCTACTTTATTAATTACGAGTATCGGAGTTAAAATACGAGTTTACAGGGATTTCATGGTCTCTGCCGCCGATTTTAGCCGTTGGCGCAATAACTCACAAAATACTTTACATTGACTTCTCATTTGGCTATGGGGTAGATATGGTAGAGAGGATGAACTGATTAGATTTTGGGCAAGTATGCATGCCTACATTAGCCACCAGGTGGCGCTATATATTGAGAAAAGCATTTTTTTAACCACATATCTGGAACAATTACTTAGACAGCCTTCAAATTTGCCTCATATTGTAGGGCTAGTAAAGGGGAATCTAAAGGGGCTTCGAGGATTGGGGAATTTCAGGGGTTTATACCCCTTGTTGTTGTTCTAGTTTATTTAATCTTGCCACCAACCCCCTCTTCAGGGGCCCAATTTAATCACACACATTGATATGCACTTGAACATCCATCGGCTCATATGCTTCTGAGCTCCTACGTTTATTCAACGATACACTGTTGAAAAAGAGGCTGCAATACGAATAAAATCCATCGTCATGATAACCGCTGACCCTAACCAAATCACAGCAGTGAGAACCTGGAAAGCGTATAACACAGCCCATGTGACGGTGTGGAAATGCTCCCTTGTGCTGGGTGCTGTTTTTCCGTACGTTTGATTATACGGGAGTAAGATAAACCTGGGGAAGGGGGTGTGTAATGTGGATGTTGTGTGTGTTTGTGGGTGTCCCTGGCTGCAGCTGGGAGTGAAGAAAGGTTTGGGAGCGCAGAAGGTGAGCAGTAAAAGCTTCTCCGAGGTGGAGCGGCAGGCCCAGGTGGCAGAGAAACTGCGGGAAGAGCACGCCGCCGAGGCCAAGAAACAGGCGGAGGAGTCGATGTGAGCAACTGGGGGGTTCAGGGGGGGGGTGTCTGTGTGTGTGTTTTTTTTAATGAATTGGGCTGCAGGCCCCAGGATCTGTGAGCTGAGGTGTTACACACCTCTCCTGTGCTGATGGTGCACTCGCGCATTTAATGCATGAGGCTGTTCGTCTGCTGTTTTTCACTGTCTGATATCTAGCGTTAGAGTTATTATGCAAAGTTGCACCGCTTTTGGCATTTTTCAGTGTGATATTTCTTTCTTAGTCCGAATAATGCAGTCATTGTGCGGGAACTGTCGCCTCCCTTTTAACACCTTAATGTTTATCCAGTTCGATAATTTTTTGCCAGCTTGTTTGTCAGACATTGAATTTGCATTGAATTGATTAGAATCGTTTTAAGGTCGTTAACTACCTACCTAATATTCCCCGAGTATTTAGTTTAGTATTAGTTTAGTGAAACTGCAGCGAATGATGTTAACGGCTCTGAACCCGCTTGCTTTGCTGCATAGCAGAGCTTGTCTCAAAAAGCCAGGTGACTGCAGCTAAGAGCGCTAGCCTTCATTCTAGTCTAACACCTCTCTCTCTCTCTCTCTCTCTCTCTCTCTCTCTCTCTCTCTCTCTCTCCGCACGTGTGCAGTGTGGCCTCCATGCGTCTGGCCTATAAAGAGCTGGAGATAGACAGAAAGATGGAGGAGAAGAAACTGCAAAATCTGGAGGGGAAGAAGAGGGAACAGGCCGAGAGACTGGGCATGGGCTTTGGGAACCGGAGGTGAGGCTGCAGTACCTTGGAGAACATTCTCTCGATTATAAGTAATGCAGCATCTAGGCTGAGGGAATGAGGTTCTGGCTTCACTGTGTTTCTAACCTTACCCCTTGACCTTAGAGTTTTGCCAGACATTCCCCATAAGTAGGTTCAAAGTCAGAAATGGCATTTGTTTCTCATTTGGCCCTGTTTACATGGGTACAAAAATCCTATTTACAATCAGATTGAAAGGTCAATCAGATTCAAAATGTTTCATATAAACACCTTAGCCAATCTGATTCACCCGGATCCGATTGTATTTCGGATCGGATTGAAAGAGGTTGTCTACGCCGATTGATAATCCGCTCCATCCTCCATGTAAACTACTGAGTGGAGCGGATTGTGTTGATTTAAGAGGATTGTTCGGTCCGCGCATGCGCTCCTAGTACGTAAGAGGCTCGTAAGTGAAGTGACGTACGCAGTGACGTAATGCGCAGGTAAAAAAAACGCAATACAATCGGATTCAGCTGGGGCCATGTCATCGCGGATTGAACGTGGATCTCTTTACTTCAACTTATGTATACAGATCAAATCAGATTCACTTATTCCGATCGATTTCAATCAGATTGAGGGAAAACTACCCATGTAAACGTGGCCATTGTAGGATGATGTCACATACATATTCCACATCTTCTGGTTGCAGTGCTTCACTGAAGCTACATCTCACTTGTACTTCTTTAAAGCCAGGATACAATGTTTTAATGGCCATAGTGTGACAATAAATGGAAAATATCTACAACCCCAATTCCGAAATGGTTGGGACAAAGTGTAAATTATGAATAAAATCAAAACGCAATGACTTTCAAATCACACCGGCCAGTATTTTAGTCACAATACAACATATGTTGAAACAGAAGTTTTACAATTTTATCCACAAAATGAGCTCGTTTCAAATTTGTTGGCTGCTCGGGGTCTCAAAGTTGGGACAGGGGCCTGTTTACCACTGTGTACCATCCCCTCTAGTTTTTAACGCAGAATGGAGGCGTCTGGGCATTGAGGAGACAAGTTTCTTGAGTTCAGCAGTTGGAATTTGATCCCAACTGATCCCAACTTAACTGATGCCAGTTAACTTGATTACTTGATAAATGTTCTTTCAGCTGATTCTCTTATTTATTAATTGCTTTTTCAGCCCTTTTTTTGCCTGTGTCCCAACTTTTTTGAGACCTGTCGCAGCCAGAAAATTAGTAATAAGCAAATTTTGTGGATAAAAATGTAAAATGTCTGTTTCCACATTTGATATGTTATCCCATGTTCTGTTGTAAATAACATTGGCTCGTGATCTGAAAGTCATTGCATTTTGATTTTATTCACAATTTATACTGTGTCCCAACTATTTCAGAATTGGGGTTGTGGATCTTGTACATCATTTTATTCACATTTCCCGTAAATCCTCAGGACATATTTGGGACTGTTGGAAACCTTGGAATTTAGAATTATGGCCCCAATTAGTTATAACATATATGACAGCAAGGGATGACAGACACAATTTTAAAACTTAAACACATTTAATTAGACAAAGACTTTTAAATAATCTACTGCCTAGTCTACTGACCAAGATTGATACATACAAGAACAAAAATATTTATAGTCCCTTTGGTTGGGTTGCTTGGTTGGGGTCCTGGGTGAGGAAAATGCTCTAACATGGGCAAAAATCCACTAAAAGCTTCACAGGTCTTGGAAAAAAAAAAAATGACAGGTCTGGTCAAATGTATCCTTCTGCTTGCAATTTCATCTACTACTCCACTCCCTCAATTTTCCTGCTTATATACTCTTTTGCAGACCCCTCCCACATTTAGACCTCTTTTTTTAAATTCTCTGGGACTTGTCCCAGACACGCCCAAACCTAGCTCCAGTCTGGGCTTAACATATGAAAGGTCAATACTGCCATCTAGTGGCTTCTATTTGCATTACAGAATAAAAAATGGGCCCAAAGTTCCATGGGTTTGAACACAGCTGCTGCATTTGAAGGACTCATGTATGGGACCATAGGTTTTATGCGTTTATCCTATTACACATGAATCCAACTTGGACTTCAACTCTCCCTTTAAGGACGGATGCTGAGAACATGCATATAGTGTTTGTGACAGTTGACCGCTTCTAATGAAAGATGAAATTTTAGTCCGCTTAAATGCCTCTTCTCTCATTTCTGTATCTGCTGCAGAGAAATACTTCCTTTTTATTTTCATGGAAAAGTGCCTGTTTTCCCGGATTCCTTGGATGTAAGTTGTGGCAGATCTCAGTTGTGGGTCTGAGGGGGTCTCTGTTCTCTCCGCAGTGCTGTGTCCCACTCTCTGATGTCCGAGATGCAGGTGATTGAGCAGGAGACCCCCACTGGAGCCAAGGCCACCTCCCGCTCCAAACTGGACATGTTTGACGAGCCCGGCTTCACGTCTGGACCACCAAAGTAAGTACCCCTTCGAATCATCGATAAACCCCGCGGAGGGTAGATAAATCATGTGTTGTTCTGCTCTGCGTGTTACTAGTGGCATTATGCTTAATGCTCAGAGTAGACACATGGCGCTTTTACACTACGCAGTACCGGCTCTACTCTACTCTATTCGCCTTTTTTGCGTTTCTATTAGGAAAAAGTACCTTGTACTTGGAACCTGGTACCACCTTCTCTGGTACCTGCTCTCCTGAGGTTCCAAAAGGCCAACTGGGTACTAGTAGGTACTAAAATGTGACATAACACTGGAGCCCACTGATTGGTCAGAGAGAACAGTCACAGCGAAGGGCGATTCTGTTGTCGACCTCGGGACATCTCATTCGAGTTAGATTGAGGAGTCTCAAGATTAGCTTAGTTATGATGATTGATCATCGCTATAAGACAAGGCAACTTCAGTGTTATTGCTTGGAAACTGGCCTCATGTGCCATCATTGAAGAAGGTCTTCAAGTTGTTGTGTTTTTGAAACTTTTCTTGTTTTGGGCAACTTGATCAATATACTGTGTGTTGCCATGCCTTCCAAACACTGCTTCGTTTGCTCAGCAAAGCTGTTCCTTTCATGAAACGCGTTTCAAGGAAATCGCGGAGAAAAATAACTTTACAGGTGTTGCCGAATCGTGTTGCTCTTAAAGTCATTACAGATGACAAGATGCATCATAAAGCAATTAATTCGGATTCTTTGCCTTCTGTGATTTGCGCATTTGCTACGTGGAATTCTGCTTTGCAGTGATATCTTATTAGCCCATGCTTTAACAATCCGTTAGTTTTGCTGTCAAATTTGGAGTGAAATATACATTCGCTCTCTGTGCCATAAATGGATATCATTACTTTGCGTTGTTAGGTGGTGTGCAATTTAATGTGCAACTGAATCGGACTTGACACCGGACTGTTATCCCTATGCATCAGGACAATGTGAAATGGAATACAATTCAACATGCGCCGGACTTTAGTGCCATAACGTGGTGACAGTAGTGCGCGTCCCCTGATTTAAACACGCAAATCTTAAATAAAATCAACGGAATAAATGTGAACTTGATATAACTGCAGTTATACGTGTGTCGTGCTGAGGACTACTTTGTGGCAGTTTTGTGCGGAGCCGCTATGATGATCAGCTACACTGAGGCAGTGCTATCCTCTAATGGAAAACGACCTCCCAGAAAAGTACCCGGTGCCAACGCGGATAGAGATGATTTTCCATGAAGCAGTTTGTGAGGGGAAATGGTGGCATATTGTGATTTTGTGAGTGGATAAAACGCCCCCTATTTCAGCGAGCTGGGCTTTTTAAGCGTTTTAGATGTGTGGTTGGCATAGTACTGCTTTAGCGCTTGAAATCTCTGTGATTAATGTTGAGATTGTTGGCAAGTTTCCTCGGTTGGGTGCCAGTGACTGCATTCGCTCTCCGTCAGGTACAAGGACAACCCCTTCACGTCAGGCGACGGGTTCGGCTCGCGATGGGACTCTGACAGCGGATCCACGTTCTCCTCCTGGGCTCTGGAGAAGGAGGAGACTAAGGACACTGAGGTCACCATCTCCAGTATTCAGCCAATCGGAGAGCGGTGAGGGCTTAATTCTTGAACAATTCCAACCTCTTCTCACCCAAATACAGTGGTCCCAAATACAGAATGGCAACATTATTCCTGATACAAGAAATTAAAGATGAGCTTTATCAAACAAAAGGTAAACAATAGGTTAGCGATGCATTACCAGCTGTGGGGTCACAGTTAATTAGGATAACGGGTCACTTAAATTGTGGGTTTTATTCACTCTTCCTCTCTGGTAAAGTTACCGCATGTACGCTTGTCTCTGAGTCTTTGAGGGCGAGTCTTGCTGTTGAATGAACGTGTAGAGCACCTATGAAATGGTCCTGCCCGCCTTGACCTTGTTGCAGCCATATTTAAATATTTATTTTTGGACTTCGATGATAAGGAAATTTCTCAGTACCCGCCATGTGTTTGTGTGTTGGAGCATGTAGCTGTAGAGGAGGAGTGACTGCTTTTGTTCAGCGTTAGTGCCAGTTGGAGTTGAATTTGACTGAGGCTGTCGGCTGCCCGCAGGTTGCCGAGCCGACGGAAGCCAGATGCGTCGGTCCCGGTGCCGGAATCCAGTGAGGCGCGGGAGAAGTTTGCCAACGCAAAAGCAATTTCCTCCGACATGTTTTTCGGAAGAGAGAGCAACGCGGAGGTAAGCTGCCTGGTCTGCTGGATTTAGGACTCCCCTTGTACAATCCTATACCGTGTGGATGAGATATGAACGCCATCTGTAAGCTTCTGAAAGCCGAACTTTCATAAGTACGTTTGGACTGAATTCTGTGAAGCCTGCCTTAGGGGTGTAACGATTCTGAATCTGTTCAGAATCAATGTTTTTAAGGCATAGGACCGCCATGGGGGGGGGTGGGCGGTCGGGCGGCGGGCGGGCGGGCAGGCGTCTCCAAGAACTTCGACATCGGGCTGAAGGGTATTCCGTGCATTGCACACCTATTTTCTTTTATTAAAACCGACGCAGTCTTGAACTGCGTGCCAAACATCAAAGGGCATGAGAAGTGCTTCCAGGAAAAAAAAAAAAAAACTTGACTGACATATTTTTCGGCGACATGTTACATGGAGCCAAGTAAAGGACTACAGAATCGTCTCCTTTTAAGCAATTGGGTTACTCTAATCTTGTCCCTGTTTACTCGCTCAATTAGCAATCTAACAGGGAATTTGCTTATTTACTTTGCTGAATGAGCAGGGCTGTTTATCAAGACAGCATGTTTGATTTCCGCATTTTGTAAGTGTAATGGGCATAGATTTGCAACAGTGCATATTTAGCAATTTTGTGTGATTGTGATAATTTATAGCTCATTCACGTTTCATCCGCTTCAATGTTTTCCACCTTGTGTATTTTTTAGATGTTTGAAATCCAGGGGGATCTGAAAATAAATCTCTATTTTAATTTTATCATTATAGATCCCCTAAAATACCACAATGAGAGATGACATGCTGAGTTGGGATGTGGCGATTTTCAATGAGGATTTTTATTTATTTTTTGTGATGGGACAACATGCCGTCATGGGGTGTGTAGGCAGTAGCGCATAATTTCTTGAAACATAATCCCTGAAGCAGCTGAAAACAATTTAAAATGCAGTCGGGAAGGATCCTGAGTTTAGATTTCGCTAATTGCAGCTGCTCCGCCCTTCCTTAAATCTTCTCTCGTGTACTTGGCCTAAATAACAATCAAGAAATTTAGCCAGTTTCCTATAACGATGAAGACGTGACGGTGAAAAGCTGACAAGCCTAACTGGGCTATGGTGTTAGATTGAAATAATGCCAATTTGAATAATTAGAAAATCTTCCTCTGAATTACGTCTCTCATTGAAGCATTTTAGGATATTATTCAAGATTAATTTAACACAGATTTGTTAAAAGATCGCCCTGGAGTCTAAGCGTGTAAAAACTACACAAGGAGGAAAACACTCTGAAAAAGCGGATGAAACGTGAATGTGAGAGAGTCACACGAAATGGCGTGGCAATGGCAATTTTGTTCAAATCTGTGCTATTCTATGGCCATTTAAATTTAAAAATGCAGCAATGAAACATGTCTCAATAAACAGCTCTACTCATTAAACTTAAGAGTAAACGAATCCACCATTTGATTGCTAATCAATCAAAGTAAACGGGAATGGGTATACTTTTCTTATTTACCTAATTGGTTAATAGGAGACTATTTTGTTTTTATGTGCTTGGCTCCTCTCAGCACGTAGCCGAAAAAAATACTGTCGCCAGTCAAGTTTTTTCCGGAAGCATTTCCCATGCCCTTTGATGTTAGGCACTTTCGTTCAGGACATCACTGGGGTTAAAAAAGGAAAAGTGAAAGCTCGGATGTTGGCCCCATTGTAGCAGGTGGTGTTACTAGGCTTTAAAAAAAACATCGATTCAGAATCGTTACACCCCTAGCCTGCCTAATGGTGAATGGCAACATTGTGACAGAGGCATGCTTTCTATGTTTTCTATGTGCTTGTAATGATGGTGTGATTTCAGTATGAAGCAAAGTGGAGGTTTTGACTGCAGTGTGTAATTTCAGTGTGAAGCAGAGTGGAGTTTGACTGTTGGGTGTTATTTCAGTACGAAGCGAAGTGGAGGTTGTGATTGTAAGATGTAATTTCAGTGTGAAGCACAGGGTAGGTTGTGAGTATGTTGTAATTTCAGTATGAAGCACAGTTGAGGTTGTGATTGGTATAATTTCAGTATGAAGCACAGTGGAGGTTGTCAGTGTAAGTGTAATTGCAGTATGAAGCGGAGTGGAGGTTGTGCCTCTAGGGTGTAATTTCAGTATGAAGCACAGTGGAGGTTGTCAATGTAAGTTTAATTGCAGTGTGAAGCGGAGTGGAGGTTGTGCCTCTAGGGTGTAATTTCAGTATGAAGCACTGTGGAGGTTGTGACTGTAAGGTGTGATTTCAGTATGAAGCAAAGACGCGCCTGGAGAACATGGCTGGCAGCTCGTCCATCAGCTCAGCTGACCTGTTTGGTGATGGTAGTGACCGCTCCTCAGGTAATTCTGTGCAGCTCAGAACATTTTAACCCTTTCACACCTAACTTTTACAAAATCAAACATGAATGCTCTGCCCAAGTTAATTAAGGCCAGTTGTCTGTTTTGTTTGACGTGATTTTGAAGGTTATATAGGTCAAAGGTCGTAAAATGCACAGATCTTCTTTCAGTGCAATAGTGTCTCCAGCTTTCAATGGATCCTTTTCATATTTTATATGCATGTATATGGGCCCAAGATCTAGCCCCAGTTCCATTTTGGGCATGCTGCGATTCTCGTTTGGCCACTAGGGGGCTTTTTCTGCAAAACTTCAGACAGCTCTAGCTCCCTTATTCTACGAGCGAAGATGCTCCAATTTTTTGCCCGCTTGGCCAAAAGGCCCAATGGGCTCATGCTATGCTCGGGGTCTTTAGTGGTGGTCTGTTGTGCGTGCGTGTGTGCATCTGTGCGTAAACTTTTGGCTTGTCTGCGCTCTAGCGTCTTCAGTTATTTACCGATCCTTTTCATATTTCATATGTGTATATAGCGTCTTAACGTCCTGACCGAGTTCGATTTTCAGCCCAATTGGACTGATACTATGGCCAATAGGGGCGTTCCATTTTCGCCACGTTTTTATTAAACCCTGAATTAACCTTTTTCATGGTATGACATGAGTGTTGCAAATGCATTTCAGCTCAAGTCAGCTCAAGTTGGATGCATTTTGAGAGCAAATATTCTGAGATTCTTGATAAATTGAATTTGAATCTTTGCTGCAGACCTTGAGTAGTAGAATCCAGAGTGTAACTGCTCATTTGGAATGAAACCTGCTCCCATACTGACCCCTTATAAGTTGTCAGGGTGCTTATCTCTGTATGTCTTTGCTGTAACAGTGCTTACGTATTAAGAAATTGGTGTTCACTTATGAATATCATCATATTTGGGCTGTACAATTAACTTTCATAATTTTCTTAAACTTGTTCTGTATGTAGAACAAGTAGGTTATGATGATGGTACTACAGTTGCAGTTTCACGTGGTCAAAAATTGCTGGTATTGACTCCATTGTGGCATTTTAAGATTAACATATGCACTGTTTACTCGAGTGTTAGCCCTGGCTGAAATATACTTTCTGAAACTGAAGTATGGTAATAAAGATGGTTTCAAAAAGGAATGATTTATCTACACCCCTTGGTGCTCCTGGTATAGTACCTAAGCCTGTGAGCTGTGTGCCTCTAACACACACTCACTGTGCCTCCAGGGGGGTCTGGCTTTGACAGTGTGCTTCCGTCCGGTCCTGACATCGCTCAGTTCAAGCAGGGGGTGAAGACTGTGGCCGGGAAAATGGCCGTGCTGGCTAACGGCGTGATGAACTCAATTCAGGTATCGCTAATAACTCTTCATTCCGACTGTTCATCTGCCCTTGCGCTCAGGCGGGCGCACCAACGATAATCTTGCGTGCTAAATGGCATTTGCTACTTATTTATGTTTGTTTTATTCATTATTTTATTTGTGTACAGGATCGCTATGGATCGTATTAACCATGGAAAACAGAGTACAGGGACAACTCCAAGCCAAAAAGTATCACAACCACAGAATCTGCATCGTCATCCACGCTCTCAGTGGATTGGCTCAAAACTGTGGGGAAGGGGGGGGGAGGGGGGAGGGGAATTTGCATGACCTCAGTTTGAGTGACATCAATCTCTTAATGCCCATTGGCCCAGAATTAAATGGACTGGAGTGGCTGCAACAGTATTCTTTCTTCTGAGAAAATCAAGGTTAAGTTCAACGGGATGGCAAAACCGGTTTTCGATATCTGCGTGCATTCAAGGCCCGTCTTCAAGTTTTGTTTTTCTATACAGATTCATCTGTATTCACAAAGTCATTTCTGATTTCATGTATTATGGAATATTTAACTAGATCTTTTAAGTTTGGTTAGTTTTGCACATACCTTTTTTTTTTTTTTTTTTTTCATAATTTAGTCTGTTCAAAATGGTTTATACATTTTAGCATTAAGCTCCTTTCAAAAAGGAATTTGTTCAAGTTCCTTATTTACATAAAATTTGGAATTTTTTTTATACCAGCCCCATCTCATTTCACTTTAGAGTCTGTATGAAGTCATGTGATCTGGTCTCAAATCACAACTTAAAATTGTTGTTTTTAAAACCATGCCTTCTCATGGTTTTTATATTTTTGCTTCATGAAATATCCCTGCTGCCCAGGCGCGAGCTCGGAAATGTTCTGCAGGGTTTTTTTTTTTTCTTCTCTTTCTTTCCTCTTGTTCATTTTATTTTTTCCAAGCAGAGTTCTCAAAGTAGTTCTGACGGGAGTTCCTGTTCTCTCTGGAGATGGTGTTTTGTAAGCCGAGCAGTTTTGACTGTATGATGGGGAGATTACGATATCTCTGAATGGGAACGCTCCACCTCCAGTGATTAACTGCTACTTTGAACTTTGGCATCTGCATCATGCCATGTCGTCTTTCTCCTCCAGTGAGCTGAAGTATATTGTATATACATCCCAGTCTGTGTCCCCTGAGTTTAGGGTGTCCTCTCGTCCTTAGGGTTACTTCATTGGCTGGAACCAAAGCCAAAACCTACAAGGTGTAGTGGGGGTAACCTGACAGTTGATGGAAGGGGGCTCATGAATTTTCTCGCTCAAGCGAAGGTCTGTTGATCCAAAGCCAGCAGTATCGGAACCGTTCAGGACAACCTCCTTCGGCTCTGAGCGCTCGTGTTACTCGTGGACGGATGTAGTTCTTCTGTGTACTTGAACTGCCAGCCTTCGATGCGGTTCATGCACACAGGTTGTCATAGGAATGAAGTGCGGCCTGTTTGCTTTGTGTTGGCTTAAAGATCAGGGCTTTGAATTAGTGCCTGAATTCACTGAGTTCTGTGGAAATGTGTGTCACATGGAGTGCAATTTTCCTTTGGTTTCAATAATGCGCATCAAGCACATTATAGATCTGTTTTACTTGTCAACTTCAGTCTGCTCCTGCTTGTTAAAGGCAAATCTTGGTCGGACACACAAAACATTTATTGCCCCTGAAAGGAGAATTTATAACATACAGGGCAAATGTTTCTTTTACTGACATGGTTCTCTAATGTATGTCATTTAGGGGGTCATTTAGGGGTGTAAGTTTGTGTTCTGGCCAATCCAGGTTTGTCCACAGTTTGCCCTGCCTGTTTGTCTGTGCCCCAGTGATGTTAAACAAGAAGACTCCTAAAATACTGTTATTTATTGTAGGCAACTAAAGATGCTACTAAATTTGTGTCAATAAAGATATAAAATTTGACTGTTTCTGGTGTATTTGCGTGTGGACAGAATGATGTCATCCTCCTCCTCCTGCTGCTGCTTTGCTGGTTTTAGTCTGAAGTGAATCATCGGGGGAATGGTGCCCCTTATTCTGGGATTCTGCCTTAAACATGATGCGTAATTCAAGTATTAATGTCAGATAACCTTCCTAAGAAAAGTATTTAACCCTTAGAGCTCTGAAATGATTAAATTTACATTTATTTTTATTTTTTTAAAAGATTTATCTAATGCTGTTGAAAATCTACCATTTGGCGCAGTGATGGCTGGTGAACTGGTGATAGGGGAGGCTCAAAACAACCCTTAAAATTAATGATTGGTTACAACTTGTTTTCGATTATTCATTATACCCCCTGCAACTAAGTTTAGGGGGGGGGGTATACTGGATTTGCTTTGTCCGTCCGTGTGTGTGTGCGTGCGTCTGTGCGTCCGGACCTAGATCTCATAACCTACTCATCCGATTTTGAAATTTTTTTTCTTCCTGGAAGGTCTATTGACTGTGGGTACTGCCTGACTACTTGTTGTTGCGGGGGGTATCCTGTAAGCCATGCTTACTGACTAAATCTAGTTTAAATTACCATTAAAGAAACTCCAATAACTCAATGTCATCAGATGGCCAGTTTTCATTTATAAAGCATACCAATAATTACTTTGGACTTCTCACGTTTTTCTTTATTCAGGGATTGGAAGCAATGCATGCGTTTCATGATTTTTTTAAATGAAATAAGATCATTTGAAATGTTTTTATGCAATTCCGTTGCTTCCATCCCCTCCAGTGCACAACAGACTTCAATTCTGCGAGAGAATCTCTTATGTACGCTTTGATTGAATAATTGCTGACTACTGCAGAGGAACGTAAATATGCCACTAGGGGTGCCTTCACACTGGCCTCATTAGATTCGGTTGAATCACACCAGAGTTCATTTTCCTTCTTGGCAGTGTCTGTGTGTGTCTGTCTGTGTGTGAGAGACAGACCTGGATCAGGCCCGAGTGCAAAAAACCTGGGTATTTTGAACTAAACCAGCTACTGTAGTGAGGGCCGCAGTGCATTTTGGGATGAGGATGCAAATTACCAGCCTGTTCTGACCAACTGAAGACAACGTCAGAAAATGCGTTCTGAGACGCACCTGGCCAATTGGTGATGGGAATGTACTCAAGTGACTTGTTTTAGCAACTCCTCAATGATTCGCATCAAAATAAACAAGGCAACATGGTCACCAATATCCCCCGCCACAATGAGAATGGTCATGATGGAATGGGGAAAACTTGTCCCCATGAAACGCCCATACACCAACTTCAGAGTCAAGGGCCATAACTCTGTAAAAAAGACAATTGATTGCGAGGAATTGTTTAACTCATGCAATAGGGTCATTAGTACTGGGCAACACACAATTTCATCCATGTATGTGCAATAGGTGCCGAGAGAACTTGTCCCCATTGCAACACCCATACACTGAAGTCCATAAACAGTCAAGGGCCATAACTGTGAAAATTAATTTCGCGGAATCAATTGTGGTGGCCGACAGGTACAAACGCGCTGCATATACAGAAACGAGATGCAAAAACATAAACGACGCGCTGCATATACAAAAACGAGATACAAATACAGAAACGACATGCACATAAGAAAACCGATGCAAAAGAAAAACGCTGTAAATACAGAAACACGCTCCGAATAAGAAAACCCATGCAAGAGGAAAACGCTTTAAGTACAGGAACGCGCTGCATTTAACCCATCACCTCGGCCAAACTACCAACTTCCTATGCTGTTTATGATTTATTTATTTTTTCACTGAATCAATCACAATTGATTATTATCGCAAATTATTCAAGTTTGCTTGCGTATTTTTCTGAACAAAGTACACATTCATTTTTGTTGAACAAGCCTCGTTATGTCTTTCCAAGTGACGATTATTTGACAGCAAGTACATCACTTAATGTTGCGCATTTTACTCTTAGCTGTGACGGTACGCCCGTCGTTTTCCGAGCTAGTGATAGCTTGACCGATGTTCAGAACCGTCGCTACCTCCAGGGGTTCAGGCTCATTCTGTCTTCTGTACAGCCCCAAGCATTTTAAAATCCCTCTTGTACGCATACTAATCACAGTATCGCCCACCGTGCTCAATAATAGCATAATCTCGCCATGTTTCAAGACAAGCAAGAAGTAGAACTTAATCAAACCATGTAAATGAGCCAAAAGTTTCTTGTCATAATGTGATGTTTTCGCGTTGAAATAACGTGAGGATATCTTGTTAAAGAAAAGGATTTTGTAATAACAAGAAACTTTTCACTACAGACCCGTTTAATCCAGGAATGGCAGCAATACGCTACTTAGTCCCATTCATAAGTTTCAATGTCCCCTTGGAGACGATTGGCCAATCAGAGAACAGGTAAAAGGCACAGAAGACATAACGTTTAGAGAAAAAAAAATCGCGGCCCGCCTGCGTCATGAATATTCATGAGAAAATGCGAAATCTGGCCTCGCTTGGTTACGAAAAAAAAAGACGTGCGGCCTGGAGCACTTCCGTCGTATGACTTTCTTATTTGCATGTTTTCTTAAATGCAGCGCGTTCCTGAACTTAAAGCGTTTTCCTCTTGCATCTGTTTTCTTATTCAGAGCGCGTTTCTGTATTTACAGCGTTTTTCTATTGCATCTGTTTTCTTATATGCATGTCTTTTCTGTATATGCATGTCGTTTCTGTATTTGCATGTCGTTTTTGTAAATGCAGCGCGTCGTTTATGTATATGCATATCGTTTCTGTATATGCAGCGCGTTTGTACCTGTCGGCCACCGTATCAAACTCATTCAGTAGGGTCATCAGCATTGGCCACATAAAAAATTTCATTCACGTGGGTGCAATAGTTTCGGAGAACTTGTCCCCATTGAACCTGGACGGACGAGCGTCATTCCAATATCCCCCAATCCACTTCATGGCGGGGGATAAAAATGCAATGTGAAAGGGGACCAAAACAGCTAGCAAATATAACTCTGTTTTTATCCCCGGCCACAAAGTAGTTTGGGGGATATTGGAATGGCGCTCATCCGTCCGGGTTCAATGGGGACAAGAATTCTCTGAAACTATTGCATCTGCGTGAATGAAATTTTGTATGTGGCCAGATCTGATGATCCTACTGAATGAGCTCGACAATTGATTCCGAGAAATTAATTTTCAGTTCTGGCCCTTGACTCTGTTCGTGGACTTAAGTGTATGGGTTTTGCAATGGGGACAAGTTCTCTCAGCAACTATTGCACCTAAGTGGATGAAATTCTGTGGGTGACCAGGACTAATGATCCTATTGAACGTGTGTGACAATTGATTCCGAGAAATTTATTTTTGAGGAGTTATGGTCCTTGTTTCTGTTCGTTGACTTGGTGTGCGGGATTTGCAACGGGGATTTGCAAAGTTTTTCTCGGCAACTATTGCACCTTTGTGGGTGAAATTGTGTGTTGCCCAGTACTAATGACTCCATTGCATGAGTTCGACAAATGATTGTGACAATTTTTTTACAGAATTATGGCCCTTGACTCAGTGGTGCGTGGGTGTGTCATGGGGACAAGTTTTTCCCATTCCTCCGTGACCATTCTTACTGTGGTGGGGGATATTGATGACAATGTTGGCTTGTTGCACTTAGTTTGGTTCTGTAGGTCTGGACCACCGGTGTGAAAGCGCCCTTAACCCTCACACATTTGGTGTGAGTTTAACAGGTATGTGTTACAAATGAAAACTGGCCACACCTGGCTATGTTGAGAGGTTTAAATGAATGATTGAAAATGGTCATAACCAATCATTAATTTTAAGGGCTTGTTTGAGCCTCCCCAATCATAAGTTCACCAGCTGCCACTGATGTGGTGACTAGCAAGTTGCCACATGATGTGTTTTTGATATCTTTCATCATTGAGCAATAATAGCTGCATTTAACACTTTAAGGGTTAAGGACTTACAACCATTAATGGACTCACAGGAAACTTAAAATGAAAGAAGTGACTGCCCAATGCAGACTGCAGTACATGCTTACTGTTTGTCCTCAAGGGCTCGGAGAGTTAAATCGGACCAAAGGGTGAGTGTACACCTGATTTGTGGCTGAGCACACTGCAGCCTGTACATCTTGTTCTAAAGCGATAATCTCTGAGGGCTGACTTGTGAACCTTTGCGTTTCCTGGAATCTCCCTGAGCCACTGTAATGTGGGCACAGGAGAGGGCGGCCCTGAGGCCTGTAAATCAGGGATAAGCCTGATCCCGTAGTGATAGGTCGATGAGTGGTGCTGTTAGGAGAACTGGGGGAGGGGGACTAAATCTGGGGTTCTCATTCACCACCTCATACTGGGAATATCACTTTTCCATTGCAAGGGAAATCACTGCCAATCAGTGCCAGTTGTGCATCTGCCTACAGCGCGTCTATGAATGCGTCCCTCCCAAAGGTCTACTCTGGGATATATCTGCTGAAGGATTGGTGCCATTTTCCCCAAATCAGACAGTGTTACTCCCCACAGAGGGTGGATAAACTGATGAAGTTTTGGAGGTTACTGGATCAAAGTTCAAGGTGACATAAGGATAGTTGTCAGTTGTGTGTGGGGGCGGAAGATGAACTTTTAAGAAGCCTTCCCCTTTTAGGTTCAACAAAATGTCTATTTTAAGAAAATCAGAACATTTTGTCAAACAACTTTTTTTTTTTTTCTCAGCTCGCCCATCTCAATTTTTATGAGTCCGCTAAAATCTGGTGACTTTCATGACTTGTGGCGCTGATTACTACTTTATTTTTCCACCAAATTGCCTCAAATTTTGGCTGTAGACTTGTAGGATATTTCAGAATATGACCAGCTTTTTTTTTTCCTGATGGGGGCAAAGGTATAAATTTTATGGGAGTGCATGTGTCATTCAACTGACTCATTTGATGATATATATATTTTTTTAAAACCACTAGAAAAAAAAAAAAAAAACAATCCAGAAAAGTCCTCATAAGTACACAGATATGACACATCTGATTCGGGGGGAAAAAAAGAATTGTGATTCCGTTGGGTGGTTAGGAAGTAAGGCTTGCCACAATACGGACCATGATTTTGCTTAACATCAATTCCATGGTAACAATGGGGATGAAAACCTATGGAATGGTACATTTTTGTGTTGAACTGTAGTGTTGTTATACCCATACCTTTGCTGGAACAGGGTAAATCAAATGAACCTGGGAAGGCCTCTTAAGGTGTATGAGGTTACGGCCTGCAGAGGCATCACAATCAATGCTGTGTGTTCAGTTGTCGCTCCTCTCCGGTTATACTATTGATCGAAGATACGCAACCTCATCTGGAAAACACCAATGTAGGTGTGTTTTGTTGTTCTACCCCAGCACAATGACACCAGACTGAATTATCTTCCCATTTTCAATTTGGACCTTGCATTGCTTAATTGGTGCTGGGCTAGACCAGGAGAGCCCCCTGGTGTAGACTGTGAGGTAAAATAGTTCTTTGCTTGGGGGGCATTAGAGTTGCCCACTCTTGCGTGCAACGCTGCTTTCGGGTTGATACCAGTTGCTAAACCCTGACACCCAAAAGACAGCCAGTGACTGCAAACTACCCTTAAAATTGGATGTAATCTAGATAACTCGGCGGCCACAAAGTTGGAGTCGTGCATCTCCCTGATCCCCAAATTTCTGACAAAATGGCCACTGACAGCCATATTGGATGTCAAAATTGCTGAAAATCCGTCTTGAGAATTGTCAAATAAATATCTTCAGCTGTACAAAATTAGAAAAAATTCCGTAATAATTGTCGCTCCCAGAGCCCGGAACAGAAAATCTCGTCGTCAGGGAGATACAAATATTGCAATTTAACTCGCTGATCAACGCTTGGTTGAATGTGATCCAGATAACGGCGCGTAATCAATGTTCATCATGGCTGAAACGTTACTGAATGTGTGAGCCAATAGCAAACAGATGGAAGAATAAGTTAAATGAGTTTGTTGGTTATTAATATGGAAAACATGGCTTGAACACAAAAAATATCTTGAATGGGTCCAATATCCAGAGTTCGTAAAACTTCATTTTCATTAAGTATGGGCCCGAATTACAGGAATACTTCTCTCAGTAAAACTAAAATAAGTCCAGTATTACAGCCCACTATGGCAAAGATAAGAACATGCAAAAATATACCAAATACATCTGTTCATGTAGGGTGCAGAGATTTATTTAAATTTTTAACAAAGTAAAAGGATTTACAAATCATTCTCTCTCTCTCACACACACAATCAGCCCAGGTCCTTCAAAATCTTCTCCTGCATGTTAAAAGAAAAATCACACCTTTTTATGCATTCTTGGAAATTGTATTAGTAAAAGCTATTATGCAATTTTCACGCCGTGTAAAAACTGTGATCTCCATAAATTACCGGCAGTCTCCAAACGCTACAAAGACCCTATGGAGAGACGTCTCATTAAAATTTCAACAACAGAGACTGCTGCAATGTTCAATGCCCATTAGCACAGGAATTTTCCATATTTTTCGATAATTTAATTTGGGGTTGAGTCACCCATCCACACAGCGTTTCGACTGGTGCGTGGCAGCACCCACCCCAGGACAGGCCATCTACTTCAGGCAGAGGTGGGCTCCGGGGCTGTATCTGTCCCTGGTTTTCACACAAACTTCTGGCCTTCAATTAATTATCTGATAATTATCTTAATTACCCAAACCATTGATTAAATCTGACATTTCTCCTGAGTTTCTTTCAGTTCTCATGAATGACCACCAAAAACTTCCCGTTTCCCTATATGAAGCATTTTTCCTTTATCAAATGCACAAGCAAATCCATCTTTGTGTATACAACTAATTAGCTGTGGGTAGTTGGTGGAAATATAAACCTGCCTACTGGAGTTCCACAAGCCTGACTGGGGGGGGAATCACTGACAACTGCAGAATTTTGCTTGTTTACCAACAGAATGAACCCACTGGAGAGAATAACTTTCATTAGACTGGAATAACTGCAGGGAAAACAAATAATTCAACAGTATTCTAGCTGTAATCAAAAGAATGAAAAAAATATGCCAGCTTACAACGGGACAGACAAATCTAATACGATCATCTCCCTAAAGTAAATCACAATGTGCAGGAATCTATATTCATATTAAATTATAGTATAATGTAATATAAAATACAGTAGGTTAAAACCACAGAGACTCAGTCGGGGCGTAAAACACTGAAGAGGCAGTTCTCTGATGCATAAAAATGTGTCAGCACTTCATTTTTACACAATTTTGTGAATGTGGATCTTGTGGGGGTTTATTTTATCTGAAAAAAAAAAAATAAAAAAAAAAAAATAAATTCAAACAGTTGGTAGAGACGTGCACTGGAATGTCCCATAGCGCACGACTCGTTCTTCCGCAACAAATATATGTCCTTGTGTGTTATTAATAACCGCTCCATACTCGATGACCTCACCCCCAGTTGTAAAAGTATATCTTCTGCCAGACGGGAAGATAGTCCATCAGCGGACCTGAGGAGGGTAGAAACGCAGCAATCAACCACAGCACAAACTGGCCTCCTCTTAAAATGCTCAAAACAAGCAGGCATTTAGAGACAAGAATTAAACTAAACTGTAATGCATACGATGTTCTAATGATATTTTATTTTAACCCTCAGAGCGCTGAAATAAATTAAAAGAAAAAAAAAAAGAATATAAGTGTAATCAACTTGTGCTGTTGAATACTGACGACTTGTGGCGACTTGTTTAAAATCGCTCCCCTGCGGGAGCTTTCTTTACTCACGTGCGATGAATCCAAACCCTGGAATTTGGTCTGCGAGGAACCTCAGCAGAAACAGAATCTTAGCCCTGTAAAAATAGAGGGGAATGAGCTGAAACTCGAAGTGATGACAGGCGATTCAGCGGTGCGGAGTTACGAGCTTTCGTCTGACTATTAATACCGTTTTCCCAAAACGCTTTACATGCCAGAGGACCATCAACTGTAGTTAAATATACCCCAGAACCCACACACTCTGCCAATGCCAATATCTGTTTTCCATAGGAGTCGTTTCACAAGTGACAATTATTTGTGTGCTCTTGCACTTAATGTTGTCATTTAGGAAGTGCATTTTCTAAACCAGGCTGCAAAATGACAGTTCAGCATATAAGCTGTAGATTTGAAGGCTTTGGATTATGTATATTAGTACAACAGGACGGCGCATTGACAGGTATTTATACTAGTTGATGAGCAACGTTTTTTTCCATCGTTTGAAATCCTTTGCTCATCAGGAAGCGACAGTCACTCAGCAGAGAATAACCATGATTGCTGCACATTAAAGAAAATTAAGCCGGCAATGAGCTTTTTTGTCCATTATTTAATCAGTACAACCCCTTCTTTCGAGAGAGTGACCATCTGAACAGCAAATAGGCAGAAATGAACACCAGCAATGACTACTTCTCTTGAGAGAGATTAATATCATTGCGAGAATGAATGAGGAAACTGAGGGCAGTGGAACTCTTTTCAACCTCTTTTCAAAAGTGCTGGACGCTACAGAATTACTCAGTGTTACAGCAATGGTGAACATGGAGGGAAAGTAACTTATTAATAATCTTCAATTCAACATCATCAACTGCACGTCACATACGAATGAGGACTGTCATGGAGGCAACAAGCAAACCAGAGCAAGTGAGATGACAGCAGGGCCCCAGACCCAGAGTCAATGGACTTTTAAAGGGCATCTAAAGTCGATTATCAGATGGGACGTTGAACATCCAAAGTTTACAAACAAATCACTTGCTTTTGTTGACATCTTGCATTGTCACGACTCATTTCTATGAAGGTATAATTGGTGAAAAAGGTTTGAGCACCTGTAACAGTGGAATTTGTAGTTGCGTACATCGATTTGTATGCGTATCAGTAAATTTGAGGTCACATACTCTGAGATGTGTACTTATTTCTCTGCATAAATACAACACAACACTTACACATTCACAAATTCTTAATTACAGGTACACAAATCCTATTTTGCCAGTCACAGATTAAAAAACTGACACACTCACATTTTTACTCCTATTGTTGCATGGCACAAATTCACATTCAGATTTGCACATTTTCAAATTTTGTCCACAACTTCACATTGTTTGATACAGGTGCACAAATATGTTTTGCACCAAATATACTGCAACAATAGGAGTAAAAATGTGTGTCAGTTTTTTAATCTGTGACTGGTAAAATAGGATTTGTGCACCTGTAATTAAGAATTTGTGAATGCGTAAGCATTGTGTTGTGCTTGTGCAGAGAAAAAAAATCTACAAGTACACAACTTAAGAGTTTGTGACCTCAAATTTACTGATACACAAACAAATCGATGTACAAAATGGGTGTGTGTGTGCTGTGTGTGAGGGAATGCATCTCTCAGTGCCACACACAAATGCAGACACAGGTTGATGCATTCACATACGCATGCGAACACACACACACACGCACACTCTCAGACTAACCCAGATGCATTGATTCTCACATACATACACGCTGCATGCACGCTCAAGAACACATGGGTGGCACACGCGCACACACATGCAGTCTCTTACTCTGAGAATCTGTCGTAGAAGGGCGATCTGAGGAGGTAGAACAGGAGCAAGAAGGCCCGGCGTCTCATCTCTGCTCGCTCGGGCCGATTCAGAGACTTCGTCTCACTCATGAGAGCAAAACTGTGGAGAGATAAACAGTGTGAGCAAACTACACCCCCAACACTGCACACTACGCATTCAGGCAAATTCTGCTGAAATGCCTTCAGTAAACTGGTTCCCGCAAGAAAAGCATTACCTCGTTACTTCCACCAGCGCAGAAATGAGCCAGGGTTTCCACGATTTTCTTCCACACAGCCCAAGACACAGCACTTGCATAGTGTGTGTTAAGGAGAAAAGAGAAAACGGTTTCCACACTGCGCAGCCCTCCACACACGAGCCATACACAGTTTACAAAACAGATGCTCGCGTCTGCCCAACAAAACCTTCCGCCAAAATGCAGTAAAAACTTGGTCATATTTGTCTTTCTCGACATAAAATGGTGCAAATCCTGCGAGAACCACAGATGGGCAGTTCTGATTTGACCCCACATTGCACAACATCCACAATCGAACACGCATCATTTTCATGGGCTGATGGAATTACAATTTGAGGAGTTAACAAACCAAATGGTGCTGGACTCATAAGGGAAATCGCTGGATTTCACATAAAGCGCCACTTAAATGATTTTCACCAACTAGGTTGCCATATGTAATTAGGTGTGGATAAAGTACATACACTTCCATAATTACATTTTCATCTTGATGAAAACAATGACTCAGAAAAACATAAGCAGGTGATAGCTTCATTCCTAATCTCTGAATAGAACATGCACTATAAAAACTGTAAAACTGCCCCACTATTGAATTTTAAGGCAGTGAGTATGGCTCTATTAAGTGGGAAAGGATGGAAGTAGGCAGTATGAGTCTACCAGTGGGGGAATATGGAAGCAGGCAGTGTGGCTCTGAGTAGACAGTATGGAAGTAGGCAGTATAAGTGGTGGGGGGGTGAGAGAGTATGGAAGTAGGCAGCGTGGATCTATGAGTGGAACAGTGTCTCGGCAACATTTCTCCATGCGTGGGAGAGTATGGAAGAGGATCGTGGATTCTGACGAGTGCGAGCGGGCATTAGCAGCTACGGACGGATGAGGATACAGTGCACTAGAGGCCGGCTGATAAACATAGACTCGGCGATGGTCTCCTGCAGACCCAGAGGAGTAGGGGCTGGGTAAGGGTCCTCCTCCGGGGCCCCCCGTTTCTGCTTCCGGCGCGGGGCTCCCCATGGGTGCCTGTGAAGGTCAGGCTCTGGGATACACAGAGAGGGGGGTTCCACAAGTCATTGCCTCTCAGCAAACCACCGGGAGAGGCAGTGGCAACCTTCACAGGCGTCAGGCGCACAAACTGCACCCGTCCATCCATCTCTGCTTCATGGGCCGTAGACATATCACCCCCTTACTCCATACAAGGCTCAATACGTGCAACTGATGCAATTATTCTCACAGGATCTATGCAGAACATCCTTAGCTGTCATTAGCCACCCGGCCGAAGTGCGAAACGCATCAAACATTTTGCAAGCTTGCTATACAAAGCTAGCAATGAGTAAATCAAGCTAGCCTTATATACTGTATAACTATTACCATGAACAAAGCTATCAATAGCCAATGCCAACAATACAGTTTCACAAACTGCTCGACAACATTTCCACAATACGAACTGAACCAAATTGTACGTGGACATATTATTGTCTAAGCAAGTCTAGCTAGCTAGGTAGATAGCCTTCATGGCTATTCTCTCAACGTTAGCACAAGCTGCATGGCACATCAAGTCAAGCAACACAGTAGCAACTGCTATCTACACACACACAAAACAATCTGCAGACATGTTCAATCGCATGATTTAACAGTGATCACTAAGGGGACGACACACAACATGGTCTTTGAACCCAAAATGGATGGATACCATCTTCATTGTAGGGGCTGAGAGAACCACCGTGGGTTCGGCGAATTCTTACCGCCGCACAAAGGCCGCACCACCCTTCCAGATCTCTGGCCCACGTAAGTAGGAGCCTCCTGCCCACCTCCCCCCTCCTCACCTGCAGAAATGAAGTCATTATTACCTGAACCGTTCATCCGAAATGAGAGGCCATTACTGACAGAACGCAGAACGGAACCACTAGAATACCGCTGCGCCATGCACACACATTAGTGCCAGCACTTCTGCAATGCATTACTGATCAGTACAAGAGTATTTTCCAAATACTGTTGGGACCCACTCCATCTTTTGTCAATTGCACCACATCTGCTTTGTTCTCTTCAGTCCATGTTAACTTGACATGAATAGACTTGCGCAAATAAGCAGGTAAACCAGCAGATGTAACTGTCCCAGCGGGTTTGGTTTCAAATTTTTAAGTAAGCCTGCTTCCCTAGATGCTGTTAAGATGGGTGGGAGGGGAAAGGGTTCAGGGTAAACCAAAAATAAAAAGCCCACCCAGGTCCAAGGGGGTTTCCAAAACGTTTGTGTGCGACCAACAGATCCCACCAGACAATTTACAGCGATGCGATTATGGTAGATTATGATAACACCCAGGACTGGCTCAAACAGCCACACATTAAGAATTGTACTGCTTAACCACAGACATGGGTCCTGATTCTCACCTTTGGGACGGAGGTCCCTCTCCCTGTCCAGAGGGATGATGGGAGGTGACATCTGGATCCCAGATTTGTACCAGAACAGCAGCAGAATTCTCAGGATGGCCCTGTAAGAAAGTGATACCCATAACTCCAGCGCCTGACATACACAACTTCAGTCAGAAATGGCCTCGACTGCGCATTTCACTTCGACACGAAAAATCGGCGCCACCGCGGTGTTGGGGCAGGGGAGGGGAGGGGAGGGGCCAGTGTCTATGGTTACAGCAGTGTTGCAGGTGCCACTGAACGGAATGAAACATTATTTCACGGACACGGGCACAGACTGTAAACTGATGGTCAGATGCTCACGTACAGTGTAAACTGAATATAAATTAATCTGCTCTGCGCCCAACTGAAATTCAAGACCTCAGAACAAAGCGCTCAAACTTAAAAGATAGCAGCTGCAACATCCTCCAGAAAATACACGCCGTTTCGTTCTCACGCATTTCTAGGTTATTTACAAGTATTATTACATTGTATTCAACAGCTGTGAAATGTTTGCAAATTGTGGTTTTTGTCAGAACAGATTCGCCAGTAATGTTACATTTATCCTTGACATAACTGGTTCCCGACTCACCGAGTCGGTCGACAGCTGGCTCCCAAAGATAAACAGAGCCCTTCCCACAGGAAGATTACTTCTAAAAAGGCTCAAACACAATGCAGTCTAATTATCGAAGCCTGGGCAAACAGTGGAACTTGTGTACGCTCATCGCCCGAATAGGCAAATCGACAGCACTGCCACAGCTGAGGATCTCCTGAGCTCAATTCTGGTGTTTTGGTTCCGTGTTCCTATTTTAAACCTCACTCTCTGCAGACCCACTTCAGAGGGTCAGGAAAATAAATTTTCCACGGTTACACACAGGTTGGGCAGGTGACCTGTATTATGAAACCTTAATTATCCAGGATCCTCAAATACATTATGATGATTTTAAACTTCACCTAGACGTGTTCTGCGCGCTTATTTGTAACTGAGAAAATCTGAGATAAAAATTTTCATAAAAAACCAAGGAAGAAAAGGATTAAAGGGCAAGTCAAAATTGAACTGAATGATAGAAATAAAGGTTTAACTTGTACATCAGACAAGAAAAGAAAAACGTAGTTTTGTTTTCATACCTTGACATGTTTTGACAGGAACCCTGACTTCTTCAGAAGCGTCACCTGATGGTGGTGTGACTGACTGGTAATAAACGAGACTCGCAAAGGCATGCTCACATTTGTGTTTAAGAATGTTGCCATATTTTTAATCACATCTGAGGGTGAACAATATTCAGTGTGCTTTAAATGTTCTATTAGTTTTAGCTAATAAAAATGGGGAAACAATTCAACCTAATAAGCCATTAAAAGTTTTCTTGAATGGTTCACGGACGATGACTGTTTGACACCGATCGAGTAGATTTTGCGTCAACTCAAAATATGGAGAAGTCAAGATATCACCTGCGTGATACGGCAATGTACAGATATATACTTCCTTATAATTACTTTAGTACAACAGATGTCAGCGCAGACAAGGCAAGATTTTTATATTTATACAAGTGTAGAGAGACAGTGGCAACACACACACACATACACAGGTGTGAGCTTGCACACACACACACACCAGAACAGTTACATAATGCATACATTTTGCTGCAAACTTCTGAATTTCACCAACTTCCCATGAGAACTTCAGCTCCTTCATAAAAAGACATTTAATGGCTCGCACCAGCATGAATATGCAGAAGTAATCAAGGGCTCCAGACTTCCATATGCATGAATTATGCCTTTCCCTCTAATCACCCAACTGCCATATTTCATTTTTCCCCTCACAATTCCTCCGCTTCTGCACAAATTCATATTTGTACACCCATGCCACGCACAGCATGCACGAACGGTGCTCCTGTGAAAGTGCGCACTTTATACCACAGTAAAACAGAACTACCACGGTTATTTCAGCAGTCTGGTGTCCAATCTCCTGGATTCAGTTGTACTTTAAATTTGCAGGTGTCCCGCTGATTATTAATCCAAACGTGGGCCTCATTCCAACCTAATGAAGGCCTGAAATTAAATAATGTCAAACCATATGGGTGAAATTACACTTCTCAGGGTAATCCTCCTTGACATCAAATAAAA
Organism: Gymnothorax reevesii; assembly: GCA_029721435.1. Taxonomy (NCBI): domain Eukaryota; kingdom Metazoa; phylum Chordata; class Actinopteri; order Anguilliformes; family Muraenidae; genus Gymnothorax; species Gymnothorax reevesii. Next base: position 31,277,085 of record CM056589.1, read on the forward strand.
TTAATGACTTTTTTTCTCCCCAATAACAGGACATTATGAGGATTTATCATGTGCTATAAACTATGACTTCATTAAAGGTCGTATGCATGTCCCCACTGGACCCAGTAAGCACAGATTAAAATTCTCTCTCCCTCCTGTTCAGTGTGAAGATGTCAGTTAAACATTAGAGGGCACAGCAAGGAAGCGGGCCTTACTTGTCAAAAAGTCATGCATGCTTGTGTAAATGCCTCTAGAACTTGGCACTAACTGCAGTGATGGCGGAAAGTTCAAAACTACTGATTCTGCCAAAGCTAAAAATTTTGTACGCTTTTAAACAACCAAGATACATTAAGACCGCAGGAAGATGTCTTCAAAAGAACGAGACAAAGTGGTGTTCTCCAAGCTACCTAGCCTTTTAACTGCCACTCGTCTGTGCAGCTTGGCTTTAGTTCACGAGGAGTGACTTTCAAAAAAAAAAAAACTTAAGCCAACAAATGTCATCAGTTTACCCCCTTGTACTTGAGAAAAACTGCCCAAACGCAGGCCAATAGCATTAGGTTAGCCACACAATATTACCCATCATTGTTAGCTTGAAGCTAATGTTAACCAGTTTGGGCTTGCTACTGCCTATATTATACAACTTACCAATATCTCCCTCACAAAAACTTGGCTAAAAAAATCTATAATGCTGTATGAGACCACAGTAAACTGCTATGTTGGCTAACAAATCCCCGCAAAGAAGCTCAATAATTGTAACTCTCCATGATCTCTGCACTGCGTGAGTGGACCTTTATGTTTGCAGCCACAGAGTTAAGGGAAGCCTGAAATGTGTTTCAAAGATGTTCTGTTTCGTCAGTTTCGTCAGCCACTCAATTTAGCACAGTGAGTGACGCTGTTGTCTCACAGTAAGGCAGATGTGGGTTTGATTCCAGCCTGGGGTCTATCTGTATAGAGTTTGCATGTTCTGCTCGTGTTTGCGTGGGTTTCCTCTGGACACTCCAGTTTCTTCCCACAGCCCAAAGACATGCATGTCAGGCTAAATGGAGATTCGTCTGAGTGCGTGGGAGTGAATAGTGTGCAATTCCCATTCTTGCTAAGCGAGGAGTACGAAAGGAGGCGCAATATAGACTTAAAGAACAGTGCTGTTTAAGAAATCCAAACATCTAGCCTTAAAGAGGAAGTCTGCGAAAAAAATGACACTTATGTCGGCCTTCCTCAGCATTCAGCTCTAAGGTCTGAATGAGGGATGTAGATGGGAGGAGAATCAGTTTAGCGACACAGGTGACTCCTAACCTGAACCAGTGGACACGGAGGAGCTACAGGGTGACAATGAAGGACATCATCAACTAAACAGTCACGTTAGCCTGTGATGTGAGTGTTGTCTTTAGGAGGCGTTAGAGTGTCCAGGAAATGGCCCCACTGCATGCTGGGAGTAAACGCAATGGGCTCCTTACTTGCTGATCTGAATGAGGACGATCACCAGCCAGCGCCCCACCTCCCCCCACAGTCGGCTCGCTCCCATCTCGATGAAAACCTCCAGGTACTCCAGCACCGACAGCCAGGTAAGCAACTTCTGCTCCGACAGCGACTAAAACACAGGACAACCAATCAGGATACAGATACCTGGAGTCAGCCCTTTAAGGAGTACCATCACTAAAGTAAGTGATTAAAGTGCTCTAAACAGGAACACTTCAAAGCCCATTTAAGATTCACTATGTGTAATTTAAAACAACTCAGGTTTGAAAACATTCGAAAATAATCTACTCCTCAAACAGAAAGATTTCTAGAACATAGAGGAATAAATAAATCTACTTTATAATGGGTAATGCTGAACATATACAGGCAGACACAGACTCAAACAAACACAAGCACGTACACTGGAGAACAGCAGAGGGGAGACTGGAGCAGGCCAATAACACTGGGTGTTCCAAAAGGCCATTCTCATTAATTCTGCCAGTATTAAGCGGTCGCAAATCATTGAACCTCCATTACGAGACCAAAGACAATTAAAATCCTAACAAATGAGTCAATACAACCATTAAAATGATATCGATTTTGACGTTTTCAAATCTATAACATCACAAATAGCTTACACAACTAGATCTGACTTGTGTTCAAAGCCACACACGATTCAAGACATCCATCTAACCAGTGCAGACAAACCCACAGCAGATGGTATATTTTCTCCCAAGCAATGGCTAGCTTTTCCACAGACAAATGATTATTTGAGTACAGAGGTCAGCGGAATTAAATTACTTCGTATCTTACAACTTTCTCCTTTCAATAAACAATAAGTCCAAGTTAGTTGAACATTGGCGATCAGTTATTATTGTTATTTTTAATGCTGCAGCAAGATGGCAGTATTGTTTATGTCTTTGGTTTAAAGAAACCCGCAGAAACCAGTCATTTTTCAGTCAGCTGCGTTACCCATTCTGTGTCTGAGATCCTTCTACCTGTTAACAGTTGAAAACGGGTCTAACAAGCAGATTCTGTGCTGGGGGATCATCTCCAAACACAGAGCTTGTGTGCTCTTGTGTGCTGATAAGGACTTGCATCGAACCAAGGTTACAAACACCACGAGTTTATCTCCAAAGTCCAACCTGTGGTCTTTCACGAGATATGAGCTTTCTAGTCCCTCTGGTGTCACAGATCAGGTAAAAACTCTTAATGAGCCACCATCAGAGTACTGATGATTAGTTTGGAAAATACCTCTTCTCCCTTGATCCACCACCCACAGGACTTTTACCAGACCTTTAAACTTTCGGACAATAATACACTACAAGGAGTCATGTAGGCCCTAATTATGAAAGCATAATCCTGGCTATTTTTCATTCAGTGGTTGGGCAATCTAGATGTAAGGTGTCTTGACTGCTAACTGTAGAGTTGCTGGTTCGAGTCCCTAGTGGGGCTTGGGAATTCTGACTCGAGAGATGAAGTTGGGAAGAACTCTGCTGTTGGGCCCTTCACCCCTAAACTGCTCCACTGGCTTTACCCCGGTTTCTCTCCATCCCTCCCCACTTACAACTGTTCTATCAGGCTTTTCTCCCAGGGAGTCCTTAGTAAAGTGAAATATGTTCTCCATTTAACTTTTCCCAGTTAAGTTGCACATTCTGTTAAACGCGTCTGTTAAAGCACAATTTATTTGATGATGGCTTTGAAAATGAAATGGACTCAGGTTTGGAATGGATAATTTGGCACGTGAAGGGCATACAAACCAGAGGACCGATATGGATGAGGAAATCTTGGAGCATTACTTGGCATGAGTGAGTATCCTGATCATCAACAGTGACATCACAAACACAACCGAATAAGATAGGATGGGACCATTGTGATAAATGAGGTAGCTAAGCAAAGTTACTCTTTTTTTTATAGTTTGACAAATGTTTTTTTAAAATTGTCTTATATAACATAATACTGTTAACTAGCACAATATAGACTAGCCATTCTTGCAGCCTGACACATTGACTGCATTAGTTAAAGCAAGCCAGCTTTAATAATTGCTATTAATCTGGGCCTGTATTCACAAAGCATCTTAGCGCTAAAAGTAGGTCCTAACTGCCAAATTTAGGAGAAACTCCTAAAAAAATGATGGGCGTGTCAGTCGTAAATTTAGGACTCCTAATTATTTTAATCAAGTGTTATTCGCAAATCATTTTAGGCCTATAAGCAACTCCTAAGTCTGCGCTTAAAAGTAGTCAAGAGGACTCCTAACTCGCTAAAATCTATTCACAAAGAATCGGAAAATGGCTGCTGCTGCTGAAAGACGGAATGACTTGGAAATTCTGAATGATGCGCAGTTGTTGAAAAGATATCCGACTGACCGAGAAGGGATTTTATTGGTTGTTAACTAGGTGAGGGAGAGAATTACATCTCCAACCATGAGAAACAACCCAATAAGCCCCGAAATAATATGTTTGACAACACTTTGTTACTTGGCCACTGGAAAAATGCAACTTTGCAACGCAGACAATTTAGGGATTTCACAATCATCTGTCAATCGCTTAATTCAACAATCAATGCGCTCTGTGAACCCCATATCATCCGACAGTTTATCCGGTTTCCAATGGACGTTCGCCAATAACACAAAATCAAACTTTGATACTTGGCATATGCATTGCTTGTGAGAAGGCATTTCATTAGCTAGTAATAGGCATTTGATACCTGGAATATGTTTTCCTTAGGATAAGGCCTTTCTGATGAGGTAATGAATGTTGACCTTTAACCTTTGATCGACTCATGATAGGCCTTTAATGGTTAGCAAGTGCATGTTATGCACGGGGGCATCAGTGTTTCACAAACACATCTTGTTTACTGATGGACTTGGCCCCTAAAATCTTGCAAAACCTGCCAAATTTAATGTGCAATCATGACATCACGTTTCACTGGAGAATACTACAAAGTGATCGCATACTTTGTGAACCAAGTGGTGCTGATGGGTGCATAAATGATTTTTCTTACAGATGGGACTGGATTGTAGGGGCCAAGCCTGTTAAATGCAGTGCTTGCAATGTGTACATCAGCGGGAGGGGAGTTCAGAAAATCCCTCGTTTTTAGCTTTACCAGAGTAACCTCGTTTAATCAATCCAGACAACATAATTATTAGGACTTGTACTTATCTAGGTTTCAACCAGAGGTACTGCATAGCTAACAGGTAGTGAACCTGACTGAATATTACAGCAAAAATGTGTTGACACGCCTCATTATTGAGGTGAAAGTTTCCATCACAACACATTTTACTGAATCAATGAATTTGAGTCGACTTTTTTATTGTCAACTAACAGTTGAATAGTTCTGGAAGTGGGTTGAGAATGATCACTTAATCCCAAACTAATGCCAATTATACACATATGGTAGGACTATGAGACTGGAGATAATGAAAGAAAAACGTACTAAGTAACAGGTTCTAAAGACATCGAGGCAGAGTCCACTTCGCTATTTAAGTATAGATTATTATTATTAACGCAGTAGACATCTTGGCATAATCTAGAAACAGGCTCTAAAATCATGACTTTATCTTGGACCGCAGTCAATACCTTTATCATTTCATGCATTAATGTAGTTTAACCTGCTGAACAATTCCAGCATACTACCAGTTACTTCCCTGTTGCTGTCAATCAGCATACCACAAAACCAACGTCCCTCCATAAATTGAATGCCTGATGTTAACCCAAGTTATTCTCCAACGATGGTCACATTCCCATTGGCCTAGACATGCTTCAATAGCCAGATAGAACTATTTCATGAGCTTTCACGCACTTGTGCTGGACTTGGTATTGTGGTGGGTGCAGGTTGGTGACGTTACTGGACTTCACCACTCTAACATTAACTAAGTGTTGCACAGTACTGTAGGGAAGCAGAGGAGACACAGGGCACAGGAAAGTGCTCAGAAACGTTCTCTGGATTCTTCCGGCAAAATCATCCATAGTCTTTTACACTAAACTGAATCCACAGGCTGTTATGGGCAACCAAGAAAGTTAGAGAAGATCTCATTTTTAAGTTATGTTACAATATGTTCACACACTGGCAATACAAGGCAATTAATTGATGAAAAAAATCTACATAGTACCTTTGATTTTCAGTATATTGTATATTCTGGGATATTGTTGCAAAGAAACGAGACAAAAGATCAGGTGAGCTCCCTTGAAAGCACATTTACATTTCCACATTTAGGGCTCCACGTCTTGAGAAAGAGAGAGAAAAGCCCCACATCAGAACAGCAGAAATCAATAACACGACATGCTGGCAGCGCTGAGGCTTCGCCACTGTGATTTTCCAGCTGAGACAATCTGGAAACAAAAAGTCTCCATTAGCCCCGAGGGTTAAGCGATTGCCCACCTAATGACATAAACAGCTGCACTCACCACAGGTAAGACCCGGCACTGACCCCGCCGCAATATCCCATCATTCAGCAGGACCAGCAGGTTGGAGGCGGAGTACACTGAAGGACAAAGAAGAGTACGATGGCTGAAAGCTCGGAGGCACTGAGCCGCCCCTCTGTAACAGAGGCCAACAGAGCACAGCAGGGAAGTCACCGGTTCAGTTCTGTCCACTCAACCGACACCATTTTGGATGAAGATAAATGAGCAGAATTAAAATCAGACTGAGTAGATCATGTATGTACAGTATGGATCTTCATATTTGGGCCTAAAATCCAAATCCGTCTCTGGTTTTCTTTCCTCCCAGGTAATCAACTAAACAATTAGCAATGCTGATTGGCCAGACAGGCTTTACATCAGACTCACACATGAAAAAGGTGGGTGAAAAACCAGTGGTTTTCAGCTCCCCAAGACCATGATTTGAAGAACAGAGCTGTAAACTATCAAGGACACCTATTGGGGTTTAAACTCATTGTCTGTCTATTAGGCCAATATGTATTTATTTCTATTTATCCTTTATTTAACCGGGGAAGTCCTGTTGAGATAGCAATCTCTTTTTGTGTTGAAGAGGAGGAGAAACTGCACAGCCAATTAGATCAGGGGATGATCAGGTGGAAGGTTGAAAGAGCCAGGTAGGGAATTTAGCCATGACACTGGGGAACCCCTACTCTTGTCCAAGAGTGTCATATGATATTTGATAGATAACCACAATGAGTCAGGTCCTCGGTTTAACGTCTCTACCGAAAGACGAAAAAAGAAAATGGCCACACAGAAGTGTACTGAAATCGTCTGAATTTTACTCCACTCAGGTAAGGGAAGGCCCATCAGCAATCAGTGCTTGAAAATCAGTATCAACACAAGCCATTGAGAACCGCACATGCCGACGAGTACGCCTCTTACCTAGTGCAGACAGTTCATGCGAGTCCGAAAACCGACCTGCAAGAAAATCACCGACACAGGTTATGACCCTCTTACATGATTTTACAATAGGCTTTAAAATGCATGGGCAGAAAATTTCAGTGGGTATAGACTTATCAATAATTGCATCCGAAGTACAGTTGGCCATCAAACATGACAGTGTGCATGAGTCAATGTGGTCTATAAACTGGATTTATAATTTTTATTTACCATCTTGCTCACGTAAAACAGTTAAAATGTACATTTCCTTTCGTAACAAGACGTTAAACGCAACGTAGTCCTTATAACATTCACAAGTAAACTCAAGCATACATATACACAGACATACATCAGGTCGATGGTAAACCAATGAATCAATGTTCACTAGAAAATACCGGCATATCTTAAACTGTTTTAATTACTTTTGTTGATCGTGTAAGGACATGAACTTCTATATTCCTAAAGCGGATACTGTGCTTTTGCAATGGCGTGGTTTCATAGATCGCAATTGTGTAATAACTGCGTGTTTCACATCATACTAACAGGCGCGTTTTCAGTGTCAAAACTCCCCAATTTCTGGCCAGTTTACAGAACTGCTTCTACAACTTCATCAGCCAAAACAATTAGCCAACTATGTTAAGCCACTACTTGCAAATAAGCAAATTCAGTGGCCGGAGTTAGCTAGGTACGACATTGGGTCGTCATCAGCGCTACCAGTAGAATTTGACTTTCTCCATTTACAGCTTGAAAAAGAAGTTTTTTAGCTGGCTGGTTAAATTACCTGCAATGAGATAAGAAAGGGTTCGGACTGTGTTCTCCAGATTCGCAGTGGCCGAAGGGTTTTTCGTTACATATTCCTGATATTTTTGGAAAAGATTCTCCAGTTTTTCTAGGCATTTTGCCGTCATTTTTGTTAGTTTAGCGGCTATTTTTGAAGACGCCGTCTAAGACGCGCACAAAACGAAACAAAATGTGAAACTGAACACACCGTACACTACAGCGAATTAAACTTCCGCATCCATGTGTCCTTCCCTGAACAAGGATTTTACTTCCTGTGTAGGAGCCTGAGGCTGTTCATTTTAAAGAGGCAGCCACAATTAACTAAAATGTAACAACGCATTGTTAGTATCTTCAGTTGATTAATAGTGGTAATAATAATAATAATAATAATAATAATAATAATAATAATAATAATCATCATCATCATCATCATCTGCGCAATTCATTTTTCATAGTGTCATGCATTAAAAGGTGCCAAGCTCGCATGGGATTACAAGACACTACAAAACATAACACAGCTAAAGCAAAAACAGAACATTAATTAGATCTACACAATAACTATGATACTCCTGATACATACATGTCAAACAAACACAAGCCAGATATGTTGAGTATTCCACAAAGCTAGGTAACTGAGTAAGCCTGGCTTTTTCACAAAGTAAAACTCGGAAAGCTGTATTAATTTCAGTCCATGTTCCAGATTTGAATAGTTTCCAAGTTTTACTTTGTGAAAAAGCCAGGCTTACTCGGTTACCCAGCTTTGTGGAATACCCCCCCATGGACACATCCTTCCTCCTCATCATAACGCTGAAACAAAACTTTGGCACAATCTGAGACACCCAAACTGTGCCTTTAACTCTTCATTCATAAAACACCCGCATCATATGCAGTTGGTAAGTGTTCGGTACAAACAAAGCCAGAAGAAAATCGTTGCCGGTGAACAGATCCTGAAGTCTGCACCCGTCCGTCATAGAAAACAAATGAAGAACTTGAGCTGAAATTTTGGAGAAAAGACTGCTTGGAAGAATTAGATACAATATAAAGCACAAACAAAAAGTGCAGCAATACAGCAACAACTATAACAATAATAATACAGTACGGCACAGTGGGTAGCAAGACGGTTGTGGGATTGAATCTGACATTCTGCCTCTCTGTGTAGAGTTTGCAATGCATGTGTAAGTGAATTATGAGTAAGCCCTGAGATATATTGGTGAGCTGTTTGGGGTTTGTTCCAGCCTTTCGGCCTTAATGGGATAGACTCCATCTCCCCTGTGACCCAGATGATGGTGAGGCAGTATAGATAATGGATGGCTTTAAGGATAATAATGATAGTAGAGCTCTGGCAAATGACTCAATTCCTAAATACAACTGCAGGTGCGCATATAGGAACACAATGAGAAGACTTGTAATACAAGTAACACCTCAACCAGCTACCAAGCAGTAAAGCAGTCAAGATATACTAAAACAAGTCAATCTAACTTGAATTAGTTGAGTTCTAAAATTCTCAGTTATACCTGCTGCCAATATCTTGTGTCGCATTTTACAGCAATTTTCAATTGTGTTAAATTTATCATTAATATATTGTTTTCATAATACTTTGTCTCTGCATTGATCTTCTCGATGTAATTATGTCAGTCGTTGATATTTGTGGCATCCAATAATATTCTGCAAGTAATGCACAATACATGCAATATCAGTACAATAAACAATGCAATATATAGTCTCAATTTAGCCAGATTGACTTATTGATTTAAGATCTGGCAACACTGCTTAGTCAGTTGCAGACTCGGATCTCTATCAATGTAATTTACATGACTATATGGTTCAAAATCAGGTTTGTTCAAGACCTACAAGTTATGTGATTATACACGTTATAAAATGCTCATACGTGAACTGCTGGAAATGTATCAACCTTATTCTGTTGTGATTCTGCCCTGTTTGCCATGTATATTTTGAATTCTGCCTTGTCTGACCATGCTCTGTATTTTGTATTGTGATTTAGATGCCTTGCCATGTGTTTTTGCTTTGTCTGTGTATGTCTTCCATATTTCTTCATTGCAGTTTTATTCCGGTCCATGTTTTGTTTTTCACCATGCAATGCACATTGTCTCCCCCTGTCTGGTCTCATGTCTTGTGATTGCTCACAGCCCAAGTATTGCATGTCACTCTTTTGTGTGATTTAATTGTTTCCGGGATTTCAGTCATTCCTTCCAATCTTGTTTACTTCCTTCATCTTGCTTTTCTATATTACTAACAGTAATCATAATAGTAACAGTAGTCAACAATATTCCACGCAAAATAAATTTTGATAACTCTCTAAACATCAGAGATAAGACAGTTGAAATTTTCAAACTCCATTTTCTCAAAATGAGGTAAAGTGGACATAGAACCAGTTGATTCTCAAGGGACGACTTTCTGTAAGTGTGGGCCAGTCATTAGATTTCGGTGGTGATCCGGATCCAGGAATTTTTTTAAAGGATTCTTCACCATTGCAAGATTCCAAGATTGAAATAAATGCTGCCCATCTTAAAATCCTCTAGATCAGGGGTCTCAAACTGATCTGTAAAAGAGCAAAGGAGTTGCAGGTTTTCAATCCAACCAAGCAAGAACACGCCTGATACGACTAATTTAATCAACTCATCTCAGCCTGTATAGTTGATTTGTTGTATCAGGTGTGCCTCTGGTCAGTTGGAATGAAAACGTGTTGCCCCTTGGCCCTTTTACGGACCAGATTCAGACCTCTGCACAAAATTATAGTAAAGTTCCAAGAAACCAAATCATACAACATGATTATTGCTCTTGCCAATTTGCGTATAATAGAAGAGTGGAATATTGGTCTTGGCAGAGGTCTGTGGTCTCTGAGTGCCACTCTAGTTCAATCCTGCAGAACTTTAGGCCTACATTAAATTCAGGTGCCGATTCCAAGGCTTCCAAAGATCCCAAATATTAAAAGGAAATGTGCACAAAATGATTCACAAGATATTTTCAATTTGATGTCATCTTGCAGCTATGAAAACATAACATCCTGGGATTACATATGTGACATAGCTTCAGTGAAATGCTACAACCAGTAGACACATAATATCTAGGCTTCGACCTACGTACTATAGTCTTAAAATATTCTTAAAAATGTCTTTTCTAACTTTGAACCCACTTGAAGGGGAAATTGAAGTGCAAACCAGAGCGTGAGGGGTTAAGAAACAAATACATCAGAATGTAAATAGGAGAAGGCAGGGGAAAACTGCGTGTTTGAAAAGATAGCACGGACACGCCACAAACCAAGACAATGAGCTCTATAGTGTGAGCTGGGATGAGTTCAAATTGCGATCAGAAATTTTGAGAACTTCTCATGTGCTTGAGGCTTCATCTGGATTTCACTCAGACATGGTTTTTTTTCTGCCTTGTCTGCATTCTTCACATGTACTTCAATGATCTATGAGCGGTCCAGTGCTATGGCCTTTCGCCTCTGGACTAAACTTTCCAAGTGGATTCTGTAATATCTCTCAGTACTCTAGTAATCCTCCATTTACATTGTTTTCACCGATGCCGTTTATAGAAGCAATTTCGGTTCTTCTCCATAATCTTCTGAAATCTACTTTCATTTGTAGTCCAGGATTAAAACTGTGGTTTGCTTCGTTTTTATCTACAGTCGTCATCATAATTTCCTCTTTGTTCATCTGTGCAGCTTATATGGTGATTTAAAATGGAGTCCTGCTGAATGTGGATTAATCCCATACATGTTATCTAAGGTACAAAGAATAATAATTATTATTATAGCTGCTGTGCAGCAATGGTTGAGGCTGGGCAGTTTTAGGCAAAATTAGGCAATTCTGAGCAACAAGCAGAGTGTTGGAAGATGAAAAAAGGTGGCATTCTAATGTGAATTTTACATCATTTGAGGCTTGAACACACAATTTTTGGCACAAGAGACTATGCTTCATCCCACTGAGCTAATTGGAAAATGGAAATGTCACATGTAGCTTCACAAATTGACTAAGCCAGTCACTTGTGTGCAAGACAGCAGCTGTTAGCGTGTGAAGGCAGATTTCAAACAGCTGTCAAAAATTCAGTAATTAAGACAAAAATCCGAAAATACACAAATTTTAGCAATGATCTATTGGCTCCATAAGTGAAAAACTGATGATTAAAAATGCCATTTTTGCACCGACTCCTATTGTTGGCATGAGAGCGAAATTCAAAATGTTGTGAAAAAAAATTCAGTTTTTGAGATAAAATTCTGATATTTTCCAAACATCATTTACCATGACAAAAAATTTTGTCATTTTTTAATGAATATTGAAAATGTATTTTGCGAGAATTCGCAAGTATATCTTTACAATACTGTTTACAGTCAAACATTTTGATGTACTGTAGGCTCAATTTTCAATAAATCAAAAATCTGTGTGGATTGTTTGTATAGGACAGTCTGAAGATGGTCTGTAGCAAGTTTCATGTCAATTGAGCAAAAATTGTGGGAGGAGATAGGTTTAACAAGTTTTACAGTTTTTGAAAAAAAACCCCCAGAGAGATAGACTTCATAATTTGCAGCAGGTTTAAATGTAAAATGTTTTATTCAGTATTGGGGCTACATTTTGGTGAGAGTTGCAAATCTGTAGCACATATGGTTGATTTGTTGTGAATTTTCAAAATTTTGAACTTTAGAGGCTTGCTGTTGCACCACCATCAGGACTATTGGTCTGTTTTCGCTGCTGAGGCAATCTGGTATGGGACTTGACCTTTGTGCAAAGTTTGGTGATTTTTCGCGCATGAGAAGTAGTATTTCCTCGGAAGAAGAATAAGAACACGCAGGATAACAATTGGGTCCTTGCAGCTTAGGCTGTTCGGCCCCTAATAATAATATGCCAAGCCACAGTTGAATTATTGACGCCAGATTTCAAAGCTTTGCAGACTTATTTGCCATGAACCTGCCAAGATTGTTCTTGTAGGTTTGGCATTTTTAATTTGCATCATCGTTTCTGAAATTTTACAGCTAACCTTGGGATCCTGACGTGGCCAAGATGAAAAATAATCTAATCATTTAATGGCTGTTGAATTAAACGCTGTCGGACAGCGCTGAGAACTGACACATCCTAATACGCCTCACTTACCCCACCCCCGAAAAACTGAAATCCAGTGAGTCCGCTTGTGCCCCTCAATCGATTGACTGTGAGTGCGTGTAGGCAACAGCTGCTGTGTGCACACTCATGCCCCGAGAGCTGGTGTAATCGATGGGACGCAGCAGAAAGCAGGTACATCGAAACAGCTGCTGATCAAATTTTTATTGATAAGCAGTCCGAGAGTTTCAAGTATCGCAGAAATCGCTCCGTTTTTCACATGGAAACGTTGTGAGGCTTCCACTGGATTTCGCAGAAGCGTTTGAAAATCCAGCGGAAATACGAATGTGCGGTGTATGCAGACTTAAGGTACGTGGCGATTGGGATGCATGAAGGCACAAACTTCTTTGATATGAATTAAAATGCGCGTATGAATTTGTTTCAGTTCAGTGTCTATTTATTCACGATGAGGCTGTTTTCCCCGGTTGAGCCCAATATTTTTAAACAATATCGGAATCATATGGGCTACCACCTTTGTGTATGTTTGCGTTTTTCGGTCGTCTCCTCAGAATGTTTATTATCGTTTGCTTGTCTATATCTTAAACGACTGTTTCTGCACAATGATCGCTCTGCTCCCTCAGGGTTAAGGTCACTTTAGTATAACGTTGCTCTCATATTTGCTAATGTAAGAACTTATGTCACAGGCTGGTTTTCGTGTTGCGTGGAAAGATAGACTCGAGGTGAGAGTCACTGGTTTGAGTTATAACTAGATGGAAGTGGACACCAGTGTGAAATATGCTCACAATTTATGAATTAGACGGCAAAACACCAGAATACAATTCTACATGTCAGAGTTAATGTTGACTATATTTAAATGAACACTGACATTCATTCTACATGCTATACTGAGTTCATAACGGTACATGCTTGATTGTTTGGACGTGACTGCTCATCTCGGATTTAATTTAAATACATTTCATTGATTGATCTAGGAAAAATGAACTAAAGTATAAGCTGGTCTGGGCTAAAATCGGGAAAATAATGAAGGTGAACCTGGATAATGATCCCGGCCCTTTTCCTCAGGAAAAAAAAAAACGAAATTTCCCCGTTTGATAGCCTACCTACTGAGTTATAATGCCTCACATTCAAATGCCGTTTGATAGGCTGTTGAGTTGTCGCCGTGAGTAGCTTCATCTTTTGTAAATTCGTTGATCAGTCCTTAAGACAGGATTTCTGTCTGTTTAGGCTGCTTACACAGATGGTCAAGAAAGCCCAGATTTCAAGATTATCACAAGATCGTGATTCATACCCCGTATAGGCTATTGCTGTTGGTTGCTTCACTCGTATGTTGCTTGCGCCTGTCGGGTCTAGTCAAGTCAAATCAGAGTGCCTACGTGCTTGGTTTCTGGATATGTTTTCTTTATAATCTCTTGAAATATACGGCTGTAGCCTACTATGCGGGCTATTCAGACTGCACGCTGTGAACGCGTGATGCAATGTGCGCTATATTTTGGGCTAACAGCACAGGGTATTACAGGAATTGCTTGCTGATTCAGTTTACTGTACTCCCGACGCCAGTCAGAGCTTTGGGAGCTCGCTGCGGAGGCTACAGTAGGTCTAATGGGCATAGAAAGGTCGATTGTTAACTTGATGGAATGTGTGTATATTTTATGATTAAATTGGCAGGGGTTATTTTCATGATTATATAATGGCGAGTCATTCTGACTGCCTCGAGGAAGGACAATTAATGCCATTTTTGAGGTTCCGCAAGATTACTTTTCATGTATCACCTTGTTTGTTGGCCACATCATTTTGGTGGAGGGATCAACAAATACTGATTGATATAAGCGACATTCTGTCTGCACCACTGAAGTAATGAAAACTTACCCTCTTGAAGTTATTCCAGAAATTCTGATTTGAAGTTGTAGATGGATTTGGTTTTAACCTCATCAAATCTGAGGTTTGATGGTTTTTAGGTGGGTAGTTTGTTGCATCGGTAGCATGCATGAATCCGTATTTTTTACCACAGTAATTTTGCAACATTTTCCGTGATTTGCTAGTGTTTCACTTTGAATCTGGCGATTGTCTGGATAGTTTGAATTGTTTTCTCAATGCTTTAATTTGTAGCGAGTTAATGCAAGGTACACCTTCAGAGTGTTGAACCGAATGGCCTTCTGGGTAACGTAGTTACATTGCGCACACCCTCATGGAAAATCAGCTTTTTTTTTTTTTGCAGATGGTTGAAGAAACAGGAGAGACATTGAGTTTCTATTTTGTTCTGCTTGGGCTGAGGGAGTGCGTTCCAGTTTAGTCTCATTCTGTGGAAATGTTTGGGAAGTTATGCTTTCAGGGCACAGCGACAACAAAAACTAAGTCTGGCAAAACTACTACTGCAATGACCATGTAAGTTTCATAAACTCAAAGCTTGTCACTAATTATTGAAAATCATTCTGTTGTGTTTGAATGTTGTTACTGTTTCTCTTTTAGTTAATTATACTCTCAAATATTGGTTGTGCTCGTTAAACTTCTCCTGTGTATACTGTGCAGGTTCCCCACCATTGTGCTTGAGGTTTGAAAATTTTTTCTTAGAGGTTAAGGAGACAAGTTGTTGCATGTTCAAGAGCTCGATTTAACGGCTTAAGTTATTCCAAGTGCTTTATTGATGTTGGTTTTATTTTGAGAACCTTTCCATCTCTATTATCGCACAGAGAAACGGCTGTGCCTGGACAGTGTTCACTGCTTCTGTTCTGTTGCTCCCCAGATTAATGCTCTGCTCTTTTGCAGAGTCGACTTCTTGACCGAGATGAATGAATTCTTAGTAGACTTTGTAGTGCAGCATTATAAATTCTCTGTCTTACTGTGAGTGCCTCTGCCAGTTTTTTTTTTACCTTTTCATCATGGTCATGAGTTGGCTGTTTTTTTTTCTCTCTTTCTTTTGAAAAATGAGGGACAGCTGAGCCTGTTGTGTCTTCAGTCATGATGAGAAGGATTCAAAGACTTTGCGGAGAAAAAAAGAAGTGGAGCCGTAGACGCGTTCTTGTCCGGCAGTCGGGCAGTGTGGTGCAGTAATGCGTGTACACCTCCCGCTTTGCTTTTCATTTCAATTTCTGTTCATCAGCAAAAACAAATGATGAAATATTGGGAGACTGGGGGCTGGATTTGCCCCTGTAATGCACAATGAGCTGGAGCTCTTCTCTGTTCGTATGGCTTCTAATGGCTGATCAAATTATTAAAAAAATAAATACATGCATACATACGTACGTACATACATACATACATACATGCATACATAAAATGCTCTTGTGAGGCCTGTTTCTTCAAGTATATATTTTCTTACGATGGAAGCAGTAAAATTTTCAGTGCCAAATCAACTCTAGCAGAACGGACCTGCTGTGGTGTCGAACTGGCCCATATTTATTCTCTGGGAGTTAAATTAACGCTGAGCTCTTTGCTGAGTATGATTTGCCGAGAAATTGTTGTCTTGGGTCTTCGCATGAAGGAAAGGGTAATAATGGAAAAATCATCACCGAGCCTGCAGTTTTTCCAGTAATTGTTTTCTGTCTTTGATCACTAAACTGCTCTTATTTTTGGTTTGGAAGGAATAATAACCTGCACCTTGTTAGCCACAGCACTTCTGCCTAATCAGTTTGGAGGCTCATGCTGCTACAACAGCAAATTTATTATCCATATGACCGTAAACGATGAATATTTATATTAGACTTTGTTGGCCAATTAGCCCCAATGAGAATAGCTCACAGTAGCAAGTTCTTATTAACCATGGTCTGTGTAAATCAGACAGAAGATTACTATTATGATCATGAAGCCTTTTTTATGCTAACAACCTAATTATTCACGGGTGCCATTAAATAGAATAAATATTTAATTTGGATATTGGTTGAGGAGAAATTGTGACTGGTGGAAACAAATCATTGTTTGCTGACAGGGGAAAAAAAAAAAAACATCCTTTGATTTCGTGAGGGATTAGTAGTGGCATATGTATTCATATCTATGGTATTCGTGCCCCCCCGGACCAATATCTGTTCCACCGATCAATTTTCATCCAACCTTGCCTCGACCAGCAGACATGGAGTGAGTCATCAGAGCTGACAAAGTCATATAAATCGTAAACTCGTGGTCTGATGGACCAAAACCTTCTACCAAGGATAATGAAAGGTAAAATCTCGTTTGGTAGTGCTGTTTGGGAATGAAAAATATTTTACTCCTGAGCAACACAGAACCCATCATACCCTGTAGTGGGGTTTATGAAATAATAATGCCTTATTTTTAGAGTTACAGGATCATAGCATTAAGGGACACTTGTGGCTACATGCTAACATTGTGATGACATAAATAGAAGTAAATGGACCAAGGCAATGGACCTTGTTCACTGACTTCTGTTCATTGTCATCATAAAACTAGCATATAAGAGAGATGGGGAGAGATATCATGCCATTAATAACAAAAGGTTGCAAGTGACATTCCTGATGAATCCCATTTTTCTGCACCACGAAGTACTCTGTGGTGCAGAAAAACAGAATTCATCGGGAATGTCACTTGCGACCTTTTGTTATTCATGGGACGATATACCTTCTTGACTCCAATGGGGTCATTCGTCATCTGCATTAGACCCACCTTAATTTCTTGGAAGCGGTGGGCAGCCACAGTGCAGCACCCTGGGGCCAACTTCACGTCTAAAGCCAGAGACTTGGTCAGGGAAATGGGGGAGTGTTCTGACAAAGCATGTCTTTCAGGGTGGGGGAAACACAAATACCTTGGAGAACATACAAACACCGTGCCAAGTGGTCCTCCTGTCTGGCCGGAGCTTGAACTCGGAGCCTCTTTATTGTGAGGGAACAGTGCTCACCACTGTTGTGGTTTAAGTGTGCGTTTTGACTGGAGTACGCTTGATGCATCTATGTTGCGTAGATTGGCCAGTGGGACCCCTCCATTTTTCAGATGATTGATCGCAGAGACTGGATGGCAGCACTGGTATGTTCCTTTCCTTGAAAGGATG
The DNA here is from genome assembly GCA_029721435.1 of Gymnothorax reevesii. NCBI lineage: Eukaryota > Metazoa > Chordata > Actinopteri > Anguilliformes > Muraenidae > Gymnothorax > Gymnothorax reevesii. The sequence continues at coordinate 31,294,685 of CM056589.1, forward strand.
TTGCCTCTTCTGTTCTCTGTCTTGTCCCAAATGCACTGAATATAGGGGTTCTGTTTCATCATGTGGGGCCTGGGGACCTGAATATGCAGTTTGTTTTTCAATCCCCCTTTGAATAGTTTTTTCCTTTCTCTTTTTGTGCCTCTCAAAGGCTTAGCTGACCGTAGTGTTGGTTAGATGATGGAGTACTGGTAGTTTGTCTGGGCTGGGCGACATGGCCCAAGATTAATATCACGATATATTTAGAGTTTTGGATGACAACACATTGACTGGTTCGTACTTTTTCTTAGATTTTCAACTGAACATGTATAGGAGAACAGCCATCCAACAAGAATGGGGTACTTGCATTGATTGGGCAAGGGTCTAATCAATCAACTGGCCTGAACCAGTAGCAAATCAGCTTGGGGCCAGTGGGCCTTCCTTAATATCCAGTCATGTTTTGTGGGCAAAATATTTTTGCGCTGATGCTCTAAGCTTCTTTCTCTGCCAGTAATGACGGTATAGCCAAATTCTTTTCGTGCTGTGCATTTCTTGCAGTGTATTGTTAAAGAAGACGCATCACCCCCTCCTGTTGTTCAGCACTGTGTTGTAGTTGTGTATATATGGCTGTTGTTCATCCATTGCAGACAATGTTAACCTTTCAATCTTAATCAGAACTGGAGTCTTCTCATTGGAAATTCATTCATCAACCTCCTACGGTTAAGCTGACTACAAACCCCTATTCCAATAAAGTTGGGACGTTCTGTAAAATGGGAATAAATGCAGAATACAATGATTTGCAAATCCTTTTCGTCCTTTCTTCAGTTGAGTACAATTGGTGAGTATGCCCTGCGATGGATTTGCAAGCTGTTCAGGGTGGATAGGCTCCAGCTCGCCCCGCGACCCCAGTGAGGAATTAGCGGGTATAGAAAATGGATGGATGGATGTTTGAACCGATAAACATTACTGTTGTTTTTGGAAATATTCACATTTTGAATTTGATGCCTGCAACACATTCTAAAAAAGCTGGGACAGGGAAATGTTTACCACTGTGTTACATCACTTTTCCTTTTAACAACACTCACTTAAAGGAGCAGTATTAAAGAAATGTTTGTTGATTAATCATGAAATGGCCCTGATATATCACCAGACATTAAGGAATGATGTTTATTTCAAATACTTATATCACTGACAACAGTGGTCTAGCCAGAATATTCTCATTACCAAAGCAAAGTTGCAGCCCACAACTAATGCTGATGTTGTCATGGACCGACCGTCAAGGGCATTCAATGTTGATTATCGGCCTTGCCGCTTAAGTGTAGAGATTTCTTCAGATTCTCTGAATCTTTTGATGATCTTATGGACTGTTGATGATGAAATCTCTAAATTCCTTGCAATTGCATGTTTAGAAACATTCTTAAATGGTTGGACTATTTGCTCCCACAGTTGTTTACAAAGTATAGTGAACCTCGCCCCATCCTTGCTTGTCAATGACTGAGCCTATCGGGAATGCTCCCTTTATACCTAATCATGACCCTCACCTGTTTCCAATTAGCCTGTGGACCTGTGGAATGTTCCAAACAGGTGTTTTTTGAGCATTCATCAACTTTCCCAGTCTTTTGTTGCCAATGTCCCAGCTTTTTTGGAATGTGTTGCAGGCATCAAATTCAAAATGATTGAATATTTAAAAAAAGCAATAAATTGTATCAGTTTAAACATTAAATATCTTGTCTTTATAGTGTATCAATTGAACATAGGTCGAAAAGGATTTACAAATCATTGTGTTCTGTATTTTCGCGGTATACATGATGTCCCAACTTCATTTGAATTGGGGTTTGGTCTTGCAATTGTGTTCTTTACATCTATCAGATAAAACAGAGATGGTGCATGGTATCACAGCATGGCAAGCAGCATATTTCCCTCATTTTGCACAGGATTCAAGCTGGATAGATGAAATATGCAGACAAGATGAAACATGCCATGTTCTCCCCAACTAACGAGTCAGTGATTCCTACTTCGGCTAAACGATGCTTCTGACGCATTTCAAATGCATCAAGGTATTCAATGTGCATTAAAATACATTTCAAAGGAAGATAAAACATTTCTCTGTCGAATTTATTCAGAGTCATGCATCCATTGGTCTAGAATCTGACCCTGATTATGCCAGTTCTGTCTGTGGCCACCAGCTCTACAGGGTGACAGATAATTGGCCATTGCCTATGCCGGCTGTTTCATCTTGCTCTACAGTGACTCATGTTCGGCTAAGCTGCTGTTTTATGTGTGTTGTGTGCCCCCCCCGAATTGAGCTACTGTTGCATGGATGTGAAACGCAGGCACTGGGGCATTAAGTTTAAACTGAATGTGTTGTAGTTATGTGGTGAGAGAGAATTCTATAGCCATAAATGATTTCCTCCACATGGGCTTTGCGTTTGTCCCTCCCATTGTACTGTCTCAGGTATGGTCTCCTTCATAAATATTACCTTCTTTGCTCCCTCTCTGTCTGAGTGACAAAAAATGCAATGGGAAGAGTATGCCCTTATTTTAAATAAGATTATTTTAGATTTCCATGTTCTGGGGGCATAGGGGGTGTGGGGAATAAACTGTGGCTTTGATGAGAGTTTTGCATAATCTTCATCTCTATCCAGAAGCAAAGGCATGCTTGGCTACTTGGTGTAAGGACAAATTAAATGGTAGATTTGTCTTGTGTATTTGATTGCATTTGAAAGCCTTGAGGAAGACTGAATAATTTAAGGCTAAAGGCAGTCCGTTGCCGTGTTTTTTGTGCTTAAGCTAGATTTTATTCCGCAAACTAAATTATCCTTCCTCCAGGTAGGTGTCTTCTTTTGAAGATGGAGTTTAATTAAAATTCTTGACTTTTCTTGATGGAATTTGTGGCTCTCCAGCTCTGCATCTGGGGTCAGATTCAGAGATCATCCACATGCCGACGGATGTTTTGGGGGTATGGGGGGAGGGGGGGGGGGGGGGGATGTGAAATATATATATACACACACTGCCCTCAATAATTATTGGCACCCCTGGGTAAGATGTGTTCTTTAGTTTCTAATAAATTCAGTTTTTTTCTAAATAATATAGGACCACAAAAAAAAGAAAAAGGCAGAAAATCCAACCTTTAATTCAAGTGCATTTAATCAGGAGGAAAAAATCCCACTTTAAGAAATAATTCTTTTACATCAAATCATGTGTGCCACAATTATTAGCGCCCCTGATGTTAATACTTTTTACAACCCCCTTTTGCCAACAAACCAGCACCTAATCTTCTCCTATAATGTTTCACAAGATGGGAGAATATAGAAAGAGGGATCTTTGACCATCCCTCTTTGCACAATCTCTCTAAATCATCCAGCGACCTGGGTCCTCTCCTCTGCACTCTCCTCTTCAGCTCACTCCTCAGGTTTTCAATGGGGTTGAGGTCTTGGGACTGAGATGGCCATGAGAGGAGCTTGATTCTGTGTCTGGTGATCCATTTCTGTGTAGATTTGGCCACATGTTTAGGGTAATTATCTTGCTGAAAGACCCAGTGACGACCCATCTTCAGCTTTCTGGCAGAGGCCACCAGATTTTGATTTAAAATGTCCCTATTTCACAGCGTTCATGATGCCATGCACCCTTACAAGGTTCGCAGGGCCTCTGGAAGAGAAACAGGCCCACAGCATCACCGATCCTCCCCCATACTTCACAGTGGGCATGGGGTGCTTTTCTGCATACTGATATTTTGTGTTCTGCCAGATCCACTTAGAGCTTTTTGGCAACAAACACTATCTTGGTCTCATCTGACCAAAGCACATGGCCCCAGTACCGCTTAGCGAACTCCAGACGTTTGCCTGTATGATTGTGAGTGATAAAAGGTTTTTTCCGTGCATGCCTCCCAAACCGCTTGTTGGCATGTAATTAGCGCCTGATGGTTGTTTTGGAGACTTTGTGTCCCCAAGATTCTACCATTTGTTGCAATTCTTTAACAGTGAGCTTTGGAGAACTTTTTATTTCTCTTACCATCCTCCTCACTGTGCGTGGTGGCAAAATAACCTTGCGTCCTCCTCCAGGCTTGTTTACCACTGTTCCAGTTGTTTTAAACTTCTTAATGATTCCTCTGACAGTAGATATGGGCAGGTGCAGGTGAGTGGCTATTTTCTTGTAGCCATTGCCTGACTTGTGAAGGTCGACACACATCTGCCTTACTCAAATGGTGTGTTCCTTTGTCTTTCCCATGTTGAAGAGTGGATAAGAGAAATGGCCTCTGTGTCACGTCATATTTATACCCCAGTGAAACAGGAAGTGATGAATTACTATTTAAATGTTCCCAGATACTCTGATAAACTTTGTAAACTACTATAGAAATGACAGAAATACTTAAATTACATTTATTTCCTAGGAATTGTTAGGAGTGCCAATAATTGTGGAACAGGTGATTTTATGAAAAAAAATTATTTCTTAGTCAGGCATTTTTTTTCCCCTTAAAATTCACTTGAGTTGAAGGTTACATTTTTCTACAATTTTCAGTGTGAGAGTATGCTTCTGCAATAAAAAATGAATTTATTTGAAGGCTTTTAACACATCTTAACAGGGGTGGTGTCTGTGTGTCTGTGTGTTTGTGTGTTTGTGTGTTTGTGTGTTTGTATGTGTGTGTGTGTGTATATATTAATAAACTGCTCGTGTGAATGGGATTTTTTTGAAAACAGTGAAAGGAAAAACAAAATTTTTACACAAGCTGGCATTCGTGTAGTCATTAGGCTTGACATGGCATTATGTTTGACATGGCTCCCTCCTCACTACATAATGCACTATGCAGTGTGTCAGCCATTTTTTTGTAGTGTCTGAATTGTTAGTGGTGAATCTTATTCACTGTATTGTCCACTTCAAAATACCTGAAATGCTATGCAAAATGTTGTGAACAACCAATGGTCACTGACATTGGTCTGTTGTATACCACAATGCAATGTGAATGCGCCTTAACCAGCTTCCCTAAAGAAGAATGGAGCCCAATGGCAGAATGATGGTTGGATTTGCGAGATGCAGCGCCCTCCATAATTATTGGCACCCTTGGTTAAGATGTGTTAAGACTTAAAATATATTCATTTTTTTATTGCAGAAGCATACTCTCGCTCTGAAAATTGTTGAAAAATGTAAACTTCAACTCAAGTGAATTTTAAGGGGGAAAAAAATGCCTGACTAAGAAATAATTATTTTTCATAAAATCACCTGTTCCACAATTATTGGCACTTCTAACAATTCCTAGGAAATAAATGTAATTGAAGTATTTCTGTCATTTCTACAGTAGTTTATCAGTAGTTCATTTTACAGTAGTTGATCAGAGTATCTAGGAACATTTAAATAGTAATTCATCACTTCCTGTTTCACTGGGGTATAAATATGACGTGACACAGAGGCCATTTCTCTTATCCACTCTTCAACATGGGAAAGACAAAGGAACACACCATTTGAGTAAGGCAGGTGTGTGTCAACCTTCATAAGTCAGGCAATGGCTATAAGAAAATAGTCACTCACCTGCACCTGCCCATATCTACTGTCAGAGGAATCATTAAGAAGTTTAAAACAACTGGAACATTGGTAAACAAACCTGGATGAGGACAAAAGGTTATTTTGCCACCGCACAGCACAGGTAGCAATTTGGGGTCACAAAGTCTCCAAAACAACCATCAGGCGGAATCTACATGCCAACAAGCTGTTTGGTAGGCATGCACGGAAAAAACCTTTTCTCACTCACAATCATTAACGCAAACGTCTGGAGTTCCCTGAGCGGTACTGGGACTTCAAATGGGACCATGTGCTTTGGTCAGATGAGACCAAGATCGAGCTTTTTGGTAAAAAACACTCTAAGTGGGTCTGGCAGGACACAAAAGATGAGTATGCAGAAAAGCACCTCATGCCCACTGTGAAGTATGGGGGAGGATCCGTGATCCTGTGGGCCTGTTTCTCTTCCAGAGGCCCTGGGAACCTTCTTAGGGTGCACGGCATCATGAATGCTTTGAAATACCAGGACATTTTAAATCAAAATCTGGTGGCCTCTGCCCGAAAGATGAAGATGGGTCGTCACTGGGTCTTTCAGCAAGATGATGACCCTAAACATGTGGCCAAATCTAGACAGAAATGGTTCACCAGACACAGAATCAAGTACCTCCCATGGCCATCTCAGTCCCAAGACCTCAACCCCACTGAACCTGAGGAGTGAGCTGAAGAGGAGGGTGCAGAGGAGAGGACCCAGGTCACTGGATGATTTAGAGGGATTATGCAAAGAGGAATGGTCGAAGATCCCTCTTTCTGTATTCTCCCATCTTCTGAAACATTATAGGAGAAGATAAGGAGCTGTTTTGTTGGCAAAAGGGGGTTGTACAAAGTTCTAACATCAGAGGTGCTAATAAATGTTGCACACATGATTTGATGTAAAAGAATTATTTCTTAATGTGAGATTTTTTTTCCAACTGAATAAACGCACTTGAATTAAAGGTTGGATTTTCCTCTTTTTTTATTGTGGTCCTATATTATTTCGAAAAAAAAAACTGAATTTATTAGAAGCTGAAGAACGCATCTTAACCAGGGGTGCCAATAATTATGGAGGGCGCTGTAGTTTGGCACATGCGTCCCACTGATTTCATGTTTCTATGACTCAGCAGTTTCCCAGGAAGCGTCTGAAACTCTCATCACTTGTTCCCCACATAGTTCGCAAAACTACCAACATCATGTATTGAGTAGAGCTTGAGTGAATGAGGGAGCCATTTTGAACACAGTCGTAATTTTAGTCTCACCCCCGAAAATAATTGTGGCACCAGAAACCCAAATTGCAGGGCCAGAATATGGAAATGCATTCAGTTTCCGTCTTTGTGTCGTTTGCTCACAGAGTCGTCTGAGCCCAGCATTAAATATCATCTGACGCCACAGCCTCTGACGTGCAGATTCATGACTGGAAGGTCATCACATTACGTCAGCGTCAAAGTCAGTGTTTTAATCAGGGGCTCGAGGGGACGAGGCAGCCCGCTAAAATATGAACTAGATGAGTTTGGCTATAACAAGGGCACCCAACCCAGGTCCTGGAGGGTCGTACTCTCTCCTGGGTTTTGACGTTATTTAGTGCTTAGTTGATCAATGAAAGTTTTTTACGAAGTAAACTCACCAAATGAGTTTTTTTGGCTGTAAAGACTCCCTGCAGCTCTGTTAAATACAAACTAAGATGGTTCCTGTTGTAGCAGCTTTTTTGTCTTAACTATTGGCCTATAATAATACTTGATGATTGTTAATGCATTTTTAAACATATTTTAATGCGATTATGATTATGCCGAGGGCATATTTTATTACTTTGTTTACACTTAAGGTGTAGCTATGCATCTTTACAAGTAATCTTCCCTTGTTAGCATTTGAGCCCAAGTTCCGTTGAGGAAACACAGACGCCCACATTGAACTTTCGCTCATCTTCTCTGTGTAAAAATGGTCCCATTATGTTCTCTGCTGGCCATTTCTTGTCTGCGGTAATACTGGGCTCATTATGCGATAGAGTTGAGCGCAGCACTACAAGGCCTTAAGCAGCAGTCAGTGTCAGAGAGGTATTTGGAGAGCTCTGTGCATACAGAGACCTGCAGAATGCTATGCAGATCGCCTTTACAAATGATATATACGGTAGCAGCTAGTAATCATCTTCATTCAATAATGTTACAAGCAGGTATTTTCTAAGCCCCACCTGATAAGAGAGAGAAATAAGAGGGGATTTGTGGTCTATTCATGCATGCCTGTGCATGGAAAAGGGTAATAGAGCTATAAAAGCTTGCCAAAATGAACGAGAGCGATTGATCGTTGCTTTGTTAAATGTAATGGTGGACGCTCTAAAGCCAATAACTTGTGAAATGCATGAAACAAATGTTTATTGCACCGCTTGCTTCTTTCTTAATTTACAGCTTACGTCAACTGGCTTGTTAACTTTTCTGGCTAACCTAATGTGACTACTTTAAGTAGCTAATTAAAATAATGTCACTCACTTGTCAGTCCAGTTAAAATGCTTTGTCGGTAGGAAAATCTAACTCCCCCTCCATTCTCTTTTGTATTCTTTATCTTTTTTTTTTACCTTTCAGAAATTCCTCAGTGCTAATAAAAGTATTTGTTTGTTGATGCCAATACAATTTACATACATTTAATGGAGGAATATGAACTGAGCGTATATTACATCTTGACATGATGCAACCTGCATCAATCAATCAAATTATATTTGAATGGAAATTTTCATAAAATCAAATGCAAGGCAACATGCGAATTACACGAGAAACACAAAGTAAATATAATTTACAATAAAGCACAAGAGTCAGAAAGTTATGATTGGTGATGAGAAGGATGGAGTCTGTATATGAACTAATGGACATCAGCTGGGTATTATTGACAGTATGATAAAATGTATTCAAACTGAATTAAAAGCGAAACAAATAAAATAAAACAAAATATGCTAAAATGGGTATTAAAATTGCTAAGTGCATTACCCTAAAAAATAAAGAAGAGTTTTTAAAGCAACAATGTAAGGCTTGAAAATAAGACTACAATAATTGTATTTATTTATGCTAATGTGGGCTATCTAGTAAAATTTGGCCAGCTATTGAAGCTTCTACCAGTTTGAAAATCCTCCTGTCCATTGTAAGTTTGGAAGTTTTTCTGGATACAATCACTTACCCACTAGGGCTAGGCAGTATGACCTAAAATTTGTATTGCCATATATTCTGAATTTTGGATGACAACTATATAGCTAGATATTGACTTTATCTCACAAAAAGACATTGTATCCCCGGACAGAGTGTCCGGGGGTGCTATGGATTTGCGATCATCGCGCATCCACGTTTGTGTCCTGGCCCAGAAGTACCCCTGCATGAGGGAAACGATAGATGATGGATGACAGTGATAGAAGAATAACAGTATCAATATCATGTCAAATTTTTGCTTCAGAAAACCAATTTTTCTTAACTACTAATTTGAATACCACTGGCTCTCTATAGATGAACTGGTCGCTACAGAGGACACCAATTTTTTTCTGTCACGAGAGCAATTTTTGAATTGCTGGATGGATGATATGGGCAAGTATATTGAGCAGTTTGCACATGAGCCTTAGCTGTGGAGTTACATTCATGCAACTCTTGTAAAACAGGGTTGGCACTGAACTCGCCAATATTCTGAACTGTGTTTGAGGTCGGTTTGCTGGTGAATATTCAATAACTGATATGGCTGTGCCATCTAGTGAGAAGATAGTGTAATTGCGTGCATAAATAGAGCAGCTCCATATCCGCTGCCATCAACATCTGCACAAACAGGTTATGCCACCCTGACACTTGCATGAAATTTGCTGCGCAATGCCACGCAATGTGTCGTGGTAATGATTAAAGATTTCGGGAAAGAGCAGGAGGAGTGTGTGAAGGGTGCGGGGGTGCGTGCCTCGTCATAGAGAGAATTTTGAAATGTTGAAAAGTTCGGCACGCAACGTTCATGCCATGTGCGTGCCACTTGTGTGAACCATGCGTGAACTCGACCCGAACTTGGCGCGAACACTGCTGACGTTGCGTGTCAATGTGTGCCGTGTTAGGGTGTTGTCATGAGTTGTTCACATGATCATGACATGCCCAGCTCATGCATAGTTCGTGGACGTCACGAACCATTCGCGCATGGCAGGAACTTCTCACGAAGTGTTCACGCATTGTTCGCTCACAGTTCAAATTTTTGGCCGCGCACTGTGTAGACAGTGCGTAACTTATGCGTGTACAGTGCGCGAACAGGGCGCAAACAAGGCTTCGCTGCGTAGCACCGAAGTGGCACGCCTTGCCACGGCGCATTGTGCGGCATTGCAGGGACAAAAATTGTGCAAGTGTCAGGGTGGCATTATGGATCAGACCGGAACGTATATAAATTAAATAAAAAAAAAAACAAAAAAACCCCCACACGCATGTATGAACTCAAGCCATAAAAACCACTGTTGAAACCAGTAACCACAAAAATCGAGAAACGGTACAAATCTTATTTCTTTAGTTATTTTTATTTTCCTTTATCACAGGGAGTCCCACTGAGACTGAGGTCTCTTTCTGGGGAGCCCTGAATACAATAAAACAAATACAAAGTGGGTAACAGACAGAGCAGTGTGAGATTCACACAATTACATACAACATCTGCAGAATAAAGGAAAACAAACTTTAAAATGCAGTTAAAAAAAAAAAATTATACATTCAAGTGCAAAGGACAGAGAACAAGTTCAAGGTTAAAACTAAAGGCAAGTACATCTGGCCTCCTCGAGTAACATCTCCAACAGTCGATTCTTGAAGGGAACATAGGAAATGAGACAATCAAGCTTCAGAGAGTCTTGGCATCTATTCCAGACATAAGGTGCAAATGAGGTAAAAGCAAAACAGTCCAAAGTTGTCCTAGTCCTGGGTGACGCTAACAAAATCCACCCTTGCGATCTAACATGCTGGCTTTGGATTTTGAAGGACAAAAGCCTAGTTGGATACGAAGGAAGCTTGCCAAGCAATGCTTTATAAATAAATAAAATACATTGGAGCTTCCCTCTAAAATAAAGGGAAAACCACCCAACAGAACTATATAACACACAGTGATGAGTGCGGAAACAATATCCAGTGATAAAACGCAGAGCGCTGTGATAAATAGCGTCCAGAGGTCTTAAAGTGCCATCAGAGGCATGCATGTAAAGGATATCCCCATAGTCAAATAAAGGCAAGATTTTTGCCTGGACAATCCTCTTCCTACTGTCTAAAGAAAAACAAGACCTGTTTCTGTAAAGAAACCCAGTTTTTGTTCTGAGTTTCTTGGACAAGTTAGACACATGAGTCTTAAAGGAAAAATCATGATCCAGCCTGATACCCAAATACTTGACTGAACTTGCTCAATTTTAGCACCAGACACTGAGATAATTGAATCATTTGGCATAATTGTATTCCGAGTAGAAAAGAACATGAACTTTGTTTTATCCAAATTTAAAACAAGTTTCAGTTCTGCCAGAGCGTGTTGAATAAGATTAAAAGCCGATCGCAGATAGATAAGGGCCTGGGCACACATTGGTGCAGAGGAGTACAACACAGTGTCATCTGCATAAAAATGAACCTTGCAATTTGCAATATTACGAGCAATATTATTTATGTAAATTGTAAATAAAATCGGTCCAAAAATGGATCCTTGGGGTACGCCTTTAGTCACTTTTAAAAATTGAGACTTCGCATCCCCAAGCAAAATAGCTTGTGTTCTATTAGAGAGAGAGTCCTGGAAAAACAAGCAGGCATCACAATCAAGACCAATGGAGGACAACTTTTTTAATAAAATAAAATGGTCCACTGTATCGAAAGCTTTTGCAAAATCAATAAATAGGGCAGCACATTTTTGTTTATTATCCACAGCTGATATCAAATCATTTAAAACCACTGAAGCTGCTGTGATGGTGCTATGACCAGGCCTGAAGCCAGATTGTTGTGAAGTTAAAATGTTATTGAAAGTTAAAAAGCTGCACAATTGTTGCTTAACGAGAGATTCTAAAATCTTAGCCTGGCAAGGCAATTTTGAGTTAGGTCAGTAGCTGTTCACTGAACAGGGATCACCGCACTTAAATAATGGAATAACATGAGCAGCTTTCCATATCTTTCGATATTTCAAAATCTGGATGTGGTCCTCTGAATATCTTGGTGCGCCCTCAAAAAGCCTCCTTGATCTTATGGTATATGAATATATTGGTAGAGTTGTTCCAAAAAATGTTACATTGTTCGAAGTTAATTGCTTCAAATTGCAACTTTTTGCATTTCGGACTATGTTTGAGGCCCTCCCAGTTCCTGCGCCCTCATAACATTGCTTGTTCATGTTTATTTGGACACATGGTGACCTTGTCTTTCCAAAAAACATTTAACGGCAGAGGCTCAGTGAGGGCCCTTGTGCATAGGGGGCGCTTTTTTTTTTAGCTGCGACCAAGCAGCTCTATGAACGCTTCTGTCTGTCTGTCCGTCCGTCTGTCCTTTCGTCTGTGACACCTTTTTCACCATGTTCCTGTCGTCGTATCATTATGAAATTTTCAGGAGTTATTGACCTTCACCAAAGTGATGTCCATGCACAAGGTCAACGGTCAAAGGTCAAGTTCACAGAGGTCACGACCTTGTTTGCGGGTTTTCGCGCTGTAACTCCAGTTAGAATTCATGGATCGCTCTGAAATTTTGGAAATAGCTTCTAGGCATAGAGGAGGTGTTTCCTATTGTTTTTCAAGGTCATCCGTCAAATCCCAAGGTCACACAGGTAAAAGTAGTGTCAATTTTGCCCGATTTGACGGTTTTCGCACCGTAACTCGAGTTTAATTCAATGAATGGCTATGAAATCTTAGAACAAGCTTATTGGTATAGCAGAGGGGTTCCCTATTGATTTTCAAGGTCATCTGTCGAATCCCAAGGTCACACCGGTCAAAAAAGTGTCGATTTTGCCCCGATTTCACAGTTTTCGCACCGTAACTCGAGTTTAACTTGATGGATGGCTATGAAATCTTACAACAAGCTTCTTGGTACAGAGGAAGGGTTCCCTATTGATTTTCAAGGTCATTTGCCAATTTCGAGGTCACACTTGTACAAGGAACCACCAGTCATGGACACTAGGCCACGTGACGGATGCTAGGCCAGGTCGCAGCTATTAGATCCCTCTGATCTACTTGTTTTTTAGAGGGTGCCTCTCTGCTCCCAGCCCCCACTGTAGGTGTGAAATCACCCACTCTAGCTGTGAAAACCCAGCTTCCATTCTTTCCAATGGTAAAATTTTTGCTGGTTTTTTGGGAATATTCCGGACACTGTACAATGAAACTCAACCAAAATCAATAGGCTTCATCTTCTAACCACTATCAACGTACATGTGAAATATTAATAGGATCTGATAAGAATTGCAGTCTGTGGAGCGTTCACAAGAAAATTTCTATAGACACGGACGTGTGATGACCACAAATCCATAGTACCCCCGGACACTACATCCAGGGATACAATTAATATATATTGCTTTTTCTCCTATCGGAACTTTTTGTGTTCAAGTATCTTTAAAGGATAAAGTTTAGTCCCAGTCTAGTGAGCTGTCCTTAATGTCTGGCCATGTTTTCTTGGCAAACATTTTTTGCACTTATACTTTTAAGAACACATCAGTTTTATTTATTTATTTATTTATTTTGTCTCTGCTAGAATTGAAGGTATGGCCTTATTCATATCATGGTACATATTTCTTGTGGTATTATCATTTGGACCCATATGTCACCCTCTCCTAATTTTCACTCAGAGACTAATAATGTCTGTCGCTAGCGAGACACATTATACTGTCAGAAAAATGACTGTGGTGGTGTTTGCGGAAGGAGCTGGTTGATGGACCATAGCCTCAAGAGCTTCTTGGAAGTTTTTCCACTCTGCTAAAAATAAGAGAAGCTTTTTCATCAGCTAGGAGACTGGAGATCTAGGTGCTTAAGCTACAGTAGATACACAAACCCTGAGTAATCATAAAAATTCATCCAGTCATTATCCAAACCACTTCATCCGCATCAGGGTTGTGGGGGAGCTGGAGGCTATCCCAGCCTACTATGGGCGAAAGGTAAGGACACACCCTGGACAGCTTGCCAATCCAAAACAGGGAGCACAGACCATTCACTCAGTCACAGTCACAGTGGGCAATTTAGAGTCTTGAATTAGCCTGACATGCATGACTTTGGACAGTGGGAGGAAGTACCCAGAGGAGCTCCACATGAACACTGGGAGAACATGCACACTCCACACTTCTTGCTGTGAGGCAACAGTGCTCCACACTGCACCACTGTGCCCCTCTACACATAAAAATGTACTGCTCTGTTGACAGAGAATTGATCTACTTGAGCTGAAAGTGTGTGCTAATGCTAAATAATTTTGCAGTGATCTCAGGCACAGCGGACCAAATGGATACTATAGTGTGAGGTTAAATCATCTGAAACTCTGCTAAAATCACCAGCTTTGCAAAGCTATGTTTAGCTGTTTTTATTTATGTTGACATAACATGAATGGCGTGAACAGGCCATTCAGCCCAACTATGCTCGCCAGTTTCTTTATATTATTGTGAATATTTCCCTTCAGATACTCAATTACTCGATGATATCTAGCTTTAAGTCAAGCCTGCTCTTGAAAACTCCCAAGGTCTCTGCCTCAACAATATGGTCAGGCAAGCTATTCCACATCGAAATTACTCTTTGGATGAGGAAATATTTCCGAATATCAGTGCTAAATTTACCTTTGGTCAACTTCCATTTGTGACCCCAAGTTCTACTAACAACACTTGGTCGAAGGGATCCTACATAATTCACTTTGTTAATCCCTTCAACATATTTAAAGACCTCAATCAAATCACCCCTGAGTCTCCTTTTCCTAAGACTAAAGAGATTAAGGATCTTCAGCCTCTTCTCATGGCTTTCATCTTTTATACCTGGAATTAGCTAAGTGGCTCTTCTCAGAACTTTCTCTAGAGCCTCTATATCTTTCTTAAAGTATGTATCCCAGCATCCGATTGGCTTTTTTTAACTGCTACGGCATAATGGCTAGAGCCTGTGAGGGTTTGGTCAACAATCACTCCCAGATCTTTCTCCTGTGGAGCACATTCCAGTTTTAAACCTCCCATGAAGTAATCCCGTCTAATGCTTTTATTACCTACATGTACAGCTTTACATTTTGCTACATTAAATTTCATTTGCCTCATTTCTATCCAAATCATCCTGAATCACATTAGTGGACTCTAAACTATTTGCCAAACCCCCCAATTTACAAGTAACATCTGCAAATTTAACTAATCTGCTCTCAATATTCCTATCAAGGTCATTAATGTAGATGAGGAACAGCAGGGGTCCCAACACCGATCTCTGGGGGACCTCCACTCCCCAACATACCTAGCTCAGATGAGATACCACTGACCACCACTCTTTGTGTTCTGTCCTGTAACCAGTTTTGAATCCACTTCAGAATACCTCCTGTAACTCTAATGGAGCTCATTTTAAAAATTAGTCTCTTATACGGTACTGTATCAAATGCTTTCTGAAAATCCAAGTATATGATGTCATGAGCCCTGCTCTGGTCATAAGTCTTGGTGGCCTCTTCAAAAAATTCCAGAGGGTTTGTCAGGCATGACCTTCCCTGACGGAAACCATGTTGGCTATCCCTCAAGATACTGTTATGTTCAAGAAATAAGTCCAGCTCATCTTTTATGATGGATTCCAATATTTTGCACGCAATGCAAGTTAAACTCACTGGCCTGTAATTTCCTGGCTCGCTACGGTCTCCTTTCTTATATATTGGTATTATATTTCCCTGTTTCCAATCATTTGGTATTTCTCCAGTTTCTAAAAACCATCTGAAGATGGCGGATAGCATCTTAAAGATGATCTCACCAACTTCCCTGCGCACTCTAGGATATTAGTCATCAGGACCTGCGGCCTTATCTGCCTTTAAGTTATGCAACTTGTCTAAAATTCTTTATCCCGAACCTCAATTTCCGCTAAATAATCTTGAGCATTTAACATGCCCTCTGGCCAAATAAAGACCCACTCTGAGGTAAAATTCTCAGCAAAGTAACTGTTTAAGGCATCCGCAACCTCCTTGTTATCATTTAGCAGTGATCATTTTTATTCTTTATGCACTTAACCTGCTCTTTAACTTTCATTTTTCTGCTACAGTACTGAAAGAAGTGTTTAGGGTTCGTTTTTGCTCCCTCTGCAATTTGTCTCTCATACAGTCTTCTAGCATTCCTCAGCTTTTTTTTATCCACAGCCCACATTTTACGGTGTTCAGCCTTGGTGTTCTCATTGTTACCCTGTATGTACATCCTATAAAGATTCCTCTTTTCCCTCAAAATCCTATGAATACTTTTGGTCATCCACTGAGGATTCTGCTTTTTCAGCTTACTTTTGGACACCTTTGGAATGAATTTGCATTGTGAATCAAGTAAAACCCCCTTAAATCTTTCCCACATCTCATTTACAGACTCACAGTCCATGGAATGTCTTCCATTTTATTTCACTTAGATATGAGCGCATCCTATTAAAGTTTCCTCGCCTAAAATTAAAAATGTTTGTTTTTGAATACACCTTTTTAACTTCCCATGAAACATCAAAATTAACAGCAGAGTGATCACTTGTCCCAAGTGGCTCCAGTACCTCAACATTGCTAATTCTATCTGGGTCATTACAGAGCACTAAGTCTAAAATTGCCTTCTCTCCTGTAGGTTTATTAACATACTGCAACAAAAAATTATAATTTATAACATCTAAAAATTCTTCCTCCCCACTACCCTGTCCTTTCACCATTTCCCAATCGATACCAGGATAATTTAAGTCTCCTATAATAATAGTCCCTCCACCCCTACAAGCTTGCGTAATCCTCTTAAAAAGCATTTCATTAACTGTGCTGTCCAAAGCGGGTGGTCGATGGCATACTGCTATGTTTAAACCTGTCTCGTGTTTGCCAATGAGCCTGACCCAGATATTGGTTTACATATGTAGTGATTCAATTATATGGGGATTTTAAGAGCTGTATTTCTGAGGTCATTTGCTACCAAGTGTCCGTCTGTTCATGCCTGAGACCTTAAACTCCCGGCCATGATTATTCTTTGCTCATGTTGCTGTTTTTTTTTTGTTTTTTTTTGGGGCGGGGGGCTGCTTATGTTGTCATCCTTTTCGAAGCATTTCTCTTGTTGACATAATTTTTTTAGCTCACCTGACGACGACGTCAGATGAGCTTATGTCATAGCCTGTTTGGTCGTCGTCGTTTGTCGTCGTCGTCGTTCATCGTCCGTAAACCGCCATGGCGGCCATATTGAAAATCACATAATTGCCCATCTGTAAGCTATTTATGCACATATTCTGCTGAAATTTGCTTTGTAGTCAGTATGTGGCAAGATACATCACATATCATACGGCTTCTCCAGTATTTTGAATTTTGACCTTGCTTTGACCTTCAACTTTATGCAACCCCTGTGAGTTGCATTGAAATCTTTCAAAATCATCTTCTCCAAAACTACTTGGCCAATGCAGGTGAAACTTGACAGGTACCTTTCTGCCTATGAGGACACTAAGTTTTGTTCAAGGCGTTTTGCTCTGATTTCAAACATGGCCGCCACAGCGGCCATATTGAAAGTCACATAATTGGCCATCTGAAAGCTATTTATGCACATATCCAGCTGAAATTTGCTATTTAGTCAGTATGTGGCAAGATACATCACATATCATATGGCTTTTTCTGTATTTCGAATTTTGACCTTGCTTTTACCTTCAACTTTCCACAACCCTTGTGAGTTACATTGAAATCTTTCTAAATCATCTTCTCCAAAACCACTTGGCCACTGAAAGTGAAACTTGACAGGTACCTTCCAGCCAATGAGGACATTAAGTTTTGTTCAAGGTGTTTCGATCCGATTTCACACATGGCCGCCATATTGAAAATCACATAATTGGCCATTTGAAAGCTATTATTGCACATATTCAGCTGAAATTTGCTATGTAGGTAGTAAGTAGCAAGATACATCACATACAATACGAGGTTTTCCGTATTTTGAATTTTGACCTTGCTTTGACCTTCAACTTTGTTCGACCCCTCTAAGTTACACTGAAACCTTTAAAACTCTTCTTCTCTAAAACTACTTGACCAATGAAGCTGAAACTTGAAAAGTATCTTCCCACCCATTCGGACACTAAATTTGTTCAAGGCATTTCCCCTGAGTGGTCAGGTGAGCTACAGGGCCCGTGGCATTGCTGCATTTAGGAAGTAATAACAGTGTTAACATAGCATGGAATACAAAGTTTTAATTTCACAGTGATTCTCAAAAATTGTCTGACCCCTATTTAGACAGTTCTGAAATGTATGTCGTTCAAGTCACATCAACAGTTTATGCTTTGTTACATCTACTATAATACAGGAATTGGTTCAATTAAGTATGTGATTGCCTAATGATTTAAAACACTTAAAATGTTGCATAGTTAAATGTATAAGAAGCTTAAAGTGCCACGTGATTCTCAAGATTACCCCACCCCTGTTCAGACACCTGCAAAATTTATATTGGTCAAAACACATCAATTTTTTGAGTGGTCTTTCTATTATAATAGAGGAATCAGTTAAAAAAAAATTAGAAGAAAATTCATGGTGTGCCCCTGGAGATACAGGGGTTTGAACAGGTGCCATTTTTGCATTTTTTTTTTTTTTCACATTTGCAGTACTGCAAGGTACTGACTGTGGTTGGTGATGAATTCAGGGTGAATTCAGCCTGATTTATATTCAGCAAACACAAATGAATGGAAGAAATGCCAGAGAGCCTATGCTTGGATTTATTTAGGGCGTGCTTTTTGGACCTAAACATGGAACTGCCTGAACAAAAGGCACTTTTGGTGTCCTCATAGCTCCACAAACAAGAATAATAAAGTAAAATGGACTGCATTTTCTGATTAAGCAGCATAACATTTGCTTAGATGCAAGGTTTCAAAGCTATCGGTGTAATAATAAAAAAGTTATGCCATGTTGAATGCAAGAAAAATGTCAATTGACAAATTAACTGACGGACAATACCCTTAGAAAATAATTCACCAAAAATTCATTTTTGGTCCGAATGAGCTGAAATTTCAGATTTATCAGTGATATTTATTTATACAGCTGCACGCAAAGAAATTAGCAAAATTGAGAAGGTGGTGGTGAGACCCATTTGATGATGTGACATGGAATGACCCTACTCTCTCCTTTTCCTCTCTCTTCCCCTTTGTCTTTCTCTCCCTCTCCCTCTCCCTCTCTCTTTCAGATCATTTGTAATATTTATTTCTTGCTAAGTCAATGCCAAGCAACTTAATTTGCATTGTTTGCCTTTAACTATTTTAGAAACATTTCTGCAGTAGCCTTGTAATTACAATTTATGCAGGTTGAGACCAAAGGGCATCCCATAGTCACCAGCTTTATGCTTGTAAGAATTGGCTGCGCTATTTCAAGTCATTGCTATTATTTTTAAATGGCATAATCAATTACTTTGTGATTTACAGTGTAATTTAACTTCGGATACTTTTTTAAAGCAATTCCTTCACAGCAAGCCCCAGGATTTTATAACCCAGGGCTCTAAATTCGTAGACCAGGTGCAGGCGCGGCGAATGGGGCGTGCGCCGCGCCAACGGGGTTTGTCCAGGCGTATGTTCCAATTTTGTGGAGCCTGGCGCAAGTACTCCCCTGTCTCGCCTCGGTCCCTCCTGCCGGCGCAAGTGGCAAAGAAGGCGTGTTTGGGTGTAACACAGCCGAGTCAAATCTTCACCAATCAAATGAGCTCCTCTCCTCACCCTCAATGTGTTGGAATATAGAAGCTTCTGTCCTATATCTGCATGATGCGTTAATGTTGCATTTTACTTTGCTGCTTCAGACATGTTTTCTGCACCGCTTACGTCTATTTTAAGCATTACGAATATGAGTTGGCTGGCTAGCTAAGGCATTCAAAACGAAAGTACGTCAGATTATTCAAATTTATGAAGTAGGAATGAAAGACTGTTGCTCATTTATTTCTTCTGCCTGCATCATTGGGAAGAGATACGATGGATAGCGTGTTCCTATTATTTCACCCTGTTGCTGCTTAACATTTTGGGAGTAACATGCACGGACAACAATGCATGATACGTTGCATGTTTATTTTTAATATGTGATCTTACCTCAGTAGGAGATCATACCAGTCAGGCCGTATTTCTTTTCCCAACTAAAAACGATAAAACTTAAGTGGCAACTAGATGATGCGCACTTTATAGAGTTGCTAACCCACGCTTCTTGTTGGTCTTGACCTTTGACCTTTCCACCTCAAACTGCAAATTTGGACAGGGTACCCTAGAATCATCTACCCCACAAAGTTTGGTCACCCTAGCTTCAGTGGACACACACGCACACGCACACGCACGCACACACACACACACACACACACACACACACACACACACACACACACACAGACACACACACACACACAGACAGACAGACAGACGGTGCTAAACTGTATACCCATGCCGCCTCGTTGGGCATGGGTAATAACAGTAGCCTAGTATTAAGCTGCTTGCACATTGGACGCGAAATGAATTTTTCGTACGACATATTGCGTTGAACGCAGTATCTACGTGTCCGAAAGTCTGACAGGGTTTTAATGTATCTCCATGTCCGACAGTAGGATGGTTTCAAAATAACTCCGTGTCCGACAGTCGATTATTGTTTTTAATTTCTTCAAATCTACTGACTTTTAGATATTAAACGTGAATGTTTTGATAAGAGGGCTCAGTTCTTCAAGATGAGTACCGAGAATTTCAATCAATGTTTCTGTTTAAACTCTGCTCAATAAAGTGAGTCAACATTGGCGCGGGACAATGTACAATGCCTCTTTGTCTGACAGCCAAAAAAAAAAAAAAAAGGATGATTAGAACAGATTGATAACGAAATAAGGAATAAAAAGAAACATTTTCGCAACAGAACATCCAATGAACTCGACGATTTATTTATTTGCGGGTCATCTTTTTTGGAATTTTTTTAGTGATATATTTTTATTCTTTATTGCGTTAAGAATCTGTTCTCATATCAATACTTTTACATATTGTGGGCCACCAGGCATGGAGTACTTTGCATTTCGCGTCGAACAGTCTTGATCGTGCATGCGATAATTTATTCTCACTGTCAATGGTCATGGAATTGATTTGCTCACTGAGTACAAGCACTATTTTATCTCTGCTGTGGAAATAAAGCGTGAATCTGTTCGATCTATCTGATGAATTTTCAAAAGAAAGACCAAATAAAGACTGTTGTCTATCTTAAACTTAACTTAACAGACGGAAAAAAAGACCAAGAAAAGTCGATAGCTATCAATTTGCATTTTGTGAAGGTTGAACACAAACATGGCCAATTTTGAGCGTCTAATAATTCCTGGAATACTCGAAAAATTAGAACTTTTATGACTTTAGAACACGGAGCTATATTAAAACCCTGTCCGACTATCGCATCTTTGCTTTGACTTTGACTGTAATCAGTCATGCGAAAAATTCTTTTCGCGTCCAGTGTGCAAGCGGCTTTACTGAGCATAGCACGCAAGCATTATACGCACTGCCTGATGCCGAGGCAGTTTATGGTTGGCTGAGAAAGATGTGAAGTCGTTAATTTGCATCACTGATTCAGCTGCCTTGATTAAGCCGGGTCAAGTTTGATCTGACATCATTTCGCAGTGGTTGCTGTAATTATATACTGTATTTAAATGTGCCTGACATTCTGGAAACCTGCCTGTGAGGTTTCGGTGACGTGTGCGCTCTGTGCGCCGGTCAGCCAAATTACCACTGCACAGAAAGTGAACCAGGCTGGAGCTGAGGAGCTTTTGCGGAACTGCAGCGAAAACATTTTCTACGAAATTGTAATTGCGTCTGGATGAATATGTGACACCTCCCCCATACGCCGCCACACACATCTCGGCGCACGTTCTTCTACCAACGGCTGCGCACGGTGTTGTACCTCACGAAATTACCACCGCGTGGGCTGCGCCGGAGGAAATTACCACTGCGAGGGTTGCGTCAAGCTACGCCACCCTGCGCTGCGCCAAGAAATTAGAGCCCTTAGAGTTATGCATTAATTAACTGTTTCTGTGTCTGAAGGTGATCCGTAGGAGTAAATATTTCAAATTATATATTGTATTTTAATCCGCTGCTACTCCGTATTTTGGTGCAGGGTTCAGAGCAAAGTCGAAGAGTCATGGACTTTAAATGAATTTAGAATAAACTAGAAAGCACTCAGAGAGCATATATTTCTCCTAACGCTTTTGGAACTTTACTATCATACTCTATCATTTTAAGATCTATGGCATTTATTCCAGTGTTGTGATCCTGCAATGCTGAAGATTCCTTTAAAAGTTGTGGATCCCGATGATGATCCATGTCACTGCCAAAATCCAATGGATTGTTTCTTTACTGTGGCCTGCACTTCCACAAAATATCATTGAAGTTAACTGAGACGTGTGACATATTGTGTAGACAATCAGACACACAGACTAACACGCGTGAATTAATAACCTTTGCTCAGCTTTGTTGGCTGGTCGAGGTAACCAACTGTCTCTGCTTTTCTAAATGCTGTCCCTCACTAAATTTGCACCTCTGTCGTTTTATTGGTTTTATCCGTGGTCAGAAGTTGAATATGCGAAAGTACTCTTTCTGCGCCCATGCCACACACAGGTGGCACACTGATTTCTTGTCACCTGTCTGTCAGTCTTATGGTCCATCCATCACGTGTCTTGTGTGCTTGATTTCTTCAAAAGAAGTGGGCAGAGTTTGACCGGGGTTTTGATGGTCAGCTGGTCAAAGGTCACACAAGGTCAGCTTTATTCAGTGTCCAATGATAAACTTTGAGGGTGTATGAAGCTATGGCAGGCGATGGCATAGCAATCTCTAAGTTTAGTGTTTTTGAATTACCCTGCATATTAAAAGGGAATTCCGGAGTGAAATTGACTTGGGGTGTATTGAAACAGGATAACGAGTACGAACATTTGTCGAAAACCCCACCTCCGTACACACCCAACATTTCGAAATACAGAATTTTAGCCGAAGCTCCCAACAGGCTTACAATGGTAGTGAATGGGGCATAGCATTGCCATGCAAAGAAATCGCTATTTTTCATCATTAAGGCTCAAAGCAGCACCACATGTCATTGGTAGAATTCCGTGGGCCCTGACATTTAAAATGAGGCACTGAGAACTTTGAAAATGCACAGTTAGTTTATTAAAAAAGACTGTTTATATAGACAGTACCTTGAGGTAGTTTCCCGTCGCCACCATCTTGAAAGTCACGATAAGTCGATTGACGAGCACGAACGAATAATTGCAATCTGTTCCCCTATCCTACCTATTCGTTTGTGGTCATCAATCGACTTATCGTGACTTTCAAGATGGCGGCGACCGGAAACTACCTCAATGTGCTGTCTGCATAATGGGGCTGCACGATTCTGGAGAAAATGTGAATCACAATTTTTTTGTTCGTATTGAGATCACGATTCATTGGCACAATTTTTTTTTTTTCCCCCCACAAACTGAAATGTTTATTGTGGTCGTAAAAAAAAAAACTAGCCATTAAAGTGCGGATTAAAAATGAAACAAAACACGTGCACCGTAAGTACTCTTTGACTCCACATGGCCCTGAGCTAGGGATGCAACAATGTCAAACCGGAACCCAGGAAATGATACTGCTCAATTATAATGTCAGATCAGACAGGCAGGCACTGATGCAAACTCGTCTAGGCACATTTGCACACAAACAAAAGCCTGCACGGAGAGCAAGCAGCACGCCAACTGCATTCCGGCATAAACCGAGATTAGTTTTGGGACAACACTTTTAAACCAAACCATGTATCCTTTTTCTGCCGTCTTGAAAAAATGGCTATCAAACTTCAGTGGCTGTTTAAAATACTTTTGGCGCTTTGAAGTCCGCTCCATCCCCTTGACATATTTGGCATACCCTAAATCTACGCAGAGTAGCTACTTTGCCAAACTAAAGATGCTTTACCACCGAACATGAAACGATTTTTTCGCACGACAGATAACATTCAAAGTTAATGCAAAGACTTCGCATTGACTTCGAATACACTAACCTGTCATGTGAATAATTAGTTTCGCGTTTGGTGAAAAAGCAGCTTAAAAATCAAGCAATTTATTTGGCCAACAAGTACAACTGCCATGTAGCCTATAATGATTAAAAAGCAATAATAAGAAGCGAACGTACCAAACAAGGCTTCCGTATAAGAGTGCCAATAATAATAAAACCATTTTAATATGGCCCTGGTTTCCAAAATATAACAATATTGGCTGACACAATGTGGAAAACATTTCATTAAGCCTATCCACTTTCAGGTATGATTTAGTTTTGTACTCACATTAAATTGTCAAATGTAGCTAAGCCTATAAAAATAATCCGGCAAACGCAAGCGGGTGAATCTGTGCTGTTTCCTAGTCATTTTAATCTCAATATGCGACTTCCCAAAGAACGTAAAGATAAACTGGACCGTCTTCCGATTCAAATTTGTAATTGTGCGAATCATGTGCTTGATTGTAAACTGAGCACGGGACGGAGGTGAGAACTATTACTGTTTAGATGATGATAATTCTGCAAATCTTGACGTTGCTTATTTCATGGCTTTGAATTTTGGAAACTGTATGGTCATGACCGCATCAGGTCTGATTTGTAAAGCTAAATGGGTAGCTCATCCGCTTGCCCCGTTGCGGGAGTTATCATCAATGCCCAGGGTGGATTTTTATCAGTGTTCATTCTGCGTTTATTTTTCCCGACCACAAACTTTCTTGCACTCTACACTTTAACATTTCTCCGTGTCTCCCTCGCTGCTTCTGAATCTGCACTGCTAGCCAACTCTATTCGATTCGAAAGACCACCACCATTTTCTGTTTACCTTCTCTGGCTTCTACATGATGCAAGTGATGCAGAGCTGCTTTGCAATAGGATGAGCGCGAATGCAACGTCAGTGCTGCGTTTGCGGGCGGCCTCAAGCGACCCCGAGAGACCGCCTATTACTCACTTTCTTTGATAACTACAAGTTGGTTTGCTTTGCGGCTCCTGAAATAATGCTGGAAAATCGTTGACATTTAGAAATTAGATCGCGTGTCAGGGTGAATCGAGATCACGATCTTCTGGCAATGTAATGTGCAGGCCTACTGCAAAAAACAGTCTTTTTTTAATAAACTATCTGTGCATTTTCAAAGTTCTCAGTGCCTTGTTTTAAATGTCAGGGTCCTCGGAATTCTACCAATGAAGTGTGGAGCTACTTTGAGCTTTGTTAATGATGTAAAAATAGTGATTTCTTTGCATGGCAACGCTATGCCCCATTCACTACAATTGTAAGCCTGTTGGGAGCTTCAGCTAGAAAGCTCTGAATATCGAAATATTGCGTGCGTACGGAGGTGGGGTATTCGACAAAAGTTAGTTCTCCTTATCATGTTTTAATACACCCCAAGTCAATTTCACTCTGGAGTTCCCCTTTAAACCCAATTCATATTCGTGTTCAGATTTTATATTTTCATCTCTTGAACTTTGTTATTTTCAAAGCACATTGCTTGTGGCTGTTGCAGTTGATGGAAGACGAAGCTGAACGGACGGTTTGGGATTGGGCATTGACTTAATTACAGCATGTTATCAATAAATCCTGTCAAACTGTATTGCCTTTAAATATTTTTAATTAATTTGGCTTACTTTGTCATTTGGAGACTGTCTTTTGGGGAAGGAGTAGATCTCTTTATTCTTTAGTGCACAGTGCTGGGAGAATCAAGTGCGATGTAAGTTGGATAGAATAAAACCAAATAATAATTCTAATTAATGAATTATATATCATCCCATATTGATAACCGGGCAAAAGAAAAAAAGAGAGTAAGTGGTTTCAGAACTCAGAAAATATTAATATATTTTTGTGTTCATTTTACTGGACTAATAATGTGAATATAAGCATCACCTGAGCTTCCAGCCATTTTCATTTAAACGCTCTGATGGAGAAATAATATAGCGTTAATGCTGAACAATTTTTTTTTTTTCTTCAGCATAAAGCAATGTGACAATCTCTCCCTAATAGCTGTTTTATGGTAGAAGACTCACCTGCACATTTATTTTTCAATTTCCAATGCATCACTTTTGTTTGAAAATAACTTCTGTTTGAAAGGACACAAAGTACTTTAGCAATTGAATATAAGCTCAATAGTGAGTGGGCCAATCTTTAAACATATTTTTCCATTTGCTGTCAGTTGCAGGCCTTGCCTTCATTGCATACATTTTTCTAAATTTGGCGGTGCTCCAGGAAAGCACTCTATTACTATCTTGGTTTATGTAAGCATAAACTCTCTCCCCACCTTCTTTAAAGCTGGAGAGAATATAATCATAATATCGGCAACATATCGTGTTCATGTAATATCTTTCATAAATGAGATCACTGGATGCCAGGAAACCACTGTTCTTAGAAAACTAATATTTTCAACAGTGTACTGTCTGTTTCCGATGGTTTTCTTTCAGCAAAATGCTTTGAAATATTCTTTATAGTAGTGGGACAATCTAGTTCAATCAGTGAAAAAGTCCCTTTTTGTACTTGTCACAGGTGTACATTTGCAACAAATTGTTAGCTGTTGGTTTTTGTGTATTGGTATGAGATTAAGAGGAAAAATGTGAAAATTCTGAACAAATACAAATGAGAACTTCAGAGAATTTTTTTTTTGCTTCCTAATATGATATTACACTGAACAAAAATATAAACGTCCCATGTCAAATTTTTTTTATTTGTTTTTATTAACATTAGGGTTATGCAATATCTGAAGTGAATCAAAATAAATTTGACTAATGTTCAGGTGAACGTCCATTACATCTTGATTTTGGCATCTGCAAAGGAGTGACAATCCTTTGAACACGTTGGGGGTCAGGTTGAAGAAATTGAATGTTCAATACCTTGTGTCCACCATTTGCGTCTCTCAGAGAAACACATCTCCTTTGCATGCAGTTGATCAGGTCGTCTATCGTGGCCTGTGGAATGTTATTCCATTCTTCTCAGCGGGCCACACGGAGCTGGGGCACATTATCCGGAACTGGAACACGGTCGCGGACACGTCGATCCAGAACATCCAAAAGTTCTATGGGCAACATGTCCGGCGAATATGCAGACTGCTATGGTGGAAATCCCTGCATCCAGCTTGCCAATGGCACATTCCCGCATGACTTGAGACATCTGAGACATGATGACTTCTGACAAAATTTGACATTTTGGGGTGGCCTTTTATTGTCCCCAGTATAAGGAGTGTCTGGGTACTGCTCATTCTGTCTGATCACCGTCTGGAAATGCCACACCCATGTACTGAGTGAAATCACTGCATTACTGAGCAAATGCTCACTGACAGAGAGATGGATTAAAAAATGGTACAAAAATCAAGAAAAATATGCCTACTGTACAAGTAAAAGTCAGCATATGCTCACTTAGAGTTGTTAACTCCATGTGACATCAATATTTGACATGAAGCAACAAGGAGTCTTTTATTTCATTTAAAGTACTTTTGATGGAGAACTTCATCAAATTGAGGATGTGATCAATGAAGTTTTTCCATTGATCTCATCCTAAATTTGATGAAGTGTCAAAAGTATCAAATTTGTTTGGTGTAAGGATATTTACACTGCCCACCATAATTATTGGCACCCCTGGTTAAGATGCGTTCTTTAGCTTCTAATAAATTCAAACCAGCACCTAATCTTCTCCTATTACGTTTCACAAGATGGGAGAAAACAGAAAGAGGGATCTTCGACCATTCCTCTTTGCTTAATCTCTCTAAATCATCCAGCGACCTGGGTCCTCTCCTCTGCACTCTCCTCTTCAGCTCACTCCTCAGGTTTTCAATGGGGTTGAGGTCTTGGGACTGAGATGGCCATGAGAGGAGCTTGATTCTGTGTCTGGTGATCCATTTCTGTGTAGATTTGGCCACATGTTTAGGGTCATTATCTTGCTGAAAGACCCAGTGACGACCCATCTTCATCTTTCGGGCAGAGGCCACCAGATTTTGATATAAAATGTCCTGGTATTTCAAAGCGTTCATGATGCCATGCACCCTAAGAAGGTTCCCAGGGCCTCTGGAAGAGAAACAGGCCCACAGGATCACGGATCCTCCCCCATACTTCACAGTGGGCATGGGGTGCTTTTCTGCATACTCATTTTTTGTGTTTCGCCAGACCCACTTAGAGTGTTTGTTGCCAAAAAAGCTCTATCTTGGTCTCATCTGACCAAAGCACATGGTCCCAGTTGAAGTCCCAGTACCGCTGAGCGAACTCCAGACGTTTGCGTTTATGACTGTGAGTGAGAAAAGGTTTTTTCCATACATGCCTCCCAAACAGCTTGTTGGCATGTAGATGGCACCTGATGGCTGTTTTGGAGACTTTGTGACCCCAAGATGCTACCATTTGTTGCAATTCTTCAACAGTGAGCTTTGGAGAACTTTTTATTTCTCTTACCATCCTCCTCACTGTCCGTGGTGGCGAAATAACCTTGCATCCTCGTCCAAGCTTGTTTACCACTGTTCCAGTTGTTTTAAACTTCTTAATGATTCCTCTGAAAGTAGATATAGGGAGTTGCAGGCGAGTGGCTATTTTCTTGTAGCCATTGCCTAACTTCTGAAGGTCGACACACATCTGCCTTACTTGAGTGGTGTGTTCCTTTGTCTTTCCCATGTTGAAGAGTGGATAAGAGAAATGGCATCAGTGTCACGTCATATTTATACCCCTGGGAAACAGGAAGTGATGAGTTGCTAATTGAATGTTCATAGATACTCTGATCAACTTTGTAAACTACTGTGGAAATTACAGAAATACTTCAATTACATTTATTTCCCAGGAAATGTTAGGGGTGCCAATAATTGTGGAACCGGTGATTTTATGAAAAATAATTATTTCTTAGTCAGGGATTTTTTCCCCCTCAAAATTCACTTGAGTTGAAGGTTACAGTTTTCTACAATGTTCAGTGTGAGAGTCTGCTTCTGCAATAAAAACTGAATGAATTTTAAGGCTTTGAACACATCTTAACCAGGGGTGCCAATGATTGTGGAGGGCGCTGTATGTGGCATTTTCAGTGCAGATGAACAGAACATGTTTACAAAACAGTGATATTCAGGAACACTTCAGCTTTCTTCCTTTTCCTGTGACCTTGTTCTCAGGGAGAGGGTTGGAACCTTGAAGAATTGAGCCGTTTTTAAACCTCCTCAGGTGTAACTACCAGGTTGGTTTTGGGGGACAGTTGAGACAAATGCTGGCTACCTTAAACGACAATTTGGGGGTCAGGTGTGGTGCTAAAAATGCCTCGGAGTAAAGCGGTCTCCATTACTGAGACCTTCACACAACGAAACCCCAAATCACTATGTGCCAGGGTAACAAAATGATGTTGACATTTTCGCAATCAGTATGACGGCCAGACCAGTGGTGTAGAGGCCCCTGGATAATTGGTATTCTCTAGGTAGATCACGAAGGAGAGTGTGGATATACTCTCCTATGTATTTCAGCGGCTTTTTGAGTTATAGGTGGGTATACTGTAAATTGACTGAAAGTTAGCTAAACTCCCTATACCTGCGTATATGAAAACTAGTAGGCTGAAGTCTCTTCTGAGGCTTCTGGAGATATTTAATGTTGGAACATATTGATTTTGCATTCAAAGCAAAATAATGCAAGCAGCCAGAGAGAGAGAGAGAGAGAGCTCCACCATATAAGCTTTTGCTAGGATCAAGGCCACTGAAGCACTGTGTTACAGCACAAAAACTTCCAAAACTCACGACTGCCCTCATTTAAGTGAAGTCAGATTGACCGCATTATTTCCAGTAAGAAACGTTCGAGGACCTGCTTGGCTTTGAAGAGCACAAAAGAGCTGATGCAGGCAGCTCACAACATTATCTCCAGAATCCACTTCAAACTCAAACCCTCCATGGCATCAACACGTAAGAAGTTTCTTATCGACCGCCTCAAAGAAGCTCACGATAAGAAACTTTCTCGCTCCAGAACCAGCGAAAAAGTTCAACCACTTTTTAACTTTTTTTTTTTTTTTTAAATCTGGAGTTTAAATGACCCCTCAAAGCTGAAATAAAACAATTATAATATATTAGACTGAAACATACACTTAGTAGCCGCTTTATTAAGTACACGCGTACACCTTATTTTTAATGCAAATATCAAATGAGCCAGTGAAAGTATGACAGACACGATCTAGAGGTTCATTTGTCGTCCAGACCAAACATCAGAATGGGGAAGAAATGTGATCTGAGTAATTTTGACTGTGGAGTGATTGTTAGCCGAGGGGTGGCTTCAAAAACCTCCGATCTCCTGGAATTTTCACGCACAAGGTCTCTGGAGCCCTCAGGGAATGGTCTAGAAAACATCCATTGAGCAGTATTTCCTGTGGGCAAAAACACCACGAGAGGTCTGAGGGGAATGGGCTGTCGTGGTCAAGCTGCCAGGCAGACAACAGTTTCTCAAATAATAACCTGTTTCTTCGGTGCTTTGCAGAGGAGCATCTCTGAATGTACAACATGTTTAACCTTGAAGTGGTTAAGCTACTCCAGCAGAAGACCTTACTCTCCTCTCCTGTCAGCTAAGAACAGTAATCTGAGGCTACAGTGGTTAAAAACTCTCCAGAGCTGGATCGTAAAAGATGGAAAAACCTCTTCTGATCTTACAATCTCAATTTCTGCTGTGATGTGGTCATTATAGGGTTAGAATTTAGTGTAAACAACATGAATGGATGGATCCATCCTGCTTTTTGTCGATGGCTCAGGCTGGTGGTGGTGTTTTAATGGCATAATGAATATTTGGTTGGTTTACATTGTGCCCCTTAATACCATCTGAGCATCCTGCTGCTGTTATTTGCAGCATCTGTCTGTCAGTCTGCCCGCCCGTCTGTCTGGGTGGGAATGCAAGACACACCAGTGCTTTGATCGCATCCAAAATTTACTGAAACAATGCCTGGGGGTCTGGCATTAGTTTGGTTGCACCAAATTTCCCAAAATTTACCGTGATTAAAAATGTCATCATTTTTTTTGTGGAATTTAAATAGGGTGACTGAGCTGTTTAGCACATTCTTGCATTTAGGGAAGATGCATTTGCAGGAAGTTGGGAAAGCCATAGCTGGCGAGGTAACTGTAGGTCGCGGTAAATAGGTGTATCTTGTAATGCAAAGTGCTCAAGACATTTAAATGCTGCAGCTTAGCTGAATATTGTTGACTGTGTGCATCTCTTGATGGCCACAGTCTACCCATCATCTAATGGTGCCGCCTCCTTCAGAACAACGTGCCACTTCACAAACCACTCATCATCTCCAGCTAGTTTCACAAGCATGACACTGAGCTCAGTGTATCACAATGGCCTCCGCAGTTAACAGATCTCAATCCAGTGCAGCTCCTTTGGGATGTCGTGGGACTGTAGATGAACAGAATGAATGTGAAGTTGTGAAAATGCAGGCGACACATCTGCTGCATCCTGTCAAGGATCAAAGTGTTCACAGAATGTTTCCAGAATGTTTTTTGAATCGCTTGCATGCTTGTTTATTTGTTTGTTGTCCATAACTCAATGAATTGGGGCTATTCTGGGTGGAAAAAAGTGTTTTGCCAAGTAACATACGGTGTTCCAAGCGAAGTAGCCTCTTAGCATATCTAATCTACAAATCTGCTCTGCATGGTTCTAGGTTCGACAGTGTGACTAATTCATCCTCTTATCATTCAGAATAATTTTGATTGTCCTCAAAATCATGGCGTTAGAGGTGGTTCAACTAGAAAACATCACAATGGACCTGTCCAAAAAGACATCTACCCTGAACAACCTGAAGAGAAGGCTCAATCTGGCTCAAAGTTCTGTTCTGGACTCGAGCAGAGCAGAGTGGTGAAGAATAACCCGACTATGGCTGAACCGACTCTGTCCTAGCTGGAGACGGGCTTCTACTGAGACGTAGGACTGGAGAAGATGAACAGACTTATTTAGGTCACCTGAGATGAAGTCTCAAAGTGACCTATTCTAATTGCCTTTTGTCGTTGTCGTCGTCGTCCGTCGTATGTCCGTAAACAATTTACATTTTCGACTTCTTCTCAGAATCCGCTGATCTGATTTCAATAAAATTTTGAAGGAACCTTCTTTGGTCAAATATGCGCCAAAATTGTGAATTATATGGTGCCCACCCCCAGGGACTCTTAGGGGCGTGGCTGAAAGTGGTCAAATTGGCTGAAATTTTCAAAATCTTCTCCAGACCCAGATATGCTGGAAAATTATACCCTTCATAGATGGAGGGGTCCTCAGGTGCTTTATCAAAATTGTTCATTTCATGGCCCCCAGGCTTCATGTTTGCCCCTGGGGAGGGGGTGAAGTTTACTATTCTCTATATCGGAAAATGATACTTTTGGGTATATTTGGTTCATTCACATCAATACCATCAGTTTTCATACAACTCAGGTGACCGTTAAGGCCCATGGGCCTCTTGTTTATTCTTTATTTAACCATTGAGAATACGTCTCTCTTTTTCAAGGACTCCCTGGGATAAATGCCAGAGGAACAATTGCAAGTGTAGAGCTATAGAGACAAACTGGAGTAAAGCTGCTGGAGTTATATTTGGAGTTACGGGCTTTGCTCAAGGACCCAATGGTAGAGTTCTTTCCAACTTCAGCTCTCCAGATCAAGTCAGAATCCCAAGCCCCACTGGGGAAATGAACCAGCTACTCTACAGTTTCCAGTCAAGCAGCGTACCACTCTGCTACCTTACCCAGCCACCCCTGCCTTGTGGAGGTATTATAAGCCCTTAGTGAGATGAGGCTCTAAGACGGACATTACAGTATGTGGAGGTACTCTGAAGAAAACATTTCATTACTGTAATGTTATACTGGGAAATCTTTTCCTGGACATTTTTTGATAAATCAAACATCCAAGTTGAGTCAGTGTTTGTTGTGGAATTATATGGTTCTATGTGGGCAAAACCATGATTAATTACGCTGGTTGAAGGATTTTGAAGCATTTCCTCTGGCCGGAAATAGAAGTTGCCCGTTCAAGTTTCGCAGAAGCAAATGAACTGACCAAAAAGAAGCGATAAGCGTAGCATATAAATCACACCGATATGAAGGCACAGCTCATGCTTAATTAACTGAACCTTACAGTTAAGTTAACTTGTGGACATTAATAAAGAACTGAAATTCTCATTAGAGGACCTTCAGTTTTAGTGTTTCATGGGCTGAAAGTGGATACGTTGTCTTTCAGTACCTCAGTGGAGCGCCTTCCTTCTTTGCGTATTGTTGTTGGACTGAATCCAGTTTGTGTGATGGACACTTCGGGGTGAAGACGGGGAAGTGCTCCTGTTCTCATTCCTGTAGAGAAATGCATGGAGCTGGGAACACGTCTACGGGGTTAGCCTAATGCAGTCTGATGGAGTTTAACATATGAGCCTCTGTGAGCTGTCAATGGGTTTTATAAATCTAGTTTTCTCTGTTCCATCCAGAGCTCACTCTGGGATACAATTGCAAACCACCCATTAAGGCCTTCCAGATGGAGTACTTGAACCACAGACTTTAATGTCCTTGGCATAATATCTAACCAGTCTTTATCCCAGTCTGGTGATTTGTATTTGGGTGGTGGTGTCGTTTAGGTAAGACAGTAATGCAAATTGCGCATTATGTGCCCTGCTCGATACTTAGTCGAGCACCGACGATGTAACCGCCTCTCTCCGCAATCCGCAGAATGTGCGGTCATGAAATCGTCAAAGCTGCATCTCCAAAGAAAGATTGAATTAATGGTTGTGAACCTCAGTGACTGCCCATTGACGCATGTCTTGGCTTAACAAACTAACATAGAGGTCATGCCCCTCTATATCCTCAAGTAAAAAGAATCAGTGAGCTCTTGCATTGTGTAACGTATAAAATAAGAGTAACAACACTAGAATATTACAGACAAATCGTATTCTGTCGCGGGGAACTAGCAAGTTAAAGATCAATTCAAAAACCATCTCATTCATTTTTTTCCCCACTTTCGTTATTTAGTTTGGTGTTAGAATATGCTCATGTATTGTGTCATAATTATATCATCAAATTTCAGTCTGCATGTATCGAAGAGAGACCTGCTGGCCAGCATTTACTGGAAAAGAGCCATCACTCTATTGTCATTGCATGAGTAATTTTATTCCATGGAGAAAAAAAAAAAAGTACAAAGAGCATGATGATAATTAGCGCATTATGTAAACTGCTTTTCAAATGTCACCCTGTTTTCTGGCCTTTGGGTGAGAATCAGCCTTTTAGTATATTTTCAGCATTAAGTCTCTTGAGAATAATGACAGTTCGGTGGGTGATTAAGGTAAATCCATCCAGTATTTGAAAGCCGTGAAGTTTATACAGATCTCCTAGTTTATTTCTGGTCATCATAAAACTGGTTTAGCACTTAAGAAGGTCATTCATTATTTGATGAGGAACTCATTTTTTTAAATTTCTTACCTCATTAAAGCATTTTTTACAACTAGTATCACCTAAGTCTGAGGTCTTTTAAACCTGAGGAAAGGTGAAAATCACACCGCCTGCTCTCTCAAACCCCCCCCAGACCCTCTGTCTGCCGCCTTAAGACTGACAGGCAGGAACAAAGAGGAAAAAGTCTCAGTAATTGGCTGATTTTCTCTCTTGGATGGTGTCCATAAATCAGCAGTATTGAAAAAGTCTACAAAACAAAGTGGGAAAAGTGAAATGAACTGTGTGGTCGACCCCTCCCCCATCCATCTCCATTTATCCTCCTGCGGCCAGCAGGGACCCTCGGCCCTTTTTAATGATGTAAAAATAGTGAGCCGCCTCAGAGCTAGCGGCTGCCCTGCTGACTGATGCTGTGAGGATTTTCCCTGATGGGCTGGAGCCATCGGCACTGGGAGCCCGTAAAGGAAATCGGTTATGGGCTGAGGCGGAAAGTTCCAGGGCCGGGAAGTGAAAGTCCTGCTGTGTTTCAAATTCAAATTCTTTTTTTTTTTTTTTTTTTTTAAAAAAAGATTCAAAGTGGCGTTATTTGCATGGGAAATGGTCATTTACATTGCCAAAGCAAGTTTGAAATGCAACAACAAAATGTTCTATATATACATATACACACACATGCGCGCGCACACTCATTTATATAACTTGTGTTAAAAAAAATATGAACTATATGAACTCTGCTAGATTTTATTTTTTTCTGTCGGTGTGTGTGTGTGTGTGTGTATGTGTACTGTATTTGTGTGTGTGTGTGTGTGTGTGTGTGTGTGTGCGCGAACATGCATGCAGGTGTGCTTGTGTGTGTGCCTGATTGAATGTGTGTGTGTTTGCCAGTGCTTTTGTGAATGTGTGTGCGCAAGTGAATGTGGATGTGTGTGCGTGTGTGCGTGCATGCGTGCGCGTTTGTGTCTGAGTTGGAGTCTGTGTGTGTGTATGTGTATGTGTAGTGTATGTGTGTGTGTGTGTGCGCGTGTGTGCGTGTGTGTGTGTGTGCACACATGCATGCAGGTGTGCTTGTGTGTGTGCCTGATTGAATGTGTGTGTGTTTGCCAGTGCTTGTGAGAATGTGTGTGCGCAAGTGAATGTGGATGTGTGTGGATGCGTGCATGTTTGTGTCTGAGTTGGAGTCTGTGTGTGTGTGTGTGTGTGTGTGTGTGTGTGTGTGTGTGTGTGCACGTGAGTGTCTGTGCGCAAGTGAAGGTCTGTGCTGCAGTGTTTTTATTCCACCCATAAACTCAGCTGACTGATTTCACTGGTTGGCACTGCCTCCAGGCTGAAGGATATTGCTGATTGGTTGGAACCCCTTGTGGCTGAAACTAAATTCGGGGGCGGACTTTAACCTTCTGAACCTGGATTATACACCTCTGGTTCCAGGGACTGAAGCAGAGTGTTTACGTTCAGCCTCTGTGGTGACTGATGAATCTCCTGATCCTCAGCACATTACTGGCTCATTTAACGGGAGCCGTAACATCTCCAGTTTATGGGATGAAAAGCACAATTGGTGAGTACTAATGTGTTCTCATGAGTTTCCTCGGCCTCGTGGGGATATAATTATTGCTGCCACAGATGATTTCTGCTCGGAAGTGGGTCAGGTGTCGGAAGCCCGTTGCCGTATCTGAAATGGCCACCTACGGGGAACAGGATACACATTATTCTGTGAGGTCAGAAGCCTTGGAAACATTGCCGATAAGAACAATAGCTGTTTTTGTTTTACCCTGTTCTATAACGTGGCCTATTATGTTTTAATGAATTTAAATATTTCCCTTGGGAAGAGTGCGACTGATATGAATACTGGTCTCTTGAAGTTGTTTCTCAAGGCAGATGCGATGTTAACGGGTGAAGCGGTGGTGTTGGAGATATGATGAAGTATTTATCTGCAGCTTCATCTGAAGGAACGTCCCCCGCAGTGGGAGAAGATTAATGAGAATTTCCGAAGCAGAAATGTCCAATGCCAAATTAACTGTATGTTTCAATTAAAAGGTAGACTTAATTCACCAGAGAATATTCTAAGCACTGCCCTTTCCGATAGGGTGGATAATATCTGAATTATGGATTAATAATGTGCGAATCTGATTTCAAAGGTCAAGTACATGATCTTTGATGCATGTGGTCATAATTGGCTGTAATCAGAACCTGAACGTGTGCTGATGTGTGTTTTCCTCATGGTGGCTGGTGGTTTATGGGTAGATGTGGTGCAATATGAGATTAGCCTTTATGTGCACATCTCATGTCCTGGGCAGGCTGGTTCACTAGCTGTTAACTCAACTGAAATTCAAGTGATATTTAATAATCTAATTGCATGGGGTCACTTTGGTATGGCATTGTTAAAAGCTTCATGCAATGTATGTAGGCAATTAGTCATATATCTTTCTGAATTATGTTCTTTTATAGTAGTAGAGTGGTTCAAAGAATTCTTTGTAGTCTTTCTTTTTTTAATAAATGTGTCACAGTTATTTCAAAGAAAGTAAACTCCAAAAATATCTGCTTCAGCATGTTATTATTAAAATACTGCTTAAAATTTGTAGTGTGGCTTGCATTGGCCGCTGTGGAGTAAATCTAAATGTCACGCATTGTGAAAAATAATTTACTTCCTCCCATCCCTCCACTCGATAATGGCATAAATCGATGGGCGGCATGGTGGTGCTGTAGTTACCATCGATGCAACACAATATGGAGGCTTTAGGTTCAAATCCCAGCTGGCCCGACTCTCTCAGCATGGTGTTTTCCCTGCATGTTTTCGTCACATTATCACGGGTTACTCTGGTTTCCCCTACCCTGAAAGACATGTTCTGTGGGAACACTCCTGCCAGTGCTCCCTGACTATGGCCCTGGCTTTAGAACTGGAGTTGGTCCCCAGGTGCATCAACTATGGCTGCCCGCAGCTCCTAAGTGACTCGTATGTGTCAAAAGCAAAGGGTGAAAGACCTCATGGGGTTCGATGGTATATTGCTCTTATCAGTGAGATGAAATTCTGAATCGTCCAGATGAACACCATTGGAAAAGTTGTAAACCTCTACTTGGTCGCCAGTGTTTCTTGCTTCTGTGCTGAATAGAGTGCACTTCGGGTCTACAGTGTCACAAAATTAACTATCAAACACCACCTTCATGCCAACTGGCCTTTAAGGTTGCCAAGAGAAAGTCTCTATTGAGAGCTTTTCACTAAATTAACAGTCTGTTGTTTACTAAATGGCATTGGAGGTGTTACCGTCAGATGAGACCTGAAGCTTTTCGGCCCCTGCAGTGTGGGACCTCAGAAGGAATGATAATTATGTTGAAAAGGATGCCATGAGCAATATATGATGTGCTGGACTTCCTGTAAAAAAATAAAGGGTTTTGTAAACTGTTTGTTATGGGACTGCATTTTTAGATTATGAAAATCATGAGCTGCTTTAAGTACTAATATTCATACTCAAGTACACCTTCTATTAGGCTGGAAGGAAAATTTGCCCCACGTGGATCTCTCATTCCAACAGAGATCTCGAACATTCCTGAAAATGAACTGGGAAATGATTAGATACAGAATTTCTGATTTCCAGCTGCGATGTTGTCTTTTTCATTCCGAAGACTTATTTTTTTTATTTTTTTTTTTAATTGAGGATTGGTCAAAGAAAACTGCTCTGAAGATACTCATAAAACAGAACAGAAGACGATGAAGTACTCCTGTGACCAGCTGCATTTGAATATCTGGTGAATTTTTCCTCTTTATGAGGACAGCAGACCAGTTTGTCATTATTTTTCGCCCGTGCTGTTGTGACTTCACTTGAGTAATCGTGCCGTAATTCTCGGACCGACCTCCATATGCTGCGCTTCTAACATATAAACCTGTATTTTACCGTTTTATGTGGATGTATCATGGCAGTTATGATGGTTGCTGCTGCTGAAGTGCGCGAAGAGTGTGGATGAATGTGTGCTTTGCAGGAGAGTGAGCTGCTTGTCAGTACTCCTCTGAATTAATGAAGAGGGCAGTGATTGGGTCTGTCCTAGAAAAAAAAAAAACAATTAAATTTTCTGAGTTGAAAAAGTTGATGAGGCTGAAAATGGTTAAATGAGGCTGCACAGAAGACGGACTGTTAGGACTTGCGCGAGAGCGGTGGGGGCGAACTGTCATTTCTCTTCTGTGTGCTTTTATGGTGTGTGCTGCAACAATAACTTACATTTCCAGATGATCAGGCCTGAACATTGGTTGAAAAAGACATTCCGTACAACGAAGACATTTCTAAAAGTGCATTTCATGTGGGCTCTGTTCTGCTGTGAAGTAGCGTGTAACTGAATCTAGGATTAATTCTAAATGCACACTAATCTTTGTCGACGACTCATTCTGTGTATTTGCTCAGTGCAATGTAATTTTTATTAGTTATATTAAAATGTAAAATGCTATTCAGATTTGGTGTGGTCTCTTTGAAAAGATCGTAATAAATTGGTTTGTATAAAAGAATGACTGAGCTTCAAAAACATAAAATATGACATTAAAATTCAGATCTCATAAAAGACACATCAAACAAGGGGAGCTAGCATTATAACTGGGGCTTAATGCATGTTAGAGGCATTCACATTTTACCCATAATGACCCACTGTGGAAAATTCACGCTCATGTACATTCTCAAAGCAGATTGTGCTACCAGCTGCACTCATTCTGAGGGATTCTCTTTACATATCTTTACCTCAGCCAATCAGGTTTGGTGAGGGTTACTTATTCACCATGTTTGTCTGTTTGTCTATCAGTTTGTCTGTTTGTTTGTCCTGACAATCTTTTAATTTTCCCAGTGAATTCCAGTGATAATCTGAGGAAGTTTGGGGCAGTCTATTAGATTCTGGTGGTGATCTGGGTCCAGGATTTTAGTCTTCACCATTGAAGGGTTGCAAGATTGGAATCATTAGTTGCATCTGAATACGTGATTACTTTTATGTGCAATGTTGTTTATCTAGTTTTCTTTACATTACTCTCTAAAACATTATCTAAATTAGACCATTTGCATTGCATTTTGTCTTTGTTTTGTATCGTCAGCTTTCCGATAGCTCTTTTTTATACTTTGAAACGATTTTTATATATCTGACTAAAATGGAAGCAGCCCTTGTATGTATGTATGTATGTCAGTCCTTTGATTTTCATCTGATAAACTTCGCACTTGGTGGGTGTATTTGCTGAGGACCCAAGGAAGTGCCGTATTGAGTGTTAATTAGTTGGCTGAGTGACTCTTCAGAAACCTGAATGCATCAATACCATAGACCAAGCAGTCGGCCTGCTCTGAACAGACATATTTTGAATGAGAACTGCACTAGTTTAAAAAAAATCCCATGATCACAGCAAATCTCATGAGAAAAATGAACTGTACAGGGTCTTGGCTGCTCATTTCAGTGGGTTGTTGCGAAGATAAACTTATTTATTTAGCAAAGGCAAAGTCTATTTTCGGCGCATGCATTTACTGGGAGGAATGTAATTGAATTATACAAATGTGTAGTGAGAAAGTAGCATATGGTAATGTTATTTATTATCAGCTGGTGTTCAGTTTGTTTAAAGGAATCAAAATATCATTTTATTTTATTTAACCCGTATTTAACCAGGGAAGTCCCGTTGAGATTAAAATCAAGATCAGGGGATGATTAGGTGGCAGGTCCGAAAAGCCAGGTTGGGACTTTAGCCATGACACCGGTGAACCCCTTACTCTAATCGAAGAGTGTCATAGGGTCTTAAATATCCACAGTGAGTCAGGACCTCAGTTTAACATCTCATCTGAAAGGTGGCATCTTCTTCAGTGCAGTGCCCCCCTTTTGTGGGATTGTTTTTTTTTTAATTTTTTTTTTTATATATACGCTTACATAGAAAACAGGTTAAAGTCGAGGGCGCATACCTCTGCCATGCCATATATCTGTTCTTCTGGTTCAAGAATATTGTATGTACCAGATCTCTTCCAAAATTAAATCTACTCTTTCTTGGACTACCACCTATCATCCTGCCAAATTTCATGCCAAACTGTTCATCACGTTTTGAATTATCTGGTCAGAAATATCACAGACCCACGTTGGACAGATACATTTTAATTCCTGCAGATCCAGAATCCAGAATATGTTCCGGATCACATTCAAAACTGACTCAACTCACCCTTGGACTACCACCTATCATCCTGACACACTTTGTGCCCAACTGTCCCTAGCTTTTTGAGTTATCCTGCTAACAGGGAGACAAACAAACCTATAAACAGACCAATGGTTGAAATCATAACCTCCTTGGTGGAGGTAACAAAATGGGAAAAATCCTTTGGTGATATTCAACAATTATTGCAGATGTGCAGCTGATAAAGTTCCAAAGTTTTATTTAATTCCCCAAAACAACTGCGCAAT
The DNA here is from genome assembly GCA_029721435.1 of Gymnothorax reevesii. NCBI lineage: Eukaryota > Metazoa > Chordata > Actinopteri > Anguilliformes > Muraenidae > Gymnothorax > Gymnothorax reevesii. The sequence goes on from CM056589.1 coordinate 31,335,017, forward strand.
GACTATGTATGGTTACTTCTGGCAAAATTCCCAACCGGCCTTTTTCAACCTGCCACCTAATCATCACCTGATTTAACTGGCTATGAAAATTGCCCTTCACCTCACCTGATATGTGGTGAGCGTTCTGGCCAAAGACTGTATAAAAAGATGGACGCAGCATCCGGGTCTGAAAAGTGAGGCCGATGCGGAAATCTCTAAAATTAGCATTCTATTTAATGGCCGGCAGATGGCGACGTCGATGGTTGCAGTTCAAGTTCAATGCTAGAGAAGTCTATGAGAAAATGACCCTATTTTCCCACCTGATTTATTATTTCAGTAATGATTTTCCACATTATTTTATGGTATCTATCACAAGTTTCAAGTCTCCTTCAATATATCATGATGTTCATTTTTTGTAAATGACAGTCCCAAATAGACTAGAATAAAGCATGAAGCTAGAATATGCTTTAGGGGCGTGGCTATCGTCTGGTCCTCGTCTGATACGGTCAAATCCACTCGTAGATACACCCCTGGCCCCACCCTGGATCTTTAGTTTATGCTCTTGTCCAATAGGAATCACATCCGGTTTCAAAATGACAAAATGGCGCTGTTCAAATAGCCAAAATTGAGGCTTCCTAAATGGTATGCTGAAACCAGCGGGTGACATCATGTTTGCTTCGTCCATCTTTTTATACAGTCTATGGTTCTGGCGCAAAATGGCTGCCGTGGATAACCTATGTTACCCAAATAAGAGAGCGCAATATAAATGCTATGGTCATAAATTCATTCATTCATTCATAATGCTTTCCAAGACTATAAGGAGTAAGTGTGATGTTGAAAATGTGATTGAACTGCAGTCTCTTTGTATGTGTTTTTGTGAGCGATTCATTTAGAAATATACAACTGGGTGTATGAGTGTAACTGCTCAGGTTTGAGATTGCAGCAAAGAGGAGTAGAGTATGTGGCTCTGATACTGTCTGTCCCCAGTCTTTGCAGAATCAGAACACAATGTCCTGCGGCCGGTTGTCACGGTGCCCTAACCCATCTGTCAAAGAATGGAAGGCTCCGCGCAGTATTACATTTCCGGAATTGTACCCTGAATGGTTGTTTGTGGGGTATATTTTTGGACGAGAGACGGATTCTTGTCGATTCGCAAAGATTCCAAAAACGACAGAAGACGACCATAAGATGATACTGAGGCGAGATTACGTTTTGTGGTCGTGCCAAAGTGACATATTGCTGAGTTCCTCGGAATACAATTTTTACAGGCACATTTTGTCAGGAAGGTTGTCATTTTGATAGTTCATTCTGTTATTTGCTCAGGTCTGAATGCAGCCACTTTAGAGTTCTGTTTTTAGCTCCAGGTGATGCATTTCAGTGGAAGCTCGTGTCACAAGTTGCACATACAGTACAGTGCGTGATGGGTAATCATGATCTGCGAATGAAATGCTTGACGTGTTTGGATGTAATGTTCATTTACCTTTTTTTTTTTCCCACCTTGTTGATCACATAAGACTGTCCGTTTGTTCCTGGTCTGGATTGCAAGTTTATTTTTTTGGAGTCCATCCCAGCATGCTGTTGATGAGGGGCCAGAAATTTCAGGAATATAAGAGAGAGGCTAGCGATCCGTCCAGTGCAAGGCTCCCTCTTGGTAACACTGCAGAACCTCCCATGGAAATGGAGGGAACATGAACACTGTGCACACAGAGGCATCTATAGGGGCTTGCGACTGGACGCTGTCTTGCTTTGAAGTAACAATGCTGTTTATTGTGTGGCTGTGCTGCCTAGGGCTACGTAGACTTTATCCATCCATCCATCCATGATCTATCCCACTTTGACAGCTTGCCAATCTATCTCATGACATACACACGCCATTCACATACTTCTATTTATGGGCACACTCACCATTCACTCACACTCATGCCTATTGGCACACACACCATTCACTCGCACTCATACCTGTGGGCACACACACCATTCACACGCTCACGCCGATGGGCACACACTCCATTCACTCGCTCATGCCTATGGGCGCTCACACAATTCATTCACACACCCGTGCTTATGGGCGCACACACCATTCACTCACGCTCAGGCTTATAGGCAGACACACCATTCACACACTCATACCTATTGGGAATTTAGTGTCTCCAGTTGGCCTTACATGCAAATCTTTAGACGGGGGGAGGGAACCGCATGGCCGAGAGGAACCCCTTGTGACCACAGGGTGAGCGTGCAAACTCAAGACATACAGGCCCAGACTAATACCCCGGCCAAATTTGTCTGTGAGACAACTGTGCCATTGTCATGAACCATCCATTCTATCATGCTGATGCCAAAATGACAAGGTACAATTAATAATTTTATTTTTAATTTTTAAAAAAATTCATTTCCATGTCATCCAAGACACTTGGATTATGTCAAAAATATAAAAATTTCACGGATAGGTGTTCGTCCACAATATTTGTGCTTTTTACTCGCGCTTTTGCTATCTGTGTGTGCCAGGTAAGCAAAACTGAGGGCAGTGTGTTTTCTTCAGTGGATTAAAGGGACTAAGCTCTGAATTATTACAGGAAAATAAATAAATAATGATACCCTGCGCACCCTGGCTTGCTTGCCTGCGTATCGGCAGAATTGTAATTTGCATTGAGAGCACGAGTGCATTTGAAATCTGGGCTGGTGGGGACGGGGATGGGGGGGGTTAAGAGGAGTCATATTTTGTGCAATAGCAGCCTGCCACCGTTTGTGCTATGGCTTTTCAGGAAGTTAAGGTGAAGTCGCCAATAAAATGGGGGAGGTTTCATAAAATGCCTGCCAGTCACACAGCCATTGTGAAGTGTCCCTCGTGACTTTCCCTTAAATGGCTATTCAGATGTCTTAGGAGTCACTGGTGGAATAGGTAATGAAAGCACAGGTTGGTGCTGAATATTGCGCTGCAGTGTTTGTATGTTTGTGTGTGTGAGTGAATGTCCATGTGCATGTGGATGCACGGGGGTGTGTGTGTGTATGTGGGTGTGCACGCACACGTCAGTGTGTGAGTGTTTCAGTGTGTGCACGTCTGCATGTGAGCGCTTGTGTGTCTGTTCACATATGTCCATGTGAGCATGTGTTTATGTGTGCGTGTATGCGTGTGCGTGTTCGTGTGTGTTTGCATGCATTGGCGTGCACATGTGTGAGTGCATGCATGCATGCTTGCATATGACCATATGTTTGTATTTGTGCACTGGTGAATGTGTGTGTGTGTGTGTGTGTGTGTGTGTGTGTGTGTGTGTGTGTGTGTGTGTGTGTGTGTGTGTGTGTGTGTGTGTGTGTGTGTGTGTGTGTGTGTGTGTGTGTGCCTGAATGAGTGTGTGGTAGGGTATGCCTGCCTGTACCCCAATGACTGCTGCTCAGCTGAAATTAGGAGGCGTAAAAAATCCCCTTTAAGTGATAAATAGTCCTGAGCTGTTTTCATTTACCTTGATTGTCAAGTTTTCAAGTGATTATAATAATCCTTTTGGCTGTTAAACTCACAGCTTCCCTCTTAATGCCATCTTGCTGTTATTAAATAGTAAACTCAATTCAGAAAAATGTTTCATTCACTTTACAAAAGACTAACAACTCTGTTAATTTCCGAACTTGGAAATAACGTGTTTTATGTCCCATCTTACCTCTCCTTAAAGGGATAGTTCACTTTTTTTGAAGTGGGGTTGTATGAGCTACAAATTGCCGCTATTTACATTAGCTGCAGTGGAAAGCTCTCTGATCTCCTCCAGGTAGCCGCACCAGCGCATAGTGCTGGGTGGAGATTTAGGCAATACACTCTTGTGAATGGGACCACAGAAATGGTGTATTTTCGCGGCTTAAAAGAGGACCTGTCTGAAAATAATACAACATTTCAATTGTACGCTATATTAAAAAAAAAATAACAACAGTGCTTCAACTGCTTGGAAAAAACACAGTTGCTCTTGAACTAACCAACTGGTGTATTCCTCCGGGCGCGCATTGTAGTATACTGTGCGCTGTTACGATCAGCTGTTTGGACGGGTTTGAGTGAGCGATTAGGGCAAATAAGTTCTGAAGGTGACCGTAATGCCACTTTTTGGATGCCAACTGCCGGAAAACCTCAACAAAGAATAAGATCAGCTGTTTGGGTCACAGTAACTGCAGTTGCGAAGTCTGACAGTCATTAAACTTGTGCAAACATTTTGATAATGCCCCGCGTGTGGTGCTTTCCTGGATCTGAAAGCAAACCTGCATCCCGGTGCACTTACAGCTTTCACCGCATTCCTCTGCGGGATACTGGACTTCAGCTGCTGTGGCCTGTTGCGCTCAATATGGATATTGATATGCCACCCGGATCCCTATAAACATTCCGTGTTTACAGTATTCATTTTTCCAAGGAGGATTTTGTGAGGCCATATTCAGGGAAGAATCGCCTACGAAAAAGTCTAATGTAACATTCAAAATGCAGGGTTGCCAACTCTCCCGCATTTGGCGTGAGAAATGCGTGAGATTCAGTGGCATATTCACATTCCCATGCTGTAGTCAGCAATTGCTCAATCAACGCAATGCATGTGTTTCACGGTCGTTCAAATTGTTTAAATGAAATAAGACCACTTGAAACGTTTTTATGTAATTCCATTGCTTCCAAGCCTCGAGTAAAGAAAAGCGTCATACTTGATTTCCATGTTACTAGTGGTGAAATCCACCGTAACGCAGGTGATACTGATAAACCTCCATGCACAAGAACTTCAATTCCGCCAGAGAATCTCTCTCAAACCTGTCCAAACAGCTGCTGGCTACAGTGCACATTTTACTACGATGCACACGTGGAGGAATACGTCAGTTGGTTAGTTCAAAAGCAACTGTTTTTTTTTTTTTTTCCTTTTTTTTTTCCAAGCAGTTGATAAGTTCCAAGTAGTATTTTCAGGCAGGATGACTTTGAGGCCACGAAAATATGCTGTTTCTGTGGTCCCATTCACAACAGTGTATCGCCTAAATCTCCACCCAGCACTATGCACTGGTGCAGCTACCTGGAGGAGATCAGAGAGCTTTCCACAACAACTAATGTAAGTAGTGGCAATTTGTAGCTCATACAACCGCACCTCAAAACACCTGAACTATCCCTTTAACAAGACCAGGCCACACCTGGCATTGTTGAGTGTTTTCCGAGTTCATGGGATATCAATTTACTTATACATAAATGATTGAAAACACGTCAAGCTCAATCATTACTTTAAAGAAATGCTCTCTGCCTCCCCAATTTTTGGCTCACCAGCTGCCACAGCTGCATACCAAAGCTATCATACCCTGGAGAGTGGTCATTCACTTGAGGTCTGACATCCTTTTGTTGAAATTTTTTTTTTTTTCATCGAACATTTGTGAATCATTTACACCAGGGTTGTCCAATCTTATTCATGAAGGGTTCTCAAGGGTGCCGGTTTTTGTTACAGCCCAGAATTAATACACGTGATTCCCCTTATTGAGGTCCTGATTAAACCCCCTTTGTCGAGAATTAGTTGAATCAAGTGTTGTTGTGCTGGGTTTTATCAAAAACCAGCACTCGCACCGGCCCTTAGAGGATAGGATTAAACACCTCTGGTCTGTACTATAAAACCTGGAGCCAACAACATGAAGTCAGGCAGTAAGTGGGTGATGCGGCTTGACTTTTAGGCACTCTTGCATGGAATCATGCCCTGTGTGTACTGAATCTTATGGGATTTCCACTTCCTTGAGCTCAGGCCATATAGACAGAAGTTAAAAATTCCAGCCCAGATGTCATTCCAGAATCTTTTGTGAATTGTTTGAGGTGTTAATTCGGGGGAACACATACGGATAACATCTTAGGCATTCTAATTAAACCCTCAAAGCGACTGCACGCGCTCAGTGAGCTCTGTGGATAGAGTCTCTTCTGTTCTGGAGGGTACCCCTCCCTGCAGGAAAGGCACACTGCAGTATGGAATGAAGGTGATTACTCAAAACCATTAAGCGGTGATTAACATTGACCTTGTCTTCTCAGAGGGTGAGTGCACCTCCAATCTGCCAGGAAAATGCACCCCTCGACATTACAGAACCAACACAGCACGGTAGTCCCGGAGCCAAACACTAATGCCTGTAAGCATCTGTGGGAGTGCGCCGTGTACTCAGTCTACTGTTTGTGGAGAATTTGGCGACAGCGTGGCGATATTATGGTGCACAGGTCAATTGTCTATATCCTGAGATCCTTGCACCATTTTAAACATACATTGTGAGGTGCAAGGAGTGAGTTGACCTGCAACTAGTATGTCCTTCTCTGGTTCGCATCTCAGTGCTGTGAAATACCTGATTATGCTCAAGCTTGTCAGGTCCTGCCAATAAGAGCGATCTGATATGGCACAAAACTGTCGTAAATCGGGAGATGAGATGAAGGAAGGGGATTTTTTGTTGACATCCGCACTTCCGGTAATAAGACCAGCTTCGCCAAGCTGGTCTTATGCATGTATGACGAAATTATTATTGCGCAGCTTCGCAGTCGAATACCATCGTGGATACACGGATAAGAACATGAAAATACTGCAAAATTCAAATAAAAGCTGCAAACGAGTCAAAGCCGGAGTTCACGTTTTGGAGCGAAACGCTATAAATCGCCATTATATTAGCTAGCATTCGACTGTGTGTGGATATGAGTTCACTCGTCGACATTTTTACATTTGACCCATGATTTTCTGCCGTCATATCCGCATGCCGATGTGCCGTATTGTGTCAGATCGCTCCTATTATTAGACCCCATTCTTGATCTGTTCATGGATCGTCTTTCTCTCTCATGCTGACATCACTTAAAGCTCCGCCCACACCAACTGATTTTTTGAAACCAAAACCAATGTTTAGATGTGAGACACTGTTTCCAGTATAGCGACATAAAATCATACATTTCATTGGTTTTCGGTCTTCTGGTGTGTGGATGGCACAGTCTTTTAACGATCTGGACCCCACAGCCGCCAATATCTGATTGTTAATATTGAACACGTATAGTATTTCAAACTTTAAATCGGTGTGGGCTTCCAAGCAAATCTGGTGACGTCAAACACACCTTCAACAAACCTCACACCACAGGAGAATTGGGTAAGACAATCTTTAGAACCATTAAAAAAATTTAGCTTTGCTTAAACTTGTTGGAATGGGAGAACTGGGCCCAAAATTGGCTGAATACTACTTTGATTCTCTGTTTAAAAAAAAAAAATAAATAAAAGTTGAACGAACATAAAAAAGTAAGGTAACCGGCTGCAAAGCATTTTTGAGTTCACTCAACTTCAAGCCCTTCTTGTTAAACAAACTAATTTTTGAAAGACCTTAACAAGCTCAAAAATATTTGCAGCCGGTTGCCTTACTTTTTTGTGTTGAGTCAGCATTTTGTCTTTTGCTGGGTGAGAGCTGGGCTTTAGCCTCTGTTCTGTGTGAAGAACCAACAAATTCAGCCAATTTACTCACTGAAGCTCCTGCCAACTGCACCCAAACAGTCATCTCTTTCAAGGTAGCTGAGGTCTTGTTTACTGGCCAGGCTATCCATAATTAACCCTCTGAGTAGGTGTTCATCAATGTTTATTTGTTTTTTTTCTTCAAAATTCTTTTCTCTTCTGGAGCTCGTCTTTTTGAAGGATACATTTTTTAAAATATTTTCTCAATATTTTAAATCCGTGTTTAGGACCTTTATCGCATTGTTACAAATGGTGGTCACTCCATCACCACTTGAATGTTCCATTTGCAGTAATCTCGTCACAGTAGTCCTGAGTTCTTGCACCCTGAGTATGCTTGGGTTCTCTACTCAATAAGTCAGGAATTGTTCCTATGGGGAAACTTCATATGACTTTATTATAATGGACTTCATATCCCTCATTCACAGTACGATCGTTTCCTTCAGTTAGGGTCCAAGTCACTGGAGAGGGCCAAAATAAGGGATAATTGAAGATGGATAAAATTCTGTCAAGAACTGCTACAGCAGCCTGGACTCAATTTCTATGACCTGTGCTGCAAAATGAGTGTTTTAAAAACTCTCCAGTTTTAGTGTGATTATATCAGGTTGTGTTGTGCCAGGAAAAAGTTTGGGGATTCATGCTTTATCTCTTTGCATTTATATTGCTGATTTGATCCAAAATTTTGGAGTACTCTTTCACTGTTCCAAGCACATTCTGTCCTGCTCTTGCTCTCTGATTCTGACTTCTGCCATCAGTGTGCTAGAGGACTAGTGGCTACCTGGAGCAGGAGTTTCTGTTATTTGCTGAGACGGGGAGAGTGCCTTACTGATTAAATCCGTCCCTCCCTCGCTGTGTACTTCTCGGAGCCGAAGAGGAGCCGCAATCAGCTGCGGCATATCAATGATTCAGCACTAGGCTGTATGATGTTTACTGTAGCTGGGTGCTACACCTCATCACATTACCTCTTAACTGCTTCGGTATTGGACCACTTTTGAATTAGCATCTCAGCCGGACATTGTTATTTGTGTGCTTTTTAAATTATTATTATTATTATTTTTTGGAGGGGGTGTGTGGCTTGTTTGGCTCAGGTACTGCGCACTGTTTGATCAAGTTGTGAAGTGTTCTCATTTATATTCTTAATCCGATGGCTGATTCATGATTCTCCCTACTTTTTATTTTTTGAGCATGGGTCTGACAATGAATATGGTTATTTATCACTTTCCCAAGGCCTTTATCCAATCTAACTTATTCATGTTTAATTAAAATGCTGCTCCAACTGCCTGCTATATGAACAGCCTTTTTATCCGTGTAGACAGCAGGCTAAGTTTTTTCGACATTGCGGGCTGAGGGCGAGACTTTGGGTTAGCAAACAATTTTTAATTGGGCCAGGACTGTTTTCTGAATTTTCTATGAAGCTTCATGAATACTTAGTAGTGGATCCATCATCCATCCACTACTATCTCAAAATGGCAATCTTTCACACAGAATAAAACACGGTTAAAAAATGTTCTTACTTTCTTCTGTTTGTTCATGCATTTGACAGGTTTTTCTCTAAGACAATGTTCGGCTACATAGTCTTCATTTGCTATCATATCAGGTGAATTATTGCATTTTTTATGTATATGAAGTAATCTTCCTCAGTCTGTCTAATGTCTCAACTGTTAAGAATTCTGAACTGCACAATCGGATGATGTAGCCTACCTATAGTTAAATTCATTTTTTTTTTCCAGAGCAACCATGCGAAGACAATTGATTATTGCCAGATTGTCTAATATTTAGCCTTCAGAAGGTGCTGCTTTATGACCGAAAAGTGACCAAAGACGTTAATATGTGTAAATAAGAATGTGAATAATTGGAAGTCAGATTGGACTGAATCGTAAAACTGATCCAGGGCTTCATTTTGCATTAAAAAAATCAAGAAAAAATTGATTATCATTTCAAAAAAAAAAAAAAACGCTGATGTAATGTGACCTCTCTTGGTAAGTTCTATGTGGTACGTGCTCCGCCCTTCGCTATTGGTTTAACCCACCGAGGCCCTGCCTCGGTGCCTGAGAAAGCAAATTGAACTCACCTGCTCTGTAGGAGGGGGTAGCTGCACTCGCCTCCTATAAGTCCTCAGTGATGTCACTGCTCGTCTCCCCTTTTTCATTCAGCCTGATGAAGGTTTGGACTCCCGCGAATTTCAGTCACTGCCATCAGGGTGAATGTGAGGCATAAATGTAAAGCGCTTTGGGGTCATGTTGTGTGACTAGAAAGCGCTATATAAATGCAGTCCATTTACTATGACTGTTCATCCGTCTGGGCTGGCGGCACCAGGCGGAGGCTGCTTCCTGTACTGCCAGTGCTCCTTCCGGGGGAGCGTGAGTGGCAGCTACAGTTTGTGCGGGCCAGACGCACCCTCCGAGCTGACTTGAGGCCAGCCCGGGAGCTGGCGGCGTAGGTCCATTGGAAGCCCTGGGACGCGACGTGGAAGATCCAGCGGCCCTCTTCCAGGATGACGTCTTCCCCCGGAAGCTACCCTCATGACGACCTGCCCGGGTTATTCCAGTCGGCGGCTGAGCGGATGGATTTGCTCTTGTCTCCGCAGCCTCCCTCCTGTGCTCAAGTGGACGACTTCACCATCGGTCTGCTGGCCCAGCCGAAGTCAAGACTGCGCCCCCGGGTAGTGTGTCTGTGAGAGTGTTTCCCCTCCCCACCGCCTCCATGTGGTCAGGCGGTCGGCCACTGCTCCCGTCCGAAAGGGACCGTATGACCGTGGGCCTGTTTGACAGCTTCTATTCTAGTGCGGCTCAGGCAGTCGTCCTAGCTGGCAACATGGCCTTCCTCGCAGCTCCATGGACCGACTGACGTACCGGAAGGCGGAGCTATCCCCGGACGAGATCCTGGAGACACAGACGACAGCGGCTGCGATGCTTCAGATGTTGCAGGCATTTGCCATTTATTGGGGACGGAGTATGTGCGGACGCTCATCAATGCGCCAATCTCCACTGCCTTGCTGTTTGGGCCTGCAAGGCGTCCGAGCTGCTGGGGTCCCACCTTCGTCCTTAGCAGCCGTCCCGCTGGCCACAGTTTCCCCCACCTCTGCCAAGCCGCCGCCATAGCAGGTCTTCAGAGGACTGATCATCTGCGGGCTCTAGCCAGCCGGATCTGGAGGCATGGTGTCCACCGCCACCGCTGCCTCGCCAGAGCCACAACAAGGGTGGTCACCCAGCTTCTGATCGCCCTGCTTCTGGAAAGTTTACAAATTAAAGGTATTGTTTGCTTATGGCCTCGGGGTCGTTATGTTCTCATGATACACACACTGACACACTGGCTGTTAGCACTCATGGTCATTTGGGACACTCTACCGGGTGGGAGCAGAGTGGCTCTCCCTTCCGTTAATTGGATTAATAAGAGGGACACGGTGTGTGAGGCTTGTGTGTTCTCGGCATTTCCACTCAACACAGATCCGCAATTCAGCGCTTCACCAGCTAATAGCCTGTTTATGAAACACTAGCTAGCTAACCCGCCAGCGAGGTTTTCGCGGGGATAGTACACGTCAAACAATGTGGTTAAGCAGAATTCTGATGGTGATACCCTCCCGTCATACAGTGGCAGGTTGGTTCACTCTAAATCCTTCGATTCGGTTCACTCCTTTTGTCCAGGTGCAGCACCAATGAGGAAGCGTTCACAAACTCATGCAGATCTCCAGCACCTTCCTAACACTGCTTGCTGGACTGGCTCCAGCAGCATGGTTTGTACACGTCAGCATGTTCCACCTTCTTCTGGGTTGCACCAAAGTGGAGCTGTCCGATATTTTGGCTCCATGGCACCTGAGGTGTCGCACAACGTTCATTGTACACCTCAGAAGCAAGGGGCTTGGTGTTTGCACACGTGTAATACTAATGCGTTTCCTTATGAACCTGTGGAGAAGGTCTTCACTCGTTTTGCTCCACAGGCCGCTGTGTTTCCTTACATTAATGTTTCTGAAGCTGGAAGAGGTCTCGCTTAACTCAGAAATAACTGTAACCCCCGCCGTCCATGGTGAGTGAGTCACCAGGTGACTTGCTTGGGATGCAGTGGAAACGTTGCTGAACTAACTGCCTCGCTGCTCACGAACCATTATCAGTTTTGGGTGAGTTTGAACACCCCCTCCCAGTCTGGCTGGATAGAACACTGTGGAATGGGATACGCAGTTTCCTTACCATCCTCCTCCATTCGGGGGCATTCTTCAGTCGGTTTTAAGGGAAGAAGTGAACTCGCTTCTTTTCAAGGGGGCCAAAGCGCTGGTTCCCCAATTGGAAGCTCGAGCGGGGTTTTTGTTCCCTTTATTTTTTGATCCCCCCCCAAAAAAAAATTATCAGGAGAGCTGAGACTCATTCTGGATGTCCGCGAGATGAATATGCATATTGTGCGCAGACCATTCCGGATGCTGACAGTGAGGTCTCTGCTGGAATGAGTCAGGCCCAGGGACCGGATGATGTCAATAGATCTGATGGACACCTATTTTCATGTCCTAATTCTTCCGTGCCATCGGAAATGTCTTCGTTTTGCGCCGGAAGATCAGAGTTTTCAGTTTTTGCCGCCTTCCATTTGGATATTCCCTGGAGCCTCGGACCTTCTCCAAATGTGTGGAGGCAGCATTACCGCCACTCGGGCGGAAAAGGATATGTATCCTGACCGATTTGGTGATTGACTAATTCTTGCCCCTTCCAAGCAGATGGCAGCCGCCCATACTATGCTGGTGATACGACACCATTTTTTAACTGGGCTTTGCTATCAACAGCGGTAAGAGTACCCTACAGCCCAGCTGGACAGTGCTGTATCTAGGGCTGCTATTGGACTCTCAATCCATGACCGCATGTCTGTCAGTGAACAGAGCAGAATCGATGCTGTCTCTGGCCCAAAGAATACTGGATGCAGTCTTGGTGCCGGCGACGGCAGTCGTGTCACGGCTGGGAATCATGGCTGCAGCCCATTCAGTAGTCAGCCTGTGGCTGCTACACATGAGTGAATTTTCAGACAGGACCCACAGCGCATGCTCCACGTGCCAATTCGAGCACATTGCGCATTGGCGTTTTGGGCCTCGCCCAGCTGGCTCTGCGAGGGGGTTCAGATGGGGTGTGTGTCTCACTACACCCGCATATTTGTGGATGCCTCCCTCACAGGATGGGGCAGGACTTGCAGCCCTGCTTCTGTTGCAGGTACGTGGCAGGGGCCCCGATGTTGGCCTTTACCTTTCGGGCGGCATGGTGGCGTAGCGGTTAGCACTGTTGCCTCACAGCAAGAAGGTTGTGGGTACGAATCTGGGGCCTTTCTGTGTGGAGATTGCATGATCTCCCCGTGTTGGCTCGGGTTTCCTCTGGGTACTCCGGTTTCCCCCACCCCCAAAAACATGCGTTATAGGAACCCTCCTGCCAGTATCCCTGACCAAGGAACTAGCTTTAGAACTGCAGTTGGTCCCTGGGCGCTGCACTGTGGCTGCCCACTGCTCCTAACAATAGGATGGGTCAAATACAGATGGGTCAAATACAGAGGACAAATTTCCTCGATAAAATGTATCATCTTGGGTGTAAACCAATAGCGAAGCTATTTGAGGGCGGAGCGCGTACGACATAGAAATACTAGTTACCTGGATGTAACTCCAGTTCTATGAATATGTGCGGAGTCCTCGAACAACCTGTCCAGCTGGCCCTGAGGGTTTGTTGCTGAGTTTCAAAGGGGAAACGAGCAGTGACATCACCGAGGCTTTATAGGAGGTGAGTGTGGCTACCCCCTCCTACGGAGCAGGTGAGTTCAATTTTCTTTCTCAGGTTAATAGCGAAGCCCATTAGAGGGCTCTGCATGTACTCATAGAACTGGAGTTACATCCAGGTAACTAGTATTTTTTGTGTAACGTATTTAGTATTTGTATAAAAAGGAGGCTTCGCAGTCTTACTCAAGCAAAATGAATATTTAGGAGCATCCTGTGACCAGAAATGCATTAAGCGGCACCTATGAAAATAAGCAGCAGATCGAATATATTGACTGTGATAATACTGAAGTGGTGCCTACTTTGCCTGCGTGATCCGCTGTGCAATTACAATGTTGATATTTTTAGGAAGACTTTTGGCAGAATCATGTGAGTCGCCGTCTCTCTTGACGAGCTCTTCGCTGAAGACACTTATTCTCTCGAGGTGCTGTGTTCATCTGAAGTGAACCGATCCAATAATATATACGAGATCGCTTGAGTTTCTGCCGCGAGTGCTCTGAGCTGCGAATTACACAGAATGAAGACCTCCTGCGGTCATGCGCTAATTGTGGAGGCAGACGGGCTGAGAGAGCAGGAAAGAGTGGGGCGCCTTTGGACTGAAACGCTAACAGTTGTTCAGGGACTGTGGAAGAGCCACGGTGCAGATATAGCCCATATTCTCTTGGGTGCCATTTCAGTTTCAAATGTGGGCCTTCGGGGGGGATCATGAGTGCAAGTGGATGGGTTGTGTTACAGCCATCTGCATTGAAAACAGTGCAGTTTTTACCCGACAGAAAAGCCATTTTCCGAAGGGGTTTGTGTGTCTGTGTGAGTCTGTATCAAACTTCAAAAACATGGATTCTTGGTTTACATAGATTTACTTATGTCAAGGAGTTCCACCCAACTGGGTTGAGCATCTCACAATTTGATTGTTTGCATTTGGTCATTAGATTACTTAAAACTGTCGTGCGGTGATCAAGACAACGTATCTTTTTGAGGTAAATCAAACATTTTGCTGTTTCGAGTGTGTAAAAGGTCAGGTGGCTTCTCTCTCCTGTGAATTGCGGCAATTCCCATTCTGCTAATCAAACGAGTGTCGAGTTAGTGTTCATGTTTCAGTGTGACTGTTCGAGTGTTCCGGAGTGTGACTGAGTATTGCTGAGAGAGTGTGAATGTTACAACATGATGGTGTTTCAGTGCGATGTTGGAGTGTCACTGTTATAGTGCGTTAGAATGATAGCATTTCGCGTCACTGTTAAACTTTAACTGTTTGGAGTGTTACCGTTTCAGTGTGACGAAGTACTGCTGTAAGAGTACGAGAGTTAGAAAGACACTTTCAGCGTGACTGTTAAAGTGCGTGAGTTACAGTGTTAGTGAGTAACACTTCATCTGTTAGATTGCGGCAGATTTCGAGGGCACAGGAGACCGGAGGCTATGGGGAAACAACTTGCTGAAAGGTTAATTTGGAGGTTATTCTTGGGGGATCTTCTGTTTTTCCACTTTGTGATGCATGTTCTTCTTCTTCCAATATCATCTCTGTGCTCGTGGTATGAAATTTCACCTGCCGGGAAAACGGAATACCTTTCTCAAGTTTGTTTCTTCAAGCTTGTGGGATGCCAGGCAGAAATTTTTAAGTGTTTGTTTATTTATTTATTTATTAATGTTGTGTACAGACAACTGCGCCGTTTTCCTGCATGGCCCCGGCAGTCACGGCCAAACGATTTTTCAACCTGATTAAGATTCTTTCAGTTCTACTATGTGGTTTGTTCATTATTTTGTGGCAGAACTGCTGTTTTTTTTTTTTTTTTTTAATTGAACCAGTTTTGCTGTTTGTATATATTTACTGAGGTGCGTGAGGATAGACTGTCAGGTTATCTCGCGCATAGTGTTGTTCGAGAGCGACAGCGACAGCTCGGGGCATTTCCCTCTGAAGCGGTTTGAGATGACTGTCTGAGACGGGAGACCTCAGAGAGACCGGGCCTCATCTCTTCTGCCGTGAGTTATGTTAATAGGGCCTCTGGCTCCATTTTACAAGGTGCTGGCACTGCTCAAACCGCCACAACTGTCTCGACAACCTCTCCGAAATTTCTGTCCTTACTGCTATTTTCAAACTAAACCAACTCATGGGAGTTAATGTACTTTAAATATTTATGTCAGTGTAATGCGTCATTGAAATGTGTGAAGAATCTTTAATAAACAAGGTACTTTAGAAACTGCTATTACTGAATGGAAAGCCGGTTCAGCAGAACAAGCAGAGCTTTGTAATTTTGTCCTAACCAGGAACTGAAGAGAGGTTGACATAGGTGTCAGTCACCTAATGCTGCATTACATGTGCTGAATATTCACAAAGAGGTGAACAAATACGCACATGCAGACACACTCGCATGACGATATTGTGTTGACTGAATTTCATTCTGCACAGCCTTACCCAAACCCTAACCATCACTCAATTATGCCTCGCCCTAACCCCTATCTTAACTTAACCCTAACTATGACCGTAACCCTTACTTTAAACGATCAGCCCTAATCCTCAGTAATCCTCTATACGCACACCTTCACACACACACACACACAAACACACTCGTGCGCACACACACACGCACGCAGTTAATTCACACTGGGCACCATCTTTAAGGGCTACTCTTGCCTTCTTTTCCCAGTTTATAATGGCGTAAATACTCTGCTGTTTCCTGTCACTAAAATGTGTGACTCATAATCAGGGCTGTTTTGGGTTACCTCGCGGCTGTAAGCCTGTGTGCAGAAGACGAGGATTTTTCTTTTCACCGAGAGCGGCCCTTGGTCATCCAAAACGATATTTACCATGTTCTGAGATGGAGGAAGCTCCTGTATCGGCATCATAATCCTCATTTGATTTCCCGTGACACGGTTCTGTCCGCGTCATTAATGCACGCTTGCGGTCAGAATCCTGGGCTGCGTGACCGAAGTGAGCTTGCACAGAGGCTGTATTATTGCACACGGCAGGATTTACGCACCCAAGCCCGGATCAGCACTCCGTACCTGGACTAATGTGGGCAATTAGGTGTGACCTGGAGGGCAAAGAACTGCTTACCCGCCCAGAAAGCCAAACCGACGAGCTCGCGGGGTCGTCCCTTTGAGCTAATTTTCTGGCCGTGACGAACTGACACCAGGCTGCTGAGTCTCTGCTTTGCTGTCTGTACTCTGTCATTTGCATGCCATCCGGGGGAAAAATGTGATTATGGTTTTAATTTAGGCATTTTCTGCGTGAATAATAAGTGATATCTGGTTGGTTGGCGCTAAATCCCCTTGAGGCTGAGGCTGATAGCAGTCTGAATATGAATTCAGAAATGAGCCTGCTTACCCCCATTAGCTTTTTGTACTTTCAGAACCCGCTGGATCGGGCTGGCTCCTTCAACTGGACCAGGTGTCCTTCTTCAAATGCCTTAAGATCCAGTTGCGATGCTCCCATGCCCATTGTAGACATTTTTGGCTGTGGAACAGCGTTAGAATGGGCACTCGGACTGGTCTGCAACTACAAAGCATGATTCGCAGCAGGCTGCAGTGCGATGTGTGTTGCGACACAAGTCTCACTGAAGTATGATTAAAATTCTCTGCGACTTGTGCTACATTCGCCTTTCTGTCGGTTTGAACCAGACAGGATTGTCTTTTGTGCCCTTTTGTATCAATGAGGCTTGCGCACTCAACACCCTGCTGCTGGATTATGGCTTGTCACTCATTGGTGCAGAGGGGGCGGGTACTCGCCGCTGCTGACTGGGAGCACCCCAGAAGCCTTGCCGCACGTACAGCCGTAATGATTGGACTCTCGTCAAAATCACCCAGGTTCCATTTCTCCCGCATCCAACATATAATAGGGTACAAGAACCAACTGTTTGTTTACCGTCTAAGGTCTGTCTGTGTCCTTGACAAGCACTGTTGTTACAGGATAATCATCATTTGTTTCATGTGTGAGTTTTTCATTGTTTCAGCTCATTGGTGTGTACATATTTATGGCTTTTGAAAGAGAGCTGCAGTAAAGAAGCATATGTCATGAAGCAGAAGAAATAATCATTATACATTAGCTGATATTGGATATTTGATGAAAACCATTACTGCACAACTTCCATATGCTCAGATCGTAATCCGTTGTCGGAATGATTCACCACAAGGGAGCAACAAGGTTAACACAGCTAGTTTTGACGATAATATGCATCTTATTTGCAAAATTGACTCCCGTTATTTTTATGGCTGCGAGGCCTGGGCACTGCGGGCTGTCGAATTAGCTTTTCATTTCTATGCTGTGGCCTTGAGCTATTTCAAGGTTACTGGAATTTTCTGATTTGTTTTGCCTCCTAGTTCAGTGTTTGGTTCTGTCTTCAGATTATCTAATGAACTTTATGACGTAGGGTCAATGAATTATGCTTTGTTTTTGCTTTTCAATTGCGCCGTGACTTGTCAAGGTTGTAGTCGAATCAAATTGGTAGACTGCATTATGATGTTTATAATTGGCAACTCGTTTCACTGTTCATTATCATTTTATAATGTTTCCAGCATAGGGATGCAAGTACTATCAAAAATTTTTAATAGAATCGTATTATTTAATAAACATCACTTTTATAGTTACACTAGCTGCTACCCGCTACCCGGAGTGAGATTGCCATTTTGTTTTGCCTGCATGACCGTTTCCAAGTGGATATTCACACCAAATTTGGTGATAATCGGTTGTGAAATGTTGGAGAAAGACGTATACATACACACACATACGCACACACAGACAGACAAATATATTATTGACCTCAAATATATTATAAATTTCTGATTGATTAGTTTGTGTACATTTCTGAGTGATTGAGTAAAAATAAAAAAATCCCTCACTTGTGCTCATCAACTCTTTGCAGAATGTGGGATTTATTTCTCTTGTAATTAAAAAAAACTGTCCTGCCTTAATTGAAATTCTTGAAATTCTTTGCACGTGCGGGCTGATATTTTCCCTGCATTTTGTAAGAAAACCACCACACACAACAAGCTTTTCTATGGACTGTGATAATACCAGAATGACCCTCGGGGGTGTCTGTAGTTACATTGCACCTTCTATGCAAGAAAATATTGTTTGTGATAACATAAATGTATATCCTCTTGCAGCTGGAGTGGAACTCGCTGTTATTCCAGATCTTTGTGACGAGTCTACACTGCCTTTCCCTGATTGTTTCTTTTCGCTTTTTATATTGCTGAAGTGGAGCATTGCTAATAATTAAATTCAGACAAAAGCCCATTGTTTTTGTTCACCATTGTTTGGAGATAGACTGCATATTCAAGAAATGTCAACACATTGTCTTGACAAGTTGCATGCTACAGAGTTCATATTTAAATTTATGCATTTAGTTTGCTCTGAGGACTTAAAAATGCCCAAGTGCATACTTTAAAGTGCACAATTCCCCATAATATGGTTATATTTACCCTTAAAACTGTGAAATCTATAATTCTTCAGCATATTTATATTCAGACTAAACCATTACCTAAATGTGTGCAGTCTTGCTCACCATTCAGTGAACACTATAATCCGAGCAAGGAACTGTGTCAGTCCTCACTGTTTGTTCAAGACCTTCCACGCACTTACAGGATGTTTTGTAATTTCTCGCCTTTCTGAGGAAAACAGGAGACCAGAGTATGGAGGCCGACCTCCTTTAGAGTGCAGTTAAACAGCTCATCTTATACTGCTCATGTAGGTAACCATAAGAATACGGATCAGCAAAGAACAGGGATTTCATTAAATCGGACTCTTGTTCCTCATAAACTGGCAGATGTAAGCTATTCTGCGGCGCTCTGCACAGGATAGGCCTACCTCCAGTCTTGTCAGTATTTTAACAATCAGTCATTGGTAAAAATGCGATTGGAAGTATATTTAAAGGAACAGCGTCGACAGAAAAGCGATGAAAGAACTTTAGCTCCATTGTGAGGGACGCGGCTTGGGCCATTTGTCTTCGCCTCGTCCAGGAACGCACCACTATCTCAAAGAGAGAGGCCTGTAAGTCAATTTCAGAGGACACTGGAGAGTATGGATTGAATTGGGGCAATCAATGGGAGATATGTGGAGATTCGGGCTGCTACTGCCTCTCCATCACAGTTATTTAATTGCAAGGGGTCATTCAATCCAGTTTTGGTGAGGCTGGGTACTGATTTGTGTCCGCTGACAGCAGGGTATATGGGACTGGTGGTCTATTTTCCTGTAGCCCTGAAGAGGCCCACTCAATATCTCACAAGATTCCTGTCTCCCGTGAACAGATCATAAAGACCTTATGTCCTTTGTCATTCTTGGGGGAGAAAAGGAGTAACGGAGATTGATGTGAGGTTGAACATCTTTTTGTTGCTGCAGCCATTGTTACATTTCTGGCTGTATAATATAAGCAATTAGTGGCGCAGTAGCTGATGTTCAGAGCCAGGTATCAAACAGAGGCTACGTTATCGGTGCAGTTCTGGCTGTGGCAGATGTTCACAGGCTCGCATCTTTGCCCCTGTAATGGGGACGGTAATGGGCCCCGAGCTGAGCAGTCAGTTCTGGACTGGGCAGAATATGGGGTTTTCGTCTGTGCCAGAGTCCCCTGCTGTTGTAAGTGTTAGTATCCTCCAAATGAATGAATGACATCAGAGAATGTGGTGAAGACGCGCACTGCGATTTTTTTTCTTTTTCTTTTTTCCCTCATTTTTCAGAGGATTCTGAAATGGTTGTGCATGCATTTCTCTCAGGAATAACTCGCTGCTTATTTTATCTTTATCTTGCCAAAAATTCTCGTGCGCTGAGGCAGGAATATTGTTATGACAACAAAGTATAATAGTTCTTTTATCACTCTGCCTGAAGGGGGAGAGGATATTGGTTTTGGTGGAGTGTGTTTCTGTGTTTGTCTGTCAGCTGTGTTGAGCAAAAACGGTCCCCTCAAATGACACCACATTTTTAAGAAAGATGTAAAATGGTCCAAGCAACAACTGATGAAATGTTGGACCCCTATTGGGTCAAGGTTACCAAAAAAAATAGATGGGATATGTGGTGGCTGGCACCACTTGTTTAACACTGTATTAATTGTGTCTGATTATTTATAAGGCCCTATGTGACTTGCGCTCTCTGTATGTCCCTGACTGAGGTGGGCTTAAGAGCCAGGAAAAGGTGGGTCATTGCGTGACGGGACACGTTACCCCACTAAAGCACCAGCAGAAGCCCTTCCTCAGTCACAAGTCTCTATAGAAAGGGGCAGTAGCACAGCTCTTGCCTGCGCCGTGCAGGAATGATGGGGTCCCACTGGATGAGCTTCCGTTTGTGGAACTGGAGTCACTCATGAATACTGCTGGATCCCAGTATAGCACTTGAGCTTATTTACAGGAGCCTAACGCATGCTGGTTATAAACTGGAGATCCATGTTTATGCCTCGGAATAAAATGCGAGGCAGAATGAAAATGAAAACTGCCTTGGTATATTTCTTTCGTCGTCTCCCTCCATTCCACGCTCTTCACTTTAACCCTAAAAACACCACACCTCTTTCACGCCTGAAAATGTGACTCCTTGATGAAGCTTTGTCCTTTGTACACCCTCTGTGCATCTATTTTTTCCCCTTTAACTCGCAGAGAAGAGAGGTTGACTCATTTAAATGATAAACTTAAGGTAATTCGGAAAAAAAGGAGAATGCCATCTATGAAAATATGCCGACATTTTAGTATTTCTGGACACCCTCCGACAGACTGTCGGTGTCTTTGTTTATTTCGTGAGCTCATTTGCTCTCAGTCAGACTCATTTTCTCCCAGTGTGACACCATATTCATCTCATCATTACTAAGTTTGTGATGTGTACAGTCATTCACAGAAATGGATGACTCATTATCGCTCCCATTTTCATCTGTTTTCTTTGGTGGAAAGTCATCCGTCTGGTTTGTGCACCATTTTACTGCGGTTCCCATTTATTTCTCCTACGTAAGTGAGAAATTGCAGTCTTTCACAGTGATTTCATTTATAGTCAATGCAGTCTTTAAATACATCACAAACCGTAAACACTTGATGCTGCATTTAAATAAAAACGCCAGTAATTACCTCCGCCAACGAAGTCGGGGCAGAGGTTATGTTTTTGTCCCGTTGGTTTGTCTGTCTGTTTGTGAACAACTAGACTCAAAAGGTAATGCACGGATTTGTCTGAAATTTTGTGGGTGCATTGCTATTAAATCAAGGATGGACCCTATTGATTTTCACCGTGATCAGTGAAACAATATGGCTGCCACAGCAGCCATCTTGAAATCGTATTACACGCAATAACTCAATTTTGAAGATTTGGACTGTGCTGCCTTGGCAGAGGTTTGCGCTCTACGAGTGCCCTCTAGTTTGCAAATAAATCGCTATGGTATAGCAGCGCAAGCACTGCAAAAATAGATGGTAATGTATATAAAGTTGCTATATACCCCGATCTATTTTTTGCTAATATCGGACCCTCCACCTCAGTCTGCTTGACTTTTTGCAAGTTCCCATACAAGCTTTATTGTTAGTGACTGCTGAGCATTTTATACTGAGTATACAATTCCTGTCCATTTTTAACCATGTATGATGTGTAAAATCAAAATAGATTTGTTCCACATGCAGTGTTCAATGCTAGCCTTGCACCATATCATAGTGTCTCTGGTGTCTCTAATGAAACAATTTGACTCCCAAAGCATTGCATTATGAGCATTTGAACAGTACATTATACTATTTAGTTCCTCTGTGTGGAAATCATTAACTTGTACCTTCTTCTGAAATTGTGAATCCAAATCTGATATCTTTTTTTTTTTTTTTTTTTTCATGTTGCGTAGGGCATTCAATTCAAATAGAATACTTTGCCTGACTAGATGAGAGGTTGAACTCAAGTCTTAAGTACATATAATGGAGCTTTTATCGAAATTCAAATAGTAGATAAATTCAACCTCAGCCCGGATTGCTGGAAAGTTTATTTGTATTGTGAGGCTGTCGACATGTGATTGCCCTGTACCAGCAGTGGAGCGATTGTTTAATTCATGTCGATGAGTCATTTTGATTGAAAATCAGAGATCTATTCAACTCTGATCACAAAGCATTGCTCACTGACACTAAAACTTTCCTGTTGTGAACTAAATCTCTCTTACTGGATACGTGTTTGCAAAATAAATATTCAGAAAAATAATTGCAATGAAGGAAAATGTGTTCACTAAGTTAGTCCATGCTACGAATCAGTGCCTTGCAGTAATAGCTCAGCCAGTATTTTAATGTTCATTCGCTATTGAATCACTGTTGAATTTTGTGTGGAATTTGAAAAGCAAAGCAAATTTATTGTAATGAAATGATCATCAAATAATTATAATGATCATAATAATAATTTGATTGGCTGAAATTTATTTTGAAAGTAACTGAGGATATTATGTTGCTTCAACATGCAGATCTTGTAATAATTTCATTGTTGATTTGTCAGTGTTTTGTCGACCATTTTACAACCAGTTAACGTAAAACATGGTTTCAAGAGTTTTTCAACGCTGAAACAGAAACTGTCATTATTTCAACCGCATTTCAAGGGTGAATGTTGGTCATATGCCAGCTGAAAGGCTATAGGGTCACAAAGACTATTATGTGCACTGGTATCTGCTATCGTCAAACCATTTAAATGAAATGCTTGTCTTGACCTGTGCCTCTGATTTATATATTTATTTATTTTCCTTTTGAAGTGCTTGACCTTCGCCCAGGACTCTCATTTACTCACGAAGGTGAGCCCAATTTGGCGAGCTCCAAAGAAGCTTCCAGACCTTCTCTCATGTAGCAGAATGTCTCATCCTTTCTGCCCATTGACTGATCTCGTAAACAAGGAGACGAGTCATAGCTTTGTATATTAATAGAACATTGATGCTAATGTTGTAGAAATAAGAGATTAATGGTCCACTTCAAAATGGCTTCTGTCCCATACTAATTATCTATTAGATGCAAGGAGTAAGCCTCTCTGTGTGTATACAAGGAGATACAAATATTGAAAATAGATTTTTTTTGAGTGCTTCTTTCATGTGCTTCATCATGACCTCTTTGAAATTTTTGTCATTTTCTTTCCTGCCGTTGTCGTAAGGAGACTTTGCACGTATAACCCACTGCAGTTCTGAGGTTGAGCATATTGTGTCATTTTGACCAAAAATGCCTCTCTCTGCTTATCCTCCTCTCATCACCAGTTTGGTACTTCTGGTCATGATTTGATAGCACACATCTCGCATGTTGATTTCTTGAAAGCTCTGACGAGTATGTGCTCTTGTGTATATGTCTCACACAATCACTGCCCCTGACTGGTCTCACCCAATCACTGCCCCTGACTGGTCTCACCCAATCACTGCTCCTGACTGGTCTCACCCAATCACTGCCCTCACCCAATCACTGTGCCTGACTGGTCTCACCCAATCACTGACCTCACCCAATCACTGTGCCTGACTGGTCTCACCCAATCACTGCCCCTGACTGGTCTCACCCAATCACTGCCCCTGACCCGTCTCACCCAATCACTGCCCCTGACTGGTCTCACCCAATCACTGCGCCGACTGGTCTCACCCAATCACTGTCCCTGACTCGTCTCACCCAATCACTGTCCCTGACTCGTCTCACCCAATCACTGCCCCTGACCCGTCTCACCCAATCACTGCCCCTGACTGGTCTCACCCAATCACTGCGCCGACTGGTCTCACCCAATCACTGTCCCTGACTCGTCTCACCCAATCACTGTCCCTGACTCGTCTCACCCAATCACTGCCCCTGACTGGTCTTACCCAATCACTGCCCTCGACTGGTCTCATAAGATCACTGCCCCTCGATCACTGCCACTTACTGGTTTCACCCAATCACTGCCCCTGACTATTCTCACTCGATCGTTCATTGTCTGCTGATGAAGACCAAAAGGGCGGAGTAATGCTGGGAAGTCCTCCCATTCCCTGGCCAATGCTGTGGGACTGCTGGCCACAGTTATCACGCCTCCAAGGAACCCGTGTACCATATCTTTTCTTGAATTCGCTGTAATCTGACTGGGCCTGCCCAGTTCTGGTGCAGACAAAATATAACGTGCCATATGTTTGCATTACTCGCACCCCAAAATGGAGGACCAGGCCCCTGATACATGGACACCCCGAAAGACAAAAACGCCCCCTCATTTTTAAATTTAACTGCCCTTTTGTGCTCAAACGTGGCTTTGTGTCAACATCAAAATGACAAAATATTGTTCAAACGGTGTAGTGGAGCGTATATGCTATTTACAGAGTGAACCCACCTGTTTTCCTGTCAATTAACAATATACCTGCCTTTCAGCCAAAAAACCATTGAAATGCATATGAGAGTATAACCACTTTCTCCTTAGTGATCAACTCATCTATCGAATAGCATATACCCACTTCTCCAAGGACCATTAGACCTCTGTGTCCATGTCTAACTGTATTTCTGTCATGTATAATCTTTATGCATTTTCTATTTTTAATTTAAATATAATTCAGAAATATAGGACTGTCTCCCTTATACTTCCCTTTTTCTTTGACTACATGACAAAAAAACAGTATTCGGTATGATGTCCCTGAAATTAACCCATCTCAGTATGTGGCTATTCTCTATGTTTGAAGCACTTAGTCAGGCTTGTCTTCTGCAACATCCAGCCTATTGAATGGAATTCAAACACAATTAAGCACCATTATCTTCTCAAAATGGCTTCCTCTAGCCTGCTATTTGAAAACAATTTGCAAATGCAATCACATTAAGCATTCAGTATAATCATTAAAGCATTTTGTGAGTGCTTTTATATCCATCAAACTGTCTGATGGGGTGTAAATACAATACTTCATCAATATATAGTTTCCCCTGACAATGAACACTTGGAGCCATCGGAGATCAAAATATTCTGTAAATTTCATATTAAATGGCAGTGCTGTCGCAGAGACACAGAGAAACCAATTTTCTATCATTTTCATGCAGATAATATCCATCTGGTGCTTAAAAAAATGAATATATTTTCAGGGATCATTTGATTGTAAAAATAAATTTGCTTTTGTGGTTATCTTTGTTTATGTACATGAAAATTTTGGATCTGAGGCACTAAATTTGTGCTTAACCTGGTACTGATGCCCAAAGGTGCTGTAACTTGTTGGCAATACACACTTAGGGTGAGAATCTGGGAGCAGAATGGTAAGAGAGTGCTAAACAAAGGTTTAACACACCCAGCAACATTGGATGGTATGAAGCCAGGCTTTTCTTCTGAGATCTACGGAGCAATTTGTTTGCTTGTGTATCATTTTTAGCCTTCAAATTCTTAATCAATAAAATAATTCATTAAATTGTTGCTTAGTTTCCTTTTCTAAAGATTTTTTTAAATTATTATTTGGAAATATGGCCCCTTGCTCAAGTGCACAGGTAACCAATGTTCAATGCTCATGGTATCATTTATTTTCAAGGTCACTAAAGGGTGATCTTTCTGGTTTCATTTACAATATGCATTGGGGGTTATTCACAATCATATTCCAATGTACTTTGAAACATAAAATCAATTGCACTGATTGGAAATCAAACTAAAGAAGCGTGAGGTTTCAGACTAGAAAAGCTTTAAGAATGCAACAAGGAAGTTTTAACCCTAGAACAGCGGACAATGCAGTACCTCCTAGAACGGCCGTGAGGTCCTTTTGACTTCCCATTGCTGCGAGCTTTATGATTGGAAATTAGAAGTCTGTTACTGGACCAATTGTCAATTATTTAAAAATGGCATGTAAAAATAAACAAGAAACATCTCCTCTTATTAATTTGGCCACTTTAGGCTTTAATTTATTTTAATAATATAACAATGTAAATTATTTTCTGTAGTGTTAAATGAGTGTGTCATTGAACAAAGGAAAAAAAATACAATTTGATGAGGCTGTCAAACAGACAAAAAAAAGACCATTGCACAAAAACATTGAACATTAAAATAACAATACACCTCTGCTCTCAGAAAAAATGAATATGAATACAGAGCACATGAGAGAGAGAGCCTTGGTGAAAATGTTCGGGAACCACAACCTGTTCCTCTACACCGTTTTGATGCACAGTCTACTCGCAACCAGCAGAAACACTGAACACTTTGATGCTGAACTGACCACACACAGTTTGCCGTCACTTGATGCTGGATTTAACCGTTTTTTTTTTATTGCAGTGAATTTTCACTGTACCCTACACTCTCAGAAATAGGGGTACAGCAGGAGTCCATTTCTGTGATGTATCCTTTGGTGCTAATTATAGGACCTCAAGGTACCTTTGTGAACCTTTTTAGGGTCTAAAAGGTACTTTTATGTTCTAAAACAAATAAAAACCCACTTCTTAGGTACAACAGCGGTACCTTTGAGGGTACTGCTCCAGGGACGACCAAGGCTACTGTCAAGTGCGTTGAGCTGTTCGTCTGGCTAGCTACATAGTCTGCCAAGCCAGGCTAAATATATAGCCTGGCTATACAGCCAAGCTATACGGTCCATTTACAGTTTTTTTTCATTAGGAGTGATAAAGGTCAAAATGACCTCGTTGCTGTTCGAGGTATAATCAGTGTTTTTTTTTTTCTCTCTTTTATTCTAGAATCCCCATAACTCATAAATTGATGAATAACACCATTTTCGGAAAAGTCACTGACTGGGAGACATTGGGCAGTTATTCAAACGTAGTTATGTGCAATTCAATAGGAGAGAAAGGTCAAAATGACCTCATGGCCATTCTAGTGTTAATGTGCTAATAAGATATTAGCACTGCAGATGCAGGAGAATGTTGGCATTTGGTCTTGCAAGGGGACGACTAAAACCAGGAACTTAAACACACAAACGTGAAAATGAACAAAATGGAAATGGGTGTGCAAAGCAAGGGGAGGAAACGCAAAAGGAATAAAACAATAATCAAAGAACAAGAGACGGTGAGCAAAAACAACACTGACGCAGACAGCTAAATTGTAGGGAAAGACTAATTAACAACGGGAGTGGGATGTGACAAATTTAGCACATACGTTTGGCTAGACGTATGCAGCAGATTAGAAATTCATCCATAAGCAGGCCATGCTCTGTGAGTCTACATTCATTTTATTAACCAGAATGGAAATTAGTTAAACACCTGCTCAGTGTAGGAAAAAAAAAGACTTACTTTAACATGCAAATTTCCTCAACGTGAAATTTGCGTAACGTTCACAACAACACACTCGGAGGAATCGGGAATTTGTGGAGGGAGTGTCAGAATAAGTGCACATGTGCTCTCAGTAAGTGGATTTCTCAGACTTGTGTGTGATGTATTGCCTGTGCCCAAAGTGCACTTTATCTAATGGATGGTACAGTAATTGAAGCCCTTTTTTGAACTGAATAAAGTTTATCCATGACTTCAAAAACAGCCAGCCATTATTTCTTTCTTTAGTCAGTGCGATTATTATGTCTCTATTTAATTTACCATGTCTTTGCGCATTATCTGAAGCTGACCAGCTGTGTCCAGCTTGCGTCCATACGGTAGCTTCTGTTATGCACTTTCTCATTTCACTGATTGCATCCTGATAATCCCCAGAATTATATTTTTATAAGAATTGTAATACTTTCAGTCAGTACACTAAGAATTCAAATGAATTATTGAGCCAAAAAATTAAATCCCGTGTAGGTGGCACAGGAAATTAGAGATGGGGTGTTTTTGTTCAGAATTGAAGTAAATGTGACTTTGCAATGGCAGGAGCTGAATGCCGTAAGACAATGAGCTGTCCTCTATAATGCCCTCGTCTGGTTCTCTTTCAGAGAACAAGAGCAGTCCATTAATGCTTTGCTCTGACCCTGCATGTGACCGTCTCTGCCTACAGACAACATGGCCTTTTAAAGCTGAGGAGCAGATGCCAGAGTGAAGTCGGATCGAATGCACCCTGGTGACTAAGGCACTCTTCTGATCTCTTCGGTAAGTCCGCAGCTTCTCTCAGACAATGCTGCATAATGTAGTGGTAAATTATTAATTGATCGTTATCCATTTATAGAAACTTCCGTCCTCTTGTTAGTCCCTCAGGGTATGAGTGTCTGCTACATGATTTTATTGAAAGGCAGTGGTGAACTTGCCTTTCACCATTAGCAAACAGTCTATAAAAATCTTGCTTTTCCCATTTTTGTAATAATGGGCTCTCTGTACTTTGCATATTTATCTGCGTCCTTGCTTTTTAAACTGGTTCCTGCCATGGTAACCAAGTAATGAGGGGGAAACAGGCTTGTGATCTCACAGGAATCCTTTCATCTGTCGGTAAAAATACCATCGTAGAAAAAAAAAAGAAGCAAAATATGGTTCCCAAAATGGTAACCATTTAAGAGCCATTAAGACTGAATAACATCCTTACAAATAAAAATCCAGTTTGAAATAAATCCAAATGCTTTGCAGTTTCAGGGTTTTATCTCTGCTAAAATGCATGAAAGAAGCCTCCAGTTTCACTGCAATGGCTTCATTAGTAGATCTGCAGGTCATGAAGTCTTCCTCTGGGAATGCATCAATTTAACTCCAGCGCTAAATCATTTTTACCCACCAACCCAATGATGCTGCATTTAAAATGTAGCGTGGCTAATTCAGTGCTCCTGAAATCCTTACTTCATTCAGGAAGTGGCTCAAACAAACGGAAATGATTATGTAAATTGTCACCAGTAAAATTTTGGTTTATTTAATTTAATTTAGATTATCACGCATTGATAACATCCGTTCCTGTACTGTGATGCTCTAAAAATTCTCTGATGTCGTGGTAAAGTGGCTCAAGATATACTGTTTTTTTTTTTTAAACAAAAACAACTGGTGAGCACTTCAGTGTGTCCTAAGTTGTTGCAGTGAAATTCCGTTCCAGTGTCCTTTCAACATTTTGGCCTGCAATACCACTCTTGTTTGTGCGACTCAGGTTATCGAGCAAAATTGAAAGTGTAGTGTGCCGATATTGTGATGTTACCCTCACCCATTTGGCAAAAATAAGAAATAGTATTAAAAAGAAAATATTACTAAAATATTTCTCCACATTGACAAGACTGGTGTCAGTAGGAAACATCTCACTTCATCTCTGGTTCTTTTGGATGCTGGACCTGATAATGTGAAGGATATTCACACAGAAACCGAACAAGACTGTATCTTGCTGAAGTTGTATGTAAAAGATGGCCTTCGGTTAAGGCGACAACATTCTCATAACAAAACGGAGCATAAATTTTTGTTTGAGACAACCCGTTTCAACGGGAGTCAAGCAAAAATATGTTCTGGTCTGTATTGTATTTGAACCCTAAGCACAAAGTTTTCTAATATAGTGGCCAAAGTAAACTTTTGAGGAAGTTCATTGCAGTATTACTTGGTTGGTTGCACTACAGTTGACTAGTTTGTAAAGTTATGGCTAACTTGACTAGAAATGTCAAAAAAAACTTTTCTAAGCAGCCAAACTTGCTTTATTTGTGAACATTTTCTTCACTTATTGATTTGCCCCTTCTGGTCAAGCGTCTGTTGCATAAGAAATTTTTGCTCTGTTGGGCTGTCTAGTTACACAAAGCCTAAATGAATAAACTCGTACAAATGCTTTTTGTTCAAGGCAATAACTGGTCTTTAGGATGAAATGGAAATTGTTATTTTTAATTAGCTCTTTTTTTTTTTGTTCTTTTTAGGACATTATTGCAGTGAGTTTTTTTTGACCCCATTTGTCTAATACGTCAGAGGAAAGCCATTAAACAATGCACACAGGCTTTTAGCGCATTGGGATATGCAGTGCGGTCACCCTCATGGGAAAGTTTTAACAAGAGAAATGTAGAGGTGGTAATAGCCTCTTCTCTCTGGCCATTATGAAGAGCTGAGCTTCAGCTGAGGAAAACGGCGTATGAAAAATGAGTGTGGTTATCCAGGATAACTGGGCACACTGTAAACACATTAAGCCCAGAGCTTGGATGGGAATGGGCTCCTCTTGTGTATTTTTGTCTCGGCAGTTGGGACACAGTGTTTTTTTTTTTTTTTTTTAAATCACTAAGCCTTGAGCTCAGCTTATGATACTTGTTTGCATTCACACTTGGACATTAGAGAGCGCAAAACCCAGAAGATCTAAAGAGAATATTTTAGAAGCTTACTTGCGGTACTATTAGTATTCTCTTAACCCTTTTTCTGCCTGTTCTATTTGATTGGTAGAGTACTGTCTTGTGAAAAATTAATTGGATTAAGGTGCTTGTCAATTGAATGAGCAGAATAGAGTGCAAATAGCCGCGCCAAGCGATGGACGTTTTACATCACCACCTCAATGATCTCTGCATAGTACCTTTTAGCCAGGTTTCATTAAATTCCTAGATTTGTATGATGCAACTAATGTGATTGCATCATCAACGCAGTCCTGTAACTGTGTTGGACTGGCCTGGTAATTCACCTGACCTCAATCCTATTGAGAATCTGTGGTTCATCATCAAGTCAAGGCTACAGCATAAGGACTGCCCCACGAAAGCCAAATTCATCGATGCAGTTGTCCAGACGTGACATCATGAAGAAGAAATCGAGGCAACCTGCAAATGCCTGGTCAGCTCCATGCCAAAACTGGTGGAACAGCTTATCATGAACCGTGGAGGTTGCATCTCGGACTGAGTACTGAGTGTAGATGTTATTAAAGTAATCAAAAGCCTGAAAACCTTTTGTTTGGTTTTTCCCTCCAACTTTGCACGAGACTGTACATTTTTAGTTGTTGTATCTAATTTAAAGGTTTGTTGATGGCTTAATCAGGTTGAGTCAGGTCCTACGCATCTTTCAATTGGAAACAGTTACTCAAATGTGTGATACAAAAAGACTGTGGCAGTCAAAGGGTTAAAATATTTTTCAGCCACACCAAGGAGAAGATATTTCAGTGAATGATGCATCTAGTCTTGCTCATTGATCACATTGTCATTGCATAAAACCACAAATCACAAAAGCTTGTCCTGTGTTTGGAAACAGTGGCTCATTATAGCAGAATCTGCATTTTACTGTCGGATATGGCCTGAAAGATTAATAAAGCATGGGACCATCTGGGCTATCATTCCAAATTTTGCCATTTATACTCAAGGGATGAATTAAAATAAATCAGCATGGGCCGTCACCGGTCTGAGATTGCTTTTCTCCTCTGATCTCCACAGCCCTGTGATATACAGTATTATTCATTTAAACTTGAGAAATCACAAAGGCTAAAGTCTCGAAAATACTGTCTCGTATTGCATTTCCATCATCTCAGCCAAAGCCATTTCTGGTGAAGTGAAAGTAAGATTCTGAGTGTAATATTTTACCCGGTCTTTCATTTAAACAACTCCTTATTTTAATATCCCCGGCTCTAAAAAAAGGAAAAAAAAAAAAGAAATCCTGGGACAATGTGATTGGGACGATGTGATAGAATACTGGATATAACACTTGCAACTTAAAACAGAATATATTGAGCAGTGGGAACAATGCACCCGTTTGGAAAATAGAATTTGGAACTAGGTCAAAGGAATAGGTAATACTATCGTCGAACAATTAATAGGCACATCTCTGTCTGTCTGTCTGTCTGCCTTTCTGTAAGTCTTTCAATTTTCTCAACAAATCCTCATCCGATTGACTTAAAATTTAGTGGGTTTTTTGCTGAGGACTGAGGGCAGTGCTGTGTCAAAGGTGACGTTTTTTGGCAGAGAGATTCTCAAAATATCTTTTGTACAAGCAACAATCGGTCCAATCTGAACAGACATGTTTTTAATCGCACTGCACTTTTGATTGCAAAATGAGCATCCTTGAAAGACTTGGTTGTATATGAGCAAGGATGACTTCAGATTCGCCATACGCGTAAAGCTACAGGAGTGAATCCACCAGCAGTTCAGGAACAAGGTTTCTGAGTCCATGATTACACTGAAATTTTTGGATTTCATCACTTGTTGTCCATCATATTATAAAAATATTCAGAGGATCTGGAAAAATTTGTGCTTAAAGGGCAAGGCCGAAAACCAGTATTGAATGCCTCTGATCGTCATGCCCTCAGACAGCACTGTCTTTAAAACCAACGCGCTTCTATAGTGAATATAAGACATATGGCCCCGTGAAAACTATGCTTATCCAATATGCTATGAACAACGTACCAGTCAATTTTCTCATAAAACTGCTGGACAGCTGAAGAAAATATGAGAGCATTGATGTAATTTTAAAATGAAGGCTGGTCACATGAAACAATAACTTGCTTTAGTTTTTACCCCTCGGCTGACTGTATTGTCGTCACCTGTGTGTCTGTCTGTCGTCCGTCGTCCGTCCATGATTTTTTTCCGGGCCAGTACTCAGCAACTAACGATTGCAGCTTCACCAAATTTGGTATGGTAACTCACTATGACCCATAGATGTGCAACGTCAGGTTTTCTGCTGGATTTCGCCATTGACCTTAGCGCTGTGACCTTGACCCTGGAAATTTTGTCCGGGTCAGTACTCGGCAACTAATCCTCACTTCACCAAATTTGGTATGGTAACTCACTATGACCCATAGATGTGCAACGTCAGGTTTTTTTTTTTGCTGGATTTGACCTTTGACCTTAGCTCTGTGACCATGACCCTGGAAATCTTGTCCGGGTTAGTACTCGGCAACTAATTATCGCAGCTTCACCAAATTTGGCATGGTAACTCACTGTCCCACACACATGAGCAATTTCATGTTTTTTGCTGGATTTCACCTTTGACCTTCGCGCTGTGACCTTAAGGCAGGAAATCTCATGGGTCAGTGCTCGGCATCGACTGATCGCATCTTCACCAAATTTGGTATGGTAACTCACACATAGATGTGCAACGTCACCTTTTTTGCTGGATTTGACCTTTGACCTTAACGCTGTGACGTTGAGGCGGGCGTATTCAGCAACGCGTTATGTTTAACAGTTTACAGTTATTTACAGTGCATTTTCAACATTTAGACACCTTTTACTTCATTAATTTCAACTGCATTTTTGCTTACTGCAAGTGTTCTGTGTGTGTGTGTGTGTGAGTGCATGCACGTGTGTGCACACATCCGTTCGTGCATGTGTATGTGAAGTAGATAAAGTGATTTAGGCAGAACAGATGGACAGTGTTTGTTGACTGGCACTTTTAAAGTTGTCACTTGTCACTTGTCACAACATTTGGATGTTCAGTTATTGGCCTTCCAAAAATAGTTTCATTGATTGATTTACCTTAGTGCTGTGGTTTGGCTCATTGACAGAGCTTGACATGTGATCTGGCCATTTCGATCTGGTAAACGAGGGACAAATGAAACGATTTATTTCTCCAATAAACTAACAAACATGGTATCATTTGTCCTATTGCCTGGAAAATGGTGATGATCAAGCTATAAATTGTCGATCAGCTGTGACAGTTGCCTTAAGTAACTAAATGCTTATTCGACCCCAGCTCGACAGTCAGCCGCTCGGCGGAGGTCGACTGAGACACCTGACTGATTTAAACCCCATTACTGTATTTCTCTGGGTCATACTTATTGGTAATGGTGCAACACAGCAAACTGTGGGCAATTAGTTTCAGTGACAGGATTATAAATTGAATTTATGGTCTGCCATATGTTGTCGGTGATGTGAGAGGTGAGCTTGGCTGAGGGACATGATATCAACATTTCTGCTCCCGCGGTGCCAGGCTATAAGGCCAACAGGAAGAGCTTCATCCCGCAGTCTCACAGGAACAGGAAGCTGCCTCCTGTAAACATGCATGGATACACCCACACTGAATTTATTTCTACAAAATAGCGCATCTGCTGTGGACTAGAGTGGATTTATTTCTTCAGTCTCATCTGTCAGCTCATTTTTAGAGCTGTCTCTCTCTGCCCCAATCCATCGACAGAATCAAATGCCCTGCTGTGGACTCTTGTCAGAGATTTGTTTACATATTCCGGGTACTGATGGTGGCTCAGTATCTCCGGAACTGTATTTTATTTGTAGATTGTCTTACTGGGATATGCTATTGTCTGTGTGCACATAGACAGATTCTCCAGAGTTTCAATGATGACATTCGAAAACACATTTTGTGTCATATATGTATATAATTCAATATGAGATTTTTTTTCTTTTTTGGTTTTTAATGTAACATTATTATTCTTTCAGCATATATATATATACCGGGAATACGATACTGGAAATTCTTTCACTGAGTTTGACACAGAATTATTCTTTATTAATTGATTTATTTCGAATAAAATAATATTTAGGCTGCGTTTCAATACCTTCTTACAGGAAATGTATTGCAAATTGTTGTAAAGAGGCTGCATATTTTGAAGTTGTTAATGTTTACACATTGCCTGTGTGCTCATACTCGCTGCCAACAGGGGGTGCTGTAGCACCCTCAGCACCCACCTTCTCGCGCCCGTGAGCACATCCACGATTATTTTACAGTCAGATCATGAAATCATTCATTTCGTCAAAGTGACTAAAATTTTTTAGTCTTTTAGTGAAATGAATGAAGTTTCGTGCGAGCCATTTCATGAAATGACTGTCATTTTAGTCATTTCATTAAATGACTGGTTTCACAATCTGACTAACATATATACACTTGCTCTAAATGATGATTTACCTTGCATTCGTGGCTGACATCATCTGCATTAATTTTGAAAAAGGCGAAGGGAATTCACTGGTGACATGGGTGAAATGCTATCTTTTAGTGATTTCTACTCAAGTTTTCCAAAATGGTCTTGCTTGTAGATTTGGTCATTATCTGAGTGAATGGCTTGATTTTTTTTTTTTTTAACCAGCATTGCTTTTTCAAACCATTTTGCAAGTTCTTTAATGACTAGCATTGACCGGTCTTGATCCAGGTACTGCTTCTGCTGTCTGGATTTTATAGAACCTTTGGGGTTTTAAAGCCTGTTATGACCCTGTTATGTCCCCAAAACTAAGTGTTCAGGATATAATTTTTTGGCTTTGATGCTGCTGCCCTCGCAGATCCTTCCTGTTAGCACGATAACTCGAAGAGTTTC
Organism: Gymnothorax reevesii; assembly: GCA_029721435.1. NCBI lineage: Eukaryota > Metazoa > Chordata > Actinopteri > Anguilliformes > Muraenidae > Gymnothorax > Gymnothorax reevesii. The sequence continues at coordinate 31,370,046 of CM056589.1, forward strand.
CATGGTAATAGGACAAAAATGGTTGTGTTCATTCCTGGGGCATAGGAGACAAGTGGTATTGTTTTGTGTGACCCTATGACCTTTCTTGTAGCATCACCTCAAGGATAAACTTTAGATTTCCAAATGCAGTAATAACTCAAACTGTTTTCACGGGAATCAAGCCACTCGTCTTATTGCATGCATAAAGAAGGGCTGTTATTGATGTTGGTCACCCTTCCGCCTTTGCTGTAGCGCCACCGCCAGGCCGAACTACTACTATTTAAACATTGCAATAACTCCAGCAGCTTTAATGGGAATAATGTAGAATTTGGTTTTGACATTCCTGGCGCATACAAGAGAAAGTTATTGATTGTAATCTTCCTTGAAACACCACAACTCTGTCAAATTTTTGACGGAAAAATAAAAATTTAACTTGAGTAACGTGAACAGTTCTGATAGGAATCATGTCACTCTTTTCCTGATTATTTTTGCTGCATAGAGCAGGGGTGTTATGGTAGCCCCTGGACGAAGTCGGGCGGCTACTATGGATTGATGCTTGTCATCGCCGCCACCGCCGCCGCTGTGTCCACATCCTTTGACACTTCCTTGTGGACGCTGTACTGGCTGTAAGTTTTGACCGATTACTTTCACATTTGGTATGGACATGTGTTCAACTTCAGTTATGACACCAATCTGTTTTGGTTGCTGTGGCGACAGTATTGGCGGAATAATGCGCAAATATGTGGAGAAGCGGGCTTTCGAGGTCTACACCCATGCGGTTGTGGGCGAGTGGACTGTCTGGTTGATATTGGTCTCTCTTTGACCAAAATTTGCTGTGAAAATTTTTGGAGTCCAGAGTAGTTCTCCTGTTGATATTCTTGACCCTGTACTCTTTCCTGTTGCATATCCACAAGGCCAAACTATGAGCCTCACTAATGGGGAGAATGTTGTGGTTAATGAGAGATATACCCAGCTGTCGTCCACTGACGGCCTTTGTCCGGTATGAGGGTGGTCACCGTCTGCCTGCCTAGCATGCCCTGTCCTTTCGGACCCATATTAAATGTCCCTTTGTCGTGGCAAAGTGAAATTCTATCGAACATGAAGCCCCTCTCCTTCAAAGTTGGAGAAAGTGTCAACTGTGTTGATCCTTTAAAGTGGACTCCTGATTCATGAATTGGAATCAGTCTTCTGTGGAGGCGCCGAACTTTTAAATAGAGATTCATGCGTTGAAGCACTGAAGCCAGCGATAGACGATGCAAGTGAAATTGGCGATATAAATGATCGTGCAGTTCTCTGTGAAGTGTTAACAGGGGATTGAGGCTTAATCTTCCCATCATGAAAGCTGACCGCTTTCCCCAAACCTCTTAAAGTCTTCTCAAGAAGATGAAACTTGACAGCTTCAGCATTAGAATATATCTTTTTTTTAAATATTTAATTCCTTTACTCTGACTGCTTGAGAGAACATTAAGTCCCTGGTGTTATACCATTCCTTAAGTTGCAAATACTGTAGGAGTTTTCACACTTTCTGATGCATTATGATTGCTACAGCACTACTTCTCAGTCATAATTGCTGTAGACTGCTTTCATCTGATATACAGGTGGGCAGTTTGTAATTGAAATTAATTTCTTTGTGTACATGCCCAGAAAAGTTTCTGTAAAATGGTTCCCTGGAACTTTTCTCTATTGAGTCCATGGGTTTATCAAACTGTCACTATAAGCATTACGATAGGTCATTATTGTATATTTTTCTCCTCCAAAACGTGATGATTAGCATTTTAGGACACCAAGCTCTGACCGAGCTCATTGCTAAAGAGCACTGCGATCCTCACTGAGCACATCTCTTACTTCCCATAGACCTGACAGATGAGGTAATCAGAGTTGAACAACATTGATTTATTAAATCATGCTCAGAAGTGACGGATGATTTGAAATTATTCACTTCCATATCAGTACTAACGCTAGCTCAAAGTTTCAGAAATAAAGATGGCTCGTTCAGAGGCTAGTTTTTGCTTGTAACGGTATATGCACTGAGGTTGTAGCCTGCGTGTCTGAGAATGCAATGAACTTGACCTGAGATTGTCTTTATTAGCCAGGTGAGTGCACTTCTGTGTCTCTTATAGAGCAATCTGCTGTGGGGGATGGTGTCTGCTAAATGAACCTGCTGTAATATAAATGTTATCCTCTAATGCGCTGTTAATGGTCTTCATTTCATGGCCTGAACAAATAGTGCAGTATAGATTGTCATCTCTCAGAAGTACAGTTCTGTGCTGAAGTCTTAAGCAACCAAGATTTTTCAATTTTACAGTATTTTATTTAAATTTGGTCTAAGATGTTTATTTTAGGTTTTCTACATTTTTTTGTGTGTGTTGCCGTTGATCGAAAGCACATTTTATATTGCAAATGCTAATTCAAAAAATAATTTAGTCTTTCATATTGGTATTACATTAAAAACCATTTGAAACAGATGACACAGCCTTGACAAGAGCCCGGATTTCAATATCGTCAAGGCGGTCTGGAAATACCTGTGGAGACTGACGCAGGAGAGACGGTTAGCCTGCAAAACAACTGCAGCAAGTTCTGTGGTATTTTTGGTCTAACCCACCATCCAATTACCTTCTAACGCAATAGAACTACAAGGCAGTTTGAAGCAACGAGTACAACGAGTAGGTTTTTAGTTATCCACTGTTTACTGCATTTATAGAGCACTTTCAAAATTTTTTTTCCTTAAATTTTGTTATTTTTTGAAGCAGCTTTGCTTTGCAGAATTGTTTTGAAGGTGTCCAAGACTTTTGCTCTATATTATAAGTACTAAAAGTCGGTGTTGAAATAAGTCAGGAAGAGAGTGCACCTGGTGTTAACTCCAGTTTGCTGGAGTCCTTCCCCAGTGGTACGACAATGCCTGGTGCATTTAGTAATATACTCTGTCAGAGCGATTACATACATGACTGCCTCTGAGCTGCATCTCCATCTTAATTTCCGCTAAGACCGCAGCTCACGGCTTTAATTGCACCTGAGGTTATGACACCTCCTTTTCCGCGCTCCATCCTATTTCTTTGTTTTGGCTGACGCAGCAGAACATTTCAAAATATGTGCATTCTTAAAGAAATATAATTTATCCTCTGAGGGGTTGGTGCTGGGGGTAGGGGAACTGCGTGGTGATGGGGCTTTTGCAGCAACACAACTCTGTAATCTGTAAATCCGTTTTTGCGTCAACCGCATTTAATTATTTATTCTGTTATCCAAACCTCCATCTCTGAAACATAGCAAAATACAGAAATATAGCAAGAGCTGAAATTCGGGTGGGCAAAAAGCATCCCTTTAAACTGATAAAAAAAAGTCTTACCCTGCCCTCGGTAATTTTGCTTTATTCACATTTTCCATTTAGAAGTATAATCCACTGGCAGTTAAAGGCACAGCTTTTTTCTTAATGAAATTTTAGGGTGATTAAATAATGGGGTAAATTCAGCTCAGAAAAAGAATTTACTCATACGTAAGCCTGTGCTTTACCAAAGGTAACTGCCTTTAGAACTTCTCTAGAACTTCTAGAACTTCTGCTTCACCTTTTTCCCCATCTCAGGCGATCTAACCTGCATTCAGTCTTGTTTAAATTAAAATTTTTTTAAATTAAATCAAAGACAAAGATTTGAAACACCTTTAAACAGTTTTGAATTAAGCTGATTGACATGCACCAAACCCCGCACAGCCAAATGAATGATTGTCATCTTACCGTAAAGAGATAAACTTGCAACCTCGGATAGTTAATTAGTCAGGACTAATACAACGTAGCTATGGTACAGGGATGTTCTTTGCCCACCCAATTATCAGCTCAGGCTACATCACTGATACACACCCTGTTGATGCTGACAGCCATATCTGCCTCCAGAATATTACTCATACCTCACCTGGAACCCGGAGAGAATCATGTACACTGAATCGCCTCTCTGCAGCTCCCGTACGAGATATATCGTATATCTGATTGCCTGAAGGCATTTGTGTAACATCAAAATATTAACCGGAGAGTTGGGCTTTGGATGATCATACGGCCTGAAGCTCTGTCCTGCAATGGGACACACAGAGAGGTTACACACAAAGAGACAAGAAAGCTTCTAGAATTTTCTTTGCACCTCACGTGTAGAGGCTTAATTGAAGCCGCTACTCGGGGCCAGAGGTCAAATTGCTTGGCCGCCGTAGGTAGCGATTCTCTGAGGATGATGATGATGGATCATACATACGCGCTCTTAAGGCTTCTCGCAGTTTCTCTGGCTGCAGCATGAAGGTCAGGAAGACCACTGACGCTGGCTTGTGTTTACCTCATAAACATGTATAAGCACCGAGAATGTACTTTATACGATTGCAATAAATCATGGGATTTCACTATGCTGTAGTACAGTGTTGAGATAAGGCAGTCGGTGCTTATTTATCAGTTTGATGGCCTTTCTTGGGGAGGAAGAACTTAAGGTGGAGGAAATGCAAGAGAAGTTTATGATGGAGGGAAGCACTGTGATACTATATTTGTTGGACTGTTCTGTACACTGTGTATTCAACGGAGCAGGTTAAAAATGTACAGAATTCCAAATGCAAATGCGGAAAGAGTGTTAGCTATAATTAGCTGGATGATGTTTCTGTAAAATTTTTTCTCGTCCTTAGTTTTCTTGCTACCAGAGAGGCATTGAGAAATGGGATGTGAATTTAATCCTACTGCTGTAGCATGTGGAAGGTTAATGGGTAACTAGCAAATGGTCTCTGTGATTTAATGGTGTGTAATTGTCATTCTGAGCAGGACTCCTTATTTGTGCCAGCTCCCATGGTAAACCGCTTTTCTTTGATAACATCCTCGACATGTTGCTCCGTTCATCGGAGACCGAGGACAGTTATAAAGGTCATACTCGTCAGTTAGACTGACGTGATTGCTGATTGACTCACCAAGAATGGCAGGTCATGCGCTACGGTCTGATACGAATGTAGATGGAATGCATTCATTATAAGTGTTTTATTACAAGCGCCTTTGTATTAGATTTAGCATGTTCACATTGCCCCATAGCATCTACTATTTATGTTTTTAAGTATGAGAAAGCTGGTGTGGAACTCATTGAATGGATTGTATTGTATAATTTTACAGTTTATGTATTTACTGTTTAGCCTGGCCTTGAATGGAAACTCTATGGACCTATGGTCATGATATGGCATATTTGCTGGCTGTTTAACTCTTCTTGTCATTTGCTTCTGATCATAAATCACCTGGGTTATGATCTCCAGTAGTACGTGGATGTTGGCTGAGAGAATGAAAGTGACTGTAAATCAGGGTTTATTGTCCAGTTCTACAGCAGGGACGGCTAGTGTCCCTCAGTGGCTGTCTGTCGTACTCTACTTTACCCATAATGGGGTTAGGCGGTCGACCCTTTCCAGCCAAACTGATATACTGAGCCCCACTGCTCTCATTTCATTTGGAAATCCTGCAGTTATCAAGAGGTCACAAATGTTTATAACCTATGGTTATAAATGCAGGAAGCAAGGACAGTTATACATACCTGTATCTTTATGCAGACTTCATGGGGGCTTAGCTGAAGGAAGTAATTGGTTTTTTAATACAGCTAAAATTCCCACTGTCACAAGTTGGCAAAATGGCCGCTCTGTAGATGATTCAGTCATGTCAGGGGTCTTTTTCTGCGTGAGGTTTGTTTAAAATTGTGGTTCAGTAATGTTGCAGCTAATTAATAACTTGAAACTCTTCATGTGGTTATTGAGATCTTTGGTCAACTGTGTAACAGTGTAGTTATATCAGGCCACAGATTAAAGTGAGGATTTTCCTATTATTGTATGAAGATTTAGTTTATCGAATTGTCCTTCTACACTGCAGAATTGTCACAAGTCACATGATCTGAGAAAGACCGTCTAGAATGCAGCACTGCATCCAGCTTTGTCAATCCTGTTTGAAAACATAAGGACAATGGTAACAGAATTACGATCAAGAGTAATTTTCATCTCATTTTTACCTGCAGTCTATTTAATGCAGTTGCTACTTGCCTGTGCTTTAATCAGTTCCACTGGAATGCCTACTGAGCTGTATAGCACAAAGTCTGGGGTGATCTATTTTGTAGAAGGCTATACGAAGGTGAAAGTGTCAGTAACGGAATGCCATTATTTTTGCCTTTACTTTGACTGGCATTTCTCTGAAATGTGACCGTGGTAGGCAGTAGGTTTAAGCTTAAATCGGTGGCCTCTGATGTTGACCAGGCCATGGTAAGTTTATATTGACTGGTTTGTTCACAGATATTTTGGAGGATGCCATTTATGAGAAAGAGACAGCGGTAACGGCAATACAAAATGGTAACGGAATTACGTTTTCTGGTAATCAACTAAATTTATTATAGTCAAAACAACAAAGCAATTGAAAATTGGTATCATAAATGATGCTTGTGTTGCTGACCTCTTGTTGAACCCAAATTTTGATCAACAAGTCTGGGCAAATGGAAGGCAATACATGATATTGATGAAAATAACTCATTTCTGAGTCAAAATGTGAGCTTATACTGAATATCGGAGGTCACATGTATGATAATTGTTGTTCTTTCACTGACTGGATCCTGAGACATCTGTTTTTACTTTGTAACAGTGTTCCAGCATCATTCACTGTGCAAATATTCTGAATAATGAAGTCAGTAATGGAATTACGGCAACACAGCCAATGTCAAAAGCACTGTGCAAATCTCAGATGTGTCATTGCTTGCAATATCTATATTCTTTCTAACTTTTTCAGTCATGAGTGGCTGTCTCTTCACACAAAAGAAAATGTATAAAATATCATTTACTCAACTCCTGAAACTCGCAAAGCTCAAAATAAACATGTTAACATTAGTAAATGAACCAGTAGTATTATCCATTATTGGCAGAAGACAAACACTGTTTATACAAATGTAATTCTGCCCCCTCTATCCATCTGTGGCTCTTTGTGCTCAGAAGCCCAGCGCAGGGTGACAAAGGGAGCCGCACATCTCAGTCGCTGTGTCAAAAATTGCCACTCTGGGTAATTTTTTGGGAACCACGGCCTCTTGAAAAAAGGGCAAGCAAAACTGGCCTTTTGTGTAGTCGGCCATAATGGCCACAGAGGGAGGCAACCACGGCAATTGCCGATAGGCTGTGGTATAATTCACGCGCCGGTTATGGAAACTTTAGTCACAGGAAGAAACACTATAGATGTCCAATAAGCCACTATGCTCCTTAAAGTCCTCATGCCACCTTGTGCTATCTTCTGTTTTTCTGTGGCTTTCAGAATAATTCTGTAATTCTGTTACTGGTGTAATTCCATTACCATGTAATTCCATTACCACAAATTTTCCAGGATTACAGGTAAGTATTAGAGAGGTTAGTGTCTGAAATTCAGTCTTGACATAAGAAGGAAGAGAATTCTTAATAACAATAAAATGAATGCAGGAATTAGATGATGAAGAGAACTGTACTGCAATTTTTGTCACGGAATTGCGTCTAAAAATGATAAATTTCACAATGAGCCACTGGAATTGAGTGTTTCAATTTCCTGCAATGACTTACAGTCTCAAATATTTTGGCTACCAATGTATGGAAATACAGTAAATACCAGGAAATGGCTAAATATATTTTAGGAGTTGTCAGCTTTGGAAAAACCTTTGATCCTTGTGCTGGAGCTTAAAAAAAAAGTAACAAAATTCAAATCTAAATTTTGAGAAGATCGTCAAAGATATTTCAAAACGGTTTACAGTGTCTGATTTGTTAATGAGTCTTCTACATGAAAACCTATATATTTCTAATATAAAACACTTTTTAAAAATAGCTGTTTTAGCAACTCTCATGTGGAATCGCCAGTAAGTAAATATGTATGACTCATCACCATTTATTTTGCCAGGCATTCAAACTATACTCTGATTGCTTGCATAATTCCAGACCTCTGTCTGTTCTTTGATTAATGTAGCATTTTTGCATTTTTCAAGTTAACCAAACATGTATGTTGAGAAATGAAGGTTGCATATTTGGTTAAATTTGCTTCTATACCCATTCATCCTTTATCTAAACTCTTTATCCTCGTCAGGGTCACAGGGGCTGGAGCCTGTCCAAGAGTCGCTGCTGTATTGAGTGAACTCCAGAAGTCCACTTTGAGAAACCGCAATTCAATTTTTAAACCTTGCATGGGTGGAGTTAGAACATTGGCGTTGTGATACACACTTCTGGTTTCAGTCGTAAACTGTATACAGTCAACGGTTTCAATGCGCAAAACTGGTTTTGCCTTTGTATGTTCATGCTACAGGCAACACTAATGAGTTACAATTTTGTAAATTGATTGCTGTGTTCTCCAGAAGTGTGTATTTTCACATCGAGAATTGACCTCCTGTTCTCTCCAGCGCGTCAGCCAATCTCATGCAAGGCTTTGGCGACAATAACAGCACCACTGGCAGCAGAGTTTGGAAATTTTCTTGGGATCCCTCCAATAAGTGTTTCTGATTCTGAGAGAATTATGGGATTTATGGAGTTATAGTTCAGGGGCTAACCGACAGCTTCTTTATGTAATAATCCCTCCCCCAAATAAATTGAATCATTATGTCAGTAATATTTAGTTTGGTTGATTTTTTTTTTTTCACCATTTTTAAATACAAGTTATTGCTCTACCGGAGCTAGCCCGCACCATTTTGGTAGTTTACACTGACCATGAATATCACCTTGTTTCTATACAGGGTACCTTCCATCTTTACATGATGCTAGGTAGAGAAACAAGAAAAGACTTCTCTGAATATATTCAACTCCAAAGTCAGTTCAACTCCATTGTGAACTTCCTTTTGGTAGTTGTACAACTCCCCAAGCTGGATTTACGGAGTTGGAAACATCGTTATTTTAACTTTTTTCCGGTAGCATAAGTGGTTTTTCTTGTTAAGTCAGCCAACGTTTCTCCAATTATTTTAGTTGGATGGGTTGAGAGGATTCACAAACAGTCATGCCAGCAATTGTTGTTTGAGCCAGGAGTTCTTTTCAGAAAGTTTTGTGGAAATGGGTCAAGAGGATAACAAAAGAAAAAAAGTATATTTTGTTAACTTACTAGGCAAAGAAGCTAATGAACTTCGAGCAGCTTGCTAATGAAGAAAAAATACTAATTACAGCTTAGGTTCTGTCACATTTAAGTATTGCAATGTGCACTTCAGAAACTTCCATCCTATTACAGTAAGACATACATGTTTCATGGAGTGTACTGCAGTTGTTTATTTGGCTTTGATTTGATGAACTACATTTATTCTCATTTTCTCCCTTTTTTGTGAACATAAATAACCTAGGCTCATTTGGAGTATTCCGTTGTAGTCACCAGGTTTTCCAACTCTGTGGAGCATTTGTGAGTGATGTTGCCGGTGTAAGAGGCGCTATAAATACCTCACCCTATGGGATAACCTGGGAACAGCCAGAGGTCCTCTTTTGGATGCAGCTACTCCATTTTCAACCTGACAAAATAGTTTCAGTACAAAATGAAGCAGAGTAGAATTGAGCACCATGATATAGCCACCATAAGTCTTTACAAACCAAGGTTAAATTTGAGTAAGCTAATCAGCTTCACTATTAAAATGTACCTTTGGCAGCATTTGGATCATTGTTGTTAATGACTTTGACGTTTAACCTGAAGTTAAACACCTATTTTATGCAAATAATCAATATTTTCTGCCTAGAGAGAAGCAGTAATGTTGTTATAATTCAGAATGACAAACAAGGCCCTGCAACCAGAGTGTTTGCGCCAATTAAGATGTTTACTTGACAGCACAAACGCTACACCAGACTCTTCTTCTTTCATAATGTGCTGTCGACAGGCACTGCACACCTTGGCGTGCGTTTAATAGCCCGAGGAGTTTGTTCCCTTATATGCGTGAGCCAGGGCCACAGAGGAGAGCAGACTTATGATGGAGTTTAGACAACAGAGCACAGCCAACTTAAGGTGTCATGATGAGATATTGCTGGATCTTGAACCTACAACCTGACATCAAAACGCAGCATCTCTCACGGGCTGCGGTCCGAAAACGACATATTGGACTGCAGGCGGAAAAGTGTTCGCTTTGCGAGACGTTTGGTGAGGAGTTTTGCGGCCATTCTGCCCTATTCCCCTACTACGCGCGACTGTCAGAGTACGGAGTCAAATAAAGCCATCCATCCGACTCTACCCACCAGTCCCAGGCTGCAGGAAAACGCCCAGTGGATCTTCCGCCCTGTCACTCTGTGTTACAGGGATACGTTATGATACCAGAAAAATTATTACTCATCACAGACTCTGTCCTCCACTGGCTTCTGAATTGCCAGAAGCCTGCCATCCTTTGAGTGAGTACAACAACTCCAGCGTTTCTGAAGCAATAATGTTTTATTTCTTCACTTTGGAAGGGGCTGGCAGTTTGTGTTTTTATTAAACTGACGGTTGTCTCCATCCTGGAGACCTTGTTGACCAGCTGTGAATCCGGGACTGCCAAACGTCGAGAAAGAACTTGACCACATGCCCAGAGCAGGTAATAATGGACACTGAGTGCTTCGATAATAGATCTTTCATCCAGAATTATTGCTGATAATTGGGTCAGAGATGCAGAGTGTGGGTTAATCAGAGTGCTGGATATGTGGACGTGCTCCTGTAATTACAAGGATTAGTTGTGCGTGTGCACGTGCGCGTGCGTGTGCACGTGCGCATGCGCGTGTATGTGTGCTCGTGCATGTGTGTGTGAATTTGAATCTGTGTTTGTTTTTGTGTGTGCGTGTCTTTGTGAGAGTTTGTATCTGTGTGTGAGGCTTTGTGTGTGTGTGTGTGTGTGTGTGTGCGTACGTGGGTCTGTATGTGTGAAAGTCTGTGTGTGTTTGTATGTGTGCGTGCTGCAGGACTATGATTTTGAGTCTGTTTGTGTGTGTGCTTGTTTGTGCATGAGTGTGTGAGTTCTTGTCTATGTATGAGGGAGCGCGTGCATGAATGTGTGATTGTGAGTCTGTGTGTGCATTCTTGTGCATGTATGTACATGTAAATAACTGTGTGAGTTTGTGTGTGTGTGTGCGCACACAGGCATGAGTGTGTTATTGTGAGTCTGTGTGTTCATGCTTGTGCACCTTTGTTCATATACATGACTGTGTGTGTGTGTACACTTGTGTGTGTTTGCATGTGCGCCCGCGTGCATGTCTGTGGTTGAAAAACATGAGTGTCGATCCACTTTAATGGGAATGATTATAAACAAGCTGTTGTGCCACAGAGGTTGTGGTAACAAGCTGACCCTTTTTGTCGAGCAGAAACGGAAAACAACATCGTTCGATCACAGCATGAAAATGTAGAGTGGCTAATGAATGGGATCAAACAAACATATTTCATCTTCGTAATTAAAACAAATTAGTGATGATTACATCAGCTGCGTGATTACAGAGAATGCTGGGAGTAGTACACAGTTGAAACCCTCTGCTGCCTGTCTCTGTCCCTGAGCTCATGAGCACCTGAGTCTGTAGAACACGAGAGCAGACAGACCTCAGCCAGTTCACACTTTACTGTGTCGATTGATCATCATGTCCCTGCTCGCCTATCAAATCAAAGCATGGCAGTTTCTCATGATGCCGGCTCCGACCGTGAAAAGGAAAGCAGTGAATTTCAGTTTTTTATTGATGTGGTAAAACCAGGATTTTAGCACAATTTCTGTGGAATGAGTTATAGTAAGTTGGACACGAGATCCAACCGTGTAATTTATGGTTTGAGTCGTTTTACTTGTTCCCACGTATAACCAATTTTTTTTTTGTTTTGTTTTTACATAAAACATTTTCCCCCTCTGCCCACTGCTGAAAGAGTGTGTTGTCACTGTTTGATTCGTCTTAAGGATCTTCGAATGAATCCTGCATATATTGCACTGCTAGCCTTTGCACAATTGATTAATGAGCTTTCATGATTAAATGACATCGTCATCACTTTACTGTATGTCCATCTGATGCGGTTGAGGATGTTACTGTAAGCGGTAATGACAGGCCTCGAGGACAGTTCAATGCTCAGATGTGGGAGGGGGAAGTACGTTTAGGATATTTTTAAACGCCCCAACCGCCGGGCTCCGGTTATGGTGACACACACTTCTTCAATTAACTAGGAATGCCTAACCTGCCAATGTTCCCATGATGCACTTCACTCCTGGGTCTCTGATGTGTAATCCCATCAGCTGTGCCGTGGTATCATGTTTGGAATGTACGGGAGATGAGGTGCTGACTGCTATTTTATCAAAAGGCTGTGGAGATTTTATTTTGGTCCTCACTCCAGAAATTTCCCCCATATTCATGGAATATTTTCCCACTATCAATAATTGAATTACCTCAAGATCTTGAATCATTTTGCATGTCAACCACAGTGCATGAAGTGGGGAAATGCTTGTCTGAAGACATCTCATTTCCTTTTTAAGACCGTGTGTCCACGAGGTAACACAATGAATGGCGGAACTGAATCAGAAAAAATGTATATTTTTTTGTTTACCTTGGGCTTATCATTATGTGGACTCTAAAGAAATACAGACAGTTGACTGGCAAGGAGTGAATACCTGGTAACTGAAGCCATTCTCTGTATATAAACACTCAGGCCTATGAGTTGTGCTGCTGTAGGATGTTCTGTACCACGCAGCCATTTTGTAACTCTCTCATTGTTATGGCGGATGAGTGAGTGATAGAGAGGCCTTCGACAGGCTTTGTTTCCACGACTAACCTCTGCTTTCTTACAGCTTGAAATACGCAGCGGAAGCCCTCTTCACCCCGGCAGCGCCAAAGTACCAAAGCATTCGCATTGTCGTTTTCTCAGAGAAGCACCCTCATGCAAGAAAAAACCAAGACCGGACACTGCTTCTTCTCTCCACACTTCACAGCTCTCTCTTCCTGCTCATGCTTGGAAAATATCTTCCTCAACACGACCCTTCCGTGCCTTGAGTGCAGCGGTTACAGAAATGGGCCTTGTTCGTCCAAGAGCTTATGAATTTGGATGAACCAAAAATCTCAAGAATTTCTCGCTCTCGGCGTTCCGGACCTCATTGCTTGCTCCGGCGATCTCATGTTACCTCCCCGCACCCCATGTTAATCCCTGGGAATGTTCTGAAGGGATCTCCCCAGACAGAAATTCGCAGATACAGCTGTAAGTACCATGCTGTACTGGGTTCCATGCCAGAGCCACTCAGTTCGCATATTTTTAAGGGCCGGTGCAGGGGGTGTTATACCAGAATACCCAGTGCATTCAGGACCTCGTTGAATAGAAATTGCCTGGCAACAACACGGAACTGAGCGTATAAAAGAGGCTTGTAAGCAAATATGAGCCTCAAATCTTTACTTTAGAAACTCAGAAATGAAATTCGTGCTAAAAATGAAATCCTCAAATGTCAACAGTAGATAACAAGTGAACTGTTTTTGTACTGCCTATCAGCATCAAATGCCCAGTAAATTATATTTTTTTAATGTGAGGAGGGTAGCTTTGAGTTGACCGTTGACAGTCCTGTCTTACAACTGTATTTTGTGATTTTTTTTTTTTTGGGGGGGGGTTTAAATTGAAAATGTTGCGTGTAAAGTGTTGGTTTTCTGGCTGTTAGCACTTAGAACTTGACTGGCTGTCTGAGGTGTAGGAGACCTTGTCAAGGAGGTCAGCCTGGAGCTGTCTGAGAGTGGTTACTCTGCCTTCATTTTGAGTCCATGAATAACCAGCCACCATTACTGAGAATAATGCTCTCTGATTGGCTTGCTCTCATATCAAGCTCATTTAAATTCAAGTGCTATTCAATGATTGGAGCCTATTTATGCAATTGCCCTACTTAAACAGATTAAGACATGCACAATGTATACAAATCCCAGATTTGAGAAAGATCATACACTGTGCTGACAAACATGATTATAGTCTCAACCATTTTTCCAATGATTCTGTGAATATTTTGGCTTGTATGAGCAGTTTGTTTAGTTCACTGATGTATTGTGGGCTGTCAGGAGGGGGCTTCGAGGCTGTTTTACTTGGTTTTCCTGACGAAGGAAATGTCCTGACTGCAGGCCCGGGAAAACTGGATGTTCTGCTGTGCGTGATGGTCTGAGGGGTTTTATGAGCATGGAAATGTCTAGTGTCAAATCAACTCTGACAGTTTATGAGGCCAGAGTGGGTTCATGTAAACTCTATTGGAGTTGAATTAACACTGGGCATTTTAATATATGCTTGGAATATTGCCATTATGTGAAAATTAATAGAACGGCTGCTCGGGGAAAATCTAATTTTCGGTACAGCTTTGTGGTAAATGTGTTATAGTATATTTCAGTCCTCCACTCAATTAATTTTATGTATATTTAATTCTGATCTCCATTACAATGCAAGTAGGCTACTCTTAATTGAGGGTTCCATCTTACTTTACTAATAAACGTCTCAATTTATGTAGCTGACGGTACGTTGTAATGGTTAACATTACTGCACCTTTGTTGCATGATGATGGCTACAGTGTCAACTATACATAATATTGACATAAACTGCTGTTATGTCAGTATTATATATAACTGCGGCAATAAAGTGCAGCAAGCTATAAAATGGTCTTGAACCAATTATCACGATAATACCGATGTGCTGTATCATGTAATGTATCCTAATGAAACTGAAGCGATGAAGCAACATCACATCACAGTCAGTATCTTTAGCAGGATCCCCTGTGTTTATGCTAATCATGGGGGAGGGTAAAAAATCACGAGAAGGTAGTTAGTGTATTACTGTGATTGTGTAAACTTTGATTAAATAAACAGCTGGCGTTGACGCAATTAAATTCAAATGATCTTGCATCCCTCCTTACAGTTTGAGCAGGCTGGATCTTGATTGACAGCAGTTCCATCCTACATTGGAAGCCAGGGGTCAGCTGTGCTGTTAGTAGAGTCAGGGAGTTAGTTCCACACATTGTGAAACATTGAAGCTCCTTGCTGAGATTTTCAATTGATTTAAAAAAAATTAAAAATAAATCTTAAGCAGAATCTTTATGAGCGGTAACAGTACTCATTAAAACATACTAAAGTTAATGGGTTACATCTGGCATTAGCCTTCACTAAAATGTAAACTCTCATTACAGCCTTTCTGTCCCAGGGTAGCATTGAGCTAATTCTGACTGCATGCACTCCATGCTATTTCAGGCTGTTGCTATAGGGCTTGGGTGATGGGGCCCTACATCGTGTTCCGTAAATAGTTTTTATGATTCCTTTGATGGCGCAGACTGGGAAAGGGGTTAGAGGGGACGTGTGAAAACATCAGCACGGAAAGTGAAGAGCCGCTCCTCGTGCATTTTTCATGTCGCCCTGGCTGCGTCGAGGAGCAGGCGCGCAAACTTTAACGACGGAACAGTATTATTTTAATGTGGCAGTTCACAGAGCTCAGAGCATGCGTCGGGAGTAGCAATCATGCGCTCGGATTTAAACGTCCGCGAAGTAAGTGGCATTTACGTCTCGCTCTTTCTGTCTTTCGCTCTGCTATTAATGTCAGCGAAAGCGCGGTGCTTTATGCTTTCGGGGCGCATTTGTTGAATAATAATTACACTGTAAAATTACAGCCTGTTTAGAGACATTTTATTTGCATCCTTTGTCACTGTCAAAAAGTAAATGACTTGTGAATAATGACTTTGCAGAGAAAACAAGTATGTTCATACTCTCCTGATCTTGTATTGAATAAGGTGGTACTGTTGTGCATTAGCTGTAGGAGTAAAACTGCCTTTACTTTAAACAGATTTTGACATCTGAGTGGCCAAGTCCCGCTCCCTTAGGAACTGGGTCCAGAGTTTTGAATGAATTTGAATCCTTCATTTGTTTCCTTCTCAGAAATTCACAAAGCAGCGTTTTAATTTGAGACTGAAAGCTGGAGATTAATGCAAATTGAATCCAGGAAGACTGCATGAGTCTGATTTTCTTGTCAAAGTGAACACAAACACACCTGAGCCAAAATGGAATTGCTAGTTTCATCGCCCGCCAGCAGAACATTTGAAGTGCAGCGTGTTTCATAGGGTTGTGCTCTGCAGTAAACCTGCTGGCAGCAATGTGGGTTTGGGTTTGGCTGATAGAGCACGTATCGGGAGATGAAGCATTTTGTGATGTGCACGTTCGGTGCTCAGTTGTGCTTTTGTGTTTTGAACGAACCCAGAAAAGGTTTAAAATCAAACACTGGTGCATTGAGAATTTTTTTTTTCAGATGTTGTGAATGAGTCAGTTCTGTGATTGAATGAGCATAAATGCAGGAAATATTTTATACTTAGACTTCATTGTTTGATATGCATGCAGTGTAAAATTATGCAGCGCACACGGTTACTTAAATGTTATTCCAGTACGGAGTTAATCTGTGTGAGCTACTTGGATGAGATTAGAAGGCTCTGAAGAAATATGTGATACTGGCTTTGCATCCATCAAACAGTTTAATGCACACATTTGTTGAATGTATATACAGTAAGTGCAAGTGTTTATTATTTCAGTGAAATGGGGGCAGCATAATTGGGATGCATTTACCAGTGGCTGTTAAGAAACAGCTGTCATCCATCAAAACTGTGGCTTCTTTGAGCATGGAACCCAGTGCAGGACTAGGTCTTTGAGAGAGCAAATATATGGGGCCATGTTTGCATAATGGTACTGCACATGCAAAACCTTATAGCATGTGCTAAAACAGAAGCATGGGCAATGACTGGTACAAAGCGAATAAGCTGGCCAATCAGTGGCCATGATGTTGACATTGCACGTGCTCAAATTTTTTTTTCACATGCAAAAGGTCTTTGTAAATTAGGCAACTGGCTTGTTAAAGATATGTTTTCAGTGCCTAGGCTGGATGGACGGAGCATTGAAATGGCACACTCAGACAGCGGCTGGGCTCTTGACGTCCTGCTACATTAAACCTGATATTGTGGCCACGGTGTGTCACGATGATTGAGGAAGTGGATGTCGGTTCAATTCCCAGGCATGGCACTGCCGCTGAACCCATTAGAGAGGAACTTCACCTGGATTCAGAATATATCCGACTGTGTAAATGATGTAAAATATTTAGGAGCTGTGTGAGCATGCATAAATGCATGAGGGCCCAGGAGGTGCTTGTCTCCGACCTGCTTCTCCAGTGAGCGTACATACTTCTTATCAAGTGAAGTTCTGAAATCAATGAAGCATACCTTGCTTTCCAGTGGAAGTTTGTTTCCTCGGATTCAGGACTACATCAGTACTCAGTCGTGTAACTTCTTTGCATTTTCAAGCTTTAATATTGGAGGACTAACGGAAAGGTGACATGTGACAGTGCTTTTCTGCACGCATGTCTACGGACAGTATATGCTAGCAATTGACTAGCTAATTATATTGAGGGATATTTAGCTGTTTTAAGGAGTTCAAAAAGCCTATGGCATCTCAATTTCTCTGACCATCATCTGACGCATCGGTGCGTTTCGGTGGACCGTTCTGTTTGGGAACTCTGCTCTGAAAACACTTGAAAGCCTGGTTGTTTTAAGCAGTGAAGCTCAATGCTACTTTTAAATAGTGGTCTTGAAACAATTCGCAGAGTAACAAGCCCTGAAATATAAGTGTATTTTCTGTTTTCTCTGTGGAAATAAATGAAAACGGAAACTATCCACATTGCCTTTGCTTTAATATCAAGAGTAATGGCTTGTTGAAGAACTTTTCATTCTGCCGCTTGAAATTAGCTTGCCGTTTGGTTACGTGGTAATTAGCACCTGACTGTGGTGGTTACACACTATTTTCGGAGGCAAGTAAATGGGGTGATATGATTGACAATAATGAACACAAACCCATCTCACAACCACAGTTCATTTATTCCAATGAAACCAGACTCAGTTTCAACGGAGATGTTCATTGCAGTGCTTTCACCCGCCGTTAAAGACCCTTAATTGCTTACCGCAATGCACTGTGGCTTCACTCTCGTTTCGCGAGTCACGAAAGTCGAAAGTTTGGACCGAAAGAAAATCCGTCTCCATTGCGGCATTTCTTTGTTTCAGATCTTTAGCAAAGATTTATTATTTCTTCATTTTCTTCATTCTGCCTTGTTGTTTAACTGTTCCTTTGCTTTAAGTTCAATGTTTTATAATTTGAACTATCAAGTGATACCACGAAATGCCAAGCAGAGAGTTTCTCCTTCGCAGTGTAAATTCCACACGTACTCCACAGTTAACGTAGGTTGGTCATATTATTGCAAAGAGGAAGTGGCATGAGGAGATTGATATGATCGCCTGAGGCAAGTCAGAAACGCTCTCCGTCAGTTTGTGGTTGATTAGGTCTTAGTATGTGACACAAGGCGTACTTTGATTTGTAGTTCGCAGACCACTATTTGAATCGACCTCAGGGAGAGCTTCGAACTTGCAGGCTTGACGTTGCGGTCATTGATCATGTATCGTCATAAACAATGCTCAGTGCATCGCGGTAAGCGATACGGGGTCTTTAAGAAGGTATTTGAAATTGAGCTGGGCATAGCTGAGTTTACCTGTGCCTTGTGTTTGAGGGCTGGAAATGGACAGTCGTGCCTTGATCGTTAAAACAGAGAAAAATGCAGGGGGAAAAAAATCACTGTCCGGTTTGGTTGGCAGCCCTGCCATCCGTTGATCACTGTTCAAAGTTGAGCTTCAGCTTTGAACACTGACTACAACACTGCCATTAAACTGAGGTGGAGTGCAAACATACCATAATAGTTGAAGCAGCACTTGCTGCTGATGACTTGTTTGAAGGTGGCTCCTTGGAATAATGACTCTCCAATACGGACTATCGAGTGGGGCACCCCAGAATATGCATCCATACATCCATTGCCCAACCACAGTATTCCTGGACTGGGTTGTGGGTGGGTGGGTGGGTGGGGTGGTGTTTGATGGTCTGGAACCTATCCCAGGAGGTAGGAACACGCCCTGGCCGGTCCATTGCAGGGATGACACACCATTCACTCACATACTCATAACCATGGGCAACTTAGAGCTTCCCGCTGGCCTGAAATGCATGTATGTGGGCGGGAAACGGAGTATCCTGAGGAGACCAACACTCCGAAGGGCCCCAGATCGAATTTGTACCCTTGACCTTCTTGCTGTGAGGCAGCTGTGCTGCCCCTGTACTGCCTCATCCCAGGGTATTTAAAAGACTGTGCTGCATTGTGTAATGTCGGGAAAAGATGCTCTCGAAAAAAACAAAAACTCTCCTCTGCTATGTTTTCTGGCGCAGAATTTGAGAAATGGTTGCAGTCTTGTATTATACCTGCTTGAGATACAATCCTTACACGAACTTCTGGTCTGGCAGCCTAAAAGTAGTCTTCACTTCATTTTAGATAAGTGGTAGACAAGAAGGCCTGTAACAGTTTCTTGAGTTCATGCCAACTGCTGCTTCAATTATTTTATTAATCCAGTCATTTAGGTGATCAGCTATTTAAGTTAATTACTTGAATGGCAGCCGAATGCTGTTCTCTTGCCATCTTACTATGGGCTGATTTATGAATGAAATGATTTGGGCATACAGTATAAAAGGTATTCGCTAATTGTGCTGTGGTAATTTGTGGGAAACGCATGCATACACACTGGCACTTTCCAGACGATAAGTGTTTTTCTTTTTTTATTTGTGAAAGTATCTTTTAAATGCTGATCAAGTCAATGATTGCCCCGATGGTTGACTGCACTTCAGTAATTGCCGGTATCAGACTAAACAATTGCATTCGTTGAGCTGTCACTGCACGGCAGTTCAGGGTAAACTGATTTGTGTCTTCGCAAGTGAAAATAATAAGTCAAAATCCATTTGATTAAAATTAAATGACCAGCTAATGTGGAGATGTGGTGCACTCATTTGCCCATTGTTGACACTGCTGCATTACACAGTCTGATCACTGGACTAAGAGCTGAAATCCTGTGTTGGTGGGGATGTAATTACCTTTGTCTGTCCTCATTAGTGGTACATATGTCTTCGTTCAGTATAGACACACTAATGGGAATTGAATGTTCCTCCAGTATTTCTTTGTGGAGTCTTTTAACTCCGCAGGTGACCACGTCATGGTGCAATTGCGCCTTTACAAGTAAATGCAGGGTGGAATATTGCCCGCCATTAATAATCCGTTGGCAAGACCACTGTTCCTGACGTGGTCCTGTTGGAATGAAAAATAGCTGCACCAAGATTACCCGTAAAACGCTGCAGCTTTTCGCTTGCCAGCCGACTGCAGTTAGCAGGTGACATTCTTACTGTAATCATATGCAAAAGGGTTGAAAAATAATGTTATCATCTCAACCTAAATGTATCGTAGGTACAGGAAAAGATGATTATGAACGCAGACGAAAGCGCAGTGGCAGCAGCGGGCTATCATGAATCAAGCCCTCGGGCCGAATAATGAGATAGGAGCCAAATGAGGAAGGAGTTTGCTTGGGTGCGCAGACCCTCGGGGACTCGGGAGCAGTGACCCCGTGACCTATGTCTAGGTAATTTATGGGTGGGATCCCGCTTTAACCAAGGAAAGGGCAGCGTGGCTGGGCAAAAACGGGCTTCTCCATCCAGGCAAGTGTAGCCATGCCATGCTGGGGTTGGGAGAGAAGGGAGAGGGGTGCACTGTGGGACAGACGCTACCTCAAAGGTAAGCAGGACATGCGAATGTGTTCCCCTGTGGTTGTTTTATGAATGTAACTGAGGAGTTCGAATTAGCAAACCCAGGTGGTTGGAATGGCAGGGAATGGAATAGTAGTGGGTCATTAGATTATGCCTCCAGTTGGGAAGAACTCTGCCATAGGGCCCCGAGAGAAAAGACCCTTAACCCCTAAACTGCTCCATTGGGTTTACCCCTGTTTCTCTCCATCCCTCCTCACTTGCAACTCTATCTGGCGTCTCTCTCAGGGCACCCTTGAAAAGGAGAGGCGTGTTCTCAATTGAACTTTTCCTGGTGAAATAAAGGCTAAAAAAACTTCTTTGGGAGTGTCGTGGGTTTGGCAAGCAGAGATGGACTCTAAGATCATCAAATGACCGTCCTCGAGGTCCGAGAACTGCTGGCTTTCCATCCTCTCTTTACCTGGGAGTCAGATGTGAAGACGGTCTGGCCAGTGAAATTGTTTGACAAATTTTTTGACAAATGGTGAGAGGGAAGAAAATCGGGTCTGCATTTGTATTCGAGGTCAGGACTTGGTGATACCTGCTCTGGGCAGACAGCGAGGCGCGTGTATGTGCCAACGGGAGGATGTGCGTCGCGCCGAAGGGGTCGCCATCTCTCGAGAGTGGAAGAGAGCTGTGAAACCCTGTCCTGCTGTGAAATCCCTTCTTTTTTTGCACAGACTCGCAAGTCGGTAATGTCTGCATCAAATGCAGCGGGCGGGCAGCCGAGCTTTTGCACCGTCTACCCCCTGCCATGGTGGGAACGGGCCCCCTGCATACCCCTCTCCCTGCTGCGGTGCGAAACCGAGCGGAATGGCTCTGAAACAATTGTTCTGTTTCGAGGAACAGTGAAACAGCCCACTGCTTTCAGAAGAGTGGTGCCCTTCCTCAAAATGCATTTGTTTTATCTATTACTGCTTTTTATCTTTTATTTTTGGTGGAAACAAACAAATAAAGGACCTGACAGATAACGCTGTTTCTTTAATGAGTCATACCACTTCACCGTATGATAAATGTTGCTCTATCTCAAAGTAATTCTGAACCCCATTTTTTTCTCATTGTGGATGGCCACATTCAGTTGTCTCGTCTTTGTGGCATACTCTGTCGCCTTGCAGGGCAAAGCCAATCTGCTCAGGCGGCTGGTGGCAGCCATTTCCAAAATTCTCACCTTGGCGTTAACTATCTGATCTGAAGGTAATTGCAGATTTTCACGTGTGAACACGGCCCCCGCAGCGATACGCAGTTTTTTTTCAAAGGTCAAGTGCTGCTTATGTTTTCGACTTTGCTCCGTTCGCGGGAATCCCGCCGGCCCGACTGAGCTCGGCTCGGCCTACTCCTCGTATTAACCTGAAATCTCTGATGGTATCCCAGCAGGCTGTGGGGCTGTCAGAACTGTGGACAGGCGTCCCCATCTCGGGAGATTATCCCGGCTATGACAGCCGGGACAGAGTAGCAGTGAATTAGTGCGCGGGACTGTGAGCGGAACCCTGGTACTGCCGCGGGTGACAATTCCATGAAATCAGGTCCACTTTGTTGTTCGAGATGGAGTGATTCTGCTCATCTGAACATCAATCCCCGTCAGCAGCGAGCTGTCAGCAGGTCCCTCGCTGCCGTTGAACTCATATTAACGGGCTGTCAGCCTTTCACTTTTGGAGAACCTCCCTCCCTCTCTCGCCCTCCAGGTGTGCCCTATTGGATAGACAGTCCATCCCACAGACCCCCCCCGTCTTCCTGTCTTACTTCGCCCCCCTCCCCCTCCGCGAGAAAAAATGTATAAATCAAAACAATCGAATACAAATGTCCTCGGTGCTATTTTCAGCCGTCCTTCTACAGGGCATGACTCCCCGTTCTCTTCTGAGAGGTGCAAAACTCTGAAACCGGAGGCAGCCTCAAGAATGCTGTTGCCTGTTTGCCTTGCTCCTGCGTCGTACTGGCAAGCGATCAAATGGCGGCGAAACTCTGACAGGTTTGTCATTGAACGGCGGGATAGGATCTTGAAGCCTGCAGGCATGAGGAATGTCCATCCGTGTCGCATCATTTTTCGAGTAGGCGCTCTCCTCGAATCGGACGTGTGTGTAATCTCGAGTGTGTTGTAATCTCGAGAATGGGATTGAGTGAAGCCAGGGACGTCTTCGGATATAGAGGGTGACAGTTTAAATAGAGTACAAGGATGACAAGCATGCGATTGAATAGAATGCAAATAGGCATTTGTACTCGATGATTGTCAGGGGATGAACCACTTGACTTTGTGGCCGGTCCTGCGTGGCACAAATAAAATTACTTAAATATGCGATGCAGAGGGTGAAAATTAGCATTCAGCTCTTGTCTCTTTGTGGAGCTGACA
Organism: Gymnothorax reevesii; assembly: GCA_029721435.1. NCBI lineage: Eukaryota > Metazoa > Chordata > Actinopteri > Anguilliformes > Muraenidae > Gymnothorax > Gymnothorax reevesii. Next base: position 31,392,925 of record CM056589.1, read on the forward strand.
TGAAGAAATATATAATAGGACGGTCCAGAAGCACTAAGCACACGCACACACACACAGTTGCCTTACTTGTATGCAAGTGCTTTGTGCAGCCATGGATAATCAACGCTTCGTTTTGTACTGAGATTGACCAGTGTAGAATGTTGATTCTCTTATAATGACGATACCGAAGGGAGTCTTTTTTTTTTTTTTTTTTTTTGGATACCTTCCCTACTGTCAAATCAAATTTGGATTTCCTGGTTAAATATATTTACGATTATTGCAATTTGTTTCATTTGTATTTTAACATCATGAAATAAGTAGGCCTATTTATATGCGTGAAGTCTGCACACTTGCATGTGAGTGCGTTCCAACATGCGTTCTAGTTAGAATGAGAAATGCCACTTTCGTTGTCCCGTTTCTGGGTAAGGGACAGGATGATTACGCTTCCCAATTCTCCTTTACAGTGTAATAGCAGTGGATGCTGTGCTTATCCACTGTAATTAAAAGTCAGCTTGAGTAATGTCCCGGCAGGTTCCACAGAGAATGAGGAGTATGCATTACTCGAAAAGAAGGGGTGTAAAATATGACCCGTGACAATTTCTGCCCGGTCTGGGATCCATGGGAACCAGCTTCAGTGAATACTGAATGAGACGACTGTGCCTACTGCCGCATGGTTAATTTTTCCTCTATGGCGTAATGAAAAAATCTATCATGGGCCTGTCATAACCATTACATTTATGAGCTTCATTCTGTTTGTGGCCTCATCGAGACATCAAAAATCCATCCCGGATCTCAAGCGCCTGCCCTGCTGAGATAATGTGGAAAGTGCGGTACAAATGCTATTCGTAGATTCCAAATGTTTCATGACACCGCTGCAAACTTTCCGTCATGGAGAAGTCTCCCCTCGCTGAAATAAAGTGGCGTTAAATAAGTAGTGAGATCCATAGTCTGAAATAGTAACTGCAATTATCCTCCAGCAGCGTAAGAAATGCTTGTGTCTAAAATGAGCGAGACACATTATTTCAAATAAAGTGCCTGCTGCCATTTTCTGATGCATGGGAGGGACTAGCAAAACTGCAAATTAGCTGCTGCTAACGCCAACAAAACCGGGAGATGGCTTACACCCTCATCTCGTGCTGACAGGACAGTAGAGAAGGATTTAAATCATCTTGACAGAAAAATAATGGTGGTCGTTCTGTAATTGCTGGTAAACGGTGTCCCTTTCTGGAGCCGTTTGATACATTTATTTGTTGTGTAATCACCTTTGTGACAGCGATGGCCAATACTGTTCAGTCTATTGTAACGTAGTTCTTGAGGAGTTCTGCGGAGGTACTACGCATCGAGATTTTGATCGATGTTCAGCAATTACTGTGATTTTCAGTGTACAAAGTCGGCAGTGTTGTACTGCCATTTCTTCTGTTACCGGGATTTGTGCTTTTCTCAATTAGGACCCGTCTCTGTGCTGATTTATGGAGGCAGCTTTGCAATGTATTTCATGTCAATAGGCTGTTGATTTGCAGTGCAGTAGGAGGCGAATTTATGTCATGTTAAAGAGTGTTTGTGTCATCCTTAGGTTTGGATGAACTTCATGTAACATTTTGCCGATTCTGAAACCCCCACCATTTCATTTCTTTTGAATTTGCGGGAGGGTGTCTCAAGGGGAATGGAGACTGCACCCAGCCACGGTGGAACAGGTCTGGAAAACATACGGGAGAGCGACTGTGGACCTGTTTGCGAGCGGTCAAACAACCCACTGCCCAACATGGTTTTCCCTGGGGGAAGAACCGGCAGCGATGGGCCAGGATGCTCTGGCCCACGACTGGCCGAGGGCCATCCTTTATGCCTTTCCCCCTCTATCATTGTTGTGGAGGACTCTGCCGCGTGCGCGATCACAGGCACCATGTGCTGCTGATAGCTTCTCATTGGCCCTCCAGGCTATGGTTCCAGCTCCTGCGGTCACTAGTAGTGGGACCTCCTTGTCAGCTGCCCAGCAGGCCCGACCTGCTGACGCATTTGGAGGGCAGCACCCATGTCCCTAACGCCTGAAGCTCTGGGTGTGGCCCTTGGGGCTCCAGGGCTTCTACTGAAATGTTCGGAAGGGACCAGGAACACTGTGGTGGAATCTACCCGCTGCTTGTATGCAGGCAAGTGGAAGGTGTTCTATGATTGGTGTGCAGAACTCCTTGAGCTATTCCACAGACCTTGGATTTCCTGCAGCACCTTTTAGAGCTGGGGGGGCCTGCATCTACACTTAAGGTGTATGTTGCAGCGCTAGCAGCTCATTGTTCAGAGGTTGGAGGTGTTTCATTTGGGTCACAACGGCTGGTGGTGGCCTTCTTGAGGGGGGCATTCCGTCTTAATCCTCCTCTGTTTGTACAGAGTCCGTCATGGGATCTGAGCACTGCTCGAATCTCTTTGCTTGCCTCCTTATGAGCCCCTGTCGGCAGTTGATATTAAATGGCTATCCCTTAAAACGGCCTTTCTTCTTGCCATCACAACAGCTCGGCATGTGGGTGAGCTCCATGCCCTCTCAGTGAGTGCTGTATGTCTTCTTTGGGGCCCTATGTTTGTTAGTGTCTCATTGTAGCCTAACCCAGCTGTCCTCCCTAAAGTCTTATTCCCCAGTTTAGCAACCTGCAGATTTTGCTGGCTGCTATACCGGCAGACAGGACAGACTTACATGCAGAGTTATGCCCTGTCAGGGATCTGAGGTTCTATTTTGATAGGACGGCAGCCTTTCGTACAACTGACCAGTTGTTTGTTCGTTTTGGTGGTGCTCTGAGAGGAGGGCCCCTGTCTAAGCTGCAGCTCTCCCGTAAGGTTGTGCAGGCAATCACCCATGCCTCTGAATCCACGGGACTTGCTGTGCCCTCTTCCGTTCACTGTCATTCGACGCGTGCTGTGGCAACATCATGGGCAGGTCTCCGGGGTTTATCCCGCTCTTACATTTGTGCTGCTGCGTTGTGGTCCAATACGTGTACCTTTGCCTGGTACTACAGGCTAAATGATGGCATTCATGCCATCACTGTGTGCATCAGTTCTTCCAGATGGCGGCGATGCTCTTCCAGATTCCTTGTGACTGGGTGGGTACTCGTCTTCCACTAGTGCTTTCAGCACCGCCCTGGCAGTCTGGAGTGAAGGAAATAGAATGCTGGTTGCGGATGCAACCGTGGTTCTGTGACTAAGTGGAAGACCACCAGGGTCCTTGGTCACTCGGACTGTGCAAGAATGTGGCCAAATGACATGGGGTGTTGCATTATGTAGGCAGTCGCGTCATACGCCACGAGATGACAACTTTTGTAAGCAATTCTCGATAACGCGCGGATGCAAAGATCCTTCCACTAGTGCTTTCAGCACCGCCCTGGTGGTCTTCCACTTGGTCATAGAACCATGGTTACATCCGTAACCAGCGGTATTCTTTGAGCTCTGTATTACTATATAATCCTCCAATTGACATGGAGGAAAAATTACAGAGTGAAATATTTGAAATTGCTCACAAAATAGTCCATTGTTGCTGGCCTCCATATTTAATTATTCCAAAACCGTCCTCTATTTCAGTTTTGGGAAACCTCATTATGCTGTGGTTGGAGAATCTGTATGAATAGCATTAGTTCAACAAACCTGTCTACATTGATTTTGCTCATATTTAATGATCAAAACCATTAGCATTTGGAGCCTTGAGGGCATATATCGACGCACTCACCATCAATATAATTATGGGAAGAGAAATGAAGCAGTTCTGGAAAAATATGGCTCTTCTGGTGATTCTGAATTTAATTTATGACTAATTATTGTTTTCCTTAGATTTTTTTCACCAGAGATTTCAACCTTTGACCTTTTGATCACCTGCCTGGTGGTGTCTTGTCTCCACCACCGGCCATTATTTTGGTGTCTCTAAGGCGATTTGCTGGCTGCTCAGCTCATTTGTAATTTTTAGCTCGCCGGGACGAATGTCGTCCAGAGAGCTGTTGTTGTACCCCTGGCGTCCACGTCCGTCCGCGTCCGCGTCTGTCTGCGTGCAGAAAAACTTTAACCTTGCCCCCTGGCGAGCTTTGTTGTCTTTCTGACAACTCTTGTTGAATGATGAGTTGGTGTTAATTCCTTTGAATTCCTCTAGCCCACTTGTCTGTCCAGATAAGTCAGCTGGTATTGCCAGTGGAAGGGGAATGGTTGAATGTTGATTGAAAGGAGCTGTGTCACAATTACTTTGCATGCTTGGAACTTGCATCCCTAGAAACCCAATCCACTTGACTGCGAGTCAGAATCTGGTTCCATCCAAGCCAATCTGTCTTTGATTTGAATTATATTTATATATTTCAGTTACTCAGACATTATGCTTTTATATGAAGGAGTTTTCCATGAACATTTGAGGAATCAATGCGCTATTTTCTCGCTTTAGCTGAAGGATACAAAGAAGTTAAGCTAATTTGCCATTGCCAATAATCATAGAAGACGACATCACAATTACTGGCAGTTGGTCAGCTTACATTCTTAGTACAACCAGCTTACATGCTTTGTATTCAGCTAAAATGAGAAAATAGAGCTTTGAATCCTCGAATTTCCATGGAAAACTCCTTAATATAAAAATCATAATGCTGGAATAACTAAAGTACACATTACAGGCTAAAAGACTGGGGCCACCCTTAGATTTTTAATGGTGCAGCAAGTGCAATGTGACCCCTTGGTTTTGGGGAAGGCATTTATACAGCATGCCTTCTTGTTACATAACATGATTTTATGTCACTAGGATGTGAAAAATGCTCACACAAAGGCATTGGAACTCAATTATGAAGCATTGTGGTCAGTGATCAATCAGTCAAGACAGCTTTAAAATGTGGTCTGAGGTCTGGAATTCACACAAAACCTATTGGCTTCCTATATTTTATGCACTTCATTTCAAAGTCATTTCATTTGCAAAAAATTAGGAAAGAACTGTTGATGTGTGATTTTTTTTTTTTTTTTTAATTTAAACCTGAGGGTGGCCCCAAACTTTTGGCCTGTAAAAAGACGATGTAATTTGCAGGGATGGATGTAGATTTTGACTTGCCATTGAGCAAATACTTCGTTCAAAGTTGAGTATTTGCAGTAATCGCGGCACAGCTCCTTCAAAAAGGCATCTGTCTCTTCATTGATGGCAATTTTGGACAATCTTCTGGATTCTATCAGATTCAGCTAAGGACTCGTATGTAAAACCTGGAGCTCAGCTTCAAGTTTTTCTAGAAGCTACGCTAGCTTCTGTCTGAATAATCTGTTCACGAGTCTCCAGCAGGAACTTTAATCAGTACAATCTTTTTCAACTACTGATGGGATTTTCCATTAAATTAATAGTATTAATATTTCAGATAGAAATTTGCATTTCAATGTGTTTTGAGATGTTTAAGGCGTCCTGTATTTTAGAATGTGTTCTACAGGTGCACACACTGTTGCCAGAATGAGTTATAGTAATGTTTTGGCTAAAATTCAACACCTTTTTTAGAAATATGCTGCAAGCATACCTGCACCTGTCCTTAGCTGCTTGAAACACATTTCTTGATATTTTGCCATGGCAAGTGAATGGTTGTTCCCAGGACTTCTGCTCCTACATTTGAAAGCCATACACTATGCCACATTAAATGAACAAACCACTTCTTTGCTCCAGATAATATGGTTTGCTGGCTGTTTTGCATACAACATTAAAGCAAAGCCGACAATACATTGTTATAATGTTGGGCCTAATGTCAGAGTAACACTGATATGTTTGTTTTAGAATAATAATGCAATAATAGGACACTGACAATGGACAGAGTTTTAGCAATTCTAATTCCCTACTGTAATAAGTAATGTACAAATGCTGATTATTTACCTTAAAAACCATTGACCATCTTAAGTTCCTTAATGAATTAAGAAAGAAAATAAATATGTATACAATATGTTTGTATATGTGACACACTATTGCATGACTACAATTAACCATGGGTTCAGTGAAACGCACAGCTATGTACACACACTTATTGGAAATATTTTGTCAAATGTGCCAGTGATGTATACAGGGAAGAAATTGGAGAGCAGCGCTTGCTTGTGTGATGGACAATGTCAGTGCTGGATCAGTGAGCGCTAGCGGTAAGAAAAGTATGTCACTGACTATTGGCAGGGGTACCATAGAAGGGTATAATTTGATAAACCGCATAATTGCACAAATGCACATTTGAGAATTCAGTGGTGCAAAAACCATCGACACTGTTCTACGGAGATGTAGGAGAAAGTGCTCCAGTCAGATGAGTCATCCTACACCAGGGCTATTCAACATCATCCTGCAAGGGGTCAGGTGTGTTTGCAGGCTTTCATTCCAACCGAGCACTTACACACCTGATACTACTAATCAAGCTCATTAGCAGACTCTTGGGGTTGATTGGTGGTGCCAGGTGTGTTAGTGCTCGGTTGGAATGAAAGCTTGTACCCACACCGGCCCTTTCTGGACACGGTTGAATAGCCCTGTCCTTCACCATACTCCTGTGTGTGACTACATGTGTGACTTACACCAGCAGGGACTTACAAGCCTGAGTGCTGGAGCCCTTCAGTGTGGCGGTAATGTGGCTCTTATATGCTGTGTTGGGGTATTTCTCTGGCTTGGTTTGGGTCCTCTTGTCCTTTCTGAGAAAAGAGTCACTCAAAACCAAAACAAAATTTTTTTCCGATCGGTCAACTGTATCCTATGATCAAATATGTCTGTCCTGACTGGAGTCATCTCCCCCAGGACAAAAATGGCTGTATTCTGTGTAAAGGGACACCAGATGGTATGGTATGGTACGAGTATCACAATGATGTCTTATCGTACGCTATGGCCTTGATTGAACACTGTCCTGTTGAACATCTCTGAGAGATTTTGGACCGATGTGTTAGGCTGAGCTCTCCACCACCATCATTAAAGCACCAATTGAGAGGCTGACTTTCAGAAGACTGTGTTCCATCTTTAGATTTATTGAGATTTATCAAATCTGTGGCTGAGTGCATTCAAGTGGCACTGCTGGCTCATAGTGACCCAGTAACTTTCTGTAATTTGGGGCTGGTTTCACAGACATGGATTAAGAATAGTCCTTGACTAAACAGAGTTTTTATGGCAATTCTTCATTGAAAATAGAATTTAGTCAAGGATTAAAGTTAAAGGAGGAGACAGCACATCGGCAAAGTATATTTCAGCGGAAAGTAGAATTATTGAAGTGTCTAAAACGCATAGCTTTTTCAATTTTAATTTGCTAATGGTCCAGAGCGACGCATTTTTAAACTGAAAGTTTTCAAATCGGCGTCAATACCAGGGGGCAGTCATTTTTGATTGGGGAATCTAAGGCTGTATTCGGAACGCATACTTGTCCACTCGCTCACTCACTCTCTATGTTGTTTTCAATGTAGAACAGTCACGTGACGTCAGTTGTTCTCTTCCCTTTCATCCGGGCCATGGAGTTGTTCAAAGGGCCTTCAGTAAACTCTGCCTTTATGACTTGGCTGCCCGCAAGCTGTTTTTATTTAAGCTGGCCTGATTAACAATCAAACAATCTATCGACTGAGCGACCAAGACTAATACGTGACTTATAATTAGAAATGGTAATGAAAGGTGAATTCCCATTGCCTACAATTTATATAATTGATATGGTATTGTAAATCCAAAACTTTCGATGACTTTGCACATTTATTTCTGCCATCCTTGAGATTGTCACACAGCTGTGCAACCTTTCAGCGCCCTTTAGCCATGACAAAATTCAAAATAAAGAACGGAATCTCTCGCAAAGCCTCGCAAACTAGTTTCCGCAAATATGCGCTCCTCAACTAGCGCTAAAATTATGAAGACATAATGATTTGTTACGTTGTCATTTATGTGCAGAAGACGCCTCATAATTTTTTGGTGCAAGGCATAACAATGCTATCAAAAGTAAATGAGACTGTTGTCGGTTTTTACCAATTAGTCTGAGCATTTGTGGCTAATCGGGAGATGTAAACTGCGAGAGGTTAAGGTTATTATACGTCTTCCAAGGTGAGGTTTCCGAAGATGAAATTCAAAATCAGAAGATTCCCCAAGTAAAAATGTCTGCCCCCTGAATATTGAAGCCAATTTGAAGACTCACTGGTTTAAAAATGCATCGCACTGGATTATTACCGAGTTAAAATTTATAAAACTACGCGTTTTAGACACTTGAGTATTCTACTTTCCGCTGAAATATACTTTGCCGAGGTGCTGTCTCCTCCTTTAATCTGTGATCTGTGAAACCACCTGTTAATGTCGCCTTTTCCTTCAATTTATCACCCATCTTTAGTATGAGCCTTTATTGGGTCCTGTCAGATCACTTTGTAAAACCGAAATCTGGCCAAATCCCTGACCCTTTACTAATTTTTATTGATTTGTGAATCAATCATCTGAGCAGACTGCCGTTCCCTGATTGTATTTCCGCCCCAGGCCATTAAGGTTTACATCTGCATGTGCTAAATGCAGCTCTCCAATGTGCAGTTATCACTGCCCAGAGCTGGGGAACCATTTTCTATTATCTACAGTACAGAAAGGAAAGTAATATTCACTGCAAGAAAGTGCACAGAGATAGAAAAAGAAGAAACAGAATGAAAAGCCAAACAAACAAATAATAAACATAACCAGTTCTCTGTATGTAACACACTGCGCATTGCTTTGTGGAGTCAATGCAGAGAAGAAGGAACAGGAACGGATTGTTTGTAAGGTCAAGGTCTTTTCAAGGGGAAAATAAATTCAAATCTGGAGGACAGCAGAACTGCCTATGTGCTTGCAGCAAGGCTTGAATAATGTTAGATTCCCTAAGACAGTTTATTAGTATTGCACGACCAAGGCCTTACCTGAGATGTGTCCTCATAACAAAATGTGGATGTTTTACAATGTCATTAATGCACCCGTGATTCAAAGTTTACTAGCGGTCTGTGAGCACGTTGAGGCCGATAGCTGATGCAAGCCTTGAGCAACGGAGAGATGTTATATGTCATACTGCTGGACCTCTGCAGTTATGTTTCACGATACAGGTGCCTTAAAACCAGTGGATTCATAATTTCAAAGTTTCTGCCAGATTTTTGATTGCCTATGCACCACAAGTGTGAAATTTGCATTTTTAACAATTGAAGAGGGAACATTTGTATCCAAGGTTTCGGTGATGTCCAAAAGCAGTGTGAAAGATGGAAACCTGAGTTTGAAATTTAGATGAGGCATTGCTGGGTGCATCATTTAACAGCACGACTTGTGCCAGGTAGGCCCCAGTGGTCTGCTTTTACATATGGATCGTGCTGTGGGATCTGATGCCCAAGCTCGGCGGTGCATAATTTGTGTTAGCATCGCCTGAAAAAGCAGGATTTTAGTTTGCCGGGATTTTACACTTCAGATATTTAGTGGGCTAGCAAAGCCAGCGGTATCTATGCTCTGTTCAGTTCCAGGATTTTTCACCTGCTCAGATCTGCACACAGGTGATTTGTTCATTCCATGTGATATGAAGTGCAATCTCGCAAATATTGCATGAACTGCATTTGAGTAATGATACACAGGTCAATATTTTTATATGTTTGTTTTTCTGGTTGCCTGGGGTTATTTGATGGTATTTGATCAAAGCATAACTGTAGCATAGCAAGATCAAGACCATCTTCCACACAGGGAGTGTGAGTGACTGGCTGACTGAAGGAGTGACTGAGTGAGTGTGAATGTGCGAGAGTGTGTGTCTGAGTTTGTGTGTGTGTGTGTGTGTGTGTGTGCATGCGTCTGTGTGTGTGTGTGTGTGTGTGTGTTCATTCCTGCCTTTCTCTCATTGAATTCTGGGATAGAATCCATTCTTGAGAATCCTTAACAAATCTATCCACTGTTCACCCCTAAACCGGGTATAAGTGTGTTACCTCACGGGTGGCCAGATGGTTACATGAATGAATGAATGAATGTATAAGTCTGACCCTACAGTGCTTGTTAAAATGTCTGAAACACAGAACACTGGCTCCAAACATATGCTCTTGACCTTCAGACCTCCCGTTTCCCCGGAGAGCAGAGGTGCCTCGTTATGGCGGCGTCAGTCGAGAGTGCTGAGATGAAGCTCGTGCCATCTCCTTCTGCTGACATATAGGGTTTGGAGCATTCTGCATCCTCATCCTTCAATCCTCCTGTAAACCTTTAAAATACAAAGCAAAGAAGGAATCACTGAGGCAGATTGCTTTGGTCTGTCTTTGGGTTTCTGTTTGCTTGACCCTTATGAGAATATGACCCACCTTGACCATAAGTCTCTCCTTTTTATTGCGACGCAAAAGAAGACTCCTTTGGAAATAACTCTGTGTTGTGCCTTGAGAAGGGTATATTCAGTGAAGAGAGCCACAATAAACCACGCCTCCAAGCCGCAGATGTGACGTGCCATTGTACAGTACTCTTTGTTTACACAGTATTTTTAGGGGATAATTATTCTGTTTGGATATATTTTGGAGCTTTGTTATGATCCCTGTCGGTTATGAAAGCTACATGTATTCTTTAATGAGGCAGCTAATGAACTAATGTGACATTAAACGTGTAAGAACTGCTTTTGTGAAAGGGTAAGAAGCAAGTTGGTGAAATCACTTGGGGAGGGGGGGACCTGTAAATATCATGGTGAAAAGGCGATGATCATTTGAAATATTCACATATGAGCGTGGCAAATGCATTTTTGGTTAGCAGTAATTTCAAAAGGGTCCCACATTTTTCAATCTGAATTTCATTACCTTCTCATTATACTGCAATACATGATTCAAAACTAGGCCGTGCTTAATTAATACGTTGCGATGCAACTGTCAACATGAATTCATTCTTCACATGACGTTACTGGTTCCTGTTTGCACATCATTACATTGCTTTTGCATTCATATTGAGCAGTGATACTCTCCCAAATTTAGTAATGAACAACTAGGACTATTCTCTGGTAAGTATTATTTTAAAAAGTAGAATATTGCCTGTAGGAACCCTTGTCATGAAATTTTGAGATTTGCAGGACACGAAAGCAATGAACAAATAAATGAGTAGATAAAGAAGCTAATTAATGACATAATCAGTTTTGCTAATTATCCATAATTTTAATGAGCCCGATTAATTGATGTTTTGGTATTTTCGCATTGAATAATGCGGAAGGATGATCCTGATATGGGTAGTGTTAGACAGAAATGATTAATGAGTGAGGTTCTCACCTCTCATTTCTCACAAGCAAATTCTCTCAAAGATGTAAATCCTTTCTGACTTGTTTTTTTCGTCGCTCTTTTCCCTGTAATCTCTCGGCAAAGCGAGCCTAAATTCCCCACCATAGCTGTTTGTACTCACTTATGCTCAGGGATTCTGCAAATTTTTCATTCATATTGCATCTTCTTTTAAGAATGAAGTTGGATAAGGGGCCTAGGAACATTTGAGATCCATAATCCACTCTGAGGCCTAAAATGGGCATTTATTTTTTACTAGTCCCCTGCAGTCATTCCCTATCTGTGTGATTGTCAAGAATCTTTCCATTATGACTGAGCTGAAATCATTTGGAAAATTTAATTAAAGAAACTGAGATCATCTTCTACCCGGCCTCATGGTAATAGTTAATGGATGATATTTTCTTCTGCGAGAAGCCTTTACTCAATATTAAAATGTCACCATGTGCTCATAGTATATGCAGTGTGCATCTTTTGTTTGATTTACATTAAAATCATTTTTTTTCTGTTTCCTCTGGGTAGATTGAGCTGCTCTGTAACACAATATTGTGCAGTCCTTTTTCAGACAAGTGCTTCTGTCTTAACCCTTTAAACTCTGATTTTCACTCGAATTTCCCTTAAAGTGGGTTTGAAGTTAGATTTTTTTTTCCATATCATGGCACAGTGTCACATACATATAAGTATCTTGCTGATTGCAGCTCTTCTCTGAAGCTACCTAATACTGTGTGAAATATTCAAACCCCTGACGCCATGTTTTCATGGCCACAGCATTACATCAAATAGAAAATATCTAGATCTTGTGCATCATTTTATGTGCATTTCCCTGTAAATCAGCGGGACGTATTTTTGAAACCTTTGATCTCCACTAGAATTTAAAATGGATCTGAAGTTCCACAGACCTGAATGCAGCAGCTGCATTTGATGAACCCATATATGGAATCAGCAGAGTTGAACAGTTTTGAAACTTTTCAGAGCAAATTGTCAACAAAACTTGCTTGTGAGTGTTGCAATAAGAAACTATTATATTAGTCAATAATAACATCAGTTTTAATTAGAGCCCAACTAATTGATTTAACAACCTGATGTAGGCGTTAACCCGGTATTGGCATTTTTGGGCGCTTGGATGGACAGCATTGGTAATCGAGGCCGTCGTGGGCGACTGATTAAAAAACTTGCTCACCGGCGCTCATGTCTACATTTATGGTAATATAACTGTAATAATTGGGAAATGATTTTTAAAAATTTGCATACTTAGTCACTGTAGACTAATCACAGCAGATGAATCCTCATTGATCTCATCTCCGCTGATCCGTTCTCGAGTCCGCCAATCATCATCGTCCCCATCCTCACAGCCCTCATTCATCACTGCACCAAAAACACAGTCTGAAAGCAAAACTGTCTTGCCTTGGTCATCCCCAGAGGGATTGACATATGGGCTTGTGGGAAACACATAATTTGTGAATAGAATCTTCTTCTATGGGAGTTAACAATGTGAGTGACTTTATTGATTTCAAATGTCTTGAATGACCCAAATCCAATGCCAAGTTGACCCTCTTACTTTGCGGGTGATATTATTGAGAAATGATCAGTCTTGTTTTGTCTTTAACATATTTGTGGTTTTAAGCCCAGCAACTGACTGATAATGAGCACATTAACATGTACTGTATCTCACAAAAGTGAGTACGCTCCTCACATTTTGACAATTTATTCATTATATCTTTTCAAGGGACAATGCTACAGAAGTGAAACTTCTATATATTCTAGAGTAGTCATGGTACAATATGTGTAGCAGTGTAGATTTACTGCACTGTCCAAATACCTGAACAAACAGTCACTATTTCCAAAATGGATGGCAACAAAAGTGAGTACATACCCCAATTGATAATGGTCAACCAAGCAATGAAACGCGACTTGTTCATCATGTTCATGCTTTTGTCTGTTCGACTGGGCCATATGAGGTTGTTAACATGTTGAAGGGTTAAATTGTAGTGCTTTAGGTGCAATGCTCTCATTCTGGTCACTGTAGGGTCAACATGGCACCTCATGGGAAAGAACTCTCTGAGGATCTGAAAAAGAGAATTGTTGCTCTCCACAAAGATGGTCTAAGCTACAAGAAGATCTGTGAAACCATGAAAATGAGCTACAGCACGGTGGCCAAGGTTATCCAGCGGTTTTCCAAGACGAGTTCTGCTCGGAAAAGGCCTCGTCAGGGTCGACCGAAGAGGTTGAGTCCTCGTGCTCTGTGCCAGGTGCACAAGTTGGCTTCAGAAAACAGCCGCAGGAGTGCTGGCAGCATTGCTAACAAGGTTGTAGCAGTGGGATAACAGCCTGTAAGTGCTCAGACCATACGCCATGCTCTGCGCAAAGTTGGTCTGCATGGCCGTCAGCCAAGATGGAAGCCTCTTCTGAAGCTAGCCCACAAGAAAGCCCGAAAACAGTTTGTTGAAGACAGCCAGTCCAAGAACATGAACTACTAGAACCATGTTCTGTGGTCTGACGAGACCAAGATAAACTTGTTCGGCTCAGATGGTGTCCAGCATGTGTGGCGGCGCCCTGGTGAGAAGGATCAAAACAAGTGTGTACTGCCTGCAGTCAAACGTGCTGACAGCATCATGGTCTGGGGCTGCATGAGTGCTTCTGGTCCTGGGGAGCTGCACTTCATTAATAGAATAATGGATCCAACATGTACTGTGAGATTCTGAAGCAGAACATGACGCCCTCCCTTCAGAAACTGGGCCGCACGGCTGTTTTCCAACATGATAATGACCCGAAACACACCTCCAAGATGACAACTGCCTTCCTGAAGAAGCTCAAGGTGATGGTATGGCCAAGTATGTCTCCAGACCTGAATCCCATTGAGCACCAGTGGGGCATCCTCAAGAGGAAGGTGGAGGAGCAGCAGGTGTCCAACATCCACCAGCTCTGTGATGTTGTCATGGAGGAGTGGAGGATCCCAGCAACAACCTGTGCAGCTCTGATGAATTCCATGCCTCGGAGAATCGAGGCAGTGCTGGACAACAATGGCGGTCCCACTAAATATTGACACTATGGACACAATTTGGCATGTTGACGGTGAGGTGTACTCACTTTTGTTGCCACCCATTTTGGAAATAGTGACTGTTTGTTCAGTTATTTGGACAGTGCAGTATATCTACACTGCTACACCTATTGTGCAATGACTACTCTAGAATATATTCAGTTTTCATTTCTGTAACGTTGTCCCTTAATAAGATATACTAAATTAATAGTCGAAATGTGAAGGGTGTACTCACTTTTGTGAGATACTGTACATAGATCTGTGTTAATTGGAGAAATTGGTTGGCGCAATTTTATCAATGACAATTATGAAACATTATTTGAGTTGTAAGTTAGAAAGTACCCTTAAATTACTTTTTCAGTGTCAAATTGGTGAACAATCCACAAAGAAGAATGTTTTATTTCTCGTCCAGCTGTAATAATGTCTAATTTTCTGCATACATTGGCAAGAAATGATGATTCTCCTTCTAAAATCGGTAACCGTAAATCAAAATTTGTTCTCCATATCTTTTCTCATCATAATTATTTTGAGATCAGTTTTTATTTCGGGTCCATTAAAATCTCTGCTTTGTGTAAAGAGAAACCAACTCTTGATCTCAATATGGACTCTCACTGGTAGAAATTAAAAATGGCCTCACTGTCGCCCTCCCTGGCTTTCCAGGACCATCACAGGACCTCGCTGGATTCACAAGAGAAATAAGTGACTCAATATTTTATGAGAAAACAAATTGCAAGGGTTTGGTGTGACTTGAGGTTATTATCTCCGTGAAGGAGGTTGTGTTTTTGCTTCTGTTTGTTTATTCACCCTGCCCGCAACGAATGTTGTGGTTGTGGTTGACGTGTTTATTTATTTATTTGTGTGTCTGTTTGCACTCTTCTGCCACAATTCTGGACGGATTCACTTCAAATTTGGTAGGGACAGTCCTTTGGTGGAAGGGAAGAAATGATTCGATTTTCGTGAAGATCGGATGGGGTGATGTGGCCTACCGGACACACCCTCTAGTTTATTACTTGCCGAAATTGGCAAGTATGTTACTCGGTTGCGTTGCCTCGGTTGTGCGTTGGTCTGTTTGTTACTCCCATACTTTTTTGCCCTTTAAGTCACGTTTATCACCTTTGGGCATGTCCTGGATGGAAGCCTATTGATTTTGTTTGATTACTGCAAGGTCAAAGTCAATATCAGGCAAAAACTCAAAAACATATTTTGGTCAATAATTTTGTTTGTATTTGAGATAACGACTTGAATCCAACGCCATTTTGTTCACCATACGTTGCTCATTTTTTCGGTTATGAGTCCCGAAGACGATCCTCCTGTCAAAGAAATTTTCAATTTTTGATTTAACTAAATTTTTTTATTTCATCGTATAGCCCGTTGTTCAAGTACCTCACAAACCAAATTTGAGCCCAATTGGTCAAACGGTTGTGATGTAATTCACGTTTTTCTGAGGTCGAAGTCGTATTTTACAAAAATGACTATTTTCGTTTTTCTATTTAACCATTTCCTTTGTGCAAAGACTAAATGTTGATGTATTATTGAAATCAGGAATATTATGTATATCGCTGTTAGACAAGGTCATGATCAAGGCCACATTTTGACTAATAACTTTGTTTCTATTTGGGATATCATTGTCAATTTCATGCCATTTTGTTCCTTGTGGAAAAAGCTTCAAGAATTATACCATCAAACTTGAAGTAGCATCATTGCAAGTACGTCAAAATAACGTCACAATAGGACGGAATTTTTCTACTTTTGATTTTACTAATTTTTCTTGTTTGTTTATTTTTCTGTTTGTTAGTAACACACTTTTTACCCTTTCCAGGTCATTTATGCTCATGAAACTTCAGCATATGATAGAGGAAGTTCGTCGCCAGAAACCTATACTTTTTTTAGTCCATAGGTCAAGGTCAAAGTGAGGCTCACCAAAAATGGAAAAAAACACACTTTGGTTCATAATTTTGCTACTATTACAGCTATGACTTGAAACCAACTCCATTCTGTTCTTTCTGTTTCAGAGATCTGTGCACAATTTCGGCAAATCGTCATTCTATGAATGACCTTTCATTTGTTTGTCTGTCTATTAGCAAGATATCTCAAAAATTGTTGCATTGATTTTAACCAAACTTTGCAGGATGTTAAAGTAGCACTAGAGGAACAAGTGATAAAATTTTGGCATATCTAGGCCAAAGTTCAGCTGAGACATAGACTTAAATTCAAATCCAGCTACGTTGGCGGAGGTCTGGGCTCTTGCGAGTCCAGCTCTAGTTTTTACAAAGAGTTTCTTTCACTATAGGTAAGAGACACTGGAATTTCTTTTGACATGAAAAAGGACAGTCTGCAAAAACTTGGCTCGATGGCAAATTTGGATGGATCTAAAATAAAAGATTCCCCAGTAATTATTGCATTACTGCTCATTTTCATCATAAAGCAATTTTGAGTCCTAATGTCATGTGAGTGTATATAATTTTAAACATACTTATTTAATTATAAATTTTTACCCCTCAGCCCTCAAGGCTGACGGGGTATTGCTATCCTTCGTGCGGTTGGGCGGGCGGGTGGCGGGCGTCTCCAAAAACTTCGACATCGGGCTGAGGGGTATTCCGTGCATTGCACTCCTATTTTTTAAATTATTTTAATTACATGTTTTGTCACCACATGACTTTAAAGACTTTTAAAAATACGTTGCACATCAGTAGCAGTGTTATCCCTTTGGAGGACAGAACTTTAAAATAAAGAACTTCTAACTACAGGATCTGTGGACTTGTGGAGAATCTATATTAGAGTTAAGTCAGACCCATACCATCGTGATGAATATATTCAAAAGCTTGAGGTTCTGCAGTAGCTGGTGAGTGGTGCTCAGGTATTGTACTGGAGTGTGAATAGTATGGTACTGCCATTATTCGCTTATTTTATTTATGAGAAAGCAGGATAGCTGATGTCATCATGTGTTATTTACACACAAGCTCTTCCCACCTTATTGCACATTAACTCCAATGTGCAACCCTGGATCCTCTCAGAGCTTTCAGGTCTTGTTTGCAATTAGCCTCCAGCACTGTTTACAGTTGCACAGCGCGGAAGTCTACGCTAGGTAATTTTATTACACTGCAGCAGATAATAAAGTCTAACAATGAACGCACTCCCTTGACCACGGTCCACTGGCCTTGCTTGTTTAGTTAGCAGTATGAGGGTAGTGGCCACTTTACAGAAGTGGTCGTGCATGCAGGCTATTAGCATGATGAATAAACCATGCATATTTTAGAGGACAGCTGCCAGTGCAGGTGTCTATTCATGTCCACACTTCAGTTTTGATTGTATAGTTCAGTTTATTATGAATGGCATGGCATTTTTTTCCATTCTGTTTAAGTAAAGTGAATGTATTGTTAAAAATCAGCGAAAGATTTGGGACGCACCGGTGGCTCGTCGGTTTAAGCGTACGTACCATAGGGGCTGTGTCCCTCCCGCAGTGACCTGGGTTCGACTCCGTCGCAGGTCATTCTCTGCCTGTCTTCCCATATTCTACTCCCCAACCCTCCTGTCTCTCTACACTGCATAACTGTCAAATGAAGGAAAAAATTCACAAAAAATTATCTTTAAAAAAAAAATAAAAAATCAGCGAAGGATTCAACAGTGAAATGTTACAGATTCATTAGAAGTTAAAGACACTTTTTACTTTTGAGAGGCATGTCAGCTTTTAAATGAAGAAGGACAATGAGGAAAGCTTTCATGCTTTAAATTCAAGAGGACCTACTCAGAGTCGACATAAATTCTCTCTCTCGTGCGCACATGCGAACACACACATGCAAATCATTCAGTGCGCGACATAATGTCGGGAATAACTATAGGTTGTGATGTGCGCATCTGAGAGACGGAGAGTTGATGGATCTGCTGGCAGTTCTCTCGTGATGGATGGCAGCTCCACGCTTTGTCTGATTTCATCTCCCATCATCCCCTGCCGGCGAGTCAGACCCATTTTATGATGACCGGGTGTGCGTTGACAGATCGAGGTCTCGCCGTAGAAATATTGCAACAATAAATAGCGATTGAGGTGAAAAACACACACACGTCCACGTAATATTATCGTGCATTTTTCAGCCCCTCCAAGACCGATAAAAAATGCGCTGTGGCTTCCGCTTTGGGACTCCGTAAAAGAGCGAAACTATCAACACCACTCCTGCTCTGCGGCTGCTTGACGGAGATAAGCAAAAGCTGCGCTATCGTAAAGGTCATCATCAATCTCGTCACATGCAGTCAAAGAGAAATAATTATTGCAAAGTAATTTCTTGTAATCTTTCAGCATCGACCTGCATAATTTAGAGTTCCTGTACAGTATTTCTTACTGTGAGAACATAAAAACTACACTTGAACATAAAACGAATTAAAGCCTTTTTTGTTGATCTAAGCTAATCTTATTTTGTTAAAATCGTGTAATTTCTACATAAAGTTTTATTATGGAAATATTGTGATTGGGCCTTCCAAGCTCACTAATTTGTTTTGATTTCTCCCCGAGGTGATCTGATCTGATCTATACACAGTAGTATGCCCTGTATTGGTATGTGAGTGATGTATTATAAGATATAACACTTGTGCGTTGTTGCGTTTGCGCATCAAATTTGATTTTGAATCCTTGATATCGGGAAAACATATTTATTGACTTTTTAATAATGCATGCACAGCATAGCGTGTATGTACTTAACTTTGTTAAGAGAGGGATGAAGTGCGCTCCGCACGCACAGCTGAGTGATTTTTTTTTTTATTATTATTTTTTTTCCATGGGGGGAGGAGCATAGCTTTGATTTATATTTTGAACTATTTTTCATATTCTCTTTGTGCTGGCTAATGACTTTACAATATTTTTTTCTGAATTGTATGCTTGTTTGTATGTGAATGCTGTGTAAGGTTTCTCGACGGCAGCTTTGGCATGTTGAGTTTCATTTTGCTATGTGAGATATCAAACAAATACATTTCCTCGCTTTTAATAATGCATGGCCACTGCTGCTGGCATGTATTTAACCTACTTATAAGTGGGGTTAACTGCACTCCTGTTATGTATTACTGATGTATTTATAAAGGCTTCTGTTGCCCTGTAACTGGCTTGCTAGAATGAGGAATCCAAGTGCATAGCTGGATTATATTCTTTCTTTCTTTTTTTCTGATAGAGGTCAAGTGAATTCCAAACTGAGCTGTTTGCCAGTTTGGGTTGAGAAGATTGTGGATTATGTCTCGTCCATTCACCTCAGTACTCTGGTTTGATTTTTTGGTTTTGGGGTTTGTTCCAATTCAACTTACAAATGATTTTGACATTTTGGGAGTATGGTATATAAACCCATGCCTCATTGGGCAGAATTAAGGTATACCTCCTGCTGGACAGGATGTCAGATCACAGCGACCTCTCTGTAGGAAAGGCAGACACCCTATTATGCGCAGGGAGAACATTCAAAAAATGCATCTATACTATCATGCATTTTCATTCAATAGCCACTTATTTAAATTGACCTGTACATCTGTTCCTTCATGCAGATTCTGCTCCAGTCAAGCATAAAGCTTAAGAGCTTGCAGACACGGTCAAGTGATACCAGGTTTAGTAGTTGTACGAAGCAAACAACAGAATGGGCAAGACGTATGATCTGAGTGACTCTGAATGTGATCGAACTGTAGAATGATTTTTGGGGTAAGAAGGGCTGGGTTTAGGATCTCAGAATCTGCTGGTCTTCTGGGATTCTCATGTTCAACCGTCTCTAGTTTCCTGAGAATGATGTGATAAACAAAATATCCAGTGAGAGGTAGCTGTAAGGTTGAACATGCTTTGTGAATAAGAGAAATCTGAGGAGGGCGCCCGGACTGGGTCAAGCAGTCAGGAACGCGACAGTTACTGAAATAACGGTGTTACTCCACTGCTCCAGTAACTGAATGCACAACATGTTGAACCTTAAAGTGAATAAGCCACTGCAGTAGAAGACCTGACTGGGCTCCTCTCCTGTCAGCTAAGAGCAGTAATCTGAGGCTACAGTGGTTAAAGACTCTCCAGAGCTGGACCGTAGAAGATGGAAAAACCACTTCTGATCTTACAATCTCAATTTCTGTTGTGATATGCTGATGGCAGGGTTAGAATTTGTCATGGACAACTTGAACACATGGATTCATCCTGCTAGGTATCAATGACTCGGGCTGGTGGTTGAGTTTTCATGGTGTAAAGAATATTTTCTTGGTGCACACTGGGCCTTTTGATACAAACTGAGCATCCCTGAAGTGCCTCAGCCTACTTTAGTATTGTTGATGACTTTGTGCAACCCTGGATGGCCACATTGAGTGGACAGTGAGTTCAATGTATTTCATTAGGCTCCGCAGTCACCAGATCTCAATCTAATTGAGCACCTTTGTGCTGTTTACAGTGGGTGACTTGCTGAATGAATGCGCAGCCTAAAAATCTTGCCGCAGCTTCGAGATGCAATCATGTCAACATGACCAGAATGTCTATGGAATGAATCTATAGAACATATAATTCAGGCTGTCGCAAAGGGGTCATACTTGCATACTCCGTATTAGAAAGGTGCGCCTAATAAAATGGCTGGTTAGTGCATATGCACGTTATAAAGTATCAGGGTTTTTATTTTTTTTATTTTGTTTATTTCAGTGCATTCACAGAATGTTAATTAAGTGTCTACAAGGTGTAAATTCAGGTGCTTCAAGGCAGGCAAATGGTGACATTTTTCTGTTCTTTGATTAAGCTTTTTTAATCTTTCATGGGGTTATAACAAACATGGAAACCACCATCATATGGTGTGTTCACTTATCGGTGGTAACATGAGCTCTATGCTCCACTGGCTTTCCTGCTGTCTTCAAATTACCTCAGGCTCCAGGCTCTGTTCTCTTGTAGCCAGTGAGTTTCAGGAAGGATGGAGGGGGTGGGAAATAGAGGGAATATTCTCCCTCAGATAAATTATCGTGGGATTCAGTGGTTGCTGCAGGCTCTGACTGGACGTGAGGGCCGCTTGAAGCCTGTCAGTTGGTGGAGAGTGTTGGCCGACTTCCGAATCCTGAGGTGCATTTTCTCTCGAACAAAATGGTCGTCCTGGTCTAGTTTTCACCCCAGTGCATCCTGCTCTGACCTATGTCCCACACAGGCAGTTATTTGCGTACCTCGCTTTTTGGAAGGGGACTGCAGTGGAACAGGTGCGAGGGCACAATGGCCTTTAACCAGCCGTTTCTATTATACTGTAGGGGGATGACATCACGGCCTACATCAAAGCGCTCGCGTGCATTGAGCCGCTCTCCGTGACTGAAGTGACCCCTTGTTATTTAAAGGTCCTGATGTTCCGCTGTCTTTGCGCGGGCTGTAATTGCGTGACAAGGATGCAAAATGCTCCACCGGAAAAAAATCACAGCGCTTTGATTTGAGCTGTGCGGCCTGTGGCATGTCGAAGATTATCTGCCTCTGGAAGGGCCAGGAATGAGAAAAAAAATGACCTTAACTGCATTGCCCGAAACATGATGTTTCGGGCAATGCCTAGTCTCAGTTGTGTCTTGCAGATTTTACACTGTAGCTTGTCAGGATGACCATTCACAAAAACTGTTGATATTCATGAATTTTTTTTTCCATCAAGCAATGATATACAGTGCTTAACAAGTTTATAAGACCTCCACCCAGTATAAGGATAATGCCACAGTTGCCCTAAATTAACAGTGTTGGTGATTACCAAATTATTTTTCATGTTTCTGTAATTGTTAATCCACCAGTATGTGCAAGCTCTAACTGGAATGATATTTTTATGCTAAAATATATATTGTTCTTATCCATGAATTTTCAAATTTACCTTTTTTCAAAAAAGCTGAAAAAATAGTAAAGCACATTATTATTTTTTGATGAAGATGTCAAATAACAGTCATTTGCTTGCATTCCTGAACATAAACATTTGTTTTAGTGGTTGAATGCAAGAATGCAAGCTGTTATCAAGGCCAAAAGAGGCCATGCAAAATATTACAAAGTGCATGCAAAGGTTTTTCGGTTTTTATGTGTGAAAAAGGACTATTTTGTGGTTTCAGTTTATTTGCCAAAGAAATAACAAAATTATTTTTAGGTTTAAACAAGTTTTTGACTGTACTTAGTAATGATTGCGCACTTTATTGTTCAGTGGTGATGTGATTGTCCAAAACATATGGCGTCAATGTTGAAAATGACCATACCTCCGAACCACAGGAGGCATCAAGTCCTCAGTACTTTTGTGTGTGAGGATGCAGAAAGACCGCCACTGGCAGGTGGTTAATGTTTTAAAGGCCGCCGTGGCTCCCCTTTGGCCCTGTGTCATTGCGAATTTCAATCATCGGTGAAAACGGATGAGTTAGTCGCTTGCATGACAGTTACTCAGAGTTGCCAGGCAACCCATGCAGAGTGGTCAAGCTCAAATAGTCGGGCTTTTAGGTTTCGACCCAGGCCTTGTCCTGCACGGCGGAGAGGAAAAAACCTCCATTTTTTTACTCTTTCTCGTTCATTCTTTTCCCCTCTCTCTCTCCTCCTTTAACATTTGGCCAGCAGGGAATCGCGGTTCTGACCTTTCCTGAGTTTGTTTTGTTTGTCCCCATGACGACTGAGTCGTCTCCACGTTGTCTCTGCTCTTGGAGCTTCTCAGTCTGACGCGGATGCGCCTGTCTTCTGCCGTCTCCCACTCAACCTCCAGACCAGGGCCGCTACAGAGGAAATGGCTGACGGCTCTGGTAGGGGAATGTTCATTGGCTGTACGGTTGCAGGTTAGCTCCTCCGCCTTAGGTTTTGTTGAGTCCATCTTTCATTGGATCTAATTCATGGATCGCATGGATTCAGTGAGCTCTACTCCCGGACCATGTGGCGAGAACAAACCAGTGTTAGTGGGACAAGTTATGGAGGAGCTCGAAGACTTCCCTGCGCTCAGATTCTCAGATGACCTCAATCACCTCTCTCCTCTCGCCTTCACTGCTCATCCGCGGAGACAGCACTGCCCTTACAAAATGTATTGTTCTGAAGGAATGTTGGAGTCCACACGTCTGTCGGTGCTCCTGATGTCACACCGTATGTGCATTTGACACAATCTGATTCCGACTTGGTTTAATGCCTGGTATTGGGCGGGAATCTCACTGTGTGACTGTGTGCGCTCGCACTGGGGCTTGAGTACTGATGGAAAGAGCTCTTGAGGAAGCCGCTCTTCTTGGATTTGGGCCAGCTTTGCTTCTCTATTTAATTTAAGGTTTTTGCCCGCAGTGTTATCAAGACTCAGTCATATTGCCACTGAATTAGCCTGCGAATGTCACCGTGTAACTAGGCTTAATGATGATTAAATACCCTCTTTGTTTTTTTTTTTTTGCCACCTTTTACATCAAGTATTAATGTCCCAGTCAGTTGATCTTGTTTGTCTTTTAGGCTTTACTAGTATATAGGCATAGAGGCTCAGTATGATTCGACAATAGGTCTCCATTGATTAGACAGCCTCTTGGCTAAAAGGGCGTGTTTTCAAAACGAGACCACGAACCAAACTGTAGGTGGGAAATAAATCTGTGTTCCCCATCCCATTCAAAAGATAAGCTGAAGTTAAGCTTTATCCTTGATACGAAATGGTAATAGTGCGTGAGCTGACTCTGATGTGTAGTGACCTCCATAATTTATTGGAAAGGGACTCATTGTTGATTTTCATTTTGTTCTTGAGCTTTTTTAGTTTGAAAGGACACTGTAGCAATGAGGTTGAAGTGCGGACTGTCAGATTAAATTTGCGGGTGTTTTCATCCGTATCGAATGAACAGTTTAAAAATGGCAGCACCTTTTTTTCACGTAGTCCCCCAATTTCGGCCACATCAGAAAATATCACAGTATGACAAAATCCAGGATTATGTAATCATTTTTAGAATTGCATATCCTTTGCAAGTAATAACTGCTTGAAGTCTGTGCTGCATGGACGTCACCAGATGCTGGGGATCTTCCCTGGTGATGCTCTGCCAGGCCTGCACTGCAGCCATCTTCACTTCCTGCTTGGGAATTTTTGCGATCAGTGTCCTCTTCATCATGTAAATTGGATGTTCAATTGGATTCAGATTCGGTGATAAACTGGGTCAAGACAACCAAAATAACTGAAAATGTGTCAATGTCCAAAGAATTATGGTGCTCACAGTAACTGTAAAAATAACATTACCACACTGCGAAAGGCTGTGCTTATCTGAACAGCTCCTGAAAAAAAAACAAGTGTAGAAACAGCTTGACTGAATATTTCTTTGTGAAGGATCCATGACTTCCAGAATTATTGAGAACGTGCCAAATGACATTGGACCATCAGAGCAGATCCTGTAGTCATACTCAGCGCACAGAGCTCGATAGTCTTTATGACGTCCCTCTGGTCCTGGTGGTATGGTCCATTTACGACTCCACAAAGCCTCCCTACTCCTTCACATTTCGCTGTTTTGGATGCATCAACATTTAATGTTGTGCCCGTCAGAGGTTTGTCATACACACACACACACACACACACACACGCATAGTAATTACCCTCCGTTTCAGTTGAATGATTATGTATACAATCTGCTCCATTCCCTTGGGTTCTCACAGAAGGTTGCAGAAGCCACCTGCTATCCTCTCTCTGCTTCCAAGAATCAGTCACTTCTGACTCGGCTGCTCGGTCAGGACTTTTCTGAGACCAGTTTGGCTCTTATGGGCAACTGTTCCTGTCCCACTTTTGGCTCCTGTTGCATTCTGATTACAGCCTGATCATGCAGCAACTATAGCCTGATGGGAAAAGGTGGCTGATTTTTATTATTTTTTTATTTTTTGTTGTGTCCATCTGAAATCCTATTCCACTGTCAAACTGAAAATCTGGCAAAGATACAGCTGTGGTTCAGAATGATCTTTTTTGTCGACCGGCCAAATGGCAACTGAATGTTCAAATTTTCCCAGCCACTCAATAGATTACCATTGCTTTTTGGCTGGTGAATAAAGAAAATCTGCTGGACATTTGCATATATTACCAGCACTGAGCTGAGGGCTGGTGCTGAGTTTGGTCCCTGGGTACAGCATATACATTCTACAGGAGGCGAATTCATGTAGCCAGGTATCTATGAAATAAATGACTGCTTTTCCTCCATTTTGTTGTTGGCGACTCATTATCTGACAGAATAATGTTTTCATTCTGTTCGCCTGCCTGTGACACTGAAGCTTGATATCTGCCAACAGTTCCACGAAACTCCCGTCTTGAGCAGCTCGATGGGAGACTACAAATTATCTTACTATTCATCCATTATACTTTCCAGCTGACTGACAACTTTATATGGCAGTATTTCTTTCAAAAAGAACGGGTAAGAGGAATGTGTGAGAGATAAGAATGCGTTAAAGTTTGAGCGCCATATCTCTGAAGAGTCATAGCTGCACTTGTGTCACCTGTCTCTTAAAATCACCGCGTGAGGACAAAGGGTGAATCATTTTGAATAAATTGTAACTGCCAGATTCGTCTATGTCTGTAGCTGTGCGGGCTTATGAAGAAACTTAACACCAACCACAGTCAAGCAAAAAGCCCTTTGATTAGTGATGGCGCTCATTCCGGAAGCTTCCAGAAACTTCTCAGACGTTCACCGTCAGAAGGAAGCTCCACTACATTGAGCAGTTTCAATGACCTACACATCATCGGTAGCACTCCTGTAGCTCACGAAACGAGCCGGACCATAGAGACCATCTGAGACAGTCATAGGCACAGTGATGTGGTGTGCAAACACTGCCAGGGCCAGGACAGTCATACTTAAACAACTCTGGTGGGCATTAACAAGAATTAAATCTTACTCCTTGCCAGGATAGAGAAGACTGATAAGATCGCTCAGTGAGGGGGAAGTGAAATTATACGATGCAGACATTGCTGTTAAGGGGCAGTTTTTGCCTGATGGACTGGGAGAAATTCCTCTGCTACTTTGCTTGTACCCCCCCCCCCCCCTCCCACCTCATTCTTTCTCTCTCGCTTTCCCTCTCGAAGCATCCGGTTATCCATTGAGGTCCTCTCTGATGCCCTTCGGAAGAGGAAGTAAGAGCAGTTGAGATCCTCCGTGCTCCTCAGCGGAGCGCCCTTCTGCTTTAATGTTGGGCCTCGAGGGCTCAGAAGAACCCTTGCAGCCATTTTTGAGCTCAAATCCTGAAGATTGTGTCTGAGGTGAAATTCCGCAGCCTTTCTGATCTCCGATGTTGCCGCCTTTACCTCGAGAAAGAAACGAGCGAATGTCAAAATCCCCACCTTGCCTTCCGGCTCATAGTGCTGTTCTGAGTGGTCCTCAGGGTCAAAGAGCGCATTGAGCATGCATCGGAATCGCATTAGCTACCGCGTGAATACGGCTAATCCCAGTGTCTAACCTACCCTGTCAAGCTGAATGGAAACCTGAGTCCGTGTGCTTTCACTTCTGAAGTCATGCTGTATACCTCCAAGTGTCAGGATGGTAAGAAGATCTCGTTTCTGCCATCTGTTTGTGTCGTGACGTAATGCTGGTGGTTTGCTTCGGATAGGCATTTTGAAATGATACCTACTTGAGTACAACTTGAGTTGTTGTCTTTGAGTTCAAAGTATAGCCTCGCATGTCATATTGACACAGTAAATCTCTCTTGGGGTCAGTTCACTTTGTCCCGACCGGGGAGATTATGGTTGTAGTCAGGCTTTGCTCTCGGCCTACACGCTATTTATTTTCACCTGGCTTGTGAGATATTTGCAAGGAAGGTTCTTATGTTTGCTCTGGGCTTGAGAATGTCAGTCTTCTCTGTTATGTATCGATCCCCTCATGCACTACTGTTCTCTTCCTGCCATCTTAATTTACAGTGAGCACCATAATTCCCTGGACAGTGACACATTTAAAAAAAATTTTTTTTATTGCTGTTGGTCGAGTCAAAGACTGGATCTGGATCAAATTATACATGCATTTAACTGAAGAGGAGACCGAAAGCAAATAGTCTCCAAAACAAGCAGGAAGTGAAGACTGCTGCAGGTACAGGCCTGGTAGAGCATCACCAGGGAAAATACCCTTCATCTAGTAAAGTCAATGCGTCACAAGCAGTCTGTGCATGCTAAATACATGCAACCAGACATTTAAAATGATTGCTTTATTCTACATTATATTAAACTGTCAAATAGTTTTCCATGCACCCGGAAATGGAGGTGGGGTAAGTATGTACTGTCATGTCTAAATGGTTCATTCGATATGGAAGAATAAACCCTCAAATTAAAGCTGACAGTGTGCACTTCAACCTCATTGTCATCATGTCCTTTCAAACTCAAAGTGCTCGAGTACAGAACCACAATAAAAAAAAGTGTTACTGTCCAATGGATTACGGTGCTCACTGCACATACGGATGTGAGTTTTGAGCTGGTTATTGCATCCAGGTGCCTCTGTTGCGAAGATGCGGAGATGATCATCTGAGAACACTTTGAATTTAACGATTAAGGAATAAAGACAGGACATGGCACCGTGGTTTGTTCTGACGGCACAATGATTGGGACGGTGCCGCAGATGGGTGGAGGACATGGTGTCCTGCATATACTCTGTTCATGTTAATTAAAATAATGTCCGGAGAATGTTTATTAGGTCGATTTCAATACTACATCACAAACTTGTGTGATACTTTAAATTTAGCTTAAATATATTTGAGTTATGTATATTACTCTTTATTAATAGGTTTTTTTTTACTTCATAATTTTGTTTTTGGTTGAGAGGGTGTTTATTGGCACAAGTATTCATGCGAGTGTTAAAGTGCACAGAGTTTTCATGAATATGGATAGTAGCAGCGGATAGTCGATACAAACCTGCAGTCTAAAGGTGATATGAGTTTCCGGTTGCCTCATACTTTTTATTCATTGTTTTTTTTTTTTTTTTACCAGCTGAGAACTGTTATATCGAAGGACGACGGAGGAATCAAAATGAACTTTGCAAGGAATGTGCTGCCAATCAAACGGGGCACGAAAGTTCTACTGCGCTCTGCGCTCGGTACAACAGGGAATTCTCCCAATATCCCGAAACGTTGCACTTCTACAGCTATGCTTCAGAAAAAGAGAGAAACCACTTCAGAGACCTGTCTGCCTTACTTTGAGAGCACCGTATCCTTGAGAACGGCTTCTAACCACTCAATTACTAATATAGCAATACGCAATAGGGAATTATTTCTCCATCTCTGTCAAGGGCAAGCACAATAATTGAACTGTTTATGCATCCTGTGGATGTCTCCAGTTTTGTTGACGGTCTCAGTGACGGGACAGTGCTTGTTAAATGAGCTATAGGCCTTGGAGTGCTGGGAGGCGTTTTTGTAAATATCTCAATATGATAGATTTTTTTTTAGTTTTTAATCTTCTGAAATGTGAGTCGAATACAAATCTAGCTGAGTACTGTTCAAATCCAGATCCAGCCGGGGAACTGAAGGAATTAAATCAATGTAAAACATTAGCTTTCTCGATAGACCTTCGTTAATGTGCCTTGGTGAAGGATAAAAGAGATGTAGCCCTGCGACTTGGATTGTTTGAAATGAAGACAAACTGTATCGCCACATTTTAATTTCCCAAATGCTCATATCCTTCATTATGACATCAACATGTGGACTCCATAGATTTGCGGTCATATTTCACGGCCTGTCAAAGTCGCAATATTCCTCGCAATCTGCAGCAGTGAGTTCTGAGGTTCCTGCTCACGGCTGCCTTCCTTTTATCCCGGCGCAGTAACTGCGTTACATGCAGGAGAACCCGAGCGCGTCAGAACGACAGCCTGACAGCCCGTCACTCTCTGTGGACACCGCGTCTAACTCCAGACAGTGATTAGACTCTTCTGTGATTGACAGATGCGTTGCTGTTGACTCTGCTTCTTCCGCAGGAACAAAGGCCTGATGGGGCTTGGGGACTTTAAATATGGTTGCGTACACAGATGAAGTTGGGGGAATGAACACCTTGCAGTTCGTGCACCATTCTGTAGAGAGCTGTATAAAAAAAGAGGCTTCCGGTCATGTCATAGTTTTTACCTTTGCTGGGATTCACTGGAGGGGGGTTTGGGTGAATTGGATGGAGCATATTTACATGCACACCTCAGACACGGCAGCTCGAGTGACCACAGGAGGCGCTCTTGTGTAATGAAATGGAAAAACCCTGCTGTATGCCTCTGTCCCTGGACAACGGGGCTACGAGGCACATTCAGTCTTGGCTGGATCACACTATCTGAGCTGGATCTGGTCTGTATCTTGACCAGATCATACTATTTGCCCTGGATCTGGTCTGTATCTTGACTGGATTGCACTATCTGTCCCGGATCTGTTCTGTATCTCATCTGGATCACCCTATCTGTCTTGGATCTCTTCTGTATCCTCCTAGATCTGTTTTATATCTTGACCTGATCACACCATCTTTCCTGGATCTGTTTTTTGTCTTGACTGGATCATACTATCTGCCATGGATCTGTTCTGTATCTTG
This sequence comes from Gymnothorax reevesii, assembly GCA_029721435.1. Classification (NCBI taxonomy): domain Eukaryota; kingdom Metazoa; phylum Chordata; class Actinopteri; order Anguilliformes; family Muraenidae; genus Gymnothorax; species Gymnothorax reevesii. The sequence goes on from CM056589.1 coordinate 31,422,532, forward strand.
ACTGGATCCCTCCCTCTATTGTGAATCTGTTCTGCATCTTGTCTGGATCACACCATCTGCCCTGGATCTGTTCTATATCCGGACTTGATCACAACATCTCTCCTGGATCTGTTATGTATCTTGTCTTCATCACACTATCTGCCCAGGATCTGTTTTGACCCGGACCTGTACTGGTAGAGTGTTCCACCTTGGCATCCATTATAAAGGATATTTTGTACGAGAGAAATCAAATACATCTTGCCTACTGAGCCCAGGGGACACATTTAACTTGCCCTGTGTTGTATACTGTTGAGCAGGCAGGTAATTAGAAATCATTACTCATTTTCTGCTTTACTGCTTGTGAGCATAGGTAAATAGATTCGTTTGGATTTAACCTGTGAAATATAGGAGCGGGACTGCAGGGACGGGGTTATTATCTAGGCAAGCCATGAATGTGAGCGTTTTTTTTTTTTTTTTCCATGCCCGCTGAGATTTTAGACGCATCTCTGAGGAGAGCAGTAGATTTAATAGCAGTTATTTTTAAAAGAAAGGAAGAGTAATGGAGTTCCTCTGTCATTGTTTGATTTTTTTTTTCTTTGTTTTCGCTCCTTTTTTGTCCAATTTGAAATTTCTTGTCTGTGTACTACCTGAGCCCCTTTCAAACAAATATCTTCACCTGCAGATGTTGCAGAAATTTTCTGTCTGCGTCATGTGTTGGCAGCAGTCAGAGTTGATTTTGACTGAAAGACACTCCTCCGGTTTTCCTCGTCAGACCCTTGTAACATTCTCAGTAATTTTTCCACCTCAGCCTTCTGCAACATTCCGAAAAAAAAGCACTCAAAAGATTGCAGGGTCCTGATACAAGGCCTCCAATTTCGGCCTGAACTTTGTTTCCTACATTCATGAATCTGCTCTTCATTCTCACGAGTATGGCACCGCTGAAAATTCCTACTAAGACTATGCTGAAAAGATTATTTAAATTGTGTGAATGACCTGTGTCTGGGTGAAGCTACTCTCTAGCTGAGCGAAGTTGGTCAAAGCTGGTTAAATTAACCTGCTCACTACATGGGTTGGTGAACAGCAGGTTATCCTGAAAAGGAATTGAAAAGAGAGCTTAAACCTTCTGCGCCAGTTTAGGTGCTGATAATTCAACGTGTCGGCTTTTTATTGTCGGCCGTCTGCTCCGACTCAAAGGTGGAGTGGCGTTCCCACAGAGGTCAGAACAGCCGAGACTTTGGCCTGCCGTACATTGGCTATACCACTTCCATCCTACTTAATTTGTTGCCTGTATTGTGCTTTTAAATGGATTCTAGCTTTAGTTGTTTATTACACCATCTTCTCAGAGTGCGTTATTGATTCATTTTGTTCTACTGCTTATCTACACAGTCCAGGTTCTATCCGAGTAGCCTCTTTTACAACCGGGAAACCTCAAGGGTTTTCAGTACTTCTTTTTTCCCCAAATTCACTTTTTGTTGTGAGTCACTCTGCATGAGTGTGTCTGTTAAATGTCAGCCATGTAATGCAAAGGCAAACAACAAATAGTTTAATTGCATTTTACTGAACACATGCTTGCAAATAATGTGAACATCGGCTCGCAGCTGATTGGTTTGTGACCTTGCTTCCTTTGTGTCATGTGCAATCATCAAAAGGTGGCCGTTCTTGGTCGGTTAAATGAACCATATTGGCGGAAGATGTTACTCTGAGAGAGAATCAGCGCAGCTGCTTAAACTGTGTTGTGTTGATAGGACCTGTGCCAAAACTAGCAAAAAATCTGCCAAATTGTTAAGAGCAAAGACGAGCCAGAGCTCTTCTTTGAAATGCCATGTCAGGCCATGCTGCTTGTGTTCTCTTCAGTTGATGGACACACGCAATCTCTCTCTCGCTCCCTCACACACACACACACACACACACACACACACACACGTGTGCGTGCACAGGGTCAATGATTGAGTCAGTGTGGCCAGTCCCCGTAGCTCGATCTGGAGGGAGGTAAAAGGTCACTGGTGTGCAATGAGATGTAGATCCTTTTGACTCCAATCTAAAACCACTCCCCCAGAGGGCAACTCCATAGCGATTTCACACAACCTTGCAAGGGTGGTCGACCACAGTCGGCGCTTGAGGCAGTCTGTAGTCAATATTGTACCATAAAACCCATCCGTAAAGCCCCTATATTACCTGATTTCAAGTTGAAATGCTTAGACCCAACCTTGATTCAATTTTACATTTTTTTTTTTTCCTTCTCAGCATTAACCAATTGCCACGGTTTGCTTCACTGTTTTTTCATTTTTCACTTTCAGCTATTTTGATTTTATGAACCGAAACGACCTGAACCATTTCAGTGCACCGAAAAGTAAGTACAGTTATATTCAGTAATTTCCAGTACTTAAATCCTTTTGAAAAATGAGATCTGTGCAAAGATTAGGACAGGCTTAGATAAGCTCAGTACTTTTTTTATGTTGCAAATCTGATAATGGTTTGGAGGATTTTCCATCTCCTGCTTTATTCAACCAACCCAAAAATCTAGATTTTGAAATACAATGTCTTACATTTTGAATAAACCGGAGGAGCTGATGATACAGGGGTAATGTACTGCGCCTCATTCAGCTCGAGTGTAAACTATCGGTTGGAAACATCTCTTTGCAAACTGCGCAAACTATTTTTATGGTTATCGAGTTACTTCGAGTGATGCGGGAGAAAGAGAGCCGGAGACCTTTTTTTTTGGTGTGTAAGCAGCGGCCTTTCCCGGCGCGCAGAACTTTTGGTACACGGGAATTTAATTGCATTCCCAGTCAGGGTTGGCTCCTCTGTTCTGAGCACTGCCCTTTCGGTCTCCCTGCTCTGGTTAAATATTCTGCTCACTGTCTGTGGCCGGGCGCTCCAGGGCAAGGATGTGTGAGTGACTGCATGAATGACTGCGGCAATCAGGCCTGGGCTGTTTACCTCCTTCCCTGTTGTTGTGTTAATGACTGGGTCTGTGCCCCCTCTGCTTATACTGTACCTTTCATTCCGCCGAGTTTCTTCCTGGCAGTGAAGAGAGCCGCACGCCCATCTTGTTAATCCTCTGACTCCTAACTCAGTGCTATCGATGGGCTTCTGCCTTCTGTTTCCCTGATTTGTAATGAACTATTTGAAACTATTATCACCCACTGAGAGGCATGGTTGTCTACGTTCCTGGGGAATGTCCAAAATGATACCTCTGCGTGCGTGCGTGCGTGCGTGCGTGCGTGTACATGTACATGTACATGTATTTATGTACACAGAGCACCCCAATTCATTGGGCAGTGTCATATTTTATATTGGTTTCATGCTCAAGCACTTGTTTGATTGGAAACAAAGGCAAAGGGACTGAAGTACAGATTGTCAGCTCTAATTTAAGCGTGTCCTCATCAGTGTGCACTGTTTATGGATGACTGCACCTTTTGTGCATAGTCCCCGCCCCCCATTTCAGGCACATCAAAAAAATTTTGGACACTTTGACATTACGTTGCATAAAGTAAGCAATTTTAACATTAGGTTGCATATCCTTGCATGCAGTGACTGTTTATAGTCTGTGATGCATGGACATCACCAGATGCTGAGTATTTTCCCTGAAGATGCCCCATCAGAACAGCTCTCTCCAGTTCCTGCTTGTTCTTGGGACATTTCGCCTTCAGTTTTTAGCCCGCTTGGCTGGAAGGCCCAAGGGGCTTATGCTATGCTCGGGGTCTTTAGTGGTGGTCTGTCGTGCGTGTGTGTGTGTAAACTTTTGGCTTGTCTGCACTCTAGCGTCTTCAGTTTTTGACCGATCCTGCTCATATTTCATATGTGTATATATGGTCATAAGGTCTAGACCAAATTCGATTTTGAACAGAATTGGACAGATACTTTGGCCAATAGGAGGTGTTCCATTTTGGCCATGTTTGGCCAAGCGGGCGTAGTGGCTTTGTCACTATTTTTCCTTCAGTATTTGAAATGCACACTCACTTTGATTCAGGTCCGGTGATTTAACCATTGTAGCAATTCAATCGGCAGCCATACCTGCCGGCACCATAACAATTCTCTCATCATGTTTTGTAGATGAGGGAGTATGTCTCAGATCATTAACAGCTCTTCCCTTCTCAATATTCCTCTCTTTACTTAATTCCAGTACGAGTTGTCTCATACATAGGGTGTTGGTCTCAAACTGTACAGGCTTTTCCCCACATCTTACTATTTTTGAAGCATTTGAATGGTTTACATCTTGGAGTAAACCCTTTGTATTTACACTGAAGAAGATTCTTTTTATTGTTGAGTTTGAAATGGCTACATCCACGCCTGGAGCAGGGGTTGGGAAAGTTGCTCCTGGAGAACCGTAGCCCTGCATGTTATAGATGTATCTCTGCTCTCACACCAAATGCAAATGAGTGAGGCTTGTCAAGGGATTCATAATGAGGCAATATTTTAATCAGGTGTGTTGGAAAAGGGAGACTTCTAAAACATGTAGTGCAGTGGGGTCAGAGTGGGGTCACCCTACCCCTGTCCTGGAGAGATTTCTTGATTTGGCTGACTGATGTGATAGAATTTTCCTCACAAGGGAAAGTCTTCTTTTGCCTTCCTCAGTATTGAACTCTGATATTCTGGGTCTTTTGGGGTTCCTGGGCTCAGTATTCACAAAAATGTGACACAGTTGCTTTGGCTACACTTGTTTTCCCACACTTGCTTCGCTGGCATGGTAACAATGCAACTGAAACACTTTGGGACCTTTTCTTATTTAATTACTCCTAAATGTGATAACAAGGGAAGAACACTCTCCTTGCCATTAAACACCTGTGCAGCCAACTGTCCTATTACATTTTAACCCGAAAAAGGGGGAGTCCACACATGAAAACTGCTTTCATTCTAACACTGTTGAACCGATTCAGATTCACAGAAATTAATATCCACTTTTGTACTTCCAACACTATCATGCGGTGGCAGACTCCTAAAATAACTATGACTGGTTGGTGACCAAATATTCATGGTCCTGACTACATGCTGACAGTTTGTTGGCCAGTTCTGGTGAATTCTAGTGAATCAAGACTTGCCCCTCTACTGCACTTTTAAATTTTAATGCCCTGCTGCTGAAGCTGGCCATTAAATAGTTTTTTTTTTTGATAAGCAAACGCTTCTTTTGTGAACAAAAATTACTTTTTCCCTGTACTTTTAATTTTAGTTTGATCCCATCATTGTGCTGGTGGACAAATTGTTGAAGACTTGTGTTCTCTTTTATTTCAGATCTGCGTCTCCCTCCTTACCGTAACATCGAACTGAAGGACAAAGGTGAGTTTCGAAAGTTCTTTCAATTTTGCCTGCTTATTTTCAGATTGTACAAACTCTGAAACTCAATTGAACTGATGCACTGGATGGAGATTTACTTGTTTGGAATAGCAGTGGACAGTGAGGTTAACAACCCGATGACCTCACCCTCATATCGGATGTACTGCCTTCAATAATGACGTTTTTGAGCGCGTTTTTAATTGGTTGACTCTGTGATTCCAGTCGATACCCAGAATGCCTCTGCGCCTGAGGCTTTGTACTTCCGTACCACTGTATTGCTGCTAAGCTGCTGCTTATCTAGTACCGCCTTTCAAAGCTAGCAGGCTTCCCTTCCATAAAGCTGATCATTATTTGCTTTAGACTGCGGCAAAGATGAGATTCAAAGGTTCCCAATGATGAATAATGTGTATCAGTGGAATCTAAATTCTACCGATGCATAAAAAGTCTTGTGATCTCAGTACTGCTGGCTGCCCAAGATCGTTATCAGGTTAAGCTGGCAAAAAATCAGCTCTGCTGCCAACTGTGCGTTGAAAGGAGGTGTGGGGATTAGTCAAAATGTGTAAAAGCTCCGCTGTTGATTTGGTCTCTCTTGTGCTGTGAATTTAATTAGCATTGTTTTGCTCTATAAGCACCTTCAGCAAAATGCGGCTGTGAGGGGTGCTCCGTATGCATTGCATTTGTTTTGTCGCAAATCCAATTTGAGGTGTTTTCTTCTATATGTGATATTAATTCTCGAACTAAATGGTTTGCATTCTCTTTCTCTCTCTCTCTCACGCACACACAAAAATTCTCACACTCGCTCTCAAGACTATACAATGTGATAACAGCACTCTTGCGTGCACACTCCCAAGCACACGCGGGTGGTGAACTAATAAAATGCCTTCTTTCTGAGCACTGGGAAAACGCTTACCATGAAAAGTCACTAAAGTGATTGGGGTGTTATGGAAATCCAAGTAAAGCAGTTACTGCGGCCTGCCCAATGCTTTTGCATAGGCAGACCCGAGATATACCTGTCCTGAACAATGGCGGCTTGGTTTTTTCGCAGCCTTAAAAATATTTGGGGCCAAGTCATACGGAGAATGCAAACATTGTTACTCGACTTTTGGATTCAACCTTATTACAGTAAACTGCACAGAGTTAAATCAACTCTTACTGAGCCTATTTGATCCCACTGGGCTGAAGTAGACTCCGTAAGAGTTGATTTGACTCTGAACATTTCACCATGGGCTGCCAATTAGTACACGGTAATTGCATGTGAACCTGTTTTATTTCGTTAGAGTATCTCATAAGTGGCACCGGGTCCCATCTGTTCCATTTCTTGCATCAATTTCCCATTTTCTGTGTCTCCACCGGTGAGGGAATGATCTCGTTTACCCTTTATGATTAAATCTGTCACCTTCTGGGCTCCCAACACACTAGTCTTCTGTTAGTGAAAAGAGCTCAGACACCACCATTAAAACAAGAAAAAAAAAAACCTGGCAGTAATGTTCTCCAGGCTTTCTTTGTGTGTTTTTACCAATCAACCTGTCATTTCACTGTCACCGAATGTCTCCTGAAAACATGAATTAAATTGTCCCAAGGGTTTCATTTAGTACTCAGCGTGGCAAAAGGTTCATTTAGGTTTCTCAGTTTATTGGGAAGGGTGGATGGGAAGTAATTTAGAATTTCATTTGTAAAATTGGAGGGGTAAAAAAAAATAGATTCTTTTTTGCGTATGATTTCTGCTCAGCTGTGGAAACGAGGTTCATGTTTGAATGTTTAATATTCCACCGGAAAGTAAAGGTTAGAACAAAATGTTATGAGGGCTGAACTCCTTTGACATATGACATACATCCCCCTATACTGTGCACATACGTAAGTTTGAAACTGTCGAACTCCAGTTTAAGCTGCAGACGCTTCTTTGCAGTATGTTTCTGGAGGAGTGCTGTTCATTACCATTGGCGATGACTCATATTGCCTGTATTCTGATGAATGCTCTGCAGTTCACAGAAGTGGGTGGATTTGACAACCTTACATCCTGACTGTGTCAGTCGCACCCGCTTATCTAGTCTCCACACAGCAGCTGTATAATTTATTTGAACATATGTACATTTTGTATTTGTTTAATTAAAGCATGCATTCTTTTGACTGAGGAGGCAAATTTAGCTGAACTGCAAATGACGAGTGACAGATACTGTAAACTGGTGAGAGACTGAAGTGATAACTTTGTTTTTTTGTGTGCGCGTATTGGGGGCATAAGTATGTGGGGATATGCATGTGAAAGGAAGGGAGTGTGCGTGCCTGCGTGCGTGCGTGCGTGTGTGCGTGCATGTGTGTATGAAAAAAAACCTGGAGCTCCACCCAGCATGTTCTCAAAACTGTGCTCTCCCCTTCGTGACTGTTTTAGAGGCTGCTACGTTACAATGAAGTTTCAATTATTTAGACACAAACACTTGGCTTACATTTATTCTGTTCAGTTTCGATATTCTCTTATGTCAGAAGTGCGATAATTACATGCATGTATTTCCTTTGCTGAGAGCGAGTCGTCTTTTTGTATTTCTTTAAACAGTTTTTTGCATGAATAAATCATGTTTCACTGCTGATAAGTCTGTTTTTACTGTCAGAAGTGGAAAAAACAGTACCGTTACTACAATGATGCTATTAATTGGAGCTGCACTGAAACTAATTGATTTTTTTTTTTCTAGTATTACGTGTTGGTCTGAATCACGCTGCCAAAAAAAGTTCAGGTTTCAATCCGCGTGGCTTGGGTGGAATCCAGTATTTGGTTTGAGTACTGCAGTCTGTAAATGACTTTCCCCGAGACATAAGGACAAGGCAACATGATTGATCAAACATGGGACCAGCTAGCCACTCACTGAAGTGTTCATGTGTTTTGTTTATTGCTTAATCCACCGTGCAATGCAGTGTATTTTTACAGTATTCCTAATCACAAAATAGGAAAAACAGGTCTAACACATGGATTTTGTCGATCGATTCTAGTACATTAACACTGACGACATGATGCATCAGGCAGATAGAATTCTCTCCTGTTGCTTTGGTGTGACATTATGAAAATTCGGTCGTCTGGGCTTGCGTGGTTTTAAATCTCTGCCTAAAGCCTGTATGCTACTGCACTGTGGTCACACAGGACTTCAGATAGCCTATTGTCAGATCCTGCGGCTTTTCACTGGACTCCTGTGATCCATTCCTCAATTCATCCTCAAGCATCATGGGATTCATAGAACTAGCACCGATCATTGTTCTTGTGCATCTCCCAGGTGTATCGGAGGATGAATGCTGATTGTTTGTAAAGTGGATGTTCATGCCTGATCTTGTTGATAGTTGTAGGTGAGACCCACGCAATCCAATAATGCATGTGTCTGACTTCGGGGTCGTGCGCAAACGTCAGCAATTATTTTCTCTCTGCAGGCATATCTGCGTAGTTAGTAACCTGCTTGTTAAAGCAAAAATCTAATCAGCCAATAATGTGGCAGCTACTCAGTGCATGACAGTAAGTTTTACTTTATTGTGCTTTATCATACTGGAGGTAGCCATAAGCGGATGGGTAAATTGTGATGATAAAGGGATTCACTTGGTTAGCAACAATATCCAGGAAGGCTATGACATTCTTAGGATCAATACAGTAGTGTTAAGGCACCCAAAGTGTACCCTGAAAACATTCATATCACAACATTTCTCCACCTCCTATCATCAGTCTGAACTATTAACACAATACAGGCGGGGTGGTTAGATTCATGCTGGTGACACCGAATTCTGACCCTACCATCTACATTCTGCGGCAGAAATAGTTTATTTGACATTTTTGGTGATCCTGTACTTGCCCCAGCCTAAGATTTCGATTATTGGCTGTCAGGAGTGGAACTCTATGTGCCCCTCCAGTGTTCAAGTCCCTCTGCCTCAGTGGTCGACGCGTTGTACATTCTGAGATCCCTCACTGCTCACTGCACTGGTAAAGAGCAGTTATCTGGGTAACTGTAGCCTTTCTGTTAGCTCAAACCAGACTGGCCATTCTGCTCTGCCTTCCTCCATCAGCTCAATCAAGAGAGTTACTCAGGTGTTCTTCACTGCCATTTTCTGTGAAAAGTGTGTGAAAATCCCGGGAGATCAGCTGTTCAAACCAGCTCAGGCCAGCCTTTTTTTTCCAATTAAACAACTTCCATGCGATTCCAACAAGGTGTGAAAAACATCATTATATTAACTGAAATTAATTGCAAAGATATAAATGAGCTTTTTTGTGAAAACTTGGCTGGCCACACTCAAAACTAATGTAAGACTAACCTTAAATTGAAATCGCTCTGTGAAATTGAATTAAGCAAAAATTAAATATTTATATAGAACTGTTTTTTTTTTTTCTTGAATGTATATTGCGTGAAGACTAGAAGCAGATTAGAAAAACAGGATGCTAAAATACTTGTGGCAATGTTTTCCAAGAAATAGTGCGGCCACTGTAAACGTATATGTCAGCTGAAAGAGTGGTCGGCAGTTTCCATACAAAATGTACTCTTAATGAATCAGCTCTAATCGATTTTCGAGGCAGATAATATTTTCCCTTGCCTGCCTGTGATTGTTGTCTGATGTATTGAGGTTGCAGAGGACTTGTTGGTGCAGTAGGAAGGGAACATATTTTACTCAAGACCATTAATGAGATGGACAGGGAATGTATGTTTCTTGCCTATTTTTCTCTCTGAGGTTCTCATAGACTGCATCTCTCATTCCCTTATCAAGGCACGAATAATGACACGATTTCTCAAAGGTAGGAGCGAAGAGTTTTAACAAACGAACGTCCTTGACTTGAGGAACGTGTTTTAATTTGATGCATGCTTGTTTTGTTTAATCCCCCTGTTAGTCAATGAAGAAATGAAACCTGCTGTAAAATCAGTTGTTTTCTTGGCTGATTGTCCCTCTAATGCCCACATTGTTCCTTTTGTTTAACTAGATACCAAGTGTCAGGGCGAATGTTTGAAGAGAATATTGCAGAAGTTACCTGCCAACAAAATTAATGGTGTTTCATTTTTAGCTCACCTGAACCCATGGGCTTATGTCATGGCTTGTTTGTCTGTCGTCGTCCTTGCTGTTGGCGTCTGTAAACATCTCCTCGTCAGAAATTACTGTGTCTGTGGAGGTGAAACTTTGGTGTTAGCTTACCTCCAATGAGGCCACCGAACTGCGCATAAATCGTTTCAGTCTGATTTCAAATATGGCTGCCTGGGTCAAAGTTGATTGTTCAGGTGAGCGACAGCTCCCGATGCACTATTTTATTTTATTTTTTTCCTGTTTACATCTAGAGCTTATCAGTCATTCTCAAAATATAGTGACTTTCTGACTAGGGTAACCGTTTTAAAGCACAAAGGTTTACGCCAAATAATTGTTTACTCTCTGGCATGACCAATAATCATGGAGGACTGCTATATTACGAATCCTTGTTCAATTTTCAAGAATTTTTAGTCGCTGGTTGAGCCAAGAGTCTTACATATTCTCACCATGGGCACAACATGCTGCTCATTCCAATTACAGCGCCTCTTGAGCTTAGAGACATTGCAGCAGATGTGATGAAAAGGTTAAATTCATTTATGAAAAGCCTACATCAGGTTTAGTACCCGTGCTCATGCAAAATAAACAGGGGCTGTAATTCTGAATGTGGATCACATGGGCACTGAGAGGTGAGCTCATTGGTCAGATAACGCATATCGTCACCCTCATTACAAAAGTGCCCTAGTCATTTTGAGAAAAACACAAAAGACTGTTGCATTTTCATATCAGTGAGAGTTAGGCTTAAAATCTCTGATAAAAAAAAAAATGATTTAGGCACTTTTGTTAAGAGGGTGTCGATATGTTTGCATACTTGCTGTGACAGAATTACATTTTTGAGTTCACAGCACTCAAACTATTTGGGTATGAGGATAATGTCTGGATGATGTTATTTTATGATCCATAAAATTTTTTCGTGGTAAAAGGTGATTCACCCTCATTCTGGGTGTAATATTTACTGCAGCGTGCTCATAATCAGATTCATTACTGGATTATTGTCATGATTTAGTTGAAAATGGCCAAAAAACCTCTCCTTTATGCTCTGTGGTCAGAATGTGATCCGTAAACTTTTTATTATACGCCCGTCTTAAGACGGGACGTATTATGTCATCACCCCGTCTCCCGTCCGTCTGTCCGTCCGTCCGTCCGTCCGTCCGTCCGTCTGTCTGTTAGCAATTTCTTGTCCGGGTCATAACTCCTGAGCCGCTTGAGCTACATTCGTGATACTTCACATACACGTGCACCATCACTAGGCGCTGTGTCGCGCACCATGATTTCGTTCACCCGGTCAAGGTCAAGGTCACTGGCAAAGGTCAAAGGTCACATGGGGCCCAGATGGGGCTTGTCCGGAGCATAACTTCTCAACCGCTTCAGATACATCCATGATATTTCACACACACGTGTACCATCACTGAGTGGAGTGTCGCGTACCATGTTCACGGCCCTCCCTCCAAGGTCAAGGTCAGGGACAAAGGTCAAAGCTCACATGGGGCTGTTGTCCGTTGGATATTGGTATCATGTTGTCTGTCCACTTCCTGATCCATGTTCATGACGGGCGTATTATGCACCGTTGGCGGTGCTCTTCTTGTTTTGATTTAATTTAATTGTTTAACCTAGGTCAAATTCAACTTTCCACTCCCAACACTGCATTGCTGCTGGAAAAACAAAACGGTTTTATGAAGGAGAAATATCAGGCTATGACGCATTCCAGTCAGAAGTTTTAATATTTATTATATTCTCTCAAAATTCAGGATAAGCTCTAATGAACTCATCTCCTGCATGCTTGTAGTAACGGAGATACAGATCTCCTGCTTGAGTTGTTCATCAAATGCTGATTTCATTTTAATGTGCTGAGCAGTGACTGAGTGGAACATGATTGATGGGCGAGTGCTGACCCAGTTACCAGATGACTAACCGTTGAGGTTTGTTGGTTTTTTGAGGAGCCATTTCACTACGTTACTTGGTTCAGAGCATCGGCGAAATTCAAGCAGATACTGAAGGGATATTTAAAAAAATAAGACAGCCATAATGGAGAAAATGCTCAGTTTTATTTGATCATTTCAGGCTAATTTTGCTGATTTGATAAAGTGAGTAATGGAGGTCAGTCCTCCTGGTTCAGGTGGTTTTTCACCGTATTATCTGAGGCAAGAGTGAATAAAGTGGGTTGGGATCAGAGGAGCGAAGTTATTCTGAGATTTAATCCCCATTTACTCTGCGGGGTGGGGGGGGGGCGGGGGGGGGGGTGTTGATTGAGTCTATGATGTTCTCCCCTATGCGATTTTCTAACAGAGATTTTTATAAGGGTGGAATGAAAGGTTTTCATTGTTATTCTTAGCAACTTTATGAGATATCTTTATATCCCACCATAAAATGAAAATATTATTGTCCATTTGTCAGTCCGTCCTTCAGTCTGAAGCCTTTTTCTCCTCAGTCGGTTTGCTAATGAATCTGAAACTGCACATGGGTGTTGAGTGTGGACTAATGAAGCAGATTTTTTTTTCCCCGAGTTGAAACTGTTTGAGGAAATGTCAGGTGCTTACGAGCATTTTTGACGAGGCTGTGCTGAGTTGTGGCGTGAGCATCCTCGGCAGTCTGCGCGCAGTTGTGACGTGGGTTAGCCCCGGATGTGGACGAGAGACAAATGAAAAAATAAAAGCTGACTGCTTTATTCAGTCAATGTATTCGCAGCATAATGATATTTACACCTCCGCCTTCCAAAAAAAGAGTTAAAAATAAACAAAAGACCTTGATGTTATTGAAGTGTAAAGCAGCAAGAATATATGAATGACAATACAAGGGGTTCCACTGAGTTCAAGTATGTTAATTGGACCAGTGAATTGCAGATTGTCTTGGAGATCAAGGACTTCATTAGATCCTTTTGGAAATCATATCCATCTGCTATGGTGAGAGATGGCAAGTTTTTCAGATAAAATTCATATTTTAGGGAAACATTATTCAGAGGTACCTATCCTCACAAATGGTGGGTATGTGAGCTTTGGCTTAGAGACTGAAATGGAGCTCATTTTAGACTTGATTGGTTGCTGACTGGGTTCATTTCATGCTGAGTAAATTCTGGTATATTATATACGCTACGTAACTGAGGTGTTTTAATATTTTCACAAAATTGCGTACTTGTGCTCGCATGTATGACTTATTTGCACTTCAAAGAATATTTACTCTCTCCTGCACCCCGTACTTCAAAGCAGGACGGCGCTGTGCAAGAATTGGTGCGCATCTTTCGTTTTGCAATCATGTTATAGCTTTGTGGATCTAATTCTGTTAATTACACCCCTGATTTATTTAAACTGTTCACATTTGCTGCTGATGGAGTTCGGCACATGGGACCTGGAATGGTTTGAGTTAAATCCCTGCACATTTATTTATCCAGCAGTACAGGGCTGTGATTGCATTACTTTATCAGAACCTCTTGGGTACTTTGATTGGGAAACTGAGAAGCCCAAATTGATTTGTTACAGACCTGTAATTAAAGTAAAATTGTTGTGTGGAATATGACCTGTCGTCCTCCTCTGTAATCCCATTTGAAATTTCTTTTTAAGTGCTTTCAATTTGTTGTTATATTTAACAAGGTAATTGTTTTTGGTTCTGCCTTAACCCGAGACACTGTACAGAGAGGTGAATGGAGTCTTTCTCCTTCTCTGCTTCAGTATGACATAGGAAATGTTGCGGAAAAAACAAATCTCATGTTCGAAGGCTTGAGAAAGTTCTGTCTCGGCCGACGCCGTTCATATTCTACCAAGCACCGCCATTCTGCTGGGGATGACATTCCGCACTATAATTTTCCATATTGTAGTGACAGTTAACCAATACTTACATTGTTGGACAAAAAAGTTCTTAAATAGTATGAAAGTATATATTGGCAAACTGTCTTCGGTTTCTCGTCTCATCTCATCTCTTCCCAAGGGTCTGTATTGATGAGGACCGAGTTCTGTACTTGTTTTTTTTTTTTTTTTGTTTTTGGTCTGCAAACTGCAGCAGCTAATGTTTGGACGAAGACAGCAGTACAAATCACTGGAAGCATAGCCGTATTTGCGAATTGGTTTTCATTCATAAATAATATATCACTATGATGGCCTGTGCAGTCTGGTGTTTAGTGTAGACGGCGAAAAGCTTCTGTGTTTTCATAGCGCGCTACAAATTCATATTAGAATCTCTGCATTAACACATAAAAAGTTTTGGAGCCGGGCAACGTTAAAGTCTCAGCGTGGCTACCACCACATTCCACTTGCTAAGCCATTGCATTGCAGTGCATCATGGGAATACACAATTGACACAGCTGATATAGCCAGGCCAGACACATGACATCTGCAGGAAGTGCTGCCGCTGGGAGCGAATGTCATCTTTCTTACTTACAGTGTTCGTCCCTGGATGATGCAGCTCAAATGCTTGTCATTCTTTTGGACCGCTCTGCTAAGTCCACAGCAGTGTCGAGGATTCATTTCTGGAACAGCGTAGTGAGTGGGAATAATACTCAGACTTATGTTTACAATAACTATTCTCTACAGCATTGTTCGTAGTTTATTGGGCAAATGTAATTTAGCTTGCAATTAGAACTGGCACTTGTTTGAGCACCACAGAGCACATATAAAGCAGAAGCGGTTTATAAGGACGACTTCACTCTTTCCGTCCAGACCAACTTCAGTGTAATATAACTCTTTTTTTGATTGACAGGAAATGATGTTACCATGGTAACAGACAGGTTTGGAAAGTAGCCCACCTTTTGAAAGGCCTAACTGCCCAGGAATTCTATATTTGCTTGTGGCTACTGTAACCTGAACTCACAGTTTCTCTCAAAAACTCGAGGGGGAAAGGGTGTAATGCATGTCCTTTCTAACAGAGCTGTGCGGCTTTTTGAAAAGCTGTTTCTAAATAGAATGGCGTTACCGTTATTGACGGCACACAGGCTTACGGTCACACAGCCACATACAGCAACTGGGAATGAAGGTGAGCATCGCGTGACCTGACTCATTTTATGCCTTTCAGAATGCAGCTATAATCCTTGAAGACTCACAGTTTTCACTCTCTGGTACGAGGAGGGATGGTGTTTGTGGACTGCGAGCGGTAGCATTCAGAATGCATCTGTTTTTTTCTGTAATTGAGGAGAGGCTGAGTCTCGGGCTCCTGTAATGAGATGCCATGTTGAGAGTGAATATAAATCACCATCTGCCCCCATTGCCTTGTCCATCTGTCTCAGCATTCCAGTGCACACCCACGTCAGGTCGCCAAACCTGACTCGAGATGTTCGGCACAGCAAGAGCACAGTCGTAGCACTGATGCTGCTCATCATTGAACTGAGTTTACAAGTGGTGTGTGTGTCTGTCCATGTTTATGTGTTTGAGTGTGTGTGTGTGTGTGTGTGGGTATATGTGTTTTAGCACGTGTGCGTTAATGTGTATGTTCATATGTGTGCGTGCGTTTGTGAGTGTAGCCATATGTGTGTGTGTATGTGTGTGTGTGTGTGTGTGTGTGTGTGTGTGCGCGCATGTGCATTTGCATTTATGCATACACGTGTGTGTTTGTATGTTTGTGTGTATGTGCTTGCGTCCCTCAGTACTTGCTTCCAAAGATCCTTCCTCACACACATACGTACAACAGCACCCCTGCAGAAATTTAAACAAGCAAGTTACGCATATGCACAATCGCTCAATTTTGCCTGTTCCCTTTTTTTCATTTTTGATGTTTTATTTCATAAAACATTAGCTGTTTGATGTTTGGCTTGTTAAATCTACTTAGGTATTAGTTTTGGGTAAAATTAATAAAGAAGCATTACAAAAGGCCTTATTATGGTTCTAGTTTTAGCGCGTGTTCATTTTTTAGTTTGTCACCTGCTTTGACTGCATTTTTTTTTTTCAAGCATCTTTGAAATTCCTTGCATATTTCTACTGTTGATGGCTTTTTAACAAATTATAGTTGTTAGACTTCAGTTTGTGGTGGCTGGTTGTGTTTCCATTGTGTTTTACTTTGAAAACTGAAGCAATGTTGTTTACTGGAAAAAAAAAACAAAAAAAAAAAACTGAAGTCTTAACATTCTTTGTCTCTGCAGTGTAATCACAGAGAACGATCAAGAGCTTGTGCCTAACGAGACAGAAAAAGAGGACTGTACTTCTCCGTTATAATCCGCAGCTGTGGAATATTGTGGAAAGAAATTTTGCCCACTTTGTACTATAGGGCCTCTGATATTGTCCTGTGTTTTCGCTTTGAGTACCAAGCTGCTTAACCTCCTGTTACCCTCCGAAACACAAGGCTGGCCTGTCTGCCTTCAGCATTTGAGTATAAACTGTCAGTTTAAATTTTCATTGCGATTTCACAAGATTTGGTTTCATTTCTCCATGAGTAGTGACTCAGTTGCAGCTTGTTAACTGACTCTAATGTGTTCACAGCTGCTTTTCTCAAAATATGTTTTCACTTTTCACTGACTGATTGTGGGTGGCTGTAAAATCTAAAGCCTGCTCAATTCACGATTCATTTATTCACATCCAATATTTACAAAATGATTCTGCAATTTTTAGGGCGGAGATTTTGCCGCATTTAATATTTCTTTAATAAAAATATTAGTCAAAGTGTAAAGGTGGCGGTAGGAAGGGTTTCCTCACCATCATGAAACATTAGGCACATGAACTGAAACTTATTTGGGGACTTATTTCACTTTTAAACATTTGAGGAGAGAGTTTTAAGGGTTGTTTTCTTTATCTCAAAACTCAAAAGTTATTTTATTTTTCTTTGAAAACTCTCTGTTCTAAGCATAGACTGTGTGAAAAGATAGACGCAGCGCCCAGTTCTGAAAAGATAAGCCAGTGCGGAAATTTCTTAAAATTGCATTCTATTTAATGGCCAGCAGATGGCGGTGGTTGCAGAAAGAAGTTAAATGCTATACAAGTATATGTATAGTATGATTTATCATTTCAATAATGATTTTCTACATTATTTTATGGTATCTATCACAAGTTTCAAGTCTCCTTGGGTATATCACGATGTTCATTTTTGTAAATTATGGTCCCAAATAGACTTGAATAAGGAATAAAGCCAGATTTGCTTGAGGGGGCATGGCTATCCTCTGATCCATGTCAGATACGGTCAGATCCACCCATGGATCCACCCCTTGCTCCTCCCATGATCTCGTCCGATGGGAATCACATCCGGTTTCAAAATGACGCTGTTCAAATTACCAAAATCGAGGCTTCCTAAATGGTATGCTGAAACCAATGGGTGACGTGACTGTTGCTTCATCCATCTTTTTATACAGTCTGTGGTTCTAAGGGTGGCAGGATGGTGCCGTGCGACAAGGTTGTGGGTTTGAATCCGGCCTGGGGTCCATCTGAGCGGAGTCTACATGTTCTCCCCATATTCACGTGGGTTCGCTCTGGGTACTCTGGTTTCCTCCCACAGTCGAAGGACATGCATGTCAGGCTAATTGGAGACTATAAATTGCTCATAGGTGTGAGTGTGTGCAGGTGTGCAGGTGTGTGTGTGTGTGTGTGTGTGTGTGAGAATGTGAATGGTGAGTACACCCTGTAATGGATTGGTGAGCTTTCCAGGGTGTGTTCCAGCTCCCCTGTGACTCTTACAAGGAAGAAACCATATACATGATGAATGGATGGTAGTCAGCTTTCTAGAATTCTTTTCCAACTCTGCCTCCAAGCAAATGATGACGCATGTTAAAATGGAGCCTGATTCGATAGTTCAGATGCTGACCCTTTGCTCTTGAATTTCTAACCTCGGCCCTGAAAGGGTTAACAGATTCACTGCTCCAGTTCTGCGTGCTTCTGCCGGCCTGAATTGAGAGCTTTGCACCCGGGATAAAAATGCAGCTTGTTGTGCAACTGATCCTTCACTGCACAAAATCCAGGCGGCATTCAGGTGTATGTGGCCGTTTATAAGAACGCTTACGTCTGCGATATGGTGCTTCAGATGGAGAATGTCAGGTTTGTGATTCTTTTTTTTATGAAGGGAAAAGCATTGTGTGCTGAAGTGCAGTGACAGAGAGTTCTCAGTGGCTGATGTTCTGATTTAGAATGCATTTTAGGCGTCCTATATTTATCCAGGGACATTTTAGGACTTCTGAACTGTGTGCTTTAGGAAAGAGTATTTCTTCCTCACGTCAGTGACTTAACACGTAGGCTCTATCAGTCTTCTTCTTTCCTCACTGGTGTCCTGCATCATACTATAATTTGAGGAACGTTTGTCTGTCTGTCTGTTTGTTCCCCTACTCCTCTGAGGTCCTCTGATGGATCTTCACCAAACTTGGTGGGTCTATGTAGGTTGTTCCTGGAATTGTCCTTGAGGGGTTAGTTTTTTGAAAGGTCAAGGTCACTGGGGTCAAAGGTCAATTTTTTGCATCTCCCATCTCCCTGGACAGATTTTCATGAAAGTTGGTACGTGGAAGTAGGTCGTCACAAGAAATGACCGTGAGAGGTCTGTTCCGTCAAAGGTCAAGGTCACGAGGGTCAAAGGTCACCGTATTCATGAAAGTT
This sequence comes from Gymnothorax reevesii, assembly GCA_029721435.1. Taxonomy (NCBI): domain Eukaryota; kingdom Metazoa; phylum Chordata; class Actinopteri; order Anguilliformes; family Muraenidae; genus Gymnothorax; species Gymnothorax reevesii. Next base: position 31,441,302 of record CM056589.1, read on the forward strand.
GGTATGTGGACGTAGGTCGTCACAAGAAATTATTCTCGCCACGGGTAATTCACTAGTATGAAAGAATACATCACTAATGCAGCCAGGTGCCGGAGATTTGAGACCTCTTCGGATTCTCGCATACCTCTGAGCCCTTCTTCTCTATATAATGCATCTCCACTCCAACTTAGTGTGAAGTAAATTTCGCTCCGTGGTTCACTGAGGTTCAACATTTTGAATTGGTGCCACCTATCATAGAGGAGTTTCAAATTGCTATAGTGTAATAAAGGAACTTTCATGCAAGTGTTTATGTGTTCCCTTAACGAAGGGTGTCACTGAGCAGAACTTTAATTGGAACGGTCTGAATTAGCCACATTGAATCATTATTCACTGTAATATAAATGCAGCGAGTGTCCGTTCAATGTTTCTGCTAAGTTTCCTCTTAGATACTGGAGACGACAGATAAAAACATGCTCTGCTATTTTTGTGCTCCAGTGAATAGTATCTCTGTTGTATGTGGAAGTCCGCGTTAATTCTGTGCCTTTGTAATTAACTAGTTCATTGCTTTGCAGCCATGCCAAGCATGGTTAATTCTTGGCTGAGTGCACTTATAAGTACCATCTGTGTAAAATAAGAAAAAATGTGGCTGAGGAGGGCAGTTGGAGGATGTTTCCTGAGTATACATCCAATTAGCAGATAAAATGTGGGTGCAAAACCAGTTTTTTGAGAACATATGCCAGTACTTTCATTATAGAGCATCTCTCGCTAATTATTTTTGAGGATAGACGATATTTTCCAAAACTTCAGTGACTCCAGACCTCAGAAAAACAGATGAGGCAGGAACTGAAAGAGCAGCATTGTTTTTTTTTCTTTTTTCTTTTTTCTTTTTTTTCCTCTGGAAAGGAACCTTGATTTCTTGCTACTTGAAAACGTACCCAACAATTAATTCTACATTTTCCTTTATCCTTGCAATCTGTTGTCCAATCTGAGTCTCGTCTCGTGTTTTCTTTTCAGGCGTTTTTAATCGTCCTACTTTTTGTTATCCGATTGGCTGTTTATATTGCTCAGTTTAAGGTTCACCTTTCGCAGGTGGAGACTAAATCTACAAGTATAGCTAAGTGCTGGTGGATAGTGATTATTCTGTTGTTTTTGTGTTTCTCCTGGTTCTGATTCACTATGATTCTTGGCAAACCCCACTATTTTGTATACTGATTGGCAGGGTTGGGTTCAATTACTTTTTTCAATTACAATTACAATTGCTTTCTGGACAGAATGTTGAATTCCAATTACTTTTCGAGAAAAAAATTCAAATAGAATTAAATTACAATTACGAAAGTGATTGATTACTATTTCTGTAATTGTAATTGAAAAAAGTAATTGAACTAAAACCTACTGATAGGTCAGGCCTGTTACCAATGAGGTGAAGGGGTAGTGGGGTGGAGGGAGTGTTTTGGGGTTTTGAGAAGGTTCAGGATGGGGTTTCGCGGGATGAGATTGTTCTTATAAGAAATGACAGTTCTGACCTTGACCTTCAAGCAAAAGTACTATCGCGTGGACAAACGAGGATCTAACTGAAATCTTGAGTCGATATGAAACATGATAACGCTAAAGACAAGTCAAAGAATGTGATTAGCCACATGCAAAATATGTTGAAAACATACTTAAACAACAGTATTTCGGTGTAATAATTCAATAGCTCCTGATGCTCTCAAATAATATTCTCCTAAATTGGGATAAAAAGAAATGCAGTTTATATGTTTTAAGTTATTGTTACTGATCTCTTGATGTGCACCCTGAAAAATGATAATGAAGAGGACAATCTATGTGTATAATAATTAATATTTTTTGATGAATCAGCTATCCACCTCAAACCTAATGTCCCATCGTAAGAGAAAAATTGTTCTTTTTGTTAACCCACTTCAAAAACGAAAGGAATTTGGTTTAGTGGCAATTACAGGGACGACCACATTTTACCGTTATTTTGTACCTTTTTATGAAAATGACCCTTATACGACAATAAATATAGAGAATCATGGTTAATTTTGGTGATTCAAGCTGGATTACAAATTAAACTATGTTTGTTTGTTTTATGGATGATTTTCTGGACAGGTGCACAATTAGAATGGTTGGTCCTGGTCAGCTGACACAGACAAATCTGTGATTAAAGCCACTCCATACTTTTGAAGATGAGTCAGGCTTTTACCTATTGCCTATGAGATTTCTATTGTTGTTGTTCTCGTTATGCTATGACTAAACGTTTGTGCTGCTTCATAGCATACCCACAACCCAGGTCAAGACGAACACTGATGGAAAGTGAATCGGTGGTCAGAAAAATTAGCAAAATTAAAACAAATCAGTCAAGTTCATTCACGATGGCTTCTCTGTAAATATATAACCCTTGTGGGTGTTCTCACCCTACGGAAAGAAGGGTCAATATTGTTGCACTCAGGTTTGATGGCTTCAAGCAGTTGGTCAGTGGTGGATAAACATTTCCTTGTTAGTTTAGTACTTCATGTGAGAAGAGATATTTGTCCTGGGGCTTCAGTCCAGACTTCAGCCCTCACTAAAACATGAGACTGGTGGGATTTGCTCTTGAGTCATTTCTCGTAGGTCTTTACAGTGAGGGTAGGACCTCTGCCTCCGTGCTTATCTCTGGTCGAGATGCGATCGATGCGTTATATTTCTCACCACATTGTCGAAGATGCATCTCTGGACCAGAAAGTGACTCAAACTATGATTCATCACTCCACATAAATCTGCTCAACCACTCTGCATCAAACTTTCCATACCCTGCCAAAAACTGCATTTTGTCTACAGTGTTTTATTTATTTATTTTTCAGGCAGCAGTGGCTATTCAACATTTCTCCACAATACAGAACCAGCAAAAGACAACCTTTTGTTTTTCTTCTTGATGGAGGTTTTGAATTTTTCAGAGCCAAATTTATCTGTCTTTCAGGACCACAGTTTTCAGACATTTGTAATCCCTGTATGAGGTGGTTTTGGGCCATCCTATTCCTGTACCTCTTGCAATGGTATTCCTTGATTCAAACATCTGACACATTCTTTTAGAAACTGAAGGTGAAATGGGGACTTTTTCTCCCCATTTAAATTTAAGTTTAAATTTCATAATAGCCATAGTTGGCCTCACTGAGACCTGCTATTTGATTGTTGACAGTAATACCTGCAAGAAATTTTGGCTTTTTTCGAGTGGAGCACAGCACTAAATTTTGTGCATCTCTCCCTGTTCTATCACACATGACTTATATTAATTAGCTCATTATCAAGCCTCTGATAAGCAGCATTAAGTGTGATTCATCACAAAGCAAAGTCTTTTTCAGATTAAGAAAAAATTGGGAACGGTCAAGGCATGATTTAGTTTCCAGTTCTGAATAAATATTTCAATTATTGTATAGATTTTACTTTGCTGTACAAGAAGAATTTGCAAATGATTTTTCTATTTTCAGATTCATAAGGAATTAACATTTACTGTAGCAAAAGTGTCCAAGCGAACGATGGTACATTGGTCCTTACAGCAGGTGTTGTAATACGCAAGATGAAGTTACATAACACAGTCTGCATTTGTAGAGAGTACATTTATAGAAAAAGCCCAAAGTGTACATACAGTAATTTTGTGTGTTTTTCATTGAGTGTGGGCGTTTGCGAATAGGCTGCTCGGCTAAATTTGTGTGGTATGCTGCAGAGATTGTGCAGACCATGTTAAAACATTGTTGCGTAGTGTATTATTGTTTTTAATCTTCGATAAATTATCCCAGTATCATCAAACCTATTTGGCTGGCCTCTAATACAAATGTTTCATTTCTCTTGATTAACAGTTGTGATAGGAAATTAACTAAGGTTGTGGGAGTGGCCTTTATAACACGTCACATCTCCGGTCAGTCACTCATTGTCTGTGCCGCGTAGGCGAATGCTGTTTGCAAACAATTTATTTCCC